>OY730179.1:10566758-13552806 GCA_963422495.1 Polyommatus iphigenia
ATACGAAAATCCACTCCCATTGCGATCCATTGCCTTCATGAAATTTTTTATTAGTCCTAATTTGATATGCAATGGTGGTAGAAGCACATTATTTGGCTGTACAAGGGGTAAATACTTTACGTTTTTTTGCCCAGGAACTAACGATACACGCGTAGGCCATGTTTTTTTTTATATAGTGATTAGTTCTGTCTCGGCTATCCCATTCACATAAAAAGCAGCAAAACTTTGTATAACCCAGCTGAAGTCCAAGTAATAGTGCAACAACTTTAAGATCACCGCAAATTTTGAAGGAATATGTACTGTAATTTATTTTTTCAAGTAAAAGTTTCATATTTTCATAGGTTTCTTTCATATTTGCAGCATGGGCCAGAGGTACAGACGGAAGTACA
Organism: Polyommatus iphigenia; assembly: GCA_963422495.1. Lineage (NCBI taxonomy): Eukaryota > Metazoa > Arthropoda > Insecta > Lepidoptera > Lycaenidae > Polyommatus > Polyommatus iphigenia. The sequence goes on from OY730179.1 coordinate 10,567,148, forward strand.
TTTCCATTATGCAATAAAACTGCTTTTAGACTTGCTTTCGAAGAATCAATGAATAAACGCCACTGAGAGAGATCAAAATTTATGTCCAACATTTTCATAATCTCATTTATGTTATTGCAAAACACCAAAGTTTATAATTGAGAAACTAATATCACATCGGACTAAATACTATATTATGATGGCTTGATAGAAAATTTAACATATATTCTATTGTAGTTCACACAAACATAAAATATGGATAGTATGTAAGGATATTACATTAATTTTACAAAGAGGGTAGGCGGGGCGCCATTTTTTTTGCACATTGACCTGCCAACTTTTTTGCATAGATTTTTCCCGGAACTGAGGGTTAAGGCTATGACGTTGTCACGTTCAACTATCGTCAGTAAACCGACTTTACAGACAACCGATTTTTTTATGGAAATAATAGATTTTTTCCTTGAACTGATCACCCTTCAACAAAGTTCGAATTATAGTAGGGGGTAGTGCTATCGTTTGCTAAGTGAATTCATACCGACCAAGTTTTTGTCCAGCGGTAGCTTAATATTTATCAATCAATATAATCAGCGTCAGTCGCCGCACCCGTGGTGGAATGTTAACTGAGAGTATTTCAAAGTTGTAAAAAAATAGTTGCGAAAAGTGATTTTATACCGAATGAAACTTTGATGGATGATTATTGAGGTCATGTTTAACCAAAAAATCACCGTCAGCCGTATTGCAGACGGGGGATTCAACGTCAGTCGCGTTACTGAACATGTAAAAAATTTTTGAATATAAAGTCATTTTATACCATACAAAATGTATACAGGTGAATGTTTCTACTTTGTATATAATAAAGAAAACCGTCAGTCGCTAATACGACGGTGGAAAAACCGTCAGCCAGCGATATAAGTTATAACCAATATAGCCCTATACTTCGCGCTCAATGTATCCTAGGGCGTCGCGTAGACGACATTTCCACCTGCAAACATTCAGCTGACGGCGATTTTCGTTTGAATTAACCATAAAATTCTCTCACATAGCAATTTTAAGTAATTAATTCGATAGTCAATATTTGTGAAGAAGAATGATATAAATTTTACTTTAAAAGCGCCATCTGTTGTTATATACTAAAACTAAAACGACACCTACCCAACCTAAACGTGTATAATCTAGATATGAACCTTTATTGGGTGCGAATTGGGATCTTTTTAATGTCAATTCAATACGATTCCCAACAACAACTTTGAGATACTCTCAATTTTTATTCCACCACTTCTGAAGCAGCTGACGATCAAAGCTGTTATGTATTAGTGGAATTCTATTATTGTAACGATTTTCGCTCGGTATGAAATGACTTTTTAAACTGAGCGCGACCTTCCCTACTATTAAGAGTCATGTAAATTTTCACAAATTCGCAGACTCATTCAGTTTCTGTCGTGGATAGAACAAAAGTATTGAAATTATGATTCTAATAATTATGAAGAAGGTGAGTCTAAAAAGGAGAAGACTGTGCTGGGAACGTAACAAACGTAATAAACTACGACACGATGGAGATTCGTCGTGATTCGTATTGGATTGATTGTAATTGTCGCCCATGATCAAATGAAGAGAACCATTCCAAAACATCACGAGATTTTAGCTACGGGGGGGACATACTAATGTCGTGACTGACTTTTACCAGTGAAACAAAATAAAACGCCATTTAGGTAACTATGAAGTCTTTTATTTATTTAAAAACAATATCCAACCCATGATCCAACCCTTAAGACTTACGAATTTGTGTAACCCTTTAGTATTAAAAATTGTAAAACATGCATCACCAAACAAATAAAACAAGATGTTGGCATAATATAATAAAGGGTAACAGTGATCGATCAAAGATACATGCGCACTTTTTACATTATTTTACATTTCACATACACTTACTACTTACATTATTAATGATATTTTAATATAACAAAAGAAACTAAATTTATTTTAAAACTCTTAAAATTTACAAGGTTTTTATACATGGCTGAAAATACAGTCTTATGTAGTTTTTGACGCTTACCCCATGGCTTAGTGATTTATCAGTAATTGATTTTAATACAGCGGGGCTAAAATGGTCTCATAGCAATTCCTCTCAATCAATTCACAAAATGAATTGTCAAAACTGTCAAAGTCACGAATCTCAAATTAGTACGAATTTAGACCAATTGAATTGGTCAAATTCACGAATGTCAAATTAGTACGAATTTAGACCAATTGAATTGGTCTAAATTTGACATTCGTGAGTTTGACAGTTTTGACATTTCATTTTGTGAATTGATTGGGAGGAATTGCTATGCGACCATTTTAGCCCCGCTGATCGTATCCGCAAATTAAAAAATGAATTAGCTAAATCTTTAATAATTTTTGTCTCGTGTGAATGAACAGAACAAGTGGCAGTTTTTCGTTTGACAGCTTGATAAAATACCTTATTTCTTTTTACCAACAAATTTTCTCGAACAGATCTTGTATGCTTTTTTTATGTACGTAGGCTTCATGGTTTCAATATTTTCCTTAACAACCTAAAAAGAAAAAAATATGCAATTACATACTCCTATGCCACTATCATCTAGTACAGTGATCTCCAACCTTTTTTTCATACGGGCCACAAAATATTTACGGTCTTACTACAAAAGATTTAAACACCTGTTGAACAGTTGATTAGAGAAAAATTCAGTACAAAATGGTCTCAAAACGACTGTTCAATAGATGTTTAATCTTTTGTGGTAAGACCGATTATGTTTTGATCTTGACGTGTCGCGGGCCGCAACAAAAAATTTTTAGGCTTAAAAAGTAACGTTTTTCAAAATAAACGATTTAAAAGTGGAAAGAAATTCACGACTTTAACGGCGACTTTACATTATTTTGCCGTGGGCGTGAATTTAAAAATGGTTTAACATCACGCGGGCCAAACATTATTATAAAGTCCCGGCGGGCCGCATGCGGCCCGCGGGCCGCGGATTGGCGATAGCTGATCTATTATATTGACTTTTGTGTAGGTACAGGCGAGTAACTGCATAAAAGCTAATCACAACAAGAATACAACAGAATCGATCAGAAAGTCCCAGATGCCATATTATCTTAGAAGCAGGATGTTTAAATGCACCTAGCGGCCTTGAAGAACACTACATTCAGAATCATACATTCGGAATAAAGTAGGTCATTAAAATGATTTAATTATCATGAGAATGAAGTTTAATTTACCTGGCTAATGCTTCTTTGGTTCTCTACATTTTTGTAAAATACGTGGTCTGTTTGTGATTTCAAATGAATCAGAAGGTCCACATATAACCGTTTATATAACTCCTGACTGTCCTGTAAACAAAAAAATATATTAAAGTTATTAACACATACACACCCTAATTTTCCAAAATATATATTTTTAATGGTTTATGTTACTTACAGGAAATCCAGAGCTAGTACTAGGCATGGATAAGGTCAAATTCTCAGATGGTTTCTTCAAGTAACTTTTGCTGCACCTGAAAATTTAAATTCATTTGTGATGTTGCTAAAGGCATTTGTGTGTCGCATGAAACATAATGTTCATTGTGAATGCTACAGCCAGGCGAAGACATTGCTAAGTCAAATGTATTATTTATTTCATCTTGCTCCTGAAAATGTCACATTCAACATTTAAATACCTACTTTTACATAACATTATGCAATATGCATGTCTCATGATCTCATCACATCATCGCATTGAAGTCTACAGCAGGATGTATGCCACAAGATATTATTTGCCATTTCATTACTAGCTGTGAGTTATTAGTTAATCTGATAAGAGATTATCCAGAACAGTAAACCTCCTTCCACTTGCTCTTTAAATGTCAGTATAAAATTTGAGTATAAATTCATGCATATTCACTTACCATCACCAAACTTTTGTCTTCAAAAAAAAGGTAAGTTTGATGTAAGCGTCTGCCAGTGTGGTCATAATCACTTGTTTTTAAATGTAGACTGCAAATTTTTGTCTTTTCCTGAAATTGACTTTTCAATGGCATGATGGACAACCACATGTTTCTACGTGTTATTTCTTTCGGAAATCTAAAACAATAAAGTTTTAAACTGGTTTAATGTTCATAAAACTTTCTACAGTCGATAATTTCTTATGTATGTATAAAAGCCATCGGATATGTCCTACCTTTTGCAAACATTATGGTTACCCTAGCACTTTTCACAATCATAAGTAATGATGGAAATAAATTAAAATTATTCATATTTATCACCACTTTATTACATTAATAGCTTACGGAACATAAAACCAGTGAATTATTTCTGGTATTTACATAGCAAAACTTACAATATTAGTTAAAGAAGTGACCGAAAACATTGAAAATAAGCAAATGAAGAACCAACAACAATAATTGCAATTTGTGAACTTACGCGTGAAATTTTACGGCACAGCCTGGATAACCCTCACTTCCACATCCATGTACAACACATACATGCACCATTTATTATTCTTCATTTAAAACTTTCACAAAAAAAGCCGTATGAAAACCTGAATCGACATAAACATCCGCCATTCTTTTTCTTCTTTTTTGGCAACTTGACACAAAGGATGTGTATGTTGTGCCACAGACAAGGTAAAAAGGTAAGGAATATGGCGGGAAAACCATATTCCTCCTATTATAATTTTCATCATCGTTTTCATGTATCGTCAGGTCTAAAGTCTAGTCAAAGTCTAAGTAAAAGTCAATACAGTCACAGGAGTCAAGTCGGTCGATTCAGTAAAGTGGTAGACGCTTTACTGAAACTTTCGATGGAGTTTTGGAGGGAACACAAAATAGCACGTTTCTGGATATTACATCACTTTCCTACACTTGTGCATGAACACGAATATCTAATGGTTAATATTCTACCAATATTACACATTAAAAACCCAGCTAACACAATTTTAGGAAAATAATACAAAAACACAACAGCACTCTTTCACATGCCCGCCAAAAAACGATCCGCCATTATACACATCACGTAGAATGACTTTTCTATTAAATGTTGCCAGTAAAATAACTCTGCAAGATATCAAAAATTAGGGTAAAATAGGTAAATCGGAGAACTCTAATTTCAATTAAAAAAATACATAATATACTGCCTAAAATATGTAAAGTGTAAAAATACAGTTTTGTTTTTCATGAGATTGAATTATGATCACAAAACGAGCGATGGTTCTAATGAACAATATTTTTCTTTATGTTTTTTATTGATTACAGGTTGTTTTTTATTCTAGGAGGGTATCCATAGAAAGAGATGGCATACACACGTCGGGTCAACAGAGTTCAATTTTATTGTCTTCACTTCATTGTTTGAAGTTCGCACTCCACATTTACCTATAAACTTCTTGCTAACGAACGTGGTTGCATAACGATATGACGTCAAATTGGCGGGGGTGCGGGGTAGTATCTTCGTCTTTTTCGCGCTTTTGCACGTGTCGGTTTGAATAACACTGTCGTATTCAGTCTTACTCGCGGAGTTGTGATGAAAGGACGTCGTTCGTTTGTGATATACAGTTTTAACCTTGAAAAACGCAGTGTTCATTAAAAGATGAGTTCTGTTTGAATACTACTGTGATAAAATCAAACACTTCAGTAATAATAAATCACCTTTTAATTTCTCACTTCCAATCTATTCACAATACTCTATTTATAGTTATTTAAAACTACACTTATAATTCACAGTGACAGTTCTACAGTGGTGTTCACTCTATGGCTGCTCTAAGAAGAATGCCCCTTCCAAATCAAGAATCGACTATTTATTGATCTTTCACCGGAAATAATATTTTAAAAATATATTTTATTAAACACAGTTCCGGCTACATCAGACCGGAAATACACCCACAAATTTTAATTGAATAATGAATTGGTATTCTCCTTAGTTAAATAATTCATTACAAATAAAAATATAATTATAGAAGCCTTAACATTAATTTTAAAGCATAACAATAATAATTTACTAACAATATAAAAAATGTAAGCTTAAAATTAATTTGACTTCCTAATAAGTCATGCAATAAATAATATTGATTAGTCATAAAATGTAAATATAAAATAATTTGATTTATCATAAATAATCTTGAATAACAATAAAATCACACTTCTCCAAATTAACATTAAATAATTATTTTAAATATTCGAAATTCATTACATTCGGCCGTCCTACTGCGTGCTGTCTCCTGACGCACGTAAAATAAATTTAACATTGCATTACTATAATTGAACATAATATTCTATATTAATATGTAATAAATTATGACATATTATTAACAATATTATTATCTAATTATAATTAACGTGATCAACATTTTATATTATTTTTAATTCATTACATTCGGTCATTATTTGGACTCAGATTGACTATGTGATAGTTCACAGCCACTTTTATTGTTTTCATTATCTGACGAGCTGCTACTAGCACTTGAAATTCTTTTATCATCGTTTTGATCTAAGGCATTTACATTAATCCATGGTCGTATTCGATCAATTGCTACTACACTATCAAACTTATTCTTTCTCTGACTAAAGCCGGGTATTTCAGCAACTTTATATCGGTCATTACTTAAAACTTCTTCTATCCTAAAGGGACCTATAAATTTTGACATTAATTTTGTGCTGTTACCTTTGTTGTTAAAATTGGTTCTAGTTATTTTTATTAAGTCCCCTTCCTTATAAACTGGAGCGGGTACTCTATTTCTATCATAGGATTCTTTCTGTTTTAATTGACTGGACTCTATATTTGTACTTGCTTCATCTCTTACTTCTGCAAAGCATAGACGCGATTCATTATCAATATCCAACATGTTAGTTAGGCTGTCTCGCAATCTGGTTCCAAATAGTACTTCAGTCGCAGTTTTTTGGGTGGTAGAATTAATGGCGTTATTAATTCCCCACTGAACTTTACCTAAATACATGTCCCAGTTCCGTTCGTCCTCACCGTCGGTATATTTTGCTAGCGATTCTAAAATTGTTTTGTTATACCTTTCGGCTTGGCCGTTGGCTCTGGGACATGCAACGGCATTAAGAGTATGTTTAATCCCGTGAGTTTCACAAAAAGTTTTAAAAGCTGTTGAAGTGAAAGAAGTACCTCTATCCGATACTATTCTAGATGGTATTCCAAAGTCATAAAAAATGTTAAGTAAGACTTTTATCGTACTTTTAGTCTTTGTACCTCTAACGCCTCTTACAAACAAATATTTAGTAAAACCATCGACAATAGTAAGAATATAAGCATTACCATTTTTGCTTTTGACAAACGGACCTAAATGGTCTATATGGATAGTATGAAAAGGAATGCTTATCTTCTCAATCGGAAACAATTGCCCACTCTTACGTTGTAATGAATCGTCTTTATTATAAGCACATTTGATGCAAGATTTAACATACTTCTTAACGAACTTTCTTAATTTCGGGAACCAATAATTACACTGAATTCTCTCAGTTGTTTTAGCAACGCCCAAATGACCTGCATCATCGTGGTTAGACACACATATTTGCCAACGAGCACTGCGAGGTACAACTAAACAAAGTTTTTCGCCTACTCTTCTGTATACTCTATTATTCTTAACAACATAATGTTTCTTTATTTCTTTACTTTCTTCATTACATTCAGGTTTTAGAATCTTAAATATTCGCGCAATATCAGGGTCAGTCATTTGCAATGTTAAAAGCCAATTACTTGTTTCAATGCTATATACTGTTAACTCCGAATTATCAACTACTTCAGATGATTGTTTTGTATTACGGCTTAACGCGTCTACGTGAGCCATACGTGCTCCAGGTCGATATTCAATACTAAAATTAAATTCACTAATTAAAAGCCACCATCTCGCTATCCGGGGAACAAGATCGCGCTTAGTTAGTGTGGTCCTCAGTGCGTTACAGTCCGTCACAATCTTAAATTTTAAACCTAATAAGTAGACTCTAAATTTTTTTAAGGAACAAACAATTGCGAGTGTTTCTAATTCATAAGAATGTAAATGACGTTCTTCAGGTGTGGTCTGTCTACTGAAATATGCTACCGGTTTAAGAGCTTCGGATCCAGGTTGCCACTGCATTAACATTCCTCCTATGCCTAAAGAGCTTGCATCCGTGTGTAACTCGGTTTGGAACTTAGGGTTATATAAAGCTAGGATAGGTCTATCAACTAGTTTTTCTTTTAATGTATTGAAAGCGTCAACTTCGTCATTTGTCCATTTAAAATAGTTGTCTTTTTTTAATAAATTAGTTAAAGGCCTAGCGATTTCCCCGAATCCTTTAATAAATTTTCTAAAATACCCTGCTAAACCCAAAAATTGGCGTATTTCATGTATGTTTTGTGGTGTAGGGAATTCTTTGACAGCTATAATTTTATTTTTATTCGGACGTATGCCGTCAGCACAAATTTCATACCCCAAATAATCTAGCGAACTATCAAGAAAACAACACTTGGACAATTTTAAAGTTAAACCATTTAACCGTAATAATTTCAGAACTTCTTCTAGCTTTACAAATCCTTCCTCTATCGTAACCGATGGCACAAGAATGTCGTCCAAATAAGCTAGAGCTGTATCATGACGCTTATCACCAAGCATAGAATTCATTACACGTTGGAACGCAGCTGGAGCATTTGCAAGCCCAAAAGGCATCCTTTTAAATTCATAATGCCCATCAGGCGTTACAAATGCTGTTAATGGACGACTTTCTTCTGCCATGGGTATCTGATAGTACCCAGAAGCTAAATCTAAGGACGTGAAAAACTTATTACCACTTAAATTCGTCAGCTGGTCATCGATTATGGGTAAAGGAAAACAGTCTTTTCTAGTTTTATTATTTAGGGCTCTATAATCCACGCAAAGACGTTGCTCACCAGTTTTCTTCTTAACCATGAGAATAGGACTCGCATAATTAGAATTGGACTCACAAATAATATCATTCTCTAATAATTCGTTAACAATTTCACGGACTTGATTTCTTTCAGAAAATGATAGTCTGTATGGTCTATATACGACAGGCCTGTCATCTAATAAATCAATTTTCATTTCGGTGGTATTAATGCAGCCTATTTCACTAAGATTAAATGCAAAACAGTCCCGATAACTAAGTAAAAGAGAGTGAAGCCTATTTAAATTTTCTTTATCCACATCAGGACCAACTTTAATATCAGTAATCAGTAGGGGCTCTAGTTTAGAATTAGTACTATTTATATTATTTGTGTGTGTAATCTGCCTTTCGACAAAAGGAAATGCTCTAGCTAAGATATATTTTTCTGGAAATTCTATGATTTTATTAGACAAGTTAGTTACTCCTAGAGAACATTTACCTTCATTGATATGGTAAGCACCTTGCTGCACTTGGAATTCTCGTCTAGGCTCAGTACTGCAGTATCCCTCGACATACACATCCCCACTAAACGTTGGGTCTGACGACAAGACTTCAACAAAACCCGACTTTAAAATGTTAGACTTGTTAACTAAATTCAACTTGAGGCAATGCATTGGCGAAATATTATCAAAAATTTCAGGACTTTTATAAAATAATAACCTACTATTATCTTTAAAAACAGTTACACAGGGAAGTTCAGTAACATTTTGACCGATCAGCATTGATGACTGCAGGAACTCGTCATTGACCACCAACAACTCCACATTAGCTTCAATTTCATCTAATTTTAATTCCACGGTAGTTTTAAATAAAGGTAAAACGTTAGAATTACCAAATCCTTTGATCACAGGCAATTTTTTAAAATCTTTTAGTAAACAAAGATTCTTAGCATCAGACTCGCGTATTAAAGTGCACTCGCTGCCAAAGTCAATAAAAGCTACAAAGGTCCTATCGTAACTTTGACATTTTTATAAAATTTATCACCACCTTTATTCAAGGTCGAAATATTTAAAGTCTTTCGATCCGCCGAAACGTTACTATCAGACAGCTTCGATTCGTTACGTAAAGTCAAGGGTTCCAGCTTACAATTGTCGCTATTATGTCCTACTCGATTACACTTCATGCATTTTATAAGAGGCTTGGGGCATCTAAAGTAAGGGTGTCCCCTTGAGCGGCAATTAAAACAAGTAATTGAATTATCAGTTGAAGACGACGCAACGTTATTCATATGATTTGGCAATATGTTGTCACCACGTTTTCTAATGTTAATCAAAGTGTTATTATCAAAAACAGGACGTTGAGAACTGAGAAAATTCAATAAGTCTTCCGGTTCATCACACGTTAATGCCTGGGCACTACTTCTTATAGATTTGTCTAATATTCCGTGAATTACACAATCTACGGCCTTTTTACCTCTAATTTCACATCTATTTAACAAAGTTAATTTATCATAAAAGTATTCGCGTAGATTTTCGTTATTCCTAGTAGTTCGAGCTAACATTTCTTCAAGTAGTCGACCATAGTTCTGCTCATTTGGAAATGCCCTTTTCAATTTCGTTTGCCAATCTTGCCAACTAAATACGACGCTTGGAAGAGCCTCAAACCATCTCTTTGCTAACCCAGAAAGTTTTTGTAAAGCAAAGTGTATGGTTTGCTTCTCGTCCCATTCGTAAATGACAGAACACTCATTGACTTTTCTTATCCAGCTATCTATATTCTGAGTTTTGCTAGCTGGATCGAATTCCGGTATAACATTATTATAATGGTTATTGCTAAGATTTTGCGACCTACTTTTGTTTTCTTGAAGAGAGTTAAAAAGATCCAGTACCTCTTTCGTGGACCAACTGCCAGCTTCTCTACGTCTTGCCCTTTTACGTCGTCGCCTGGTAGTAGAACCTTCATCACTGGACAATGACAGACTGCGCGATCGACTGCGTCGCCTTTTTGACTTTTTCTTAGATCGCTTGGCCTTACTGGTCTTTGGTGAAAGATTCTGATTACGCCTTGGAGGTTCTTCCTCCGGTGTCATTGCTCCGTCGGAGTTCATACCCTCAAATTTAAAAGAGAAAAAAAAAAAAAAAAAAAAATTTAAATAATCATCATAAAACTTTTATTCACTAGATATCACCGTTAACTAGAGCACACTTGGCTTAATACACTCAAGGCTGGAGCACACCTGGCTCAATAGGTACACATGACCTTCTATAACAAGCACACTTGGCTTGATTGGCATACATAACCACTCAATAAGCACACTTGGCTTTGTAGGCACACATAACCTTTATCAACAAGCACACTTGGCTTGGTAGGCACACATAGCCTTAGATCTAGTAAATTGCTAAAGCTCACTTGGCTCACTAACATTTTGCTAAAATTATTTCTTTATCTAATTCTTTATTAAAACTTCAAACTTTTCATTATAAAATCAATAAGCCATTTATTTCAAAATTCATTATAAGGATACATACCTTAACTTGGGCCCTTATCCCACTTCTGAAATGTGATAAAATCAAACACTTCAGTAATAATAAATCACCTTTTAATTTCTCACTTCCAATCTATTCACAATACTCTATTTATAGTTATTTAAAACTACACTTATAATTCACAGTGACAGTTCTACAGTGGTGTTCACTCTATGGCTGCTCTAAGAAGAATGCCCCTTCCAAATCAAGAATCGACTATTTATTGATCTTTCACCGGAAATAATATTTTAAAAATATATTTTATTAAACACAGTTCCGGCTACATCAGACCGGAAATACACCCACAAATTTTAATTGAATAATGAATTGGTATTCTCCTTAGTTAAATAATTCATTACAAATAAAAATATAATTATAGAAGCCTTAACATTAATTTTAAAGCATAACAATAATAATTTACTAACAATATAAAAAATGTAAGCTTAAAATTAATTTGACTTCCTAATAAGTCATGCAATAAATAATATTGATTAGTCATAAAATGTAAATATAAAATAATTTGATTTATCATAAATAATCTTGAATAACAATAAAATCACACTTCTCCAAATTAACATTAAATAATTATTTTAAATATTCGAAATTCATTACACTACTGTTTTGTGAAATAGAGTAGTAATTTCAAGTAAATACCTTATTTACAATAAATTGTTGCATCTGGTTTGTAACAGGTGTTTCTAGTTTAAAGAACTAATTTGAGATACTTCCATGTTCACAAAAGTGATACTACTAAGTTACCTACTACAAAGCCAAAGACCCGACGGTCTTTAGTGTGCTCAAAAGTAGCTAGTGATTTAAATTTGTTTATTAAAATACTAAGACTGATGTTTTAACTATTTTTATGTGATTTTTTTTTAAATAAATAAACGTTTAATAGTGAAATGTTTGTTTTCATTTTGTATTATTTTGAAAATTTATTCCTAATATTTGTGGAACATGGTAGTATTATGAATGCTCCTTAAACATAACTGAATGAATTAACAAATCATGAAAAAATAGGATGGCATAGCAAACTAAGCATGATGTTTAAATAATGTCTCAAAAAAATAATCGGAAAGTCGATCGTAGACCCTCAAAATTACATTTTTATGAAAATAAAATTTTGTAGTTACTACTTTGGTTCAGAAGTATTTTTTGTGAAAAAAGATATTGTTATGTTCCTGCCTGCAGATTTTAATTTTTTTCTCAGAAATAGCAAAATTAACAAACTCGTGCAGTGAACAAAAACATTATCAATAAAGTAAGTTTACAAAATATATAAGAGAGGTTAACCAATTATTAACGGAAATGGAAATATATTGATTTGAAAACTGCAAATCGCTCTCCTGAAAAATAGGCTTTTTTGAGTTAATACCCTGTTCATCCGGACCAGCGATATATAAATAAGATACCTAATAAGGTAGTCTCCACCAAATATTAGGTTACAAAACAATATTGTAATATTTGTAAACCAAACATGTTGCCTATATTCTGAAATAAAACCCAGTTTACTTACCAGTCATCAAGACGTCATCTTACGACGCCGCATTGTATTGTACTGGTATTCCACTAGTAAGACAAGTGTAACGTATAATAATCACATCACAATAAACACATTTAAGTATACGACAATGCACTGGCAAATATTTCGAAACGAATCAAATGACCACGGCGATTCTAGGCCTAAGGAGTTCTGGCCAGTATACTGGGATATATTTGTGAACATACTCTAGGTTTTCTGTAATAGACAATCAGTCACTGAAAGACAGATTTGGGAGTTTTGGTGGGCATGTGAAAGAGTGCTGTTGTGTTTTTGTATTATTTTCCTAAAATTGTGTTAGCTGGGTTTTTAATGTGTAATATTGGTAGAATATTAACCATTAGATATTCGTGTTCATGCACAAGTGTAGGAAAGTGATATAATATCCAGAAACGTGCTATTTTGTGTTCCCTCCAAAACTCCATCGAAAGTTTCAGTAAAGCGTCTACCACTTTACTGAATCGACCGACTTGACTCCTGTGACTGTATTGACTTTTACTTAGACTTTGACTAGACTTTAGACCTGACGATACATGAAAACGATGATGAAAATTATAATAGGAGGAATATGGTTTTCCCGCCATATTCCTTACCTTTTTACCTTGTCTGTGGCACAACATACACATCCTTTGTGTCAAGTTGCCAAAAAAGAAAAAAAAAAAGACAGATTTGACTGATGTCATTCAATTATTATCCATTTAAACGCCTGTGGAATTGTTATAGCAATATTGAAAGCAAGGCGTTGCATTCGAAAATCAATAAATCGAATTGAAAATCGTAATTTAAACATTTTTGTATAAAAATATTTTTTCCTGCGTTTATTTTCGCTGAATTCTAGTCGAAATAACATTTTGAAAGTAGCATTCTTTATTACTCTTTTTTTAGTGGTAAATGGATTTAAATCAAAATTCTAAGCTGACTGGGACCTTGGTAAGGAACGTAACAAACCTACAAAAAATGTTTAAATGCTTATAATTACTTCTGGTCAAAGTTCTAGTGAAAATAAAAACATGAAATTTCACTAGTCTTCGTTGTATATGGCCTTAACGCCAACTCTCTATAACGTCATAAAATGCACGGTCCTTTCAGTGACGTTATATAGAGTTTACACTGTATCTCTAATGTTAAATTAATTTATGTTCAGGTTCCCTTTCCGGTTCCATTTTCCAGTGGAATCCTAATAAAAATAATGTAAACCTGGAGCCTGGAGGTAACTTTGTCGATAACAACCATCATGGACAAGTACTATCGACTCGATAGTACTTGTTGTTAGAAGTACTTTAGATAGCACCATTTTTGCCCTGTATCTTGAATCTTGATTCTTGGATATCTGCAGATATACATGCTTCTGATAAGTCAGTTTTTCGGTTACATCTTGTAAATCATAGATAGCAGCTTGCGCGATAGTACTTGTACCTACTGTGTACACAGTACATAAACTTACCTTACCTAAGTACTTACAACAGTAGCACAAATAACGCATTACGCACTACACAGCCCACTCAGTCAACATGTTCCTTCCGTTGCAACTGGTTGTAGCTTTCCTCACTTGCTTTGTTATTGTTTCTAATTCATCGTCACTAAATAATGTTTTATTTGATGGGGACTATGAATTTATAGACCTAACGTACCCGTTCGACGCTGAAACAATTTATTGGCCAAACACAAGATCATTTGAGTTCACGAAAAAGGACGAGGGATATTACGAAGATGGGTCTTGGTAAGAAAATGTTTTTATACAAAACTTTTGGTCATAATTTCTCTGTTCTTGATGTAGATATAAAATTAAAGTATTTTTTCTAATACGAGATTCCTTTCATTAATTCGAAAGTGTAAGTACCTACGATCTGCCTGTCATCTTTTCACACAATCTGCTGAATCGGTTTTTATTAATTTTGGAATGGAGAGAGACACGATGATGAGTCCCTTGAAAAGACATAGGCAAGAGTTTATGGCGGTAAAATGTACGGTTAACACAGCAAACAAAGTCGCAGCATTTTAATATAATAAAATATAATAATGTAATAATATGCATATAATATACATATTTAACAAACACGCCAGTGCCGTAAATAGGGCGGTGCCACCGTTGCCCAGGCACAGGGCGTAGACTCTGGGGGGTGCGGCGCAAGAATGGCCAGACCAGGCAGGGCTTTTATTTTTTCGGTTTGCTCCCGATAAGTTCCCGCTGCGCCCCTAGTGCTGCATAGTGTGGGTGGTATACTCGTAACAGGCGAAGAGCCTACTACAGGGCCTACAAGGGCCATCAGACGGCTCGCCTGATTGTTTGCCCATATCAGTTTTTTTTTTCCAAAATATTAGTATTTAAGTAGCTATAATATTATAATTATTATTGTAATTGGTCTACCAACACCAAGTTTTATTTTATCACCCTGAATGAAATGAAATAGGCCTATACATAGCATTGCTCTGGGTACCTATATAATATTTAAAAAATAAAAAAAAACAAGGGCGCACTCGCACAGGGCGCAAAAAAGGCTATTTACGGCACTGAAACACGCATATAACATATTATCGACAACGAGGCACAGCGGCACCTTTTTATGACCTAATAAAAAGATCCATAAAAGGATCTAAATCATTTTTAATTTAAATTTTCTACCCTGAAAATAGTACTTTTATAATATATTTGTCAGTAATAATGTTATACAGCTGGTATAATTACTGGGTACCAAAATGTTCAGTAGATTTTGGGTCATATTTTAATAATAAACCACTATTTAGCGAGCTAAGAGTATTTATTTATAACTTTATAGTACTATTTACAAAATAATATCACTCAAGTCATGACTCTCATACAAATATTTTATAAAATCAACGATTTAAGTACAGGACAAAAATGGAGGCTGCCTCTCAAACAGCTCCAAGTAGGCTGTGTATTGTGTGTGTATATATTTACGAATTAGTTGCATGTTGGCAGCGAGCGAGTGACGACGAGTGACGTTTTTGATTAAAAATGCCAAATCGTGTATTCAGAAAATGCAAAAATTATAATACAAAGGTAAAAAAGGATGAAAAAGTTCCGTACCACACGGAATTACATGAAAACATCTAGTAATTTACATTAAAAGTGAATATTTTCCAAAATTTTTGAAAAATTATTTAATGCTTTATTATATACTGAAAAAGGATAGAGAATACGGACGACAACTGTAGCGAGATAAGGACAGATAGTCGCGTGCCATAGAATAATCAATTGAAGTATTCAGAAGCGATTACGTAGGCATCAACACGTAGGCATAAACTAATAATTGCATAATATTGTAAACATGTTTTCGTTTTAATATTTTTTAATTTCAAACATGCGAGCGCCTTTTTAACTTTCTAGCCTTAGCCAAATACTAATTTTATAAATTAAAAAAATGGATAAGCCGTGTAGTACGCCACGTGCCGCTCGGTTTTCGGGGCCTGTCCATAATATACATAAATCTATACAATAATATTATATAGCCACGCGCCGCGCCGCTCCCGCCCCGCTGACTGCTAGTTTCAAACTCCAGTCTTAAACCACCTTAAACGTAATTTGAATATTATTTGGATATGAGTGTTTGCTTCTTTTACATTATAACAGCAGTATGCCTTTATAAATAAGTAGCCATGTAAATATTACTAGCTAAAAGCTGAGCTTTGTGAGGTCTCGCGTCGTTTTTCTGTGTGGTGTTAATCTATAAGGCAGTTTTTTTTATATTTAGTAACCAAACCTTGAATGACCGATGATAACACATCTACATAACATTTGTTGAGAAATTCAACATTTTAGTACTGAGTGATTATAAAAGAAAAAATACGTGTATTTTTATTTTTAACAAGGATCATTATATCAAAATTTGGCAGGAAGGTGTTATTGCACCCTGTATATAAAATATGAAAATTACTTTAATATTATGTTAAAACACAAATCATTAGGCGTAATAGTTTTTTTTCGTAAAGTGTACTTGGATATACTAGGGCTCGCTTCGCTCGCACTGATGATTAGCAGGTTTCCGAGTGAAGAGCTCATCCATACTAATATTATAAATGCGAAAGTGTGTCTGTCTATCTGTTACCTCTTCATGCGTGGGAGAGCCATGCTTCGGCACGAATGGGCCGGCTTGACCGGAGAAACGTTCTCACAGAAAACTGGGGTGAACCAGCGCTTGCGCAGTGCGCTGTGTTTCGCCGAGTGAGTGAGTTAACCGGAGGCCCAATCCCCGTTTGCTCGTTTGACCCCTTATATCAAAAAAAAAAAAAAAAATTGAGTCCCGGGAAAGGACATAGGATACTTTTTATCCCGGAAAAATGTACGGTTCCCGCGCGATAAACGAGTTTGGGCGCAACGGAGTTGCGGGCGTCATCTAGTAAGCCAGCAGTGGCGAAGAGTCCATATAACCCGATTCCCGTCGGCTTCCCTTAGAAAAATCGAATCTATGGGCCAACGAAATTTTTATCCAATAAATATTTTACGTACTTAAAAAAAACTTTGAATTCACTTAAAACGCCTACAAATATTTATATTCAATAAATTTTCCACTCACTTGAAATAGTTTGAATTAATAACTAAACGCCTACAAAATTGTGCAAGCGCAGAACATCTCCGATCAAGCCAATAAATTAGCGGCTTACTTCTCCATAGAACAATATTTCATAGTAAGCATCTGTCCTTTTCATTCCTGTGAACTGATCGTCATGTTCTGTCTCGTTCTAGCACGCGCTAATATACTCGGAAATAAGCCGATTTCAATGGGCTTATTACGGAGAAAGGTTAATTAGCAGCGCACAGGTGCAAGCGAGAAAGATGAGTCATGACGTAAAATTGTTATGATACGAATTAAGAATGAATGTAGCGACATAATACTTTTGCTGGCGCGTAATTACACTTTATTTGGTAGGATTTTTTGTGATATGACTTTATTAGGAATGCCTTTAGCGGTATTTATTAAATATGATAGGCGCGTAATACATTTTTATTTTGCTGGTTTTTTAGTTTGACATATGGCGGATAACTGTGAATCTTAAAGAAAAAGAACTTGTTGTTTGTTTTAATTTCAGTTTTGTTTTGTCGAATTTTATTTGTTTTAGTGTTAGAAGTGTGTCATGATTTCATGAATTAAATTAATTTATATTGTGATTTGTGTGTCATACGTAATCGTGTTGTTTGGACTTCGGAAATGGCATTAATTCAGACAGACTTTAACAAACGAAACGTTTCGTTTGTTAACTCTTTATTTTGACTTTTTAAAGGCATCATTATCAAACTTGAAACTCGAACATAATATTATGTAGGTACCTACATCAGTGCTGAGCATTTTGGTAAGTAGATTTTATACTCCGGCTTCCCTTCCGAAAATATTCACCCTTCGCCACTGTAAGCCATAAATAGGTCGACAAAGTACGGGCAGAAAGGGGTGAGCATAACTGGATGCCTACAAAAAATAGGTGTCCAAAAAACTTTGCGAACGTTTAAAATGTGAAACGTGTCGTTCATGTTTGTTCACCGACGAAAAATTGTGGTTTCACAAACTGGTCACTTTGAAAGATATGCCCAAGTTTATGTTTCGCTTCACCCAATGTTTATTTAGTTTTATATTTAAAAAAAAGGCATGCAGTACCAGTACGTTACGAGTCTAGCCCGGACATACATACAGACAAACAGACAAAAATTCTAAAAACTATAAGTATTTTTGGGTTCGATATCGATTGTTGATCACGGTCCAGGTATTATTTAAAAAAATATTCAATGTAGTGTACATTGAATATTTTTTTAGAAATACCACGTTCTCACAGAAAACCGGCGTGAAACAGCGCTTGCGCTGTGTTTCGTCGAGTGAGTGAGTTTACCGGAGGCCCAATCAAAAATAAAAAATAAATCCTGTATATTTCATAAATAAATATTTATTAATTCTTCGTAATATTCCATATATACATTTTTTTTAATCAAAAAGTAATAAATAAATTTCGACTCGCACTTGTCCGTTTATTTTAAGTATTTTTGTCTCAATGCCTCCTTTCTTGTAATCGAACAACAAAATGATTCCGGCTATTCCATGTTATGCGAACATTCTAATATCGGCCATTAAAACTCAGAGGAGGCGTCTGTGGGGCCGCCCGATACGGGTTGTCACCTGTCTGTGACGAAACCCTTTCGGGGCTCTAATCGGACGGTACTAGTTTTCGTCATTATTTATAAAATATAGAACGTTCTATTAGTGGTAGAGTTTAGTTAAACGAAACTACGTTAAATTATTATTACAGTAAAGTAATATGAACTGCATAAATATGTTATTTAATGTTCGAAAAGCCAAAATCATTGTGCGAGTAAGGGCCAGGCACTAAGCAAATTCACCCAAAACATTTTTTAATTCGTCACAGATATATCTCCCCTTTATCCCCTTCATATGAGGAAACTTTATCGGCGCTCTTTGTTCAATTTTATCCATTTTGAAAACAGTTGACGATTTTTTTTTCAAATGATAAAAAAATAATAAAATTTTCACGTCATCAAATTCAAATTTAGACCACAGGTTGCCAGAGACACGAATTTAAAAATGACATAGAGTCATGCGGGTCAAGTGTGCGCATTTAAACTTTGATGCTTTGAAAAACTCAAATATTATTAGTACAATGAAACAAAACTGTGTTAATTTGTAAGCCTGTTTATTTGTGACCAACTTAAACACAACAATTGTATTTTTCAGTAGCTTATATTTTAAGAAACTTTAGAAAACCATAACCCTTCCATTTGCGCACTTTTACCCCAGTATCGGGGTATGTGTACGCAGCACTTTGGGTAAGTGTACGCAACAACAAAATATATATATTTTAGAACTTATAGAATATTCTTTTATATCTTTTATTTGTAACTACTCATAGTTACTTAAAGTAATCAACAAAATCGTCATAAATAAAAATATTATGAGAACAATTTTCACTTAGAAATATTTTGTTACTTCGTCATACATGTAGGTACTTAATACAAAAAAAAGCCGTGTGCGGAGCTGGTGGACTGTTTTTGCCACCAGACTCCACAAAGGCTTCATTCAATCCAATCTTCAGTCGGTGGTTCAGAATACTGTTCGCCACATAAGAGACAAGGTTTCTGCGCACACTTAACCCAAAGTATAGGAACAGGGTTATACGAATATCGTTAATTCCTGCATCATCATAATATCCTAAACACTGGCAAATAGCAAACTTGATATTATGTTGCACTCGATAGCAAAAAGCTTATTCAGAAAAAAAATACATGACTTCAAAAGATTACGCATTAAAAATTACAAAATATCGTAAATATTGCAAAAAATCTTTATTTATCTGTCAATCCAAAATGGCGCACGCAGAGCCGTTGTTGCGACACGAGGGCTTCGCAGGGCGTCCTGTGGGTTATTGAAGAGGGGGGTTGCCGTTCCTTAGCGTTGTATAGTTTTCGAGATATTTACAATGCGCACACTTACACGCTGCGCACACTTGACCCACATGACCATACATATTTTTTTAATTTTAACTTTTTAAATAGCAGAGGCTAGTTACTTCTCATCCCGCCCTCGTAGATTGGAATATCTGCATCGATGTTGTCACGTCTTATCACAGGCCTAACAGCTCGCTTGCACTCCGACGTCTTATTGAAGGGATCAGTTATGTTTGCGGTTCTGTGGCAAAGTGTCATAACCCAGAAAATACTTTTTTCTGAAATCACACACAACATAAATTATATTATGCAATAAAAGAGACAGTTAATAGATGTAGGTTTATGATGATGCCAAAGGCGCCGAGAACTTTGTATACAAGCAATTCGATACACTTTGATTTTGCCGTGTTTATTTATTGAAATGTAGTGCAATAAAATCGGCACTGAACGTCATAATGACTATTTTATAGGCTGCCTACCTGAAACGCTAGTTCTTGGAAACATCACAAAATTAAATTTTGATGTTCTCAGTTGATGGAGATCGTCTGGCGTAAAGTCTGTACGTTTATTTTCAGACACCAAGTTGCATAAAGTGCGTAATCAGGGTTACTATTAGTTTGAAATAAAAAGTCTATTTTCGTAAAATTGGTCGATTGGCCATTCAAATGTTTGACGATTGACTCAAATGAAATTGAGATTTATTTAATCATTGTATATTTATCTGATATTTGGCTAATGGAAAATACGATTCACTTATTTTGACTCGATAGTTATATTTTTCGAAATTATGAATATTTCTGGGCTTTTCAACAAATACATGTTACACTTATTGAGTTACTATCATTAAATAACTTGCACTACTACAATCACTTTATAAAATAATAGCTAAAGGAAATATTAGTATTGTATTAAATTTTTAAGTACCTAATCATCAAAATCATTTTTGGGACTTACGACCTTTACTTTCGTGCTATAATGCAGAAATCGTTGTCACGCGATTGTGCGAGTAAGGGCCAGGCACGGGTTAGATTGCCGTTTTAACTCTTTTTTTTTACTTCTATTTGTTAAACACACACTTAATTCTAATAAAAACTGAAAGATTACTTACATATTAGGCACTTCCCAAGTAAATAACTGTATTTTATCACTTTTTTTTATAGTATACACTGCGCTGTCCTCACCTCGACGCGGCCGTTTTTTGAAGTGAGATTTCGCATTTCTTCCTTGTCTACCGAGAACTCAAACGACGCTTGCTAGCTGTCTTGTTCTACTTAGACGCGTTTTAATATGTTAGACAAAGACAACAGTAGTTTTATCGCTGTGTTTGCACATTAAACGTGTGCGCGTACACAGCGGCCCGGAAAGGGCTGCGCCACAGACATTGACCTTTGACATGCGACCCTTAGAGGGTTTCGCCACTGTCGAGTGGATAGTTATCGATTTATTCTAAAAGTTTAAATCCACCCAGCGGGATCCCGCAAATACCGGGATCCAGCGGGATTGTGATGGTTCAATCCCGCAAATACCGGGATTGAAATTCTCTTGCGGGATTGCATTCCCTAGGTACGCCCATGTGCGCGTATCTTATAAGTACAAGCCTTTATTCTTTATAATATGTACGCTCAACGACCAAATGTGCCCTTGGTAAGTGCCAAGTCCAGCGTGAATGCGAACCACATAAAACCTCGACCCGCTGTAGCCTCCACAATGACACATCTAATAATATTAAGTACCTACATAATAATATAAATAAAATTGGAGTGTCTGTTTGTAATATTGAAAGAACCGGTTGTTACGTGTATACGCTACATACACCAAAATATTTTTTTCTGTATGTCTGTTTGTTCCGGCTAATCTCTAAACGGCTGGAGCTATTTTGACGGGACTTTTTTCTGCTCAGTGTCTTTACTCTTTACGGTCGGCAATAGCACTCAGTAGTCAGCACTATTCGTTCTCATTAAAAAAAACGTAAGTATTCCTAAAAGTTAAGTTTATTTACTTCAAGGTACGCAGCAAATGAATTTGCGGCAGGCGAGCACGGCGGTACTCATATAGACGCTCCTTACCATTTCGACGCTCGAGGCAAACAAGTTAGTGACATACCGCTGGAGAAGCTTATAGTTCCATGTATGTATTTAAATTCTTATTAAGAATCTTGATATCTCTATAATCGTAGGGACAAACCGACACAATGCTCTACCAATTTTTCATATATATATATAAGATTAAGATATAAGATTACCTATATATATATATATATATATATATATATATATATATATATATATATATATATATATATATATATATATAGGTAATCTTATATCTTTAAACGAGCAATTCTTGTATATTATACCTATATACATATAATTGGAATCTCGGAATCGGCTCCAGCGATTTTCATGAAATTTAGTATATAGGGGGTTTCGGGGGCGATAAATCGATCTAGTTTGGAATCATTTTCATAAAATGTCATTTTATGTGTGTTTTTTGATTTTTTTGAATACCGAGCGAAGCTCGGTCATATAGCTAGTAGCTTAATAATAATATCGATTTATTTAGCATGATCATCTTCCAACAATTTTTTGTTCTAAAAAGACGATAGCTCAACGCTAATAAGAACAAACGAAGTAATTAGGTACTTAGAAGTCGATTGTTTTTTATTGAGCTCATATCATATTATGTGCTACCGCTTCTGAATACGAACTGCTAATCGTAGATAGCTAGGTAGGTATGTAATATGTATGCAGTCTGCGAAGCGCAGTCTGTACAATTCTTAATAGACGATTAAATTGCATAACTAGTTACCTACGTCCTATGCGTCAATGTTATTTTTAACTAATTGTATGTAAACAATGTTTTACTAATATTGTTGTACTATCGACAGTAATAATAGCGGATATCAGCTCGAGAGTAAACGACGATCCCAACTTTGTTTTGTACAAACACCACTTGGACTACTTACTCAATGATAACATGGGAAAACCATGCGTCATTGTTTTCAAATTTGGTTGGAGCAAATTTATAAGAGATAAGAAGAAATATTTGGGGCTGACCGACCAGAATACTCTCAATTTTCCCGGTAAGTAGTTATAGACTAGTGTTTTCTCCGGGGAAGAAACTAGTGTCAAGGGAGTTGCATAAGGGAAGACAAAGGCATTTCCAGTTTAGAAACACTCATTGCAAGTTTAAACTTTTTTGACCTTATTTTCCGCAACATCCTACTTTGGTCCACAGAAGAATTAATGTTAGGGCGAACACTGGAACAACTTTTGTTCTTTTTTATCCCATGAGTGATGTACGAGTTTTAAGCAATGCGGTAATCGCTTGCCACTGCAATCTATTATCTGATTAACGCTGCTTTATCCAACCCTAAAATTAGCACAAAATCTTGATGTCACAATTGGTTTAACAGGCTTAAGTGAGGAAGTGGCGGAATGGATAACGTCATCGTACAAGAACGTAGTGGGAGTCGGAGTGGACACGGCATCGCTCGACCCGGGCCACAGCACCAACTTCACCGTACATAAAATACTGTCTAACGCCGGACTGTACAACTTGGAAAACGTGAAGCTTGACTCAGATGTCCCAGGTATTACTAATTAACCTTGTATGCCGCCGCGCGCCGGTGTAAGCCACGCTTAACTTTGAAGTCGGCGAAACTGGAAGGGACAATAGCAGACAATAGGGGCACGTGTTCAATATCTGCCAAAATAGTTTAATTTTCATCATGTCAAAAACTGAATAGAGAATAGACACAAGAGATATGTTTAGTCAACGTGCTCATTATCGGAATCTATGGGTACTTACAGTTACGTGCGGAAATATTGCTACGTGTTGAAAATGCAATAGCGATAAATAAATGCGCGTATGAATGCGGAATGCCAATGAATACGATTTTCTATGTAGACTTTCTGGACAGAGTATAATATATTATACTTAAGACACGAATTTTTTTAACACTGGTTAAAATAGGTATTTCTAAGGCCGTGTTTCCACTGAAGCGAAGCGGAGCGGAGCTTAGCGGTGCCGAAATGACCAATCACCATGCTCAAAATCTTCGCTCCGCTTCGCTGTCATTCCGCTGGAATAGCACGATTGGTCAATTCGGGCGCCGCTAATCTCTGCTCCGCTTCAGCGGAAACACGGCCTAAAGCTGCCTTCTTTGTAATCTAGTCATTGATTTTCAGAATATGGATGCGCAGCTTTTGTGATGCCTATGAAGATAAGAAAAGGAACTGGAGCACCTGTGCGATTAGCTGCCGTTTGTCCTAAACGAAAACTTCCTGAGAGATTTTAATAATGAACTGCCAACTACTAAGAAACGGTTAATGGTTATGTTACCTATGTTGGCAGTTGGGTAAATTAATATTATGATATTCTTAAGATTCGAAACTGGAAAGGACATTTTGTTGTAATTCAACATTTTACTTCAATTAAAATTCTTTTTAAAATCAGATAGTTTTATTGTAATGAAAATAAAAAGCTCTTATGCTAAGAAAACAAAAAAGTAGTTAAACAACAAAAAGGATTTGTAACAGATAATATTCGTTAAACTTTTAATCAATCTTCATAAAAATATTTCCGAAGAAATCTTCATACACTAACTTACCATCTTCATCTTGTAACAATACCTCGGGTATATTCTTGTTATCTATCACGATAGCCTTAAACGGACCCTGGTCCGAAAATTTCTTAGAGTAACAATCAAGAATAGTTTCTTTCGGAATGTCTGGATTAATTTTAACGCCATGCAAAGTGGCAGCAACAGTCGCCGGCGGCAATTTAGTATACACCTCATCTATCTCCCTCACATCAGCTATGGAAATAATAGCTATGTTGCCATAGTCCACATATTTGACTTTTACCTTTCCTTTTGTTTCACTATACTGCATGATGAGTGCTCGGTACCACTGCTTATCCTCAGGGAATAACGCCAAACACGCTTTATTCTCGAATATACCATCAATAGGCACAGAATTGTCGTGTTGAATTCCCTCAAACATAGTATCGTACAACTCTTTGGTGCCATCGTCGTGGACGATGGTCAACTCTAGCTTCTCGGCGTCATTGATAATGTTAATTTCGCAAGTGAATTCGGTCAAATCGTTTTCAGGATACGAAACGAATCGTCCATCGAAGGTTTTGGTCTCCTCGTCGACAATGTCGTTCCAATTTTTATTTGCATATTGTTCCATGTCGAAACTGACCGGCGAGTCGGGAGTTCCGTCGTCGTGTTCTACGATGTAGTCGGGGCCCGAATCCGACGTTCCGAATGACATGTTCATTATTTTATTACTTTTGGCACTAGGAATGAATTTCTGAACTTTTGCTTTGGTACCGTCGGTGAACTCGGCCATTTCGAAGTCTACGAGGTGCTCATTAATACACAGCTTGTCGTATTTCAAATTGATCGGCACGACTCCGTCGGTCGGTTCGCCGAGGACTTCGATGGAGCACTGTTTCTCCACAATAGATTTGTGAATGTAATCTAGGGTTTGTCGATCCCACTGCTTCGCGACGGGTCTGATTCGGCCCAAAACACACCGGTGCGCTTGGATCGGTATTTGATAGAGAGCAATACTCTTTCTGATATTAACGAACGGGCAAATCTCTTCGTTACCATAGTCTACGTAGTGAATTAGACAGGTCGACGCCGCTTCGTTCACTTCTAGGACCCGTCCTCTGTAGAACTTATTGTCCAGGTAGTACAAGGCTATGCACGGCTCGCCGACAGTCCACTTCACAAACTTGGCTTTCGGGTCCGGATGTTTAAAACGGACGTCTAGCGCCTTGCGAATGAGATCCAAAGTTTCCTCCTGTGCGACGTCGTGTAGATATATTACACCATCATGATCCACATTCCTGTAACACAAAAAAACATTTGTATTACGTATGTTTCAGTAACCGAAAACAAAACCTGGTGCCTCGTAGGACCCACTGGGTACTAGGAAATATACCGTGTCTGTCGATTCGATCGCTATTTACATTACAGTAAAATTTAATAGTAATAATTACAATTTAATAGTAATAATTACAATTTAATAGTGACATACGTGTTGATTATATGAATAACAACTTACGTAGGCACGCCATAGAATTCCTCGTTAGGCAACGGTTCAGCTGGAAGCCAATCCGATATGAAAATAGTATTTGAATCCTGGGAATAGTCCTCCTTGTTGGAGTCCAGCTCGGTGGGAGTCGACGAGTGAGTGCCGCTGGCTTTGTCCGAATCCGCTTTCAGTGGCCTCAAAGGCATGGGCTCAATTTGCAGCCAATCTTCTAGAGATCCAGTTAGGTTAAGAAACGATATCGTTTCCTCATTGGTTCCTTCGGATGCATTGATGCTGAGCTGAAATTTTAAAACGATAAGTAATAAGTTACAAACATTCAATTGTTTATAAACAACGAAAATTAACTGATTTAGACGGGTGAGACATATTTCTTTCATTAGGAATGTGTCTCTGTTGTAAAAGTATAAAGGCATGCACTAACCTCCTGAGTCTTATCCGGGATACCTAGGCCTTGTTCAATGATTTTCTTATTCAAGCACCTCCACTCGGACACATTGGGCTCGAGAGCGCCACCTTGCGTCGTGTGGTAGACCCACAACTCGACAGGTATACTTTTGTCCTTGAAAACTCCATTCTTCGTCATAAATATTCGGGGATAGGCGTCGAGTAACTCTTTTAAGTATTCTTTGGTAAGCGACGGCCACTCCGTCCCTACGGCGGGAATGACACCGGACAGATGGCATTCTATAGCCGCATCCCCGCAGCTCTTCAATTCGGTAGGGATTTCTCTTAAGCTCGATAAATCTACTATTTCGACAACGGCGAAGTCAGAGTAAAATACTTTGGCGGTCCCGCCATCTATTTCCAAAATGGCGGCGCGACGCCACGTCTGCGATTGATTGCAAATCGTGCAGCATCTGTCGCCAACTTTCCAATCGTCCTTTGGTTGCGTGTTTTTCTTTGTAAAATATGTTTGTATCTTTTCGTAGAGTTCTGCGAACACTTTCTGTTGGCTGATCAGAGCCACGTAGAATCGTGAGGGCGACTTATAGTTCAAAATCTTCACCTCCACCCTGTAGGGACCCTTGTTTTTCGCCTCCAAGTCTTTATCATTTTCAGATTCGTCAACGTGTGGTGTATTACGTTTAAGTATTTGCAA
Organism: Polyommatus iphigenia; assembly: GCA_963422495.1. Lineage (NCBI taxonomy): Eukaryota > Metazoa > Arthropoda > Insecta > Lepidoptera > Lycaenidae > Polyommatus > Polyommatus iphigenia. Next base: position 10,594,595 of record OY730179.1, read on the forward strand.
CTTTTTCTCTTTAACCACTGTAGGCTTAGGTTGTTGTAAAGTCGGTTTGTTGGTTCTTACTAATTCTTCGACTTCAGACTCTGTGTTAAACATGTTTATACTGAAAAAAAAAAACAGTAAAAATTTAAGTAATAATATGTAAGCACGACATGTAACGATCTTTCGGCGGGTGGACAGGGTCAGAACGAATCGATCGATTAGTCTTCAATTATTATTATCACAGGATAAACTGGTTTTTCCAAAAATGATGTGAAGAAATTACGGTAAACTCATCAATGAGCAACTCTTACCCTATCAGGGAGTAATGCGACACTTATCCCCTATCGTGTCGACAAACCGGATTCCGGACAACTTAACAAAATTATATAATATTGATGTAACAAACGTCAAGACACTCGCGGAGACAGTGATTTCAATACAAGTCTGTCCTCGAGCTAACTCCGGAGGTCAGCGAAAATGTCATCGGCAATGTTGACCGGCATAATATGACACGAACGACCACCCGGGGCTTTTGTTTGTACACATAACAATACGTATATAAAGAGCTACGTATTATTTATTAAAATTCCGTTGCGCCAAAATTCGTTAATCGCGCAGGAACCATACATTTTTTTTTTGGATAAAAAGTATCCTAAGTCCTTTCCCGGGACTCAAAGTATCCCCATACTAAATTTCAGCAAAATCTGCTCAGCTGTTTGGGCGTGAAGAGGTAACAGACAGACAGATAGATAGACAGACAGACAGACACACTTTCGCATTTATAATATTAGTATGGATATGCGCGGCCGTATTGTTTTATCCGCCGCATTGATAAGCTAGCCATTTTCAAAAACAGATCCATTTTGAAATTCTGAATGGGCATTAATCCTTCGATCGGAGGTTCTAGGAATTCCCATTGTATTCTTTTGTTCTCGCGATCACCGGTGCTCGCGCGGGGCCTGAAAGATTAAAATAATGAATACGAGACTATGACTGCCTTCACATTAAGGCGCTATATCGAAAGTAATTTTACCGCAAGGGCAATTTTATACTTAATTTGTATGACTATAAAGTCGTGAATACGCTGCGGCCAGAAGCTATTGGCTCGCTCGGAAAACATGCGAAAAAACGTAATTATAATCATTTAAAAAATAACTAGGAGCATTTAAGCAAAATGCTTCTATACGATTTTGAGTTGCAAAGGTGTCTATCAATTAGACTAATTTCCTACAATACATCTATTTTCGTTTAAAAATAATCTTCAAATTTCGTATTTTTAAGAGGTCATTTCGAAAATTAAGTAAATGTATCGAGGCAAAATACAATAATCGTGTTCTCAAACCTAGATAAGGCTATGAAGATATGTATATCTCATTACCAGATTTGTAACATTTCTGAGGGTCCTATAGTATTACGTCAAAAATGTCAGTTTTTTCAATATAGCGCCTTAAGTCGCGAGTAGTGCGGCAGCCGCGCGGGAGCAGCGCGACTTCTATACTAAAACGAGCCGCCGCACTACTCGCGACTTAATGCGAGCCAGCCTATAACAGTCGCGTGTCAATTCGCTACAGTTTCGATGTTACATGTTAAAAGTTCAGAGTTTTTTGCGGCTCGACATCGAAAAGTCGATGTTTTTCCGAAATTATCAGTGTTTTATTAGTAGTATAATACCTTTATTCGCTGACAAGAATATTTCGGAAAGAGCACTGGCCAGTATACTAGGTTATATTTCGAAACCTACACCTGAGAAGGTGTAAATATTGTGAAATATCAACTGCTAAAATGTCAAATGTAGAGCGACCGTCTTCAAACATCGTACGATTTATTGTCGCTATTTAGACCTGCTGTATATTAAAATCAGTATAGATATAAAACCTCGGGCTTGCCTAGCTTTAACCCGAAGCTGAAATCTATTTATCTATATAATCTGAATCTATATTCGTAAGGAAAGTTCCGTGACAGATCTCACACTCCATGCTACACAAATTTGTTACTTGTAGTAACCAAAAAAAAAAAAAAAGATACTGAAATAAATTGTGTCTCACCCGAAGCTGACCGCGTACTTGCGCAGTATCATCAGCTTGTTGACGCACACCACGTCGTCGGGGTCTTGTTCGTCGTAGAGGGTAACGCCCACCGAGCCGCCCGCGCGGCCTCGCCCCGCCTCCACGTGCGCCGTCAGCATACGCCCCTCGAGCGCGCGCAACACCAATACCGATCCCTCGCTCCATTTCTGATTCAATGGGGTGACACCGGCTAGGTGACACTCGGTAGCCTAGATATAGGTAAGGTAAATAATAAATATTATATAAACTAGCGTTCACAACTACATACATTTTATTCGCGAAAACACGTTAGTTAAAATATATCGACGGTTAAAAGGAAGTAGGGTATAAGCGCCAAAAAGTAAAATGTTCAGGAGAGTCGTTTAAAGTTTTGAGTTAAAGAAAAACTGACGTATCTCTGTTATTTATTGACGTATCGTGATAATTTAAACAGTTATAAAATGATAAAAAAAATGGGTCTCTTACCGGTATTGTTAGTTTTAATGATTTGGTGCTATTTAAAGTGTTTTTTGTCGCTTATAACAATTACTTTAAAATTTTGAATGAGGTAATATGGCATAAGAGACAAATGACAAAAAAATATTAGAGGATAAGAAGCCTAAACAACATTCTGATTTCTTACATCGCAAAGTAAAAGGGTATACGAGACTAGACGATTCAGTAAGTGTTATAGGAAAAGAAGGATAACGTACTTTTTACAGGTCGTGTTATGGTCGTTTATTAGTTAATAGAACACAAGTAACAGTAGACTTTCACAAAAACTAGAATTATAAGACTTAAGTGACACGCATGTGACACACAATGTCATTTGAAAGTGAAGGAAAAGAAGAATAATCAACATCTGGCGACTGGCATTGCGTGAGTCTATGGAAATATGTTTGAAAAAGGTTTTAGGGTATAACCGACAGAGTAATATGAAAAAAAATTTTGGATGTATAGGGTACAAGCGCCAAAGCTATGATCAATTACGAAATGGAAGAAGGCTATAAACGACGTTTCTAATTTTTGAGAGAATTGCTTAAAAGATATAAGCAGCCAAAAGCTGTAGACAAATATTTTTTGCAGGGGTACAAGCACCTTTACAGACAAACTGACCTGAATTTTTGTCGGTTACAAAAAATACTACTAGGAAATTGCTTTTTTTGCTAGGGCATAAACGCCAAAAAACTCATCGTAGAGCTATGAGAGTCAGCGCATTCGAAAGAGCGGGAAATTTTAAGTAAGATGGCATTTAAAACTCATTTTTGACAAAAATGTCGCTTATGCCCTTTTAACCGTCGATATGTAGTTGTTGCGCACGTTGAGCGCTTGTCATCTGAAGATATCTTTATACGCAGCGTCTGCGCCATAACTATTTGATTAAAATCTAGTTTACAGCGCTTGTGTACGCGCAATTTTAAGGTCCTACGTGCGGATAAAATCCGGGTTAAGGGTTGTAACCATAAAGTTAATATACCTAGGGAAATAGAGAAACAAAGGCCTGAGTAAGCGAGATGTCACTGTCAGTAACACTGCGTGGTAAAAAAGAGGTGTGATGCATGCATGCAGGACAGCAGAACTCTTTTTTTTGACGTCCAGTCGGCACTTATCGGCAGGTTGACAATTTAATCTCATAGAAAGATGCTTCTGTAAGTGTATACGTACACATATTTTTACACACAGATGTAAATCAATTACGGTTTCGTTTGACAGCTCGAGATTGTTGCTCTATTCCGCTAGGTATATTAACTTTATGGTTGTAACACTCACTAGAGCTCGAAGCGTACACCGCTTGTCGGGCAGGCGGCGCATCGCGGTCCAGTGCACGAGTGTGACGCGGCCCGTGTCCACCAGCTGCACTCGCACGCGGGCGCGTCCCGGCAGCTCAAGCACGCGCGCGCGCTCCCACCCACCGCCCTCCACGCTCACCGCACACACCATGTCTGACAGACAATGAGAAATTGCAAAATATAAATAGCTGTTCCGGCAAACGTTGTTTTGCCATATTAAGTATTTCGCCTGTCCTTGCCTGTGCCTGTCCGCCTTTCCCGGGACTACTCAAAGTATCTCTATAATTATCCTGACATAATATATATTAATTAATATGGATCTCCTTAATTCTTTTTTAACCACAATGTAAAAAAGGCGCATTGTAATGTAGGTATTAACTACTCACCTTTTTCCGGAAGATAAATCATTCCGGTGTTGTCATTTATGTTGTATTCTTGATTTAAGTCGTTACATAATTTTTCGTAAACATTTTCTAAATGACCCTGCAATATAATCATATTGAAGAATATGTTTAGTACCTATGTATTATTAATATATCTCAATTGGTATAAATGTCATACAAAAAAATATAAAATTTACCTTTCTCACGAAAAACTTGTCAGGGCTGACCACATGAGTTATAACAACTTCTTCTTTTGAATTAGGGTGAAAAGTATTGTTGCTTTCAAAAATCATTGGTTTGTCCTTGATTCCTAATATTTTTGGGTACTAAAATAAAAAGGAAAACTGTTAGTGCGGTAGTATAAAAATCTTAAGTGTGTGAATAAGAACTTGACATTAAAAATGTTGGTTCTATAGAATATAGTGTGGTGGTTTAATAATAATAATGCATATTTGAAAATCAACCTGCTGCTTGTGTAGTTGTGAGAAAGTCGTTTATTTAACCACTGAAGTGGGGAATGGGGAATCAAGTTTCGTATTTTAAGAATACACAAAAATTATTCTCAGCGGACACCACTGAAAAAAACTAGTGTATATATAATATAATAATATATTATCTAGCATGACATCAATGGAATATAAATAATTAAAAAAAATACTTGAGCGTCCGTCGTGAGTCGGGCGCGGCCGTGGAACACTAGTGCGTGCGCGACGCTGATGCCGTGTTCGAAGGTTGAGAGCTCGCACGCCACGCGCCCGCCCCCCGCGCCCGCACGCGCCGTTAGCACCGCCTGCTTACTGCAAGTTGAATAGTTAACTGACTGTTAACGGCCGTTCCCAATATTTGATCTATCTCTGGTTTTGCCCTACTAGAGATAGGAATAGCTCTCATTAGACATTAGAGACATATATTTTATGTCAATTCAATGTTAGCTGCGATCGGTCGTATGTCAAACCAGAGATAGATTGAATATTGGGAACGGCCGTAAATCGTTAACCGATAAAGCTTACATTATAATATAATATACATTATACAACTAGTAAAAGTTGATTTTTCAGCCCCTCACACATCAGCAAAATCTTAACGCTGTAACCACAATGACGCACAGCGTGATAAACTGACCAAGATATTAGTATTTTTTTCTTTCCAATACTTTGACATTGGGCTTTTTTTGGCTTGCGGCGTCAGTGTGCTCACGGGGCTAAGCTATATTATATTTAAGTATTTATTAAATACTTACTTAGTAATAAGGTTACTGTATCCAAATATATTATTATAAGCAACAAGATTGCGTACAAATAAAATGTGTTTTGCTGAATCAGATCAATTCTCTTAGCATTACGGTAGGCATTTCCCTCTAAGCGGAGATAGCGAAAAACTATCCGAACGAGTGCGTTCTCGGTGAGAGTGTGTCCTTATCTTAATTTTTTACGTACAAATGGTAGAAAATTAAATACAATTCCTTGTAATGATTTACAAATTTGAACTTGTTAAACTTGCCAAACGAACTTTGGTAAACTTAGAAACGTGAAATACGTTTCGAAGTTACAGTTTCAATAATTAAATTATCAATTGGTTATATTTAAAAATAATTCAATACTGAGTGAAGATAGTACTTAGATTTTTGCGACTGGTAATATACTATGATTTGCAATTGGTTGATTGTCGTGTTTCGATTTGCGAGAAAGGGACACACTACCGCAGGGAGCCCCTCTCGCTCGGAACGGTTTTTGCGCCACAGTACGCATTCTTGTTGTAGTATAATCATTAAATCAGACACACAACTTTAGACATAAAGGAACGTGCATGATTTATAATAGGTGGCCAGTAAGTATTATAACATACATTGTGAGTATTGAATCATATCGGTGACGATATACGGCAGAACCTTTGTCGTGAACATTCCTTGTTTGCCAAAAACATATTATTAATAATTAATTTAAATTATGATACTAATTCATTGTTCTGTATTCAGCGGAAAAGAGACTGCTAGCCCTAACTACAGGTTTCCTAATCTATATAGGGTAGCAGGCACTTCACCTCACTTGATTATTATTATTATTATGCAGTGAATGAGCTACAACTGTTCTAATATAATGCGTTCAATATGGTGCTGTGAAACTATGATCTGTCACATATTAACTGGCGTTAAGAGAAATAAGATCTTATATTTAGAATCTATATTTTATTAAATCTTATTCAAAGAATAAAGAAATAAGGGTTTACTGAGAGAATTAGATAACTAATTAACATCTGGCGTAGTATTATAAAAATTGCAATTATTCCGCCAATTAAAATGAAACATAAATACTAACATAGTAATACAAATTCTAATATAAATAAATAGACAAAGTCATGACTAAATTGGTACATAATGTACTGTTACTACGATATACGTAATGTATAAAAAAATGTTATTTACAGATGAACAAAATATAAAATGGATGATGTGATATCTTAGTAATCTAACCTATTTCGTATGATTCGCACAGCTGAGCTATGTGGATTTACTGACCTGTGAAACACATACAGCAACAAATTCATACACTATCGTTACTAAAGAAAACAAGGTGTAAAATGTCACAATAAAAGTCAAAAGTACAGCAAAAGAACAGCAATATAAAAAAAAAAAACTTATGAGTATAATATACCTTAAATAAGTGAACTTACATTAACTATTTACAAAACCTTAATTTAGGTCTTATTAAATTTACCTTAATCTTAAAAATTTAACTAATAGTAGACTAATGAAAAGTACTTTTTGTAATGTAAAAAAAAAACTTACTTGTCTATGATATTTTGTATGAGCAGGGCATCATCACTGGTCCAAGATCCAATGATGGGTTGGATGCTTTCTAAAGAGCAGTTGATTGCGAGTGGTGGCGGATTTTGTAGTCTAAAACTTGGAATCAATCGCAATCTGAAAAAAGAAGTGAAAAGTAAAAAAAAATATGTTAATCTAATTTACATGCTTTTTTTTTTCTACTAGCAACATTAAGGGCCTGTTTTACCACTTCCTGATAAGTGCCGGATAGGCTATCCACAATTTACCTTGACAGATAAAGTATGGAGCATATGTCAAATAAGTTGTGGATAGCCTATCCGGCACCTTATCAGGAAATGGTGAAACAGGCCCTAAGCCACCCCTAAGCCTTGCAAATAAACACCTTAGCGCGGCCAGTCATTTACTAGCAAATTTTGTTTTTATGATTAGGCGCCTATAACATCTTTACTTACTTCTCAATGGAAACATTTTCAATGCTGCCAAAGTCGAAACAGAAAACTTGAACGACTGGCTTGTTTGGGTCCTTGCGATCGACGTTCAAAACGCGGCACCTTTGCCACAAGTTGTCCGCTTTAATATACACCAAATAGATTTTTCCTATAACAGAAAAAAAAATATATTTACGGACCTTATTAATAAAAAAATCGTACATTTTACATATAAAAGTATCCTATGTCCTTCCTCATTGTCCACTTTATGTCTATGTCTTTGGTCAAAGTCGGCCGAGTAGTTTCGGAGCCTACTTGGAGGAAACCATAAGCATTTCCTCCTTATAGTAATAATTAATGAGCCTGAACTTAGCATAGTTTTTATTATTCGTTGCAGACAGCAGACAAAAAATAATAATTGGATAGGGATATCTGCGAGCCCACGTAAGTTTTTAGAGTTAATTAAAGTGATAATTGTGTGTTGTCAAATTATCTAAACATGATAATACATATTTTTTTTTTACAGCATACGAAAAAAATTTTAAACAAAAAAAATTTTTGGGAAGCTCTCACGCAATTGCCTATTGTTGAAAATTTATAAAAATTTGTAAATATGCTCAATTTTAGGTTCTTTAAAGATGATATCTATTATTTTTTTGATTTTTTATTTTGATTATTCTGGGGCTCATAACTCTGTAAATAATCATAAAAAAAAAAAACAATTATCACGTATTTCCCTGTCAACATTCTAAACATGATATTTTTTTGTTTTTTTATTTTGTCATCGAGTTGATAGATATCCGTATTTTTTTTTTTGACGTCGGATATCAAGGCTAGAAAAAAAACAAATTAAAAAATATATATTCTCATATCTTAATTTTCAAAAGATTTTGTACTCCATACTCCATACAAAACAATGATTTTTTGACCATTTTAGGGACAAAATTAAAAAAATCATAAAATAAAGATAATGAATGAACAAACGAAAAAATCTAAATTCTGTAAAATATCATGTTTAGATCTTTTGAAAATTAAGATATGAGAATATATTTTTTTAATTTGGTTTTTTTAACCTTGATATCCGACGCCAAAAAAATTAAAAAAACAAAAATACGGATATCTATCAACTCAGTGACAAAATAAAAAAACAAAAAAATATCATGCTTAGAATGTTGACAGGGAAATACATGATAAATGTTTTTTTTTACTGATTATTTACAGAGTTATGAGCCCCAGAATGATCAAAATAAAAAATAAAAAAAATAATCGTTATCATCTTTAAAGAACCGAAAATTGGGCATATTTACAAATTTTTATAAATTTTCAACACTAGGAAATTGCGTGAGAGCTTCCCAAAAATTTGTTGTTTAAAAATTTTTTCGTATGCTGTAATTTTTTTTTATTTATTATCATGTTTAGATAATTTGACAACACACAATTATCACTTTAGTTAACTCTAAAAACTTACGTGGGCTCGCAGATATCCCTATCCAATTATTTTTTTGTCTGCTGTCTGCTAAGTTCAGGCTATAATAATTATTATAAATAATTATTATAAAATAGAATAAGAGCAAAAACTGCTGCCGATAAAATGGCATAAACTTCGTTCGCTATTTTTTGCGATTATCGCGAACATACAGACAGACCCAACGACTTACAGTACCCGGCGATAAATATTGCACATCGACCTTTGGAAAGTGACAGTCGGCTAATTTCGGTTGTCGTGTATGTACAAGATAAAAAAACGAGGAATACGGCTATTGCTGAACCAAAGATTTCCTTTGGTAGGATTGATCTTTATATCCCTAAGATGGGTTTACGATGTGGAGCCACCTGAATATTTTATGTAGGTGGGGGAGGAGGTTTTTTTTTAGCTTTAACAAGGTATGAGGTCAATAACTGCGTGGGATTTAGGTATATAGTCGAGTTTGGTATCATTTTCGATTGAATCGAATGTTTAAATGCCAATTTTGGAATAATATTTAGATAAAAGATAGTAAAAATAAAATAAAATAAAAAATTTAGAATATATGATTTTCAACCAACGAAAACGCTATTGACAGGGCTTAATTAATATAAGGGGCTGATAGCCGCATTATTCTGCATGCCAAAGACATGGTGATGAATGGAGCAATAAACATATTAATAATACTAGACGTTCCGCGCGGCTTCGTCCGCGTAAATCTGAAATTTCACAGAAACCGTATATTTTTACCGTACCGTATATTAGTGTCAAATAACTTAAAAATTGCTCCAGTAGTCTGTGAGATATTAGCCCTTTCAAATAATTTTCCCCGTGTTTTTACATTTTCCTCTGTATCTTTGCTCTTATTGGTCTTAGCGTGATAAAATATAGCCTATAGCCTTCCTCGATAAATAGGCTATCAAACACTGAAAGATTTTTTCAAATCGGGCCAGTTGTTCTTGAGATTAGCGCGTTCAAACAAACTAACCAACAAACTCTTCAGCTTTATTTTCACATTTTTCTCTGTATCTTTGCTCCTATTGGTCTTAGCGTGATAAAATATAGGCTATAGCCTTCCTCGATAAATAGGCTATACAAACACTGAAAGATTCTTTCAAATCGGATGAGTAGCTCCTGAGATTAGCACGTTCAAACAAACAAACTCTTCAGCTTTATAATATTACTAGACGTTCCGCGCTGCTTCGCCCGCGTAAACTAGATATTTCACAGACAAATTAGTGCACAATAAATAGCCTATGATCCTTCACGTTCCTACTTTTATCTGTGCCAAATAACAGAAAAATTACTCCAGTAGTTCGTGAAATAAGCCCTTTCAAATAATTTCCCCCGTTTTTTCACATTTTCCTCTATTTCTTCGCTTATATTAGTCTTAGCGTAATAAAATATAGCCTATAACCTTCCTTGATAAATGGGCTATCTAACACTGAAAGAATTTTTCAAATCGGGCCAGTAATTACTGACTACTACTAAGATTAGCGCGTTTAAATAATGCTTCTTCTTCTTCTTCTTTTTACGTTGTTTAAAATCTTTATCGTGCAAATATGAGTCCTAAAATGAACTCATTTTGCTTAACTAAGCATTCTTAAGTCATCCGAATATGGTACCGAACTTGGAATAGTACCATAATTAATGCCTCTATACAGATTGAGACTCTATTTTCCTCCAGAGCAGAAGCTGCTAGAATTTTAAAAGATTAACATCAAAAATCGCGGTGGCTCCACATCTTAAATCCATCCTTGGGCCATAAGGACCAATCCTACCAAAGGAAATCTTTGGTTCAGCAATAGCCGTATAATTTACCGTAACACACGCAACTATAACGCACGAAATACAAAAAGTCCGGTATATATTAGGAGCTGTTAAAACAATTATGGTTTGCTTCTTTTGACAATTTTATTATTCTTTGTATAAAATACATCAAATTTTCTATAAGTTATGGCTTTAGGTTCGATTAAAATAAAATAAAAAAGGGTGTTCAAATTATGTTTACGTATTTAAAATTCTTTTGGAAAATTACAGCTGTAGCAAATTTAGGGGTGTTAACAACTCTAGATATATATTTTGAACTGGACGCGACTGCACTCTATTGAATTTGAACAACGACTGACATGTCAAATAGGTGTGTGCTACAAAGATAACGCTCTATGATACCGAAATTAGCCGAATGTCTCTTTCCAAAGGTCGATGTGCAATATTTATTGCCGGGTATTGTACATGTGTTAGTATTTATAATACCTTCAGTGACATGGTTAGGTACTGGCTTCGGCATAGTACTGGCATTCCGGAATTCTTTGAGTAGCTCCTCGACTAGCGACTGATGGCAGGCCCTCTGTACGAAGAAGTTGTGTGGATCCACTATGTGGGTTATGTAGACAATGTCCTGATCACCTGTGGAGCAAAATTACTTCAATAAAGTATTATCTTATTTAGCAGGCTTGGAATGGCTTAGGCAGAAATGCGAAAGAACAGAAGTGCTGATAGATTTTCTATGTCAGTCTGTCACAAACAAAATCCTTTCTATAATGGCCATGCTAAGTGTGCTCTTGTGTGGAAAATGATATTTACATCTATCTGTGTTGCCAAACAATGCAGGATAAATTGTTGTTTTGAGCGCAATGCGTTACTAGTTGTGGTTACGCGACGCAACAGAGTAATAATATATTAAATTATAGTGGCCTTGCTCTATTGTTATAACCAAGTGATAAAATTTCTCTAGAACGAACTGTCACCAGCAGTATTTCCGGACCTATACGACCTGCAAACCTTCAAGAAAAGAGCGTATTCCCTCTTAAAAGGCCGGCAACGCACCTGCAGCTCTTCTGATGTTGCGAGTGTCCATGGGCTACGGTAGTTGCTTACCAGGTCATTACATCAGGTGACCCGTTTGCTCGTTTGCCCCCTTATTTAATAAAAAATAAATATTTTTGAAGTGAAAACTTCTTTAGCGGCGTTGAGCACTTTTGTGGGATGGGTAAAAACTGTGAAACTCGCGTCAGATTCTCATGCTGATCGAAAAACCAAGGAAAAAACGTAGGACGGTTGGAGAGTAGTGTTGTAACATCGAAATCGATTAATCGAACAATCGATTGTTTTTTTTCGATTGTCGATATTTTTGAATCGATTGTAAGGGTTTCGATAAATTAATTAAAACGATCGCTTTTTTATTTTTATTATTTTTCTATTTTTTTTAATCGATTTTCATAAAAAATGGGTTAAAAAAAAATAATGCACAACGTTAATAATCAAGTTTTCACTTCTGCCGGCACTCCCGGAGTGCAACCCGTCTTTTTTTTATCAGGTCTCTGCTATCGCATATTTTTAACACGCTTTTAATAAGCTTGGGCCGTATGCATGTACTACTCGACCAAGCCAACTAGACGACTGTCAAATCATGCTCTCTCGGTGTCTAAACACACTAAGCTGAATTACGCCGGCGTAATTTACGTGGCCGAAATTACGTTCAGCCGCTTACGTCTGATGCGACACACTATAAATTACGCGAAGAGCCGAAATTTCGCGGCGTAATTAAAATTAAGTGAGTATTTAAAATTCTCAGATGTAATGTGTGTGTTAACGCTTTGGAGATAAGGTTGGATTTCCTATATTCGGTTTTGATAATTCCGTCGCGTATAGTGTGTTGCTTTACAAAACATTACCGCCGAATCGCTGCCGAACTTTACGCTCGACTTGGCTCGACGGAAATTCGGCTCACGACGGAATTTTGGCATAGTGTGTCGTCTGTCGCGTTCCGCCAATATTTTGTATGGATTTGAAACGCGGCGTAAACGCGGCGGAATTTACGTCGGCGTAATTCAGCCTAGTGTGTTTAGACCCTCGCACTTACGCATTGCTAGCGACGTGCGTAAGTGCGAGAGAGCAAGCTTTGACATTCGTCTAGTTGTCTTGGTAGAGTAATATTTATGTAACGTCTCTCGTAATCTTTGAGCACGATTGTAACATAATATCTCCAGTATTCTAGTTCATTCGAAACTTTGCATATTATGTGTATTAAGAGCCAATGACAAGAATTTGTTTTTTTTGCCTTAATAAGATAAAGCGTGCTTTTTAAACTATTATTAATATTTAGAACTTTTACTCAGAATAAACTTTTGGAATATTATATGTATTGAAATTAATTGATATTAGTGATATTACTTACCTGGTTGTAGCGGCTTCATTTGACATGGCTGCATAAAGGGTCCAGATGGTATAACATTGTTATAGTTCGTTTTGTTATAGTTATCTGAAAATTAAAACACATAGTTTGATTTTATTTCGGTAATAAAATTACTTTTTGGTTTCTTTTTATATCTATTTATTAGCAGCCTGCAGTGTCCTACTGCTGGGCAAAGGCCTCCCTCTTTTGACCGACTTCCAAAAAGGAGGAGGTAATACGTTCGGCTGTATGTGTGTTTATTCTGTACAATCTATACTAATATTATAAAGCGGAAGAGTGTGTTAGTTTGTTTGTTTGAAACGCGCTAATCACAGGAACTACTGGTCCGATTTGAAAAATTCTTTCAGTGTTAGATAGCCCATTTATCGAGGAAGGCTATAGGTTATATTTTATCACGCTAAGACTTATAAGAGCGAAGAAATAGAGGAAAATGTGAAAAAAACGGGGAAAATTATGTGAAAGGGCTTATTTGAACGCGCTAATCTATACTATTATCTATACATATTATAAAACAAAGTCGCTTTTTTTCCCTCATGTCCCTTTGTTCCCTTTAATCTTTAAAACTACGCAACGGATTTTGATGATTCCTTCAGTGTTAGATAGCCCATTTATCGAGAAAGGCTATAGGCTATATTTTATCACGCTAAGACTAATTAGAGCGAAGAAATAGAGGAAAATGTGGAAAAAACGGGGAAAATTATTTGAAAGGGCTAACTTGAACGCGCTAATCTCAGGAACTACTGGTCCGATTTGAAAAATTCTTTCAGTGTTTGATAGCCCTTTTTTTAAATTAAATAATGGAGCAAACGAGCAAACGGGTCACCTGATGGTAAGCAACTACCGTCGCCCATGGACACTCGCAACATCAGAAGAGCTGCAGGTGCGTTGCCGGCCTTATAAGAGGGAATACGCTCTTTTCTTGAAGGTTTGCAGGTCGTATAGGTCCGGAAATACTGCTGGTGACAGTTCATTCCAGTTACGCGAAAAACGTACTGTACGCTGGAACCAATTTTCATAGCACTTTTTCCATTCTGATTGAGGTATCTCCAAAACGTGCATTTTGAACGCATCAACAGCCTCTTCGCGGCTCGAAAAACGTTGACCACGTAATTTGTTCTTCGCGTATGGAAATAAAAAGAAATCGTTAGGTGCCAAATCAGGGCTGTACGGCGGATGACCAGTCAATTCGATCTTTTGACCCTCCAAAAACTGAGTTGTTTCAGCTGAGGTGTGACAGCTAGCATTGTCGTGATGTAATATGATTCTGCGTTGTCGCTTGTCCTTTCTTATTTCTTCAAAGACTTCTGTTAAACAAATGGTCGTATTTCAGAATTAACCGTTTTACGATTCTCTAATGGCACTGTAGCCACATGTCCATTAATTCCAAAAAAACCGGCGACCATTTGCTTCAAAGTACTTTTTGCACGAGTAACTTTTGTTGGTTTCGGCTCATCTTGGAACACCCACACCGTTGACTGTTGTTTAGTTTCGGGGTCATATGCATAGATCCAAGATTCATCACCTGTGTAGATATTATAAACGGCTTTTGACGTACCACTGTTGTATTTTTTTATCATTTTTTTGCACCAATCGACGCGAGCCCGTTTTTGATCGATTGTCAAGTTGTGCGGAATCCAACGCGAACATATTTTTTTTACAGCCAAATGTTCGTGTAATATCTTATGTATGCTCGTCATACTTATGCCTAAGGACGCCTCTATCTCGCGATATGTAACATGACGATCACGCATTATTAGTTCCCGCACAGCATCTATATTTTGTGGGACAACAGCTGTTTTTGGGCGAGCTTCTTTATTTTCATCTGTGAGCATAGACCGCCCACGATTAAACTCACTGTACCAGTGATAAACAGTGGTTTTTGATGGTGCTTCATCTCCAAAAGTTGCGGTGAGTTGAATAAAGCACTGTTGTTGATTTAGCCCACGCCGAAAATCGTAGTAAATCATTGCACGAAAATGTTCACGCGTTAAATCCATGGCAAATGAAGACACGCAATTTTCAAAATGACGCCACAATGGAAAAATAATTGACAGTCACATGAAACAAAATGTATTCTTCAACCAAAGAGTTCTATTTTCAAATGTTGTAATTACTTTTTAAATATTGTTCTTGTAAGTGGCCAGTTCCGGATACATAAATAGCAGCCCTCGTATTTGGCACAGATAAGAAGTAGACCACGTGAAAGATATTCACGTGTAGTTTATAGTAAGTATAGAGGCTATCGATTTTAATCATTTTTCAGTGGCTATATATTTTATACCTGTGCGACGCCGGGGCGGGTCGCTAGTTATATTATAAAGCGGAAGAGTTTGTTAGTTTGTTTGTTTGAACGCGCTAATCTCAGGAACTACTGGTCCGATTTGAAAAATTCTTTCAGTGTTAGATAGCCCATTTATCAAAAAGGGCTATAGGCTATATTTTATGAGCGAAGAAATAGAGGAAAATGTGGAAAAAACGGGGAAAATTATATGAAATGCTTATTTAGTAATAGTTTGAACACGCTTATCTCAGGAACTACTGGTCCGATTTGAAAAATTCTTCCAGTGTTAGGTAGCCCATTTATCGAGGAAGGCTATATTTTAATTTATATTTTATCACGCTAATTAAGGTTATATTTTATCACGCTAAAACTTATAAGAGCGAAGAAATAGAGGAAAATGTGGAAAAAACGGGGGAAATTATGTGAAAGGGCTTATTTGAACGCGCTAATCTCAGGAAATACTGGTCCGATTTGAAAAAAAATATCAGTGTTTGATAGCCCATTTATCGAGTAAGGCTATAGGCTATATTTTATCACGCTAATACTAATAAGAGCGAAGAAATAGAGAAAAGTGTGGAAAAACGGGGGAAATTATTTGAAAGGGCTCATTTGAACGCGCTAATCTCAGGAACTACTGGTCCAATTTTAAAAATTCTTTCATTCTTAGATAGCTCATTTATCGAGAAAGGCTACAGGCTATATTTTATCACGCTAAGACTAATAGGAGCGAAGAAATAGAGGAAAATGTGGAAAAAAACGTGGGGAAATTATTTGAAAGGGCTTATTTGAACGCACTAATCTCAGGAACTACTGGTCCGATTTGAAAAATTTTTTCAGTGTTAGATAGCCCATTTATCGAGGAAGGCTCCTATTAGTCTTAGCGTATTAAATATAGCCTATAAGGCTATATTTAATACGCTAAGACTAATAGGAGCGAAGAAATAGAGGAAAATGTGGAAAAAACGGGGGAAATTATATGAAATTGCTTATTATCTTAAGAGCTACTGGAGCAATATTTATGTTATTTGGCAAACATGAAGAATAGACCACGTGAAGGGACATAGGCTATTTTTTTGCGGAAAAATGTACGGTTGCGTGAAATTCCTGAATTACGCGGGCGAAGCCGCGCGGAATATCTAGATATAATAAAATCGTAGGAAGGTCAATTCTGTACATTGAATATTTTTGTACAATAATACTTGGGACGTGATCTACTATGCTAAAGCGGACGAAGTCGCGGGCAACAGCTAGTTTTGTAATATGCTTGGCTGCTCTTTGTCTAACGCATCCAGTTCGTCGCGCCACTTTCTTTTGGATAGGTCTCGGTCACGCCGACTAGTCGGTTTCCGACTCCGAAATTTGACGGGCCCGAAACGAAGCAATTTGACATATTCAGAAAAGTAGCTGAAGCTAGACTCCACTGAGAGAGAGAGAGAGAGAGAGAGAGAGAGAGAGCTGGGCAGAGCACATCTTCCGTCCACGTTAAAGAACTTCGCTTGGGAACGCAGAGTGGTATCTCGGAGGTGGTCAATTCTTTTTATACTTACCTAAAAAGCTGCGTTCCATAGACCACAGGGCATAGTTCGTTCTTTTAATATATTTTAATGAAAAGTATTGATTAACATATTATTATGGAAATGGTATTTATGATTCATATTATAATATATGATTTTATGTATACTTATACTATTGAGTACAGGACATATTATTATTATAAAATATACAAAATAGTATAACTTACTTGATTTCTTTTGTGTATGTGTGAAGCTACTGTTATGTGAAGAGTCACTAGTTATGGAATTAAGTGAGGTGCAAGAACCTGTTTTGCTTGATTTGTGATACTTTGGTGCAGACTTTATTAGCATTCCTGTTTTGTCAGATGTCTTATCTTTTTCTTTTTCCACTTTTTTCTTTACTTGTCTCACATCTACAAAAAATGGAAGCATCTGTATTAAAAGATCCTTGTGTAAAATTCTATTAGCATAAAAATATCAGCTCATTGTTTTAACTTTTATATTAAACTGCTTCATTTTTTTCTTTAAGTTTTTAGAAGATTTTACCTTTAACCAACTCAGGTGGATATACAACTGACTGTGGCGGTGGAGGAACTTCTATTTTTTTTTCTTTAAGTTGATCAGTAGTCAGTAATTCATATGTTGGCAGTCCTTCGGGCTCAATCAGGCTCATGAAGTTTTGTAATGAATCAAACAATTCGGTGTTCACTTTAATCCTATAAATATAAACAGTTAATTGTAATATTATACCTGTGCTAACATATTATTATTTGCATTAAATATGCTTACAGTCTATTTGATTAATTTTAATAAGTTACTAAAGAATTCATTATGATTGTCAGAATTCAGTCCATGGAAAATCTAGCATTGAATCAACATTACAATAAGTACTTACTGCAGTAAATCATCCGAGGAATCATATCTTAAATACCATGGCTCATTTAAAATTTCTTTGGCTTCATCCAATATACTTGCTAAATTTACCTACAGTAAAATAATGTGACTATAGAATTTTGGAACTATGTTTTTTAAAGCTTTTGAAAAATAAGTGAAATTGCTCCTAACGGTGCTTCCACACTGAAGTTATAATTATAACGTTAAATACTATTGCCTAAGGGGGCGACTAACCCAAAATTTTCAACTTTATAACTCATTTTTATACTTGAAAATAAGCCCCGAATTGTTTCATTTTCTAAAATTAGATATTACATTATATTTCCAAGAATTCGATCTAAGCAAAAACACGATATCTTAAAATTTTCTCGATAGAAAAAAATCACAAAGATGCATCTAATGTTCACGAATTTTTCATTTATTGCCATAACCATGCATTGAACTAAGTTAATATTTTAACACATTGTATAAAATTCTATCATTGAGAAACCGACCTAGCGGATTTTTAAAATGTTGTATATTTATCGAGTTATTGAGAAAAAACAAATTAGGCGATGAATCCGCGTCGTTCTTTTTCACCTGGCATATGAAAGATGGGCGTGAGTGTGAAGAGAGAAGGACGATTTTTGATTTTTTGGGTTAGTCTCTTCTTCTTAACATATTTTGTTGTATGACTTTTTTTTTAAATTATAACAAAATAAATGTTTGTTTCTTGATATGTTGTAGCGCATGTTACACACTGTTTTATAACGTTATATAACTGCTGTGTGGGAGCAATAATTGTGAAGTATCCTTCCCAAATCTTTCCTTTCCTTGTTAATCTATAAAAGTTTTTAATAAAAATTACAAATGCTAAATACTTTAATTGGCTTGCAAATGCTTTACTATAGGTTGATCAAAAACAGAACATTATAATATTATAAATTTCTTACTTGGCCCAACTTATTTTCTTGTAGAGAATTAATTCTATCAATAGTTTGCTTAGCTTTTTTAATATTTTCAAATATCTCATTTTTGCTGTCTATAAGTGATTCTATTTTTTTTGTCTTTATGATTTCTAGCTTGTGTATTATATCATCCTTTAGCTTTTGTATATTTGCCAGTAGGATGGAGTAGTTTTGTTCCACCTCATTGGAAAGTCGCGATATTTCTGAACTTGGATTGTTATCCAAGTTTGTCATAATGTTTCCTATGTCCTGAAATCATCGGTTTTCATTAATTATGATTCCTTTCATTCTTTAAATTTAAAGATTATTATTATCATTTATCACTAAATGCAAATGAATAACTTCAATTTTAGAAATAATAATAAGACACATACCACTGCTGTTTTAGTAAATCGTTTGAGCTTCTCATTAACTTCAGGAGTGAGTTTTTGTATCTCAGCCATTAATTGTTGATTCTGAAAAATATTGTGATGAAAGACATTACACTACACTACAAATAACACATTATAATAACAAGATAGCTAGTTACATTGCAAAAAAGTTTATTAAGTAATCCATATACATATAATATTATAAATACAAAAGTCATCACTGTCTGCTACAGATTATTTGAGCCCCGAAAGGACTGAGGATAGTTTTTATCACAAAATTTATAATAATTAATAAAACATAACATCACACATTCTTACCACATCTTGCGAAGATACAACATCATGATTTTTGCAAGACTTTTCACCGCCTACCATAAGACAATCCATACAGGCAGGTTTTTCACAAGTCTTGCAATAGTAATCCAAGGACTTTCCAATATGTGTGGGACACACTACTTCATCTTGAATAGCTTCTGAAAAAAAAAAATGTTTTGAGGACACCAATCAAATAAAATCATCAGTCATACCATATGAATTATTTATTAAATAACTCACCAATATTTGTAAGAATATGGTTTTTAAAAATTATGAAATTCTTGTGGCTCTTAGTGAAGCAATTGTTACAAACAATGATCCCACATTGTTGACACATTTTAGATGTTGGACTATGGCACTCCATGCACATACCTGAAAAAGATTTTGTTATAATAATAATTAACAGCATTATAAGCTAATATTGTTGACAGTGTAAAGAAGATTTTGCTCATTCTGCAGGAGCTGTTGACTTTAGTGTTGTTAAAATTCATTTTATAGACACAAAAGAACCAAACTTATTTTAATAAGTTATAATCCTAACAATTAAACTTTAGTTTAATTGTTAGGCTTGTTACATTGGAATTTGTTCTTCCTACTTTTAAATGTTTTGCATTGTACATATACCTAAATATTAATATATCCTTTGGTACTTTCACTACAATCCCTAAGCGGCAGCCGGCTGCCGCATAACAATTGAAAATCTATTGTGTATGCGATACCCATGATGGAGGTGTTAATGCTTAACAATGTGGTAAAGTCCACTTATCAATAACTTTAAATAATAATGTATTACTCTAGATTACCTTCGCTTTTTGTAATAGATTTTCAATTGTTATGCGGCAGCCGGCTGCCGCATAACAATTGAAAATCTATTGTGTATGCGATACCCATGATGGAGGTGTTAATGCTTAACAATGTGGTAAAGTCCACTTATCAATAACTTTAAATAATAATGTATTACTCTAGATTACCTTCGCTTTTTGTAATAGTTTCCAAAATAGATTTTACATCAATATAGAAGTTTTTGTCTTGATTTTCTTCATTTTCAGCTTTTTCCTGAAATTGTTATTGAATATTTTGTAATTCCATTAACATAAATATACATATTATTATAATAAAAACTATGGTAAATAGTAAAACAATTTGTATGTATTTGTATGTAATAATATAAAAATGTAAAAGGCAAATATTCAAACCTGAATCTTCTCCAATGTAAGTTCACCCAACATATGAAAATTTACAGGAAACAACTGACACAATGGAATTTTATTCTCTACCAGCAATGATAAGTCAGCTGTGCTCACTTCTGTATCTTTATGGCACACTTTACATTGAATGGGCTCAGCAAACTTAACTATGTTTTTAACACAGTTTTCACACATGGAATGACCACATGATAGAAACAAAGGTATGTTTCCATGTTGTTCTGCGGTGAGTGCTGAAATTGAGATTGACTATGACTTCACTGATATTTACTCCCATGTTTATCAATATAAGCCACACATAACTCGAAGAAAGGTCGGGGAAACTTGAAGATCACACTTATGGCTGGTTTACACACCAAAAATGAAGGGAAATGGTTGGTAACCAGTTATTGGTACATAATTGTATATAATTGATAGATAGGTAGGTATAGTATAATGGCTGGTTTACACGTATTAAGTAGATAAGTAGTAACTAAATTTTAACTTAATTTGAAGTGCCTGCCCGAAATGTGTCAAGTGACAAGCCCCGCCTGCCAACGTAACGCCAACAAAATACGTGTAAACCAGCCCTTAAGGGCTGGTTTACACGTAATAAGTTAAAATTTAGTTAAGTACTAAACAAGGAAATTAGAAATTTGACTATTTTCTATTATGTTGGCAGGCGGGGTTTGTCACTTGACACATTTCGGGCAGGCACTTCAAATTAAGTAAAAATTTAGTAGTACTAAATTTTAACTTGCTACTTACTACTAAATTGTGTGTTTACATGCAATTAAGTAACTTAAAATTAAGTTAAAATTTAGTTAACTACTTATCTACTTAATACGTGTAAACCAGCCATTATGGCTTGTTTACACGTATTAAGTAGATAAGTAGTAACTAAATTTTACCTTAATATGAAGTGCCTGCCCGAAATGTGTCAAGTAACAAGCCCCGCCTGCCAACTTAACAGAAAATAGTCAAAATTCAAATTTCCTTGTTTAGTACTTAACTAAATTTTAACTTGCTACTTACTACTAAATTTTGTGTCTACATGCAATTGGTAACTTAAAATTAAGTTAAAATTTAGTTAACTACTTATCTACTTAATACGTGTAAACCAGCCCTTAGTACTTAACTAAATTTTTAACTTGCTACTTGCTACTAAATTGTGTGTTTACATGCAATAAGTAGCTTAAAATTTTGTTAACTACTTATCTACATATTACGTGTAAACCAGCCCTTACTATACCTACCTATCTATCAATTATATACAATTATGTACCAATAACTGGTTACCAACCATTTCCCTTCATTTTTGGCGAGCAAACTTAAAGTATTGTGCAGCCTATACTTCGACAACGAATGAATATTATATACAAAACGATCACGGTATCAAGTTACAGATTATTGTTAAAAATGTCAGTCACTTTGAATTGCTACTTACATTTTAGCTGATAGAATTGACTACAATTGGGACAACTTTTCTTTATCTTTGCATCCATTTTTAATAACTATTTCTTGATTCATTCATTAACTTTTGATGAAAAAGTTTATTTATTTTTCGCTACTTAAACAAAATATGCCGGTGCTTTTAAATTCTTATGACAGAACTTATGACAAAGGAACTTACTACATCATCTTTATTTAAATAATACAAATAATATACGTACAAATGATCAACGTGTCATAAAATAAATCTAAGATCCCTAAAATTGCGATAATTTGAAAATTGAAACAAGAAATACGATGAGCACAAAATTTTAGAAAATAAAAGCACAGTTTGAGCCACAGATTAAGTAGCATGGTTTGAGCACAGTCGGCACCAGTGTTGCCAGATGGTATCGGCGCCGTACCCCTGAACTAATTTGATTTCCCCCTAGAAATCCCCTAGATTACTTTTTCTTTTAATATTCAATAAAAATATATATTACTAAACTTTATTACAGCTCGACAAGGCTTTATATTATGAACGTGTCGAGAAAAGGAACTAGGTAACGATTCTATCATACAAAAACATCATTTTTGACAGTTCTCCTTTATCAGCAGCGTCCATTGACATAATTGACATGTTCATTTAAAGCCTTGTCGAACTGTATTCGAGCGTTTCTCAAAAAAATTGTACCATTTTTTTAGAAAATACGATAAAATAAAAATTTGTTTAAATATTACTGTTTTTTTTATTTTAAGATATGGGTAAATGTCTATTAAATTTGAAATAGGGGTTGTTTTCAGATATAAAATGTTTATAAATAGCAAAATCTATTAATAACCATTATACTATTTCCTATTTTGTTACCTTTACTAGATTACGTAAATTCAATGTTGAATTTTTGTGTTATTAGAAATTTTATTTGATTAAATGTAATAATAAAACAAAATTTACTTTGTTTTTGAAATATCGTTACCACTCAAAAGTAACAAAAAAGGAAGTAACAAAAAAAGTTAAATAAACTTTTCAACTTGTGTCGCATACAACTAAAACTAATACTCGTTTATGATTTGACTTACGAAATCAAAATTGGGAGCTTTAATAGATCTAAAGGCGAAATAATAATAATTTAGAGCTTACCTGCGTTTCTTGGGTAACAAAGACTGGAATTTTTTTGGACCACTACGCTAATAGACAACCTTCTGTTCGCGCACGTGGAACGTAAAAGAAATATCAAAACGAAAATAAGATGGATACCGAGTTTAACAATTTTGCCACTATACTAAAACATATTTATACCAAAATAGACTCCAAAATTTTAAAAAATATGGTCACAAAAAAGGAATTTCAAAGAGGAACTTTTTCCGCGATACAATAAAAACATTTTTTATTAAATAAATTTGTTCAAATACGACCAAATATTCTTTTTAAATGATTTATGGTTTTGCAGCCCTAAATAAATACATAAGTTGTTTCAAAAATTTCCGCAAGGCCTCACAAATACAATCAATTGTTTGAGAAGGTATAAAATTGGGACACTTCACTTTTCATACAACTAGATTAGACCGATTTTCAAAATATTTTTTATAGTGAATAATTTATTAATATAATTCTAATTTGTAGATGTTTTTTACTGAAGTTATTTAACTTACTACATATACAATTCAATAGAAATGGGTAATGGTCTATGTTATTTATAGAAAAAATATTTTAAAATGTGGGACAAAGATTTAGATAGAAAGTACAATTTTTTTGAGAAACGCTCATTCATCTTTTCAACATCTCGAATCTCGACCTCGATTAGTTGTTGTGGCGCTCAAGTAATTTAAAGATGGTAAAAAAATATAAGGAACGTGATATTTGGCAAAAAAAATGTATTTTGAATTTCCCCCAAAAAATCCCCCAAATATTTTTTCCCCCTGTTTTGCCCCTAACTTGGTCGAAAACCCCCTAAATCTAGGAGGAAATCCCCTGATCTGGCAACACTGGTCGGCACTCGGCACAGTGATACCAACTCTCAAAAATATTTAAAGGGTCCATTCACTATCCTACATGGCAGTCCGCCGTGTGAAGCTGGACGTAGTCACACATTATACTGCTTTCAGCGTTGCCGTCCATCAGATCAGCAGGGCAATCGCGCTATTTTTAAACGTTTCAATTCAGGTTCACATCTACTTTGGTTGCGGTTCAGTTACGGTTTGGTTCCGCTGCGTCTGAACAAATTTCGGTATCGTGCTAACGTTTCAACCGTAGCTCAACCTTAGATGGAACTCGAACGAAGCGCAACGTTTGACCTATAGACAGACATTGCAGCGGACCAATCAGCGCTCTTCTAATTTAATTTTGATTGGTTTAAATATGAACAAATTTTTTCCGATGCGTTAATTGGTCAATTGACAAATTGTTTATTTAAACATATGGATGAATATGACACGAGTGAAGTTGTTTTGGTAGTTATGAATGCGAATGATTATTACTTGGAGTTTTTAATTTACGTAATTAAATTTATATTGTTTTACAATACTATATTTTACAAGCGCCATAAGTGTTGAGTAGTGACTAGTGACTTGTGACAAAAGTTTTATGTGGCGGAGAAAACATTTACGTAAAGAAGTAATGTCAAAATTCAATTCACTTTTTAACAAACTCAAATAGTCCGTAGTGTTATTTTACAGCTTTGAAGTAAAACATAAGCTTAAATTATAATTTGATTATAGCTTATGTTATATTTTTCCATCGATTTTCGTCAATTTAACATACCAAAATAAGAAACGTTTCAGAAACGTGCGAGTAGAAGTTGCATTGTATCAACTTTTTGTTTTGACAGCGTTTGCGCTTGAGCTGAGGTTCAGTTACGTCTCAACTGGCTGTCAAAACGTTAGCGCGATACCGAATCGTTCCAAAAGTCGATCAACGTCCGAGTTTCATTTGCGGTTCAGTTGAAAAAATTTAGCGCGATTGCCCTGCGGTACTGTTGCATGTACATCTTTAGTGTCGGTATTCTTGCAATGATGTACCGCGCTACTTCTAAAAAAAAAAGAAAATAGCTATTCTGCTATGTTTATTTCTAGATAAAAATTATTTTTACTATTTATTTTTATTGTTTATAACTATAGTTTGGGGATTTTTGGTCCCACAAACAGCGATTTTCTTTATATATTTGTAATATTTCAGTAAACTCCCCTAAACCCGTGTTGTCTATTGTCAACAAAATGCCAGAATAATAATAATAAAAATATCTATGGACGCTTCACACCACGTCAGTCTGGTGTGGTAAGTATCTGAAGGAAGTCCTTCAGATACTTACCACACCAGACTGACGTGGTGTATATATTTCCGTTGTCTGGTACCCCGGGTAACACAAGTGTGTTACCCGGGGTACCAGACAACGGAAATATATTTAGTCCTTCGATCGTGGATTCTTGGATATCTATTGTTATTCTATTGTTGTTGTGATCACCGGTGATCTTATGATAGGTTAATACTAATTTTATACTATACATATAATATTTAAGATTTTTATTATAATATGATACACATTTAATACACATCCAAAACCCAGGGGCCAGGAACTTAGAAAACTTTTTGTTCCGTCGGCGGGATTTGAACGCCGCGACCCCCGGCTTGAGCACTGACAACACTGACAACTGACTACTGAGCCACAGAAGTCGTCAATGCAGTCCTGCAACCATATTCACGCCGACTGCCAAGCCACTGACGGTCCTTCACGGCGGACTGCAAGTTTAAGCGCTTATTCCACTTGTCCTATTTAAAAGTCCTAGCTAGGATCCTACATAGGAGACTAATTAGAAGCTTCTTATTCCACTTGTCCTAATTTAGTGACTAAATCAGTTGTTATTTTGGTCAGACGTCTTCTTAATGGCTCCAGTTCTGTCAAAGCAACAAAAAATTGGTCTTCTCATAGGCTTAGCTGTTGGCTCAATGAAAATAAAAATAAATAAAAGGCGAAAAAGATGGTTGAAAGAATTTTTGCTCCACGAAAAATTATGAATTATGAACTTTCTGAACTACTTGGAACCAGCAGACTTAAGAAATTACCTACGAATGGATTCCAGATCTTATAACATGATATAAATTGACTTTAATACAGATTTAGCAGTTCCCACTACACATAAAAGGTTGAAACCATCTGGCAACACTGATTTTGTCAGAAGCCACATTTTTTCCGATTTAGGATCCTAGCTTTCTAAATGTTATTCCACTTGACTAAACTTTTTAGGATCCTAGCTAGGACTTCCTAGCTAGGATAAGTGGAATAAGCGCTTAACCCAAGCAGCACAAGTAATCTTAGTTATTTTATAGAATTAAACTTAGTATTCTTACATACTCGTAAGAGTCAATAATCCCTGAAGATATCCCGAAGTTATCCTATATACCGAGTTCAGTAAAAATGGGCACCTATCTACACTATAATGACAAGAGCAGCATAAGAATTCATCATTAGATAACGATAAGAGCAATTTATATTTATCTAGAGGCAATATCTACAAAACTATTATAAGAACTTAATAAGAGGCACATAAGAAAGGAATAAGGTTTTGTAGCCAACATTAAGATAACACCATTACTCTACTGATGTTCTAGTGGTGAATATTTTTAAAACCACTAATAATCAAAATCAACTAAATAAAAACATCAACAAAAGTTACTTCTTTTAAAAAGCATTTCCTATTTTCTAATGGCACACCGTAGTTCAAAGTATTTTAAGTTAAAGCTTTAATGGCGAAATAAAATTATAATTGTATATTATATTTTTTGTTTCGCGCGAGCCGATAGGGCTCAAATTCCGTGCCGAATTTATTTTATCGTAAAAGTTGATTAAATAGTTTCAAAAAACTTATGGGCCTATTATATTCGTAAATTTAAATGATTTTTTTAAATTAAAAAATATTATTGATGCACTTTTTTCAATATATTTTGTTAAAATAAATACCTAAACAATGGCCCAATCCCCTACCCCCCCCTAGAAATGCCGCAGTTGAAAAGCAATTTGTTACCCCAGGAGGGTACCAACTGCGTTGGAGAATCCCTCTCTGGACGTCCATGCTCAGGAACCCCTGGAACTGAACGTGGACGTCCAGGCTGCCCCTCGTATTCTGGGGAGGGCAAAACTGCGCTCCAATCTGCTCGGGGCAAGAGCAAACACACAAAGGCACCCCCCTCGATATTAAACATGGACTTTTGTAATATCAGGGGATTACACTCCAACCTTAATGCCGTCCATTACCACCTAGAGACGGCAAAGCCGGCTTTGCTCTTTTTAACCGAGACGCAGATATCATCATACCTTTCCCACCCTGGGTATTATCTCGAGCACTCCTTTTTACCCAAAGCTGGAGTGTGTGTGTATCTCAGAGATGATATCAGCTCTCGCAGCCTCAGCAATCTTGAGGTCATGGACCTGTCCACCTTATGGCTCCGCATAGATTGCGACGACCACCCTCGCGTCTATGCGTGCCTATATAGGTCCCATAGTGGTGACCCCGAGACGGACCGACTCTTGGAGCACCTGCAAGCTGCTTCAGATTTTGTGCAGCAGCAGATCCCATCCGCAGAGATCATAATACTTGGCGACTTTAATGCCCACCACGCCGACTGGCTCAATTCCAGTAAAACTGATCATGCGGGGAGATCTGTCTGCAACTTTGCCCTTGCGAACGACTTGACACAACTGGTTACTACGCCTACGCGAATCCCAGATGTGGATGGTCAAAATCCTTCCTTGTTGGACCTCCTGCTGACTTCAAATCCTGACGGCTACCAAATATCCGTAACCGCACCACTTTGGTTCATCGGATCATTGCTTTGTTAGGAGTTCTGTGCCACTTACGACGGTGTTAAGACAGCGTGCTGTTAAATACCGTCATGTGTGGCACTACAAGTCAGCGGACTGGGATGGGATGCGGTCGTGGGGGCACGTGTGCTTCTCGCCGGATGATCCCGACAACACTGCCAACTCTGTTGCCGATGTGGTGATGCAGGGGATGGATCTTTTCATTCCGTCCTCTGTAGTGCCAACTGGCGGCAGATTTCATCCCTGGTTTGGTTCATCCCTCAAAAAAGCTTCTCGCCGGAAGCAGGAGGCTTACCAATCCTGGGCCAACGCAGTGTCTGCTCGGGATTTAAATACCAGCACGTATAAAAAGGAGTACAACCTTGCCTCCAGGTCCCTCAAGAAAGAGATTACTCGGGCAAAGCAACAGCACGTCAATAGAATTGGCAAGAGACTTGAGCGCCTCCCCTCGGGAACCCGTGCATTCTGGTCTCTGGCCAAAGCTATTGAAGGAAATTTCTGCAAGCCAACCCTACCATCCCTACACGTAGGAAATTGATCATTGGCCCAGGACGCAAAAGACAAAGCCGATCTTCTGGGCAAGCTCTTTGCGTCAAACTCGACCCTGGATGACGGGGGGCAGAAACCGCCGACAATACCGCGATGCACGAGCATCATGTCGGATATTTGGTTTCATCAGCGCTCAGTGCGAAAAGCCCTCCGTTCCCTTGATATCCAAAAGTCGAGTGGGCCTGACGGAATCCCGCCTATTGTGTTGAAAAAGTGTGCTCCAGAGTTGGCTCCGGTCTTGACGCGTCTTTTTCGGCTCTCCTATTCCACTGGCATCGTCCCGGCTTCCTGGAAGACAGCCTTGGTGCACCCGATCCCCAAAAAAGGTGATCGCTCAAATCCTTCCAACTACAGACCAATCGCTATAACCTCTCTCTTCTCGAAGATAATTAGCCAGCTTTTTCGATACTTGGACGGCCAGGGATTACTTAGCGACAAATAATACGGGTTCCGTAAGGGTCGCTCGGCTGGTGATCTCTTGGCGTACCTGACTCATCGTTGGGCTCAGGCAATTGAGTCGAAGGGAGAGGCATTGGCTGTTAGTTTGGACATTGCGAAGGCCTTTGATCGGGTTTGGCATAAAGCGCTGCTATCAAAGCTTCCATCATACGGGCTGCCCGAGAAATTATGTAAGTGGGTCACTAGTTTCTTAGCAGACAGAAGCATTAAGGTCGTAGTTGACGGCGAATGCTCGGAAACTCAGTCTGTTGATGCTGGTGTCCCTCAGGGCTGTGTGCTATCGCCTACTCTAATGATACTGCATATCAATGACATGTTACAGACCAACGGCATTCATTGCTATGCGGATGATAGTACAGGTGATGCTGTATATACCGGCTCCCCCAATATTTCTCGGCAAAATGTCACTGAGAGTCGAAACGAACTTGTGTCTAAGGTGGAGAATTCATTGGAGAAGGTCTCTGAATGGGGTAGACGTAATTTGGTCCAATTCAACCCCGCCAAGACACAAGTCTGTGCGTTCACCACTAAAAAGTCACCAATGGTCGTATATCCTCGTTTCGAGGGCACATCTTTAACCATCTCCCCTAGCATTGAGATACTTGGCGTCAACATATCGAGCGAAGACCAGTTCCGATATCATCTAGAGGGTAAGGCCAAATTAGCCTCGAAGAAACTTGGTGTTCTTAACAGAGCGAGACAGTACTTCAGTCCGGACCAACGCTTACAACTCTACAAGGCGCAGGTTCGGCCTCATATGGAATATTGTTCTCATCTCTGGGCAGGGGCGCGATCGTATCCAACGAAGGGCCGCTCGAATTGTTGACTGCCATAGTGTTTCAAACAGCTTGGACCCCTTGGAATTACGCCGAGATGTAGCTTCACTCTGCATCCTCTATCGGTTGTATCACGGGGAGTGCTCTGAGGAAATGTTCGGAATCATACCACCTGCAACTTTTCGCCATCGTCCCACGCGAAAAACATACCGTCCTCATCACCTTGATGAGTGGCAGTCTTCCACAGTGCGTTTTTCGCGTAACTTTCTGCCGCGCACTGTTAAACTCTGGAACGAACTGTCACCAGCAGTATTTCCGGACCTATACGACCTGCAAACCTTCAAGAAAAGAGCGTATTCCCTCTTAAAAGGCCGGCAACGCACCTGCAGCTCTTCTGATGTTGCGAGTGTCCATGGGCGACGGTAGTTGCTTACCATCAGGTGACCCGTTTGCTCGTTTGCCCCCTTATTTAATAAAAAAAAATGTATTTTGATAATAATTTCATATATTTAAGTATTTTTATGTATACAGATAAATTAATCGCGTATTTTATTGTAACAAAATTTTTAGATTTTTACCAAAATGGCGATTACCGTCGTATTCTATTAATAAAAATGGCCTCTAGATTAAATTATCTATAACTAAGTATTGATAAGAAAATTTACTCCTAAAATTGAGCTAATGGTAATTTAAAGAGCATGACAATTCAACTTGCACTTTCACCAGAAAAAATAATCTTTCAATAGTATAATCGTTCTTAAGACCATCCTATCGTAGTCTATAGAAAGAAATGTTTGTAAACAATTTTTTCTCGTAATTATCTACCAGAGTATATTCAGACTGGCAAAAGAAGAAGGTGTCTTGTTCTCGTTTTGGTGATTTTTCAGTGCAATACCATAGAGAACCAACATTTCTGGTGGCCTTCCTGTTTTATATTATTACTTATTGTCTTATTATTGTCAAATCAACAATATTCGCAATATTTTATTGTCTTATAAAATTATTAAGCAGGTAGTTACTTATTACACGTATTTTTAAATCAAGCAAATTATAGGCACCTCTTCATCGCCAGAATCGTCACTTTCACTATCATTGTCAGTCTGTAGTTCATCATGGTTTTCATCAAGAATCGATTTTGGAGACGGTGTCAATTCTTCTTCGCAGCTTGATGATTCGTTGCTGAAGTGATGACTGATGACTTTGAGGGCAAAGAAAATTGATGTGACTGTCTACTAACGGCACCTTTTTAGGGTTCCGTACCCAAAGGGTAAAAACGGGACCCTATCACTAAGACTTCGATGTCTGTCCGTCTGTCCGTCTGTCTGTCACCAGGCTGTAACTCAAGAACCGCTATAGCTAGACTTCTGAAATTTTCACAGATTGTGTATATCTATTGCCGCTATAACAACGAATATTAAAAACAAAATAAATTAAATATTTAAGGGGGGCTCCCATACAATAAACGTGATTTTTTTGCTATTTTTTGCTCTTAATGAATAACGGAAATACATAGGCAATTGAAATGTTCACAAAATTCTTATTTGTTTTTTTACTTTAATAATTAATAATAAAATTAAAAAAAATTAAATAATTAAGTGGGGCTCCCATACAAAAATTACAATTTTTAGCCTATTTTTGCTCTGTAGTGGTACGGAACCCTTCGTGCGCGAGTACAACTCGTACTTGATTGATTGATTTTTTATATCTACTTTTCCACTTTTCTCTGAAAGCCTCTGTCTTCTTAATATCTCCTGCTTTCTTAATGCTTGCAGAACGCTGTCCTTTATATACTTAATACTCTTAAAATAAAATATTTTAAGCCTAAGTTCCCTAATGAAGGAGGAAACTGGACTTTCACTAGAGTATACGCTATTGAGTATCTAGTCATTGATTCTATTAAGTATAGACTTAACAAAGTGCCTAACAAATCCATCTAAAAACCTTTTTGATTAGCTTTAGAGTAATTGTTCTACAAAAAATTTTAATTCTTAAAAAATATTTGTGATAATAAGTCTATAGAATAATTGAACTACAGCAGCGCTTTCAACAGAGCAAATATAGTCCATTATAAATCAATTTGCTCTTAACTCAGTGTAATGAACTAATAAAGGTTTTAAAACAAGGAACACTAGATTTTTTCTATAAGAAACTTAGTTCTTATTCAAAACCATATATAGAATGGCAATGTCTATTATGTCTATAAAAAGCCATGATTAGTACTCCTAAAGCATAATTAGATTTAAGGCGTCTGAAGTGTGCTACTTCGGAAGCGGTGGGCGGAGCTTGTACTGTGTACACTTTGTGCAGGACTCAGGTCGCATCCTGCTCGGTGTTGCCGGCCGCCGCGCCGTGCAGGCTGCGACAACCAATGACGTTAAGAAGTGTTTCTTTAATCATTGGCGACAACATTCACAATCCTGCATAAGCCGTCGGACGGCAAGGCGGCCTGCCATGAATGGACCCCTTAAAAGTTGGTGTCAAAAAAAATCGACAAGCTGACGACCAAATTCGTCATGTAGCTTCAGCTGTATAACTTAGCCACTTTCCTTCCCTTAACAACCCTTTTCTGATAATCTGCGTGCTGGCAGGCCGTGGCCGGTGGGTGAGGGAGTAGTTAAGTGGGGTGGAGAAAAAAAAATGTAGGTTCAATGTAAAACTTCCAAGCTACTTCTCTGAACCACAGAATACAAATTACTCACGGAGTCTGAACAACCCTTTCTGATACTGCGTGCTGGCAGGCCGTTGGCGGTGGGTGTGGGTGTAGTAGGGTTGGGAAAAAATTGGAAATTACATTAAGTTCATTAATTATTCGTCTTCATCTGAAGATTCAGATTTTCAGATTCGATTTTTGAAATCATACATGTAACATGTTGACATACATTTTATTGGATGGATTGAATGTTACACAAGATCCATCATTTCGATATGATGTAAATCGGATAATCAATTTAAAAATATTAAAGAGTCAAAAAACCCCTGAAAATACCCCTAAAAAACCCACCTCACTTATTTACCTCACTTATTAATTACACCAATGCAATGTGTTGCAAGGAATGTGTTTTTAAGATCCAATAGCTTTGTCCACACTGTGCCTTTTTCTGTTCGTCAAGGACATGCGTTATAGCGCAGCTCAGTCAACAGCGAACGTGCATGCCCGCGACGCACGCCCTCTGACCGTATCCAGAACTTCAAAAAATGTCAATTTTGGCTTTAAATGTTTGTGAGATATTATCACTATCTACATACTTGTTGTAAAGAAAACTTTCCGAGCAAGGGTAGACAGCAGGGCAATCGCGCTAAATTTTTTCAACTGAACCGCAAATGAAACTCGGACGTTGATCGACTTTTGGAACGATTCGGTATCGCGCTAACGTTTTGACAGCCAGTTGAGACGTAACTGAACCTCAGCTCAAGCGCAAACGCTGTCAAAACAAAAAGTTGATACAATGCAACTTCTACTCGCACGTTTCTGAAACGTTTCTTATTTTGGTATGTTAAATTGACGAAAATCGATGGAAAAATATAACATAAGCTATAATCAAATTATAATTTAAGCTTATGTTTTACTTCAAAGCTGTAAAATAACACTACGGACTATTTGAGTTTGTTAAAAAGTGAATTGAATTTTGACATTACTTCTTTACGTAAATGTTTTCTCCGCCACATAAAACTTTTGTCACAAGTCACTAGTCACTACTCAACACTTATGGCGCTTGTAAAATATAGTAAAACAATATAAATTTAATTACGTAAATTAAAAACTCCAAGTAATAATCATTCGCATTCATAACTACCAAAACAACTTCACTCGTGTCATATTCATCCATATGTTTAAATAAACAATTTGTCAATTGACCAATTAACGCATCGGAAAAAATTCGTTCATATTTAAACCAATCAAAATTAAATTAGAAGAGCGCTGATTGGTCCGCTGCAATGTCTGTCTATAGGTCAAACGTTGCGCTTCGTTCGAGTTCCATCTAAGGTTGAGCTACGGTTGAAACGTTAGCACGATACCGAAATTTGTTCAGACGCAGCGGAACCAAACCGTAACTGAACCGCAACCAAAGTAGATGTGAACCTGAATTGAAACGTTTAAAAATAGCGCGATTGCCCTGCTGGACACCTTAATCTTCCCAGTTCAAACATGAATAATG
Source organism: Polyommatus iphigenia (assembly GCA_963422495.1). Lineage (NCBI taxonomy): Eukaryota > Metazoa > Arthropoda > Insecta > Lepidoptera > Lycaenidae > Polyommatus > Polyommatus iphigenia. The sequence goes on from OY730179.1 coordinate 10,628,362, forward strand.
TTCGACTAAGGTTGCGATTGAATATTATTATTCAATCGCAACCTTAAGGGGTTGTTTCACCACTTCCCGACAAGTGTCGGATACTTCTCCTGTCAGATAAGTTGCGGATAACCTATCCGAAACTTTTCTGGCAGATCATTCATCTGTCAGATAAGTTGTGGATAGCTTATCTGAAACTTATCAGGAAGTGGGGAAACAGCCCCTAATGCTTGTTGAGTATCAGTCGAATAAAACAAAGAAAATCCATGCGAATAGAAAAAGCAGCTACCTACTTGTATAACACAAGTGTATTTCCAACCATTAACTATAAGGTACAACTTATTGTGTGGAGGTTAAAAGTAGCTATTATTATACTTAACCTCCGTAACTCCGTTAACTTATATTAGCAGACACTAGACAGAAAGACGGACGGACAGACGGAAGGATGGACGGACGTTCAGACGGACAGCCGAAGTCACGGACAGACGAACAGACGCACAGAAGGACAGACGGATAGACGGACAGACAGACAGACAGACAGACAGACAGACAGGAATTAAAAAAAATCTATGTTTATTCCCGGGACTCAAACTATATCTCCATTACCAAATTTAAGAACAATCGGTACAATCAGTTTGGGCGTGAAGAGGTAACATACAGACAGACACACTTTATAAAGTCACCTTCTTATCATTTCATAAAGTTTCTTCACTTCACAAATAAATATTTACGGGGAGCTACCATTACCCAAACCATAAACGACCTCCGTGGCTCAATGGTTAGAGTGTGTGGCAACTCAAGCGGGGGGTCGCGGGTTCGAATCCCGCCGACGGAACAAAAAGTATTAAATATGTGTATGGTATAATAAAGTCTTAAATTTATGTATAGTATAAAAGTATTAAATATATTTCCGTTGTCTGGTACCTGTAACACAAGTCCTTCAGGTACTTAGCACGGGGCCAGACTGACGTGGTGTGAAGCGTCCATAGATATTATTATTATTATTATAAACGTGATTTTTTTGTCCTTCATTGCTCAAAAGCAATAATGGCAGCCGGTAGACACTTGAAATATTCACAAAATCTTAAATTATATTTTTACTTTCGTAATTTATAATAAAAGTAAAATAAAATAAATATTTAACTCTATACAAATTAAAAACACAATTTTTGCCTAGTTTCGCTCTGTCCGACTCGCACTTGACCGATTTTTCAGAGGTAATGTCAACTTGGGGAAGTCGGTCTGGGGGGTATGTCCATCTAGTGGCAATAACTTCCATAATTAAATGACTAGTTTCATATGGCTCAGTGGGTAAAACAGTATTGCAGAGTTATGCTTTTGATTAAAAACCATAAAGGTAATATACCTATCGGAAAGGTATATTAACTTTATGTTAGAAACACACATTTGACAACTTGACGCAACTTGACGCTCCCGCTTCGCAGTCGCTTGGTCGCTTAGGTTTGAACAAAGCATTAGTTTGATCTAAGAAACAGACATGTCGCCGCTACTAACTAGGTACCTGTTATAAAAAAAATGATCGGCAATTTTTTTCCCGTTTTGTAATCGTATTCGGAGGGTAAGTCTCTGCCAAAAAAATTAAAAAATGTGGCAATACGAAAGATTTTTTGGAGTTTTTCGGATTACGTGAGTAATTTAGTGATCCTTTTACTTACTACTGGTGTTCAATTCATTAATATCGCTTTATTTTGGTTATTATCACCTGCAAAATATTTTTACCTAAAAGTGCAATAGTGGGGAAGTCCATCTAGCTTGCACAAGGAAAGTCCGTCATATGCCGGTCTAACCTCCAATCAGATATTGTCAACATTTTCAAACCTACTAGATGGCATTGCCCATAAAGTGGTCTGGTTCACAAGTGCCCTTGAAACCTGACCTCCACCACTGAAAATTATGGTTTTGGGCTCATAACTTTATAAGTAAATATGTTCTTTTATAACGTTGTTTTATTTTAAATTACGGATTACCCATGTCAAAAAAATGTTTGATACCCAAACACATTTACTTGACGGACGGACGGACTTGCCCCAATTATTTTTTTACTCAATAAAAACTAAGTAAATGAGGCTGTAAGATTATAACAGCATAGTTTCTTCTTCCATACCTCCTACTTACAGATGTCACTATCTGGTTTTTCTGGTCGAAAATCGCCTTTAGATGGACTTGCCCTAAAGTCTGGGAAAGTCCGTCTACAAGATGTTTCTTTGAAATATCAACTATTATTTGCCACACAATTAATACTTGGGGACATCTAACGTCTGTATTAGGTTTATAAAAGATTACTTTGTCATCTACTGTGAACACCGTCTTTCTAGATAGTTGCGTGTGTACGGTGAATTATACGGCTATTAATGAACCAAAGATTTCCTTTGGTAGGATTGGTCCTTATGGTCCAAGGATGGATTTAAGATGTGGAGCCACCGCGATTTTTGATGTTAGTTTTTTTTTAATTTTAGCAGCTTCTGCTCTGGAGGAAAATAGAGTCTCAATCTGTATAGAGGCATTAATTATGGTACTATTCCAAGTTCGGTACCATATTCGGATGACTTAAGAATGCTATATTCATTTTAGGACTCATATTTGCACGATAAAGATGTTAAACAACGTAAAAAGAAGAAGAAGAAGAAGCATTATTTAAACGCGCTAATCTTAGTATGAGTCAGTAATTACTGGTCCGATTTGAAAAATTCTTTCAGTGTTAGATAGCCCATTTATTGAGGAAGGCTATAGGCTAAATTTTATTACGCTAAGACTAATATAAGCGAAGAAATAGAGGAAAATGTGAAAAAACGGAGGAAATTATTTGAAAGGGCTTATTTCACGATTTTTTCAGCAATTTTTCTGTTATTTGGCACAGATAAAAAGTAGGAACGTGAAGAATCATAGGCTATTTATTGTAGACTAATTTGTCTGTGAAATATCTAATTTACGCGGGCGAAGCAGCACGGAACGTCTAGTAATATTATAAAGCTGAAGAGTTTGTTTTTTTGAACGCGCTAATCTCAGGAGCTACTCATCCGATTTAAAAGAATCTTTCAGTGTTTGATAGCCTATTTATCAAGGAAGGCTATAGCCTATATTTATCACGCTAAGACCAATAGGAGCAAAGATACAGAGGAATATGTGAAAATAAAGCTGAAGAGTTTGTTTGTTAGTTTGTTTGTTTGAACGCGCTAATCTCAAGAACTACTGGTCCGATTTGAAAAAATCTTTTAGTGTTTGATAGCCTATTTATGGAGGAAGGCTATAAGCTATATTTTATCACGCTAAGACCAATAAGAGCAAAGATACAGAGGAAAATGTAAAAAAACGGGGAAAATTAATTGAAAGGGCTAATATCTCACAGACTACTGGAGCAATTTTTATGTTATTTGACACGAATATATAGTAGACTACGTGAGATATGGGTTATTAATTTGTGAAAAATATACGGTTTCCGTGAAATTTCAGATTTACGCGGACGAAGCCGCGCAGTACGTCTAGTAATATTAATATGTTTATTGCTCCATTCATCACCATGTCTTTGGCATACAGAATAATGCGGCTATCAGCCTCCTTATATTAATTAAGCCCTGTTAACAGCGTTTTCGTTGGTTGAAAATCATATATTCAAATTTTTTTATTTTATTTTATTTTTATTATATTTTATCTAAATATTATTCGAAAATGATACCAAACTCGCCTATATACCTAAATCCCACGCAGTTATTGACCTCATACCTTGTTAAAGCTAAAAACCCCCCCCTCCCCCACCTGCATGAAATATTCAGGTGGCTCCACATCGTAAACCCATCTTAGGGATACAAAGATCAATCCTACCAAAGGAAATCTTTGGTTCAGCAAAAGCCGTATTCCTCGTTTTTTTGTCTTGTACGCACACGACTAAGAGTCATTAGTCATTACAAAAGAAATAGGGGCAGCTCAAAGCCAACTTCAAATAAAGTATGCCGGTCTTCCCCAAGTTAACCATAACATAAAAATTTTTTTTTTAAAGATTTCTTATACCATTTTGTCGGTATCATTGGTATCTGCATTCATGCCAAATTACAGCTTTGTAGGTCCTATAGTCTCTGAGCAAAACCGCGGACAGACAGACCGAAATTATAATCCCGACCGAAAATAAAATCCTTGTTTACTACGGAACTCTAAAAATGTATCTCAATAGTTGTAAATCCGGGCCAATTTCTACACAGGCGGAATTCTAGTATTTATAATAATTATTTTGATAATGTAAAGGTCAAGAAGCTAAAGTTTAAAGTTAGGAATGTCTATATCTTCAAAGCGCATAAGTAATATTATTCTGTTGGCGCATTGCGCGTTCGCCTTTCCACGACTGAGCACGCCACTTTCGTGCGGTCTCGATAACGAAACGAAATCGAATAGTGATTCTAATTTTATCAATAAATGGTGCTTTAATAGACACGAATTGATTGGCTGTGAATAAAATTATGATTCAGTGATTGTTGTGGCGTATTTTAATTCATATCAAGATGTACAGGAGACAAGCGCTTCGCATATTGCCAGTTCTATTAATATCTCTATTCTCTTTAATAGGTAAGCCTTAGAAATAAGACATTTTTATATTTTGATATTAAAAATAATAAATTTCGTAACAAAACAAGCCAAGTGCGTGTCAGATTCGCTCACGAGAAATCAACTATTTTAATCCCTAAAAAGACATAATATATACCTAGTATTTTTTTCAAGATAATATAAATTATAACGGATAACCCACTTTAAAATTGTACGTAAATCGTAATTGAAAATTAAAATTCCCTATTTCAACAACTACTGAACCATTTTTAAACTTGTAGCATTCGACCATACGTCCCGCTTTGGTCGGGACAGTTCCGCTTTCAGGCAGTCTGTCCGGTGTCCCCGCGAGGCCGAAATTTTCCCGCTTTTGCAAAATGTAAACAGATCAAACGATAATTTAAAAAAAATTACGTTCGAAATACCTGTGTAATGCCTGGAAGTAACGCACTCCCATACAACATAAGTGATTTTACTGCCATATTTTGCTCGATATCAATAATGACAACTCAATTGTATTTACAGTAATAAAATGAAAATAAAATTCATAATTAAGGGGGGTTTTGTACAAAAAACATGATTTTTGCCTATTTTTGCTTTATAATGGTACGGAATCTTCTTGCGCGAGTCCTACTCACACTTGGCCAACTTTTAATATTTTATATGTATGGTTCCGCAGATGTCCCGCTCTGACAAAAAAGCATTCCCTAAGTTGAACAATACCTAGTACAATAAAAAAGGATTACTTACTTAAATCGAACTACTTAGTAGTTAATACGAACACATACCTAATATAAAAACATACGTACATACATACATACTTAGAAACATACTTACTGTATAAGTAGGTACATAGGTACTCGTACATACACTTTTGAAATTTGGCAAGAGAGAGACAGCCAGATAGTAGAGGAGGGGAAGAGGGGATTTTGGGAGTAGCTCGAGCGTGTCAGATTAAGCTTGTATAGGCTTCTGACATGTGTCTAGTTATCATGGTATAGAAATCAGATTTCTCACGTGGTGGGTTAAAAAAAATTTTTTTTTGAATATTGAAATGTCATCCGATCTGTCAGATTAAGATAGGGGATGTTTAGTATACCCCAAAGAAGCTTCCATAAAAAGCACTGACGATTAAAAGATAAGGTAAGCCTGTAGGAACATTTTAAAATATAAAAAATAAACCTTCATATTTTCCTAACTAAACTTGGCAGATATTTTATTTTGCACTAAACTAAATGATTTAGTCCTTGTTGTCTAAAATATAATAATACGTGACCGAAAAAAGCAATTTTCTGAATATATTTTCTTTTTCAAAACTTTAAAATGGCCACAGTTTCTGAACCCACCGCTAAAATAAAAACGCTCTTATTATTTTTTTATCAGTTTTACCTAATCTAAAAAACCTACTAGGTCTCCATCGCGCTCGAGTGACTACAAAATTAGCACCTTCCCCTCCCCTACTAAGACATTGGTAAAGGATATCTTCGGGGTAGACCCCGAAGATGTCCTTTACCCTTTCCCAAGAATTAAAAGTAGGTAAGACGTAGTTATATTCATCTTAATTTTAACAAAATAGGGAAAGGTTACTATACTGTACTCGGCGAAACACGGCGGTAGCGGTCATATAGTCAGATAGAGATAAGTATAAGGACTTAACGACGTTGTGTTGGTTACCCAGCCGATAAGCGATTTCACAGTATACTGTATAGCAATATCCCTTATCCCTAGCGATTTCTTGGAGTTTTAGTGTTTAATAATATTGTTGTGTAACAATAGAAAATGAAAATAGGATAATAATACCACATCCTGATGATGTGCCGAATAGCTTTGTCCACACTAGGCCTTTTTTTGTTCATCAAGGGCATGCGTTATAGCGCAGTCAACAGCGAACGTGAGGCATGCCCGTGACGCGCGTTGAAATCGTAGCGCTCGCTATGACACTTTTCTTTCAACGCGGGTGGATTTTGACGCATTCAATTATTGAAGGAATATGCCAAACGAAAGTTGAATAAAAAGAAGATGACGAAAATTGAAGATGAAATTCCATAATGTGGACATAGCTAATAGGCTATCCACAACTTTTTTGACAGATTCTCCATACTTCATCTGTCAAGTTAAGTGGTGGATAGCCTATTCGGCACTTCATCAGGAAGTGGTGAAACAGGCCCTTAGAGTAATAACTAATAAGGCTTTAGGTAATTTACAAGACCAGAATCAGCAGCTAATCTGTCATGGCAGGTGGTCGGGAGAGCACGGGTCGCGTGAAGCGGCTGCGGGCGGACAGCGTGCGGGAGCCGGCGCAGGCGCTGGACGCCCCCGACCCGGACCCCGCCCCCGCGCCCATCTCCTTCCTCAGCCCCTCCGTCAAGGAGTACCTGGAGCTCGGCAAGGCGATACCAGGTAACTAACATTTAAGGCGCTATATTGAAAAAACTGTCCTTTTTGACGTAATACTATAATAGGACCCTCAGGAATGTTACAAATCTGGTAATGAGATATACATATTATCTTCATAGCCTTATCTAGGTTTGATAAGAACCAGAAACACGATTAATATATTTTGCCTCGATACATTTTATTTTCGAAATGACCTCTTAAAAATACGAAATTTGAAGATTATTTTTAAACGAAAATAGATGTATTGTAGGAAATTAGTCTAATCAATATACACCTTTGCAACTCAAAATCGTATAGAAGCATTTTGCTTAAATGCTCCTAGTTTTTTTTAAATAATTAAAATTACGTTTTGTCGCATGTTTTCACGACTTTATAGTCATACAAATTAAGTATAAAATTGCCCTTGCGGTATAATTTATTTTCGATATATCGCCTTAAGCAAAGAACACATTATAGCACCCAGCTCTGGATTTATGTATAGGCAGTAAAGGCTATGGCCTATGGGCGGCTGCGTCCTAAAGCGTCCTAGGATGGCGGCAGAGTTCGTATACAGGGGCGGCAAAATTAAAGTACACTTATACACTTATAACTTATAAAAATAAAAATCCGGTCCTGATAGCACCTCGATCTGCAGTCACGAAGCTACGAGTATGGGTAGCTGGTTCTCTACGAAACACAAATTACGAAAATCTACTGATTTTGATTAAATTGCAAAGTGTTTACACATCAAAAGTTCATAAGATTCATTCATTCATTTTAGCATAATATTTATGCAAATATCTATTTTTGGTGGCATATATCGAGAAAAGTCAAGGAATATCTTTTTTATCAGCAAGCGATCCCAGGAAACTAACGTTTCTATGCCCTTTGGTCAAAGAGTTCTAACTTGAAAAAGCGTCTTAGATAGCTAACGCACTTTCGTCACCGCCGCCCCTGGATAAAGGAATATCCAAACAATCCCTCTTGACAGGGCGATTTCTAGTAACTAACGTTCCTTAGCCCCTTGAGCAAGGAGTGCCTTGAACTCGACGAGGTGATTCCAGGTAACCAACATTTAAGCAAGGTGCCTTTAAAGGAGCAGTCTGGTCTCTTTTGCTCCTTTATTTTTCAGCAAAGCGAGGCTTATTAAAATACAACACTTTTCTAAAACTTGCTGTTGCTTGGGGATTTTTTGTTTTATAATGGAGTTATACATACGAACTGGGAATGAGTTTAGTTAACTTAATATTTATATCAATGTATTTGGTAGAACTGTTTAATTTGCCTGCGATAGAGATAATATGAATGCCAAATATAGAGAAAGTATACTTTAATAAAAACAATTATTACAACTAGCTATTTGACCGAGCTTCGCTCGGTATTCGATAAAACACGAATAAAATGACATTTTCTAATGATTCCTAGCTAGATCGATTTATCGCCCCCGAAACCCCCTATATACTAAATTTCATGAAAATCGTTGGATCCGATTCCGAGATTCCAATTATATATATATATATATATATATATATATATATATATATATATATATATATATATATATATATATATATATATATATATATATATATATATATATATATATATATATATATATATATATATATATATATATATATATATATATATATATATTTCCAAATTTTCCTTGTTTGTACTACCGGCAGAGGACGTGTTAATATCTTATATCTTTAAACGAGCAATTCTTGTATATATATATATATATATATATATATATATATATATATATATATATACAAGAATTGCTCGTTTAAAGATATAAACTTATATCTTATATAAAAATATAAAAATCTTTAAGATATAAGATATTAACACGTCCTCTGCCGGTAGTACAAACAAGGAAAATTACAAAAAAACTTTTTGGTCGAAATAGATACATATGTGTTAGGTCAAGACTTAAACCATGACATCATTTAGGGTTCGATGGGGTGCAGGGCTCCTGAGATATTATAAAAAAAACCCCTTGAGGTCACATGTGAACTACGCGGCGCTCTAGTACGGTAAAGTACGCAATCGTTATCACTGCGCCGCTCCGGTCACGTTTCCGGTCACCGCAGTCTGTCTCCTGGCTGTAACTCAATAATTGCTATGACTAGACTTCTGAAATTTTCACAAATTATGTATTTCTGTTGACGCTATAACAAAAAATACTAAAGACAGAATAAAATTAATATTTAAGGGGGGCTCCCATACAACAAACGTAATTTTTTGACCTTTTTGGCTCGTAATCAATAATGGCAACAGCTAGGCACTTGAAATTTTTACAATATGAATAATTTTATCTGTTGTCTAGTAATTAATAATAAAATTAAAATAAAATTAATATTTAAGGGGGGTAATCCCATACAAAAACACAATTTTTCGCCTGTTTTTCCTCTATAACCGTACAGAACCCTTTGTGCGAGTCCGACTGGCACTTAGCCGATTATTATTTAAAAGTAACTTAATATACAACATAATACTGATTAAAAGATAAGTGAAATTGTTAATATCATTATTGATAAATGAAAAAGAAGTCATAGAAATAGTTATTTTTTCCAGTCCTTTGCGTTTCTGCATTAAAATTGTCACGTATAATGAACATAGGCGAATACCATGAGAGAGTATTGCTCTACAGCGCCGCACCGGTCACATACTACAGAGAAATGTACGATAAACGTGTCCTATGGCCTACGAGTTCGTTTCAAAGACAGGTCTGCTCTGAGGTCACCGGTGCCCTACGTGGCGGCTTGATACAGGTATGGGTCCGGTCACCGATGACCTACGCGGCAGAGAACGTGTTAAGGACTTCTTTTCCTCAAGACATGATTTACGCTACTGATATCACAATTTACCACCTATTTATCCAAACATTTCGTTAGCTAATAATAATTGACAAGGCGTTTGCTTGCATCATTGAGCACCAATAGCGCCAATAAAATGTACAGTCGTGTACACATGACTGGCTCGATGTGTGTCTTACAGTAATTGATGACGACTGATTACGGTGTGTTGAACTGTGGGTATGAGACAAACTATTGTTTCCTAACGATTACCTGCATAATTGCACACTCCAAATACAAGTGTTTATTCATAACGACAGCAACTTCATTTGCGAATTGGGTTTGACTTTGATAAATCATTTGAATTTATTCTGCCAATAATCGTCTATCTACGTGTATGCAGTTTTTTTTAACAATTATGTTGTAGGAATGTCACTAGTTCATAACCTAAATCATTAAGGAAGTTATTCCACCTAGTGGATGGTACTTCGTCATACTTAGGCTTATACTTTGTTTTCAGATGTTGTAAGGTTTACGGTTTAAGGTTTTAGGTTGTTAAGGTTTTAACTTTTACTTCAAATCGAGTAAAAATTACCGTGTAGATCGCAAAACTCACAGCTCGAAGGCTGAATAAATCTAATTTCCTTCGAACTTACTCGAGGCGAGCCGTCGAGCTTTACATGGCTTTACTCAAGCCATACTTCAGTGTGTGAGTTTTTACTCGATTTGAAGTAAAACTATCGAGTAATGCTGAATGTGTCGACGAAAGCCCGAGCCGTGTCTTTTACTCAACGTGATTGCTCAATGGAGTAAAACCGTATGTGAGTACTTAGAATAAGACATAAAACACCAGACTGTAAAAACATCGATAACGCAATCCAGGATAGAAGCGTTAGCTTCCATTTTTAGATGATGATTGTGATGCTAGGAACTAACAAATATTATGTATTTACCATGGTCTAAGCTATAACGAATAACGTGGTGTGCTCAACCTTGTGAGGCGAGGCATGTCTTAATTGTATTAACAATCGCCTGCCATAAGCTCCAATTATTGTATTCTTTTAGGACCACCATTGTCTAGTTGAGCAATAGTGTTAAAATTAGGCTATGTTTTACGAAACCTTTTTGTCTTCTATATAACTTAAAAATTAAAATATTTCAGTTCTTAATCTATCAATAATAATTAATAACTTTTGCCAATAATACTAGTTTGAATAATCAAGATCTTTGACCGTTGTATCGTAGTACTTTACCTGTAAAATATTATGTTATTATGACTACTGTAGTACTAAAACTTAATGATTTTTGTGATGCGAATTATGCATTTGATAGTCTGTTAGTTAAATGGCGGCATGTAATCTAACGTAATGGTCATACTAGCTTATTTAGAGGCTTAGTTAGCTCAGTGTCCTTAATAGTCATCATTTTAGAGATGAGCAATAGTGAAGCTAGCGTTAGGTCAGCTAAAAATTACTTATCTACTACTTAGTTAGAGCCTAGAGGTAGTAATCAGCTACGATATGTAGTAGCGTAAAAAAACTGGTTGCACTCCGGGAGTGCTGGCAGAATTGAAAACTTGATTATTAACGTTGTGCATTTTTTTAACCCATTTTTTATGAAAATCGATTTAAAAAAAATCGTCAATCAAGTTTTGACTGACGATTTTTATGTATATTGTTTCGATCAAGTTTCGATCAAGGTTTCGATCAAGGTTTCGATCAAGTTTCGATCAAGTTTCGATCAAGTTTCGATCAAATTTCGATCAAATTTCGATTAAGTTTCGATCAAGTTTCGATCAAGGTTTCGATCAAGGTTTCGATCAAGTTTCGATCAAATTTCGATTAAGTTTCGATCAAGTTTCGATCAAGGTTTCGATCAAGTTTCGATCAAGGTTTCGATCAAGTTTCGATCAAGGTTTCGATCAAGTTTCGATCAACTTTCGATCAAATTTCGATTAAGTTTCGATCAAGTTTCGATCAAGGTTTCGATCAAGTTTCGATCAAGGTTTCGATCAAGTTTCGATCAAGTTTCGATCAAGTTTTGAACAAGTTTCGATCAAGTTTCGATCAAGTTTCGATCAAGTTTCGATCAAGTTTCGATCAAGGTTTCGATCAAGGTTTCGATCAAGTTTCGATCAAGTTTCGATCAAGTTTCGATCAAGGTTTCGATCAAGGTTTCGATCAAGTTTCGATCAAATTTCGATCAAGTTTCGATCAAGTTTCAAATTGAGTTCGAGTTCGAGTTCGACACAAAACACTACTCTCCAACCGTCTTACGCGTTTTGTATGGTTTTTCGATCAACGCGAAAATCTATCGCGAGTTTCACAGTTTTTACCCATCCCACAAGTGCTCAACGCCGCTAAAGAAGTTTTTACTTCAAAAATATTGTGCAAATTGCAATACTTAAGGGACACATTATAACAATATGTTTCAAGTTCAGGGTTCCGATATTTCGAATGTAAATGCGTGTCCGCAATTTATAGAGGTAGTTAGGCGTTCGCGTGCTGGCGTAGAACGCGGTTGAGTAACCTGTGGGTGCTATTTGTTGGCAATGTGCACAAAACTTCCACTCCGCAATTATGTGGGTCGCTGAGTTCGTACTTATTCGGGTAGCGGGCTGGATACCATGATAATATGACTCACATATTAACAATCTTTACATAAAAAAGCAATATGAAGTATAGTATGGAATCCGTGACACCAGTTTCGAGATTGTATGTCGTCGCATAGTCCTGCCATTTCTTTCTGTCCTGTGTTTTAGATGTTTATTAACTATCAGTTAAGACTAGTCGTTTAGTTTGTCGATATGGTACCTTTTAGACTTGTCTAATTGTCTATATTTTAAAATCAAAATAAATTAATATGGGTCATGGAATGAAATAAAAAAATTAAGAAGAACTGCGGGGCTAAAATGGTCACATTTAGCAATTCCTCTCAATCAATTCGCAAAATGAATTGTCAAAACTGTCAAACTCACGAATATCAAATTAGTACGAATTTATAGACATCTGAATTGCAGAGTTTCAATTTTGCGATTAAAAAAAAAATAATCGCATTATGGTTCATAATACGATTCTCAAAAGCAACCATTTTAGCCCCGCTGGATGTTGCCTACAACTTCGTAAACGCATTGGAAATTCCCGGAAAAACCATACTTTCTCGCAGAAAAAGTAGTCTTGTGAAAGCGGAAAATGACTCGTCCCGTGATCAACTCTATTTTTGTGCAAAGTTTCATCAAAATCTATCTAGCACTTTCGGAGCTCAATCAAATCTCAAATAAAAAATCAATACCTTATTATAAGTTAAATAGTAAAGAATGAAGTACTCGTAGTTACTTGTTTATTGCTTACCGTAATCGTTCTTCCATTTTATTTAGGTACGTAATCGTAGTAAAAAACCATATTTTAAACGATATAGAAGACAAATATGCATGTTAATTTACTTACTGCTGATTTTCTTATCAAAATTTATAATTTGCATCATGTAAACGAAAAATAATGCAGAGAAACTGTTAAAGACATATGTACAATTAGCAGTTACTAGGCTTCTAACAGAATATCTTTAAGGAAAATAACTAATAAGATAAAATGAGGCGTCACTATCCACCGAGTCAATCTGTTAGCTATAGGCTGTAAGGAGCTAATGCTCTTTTAAGAAAATCACCCTGACATTACTAGCAGGCTTGAGGTCGACCCGAGCTGTTATGTGACGAATGTCGTGTGTTCGCGCTACTGCATTGAAAATTCAAAGAAAATTAATTACCTTGAACCTTCTTGAGTTTTCATGCATATTATGATTTGTGATATCATATTTCAGTCACGGCAGACAATGGTTGTATAAGAAAAATAGCTTCTTGCCGCATGTTTTCAGCGTAGAGTATAACTGGAGTTCTGGCTGCAGGATCAAAATTCGAACCTACCCTATTTATTTGCTCCCAGATTTTGACTATGACTTTGCACTGGTAAATTTAATACCCTACGTGAAAACTCTACTTTATTTGGGATTCAAAATAGCAGAACTCTAGGGACTAATCCAGGACCTAAACTATTACCTTACGAAATTTCATCAAAATCCTTTCAGTTTTACACACGTTCACACATACCGTTCGCTTTCATAATATTAGGAAGATTTACTATACTCATAAAAACGTGGGTCAAAATTACAATACAAGATGATATTAAACTTTAATCGAGGAACATAACTGTCGTGTTTTACACAAGGCCGAATAGGCATTTACAAATTTAAGCAAAAAGGGTCATTGTAATGGGCAATTATTATATTTTGCCATGGCATATGTTGTACGTATGTCAATAATGATTATTTGTGTACATATTTGAATCGCACTTTAATATTAATTATTACAAGACGTTTCACGTGACTTCGTCTGAGGACATAAGGAATTCTGCGGGAACCGCCAAATTAGCCTATATCCCATGTTTTTCCGCAAAAAATAGCCAATGTCCTGCCTCGTGGTATATTATAGCCTATGCCCTACGGCCTACACTATATCTGTGCCAAATAACATAAAAATCGGTTCAGTGGTTCGTGAGATTAACGCAGTCAAATAAACTGTAGTGCATTATAATAGATCTTCAAATTATAAAATATGGTCTAAACATTCTGCCATTCTGGTGGCAAATAATAATACTAAAGTATAGATGGAGTCTGAATGCAAACTCAACTACACATTTTATTGTATTTTCATTTTGGGGTGTGCCTAAGTTCGAAACCATCTATCATAGGCATTTTAATGTACTTTTACGACAGAGATAAGAGAGTGTACCAATGCAAACATGTTATTATATGATTTGTTGTATATGGTGTGATTACATAAATCATACACTATTGCACATTCTTGTAAAATATTTTTGTTTTTACCGTGTACTTGTACATCTTACATAACTCGCCTACGAATGTCTATACACTAGGTAATAGGTATATTGACATTTAGCGTGAGAGTCGGTATTGCCCTAACGTAATATTGAACACGAAAACAATGGTCACCACTCAATAGTCAATATAATTATTGACTATTAATCTATTGTGTCTAGAAACACCACCAAAAACTAAAAACTAAGAAAATCCGTTAGTAAAAGACAAACAATTGGGTAGAGTTTTCGTCTCCTTATATATTATTATGGGATAAAACACTATTCTTATTTAACTTTGATGATGAAAGTTAAGCCATTTTTCAAGAATCATCTTTATAAATAAAAATTAGCTTCAATTTTGTTAGTCTCGCTATAACTCGAAGAACTACTAAATCGATTTGCCTAAAAACTGGAAATATTCGTGGAAGTTCAGAGAAGAAAATGTAAGAGTTGAGTGATACGAAGTTCACGAATCACCGATCACCTAGGTGTTAATAAATAATATACTGTTTGGTTTAAAGTTATTCCTAATCAATGTGAGTTGACCTTTACTTTTTAATTAAAATTTATTCAATTTTATTCAATGTGTTTGAATTGCAAATTTGTTGTCAATTGATGTCTCACGATCATTAATTACAAAGATAAAAATTGACAATAAATTGATGCCATTACCATTTATCAGTGTGGTTAAAGCAAAATTAGCCGACTGAAGATTTATTTTGCGTTTGTTGTTGGCTGATATTCAAATGTCATAGGTTAGAGCTGAAACTAGTTACGTCTCTTCCTTGTACTAATTATTTAATTAAGTACGTTTTCGTATCGAAATACGAAAACCTATTTTGATGTTCTTCAGGCAAAAATTAAAGAAAGAAATATTTTGAAACAACAAAATTAACACCTATAGGTAGGTAATTCCGACTCTCTACAATCTACATAGAGCAAGTTTAGAACATACCAAGGAGCAATGCGCATATTTCCCTAATTGTTATCTGTGTAAATAACAAAGATTAACTTCATAATATTAAATGCGATACTGAATACTGATAAAAAATCTGACCTTCATAAGGTTCACCGGAACAAACATCTAAACAAGTATAAGACCTTTGCTAACAGTTAGCGCATATTGACACGTTATAAGGCCAAACTCGACTTTAATGAATTATACATAAATAGTACCAGTTTTTAGTTCCTCATATTTTTGCGATATTGTCGGAAAATACAGCTAAAAATATTGATTTTATAAGTCTATAAAAGTATTTAGTCAAATACTTATTTAAATCGCAGTTAGGTTTGTTTGTTTACATAAAATACTGTATTTTAACATAATAAAATATTTAATAACATTATAACAGTGTTTAACTGAATAGTTTCCAAACTCCACGACGATAGGATATTATTATGATTATAAATATTAGGGTACAGCCAAACGAGCGTAATTTGTGAGTTACGAGTCGCAGAATTTCGGCTGGCAGAAATTCTGCTGCATTCAGTTTCATACAAAAGTCCTGTTTGATTCACACGAGCGTAATTTTGTGAGTCATGATTTGTATGAAAAGATACGCGACCGAAATTCTGCGACTCACAACTCACAAGTCACAAGTGTCACAGCTCACAAATTTCGTTCGTTTGGCTTCACCCTTATGCTTATCACGACTAGGAACGTGGTTTAGCCATAATATATTAATTAAGAAAAAGTGCGCTAGTATTGTGTTTATTGCCTTTACTTTAATAAAATAGTTTCATAGATTTAGAATTTACTTTTCAGTATCAGCAACATTGAGCAAATGAATGCCACAAAAATTGCTCAGTTTTTGTCCTAGACAAAAAACATAAACATCGCTATAAATTATAACAAGATGTTATCACATCCTTAAAAACTAGAGTAATAATGTAATTCAGCAAAAACAAGAAAAGTGTGATAAGTTTCGCACACTTTGTAGTTCCGTACATTATGCACTTTTAACTATTAGACTATCTTTAGATACCGCAATTCTCTGGTTTATACTACTTCGTACAAACTTGGAACATCTATCACGCCCACTGCCCAGGCAGGGAATAGGCAGGGAATGAATTTCCTAAATGGTTTAATCGAATATACAAATAAGTGATAATATTATTCGAATAACATTATTAATACTTCGATCGTGGGAATGGCAGACACAATAGATTTTCAATTGCTATGCGGCTGCCGGGTGCTGCTTTGGAATTGATGGGTTAGTAATAATTTTCGTGTTCATACACTTAATATGATGTTCTGTTTTACTGAAATATTCAATATTATGGGAATAGAGCTGAATTGAAATATTTTCTACATACGCTTTGTGCGCATAGTTCCCAGTTTTTTTTCCAATAAAATCATTCTTATTAGTACGACTCTACATCGTTGAGTAATGAGTGGTTAGGACTATGCTAGCGAACAGTTAGCCATTCAGTGGGCATATCACCTACCGATTAATAGATGACGTCACCACTTTAGGAAAAGGTCAATTTAAGTGTTAGTCATTTTAGACACGTTTTTCTCAAGTTTATTGTTTTCGCGGCACGGAACCCCATAAAGTTTGTATGCAAGCGTCTTAGCGACACGTCTGTGGCTCTATGGGCTTGCGCCATAGTGTTTATAGCCGAGTTGTGCAATACCACTAACAAGTATTAATAATGACAAGAATACAATATACCTGGCCTCGGTGGAGACACTAATTTTGAGCCTTACTAATGGTCCATGCATGTGGAGATTATGGGCACAATGTATGAAGCCTTTAAAGTATTGACTGTTCAAATCAGTTTCAAGTTCCTTCGCGTATTGTGGACTCAATAAAGTTATTTTAATTATTGTAATTATATTTCTATTATTTATGTATTAGCAAAGGTTTTGTCTGTATAATATGAAAATATATCATTGTATCGCTTGTATTTCTCATATATTATTTAGTAATAAATTTTATATAAACGATTTTTGAAACCTCGTTCGGACCTCCATGTTCGGCTGTATATTATGTTCAAACCTCCTATGTTCAGCTGTATATGTTTTATTTTGAAACTACAGTTGGAGACTTTGAGAACTGATTGGTGGACGGTGATTATACCCGATCACTTAACGATTGTTGATACTGCCGATGCAATTGATATTGCCGATCGTAATTTATTAGCTGCAGTAATTTCCTAGTATTTTGGAACACTTGCCCTTTATCGGGTCGTCCTTATTTTAGCACGGTACAGGTATATTGCAACCCAGATAGATGTTAGATCAGTAAGGCCAGTGGGTTGGCTCCCCTGCGCCTTTCGAGTTATATAAGTCGTTAATTGCGCGCAAGTATCAAGATCTTGCAACCGTTTGATAAATGAAACATCTACAATATTTTAGAACAATGTGATTAAAACGTTGATTAATGCTCGATTTTAATTCTATCTAATATCTGTAAAACAATAAGGAAAGCAATTAAAAGTTTCAACATTGAGAGGAGTGAATTTGTTACGTCTAGTCTGTGAAAGGAAAACTTTTTGTTGTTTTCAACATCGATTTTTTTATTTGAATATAATTTGTCACCAATTTACCTACCAAGATTCTGGACAATGTTTTTAAATGATCAAAGGCCTATTATCGAAAATCACATTTTGCAAAACACAAATGTGCAGGACTCCTTGCTTTAATTTGATCTTCCTTGCCAAGGACTAAGGCTTCATATAACAGGCATCTTAAAAACAATAATTACAAGGTAGCCACGGATACGAAATCAGTATAAAGTTGTTTTTGTTATACAATGTTTGTTCGTCCGTAAATCCCGCCAAACGGGTTTACGTGAAGATGTACCACTTCTATTTAACATTGAAGTCTGCCTGTTTTTAATCCTCCACAATTATTATGCATACCTACATGTTTTTAGCTTCAAATAAGTTTAACAGCTTCGAGCTCGCTACTGAGAATAATTTGCATAAAATAGGTTTGTATCTCTAGCATTTAATTAATTTTTAGATTTAAGATTAAAAACACAGAATTAAGTTTGAATACCAATTTGAAAATTGAAAAAAAAAATCGATGAAGATTTTTAGACGGATATTGGTAATTAAAAACGCCTGGGAAATTGTTTTGAAATATATATGTCGCAGGGAAAAGATGATATCAGGGATTCCACGAAATTCCTAGGGATATCATGAAATTCCGGTACATGCCGGATAATCTTGTTTATTACGTCTTCTTACTAAAAATCATTTCACTAAAGTAAATCTAGTGAAATGTCAGAAAAGCGGATACCGCCGAATAAAAATGGATCCACGCATTTCTATCGCTCCGCACGCGGGCACTAGTGGAAGTGAAACAAATAGGTCGCTCGAGCTGGCGCGGCTCATCTCGCTATAGCGGTTCTTGAGATACAGCCTGGAGACAGATAGACAGACGGAGCGACAGTTTAACCCTTTGGGTACGGAACCGTAAAAACTAGGATAATCGAAGATCTGGAGTATCTGGAGTACCTGTGTTTTCTAATCAGGGTGACCTTGATTAGAAAACACAAGAGCCTAAGCAAACTATTAGAGATCGACATGCCACCTCTACAAAAAATATTCAACTTAATTCAACTTAATGGTTTTGCTTCATTTGACGTCAAAAATCAAAGATCTGAAGTATCTAATGAAGAACCCTCAGCTGGTTTCAACTGTATGATTCAGAGATATGTAGATGCCCGTGTGGGTACTAGAGCGAGCGAGAGACATGCGTATTGCGTTGCTCGATTTTTATTCAGCGGTATCCGATTTTCTGACATTTTACTAGATTTAAGTTTGGTGAAATGACATATCATTAGATATTTTCAGTAAGAAGACGTAATAAACAAGAATATTCGGCATCTGCCGGGATTTCGTGATATCACTAAGGATTTCGTGAAATCCCTGATATCCTCATTTCCCTGCGACGTATATGAAAGGCAACTATTTATAACAATTTAAATAAGTAAATCTTCGTTAGGAAAATGGTGAGATTTTGAAATGATTTAAATAAATTATTACATAGTCTAACTTTTTGCAGCCATGTCTTAAAAGCAGATCTTCAAATTTTATACTGAAATAAAGCAATATTTTTTTTTTCTGACATTTTATACGCCTACTTATTAACGATTCATCTTGCAGGTTGTTGATTGCACCATATAATATGATACACAAAATCTATACTTATAAAATTACATGTCCTGACTGACTGACTGACTGATTCATCATCGCTGAGCAAAAACTGTTAAAGTTACAGCCACGAAATTTGGTGAGTGGGTTGTTTTATTAAGTAGACACCCACTAAGGAAGGAATTCCGAAAATTTTACCCCGAAGGGGGTGAAATAGGGGTTGAAAGTTTGAATGAAAGTCCGTTATTTCTTAAGTTAGAAACTTGAAATTTTATGTTTGGGCTACTGATTAAAAATGATTGGATACGTGTTTAAGCGTTTTCGGAAATTCTACCCCCAAGGGGGTGAAATAGGGGTTGAAAGTTTAAATGAAAATCCGTCATTTCTTAAGTTAGAAACATGAAAGTTTATTTTTGGACTGCTGATTAAAAATGAATGGATAGGTATTTAAGCGTTTTTAGAAATTCTACCCCCTAGGGGGTGAAATTAGGGTTGAAAGTTTGAATGAAAGTCCGTCATTTCTTGAGTTAGAAACATAAAACTTTATTTTTGTGCTACTGATTAAAAATGAATGGATACGTATTTAAGCGTTTCTGGTAATTCTACCCCCAAGGTGGTGAAATTGGGGTAGAAAGTTTCAATGAAATGCCCGTCATTTCTTGAGTTAGAAACATGAAAGGTTTTTGACGTTTGCGTTTGACGTTTGCTTAAATAGGGTCCTGTTTTTACCCTTTGTATAAGGAACCACAAAAAGGGGAAAACTATCCATCTTTGTTATTATACTAATATGTTAACGCGGACGAAGTCGCGGGCAACAGCTAGTTTTATGTATAAGGTTCACATCACATCAATGTCTACTGCTGACATGATGACAGTACAACACTGTACTAAAACTGTACTGTCATCTTCCTAATACGTTCAGCCTACTGCTTTGTAACGCATTTTAAGCAGTGAAAGCAGTTGTGTGAGCATTCACGCGTTTGAAATTCAAGCAAGATGGGAGATTTATGTAACGACATTTTGTTTCGTTTAACAATTCAAATTCCAACCTTAAGACCGTCGCGTCGTGGCTGTGTCATTTCCTATACGAATATTTTATTTATTGTTAGCTATTATGTACGAAGGATGCAATTCAATATTACGATGTCGTCGTAAACGACGGAACGAAAGATTAACAAAGTAATCAAATAATATTGAACTTTAAATCTTCTCGAAAGATCAACGTCGAAGTTCTAAAAAAATATAATACCTAATCGTTCATGCAAAAAGATGAAGAAAATGTTGTAATAAGGTAGGTGTTATTTTGTAGCTAGATAATTAATGCAAGGTATTTAAGGCCCGTATTTTTGGTCAGTACTCAAGATGCATCTCGGTCTCAAGACACGGTTCAGGCTCTGTGATTGGTTGGCTGTCAAAATTTGGACCAATCACAGAGCCGAACCGCGTCATGAGACCGGGTCGCATCTTAAGTAGGTACTGACCAAAAATACGGGCCTAAGACTAGATGAAGCCCGCAACTCCGTTGCGCTAAAATTCGCTTATCGCGCGGGAACGAAACTTTTTTCCTGGGATTCAAATTTCAAAGTATCTTCATATTTTAGCAAAATTGGTTCAGCGGTTTGGGCGTGAAGAAGACACAGACACACAGACAGGCACGCTTACGCATTTATAATATTAAATATGTATGTCAATGAAGACATTAATTACACACCTTTGCGATTTATATGTGGCACGTACGTCGTACAACTATTGATCAAATATCGAGCCGTATCTACGCGGTACGCCATGTGTACATCTACATTCAATGCATAATATCTCATCGTAAACAAAATTTTAAATTGCATAACCTTATTTGGTTAAATAATATCATTAACCGAGCCGAGTATCCATTGTTCGCGAGCGCATCGTTCAGGAATTCTATTAAACACATATTTCAATGTCAATGTTAATAAAAGGTTTAGAATTATCGTGTCATCTTTTTTAGTATCTCATCTCGAATTATTACATAAACGTGGCGCGGTTGACCTTGTTTTGTGAGTTCTGGTTGACCTTAGCTTCGGTTGGGTCATTTCGGTTGCATGTATTCGCGCGTCGAATTCATTATTGCCACGTAAAAAAAAAACAAAAATATGTATCAGAAGTAATTCGTTACATAATCAAATTAAGCCATCCTGGAATGTTTAGAAATCCGATTTATGATCTGTAAGAGTATTAACAAGTAATTACCTATATGTCTGCCAATTAAAAATTGGCTAAGTCGAAAATCGTAAGTTGCATTACTTTTATAGTCGTTGCATTTGTTTTTTTAACTATTTTGTAACGATTCACGCTATATGGCTATCAATCATTTTATAGAACCTAAAATCGCTCTACCTGATAACTTTGATAACGATAATAACACCTAATTATTAGAGGTAGAGTTATTATGCTATCCTATTACATTGTAATTCTTATAAAGTTTTTGATCAGTTTTTTAGCGTGGTCTAACTTAGGGGAGAAATCAACAAAAAATGTTCATGTAAAAGTAATACGTAATGTCTAAGATGAGAAATAGATTCAAAATAATAAAGCTAAGCTACATTAAATGCGGGTAAGATCCGTTTGGAAATACACGGCATTGCGACACAGTTCAGTCCGCAGACGTTTACACATTAGCAGAAATGTGAGAGAATGCACTGTTATGAAAGGGACTTCATCCTCGCGGATTGATTTCATTACCTAGTTGTGGCATACACACCATACATACATGAAATATGCTACACAAGAAATGCGAAAGAATGTACAGACAGATTTTAATATCGAAATATTTAAAAGAAGAGGAATACAGACATTGCTATGAGGCGTGTGCAAATTTATACTCGTAATAGTTGACTGGGCAGTGGACAGAATATTAATATGCTGCATACATGGATATAAGAGATGATTATTCGCACAGTACACACGTCGTATGCTTGTAGTATTAATGTAATCAAACTGTCAGCTTACTATGCAGCTGTTAGTCGTAGCTCGTACCTTAAAGTGTATATTTTTACAACAGCTACGTAATCTTCTATTCGGTTACATAACACTTAACAATGTCACAAATATACCTTCAATTTATTGAATCATCATCAAAGTAATATAAAAGTGAAGATATTCTCTTTCTTGAAACCATCCGTGATCCGTAGCTGATATTACCTCATTTCGAGCCATGCATCAATCCGTTGTCGTAAACTATTCGTGTTTCCGGTTACAAAATTGGTGTGAATCGTTAAATTAAAATTAATTACTTCTCTAAATCGCTTATAAAGTTATACCGGATGTTTTAAGTTGTGATGTATAGAAATTAACTTTGCTTACGATGCAAATTAAAGTAAATACTGAAATAAACCAGAATTCCAATACTCATGCTTAGATATTAAATTTATTTTTAAATTATGATAAATAAACATAATATAAGTCTTTAAAAATATGATAAATAAATATATAAATCTTATTTAAAATAAATTGTTAACTATACCAAAATCACCAAAATGAAAGGATATGAAACCGCTTGTAGTTACTAGTTAGCCAGGTATTACCTGTTTTTACCAATCATTAAACATATTTTACTTTATCAATCACACAACTCAACGTGATTTTAGTAAAAAAATAATACAGAGATGAAGAAATATTGTGTGGGACTTATGACGCAATTCATTATACACTTCCCTATGACTCATCAAGTTGATTATAGTTTCACAGGGTTTATTGGCTAGAGTCTAGACATTTTAGTATTATGGTTACTACAACTAGGCACCATATTCACGATATGAGTTACTTTTAACCCAATTAAGCTTTATATTTATAGCTAAATAATACTAATATGGCAAATGAGAAAGCGTTTCTGCAGTCCATAGAGACGTCTTTATTTATATTTTTAAGTCCCGGGAAAGGACACAAGACAGCTTTTACAAAAAAAAAATATAATATTAATCAAGCAAGTTTTCGGATACATTCTAATCCATTAACAAATTCCTAAAGCTATTACCTTAAAATACACTTATCTAAATCTTTAGATCATCTCGAAGTCGGTGAGTACTGATATATATTTATGTTTGTTTGCTCAACTACCTCTGACCCTTACCGTAGTTACGTATTGACTTTTTAACAGTCGCTGGTTTAGTAAATTAGATGATCTCTATGAATCAAGATGATGCAAACGATTTGAATATTCATCTGGTTGTGGAACGAGATCAATTATATCGTCTTAACGATGTGGATCACAAATATTTTGACGTGAGAACATAATTTGGAATTTATGGCAGAGTGGAAGGACTAACGATTTCAAAACTTAGGATGTGCTATTAATACATACAATATAATATATGTGTTCGTTATGTTTAGTTAACTGTGAAAGTAGCAGCGCTTCAGAAAATTTGAAAGAGTACAAACAAATTCGCTCTTTCAAGAGCAAATTTGTTTTTGTGATTTGTATGGGAAAATTCATTACGCCGCCGGGACGCTCCTCCATACAAATTACAAAAAAATCCTTTCTCAGCGCTACTACTTTCACAGTGAACTGAATATAAGGAACACATATACATCCTAACGTAGTATCACTTAGTTTTGTTATACCCTGTATATTTGACAGAATCTTCATACCAGAACAAGTAGCCAACCGACGTCTATGTCATAAGTTCATAACTCATACTGCAAATGATAAAATTAACTAAAAAACCCTGCCACCAACATGTCCAATGTCCATGTCTATTATAGTGAGTAGAACTTTTCTTAGTAGAAGTCAAATCTGTTATATATAAAAATGGATTTTCAATTGTGTTAGTCGCGCTAAAACTCAAAAAACGGCTGAACGGATTTCGTAGAAGTCCAGGGAAGGTTTTAAAGTGACATGAAGTTTACCGGGACAGCTAGTGATATATATAAAAATGGATTTTCAAATGTGTTAGTCGCGCTAAAACTCTTAAGCGGCTGAACGGATTGGGCTGATCCAGGGGAGGTTTTAAAGTGACACGAAGTTCACTAGGACAACTAGTTATCTATATAAATGAATTTTTAATTTTGTTTGTCTCACTGAAACTCGAGAACGGCTTAAACGATTTGCCAAATTTTAGTCTTGAAGTATTCGTGGAAGTCCAGGGAAGGTTCACGGGTCATCTAGTATTCTAAATAAAATTATTTGTGAAAAAATCCTAAAGCTACATCATTAACGTAACATAAACAATAGCCTTAGTTCAAGTGAAAGCGCCGCTCCCAGCGACTTTCCTTATCAGTTCCTGAGCAATTACTCAAAAGGTTGGCCCCCCTGTCGGTCGTGGTCAAATAGATGCTCCCGTCGTGACCTATGAGACGTGAACTTTCATTTCAGGAAAGGAGGTACATAATTGCCTACTTATGGTTCAAACACACCAAGCTGGGTTAAAGTTAAATGTTTTAGTTACATGATAGATATCAAGCTATCTCTTTTGTCCTTTAAAAATATGAAAATGCAGGTTTGATATATCTAAAATAGCATTAGCAATAACCAAGAATGCTGTTAGTATCAAAGGGAAGCTCTATCATTTTTGCAGTAACAATATTTCCCAAAAGGTGCTCCCAATTATCAGTCAAAGGAACGAGACGTCTAGCAACTTTCGTTATCATTGATTTGCGCTTCTGTGACTTGTAATTACTCAACAGTTGGCCCCCCTGCGTGGATTGTGACTGACTAGAGTCCGGCACGGCTCCCGTATCAGTTGTATAATGGACCAATTAGGGATTCATTTAATACTCTTCCTTGTCTATGAATATGTTGTCTTTATATTTTTGGAATGGTACAATTTCGGTTATTATGGTGTACCTATATTTTTTAATACTTTATTTTAGATATACTTTATCATTTTAGCTAACCCATTTACCGCCGCTGTACCCAATTGGGTACATATACAAAATTAAGGATAGTTCAAAATTTTGTGGTATCACATCTCAGTTTTCTATTTTATATATATGATTAAAAATAAAGCTTCAACATTTTTAGCAAATTTATACAGGCAACCAATATTAATAGTCATAAGGTAGGTTTGAAACTTACAGTTTTGCGACCTGCAGGAGTAAGCTCATAAATTCTCTCTTTATTTTAATCGTATAATATTCAGCCACTTTATGTGTTTGTTTTTTTATTCAATACATTGTTATCTCTATAATAAATAACAATTTAGTGGTAGATTATTGAAATAGACGGAAAAATTGTGATTCAAACACTACTGTACCTAGTTGGGTACAACGGCCGAATCCACTAGCAAAATTTTCCTTTTTTCAGAATTTTTTAATATTGAGTTTGATTAATTTTAACATCTTATATCGTTATGAATACTAAGGGAAAGCTACTTTGTGCTCCTTTTATAAATAAAAATTATCATATACATCCAGAAAACTCATATCACAGCGTAAATGTCCGCTGTCTTACACATTTCTTTGTCCTGAAATTACCGACGTTGTAGACAGAAAAACGCAGGTAAAATAGCAGCTAAAAGATTTAATAGTAGCTAAACCTTGTAAGAGGAATCTATCTTGTCAGTAACAATGAAGCAAGTATCAACTAGAATAGATATTATAATACTACAAAATTTGTCACTTGCAAAGTGTTATGGTAACATAAGCTAATATACACACTCCTTCGTAAGTAAGAAATATGACTCCAGAAATCATCCTGTATACTTTTTACTTCTTATACCTATTAGTGGATATCAAGGACAAAAGTTTACTTGCTTCAGCTACAGATACTACTACTAATTATGAGAAAAGACGGAACGCAAATCACCTCTTTGGGTAAACATGATGATAGATTTTATTTACTTATTTGAATTATGTTTTTTCTTTTGTTATTGTCAATGATTAGCATTTACATTTACCACTTACAACTCTTGATGGCTTATATTCTGTTTCGACGAAACATCGTAACAATTTAATTATGTCAGAAAATATAATGAAAAACGAAGTTATACTCCTCGTCAGTCTCTAGTTTACCTGAAGATTGTATCGATTACTACCCCAAAAATGTTTGTAAATAGTTTCAAAATGTAAAACATCATACAGGAGTTCGTTGTCAGTGCAAAAAATGTAATAAAAAAGTATTTATCAAAAAAGTTAGTTCTAAACCTTATCACACCTAAGTACCCCATAACACGCCGTTGTACCTAACTGAGTACACCCCTCTAAAGGGGAGGATTTCAATTTTTTTTTATTTTTCTTTTATTTTTCATTTATTTAACATATAAACTGCAGATAAATGCAAGTTTTGTTAAAAAAATACTATTGGTTTCATTTTGGCGGTTAATGGGTTAAATAAACGTTAAAAAGGTGTGATATTTTCAGCGCCATATTTTAAATGTAGTGAACGATCCCACGTTTCCTTAAGGTGCTTGTAATATAAAGTCATCAGAATCCTCTTCATAATTGCTAATTGATGATCATTGCTTCGACAGAGATAGCAAAAACCGTCACAGCCGTAACCGTATTTCACAGCTCCGTTGAATATAACGAGGTATTGTATTATTGGTAAAATAAATTATTTGCTATCATAAAATTTTAGTATGTATTATGATGCCATTTTTAAATTATTCATGATCATTACAAAGCTAAAAATAGGCGGCTTATAATTGTATATTGAAGCATTCGTTGTAATAAGCGTAAAAATAAATGAACACCGAACAATGGGCGCGCGACTAGCGACATTTGATAGCGCGTTGATGTCTTTAGCGATGACTAAAGACATCAACGCGCGCGCTTTACGCTTCAAAGTTTAATTGAACATTGTAATTAAACCTTCACGGCTTAACTCTTTTTATGACTGTTCTTTATTTAAATTTAATTTATTATATATTGATATTTTTATCCAATTGCAAACCTATTATCTACATTCTACAGGGTGTAACAAAACAAAGTGATAATAATAATAATTATTGGTCGTATATGTGTCACTTATATATAGAGTTCACTGAGAAAGTCCCGGCGTTTGAGGTTTTTTTTTAAATTTAGTACATGGACCAATTAATGGCATTGGGCGTTTCTCGTAGGAACATAAAAGTCAAAGTAACACTTTCAGAGCTTCTTATTTTACAGTGAACTTTGTGTATGGGACAGAGCAAGAAAATTTCTCATACGTGTTCATCTTATGATTTACCATCGAAGAAATTGTTTCATAGGCAGTTAGGCAGTTGACGAACCTATGTCATTTGGTCGGGATATCAATTCTACGATATCTATGGCTGGGTTTGACATAACACAACCAAATTACGTTACCAAATCTGCCTATGAATCAAATTCTCTGATAGTACCTCTGATACAATTAAGAAAAGATTTGTCAAAATTTAATTCCAAAGGTGTCAAAATTTGTAGCCAGAAATATAATATTTCACGCGAGTATGGCCGAGGGTTTAAGCTAGTAAATTTAACATGTACGTACAATGTACATACTACATAGGCATTAATAAGATGTATTTTATGTTTTCAGGCAAACCTGGCATCGACTACCCCCTGCTGGGCGCTGTACCATACACGAACTTCTACTGCGATGAGCAACCCTACCCTGGCTTCTTCGCAGACATGGAGACTCGTTGTCAAGGTATATTGATTATTAAATACTCCATCCATACTAATATTATAAACCTCAAGGATCTGTTTGTTTGATCGTGCTAATCGCACCAGGCGCAATGCCTATAGTTACGGAATAAAATGTTAAAAATACGTATTCCATTAGGTAGATGTGTTTCGAAGATATCGTGGGACATAAAATGTTATTGCATCCGCAAACATTAGGTTTTTGTTTATTTTCGAAATAAATAAAAGGTCATGCAGTAAATAAAAAAATTGGAATTGAATTTGCGCTTTAGATTTAAATAAAAGGTACAGATGTGTCATCTAATTACTTATGTTAAGTAACTTTGCTTAATTTGCAAAATGCCAATTAAAGATCTGGTTTTAGGCAGGTATTGTCTTTTTGTAAGGTTAGGTGAGCTAATGGGATATCCAGATAATTCTATAGCTTAAAATGTTCTTTAGTCAAGTACTCACCACTTATACGTAACTACTATTAGTCTAAAAGCTATGAGTCACTACTGATTCAACATAATAGTTACAGACATACAACTAACTAACATATAGCGTGATGTCAGTAAAACGAAATCAACTCCTACACAACCTATGGTGTATGTTTTGTAGACCTACGAATATGTACTCAGTACTAATAGTGGCCCGTGTAGGTATAGTTTATATACGAAAAAAGTGTCCGTAAATAGGCATAAGAAAATTGTACCAAAATCATGACAGTGGTGATACGATTTTCCTTTGTTGGCGATGCCAAAACGTTGCTGTTAAATATTTCTGGCTGTTATTATAATACCTAACCTCGATCGATGAAGCTGCTGTACTCGAGCTACAAGAAGCTATTTATTATCACACCCGCAACTCCGTTGCTCCAAAATTTGTTTATCACGCGGGAACCCATGTAGGGTTCCGAGATAAAAGTATCTTAAGTCCTTTCCCGGGGCTGGAAATATATCTATACCAAAAAGAAAAACGATTTAGCGGTTTGGGCGTGTAAAGGTAACAGACAGACATACACACAGACGAAAACTCTTGATTATCTAAGCGTTCGATTCCCGGCTCACTCGCGCATACGAAACTCGAGTGACCAGAATTGAACCCCTGTTTAAGGCACCCATACAAACAATAACCGTCGCCCTTGTACTCGTATTACGACAGTGAGGTCGGGGGACAGATTGTGTTTATCTTCTTATCTCGTCCTCGTGCGCGCTGGAGCCTACTACCATTACTGTGGGCGTGACAAATCTTATCTCAACAATCAGATGCGGTTTGTTTTGAAATCGTCAAGTCATTATTTGAAGAAGGAGAGAGGTGTCGTAATATTTTTATCTGGATGGATAATTTTGTTGATTAATTATTATTGTTAAATGACACTTTCAAAATGGTCTTATTTGATGCATAGCTTTTACCCGCTTACCGCCAGGACCTTTTATCAAATAGGTGGAAAATTTATTAAGAAAATATCGTTTCATTAAAATACGATTTTTGAAAAGCATTTTCAAGTCCCATCTACTGTAGAATGTAGATTCAACTTTTGAATCCGAATATGAATTTTGCAACGACACTTACCTACGAGGAAATAACTCCAACGATAATTGTTTTAATAACTGACCGGCTAAGGTTCGTGATTCGAACCCTTTCATTTCCTATAAGATCTTCAAATCAAACAGTAGCTTAGTACGGTATTCATTGCTTCAATGCTTTTATTGCTATAACATGAAGATAAGTACGGGTCTCTTAACGCACAGAGCTAGGGTAGTTAGTTCTTAAGCCTACAGTACTTACGAGTTACTTTATCTTCTATAATATAAATAAAAGAGTTTTAAATTCTCTTTTATTTATATTTTGTTAGTCTCGCTAAAACTCGTGTACGGCTGAACCAATTTGGCTACGGTCTTGAAATATTTGTGGAAGTCCAGGAAAGGTTTATATTAGAAGGGATGATACGAAGTTCACCGGGTCAGATGACCCGATTATCCACAGTGGATAATGATTGCAGTTACCCCTTAATTCATACAGTGGTGAAGTACGGATCAAGATAGTTGTAGGTTATTATTATTGTCAATTAAATAGTAGTCAATGTACTGTGGTTACTGGTTACTCGGGCCAGTGGTTGCGTCCGCGGACAACCTTCTGTCACGAACTCCTGTGCCATGCGATTACCTCGTCAATCATGCAACCGAATAAGCAAAAACAAGGTATTAATGTGAAAATTATACATGAATATAAAGAACTTGTAATCTAATTTTAATAAAAAGTTGTAAACGATGACTTGATTGGTACTAGCGCTGTTTGCTTCAAATATTCTGTAACTCTATGTAAATATCCAGAGGTACTTATCTACAATTATTTTTTCCCTCGATTCCTCCTCTTTATAAAAAAATATCAAAACTTTCTTTTAAATTAGTTTATCCAATAACGTAAATCGCTTTAACTTCAGTAAAGAGTTGAATCAGTTCAAGAGATACGCACATATTATGCATTCAGCAAGCGTTCAAAATAAGACAAGTAGCTTAAGGCTGATATTTCAATCGTCAGATAAATTTTACCAATGGAATAAATTTGGCGTTTTGACAGATTTTAGATGGAAAAAATGTCAAAGTGGCATATTTATTCTTTAGGTAAAAGTTATCTGACGATCGAAAAACGGCCCTTCATAATATAATTCAGTTCTAGCAAACTTCTGATTAAAATATGACGAGAAGCCGTAAGTATTTCATGAATCTATTTCATCAGCACGTTATAATAATCATGAAATATAGCGGCAGCAGTAGCCTGTGGCTACAGCTAACATTTACTGTGAGATATTAACTGCACCCTCTTCTCAGACATACTTTACTTTATAGTTGTGGTGTAACTGTGCTGTCAATTATTTGCTACTTTCAGTAAAATGAATTGCAATGCATTTATTATTATTTATGTGTTAGGCGTATTATTTACAGCGTTGGTAAATGATTATTAATTATTATGTCTTTTTTGGTTTGTTTAGTAATAATATCAATAAAAAAATATAATGAGTTAGGAAGTGTATAGTTAATTTGGTGGTATTACATTATAAAATTATCAACCTGACATGTCATTATAAATTATGAGACAACTCAACGTATAAATAACGTATTTAAATAATTTTCCCTCACAGTACTTTTGTAATATTGTAAACACAGTATGAATATTTAATGCATTTCAATAAAAGAAACATCATATTTTATGCTACGTTAGAAAAGTCACTAGATAGGCAAGGGTTCAAAATATCGTTCAAAGTTATTATATTCATTAAAAGATCTTTGATTGGTGGGGGTACAAATGTTTTCAATTATTTAGTTATTTTATTCGATACTAGCTTTTTCCCGCGGCTTCGCTCGCGTTAAGAAGTATTATTATTAATTAGGTATCAAAGTCTCAGCCCGATCGGTTTAAAATTGACAAAGTTTTATATAAACTTTCATCTGGGGGCACGGCAGTGCCCCAGCCAAGCTTTTTAGCAAAGGCACGGCCGTACCATACTTTTCTCGAAGCGGTTCGCGGCTATTTCACACCCCCTTTATCCTCGATGTTAACAAAGCTAGGGATTTAGAATTTCGGTCACTAAGAGCAAGTATTAAAACCAGCTTAATCTCCAAATTACATGAAATTTCGATAAATAGTTTAATAGCTACGGAAAACGGATGGTCAAAGTTACTACATTTTGTCACTGACTGACAGATCATCAAAATTCTAAGGTACTTCTAGCAGACTTAGAACCTTAAAATTTGGTACCCGGATAGGTCTTTATTCACAATGAAAGGAAAAATTATGAAACCAGCCAAGTGCGAGTCGGACTGACGTACATAGGGTTCCATACCGTAAATTTGTATGGGACCCCCCCTTAAATATTAAGTTTATTTAATTTTTATTATTAATTATTAAAGTTAAAGTACAATTGAGTATTTTCTGAAATTTTCAAAAACCTTACTGTTACCATTATGGATGTAGAGCAAAAAAGGGGGAAAAAATTGTGTTTGTTGTATGAGGCCCCCCATTAATAATTTATTTTATTTTAATTGGACTATTAGCTTTTATAACGACACCAAAAATACATAATTTGTGAAAATTGCAACTATCTAGCTATTGCGGTTCTCGAGACATAATATTTAATGATTTATGAATTAATGTTAAACTTGGTGCGACATGCCTCCGACTGCATTTTGTAGTCCACTTTCTTCTTCTACATTTTTCTATGTAACCTTCTATTCCCCTGGCATGAAACTCGTACGCAAGAGTCGTATCAATTAAAACATGGATTCGATATGCCTCCGGCAGAATTAGGTCTTGTTTCGTTCTTTTTAGTTAATATTTTTTTGCAGTCGGGTTTTTTGATTTTTTAATTATTTTATTAATTTATATTATGGTAGTGCAAGTATATTTAGTGCAGAATGTTCGGCATTTTAACCGAAATTCGGCCGAATGACGAAGTTCGGTTCAAGCTGCCGAAGTTCGGTTGTCAGACGCCCGCCGTTCCCACTCTGCTCATATATTTTGTATCTGACGTCCGGCCCGGATGAGTTCTCAGATGCCGTCTATCGGATGGCAGAAAATTTTAATTACTTTCCGGCGGGCGTCCAAAATTTTACGTCAGATGACGTCGATTGGTAGCAGTTCAAATGTTTCTGATCAGAAAACCGGATCGCGCTCTCTCTTACATTTTGTACTGAGCCGAGTGAGCTCGAACTCGCCGGAAGGAAATTTCGGATAGTGTGCGGTGTGGCGGTCCGGCCGACGTTCAAATGTTTCGTATCAGAAATTTCGGACAATGTGCGGCCAGGCTTAATCAACACTCAGTAAATGTTTCAATAGATTTCTTTATTTTATAATTATTATAGTAGCTTGGCAATGAGCACTAGAGAAATAACCAGCGACCAATTGGATTTATTGGGTACCATTGGCCACATGATGCGTCGTTACATACAAAAACACTTTACGCTTGCCGTCTGTATATTAAGTATGAACTCCTCCAAATATGCAGTTTTATATTTGTTTCTCTTGTGCTCATTGCCAAACCACTATAATAATTATAAAATAAAGAAATCTATTGAAACATTTACTGAATGTTGATTTAAATTACAAAATAAGTTGAAGGCTTGGCTTGAATGTGATCTGAAAACTTTTTACGACAGAAGTATTGAATAGCTATGCATTATTTTGCTTGGCTCCTTTTACATTTCATGTTTTGGTAGGATTACCTATTTACTCCTCTTGGGGGTAGAATTGATCAAAATCCTTTCTTAGCGGATCCAACGTCCTAACATCTAATACCTGCATGCCAAATTTCAGCCGTGCGTTGATAGATTACTATGTCAGTCAGTCACCTTTGAGTTATATTTAGATTTAAAATATTCGAAGTGATCTTGAAGATATATTAACCAATTACATTTGCATTGTAGTCACGAGACTCTCACGCTAGTGCTGATCTAATTGCGGTTTCGTTAGTGGAGCACTGTCACGGAGGCGGCCAAGGTCACGATTCATTGTTCCACATCGCGATTAGTGTTTGATTTATGAACATTAGAAGGTCAAAGGTCGAAAAGTATAGGCCCAAAGGGGACTAGTTCAAATCGATAACGTATCTCGGTTGTGGTTGGCTGGTTGCTACTGGTTTGGCTGATGGCTGTAGGAATTATGGCTGATGATTGCCTGTATGTTCGTCTCATATAGCTAATACTGCGGAATAAGGTTCTAGATCACTTTTAATTTTCAAGAGTACTATAATAATTCATAACATTATATAATATAACGTAAATTGCTTTAAAAGAAATATAATTATATGTGTGACACTCATACTTTTCCTCCAAATCAATTAATTTTTTTTAATAATTTTTAATGGCATATAGTTTAAACGAATTGTGATTTATATTGAGCATTGACCTTAACCTACAAATGGTGAATGTAATAATAATTTAATTACATAAAATACAATATTACCACGCCTACGTAAAATATTGCTATGGAAGTCATCACCATATTATTAGATAAGATTAGTCGACTATTGTTATAAAATAAGCCACAACCGACTATAATATATTAAGTTATTTTATGCAGTGACTAGACATAGTTATTTGCACTTTGGTTTTCTAGTTTAGATTCATAAGTTTGATAAACAATAACTATTATAATATTCATGTCATATTTTATACACTTTTTTTTTTAAAAGAAGGCAGGTCGCTATAGCCCTGGCGTCACTGCGACCCATGAGGATCTATTGTGACTCCTTCGCACTAGAGAATCATCCCCAACCCAATACTGCTCATAAATTGAACGATATGGTTGGGGTTGGTGCCACGAATTTCCTCTGTGGATGAGTTTTCGTGGCGACCAAGGTGCCTGTTCCTGCTCTGTAGTAGAGCAGGACAGTCGAGGAGAAGGTGAATAGGTGTTTCATCCTCCTCCTCACAGAATCTGCAAGTCGTTAAGCTACAAATACCCATTCTGTTTAGGTGTTTGTTGAGCTTGCAGTGCACAGTTAGGCTTCTGGTAAGGATTCTTAATTGGTTCACCCAAGGTGAGCACTAATTCTGATAGTTTCTTGTTGAAGCCAGGAATTAGTGCCTTGGAGTGTTCAAGGGCAGGGGTCTCAGCCCATTGCTTCCTGCATAGACTGTGGCCCCATTCCTTGAGCACTTGCTTTGTTTTACTGGGAGTTATACCACAGACTGGTTCTGGGCCATATATGAGACTCTCGGCCCCAAGCCTAGCCAGTTCGTCAGCGGTTTCATTGCCGGGGACGTTACTGTGGCCCGGGACCCATACTAGGCGGATGTTGTTGTTCCTTCCCAGCATGTTCAACGTCTCAATGCATTCCAGAACTAATTTGGACGAGACTTCTGCGGCAGTCAGTGCTTTAAGTGCAGCTTGACTATCGGAGAAGATAAACACGTTTTTATTAACTAGGGCCATCTCCAGGCTTTCTAGTGAACAACCGAGGATAGCGAAGACTTCAGCCTGAAACACGGTCGCAAACTCCCCCAAACAGGCGTATTTGCCTTTCGGTGGCCTGCCTCCGTAGAATCCGGCTCCCGCACGGTTGTCTTTCCTTGATCCATCCGTGAACCAAACTATGTCGCTAGGGCGGACATCGATTGGGATTTTTCTTTCCCAGTCCTCCCTGGAAGGTATAAAAACCTGGTATTGCTTCGAAAAGCTATGCACCTTGATCATGGCATCTGTGATTCACTGAGAGACTGTTCCAGCTGTCGAAATGGGGTGGAGGCCCAATTCGTCCTACCCGCCGTCCTGGCCCTGAGAGCCACCTTTTTGGCCTCCATCTGAACAAGCAGAGGAAGCGGAGTTAAGTTGATCAGGGCCTCGAGGGAAGCGGTGGGTGTTGACGAGAGTGCACCCGTGATTATTAGACATGCCAGTCTCTGTACGCTGTTTAGACTTTTATTACAGTTTACTTGTTCAGCCTTTTTATGCCACACTACGCAGCCATATGTGGTAATCGGTCTCACTACAGCTGTATATAGCCATAGCATTGCCTTCGGCCGAATACCCCATTTAGAGCTGACAAGCTTCCAACAGGAACCCAGAGCACATCTAGCCTTTTTCGTAATATACTCGATGTGCTTATTCCAAGTGAGTCTTTTGTCTAGGATTACTCCTAGATATTTGACATCACCCGCAAACTTAATAGTTTTCCCGAAGAGTGTTGGGGGTCTTAGTCCCTCCAACTTCCTCTTTTTGGTGAAAGGTATCAAGACCGTCTTATCAGCGTTTACTGTTAGCTTGACCCTTTGGCACCAATCCTCGACGACTCTTAGTGCTGACTGCATCAACCCAGCGACCACCGATGCGCATTTTCCCACCACCATGATCGCCAGGTCGTCAGCGTACCCTTGAGCGTAGTAACCTAAGAGGTTCAGTTCCCTTAGTAGTTCATCCACTACCAGGGACCATTCCAGGGGTGACAGCACACCTCCTTGTGGGCAACCTTGTGTCAGCCTGATTTTGAGTGTCAGGTCCATGATAGTCGATGAGGCTACCCTGTTGTCAAGCGTGGTTTTGATCCATTTCCTAGTAGTTGGATCTATATTCTTTGAAGCCAGGCCATTTGTGATAGAGCTGGTTGAAGTGTTGTCGAATACGCCTTCAATATCAAGGTAGACACACAACGCAATCTCTTTATCTTCAATTGCTCTATCAATCCGATCTACCAAGTCCATTAGGGCCGTCTCGGTAGAATTTGCCTTTTTGGTAGGCATGTTGTCTTTCATGCAGCGGCATTTTAGTGAGATAGGTGTCCCTTATGTGTAGGTTGACCAACTTCTCCATTGTTTTAAGCATGAAAGAGGTGAGGCTAATTGGTCTGTATGACTTTGGTAGAGCTTTGTCCCTGTCCCCACTCTTGGGTATGTAGGACACCCTTACCTTTGTCCATGCCAATGGGATGTAGCCCCACGCGAAACTTGCTCTGAATATTTTCAGTAGCAGAGGAAGGATAATATCCTTGCCCTGCTGTAGGAGGGCCGGAAATATATTATCCTCGCCGCCGGTCTTGTAAGGCTTGAAACTGTCAATTGCCCATGTGACTCGGTCAGGCTTAAAGATCACGGAAGCCCTTCTCCAATTGTCAACTGATGGTCTCGTTTTAACAATCGTATGAGAGAAGGCTTTATTTTATTTATTTTATACACAACAAAGTTTAGTTTTTACGAAGCACTATATTATTATGTAAAATATATTCAAAAGTTATTTTTAAAATTCATATTGATTTCTTAAGAAACCATTATAGTATAATATTTCATAATATGATTCCTTATAAATTAAATGTGTTAACAACCCTGACTTTTGTCTGACATCATGTTGTAAATTAACATGATAATTAATAATATCTAATAAAAACACATCTTACCTATAGGTATCATCTAAAAAAAACTTAAAATTCGGTTGTTGTATTCCAAAAAACTCTACGCCGCGCCCTTTAACCTTTCTTCAAAACATGTAGTTTCATCGAAGGCCCTCATGCAATTTAGCAATGAATATTAATTAAATCAACGTCAAAAGATATATATTAAGTATACATAATATTATATACTTTCAGACATTGATGCTTTAATTATATTTTTGAATCATTTCAAAATGAGGTCACGGTCGGCGAATAATTGCTATTACTTTTATTATGTAGTTTGGAAATAGTTGGAAATGTTATAATTTTACATTTATTTAAAACTAACAGACATGCAAAGTATCATTATAGAGGTCTATAACTTAATACGATAAGTTCGTGATCTTTTGTTCAGCTAATCTTTGTATCGGTTACTGTGTGGCCATGAACTCGAACGGACGCGGGACGCCGCGCCGCCGGCCATGTAAGCGTCTTATAATATACTACACGTTTCATGCGGCTTCGCCCGCGTAAATTAGATATTTCACAGACAAATAAGTCCACAAAAAATAGCCTATGATCCTTCATGTGGTCTACTTCTATCTGTGCCAAATAATAGAAAAATTGCTCCAGTAGTTCGTGAGATAAGCCCTTTCAAATAATTTCCCCCGTTTTTTACACATTTTCCTCTATTTCTCTCCTATTAGTCTTAGCGTGATAAAATATAGGCTATAGCCTATAGCCTTTCTCGATAAATAGGCTATCTAACACTGAAAGAATTTTTCAAGTCTGATCAGTAGTTCCTGAGATTAGCGCGTTCAAATAAGCTCTTTCAAATAATTTCCTCCCGTTTTTTCCACATTTCCCTCTATTTATTTGCTTTTATTAGTCTTAGAGTGATAAAATATATCCTATAGCCGTCCTCGATAAATGGGCTACCTAACACTGAAATAATTTTTTAAATCGAACCAGTAGTTCCTGAGATTAGCGCGTTCAAGTTAGCACTTTAAAATAATTTTCCCCGTTTTTCCACATGTTCCTTAATTTCTTCGCTCCTATTAGTCTTAGCGTGATAAAATATAACCTTCCTTGATAAATGGGCTATCTAACACTGAAAGAATCATCAAAATCCGCTGCGTAGTTTTAAAGATTAAAGGGAACAAATGACATGAGAGAAAAAATCGACTTTGTTTTATAATATGTATACGAGTAGATAGACTGTAGCAATGAAAATTCTGTACATTAAAGATATTCAAAAAATAATGAGCAGCGGGTGTCACTACATCGCTATACAAGCCAAAAATGTTAGTTTTTTGTCTGTCTGTCTGTCTGTATGTTTGTTCCACTATCACACGAAAACTACTGATCCGATTTGAATGCGGTTTTTGCAGATATATTTGTCTTCTTTCAACTTAACATCTGGTGTCTAAAAAATTTCCCCCCACCCCTCTAAAGGGACGAAAGAAGGGAACAGATTTTGTATAAGACTTGCTTTAACACGAAAACTACTGATCCGATTTGCATACGGTTTTCACAGATATAATTATTATTTGTATTCTTCCAACTCAACATCTGGTGTACAAAAATCACCCCCCCAACCCCCTCTAAGGGGACCAAAGACGGGGTCAGATTTGTATCGAACTTTTTTCTTTCATTAAAACATGAAGTAAGTCCATTGACTTACTTCATGTTATTAACTGTTTTTTTCAACTTAACATCCTGGTGTATAAAATTTTCCCGCCACCCCTCTTAGGGGACAAAAGAGGGGGTAAGATTTTGTATCAACTGATGAAGTAGAAATACTTTAAACGGCAAAACAACGTTTGCCGGGACAGCTAGTTTTAAATAAAAGCATAGTAATTAAGCTACACGATAAATATATATTTTTACATTGCAGTAATATTAGGCCCGTTGCTCTATTTAAATATATTAACTTTTTTACTAATAACAAGATTCACACTGTGTGAAGAAAGACAATATAAGACAAGGACAAACATAATGTCTTATGTCAGAAAAGGGGTATTCTATAATAATGAAGACGTGAGTGGAAGAATCGAACAAGTAACATTTCGTAACATTCGGACAATAACTATTTTTTCCCTAATTCATAACCTAGCTAATGTATCTGGCTACACATGTAATCCATAGGTTTTCTATTTCAAATAATTTTCCGGCCCTAAACCTTCCATTTAAGCAAAAAAACGGGAAGTTTTTTCATGTTACTTACCTTATTCTTCCACTCACGTCTTGAATTATGATTTATGATAATTACATAATATACATAATATATCATAACCCGGTAACGTGGCGCGGGCGTATATCTCCACACGCTAATGATGCCTCATGCCGCAGCGATAGTTTTTTGTGGCCCGGCGGTGGGAGCGGCCTTGTACCGCGATAAGGATGTAGGATGGTCTAATGAGTCACAAAGGTCAATTGGGTAATATCATAAAATAATACGGAAGTTAATCTATTATAAAATGTCGATGCCGTGATGATAGCAGTTTACAATGTTTTAGATATAGCAGGGATTCAGTGACCTAATGTCAAACGGCCAATCCGCTTTAAATCAAAATATTCTTACCAAAAGTTTTAAATGTCATATGCAACATATTTTTGTACTAATAGGATATTATATTACTGCAATTTTTTCACGCTCGACGGCAGCACCAACACAGACAGTAAACAAAAAGTTTTCTCCGACGTAAGGCAACGTTAATGTCAATATTCTGATAAGACGTGTGCAACATGTCGAATTTTGGTCGGATTATTTAATGTATATTTTTGCTAGTAGCGCACACTGCTCCGACCTTTACGTAATTATTTTCCCTATTTTATGTCACTCATGATAATACTAATTAAACTCGCGTTATTTATTACTCTATTTAGTATCGTTAATTAAAGTAGGCGTTTGAATCAAAATGCCAAAGGAAGTAAACATTAACCGCTGAGAAAAGTCAAAGTGTGAAATATATTTCTCTATCAATTGTAACTTCCGAACCTATACATACTTCTATACTATCCATATAAACCGTACATTTTTCCACTTATAATCCATATAAATGGAAAAATGTACGGTTCCCACGGGATAAACGATTCTTGGCGCAACGGAGTTGCGGGCGTCGTCTAGTTTTAAATATATCTGTGGTTGATTCATAATAATCAGCCGCGTACTGACCAAGCGAGCAGCCTCGCTGCCTCGCCCGAGCGTGCCGCGGCCGAGCCAAAAGTTGTCGGTTTTTGGTCGATGCTCAAAGGCGCCTCGGACGTTTGCTGCGCACTAACACGTACTGACCGACCGAGCAACTGCGCG
Source organism: Polyommatus iphigenia (assembly GCA_963422495.1). NCBI lineage: Eukaryota > Metazoa > Arthropoda > Insecta > Lepidoptera > Lycaenidae > Polyommatus > Polyommatus iphigenia. The sequence continues at coordinate 10,668,784 of OY730179.1, forward strand.
CGAGGCTGCCGCGGCGAGGCGGCTCGCTTGGTCAGTACGCGGCTATTAACATCGGAATTCGGAACGATGATAAAGATAGTGCATCAACAAGATGAGCAACAGCTAAATAGTGTATCTACACTGTACAGTGTATGATGCCGTCAATATATGAAATATGGTGACATCATTATGTAGACATATTTAATACGGAATTTCCTCTTTACACAATACACGCGTAAAAGGGTGGTGTCCTGTGATTATCCACATTCCCTGTGACTAACTTACTACTATAAACGTAAATACATAGTATAATTAGTAAGTTTTTTAGGCGGGAGTTCACGCATGGAAGTTGTTAAATCCGTATCGAATTAAGCATTATGAAATAGGCCCTAGTTGCAGATAAACGTCGCGAACATTCGTGTACTTCCAAAACTTGGTATTTTTCTCGGAGTCCAAAAAATGAAGGAAAAAGTTTTTCAATGCTCTTCTTTGTATTTCCAAAACCCCATGCAGCCGTTCCGAAATAACCAAATATGCTGGGTGTAACAAAACTAAGTGATAATACTTTAGGGTGTGTACCGTGTACGACGTACGTGTTTCTTGTAGAGAGTTCACTGTGAAAGTAGCAGCGCTTAAAGACCATTTTTTTTTACTTTTGTATGGAGAAACTCGTGACGCCGGGGCGCTAATTGCCCTTAACAAAATTGAAAAAAAAATTGGTCTTTCAGCGCTGCCACTTTCACAGTGAACTCTCTACAAGGAACACGTACACACCCTAAAGTATCATCACTTAGTTTCGTTACACACTGTACATAAATTACATAAATACTAAATAGGGGCTGTAAAATAAATGAATTATAAATTGTTAACACACAATGTGTCAGATTCCCTTGTTTAAAGTTTTCAGTTTTCTGTGTAAGTAGCAGCACTGAAAGAGTTTTTTTTTTATATAAACAAATTCATGATGTTGGGGCGGATCCCATAGAAGGCAAAAGTGACTTTTTAGCGCATTTCTGCTAGCTTCACAGTAAACTTTTTACAAGAGAATAGTTGCGACTTGCGAATTGGCACACTACATTATATGGTGTGCCAATTCGCAAGCCGCAACTAGAATATTATACACACCCTAAATTATATTATCTCTCGTTTATGGTATACCCTGTATAGAAAATTTTCTTGATTGTATAGTATTATCAAGTAACAAAATACAACATTTTCCGTTCCAGCGTGGCACTACTGCGACATAGACGGTCGACAGGCGTCGTTCCTGTGCCCCAACGGCACGGTCTTCTCCCAGGGCGTGGCCTCCTGCGACTGGTGGTTCAACGTCCGCTGCTCGCAGTCCCCCGAGCTGTACCCGCTCAACGCCCGCCTCTACCGACGGAGGAAGTCCCAGCGCAGGACCCGGCCTAAACCACACAGAGTCATAGACAAGAAGCTCGTCGACGAAATCTTCCTGTGAAGTACCTCATGCGGACTTGAGTAAATTACTTTCAAACAAATGTGTTTTTGCCCATTGAATCAGATGACAAGTTATGTCAAAGTTAGTCGTGATTTGTCGTCGGGGTTTGACATAATGCGACAAAACTACGTGTCCACCATCTGCCTATGAATCAACTTCTCTGATAGTACTTACGTAGTACAACGTAATATGAACTACTATTTAAATGATACAATAGTTTGCCGATCAGCGAAAATAATTTTTGTATCTCAAATCTTGCGCGTGGACCTAGGTCTTAGATCACTGGTCCCCAACCTTTTTTTCATGCGGGCCACAAACATGTTTTGGTCTTGGTGTCGCGGGCCGCAACAAAAAATTTTTAGGTTTAAAAAATAACATTCTTCAAAATTAACGATTTTAAAGTGGAAAAAATGTAACGACTATCACGTAGACTTTACGTTATTTTGCCGGTGGGCGTGAATTTCAAAATTGTTAAACATCACGCGGGCCACAAATAAAGTCCCGGCGGGCCGCGGGTTGGGGATAGCGGCCCTAGGTAATTGGAGATACGAGAATACGGCCCCAAACCTATCGTCATCTTTCATTTACTCAAGTCAATAAGATACAGTAGCTAGGTTTTAATTTTAAGTATGCGAACTATTGTTCGTTTATATGTAAGTAGAAAATTGAAAGAAAATTTGTAAAAAGGAATACATACTTTAAATATTAGATAGGGTAAGTGCCATTGATGTGCCAATTTGTTTCATAAGCTTTGTTTGTGTCCGATCCATGATCTAAATGCAATATCCATTGTCTAAATATACATCTTTAGTATAAAATATTGAGATCAAACCTGAAATTAGTAAGCATATGGGAGATCGCACACGTCACACTTTTTGTGTGATCGAGTCTGCGGCTTACATACAATCTGATGGCGCGCGCCATGCAGATTGTATGTAAGCCGCAGACTCGATCACACAAAAAGTGTGACGTGTGCGATCTCCCTATTAAGTACAAAACGTATAAGTTAAAAGAAAATGCAACTTAGGTACACATTACGCCTGATTTTTAAACTTCATACTCTGTAAGGTCCAAGTTTGATTATGGTGCTGTGTTCTTGAATAAGCATGTTAATTTACTTTCATAAGAGCTTAATATTTTTATATAAGAAACGATTGTAATACACTGCCACAATTTACAACTGCGAATGATTTATTATTCGTGTTAAATACTTTAGTTTTTGTTAATAAACTACTTTTTACTGTGATAATGTGTGTCGTTTATTTATGTTTATTTTGTATTATGAATTATACCAAATAAAATGATTGTGAGCCGGCTATAATATTTTCAAATGTATGCCTAGTCAGCATAGGATCAAAGTACACATTAACAATTTTTGCCGTGAAGAGAGAGTCGCCTTAATCGACTTTCCAACTACTATTCCGCCGAAATTTTCAAATTTCCAATTACTATTTCGACGAAAAAATATCATATTTCATATTATTATTGTTTTGAATTCCAATTCCTACCAAAAATTACGCAATCTGTTTGCCTCACTCAGATCATAAGCTTTTGCGATTAACAAAATACGATGTAGTATTTAATTTTATAGTAGGCACTATTAATTACAATATGATGTTAGGTGGTTAAGGCGCTATATTGAAAAAACTGTCCTTTTTGACGTAATACTATAGGGCCCTCAGAAATGTTACAAATCTGGTAATGAGATATACATATCTTCATAGCCTTATCTAGGTTTGAGAACACGATTAATGTATTTTGCCTCGATACATTTAATTTTCGAAATGACCTCTTAAAAATACGAAATTTGAAGATTATTTTTAAACGAAAATAGATGTATTGTAGGAAATTAGTCTAATTAATAGACTTTGCAACTCAAAATCGTATAGAAGCATTTTGCTTAAATGCTCCAAGTTATTTTTTAAATAATTAAAATTACGTTTTGTCGCATGTTTTCCGAGCGAGCCGATAGCTTCTGGCCGCAGCGTATTCACGACTTTATAGTCATACAAATTAAGTATAAAATTGCCCTTGCGGTATAAATTATTTCGATGAGTATATCCCCATCAGTCGTGGCAAAACGAGACACAATAGCTTTTTCATTGTTATCGCGGCCGGATATGGCCGCTTGGGGCTTGATGAATTAAGGAAAAACATAATAATATCTCCTTACAAAACGATTAAATTGGTGTAGAATTAAATATATTATATTCTGCAGGTAAATAATTTAAATTTACAAGTTTTTCAATCACGTAGGTACCTACTTTATCGTATGTTTTTCGAAATTGTAATTTTGCATCAAGCAAAAGATAGGCACCGTTATATTGTGGTTATACTATTACCTAAAATAGCAACACGACGAACACTAATTGTCATGTAAAAAGCTTAAGTATTTTTAGAACAGTAAATATATTATGAGAATTTACATGATTTTATTTCGCCATTGATGCAAAGTGTCACCATGTAAAAACAATACGTATAGTGTAAGTAGAGTTTGGGTTTGATGGCATAGCAGCAGCCAGCAGGCACAGCAATTTTGTCAGTAATGTTAAATTATGAGAATTAAAAGCAACCTCCAATTCGAAACTTTAAAAAAATTTCAGGCGTCAGAATACTAAATGCTGAACCGATCAAATCACTGGAAGTCGCTTACGATATCATGAAATAGATAAATCAAAATCTAGTTTATTTTGTTTGAAAGCTGGCATGATCTCTTCTTCTTCTTAGCAATAGTTCATTATCATCAGTTCGCTCGCTGCTGAGAAATTAGGGATTATCCACTTCAAGAAATTTTGTAAGCAATTTCCATTGATTTGATCGGTTGAATATTTTGTATTCTGATTTCTGACACTTCTAAGAGATTTGAATTGGGGTTCGGGAGTTGTTTTTAAGTTAATGAAAAATAAAAATAAATAAAAATATGAATAAATAATAAAATTATATTTTCGTCCGAATTTAAGGGAGGCCGCTATTTTTGCCCAATTTTGCTCTATATCAACAAATGGTATCCTGCGCGATTCCGAGTCACACTTGAGCAATAATTTTTAATCGACTTTAAAAAGGAGGAGGTTATATGTTCATCTGTTCATATATTTTTTATTCTATATTTACTCTATTAACCCTCAATTCACTAGGTGAAATTTACTAACGTAAATTCCTTCTATGAGTCCCTGGGACTCACATATTTTAAATGTATGTTTTTATGAAATGAAACAAACATCAACATTTTGTTTAACAATCTTCTTAAGTACTTAGTAAATTATAAGAAAAAATTACAAAACCAACGAAACTTCTGAGATCCTCTTGAAAATTAAAGAAAATGCACTTATCAGTCTTTTAAAACCATGATATTTTTAAGATTTCTCTAAAGTCTAAACTAACAAATATTCTAAAAATTAAAAAAAAACTTAACGTTTTTAAATCAATAAAGGTACACAAAATAAAATAAAATAAAGATTAATGTATGCTTCTATACAAAGAAAAAAAACGTGCAGTGGGTTTCTACCACTATCTAAAAGCTACGTCGGCATATATTTTTTGAGCAAGTAAAACATATCGGCTTCAGACATTTTGTGCACAGATGAGCAGTTTTTTTTATTTATTTTCGATATATCGCCTTAACAGGAGCACAAATCAAAACAACCCATACTAATGTTTATTTTAAATATTACTGTAATAATATGACCACTGTAAAAATGTTACTTTATTTAATTTTAAGTTCTCATATAAGTGACTGTATGTCTTCTGAGAATAAATTCTTTAAACCTTTTTTAAACCTTAATATACAATTTAGAATGACAATTAAAAAATAAAAACGCATAAGATATTAAATAATATGGGCACAACAAAAACATTTAGACACATTTAAGTATCTAAAAGTGTGGGTACTTCGCTAATGAATGGGCATTCCAACTAATCACTGTTTAGAACAAAAGCTTTTTTCCTTGACAACCATCATGAACAATGCCAGTATGTATTGTCCACAATGGACGTGAGAACTTCAGAATGTTTTTCTCCGTTTCGTTCGTAAATGGTAGAGGCAGTAGAGGCATAAGGCCGGCTTTTAGAAGCATTTCTTACGCGAGCCGCGCCGAACGCACGCGCCGCGGTAACGGTCGTGAATTCGGATGAACGTTTACAAGTTTTGTTGGAATATTGATCGCAAACATGAATTGGATGATAATATTTTGTGGTGAGTTTTACTAGTGTAAAAACATTTATTTTGTTAAATATTTGGAATTTTTTTCCTATTTATAGGTAAACAAAACATGATAACATAAACTTTAGTAATCACAACTACCAGAAAAAAATATATTTGTAGTTGCAAAAAAATTCTTGCATGTACATAATTGTGCGACGTAAATTTTATAACAATACAATATAATATCAACAATACCACAATACCCAATATACCGGTAACCTTACGAGGAAAAAGGTCGGGCATTATTTTCAATGCCAATACTTCAGCTCTACATAAAAACAATTAAAATATGCGCGGACAACGCAGTGTTGTTACGGTTCTGAATCATTTTATTACGATCGAGACTGATGCTAAATGCTGTCTACTCGTATTAGTTATAAGTTATAGCCTAGGATCCCTTCATAGAAGGACCTTCACCGAGCTGTTTACTGGATGAAAAGTATTTTTTATTCAATTACGTATGTCAACAAATTAATTGCAAGTGGGTTGCCTAAAAAATTTCTGTCCAGAATAAAAAAATAAAATATGCATTAAGCATTAACCAGACCGGTACCGATTAGTAGTAGTATCGATTTACCTGCCTACCCAAGAGTTGTGACAGGAAATAAAATACACAACCTAACGTTTTCATACTCTACGGGCTCCATACTTTCGATTGGTATAGAATTTGTCTATTAACCAAACCAGCGAAATGTTAAAAAAAAAAGTTTTTATTTCTTTTTCTATTTTTTTTATTCTGGACTGAAATTTTTTAGGCAACCCACCTGCAATTAATTTGTTGACATACGAAATTGAATATAAAATACTTTTCATCCAGTAAATAGCTCGGTGAAGGTCCTTCTATGAAGGGATCCTAGGCTATTAGGGCCTGTCTCATCACTTCCTGATAAGTGACGAATAGGCTATTCACCAATTAACTTGACAGATCAAGTATGGAAAATCTGTCAAAAAAGTTGTGAATAACCTATTCGGCACTTTATCAGAAAGTAGTGAAACAGGCCCTATACTTATAAATCCACATAAAATGGTGTTTTTTCACACAACATTACGCTGAAATATTAATTACTAGCTGTTCCGGCAAACGTTGTTTTGCCATTTAAAGTATTTCTACTTCATCAGTTGATACAAAATCTTACCCCCTCTTTTGTCCCCTAAGAGGAGTGGGAGGAAAAATTTTAAACACCAGATGTTAAGTTGGAAAAAACAGTTAATAATATGAAGTAAGTCCATTAAAGAAAAAAGTTTGATACTAAATCTGACCCCCTCTTTGCTCCCCTTAGAGGGGTGGGAGGGGGTGATAATTATACACCAGATTTTGAGTTGGAAGAAAACAAATATATCTGCGAAAACCGCATTCAAATAGGATCAGTAGTTTTCGTGTGATAGTGGAACAAACATACAGACAGACAGACAGACAGACAGACAAAAAAACTAACCACATTTTTGGCTTCTATAGCGATGTAGTAACACCCCCCGCTTATTATTTTTTGAATATCTTTAATGTACAGAATTTTCATTTCTACAGTTTTATTATATGTATAGATTTACAGCTTTACGATTTTCACTAAGCAAGCTCGTAGCGCGTTTATGGAACATAAGGGTAGGACGAAGGTAATTGTATAACTGCATTGTCTAAAACTTGTTCCTCTTACATTACTACTTAAAATAAGAAAGGAAACTTAAAGTTTTTCATAAACTAACTTTAAAGAGTCAATTGGGCGGTAATAGATAAGTAGGCAGGTTTGTATAGCTTTTAATCCTTCGGTCGCGGATGGCGGCGCGTTGGAAATCTATTGTTATTCTATTGTTGTCGCGGTCACCGGTGTCCTTATGGGGCTTGATGGGTTCAACTTGCTAAGAAACTATGATAAAACAACTGCTTACTCTCTCAAGGCCGTACTCAAGAGACCTTTAATCATTACTTAATGAAGAGTTTTACATAAATTAAAGTATTTAATAATTAATAGGCATGTGACAGAAATAGGACGACCCTATGTAATAATTACTTAATCAAAGGTTAGAAATATCAAAATCAAATAATAATTAACATTAAAGAATATGGTCATCAGAAGTGAGGGTAGTTAAATAAAAAATATATAGACGATAAAATATGTTTTATTATCGGTCCAAGGCCCTACCACTGGTTCAGTGACCTTCCCACCGAGAAGAACCAGCAAGAAACTCGGTGGGTCTAAATATTCTTTTAAACAGTATAACTTACAATACAGAACACACAACAATCAAGTCATTAAACAATAATAACAAAAGCGTAACCAATAATCAAATAACATTTAAGAAATATTATCCACCTATTAAACACAAAGCAACACAAATACAATAAAATATGGCGGATAATAATTACAATAGAAAAGTACTTAACTCACTGTTCAGCCGTCTGCCAGGTCACCAGAAAAAGTAACCGTCTTATTGTTTCTCCGGCCTATTTATATCCCGGGTTTGGCTAAGACCAGGGAATATTTTCATATTCTATTAGCTAAACCACTCAAACAACCAATCAAAATAAGTCAATGTTATATCTTGTATGATGTTTTAATTATTAAATAGTATTTTGATTTGACCGGAAACATTCCCTTTGTCCAATCAGCCAACCATTACATTTCTATTGGATAATACATTTTATGTTGTATTGTTGTATTTATGTTCGAAATATCCTAGATATTTCGAACAATACATTTATAACATATCTTTAATTAAAACAGCAATATAAATAGCAACTTCTAACTGAAATAACCAATAAGTGTCGATAATTAGATAAATAAGTATCTAAATGAACCAAAACTTCCTTATCATGTTTCACAGATAATAATCATTTTTATCTACTTCGAGGTGCATATTTCACAGATAACAAATACTTTTATCTTCTTCGAGGTACAGCTAAATAACCTAGTTATTTGCCACATTTTTGATAACCGTACTTTTAAAATTATTATAATTTATTTATTCCTTTGTTTAATTGTTACTATTATAATCTCAATTTCATATTCTCATTTCAGTTTCTAACACATGCAAAGTAAAAGCAAAGTCTTCCACTTCTCCCGATCCATAGGGGGTCTTTGCCCAGCAGTGGGACAGCATAGGATTAAAAAAAAGTCAACAATTAATATCTGTGAGCGCGGCGACATTAGCTTAATTAAACGTGAATGAGCTTGAAACAATAGTAGCTGGAAAAGTATGAAGTTAATCAATTAACAAAATGTTGACCTTACGGGACCAAAGTTTCCTTGTTTCATTAAGCATCGATTTTCATAGTGTTGAAACCGATCGAACATTTACTGCTATGATTAATTATACAAATTACTAGTCAGTAATCACTTGATACTATTACATTAGCCTATACCTACACTCAAAATCCATACATCAATTATAATCAACCTTAGCTGACCCGGCAAACGTGGTTTTGCCCTTAGGTTATTTCTAATATCAATATAAAAAGTAGATAAAAACCTATTCTCAGGCCTAAAGAATGTACATCCAAAATTCCATTAAAATCGATTGAGCCGTTTTGGAGGAGTTCGCGCACAAACACTGTGACACGAGGATTTTATATAATAGAAAGATTATACCGAAACATAATAATTGTTATTATTGCAAAAGAACTTTTATTTCAAATCACTTTTTAAGAGTACCGTATCCTTAATGCTAACATAATATTTCGGTCCCATATACAACAAACAAGTGTAGTCGTTTTGTTCAGAATCCTTCGTGCGTGAAGAAGTCGACTGGTTTTATTATTATTATTTATTAGACTTGATTAAATGTGATACATTATTCTTGTAGGTTACTGAATTAAATTATATTTATACATAATATATCTATATTCTACAGTAACCCGTATTTTTAAACACAAAGCTGCTGTGTAATAACTTGTATACCTAATCCTAACGAATTACCTATTACCCTTTCGAGCGGATTATGATGAGCTTGGTCATAATATTATTAGATAACTCATTCATGACTAGACATTCGAAACATGAATGAATGATACTTTTTAGATAAAAAATGTCTTAAATGTTTGTTGTGATTAATTAAAAAGTAAGTGAATAAATTGTATATACGCTTCGCGCACGCGTTGAAGTCTTCTGCTCTATAGAGCCGAAGTTTCGGTTCGTCGAATATTCTTTTGAAAATTTAGAAGAAAATGATAGTATTTGTCAAAGTATTTTGCATTTTAATAAAATTTGATCCTTTTGTTATTTTTTTTAACAGATGTTATAGATCAACATATGTACCTACTTCAAGTCGTTGAAAAGTATTAACGCAGACAGAGTTGCAGTCAGACAGTCGTATGCAATGTCCTAATTTAATATCAAGCTTGTTACTTGTAACAGACGATCTAGTGTTACTTAAGAGATTATGTACGCGAATATCACGCTATAATTCAATAGAAAATTATCGATGACCAATTGATTATGAAACTAACCCGTAGTATGTAAATTGCCTTATTATTTGCCCGCAATTTTAGCTTGAAAAGAAAGTTTTCTGCGAATTTTACTATGTTCAATCTTTATAATATAAGTATAAGTAGCGTATATACGCAATGATCTTGTTTGCGATGTGTTTGAGCAAAATTCTCTAAACATTTTCTCTTGACATGCCGCGAAAATATTAAATTAATAATTATTATTATGTACAGAAACAATCGTATTCATAATATTATTATTTGTGCTTCTGTTATCATACCAAAGTATCTTCTAATAACAAAGATTAGAACAAAATGTCTTATCTCAAGTAACAAAGAACTTATTCAGACACGTCTCTCAGATCTTTCAAGCTCATTTCCGGCTATTATTGCGGCTGACTTGACTTTGCAAAAAGGGGGATCTATAAAAAAGAATAATAATGAAAACATGTAACTACAATATATTATATTATAAAAAGAATTTTATTCGTTTCATAATATTTTGAAAGACGCAAAATAGTTATCATGTAGTTTTTGTTAAATGTAGGCATCATGTTTGTACTAAAACGTTTTTTTTCACAAGTATTATCATTACAAAATGTATGTACATACAAGTAGAGTTTTTCCTTTATGACACAATAAAACATATCACAAGATATTAAGAAATTACGATTAGGTAAAACTAGTACGCTTATAATTATTTCAATGAAGTAATTTTAATCTATAGCTCTTAGTTAGTATGCCCAAGCATGCGTTGTAATCAGCAATGCATGTAATAAAATATATCGGGGAACGGAAAAAAAATATATTATACATAATATTATGTTAAATATAATAATTATTGAAAGTATATGGGTTTGACCAAGTGCACTTACTCCACTTCCGCGTTTCGGGCCAACAGCTCTGACGCAACAGTATCAGCTGGCAGCTAATTTCGTTGCATACATTTCAATTCTTGCCTTTAGTTGTGTATTTGTACTTCATATACTTAAGATATTACGCATTCTAGTATTGTCATGTTACATTGTGTAGCTTCAGCGCGCGTCCCTTGACATTAAAATTTTTTATCATCACTAAATTTACCATGCATCGTCGCATCGCATATTTTGATGTTCAAATTACTCCAAAATACATGTTTGAAAGTCTCAACGAACGCCTTTAATCCTTCAAGCCCCATAAGAGCACCGGTGATCGCGACAATAATAGAATACGCGATCGAAGGATTAAGAAACAATAATATAAATACCATCATTTACCATCTGAGAATGATTATGCATAGGTATATAATGTAGATAGTGAACCTAATATGTTATTTTTGTTGAGGTATTTTATGTAAATAATCTTGATCTGTGTTCGACTAAACACGACCAAATTACGTGAATTCACCAAATGAGTAAGTATAAATAAATTTATCTGATAGCACACATTTTAGACAGAGGATAGACATCAAACCATCTCGCACTGTTAGGGCCAACATCGTCTCGTTTGAGTCACGAATTGACGTGATCTAGTTGAGAGTTGTCAGAGGACCTTGTTGGCAGCAAATGGCTAATTGCATCAACCGCTTTGCACAACACCCTTCGAAGTTCACTTCATTATGCACATAGTTTACACTCCATCGCGTTCCATATACTAAACAGTCGAGTCTAATGACAGTTTTTGTGATAAATTAAAAATATTTATCAACAAACTTCGAGATTAGTATGCTAAGTAGCCGTAGTTATCGATTTCCTGCAGACTATCTCGATATGCCATTAGCATTCAGCACGACTTAAATCAATTTATTTCAAAGCGAATTAATATTTTATAGCATGAATCCTTTGCAAATGATCGTAGGCTTTTTTAATTATCTAGACTTATTTAATATTTTACTCATATTAAAAGATCAACGGCCTTACTACAAAAGATTTAAACACCTGTTGAACAGTTGATTACAGAAAAATTCAGTACAAAATGGTCTCAAAATAATTGTTCAAGAGATGTTTAATATTTTGTGGTAAGACCGCAAAAGTTTAACATGTGTGTTTGAACCTAATAATAAGTTCCGAACCTTTTGAACTAAATTTGATGAATCATGTGCACTTGCACAGCGAGTTGATTACAGGGAAGGATATTACTTTTTACCGCGAAAATTTAACGGTTCCGTAGGAATTATCTTTTACGCGTACGAAATCGTAAGCAACCTCCAGTCTTGTAAAGGCAATATGTTAGATTTTTTAGTCATTTTTGCCCTGCTTCTGTCTGTTTAAGGATGTTGTAAGGACATACCTTTGAAACTCGAGATTCTAGAATATCATTTAAAATCACTTAACTTTTAATTGGAAAATGTGAGTGATTACTCACCTTATCTTTAATTCATTATCATTACATAAGTACGGCCATTCAAGTACTTCTTAAGTATATATTATTCAAGACCTAAAAACCATGTGCCAGTTTTTTCTGCCTCATTTAATATTAACTTACTGGTTTATGTGAGGTTATAAATTTAAAGACTAGCCGACCTCTGGGTATCGAAACCTAGTTCACCTTTCTATATAAATAAGCGCAAAATTAGACATGGATCATAACGTTTAAAATAATAATATTAATTAACCCGTCAACCCCCATAAGGGCACCGGAGACCGCGACAACAATAGAATAACAATAGATTTCCAAGAATCCGCGATCGAAGGATTAATAAAATACGTCCTTGATGTGTCTTACATAATTTGACTGTGGGAAAGGAGAGATCAGTGATGATTGATGAGAGCTCATCATTATGTATTAAGATTAAGGTTGTTTTATGCGAGCAAGTTTAGACCAGATGAAAGGAGATTAAGAGATTAATCATACACTATTCTTATAATGATCAAAATAAGCATATCCGCCTTTTAAGTAAACCCACTTAATTTAAAACTTTAACTTCTAATTTCTACAGCTTCTAAGTAGAATTTAGACGACACGTTGTTTTAATGTTGGGCGTAAAAGATTACGATCTTAATTCAGTTGTAAGTGTAGAATCATTATATTTGTAAACACTTTAAAATGAAACTTTTACATAACTGCAACTATGTTTCCTAAAATAAAAGTTAAAACACTGGTCGAACTTAATTATTCAAAATCTTAAATCTATTTGTTTACTAATATTTACATTATCTAATTTGTGAAACCGTGTCCAATTTACATATTATATTACCATACGAGAGAAAACCAACATTTGTATCACATGGTCACAAAAAGTGTAAAAGTATTTTTGTGGTTAACATAATATTGCGAGAATTGGATACCGCAAAAAATTTCATAAGTGATTGAACTGAATAGTGACTTGTTACATATTTACCTTGTAACTTTTAGCACACGATGTACTCGTAATATTGCAATATATTAGCTATGGTAAATATTCCTCTACATTCTTCGTATACTTTTGTTAATAAGAATTGGAACTTATTAAAACTTAAGAAGAGTTTTTCCTGTCTTCTAATTAATGACGTTGCGGGTCTCGAAACATTTTTAATTTGGAGGTACCTAGAGTTTCCTGAGTTAATTTCAAAGGGTTTTCATGGTTAGTCATCAATGTCGATCCTGGCTTACAGGAGTTGCAGTGGTAAGAATGTATGGTGATTGGTGGGCCCAATAAAGAGGCTAGTTATTAAGGACACGATGGCCTAATATTCCACTTGTAGGCCAAAATTCTTTACAAAAACAAAATGTTCTCTGTTCGCTAAAAACCTCGTTCTCTATTCATGTCGCTTGTACAGTGTACACAGGTAAAATCCAAAGTACGCACTACGCAGTAGGCAGTAGCTGGTACAATATATAAATAGAAATACGTAAGTATTTCGCATGGAGATGCGCACGCGTTCAAGACGACTCGTCCAGTTAATGTTTGGAAAGTATGAGGTGTAACCACTCCAGTCAAGAGGATTGCGTAATGTATATTAGCTTTTTCATTACACACTTCCTTCGAGTGTTAATTATTGATGATCAATGTAATGTATCGTTAAAGTGTTATGTTTTTGACTTATATATTATTATAGCATATGATATAATAGCATACATTGCATACACGATAAATACACTTTTTATTGCCTGATATGAATCAAAATGCTCGACCTGCCGTTACATAAATTTATCATCAATCAATAGAGCAAGATTTGATCAGGTTTTAGCCTACAGCTGGTACATATTAACTTTTACGCGACTCGTTGCATATTTTGATGAACACATAAAAACTTGACTTCTGTGTTTTCAAAGTCAAACAGTCAAAGATCACACGACGATAAGATCAAAGCCGAGAGATTCGTTGCGAAAAAAAAAAAACGGGCTACTATGAATTACTACGTTTTGTTCGAGGGCCTAATGAGTATGCTAATATTTACGTCCTAATAGTCGTGGCAACCAGCGCCTTGGTCTTGGTTCCCACAGTAACGGATTACAATGTCACGTAACGCACCAGCAATGCCTTCATACCGCATGTTTTGTGGCCGTTGCTACAGATATTGCTGGTTTCAACTGTTGTGATTGAAGTTTACCATTGACTATTTAGATTTTCTTTCATAAATGAGATATTTGTATTTTCTGTTTTGAGTCTTAAAAGGAATTCAAGAGTGGCAAGATATAGTTCAAAATCAACTTCCTATTGGCAATAGTTCGTAAAATATAATTTTGATTCAAATATGATTCTGCAGGGTCGTATGTAATGCACAAAAGATATTATGTTTTAATGTTTATTATAAAGTCAGAACAAGGTTTACAACTTGCACTGCAATACTAGTTTTGTTACTTTTACTTTACATTTCCATGAATGGGTTAATATGTAGGTACAGCATTTATTTACCAACGCTTTTTACCAAAATATTACCATGAACGTGTTCAAGTTCCGAAAATTTCGAAATTGGATCACAAAATATAAGTAAACTAGCTGTCCCGGCAAACGTTTCTTTGCCATATTATATAAAGCATATATAAAGTATATCGCCCTTATTATTTTATTGAATTAGTGACTAAATAAGTAGTCACCATGGCAACGTCCATCGCTATCCCGTGACCCGCGTCGCATAAACAATGGTCGCTCTTTATAGACAAATAATTTGCAATAAAATAAAATTGCGACTATAATTAAAGATCTAAGCTATCCTATCTCTCAAGTTGGAAAAAAGCACACATTTAAAAAAAATTAAAATCGGTTAAGTAGTTTAGGAATCCATCGCGGACAAACATCGTGACAGGAGATTTATATATATTCGATAAGGAAAAGGTTGACAAATGCCGCATTATATATTATGTAAGGACATGATATTATACCTACTGCATGTTTTATTTTCTCTATACTTGATGGAGCTTTAATGGCTTCTTAAATAACACCGTTAATGTCTTGGAAAGCGTCACTCACTAGGGAAATAGTTGTGACGCCATAAAAAGTGCGAAAGTTATATTGGTCTTCAGTTAAAATTGGAACGGATGTCTGTTATACAACTGTTATTATTATATTAGTATTCTGATTATAAATCCTACGTACATTCTAAAATCTAAATAAAATTACATATAGACGTTTAGTTTTAAACACCACAATTATTATTAACTAACTTTTTATCATCTCCTAATATTTTACGAAGTGTCTAGTCATCCGATTACCGGATGAATAAAATAAATCTTAGTCGTCCGATTACCGGACGAGTAAAATAAATCTTAATCGTCCGATTATCGGACGAATAGACTATCTTTTAAGGCTGTTGCTAGTTGTCCGGTAAGCGGATGAATAATTGTCCGTAAATTTTAAAATCATATGCGTGTGTTTAGGTCTACCAGGATTTGATGGCAAATTTTGATGACAAATTTTCAAAAAATGTCCTTGATCATTGGATTTTTTTTTATATTTGCATGTTCCACACATAATCAGCCGTTATAAGAAAAAAAAGGATCAAAATGTTTTATCCCAATTACCCCGGTATTGAGAAAAATAATAAATACACCGGACATAAATGAACGTGGGCGGGGGCGCTGCTGGTATAGGACAACTATCAAAAATGGCGTTTTTGTATGATGGCAGCGTTAGTTCCTTTTTCGCCAAATTCATTTAAAGCGTTGCTTATGTTTTAAAAGATACATACAAGTACTGCATTATTTTTAATAACACATGATTAATGCCGAGCTTCGCTTCTTATGATTGATACATTTTTTATGCAAGTACTGCGAAAATCGGTACCGTAGTTAATAAACATACTTCTAGTATTTTTTATGAAAATGGCTGTTGCTAGTCGTCCGGTAATAGGACGACTAAGATTTATTTTATTCATCCGTTTAAGGGACGACTAGCAACAGCCAATATTATGAACCTTCCCTAGACTTACACCAATATTTCTTGACTAAAATAAGTCAAATCGGTGCCGCCGTTTTCGAGTTTTAGCGAGACTAACAAAATTTTAAATTTTTATTGGTTAGGCCCTTAGAGAAATTTGTTTTTTCCTCTTCTTCTACATCTTATTTCTTTAGTAGTCTAGATCTTTAGTAAGCAGTAGTAGATACCTATTACCTATACTTACTCACTTGTTAGTTTAGCTCTACATTGTTACATGAATGTCGTACATGTATATTACTCTTAATATTAATCCTTCGATCGCGGATTCTTGGAAATCTATTGTTATTCTACTGTTGTGGCGATCACCGGAGATCTTATGGGGCTTGATAGGTTATAATAACAAGTATGTTTAATATTTGACTGTAGCTAGTATTAACCTATCAAGCCCCATAAGATCTCCGGTGATCGCCACAATAAAGAGGCTACAGACGAAGGCTAGAGGATATAGACGAATAATAATATTCGTACCGATTTACAATGAAAAAGACATTTAGGTACAAGAAAGTTACAATCCTATAACGATTTGAAATTGTGCAAGAAAGGACTATTCATTAGTCGGGCGTGTTGTAGTGACTAAGGACAGTCCATAGATCGTGTCCTACAGTGAATCAGATAGCGCAGTCGGCAGGATCGCGACAGTCCGGCGACCCACATTGCTGTTGCAACACCCGCCGATAGCACGCCGCTCCCTTGCTGTCTCCTAGACTATGCAGATCATTTAACTGTAAACAAACATTATGCCGGACAGCAGCGTGTCGGAGCGCAGAGCAGTGCAGCACAAAATGCTTACTTATTGGTGACGGGCCGGGCCGCAATATTGGGAGAGGAGTGCAGTGCATTAACAGATTTTGAGTGCAAAGTGAACTGTCAGAATCCGCCTGCTTAGCTTAGCACACTGTTGACCGTTCGCAGCGGACCGGCATAGTGTGCATTATAATTCTTCTTCTAATCAAGGCGTAGCGAGCCTTAGCACCTGAATAAAATCTTTCTAAATTCAAATTTCTTTTGGAAATGCTGGACTTAAGACAACAAATTTTAAAGAATAAAATTTATGTTATTTTAAAGCAGAGGTATCATCTTGAGAGTAATCTGTAGAATTAACTATTAAGTAATCATAAAACTTTCTAAGTTTGTTTATCTTAATTATGATAATAATTAGCATATTTCGAAGTAGATTAAATTAGTAGATTAAACGAATTCGAATAAACAAGCTCAGTATATTTCGTTAATAGTTTTGCCTTCGGACCTTCGGTTCTAAAAATTTGAATTTCAGATTTTCTTGCCATAAACGTACGAAGGTAATATAAACTTTTGCGACATACACCCCCGTCACAAATTAATAACGAGCTGTACGTCCGTCGAGTTAGTCACAGAAAATATAATATAAGGACCATTGTGTATACGCAACCATGTATAATATAGGAAAAGGTACTAAGTTGATAGTACGTAATGCCTAAAAGCCGAAACAAATTTTAAAAAGAGAATATTTGCACCTACGCCCTTCCGGTCACTGACTTTAAAGGCAGCAGTGAGCAGGCTGTACATAATATTAGCAATAATTAGTACTAACAGGTGCGGTATACAGTACTTTTTTTTTTTTTTTTTCTACACGCCTAAACTGCCCTATCAGATGCAGGATGTGTAGAAAAGTAACACAGAGGTTGCTCTACAAACTACATTCTATTGTTATACAAAAGAAGAACAACAGGTGGTAAATCAAAACGAATATAGAGAGCTCCCAAACATGTTATTACATGCAATCTCCGATCTTCGCTAAATGATTTATACAAGAATAGCATTTCATCATCACAATTACAGATGTTGTGAAGTAACGACTCTATCTGTATTAATTACGCATCTAATGTTTCGATTGTATTAGAGAGGCTCTAATAGAGTTTTGTAAGTAGTCCGTAAGTGGGCTTTGGGTCCGTAAGCTTTGTCATAAATCAGTGGTTCTTAACCTTTTAGTTATAACTTATAAGGGACCATTTTACCAAATGTTTGTATAGCCGGGGACCACCCAGCTGGTTTACCTGAACTAGGGGTTTTTTGATAAAGAAAACAAGGACAACTTTATAATTACTTAGCACAATTTGTTTTTATTTGGCAAAAATCTAAAAGTTACAGATTTTAATTAAATGTGATTTTTGTGACTGCATAGTCCATACTCTTTACTAACTTCTGAATTCTCACATATTATTAGGATGGCTTCGCGGACAAGTGGTATGTACCGAATGCCTCCAGGGACCACCGGTTAAGAACCACTGTCATAAATGATTACCGAACGCAACGCGAGGTGCGTAAATGTAGAGCAACATCTCAGTTACATTCAAGGCTGTCTTACAGTTTTATACCATGTCCTTGTATTTGGCAATAAAATCCTTCTTATTTATATACATATTTTAATAAAATTACGATAAGAAAACTAATATTTTGTTTAAAAGTGAAATATTTTTGCTAATTCGACTCCACCTTGACCGAGAAACGTGTGTATGGAGGAAGTATTGCGTGTGTCACTTGTTTCCGAACGGTGATTGTGAAAATCACTTTTGGTTTTTTCCTTTTGTCTTTTATTAAATGTTTAAATTTGCGACTGCATTTAAATGCAACGCATTGCAGTAACAAGCCCCAACTTATTTCGCTCTACATTTCTAAAGTTTAGTCGATTCGGTTATGGATGTGTCGAAACACCATAAATATTCATTTTGTTTAATATTTGAAATTAAAAATAAATAGAAAACAATTCTAATTTAATATCTTAATGATATTTTATATGGATAATATTACTCACTATTACGCCACAGATCCTAACATGAGAAGACTACAAATGAGTGGAATTTCTCTAAATATTAAATTAATGTAAATTAGGGAGAAAGGCGCAACTATTTCGAAAGCTGCGCGAGCACTAAGTTTGCAACATTACATATTCGTTACTACATCATATTTATGTTGGTGACTAAACTTTTAATTTCAAGGTCACTACTTATTATAAAATAATAAGTAGTGACCTGTGATTAAAAAAATTAAATGAATTGTAGCAATCTAACTCGATGTGACTTACTCCAGATTTGTTCACAGTCTTTTACAACGCTAAAGGAACTCCGAACTAGGAAGGTAGCTACTTAATAATTTTATGATCATTATAAGTATTTATATATCCTACATCCCGTAATTAGTTAGAAGATAAAATATTCAGCATTAATAAATGCATAACTTTAAGATTCATTATAACAAAACAATGATTTATTGAATAAAATTGACAACATTTTTAAATTAGCATTTCTTCGAATATTAGAAAGCATAATAATACCTATTATCATCTTGGCGGGGGCACATAAGTATTAACACTTGTTTGGTGCCAATTAAAACAACACTAATTGCTCCTAACTGTGTCATTTGTACAAAGAAGGAGAGATACGATAATAATACATAATATTAATTATTATCATAAGGCGCAGCGCAGACGACAGACTATCCGTGACGCACTTTTTAGTCTGTGGGAAATAGAACCTATGCAATTATATGCAGTAACGCACACGACGCGCAAAATGTCCGCACATAATTGCATAAGTTCTATTCTCACAGACAAAAAGTGCGTCACGGATAGTCTGTCGTCAGCGCTGCGCCTAACATTAATCAACAATTTATATTTTACAAGCGGAGAAATTGGCACAAAGCGGTTCCATACTAGGCATTTAACTTATTAACTTAATTAACAGAATGGCGTTCCGGTCGTATTTAACCCGCGAACACTTTCGTCTGGAATAGTTTTTTCAACCTGCGGTCCGCCGACCGCCGGGACTGTGTCTTTGAATTTCTTGCCTACCGGAAAAATAGTGCACGCATGCGCAGAGTTTCTTTACTCGAATAAATAATGTTACGAGTATGTAGGTAACTAGACCTAACTTGTTTTGGTGGCTAATTTTGAACGTTATTTTTACCCCTAACCGCGACACCAAGACTAAAAGATGATTTTAGGCCGTATAAAAAAGGTTGAGTATGGCTGGTCTGGAGCAAACTATGGTATAATCTCAATCGGTATTCACGATACTTACGTAACGTCACTTGCGTGTTTCACTTTCTCGCTTGCTTTCTATAATTTTGGGTGACTTTGACAATACTGTTGTGTCATGGATTCGATTTTTGGCACGCAAGTCGCGTATGATTTTTGCATGTCACTGTACCGGATGTCTATTGTTTTAGTTCTTTTTAACGTGAACGTGTTTAATATGTCCAATTTTGTGTAATTGGTAAACATAATTTTTCCACGGGCACTGGAGTTGCAATGGGCAGATATTGACTCCAGTGCTACTGGGATCAACAGTTTTATTTAACAATAAAATACCAATCTCGCAGGTAAGTTGTTGCTGTGTTCGAAGGACAAGCTGAATCTGTTAAATGTAATAAGAAATAATGTTTTATACTTCTCGGAAAACAAAAAAGGACAATGTCTTGCAAAGCAGAAATGAGATGTAAGAACTCAACTGAGATATAATTTATTTATAAATTGGACTATCTGACATTAATTACATTTTAATTTCCTTATATGTAATGCTGTGACATAAAAATTAAAAACATTTTAAAACATTAAAATTGTTTATGTACATCAGAACTTATTTAAATTACCGTAACATGGAACCGGAGTAAATAAATATAATCATTATCTTGTATCTTATTATATTTAGTTTGAGATGCATTCAATAATGTGATGTAATTTTAGGTGCATATTCCTATAAATCTCTACATAAAGATCAGTTACAGATAAACCTAGAATTAGACTTTTGTTTCTTGATAAATTAGCAAATAATGAACAATATTGTGGTCTCCTACTCTACTTTGGCCCTATGAACCACCCAACATGTACGGTATTATTATCAAAAACCATCCCGATAGGGTGAAAACTTGGGCGCCGGCAGAAATACATTTAGTGCCGAAACATTACGAACTATCTTTGTACGGCATGGTAATAGGGTTATAGACGGCTTTTTCAGTAATTTTCAATTTCAGTAATTCCTGTTGATCCCAAGATTCCCAAGGGGTGCAAGTGCACCACCTGGCACCCCCCTGGTGAAAACTTGTTATCTCCTTTTTGTTGCTTTACCAGTATCGGTTAATAAATTTGTTTAATACAAAATGTGCTCAAGTTCCTTCGAGGAAATATGTTTTACAGCTTTCACCAACAAGTCTCTGAGTAAAAACATGCGCAAAAACCCGAAAGTCGTTAAATGCAACTTTAATGAGCACAGGAAAGACAACGAACTTTTCACCTTGGGTGTGCATTAGGAAACCATTAAAGGAAATTGTTTATTAAATATGACGTGGAATCGCGTAATAAGTAAATGGTTAGAAAAACATTACGCCTTGTATTAATGATCAAGTAGCTGTTGCCCGATTTTGTTCAGAAATAAATTCGCTATCTCGCAGTTACCATACATTTTGATGTTATAATTATACTGTCCCAACTCCCAGGATCCTAAGTATCTACATACGGAATCTTATTGAATCGGTTAAGCGTTTTAACTATAAGTTTTGATGGTTCTTTGATGAAAAATTGGCGTAGTACTTTGTATGGGGTAAATGTAGAGTAGAAAATATGAAATCTTTACTTGCACTTGCTAGCATTGTCTACTACCTTGCGTACATTTTACTGATATTGCACACGCAGGTAGGTAAGTTACGTATGTGTAAGAAATGTGGTCGTCAAAATGTCCCGTGCCTCTAAAATGTGCCTATATTTGCGTAAAAAGAGATACATAAGGGAAAAGACCTAATGGCAGACACTTTAAGGAAACATGTAACATTTGAATGTTATAAAATATATATTTATGAAAATAAAGGATTGATAACTTCTTCCATGTCTTCAGTAACTCTTACAAAATGAAACTATTATAATTATTCTCTGACAAATCAATTAAAAAATATATTATTGGTCTTTTTGTAAACTTAGTCATAAGTACTAATAGATGACATCACAAAAAACGAACATCACTAATAGTAGACACCAATATGAACTAATAGTTGACATAGAACATTACATTACATTTTACATTAATTTTCCTATTATTAGGTCTTTATTGGCCATTTTTCAAAAGATTTCATTCACTTCATCATAGTAACTACATGCATCAGAAATATTATCCACGTTGTCTCCTGATTCTATTCATTCTTCTTCCATCCTGAAACTATCTTTCCTTTTATTTTTATTTTTCATATTTTTGAAGTGAAAACTTCTTTAGCGGCGTTGAGCACTTTTGTGGGATGGGTGAAAACTGTGAAACTCGCGTCAGATTCTCGTGCTGATCGAAAAACCTTGGAAAAACCGTAAGACGGTTGGAGAGTAGTGTTTTGTCTCGAACTCGAACTCGAATTCGAACTCGAACTCAAATTGATTGTAAGGGTTTCGATTAATTTAAAAAATCGATTTTTTAAAAATCGATTTTCACAAAAAATGGGTTAAAAATTTAATCGATTGTAAGGGTTTCGATTAATTAAAAAATCGATTTTTTAATAATCGATTTTCATAAAAAATGGGTTAAAAAAATGCACAACGTTAATAATCAAGATTTCACTTCTGCCGGCACTCCCGGAGTGCAACCCGTCTTTTTTTTCCTAGCAAACTTATTTTCAGTCTTTATAGTCTCCATGTTTCTTTTGCCTCTTCTTTTTTCTTCTTTCTTTTCTCAGCTCTCCTTTTTCTTTTTTTACTGCTAAAAACTAAAGCAATCGATTTTTAGATCAGTACAAGGTCTAATATTAGATATCATGTCCATTTTTAGGTGCAGTAGTTCTAAGTTCTTAGATTGTTAATAGAATTATATTTTCAGAGAATAGTGATGATTTTTGCAGTAGAATAAAGTACAAAATAACTTTAGTATGTATTGCAAAACTCAAAGATGAGATCCTATTAGGTTTTTTACATTTTCAAGAACTAATAGTAGACACCCTTTATATTGTTAGGGAAAATTGATAAAAAATCTTAAATAAACATTAATTAGTGTATACAACATGACCATTAATCCAATGAAATCAATAGAAATTACAAAAAATCAAATAAATGTATTCAAAACTTACGTGCAAAATTTCGCCTTCCATAACCTATTTGCTAAGAAATTGCCGAGCGCGTGTTGACGCGGTCATATTATTTACGAAAACTGATCCCATTTTAAAATTTTGTTCCCGAAGGCGTCTCTAAAATATTTTTTTCAATTCAACAGATAGCTTGAGAAGCTTATAAAATTTACAGTGGTGAGAAATAATTAGAGTAATTCTTATTTTTATGGTAAAAATACCATAAAAATAAAAATTACTGAACTAATAGATGACACTTATGACAAAAATGTCATAAGTGTCATCTATTAGTTCAGTGTCTAGCACTAGGTCTTTTCCCTTATTTGTTAATTTCTTATTGCAAATGTGTTGGTTTCGTAAAGAGTTGCCTCATTAGTAATTACAAATTCCTAAACGCTAACCTGTGCTTGTAATTACGATTTCTGATAAGATTAAGATTTCCTAGATTATATTGTATGGGTGGCCTACAATGATGGTTCGTTTGTTTCGTTGCTTTACTCGTACAAGACGAATGACTTGCAACTACACTTGCAAGTAACAAATAAGTAAGAAATATCAAAGGTTTGCTTTTAATCAAAAGGGCTAAGTTGTTGGCTTATATATAACTTATTCATGATACTATTTAGGTAATGTTTGTATTTTGTAACTGAAAATTTAAATAATAAATTAAACATTGCATTGTTATACCTACGTCATGCGAGAATATAAAAGTCTATGCCAAGTCGGATTAAAATAAACTTGAAATTCCAGTTTCTACTCAATTATATTCATCTAGAATAATTCTAGATAATAGTCTAAAATCTGGAATACAACTTTCTCAAACTTAAAAGCAGGCAATAACGTTCTAACTTAACTAAGATTGTAATACTGCTTTTGTTTTTTTTCATGGGCCATTTACCTATCTCCCGTTGTGAAATTAGCTCCAACAAGCAAAGTAAACATTAACATACTTAATTATATTTGTATGCCAGCCTTTTAAACGAGCCTTGGTATGATGCGTGTGCTCGTCCGCCGTGACAACTGACAGCAGCCCGCAAGGCCGGGCCATTTCGCACACTGTGTTGCTTTCTTTACTTTTCAAGTTGACTTTACTTAAAAAAATAAGAAAACCTGGTAAATACCATACATGTAAAGCTTATGACAGCTGCAGTCTGCAACTAAGTTTACCTTTATTATAACAAAGCAATTGGTAACAGTTATAAAATTATTATGGGTACTTAGGTGTAAGGTTGTTTTTTTTGTATTTTTTTGTGGTGTATTGTTTTCATCTCTGGGCAGGGGCGCCTAAATGCCAACTGCTCCCTCTGGATCGTATCCAACTAAGGGCCGCTCGAATTGTTGACTGCCAGTGTTTCAAACAGCTTGGACCCCTTGGAATTACGCCGAGATGTAGCTTCACTCTGCATCCTCTATCGGTTGTATCACGGGGAGTGCTCTGAGGAATTGTTCGGAATCATACCACCTGCAACTTTTCGCCATCGTCCCACGCGAAAAACATACCATCCTCATCACCTTGATGAGTGGCAGTCTTCCACAGTGCGTTTTTCGCGTAACTTTCTGCCGCGCACTGTAAAACTCTGGAACGAACTGTCACCAGCAGTATTTCCGGACCTATACGACCTGCAAACCTTCAAGAAAAGAGCGTATTCCCTCTTCAAAGGCCGGCAACGCACCTGCAGCTCTTCTGATGTTGCGAGTGTCCATGGGCGACGGTAGTTGCTTACCATCAGGTGACCCGTTTGCTCGTTTGCCCCCTTATTTAATAAAAAAAAAGGTATAAGTCAACATATAAAGTATTTGGACATATACAATATGTTTGCCATAATATTCGTATCAATATTATAATATGTAAGTACCTAAGTATTTAGGTGTTTCATCGTTACTGCCACTACCTATATTCCTTCCATTTAACCTTCCATTTAGCAAATCGAGTATATTATAATATGGAATTGTCCAGAAAATTGCTTCATATAATTTATGAGCTCCAATACCCTACAGGGTATGAATAACTGCGATCTAAAGATTGTAGTTTAGACGAATCGTGACCGATCGATATCCAGACGCAGAGCATTATAATAACGCAATATCATAAAAGAATAAGGACATCGTGCATTTTAAGTAGCCTATCGCTTTCAGATTGCGGCTTTTATCCTTGACTGCAAAAACGTTTAACCCACACAATGCATTTTTAGACGTAACATTTTAAAACGTAGCATTATGTATTTAAATTACGAATATTTTGTGTAAAATTTGTAATTTTGCATAAGTAATGCATGCATTTGCTAACAGACGGTTTTATTCTCATTCTTGTAGTCATCAATTATCTTGGCTCTAAATCAAACATAACTGGTCATTCCTTAAATTATAACCTCTACATAGCAACATATCTTGAGCTTTATAATTAGCCTTATTATAGCTTGTCCTAAAATGGAGAGGGCATTTCACTTCAAGGTGTGTCACTTGCCTAAGGCTCTGTAATTTACATTCACTTCATTTTGTAGAGCTCTCGGCCCACTGATCTGATGAGTACCTATTATGGTGTTTTTTGATTATGTATGGACTATGGTGATATGTCATGGAAACCATTCGGATAGCACCATTGCATCAAATAACTATATTTCATTTTTCATAGCAAATTTATTTATATTCACTCTAAATAAAATAAAGGTTCTAGGTCTAACCAACACCTAAAATTAATAAACAATGTGCATTTAACTTCAAGGATTTTAATCTACTTATTAAGTGTAAATAAAAAAAAAAACACATTAGACCTTGGCTAGCATGATTTAAAAACTTTCAATTCCGCCATTCAAAAATGCAAGTAGTAACAACTGACATCTATCGAAATTAATTTTTAATCGGTTAATTACTTCGCCAATTAAAACGACTGAACCAAAGAAAGGAAGGTTAGCTGTGTTCATTATTTTGTTTTATAAACCTGCTACAAGTACAATCTATATAATATTTTCACCGGGAAAATGCATCCGCTGTTATTTATTGACAGGCCCATAAGCGTAAATGATATTAATATAACACTAATATGGATTAAATTATTAATCCGGTTCTTACGTGTTGATAATTGATATTTATGATATTATAAGTAATAATATTTAATAAAAAAAGACGGGTTGCACTCCGGGAGTGCCGGCACAAGTGAAAACTTGATTATTAACGTTGTGCATTTTTTTTAACCCATTTTTTATGAAAACCGATTATTAAAAAATCGATTTTTTTTAATTAATCGAAACCCTTACAATCGATTAAATTTTAACCCATTTTTTATGAAAATCGATTTTTTTAATTAATCGAAACCCTTACAATCAATTCGACTTCGAGTTCGAGTTCGACACAAAACACTACTCTCCAACCGTCTTACGGTTTTTCCAAGGTTTTTCGATCAGCACGAGAATCTGACGCGAGTTTCACAGTTTTTACCCATCCCACAAAAGTGCTCAACGCCGCTAAAGAAGTTTTCACTTCAATAATAACCATTAAACAACATTGTAACGCCATTTCTTATGCTTATTGCTTACTGATAACAGTTAGTGTGAGAATTAAAAAAAAAAAATGGAACGTAACACTTTTTGGAACACATCAATACAGCTGAATGTTAGCTTAAATAATTGTTACTTTTTTGTTCCGATAATGCAGGCATACTTATTGGTTTTTACCTACAGGATACGTCTTACAGTACAACTCACCTAGGTTCACCACCTGTGAACATAATATCAGCTGTGTTCTTATTAGGTACCTTACCTGTTTAACTTTTCTGTCCACAAATAATATCATTATCTAAATTATAATAAGGTATGGTATACGTAGGTGTAGACCTACTTAAGGTTTTATCAGCACTTGACCTAACCTTTGCAACACAACATCACTCTTCTCACGAGTAAACTTTAGATGTCGCCGGTCGTGCATGTGTAGCAGTCACGCCCTTTGAGGATATAAGTCTATGCCCTTTACTTTATCACTATTCATTACTCATGCGATATCCTTAATTTATATACTCGTACAACTAGCGACCCGTCCCGGCGTCGCACGGGTATGAAATATAATATAGCCACTGAAAAAATGATTAAAATCGATAGCCTATCACGATCCTTCATGTGGTCTACTTCTTATCTGTGCCAAATAACATAAAAATTGCTCCAGTAGTTCGCGAGATAAACCCTTTCAAGTAATTTCCCCCGTTTTTTCCACATTCTCCTATTAGTATTAGCGTGATAAAATATAGCCTATAGCCTTCCTCAATAAATGGGCTATCTAACACTGAAAGAATTTTTCAAATCGGACCAGTAGTTCCTGAGACTAGCGCGTTCAAGTTAGCCCTTTCAAATAATTTTCCCCGTTTTTTCCACATTTTCCTCTATTTCTTCGCTTCTATTAATCTTAGCGTGATAAAATATAGCCTATAACCTTCCTCGATAAATGGGCTATCTAACACTGAAAGAATCATCAAAATCCGTTGCGTAGTTTTAAAGATTAAAGGGAACAAAGGGACATGAGGGAAAAAAAATCGACTTTGTTTTATAATAAGTATAGAATTCCTATTTAATTTATAGGTTATCTATCATGTAAGACATTTATGTGTGTCAATAGCTTTTTCATGTGCGATAATAATCTTAATAGGCCTGGAGATACTGACACAAAATTCTTGGTCATTTGTGCCAGTATGGCGGTTTTACAGGGGTATAATTACGTAAAGGCAAAAAGGAAAATGATGGTCATAGCGCTCGCACTGGCAGCCCAAACGCGTGGGCGTTAATCGAACGTGTCGTATAAATAACGAGTGTCGAACGATTTGTTCCACAAAAATGCTTGTATTTTCAGATAGTCGAAAAAAAATAAGTAGGCGAAAGCGTAGTGCCATACTTGTCGGGTGCGGCTTACAGCCCGCCATACCGACGCGAATACGTTAATTTGATTATCAAATACATAACGGTACAAATCGTTTGGCGAAAAAAAAACTTACACCTTTGCAGTGGTATGGCGGCCATTGGGAACTGTCGGAAAAGTATGGCAAGGTGATTTTCGTGAATGGCTACTCGACGATGATTAGCTATGCAAAAACTAGCCTGGTACAAATAGTTCAATTTTTTTACTAAAATTAACGTATTCGCGTCGGTATGGCGGGCTGTAAGCCGCACCCGACAAGTATGGCATTACGCTTTCGCCTACTTATTTTTTTTCGACTATCTGAAAATACAAGCATTTTTGTGGAACAAATCGTTCGACACTCGTTATTTATCCGACACGTTCGATTAACGTTTGGGCTGCTAGTGCGAGCGCTATGACCATCATTTTCCGTTTTGCCTTTACGTAATTATAACCCTGTAAAACCGCCATACTGGCACAAATGACCAAGAATTTTTTGTCAGTATCTCCAGGCCTATAAGCTGTTTTGCCGTCAAATCAAATCACATATCTAATTTTATCATTAAAAATTAAGGACTTATTGATATAAGTAAGTTTCCGATTTTTTGATTCAAAGGAGAAGAATGTTTATTATTCTTTAAACTAAGTACTAGAACTCTACGCTATCTATGGGCTATGACTTTATAGATTAGTCTTTGGAGTGTAGGGTCCATTAATGATAATCTATCTATGCATATTTTGTTTTTTAATTAGCCACTACCATCCATCTTTGTAGTATACCTAAGTAGGTAATCTACCATCTTCAGTTACCTACACCATCTACATAATATACTTGTCACTTTATTAGACTAGATGTTGCAGACTGCAGTCGCCTGATGTTTCGAAATACCTTACAATATTCCGCACAGCAGGCATGTAGTCGATGCCCGGATGGCGAATACCGCAGTATCAGGATGCGGATTACGGATATTATATGTTATTACAATCACTCCTTCAAGGTTAACCGATTATTTCGGACCAATATCACCTTTCTAAAAGTGAAACTCACTCCATGACTCCATGAGGTCTCTAGACCTTTAGCTGCAAAATGTCAATCCAAAGATCTCTTAAACGTGTCAACAAAGACATAATTTATTCCGCTTTAGCTTAGGTAGCAGTTTAGATAATTTTGCAATGATAATAATTTTAGTGTAATAAGAATTCGAACATTACATTTGACCTTTTGAAATGTTTGCGGATGGACTTAAAAAGTAAGCCAGGCTTAAAAAGTAAGTCTTTAAAACGTTTAATCTCAAACAAACCGCATTGTCTCTTAATTAATAAGTTGCTTCAACACTTAGTTTTAGTACCTATGCTATGCAGATTGCAGTTATATTCGATTGGATTATAATTGATGTAGAAACCTTCAGAAAAATGCTCCAAATATTTAGCCGCCGCCTTGAATGTTTCGACACTCCCGCAAACAATAGACTACTGCCTTATTTTCGTTCAAGCCTCATTAACAAGTAATAACATTACTGAAGGCTTTGTAGAGATATGTATTCGCAACCAATTATATTATGTGACATGTCGGCAGGAAAGCAAATCTGAAAATTATAAACAATCTTACACCTATAAGTCATTTAGTGAAAAACAAATATATTTTTATGCTTTTGTATTTCCGATCTAACGATATTTTTTCTTTACAGTTATACCAACAATAGTGCACACGATCACTATTACACCAAATGGGAACAGCCCAGAAAAAATGATGACTCGCGTTACGCTCGATTCACTCGATCGGCAAGATTCAATGCCATCGGAATCTATTCAGGAAAACAAAAAGCAGAGCGCAAGTGGATTAAAAAAGTATCAAGGGAAGCTCGCTATTAATGAAAGATACAGGCGACTCATTCCCTATATGACATTCTACTACGCTAATGATTTAGTAACACCGCAAGAAAATTATCGAACAGAAACACCAAGGACCATCGAAGTCGAGAAAGCGGAAATAGTCGAAGCGGGAACGATATCGAGTCGCGAACCTAAGGCTTTCACACCTTTAAGACAGAAGAATATCCCACGCTACTTCGGAAACCGACTGACTCAATATAACATCGCATCTGCTAATCCATCAAAATTGTATTACGACACTTTTGCACCTGCTCTATACCAGAATTCACAGAAACCTATACCAAATTACAACCCAGAATATGTGGAACCGAATACTTTTGAATACAGTGATAGAACGTATGAACGCCTACTACCAAAACCGTTTAAACCGGCCAAGCAATATCAATTATATACCAAGCCACAAATTAATTCATATCGCAACGAGGATACTACTAATGTACAGTACTACTCTTCGGAAAAAGAGGAAACCCCGACGTACAAACTTATACCGTATGAACAAAGTCCACCGGTAAAAGTTATACAAAACAAGTTTGTTCCTGTACCACAAAAACAGTATCAACCCCCTCAATACATACATGAACAAGTGTATATTAAACCGAGACCAACTAGACCGCAATATGTATATGAAACTGTATACAATAGAGAAGAAAAAATAAGAAAACCTCCCACAACAGTTTCCGAGCTTTACTACGAACAACAACCGCGTGTAGCGGAGGCGCCAAAACAGATAATTTTGGAAAATGGTTTCAAACCAATAGTTAATCCATCTTATGCTCCAGTTGAACCGTCTTACACTCAAGTCCCCCAAGTTTACAGTCAAGACTTAGACAGCAGTTCCATAAACATAAACAATAAGGAGCAAATTGACCATGAAGACGTTACCTATCGACCTGAATATGTGGAAAATACATCTTATAAACCTGTGGCACATACTACCTCTGCCCCGGCAACTATATCAAGTATCATAAACTCACTGCAGCTAAATAAGCCCCTTCCAAAACACTTGACAAGAAATAACGTCAGCGCATCTATACGAACATTGTTACACGTGCTTAGTACTTTAAAGGCAATGCCCCTACAAAGTAGCGTCCCAGATTCAATTGAAACAAAGGAAACCGCAACGGATCATTACCAAGTCCCACAAATTACAAAACCTGAACCAAAACCTGTGCCTATAAAGATTGAACATCAGGAACCGGAACCAGAATTCCAGGAAGAGCCATATCTTGTTCCTATAAACACCCCATCACAGCATCTTGATGGTAAGTTTCTTAGTTGTAATTAGGTACTAGGTCATTTTCGAAGTCATTATAATTTTATACCTCTAATATACTTAGTAGTACATACTGTAGTAGACTCATTTAAAACGAACATCGTTTACCGTCATTAACACCTATAATAGAGTAATTACTAAAAAGTAATAAAAATTGTCATGTAGGGAATAACGTTCTGCTTGTCTTTTTCTGGCACATTGAAAATGTCACTGGACAGACAAAGCCGAACTCATAAACAATAATTACTAGTAAGGCTAAAGTTTTTACTTACGCATTGCTGCAGAT
This sequence comes from Polyommatus iphigenia, assembly GCA_963422495.1. NCBI lineage: Eukaryota > Metazoa > Arthropoda > Insecta > Lepidoptera > Lycaenidae > Polyommatus > Polyommatus iphigenia. The sequence goes on from OY730179.1 coordinate 10,700,581, forward strand.
ATCCCAAACGGAGGTTCCACCAGTCAGAGATTCCCGCTGGTCATCAACTCTGATGATGAGGGAGGCACACCGGGAAGGCCAGGAATAGATTACCCGACTTTAACCGTCATCCCTGAAACTAGTTTTGACTGCAAGACTCAGCGGTATAAGGGATTCTTTGCTGATACAGAAACAAGGTGTCAGGTGAGTCAGATTCATTAATTTTCATTCCGTAATTCAGACTAGTTAGAGCTAAAATCTCAAAATGATTTATAAATCTTTAAACAGTCCTCTCAAATTGAAGTTGTCATTTTCTACTCAGCAGATTAATTTTAAGGACAACTTGGATCATTTAATAGACTATATTTTTAAAAAGTGCGACTCTCACCTACACGTAACGAACTACTTTTATGTATAAGCGAGTTTATCCTTACCATTTTTAATTGCAGGTCTGGCATTACTGCGATTTGAACGGTGGACAAGCGTCATTTTTGTGTCCCAACGGGACGATATTCTCGCAAGCCGGTCTAACCTGCGACTGGTGGTTTAACGTCAAATGCGCCTCCACTACGCAGCTGTATGTTCTAAACGAGAGCCTGTACAAGTTCATCCTGCCACACTCACCAAAGTTCCCTGAAGACTACAGCGGCCCTTTAGTAGACAAGTATATATTTTTATTTCCAGTTTGTGATTGGTATATTATGGAGGCACTTCATATGGCTATTTGTATTTGCTATTGGCTATTTGTTGCATTTGGCAAAATTATTGACGTATACACAAACAAGCAAATAAAGGCAAATACGACCTTCTACACATGGACGTCAAATAACTACCAAACTTTTACTTGATTTTCTTTACTTGCCTATTTGACTCCTTTGATGTGCGTCAAAAACCGACAAAGGCACGGATACGTGTATTTGGCATTGGTCATATTTGTCAAATAGGCAAATAAGGCCAATATTTGTCAAACATACCGTCTACACATGGTGATTGTTTGGCGAATACATCAAATACGCAAATACAAATAGCCATGTGAAGTGCCTGCTTTAAGTATATGTACCATACCATCGAAGAAATTGATTCGTAGGCAGTTGACGGACCTATCACCTACCCCATTTGGTCGGATTATGCCAATTCAATGTTAATGCCCGCCATCTGCCTATGGGCATGAATCAACTTATTATGATAGTACATGGATTTACAACAAAAACGAACTAGTCGCTATTTACTGCGCTCTCCAGTCCAACACTATAAGTTATAACGATTGGTCATTGGTTCCTAAGATTTTTTGATAGTTAAATAAAATAGCTGATGGGTTGGATAGATACTCTTAATAGAAAAACTCAGAAGCTGGGCGTAAAAGAACTATACTAAAATTGTGGTTGTGCCTTTCAGGTATCTAAGTCTCAAATTCAAGGAGATGGAGGAGCAGTTCAGAAAAAACAAGAACAAGGCGGCAAAAGAGGCGGATTCGAAGGAGGACACCAAGGAGGCGGAGAGCTCAACTGAAGATGACGGCAGTACCGTGGAGAATGCACAGGAGGTCCATGTGGACGTGCAGTCGGTGGGGAACAATGGCAATGTTGAGAGGCTACAGGATGCGTAGAGCAACCTTCGTGTTTCACACTTATTAAGACAGGGTGCGCGTTTCAAAGGCTGAGCTGAGCTGCCAGAAATGTCTTTTTAAGAATACCACAAGAATTGCTTCATTTGCTTGTACTATGGGAGAAGTTGATTCCTAGGCAGATGGCGGACCTAAGTAATTTGGTCATGTTCCGTCAAACCCATCTGACCGGTCACAGCTAACATTAAATATGACGTAGGTCCGTCAATTGCCTAGGAATCAATTTCCTCGATGGTACCTACACACATTCTATTGGATTTTTTAAAACATAATATTATTATTCCTCGCAACGCAACTTAAATTAGCTTCGGTAGATACTGGAAATGCAGTCTTAGGCAGGAGTCGCGCGTCTCTTCGGCGGATTCGTTTGAGCTGATATCAGAAGGTTCAGTCTTTGTTAATTTTCCCCTTGATTTATTTTATTAAGGGCCTGTTTCACCCCTTCGTGATAAGTGCCGAATAGGCTATCCACGACTTAACTTGACAGATGAAGTATGGAGAATCTGTCAAAAAAGATGTGAATAGCCTATTCGGCACTGTATTAGAAAATGGTGAAACAGGCCCTAAGTGAAGCTCCTGAGCGCAAAATTAATTAAAAGAAAAATGAAGCAGTCATTTGAACGTAACCAGATATCTCCCGATAGGGCTGTTTTGGAAAACTTGGATGCTGAATTGTATTAAAATAGGTATAATATGATTTCATACAGCTAAAATAAATGATGGCGATGGCTGACGAAGAAGCAGCACTATCCCGTGCTAATCGCAGCACGGGATAGTGCTGCTTCTTCGTCAACGCAAATCAGTACTTCTTATTTATCGTAAAGTCGTCTTCTACATGTGTGGACTAAGAATTCTTTTAGGAATAAGAATGTTACCTGGTGCTTAACTCCCTTCTACTGTATAAGTCGTCAATCAACTGTGATAGTTTCGATTACAATTATTATTTACATTTAAGTATGACAGTAATGGCTAAGGACTTAATTTAGAATTGCCCAGAATAGTTTTGGATAACGAGTCGATTATTGTTATTGTTTAGGGTTAGAGATTAGAGTTAATACTATACGTACCTAATTCTCTCGCTACAAACTACGAATCATATATTTTTATCATCATGACATTTTTCATTGGTTTCGCAGCGTCACAAAAGTATCTAGTAGATACCTAAGAAGTAACAAGATAGAATTATATATTTACTATTTAGTTTTTGTATAATATAGTAGGTTAAATTTAGACTTTAACGAGCGTTAAGGAATTAAACGTGCCATCGTTTGCCATGTTTAATTCAGGAATAGAAATTAAAACAGATCGTCATTTTGTTTATAACTATAGACTAATAATCCTAATTCCTAATTTTTTATGTTTGTTACTGCCATACAAATTTGACTAGACTTGTAAGTCAAAATTATTTAAGATTTCCTGAATGTGCAACAAGTATGTTAATTTCACGGTGGACATAAATTATTACAAGTTATTTCATAGTTTTTCTATGCTACAATTACTTTCCTACTTAGTCTACGTAATAACAACTTGTAGAACCTGTTAGTTCTTAGTAACATCTACAAAGGAAGAACTATTTATTTATTTCAAAATAGAATTAGTATACCCATTATTATTAATACTTCGAGTTAAGTTTATTATTAAGGCTTAATTTGTATAGCTTTTGTGTATCATCTACTGTGCAATAAATTATTTAAGTATTTTCTTATATAATTGTTTTGTTTGCTGGGAGCCTGCTTTACTCTATAATTTCTAAAGACCGTAGGTAAATTCTTTCTTATCAAGATAAGTAAGTTCTGTTATCTAATGTTTTTTCTTTCAGGGGGACAAAAACCTCAAAATAATAACCATAAACAAACAAAAATTCGATAGAAAAACGTTTTCGATTTCAATATTTATGTTTAATAAAATTTATTTACAACATTTATGTAATCGTTTCTACCTAACATTTATGAGAAAATATGCTTTCATGTTTATACATCGATCAAAGTTGAGTATCGCTGAGTGTCACAACATAAAGTCAGTAGCTACGATGGACATATTAAGTAGGTAGAATTGAAGAGATTCATTATGCTAGTTATATTACAATCCATAGAATAATGTTATTTACACCGAGCCTGCACGACATGGTCTGACGTCACTCCTCCACATCCAAATTGGACCAATCGAACGTCTCACAATAAATTTTATACAAAAATACAATTTTGGGCTAATAAAGAAGATTTCGAATATATGGCTCTAACGAATCAGACAATTTTAGAGTCACCAATTCAATGTAATTACAACCTAATTTAATTAAAATTTTAACTCTACAGACCATATCTCCATAATTTCAATCACAAGTTGTTGCCTATCAGTCTTTTTCGTTGCGTTCCCTTATACTTAATATATACTGGTAAAGTGCAAAACGACTTTATAACGAAAACACATTTATAACATCCATATAGCACATTCAAGAGACGTCGCGTACTATTACAACGAAATTGATCATAAACATTTAGTATAATATTTACAAATCGTTTTATCATGCATTCTTATAACGGATTCATAATCGTTACTTTATAAGTGCATAACCGAAACATACATTGAAAGTCAAAGGAACCAGTAAGTACGAGGTCGGCATTACCTATTTACCTTCAGTATAATTTACCCTGTTAGAGAGAGAGTACATACCAATACTTACATACAACAATAAATAGCGCACGAAAACGTGCAATAAAATATTATCTACCGATAAATAAAAATGTAAACGCGTCAATACGACAGTATTTTCGTAACGAGAAAACAATTTCACAACTACGCCTCGCTAGGCGGCCGCGAGCGGCAAATCGCGACAGTGCAACAACATCGATATTTTGGGGGGTCGGGTGGCGTTTGTTTTATTTAGTTCTTCAGCATGGCGGCGTGCTTGAGGCGGAGGTGGGCTCGCAGGGTGTCGATGCGGCTGTAGGTGGCCGGGCAGTAGGGACAGGGCGAGCGCTGCGCGGTGTGCGAGTGGAAATGGTGCCAGCGGTTGGACACCTCCTTCCCGCAGGACTTGCAGCGCCACAGTGCGGCGCTCTCCGTCGCCGCCACGAACATGCTGTGGTACGAGTACTGCGGCCGCTCGCGCGTCTCGCCCCACACTACCCACATAATGCTTACAGTCTCGTAAAAAACTTGTCTAGAAGCCTCGAGAACGATAAAGAAACCCACATCTGGGCCCGTACCACGAAACGGTTTTGAGACTCAAACAATCGTACGAGAATGTTGCGTCCTACTGTAACAAACGTGAAATGACGTTGTTAGAGCAGGACGCCGCATTCTCGTCCGATGGTTTGAGTCTCAAACGGTTTCGTAGTAGGCCTACAGGCTGCGGTAACCATCATCCACTCTGTAAGATCTTGCCGTAAGGAATTCAAAGATTTAAAGGGTGTGACAACTTTTCTCGAGACTTCTCGGTCTTAGCCTTGATACATAAAAAGGTAGAATCAAACACACTTGTCAAACTATTCAAATTCTTTTGAGTTGATTTTGAAAAAAGTAGACTAAGAAAACGTTAGGCTTTTGTTTTACAAGTGTATTTTAAGTTTTAATACCATTGCAGAGCGTAAGTACTTATTTCTATTCCTAAGTGTTGATAATGAGAGTTTCATCTATGCTCACTGCTCTGTCTGTATTTCCTATTATTATTTTCAAAAATTTGGCACTAATAAGTATTCAAGTAAAATCTAAGAATTTATCAATTTATCTATATTCTTTTTTTGGCAATGATAGCAAATATTACACTCTAAGCAGCAATAATATAATAAGTAGGTATATACTATACAGTCTACCGTTAAACCTCTTTAAATTAACTCTACATGGATATTTTTGGCAACTAGAGACCTGTCCTGTCGCTTGGAACTATTATAATAGCTCCAAAATCACATTTGTGGTCCTGAGTCTAGAATCTATACATATCGAGCAGGACCGGTCCGCATAAATTGAGTTAAGTTTATCGGTTTGAGCTTAGTTAACTAACTTTTTACATAGGACCTCGATGTGTCGTTACAGAATTAAGCAAAAACATCTAATACATAAATTCGGATGAATTTAAGACTTGGAATTGCCAGAATTTCCACAAAGAACGCGTGTGCTATGTTCTGTGATCACATGCACGTAAACTACGAATGAATCTCAATAAGCAGTGAGTATGGACTATGTACCAGCGCGAATGGGTGCGTACAGAGGGGGCCGTATATAAAACTGAAACTACACAATTGTAACATACCACAATTTAATGTAAAAATTAGTAATAAATACAACAGATAAATGCAGGAGTTTGCAACATGTTAAAATTGCATTACATAACATCAAACAATGTGAAAAAAAAAATTGCATTAAATGCTTGCATAAAACAAAAACTATTTAAAATTAAAATTCAACGGAGGCATCAAACCAAGACATTAAAATATTCATAAACAACAAATCGTCCATAAAATTTCATGTAAAAATATAACAAGTAATATTCAGGTGTTCGGGACACGATTTGACACCCCCGACCTAGCGGCTGGCGGCGGCCGGCGGCGGCCGGCGGCGGCCGGCGGCGGATAGCGGCCGCACGCTACATGTAATTGTGATATAAACGACTATAACAAATTGGCTAAACGTTACAAAAGAAACGAAACAACTAGACCATCGCTATCCTGAAGTTATCATAGAGCTCGTCCTGCACTCCATTGATTCCGAACGATATGGCCACTACAGTGGCGGTGTAAATTTACAATAATATACAATAAATTGGAATATTTAGATTGGCCGAATAAGTGACTAGGTCCGCGAGACCTGACTTCGTAAGACTAAATTTAGTAATTCGTTAACCTTATGTATAAATTCCGTATGGCATAAAGTTAGCTTTCATTAAGTCGAATAGCACGGTCACCGTAATAATATTAAGTTTGCAAACTTTTCGAAAGCTGAAAGAGATCAAAAGGAGATATTTTCTGAGCCAAACGATGTGATACTCCAAATATTATGGCCAGACACTATCGCAGTATCCTAACCTAAAATATCTAAAATAATATTCTACGTCACTAATCAATTCGCTCGCGGCGAATTCGTTTTAAAAATTGGTCGAGATAGTTAAATACAAAATGCACCTTCTCGTAGCGACTCCTCTCTCACGCGAATCGCGATGGATAGCTATGATCTATGTCAACAATATGCTAGCTTGCGCGACAATAAATTATATTAAACAGTACATAACTATTACGATCGGCAGAGGTAAACAAGCTATAATATATTACCAGCTATAAAACCTGTACATCTCCGTAATCCAAACTGCTCTAAGTAGAAATACAAATTAGGAATTCACTTATGTAAATACGATAGGTAGTTACTCTCTTTCGAAGACATTAATTACTTTAAAATATCCTTTAGTTTGGTTACGTAATTAAATAACTAGTAATATTGCACTGAGTATGAAATGCTATTAAATAGTAAGCGCCCACATAATATAAGATCGGTAATATAAAAATCTTCACTCTTAAAATTAACTATAAAATCTTTGTGGAAGAAACGTTCGGTGATATAATTACATTTAAAGGAACACGGGAGCTCAGTGCTTAAGTTAAAGTGGGCCCCTATATTCAATAGACGAATTGTATAACTAGGTACGAGTTACGACTATTTTAAAAAATTGCACAAGTGAATTGTATGTTCACAGCTACTTATACCACTAACTCGCGATCAGTGTTCTCAATCGGCGACTTAACATCTAGACATATTAGTAAAATCGAATGGATTCGAAGAAACGAAGTGTTGTCGAGTGATACTGTAATCTCCAGTACGGCGACCCGCACGACCCGTATGTGTGTGTGTGTTGTATATACTGTGCGTACACGGTGTGTATACCGCGTGTTACACCAGTGTGTGTGTATACGTCGTTGTCCGCGGCCCGGCAGATGCGACCTCATCGGATGCTAGATGCCTTACGCGCAATGCAAAGTAACTAATTAATCATTAAAACATTAATATTATAATAGGAGTCGAAACGTAGTAGCGTGTTAACACTCTTGGTTCTAGCACCATTCCATTTTATCACATTTCTGTTACCGTACCACTCTAAGTGTTTAGCTAAAATGTAACAACCTTAATATTAAATCGAAAATACAATACATAATCGCTAGGTTAGTCCCAATTGTAGAATGCCAATATTAGTAACTAAATGCACAAACTCGACTCGAACTCGACGTCGTCTCGACGCAGGGGGAGGTCCGGGACCTCGAGCACCGTTCTCGCTATTCGCTAACGTAAACAATAATCGATACGACAACACCGCGAGTAGTTACATACTAAACTCAACTCGAACTAAAATGTTACTATACCATCAATAAAAACAAACAACACTAGTAAATCATATTACATCGTTATATAAATATAAAATTATATTAAATCAGACGATAGAATATATCTAAGTATAAAAAACAATCTCCGTAAATAGATAACTAGTCTAGTATAAAAAATCTTTTCGTATGTTTCCTTAGGCGCTATCCGTTAATACATCACAAATCCTTAATAATTATCCATCTTGCAAAGGCCTCATGGAATTACAAATGCATCTACACTGAGATTCAGTCAATATTTATATGTCGTTGACCGACGACAGATCACAATCTATTCCAGTCCTTTCGATTCACTCCGTTGTCTTTCCGCACCGACCATAGGATTCAACATAAATACAATTAATTAGCTACAGGAAACTCATAATTCCCTATCTAACGAATAAATATAACGGGACGACTCGGCCCCGCCCCCCACGCCGGGTGGGCGGGGCCGGCCGTCGATAGCCAGCATCACTTCGCGGTCGCACCGCTACTCGTGTAGTATAACTATTAAATAGCTTAAGATTCCTATCGATACAATATAAAAAATAATATGGTAATAAAATTAACATCATATTATTGCTTCTGCCCGTTCCCGTATAGCGATTGGTATAGAAAAAAATCTTATCTACTCGCTCCCGGGCCGGAAACGTCGGCCCGGAGTCGCACACGTACCGTTAAAATTCATCACTCACTCGGAATACTAGAAGGTCACACCGGGCAAGTCGAACGCACAACCGAGACAATACTAAAACGAGGGACCCGTCGACGGGTTTAAGAGGCGAGGCCCGCCCCGGGAGCACCTCCGATTAACCCTATGTAGGAAACGTTCGCAGCGTCCGGACGCGGGGCGGCGGGGCGGCGGCGCGGGGCGCGGGGGGCGCTCACGGCGCGTCGAGGCCGAGCCAGTACATGGACAATCAGTCGAAGCTCGCGTCCATGTGGTTGGCGTAGAGCGCGGGCGGCGGCGGTACCGCGCCCTCGAACTTGCGCGTGTCGGGGTTGTAGGCGGGGTGCTTGAACTTGCAGTGCGTGCGCAGGTTGTCGGAGCGCGTGTACGTGGCGCGGCACAGCGGGCACTCGAAGCGGCCCGGGAAGTGCACGTGGTAGTGGTTGCGGATGTGCGTCACCACCTTGCCGCACAGCTTGCAGCGGTGCAGGTTGAGCGCGCCCGCCACCCGCTCGAACGTCAGCCGCATGTGCCAGCCTTTCGAGCCTGCAAGTGTCACACGTCGCCCATTTCTCTCGAGATCGTACCATAGATGCACTTTTCGGGGCGCCTGGGCCGAGCGGGCGCGAAAAGTCATCGGGCCAAGGGAGCTCGCGCTCGCCGCACATAAGCAAAAATCTGTTTATATGCTCGAATGGTAATTTTATTTCAGGAAGTTAATTTAAAATACGCATCGGCGTCAAATATTCCCAGGAGGTATATCGTGAAGATATTATAATATTAACTGAACGGCAGACGTTACCTACACCATAAAATAGAAAAAATAGTTTTAAATCAAAATCTACAGGTAAAATTGGATAAAAAAAAGAGTAGGGTCTGGTTTCTAAGAGTGATATTACCGTTGGCACTTGGGTCAAATGAAAGACAGGTACTGAAACATTTAAAACATATTTTGCTTATATGCGACGGTGGCATAAGATTGCAATGATATATCGAGCAACCGTTTCACTATTGTGAGTAACAATGCTGCAGAGCCAACTCTGAAGCATGTGTTTTACAATTTTCTTTACTTTTACAATTTTCATCTCGTACAATACAGAATTTGTTACTGGTTGGTCCTGCAGTCATTGTTAGTCCAGAAACTCAACCAAATGAAAAATATTCGGTATCAAAGATTAAAAATCATATTGGCATAAATAGTAGAACTTGGAACTCTAAAGACAAAATTAGTTTATTCATTTATCATTTATCATCCGATGAGTAAGATTTGTAAAATAGATATATTTGCTGTCTTCTATTTTGCTCAAAGTTCTACTATTAGGATAAATAAAAATTGGTAGTTATCAATTATATTTAACTCTAATAACAAGCTTCTTTTAATATTTCATCAAGATATATACCATGTCCTACAGCTAGTAAGCGTCGATAAGTATGTAATACATTTCGAGTTAATGGTCGAAATTTTAATAACATTTCGATAAGAAAAATGATAAGTTATACGAGATCCATGCAGAAATGAACCAATGATTGAAGAAATGGTGTCGGTTATTCAAAGTGTTATATTGCGTGAGGATATTAATCGTAGTTACTGTACCCAAGGCTTTATACACTATGCAAAATTGAGAGATAGGTCCGCTAAAAAGAAAGCATGGAAAGGATGAAAATGAAAAGAAAGTAGGTTTCAAAAAAAGGAATATATTTGCAACGAACACACAATAACGAAACTTAGATACAAAACTAGTTTGACGCCGATAAAGTTAAAAAATATATTAAATAATAGGAGGTATCATTTCGAATACATAAAGTTATCAGTCTTGAATTTATGTTAATTAATGTATCTACACATGAGCTACGAGGTACAATAGGTCCACACTATAAGCGATAGTAGGGTATACCACTCAATAATGTCGTTAGATACCTAAACACATAAGGAAATCCTTAACACTAGTAATACTCTCGGTAACGTTAAATCCTACACAAGGCCAGCTTAAATTAACAATACTCAGTCAGCGTATTTACAGTATTGTTCAAAATACTCAAAATGTAAAATGTAACGGTAACAATAAATATAAACACACGGCGAATTTAAATTGTAAAGGTAACTTCAGTGTGAATCGGTCCGTGCATTGCGTTATACAATTCATTAATTTTTGGTACAATTTGAAAAGCTTAATGTAGGTTATAATATTCGTATGACATGATTAACAATATCGAGGAAATGATAGGACGTCGGCCATAGTAAATTATACTCGGGCAGCGCGGTAATATTTTTTCGCGATGTTTTTCTTGTAAATAAAGTTAATGTTATAGTTGGTATATCGCGTGATGCGCTCGCTCCTAACTGTACTTCACTAATTCAAAATGCTCCTAGCATTCAAGCGTGACATCTTGTACCGTTACTCGAGCGAGACCTATCGAGATTTTCTAGTCATCCTGCGATTAAACCTAGGAGGAGATTGAATTTCAATTTATACTCGTACGCTTTGATGCGACTACGTAATTAAATAACGGTTCAAAAAATATGATTTTAAGGGAGATCGCACACGTCACACTTTTTGTGTGATCGAGTCTGCGGCTTACATACAATCTGCATGGCGCGTGCCATCAGAATGTATGGAAGCCGCAGACTAGATCACACAAAAAGTGTGACGTGTGCGATCTCCCTAAATATAACAAAAAAAGAAAAATGGGACGTACCATAGAGTAAAAAAAATGTTTTTCTCATTGCACAAAATATATCTGTAGTTTTTATCTGCTTGTAGTTTTTTTATCCTGATGATTTATTTAATGACGGAGGCTAATAATTGACTATGACCGGCGTCCACGAGACCCGTGTATGAAAATTAGTGAGACAAAGTATGACACCCCTCGGAAAGCATAGAAAGAATGTTAACAGTTCGTTAGTACACCACACCTTAGCCTAGATATAAAATAGCTTAGTAGGAAAATGTTAAGTCGTAACGTCAGTCTTTTCATTAAAATAATACAACGGGCTGCCTGCTCAGATTAGTCATTTACATACAACAGGAACAAACCCACGGCCCACATAAATTACATTAAAACACAAGCCTTCAGATTTTAAAAGATATACTACGACGATCGTTTCAATAAATACTGATTTATTTGCCACAATATCTAGCAGCGAGATCTATAAAATTTTTGGTTCTAGCGACTAACACTACCCTAGCGCTTGTATGTTCGAGAGGTTATTCTCTCCTAGGACGGAGCAGTGTTTCATGCGGACGTGCCGCTTGAGGTTGTCGGCTCTCGTCAGGATGATCGGACACAGAGGGCACTTGTGCCTCTCCGGGTTGTGAGATTTCATATGTTTTTTGATATTGCTAACATTTTTGCCGCACACCTCGCACCGAGTCGGCATACTACTGTACTTGTGGCCGAGGGCCATCTTGAACGATTTGACAATGTCGTTAATAGCGTGGGGGCCGAACGGCTCCGGTCTACGGTTTTCGTCGGCACAGTTATCACCTGGAATTGTGTTGACAAGCGGTAAGTTTAGGGCGAGTTCGGGCATGCGACCCCCACACTCCCGCATGCTGCCTACCTCCACGCAAAACATTACTTCCAAAAAATATATTCGAATAATGCCCGACCTACGTCACGGAGGCGCCAAATCATTTGCATTTCGAATGTTTATTCACACCGATTTCTTCATAGATATAATCGTAATAAAAAGCACAAAAAGAGAATTAAAAAAGCGTTAAATTAGTGCAAATTAGATGAGATCGAGTAGCAACACCAAGCTGGTTATTCACATGCACGAGTACGATGCGCGTATAAATAAATAGAACTCTTTTTTTAACAATAAAAAGACCATCGGATCTCATTCATGAACTCGAAAGTCTGCTTACTTATACGCGATGGATGATGCAAATTATGAAAAATCAAATAAAAGAAGCCGAAGCGACCAATCTGCTTTGATTTCGCTTGTCGCAGGTAAATTACACATACATTAGCTTACAGTTTATCAAACTGTGGAAAGCAGATTGATCACTTTAAAGTATAAAATATTCTACAAAAAGCCATGACCACTTTGAATTGTGCTATTGCTTTTTGACTCAATTTTAACATTCCATAAAATTTATCATAAAACAAGGCAATTCTGGCAATAACAAGCACTCAAACGTGATCGTAGCTGCAGAGTAAACAGAACTAACGAGTAGGCCGACAGAGATCTCAATACGTTTGAAAGTGACAGTCGCGCCCGACACGCGTATATTCGCCCGTTTGTTTAAAGTCGAGGTACTCCTTAGTTGTCTACTCTGGTAGCTGTGACAATGTAACTCACCATCAATGGTGTCGGTCTGGTCCGGGTGGGGTTGCATCATGGGCTCGCTGTCGTTGCAATCGTTGCTCATCTGGTGTTGGTTCAACATCGTGGCCATATCGTTCACGCCCATACCCTGAAATTGTTACGGTCACATCATAGTAAGGAGTTTTAATCGCATCACTGTCAATAATATACTGCAAAGAAACTGCTTTACCAGTAAGGCCGCTAATTTGATAAATTGTTGATTAAACTTTTTTAAAACACAGAATATTTTTTTAGAAGTTGATGTATGATTAACGTGACCATTATTTCTTTTTGTCAGAGCGGGACAAATACAGAACCCCCCCCCTATTCTATTTCAAAGTGTTAATCTCAGGAACTACTGGTCCGATTTGAAAAATTCCGTCAGTGTTATTATCGATGAAGGCTATAGGCTATATTTTATCACAACAAGACTAATAAGAGCGAAGAAACAGGAAAATGTGGAAAAAACGGGAAAGTAAAAAAATATATAATTAACTATGTAGTTATTCATATCGAGCAAAATATGGCAGAATAATTACGTTTGTTGTCTGTATGCGTTACTTCAAGGCATTGCACAGGCACTTCAAACATAACAATACTTTTAAATTATTGTCATTTGGTCTGTTTGCAAAAGCGGGACAATTTCGGCCTCGCGGGGGACAGCGGCACAGACTACCTGAAAGCGGGACAGACTACCTGAAAGCGGGACTGTCCCGCCGCAAGCGGGACGTATGGTCACGTTATGTATGATGCTCATTTCGGTTGTTTTTAATTATAAGGAAAATATTTTAATCATTGTTTGTTATTAATTATTCATATTAGCTGTAAAATTAATATCTTGTAATTGGTAGGAAGGGAATAACGTTACATATCCTATTTTAATACATATATCAAAGTTTAAAAATAATAATAACCGAGTAAAGCTCACGGTCCATGTTATTTTGATAGGTTAAACGTTCAAGGTACATCGTGAAACGATTTGCATATTTCTAACATTAGGATGTATAAAAACTTCACATTATTTATTCATTCAAAGGTCATCAATTTTAATGCATGAACTTAGGCTACTCTTGTACTAAGTTATTCAGAAAAATGCTTGTCTATAAAAATTCAAAATGGCAGATTTTTTATCTGAATCTAATTATACATATTTTAATATTTCTAAAACTTGCCCGCTGGGAACTTTCCATAGACAAAGGTCTTTATATATATAGACAAAGGTATAGGACGTGTATACATTGACTTTAGCAGTTTATAATCATTGCGAAAACATATTTAGCAAAATTTATGAATATCTGTAGAAAGTTTGTGATAATTTAGAAATATTTTAATTTCAATTTGAATTAAAATATGAAAGGATTAATTTAACATTGTTTATTTATTTCTATAAATGTTCTATTTCAATAAAATTTCGACGAGATATTGAAAGTTTATAATTTATTGCTATGACCCTGATAATATTTTAGTTTTTATGATTTGTGTAGTAAAATACTGGTTGGTGCAATTTGTCACATTTCATACACATATGATTTAAGATTTTCCTAGCTTATGAAAGTTATTTTAAAGGTCTCAGTTCTTAGAATTAGAATCTGGCAATAGCTACTAAGTACTAACTTACGAAAATGCAATCAGCATTACACCTAATATGTCGAAAAGGCCCGGCCATTTTCCCATGTACATTGATAGATAAATATTCAGTGTGTTCTCAAATATTTGCCCAGGCAATGTAGCTGTTCATCAATAACTGTTTAACGCGAATGACAACTTGACGAAATAAAAAAAAGTCATCCCATCTCTCTACTACTCTACTAATATATGACAAAATATGACAATTTAAAACTCGTCGCGTCCATGACTGACCGGCAGATGCGTTTGCTCGTACGCCGGGTGCGGGTGCGGCAGCGGGGGCGGGGCGTACGGTGACTCCGGCTCCTGCTTGACCAGCGGCGCCGGCGATCGCTCCCCGCCCCGCTCGCCGCGCCGCCCGCCGTGCGCCGGCGGCGGCGTAGACCCCTCCGACCCCGAACCCGTCGACCCCTTGCCCGAGCTCTTCACCAACCCCTGCACATTACAAGGACACTTTAGAGGCTTTCATGACATTCGCTTATTTGGTGGAAGCTTATCCAGCTCCCTTAACTTTGATGAAGATATTTTATTGCTTACAGTCATAATTTAAATATATTTAAAGTCGATTTAAGAATTATAAACTTCAAAATATTGACATTACAACTTCTTAAATTGTGTTTTAAAAAGTGCAAATGTACAAATTGCGACCATAAGCAATGAAATTCATGTTCATCAGAGTTACATAATAGAGGTCCGAGTAAGTCCCAAAGTCATTAACCAAATGATGATAGTAATAATTGACAGCTAAGCGACAAAATATCTTCGCATGTTTTGCGGCTTACGACGAATCGCCTGCTTCCACAACTTCTTCCGCATTCAGAGAAATCCACTGATCACTTAAATTTAATTTTAATATTAAGAATTTTAAATTAATCTTAAGTAGTCATTAAATCTCTCTGAGTGCAGAAGTTGTTATTCGTCGTGATTCATTTGAGTGCAGCGCCATCACAATCACCTCATAGTGATGATACGATAGGTTGATCTCTTCTCTCGGCAGGGCGGAACTCTTCCGTCTCCGCTTCTCGGGCGGGGCTTGCGGCGGCTGCGGAGCGGGCAGCGGCGTGATCGCGGCGGGCGCGTGCGCGGCCGGCGGCGTCGCGAACTCCGCGCGGGACGACAGATTCTCCGCGCTCGCTGACGGCGTCGACCGATCTTCCGACTGCAAATATTTATACTTTTTAGTGGATTATGATAAGGTCGATACACTGGCAAACAATACATTTTAGTGTATGATAGTTAAGTTTATTTTAGACGGCTAGCTTTAGATTTTAAGATTTATTTTTTGGACACTTTCTAAACTTCTAATTCCGTTAATTCTTGTAGTATACTCCAACGAATGATCAAGAATTTTATGTAATTTTTTTCAAGATAAGTTTATGATGATGCCAAAAATATGTGCCAATAGCCAATTTAGTTAGCTCAATTTGAATTTATCTAACGAATACTCGCGCTCAGATTTTAAAACATAACGCTTCTCGCGGTCAGCCAGTATATATTTTTGTCTAGTTGTCTAGTCTAGATTCTAATTTACTGGAGGACGTGTGACGCTCTCTAGCGAACCTGTTTGTAAAAATCGAGTCCATCGTTAAAAAATGCACAGGGATTTATTTGCATGAAATCATTAAAATTTACGAGCCACGTACCTACTACACCGAGAGTAATAAACTTTACCTCGAGGTAACAATTTTAAAACGATAAGTGAATGTTTAAACAGGAGTAGCTATAGGCATATCAAAGGTTTAAGGTCGAGTGTGCAGATTCTAAGCGTTTAATTGTGTACACGCGTGGAACGTTGGCGAAATACATTAATAACCGTCGAGCGTTCGGCAATAACTTCGAATCTAAAGGGTCATTGAGCGGTTCGCAAAAACGCCAAGGTCGCCGCACCATGCTAGGTCTATGTGTGCGTAGACAAGTCTGTTTGACACGCTACGCCACTAGTACATATCGATGGCTCGCTAAACGATTTCGAGAGAATCATCTCACGGAATCGATTTCGCGAAGGTTTCTAAAATCATCAATCATAAATTCATAACAGTAAAACCTCGATCTTAAAAATGTTATTTCCATTTTGAAATTGATATTTTCCTAGTTTGCGTAAATGATGAATAATAAACGGAGATATTTTGCGCCGATCGCGGCAACCCACGAGCCGTTATCGTCGATATGAGCGTCTTCAATCTTCGTGTAATTCCAGACGTGTGCCGTTACCATTGACGGTAAATTATATAAGCGGCCATTAAAAACTTCATTTGTGCAAAATTATACGAAATTATGCAGTGCCTACAGGGCGCTTGATGCTTTCGTAGGCTGCCTTTAAAAACTGTAACTAACTTATTTATAGACTACGTTATTGAATTTTAGAGTAGTTTTTAGGACTTTTCAAGTTGGAGACAGCCGACAGGGGACTTGTTTATTACTTTAGCTAGTTATTTATTGTTAATTGCTTGTCAAGGCATATTACGCACACCGAGTACTGTCGTGTACATAGTACACCTACGCCACGTACTTTCCGTTTAGTAAATAATTTGGCCAAATATTTATTTGGTGTCCCACGAAAGTTCTTCAAAATAGCCATTAGACGAGTTCAACGGCCATTGGTTAACCCTTAAAACACTTTGTGATAAAAACATTTTTAAACTATTTAAATACAAACACTTTACTTAGTGTTTTGTCCTTATTTAATGCGTTAGAGAAGTGGTTTGCTAGACAAGGATAAACATTATATAACCGTACCGTCTGTATACACAGAATGAACCTTTTTATTATTACTAAGACGGACAGAGTCTAGACAAAGACTAAAGTCTATTTAAAACCTAAAAAAACAGTACGTAAATTACAGCATGTTGTTTACGATCGGAGATAAGTGCTAAGTAGTCAGTTATTAGTCGACGGGTAATGAACATGTAACCAGTGCGTGTGGTGAAAAGCATTTATCCATGGGCTACGTGACGCGACGCATCTTGCTTTCGCGAAAATAACGCATCTTATGCCCTCTCGAATTAAGTTTGGCAAACGAACGCTATCGCAGAAATCTGTATAGCTATGGTAAAAAGTGTTGTCATGTACGAGCTGCTCAAAACGATATTAAGTTTTTGCCGCCAGATCAGTGATTACACAACAGCCACTGATATGTATTTATCGACAGTTGGCGCAAACTTTTACCGCCTGGCCACGGGAAATTCGCCTATGCGAAATTTCGCGCGGTACGACCGGCGAAGCGTCTTGCGACTGAAACAAACAAACGTATAGCAATGTACCCCAGGAAAATTAAACATTCGACCTCGGAATAATTCGCATAGAGCTGAAAATTGGTAGAGACGTTATTGTTATTAGTATACCATTATAAATAAAGCCTCAAAAGTCCCCGGCGATCCTCCTTGTGCAAAAATTTTTATTCAAGGTCAAATGTAAGAAAATGGGGTTTTTGCTATTTATTTTTCAAACGGTACATTTTATCATAAAAATATGTATGACAAAAGTGTAGATCATAAAAATCTCTACAAAAAATATCTTTACACTTTTTTTCGTACGACTTACCAATCGTTATAAATAGCGGGCCTATAGTTGGGAAAATCATATCTATGTACTTATATTATAAAGCTGAAGAATTTGTAGAACTACTGGTTCGAATTGAAAAATTATTTTTGTGTTAGATAGTCTTAGATATCGGAGAAGGGTTTAGGCTATATAACATCACCCTGCTACCAATAGGAGAGAAGAAATAGGAGAAGATGTGAAAAATACGGAGAAAACAATTTGAAAGGGCTTATCTCACGAACAGCTAAAGCAATTTTTATATTATTTGGCACAGGTATAGAATAGACTACGTGGAGGGACGTAGGCTATTTTGTTTTTGAGGAAAATGTACGATTTCCGAGAAATTTATAATAAACGCGGGCAGAGCCACGCTTAACGTCTAGTACTACATACTAGGGCTGTTTGACATGTTCTCGGCCTGACATACTTCTGAGTGCCTTGCAAGCGTACTGTTGCTCTTCGCGACTCGAAAAGAGATAAGATTTGGTAACGGTAATTAGTCACGCAAAAGTCTGTTTGGCTGTGAATAGCCCTCGTATGCTGTAGTACAAGAAGTTCTGCTCCATTATGTATTTCACAGAAACCGTACATTTTCCCGAAAAACAAAATAGCCTATGTCCCTCCGCGTGGTCTATTTTATATAATATGTGCCAAATAACACAAAAAATGCTTCAGCAGTTTGTGAGATACGCTCTTTCAAATAATTTTCCCCGTTTTCCCACATTTTCCTCTGTTTCTTTGCTCCTATTGGTGGCAACGTGAAGTTATGTAGCTCAAGCCTTTCTCGATAAATAAGACTATCCAACGCAAAACGAATTTTTCAATTCAAACCAGCAGTTCCACAAATTTTTGAACTTTATAATATAAGACGTATAAGTATGATTTCCCAAACTTTAAACCCGCAAATTATGAGGAATGGTAAGTCGTATGAAAAAAGTCTCTGAATATTTTTTGTAGAGAATTCTATGATCTTGCCATAACTATTTTTATGATAAAATGTACAGTTTGAAAAAAAAAATTGGGAAAAACATAATTTTCATACCTTTGACCTTGAATATTTTTTTTTGCACGAGGATCGCCGGGGACTTTTGAGGTTTTATTTATAATGGTGTATTCAACGTCTCTACCAATTTTTAGCTCTATGCGAATTATTCCGAGGTTACGATTTTTTTGCGTCTAAATAGACCGGACTAATGTACGTATCATGTCACGCGCAACGGCGACCGGCGACGCAACCGGCGAAATGTACCGAGCGGTTCGCGCCGGCGTCTTGCGGCGCGGCGGGCGAGCTAAACAAAAGTATGAATCAGTACGGCGCGGCGCAAGCCACGGAGTCGGGCGGCACTCGCGGCGAAAATTGCAGTGATCAAACGAGTTTAGTCGTTTACGCCGCGAAAAATGAACACAGAGACTTTTATTGCTGAAGTACTAGCTAGTACTTAGCTAGTAGTCTAGCTAGACCAGCTATTTGGAGCTAGCCAGCTATTTCATAAGAATATAATAGAAGGTTTCAATACTCATTCTGGTATACTCAAAAAAAAATTCTGGATAATATATTCTGTATTTCTCGTACTTCTTGTGGAATTCTCAATCTATACCCCGATTCTTATTCAAATCATGTACTACACAATCTCTTCCAAATATTAGGTCTTGAACCAAAAAAAACGATAACTGTCTAAGCCAGTGGTCCCCAACCTTTTTTTCATGCGGGCCACAAACATGTTTTGGTCTTGGTGTCGCGGGCCGCAACAAAATTTTTTAGGGTTAAAAAATAACATTCTTCAAAATTAACGATTTTAAAGTGAAAAAAAATTAACGACTATCACGTAGACTTTACGTTATTTTGCCGGTGGGCGTGAATTTCAAAATTTTTTAACATCACGCGGGCCACAAATAAAGTCCCGGCGGGCCGCGGGTTGGGGATAGCGGGTCTAAGCAATATTGAGATAGTTTCGATAGACATTTTGCTGTCGGACTTCCCTGGTCGCGGCGGCGAACGTGACTGCACGTGGCCTGCAAACGGCGCCGCGCGAATGGTCGTCGCGCCCACCGCGTCGCCGTTCGCACCGCCGAACCCCGTGGCCAGGCCGTTATAATAGCTGTATTAAAATAAGTGTGTATCTAAGAAAAAAACTTACCTTAGGATTTAATGTATTATTTTCTGTCAAACCTCTAACTTGTAAACTTTCAGCAGTCTTTAGGAACATTGGTAGCATATTTTGGCCAACATTTACTTCTCCCTGAAAACATAATGGATGTTATCATCTGATCCTATTAATGCATGATTATCTATGTAGACATTACTCGAATATTTGGTACTTTAGATTTATAAGGGAAAATATTACCTACATAATTGAATTATTTCTGATTGTCATCAGCTGATAGTGTTGACGGTTCTCATATTGAGCTTCTCATTTATATTAGAAATATAGCTTACAATAGTAATTTATTACATTAAGAGCCTGTTTCACCACTTCCTGGTAAGTGCCAAATAGGCTATCCACCACTTAACTTGACAGATGAAGTATGGAGAATCTGACAAAAAAGTTGTGAATAGCTTATTTGGCACTTTATCAGAAAGTGGTGAAACAGGCCGTAAATCTACCAATAATAAAAACTAATTAATCATTATAACATTATACATATCAAAGTATTCTATGGGTGTAACAAAAATAAGTGATAATACTTTAGGGTGTGTACGTGTTCCTTGTAGAGAGTTCACTGTGAAAGTAGCAGCGCTGAAAGACCAAAATTTTTTTTTACTTTTGTATAGGGAAACTCATGACGCTCAGGCCCTTGCCCATACAAAAGTGAAAAAAAATTATCGTCTTTCAGAGCTGCTAATTTCACAGTGAACTCTCTACAAGGAACACGTACACACCCTAAAGTATTATCACTTATTTTTGTTACACACTGCCCAGTCCTCACTAATAAAGTGAATCTCTTTGTTAGTATAGGGGTATTACTTACCTTATACATAAAGTCCAATAATGATTTCATCTCGCAGAATCGCACATCTTTGAGGAATATGATCGGATGTGGATGTGAATTTTGTAGGAATATACTCTCAAAATATGGTGAACAAGCCGAAAGTATCGTCTGGTGTGCCTAAAACAATAAGAAAAAGTTTATACTTTGCAAGTAAAATAATTGTATGTATAGGCCTATATCATACTCGGCCTAATTGATCAAAATCAGGTTACATAGTAGTTTTGGCGCCAAACGTAAAATATCGTACATACATAGAGTGCCAACATAAATTCCCTCACATTTGACTTAACCATAGTCTGGTAATAATCCAACAGCCTTGAAATATGTTTGAATGTTATGTCCATTATGAGACAATGTGCCTCAAATTCAAAGGTTTTTTCAGTTACAAGATAGTCATCACTTAAGTTATATAGTACTTTTTATTGTTTAGTTTCTGCCTATGATGAGGATTACCTCATTACCTTAGTCATTTAATAGACAATAGCAAAATTACTTCACGGCTGTCAGAAATATTGGTCACGGAATGACAGAAAATGGATCATTCAGTCCTTTACAAATATATGTTTATTAATAATAATTGCATATTGTATTACTTAAACAACATAGAATAATATACAAGGGACCTAAGTATATCCATTATCATAAACATTTATACAATAAGCTAAAAACCATTTCAAAATAGGTCCTTGTAACAGTATTTTTTAGAAAGATGCCTAGGCAAATGTTGTCTAGACAAACGAGAAACATTTGAATGTTAAGATAAGAATTATACAAAACCAGAGTCTAGGAATTTTTAGAAACAAGCTACATAAAGATCTACTAGAATTCTTAAAAGACCCTAAAAACCTGCCAGAACTTGTTGGACAAGTTTTTAGGCTATAAAATTTAGAAAGTTTACAACATTTAGCTCCTCAGTCGTAGACTGGCAAACTGTTTACTATCGACCTACAAAGTATTTTATTGGACAATCATTCTAGAGGAGATGCCTCTGAGACTGCAAATGATGCACAAAATTGCAACATAATTTTTATCGCCTATGCAGATATTTTTTAATCACACAAAAGTCACAATTTTAAGAAATTAAAAAAAAGTGTACCTAAGTTTTATTGACTAATGAAACTATATTTTAAATGAAGCTCTGAAACTACTTAGTAGAATGCAATTGAATTTGACAGAGTAATAAAGAGTAGACTGTAGGGAAGATACTTTTTAGTGCAGCAAAGTTAAGACAACCTTTCAAAACTAAAATACATAATATATTATTAGCTTTAAATTCATTATCAATGATAATTTCAAGGATCTTCTTGATCAATCTGTCAGTTAAAGTTGAGGATGGCTAGATGGAATTGTCTATGGTCTTTTAAAAATAAAAATCTGTTAGAAAATTAGTGAAATGTAGGAAAAGATCCTAAGTGCTTTCCCGGGACTCAAAGTATCTCGAAAATCAATTCACCGGCTTGGGCGTTAAGAGGTAACAGACGGAGACAAACTCGCATTTATAATATACTAGATGACGCCCGCAACTCCGTTGCGCCAAAATTCGTTCATCGCGCGGGAACCGTAAATTTTTCTATACTATCCCATGTCCTTTCTCGGGACTCAAAATATCTCCATGCCCAGCAAAATCGGTTCAACAGTTTGAGCGTGAAGAGGTAACAGACAGACAGACACACTTTCGCATTTATAATATTAGTATGGATGAAATAATAGGAGATGTCCCTATTTTTTCCCATACTTAAAGCAAAACAGTAAATTACCAGATCAGTTTTAATCCATACTTCCATCCATACTACATATCTACATAATATTATACTACATAATATTATAAATGCGAAAGTCTGTCTGTCTATTACCTCTTCACGCCCAAACCACTAAACCGATTTAGCTGACATTTGGTATGGAGATACCTTCCCGTCCTGTCCCGGGAAAGGACATAGGATACTTTTTATCCCGAAAAAATGTACGGTTCCCGCGCGATAAACGATTTTAGGCGCAATGGAGTCATCTAGTTACCACTAAATTACAATGTTTATTATAATATAAGTTACAAAATATAACACACTGTTTTTGCTACCAAACTCAAGTTTGGCTTGTTACTAGAGCAGTAATAAGCCAAACTCTTGTCTAAATACTGTTCAGTATCACGAATGGTGCTATACTGTTCCTTACATAGGTACAGAATCCACTGTTGAATATGTGATTTTGTTGAGTCTTATTATTTTTCATAATACTTACAATATTATGTAATATTAGTAGATAAAAATTGATCTAGCCTTTAGATCACAGGTTCCCAAACTTTTTTTTCTCATAGACCACTTTAAATATTTTGCTGAATCCGGTCTCAGTTGGACCTTTAATTTTGTGTAAGTCACAGTACAAGGAACCAATAACCTTTGGAGTGTTAAAAAGTAAACAGAAATATTTTCTTGTTTTGTAGCTATTTAACACAAAAATTACCACACTTTTACTCATTTCTAAATCTCGTCGCTCTGTAATATTTAATATAATGTTGTCTGCCTATATTCATAGGAGAAGTCAAATCGGGTCACCTAATTTTTATAGACCCCCGTTAACGACTCGTGGACCCCCATTATTTTTCCACGCAAGCGTAGACCCCTATCGGGCTCCCGTGGACCCCATAGGGTCCACCTGGACCACTTTGGGAATAAATGCTTTAGATTATACATAGACTTTAAATTTTTATTTGAGGCGTTAGCCTTGTATAACTTAAAACCTAATATGACATTCTTGTCTACCTGAATCTATTTGCATAGTTTAGCTCTTAAATTAGGTATTAAATTTTTATTGGTTTGTAGCTTCAGAATAGTTTATCATGCAAAATGCAATTTACTTCTCTCAATATAGACATATTGAGAGAAGTAAATTGTGTATTACAAAGTTATGTTTATTATTACATGCATCTGTAATGACATAAGAGTAAACAAACATTTTGATTTGTCAACAATATTAAATTCCAAGGCAAAGGATAAGTCCACAGTATTTTAAATGGAAATAGTACGATTGCTGATTTTATTTTATGATTTTGGTCTATTTCAGACACATTTTCAGTCATGAAATAGGTGTAGCGGTTGCCTCGGAGGGCAAACTAATATTTGTTTACATAATATAAAAATGTTAAATACCTTAACAGTCTCTCCGTCACATGCCAGTGTGACATCACACAGCGCTTCTCTCTGCAGCAGGCTTGCGAGCACATCAGTCAGGTTTGTTGGGTGGTTGTTCCAGCGCAAGCAGAATTGCTGGTCCATTGTTGGTGCTAATGTCAGTGACCGTGCTGCAAAGTGTACTTCACATTAGAAACAGTGCCAACTTCTTCTAAAATTAGACTGCAAAAAATTCGCAAAATTGCAACTCAAATATTGACCGACGATAACTCTCAGCACCGAGACCGTATTACCTGTAGGTAATTAGACACGTGCGCTAGTTATCAAAGCAAACGATAGTCATTATGTATAAAAATTGCTGCTATAGGGCCTAGATAGTAGAGCGGAGAGATAAGTGACATCAGCGGCTCGAATTAATAGGGGCCGCGGGCAGTGAGCTTACTGTATTCCACATTGACAGTTAGATCGCCGAGCGCCGACACATATCTACTTGTTGCATGCTCCAAGCGAGACCCATACATTATGTAATTTAGCTCCAGAAAGTATACGGCGGGGCCACCGACCCTACGGGACGCGAAAAGCTCTAGCCGTCTATAAAACGAGTTTAGAAAAGTAGTACCGCTGGCCAAAAAAATCGCAACATGCTGACACCGTTATAATCGCCAAGCTGGATGTGGTAGCTGCGAATTTCGGGCGCGTGGTTTCAGGAAATTGACAATGCACCATTATTTTAGTTGTTACTGGCCTCGGCGCGTGCCTGGAAATACGCAATCAAGGACGAACGGGATTTCTAAACGCGTAGTTGTGTCAACTTTAACTATTTGTAGCGCCATTTGCCGATCCCGTATCGTAGAATCTTAGATTTATCAATCAACATTTTTCTTTTATGCACATTTACTTCACTATCACTAATAAATAGAAACTATCTTGCACACAAACTCAATAATTCCTAACTCACCATTTGCAAAATTTTTGCCATCACAAACGCCACCCGACCCCTACCTTGCACTGTCTTTTTGACCACACACACATCTCGATTTCCGTGTTCACTCACGGCACCTCACGGCCTTCGGAATATCTTTCACATCATAATCGGCAAGTATTCGCAACGCGAACTTCATACGTATGGAAACGACGCGCCAAATTTAAAATTTGCACATCTCATATGAAATTTTATGTCATTTTAGGACATTGTTTTGAATAATAAATATTATTTTATTAAGTTATTCTACTACAATTGCACAATTATAAGTTAATATTTGCAGTCGGTGAAGATTTAACAGAAATTGATAGTATAAATGAAATGTAGAGCAAAAGTAGAGAAAAAGTGAGGTTAGAATGTAAACAAACAAATTACCGTAATCTATCTTGAGTTTGCAGTAAATAAACTAAACACGTAATAAAACTCTTACATAATTCCACTTGTGTATGAATTAAAATATTCAAAATAATGCGTTATTTAGAAAAAATAATGGATTTCTAGTGCAGAAATAACGTTGGCCTTGACATTTTCATCTTCAAACACAATTTGCACATTTTGTCTTTTGTCAGTTGTAGCGCCATCTGTAAGCTGTACACTAAACGATACTGACAGGCAGACATGTGTCTGATAGTTTTGTTTGTTGCTAATTGTACTAGATGGCACTCGTATGCACTTCACTCTGCAGGACAAACTTTACTTGTACTGTTGGCACTCTTGAGATAAAATCCTTGCGAATGCCAAAAAAGAAGAATCTATAAGCCTTTCCTCGCCTGCAAAAATCTGCACTTAGATAAGCACGGCCACTATCCCTCTAATAATAAGTATCAATAATTTAGTGCTCGAATTTTGTTTTCTATGCAAATGAAGAGAAACGTGAAATGACGAGAGATGATTATAATATTATTATCACAGTGATAATATTATTGTAATGTAAGTTCTACTTATAAAATACGACAACTACCGATTCTACCTCGAAGATGCCTGCTGTATCTTTTTGTACCTAGGCACATGGGCGCCGGCAAAAATTATTTCCAAGGGGTGCAGATTTTAGTTTTCTTTCTTTTCTTTTTACTTTTTACGAACAACAGTGACTGTCTATTTACGTCAACAAATACATTTAGTGCCGAAACATTACGAACTATCTTTGTACGGCATGGTAATAACTAATAGAGTTACAAAATCTTTTATAACCCTATTTATTTCAATAATTCCTGTTGATTCCGAGATTCCCAAGGGGTGCAAGTGCACCACCTGGCACCCCCCTGCCGCGCCGGCGCCCATGCCTAGGCACGTTATAATTCTATGGACTATGACCTAGGTCCTAGGCCAACGGATGGACTCGTATTAAGACTCCACATCAGTGGTCCCCAACCTTTATTCATGCGGGCCATAAACATGTTTTGGTCTTGGTGTCACGGGCCGCAACAAATAGGGTTAAAAACTAACGTTCTTCAAAATTAACGATTTAACTGTGAAAAAAAATTCACAACTTTCACGACGACTACATTATTTTGCCGGTGGGCGTGAATTTGAGAATGGTTTAATATAACGCGGGCCACAAATAAAGTCCCGGCGGGCCGCATGCAGCCCGCGGACCGCGGGTTGCTGCTCTACATAAAATTGCTTTTATGAGCCCTAATCTTTGATTTAGCATTCGGTAGCTACTTGGGTAACACTTTACTGACCTGCATATTAGGTTTAATTTTGTCGCTTCTATTTTTAACTTTTGTCTAAGTTTGGTAATAAAATTCTTACTTTGAACATAATATCTTATGTTATAACGTCTATATAAATGACAAGACAGTAATTTGATCAGTAAATTATTTTCGAGTTCATGGGCTAACTGCTAAGTAACTCGGTAATCGAGACGCTTAACAAACAGCATAGTGATGATGAGAGTGGCTAGCCGTGTCGGTAATGTAATGCAGTGCAAATGAGTCAATCTCACGGGGTCGGGTGGTCACACAGAGCTATTAGGAAATCGATTCGTTCCGAACCCCATCGCCATCTAGAGCGTTCCAATCGTCCCGGTAATGGGGAACGCGAATTTAATTAATTATTAAATTCCCTTTGTATATAATCCGTCTGGATACCTCCGGGCGAGCGGTGATGGCGTGACGCGATAACGAATTCGGCCTGCGAATCGACACCTGCAATCTAATAATGACGCGGGAGGGGTTTATTGCTCTTAGTTTTCCAATCTAAACAATAGAAATTCACCGGGTGCGCGGCCCGCGGGAGACTGAGCCATCTCTATGTAAATTATGCGGGAAATGCGACTTGCGCTCATCAGTCCGGGCACGTGGCGCACCATCACGAAATTACCGCATTATATTTTAAACAGTCATTAAATTATTATTTACTGAGATTCCTTTTGAAATCTGCACCCTATAAGTAATGCTAAGGTGTGTAGACTCTACATTACGAATCACATCACCCTGTTTTTATTATGAAGCCAACGGCCGCGGCCCCACACCCATACATAATAAAGCAATTATTATTACACCGTACATATATTTTTTTTAAAATTGAAAACAGTGACTTACAGCCGCATTCAGCGACAATAATAATTTATTATAATGACTACCTACTTACTGAAGTTGTTCAGTGAAGGTTTTAATAAAAGTGTAGCGTGTACACTTAAACAAAATATCTATTGTTTCAGTGCCCACTCAATATGCTCATAATAGCTTTTGACTTAATATTATGAGTTATCTGAGTGTGGCAGTAAATCATCATACCTTTTATATAAATCGTCATACCTTTTATATAAATCGTCATACCTTTTATATAAATCGTCATACCTTTTTTAAAAGTAATAGCAATAATTTATACGTACCCAATAGCGCAGCACACATTTTTGTAGAGGCATTCGCAATGTTCGCTTAGCATTTGTATAGTCATTTTTCTTCGACGTGCGAAATCCTATTTTACTTCAAAAGAGGAAAAAATGATTAGGTAAGTACATTTGTTATAACATTCGCTGGCCATCATTTACTAAAAAAAAAGAAGTAAAATAAGGAAATAATAACAAGAACAGAAAAGAACGGATATTGATAATATGTTATATATATTTACATCTAAAACAATAATTTTAACTTTGTAAATGATAGGTGGATGTGGTGTACGTAGTTTTAACTGGGAAAGACTATTGAAACGATGCCAAAAATAAAGGAAGGTATTTGCCAAATCTTTCATTCGACTATCTTTATGGACGTCTTGTAACTTGAAAATTTCTTTTGTCGTAATGAGGTCTCTGATAATGTAAACTAGCAACTTTTTATGGGATAAGCTCAAACGTGACATTTTTAATCTTATCCAGCACTCAGCAGACTTCATAGGAATTGTTTTCTACCGATGAGTTAATATCTATAATCAAGATCTTTTGTTTAATTTAATCCTTGTTTAATTATTAATTTAGCCTGATCCAGGATACAAGCCTCGCTATTCTATTCGCTAGCAGCTTACTATACTTGTACATAATATGACATATCTCTTCTACCTATCAGTGCAAACAGCAATTTCTACATGCTACATAATATTTAAGTCTAGCCATATCCCAATCGCCTCTTAAACGGTTTATAAAAAAAATGTAGCTACAACATACTTGTTAGCTACCTGTCTATGGACGAACTTTGACATAGAACAGAAAACGAGTTACTTAGGTACTTGTTACTTGTAGTAACTGCGTGGAAAGTTCCAGTCTTAGCTATCGAGAACCCTGTCCTTGACAGCACTTGAGCTTCCAACTTTACAAAGGCTGGGATTTTTTTTCAATTAGATTAAAGAGCAGTAGTACAAAAATTAATTTATCGGTCCTTTATATATTGATCGAACGGAACATCTTTATAATATAGGAATTTATAAAGTTACGTAATATATTTACGAGTTCTTATAATTAGCTTATTGGACCACTGAACCAGAATTCGTAGGAAACTGCACACCAGAGAAAAAACTATTTTGAAAAGTTTGCTTGATTGTAGCCCTTTTTCTAATACAACTAGATACATTATCTACTGACTTACCTACTTACCAATTATATTGGTCAAACAGCACAATAAAATAATAAAATAAATATTCATAAAACTCAATTAATAAAATAAAAACTTACGAAAATAATTAGGGGACTTTGTAAGAAAAGTTGAAAATAAAATGTGAGAAGTGTAGAATTCGCTTCGCCTTTATCCTCGTCGCTAGCATTTCTGAAAACATAAACTAGGGTTAATAAACAGTTTAAACGTTATTGTAAATAATATTTAATTTATAAACATTATTATGGACTCTACTTATACGAACTATGTTCAAATGTGTTTTGAGAATGTTATTTAAAAAAAAAAAGTAAATTAATAACATAATATTATTTTGTGTTGTACCTATGTAGGTTGTATAATATCGATAAGTATTTATTTCCTGGTTTTTGTATCTAATCGATTTTAATTGTACTAAAATGCCACAAATACATAGAATATGCAATTTTACAATGTAAAGCTCTACATAGAGCCTCCTATGGAGGCTACCAATACATGAAAACGCACTTCAATCGCGTATCCCTTTAGCACCGAAAAAGTTTTTCGGATTCTATCTTTCCACGATTTCTAAATTCTAATAAATAAATTTTAATTTAGAAACTGTGGCAAGTGCTCTTTTTCCTTATTGAAGGGGGTCATGTACCTACTTAAACATGTTTTTAGTTGTTAAAAAATGTGGCTTACATCTTTAATCCGTATCACTGAAACCACTTTATTGTTTTATATTATTTTTACATAATTTGGTAAAATGTAGCTAATTATTGTATTTAAAACAAAAAAAATAACATAAAATTCGCTTTGTTCCTATTTTCTTCAGCATAGAAAACGCAACATTTTAATTTCTATCGCTAGAACTATGGTGATAATAAATTGACGATTAAAAATAAATAACCGCTTAACAGTTAAAGTTTTTTTTTCTTTCTACATAGTACACGCTGCAACATAATATCTATCAAATTACTTATTATGTTTTGGCTACGAAAACATACAACGATTTTATCAGCAATCTCAATAATTCATAATATTTTAAATTTAAAGCAATTTGTTTATAGATAACGGCGATAAAACATTTATTTACATAATATCTTAAGTGTTTAGCTTCACAATAATTCTCCTATCGGATGAACGCTACGAAAGTTAATTACATTCATAAATCAGATATTTAATTAGGCATTAAAACAGAGTGATAGCGAAATATTTATGTTACAAGGATTTTCTTTCTTTAATAAAATATAGGGGAAAGTCTGAATCATTATTGTTTTTGAGATTTTATAAAAGAAAAACATTGTTTAAATTTGTTAAAAATAGCTTTTTTGAATAAAACAACTAAGTATTTATTGTTTTGCTTTTTGGCCCTCGTAAAAAAGTTGTAATATTTGATGTTGCAAAATTTTAATATCGATATCTATTTCTATATCTACATTACCTATATAAAACTCAAAGGTGACTGACATGGTGATATATCAACGCACAGCCCAAACCACTGGACGGATCTTGCTGAAATTTTTCATGCTGGCAGATGTTATGACGTAGGCATCCGCTTAGAAAGGATTTTGATAAATTCCAACCCCAAGGGGTTAAAATAGGGGATGAAAGTTTGTATATAATAATACTTCTTAACGCGAGCGAAGCCGCGGGCAAAAGCTCGTATACGTATTAGTTAAAGGTATAAGAAGATTTCGAAATCGTATTCGATGAAAGACTTGGATAATTTTCACTTCAACGTTTAATTTACCGTCTCTGATAGATATCTGATCGGATGAATGTAAGCGCGCGTTCACAGCGCGACGTAGACAGGTAATTGTCACGCATAGGGCGGCGTTATACAAAGTCAAAGCCTTGTGCGTATAAAGGTACCGCTGGTGAATCGCGCCGCGCCTTGTTTCTAATTCACAAAGATGTAAAGCCGCAAACTGGAGCGTGTCTACGCACCGTCCTCGACACACTTATCTTCTATCAAACTTTACAAAGCTAAATATAAAACTATGCCATTGCTAATTAGTATTTAAGGTTTTTGCTACATAAGGCTCTGTTTGTAATCGTGAAGTGCTATATGAAGCTTAGTTAGTTAAGTCTGTCGCTTAGAAGATACACTGTAAAATAAGATACAATACCGATTTTAGTGAAGAATGAGATTTTATTACGTATAATTAAATAATATGTACAGTTGATGTAGCGTAGCAAAAGATGCATTTTAAACCCTATTCCTTAGTTTTGCATAAATAAAATTGATACTGAACAAAACATAACCGGAAGTTTTTAGTAAAGGCATAATGTAGAAAAATTTACGGCTAAAGAAGATGTTTGTTTTCATGAATTTTTCATGTGGCACAGAAAGCTATGCGTTGGTTCATTCTACGACCATGGAGGCATTCTTTCATTACAAAAATTACATCTATTTATGAATATTTTACTATAATACGAGGAACTCAAATATTGAAATACTCAACTCAAATATTTTTGTAATATTGCACTTCACAAAAACTTGTATTTCTTATCGTTTGTTGGTTTACCCACTAGTACGATAGGAATTAATGGAAGTACAACTAAGATAGCATCTCATCTAATTCCGGTAGCATTGTAAAAATTCAATTAAAACCTGAAAGCCTTTTAGTGAGACAGTAAAGACTGTGTACATAAACTGGCAAACATTTAAACAGCTATTTCGGTTTGGCGCAATAAACGGTTTAATTTAAGGGCATTCGGAGCTGTTGTCCTCCTAACCTACTGCAGAGAGCCTCGACTTTTTTCTTAAACGTCAAACGCATTTTCATTACAGAGTTGCGGTCAAAGAAATTTAAAAAATCCGCCTTAAGAAATTGTAGGCAATTAGCGAATGTTAAAATATTAAGTCAAGTTAGTCGTGTTAGTTTCTTGTGATCGCATTTAGAAATATTTAAAGTGCTTAACGAATATTTTAACATTAGCTCCATAGCGCCCTTTATAGTACGAGTTATGTCAAAGCCTATGTTAAACATACATAATTATTTAAATATATCCGGTTATTGATAAACGATGTGAAAATAGCTATAGAAGATACCAAATAACGTTTTTGACAATAATTGATTTATGTATATTTTTGCAGCCTCCTAGTTTAACGATACAATAGAATTTTTAATGTTAATTATAGTTATCAACTATTATCAGTGGCGTAACTATAGGGTGGCAGAGCTGGCAAAATGCCACGGGTCTCCGGCCCAAAAGTCCCCGGTCCAAGAGGCCGTGAGGTCAGAATTTTTTTATACATTGTTTTATTTTTACTGATTGGGCCCCATCAATTTGCCACGGGCCCCGGATGTTATAGTTACGCCACTGACTATTATTATCGTTTGCTTTGACTATTTTGCATAGGCTCCTTGCACTTGTATATCAATTAGGTAGGTCACAAAGTGAATATATACGAAATACCTATATAGGTCAGACCTAGGCTCAATGTATTTGACAAAGAGTAGCTACTAGCTCAGAGAGCTTATGCAGATATCCCGACGTAACTAACTCTATCTATGTTGTTAATTACTCGTTACCATACAATGGAGTGTACAAAGTGTAAAAACCGGCCAAGTGTGAGTTGGAATCGCCCATGAAGGGTTCCGCGGCAGCAATAAGGTTTATTTTTATGAAATTTAAGAGATTTTGATTAATTTTTATATTTTAATTGATTTAATAAAAGTTACATTAAGGTTTACCATTTATGACGTATAAAAAAACTACCTGCTAGATCTCGTTCAAACCAATTTTCGTTGGTAGTTTTTATAGTAATGTACATCAGTACATCATATATTTTTTTTACACTTATCATGCCCTACTTTAAAAGTTAGAGGGGGGGGACACATTTTACTACTTTGGAAGAGACTCTTAGGCAAACTATTTAGGTTAGAAAAAAAAAAATTATGTTAGAAACCTCTAAATGATTAATTTTGAAGACCTATCCATATATACTCCACACGTATAGGTTTGATTAATTTTTTTTGTTTTAGTTGTACCTATGGGGAATTGGGGACCCCTAAAATTTTTAATATTTTTTCCATTTTTTTATCAAAATCTTAATGCGGTTCACAGTCTTCATCTACTTACCAAGTTTCAATAGCATAACTCTTATAGTTTCGGAGAAAAGTGGCTGTGACATACGGACGGACAGACAGACAGACATGACGAATCTATAAGGGTTCCATTATTTTCCATTTAGATACGGAACCCTAAAACTGCCATGTAGGAGCAGAGCATAGAACCCTAAAAAAGAATCACATTCCTTAATTTTTTAAAAGGTTAGAAAACTGTCTGTTTTAAGCGAACTAAGAAATAATAAGTACTCAGTGCAATTAAGATCAAGTTTAAATCGTTTATTATGTTTTCATTATGTTTGCTGTTCTGTACTTAGCAACAGGGCTCATCGATTTAAAATACTTACAAGCAAATATTATGGTTCAATGAGTTTAAAGCGATAGGTCCAGTAGCCGTTACATCTTTTAACACTTTTGCACCTTAATATTAAGAAAATAAGGTCGAAAAGTGTTTGTTAGAGCTAAGCGCACTAACGGGACATGTTATAACGATAGTTTACAGTTTTATTCTCTCATATGCAATTAGGTACTATCTCTAACTGTATTACATGTGGAGTATGTTGCACGATATAATAGCTTTTACACTCGGAAACTTTTCAAGTGTAGTATATAATCAAAGCTTTTCAAGGGCAAAATCAAAGTTGGAAATAGGTCATGTGGTGTTGGTGAGTTTCGTTACTCTATATTAGTATTTTGAATTTAGAAATGCATCTACGCGTCGCGTTTCGGTCTGGATTTACCCTTAGATACCAGTCATAAAAGTATTTTGAATTCAGTGCAATATCAGTGACTATAGTATAGACTCTATGTATACTATAGTCACTGATATTGCACTGATTTCAAAATACTTACATACTTTTATGACTGGTGTCTAAGGATAAATTCAGACCGAAACGCGACGCGTAGATGCATTTCTAAATTTGTACTGAATTGACAGACTTCAATTGCGTGAGACGTTTTGCAAATCTGTGAAATCCATACAGATTTAGAAATGCATCTACGCGTCGCGTTGCGGTCTGAATTGACCCTTAGGATATATCTATTAATTTAAACTTAAAACGCTTAGATTAATAATTGTGTCTGTCTCTTACCCTTTCCTGCTTGTACAGCAAAATCTTTTTTTTTTTTTTGGAATTTTGAGTCCCGGGAAAGGAACAGGACAGTTTTTATTTCTGAACAAAGGCGACAATATCATTGCAGCACAACGCAGTTACAGACAACATCTAGTATTTTAATATAATGTAGAATGAGGCATCTAAAGAAACTATTTGAAAATATATTTTTTTAAAAGGCACTTATAAGTAGTAATCGTAAATCACCTTACTTAATTTGTAGGATATTTTGGCACATTAGTGAGGTATTGAGTGAAAAATATCCCGTGATTACGTTTTGATATCAAAACTGCAGCAATTATATTTTATTGTGATGGTGACCTGATTTTTCTTAGATAAGTAAATTAAAATTTTAACCAGTATAAAATATTTACAGGTGTGAGAGCAGACCGTGTTTAAACAGACACGATGTGATGTGGCAAGTGAGTCATGCGTGAAGTGACAATGGGTACATGTAATGGCGTCGGGACGCTTAGAATATTGCAGGTATAAAACTGGATTTTTTAGAAGTTTCTTATTTCAGTCTTACAAAGACTATGTAAGGCCTCTGAAGGATCAATGTTATAAAACAATATACTTAAATATTATATTCTGAGAATACTAATAATATTATAAAGCGGAAGAGTTTGTTTGTTTGTTTGAACGCGCTAATCTCAGAAACCACTGGTCCGATTTGAAAAATTCTTTCAATGTTAGATAGCCCATTTATCGAGAAAGGCTACAGGCTATATTTTATCACGCTAAAACTAATAGGAGCGAAGAATAGAAGAAAATGTGGAAAAAAACGGGAGAAATTATTTGAAAGGGCTTATCTCACGAACTACTGGAGCAATTTTTCTGTTATTTGGCACAGATAAGAAGCAGACCACGTGAAGAATCATAGGCAATTTTTATGGACTAATTTGTCTGTGAAATATCTAATTTACGCGGGCGAAGCCGCGCGAAACGTCTAGTCTATACTTATCTATACTAATATTATAAAGCGGAAGAGTTTGTTAGTTAGTTTGTTTGTTTGTTTGTTTGAACGCGCTAATCTCAGGAACCACTGGTCCGATTTGAAAAAATCTTTCAGTGTTAGATAGCCCATTTATCGAGGAAGGCTATAGGCTATATTTTATTACGCTAATACTAATAGGAGTGAAGAAATAGAGGAAAGTGTGGAAAAAATCGGCCAAGTACAAGTTGTACTCGCGCACGAAGGGTTCCGTACCACTACAGAGCAAAAATAGGCTAAAAATTGTATTTTTTGTATGGGAGCCCCTCTTAATTATTTAATTTATTTAAATTTTATTATTAATTATTAAAGAACAAATACAATTAAGTATTTTGTGAACATTTCAATTGCCTATGTGTTGCCGTTATTGATTAAGAGCAAAAAATAGCAAAAAAATCACGTTTGTTGTATGGGAGCCCCCCCTTGAATATTTAACTTATTTTGTTTTTAGTATTTGTTGTTATAGTGGCAACAGATATACACAATCTGTGAAAATTTCAGAAGTCTAGCTATAGCGGTTCTTGAGTTACAGCCTGGTGACAGACAGACGGACAGACGGACAGACATCGAAGTCTTAGTAATAGGGTCCCGTTTTTACCCTTTGGGTACGGAACCCTAAAAACGGGGGGAAATTATTTGAAAGGGCTTATTTGAACGCGCTAATCTCAGGAACTACTGGTCCGATTTGAAAAATTCTTTCAGTGTTAGATAGTACATTTATTGAAGAAGGCTATAGGCTATATTTTATCACGCTAAGACTAATAGGAGCGAAGAAATAGAGGAAAATGTGGAAAAAACGGAGGAAATTATTTAAAATTGCTTATTATCTTAAGAAACTACTGGAGCAATTTTTATGTTATTTGGCACACATGAGCACGTTTTCTTTTTTTTGCGGAAAAATGTAAGTTTTCCGTGACATTCCTAAATTACGCGGGCGAAGCCGCGCGGAACATCTAGTAATATTATAATTGGGAAGAGTTTGTTTGTTTGTTTGAACGCGCTAATCTCAGGAACTTCTGGTCCGATTTGAAAAATCCTTTCAGTGTTAGATAGTGTATTTATTGGGAAAGGCTATAGATTATATTTTATCACGCTAAGATTAATAGGAACGAAGAAATATAGGAAAGTGTGGAAAAAACGGGGGAAATTATTTGAAATGGCTTATATGAACGTGCTAGTCTCAGGAACTACTGGTCCGATTTGAAAAATTCTTTCAGTGTTAGATAGCGCAATTATTGAGAAAGTGTATAGCTTATATTTTACCACGCTAAAGCTAATAAGAGCGAAGAAATAGAGAATAAAATAAATTAATTAATAATCAAAAAACCTGACTGCAAAAAATGAACTAAAAAGAACGAAACAAGACCTAATTCTGCCGGAGGCATCGAATCCATGTTTTAATTGATACGACTCTTGCTTACGAGTTTCATGCCAGGATAAATAGAAGGTTACATAGAAAAATGTATAAGAAGAAAGTGGATAATAAAATGCAGTCGGAGGCATGTCGCACCAAGTTTAACATTAATTCATAAATCATAAAATATTATGCCTCCGACTGTCATCTAACCATTTCGACAATCAATCTAATAAAAAATTGAAAAACTACCGTGCTGATATAACCATATTATATCGTAGGTACACTTAGAAAAGTGTACCTACAATACGTTATAATAGGTCTGTACATAGGTTTGGTACTGTTTCAATGTATGTTTCTAGTTTAAAGTACCAAATCATTGTTTTTTTTAATACTTTGTCATTGAATTTTCATCTTGTTTCAGTAATGTCAGTTAATTTTTAATTAATATTGGATTTATCCATGCAGGCGGATTTTGGTTTTTTCTTATTTTATTACTAGCGGTCGGTCGCGGCTCCACCCGCGTGGATGTCGGTGAGCTCTGCAAAAAGCATACTCAGGAAAGACTCGGTCAGCAAAATGATTCCCAGGTCAATTCACAGACTCCGACACTAACATCGACGATGCAGTCATTATACGCAGGCTGCACCCTGCACAGATTGTCTTCCTCCCGCACGCGCACCCGCCTTGTGACGCCAACTATCGTAATATTTTAATTTCGCCATAATTTCAAAACCAAATGTCCAATTTTATTCATTCAAAGACTAAATATTATCTACATAAACTGTACTTAGTAATGGAATAATTTATTTTGATAAGTAGTAAAATAAACGCGTTTAAATGTAGTAAAAAAAAAAATTAAGATTTTTTAATAAAAAAATGGTCGCGGACTTTTTTGTAGATATTTGTAAGTTCTAAAATTACTTAGAATTTTATGGTTCTATCTTTTATAGTTTAGGCAGCGTACGTAAAATAAATAACTTTTCTGGTTGATTTTTTACACCTTGCGTTCGAAGAACCCAAATATCTTACGGAACCTTATTTTTTCCAAAATAAAATTCAGCCTATGGTCAGCAAATATAATGTAGAATTCCAATGGTAAAAGAATTTTTCAAATCGGTCCAGTAGTTTCCGAGCCCAACAAACAAAAAATCAAATCTTTCCTCTTTGTACTATTAGTGTAGATTTATCGTTCGATTTAATATTAAAACTGCAAGTTATATACATATTTAGAATCAGTGTTTAAAATTCTTTATTTTGATACCCCACTCGATATGCTTGGCAAATTTTTATTTTTGTTTACCTCACGTTAAGGCGTCAAACATCCGCCATTTTGGTTTTTTCTTAATGTCACCTATCTAAGAACACTCGGGCTATTAAGACAAATCTAACGATACCTCAAATGTGAAAATCCGTTTAGCCGTTCTGAAGATACGAGGTAATAAAGAATATTACATACATACTCGTAGAAGATACGCGCTAAACACATAACCCTCCTGGCAGTCGGGTAAAAATGTGGAAAAAACAGGGGAATTTATTTGAAAGGGCTTATTTGAACGCGCTTATCTCAGGAACTACTGGTCCGATTTGAAAAATTCTTCCAGTGTTAGATATTCCAGTTATTGAAAAAGGCTATAGGCTATATTTTATCACGCTAAGACTAATAGGAGCGAAGAAATATAAGAGTGGAATAAATGGGAGAAATTATTTGAAAGGGCTTATCTCACGAACTACTAGAACATTTTTTCTGTTATTTGGGTCAGATAAGAAGTAGACCACGTGAAGGATCATAGGCTTTTTTTGTAGACTTATTAAAAGTAAAATATCCACCGACCACACAACCACGTGGTTATCTAATTTACGCGGGCGAAGCCGCGCGGAACGTCTAGTATATAATATTATAAATTTAAAGAGTTTGTTTGTTTGTTTGAACGCGCTAATCTCAGGAACTACTGGTCCGATTTGAAAAATTCTTTCAGTGTTAGATAGCCCATGTATCGAGGAAGGCTATAGGCTATATCATATTAAGCTAAGATCAATTGGAGCGAAGAAATAGAGGAAAATATGGAAAAAACGGGGAAAATATGTGAAATTGCCTATTATCTTAAGAACTACTGGATCATTTTTATGTAATTTAGCACACATGTAGAAAAGATACATACATAAGCTATTTTTGCGGAAAAATGTACGGTTTCCGTGAAATTCCTAAATTACGCGGGCGAAGCCGCGGGGAATATCTAGATTCTAGTATAATATAAAATATTATAAGTTTTAAAGATAGAAACGCCTAAGCCACATACTAACAGTGCTCGTTCAGCAAAATGGACTGTGATGAAAGTCACCATAATGACCTCTTTATTGATAGCTCTTTATTGGTAGAGTCACAAATGTTCGTCCGAAACAAAGTCGCTTAAAGTTCCTAAATACGTCAAACACATTCGAAAATGTAATTCCATTAATGAATAATATTCAGTTAGAATGCATGTTTTGGTTACATCTAATTCCAGGATTAAGTTCTAGATTATGTTACAAAGTTTCGGAGTTGTCTTTCATATTAGAGCATTGTCTGAAATTTCTCATCGTATTACTATTACTATAACTAATGGGACTCGTTAAACTTGTGATGTAGTTTCGTAGACGCGTAATGATTTTACGAGCTCTATATTCTAATTAATGAACTAAGGCATAGGACAGATCAGGGTTAAAGGTATCCTTGGGTTAAACATAATGGTATTTCTCTCGTTTATTATGAACTAGATGACGCCCGCAACTCCGTTGCGCCAAAATTCGTTTATCGCGCGGGAATCGTACATTTTTTCGGGATAAAAAGTATTCTATTTCCTTTCCCGGGACTCAACGTATGTCCATACCAAATTTCAGCCCAATTGGTTCAGCGGTTTGGGCGTGAAGAGGTAACAGACCGTCAGACAGACAGACAGACAGACAGACAGACAGACACACTTTCGCATTTATAATATTAGTATGGATAACTAACTAGTGAACTAACAAGATATCTAACCTAGAGATAATTTTAATTTAGATTTGCGTAAGTGATAGGTACTACACACTTTGGCGTAATTGGGTATGTCAAAACTTTACACGATATTTTTCTCGCGAGATGCCTTGATTGGTTTATATAACAAACCAACCCAACGATTTATGGTTTCTCAAAAAACATTTTTTCAACTTTTCTAGAGTGTAATGTTATTACTTTACTATCAACTATCAACAGCAAGAATATTATGCTGCGGGTCTTTTAGCTCAGCGAACATATATAAATATCCCGCGGCATACGATTATTCAAAACAGAACATGAATTACCAATGTAACTGTATTCGGACATCGACGACGGACTACTGCGGACGACAAGCCTGTCAATTTTTGACCTGAAGGCAGAATACTGAACATGATACGCCGCCCATCGAAATACGATACCAAAGAAACGTAACACACATCTATCGTTTTGATTGTGGTTCCCTTTACGGGCACAAAAATATAGTATGTAATGATAATGACACACTCAAGCTACAGTTTCGATTAACGCGGTAAGAGACCGCGACCGACATAAATTCAAATAAAATTTTACTTTTAGGTGCTGCGCAGACGACAGACTATACGCACAAAAAAATCGTATAATTCGGGCACACCGCATAGCGCCGGATCGCGCCACGCCGCACAAAAAGTGTGCGAAAAAAATTGAACGTTTGCTTCAACACGCGCTAACGCAAACGGCGCACACTTTTAGTCTGCAACCTGCATTAATTGCAGTGATGTATTACCATGGCGCCAGAGATCGATAAGAAATACAAAACAGACCAGCAATTTATGATACTTCTAAGGCAGAATATCATAAATAGTAAATTGTGGGAAGAAGTATGCTGTAATGTATATTCAGCTCCTGTTTGGACATCGTTGACGTCTAAAGAAAAAATAAAATACGGATTTTTTAAAAATTAATTTAAATTACGGAATTTAATATGGAACTGTCCCTTCAGTAATCTTTCCGAAATTTTTAGGATGTATCCAAGATGTACCCATCATTTTCTATTTTTTCTTCTTTTTCTGTACTTCAAGTACGAAATAATACTTCGCGATCTCTGCACGATTTCCATAGCGTCTACATCCCTACAGTTCAGCGGACAGAATGATCGAAGATATGCGTCGTGTGCGTTTAGTCTGTGAAAAATCCGCGAACGACTTTTTGCGCGCCATGCAGACTTTTTGTGTGCCGCAGACTCAATCACACAAAAAGTGCCGTCTGCGATCTCCCTTAATGAACTATTAGCTATAGGTTTCATTTTCTACCGACATTGGTCTAGCAATCCATGCCTCCGCTGTTTTATAGAGGCCTAGAGCAAAATAAAACATATGGCCTAGGTCATAAAGTGACATTTTATTTGAATTTTTGTTAGTCATGTCGCTTGCGGCAAGGATCACCAGACACTACCTTAACACTCTTTTTCTGCATATTTCATAGCGATTGGTATCGCTGAAGTACTTTTCTGGTAGGTACTTAACAACATCCTTCACGCCGTCTGGCGGTCAGCTGATGTCATACTCAAAATTAGGAAGTAAAGCCAATGACAAAAATTAGCATAAAAGTGTGATATTACTACCACGCTACTCTTGGAACCATTTTTGACCCAGCTACGTATCTATGGTATCGTATTTCGATGACGCCGCCATATTGTAAAACCCAGTTTGAAAACTATTCACGAAGTAACAAAGCACGTATGCTATTCAAGTGGCTGTGATAAACGCTGCGGCGCTGCGTAGTGATGAGCTACAACGAATTAGCAGAGTTCCTAGCCAACACGTTTTCTCAATCGCTTCTTTATAGAATCTCCGACCAAAATGTATAAAATTGACAGATGCATTCGATTATATGAAGTCGACATTCGACTCATGTAATGTCAATTCCACGCATTTTGATCGGCGATTCTAAAAAGAAGTGTTAAAGAAAACGTGTTGTCTAAGCCCTCTGTTTACTCTGTCTGAGTTCTTTGCTTTGATTCTGAGTTCTTTGCGTTACCTGAGTTCTTATGAACACAGCAAATTGATTGCAAAGCGGCGTCACTCAAAGCCTCAAAGACGTATGCAACTTTTAAGGTTTAAAACATTTCTAAGGTTAAAAATAAGTGCGACTAAGCGTGACACACTTTAGTGCTACAATCTTATCCTTGGTATTATTTGTTTACTTGAAATTATATGATGTTTATTTAGATCCTTTAGTGTGGCTGTTAGCATGTTAAAATGGCTGTAATCATATCATATTGTACTTTAAGAAAAATAGATATAAGAGTTAAAAAATTCAAACACGTCTTGTGCTACCGCACTCAAGGGCATTAATTAATGATGATCAAACTTCAATTTAATGAAGAATTTGACAGATAATGGGGCTTATGTCAATATCCTTATTTAATTACAGTTAAGTAATTAAAGTTATTCTCTGAGTGCGGCGCTTTTATGGTAAAAGTACAAATAAACACACGAATGATGTTAAAATTATGAAACCTATATTTCTAATGGCGATTTAGACATGATTTCGTTGACACCAGACCGCAATGTCATTCGCAGTTATTAACCGTAACAATGTCCATATTGCAAAGTAATTTACATTTTACACACCTACTATATTGTCGTTATACTTTTATCACTGAAAGTTTACGTTTTACATCAAAAGTAAGAGTTGGAAAAATTACTATCTTATTATTAAAACCATATCAAAACCGTAACTATTTTATTAATTTACTGTAGTTAGTAATTACACATGGCTCCGTTCGCAAAAAATTGTATCCCACGGTAATCGTTCATTTCCCTGCGATATAAATTTCCCCGTGTTCTACCACTATATTATATCATTTATATCCACTCCCGATGTCATAAAAATCGGCCCGATAGTTTTGATGCCTATTAGACGCTAACAAACTTTTCATCTTTGTATAAACAATATAGATAAGTTAGGCGTGTTAGTTCTAAGTTCTAACTTCATCTATTTCATAAAAATTGTTGAAGAAAACCATCTTGATCTCTTCATGTTATGTCGGTATAAACCGAGCAATCAAAATTGGGCTTCGGACCTACAATATTCGATTCTATCCTATAACTAGAAAGTTTTAATTTTTTCATTCGTTTCCCACATGGTCGGATAAAATCCACAGAGATCTGGGATCCACTTTTTTATTTTACACAAACCGAAATTTTGTTGCCAGCTCTCGAACTTGTAACGAATCACGATCTCTTTCGTTTATTAAAATTGATTTTTGTAAAAAAGAAACTGTCATGTAAGAGCTACGGCCACGCTACGGCGTTGCTACGGCGTAGCTTCCGTACTTACGTGGTTTTCATCGATTGTAAATTTTTTTTTAAGTTAAGTAATAGCTTCCACAAATCTGAGTGGTTTAGAGCATGGTATGAGAGTGTGGGTTCGGTCCCGTTACATAATATACTGACACTATAACAAACATGGAAATATATTTTTGAGGGTTGTACCATCGAAGAAATTAATTCATAGGCAGTTGACAGACCCACCGCCTACGCCATTCGGGCGGGCTCGACTAAGTTGTGTCAATTCAATGTTTAGGTGGATCCTAAACCTACAATAATATGGTGCAATAAAAATTAAACTAGCTCAAACTGTCCAATATTTACCCTAAACCGTTAATAATATTGCTCAATACACAATACGTAATATTGGGCATAAAATAGATCGTCTAGGGGTCGCCTTAGTCGTGATTTATCGGTCTCTGGTTTGTCGGCTGGATTTGATATAAAGCGACCAAATTACGTTGGTCTGCCATCTGCCTATAATTCAACCTCTCTGATGGTACATTATGTAATTTACCCTGTAACACGTGTTCTCGTAAATGAGTATTAAATAGCTGCGGCACATGAACGTGTTGTGCTCGCTCGCGTGTCAAACGTTGTAAGCTTCAATCGAGCTCACAGAATATCCTGTGTTTACTTGTAAATTGTCTCACTTCATTTCACAGGATGAATCTTGAATTATGAGATCATTAAATGGGATGATAAGAAATTCAATATCAATTAAATATTCTTAGGTATTTTGTCTATATCTTTCAAAGACGAGTTAAAAGAAGTTTGAAACTATCAAATTACATCTCAATTAACAACTTTACAAGATTTGTTTAAAAATATTGAGAGTAAAATGCTTCAGACACTAACTTTGAAGTTAAAGATTCTTCACTAGGTTCTAGGTCACCCATTTGAAGAGAGATACGTTAGCCGTCTATAGAATTTTGTTAAGTAATTTAGAAGATTGTTGGTGTTCTTTA
Source organism: Polyommatus iphigenia (assembly GCA_963422495.1). NCBI lineage: Eukaryota > Metazoa > Arthropoda > Insecta > Lepidoptera > Lycaenidae > Polyommatus > Polyommatus iphigenia. The sequence goes on from OY730179.1 coordinate 10,744,615, forward strand.
TTTTAAATCTGGTCAATAAAATATTGTTATTAGTAATTTATTTATATATCTCACTTAAAATACTTATTTTTAAATTTAGATTTATTATAACGGAATTTAATAAGGAGAGACTATTACTCGCGAGAAAGGGCAGCATAGTTTTTATTGCATGTGTTTATTGACCGCGATTCAGGAGTTCATAGATACTGTCGCATACTATGTATAGGAATTATTTTTTAAGAATTAGAAGCTTCAATTTTTGTTGACACTAATAAGCCGTTCATTCATACGTGATAAGTTAATTTTTTTTATGTTTTATTAAACAATAAACATTAAAAAAAAATTTAAGTTTTTGGGAACTTAAAAATAAATGTTGCGTTTTCTAAGAGAAAATGATGGTATTTACTTCATTGAAAACAGTCGCTTGTAATAATTATTTATTACATCGCGGGCTTCAAACCAGAAGGGCGTATAAAATGTATGTATGTAATGTACATTGTACATGCAAATTTTCAGTTGTAGAGATGAATTAAACAAAAACTTATTAAGTTTTTGTTGCTTTCTGAAAAGTAGGGGCTTCTGGTTTGAAGCCCACTTGTTACAAAATATTGCATGGCGATAACATAATTCAAGACATGAGTATATGAAGCCGGTAACTATATCATTTTACAACATAATAACATTAACTAATTTTTCTCTTATATTTGAACAAACCTAATTTACCGACATCATCATAATATCTAGGTACTTAGCAAATATATCTAGCTATACATAGAATCCACATTTTTTTTCAAATTGAAATCGTTTTCCCGGTTCTAATAGCCTCCATTTATGGAAAAAAATGTCAGTATTCAAATTTTTTGTTACCGGCTTCCTCCACTCAAATCTTTAACTATGTATATGATATAAGCGGGCCCTATACCTACAGTATATAATATTGAACAATATTTTATTGAACAACTTATTTGACTACAGATTGAAAAGCAGGCGCGTTCAATATTAAAAAAAAAAAAAAAACAAATTAAAATTGATCGTCTAGGGGCCCACTTATGCAGTTTGAAGCAATATATCAAATACATAATGGTATGTAACATACCTTTCGTAGTTAAATTCATTCGTTCCTCTTCAGCGTCTGGTAATCAGCACGGATTAACGTCAATTTGGCTGTGATTGGTTCTGGTATGTCAGCTAATTATCCTGAAACATATGGAGTGTATTAGCACAAGTATGCCTTACGAGGCATTTTGTTAATTGTGTCTATACTATTAATATAAAGGAAATTGACAATATTGTTCGCAATCACAAGGTAATTTAAATTTTCCAAATGTGGAAATGAAAATAAATTGTTTTTAGTATACTTTGTGGACACAAAGGAACGTAAAGTGGGACTACTTAAGATGTAAGATTAGTTACATAAATCTATTCTACTATGATGATCCAGTTACTACAAAAAATCGAGCGCTTACGTTGTTTTGTTGAAAGCTAGACTGCCAAGTACTATTTAAGTATTTGATCTGTAACAAAACAAAACGAAATTAAGTACATTGTACTCATGTTTAAACTTTAAAAAACTAAAAATTAAATTTTTATTAGTTTAACATAGTTTACAGCAAATTGTTTAGACCGTTTAGACTTTACACTTTCTATGACTTGTTGAAAAATCAACAGACTTAATTATTAATAAACTAACTTCATTCTTCATATACATTATATATAATATGAAGAATGAAGTTACTCAGTTACCAGTAACAAATAAAATATAGTAATTTATAAATATTTTGACTAAAGACACTCCTTAGTCAAGTGGTGCCCAACTGGTATTGCTACATGGGCTATTTTGAAAATCCCGATAAGCCACGCGGGCACCACGAAGTTGAAAAAAATAGCATATGCGATATAAAGGAAACTAGATCATTTAGTTATTGTTTATTTAATTTATTTGACCCATAATTGTTTACGGGTGCCTAGATAACAGGCCGCGGGCTACCAGGTGCACGCGAGCTACCGGTTGGGCACCACTGGCTTAGTCCTTAATATTATAAAAAGCCTTTTCTACTGTTGCCCATGTAGCACCATTCTATTTTGGCAGTATTACTTATTAGTTATTACTAGTTTTTCTATATGTACCATCGAAGAAATTGATTCATTGACCGATGGCGGACCAACGTCATTTGGTCGGGTTATTCAATGTTAGATATAGTTTGACGTAACGCGACCAAACTATGTAGGTCCCCTATCTGCCAAGGAAATCAACTTCCTCGATAGCACTTGTAAGTTGTAGCTAATACCTATGGCATGTGAAATAGCATCGCGTATCGACCTGCGTTCTGTCGAGAAGTAATTAATATTTGACAAATTAATCCCACTGTACGTATAGTTCCCTTCCAATTACGTTACAGTGTAAAATATATCGAACTGCCACCCAATCGAATAAAAATTAATCCGCTTATGATATTATTACTTCACAGCCTTCCAATTAATTCAATAAAAATAAAAGGCTCCGTTTTACCTTTTAATAGATCATTTTTCCATCCAATCACAAACCATTTATCATAATGAGTAGAGATTATTGTTTGATAACATCCAAGCAGCTTAAAATGTTATATTTTTCAAGCCAATTAAATTATATCATAATATAATTATATTATTAGCTTTTATAAGATATAATATTTTCTGCTCGTTGGGGTTCAGTACTTAGGTCCTAGACGAAAAAACGGATAAGTACTAAGACTGCCCCAGTCTGCCTGACGGATGGTCCGTCTCAAGTTAGTATTTTATAAAAAGTTGACAAATAAAGGTAGTTAAAAAATTCGCTACTTGCTAAATATTACAAAAATAACTATTTACAAACATATTGTTGAGTTTATCTAATTGAAACCCATATAATATTTTGATTCTTCTCCACATTTGTATTTTAGATAATTAAGTTTTAAAAGTTTTGTCACGACCTTGTTTATTTAACTGAGTAACAAAAACAGTTTTAGCTGGTATTATTGAATAAAAATAGTACCTAGTAAAAACAAGTTGAGAAACAAAATAAACCTTTACGTGATTACGTAACACATAACAAGCCTTTTACGTAATGAACTAAAGGTTTGTTTTGTTTCAGCTTTCAATAAAAAGTAAGTAGTTTATTATTATTGCTTTGCTTGTCGATTAAAATATCTTTCCTACGATTTTAATACGAAATAAAAACACACTCGAAGTCCTCATGATAAAACCATTGAAACACAATAAATAAATATATTTTTTCTAGTTTATATAATAATAAATATAAATAATATATTTTTTCTAGTTCATAAAAAAAAACTTTGTAGGTGCGTCCATAGTAATAAAGATGTTATATGATATTCTTGGACAGCACAGTATTAATAAAATTAACCTATGTATTTTTTGTCATGATTATGTGTTTCTCAGTAGTCTTGAAAAAGAATTAATTAATTTTTATTTGATAACTTTATACTGCTCTTTATTACCCTTCAAACCATTAGGACCTTGAAAATATCAACCGAAAACGCAAGAACAAGCGCTGTCCAAAAAACCAAATAAAGCTCAAGTAAAACCACAGGCAAGATATCGCCACCTCATATTTCAATAAAGAATAAAATAATTTTTAAATAAGATACACATTTCGCGTACAAAAAGTGTCCACGTGCATCGCAATCGAACCCGCGACAAAGATATGCTCAATCGAATTATCCGTGCGCTGACCACTTCTCATTCGCCCCACGTACCACATAGTTACATCAATTTGGCCGGATTGACTCACCCGTATACTTCTCTCTACCCGATTTAATACTATCAACAAGATTTGCATGACACAGGACGCAAGGTATAGGGGAAATGCGATATTAAGTACCATCTACGTACGCCGATATAATACAATTTTCGTTCTATTAACATAGAAATCACCGGCGATTCGAATGCACATATAATAGACGCCGTGACCGTAAACGCTGCGACAATGCGGTATTGTCTAAAATACTTATCATTAGAAAACTGTAGAAGCTTTTCCTTTTATTAGGTAAGGGAAAAGAGCGGTGACTATAAATACGTTGGTTTGAGAGGATCTGTTTATGGAAGGGAAGCCGAGCGTAGGTTAGAGTATTACTTAGTGTTGCAATTATTGTCTTATAATATAATGGGTGTGTCACCTGTTTGTTCTCGCCGCTGAAACGAGTGCTCATTCTAATTAAAAGCTTAGAGCATGAAAAAACAGGATTACCCCGTTACTCATTATCTTGATAAATCCTTACTTAATCCATTATTGCCAGCGTTATAAAATAGTTTCTAATACCATAATCAGTCGCCTCCGTTAAAATACGCCAACATTTTTTTCATTTTAACAATGCAATATGAAAAAATATAACACGCTACGATCACACTAAGTTCGAAAGGAAAAAGTTTATAATGTAGTCAAAATGACAAGACGCACAGGCAAACAATAATTTCATATTTTTGTGAAGTATTTTGTCCATTTCCCCCCGTTTGGTGTTTGGACTATAGTTTATTTTTTGGCTGGTGAAAAAAAAAAAATTAAATGAGATACAATCTTTTTCTTAAATTGATAATATTAATTTAGGTTATTTATATTATTTATAATTCTTAATAGAAAAGTATGTTGCAAATGAGAAGTGATATTCACTAGCGATAAACTATAATTTAGCACTTAATATCTTCTATAGGTGTTGCATTAAAATATTAATTAAAGTTAAAATTAATTTGCGGTTTGTTAAAAAATAAACTTGTCACTAACAACTAACAAAATGCAAAAAAGCGTATTTCTAGTAATTGGTAGTTAATGGACTAATCTGTCACTCATAATATTATTTGATATTTCTTTTAAATATAAATTAATGTTTATTAGAAATCAATATAATAAACATTATTCTAAAGATGAAAATATAGTTGTTGCGAAGAAATAATAATTTGAAATTATTATATTATGCGGTGAAATGGCATCATGTAAACATCATCTCACATTCACAAATGACACGAACTGAACTAAATTTAAGATAATATTTACAGTATCATATTAATATTAACGATGTTATGTCAGTTCATATTTGGTCACTGGATTATTACAACAGACAGATAGTAATTAGAAGGTTATAATGCGAAAAAATACACGTCCAATTAATCACACAAGTCTGCAAAATAAATAAAATTACGGGCTGTTTTAGAGATCGTACTCTAATCCTTTTGTTTTTTGGTACGAAAATAACTTTTATTGATCATTGGCCTCTTTAATTTGCAATTTCGTTACTTCTCTAAAATACTTATATTTTGTTACATTTGGTTTGCACGATCGTCTGTGTGTCCCGTATAGCCGTTAAATTACGCATTAAAGGATTTTTTTATAGAATTCCCTAATTTTCACCTGACAGAAATTAACTACCGTCGCCCATGGACACTTGCAACGTCAGAAGAGTTGCATGTGCGTTGCCGACCTTTCAAGAGGGTATACAAGGTTTGCAGGTCGTATTGGTCCAGAAAAACTGCTAGCGACAGTTCGTTCCAGAGTATTACTGTGCGTGGCAGTAAAGTTGGATATTTTTTCGGTGATAGCGGTCAACTTTATCGTGGTGGTCATCATAAATATCCATTTTGGCCAAACGTGGAGACTGGAGAGGAGCTTTTACATGTGTTATTCTATAAACGTTATGATAACTTGTATTTTATACAGCAGGCTATAAATATATTCTAGATGATAGCCGCAAATCTGTTGCGCCGAATTCTCATTTTTGTACATTTTTCCAAAACAAAAACTATCCTACGTCCTTTCCCATCTCTTAAAGCTTCTCCATACCAAATTTCATCTATACAAGTTCACAGACAGACAATAATCATAGTTTATGTATGTATGCTATCATACTAATCTATACTTATTATAAAACAAAGTCGCTTTTTTCCCTCATGTCCCTTTGTTCCCTTTAATCTTTAAAACTACGCAACGGATTTTGATGATTCTTTCAGTGTTAGATAGCCCATTTATCGAGGAAGGTTATAGGCTATATTTTATCACGCTAAGAGTAATAGGAGCGAAGAAATTGAGGAAAATGTGGAAAAAACGGGGAAAATTATTTGAAAGGGCTAACTTGAATCCGCTAATCTCAGGAACTACTGGTCCGATTTGAAAAATTCTTTCAGTGTTAGATAGCCCATTTATTGAGGAAGGCTATAGGCATATTTTTTCAGTGGCTATATATTTTATACCCGTGCGACGCCGGGGCGGGTCGCTAGTATAATTATAAATGTGAAAATGTTTTCGCGTTTATAATAATAGTAGGATAGCACATTATTAAATGACTAACGAGTAATTAAATTATGTTCACAAATGACGATTATATCTTAATTTATTATGTTGTAAAATTATTGATTAAAGTGGCTTTTATTGTGTCTGGGAACTTTACATTGCATATTTCTTAAAAAAACAGCCAAGTTCAAGTCGAACACACAAATAGTTCTGTATGAAATGATAAAAAATGTGAGCTGCACCTATTACCCATCAATTTATGAACTATTATTACTTAGATCCGTTTTGTAAAAAATGGGTTCATGAAAATGTCAACTTCCCATAACAGATAAGAAAAGAGTAGTCTTAGTGAAGTGAAAAGAAATTATACTTAATTTGGTTTCATTTGGATACGGAACCCTAAGAATAACATTAACAAGATCTAAACGGCTATTAATAATTCAGAATAGAAATTTATGTCCAACGGTATCTTACCGTTATGTTGCGCGTGTATTAACTTTGATAATTCCTAGTTTACCAATTGAGTATTTCAACAAAAAAATTTTTTGTGATAAATGGAAAGACCGTATAAGTATAAGTTTTATAACAAAACAATTTTCTTTTATTGTTTTTCGCAATAATTCAAAAGTTATTTTAAAATAAAAATACCGAAGACACGCCGGCAGCTCCCGCACTACCCTAGCGCGTGTGACGTCACATTGTTAATGTTCACCACAGAACACTAAAAACAGTAGAACTGATATACCACGTAATGTTTAACAAACGAATGTTTTGATTGGACGTGTACTTCTAAACGGTTTAAAATCAATTTGTGGATTTACTAAAAAATTTAGCTACGTAGATTGGTATTATAGTTAGCGCAAACAATTTTGACCTTAAACGTCAACGAAATAAGGTAAATATTAGCGTATATTATTGAAATGTATATGTCGCAGGGAAAAGAGGATATCAGGGATTTCACGATATCCCTAGGGATATCACGAACTCCCGGTAGATGCCGAATATTCTTGTTTGTTACGTCTTCTTACTAAAAATATCTAGTGATATGTCATTTCACTAAACTAAATCTAGTGAAATGTCAGAAACGCGGATACCGCCGAATAAAAATCGAGCCACTCATTTCTCTCGCTCGCTCTAGTTCCCACACGTGACACGGGCACTAGTGGGAGTGAAACAAATGCGTCGCTCGAGCTGGCGCGGCTCGTCTAGCCTGGAGACAAACAGACAGACTAACCCTTTGGGTACGGAACCGTAAAAACTAGGATAATCGAAGAGCTGGAGTACCTGTAGTACCTGTGCCTGTACAAGAGCCTAACCAAACTAGAGATCGAAATGCCACCTTTACAAAAAATATTCAACTTGGTCGGCCGCTTCATTTGACGTCAAAAATCAAAGGTCTGAAGTATCTGATGAAAAACTTTCAGTTGGTTTCAACTGTATGATTCAGAGATATGGTGATGCCCCCTCAGATCTGCTATAGTTGCATTACACGTGTGATAATAATAATAATAACTCCCACTCTGGTTTTGGTGACGGTGGCCGGTTTTATTGAAACCAGGCCAAGAGTAATTTTATAGTGCCCAAGTGCGTGCGCAGTACACAAGAGCAATCTCTATATTCCTTTACTCGCATAACCCGGTGGGACGGAATACTGACACGACCGGCGAGAGATCAGGCGCAGGACCGACTTTTTACATGCCCATCCGACGCATGGATCATCTAACATCTTACTTGTCAGATTTAGATGTTAGATGATCCTATCAAAATACCCGTGTGTATACTAGAGCAAGCGAGAGAAATGCGTGGCTTGATTTTTATTCGGCGGTGTCCGCTTTTCTGACGTTTCACTAGATTTAGTTTAGTGAAATGACATATCACTAGATATTTTTTAGTAAGAAGACGTAATAAACAAGAATATTCGGCATCTACCGGGAGTTCGTAATATCCCTAGGGATATCGTGAAATCTCTGATATCCTCTTTTCCCTGCGACATATACATTGTGACGTCACATCTCAATCATGGCGCGTTTATAAGTCACGTGACTTTATTTAAATTTCATGAATTTTTAATTGTTTATAATTAATTGAAGAAACATTTTTTTAAGGTTCTTGCATTAAATATCAATATTATTAAAAGGTTTTAAAATACATAAAAAAAAAACAATAATTATTTTTTTTTGAAATAAGTACTCAATTTAAATACTTTCATTCGCAATAGAATAGTTTCTTTTTTATGAACCATTATAATAATTAATATCCATACTAATTCCATACTTAATATTATGAATGCGAAAGTTTGTGTACTTACAGTAAGTATGTCTGCCTATCTGTCTGTCTGTTACTTCTTCACGTCCAAAACTCTAAACCGTATTTCGTCATTTACATAAGTTCTAACACCATGTGAGTCATATTTTGGCTATTTTGAAATTTTGATGCCATTCGCTAGAAAATCGGAAGACGCATCGTATCAGTTAATCAGGAACACATATCGCTCAAAAATCCTAAAATAATAAAATAGTAAACCTGCTTTAGTATGGCATCTAAGATACAAAATTTTAAATTATGCAATTGTTTGCTCTCTCCTGAAAATATGTTATTTTTGACGTACGCGGAACACCGCGTACAGGATACTTTTAATACCGCGCATAGGATAATTTTAATACCGAAAAAATGTACGGTTCCGCGCAATAAACGAATTTTGGCGCAACCGAGTTGCTTTTACTCGTGGCTCTATCATAAAGTACCTTACGAGGACATATCTCGAAATAGGACTTATAAATTTCAGGATACGAAGTTATGGTTATTTATGGCTTAAATTGCCACATGTGCCAAATTTGTTCAGTAGTTTTGGAAGCGTAACAAATATACACACTCACAAAGATGGCCATATTTTTTAAAATTCTTTAGGGTCACTCTCCATAAACCACTAAGGTTCGTCCGGAGTGTACTGTTGTTTTATAATACTATACTTAGTAAACTTAATTAAATATTATTTTTCACATTACAAAATTAAATGTATTATATCTGTTATTATGTATTGTATTATGTAGATATAACACTACAATGAATAGTGAGATTAAACATACCAAATAGATACATTTTCTGTGTTCAAAAACTTTACATTTTTATTCAAAAACCGTTCAAAATAAGTCATATTACATAAAATGTATTTCTCAAAAATGTCTGCCACGAGTCTCAACAGAAATTCCGAATTACATTGTGTTTATCTCCTGTGCCAAATATTCCGGCGGCTTAAACTCTATTTCTTGCGCTAACTCACATTTAAATTTTAACTTACTTCAAATGCGAATGTTACAATAAAACTCAGTAGTACATATTGTGATGTCGAAAACTGGATTAACAAAATCAGGTTTTGTTGTGGTTTTCCTTAATATTTATAAAAATACTAGACAACTCCCGCAACTCCATTGCGTCAAATTGTTTGTCACGAGGGAACCGTCCATTTTTCCTGAATAAAAAGTATCCTATGTCCATCATGTTTTATCTCATCATGTCTCATGGAAGATCACTTTTGTGTCGATTGAGAACGGACGTGTCGTGATTTTAATTAAAACAATTTACAAAAATATACAAACTATAATGTGCTGATAAGTGACCTCGATAGTGCTTGTGACATACATTTTTTGAAATAATGTCTGAGTAGATTAAATAGTGAATAGGTAAACCCAAATAAAATGGCGGAGAGTCCCTTTGATCGTAGCAGAAGAACGCCAAGAACTCCACCACCGACACCCGGACCTACAGTTCCACCTCGCAGTGCAGGGATGGAGACGACCGACATCATCAGCACTCAGATGTTCAGCAATGGTTAGACGGCATAGCACAAGCCCTTAGTGACATATGCATTATTGCCTCCGAAGGTAAATTGAACTCAGACCAAAAGCTTCGTGTCAACTCATTGTGCAGAAAAGTAAACCACGGCGCTGCACAGATGGCTGTACTTTATCAATCGGTCAAGCAAAAGGCTATCCAAGCCCAAGTAACTAACAGAGTTCTTCATGACCAGCAAAATCTAGAGCGAGACCTGCAGGACATAAAGGCCGACGTAAAAAGTATCCTGAAAGAGTCGCCTAAAGCAACCACAGGACATTCTTTTGCGGATATGGTTAAGACAGGAAATAATTATATCCAGCCCTCTAACTTAAGCTCCGTAGCCATATACCCTACCGACAAACAAAAAACTAGTGACGATACGAAATGCCTTGTGCAGCAAATTATTCGGCCAGAAGAGCTTAAGCTCCACGTGCGTGCCATACGAAAGACAAGGAACGGTGGTGTTGTAATAAGCACTGAATTCAAAGAGGATATAGAAAAAATCAAGCAATCTCCGTACATCAGTGATGCAGGCCTGACTATTGATGAGCCGCGCAAGCGCAAGCCCCGAATCGTGGTCATCGGAGTTCCCTCGTCTATGACGGAAAGAGAAGTACTGACGTGCATAAATAACCAAAATCTTGCCGAAAAATTGAAGGACCTGGACATGCAATCATTTATGAATTCCAGTAAATTAAGCCACAAATCTGGCAAAAAAGACGCAGAAACATGCAACTTTATCTTCGAAGTACCAGCAGCTATTCGCAGAGTCCTCATCTCCAATGGTCGTATTTTTGTGAACTGGTCGTCTTGCCCTGTAAAGGATTTTACGATGGTAACTAGATGCTTCAAGTGCCAGCAGTATGACCATGCTGCGAAGACCTGCCGGGAAACCAACTGCACGTGCAGTTGGTTTCCCGGCAGACTGCCCCAAGAAAGAACTAGATGGAAGGTGCGCAACATATATGCACTTTAAGAAACCTAGCAATCATGCTACCGGTGCTGCCGAATGCCCTGCCAAAACAATAGCCGAAAAAAGGTACATAAACTCGGTGGACTATGAAGGCGCCTAAGAGCGCCACATTACAGGTTTTTCATCGACCTTACAAGTTATCCTTTATTATATTAACTCTTAGTTTTTTCCTAACAATTTACTATTAGTGATAAATTTATTTTAAAATTTTATAATAATGAATAATATTATACAAGAAATAGATGCTATGTATGTTGCTGAATCAAAAATATGCGAAGTAGAAAATTGCAAACGCTATCTTTCCGACATGACAAATCCACTTAATATTTTAACACAAAATATTCGCAGTATCTACAAGAATTACGATGAATTTAATATTTTTCTCCACAGACTAGACATACATTATGATGTAGTTGTTCTTACAGAATGTTGGCTAGCCAAGCATTATAGTTTATAATATACCAATGTTGGCAGGTTACAATATGTATATGACTCAAAATAACTACAATCAAAATGATGGAGTTGTAATGTATGTTAATAAACAGCTTAATGCTACCGTAGAGGAGTTAGCTTACCAGGACTGCAGTACACTATTACTGAAAATAGGAACTGAATATGCAGTTCTAGGGAGTTACTCGTATAGATCACCTTCTTTTAGAGATATATCTCATTTTATTGATAAACTAAATGATAACCTCACAAATCTATCACATTTTAAGAATATAATTTTGATTGGAGACATTAATATTAACATTCTTCCAGGAAGCAATGACAGCAGTGCTCAGGACTACCCCAACTTATGTGCTTATCACGGCCTACTCCCTGCTCATACGCTTCCCACCCATCGAAGTGGATCCTGCTTAGATCACGTAATGCTTAAATCAAATTATCAACCGCTAACACTAATTCTAAATTCAACAATAACAGATCATAACGCTGTCCTACTAACATTAAATTGTCGCATGCGTAGGCACAAACAAAATTGTCAATTAATGTCTAAGTTAAACATAAACAAACTCGAGGAAGATTTGTGCAAAATCGACTTCGCACCGATTTATAATAATGCTGACACTGATTTTTGTATGTCATACGTAATACAAAATCTACAAAATGCAATCCAGAAAAATACAAGGGTCTATCGCACTAGCAGTAAAAAATTAAATCTTAAGCCATGGATTACTCCCGGTCTTCTGCGCTGCATAAGACATAGGGATAAATTACATATGAAATCTAGAAAAAGTCCACACAATGCCATATTGCAAACAACATACAAAAGGTATCGTAACTTTTGCAATGACTTGCTCAGACGAGTAAAAAATAATTACGATAAAAACATCTTGGAAGGCGCTAGAAATAACAGCAGAAAAATTTGGAAACATATCAAGGACATAACATACACTAAAAAGCATCACGAATCATCCTCAGTTTTGCTGAAAAACCAATGTTCAGAATTGTCATCTTTAAACTTTGTAAATAATTATTTTGTAAATATTGGGGCGCACTTGGCACATAAATCACAAAGTCAAATGCATGGGCGACCATATGCCGCTTTAACTAACAGATCTAACGCAATGTCTTTCTCATTAATAGACACCGATGAATCCGAGGTAGATAGAATTATTGAAAGCCTGCGGGACGACTGCGCAGTTGGATGGGATAATATCTCGTGTACAATTTTGAAAAAAATTAGACATATTTTGGTTCCACATTTAACCCATATCTTTCAAAAATGCTTATCTCAAGGTCATTTTCCTAAATGTTTAAAAAAGGCAGTCGTGGTACCGATTTATAAATCCGGTGACAAACAGGAAGTCTCAAATTACCGTCCTATCTCAATCTTATTATCATTGTCAAAGGTATTAGAAAAAATCATTAACAACAGGCTTGTCAATTACTTAGAATATATATCAGCATTATCAAATAACCAATTTGGATTTAGATCGAAACTTTCAACAGCTGACGCCATACATAATTTGACAAATCATATAGCCCGAGAAGTTGACAAAGGTAATCACGTAATTGGAATCTTTCTTGACCTTGCAAAAGCTTTTGATACAGTATCTACAGAAATCCTTGCTTTTGAATCCTGTAAGTCACATCATTCAATCGGGTAACCACTTTGTATGGGCCGTCCCACTTGGTCTGCAACTTTGGAGATTTCCCTTTTCGGCGAGTTGGGTTATGCAGCCACACCAGTGACCCTTCTTCGAAGCCGCTCGTGTTCGATTTCCGGTCGCATCTGGTCTTCATGTTCTCACTTGACTGTAACCCATTTTCCCGAACCATGGCGTGTATATAGCGAATCTTTTCCCTTAAATCGCAGACATAGTCTTGTACGGTCTTCGGTTCCTCCGGTGACCCTCCTGTCAAGAGGTCTACTGGGACTCGCAGTTCTCTACCGTAATTGACATACGCCGGGGTAGCTTTTATGCTCTCATGCTCGGCGGTACGGTACGACAGAAGGAAGAGCGGTATATATTTGTCCTAATCCTTTTATTTGTCATCTACCAATTTCGCCAAATGCCTCTCAAGGGTCTGGTTAAATCTCTCAACCATTCCATCAGACTGTGGATGGTACGCGGTGGTCCTCGTTTTATGCATTCCCAAAATTCTGCACACTTCCTGGAAGACCTGCGATTCGAAATTCCTGCCCTGATCGGAATGGATTTCTAGAGGCACACCAAAGCGAGATATCACTTCCTCGACCAGCTTAGAAGCAATTGTTGTAGCTTCTGGTTTGGTATGGCGAACACTTCGGGCCATTTGGTGAAGTAATCCATGACAACCATAAAATACTTGTTCCCCGATTCCGTTACAGGAAATGGCCCAGCTGCATCAACTGCAATTCGTTCCCACGGTGCGCCAACGTTATACAAGCGCAGGTTACCACGGCTCCTTGTCTGAGGGCCCTTCACTGCGGCGCAAGTAGTACATTTGCGGCACCAATCCTGCACATAATCTCGACAATGCAACCAGTAGAATCGTTCTAGCACTTTTGTTAACGTCCTCTTGACACCTAGATGACCTCCTGATACGCCATCGTGTATTTCACGGAGAACATCTGGTACTCTCGTCCTTGGGACAACTATCTGAAGATGGAACTCACTGCCGTTAGTCTTCTCCCATTTCCGGTAAAATATTCCATTTCGAAGTATCAGACTGTCCCATTGCGCCCAGTACGCCTTAGTGACAGCGCCAGTGGGTGGAACCTCACTCCAGATTGGTTTTACGTCACCGCGTTTCTTCCATGTGATGATGTGCCGAAGGTCGTCATCTGTTTCTTGAGCCTCCCTCATAGCAATCATATTTTTATGCAATCATTAGAAACACCCCTCCAATGGCCGTGTTGCTTGCGTCCGTGTCGACTATAAACTGACCTTCAGGTTGTGGATACCCCAGGATTGGTGTTTCACACAGATGTTTCTTCAGTTTCTGAAAAGTCTCGTCCCAAATAAACTGTCGTTTATCTTCTGTCAGCCGGTGTAATGGCTTGGCTATCTCCGAGAATCCCTTAACAAAACGCCTGTAGTAGGAGCATAGGCCGAGAAATGCCCGCACTTCGGTTTTGTTCTTAGGGGTTGGCCAATTTTGAACTGCTTCCAGTTTCTCCGGGTCCGTCTGGATTCCATCACTGGAGATAACATGGCCGAGATAATTGACCTTACTCCTGAATAAACGACACTTTTTCGGATTCAACTTTAACTTGGCCCCCTCTATTTTGGCGAAAACTCGTTCTAAGTTTCGCAAATGGTCCTTGAAGTCACGGCCAACAATGATGACGTCATCCAAGTAGACTAAGCAAGCCTCACCAAATAAGCCTGCCAGTACACACTCCATGAGTCGCTCAAATGTGGCAGGTGCGTTGAACAATCCAAATGGCATGACGTTAAACTGCCATAAACCTTTACCGGTGGAGAAAGCTGTCTTCTCCTTGTCTTTTGGATGAATTTCCACCTGCCAGTATCCAGATTTCAGGTCCAGGGTCGAAAACCATTTCATGCCACTCAAGGTATCCAGAGTGTCGTCGATTCGAGGTAATGGATAGCTGTCCTTCTTAGTGACATCATTGAGACGCCTGTAGTCCACACAAAATCTTGTGCTGCCATCTTTCTTCTTTACTAACACAACAGGTGAGCACCACGGACTTGCAGACGGTTCAATAATCTTATGCCTTCTCATGTCCTCCAAAAGGCCTTCAACTTCTTTCTCCTTTGCAATGGGTATCCGTCTTGCTCATTGACGAATTGGGTTCTCGCTTCCAGTATCTATCCTGTGCTGAACCATCGACGTTCTTCCAAGGTCGCCTTCCTGACTGGAGAAGATATTCGCGTGGCGTTGTAAAAACTTCTTAGCTTTCATGCTCTGCGAATAAGTCAGATTACTCTTGCAGTTGTCGAGTAGCTCAGTCACTAATCCGTAGTTGCTGCTGTTTGCTGAGTCTGCGCCTGTCATCGAACTACACTTTCTCATCCAGACAACTTCCTCGCACTTTCCAATGACGTCACCTTTGTTCAAGCAGGTCTCGCGATCACCAAGATTCAGAACCCTGACCACAGCGTTACCGCTTCCACTAACAAGGGTTCTCGCCGTCATCAGTTTTTGCGCTGAAGTCTTGGTAGGTGTGTCTTCGATTAAAACGCATCTGTTTGACTTTTTTTTCCAGCTGGCGGTAGTTTCACCAGTACCCGAGCTTCTGCTCGTCCAGGTATAATGACTTCCTTTATACATGCGACTTTCCCGCAGGCGCCTCCAAGGATGAAAATTTCTTCTTCACCACACTTGAAAACTCCGTCAGCGACATTAATTCTGCAGTTGTGCTTCTTCATGAAATCCAAACCCAAGATGCAATCATCCATAATCTCAGCCACGATAACGTCATGAGGGTATGAGGACCCTCCTACATTAATCGTAACTGACATTTCTCCCAGGACGGGTATTGGTTGACCGGAGGCAGTAAGAAGCCGACAGTTAATTCTCCTCTTGTGCCTCCTTACGGCTTTTACCAAATTTGGGTTCACTATTGTTCTAGAGGCTCCTGTGTCTAGAGTCATTTTTCAATCCGTCCCGTTAATAGTACCCTGGATCACAAGACTATTCCCGCTGCTTGCTTGGGAGACAACAGTTATCGGGGCTTCCTCCGCGTCAGCCAGTACTCGCCCCTTAGCCCTGGCTTTTATTCGTTTCCCTGATCCCGGGCAGGTGACGAAGCCCCTTGCTTCATCAGCTCCTCCATTTGTTCCTCGAGCCTTTTCATTCTTGCCATCTGAGTCTCCTTCTGCGGGCAGTTGAGCTGAAGATGGCCCCTCTCACCACACTTGTAGCACATGGCTCCAAAACTTTTCTTTATAGGAGCCTTAACCTCCTTGACTTCTTCAGACACCTCGCGGATCTTAAAGGTCTGCCGAATGTCATGCCGAACAGCCTTGGCCTCTAAAGCATGCGCCAACGCTTCCTTTAGCGAGGTGTGGTGACGTAGCCTCACTGCAGCTCTGACTTCCAGGTCCCTGATTCTGTCGACGAATGCTTGAACAATGTTCGTGTCAACCATCTTGGTGTCGGCTCCTGGGTGTGCCGTCTTGACAAGTTTTTCAATTTCCAACGCCCATTGTTGTAGTCCTTCTCCTGAGCGTTAGATTCTGTCACGTAGTTGGGCACGGAACACGTGCTCCAGGTGTTTCTCCCCGTATCTGGATTCAAGTGCCTCCATCAGGTCTTGGAACCCATTTCCTGTATGTGCTTTCAGGACCGACAAGGCTTGCCCTCTGAGCGCGACAGTGAGAGCGGTCAGACATTGTTCGTCAGTCCATCCGTTGGCGGAAGCAACGGTCTGGAATTGCTGACGATAAGCGTTCCAAGAAGTAGTACCGTCGTATGGTGGCACTTTAACTCTTGGTCCTTGTACCACTACTCCGGTAGTTCCGCTAGACGTCGCGATTCCTGTGGTTTCTAGGCGGACTTTCCACTTCTGTAGTTCTGCGAGGCCGGTTTTCACATTTTCCATATCCACTCCTAACCCCGTAACTCGTTCGTCCATTACGTCGACATCTTTTGGAAGCTTAACCACTGTGTCACTGACATCCTTTATAGCTCCAAGCGCTTTTTCTTGGAGGCCTTTTTGTTGCTCTTGTGATTCTCGAATCGCTCTGATTTCAGTACCGAGCTTGTGTTCTTGTGACTCTTGCAAAGCGCCGAGCTTGCGGTCTTGTGATTCCATCATTGCCCTTTGAGAATCTTGCAAAGCCTGAATTAATCCAATTATGCTTTCCAATTGAGGAGCCATTTGAGGGGCCGTAGAAACTACGGTCGTGGCAGGATGGATGGAGCTAGTCGACGGGGCCTGAGCAGGCAGAGCCCAGTGGGCGTGGCCAGTGGGCGTGGCCTGAGTGGGCGTGGCCTGGTGGGCGGAGCCAGTGGGTGTAGCCATGTCCAGAGTGGGCGGGCCTGGGGGCGTGGTCAGTGGGCGGGTCCCGGTGGACGGAGCCAGTGGGCGTGGCTTCACCCGAAGTGGGTGGAGCCTGGGGGGCGTGGTCAGTGGGCGGAGCCTGGTGGGTGGGGCCAGCGGGTGGGACCTGCCCCGTAGTGGGCGGAGCTTGGTACCCAGTGGGTGTGGCCTCCGCAGCCCCACCTCCAACTCCTCTCTCGAAGTCAATGGCAGCAGCTCGCTGCGCCCTTGTCCTGATACTCCCCTTGAAGTCGTCTCTCGGAGTCAATGGCATCTCCAAATCTCACTTCCGACACCAGTTGTTACGTGCTAGGGTTCGAGGATTCGTAGAAAAAGACCTGGCGACTCTCTTGAAGACTTTATTCACAAACACTAGCTCACACAACTCACTATTGATCACTTGTTTTCACTTTGAAGTCGCCTTGAAGATCGCTTGTATCGAACTGAACTGCCGGGCCGTCTACCTGCGCCTATTTATATGGGCGAATCGAATTCTAGAAAGTTCCTTGCCCGATTCACGTAAAAAAGTAAACACAGAAACAAGTAAACAAGCGTGGGAACTTTCTAGGAGGCTCGAGCACGTACCACCTAGCGCCATCTAGTTTCGAGTAGGGGATTTATGTGTAGTGTGTCCTCTAGATAAGTTTTGCTGGTTCGACGCTAGATGGCTGTGTGTGTCCGTAACAGTATAATATTATTTTAGTCTTATTTAGTTTAAGCAGCTCTAATATTTTTGTATTTCACCATTATTGTAAATACTGAATAAATATTATTATTATTATTATTATTATTATTATCTATTCTAACTTATTAGTTTGGCGTATTCGCCAAAATATTATGTACTATCAGAGAAGTTGATACATAGGCAGATGGCGCACCAACGTTATCACAGAATACATATTATTAGCACAATAGACAATTCTGTCTACTCTGTTAGTTACGTTATTTCGACCCAGTCGACAGGTCGCAACTAACATTGAATTGACATAGCCCGCCCAAATGAGGTAGGCCCGTCATAATATGCCTATGAATCAATTTCTTCGATGGTATACAAAATATTTTCCTCAGTAAAATATTTGGGCTCGCTAGGAATTTCATGTCGCTATTACGTGTAACGCGAGAATGTCGACGATATTCGCGATATCCGATTGAAATCTTTCATGGGACTTTCAGGGGTAAGATTTCATCATCATCATCATTGGCCTCTTCATCAATTACTGATGATTTAGGTAGGGGTCATATGGATACGTTAAGATTTATTAGAATCTATACTTGCTGCTCTAGTTTGACTTGGATATTTGAGATGGAGTTTTAGAGGTCTTGTGTATCCAAATAAGCACTTATTTACATAATAATAATTGCAAATGATACCGGCAGTCCAATTTACTAAAGTAAGAGCAAGCGACATCCATCGACTTTAGTCATTTTGTAAAAGCTGAAAGAAAAATTTCCTATACATGACCCTTATAGAGGTAAGAAGGACCAGAAACTCTGGAGTTTCGGTTGCAGTTACGTTAGGATATATCCAATTCTGAAGGTCTACCAAACCTTCGATGAAGTATAAAGAACAATATAATTTTTTATCTTATTTTCTTTGGGGTAGCTGTAGAAATCTCGTCTTCTACTGCCGAACATTTTTGACAGTTGCTTCCCACTGCCAGACACCCCTCAAGTATTAGAGGTAAGAAGACTTTGAAGCAGATCTGATAGTGGGAAACAACTGTCGTAAGTATCCGCCAGTAGGAGAGAAGATTCTTACAGTTCATCATCATCATCACATCAGCCTATATTCGTCCACTGCTGGATATAGGCCTCTCTCAGTAGGTACAGTTATCCCGAAGAAACTAGGATAAAAAATTTCGAACTTCAGAATCGAATACTTCCTAAAGTAATCTGTATGCAGGGTAGCTTCTTAATTAATTAAAAATACCATGCATTGCTGCGTATAACCAAGTAAGTTAATCCTGGCCAAATCAAATATGGAAGCTAGCCAGCGGTGAAGTTACAACAGTTTGTAACAAGCTTACTGCTGAACAACGAATTTTCATGTAAATGTATAGGCCAACCGGCGCCGTCTGCCTAGGATTAGGCTGCCTTTCCACCAGAGCTGAGCGGAGCTGTGTTGCGAGGAATGTGTTTTTGAAAACCAATAGAATCGCTTCATTGACATGACTTTGCCGTGACATCGCTCAGTGCGGCGATGCTATTGGTTCTCAAAAACACATTCCTCGCAACACGGCTCCGCTCAGATTTGGTGGAAACGCAGAATACTGCGGTTGTTCCTGACCGCTGGCCGGGAAGGTACTTCATAGACTCTTTACAAAATAAACCAGATGACGCCCACAACACCGTTGCGCCAAAATTAGTTTATCGCGCGGAAACCATAATAGTACGGGAGCCCTAGAACAAAATTTTTTTTGATTACTAACAAGCAAATTTTTGTGAGTAGCTTCATTTTGATAAGACAAACAACTTTTTTATCTGCGAAAAATCTTGAAAGTGGTAGCTAACAGAGATAGGAAGGATTTCATACTTTGATTTGATGGTTCTAAAATATGGATTGTTCTATTTGTAGGACAATTTTACTCTTAAATTATATAACTATTATCCTACCAATATAAAAAGAATCAGCTGGTTAGGGTTCCGTTTTAGGGTACAGTAGTCAACCAAGTTTTGTTGATTACAGAACCCTAAAACGAAACCCTAACCAGCAGACTTTTTGTATATTGGTAGGTTAATAGCTATAATATAATTTAAGAGTAGCATAACAGAGATCTGTTAGCTACCACTTTCAAGATTTTTCGCAGATAAAAAAGTTGTTTGTCTTATCAAAATGAAGCTACTCACAAAAAATTAGCTTGTTAGTAATAAAAAAAATAATGTTCTAGGGCTCCCTCACTATAAATTATTCAGGGATAAAAAGTAAACAAATTTTATAAGATAGAAATTAGTGTCTCCATAGTCCATACTATTTTTTACACAAAGTGCAGGCGTGAAGAAGAAGTGAAGTAGACAGATTGATCTTAATATATGGACTTTTCCATATATTACGATCAATGAAATGTTTAATTTTTCTAAGATTTTAAGAACGTTGACTAAATTTTGACGAATAATTAATAATAATAATAATAATCAAGTATATTGAGTTGCTATCAGGATCAGAGCTTAAAACAAATACATAAAAAGGTTTATTTTTTATTCCTCTATTTAACATAATATTATAACAGATACATAAAATAATCGAATAAATATTTTCCTGTTATTACCACCGCTTCTACTTTCTTTTGTCTCAACTAGATTTGTGTTTCTATCATACCGTTATCTTAAACTGGTTACGACTAATAAATAACACTAATTAAATTCGACATAACACAAATAAAAAATGTCTGTGGTAAAAATTATCGATGATATAATGCGTCTTTAAGCATTTAAAGTATAAACATAGTCACTTTAATATCTCTCATACATATTTTTACATTTTTAATGTACTAAATGACGTCGGAAATTCCCCCTTTTCCAATCAGTGCTCGATAAAGCCATATGGCCGTATAGTGCCGAGTTTGGTCAAATAATTGTCCAATTTGCTTGTAGCTAGTTAAAGGTACGGGGCGTATAGCCTTCAGCGGTACATCGGCCATATTCAGGTGTGGTACTGTCGCATACGATACATTTTAAATTCATCATACGATGACGGCCCGGCTAATGCATTTTGCATAATGTCCACCAATCAATACGAGCTTACAAAGCTGATACGATAATCTTTGTTTACATTTAACCTCGTTTAAAAAACTCTATCTATACATTTATTTATTTAACTTAGAAAACTTTAAATTTGGACACATCTACAATACCTAGTCTTACAATAGATACAGTTGTTTGATATGACAATCTTTATCGAGTTTATAATGAGTATATATATATTTTATAGACTAGCTGTCCCGGTGAACTTCGTGTCACAGGTCACTTTAAAACCTTCCCTGAACTTCTACGAATATTTTAAGACTAAAATCAGCCCAATCCGTTCAGCCGTTTTCGAGTTTTAGCGCGACTAACACATTTGAAAATCCATTTTTATATATAAGTAGTATAGTATAGTATAGTATAAGTCACTTTAAAACCTTCCCTGGACTTCTACGAATATTTTAAGACTAAAATCAGCCTAATTCGTTAAGCCGTTTACGAGTTTTAGCGCGACTAACACATTTGAAAATCCATTTTTATATATAAGATACTTATTATAAAACAAAGTCGCTTTTTTTTCCCTCATGTCCCTTTGTTCCCTTTAATCTTTAAAACTACGCAACGGGTTTTGATGATTCTTTCAGTGTTAGATAGCCCATTTATCGAGGAAGGCTATAGGCTATATTTTATCACGCTAAGACTAATAGGAGCGAAGAAATAGAGGAAAATGTGGAAAAAACGGGGAAAATTATTTGAAAGGGCTAACTTGAACGCGCTAATCTCAGGAACTACTGGTCCGATTTGAAAAATTCTTTCAGTGTTAGATAGCCCATTTATTGAGGAAGGCTATAGGCTATATTTTGTCAGTTGTCACGCTAAGACTAATAGGAGAATGTGGAAAAAACGGGGGAAATTATTTGAAAGGGCTTATCTCGCGAACTACTGGAGCAATTTTTATGTTATTTGGCACAGTTATGAAGTAGACCACGTGAAGGATCATAGGCTATCAATTTTAATCATTTTTTAAGTGGCTATATATTTTATACCCGTGCGACGCCGGGGCGGGTCGCTAGTAAGATATATAAGATAGATGACCCGGTGAACTTCATTTCACTTAACAATAATAATATTATGTATTTCACTATTTTTACTAATTATTTCAGTTTATAACAAATAGGACGACCAGTTTTGATGACGGAGCCCCATAAGTAGGGGGGCTCGGAGGGCGAAGCCCCCCGCATAGTAATCAAAACTCACTCCAAATGTTCTTAATACATGAGAAAAAAACGCAACACTAACGACGCGAAGCCGTTTTGTTTTAAGCAACTGATAAAGTAGGGGGGCTCGGGGGCGAAGGCCCCCGCATAGTAATCAAACCTCACGCGAAATTGAATGTGCTGTTTTCCTTGAGATATTCAATGGAGGGGGGCTCTTGTAATCAAACCTCACTCCAAAACTGAATGTGTTGTTTTCCTTGAGATATTCACATCAAATCAATAATTTAGTATTTTCTTAAAACATGAAAAAAAAAACGCAACACTTACGACGCAAAGCCGTTTTGTTTTGATTATTGGAGCGGGGGAAGGGGGGGGGGGTGGAGACCCGCCCCCCGCATAGTAATCAACAGCTGAATGTGTTGTTTTCCTTGAGATATTCACTTAAGTAACTTGTTACTCTTAAAAAAGAAGATATCGGTGAGCAAAGCACCCTACGTCGAAATCAAACGTCGTTCAAAAACAGCTAAACGTGTAGGTTAAATTAGAACGATTTCGTTATTACATTCATCGTCATATTGTTTCTGGCCCCTTGTAATTGATGTGCCCGAACTTATTCAAAACGCAAAGCCATAAGAATGCGATGTTTTCATTATCAGCCTCTCGCTGGTCATCAGTGTAGTTAACGCGTAAGGTAGCTCGTCACACATCATAATATTGGGATCGGCTTTGACGACCGTTGTTATTTCATTTCCTGCTCGCCATTGTAAAGAGATAGGAGTAGAATGAGGGTAATAATTTTTTCGTGGGTATTTAACAATTTTTTTTTCAAATGACCTCAATTATGTAATAGCGAGTATCAGCAATTAAAAATTACACGATTAAATCAAGTCGTATTCATTTTTAAGAGTGGGTTGCACCAAAGGCGTTGTTATAGTTACAGTTATGGTCATAGTTAAGGCTAACTTAACTTTAACCTTTACTTTGACCACAGAATTTGACAGATCTCTGTTGCATTTATTTTTTTGTTAAAGCTACGGTTAATGGGGTTGAGAGTATAAATAATGAATTATCCGTAAAATCGTCAGGAAAAATATTTGTTTTATTAACTTCTTTTATTAAATTCCGTGGTTACAATAATTATTTTCACGAAAAAATTTCAATTTAAGTTTTAGCGGTTATGGTTATCGTTAATTAATATGGTCCATTATCTATTGACTTTAACCAAAGAATTGACATTTTGCGTTGTAGTTATAGTTAAAGTTACACTTATAGTTATGGTGAAACCCACCCTAAGGGTTATTTTAGTGGTATTATA
Source organism: Polyommatus iphigenia (assembly GCA_963422495.1). NCBI lineage: Eukaryota > Metazoa > Arthropoda > Insecta > Lepidoptera > Lycaenidae > Polyommatus > Polyommatus iphigenia. The sequence continues at coordinate 10,768,312 of OY730179.1, forward strand.
ATATTACAGTCTCCGTCATCAGTTCATGTGTGATGGAATAATTCACATCACATCAGAGTGTTCTGATGTTGGCGATTCACACAGGAGCAATTTAAAAGAAGAAGAAGTATCTTTGTTCTATAGTCTATCGAAATGTCAATTATAGCTGACTTGTTATAAAAATATGTAGGTATTTGCTAAAAAATATTTGTTTTTGTGTCAAATTGAATTTGGAAAGTGTCATAATAGTGTTTTTATTTTTGCAAATACGCGATAATTCGGCTATTATAGATACATGTTGTCGATTCAAAACCCTTATTTTATCTAGATCTAAGTGTTATTATGCCAAAAAAACCGAATCTTCGTAATAAACAGGTAAGAACATTTTGTATGGGGAAAATTAAATTGTCGTTATTAGCATATTACTCGCAATTTTTCCATTATTTCTCATCTTTAAAACCTTCCCTGGACTTCTACAAATATTTTAAGACTACAATCAGCCCAATCCGTTCAGCCGTTTTCGAGTTTTAGCGCGACTAACACATTTGAAAATCCATTTTTATATATATAGATTAAAATCAATTAAGGGCACATAATCCAGTGCTTATATTAACGCTTTTTTTAACCCTATTCATCTAAGGTTTAAAATAAAGTCAAGAGGAAAACAGCCATAAAATGATTTAAAATTTATTGCAATTTAAATTGCAACTAATGGGCATTGTCCAAAAAAAACACATGTACTTTTTATATTTTTTTTCGTTAAAATAGGGTATTTTATAAAAATATATATTAAATAATTTTGAAATTCATTGGCTAGTTTTTTCTCAATAAATTTTTAAAGTTTCGCTCTGACGTCATCATCGGCGGCCAATTAACCTCTGCAGTATGTTTTTTTTCCTTTCAATCTTATTTATAATGGCTGGTTCGTCAAATGCAAGTTCTCATTATGTGAAAGCTGATACGAGAAGCTTACCAAAAGTTCGAAACGTAATGTTGGTCCAATTTATTGCTAATTTAACGCCATTGAAGGTCAAACTAAGGTCAAACATATTTGTTCAAAAATATAAGTAACTAATGGGTATTTTTTTCGTTTATATACAGAAAAACGATTACTGACCTTATTCCTCGAAATGTTTTTGTAATGAGCAAAATTAAAAAAAAATGGACAATCCCCATTGGCATAATTTTGTCGTTTATGGTGTCTATTAGTTAACAAGCTACGCAAAACATACTCGTATAGATGACATGCCATAATCGAATAATAAATCTAATGTTTACACGCGATTTTAAACTCTTTGTTTGCGTTAGATTTACATGGTCCGAGTTCATCCATTCATTATGACAAGGCTGGACGGATGTTGTTTTTTCATATTTATCCATCGATCGCAAAGGGTGAGGGTCAAAATCAACGCAGCCCCTAATTCAGGACTAGTTACAATAAATTACGCTTCATTAATAATTGAAATGCGTCTGTACTCTGTCTGTTACTACTTCACGATTTAATCTCTGAACCGATTTTGGTGAAACTTTCTATTTAAATACTTTGAGTTCCGGAAAAGGATAATATTAAGACATTTTATGTCGTAGATTCCATTGCTTTAAGCGACTTAGCGTGTATCAAAGACGCAGGTAATGTCTAGGATTAGATTAGATAATAAACCGTGTTGCCTAATGGTAACTTGAATATAGCTCCAAAACTAGGGGAGAAGCATGTACGTTTTCAATCAACATAAGCTCTAACTTCTTCAAGGGGCGGTATCCACTACTATTTTGCGCTAAGACAAGACTCAAACGCGTTATCTCCGAGGCCGTAGTATTTATCCCATCAAACCGACCCAATCATGCTGAGGCATCGCTCCCCCGCTTAATAAATTCTGTTAACTTCCGCAGTGTAGTAACGCGTAGCGACCTTTTTCTCTTACTTCTTTTATAGACTAATCAAGTTGCTGTCAGCAGCAGTTTCTTGGGCTAATTCAGACATTGATTTTCTTATTAAAAATCCTGTAAACGGTGAACTAAGGACTGTAACTTCCGCATTTTCTATTTCCTCGTTTTACGTTTTTATGCACGGTTTCTCTGGTTTTTGACAGGATTTTTAATGACGTTAGTAAATAAAGAACGTTTCAGTATGTATTATTTTGCTTTATGGTTTGAGTGTATAGAACTATAGACAGACTGCTTGGAAAAACCTTAGTAGCCAGGTATTAGAAAACAATTTAATGAAAATAGAATTTGTATAAGGATTTGTGATGCCAATCCGAGGTAGGTCCATAGACTTATGGCCAGTAGTAATAATAATAATTGGCCTATCATTGGCTGCACTGCAACTTTAAACTTTCGTGTCCTCAAAGTTGCAGTGTCTAATTGAAATTATCATCACGTTGGAAACAGCAAGCAATCGTCATGTCATAAATAGCTTATATTCACCACAGTAATCGCTTGTTGATGAAGAAAATTGAGCTTTACAATTGACAAAGTCATTTACAAAACCGACCCATCATTTTCTGGCACTTTATTAATATAGCGTATTTCAATGAAAAAGAGGTGCCAAATTCCGTGAGATTGTAAAATATTACTTACATCATACGATATTCTGAATGCTACGATAAATATACATTTTTATTGTTAACAAAAGTTTGAAATAGTATGTTTCATATAGTCAGAGTAACAGTAATCAATGGGATTATTCCTTAGCCAGAATCATAAGCGCTAATGCTCGATTCACACGGGTGACTAACGGGTCAATTTTAGTCGCGCGGCAAGTCACCAGTCGAATCGCCTGTGCAACCCGAATAGCCACCCCATTTACACATTCTACAAAAATCGCCTGTGACTAGTGCCGACAAACTATGTATTTGCAACAAGCGATCGCTTGCGACTGAGCGTTTACACGGTCGATTTTAGTCACCAGCCGCATGCGGCCATTGGCCGCACGACTTTGGGTCTTGCGGCTTTAGCCGCATGCGGCGTAGTCGAACTGCCATTTAGGCGGTCGATTTTCGCCGTGCGGCGTAAATCGTGCGGCTTTAGTCACCCGTGTAAATCCAGCATAAGCTAGCGATAACAATATTTATCGTAGTAGTCGATGAAAAAGTATAACCCAGGTAATTTTCATCTACAATTAAAATAAAATTGTAATAGTAACAAAAATCGTATCGTATGTTACTAAAATATCATGAGGAGTTTGAAGCTGCCTATAAAATGGTGCATCAGCCGAATTTCGGCCTCTTTGTTTACAATATTGTATGACTGGGTAGATTTTATCTTTTTGTAATCTTTTGTATCTCTATGATTGATCTGGGAGATATTTTTTATTATTACAAAATACATATGTGCAGATAAAATATATATTTATATTTAAATTAGGCAGAAGGTAGTACAATACAGTTAATTATAGGCTTGAATTAAACGCTATTTAAACTGTATATTTGTTTAACATAATAACTTAAACAAATTAAGGCGTTAATAATTTATCTACTATTAAATAACAATAATCTATTAATACTGTACAAATTTTTCCCGTTTGTAACTTTTATTTGCTAGATTAAACGTGCGTATGTTTGTGTTATGTTAATTAAAAACCGCGGGAGTCCGTAATGTAAAATTGTTATTTCCGTCACGTCCTAAAGCCGCGTTCACATGCGCCGTTACAGGGTTTCAGCCAGGTCATCAAGTTACATAAACTTTAGATTTCGTTTGAGTTAGTACTTTAGGCCTCTTGCCAACGGCTACATTAAATAGAGCAATCCAATACAGCTCAAATTAAAGGCGCAGCGTTTTGCTTGATAAATTGTTCTTCAAAATGTACACGACAGTCCCTACTTAATTAGATTCTACTATGTCGTTAACGATTCTATTAATTGTTACTTATTTAAGGCGGTGATGTCCATTATAACAGTAGTATGTGGACTCTACTTAATTAATAAATACTCTACTTAATATGTATTTACACTACCAAGCATGGTAAATAATTTGTAAAAGTTATTATGAACGCGTTACATTAAAATTAAAAGCCACATACTGTAATCAGGCTGATATTCACAGCTTAACTAGCTTGTATACAAAAATCAGTGCTATTTGTTTTTAACATTCTCACCACCAAATCGGTTATCAGATATTGGACTCGTATATATCTAGTTACAGCATATTTAGAATTACATAGCGCTTGCTGGCTAGCATTGCATCAATTTATTTAAATCATCAAAATTGGCGCACGAAGTGTGAATTGATAAACAAGAAAATAGCGCACTATTTTGTCTAGTATAATTTTGAATTGAGCTTTTTTAACTTTCAACACAAACAATACGATTTAATGAGTTTGACAGGTCTGTCTGTGTCTGGCCCAAATGAATATACCAGTTTTGTTAGTAAGTTGCCCCGACAAGAATAAACCTTACCAACTATTTAGATTCATAATGAGTATTAACCCTTTCAATGCTAAAAAATCTAGAGTAAAACTAAAATTTATTTTGATCGATACACACAGGGCCCGCGATGATTACAATACAATGTGACGACCACTGTGGCCCACCAACTGTGGTGGGCTGTTGGTAGCTCAAGCCGGGGGTCGCGGGTTCGAATCCCGCCGACGGAACAAAAAGTTTTCAAAGTTCCTGGGTGATGGATGTGTATTAAATATATGTATCATATAATAAAAATCTTAAATATATGTATACTTAGTATAAAAGTATTAAATATATTTCCGTTGTCTGGTACCTGTAACACAAGTCCTTCAGGTACTTACCACGGGCCAGACTGACGTGGTGTGAAGCGTCCATAGATATTATTATTACAATATTAATTAATTCCAGAATGCTATAAAAAAAAACTATTCTGATACTAATTACAACATGCTCAATACCCCTGTGTTGGCTATTTTAGTCTGTGTTCGCGCCGCCTGTAATGCCCCAAAGGATTTAAACTGAAACCGAGATAGCTCGGATTAAGATGTTAAACGTTGTAGCTTGTAAAACACTATTTCAGCGATTGGCTCATTAGCTAGTTACTTTGCGAATACCTCCCTGAAGGGAATTTTGTGCAGGCTTGAGTCCAGAATATCGGGATGTATTGTATCTCTATGGCTGAAGCAACTAAGTATAAGAAAAATAATAAAAGTCAAATCTATGGGATTTGATCCAATACTAACTGTCGTGGTGCTTGCGATATCTTACGGAAAATTTCATATATTTTATACTGGTAAAAATATGGGATTTGGGAGTTTCAGAACTGCGCTTACGAAACAATCGAATGTGATTTGACTAAGCACCCGAATTAAAAAAATACTCTCACATTAAGAAATCTCCTTAAATATAAAATAAGATGTATAAGAATTAATATCATTATGAAATGTTATATTAAACAAACGAAAACTAGACCGAGAAATTAGTTACGTTTAATTTATTTATTACATCTGGCCAATAATAAATTTGTTTCTGTCCGATGTACATGATACTAAATCCAATTAACTTTGTCAAAACAATCAAGGGGATCTTATAGGATTTCATAAGACTACAGATTTATTGCTTATCCACACGGGAATTTTTAGAACTCAAAGATGGTAACTCTGTAGACTGTAATGCTTACAAAATAAATCTACTTATTTTGTAAGCATTACAGAGCCCAGAGAGAGACAATTTTGACCAATTCGTAGTGTATGTCTGTAATATTCTAAAGTCTAATATTAATATTAACTTACTTCCAACTATTATTTACATAATAATAATGTGAACAATAGAATAGGAAAATTCAAAATGATAGAAAAAAAGTTAAGATAAAGCAAGGAGACTTTCTTAATTTTCAATAAAGTTTTTTAAAACACGGTAAATACTTGTGGGTGCATGAAATCAAATCATAAAGGTAGCAAATGAGGCTAAGGACCATTTTACTCGTAGGTCAAATGAAACATTTTGTGAACACAGATCCATCACTACTCGATACCCAAATATCGTTTCGGTAATACTATTCCTAATACGATTTCGATTTCATTAGTCGCATTCGCAAATGAAAGCCGGTTGCGTATCGCTTATTATGAGATTACATGATTCTCCGATTGAAAATCGCCATTTACAAGTGAGTGAGCTCGACTTAATCCGCGCCGCCGGTGGAAAATTACCAAATCATACATTAGTCGATATGACTGCCTTGTTATCTTATTACCATCGTGATTGGGTATTCTATACTTATGTACAGGGCGTATTTATTCCGTTTCGATGCTTTGCAAAATTAAGACTTACTATGTCAGCACTACTTAAAAAACCCCCGCTGTTTAGTGCCTTAACACTACCAGTAATAATATTAATTGGATATTCGTCATTGGTTTTAGAACTGCGAGTTGAAGATTTTATTGCGAACAACATTAAACAAATAATTTTAATGATTAGGAATTAATTAGGTAATCAGGAGAATGCATCCGAGTAAATTCGTGAGACCCCATTAAAACTTGTTCGACTAATATGCATTCGCAAAGCTTTACAATCGAATTCAAGTAAAATTCGGTACAAAAAACACGACGACGGCTCAACAAGTTTTTCCTTTTGTGTTCGTTTCATAGAACTAAAACAACAATAAAATCCGATGAAACCGTAACGTGACAATCTCTGAAAATAATAAATCCAATTATGCCGTACAAGCGCGTTTTCAAATTTACAATCAAGAATGTATTTTGTAACAATCGAACAAATTGACTGGATGCCCGAAGCTGTAAAACAATAGCACAATCATCATCATTTGGTTACCCCGCACAATTATATTATTCCCAATAAAAGTATATCGATTGTTATAATTTTTGGTCATGTTCCGCGGGCGAGTTAAATAGCTCTACAGAGTGGAGATTTCATGTCAATTACGTTCTAATTGCATTGTTTCATGTTCGGTAAGTACATGTTTTTTGTTTCCTCTTTTGGGACATTTTCACAAATATTTAATGAATTGTGATAATAATAAATAATATGGAACCCTATGGAAGCAAACAAAACAATGTACTATATGGGAGACGGGAACTAAAACTTTAAAATTGTTCTGTTTTGATATTAAAATAACTTCTAGCTTTGTTTTGTGGCCAGTCGAAGTTCTGATGATGACAAAACGAATGAATATTAAGTTAAAATGATGTTGGTGTGAATAAATCTAGCTTTAATATTTTTCGCTTACTCTTGTGTGTTCCGAAGATAAAACTAACGTAGTCCTTTTCTTATAGTCACATCTTGTAATAGTATGTTGCCTATTCTCCATTGATTCTTAGGTTTTCACGTTTGGACTAACGCCAGGCATAAGAAGCCCTGTTGCAGATTCCATTCCTATTTAAAAGTTAAGTTTTGCTCAATTTACGAGTATCGCAGTGAGCAAAAAGTTTTACAGCTCTTGTAGGTACTACCTGTATGTAACTGAGGTGGATGTTACTGTTAAAATCATATTTCTTTTTAACATTAATATTAATTAATTCTTACTTCCTTCTATATATATAAAACTCAACAGTGACGACTAACATGTTGATCTATCAACGCACAGCCCAAACCACTGGACGGATCGGGCTGAAATTTGGCATGCAGGTAGATGTTATGACGTAGGCATCCGCTAAGAAAGAATTTTGACCAATTCTACCCCCAAGGGGTTAAAATAGGGGATGAAAATTTGTATATAATAATACTTCTTAACGCGAGCGAAGCCGCGGGCAAAAGCTCGTTTAATATAAGTGTTTAAACTTATAACATATTTGTTTATGAATTATGTGACCTGTATACCGTATAGTACAATTATTATCCACAAAGACTAATACAAAACACATAAAAACAAAGTTTCATCTAACTCGTACAGTTCGCTGTTTGCCTCCTTTCTGCTGAAGGTTTTTGATATTTTTTGGCTTGGTCACAATATAAGCAAACAAAGTCTTACTCTGAAACAGAGCGCATTTAAAAGAGAAAAGAGACGATACATTTAATGTAATAATTTGTTTTACGAACAGAATCCGTCCGAAGCGGCAGTAGCTTTATGTATGTAATTTCCTCATTTAAAATAATTGCAAGTGACAAAATAAGCACATGAGTGTACTGTAAAAAATATAAATTATGAGCAGTCGCAATAGAATATTTTAATTAGTCTAACATTTTGAGTCTGATAAAATTCCGCTCCGTACAAATACGACCTCTACGCCAGAAAAGACATTCGTAGTAGGGACATAGTTTAAACCTACCTCTTATAAGCTGACGTAAAAATATATTGCTATTTTATGAAGATTATAATAAGCATTACTTGAGTAAATTAAATTTAAATTGGGATAGTATGTTTTATTTGGTATTTCACAAGGTAATTATATCAGTCATAAAAAAATGTTTCTTTGGTCTAGACTCTTGAGTCTAAGTGCAATTTGCAATCAATCATTTCAATCAATCGCAAAAAAAAAAAGAATTAACTGGTCGAACAGTTGATAGATAATAAAGTAAAATGATTGGAATTCAGTTCATACGATCGATCGTAAATGTGTGGCCTCAGGATTATACATACCACTTGAACTTTGATGCGTGCCGTAGACGGCGTCTGTAAAAGCTTATCAAGTTTAGAATGTTGTATTGGAATGTGTAGAGGTGCAATTCGTATTGGCTAAGGCGAGTCGCGTTACTAAAGCAAGCCTAACAATATCGCTTACACTAGACAGATCTTATTTCCATCGTTTCGTTTTTGGTATTGATATTTAGATCTAAGAAATATCGAGCATACATAATACTTTTATATATCTAAATGATAATGAATTTTCAATGTCGTTAGTCTCTCTTTAACTACTAACTAGGGAATGACTGAACCAATTTGGCTTAGTTTAGTTTCATAATATTCACTTAAGTTCAATTATGGTTTGTACAGTGAGAAAGTATGTTAGAAGGAAGTTGATACAAAGTTCACCGATCATCTAGTTATTAATAAAATAAAATTTTATATTTATGATTTTGTAAATACATATTATTAAAAGGTTCTAGGCTTTGACCGAGATATCATAATATTACAATATATCACAGAACTTTCCGAGTGCATTATAATATGCATTGAAACTACTGAAGTAAAATATTGCGAGTTATTTAGTTATATAAGTCTTTAGTTTTTATTGAATCAGATTTTGGAGTCTTGTCTTCTTTAGAATGTAACAATATTTACTGTAAATGCAGTATCCAGTACACATTTCACGTTTGGCGGTTTGGCTTCGAATCAAGAAATCAAGCAGGGCTAACACTTTCATTGCAGAGTAAATACAATGAAGCTGATTACTTCTCTTCCAAATATTATTCTCTTTTCTCCATTTTAAAGTGTACGGCTGAAAAGAAACAGCCTTATTATGCTAACTATTAATCAAAACGACAAGTCATTTTGTAAATAAAAGACTCACTTTTGCTAATTATCTCTTCGACCAAAAATGTCTTATTGTTTTGCAAGTTCGCAAATAATCACTCAGCAAAAAATGTAAAGTACAAAAGAAACACTATCCAAAAAGTGACAAAAAACGACATTAATTCACAAATACGAATGTACAAATGAACGTCTTTTCTCAAAAAGCCTTAATACTGTACAAGTTGTGTTCATAGACGAAAATAGTAGTCTTTAAAATGATGACAATACTGGCTAATAAATCTTTCACTATCACTATCAAAAGATAAGTACAAACTATAAATAAGCAACAAAGTACGTGACTGTAACATTTACATACCGTTGTGTTGCGACCATTTTCGTGTGTAACATTTTCATTCCGTTGTGTAACAGCGACCCGTTTTACGTGTAACATATTCAGTTGCGTAACCGTTCCCTTTCGTGTGGCCGACTTCATCTTGCTCAAAGAGGCCACACGTTCGAATCCCGGTATTTTACATATTAAATGGAGTGTAAAATAGGAATCGAGGAAAGTTCATAATTATAGAGCAAATTGACTTCTAATTTTATTACTAGTAGCAATAAAAGAGTTTTAGTGGCGCCTTTTTATGTACCTCATTAAAATGTGCTGGTTTTTGTTATTTTTATAGGAGTGTATGCGCAGTCTTACTGCTACTGTGAATATTAAGTTCATGGGAATGGACGATGCATGGATGGATCTTTCTCTGAAAAATCACAGAATGGATTTATAATTTGGTTATAGTAGCTTAAGCTCTGCTTTAAAACGATCGCTACTTTTAATCGCAGAAATGAAAGTGTTATGTAAGTACATAACATAAGTAAGTGTACTAAATGTTATCTGCAACTTTCATGTACGTAGAGAAATTTGTTTATCGCCAAATAATATATCGTAATATTATGTCCTTCCGGAACATATAATATTATATTCTATGCTATTATATTATGCTATAGAAATCTAAAAGACACTTTCACATCTCTAAATATAAGAATAATATTATTTATATGAACAGTTTGACCATATGAAAGCATAGTATCTACAGTCGTATATGAATTCAATTACTATCAGGTTAGTCTGCTTGTTAGTAATCCAATTTAACTTAGTTTCGGATACACTAGTTTTTATTCAATAAATCAATTCGTGTTCATTAATAGTTTTACAACTGTCCTCCGGCGTGCCAAACTCTTTTGACAACAGATATAGTTACAAACAATAGGGCTTATGGGAAACATCGCGTTTAACAGAAACCTTTTGTTCGTCTGTTGGTATGATTCTAAAGCTGGGTTAGAATGTGTGAATAGTGATATTATATTTATTTTATTGTTAATTGAGGAATACTTTTAAGTAGTTGGGGCTTAAATTAGATTTAGTTTGATATGGATATCACTCTTTATTGATGTTTTTTTTTTATTATAAAATAACGATAAATTTTTTACAGGGTTTTATAACCGAAGCTAATCGAGATTCTATAAATAATTATAGAATCTCGATTTGCATGTGACATCAAAATTTTTGCATGTGATATGCAAAAATTTTGCTATCTGGATAACCAGATAGCAAAATTTTTGCATATCACATATTTCTACTGCCGCTATAACAACATCATAAAATTAGTAAATATATTAAAATTATTAATAATTTCGAAAAATTAATATTTTTAAACGGTACATCGATTTTTTAACACACAACAACCAATAACGCCCAGCGCGTAGCGCTGTTTCTACGGCGTAGCTCCGCGTAGCTTATCAGTTATCAGTAAGAAAGTATATAATATTATGTTTTGGACTGGAACTACTTATTTGAATGTTATTTATATTATCAAGTTATATTACTATATGTTTTAAACATGACATTACCCTATATTTAGCTAAGTTGAGCTCGCTTTGATTGTTGATTGGCGTCTGTGGCAACGTATGAGGTCGGATGCGCTTATGCATAATTTATACTCGTCCTTAAGACGCATGTAATAACTTTGATTATTCGAAGTAGCACAATCAGGGCCAATATTCCGCAATTAACTGTGCTTGTTGTTGCGGGTAATCGCTTTCCATCAGCCGATCTACGCGCTCCATCGCTCCCTTGACCGTAAAAACTAAGTTCAAGTGAATCAGAGAAAACTTTCGGAGAGCTACCGGAGCATCAAGTTGGGACCAAATACTGCTGCAATTATAGCGCAGGTACAAATTACAGGGCAAAAGTTTTACATTTTATTAACTTACGTAACGGGTCACAGTACACAATCACAATATTGCACCGGCGGCCAAATATTTACCGTCAGGAGTGCGCAACTATTAAAAAATACAAATAAAACACCCCCGAAAATTACAATCCACGCGTCTAAAAGTACACTTCGATGTTTACGTTCGCGTTTACGGGCTCGTTAGTATATTCAGTCATTTACAAATTGAATTACATATTCGGTTGATCGAGTTGCACGTGGAAGACTCGAAGTACAGTGTAACAGTTCACGGCCGCCGGTGAAGAGCCTTGATTGCAGCCTTCCCCGGCACCCGGCTTACAGATGCACACACTTACACCGCTCGCACACACAGCCGCCGGGTGACGTCCACGTTTCTATTGCATAGATAAAACCAATTTACATGGTAAAATATATAATCAATGGAGAGAGTTTACGTTTCAATATACATATCGTAATCAACCTTTGTATCTGTTTTAGAGATTCAAATATCCATATGAAAAGTGGAGCGCGACATCGAATAGGAAAAGTTAATGGATCCCAAACAGACATTACGTAATGCGATACTTACTTACACATTTACATACATAGTGCACTTGTTAAAATTCATTATGTAATGTTTTTATATGCGACCCGGTCGCAGTGGTGCTCTGATTATGTATACCACACTAATACGATTCAAACAATTCCTACGTTCCCGCTCTGCGTAAAAAATTGCAAGAGAATAAAATGAAGCCGTGCCAACGAAGCATAGCTGAAAACTAATAGATTTCATCATCAGTTTATAAATAAAAGTTCACGATTTTGTCCCTATATTTGTTATTTTAATGCTGATCTTAAAGTTTATTTAGAACCTAAGCTCGGAAAAAGTCAACCGACGGAGCGGAAGTTTGCGAAAGTTTAATACTTCACCTACTTATCTATATCTGAGGAAGTTCCTCCGAGTTATTGTAAACTCATTAATTGGTTTTGCTCCCAGTGCGCTATGATTTCGATGTAATTGTTTTACGTTAAACAGTTATTTGCCTACTTCATTAGTAACTGTTGTAGGAGACATACAGCTTGGACATTGCAACAAACTGTAACCTCAAATTGTTATAGGGATGACCGAAGTTACACGTGCCGTAATCGCTATTACTGACCTAATTAATATGGTCCACAGTATCACGGCCCGACAATGTGGTTAGCGAACTTTTGTGTGTGAGCGTGACGTACTAGGGTCGCAGAGCCCGCTACCGAGAAATGAAGAACGCTCATACTAAACTTGACCGAAGTAATACACCTGAAAAGAAGATTATTACCACCACCGTTGCGACGGGAAGAACTAAACGTGACTAATTTACAAGGCGCTGCACTGCTTTTTCAGCGGTTGTAATTTTAGCATTCTTGAGCGAAATGTTCGTTTCGATATTTTGAAGGCTGTAATTATCACGCAGGTCTAACTCGATGGCGTGCCCGATTCGTGCACTTTACATCGCGTCGATGAGCTGAGTCATATTTAAAAAAATCATTCAAGTAACACTACACAAGAAACGTTAATGCACGCTCCCAATAGAAAAATGTAGCATCGGTAATCAATTATTCATATGTGCGTTGGTTTTTAGCACAAAAAACAGCACTAACGTCGATAAATTCAGGAAATGAATTTCCATTCCGTCTATTTACAGGTTTTCAATACTTTTTCAAACGATCCGAAGCAACTGCATAAAGCGTACATCAATATGCGCGCACTATATCGAATCAAAATAATCTGCTTACATATACGGCAGTGTTTTATGAGACGAATTACCCGCTTCGAAGCTTTCGCAAACAAGATCGTTTACAGCGCTGAGAGAAATGTACTAGGAGCGCAGCAGCGGGGCGGTGGTACCAGGGGCGGAAGGCGGCTTACACGTGGCGCACTCACACAGCCGCGCCGCGCCCGTGTGGGCGGCAGTGCATATTCTGTACAATTACAGACGTGGTAGACTGGAAAACGCATTTAGCCGGAAAAGATGAAACCAATCGATGCACCGTATAAAAAAGTAATGTAACTTTACAAGTTTTTTAATATTTTAAAATTAATCCGTCTCAAAGGCCGCGAAGTGGGTCACGAAGTTTATTAAGATAAAAAAGAAAAAGCTCTTTACAACAGGATAAATATAAAGAGGCCGAGTCGGCCTGAGTTCTAATGAAATGAAAATCCTCGAGTGAAGGTAGGTCTTGAGTTTCTTTCTAAAGCTAAAGCGCAGTTAACGACTTTCGACTTGCGTTTCCGCCTTTATTAAGCTATGTAAGCTAACGGCATAAACGTAAGCTTAATTAATAATTTGATTTCGAAATTTCTGTCCCAGTTTTCAGTTTTAATAGCACGAGACCCATTTCTTTTGAGCATCTTAGGAGACACTTTATGTCGTGTGAGAAAGTTTTCATAAACATCGAACCGAGCATTTTCGACTCGACTGTACGAGAAAATTGTTGATTATCGTTGAAGACCGTTCATGTCCATACAATTATTCAATAAACGTTTTGTTCATACTATTTTATGATATGATATTTATGATATGATGATTTTATGACGTACATTTTATACTGTAATGTATTCAACACACCATACAGGTTTGATTTTTACTAGCGTTTAATTAAAAATATATTCAATAGGGTTTTCGCTGCATAGATGACACTGATCAATGGGTCCGTCCATGTTAATGTTACATGGCCGACCGCGTTGAAGCCTGAATGTAGTGTGACAGGTAATAAATAGGTCCCCATCAGCTCGATCAATGCATAGACACAAGTTTGACGCGGACGTGTTGCGCCTTCTTCGACAAATTGCGCGCCGGACACTCGATCGCCTCGCACGTGCATTATTTCGTGGTAAACAGCAAGTAAATAATAATATCTGATAGTACTTTTACCTGATTTGAAAAAACGAGGTTCTATATCGGATATTTTTATAAGATTGTCATGTATTTTGAAAGAAACAAAGTATTTACCATGTAGGGTATAGATATTGAAGGTAGAATATGAATGGTCATGAAGAAGTATTGAAATATGCTGATATTTCGAAGAAATAAATAATAGTTAAGAAAAACTAGAAACACGCTTTTTATAGAAAACCAAACTAAAAAATTGAAAATAAATTATAATATATTTAAATTAAGAAGTGTTAAAAATTTCAATAAATATAAATTAATAATAGTGTGAATAAAAAAAGATATTTTGTTTTAAAAAAAGTGTGGGGTGCATGGTGTCAATAGTTTTAAATATTAAATTGACAGATATGAGTAGAATGATTATCATTTTGATAATATCTTAAAAAGCACCCCACGCTTTTTTTAAATATTTTTTTTTATTCACACTATTATTAATTTATATTTATTGAAATTGTTAACACTTCTTAATTTAAATTTATTATAATTTATTTTCAATTTTTTAGTTTGGTTTTCTATAAAAAACGTGTTTTTAGTTTTTTTTAACTATTATTTATTTTTTACTTTTTAGTTTGGTTATATCTATATCTATAAATATTATGTACATTAATTCTACCAGGGGCGCTTGTGCAGTACCTTCCTAGTATATAATAGCTGTTTTTTCGGCAACTAAATTTGAACGACTTTTTTTTTTGTTTTTTTACAAGTCGGTTAGTCGGTTACAAACAAACACACACACACACATGTCTATAAGCGTAAGTTTCTTACCTTATCGACTAGATGAAAATTATACAGGGTGTAACAAAAATAAGTGATAATACTTTAGGGTGTGTACGTGTTCCTTGTAGAGAGTTCACTGTGAAAGTAGCAGCGCTGAAAGACCAACATTTTTTTCACTTTTGTATGGGGAAAGTCGTGACGCTCGGGCCCTTGCCCATACAAAAGTGAAAAAAAAATCGTCTTTCAGAGCTGCTACTTTCACAGTGAACTCTCTACAAGGAACACGTACACACCCTAAAGTATTAACACTTATTTTTGTTACACACTGTATAAATTAACAAAAGTCATATTTTGCAAATTGAAAAATGGAATAATTATATCAAATTAGTGTATTGTCATCGGCCCTCGATAAATCTACAAAGTTTGAACGAAATCTGGCCGTTTAAAGTGGGTCAAAATCGCGCCCAAAGAAGTCGGTTACGAACATACAGGTGAAGCTAATAAAAAGCGTATAAAAATAATATTTAAGTTCGTATCGTTTGTTGCATTGTTATCTATAAAACTATACAATAATGCCAGGAAGTTTATGTTAAGTATATGCTTAGTGATAATTTTCGAAAAAAAAATCTTTCTTGTACCTATAATAAATAATACGAGTAATAATAATAGCTACTTGCCGACGACGGACGAGGGATAAAATGTAATAGGCACCAAAATATTTTATCATGACCCGTTTCCTTGACCTTGCATTATGAGTCGTACTATGTTGGAGGTGATAGAGATCGCTATCTGTCGTCAAAATTTGCTCGGGTTATATTTAGCCTAGCCTATCTCACCAAAGAAATTGAGCGCGATCAGTGTACACTAAACCCGTTTTAAATGTATTTAAACGTGTTAAAACACCGAATTGCATTTCACCGACATAAACAAAACGCGTTCATAGCAAAACCAATTTTATCTTCTAAGCATCCAGTGTTCGAGGTAACTATATAAAACCCGTTTAAGTCCTGTCAGTGTAGTGTCATGGTAGAACGAAAAACATACACGAAAAAAATATCAAGATGACAGTTTTAACAGATGTGTTTGGTTAGTTTATGTATCATTTCTTGCAATTTTGTTGATAAATTAACTTTACAAGGCTCCAAAATGAAAAAAACATATAAAATCACCACAGTCAAGTAAACTTCCATTTGTTAATTGCGATTAAGAAGAAAATTGTGAAATCCATTTGAAAGAAAACGAGATTTATATCGCCGCGTGAATGTGTTCAGTCAGAACTAAGGTTTAAGGTGGGATTTCACCAGGCACAATAAAAATGTTCGTTTTATAAAACTTAGTTCTCATTGAACGCGTTCACGCGGTGACGTAAATATCGTTCTGTTTCAAATGGATTTCACAAACTTCTTTTGATCTCGATTATTAAATCTAAGTTTACGTAACGTTACGTGATTATTTTACATGTTTTCATCATTTTAAAGCCTTTTCACGTGAATTTAACAACAAAATAGCAAGAAACAAAACAAAAACTAACCAAACGCATGTGTCAAAAGTCAAAACAGCTGTGATCTTGACATCTCTTTTGTCTATGTTTTTCGTTCCGCCACGACAGGGCTTGAACGGGTTTTATGACGTTAAACTTCGTACTTTGGGCGTTCAGAAGATAAAACTCGGATTTGCTGTGAACGCGTTTAATTTATGTTGGTGAAATGAAATTCAATGTTATAATCGCGTTTATACGTTTTGAACCGGTTCAGTGTGCATCGAACGCGTTCCATTTCTTTGGTGAAATCGCCCCTAAGATAAGCTTGGTATAACCCGACTAAATAACGTAAATCTATTCATCTAATGCTATTATGTTTCAAATTCGAATTATATTATATCGAAGGCGATAGAGAGAGCATTGTAATGGTCGGTGGCGGACAACAACCTCAGAATATTTAAATAGACAGGGGATTAGTGCCGCCGCATGCGTCGCCACACGTTTACATTGGTGGACAAACAATGCGTTAACATAACAAAAAGTTCGAATGTTTTGTAGATATTAATTGTGTCAAAAATATTAGTATGAATACTAATATTATAAATTTGAAAATGTGCTCTATCTGTAACGTCTTCACGCTGAAACTGTTGCACCGATTCTGAAGGAAGATAGTTTTAGTTGAGACAGGACTTATTATAATAATATTTATTGTTTTTCCAAAAACTGTATAATTTCTGCATGACTTGAAAATTTCTGCGTGACAAAATTGCGAGCGATTCTCCTGAAGGTCCAAACCAAGATCCAACCTTCAGGAGAATCGCTCGCAATTTTATGAGCAATTAATAATGAGCAACAAGTATAGCTCTTTAAAAAGTGTTACCTTTCTTAAGGTAAAGTACACACCTGTCACCTTAGATCCTGCAAGTCATATTACAAGTGATGTATATTGTACACTATTACAGCTGAACAATTATACCGTCATAACGTTAGACAATTGCTGTCTCGGTCGTTGCTGAAGGCGATTCGGTTAGTTATTATTAGGTATATAACACCCAGAAAATTAACAGTAAGTGTTAAAAATAACATTTCATTTGCCTATAATTTGCACACATTTAAAAAAACTATTGAAAGAAGTCAAAAATTCGATTTATTTACATTGTGGATAGTCAGCAATATAAACAATACATAGAACGAACAGGAAATGAACTCAGTTCAAGTGAGCAACTGAAGCGGAGGTATCAGAGTACCAGAGCTATCAGTACTTTATGGCTTAACTTAATATTCTTTGCATTTAGTTTTTTTTTTTTACAAAAACTTGAAATTATTTCTTCTCGTAAGCTGGTACATGTTATATCTACTTGTACAGTATAATTTGATTACTATTAAGAATTAAAAGTATTAAAAATTAATTCAAGACGTGAAAGGAAGATCTGGTGATAACTAACATTTTATAGCATAAGGACAACTACTCATATTTTCCCCTATAATTCAAACAAAACTTGTAACTTACGTACTTCATCATGTGGCTATACATAAAATCCACATTTTTTTATTTCAAATAATTTTCTCGGAACTAAAGCCTCCATTATGCAAAAAAACGGCAATTTTTTTACAGTTACCTATGAAGTGAGCACGGTCCTCGCGTCGTTGCGAGGTGAATCGCTTGCCCAACTTTCTTGTTTTGAAGGTGCGAAGGAGAAAATGATAAAATAGCACACTCGATATTCCAGTTGAATTATTATAATCTCATGACAAAATCTATCAAAAAGTAAACAAGTCAAAATACCATAAACTAAAGAGTACAAAATAATATAAAAAAGGTTTTTATAAAAGAAATTTAGATATGTACACTACATCACCCCCCTCCAGAGACCGTCAAGGGCGATAATAGTCCGGAAATTTTACATGACGGCCTGACCTCGTCGTTCTAATGATGTTATCATCAGCGGGTTGTAAGTCGCAGTTATCCGCAGGAGTGTAGTGATGGGTGTTACTGTTGAGTAGTAAGTGTGGAGTGTCTTGGCGCGTGTTAGTATTATGTTGTGAGTATGGTGTGATGGTAGGGTCACTCAGTATGAAGGCCGGCTTGATCCGGTCAATTGATACGGTAACCTGCTTACCATTTACTAAAATTTTGAAAACTTTGTCCCCTCTTTCCACAACCTTATGCGGGCCAGAGTATGCTGGCTTTAAGCCACCGCCAGTACAGTCCCTCAAGAAAATATGAGTTGAGGAAGATAAATCCTTATGAACAAAAGTTTTGAATTTGCTGTTGTGCCTAGCCGCAGGTGATGGGCGGAGTTTCCTGACAATACTTCGAAGTTTTGACAAGTACTCCGTCATATCGCTAGTCTCATCAGCCTGAGGGTCAAAGAACTCACCCGGAAGCCGTATCGGTTGACCGTACACCAGTTCGGCTGCTGAAGCCTGAACATCCTCTTTGAAAGATCCGCGAATGCCTAACAGTACTAATGGGAGGGATTCCACCCAACTGTCATTTGCATGGCATATGATTGCGGCTTTGAGTTGACGGTGAAATCTCTCCACCAGTCCATTGCAGGCAGGATGGTATGCAGTGGTTCTGCGGTGTTGAAAGCCAGCGATCGTAGATAAGCTCTTAAATAATGCCGATTCGAACTGCCTACCTCTATCTGTAACGATATCAGATGGGCAGCCGAATCGAGCGATCCAACCACTCAGTAGGGCCTTTGCCACCATTTCTGCAGTTATGTCAGCAAGCGGTATTGCCTCAGGCTATCGCGTAAAACGGTCGACGGCAGTGAGACAATAGCGGAAACCTTGGCACAGTGGCAAAGGACCCACGAGATCAATATGAATAAAAGCAAATCTCGATGAGGGCAGTTTAAAGTTACCCACCGGAGAGTACACATGCCTAGTGATCTTCGATCGCTGACAAGCCGAACATGATCGAACCCACTCGCGACAATCCTTCCGAATACTAGGCCAAACATATCGCTTGGAAACTAGTCTTATGGAAGCCTTTGCCCCTGGGTGACTAAGAGAATGCAGGCTGTTGAAAATAGCTTTGCGTAACTCTTGTGGCACATAAGGTCTAGGCGTAGCGGTGCTAATGTCACAGTAGAGCTGGCTACCCGAACCCGGAATCTTAAGACGCTGTAAGCGTAGTGAGGTAGCGTCATCTAAAAGATGCTTCAGTTCGGGGTCCTCAACCTGAGCAGCTGCGATTATTTCAGCGGACACAGGCTGAGAAATCTCCTCTACACGTGAAAGTGTATCCGCCACAACATTATCCTTTCCGGATATATGCCGGATATCTGTGGTAAATTGAGCGATCAGATCTAGGTGCCTGAACTGCCTTGGGGAACAGTTTTCTTTCCGGTTTCGAAAGGCGAATGTCAGTGGCTTGTGATCTGTATAGACCACAAAGTCACGTCCCTCGACCATATGCCTAAAGTATTTTACGCTCTCATATATTGCCAGCAGCTCTCGGTCATATGGTGAGTATTTTTTTTGAGTTGGACTTAGCTTGTGTGAGAAGAAGGCGAGGGGTTGCCAGGCATCCCCATCGTGTTGCTGGAGGACACTACCTATAGCGTTGTCGGATGCGTCCGTCACCAACGACAGTTTGGCATCGCACCGGGGATGGGCCAGCAAGGCGGCCTGACATAGACCTTCTTTTCAAGCCTCAAAGGCCTTTGATGCTTCGCCTGTTATGTCCACTGGATGGGAACCCTTGACCGAACCCGTAAGCAACTCGTTAAGTGGAGATTGATGCTGGGCAGCTTTGGGAATGAAGCGCCTGTAAAAGTTTACCATTCCCAAAAACCTGCGTAACTCCCTTACAGTCTTCGGCTTTGGGAAGTTTTTAATAGCCTCTACTTTTTCTGGAAGAGGTGTAGCTCCTGCGCCCGAGATTTGATACCCTAAAAATTTTACCTCCGCAACTCCAAAAAGGCACTTGGAAACGTTTATGACCATGCCATATTCACGTAACCTAGCAAAAAGTTGACGGAGATGCTCTTCGTGAGTTTTTTGGTCCTTCGAGAACACCAAAAAGTCATCCAAGTACGCGTACGTGAAATCGAGTCCCCGCAGCATCTCGTCCACGAAACGCTGAAACGTCTGAGCGGCGTTACGAAGCCCGAACATCATGTACGGGAATTCGTATAGGCCGAACGGCGTTGTTATAGCGGTCTTCGGAATATCATCTGGGTGGACTGGAATTTGGTTATAGGCTTTAACCAGGTCAATGGTGGAAAATATGGTGCTCCCTGCTAATGTATGGGTGAAATCATGAATGTGCTTGATGGGATAGCGATCGGGAATCGTGCGGGAGTTGAGCATACGGTAATCACCACAGGGACGCCAGCCGTTGTCCTTTTTCGGAGTCAGATGGAGCGGCGATGCCCATGATGACTCTGAAGGGCGACACGTACCTGCCTGTAACATGGCGTCAAACTCAGCTTTCGCAATTTTCCACTTTTCAGGTGCTAACCGTCGCGGTGTACACGATACAGGCTGTCCAGGTGTAGTTCGTATATGATGTACTGTATTGTGTTTCGGAGTGCGGTGTACTCCAGGTGGACGTGTAATGTCGGGGAATTCCTGTAGTATGTGTGTATATGCGGAATCACCAAGACTCACCTTCACCGAAGACACATCACCACAATGACGGGCAGGCGACGCCGGGGCGGAAAGGCTTGTATAGTTATCGATGAGGCATTGATTCCTGCAATCAACAACTAAATTGTAAAAAGATAAAAAATCTACGCCTATTATCGCCCTTGTAACGTCGGCAACTATAAATCGCCAAGAAAATTCACGGCGTAAACCTAGATTTAAATTTAAATTAATAAACCCGTATGTAGGTATTGGTGTCCCATTGGCCGCACACAAAACGTAGGTGGTCTTCTCCAGTCGCCTAGGGATCGCCGATCGGGGGTAGACACAGAGGTCGCTTCCGGTGTCGACCAAGAACTGCCCCTTCGACCTTCGATCGGTGACAAATATGCGACCTATATTCGGGCAATCCTCGGCCGCCATTACAGATTGCCCCGTGAGTTTTCCGACTTGTGGTAGTCGCACGGCTTCACACACTTCCGGGCACGGTCTGCGAATTTCTGATGGTACCAGCATAGTGGGAACCTTCGATAGCTAGATTCCGACCTGATTGAAAGGGACCGCTGACGGGTGCGATTGCGACTGCTAGAACGTCCTCTGGGGCGGGACAGTCGTTCCACTTGGCTTGTCAGCTTTTGTACCTGCTCGGTCAGCACGGCAATCTCAGGGTGGGCACTCGAAGACGGTGGTGGAGCAGCTACTGCAGAAGACGACGGCATCCGGAGACCGACCACGTCGTGGATCCTGTCGGCTAGTTCCGCCAACTCAGGGAGACCAGTCTTGGACTGCGAGGCTACGATGGCTTGGGTGCCATCGTAGCCTCGCAGAACTCTTCGGGTACTCCCGGGCCAGCAAGATTAAGTAGATGGCGGTAGAACTGCGAAGGCTTTCTGTCGCCGAGCTCCTCATGCATAAGAAGTTGTCTTATTTTCTTTTCCCGCGATGCCGAAAGTCGTTTAACTAGTTCGCTTTTCAATCTTTCGTACTTAGCCGTTGGTGGAGGGTTAGCTATTATATCTTCTACCTCAGCCGCGTACTGCGAGTCCAAGTTGCCGGTGACGTAGTAAAATTTAGTCTCGTCAGATTTTATGCCAGATAATATGAACTGCGCCTCCATCTGCGCAAACCATAACCCGGGTTTTTCAGGGTAAAACGGGGGAATACGTACGCCAACGCGAAATGTTTCTCCCGCCGCGCCGTCCCTTTGTTCGCTGGTTACATTCTCGTTCAGATTCTCCATCATGTGTTCCTTCCGGGGTCACCAATGAAGTGAGCACGGTCCTCGCGTCGTTGCGAGGTGAATCGCTTGCCCAACTTTCTTGTTTTGAAGGTGCGAAGGAGAAAATGATAAAATAGCACACTCGATATTCCAGTTGAATTATTATAATCTCATGACAAAATCTATCAAAAAGTAAACAAGTCAAAATACCATAAACTAAAGAGTACAAAATAATATAAAAAAGGTTTTTGTAAAAGAAATTTAGATATGTACACTACACCTACTTGCCTGCTTCTCCCACTCATGTCTTTTTACAGCATAAATGTAAAACCAATGTAAACTTTCGTTCGTTAGGAAACGTTATTATCTTAGTTCTGTAGTTGAAAATTGCAAATTATACTTTGACGGAAAAATATAAGAGAAGCGAATTATGACATGATTTAAATTTTACTTAGGTAGTATGAACGTTGTTTAAAAAAAGTTAATAGCACACTAACTAATATTTATTAATTTTTATTAATGATTTGTGACAGATTTTTTCCTGTTAGCTACTCGCGTACTACATCTCTGAGAGTCACTATTTAAATCTCCAAGGTGATTAAATAGCAACTCTATCTTATATCTTTAAACGAGCAATTCTTGTATATATGTAATTTTTTTGACGATTTTCATGAAATATATATGTAATTTCATGAAAATCGTTGGAGCCGATTCCGAGATTCCAATTATATATATATATATATATATATATATATATATATATATATATATATATATATATATATATATATATATATATATATATATATATATATATATATATATATATATATATATATATATATATATATGGAATATAGGGGGTTTCAGGGTATAATATAGGGTAGGGGGTAATATAGGATATTAGTATATAGGGGGTTTCGGGGGCGATAAATCGATCTAGCTAGGAATCATTTTTAGAAAATGTCATTATATTCGTGTTTTATCGAATACCGAGCAAAGCTCGGTCAAATAGCTAGTAATAATTATAAAGTAGATAATTTTCATCATGTTTAGGAGATAAACAGTTGATTTTCGTGCAATTTTTATAGTAAAGTATGGAGAGTTTCACCATCTCTCTATCTTTTTCTAATGAAGACATAGTATCTTTGCTGCTGACTTTTAAGGGCGGGAGAATACCTTTTTCAATTGACTGTCTTTAAATCATTAAGTAATAAATACATTGCTCATAGAAATCTGTTGCCGGTCCAAAGAAAAATTTGGTCCATGAAAACTCCTATAGGAGTAAATCTTCGAAGGTTGGCAGTTCGCCACGAAATGCTGCTGAGTAGACCAAAAAAACTAACGTTGATACTGCCGATCTAGCATGATAAATATGAAAGAAAACACCAATATTCAGCCTACATAATATGTGAGGTGGACGTAGGAGATTCATTAAGAAGAATTCACGAATAATAAAAGGTTAGGCAGGGACGGTACGCGTAGATGTTGAAAATGTATTGGATTTGACAAAACGCATCGCTAGCGCCATGAGACTCATACGGTATGTCAAATCCCATACATTTTAGACATGGGCCTGTCCACGTTACGACGTCGTCATCGTGGAACGGAGCGGTAACGTGCCACGGTATGTTGTCGTGACGTGAAAATTTACGTCAACGTAACTTGAAAATGCACGTCATGGTGCAGCAACATTGTACGTGTGAAACTGCTACATTCTTCACTACTTATATCTACATATGGACCACACAATACGTATTCTGTTTCTGCTATTGTTAAGACTTAAGAAGACGGAGAGAGTTTTAAAAAATAAAATACGTAAAATGTTGCTACACCGTGACGTGCATTTTCATGTTACGTTGACGTAAATTTTCACGTCACGTCAACGTGCCATGCCACGTTACCGCACCATTCCACGTTGACGACGTCGTGACGTGGAGATGTGGACAGGCCGTAACTTCGTTACCAAACTAGCGTATCATGCAATAAGTCAGAACTCAGGCATCCAAGAGGCAAAGAGTACACCCATGTCAAAAACGGGTGAAGTGCATCACAACAATACCCAATACCACGAATGTTAATAGGTAAAGGAAAATTGCTGTTCCTTGCCAGTACAGTTCTGTAACAATAATGATGTTATGCATCGCTTCGTGTATAGGACGTAACCAATTTGTGGCTTTAATAGAACCAAACACAGTGAGCTTTTGTGTATCACACGATCTGACTCGAAGATTGAATTTCATTGTAAAATTAATAATCAGATGATATTCAATTTCCAATGTACCTATATGTACTGCCGAAGCTATGTACCATAATAAGTACCTATTGTTAGCTTGGGCCGTAAATCTAAAGGTTATATTATTCTTACAAACATGTTTAGTTAATTGCACAATCAACCCTAAAAGCTATAGTTTGGTAGTTAACTACTAAAAAAAGGTTTTACGTATAAAACATACTGTTTAAGTTGATCCCTAGACAAATTTTAATCACGTTCAAATATAGAACTCCTAAGGAATAGATTGCTCTGTTTCTGCAAAAATCTCAGCAACAATCGGTATGCAATAACGCCGCAAAACCGCTCTTTATGTAACTTCTTTTGGCATAAACGCAAGATATGAGAGCGTTTTGAAGCTAGGACGTGCGGAACCAAATAGAAATAGCGAGATGTATCGACTCAAATGAAACCCTTCAAAACACTTATCACGTTCGCCTTTCAACAGTTCTGATTCCACTCCGTGCATTCAATTCTTTTACTGCGAAGTGAATTTAGCGAGGCGGTACGTAAGGAAATATTTATGAATATGAGAAGTATGAATTCTGTGACAAACAAGGCATAGAACAAAATTAACAAGTAACTGTTAACAAGCGACACTGTTTGTGTAAACTCCACTAACTAGCTGCTTTTTACGTCTGTATGAATAGACCTGCAGCGTCTAACACGTCGCATCTATAAAGTTTTACACAATTATAGATAACGAGACAAGAATTTCAATGACTGTATTAATTTAGGTTCGCCGCAACTTGTGCAATCGTGTTGGCAAACAAAAACGTAAACAAGCTATTGATTTTATTCTTTAGAGCTTGAACTTTGTATCTTTTATATTTTTGAGGCGTCCGAAAGTTTACAATTGTTTTTACATTGAACATAGAGCTTAATGTTTGTAGTGATCTTGTATCTAATGCCTAGGTCTAGGCCAAAAATTACCTAATAGGAACTTGGCCCATTTTAACAGGTATGTTTTTGGTGGGATTTCAATCCTTTTTTTTACAAGAAATATACAGCTATTTTTTTCTTTTTGTGCCACGCCCGATATAAACAATACACTAGCGCCATAATATTATATCGAAAATATAATATTATGGCGCTAGTGATATTTGTTAAATTATCAATATAAGCCAAAATTTTAAGTAAATTGTATTTATTTAATAAGTTTTACAGTGTGCATTATACGGGACAATATTTTATACCCCCCCCCCCCCCCCCCTCTCCTTCCACCCACTGTCCTCGTCGTATTCTCATTGTATCACTGGTACATAAGAATTTTTATCTAAAGTTCGTAGATGTGCCGACTCACGCTTGACCAATTTCTTAAATTTCTTAATTTTTTGTAATCTACTGTATATAACACACGACCTGTTTGCCAAATTTAATAACGCTAGGACAATTGGAAGTGGCCTAGAGGTTTTGGTTACCAGTCAGCGAGTGAGGGAGTCAGTCAGTGTCAAAATTAGCGATTTTTACAGTGACATATTTCAGGATCTACCGAAGCTATCTATGAAATTGCGTAATGCGTATACTGCTTAAGTATTAGGTATAAATATTATTTTATCTTTTCACTCACAATAGGCACTAAGCTAAGGGGGGGTCAAAAGTGCGTCGAAACGGTTCGTGTAAATAGTGCACGGCATGCGCGCGGCCTGCTGGAACTAGGCCTGCGCACTTCCGTGCGCTTTGATGTCTTACATCAATGGTTACACAACCAAGCAGTAATAATTTCCTCTCTACAGGTAGGTATACAGAAATAACAAAATATAATATTTGAGACACTATTTACAGGCATTCAACTGTTTACACATTTTTAAATTAAGATACTACTTTATAATCTAATTACATATATAAAACTCAAAGGTGACTGACTGACATGGTGATCTATCAACGCACAGCCCAAACCACTGGACGGATCGGGCTGAAATTTGGCATGCAAGTAGATGTTATGACGCAGGCATCCGCTAAGAAAGGATTTTGATCAATTCTACCCCCAAGAGTTAAAATAGGGGATGAAAGTTTGTATATTATAATACTTCTTAACGCGATCGAAGCCGCGGGCAACAGCTCGTAATTAATAAGTGAGGAATAGCTTATTAGGAAGATTCGTCTTAAACAAAACTCCTATTTTCTACGTTATTCATCTTATTTGACGATTGTGAAACATATTATCATCGGTAAAATAATTATGACGTCTCTTTAGGAAAATGGCTCTATCTTATTTATTCATCATTTATTTTATTTATTCAAAATTTAATAAAAAGAAAGCTTTGTTTCATGAATTTCACAAATAAACCAGTTTATTTCACAATGTCAACCCTTATCAAATTGTCTCTGTGGCTATTACATTCGGGCCAGGCGTATTAAGTCCAATCTATTGTCCCGGGTTTACCTTGAAAACAAAATGCGGAGGCCAGGAAACAATTGAGCCATGTAAAATTTGGCAATCTGCCATTATTAAGTAAGATAAACACGTGACCAAATTTACTGATATAATATGTAAGACCGCCTATGTAAGGCGGAGTTAAGCCAGATTACATAATATTTATGCTCTCAGCCTTCAGGCATTAGCTACGATACTCGTATTTAGGCGGATATCCATATAAGCTATGTAGAGAACAGAGATTCTGCATACTTATTCTAAGCCATTTTTGCACGTTGACTTAAATGAATACATTAATTGCACATTTTGATACGCGTTCATGTCTATATTCTGTAATACAATGTCTATAATACAAAAGAGATAAGTGTATATTGATAAAGAAAATAACCCATCAATTAAAAAATATATAATACTCATAGGAGGATACCTAATACCGCATTTAAAAAAACAACTCGTGTTTGTATGTATCAATTACCAATGCCACCTATACAATGTATCGAATGATCACCTCAAACTCAAATAATAGATTATTTTGGCTTAAAAAAACATAACCGTCTTTGTGACGACGTAAAAAACTCTATACTTCATACAAAAGTAAAGTTAAACATTCATAGAAGCAAAAACTATTCTCAGCCCTCATAGTCGTGTCTATGGGCGACAGTATTTACATAGCATTAGGTAAATTGTGTGCTAGTTTACTTTACACGTAAGAATGCTGCACTGATTTTAATAATATAGTTTTGTAAGACACACGGTGCAGGCTTAAGTCAGTGTATTGTAGGTCATGCTAGGTTTTTCATTTCATTGGAACTTGCATTAAGTTTATAGTGTGTCATCCGTGGAAATTTCAAAATGGTTCTATTAAAAAATATCAAAATAGTGAAAACACTGAGCACTATTTCATGCGTTCTTTTCAGGCATATCTATGATGGACAAATACAGCCGATTTTAAACGCGTAGAGAAGCATATTCGTCTATAATTATTATGCATGATCGAGATTAATTGCGCACGATACAATCATGGTGGCAATTATAGTGATCTGTCATGACCGAAAGTAAAGAGGATACAAAAATAAGGATGTGCATTGATTTCCAAATAATGCGAATATGTACACACACATCCGCCTTGTTTTTTTTAATAAAAATCGGCCATGTTTAAGTTGCACGTCAGGAACTCTTCTAAACGACCGTTCCCTCAGTGCACACCATAATACGACCAGATCATAATTGCTGCTTGAAATTCTTGTGTACACAATCGCATATCAATAGATTTTATTGGAAACCAGATATGTAATACGAACATAACTATTCGGTTCTAACAATTGAAATATATATTTTATTTAGCCTGGTTATGTAAAGCGATTTTCGGGCTTGATTGGCTAAAAGTTTTACTGTTCTATTCTGTACATTTTGATTCGCTAACTCTGTAAACTAAATGATGTCAGTTACCTACCGATTTTTTACCGACAGAATTGTTAATTCTAAAAAAGTGGTTAGTTCCAGTCAACTGACCAAACAGCATCACGATTCTATTTCAATGTTTGTGGTTCCTCGGTTGATCCACTCTCTTCCTTATGAAATCACAGCAAAGGTTTCTCGTGAAATGGCACACCAACGTATAATTTAACGTTTGTTTTTCGGATTTGATAATACTATTTGCTTTTTTATAAGAAACTGACTGAATCGAACTTGAACCGAAGCCGTAATTAATGATTCATTATAATTTAGGTAAACTACTAGGTTTAACTAAAAAATCCTCTATGTTGAATCTAATTCTCTAATTCTCTTGTTGCTTAATTTTTTTCTAAGGTTTCCAAGAGTCACTTAAATATTTAAATAATTTCATTAACATACGTACAACACATGTTCCTCAATTTTCTGTTGGTATATTTTCAAATTCATTCCCGCTGCCAACAGCCCTGATTTAAATTTCGCCTCCCTACTCTATAGACTACCTAGTAGTTGAACCAACGTTTTATAATCTGTGTTGGCTTGTACCAAAACGACTGGGTAACTTTATCTCCGCATTTGAATATTGTTGTGTAATATAGACAATATTAAATGCTTACATGGCTTTTAAACTGTTGTATTTTATGTATACTAGTCGTAAATATTGCAAATTAAAATCAATAGTATAAAATAGTATTTATGCCGCAGTGCGTTTTAAAAAGTTAATTAAACTGCAAGACGAATCACTCATTTGTTTCTAATTTCTATGTGCCGGTGAGTGCGATAGCAATAAAATTGTTTTTTTTTGTTTCTTTAGATGTTCAGAATGTACAGTATTTATTTTTTGAAGATACAACTTATTTTACAAATTGTAGATGACAATTAAATTAACGTTATAAAACAATTTCACTGCTTTCCATTAATAAAATTATAATGACTCAATCACATTGCTATTCAATTACACCGCAAAAAACACACGCAAACATAAAAACAAATATAATCCACTCGTTAATACATAAAATTAAAAGTTTATAGGCACGTTACCGCTGCCAACAGTCCTTAGACCGGTACACTTGTAAAATAGTGCGGGGTAAATGAGAGTTTTATAACGATCGGTATTTTATATCTGATGTAAATGAAAAGCGCTCGTCAGACGTGCTCGTTAAATTACGATATTATGTAATGAAAGCCTCCCGCCCTCCGCGATAATAATTTTTACTATTTCATTTCGCATGCCGCCGCCACTCAACGAATAATTATAATTTCAAGTGTTTTCAATACGATACAGTAAACTATTGGTAGGTTTAAAATAATTGTTGTTGTTTTTGTCTGGTAGATAATTATGTAAGACCACAGTAACGCATGTTTCTCAACACACTTTTGGTTCCAATTTATAATATTTCATTTATCATTCAATTTTAGACGTATCTACTATTAACAATGTTAATTAATTACAACGACTTGATTTAACATCGTGAGCCTAAAGTGGTCACTTATGACCTTGTTGTTTGAGCGACCGGTCAGGCGAAAGTTAAAAATTGGTCTTAGACAGGCGCATTCATATATGCTTACTTGTAAATTGTACACAATTTGAATATATTAGAACTTTTGTTTCAAATAATTTCTTAGTTTACATAAATACTTTGTGGCCCAAATTGCCCCAATTGCTCTAAAATTTTTTTTTAGCTGGTCGAATGTCAATTTTTTTATATGTATCTATATAAGATTTCATATTTGCTATCGGAAATAAAATGAGTTTAAATGGTATTTATAAAAAAATAATAATTAATGAGTCACAAGTAAAACACACAACCATAACAATAGGTCATGGAAAATTGTGTTATTGAAGCAAATTGACCATTTCCGTTGTATACCGACTTGTAACTTTAACAAACACTAATAAAAGCAAAACTAATTGACCGATAGACTAACGTAATACGCCATACCCTTGGAGCTAGAATAATGTGTCCATCCAGTACTAAAGGACTTTTCGAAATTTCACCATTTAGGGATACAAAAATTGTATTCCACTATAGGCTAACGGCTAGTAGAAGCTAGTAATCGTTTAACTTAGTACTTGATTTTTCATATACTACATTTGATAATCAGGCCGATACCTGCAGCTCTTCTGTTGCAAGTGTCCATGTTCGACGGTAGTACGTTCTATCAGGTGACCCGTTTGCTCGTTTATGCCCTAATTTTATTTAAAAAAATGTATTTAATTGCGTGACATTCTCCTTGCACACTAACGAGCGCTACAATAAGCGTTAAAACAAAGGGCCTGTTTCATTACTTCCTGATAAGGTGTCGGATAGGCTATCCACAACTTATTTAATAAATGCTCCATACTCTATCTGTCAAGTTAAGTTGTGGATAACCTATCTGCCACTTGTCAGGAAGTGGTGAAACTGGCCCTTATTGTTGTAAACAAAACTGATATTGGATTGCCTTTTTCATTGGCAGTATTACCTTTATAGAAATTGCACTTATTATTATTATTTGTTCAACTTAGACAGTAGATCATAAGCCCTGAAGGTCCGTAATAATAATAATTGATTTGACAAAACTTATTGTATTGACTTGAAAGTTCCTTGCTACGAAGTGCTACGTAGTCGCTACGCGCTGCTACGCCCGCTACGAATTTATCCACAGTCCAATTTACGTAATATAAAATTAATTAAAAGGCTCAAATTCTTTAGGTACATTTAACAAGCAGATTTATTAAACTCACGCCATCTTATTGTGTTACAAAAAGGATTTTTTCGCGATGACTTCAACTTCTGCAAAGAAAATTTTCATGATGATTTAAATAAATCATGAAAGGAAGATTTTATGATGATTTCAAAATTCACAAAAAGATCCGTTTCAGTGATGATTTTAATAACTAGTTACGACAGAATGTTTTCAAAATGAAATTAACCTGGATAATAGTCTGTGTAAGCGAATCGCTTAAGTTGCTTTTAAATTATCTAACGACGTCAGAGCCTAGACACTCCTCGAGAAACTTGTAAAGATTGCGAATTCAAAGCGGCCCTTGCTTTAAACTTAATTTTTGTACATTAATTTACGCTACTTGTTTATTGTTCACTAGTTGAAATGTGCTTTATATTTAGACTTTTTTTAAGTTATTTTTTTTTGCTTTTGGATACATCGCAAATACTCTTCTTTACTGAAGTTGTCGTCGCATTTACATTGTCATCGCATGTTGTCATCGCAAATACTCTTCTTTACTGATTTTTTTTCTCCTGCTGGCAACCCTACCACTAAGTTGACTTTGTAAAGTCTCCCGACAAAAAATGATATTTAATTAATATTTCCAATAATACTGTTTTAAAAAGTTATTAATTATATTAATTTAAGTATTAGTGATAAGATAATTAATAAGTTTCTGTGCTTTAAACAAGTTTGTTTGTGAAAATCGCCAAAATATAAAGTGCCTTACGTCAACGGTGATCAGCTGTCAAAGGTAATTTAAATTTTCATGCTAAAAACGCTTAAATTCGAAAGACATTACAGTTATTACATTATTAAGCAATAAAATAATTAAAAGTTGATTTAGGTTGACGATAGGCAGTAATTATAACCGTGGGAGGAAAGCAATAGATCAGCTGTTTCTGAGTTATCAGTTGTCAAAGGTTACATAGGCCGGTCAGTGGGATTGATGGACCTTGTTATTCCTTTTTGACAACCCTTACACCTCGCTCTAGCTTGCGTGACCCCTCTACACCGAGCAAATATCTCAACATCTAAAAATATCGAGTGATAGGCTCATTTAAGGAGGACTTGGTATTGTTGATTCCACTGCCTTTGTAGTTTAGTTTAATTCTATATTCACATTTATCCTGAGTATTTTAATCTAAAATTGATAAATTTACTTATAGGTTGGCTTGTAGGCTTGGCATAGACTTGTATCTTCTTTAACATCTTACACACCCCACTCTAGCTTGCGTGACCCCTCTACACCGAGCATATATCTCACCATCTAAAGATATCGAGTGGCTGGGTCTATCTGAAGGTACTGGAAAGTGTCCGGTTTGCACGCCAATAGATAGTTAGTTCATTGATAGACATATTATATAAGTCAATTGATTAACTGATTATCTTATAGTTAACATGATGACCAGAGGAAACCTGGCTCGTCAGACTGAGGAACAACTCCGTCTGACCCTTCAGGAACTTAAAGAATGTAAGAAACAAAATGAACTATTGCTCTCTGAACGCGAGGACAGTGAGAAAGAAATGTTAAAAATTATCCAAAAAAATAATGAACTTAAAAATGAGTTAAACAAGTTAAATCTAAATTATGAGGAGTTATACCAGAAAACAAAAGAATTACAGGAAATCGTATACAGCTTTGACCAGTGCAGAGATGAGTATGTGGAGGCGCTGAACAGCACTAGTTTGTGGAAGCGAAGATGTGATGAAGCCCATACACAAATCAAGTCATTAGAAAGCCAAATACAAGAGTATAACTCCTCTAAAACACAAAACTTGTTTCAGGAAATGTTTGAGAAGGATTCTGACATTTCTGAGAATAATGTCACTAAACATAAACATAATATTCATAATAATTTACCAAAAATTGACTTGACTGGTGACGACACTATGCCCTCCCAGACACTTCACTCATTTCAAACCAAAAATAAATTAAAAAAGTATTTAAAAGTTAGAAAGAACATTAGGAAAACAAGTAAATTGTTAATAAGAAACCAGCAAAAACTGTCTAAAATAACAAAGTTGTCCAAAGATAACATTTACATCAAAAATAAGTACCAAGAATGTGCTAAACAACTTGAAAATACCAATTGTATGTATGAGGCGGAAGTATGCAGCCTCCAGACTGAAATCACCTATCTACATGAGTCCCTTAAATCCATAACAAAAAAATACGAACTTGCTCAAGTGGAAATATCTAGTCACATATCGGCATTGGACACTTTGCTGGATGACTGTCGATACAATGAGGACAGAGTTATGTCTTTATTGAGACATAACTCGTCTTGTCAATGTCAGGTGAACTGTTCAAGGAACCCTGATAACAATATTGATAGTGATTTGGGTATGGAGACTCATACAAAGCACTCCCAAATGGAAAGCCTGACTGTGTCACCGGCCTCTGGCCCATGTTCGGTGGCTATTTACAGCGATGAACTTGGTCGAGGAGTCGGGGTCCAGTTGAGTAAGTTATGCGTAGAAGAGTCAGTGTATAACACCTGCATACCAGGTGCAAATTTTTCTCAAATAATTAAAAAAATTGTTAATACTGCTCACTGTCCAAATACAACATTAGTATTATTAGTTGGGAGACGGGGAAGTGTAAAAAGTAGAGAAATGGAAAATCAAATAGAATTATTAAATAAATTACAAAATATTACCAAGGTTATATTATTTACATTTCCTTATATAAAAGGGTTGCCTCAGGAAAATAAAATTAGGTATCAGCTTAACAGCCAATTGTAAATCGCTGTTAACAATAATTGTATTTTGTTAAATGGACATAATAATAAAATTAATATGATTGACATAAACAATATTTTAAATCATAAATTATGTAAGTTGACATTAGGTAGATATTATCTATCCTATTATTTTTGTAGACTTATAGCAAGTACGCTATCAACTTTTTTATATTTGAACTCAGCCAAGTACTTGGCTTGTACGACATCAGCTGCTTCTATTGAGCAGTTTAGTCATAATAGTATGACATTTAGTAACAACTTGGAAAATATTCCAAATAATAAAATTTTAACTACGGCTTCTATTGAGCAGTGTAGTAGTACTAACGAGTTGGAATATGTTCCAACAAATTATGTAAATTAGATAATAAGACAAAAGAGAATGCCTCTTGCACAAATAGTTTACTTTTACAAAATCCTACCAAAAGTAATACAAGGAAAAGAAATATCAGTAATAAGTATGTATTTAACTTGGTGCATCAGAATTTATAAGGAATGGTAGGTAAAGATCTTGAAATTGAGTTGTTTCTAAAAGAGTTTAATATTGATATTATTTGTATTTTAGAACACTGGTTTAGGGAACATGAACTCATTTTCAATCTCCATGATCACCAAGTAGCAAGTTCGTTCAGTAGAAAAAACGCCATCAGAGGTGGCTCTTTGATATTAATTAGAAAAAATTTGAAATATAAGGAACGTAAAGATATTGTAAGTCTTTCTACTGAACGGATAATAGAAGTGGCCTACATAGAGTTAAGTCAGCTTATTATTATTAGCGTATACAGGCCTCCATCAGGGTTATATGATTTGTTTGAACAAACTATGGAACAAATATTGTCAAAAATATGCGCATCTAACAAAAAGGTGTGGAGATTTTAACATTAACTTATTAGACTTAGACTCCAATACGGTTAGATTCACATCTTTGTTTAAATCGTATAACCTTTTTTATTTGTTCGATGAGCCGACAAGAGTGTGTGACACAACGGCTACTTGTATAGATAATATATTTACTAATCTCACACCATGTAAAAAAGAAATAATTAATAAGCTTAGTTCTGATCATTATGGTCAGTTAGCATGTTTTGACATTAATTGAGAAAGTAAACAAAAACAAGAGTTTGTGTTTATTCCTGTGAACACAAAACGTATTGAGAAATTTAGAAGCAATCTAAATTCAAATATTCCATTATTGGGTGAATCTTATAGCTCCGATGAAGCTTATAATAAATTATTTAAAGAAATAAGAACCCAATTTAATTCTATATTCACTTCTAAGACGGTTAGAACTATTAACAAAAAAAGTGACCTTATTAAATGGGCTACCAAAGGAATTAAAATAAGCAGAAATAGGCTCTATGAATTATATGACGATAAAACTGTAAATAACAATAAAACATTTAAATTATATGTTAAAAATTATTCTAAAATCTTTAAGAAAGTATCTAATGCTGCTTAAGCTCTTTATTTAAAAAATAAAATCAAGAATTCTAAAAATAAAGTAAAAGCAACATGGAAAGTTATAGCTGGTAAGACCGGAAACGTCACCTGTCGTAACTCGGATTTTGAACTTTATTATGAAAATAAAAAAAATACTACTGACATAGAAGTTGCGGCGGTTTTTGAAAAGTTTTTTGCTGACATTCCGGTCTCAACAACAAAAAATTTAAATTCTTCGCCTGCAGAGGCTGAAAAATTACTCAGAGAGTATGTAAAGGAATGTGATGTCAATTTTAAGTTTAGAGAAATTTATTCTAAAGACATTATTAACACGTTTAAATTAGACCATCAAAAATACTACAGATCTTTGGGGTCTGTCTACGAAGATTGTTCAATCAATAATTGACATCGTAGCTCCGTATCTGGCGAATATTTTTAATGACTGTATAAAGAATGGTGTTTTTCCTGATTTAATGAAGCATAGCAAGGTGGTACCTTTATTCAATTTACTAAATCTGATCCAACAAATTATAGGCCTATATCTATTCTACCGACTTTTAGTAAAATATTTGAGAAAATAATATTAAAACAATTGTTAGTACACTTTAACTCAAATAATTTATTGCATAATAATTAATACGGTTTTACTAAGGGTCGTTCCACTACGGATGCTGGTATAGGTCTTCTTTGTAGTATATTTGAAGCCTGGGAGGAGTCGCGAGATACCTTAGGTGTATTTTGCGACCTGTCTAAGGCATTCGATTGTGTTGATCATGCTACATTGATCAGGAAATTGCACTACTATGGCATAAGGGACTCGGCACTCAACCTTTTGACATCATATTTAAGGAACAGGACTCAAAGGGTCGATGTCAATAGTAAAAGGTCCACTGGGACCAAAATAGAATTAGGTGTCCCACAGGGATCCATTTTGGGTCCGTTTCTTTTTCTCATCTATATAAATTACTTACCTTATCTAGTTAAGGATAATGATAACGAGATACTACTGTTTGCTGATGACACTTCACTTATTTTTAAAGTGAAGCGACAACAGTCGAATTATGACGAGGTAAATTGTGCTCTCTCAAAAATAGTTAATTGGTTTAATGTTAATAACTTACTTTTAAATTCTAATAAAACAAAATGATTAAGATTTACCTTGCCAAATGTTAAGCAAGTGCAAACCAATTTAGTATTAAATGATGAGAAAATGAATCTTGTTGACACTACTGTGTTTTTAGGAGTAACACTAGATTATAAACTGCAGTGGGGTCCTCATATTACCAAACTGGCCGATAAGCTCAGTTCCGCAGCATATGCAGTCAGAAAAAATAGAGAAATTTGTGATGAAGACACGGCGAAATTAGTTAATTATAGTTATTTTCATAGTAGAATGTCTTATGGCATTCTATTATGGGGAAGTGCTGCTGATATTAACACAATATTTGTGCTGCAGAAGCGAGCTATTCGATCTATTTATAAAATGTCATCATTTGAATCTCTCAGAGAAAAGTTTAAAGAAATAAGAATTCTGACCGTAATATCTCAATACATTTTGGATAATGTGTTATACGTGAGAAAAAATGTAAATAATTTTAAAACGAAAAGTGACATTCACTACAGGAACACTAGGAATAAGCACAAGCTAGATATACCTATATCTAAAACCAGGCTGAGCAAAGTAAGAAAATCTTTCAAAGGTCAATGTATACGCCTATTCAATAAAATCCCAGAAAACGTTCAAAATCTTTCAATCAATAAATTTAAAAAAGTTGTTAAAGAACGTTTGTGTGCTAAGGCTTATTATAAGGTTACTGATTTTCTCAATGATAGCACACCTTGGGAAAAATTAGCTGACAGACCATAGGTCACTTCTATATAAATGTACCACATTTTCACTTACTTTACTTACATACTTAGTGTAAATTAGCTTAAGCTACCATTGTTATTTTCCACCTTTTTGGTAAAAGGTGGACCCGCGCGAGTTTCTTCCGCCGGTTCTTCTCGCCGGGTTAGTTCCCGAACCGGTGGTAGGCCTCATGTAGACACGACGTTCTAAAAGTGTTAACTTTGTTAACCTATTTGGAAATAAAATATTTTGATTTTGATTTTCGAAACCGTATTGACGATGGAATAAATAAAATTAAAATATTGTGACAGCCTCTGTAGTGGTTAAGTACGTAACGTACGCTCTCTAAACAAAAGGCTCTTGTTATCCTTAGGTAATGGATGTGTTAAATATAATAAAAACGTAAAGCATTACAGTAATAAACATATTTCCGTTGTAGGGATACAAGTTGGGATACCGGTAACACAAGTCGTAAAATATTCATAGACTAGATGACGCACGCAACTCCGTTTCGCCAAAACTCGTTTATTGCGCGGGAACCGTACATTTTTACGGGATAAAAAGTATCCCATGTTCTTTTTCGGGACTCAAAGTATCTCCATACCAAATTGCAACCAAATCGGTTCAGCGGTTTGGGCGTGAGGAGTTAACAGAGAGACAGACACACTTTCGCATTTATAATATTAGTATGGATATATTTTTAAAGTCACATCGAATCGAGGCACAAAAGTACATGTAAGTAAAAGTCTTTTTCAAACTCTGTGCCCGGTCTCGTTTTGGTTATAAAATATGTTATAATATAATAGAAATGGGGTAAGTACCGGTTTCTGATTTTGAGCTCACTTTGATTGATTGATATCTGTTCGGAGCGCGCACAAAGTGTGTGAGTGTGTGTGTGTGTCTTGTTGAACGTTTTTCCCGTTAATTCGAATGTGATGAACGTCACTCGACTTACCAGATGTAATTGAAAGTACGCTGTGATGATTTATCCGCGTCACGTCATTTTATACGTATGTCGTATACGCTTAGTGCCTTTGACATGTTGTCATTTAATCATTTATGTTTCATATTTTCTTTTCGGATTGTTGGCCCCACCGCTCGGCTTTATGTGTTTCTACTGTATTAAATAACGTCCGGGATAGTATTTTATATCTGATATTTTTAATAGCTGTATTTCCATTATAAGCCTTTGAAATCGGTGCGGCATTTTGTATAATTGCATGGTAATCTCATAATAGCAATCTACATACTTTTATTACCTGTATATTATCTACTATAGGCACATATTTAAAATTCTGACGTGAAAAATTGCAATATCTCTGTGCTCAAAGCAAATAAGGATTGAGGCAGATATATTTACTTCATTTGATATTACGAAGAATTTTGAAATTAATGACTCGAATAAATCAAATTTCTTGAT
This sequence comes from Polyommatus iphigenia, assembly GCA_963422495.1. NCBI lineage: Eukaryota > Metazoa > Arthropoda > Insecta > Lepidoptera > Lycaenidae > Polyommatus > Polyommatus iphigenia. The sequence goes on from OY730179.1 coordinate 10,807,051, forward strand.
TATAACATTCTTTTCCCGTTGCACACGTACCTAACGTAACGCAAAAAATCACCAAACATAAACAAATCGAAGAAAGAAATTGTTTAAGGCGTAGTTCCCAGTTTCAACTTTTTTGTATACCTATACGTTGCCAATTATGAGGAGCACTTGACACCTCACAGTAGTCGTAATCAACAATCATAACACTCAGTTAGACTCCACACGGGCATGACCCAACTGAGCTTACATAAAAACTACTGTCCTATATTCTTCAGCGAAGGTATAATAAAAGTATTCATTTTTATTCATTCCATTGTACGACGTTAGTATTTATAACAAATAAAATTTTATAAAGGAAATATACAAAAACACAAGTCGCAAAAAGTATAAAAGATATCGTTTTAATATCCCTGATATTTTAAGTTACGGAGCAGCGCCGCCACTGTCCGATCGCCAAATGAAATATTACAAAAAGCTTACAAAAGGCTCCTATAAAAAGAAACCATACTCTTCCCATTTCATGGTCCGCTACTACATAAACGCATAAAGGGACTTATTGGAATAAAGATTGCATAGATAACGTAAGTTAAATCGAGGAATGACTATATTGAACACTAGAGAATAAAATATTTTAAACCATTTTTTTCAATCCACGTCAATGTTAGTTTTAAAATTCAGTATAATAATGACTTTGATATTATTAATTTTCGAATATTAATTAATAATGACAATTTGGTTTCTTATTGGATTAGTTTAAAATTGTCCTAATCTGTAACAAAGAAATATTATGCTAATTCTTTACAAAGCTTTCTGAATTTTAAATTAGCAGGTACTTAAATAAAAATAATACATTAACGAGTATAATTATGTAAAATCATTACTCGTTTTATGAATTTCAGCATCAGGACAAAATCGATTCTGAAAAAGCAATAACGCTTAGTTTTTCGGATCTCTGTAGACTTAAATCGTCTGTCTGATTGACCCCTTTTCTAATAAAAAGGCACAGTTTTATCGACCGATGTAACCCGAAAATAGTGACCGTAAGCGGAAAAATTTGCCGTTCTTTTATAATGAAATGTTTAATAGTTGATCAATAAATGGACAGAAATAAAAATATTGTATAGACCAGCAGTTTCCAGGATAGTATATTTTAGGAGGTTTTTTGTACCTACCTATTGAGATAAAATATATGCTCAATATTGGAACTGCTGCAGAAATTTAGAAGCATCTAGAAATAAAACAGTATGGCGCTGTCACGCATAATATTCGCGACGCATCTCCGTGTAATCTAACCCTTACCCATTATCTGTGATACTTGCACTGTCTGGTCATAGTCTAGTCTAGGCAGGCCAAGTGTCAATCCCTCTGCCGTTATTACAATACACTACTTTTAGCTGTAAATAGCAAAGTTGAGCTCAACAAAGTTACTTCTGCTGTGTATTGTTTACATTTTTCCCATCAAGCACCTGATGGATAGTTGGAGGCTGGCCAAGAATGTTTTCCTTCGCGGTATAAAGACCTAAATAATTTTGTATGCATAAGCTAGAAGTAGTAACTTAAATATCTATAGTAAAAATATGATTATACGTCAATAATTACCAAGTCAAAAACCAAGCTACTCCTTTACATTTTTCTGCAGAAATAATAATAATAATTATTATTTTTAATGACAATATATGACAAAATTATTAAAATGATTATTAAAGTAGTAACCGAAGAATCTAGCAAGCTCAAGCACCTCTAGGTGGCCTCAATAGAGTCTATCCCTTGATGGAGGCTTTTAGGTCAGTTGTTTTCAGTCTGTGGGCCTAAAGCCATCCGTTGTCTACTTTTTACAGCTTTACAATGTTTGCTGCTACTTACATATTTTAGAACGAACTTAACGTTTTCAACCCATTTTAAAGCGTCCATAGATATTTTAAAATTCTTCGTCTTACATGTTGGAAAAGTCACATAACAAAAAATCTACAACCTTGTTTAAATTATTACAAGCTGTGGTAGTTGGTATTTAAAGTTTGTGTGTTTGTCTGTACCTTATACCCAGGCTAAAGTGCTTAAAACTCTTTTTACATGTTATGTTATTATGTACAACGACTCTCAACTCATCTTTAAATCGCGCTATTAATGTCTCTAAGATCAGCGTGACATTAACAACATCTGAAATTTTTACAGTGGGCTTCGGCCCGACTGAGCATGCCAGCCAACACTCTCATTCGAAAGATCTTCCTGTAGTACTTGCCATCATATTCCCATAATTAACACGATACAGGTACTATAGAAGTAGATAGCTGTTTCAAGATGTTTGTGAACTTTCAGATTTCCAGGTCAAGGTATGTGGTACGACAACAATCGCTGATCTCAAACTTGACACTTTACGAAACATAACTTCGCCAACTTTCCGCTATGCTAATAATTCCCAACTCGAAATTATTTCGTCATCGCATGTGTAACTAAAGGAAATGTATTCCCGCTATGAAATTGTATCGATGAAATTTCAAATTAGCGTCAGCTATCATCACCATTACAATACCGGAATGTTGAAATAAATTTTCGCCTTTTTAGAAACTGATTTTCTTTCACAGATAAATATCTAAGACTATGTCAGTTTAAGTATCTTTGAGACACTTTGTTCATAATTACCTAATATAATTTTCGTATAAGTACGACGTCCTATTATTTAATATTTTAATTTTTCATTTAATAAAGTAGTTCGGAAATATTACAAAAGGATCATAAGACGAACAAGTATCATACTGAGCTTTTTTATGATTCTAAAAAAAATCATCTACTTCTTACTACAAGATAAAGTTGTTCAATCAATTAAGACCTAATCACACAATGTTACACATCAAAACCAATAGCGGAAATGAGATTCTCTATTTGAATTATTAAAAGTTTACAAATAGAAACTTACACAAGCCGTCTGGATGAAACTTTGAAGGGAATCGTTCGCTTTCTATTTGTTACAGCGGTAATATAATTTCCCTTCTGTTTGTGCGTTCGTTGGACCGTTCTCTAAACTGCCTAAAAGATTGCGCCTAGCTTTTCCGAAATTTTTACCGTAATTATTTAGTTTGAATGAGATTTACATCGGGGTCACCTCTTTGCGCGGCATGAAAGAGTCCATATCTATTATTACAGTAATTCATTTTAATTGGAAAGAGGACTGTTGAGGCTCTTTGAAGTACGTACCTTTGGAGTGGTTTGATGTTTAGAACTGTTTATATTTATGAATTTTAAGCAAAACTAGATTATTCATTTTGATAACGGGCCACCCATTTGTGATTAATGTTTCCAATAGGATGCAAATGATCTTAGATTAAGTTTTAGTAGTTTTTAGAAAGAAAACACAACAACAGGAACCCCTAGAATAGTAAACACACAATATTCCGTCTACTGAAAGATTTGATAAGAAGGATTAATAAGAAATCTTAGTTCTGAAATTCCAATTGTTCCTGACATTTGGAATTTCGGGACTAAGAATTTAAGGTAAAAGGAGAATTATTTTTATTAAAAATAATATTTTATAACACAATTATTCAAAGAATTGACCGTATAGTGACCGTATAGTGATTAGGACTATCAAACCAAAGTACGAAATCCTTTCTATCTCTGTTAGCTACCACTTTAAAGGTTTTTCGCAAATGAAAAAGTTGTTTGTCTTATCAAAATGAAGCTACTCACAAAAAATTAGCTTGTTAGTAATAAAAAAAAGACGGGTTGCACTCCGGGAGTGCCGGCAGAAGTGAAAACTTGATTATTAACGTTGTGCATTATTTTTTTTAACCCATTTTTTATGAAAATCGATTTTTAAAAAAATCGATTTTTTTAATTAATGGAAACCCTTACAATCGATTAAAAAATATCGACAATCGAAAAAAAACAATCTATTGTTCGATTAATCGATTTCGATGTTACAACACTACTCTCCAACCGTCTTACGGTTTTTCGATCAGCACGAGAATCTGACGCGAGTTTCACAGTTTTTAGCCATCCCACAAAAGTGCTCAACACCGCTAAAGAAATTTTCACTTCAAAAAAATTGTTTTAGGGATCCCTGACTAGTATCGGTTTCTACTACAAAACTTATAAGGATTACAGAATTACAGGCGATACGTCTCAATATTTTTAAACAATGATAGTTGGCAATTCCCCAACGACATTCGGTGCGGAATTTAATTTATTGGATATCAAGAGCAAGTCGTTATTAGCGGAGCAGGGCTCGCCCATTGTTTTACAACTTACATTCAGCCGAGGTGGAGGTTTTAATGATCATTGTGATCACAATAGGCATTACTTCACTACACGGATGTAGGTTGCAAACAAAATCAATGTGACCTCACCCTATCGTCGCTAAAACTATAATATATTTTATATCAATCGAAGAATACTTCCAAGTTTTTTATTTTTATCTGTAAGTTTTATGAATAGTTTGTTTTGTTCGGTTGAACTCGCTGGTGTTTTTAAAAATGTTTGTGCACAGTGCTGTTTTAATACTTTGTTTAAGGAAATCAAAGCGCACGGAGTGCGCTGGCCAAGTTCCTGCAGGCCGCGCGCATGCCGTGCACTATTTACACGAACCGTTTTGACGCCATTTTTGACCCCCCTGTAACTCAGTGTCTATTGCGAGTGCAAAGATAAAATTATACCTACGTAATTATGTACTAGTACTTAAGCAGTATACCCAATTTCATGGATATAGGTTCGGTAGATCCTGCAAAAAAATGCTGTAAAAATAGCTAATTTTGGCACTCACTCACTCACTGACCGGTAATCAAAACCTCTAGGCCACTTCCAATTGTCCTAGCATTGTGAAATTTGGCACACAGATCGTGTGTTATACGTAGATTACCAAAAAAATAAGAAATTTAAGAAACTCAAGAAATCGGTCAAGCGTGAATCGGTACATCTACGAAATTAAGAGGCTACTTCCAATTGTCCTAGCGTTATGAAATATGGCACACAGGTCGTGTGTTTTATTTATGTAGATTACCAAAAATTGAGAAATTTTAGAAATTGGTCAAGCGTGAGTCGGTTCATTTCTGAACTTTAGAGCCCACTTCCAAGTGTCCTAGAGTTATGAAATTTGGCACACAGGTCGTGTGTTATATGCAGATTAACGAAAAATGAAGAAATTGAAGAAATCGCTCAAGCGTGAGTCGGCTCATCTACGAACTTTAGATAAAAATTCCAGTGATACAATGAGAAACGATGAGGAGGGTGGAAGGACGAGGGGAGGAGGGAATAAAATATTGTCATGTATAATATACACTGTATAGCTTATTAAATAAATAAATAGGTATGTATGATTTCTTGAAAAAAAGTATTGAAATTCCACCAAAAACATACCTGTTAAAATGGGGCCAAGTTCCTATCGGCTAATATTTGGCCTAAAAAAAGAGTTGAAATCCCATTCAATGCCAAGTTTAGATGCACTTCATCGATCGTAATCATCTTCATCAACAGCCTGATCCATAATACTTTTAAATTTGAACTTGGCAGGTTAATTGAATTATATGAATATTATCTAATTAATAATTATACAATAATAATTAATCACTTAATTATTTTGACACTCCAGAAACCGAATACAGCCCATCAAATTACGAATGTACGGAATCCATCCCTCCCATTACAGATTCAGAAATAAGAAAAGTCTTAAGCAGTCTCCCTTACGGCCGAAGTCCTGGAGAGGATGGTATTAGCTCCGAAGCCCTTAAAATTGGTGCCCCTGCTCTGCTTCCACACATAACTAATATTTTTAATACAATCCTCAAATCCGGAAAGTTTCCCAACAAAATGCTACACTCAAATATTATACTCCTACATAAAAAAGGTGAAAAGAATAACATAAATAACTACCGCCCAATCAGTTTAGTTTCACATTTATATAAAACTTTTATAAAAATAATACTCAACCGTATAGACCACAAACTAGACCAACACCAGCCAGCAGAGCAAGCCGGATTTCGCCATAGCTTCTCCACAACAGACCATCTACAAACAATAAACCAACTCCTTGAGAAATATTCGGAATATAATAAACTTCTATATCTGGCATTTATCGATTACACTAAAGCCTTCGATAATATTAAACACACATCCATATTTCAAGCCCTCCACAACCAAAACATAGATACCACTTATATAAATCTTTTAAAAATCATTTACTGCAATAGTTCCGCTAATATAAAATTGAATAACACTGGACCAATATTCCGAATTCTCAAAGGGGTTAAGCAAGGGGACCCGCTCTCGCCCAAACTTTTTACGAGTGTTCTCGAAAAAGTATCCCAAAAGTTAGCAGTACCATGGGAGGCAAAAGGAATTGTGGTCGGTGACAGAAGGCTGACAAACCTTCGGTTTGCCGACGACATTATCCTATTCGCACCTACAGCTTCAGAATTGCAAAGCATGCTTGAAGACCTAAGTCCTCAAGCATGCTTTGCAATTCTGAGGCTGTAGGTGCTTAGGCACTACAAGCCTCGAGGTGGGATTAGCGATGAATCGGTCCAAAACTAAATTAATGACCAACAGCAAAATGTGTAAGGTTGAGGTAGACGGGCAAGAAATACGCTATGTCGACGAGTACATCTACTTGGGCCAGCTAGTCTTTTGATAACAGACAAGGGAAGGAAGTCGATCTACGAATCGAAAACTCCTGGAAGAGCTACTGTTCCATGAAGACGCTGATGAAGGGAGATTTACCAATCTCCCTGAAACGCAGACTCGTCGACATGTGTATTTTGCCCGTCCTAACTTACGGTGCTCAGACCTGGTCATTGACCGAGTCGCAACGGTCCCAGCTCGGGGTTTTTCAAAGAGCGATGGAGCGCAGCATATTAGGGGTCAGACTAGCCAACCGAATAAGAAATAGTACACTGCGCTCCAAAACTGGTATTGCAGACGTCGGCATAAAAGCTGCCAAGCTAAAATGGGACTGGGCGGGCCATATAAGCCGTATGCATCCTGACCGCTGGGCAAAGATCACCACAGAATGGGTACCAGATGATGGACGACGCCGCCGTGGCCGGCCTCGAAAAAGATGGCGCGACGAGCTAGACAAATACGAGCCAGGTTGGCCTACGGCTGCGTTGAATCGAGAGAACAGGAAGACTTTGGGGGAGGCCTTTGCCCAGCAGTGGGACAGCATAGGCTCTTAAAAAAAATAATCAAGTGTAACGTATGTCACGAAAACCTGCCAAGTTCAAATTTAGAAGTATTATGGATCAGGCTGTTGATGAAGATGATTACGATCGATGAAGTGCATCTAAACTTGGCATTGGATTGGATTTCAACTCTTTTTTTAGGCCAAATATTAGCCGATAGGAACTTGGCCCCATTTTAACAGGTATGTTTTTGGTGGGATATTATATTACGCTACGGTGATTTCAATATTGAAATATTGGTAGGTAACTATGATGGTTTGGTTTCTGGAACGAATATCTGTAGCATAGTTTTAAAATAGTCGTCGTACATTATAGTCGTTTCGTAAGGTTTCGTTTGTATAGCAAAAAGTATAGATCCTGCTATTTTTCAATCTGAAACTGATACTTGCTGCAGTAACTTCACATAATTTAACTATTGGAGTACGCAGCGATAGATTTACTCTGAATTTAATTAGATGCGACAGCTTTTTATCCCGTACTTGTGCTTGTGTTCTAATTATCTCAGTTTGTGCGACTAGTCATTGACACTCGCTTTGCATTCGATAAACTCATTTCCGATTACAACGTTTTCTAAGTATTCCTTGAATCAAAGTACGATTATCGAACTAGGTCTTAAAATCCATGTGGTTTTAAAATAAATTATATTTCGTAGATCGTAACGAAATTGTCGACTTGGAAAAAAGTTGTGAATTACTAAAATTTATCTAGATATATATTATTTTTAAAGTAAATAACCGGATGCAAAATTCATATTAAAATGAAATATTTATTTTAATCAAGATGCAATGTTCTAGCTGTGTTTACGAGGAAAAAACTGCATTCTAGCTTACAGGTATAATATTATTTTTATAACACGGTGACAGAAATGTTAAGGTTCTCCCTAAGGAATTGTGCTCCAGTTACCGTGATGAGTTAGAAATGAACTTAATTTAAAAAAAAATAACACTGTGTTGATTAGAATTTACCGCAACTTTAATTAACTCATATAGGTGTTCATTATTGGCGATAAAAATATAAGGACAGTTTTAGATCCAGTTTTTCCACTTGCATTATAATTTTACCTGAAGGCATTATATTGAGTGTTTAAAGAATTTAATGGAGGTTTACGGGACAGTTTCTCTTAATTTATTCTTGTTTTGCTTTGTTAACAGATTGTATAGGCTAGATAAAAATAATATTAACATTCTACTTTTACAGGATTTGCAGATATAATATTTACGTACAATCACTGACCTGGCCTATTTGTTTCAGCGTCATTAATCCGACGCAGCTTACATTGTTTTTACACAAAAAACTCGATTAATTTTAATGATAAGTCTCGCTGAGTGAAGTGTTCAGACGTGTCACCGTTATTTACAACGTGCGACCGCGTAACGAACTCTCCGCCAACATTTATTCTTGCGTAGGAAAATATTTTTATATTGCGACCTTACATGACGTGTTTTATATGCGGGTAATTAATAAAATGAGTTTTTTTACTAAATAAGAACGTAATGTATACGTAGCAAAATATTTAGTGAAATGTTACAGTAATAAAATAAAAGTATCTCCCAACATTGTCAAACAGTAGATATGCGAGTTGACGATTAAAATAGCAAAAGAAGGAATAAATAATAATAATTATTATAATTATTGTAACGAAAACGTCTAAATCGGTTCATCCGTTCAGGAGCTACAAAAAGACGGAAAAATTACTTGTAGACATGTAAAACATTTTGTTGCTCTGTTCACGTCGGAGGTAAAAAAAACTCAAAGAAAAAGGTAAAAAAAAAAACAAAAGAAATAACAAAATCAATATAAGTTAAGCCGCTGGCTATAATCACCGTAATGATCTGTCTGGCACACTTATCATTAAATAAATAAATAAATAAATAAATAAATAAATAAATAAACGTTTATTCTGCCACCATTAAATGTTACACATATTATGACATAATATACAGAACTATCAACAAGAACAAAATTAAAAAATTAACCTATTTTACCTATTCTACAGCTAAATCATACATAAAAGCTATCAGAGGTAAACATTAAAGAAAAGAAAAAAAAAAACAATTAATGTATTGATAGCACAATTATAGCAAGGCAGTGTAACACCCAAGTGTGCAGAAACGGAGACCACTCAGGTTAAGACGACCGAACAGTCGTCCCTGATCTTCCGTGGACCCCTTATTTCGGGCAGAGGACAGCAGACGGAAGCTATATTTTAAAATTATAATACTTATAATATTGATATTATATTAAAGACGTAGGCATAATATAGTGTTGAAAATAACAATAAACTAATAACATAACAATAAAATAAATAACATTAAACTAATGAAAGAATACAAATACAGATTACAATAGATACATTGTCACTTGTTACATTTTCATAGATATACCATTATATTGCATGTGTTGTGTATTTTTAAGTATACCGGTAATTATATAGAGGTAATATAATATATTTTATATTTATATATGTTTTATATATTGTATGTATGAAAAAGGACTAACATACGATTCATTAGACTATACATAGACTCATAGTCTGAGTCTATATATAGAGATATATAGACTCATTACGATAGCAATTGAAAAGCACAATGTATGTCGAGAAGTTACAACGTATAAGTGGAGCGACGCGCGACGGGAGACCCCTCGTCTAAGTTGGCAGTTTGGGAACGAAAATAGGCCTTTAAAATTGGCGAAATATCATTAAGAACATTTGCACAATTTAAAAAGTTATTATTTGAATATCCTTCATCATCATCATCATATTATCAGCCTATATTCGTCCACTGCTGGACATAGTCCTCTCTCAATGAACGCCAAGATAACCGATCTCCTACTACTCGCATCTAACATGGACCCGCAACTAAACGGAGATCGTCGTCCCACCTAGCTGGAGGTCGACCTATACCATGAAATATCCTTACAAAAATTATATTTCAAGGTTCTATTATTCAAGTTTATAAGACTGCTAGAAGTACCTTGATGATCTGTCTGTCAGTGGGTGACAAAATGTATTAACTTTGATCATCCATAACTTGTAAACTATTTATCAAAATGTTATGTACTTTTGGGGTTTAGCTAGTGTGAATACTTGATCTTAGTAACCGAAAATCGAAGGTATAGGGGGTTCGAAATAGCCGCGAACCGCTTCGAGTAAAGTATGGTACGGCCGTGCCTTTGCTCTAAGGCTTGTCTAGGGCATGCCGTGCCCCCAGATAATTTAATTTAAAGAAACTACTGGTCCGATGATAAAATAGAAGACTGCAGCTTACGATGTGATTTTGAAACGTAAAATGCTTTTTTATTATGACTGAATTTCAAGTCAAAATCATTGAAAATAATTTGAAAAATAGAATCAATGTTGGTTTTAAACTACTTTGGATATTATGACTATCGAATTACTCGAAAAGAAGAATTGTCAGTGGTCTCCGAAGGCTTAAAATATAATTTCGTAATGGTTGTTGTAAAAATGTTGTTGAAAAACATTAAAAATGTCACAGTTTTTCAATTGCACATAAATTTCAACTTTTCGTATGTGGTATTTTATTTTGCTGCTAAAATAAATTCAGATCTGACGAAAGTTTTATTATCCGTGTTGATTAAATAATGAAACCAAAAACTAGAAACCCCGTGAACACTTAACAGACAAAACGCTTAATTATTGTGGAATTCATTTTGTAAACTGCGAGCTGAGATTAAAACACGAGAACCTCAATCCAATTCACCAACAAATTACGTAAAGCCTCAAAGCTTCTGACTCCTAACCACTACGTATGCGTTCATATACATACACATAGCCGTGTAAACGAGTGCAGCCTTCGCATAATGTAACTATGCTATGCTCTGGATAGTCTATAAAGCTAAGATCAGGGGCACGGATCGCCGCCTCGCCTCTGCTGCCCTAGTACTCGCATCGCGCCGAATAACTATGTTACAGACCATGATGAAATATCGATAATACCGTATTTATCATAATTATATCACATAATTAATTCACACACAGACTGCGATAGCGCAAACTAAACAAGGCGGGCTCACTTCTGTATCACAGCTAATAAATCATAGCCGTCGACGTTTTCACTTTACACTAGCGTTTTAATTTTGTTTTGAAGATTTGCCAAAACGTAATTTTAATTTACTTAAATGGATAAAAAGTTGATTGCTTAATTGTGAATTAGAAGCGTCATCTTATTGTTTAGAATATGTGAGGGACAGATGGTAATATTTGTGTGGTTTCAGAGAGTGTCGGGAACATAAGGCTCGCCGAGCGTCGTGATATGAAAGGTGAGAAGGAAATAAAGCCGATTACACACGGACTATGTTCTCTGGTAGAGTATTTCCTATTGTTGGGCGGCATCCCGCTAAATATATTTGGAACGGACGTTTGTTGCAACTGTTGCATAAGTATATCAAATACAATTCCATAAACAACTCTGTGCAAATTTGCTTACGTTACTCGATTCAGGAAGATATTATCCTTGTTTTAAATTCACAAAACTTTTTTATGATTAAACTTCACACGCTTATAAGCTGCCAAGAGTTCATTCTTTCGAGAAATCGAAAATGCCAGTGCCTATCGCGATATTTCTCTGAGTTTTTCATGAGACCTAGTCCGGAAACTGCGTATTCACCAGCACGCAATGTCTATTTGAAGTGATCGTATTATACTTTCTATCTCTCTGCGTTTGCGCAAAACTCAAACTAGAATGCCATACGTTTGACACGTATAACGAATTTGCATGAAATTGCCGTTTGTAGACTTTCGGCCGCACTCTGAGAGATTTATTGATTACAATCCAAACTTTAATTTGATGAAGATTTTCTCACTATAACACGGTCTAAAATAACTTGACGCATCGCTGGAATGCAATAACATGCCCGCTCCATAATGACGTCATCAAACCGTGAGTCAAGTTAATGTGACCGTGTTATACCTCTATTTATTTTCTGTCAACATCTTCATTAAGTTTAAGTAGTCATTAAATGTCTCCGATCGCGGTTGATAGTGTGCCTCCTGAACAAGGCTTTGGTTTTCCCCTGTCGTTCCGGTTCTTTTACCGTTGTATATCTCTTCCTTTACACTTTCCGTCGTCACGACAGAAACTACGGAAGATGTAATTTATGTAATGCTAATTAAAACAATGCCTTGAATATATTTGTGAATACCAGTTTCTACCCTCTTTTTTAAACACTTTTATTGTTTAGCTTTGATCTGCTTTTGTAAGCAAAACTTTATACGCACTGTAATAAGCAAATGTTTATACTTCTGCTTCCATTCAAATCATTACACTAAAGATACGAAAAAACGAAACTGAGATAACTAAAATAAATTCTTCATTCACACAAAATTCAAAAATTTTCTCGTGGAAAGATTACAACAAATAATTTCCTTTTACTTCGCATTACATAACCTTTTGTTTACTTTAGCAAACATTTTACTCCGCGTGCTCTTTAAAATATTTTAAAGGCTTCAAAAGCCCCATGTGAGTTGAAAAGAAAGTTATTACGTAAGCGTTTTGGGGCATGTAAGTGAAATATTTTCTGGCATTATTGAAAATTACGTACTTAAGTATTTTTTTCTTTTACATTTTATTATCTACAGCTCTATAAATCTTTTTTGCTTTTACATTAATATACGTGCTCGCTTTTATATCGACACAAAACCTGGGAAACTCACTGTGATATTATAAAGATTTTTATTTTAAGTTTCACTTGAGATCATTCAAAGAAAAATCACATCCACGTAAACTTACTTCCCCGTAATACAAAATTGACCTTAGAAATAAAATTAAAAGTTAATTTTGACTTCATCCAATAGTGAATCAAGTACTCCAACAAGTAAAAGAAGGTAGCGCTCAGAGAACTAAAGAGTTAACTAATAGGATTCGCTTTATACACTAAACTTTTACACAAAAATACATTTCACCGGAAATTCTTTGGAAATTCAAATTAAAGTGAAAATGTCAATATTATAATTAAACCTTTGCTGACATTTCATTACATTGAAGTGAATATTTTATTCTCCAATCGACTTGCTTTCGAACGGTAATTGTTCTAACCGTATCATTTTAAAGTTAAGCTTTATTGACACTATTTTCTTTTCTAGACGAATAAACGACGATGTAGAGATTGCGGAAATTGCCTTTTTACACCTTATTTTAAAGTCGTGCTAAATATCATAAAAATCGGTTCGGTAAATCATGAAATAATCGCGTTTAAACAATAATTTTTTCCGCTTTTCCCATTTTCCTCTGATTCTTCATTATTGGTTGCAGTGTAATGTTATATTATAGCCCAAAACCTTCCTCGATAAATGGACTATCCAATTCAATTATTGGAATCAGTAGTTCCTCAAATTAGGGCGTTAAAACAAATTACAAATTCATTAGCTATACAAAATTATAATATAAAAGTATACAATATAATTTATAATTTACGTTTATTACATTTTCGTTTCTTTTAAAGGGGACAGTAGTTTGTAAAGGTTGGGAAATTATAGTTTTCCGATGTCGCAAAATACTGTTTAAAGAGCAATCAAAACATCAAGACATCATCCAACAAACATATCAACCTAAACAATAAACGTCTATTTTGAAAATACTCCGCAATCTCAATGCAAACAATTTCCCGATTGATCGCAATTTGTAACGGCACGGCGCGTCAAAAGTATTGACATGGCACCAGATCGCACTGTAAATCCCGCGCTCCATATTCATGTTACAGCCCAGCTGACGCTGACACCGGCTAAATAGCCTAAACTATAGCCGCTAACTGTGATATAGGTTAAGCTATTTCTATGTAATACTGTATACTTCGGTGTCTATTTCTTATCTATATCTATACATATTATAAAACAAAGTCGCTTTTTTTCCCTCATTTCCCTTTGTTCCCTTCAATCTTTAAAACTACGCAACGGATTTTGATGATTCTTTCAGTGTTAGATAGCCCATTTCTCGAGGAAGGCTATAGGCTATTTATCACGCTATTTATCACGCTAAGACTAATAGGAGCGAAGAAATAGAGAAAAATGTGGAAAAAACGGGGAAAATTATTTGAAAGGGCTAACTTGAACGCGCTAATCTCAGGAACTACTGGTCCGATTTGAAAAATTCTTTCAATGTTAGATAGCCCATTCATTGAGGAAGGCTATAGGCTATATTTTATCACGATAAGACTAATAGGAGAATGTGGAAAAAACGGGGGAAATTATTTGAAAGGGCTTATCTCGCGAACTACTGGAGCAATTTTTATGTTATTTGGCACAGATAAGATATTTCTTGGTCTACTGACCACGTGAAGGATAGGCTATCGATTTTAAACATTTTTTCAGTGGCTATATATTTTATACCCGTGCGACGCCGGGGCGGGTCGCTAGTTATTTTAATAAAGACAACTTTATGTTGTTTATCGTTTACGTGTTTATCATTCGTGTATCTTTGAGACACAAGTCTCAAAGATACACGGTCTGTCAAAATTTGTCTTTTAGCTTTACCGAAGTCGGGTCAAAATGGAAATGTTTAGTTAAAGTAAATTGCATGATTTTAATACATTATATTAAAAAAAACACCTACCTAAATGTATAAGAGGTAAAAATATATTATACATACATGTACATTGTACACAGTACAAGTAATTTCGGTAGCGACGGAAAAAATATTTGAGTGTATTTTTAACAAAATCCTAGTTTCACCATTAACTGGTTGTCAGTAACAACCGGCACAAACGTATAAAATACAATTGATTTTGACACAAACATTGACATGTTCAGCCTGTTTTTTTATATCTAAAGGTTTCCTAACATTTCATTTCCGTATACAGAACAATTTACGTTACGTTACGTTACGTTTTTATCAAAAATTTAAATTAAATTAAGTCAAAAAAATAATAAACAATAATAATAAGTAGGTAATACAATTCAACAATGAAAAGCATTCATCATCATATTTTTATTACTATCGATAGCAAAATAATAAATTACAGCGTCAACTGGGACTAAACTTTATTCGACAGATCTGGCCACGACGGCCGTCGGCCACTTTCAGAGTTCAAAGGAAAGTTTACTGCGGCGTCCTAGGCTTATCGTTTATTCTTCTCTGGAAAAATCTGCATTCACTACAGAAGATTTCTTTAACTACAATATTTTTACATCTAAGAAGGAAATGTCACAATATTTTTAGTATTACATGACGTCATGCCTGATAACAGATGAAGTTTTTTTTGTTATCTCGTACAAAGAGACAAAGTTGGCGCGTAACGCGATGCCAGGTTATTTATATTGTAACATAATATTAATGTGTTGTGTAAGGTATATTCTACTTAGACAACATGTAAGAACTTTGAAAAATGGCAATTTTAACAGAAAAATAGCCACTTCCAATATTTATTAAGTAACATAGCTGTTTAAATAGTTTTTAAGCCTAATAACCAAGAAATGTACTGAATCTTTCAAACTGGTATTACTTGAGTGACAACGTGTTTGTCTGTCTATTTTTCACCTGTTCCTATGATACTTGAAATGCCTTGAGTCCCAAAAAATGATATAATAGATTTTATCCCAAAATTCTTAAAGGAATTTAGTATTCTATCAAGGTTTCTAGAAAAGCATTCGGTCAAATTACATTAACATTATAACAGTCCGTATTATTTACACAAAATAGGTTTACACGGCTCGGTCTGTGGTTTGACTTTCCGCCAAATTTATTCATTTCAATTGCACATAAAATACGGAGGCTTTGATAAGTTGGAAAAGATTGAAATGTAGAAAATATAAATATTGTATTCGAGTATGTACTTCTACACAGTGTTCACCTAGTGGAATTTTTATACTTTTTGATTTTTATGCAATGAATATTGTAAAGAAAAAAAAATACGAAATTTATGTTATTATGCAAATGATCAACTCTTAACAAAAATTAAAAAGGAACATTTCGAACGCTCTCTAAAACTTCAAGCGGATTTCTCTAGAGAGAAAGAGATTTCGTCAATACACTTGAGATAAAGACGAGATCTTTGTGTAAATTGTGTCAAATTCCTTACTCGATTTGATTTGTTTCGAGTCCTGAATACCGATAAAAATATATTTAGTGAGAGTAGGTTGATATTTGAGTTATAAGAATACAAAAGATTTTATGACATATTTAATTGAAATCTAAAGGTTACATTTATTATGATCGACATAATTTGGTTTTACTTCTACTACAAGTTATAACCACCAAAAAGCCTTTTATGAACACGATTAATAAAAAAATATCCAATGATTTTGCTCATTGGTCCGTTACATGAATTCTCGCTAACACAATCACGAGCAAGTTGATAATTCGATCAGTGCTGATAGATAGTTGACATACATTTGATACTCTCCGTGGGCCTGATAGTTCGCTACAAATTGCCCGTGTATGGGGCTTACTTTTAACCTGGCAAGTGACCAAATATGGGTATTTAGAGGACCTTGAGCAGCCAATAGCCATAAATAAAAGGGATACTTATTCAAAAACTTTTTATATTACGACAATTCGTTATAAGTTATTAATTTTAGTACCGGAGAACTACTTTTTATGGGTATAATTTTTCTATACTTGCTGAGATTTTTTATGTGAAATATCTATTTAACTATGGACAAAAATACAACACTCAATTATTTTAACACTCTAGACTCTGTTTAAAAATACCCTTTACAGAAAAATATTCTTAATTGGGGTATCAATTAATTGTAATACGCCCCCAGCGACGCGAAGTCCATTTTAGTCAAAACAAAAATAAAGGGCGGATATAATCAGCTTAATTTCGCCGGCTAGAACTGATATCAATTCAATTAAAAGCGTCATTATTACCTTGAGCGATCGGAACAATCGTATAAGGCTTTATAATGATTAATGTATTAAATTGCGAAGTAATAACATTATGGGATGCTCGAATGAAGCTTTAACCGCAACACGAGTGACATTTAATTTTAAACTATCGACGCTTAAGAGAAAAACTGATTTTTTGTGGGGCGCGGCGGGGGTGTGAGATACAGGGCTCTGTGCGTCGCGCGCCCGTCGGCCGCAGCCACCCTCTGTAACTCCACTTCCTTCGCTTTTCGCCGCTCCTGGTACTATTTGGCATTGACTCGGAGGAGTTGTCTGCTGTTTGATTTGAATGACAAATTGAAAAAGTTTTGAGAGCCGAAAATTTCAGTTGATGGCATTGTACGCGGAGTGTTAAAAAGTTTTATTGCAGTGGTAAAAAAGATGAATTATTTTATTTTAAGCGTATTTTGGTAAATTATTTTTAAGTAAGATACTTTTACGTTATCCGATCTAGTTTCAGAAGTGACTTTAAATGCAAAAATGATACTTGTACAAAGTAAATAATAATATTATATGACAAATGTTATTAATATTTACATTTGTCATAGTATTATTTGAAGCAATTACAGATCCGGAAATCCGTAATTATTTGGTTTAAATCAGAACACAGCCTCCCGCTGCGTTACATCAACATTTACGTAACGTTTTACTAAATATTATAAATACGCCGACACTCGAGAGTTAAGGGTTGAAAAAAATTATGCAGCTGTAATTACGACAAAAAATAACTTGTGCTCTAGTAATTGGGGCGTATTTGAATATTTTCAATTAATAGAATTTGTTACACATCGAAAGAGAGAGTTGGGACACCGAAACCCGCTTTCCCACATTCCGGTAATAAAAGGGAAAACCGCGTTAACTGCGTCGCAAGCGAGCGGGACGGACTTACGGATAAGGCGTAAGTGCGAGCGTGATACGAGAAATGTAAGGAAGGCTCACCTCTGGGTCGGCTCTGGGCGCCTGGTAGCTCGTTACAGGTCGCGTAACGCGGCCGGTGCCGGGCGCGGTGCAGCGGACGAGCAGTTGCGACGGCTCGACGACGCGAACTGCACCCGCGATGCACTTCGCAAGGGGTGGTGCACGGTGTGCAAGCGAGAATGCAGCGCCCGCCCAATCGCCGCGCGCCGAGCTTTCCCGCCTATACTGACGTTACATCACATTTTTTCTGTAACAAACTTTGCGCACTTAACGAGTCTAATTAGTGATTCGATGCGCTCGCGTCATACTTTTGTAAGTTACAAAGACCTTGTAAAAGTTACGTAAAAATTTACAAGGTGCTGTAACAGTTACGTTAAAACCGGCTAGTCAATATTTTTGGTAATTAAAAATTACAAAGTCTTATTCATAGCCGGGCACGAAAGAAAACTAAAGTATTTTCGTGCGCGAGTGTGATATAAGCGGGCCGGGTCGGCTGGCGCCGCCTCCCGTTGCCGGGCGACGGCTCCACGTGCCGACGCAACTATTTCTCTCCGTCCGTCGTATCGGATGTTTCTGATTTTTACACTCCATAATAAGCTTTAAAAATAACATTGCTCGTTGAATATTTTAATGGGCTTTTTCTATAAAATAATTGAATAGACAAAAAGAGTGTCTTATGTCTATCCCACTGGGAAACAGAAAATTTTAAGAAATAAAAATGATTAATTTAAAGGTTATTATGATGACACAAAAAAGGATAAAAAGTGTATGTCGGGCCACGCGCAATATAGGGTTCCGACTTCCGTAGTACCGCCAGTTTTTGATAATTTTTGAATGGTCAATGAATGTACATATTTTATAACGTATTTTACACTACTAACAACATCATCTCAGTTAAATTCAAAGGAATTTGAACGAAAAGTTCCTTTGTACTTCGCCGAATATATTTTTTAGTTGATCGACTATAACTCAAAAACTTATGAAGTTTTCTTAGCCGTGATAGTTTTTCTTTTAAATTCAGCATATTTCCTACTCCCGTGAATTTTTTCACATTTCCAGAAGCAACCGTTTAGCTGGTGGAGGGGGGGAACACTGGACTCTTAACGATTTTTTCCACTTTAAAACTTCATATTTCACAAATGGATCCCTAAATCGGAAAATGATCTGTGAAGACTCGTAATATTTTTTTAAAAACCTAGCCAACGATACCCCCTACGGTTGGGTGGACAAGAAAAAAATCATCTCCGCTTGATGTGTAGGGGAGGTAGGTACCATGTTATTTATTAAAGGGGAGGTACCATAAAAAAAATGTTTAGGCCACCATTTTGTCAGCATCATTAATATCTGCATTCATGCCGAATCACAGCTTTGTAGGTCCTATAGTCTCTGAGCAAAACCGCGGACAGACAGGCGGACAGCTGACGGACTGATGGACAGACGGACGGACAGACCGAAACTATAAGGTTTCCTTGTTGACTGCGGAACCCTAAAAAGCATTACCAATCATTACTGACTTATCAAAAAAGCATTACACTACTGTGATAAAATTTGTTAAATATCTAGTAATTTAACAAAATAATAATTCACTCAATATAATTATTAATAAAAGTTTTATATAAACTGGAATAAATTGCATAATTCATAATGGCGTTGTTCATAAAGTCTATATTATATATAAACAAACTTTCGCTGTGCTCCTCTATATTTTTATTAGGAGGCGAGTGGAAAAGCCGATAACATGTAAGTTTCCAAGTTTATTGTCGACTTATGCAAGGCAATGCTATTATGTAGTTAGGAAAAACTTTACCTTTTATTTAACACACGTAGAATAATTTTACTCTAAACTAAAACTAAATTTCATTTATATAAAATTAATATAATTTTAAAACTTTAGCGTTGATCTGTAAATACAGAAAATGGACGTAAAACTCTGCACTGCATCCCTCTCTGTCATGAAATATGCACCCATTGCCATTATAAGTAAGTTATTTGATACACAAACCAGAAAGAGTAAATAGATTCCACCCAGCTATGGTTCTTTCTTCCAATTTTAAGCTATTTGTATTTTAACACACATGAAAACAATTTAAGCAATCGCTTCAACGTACCAAAGCATAGCGTTGTGCTCTTTGACACATTCTTTGTCTATTATCTCAAGGCCTGCCGATCGTACTACAACTCTATTTTGTCAACCAATCTCATGTCTCATCGGTCACTCTATAACAGTTTGGCACATTATCTCAAGGCACGTCGGGCGCACTACACTGCGACAAACAAACGCGTAATATTTCACAGAGCCCACCGCATCCGTCAGCCGCTCGTCAGATCATCTCTCGATCTTTGCTAATATATCCAGACGGATATTTCAAACGCCCGTCATTTTGTACGTGTCAATGAACTGCGTTGATGATTTATACTTGCTATATACCTTACCTTATACAGGGTATAACAAAAGCTGAATGTGTCCCTTATAATATAGAGTTCACTGTAAAATAAGCAATGCGGAGAGTTACTTTGAACTTCTATAATACTTCTATAACGAATTTCCCAAAATCGTAAATTTGCACATACAGTAAGCTAAGGTATATATATACACACCCTAATTACATATTTATAATATTACGAACGGTAACTGTCTTGATAGTTGATACTTTGTTCCGTATATGAATGACAAAGTTCAATAACTTCTGTAACGCCCTGATTAGTAGTTGTTGACAAGTTGGAAAGCTTTGTGCTTTTTCCCTAAGCGTCACGTCAATACTATTGACGAACAATTTCTACACTTTTTCTTGATTAAAATGTATTACTACTATATGACTACATTACATTACTATTACAAATAGGTGAAATTAGTAATAGGAGAAATTGTTTTAATGTTCCTTTTTTAATCTAAATACTATATATATAATATTATATTTGTCATAATTGTTATTACTCAAGGGCCGTAAAACTTCTTCAGAAAGTACAGATCACTTATTGAGTTAAGTGTACAAAAATATTTTGTTTAAATAAATAAACATAAACAAGAAGACCTCATAAGCACTAACCTTATACTACCGTAAAAAACTACAATATTTAGTAAAACATTTTATATAAAATCTCAGCTGGCTAATATTATAACAAGTTGCTATAATATAAGCTATTCAAGAAGTATGAAGAAATGCGCTCGGAAATCGGAATTAACAAGCGTAGCAGTCTACGCATCATCCGTAGCGCTACGCCGTAGCGGTGCTACGAGCTACGCGCTACGCCGCCTACGTCGTGACTCGTGAGTCGTGAGTTCGTGACGTCCACTTCGCACTTGAATTTTATTATATTTTATACTCCAAGAATATATTTAATGCCACTTATGTTATATTTACCCATACTTGTATATCGCAAAACATTTCAATAACACCAATCATATTATTGAAACGTTTTGTTAAAGTTATAAGATATTATTTTTTTCTTATACATACATTACTGTACCTGTTAGAATAATATAGGTTTTATAATCAGTATAAAACAACTAGTATTAGTTATTTATTAGTTAAATAGTGCAAGGTTTGTTGTAACTTTAATCCTACCTCTCGAAACAAAACAGCTTACATGGCCCTGTATCGACTCTGAAAACTTCGACGAACTTTTAAAGCTCATTTAAATCGTAGCTAAGAATATTTAATTTAGTTGTAGTTGTGTCAGGTTAACGATTTATTTTGTTTCATAATTGAATTTGTCAATATCAATAAAAAGTGTTCAAAAAAAAACATTGGAAGAACCAAACCTGGAATAAAATTATTTTATCATGCCGATAAGGTATTAACGAAGTATTTTAATACAATAAGTAGCTTTTCAGCGAATCAGCAATTATATTTTTCAAATTTTGACAAGAACAATTATTATTATTGTTTATCGTTCAAAATTATTTATTTTAAGGGCCTGTTGCTATGCTGTACTACAAACGTTTTTAGTTCACTCTCACCATCTCTTGTAGTGTTTTTTTTTTCTGAAAATGTTGAGAATAGTCTGTGGTATGAAAGACTGCTCATTCAGACAATGTTAATAAGTTCAAATTCTGCAATACAAAAATCTCCGAAAAAATATTTCGTTGTGTTTAAAGTAGCTAATAAAATTACTAATACTACGCAAGCTGTGACACAGTTTTTGAGATAGTGAGATCAATCAATGTTATAAAAGGTTTAATATCATGCCTACAGCGGCTTTGAGTCGCAATTTTCTATTAATTATAATATTATCAACATCACAGTGTATGTGGAGTGATTGGCGTCTTGCATCTCCGGCAATAATGACACATACGTGCAACATTATTCAATGGCTTATGTCACTACAAGAGGGTAGCAATATAATGACATACATATTATGTAGACTATAGTACTCGGCGACACATGGCGGTAGAGGTCATTGACTCCCTGTCAAAAACTTGTCATTTTCTATATAAACCGCAATTGACAATGAAGTGTCAGATGTTGTCAATCGCAGCTTTGTTTAGAAAATTACAAGTTTTTGACAGGGAGTCAATGACCGCTAGCGCCATGTTTCGTCGAGTACAGTATAGATAGCTAGATGTTATTTCATGGCTCTGTAGTATAGAGGGTTAGAACGGCTCCTTATTCAGAGGCCATGAGTTCGGTTCCCGTGATAGTACATCAGACATATCATTTGCAAGTTTAGCTAAGCATATTCTTGTCGCCTAATCTGACAAGAAATATTTTATACATTTTTCAAGAAAAGAAAGGCAAAAGGCAGTTATATGATGAGCGAGAATCTAGGCAAAGCAGATTTGCCTAGATTCTCGCTCATCATATAACTGCTTCACTGGGTTATAAGAGTAAAGGAAGAGAGAGTGGAGTGCTTTTATGCACACACTTCGGCAGCATAAAATGCGTAGCTAACATAAACGCAACCGAACTGAATTGATTGCACAGTATCTTGTTGGTCAAGGACTGCGTCCAATTACAATAAATTACCCCTGTTCCAATTCCTCAGAGCTCGTGCGAGGAATATAGGTACAGGGTAAAACATCCATACAGTAGTACCTAGTGGTATATTACCGTAACAGCTATACAATACAGAAGTATAGGAACTATATTAGCGGTATAATACACCACTATAGCATTCAATACAGTACAAGAGTAGAGGTACCATAACAACATACTATAGTCTGTCAAGAAAGTCATGACAGGCGGGAAAAAATTCTTAACGTAATCACGCCTAAAAGGTGTATTTTTTTCTTTGTATTTTCACAGACAACGCTTATTACATTTTAAATATTGTCATCTTGCAAATTTTTATCTCGAATTAATAAAGTTCTCATATTTTTTGTTTCATTTAAAAAATTTCCCGCCTGTCATGACTTTCTTGACAGACTATACAAGATGTTGACTTTTATGAGATAACAGATAATGTATGCCGCAAGTCGCTTCAATATTCTGTACCTATTAAGGGGAGCTTTACATGCAGTTCTCAACAAATTGAGTTGACGGTGCGTGAACCGCGTTCTATTGCCTCACCCCGTACACAACATTCACTTTGCGTCACCATATTTTTATTAATCTTGCTAGACATTTATGTTGTAGAATTTTATACCCCTTTTGAGTAGCTTATGTTACAATAACCCTAGTAGCTAGATCTATTCTTAATTATTGTAAATTATAAATTGTGTCTGTCCATTACCATTTCATACTTTAGTGACTCTAAGAAAATAGCTAAAATTTGGTAAAGAGGTAACCCTCTTGAGCCTCCAAAAAGAGACAGTATTTAGTAGCAAAATTGCGCAACAAACTAAGTTTTGCGAGAATGAAGTTTTATCAACTATTATTAGGGAAACTCAAAAAAGGTGTATTTTTTACATTGCAGTAATTTCATCTTTAAAAAAATAATATAAAGTGAACGTATCTTTATGTGTTTTTCTAAAGCTATTCTTTTTCAACATGTTTTTTAATTCACTTTAAGACAAACTTGTCTAAGAAGTCACAAGCATGCTAATTGACTAATTCGTTCTAACAAGTTATCAAAAGTTAGAAGAAAGAGAACAATTTAATCAAAATCTCGTTGCGTTAATGGCGAGTTAATTAACTTGCAGTTGGTGCAAACGGCCGACCGAACTGATTTAGTGCTGTATTTTACACAATACACAACCCATAAATTACACATAAAAAATGCCATGAGCCCGTCTATCTGTTAACTCTTTATACCCAAACTGCATGTTTAATAAATAATTTAAAAAATGGTTTATATATTTTTGTCGTCTCTGGTTAGTCTCGACTCTCAGGAAAAGATAATTTCTGTCGCGTCAAAAATCAAAATGTTCAGTTTCTGTGCGGTATACGATTTTATAATAAGAAGTTATGAACAAGATCCAGATTCGTTTTGTTGATTAATAAATAGTTTTGTTCAAGAACAAGTGAATTATTTTAGAATGCAAAATTAAGATAATTTTGACACGTAGAGATTGTGTATGAAGCTCGCGACAGCTGCAGTACTCAGTAGCTCGTTTGCACCGCGTGAAATCTCCGTCATCAACTCGGATTACAAACTTGCCAAAACCCTCGGCAATAAATTCCTCTTTCTGACACGACAAAAAGAAATCCTGCAGCGGTGATGCGTATACCCTTTTTTAAAAAAGAACGAAACAAGTGAAATATGCACTTGAAGATGTTTTAAAATACTTTTTGCGTATGTTTTACTTCCTCGACTTTCGAGCGCTCAGTCGGGAAATTGCTATTTCGGTAATTTAAAAGTTTTATTTATCAAACATTCATGTAAAGTAACATGCATCACGTTACGTTTACGAAAGGTATTACAAGCATTTAGAAACCAAAATGGACGAACATATTAGAGAAGATCATGTTATTCAAAAACGTATTGCGTAAATTTCGGTTGTGTTGCAGGTAACTCACTATCAGGCAATCAGTCTGCTCGATTATTTCATAAAAAAGCTGTTTTATTCGTGTAACAATAGCCAGACACGCCGACCATGTAAATAATCACCGATACGAATGGAGCGTTCATTTCTAAATTTTCATTTTCGGTTTCAATTTTCCGAGCCGCGATTTCAATTACACTTGAATGCCCTTTAGTACAGCTGCTATAGCACAACAAAACACGTCCCGGTAAATACCTCTATGATTCCTGCCGCTTTTTTATTTCGCCTGTAAAGATTTACAAGCCTGCATAAATGATGCTTCAATCTTTGTATACAGCATAAATCCCGTAGATTATTATCGTTCTGTTTTTAAACGATTATTTTTGTCTTTTGTTTATAAAAAATAATTTTATAAAATATATTATATTTTAAGGTTAGTGACGTTAGTTTTTTTTTAAAAGAACTTCTTTGTAAAAAATAAAAAAATAATTCGAAACTCTGTATGATCTTGCCTGAGAGTTGTGACTTATACGCGCAAATCTCACTTGCAAGGTGCAAATAAATTATTACCATTAACCATTATCTTTTACTAGCTGTCCCGGTGAACTTCGTGTGACAGGTCACTTTAAAACCTTCCCTGGACTTCTACGAATATTTTAAGACTAAAATCAGCCCAATCCGTTCAGCGGTTTTCGAGTTTTAGCGCGACTAACACATTTGAAAATCCATTTTTATATATAAGACTAGCTGTCCCGGTGAACTTCGTGTCACTTTAAAACCTTCCCTGGACTTCTACAAATATTTTAAGACTAAAATCAGCCCAATCTGTTCAGCCGTTTTCGAGTTTTAGCGCGACTAACACATTTGAAAATCCTTTTTCATATATAAGACTAGCTGTCCCGGTGAACTTCGTGTCACTTTAAAACCTTCCCTGCACTTCTACAAATTTTTTAAGACTAAAATCAGCCCAATCCGTTCAGCCGTTTTTGAGTTTTAGCGCGACTAACACGTTTGAAAATCCATTTTTATATATAAGATAGTGGTTTCCAACTTTCCACTGTCTCTATTGTAGCGTACTCAATGTGAATAATCAAGACTTTTCTGTTTATAATAATATTATTATGTACAGCATAATCAAGGAATTTCAGTAACAATATTTTTATTTAAAATCGAGGCGAAACAAGATGTGATGCATCGCTGTATTCTTAAAAACGACGGTATGTTAATAATATTTTAAAATGGCGATTCTAAATTGAACTTCATATACTCGTACTACACTAGATATACAAAAGTTCGAATTTTAAGCTCTGCCGGGGTCACGTTTGGCACTATATCAATGTGTGAGCCGACCCTAATCGGTTTCTGTCGACGCTTCGCACCTATTCATTAGTTCGGCCGCACAAAGCAGCTTAAAGATTTACGATACTAAATTGCTATCGACAATGTGATATCTGATCAAATTAGCAAATTTGCTGAGTTTGTGTCAGCGAGAGTACACAATTTAATTTATTTGTACGTGTTTAAGGACAGTTTGTGTTTCACATGGTTGGCCAATTTATTATTAGCTTAAGATTATTCCTATGGAAACGTGTACTGTTTCTCAGAGTAAGCGCTATACCGGAATTAGCTAGGTTAGAATTATGGAATTATGAATTGAATTATATTTTATACTGTTGATTTCTACTAAGGATAGAAACAAGATATTTATGTTGAACGCAAAATGAAATTATAGTTTTAGCCTGATTCGTAGAATCAAGAGTTGAAATCGGTTCAAATAGTTTTATACCCACTTAGCTATCACGGCTTTTTACAGTGCTAAACACGTTTTATTTTTAAACATGGAAATTAAATTCTTTTTTGAGCAAACTAAAGCGCTTAATGACGAATCAAAAAATAGGTCATATTTATGCTTTGAGTAACTTGCCACTTATTTGAAGTGATTTCCCGAGCCCAACTCGCGAGCACACTACTGTAATCCACTTTCTATCGATGTTATATACAAGTATCATTATAATTTAACACTAATTTTATAAGCCGCAGCCGCGTTTTAATTACACCATTGACTGGATTTACAAAGAGTTGTGTGGTACACATGTACAAATTAAAACTAATTATAACCTCTATGGCCCGAGCATTATGCAGGATGAAAAGTTGTACTTAATGCGTGTGCTATTTTTCATTTATTTTTCCCGCGGCTCTGTTCACGATTCTCATTTTATGTGCGTTTTTGTAAATACAAAAAACATAAGAAGGCGGTTTAATGGAATACTAAATTCATGAAGTATTTACTCAATTTTTTAATTAGTCACTTAATATTTTGTTAGAACCGTGCGTTATATCATAAGTTATAAAAACACAAGTACAGAGTAAAGTGAAGATATTTTTGTATATAAATTTAGATACAAGTTTATTTAATTTACATAACTTTTAGAACATAATATCATCTTCTTTTTCACTACAATATTCCGTTCTACCCAGGTAACAGAAAAATGGCAATTTTTCTGCAATTACGAATTTTTACTGCAAATGAAGGTTTTAACAGTCAGTACATTTTTGGGCTTGAAGCCTGTCCAGCTGTAGTCCGTAATACTCAACATATTTTATGCCCGATTGATTTTAAACTTTTGCCTACAAAAATATTGATAAGAATGTGGTTGTTAATTTAAAACTAGTTATGTTTTACTAGTTACAGAAACAAGTAATGAATATGGTATAAAATTAAAAATAAAGTCGATAAAAGAAAAAGTACAAAATATATAATTTCTATGCAATAAAACAGAATCTGCAATGATTTTCATTACAGCCTAGTACGATTGAGAAATCATGACAAAAATGCTATTTCAATCAATCTGTGTCCTTATTCTATCAATAATTAAATGCCACAAAAATAATGATGTTTAATTCTTTATTCGATCCAGTTCCTTTCCTATGAAATCCAAAATTTCATTCCTCATAAAACTGTTTGACATAACATATGAAAAAACTGTTTTGCTGTTTATTGGCTTTTATGGAGGAAGTTATAATATGTTCAACTTCAAACTAATGAAAATTGAGTAAAGAATTAGTTGATTTAGTCGAATTAAAAAGAACACTAATGAAGAATAAGAATTATTTCATACTATTTAGATTATTTTAGGAATATTGTTTGCACCTTGGAAGTCGGGTTCAATTTTTTGTTAAAAAATAATAATTTGCAATAGCAAACGGAAGCAACTAAGCTGCATCAAGGTTGTGTTTTTTTATAATAGTAGAATATGGGTGCCAGATTCCAATCAAACTGCGCCCGTGGTCAGACGCCTGTTTACAATGGAATAGTTTTAATTTCATATTGAAATGAAACCCCTTTTACACTGGCAAAGATAAATGAAAAGAAATATTTTGGCGGTCTATGTATATTAATTGTTCCAAATTTAGATGTGGCAACTAAACTACTGATGTTTTAATGAATATCGAGGGCCTATTGAAATTCTACTAGTAGTAAAATAGGCGTATAATTTGGTGTCAATTGCTAATAATAATTATATTATAATTAAGGGTGGCAAAAGCTTACGATATAGCAGTGAAATATAAAGTAAAGAAATAGTATAGAATAGTAAATAATCCAATTTTTTCTTTTTACTGCTTACAAAATCTCTTCGTAGTTAAAATTTAAATTATTCAAAATTTATATTTTTTTAACAATTTGTTTCGTGGCAAGTAATGAACAGAGCGAATATTATTTATTTGCTAAAGAACGATCCGATCGTCGGGCGACAGTCACTCGACGCACCACTAATTGGAAAGTGACAATCCTATTCCGATGATTAATCTACACTCACCTCTGTAAATTGTTTTACGCTGATTGTTACGAATTGCGGAATTTAACCTGTAGGTGCACGCAACAAATTTTAGTGTGGCCTAAAATCTTTTCATAACCTTATTCATGTACAAAAACAAGGAAGGTTCGTGCTCGCGGTTTTTAAGGTTTAATGTCAAAACCACCATTAGGTGACATTATCCATCAAATGTTTTAATGAGCATTTGATGGATAATAATAATATCATAAACTGCTGTCAAAAAACTCAAGGAAACCGATCTTACGTACGTGTATGTTACGTAAATTCTAATGTAAAATATCACAATGTTTTGTTATTTAAATATACTCAGTGCTTTTGTGATACAAGTGTAGCACTTTCGTGACAAATGTGAAAAGTGAATTTTAACAAGTACCTATTAACTAATTAACCTTATACTAATGGTTAATATTTTATGTATATTTTACGTAGATATCAAAAAACGACTTTCGGTTTTCAAGAGGGGCAATTCTTAAAATTCATTGCACACGATTATAATTGACTTACATAAATACATAATATAAAAGTTGTAAGCCTGAAACTCATAATTGGATTTTCTCAACGTTTTAGAGTCTTCCTCAACTGAACCAGGAAAATGCTCGGTGGAGCGAATTTAAGTGTGTAAAGTATGCATTATATTATTTCCATACTCCATTATTGAGTTATTCTTATACGAGAAAAGTTCTCACTAATCTAACTATGAAATACTCTATTTGGGGTTCCATGCCCAAAGGGTAAAAACGGGAACTTTGTATCACTTCCCTCCTTATAATATTATAAGCCTTCCCTGGACTTCCACGAGTATGTCAAGACTATAATCAGCCAAATCGGTTCAGCCGCTCTCGAATTTTAGCGAGACTAACATAACTGAAGATTCATTTTTATTTTTTACTAGCTGTCCCGTTGAATTTCGTGTCACAGGTCACTTTAAAACCTTCCCTGGACTTCTACGAATATTTTAAGACTAAAATCAGCCCAATCCGTTCAGCCGTTTTTAAGTTTTAGCGCGACTAACACATTTGGAAATCCATTTTTGTATATAAGACTAGCTGTCCCGGTGAACTTCGTGTCACAGGTCCCTTTAAAACCTTCCCTGCACTTCTACGAACATTTTAAGACTAAAATCAGCCCAATCCGTTCAGCCGTTTTCGAGTTTTAGCGCGACTAACACATTTGAAAATCCATTTTTGTATATAAGATTTATATAGATAAGTATATCTGATTCAAAATGATGATCCTTGATCTTTTTCAGTGATTAATGTTATACTTCCATATTTACATTTTTATGCAAGAACACGCGGTAAGTAATTAATTTATGTGAAGAAAAAAAATTAAAACTTATAATATTTTTATTATTTCACTTTTTATTCGTTAAAATTTTTAAAGATTATTAATTTCATAGTAAGAAAGACTAATCTGGGATCTCGGGGGGGCCCTCCCTCCCCGCGGGAACAAAACGCCCGTCACACCCCTCTACAAGCTTACTTTTATGCACCCCGACTTTTTTTAATTAACCTGTAATTTTGCTAATTGCTTTGCACTATTTTTTACAAATCTTACTTTTTAATGCAAAATGTTATGTAAATATTATTACAAGTTAAATATGTTTTTAAGCACTGTAGAGTGCAGATACTATTATAGTCATTATTATATTATGCATATAGGTAGATACGTTTTTTAAACATTTTTGTATGTATGGACTGCTTTATAAAATATTTTTTTGTATTCCACATTAAAATAGGAATTATAATAGTACACTGCCTATTAAGGCTCAATTTAAACAACTATTAGATATTTTGGTACACAATCGAATATTATCATAATCAATTGAATAAAACATTAATTCTAAACAAACAAATTTTCCCAGCCGTATTTAATAATTCGTTTGGAACTAATTTATTCCCAAAGTAAACAATAAAATTACACTAACATTTTTGTGCCATAAATGAGTTGATTGTGCTAAATATTTGTTTTGATTTAAATCATCGAACAAAATGTTAAACAAAATTATGTCATTAGTTTAATTCTTCTATTTTGTATTCATGTTCATTTCGTTGCCGCGTTTTAATATCGATGCGAGTTGGGTTTCGTATTTCGATCACAGAATATATAATTATTTATTAGAATATAAAACCACGAAAAAGTAATACGAGTATTAATTATTACTTATTAATCTTTCAGGCCCCGCGCGAGCACCGGTGATCGCGAGAACAAAAGAATACAATGGGAATTCCTAGAACCTCCGATCGAAGGATTAAAAACTAACCTAATGAAATCTACGTACATAAAAAGTTATATTTTTTTTCAAAATCTTAATTTACATTTTAATTTTCAAGCTTTAGCAACCTTTTGCATATTGTTATTGAAATATTTTATGCGATTGACTTAGAATTATTTTTTTCAGAAGGCGCTGAAAGAGAGTTTTCACATTTAGCATGTACAATGGACATATTTTTAGAAAACATTTTATAATCACAGCATACAAAGAAATTACATGATGGAGCTTCCGGGAACCCGTTAAAGGTCTTTTATCTGCGTCAGTCTTTGTTACCTCTGCACCTCGATTAAATTTTAAAACCCACGTTTACGTCGATCGTAATGAAAAGATTTAAATTTAAGACAATTTTTGACCACGTTTTAATAATTCTTATGGACGAAAAAATATAAAAAAAGTGTGTTGGCTTTAAATAGTCCTCTTGGGAATAATCTCGCCCACAGTAACGGGCAATATTCGACTGGACTGTGTCAACTAACAGTGGTTAGTGTTCGTTCACACAGTCACCTAATAGTTAGAAAAAGTTAATGAGAAATCCATGATTGCGTGTTTTTTTTTATGAAATAAGGGGGCAAACGAGCAAACGGGTCACCTGATGGAAAGCAACTTCCGTCGCCCATTGACACTCGCAGCATCAGAAGAGCTGCAGGTGCGTTGCCGGTCTTTTAAGAGGGAATAGGATAATAGGGGAGGGTAGGGATGAGAAGGGAAGGGAATAGGGGAGGGTAGGGAAGGGAATAGGGTTGGGGATTGGGTCTCCGGTAAACTCACTCACTCGGCGAAACACAGCGCAAGCGTTGTTTCACGCCGGTTTTCTGTGAGAACGTGGTATTTCTCTGGTCGAGCCGGCCCATTCATGCCGAAGCATGGCTCTCCCACGTATAAACACCACCACGTGTAATAAGGTTGCAAGAGTTTATTATCCCGAGCCAATGGTGAGACAATTAAAAATTTGTTTTATGCGGCGCGCTCGTGTCCGTTATGACTTGCATTCTTTGTCATAATTAATATTCCAAATTTTGCCTCACACGAGGTCGCATACAAAAGTTTCTGAATACCAGATGACCAATAAGCGGGAAACTGATTTGGTGGTGAAGTTTTTTTATGTGTTTGAATAAAGTGTTTTTATATCAGTGTCTTTTAATATTAACTAGATGACGCTCCACCACTAGATGACCACTCCATTGCGCCAAAATTCAGTTTATATTTATTTTTCCGGAAAAAAAAGTATTCTTTGTCCTTTTCCGGGAATCAAAGTATCTCCATACCAAAATTTCAGCAAAATTGGTCCTGCGGTTTGGGCGTGAAGAGATAACAGAAACACTTTCGCATTTATAGTATCAGTATGGATATTGTTAAAAGCAAAAAGTTTGTAAGGTTCATTAAGAAATAAATCTCCTAATTTCGATATATTAAATTATATGTATAATCTTATCTGGATCAAGACCAAACTATTTCTCAGAATATAAGTCGATGGAGCATGACTGTCCTTGGTTTCTAAGCTCGGGCTTTTAAGTATCAAGTTTCTAAGAAACTGCTTACAAAATCAGCGCCTAGTTAATACGGTGTACGAGAATAGAATTACATTTTCTAATTAACAAGACCTTCAGGCCAAGGAGACACTTGTAACATATTACTCTTCTTTATAATTATTTCAATCTGTATAAGTGTATGTTTACGAAACTGTTTGCTGATATTTTTTTTGTAAATAAACTTTAGAAGATAAATAAGGATATATTCCTAGCAGAAAGGAAATAATCTAAATTATAACTGTCGCCATGTCGAAACCTAGAATGTCTAGCTGATAAGTGATAACAGGCCTTTCAATAATTTTTCATTTTCTTTGTTTACAATTTAGTTTAAAATTTCGTTCAAAATTTTGTTTAAAATTTCAATAATTTTCTTTGTTTACAAAGAAACCACCACTACACGTCATTATGATTACCGAACATTATTAAATATTTCTTCATAAATAAAGTAAACAAGTACAGCGGAATTGCAATTATATTTTCGCAGAGAAATTCAATTGCTCCGTGCCTAAATTGTACAAGCGGAAATACAAATATTTTTATTTTGCCTAGTAATTAATACCGGTGCTCGACATTAATAATATAGAAATATTGAAACATAAACAGTTTTTGAAATAAGTCACAATTATGCGAGCATCGAGAGGGTCGCGGGCTCTTGGCCTACTTCCCGGCCGGAGTTACGCACTTTACTTGTCCCCGTGGCCCCTTGGCCCCTCGTGGGGGACAATAACGACCGTCACCGGGGCCCCTTGGCCCCTCGCTGGGGACAATGACGACTGTCACCGGGCCCTTCCACAACATCGATAGCTGATAAATATGGAAGCGGATTTTTACACAAGGATGGGTTGTTAACAGACTATGTGCGTATGTGTGCTTATTCTAGTGTAGCGCTTATCTATTTTTCTAATTTTGAGTTCTCAATAAATACATATTTTTTTGAAATCATTTTACTCTGTTTTTCGGCGGCCGAAACGTCGAGGATGAAATTAGTAATCCGCAAAAAAAAGATAAGTGTCTAAAACATAATATATCTACGTAAACTGAATACATTCGTGAATCGTGATAGTTATGGTTGTTGTGCAGTTTGTTGACCTAAGTTATATTTAAATCTTAAAGACGATGGTAGTATTACTACTACTCTGTGAATCGTAAAGCAAATATGGGAACTATAAAATATGGATAGCTTTTTGATTCCATTAACAACATAATATTTTTGAAGCGAATCTCCCAAACGAATATGTAAATCACTATTATCACAATACATTACGTATTATCTAAACGTATTTATTACATTGTCACTATATTTTCGTTACAACACTGTGGAGAGCCAAATGTTTTAAATTATTAGCTCAGATAAATGATGTTTTATCTGCCCGCCGCGGGCGTTTTCCGCATTCAATAATAGAGGTCTTGTATGCAAATAGCGCGACGAGCAGTTTTTAATACTTTCACTATGTATGTAGATGTGATTATACCTACATGGGAACGACCAAAGGCGTTGAAAAATTCGCTGTTAATGAAATATTGATGTATAAAGGCAAGAGACCTTTGTACTAACGTAATCAGTAATGTTTATAGTATAATTTTATCATTTGCATTTTTATTCATGAGGTCTGCGCGTTAGTTATCAGGTAACCATGATTGTCTAGTCCAGTGGTTCTTAACCGGTGGTCCGCGGACCACTGGTGGTCCCTGGAGGCATTCCAAGTGGTCCGCGAAGCCATCCTAATAATATGTGAGAATTCAGAAGTTAGTGAAGAGTATGGACTATGCAGTCACAAAAATCTGTAACTTTTATATTTTTGCCAAATAAAAAAAAGTGCGTATAATTATAAAATTGTCCTTGTTTTCTTTATCAAAAAACCCTTAGCTTAGGTAAACCAACCGGGTGGTCCCCGGCTAGACAAACATTTGGTAAAATGGTCCCTCATGACTAAAAGGTTAATACCGTACTGGTCTAGTCTATACCATACAGTACGCATATTCAGCGTCGATTATTATTGGCAATTATTTTTATAGCTATCTAATTTATAAGAATATACACTCTCTTCTCTCTCTAATAGGTACGTAATCGCCTGTGATGAATTTACTGACAAACAGACAGACACACTGTCTCTTTATTATACTAACTATAGATTACAAAATTCAGGTCATTTACGCCCCGTTTAGAGCGTATATCCAATTGTGACATAATCACGGCGACATAGCCCGAGACACGTCCCTCGTCCGGCTGCAGGACTCGCAATTAAAACTTCATAAGTAACTGAACCAGGAGCTGTAAACGAGTCCTGTAAACGTTGCCTTCTAATTAGACTTGGCGTATTTTAATTGAATTCTCTTAAAGAATTTAGCGCATGTGTGCCGCTCGCAATTAAGTTTTATTTATAGTCTTACAAATTATGTAATGCAATTTATATGAAAGAGAATTAGGAGTGCTGGTTAGTTATATGGCGATACAGACTGTTTACTCTATAACTTAATATTATGCGGTACCTACCAGAAGCTTTACTGCTAACAGTTCAAGGTATTTTGTATAAATTAAATAAATGGAGAAGTCAATACTGTGTTGAATAAATTCATAAGAAATCAGTCAAGACTCCTATGAGCTATGTTTTGGCAATAAAGGAATAAAAAATGAAAGTTCGGTAGCATTCGTACTATTTCACATCTTTTTGTGCTGCTTTTATGCGTTGCCAATTCGCGCTCCGTTTAGGTATGACCTTACCCTTAGATTACCTATATAATATAGTCGGGCTGAAAGTTTGGGGCTTTGTCGATATATTGTATTAAATCATGGTAAACCATGTTTCATTTTTGGCCTAAGTGTCTGGTCATTTAGAGAACATCGTACACTATTGCTCAATACAAAATATATTTCAACGCGCAACAGCTTCATGAAAAACTCCACCGAGCTTTTCGCTGGAACCTAAACAATAGTTCCATGAAAAATATAAACATAATATTCAAAGAATATTTATAAATACGTTTTCTACAGTACATGTTATTGTTTCGGTGTGGGTTGTGACACTGTTTAATCGGCTTATGTGTTCAAATGCTGTGAATGCGAAGTATACGTGTCGCTTGAAATATTTTGTTTCAAACACTTTGAATATTTCAAATTCTATTGAAATAATGTAAACGTTTAATTAATGTACAGTTAATGCTGTATTCAATTATGTGATACTTTATTAGGAATTAGGAGTAATATTACCATTGTTGAACAGTCTAAAACCTTAGTATAATTTGCAAACAGTACCTAGACCATCTTTATAGTATACATCGTCCGAATTGGTGTACGTACTACGTACCCATTTGTGTGTTTTTAGATAACGTTTAAGTCTTGAGATGTGCTAAGTACTTAAAAACGACTTAATTTTACTTTATTAGCAGAATCGTGTTGCCATATACCGATTCAAGTAGGTATTTGATGCAACACTTATGCAGATTCGTTCCTTGTTCGGTTGGTCAATTTTGTATCAAAAAACAAAACTCTATTCTCATGAAATAATGATATTTCATGAGAATAGAGTTTTGTTTTTTAATATTATTATGTTGGTGTCAACCAACATAATAATATTATTTGACGTTTATGAAAATACGGTCTTGTTGTTTATAGAAAACGGATTTTATCGAAAAAAAACGAAGCAGCACAAAGTCCTAGAATCAGGGCACAGTTCAAACGCTTCCCTCACTTGTCAGCGCCCAATGGAAACTGTCGTTTGTTTGATTTCTTTTTTACAGCCGCAACCTTATAGAAGCTTCGAGAGCTTCGGTCGTTTATGTGCGGTGATAACCGCTGACCGCGGCCCCAATATGCGAGCTCTCCCTTTATGCTAAAACCTTTAGGGCATTAACAAGTGTTATTAGTTTTTTTTTAATTACCGTATGAAGTTTCTTCTCATTTCAAATATTTATAGTGTTCTTTTTCGATAGAAACAATGGTAATTCTATTATGACTTTAAAAATCTAAATCTTCGACAAGTCTCCAGTTACACATCCTATGACAAAATCGAGTAAACAGAAGATTCTTTATTATATCGCGCCGGTTGCCGCTATTAAAACAGTACAGATAAGAATAAGTTTAAGCGCCATTTGAGGCGGCTAATATAAGTAGAGTTTAGTGCTGAGTCGATATTCACGGTGTTACGACGCCTCGGAACCTTTACACGGCACTAGAGGAGGCGATCGTAAAAACTTTTAATTATTTCGGTGGAAATAGTCCGTAGACCGCTCACATAAACCTGTATGCATTCTTTGCCGTTCCCGCAAGCCGTAAGTGCCTTGTTTTAAAGTGTTGTAAAACAAGCGTAACTAGTGTTCCGCGCAAACCGAGCTCTTTAAATATAAGCATCTCGGCTTTATTTACCGCTTTAACGGATCAAATTATGCGCCTCATGTTATGGATATTATTTTCAGTTTCGAATACGTTCCGTGTCTTTATTGAACGTATTTTACAGTCTGCGAGTAGTAGATGAAAAGAAACAACTAGACGCTAAAGACGCGTCATAAATTCTTGAAATCTTAAAGTGTTAAAAAATCAAATACACACATTTCGAGCGTAGCCCGGAATGATAAAGTTGGGGAATCGCTGGCATACGAAACGCTGGGAAACTTTGCAATATCTTTTCAAATAAGTAACTAGTCCGTGTTAATATTTTGCTCCTGTGATTTCGCTCTGCATGTACGCCGCGCTGCGTATTGAACACTTTCTGGAGTTAATTCCTGTCTCGTACAATCTACTAACTTTTGAGTGCTTGTGAATAAAAAATAATGAATTTCAACTTACCTTCCTGTATGATTTTTTCCTCAAACTTCTGAAACGCCTTTTTAGTAGATCTTTAAGAGTCTAGTTGGAATTCAAATCAATAAAAAAATAAAATCAGCCTATATTCATCCACTGCTGGACATAGGCCTCTCTCAATGAACGCCAAGATGGGCGATCTCCTGCTACTCGCATCCAACATGGGCCCGCAACCAAACGAAAATCGTCGTCCCACCCAATTGTAGGTCGACCTACGTTGGAGTTAATAGTTGAAAAAGTTATACATTTTTTGTAGAGCCAGATAATGGTTCTATGATTCAAATGAGTTGTAGAAAAAACATGGCTAATTATATCATGGCAATCATCGTATTTTGTAGCTAAAATACGAATGATTAAAGCAACGATTACTGCGTACTTACCATTCTTAAGAAATTAGGATCATTATAAATTTTTAATTAAATCCAAACAATCTTATAAGTATCTTTAAATGGACTCGGAATCGGCTCCAACGATTTTCATGAAATATAGTATATAGGGGGTTTCGGGGGCGATAAATCGATCTAGCTAGGAATCATTTTTAGAAAATGTCATTTTATTCGTGTTTTATCGAATACCGAGCAAAGCTCGGTCAAATAGCTAGTATATTTTTAATTAAGAACTTCCTTTAACAAACACAAGTAGTAAATTGATTCGTATGACAAGGAGTGCTCTTTGTTCTCTTGTTTTACATATTATTTAACTCGCGAGCTAGTGACTAGTCTAGATTATCTCAAGTCTGTAACCTGTTCCGCCATTTGTATTCTTATTAACTAAACTGCTCAATACCGGTTGAGGAGATAAGAGAACAGTTTCCTGTATCCGCGCTCTTGTACACGACTTCTAGGAAACCTGTCAAATAACATACTAGAGTTATACTTTTTGATATAATTTTTACTTCTTATCTAAGAAAATATTTGAACTATTTTCTCATGATTGTTACGAATACACGTTATTTTCTTAATACGAGGTAATCGATTTAAAGGTACTAAAAAGGTTTATTTTTTATTACTTCTTTTCACTGCACAATAAAAATGTACACAATTTTGATATAATTTTGCATAAACATAATATAAGCACGATCAAAGGATTGCTTTCAAAGTGGTTTACCTGGCGAACATATTTAAGTTTTCATGAAGTGAGGAAATGGAAAATAAATTGGATTTGTATGAGTATCTTAGGCTACATAAGGCAATATTTACTTTGTTTCCCGCAAGGATTAGTAGTTCCGTTATTATTCACACCTCGGTCTAAAAACAAGCGAAAAGCGACTTACTTTATTTAAATGCGTATTAACGAAATTACTTTAGCTATTAGGTAAATATTTAAAAAAAATTGCTTTGAAATTTTTAAGGTTAGAAGAAAATGGAAGCATTAAATACAGTTTCTTGTTTCCTTTGGGGTTTTAAATTGATAAAAGAAATCCAAAAAAACTACATTAGCTATGTAATTTTATTAGGAAATCTACAAGGAATTTCTAAGAAGAAAACGAAACACTTAGCTTACTTGGCTTTGAATACTAGAAGGAATTAAAATAATATTTTAACAAAAAGGACCATATATTATTGTTAAAGGACAATTTTAAAACACAAAACTTGATATTTTTATCTCAATTAGAACCTCCGTAAGTCTTTTTAAACCACGCTAACATGCATTAAAATTATTTAATAAAGTTATAACAAATAAAAACGAATAAAATGAAATCGTTTGTAGCTTAGATAGTTTATTAAGCGAGCAGACGTTTTCAGATACAAAGAGGCAAATACATTAACATAGCAACTTTAAGCGAACGAAGTTTGAAATTCACCGAAACTTTTCTCTAAGGCTATTGAGAGAGATTAACACCTCCATACACGCTCAAGGATTACTCGTATCTTGTTATTACCGACGGAACATGCAGGTTTACTAACAACGTGAAAAGGCGGTAAAGTTTTTCTCTAATGTACAATTTCTATTCGTACCCTTAGTACTTCAGGAGAAAAAGACAAAGGACAGTCCAAGAAGTGTACAGTAACGTTATACTAATCATGTATCACAGCAGCTCCAATTTTTATTATATCTAAGTTTTGCTCCTTATAAAATGCTTCATTACTTTTGTCTTGACTGAATATAAAGAAACTAGGAACGTAGTTAACACGTTTTATTAAAGCTACCGTTTTGTCTATCCATAACTCTAGAACATCTGTGACGAGATAGAACGCTGATCAAAGATAAACTTCACTATTTTTGTACAATTTAATGCCCGTTTCTTTTATTCGAGCATATAATGAAAACCATAGGAGTCTTGGACATTTTTGATGTACGGTAGGGAACTTGAATGGTTGGTTGTTATCAGTCTTTCCCGTTATGAAGAAAGGCATCATACTATAACTTATCATTTTTAACCGACTTCCAAAAGTTACTAACTAGT
Organism: Polyommatus iphigenia; assembly: GCA_963422495.1. Taxonomy (NCBI): domain Eukaryota; kingdom Metazoa; phylum Arthropoda; class Insecta; order Lepidoptera; family Lycaenidae; genus Polyommatus; species Polyommatus iphigenia. The sequence continues at coordinate 10,846,672 of OY730179.1, forward strand.
AACTTCGGCTGTGGATATATTTTTATTTTTTATGATATTATAAAATGTACGAATAATTAATATTTATATATTTATAAATATGCATCTTGAGACAAAAGGTACACTATACTAGGGTTGATATTGTTACGAAGCCACCAATAATTATATCTGTGCCAATTTTCAACTGATCAATTCAAACTACCGACCGGGTGGCATGCATTTGAACCATATCTGCGACTAACAACTAACTCTGACTTGATCGTATTTTCAGACTAGTTAGTACAGCTCCGCAGGTTCTTTGTGTTTTGAACTCTAAGCACTAACTAGCTCCATAAAACACAGAATGACCTAATTAACATTTCCTAACTAATTTTCAATTGTTTTTGAAATGTGAACTTTCCGTTTTAGTACACAACCTGTATAAATGATAAAAGATTCCAAAAAACTTGACGGAAATCGAAAAACGTTACACATTATAACACAATTCTATTTCCCTCATTAAATTATTAGGATCTGTAGTTTAGGCGCTGTGGAACCAACAAATGAGAACAGACAAAAGGGCTTTCTTAATATAAATGTATAATAAGAATATTGTAGTTATAATGGAGCTATGATTTTCCCCTAAGCAGCCACAATATTAGAAAGTACTTAACTAGGACACACCAAAAACTGTCCATCATGAAAGCACCTTACTAATTTACGCACGGCCATTTTACAAGCGAACGGAGACTGAAAAAAGCAATCTTGGTTATAGTTGGGTCGGCGACGCGCGCGGCGGCAGAGCAGCAAGTAAACAGCTGGCTTCGTCCTGCATTTCAATCGGCTCTATTTGTATTTTATTGGAGACCGGAGTCAGGCCAAAGCTTTATGTTTTATTGAGTTCTTTTTATGAGTCTTAGTCGATGATAGAGTTGGATATTAGCAGAAACGGAGCTGTTTAATTAGTGGCTGTCTCATTTCCTTGGCGCATTTTTTATCGGCGATATTTATATACGGGTAATAGGAAAGTTGTTTGCTGACTCTACGTCGCGTGTAAGGTGCATTAGGTTCCGCTTAACAATTGAACATTTCCATTTTCCATTGACATAAGCAAATCAATTAAATAAGTTCCAATTATAAAGCTATATTTATTTTATATAAATTATACAAATTAGTTCGTAAGGAACTCATATAAATCCGGAGACTTGAAATATAATTTAAAGTGTGAAATACAATACAAATGAGCACAAGTTTGGTAACCTTAGTAATAAATAATAATATTAGGGTCATCAAACTTGTACTCATTATTTAATTAAGATCTTCAAAAATAAGTAATAATTTTTATGGTCTAATTAAATACTTAAAACAATTTTGTTTTCAAAATCTATCGTAGATTTTAAAAACAATATTGTTTCTAAATCTTCTATGAAAAGTCATGGAAGATGTCTTATCCTCACAAAATTTTACATTATACCATACCTATATGGTATTTTAATATAAATGGGAAAGTGTACGGTCCCTTCACGCCTAAACTGCTGAACTGAATTCTATAAAATGATGAGCTACTAAATTTAAATTTAAAATTTACCAAACATCATAAAAATTTACATTTACAAAACACCCAAAATCCTTGTTTCGGTTTGAGAACTGTCAATTCCGGAGGCTTAATCACAGCTTAATTAAAAAGCTGTAAATGAATCCGTCCGGTCAGGCCTGTCCGGTATGTTCAGAGCGGGGACGGGGACGATATTACGATCACGGACGTGGCTATTTGTCCACACGCAACTGCTGGAATAATTGAGGTGTACATTTTCACTTTGTTCCGTTTCCATTCGATTAAAATCGTTGTACCTCACTTGTACACAACCTATTCGGGTTTTACTAAACGATTTGAACAGTTCGACGATTTATGCAGCCGAGCGCGCGTTTTTCGTATTGGCTTTGATGAAATTATTTTTTCTGCGTCATTTTGGCCGTCCGATTGATAGGTATGCGTTTATGTCGAAACTTAGTTAATATAGCAGGAATTAATATTATACTTTACTGAACCAATATTTTGTAAGATCAGGGTTAATAATATGTATTTATTTAAAAAAAAATATATAAAACTCTTGAATATAGCAATAGCTATTATGAGTTTTATTAACAAGTACTTTTGTAAGGCTGTTTTCTGTCAAGCCTAGTAACAACCAACTAGCCCTGAAAGAACTATTGTTATTTAAAACAACGAGCCTTCCTTTATTGTAAAACATAAATCAAAAATATAGTTTCATTGTTTCCATATATTTCACCGCTAGTTAGAAATTCTCGAAATATATTTCGAGCTGGCGAGCTCGTATAAGTACATTTTATGAGCATCTAATAAAAATTTTATCGTGTAACAGTAAAGAAGCAATCAGTCCGTAGGATATTGGCCCCAGGTCCGTAAACACATGTTTATATACAGCATTAACCGGGTGCCATACATACACTTTGTCGATTGCCGAACAATTCGCTACCAGAAGAACTGGAATAATGTAAACGGATACTGAAATGCATTCCAGTGCTGGTTTACATTATTCCAGTAGCAATCCAGCGCTGGATTGAATTACTGGATTGGAATAATGTAAACCAGCCATTAAGTATAGTTTTCACAGAGCCAGTACTGGCTGCCAATAAGACTGGCAGCCAGTATTGGCTTGGTATATGCCGCGTGTGAACAGTTTTTCAAGCCAGGCCAAACTTCCAGTCCAATCCAGTAATTCAATCCAGCGCCGGGTTGCTACTGGAATAATGTAAACCAGCACTGGAATGCATTCCAGTATCCGTCATAAGTCATAATTTGTTAGCTAGGCCAGTGTTCCTTAACCGATTCGTTGCCACCTTCATTTTCACGAATTCTTACCACAGGCCAAGCAGTTTTTTCGATGACGCGCCATAAGCGTCATCGGCCCTGCTAAACGATGACGCCCTACGTGCGGCATTGGCCACTGGTTGTGTTTTATGCAATTTAAATCCTTGTATGCCGCGCCTGGCGCGTCATCGGCCTCACTAAATCTTTTTAAATGACGCGCTGGACGCGGCAGTGGCCACGAATCGGTTAAAAGGGTGTGCCGCGGCACACTGGTGTGCATATTCCTAGTTTATAAGAACCAAAAAAAGGCAACATCTCAGGACGATCGATGAAAGGAATGAAAATTGGGGACAGAGCACTCCCGTACACGCTGATTAATTTCTAGTATACCTCCAAAAATTTACATTTTTCTATATGTATCTTGAACCCAAAAAGTTTGCGGAACACTGAGCTAGGCTACCAATGCCATCTGTAACGCGACCAAATTAGGTCCGCCATCTGCCTACGAATCGACTTCTCTGATAGTACTTTTTACCAATAAGGCCTCATTAACACGAGCGCTTTTTATTCCGTAACATGTCGGGCATTTACATACTGACCTACTTACACGTCTATAGATACAAATAGGGCTCGAAGCTTTAAAATTAATATTTTTATTAAGAACGCCCCGGATAGCTACAGCCACTGATCGCTGTACTAACCTTTAATTGGACATTTTTATGTTACAAGTATAAAAACTCTTGTGTCTTCAATAGTTGTATGATTACCACAATTTAATTATGTGAATCTAAAAGAATACTATACAATCAAGTGTAATAGCTGTAAGCATTTAATGCTGCAGCAGTTTGTGCCTACTTATATTGAAGGTATACAACTGTATGTAAGTACAGTGTGCACTGACCTTATGACAGTAATCCAATGCGTATTATGCAGCGACCACATAGCCTCTATGTGGTCGCTAGTATTATGTCAACGCCTCCGTCATGGTTTCGAACATAGCTCTTGACAGTGGTGGGTTCGATTCCGACGTTGAAAAATCTTATTTCCAAGTTGAGTCAAGACATAACTGACTAATCACCTGACTTTCTGACATGCAAGATGGCTCATGCATCAGATGGGCATGTGAAAACTCAGTCTCTCGCCCATCGTGGCGGTTTCCTTGTGCACGAGAAGTAGAATGTTGCGTCGCTACACTACTGTACGCCTCGTGTGGTCTCATCTTTAGCAAAAAAAAAGACGGGTTGCACTCCGGGAGAGCCGGCAGAAGTTAAAACTTGATTATTAACGTTGTGCATTAGTTTTTTAACCCATTTTTTATGAAAATAGATTAAAAAATAAATAAATAAAAAACGATCGTTTTAATTAATTAATAGAAACCCTTACAATCGATTAAAAAATATCGACAATCGAAAAAAAAAGCTGCTGTCAGACAGACTGTCAGACACTTCTCGCGACAGTTGTCTTGCAGGTGGAAACACGGCCTTAATCAGCGCGTCTGCTAAGGAACTCATTTCCCCGACTGTACATTTCTGCTAAGCAACTCATTTCCCCGACTGTACATTTCTGCTTAGCACAATTTTCCCCGACTGTACATTTCTGCTAAACAACTCATTTCCCCGACTGTACGTTTCTGCTAAACAACTCATTTCCCCGACTGTACATTTCTGCTTAGCACAATTTTCCCCGACTGTACATTTCTGCTAAACAACTCATATCCCCGACTGTACATTTCTGCTTAGCACAATTTTCCCCGACTGTACATTTCTGCTAAACAACTCATTTCCCCGACTGTACATTTCTGCTAAGCACAATTTTCCCCGACTGTACATTTCTGCTAAACAACTCATTTCCCCGACTGTACATTTCTGCTTAGCACAATTTTCCCCGACTGTACATTTCTGCTAAACAACTCATTTCCCCGACTGTACATTTCTGCTTAGCACAATTTTCCCCGACTGTACATTTCTGCTAAACAACTCATTTCCTCTCGACTGTACATTTCTGCTAAACAACTCATTTCCCCGACTGTACATTTCGTTCGAGTTCGAGTTCGATACAAAACACTACTCTCCAACCGTCTTACGCGTTTTCTATGGTTTTTCGATCAACACGAAAATCTGGCGCGAGTTTCACAGTTTTTACCCATCCCACAAAAGTGCTCAACGCCGCTAAAGAAGTTTTCACTTCAATAAACAATATCTCTGGACGCTTTACACCATGTCAGTCTGGCCCCGCGCTAAGTACCTGAAAGACTTGTGTTATAGGTACCAGATAACGGAAATATATTTAATATTTTTATACTATACTTACATAACTAACATGTTTAAAATTTTTATTATACAGAGTGTAACAAAACTAAGTAATAATACTTTAGGGTGAGTATGTGTTCCTTGTAGAGAGTTCACTGTGAAAGTGGCAGCGCTGAAAGAGCAAATTTTTTTTCACTTTTGTATGGGCAAGGGCCCGAGCGTCACGAGTTTCCCTATACAAAAGTGAAAAAAAAATTGGTCTTTCAGCGCTGCTACTTTCACAGCTGTGAACTCTCTACAAGGAACACGTACACACCCTAAAGTATTATCACTTAGTTTTGTTACACCCTGTATAAAACACATATTTAATACACATGCATGACCCAGGAACATTGAAAACTTTTTGTTCCGTTCGCGGGATTCGAACCCGCGACCCCTCAATGACCACACGCTCAACCACTGAGCCACAGAGATCGTCGCAAAGGAGCATTGTTTTATGCGCCGTTGTCCATCTGAATGTCCAAGGGATTGTTTGGGGCGGCCTGTGGGAGTGCTGGGAGGTGGCAACTGCGTATATCCCGGCCTCTCGCCCGCGAGCACGCACAGCCTGCTCAGTTTGACTAGGGTTTACCGACCTATACTAATATGTTTGTGCGTCTCCGTCCGCGCCTCTGTAAACAATCGCTATGGTAATAACTAATAAGATTTGCAAATAAAATCTAAATTACTATGTCAAGTGTTATAGATAAATTCTTAATAAATATGTATAAAGATTATATGTACTTAATACTTATTAATAACACTGACACGTACTATACGAGCAGTGAGAAACAATAATACTATAGGTCGTAGGTAAAACCTTAAAAATCTTAACTGTTTTATTTATTTTTTATGATTTATAAATAACAAAACATTCAATAAAGTTGTTGTATATGAATCTTCAAAGTATGAGTCAAATGATTAAATATTATTCAAAAAACTAAACTCAAAACTCGAGAACTAGATCTAATTGCAGAATTTTATGCCCAAAGCCACTTTAAGGCGAACTACCGACAGCATATTAAAATGACTATTTGCTAAGTCCAGTCAATTCCGTACGTGCAAAAAGTAAAATTAACAAAACTCCATGAAATATGAACATCGAGCTCAAAAAGTGTATTACTAACAACAGAGCTAATCCAACTTTATACGAGTTCTAAAAACAGTAGGCAAAACAATGGCCCAACTTATAATAGTGTGTTCGATGCAATTGGCAGCTAATTTCTTGCACGACCGACCTATTGTGACATTTTTAAATTTTCTTTTTATTTAAAACTCTTGTGTTCACATAATAATTTATTAATTTAGTGATTATTCATAAGCGCTCTATATTTTAATTATTTTGTGTATCAACACAGAACGGAGAAAGTCTGACTGTTGATAATTTAAGTACTATCACAGAAACTGATTAATATTATGGCCGATATATATATTTTTCAGGTTATGCCAATCCCAACCAATATTCATGACTAACATTGGTTAGATATAACCTGTCCAAATAACGTAGGCCCGCCATCTCAATATTTCTGATGGTCCAATAAATATTTATTTTGACGAACGTCTTGAAAGAGAGATTCTATATTTTATTTATTTATACATATTATCATCAACGTTATTTCTAGAAAACATAAAGATAATAATGGTACTGAAAATCTCGTCAAATCTATAGAAAATATTAATATGCTACGAATTACGTTGTCGTAGCACCCTTGCTACGAATTCGTAGCAGGGTGTATATTTTGTGTTGTCAAATGTCAAATGTCAAAAAAGGCATTTTTTTGACATTTGTATGGGCAAGCGCCCCAGCGTCGTGACTTTTCCCATACAAAAGTAAAAAAAGTTACACTTTCAGCGCTGTGTGAAGGCAACACTATACAGGGGATTCATACACATCCTCAAATTTTTGCAATTCTAAAAATATTGCAATTCCATAAATAAAATAAAATGACTAAGCGTATAGTGAGGGAGCCATAGAACAATTTTTTTTGTGATTACTAACAAGCTAATTTTTTGTGAGTAGCTACATTTTGATAAGACGAACAACATTTTTATTTTCGAAAAATCTCGAAAGTGGTAGCTAACAGAGATAGAAAGGATTTCATACTTTGACTTGATGGTCCTAATATATGGATTGTTTTATTTGTAGGATAAGGTTACTTTTAAATTATATAACTATTAACCTACGAATATACAAAAAATCAGCTGGTTAGGGTTCCGTTTTAGGTTACAGTAGTCAACCAAGTTTTTGTTGATTAGTGATTACAGAACCCTAAAACGGAACCCTAACCAGCTGATGTTTTGTATATTGGTAGGTTAATAGTTATATAATTTAAGATTTTTTGTGATTACTAATCACAAAAAATTTTGTTCTAGGGCTCCCGTACACAACTTTACTACCGGAAGACGATGGAATTTGAAGTTTTAATAATCTCGTAAGTCGTATAAGTGCGGTAAAAGATTTGCCAGCCATTCGCAGGTTCTAATCCCCGCTGTCCCCACGGCAATAAACCCGTCTAGTTGTGTCATAATATTCATACGAGACTCAAAAGTTAGCGAATCACTTTGACGTAAGCACACTTTAATAAAACTTTATTAAAACTCATACTCGCGCCGAGTGTGGGTTTTTATTCAAAAATGCTTTGATGTTGAATGCCAATTGCATTAACTTTGATTGCTATAGCTGCTGTGTTACCTGAATATAACTTAGATATGTTTAGATAACTGCGATCTCAGTGCTTGACGGTAACCGTTGTCTATCTATACATATAAAATTACAAGTCCTGACTGACTGACTGACTGATTCATCATCGCAGAGCAAAAACTGTTAAAGTTACAGCCACGAAATTTTGTGAGCAGGATTGTTTTATTAAGTAGACACCCACTAAGGAAGGAATTTTGGAAATTTTAACCCGAAGGGGGTGAAATAGGGGTTGAAAGTTTGTATGAAAGTCCGTCATTTCTTAAGTTAGAAACATGAAACTTTATTTTTGGGTTACTGAATAAAAACGAATGAACACGTATTTAAGCGTTTTTGGAAATTTTACCCCCAAGGGGGTGAAATTGGGGTTGAAAGTTTGAACGAAAGTCCGTTATTTCTAAAGTTAGAAACATGAAACTTTATTATTGGGTTACTAATTAAAATTGAATGGATATAATTTAGGCGTTTTTATAAATTCTACCCCCAAGAGGGTGAAATTGGGGTTGACAGTTTGTATGAAACGTTGTCAATTTTAAACCGATCGGGCTGAAACTGTGTATTATGCACAAAGATACTATGACGTAGGCATCCCCTCAGAAAGGAATTTAATAAATTCCACCCCTAAGGGGATGAAATAGGGGATGGAATTTTGCATGAAACTTTATCAATTTTAAACCGATTGGGCTGAGACTGTGTATGCATAAAGTTACTATGACGTAGGCATCCCCTCAGAAAGGAATTTAATAAATTCCATCCCTAAGAGAATGAAATAAGGGATGAAAGTTTTTAGAAATTTTCTTAGACTTTCGGCTGATTGAAATGAAATTATTAAAGATTTGAGCTTCTATGATGAAGACGTTCGCTTTAATAGGATATTGGTAAATTCAACCCCCATGAGGATAAAATAACAGATGATGGAGGAGGTAATTGTATTACTTTGAACCTATTGGAACGTATAAATTAAGACAAACAAATAATTGAGTATTTTGTAGTCATATATTGTCAAGTGCCTACCTGTTGCCAATGTTACGTAGCCTGATATAAATCTATACATATAATAAAATCGTAGGAAAGTTAATTCTGTACATTGAATATATTTTAAAAACTAAGTCGTTAATTCAAAGCGAATTTATTCTGACCTAAACTAAACATATTATTATACTTTGTAAGTGCCATTTAATTACCATGTGGGGGGGGCTTCAAATTTCTTAATATTTGTATACCATTCAATAACATAAGCAATTAAAAGCAACTTTTGTTATTAAACCACTTTCATAAACGCAATATTTAATATACCTACCGAACGAAGTTCTCTCTCGATGCGTACAAACTACGAAAGATTGACGTCATTCTTTCGTAGCACTTTGTATGGAGCGTTTCGGGCAGGTCTATTTTATGAGATGTTTGAATTGTCATATCTTGGTGAATTTTTAAGCTATCAGAGTCATTATTTCAGTGATGTTTCTATTTTTTAAGGGTCTTTCAATTACCAATAAGAAAAAAAAATAGTCATCATATTATGGTTGAAAGTTTGAATGAAAGTCCGTCATTACTAAATTTAAGTTAGAAACATGAAAGTTTATTGACGTTTGCGTTTGACGTTTGCTTAAATAGGGCCCTGATTTTACCCTTTGTATAAGGATCCACAAAAAGGGGAAAACTATCCATCTTTGTTATTTTACTATGTTAACGCGGACGAAGTCGCGGGCAACAGCTAGTTATATATATATTCTATCATATTGACGTAAAAAAATTGCCGGGTGTCATTAATAGTTTTAATGTGATTAGAATAACATTCAAGTGTGCTTTGGGAAAAACACATGTTATTTTTTTATATTATACTGCCACAAATATATTACAATAAGCAATTTTATTTTATTCTAAGATACGCGATGTAGCCCCGAAAATAAAACATTAAAAAACCGAATTTAATTGCGATGCCCATTTTGCTTCTCATTAGGAGACTAGATTGACACAGTACCAAACGTTTTAAAAAACTAAATCGCTTGCGTTTCAAACATTTGTTTGAACAAGGTTTTAACGTTTTTTGGTGGCTAACTATTTAAACAGGCGAAATGGATATGCCCTGTAAAAGTAAATAAATAGATGGTAAAACTAACCATTTCTATCTAGCAAACATTCAAAATTGGACCATTAACATTTTTTGTCGAAAATAAATTGAAACTAGAGAGCGGTTACGCAATTTCGGCTAAAACGCGCGTATGCATTATAAACGAGCCTATCCGACACGCTAATTCAATAAAGATTGCGGACTCATACGCGGACTTTTTGCCATTAATATCATAAATAATTAATAAAGTATATCAAAGAGCCGGACAGATGGAAATGCAATCGGCAAATTGACTAAAAACCGCACCGGGGAAGACTAAATACCTGCTAATGATCGAACCCCCTCCGCGGGACCCGCGCCATTCAGCGCTGATTGTATTCATGAAAAAATAAAAAAGCTCGTAGAGTTACATTTTTTAATTTTTTATGATGTATTTAATGTTTTTAAAGAAGTGCGCTGATCGCGGTTAAGCTTAGACACAGTAAAAATACAAAAGAATAGAACGTACACGAAAAGGGCACACCAACAAAATGCCTTTGTTACTTTTTCTATTTTAACGTAAAATAAACTCTTTATATTTATTATGGAAGTCATGCTAAACGTGCTATGTGATATTATGTCATATTCGTGACCGTGGTATAGAAAATCGTTAGGTTGGTTTGAAGATTAGAAAAATAAAGCGTATCCTTCCGTAAAATAGCACTCAAGCTTGAGCTACTAATATCAGGAACGTGGCTCATGTCTTAACGAATTAGCTTTCATAATCAATAGCACAGTATAATTTACAACGCCGTATAATTTGCGCGGCTAATCAACCCCTCGTATATTGCGTCCGCATTAACTAGTAATATATGAAATTTGACATTTCACAAACACCGACTCCATATTAATTTCTAATAAGCGATGTATCGACATGCCCTCTAGACACAAAGCCAATATTGACAATGAAGCCTTAAATCGATAGATTAATATGAATCAACACTTGAATTAAGCAGCTAATTTAAATTCATGGTAGAGGCCAATAGGTAAAGGCAAACATCAGTAGCACAGGAGTACTCTACTAATTAGTAGTGTTACATACTATTAACATAAAATAACACCAGTATAGCTAAAATAAAATAGTATCTATTTTATTTTAATTTCGACACTGATTCGGCTATAATACTGGTTTTACTCTTACTTACGGCTATAATACTGGTTATACTCTTTTTTTATGTAGAGCATTCTCACACTCAATCTAGGTAACATAGGTGGTTCACCTTCATATTCAAGTGGAGTGGAAGGAATAATTTAACATCTACTACCAAAGTAGATGAGTCATGAGAGTCAAATAGGATACAAAAACAGATAATGTCCATATAGGTACTCGTAGATGTAGAATTAGAGGAATTCTCACTGCGAGAGCCTTTTATTATCTGTTTTGGATAACAATAAACGACACACTCGACAAGTTAAGTGAGTTCAAACGAAAACGACACGAAACAATGTCCGGGATAAAGAGTATCAGGTAATGCGACAGACGGCGATAAAAAATATGAAAATGAAGTCGTAAAACAGGAAACTTTGTTAACAGCCAACTAATAACTCTCTATGGAATTTAAAACTCTTTTCGAGTATCATTTTTAAACGTTCGAATCCCGAAACGTTTCAAACGAGTGAGGTGACAGAGAACGGTCTGCACAAAGAAAAACTCCGAAGCGAACTTTACTTTTCCGAAACAAACGGGCGGGTAACAAAAACTATTAAATGTAGAGGCTCTCGCGGCCCGCTGAGCCGGCGTCCGGACCGTTTGATAATTCCCGGACAACGGGCTTTAATCGAATGAACCTCGTGCCCGCACCCTGCGGCACGCCGAAATTCTCATCCATTATCACTAGCATCCATACCCGAAATCTACTATCGCCAAAGGTTAAATCGAAAGACGAAACAATTAAAACGGGGCTTCAAAATTAAGCCCCGGGGCGGATCTGTATATGTCGTAATAAAACAGATGCAAAGTTTTTCTTTGCCGAGCGGAGTGGCCGCCGCGGCGGAACTGAAGCAACAGGCTTGATTAAAACACGTGTTTACAGAACGCACGGGCTCGCTTAAACGCAATAATACGGTCGGCTCCAATCTAGCTCCGACGCTGCCCTACTGCCTGTACGATGCGATTTATAAACATAATAGCTAGCGTAAAGTTTACTCTTTTGTGATAGTCCGACGGAAATTAGTTTCAGTTTTTAAAACTGAAGGAATATTGATAGGTATTATTAAGATCACTAGCTATGCAGATTCAATTTTTTTCATATTATTAAGTACACACTGTGTAAAATGTAGCTGTTGGACGATGGGAATTCCCAACCAAATAATAATTATGAGCCAATAATATTATTACGCCGTTAGGCTCATCTCGGACTGTTAAATGAACCATTAACTTCACATACAGTATGCATTGCAAATACCTATGAAGGAAGCTACCCTAGCGATTAAATCTAGCGATAATTACGGATAAACAGAGAGATTTCCTATCACCTTGGTGCCGCCTACCCAGCGATTCCCACGTGAACAGCACACCCGCAATCAGCACAATTCCGTAGACTTTACATTACGTTAATCCTCTAAAGTCTAAATCTATCAGCTTTACTGTATGTCAGCACGTTTTACGTCTGTAAATTATAGTTTTACGATCGAAAATCATTTTTATGTTTTCGGTGGAATTTAATATGAAGCCCGCCATGCTCGGCACAAACCCACTTTTATTGCGCTGTAATTTTATTGTTTTCTCAATTTTTATTAACTATCAACTACTACGTTCCTATTATACTGAAAATCGATGGCTCAGTATCCGTAAATTTTATATTATAACTTTAAATTATTATTGGGTGAGTATATCAGATGCAGGCAAGGCATAACAATAATACATTGAAGGATAATATTGTAAAAAAAAATAGTAAAATATACTCTACCTACCAAAAACATGTTCTTCCTTTTTTGTTGGTAGAAAATATTGTGCGATTTATAATGTTAAAACATTGTAAATAACAAAATAAAGAAATATAAAAGAAATCAAAAAACTAATTTTCTAGCAGCTACTGATGATGAATTAATTAGCTAAGGACATTCTCGTTTTAAATATCAGCTATTAAACAAACATTATTATTTTTAACAAAAAATTAAAACCGACTTCCAGGGTAAAAACAATAATAAGTAATTTATAATGAACAAAAAAGTATTAGATAATAATTTTTACTCTTTAAAGTGCCATAATATGCATAATTTTCCTAAACCTCAACTATTTCTGTACACAATCTTCATTATTTTGAAGACGGTACCAGTAGCGCTAGCACGGCAACCAGCGGAAATGCGAAAGTATGGACAAACTGTGGAAATAAACCTAAGGTGCCGTTCCGATCTTTACCGCGGCTAATCGCGACCGACAAAAATTTAATTAAAATGCCACTTTATGACAGACTATAGTATATGCCATAAATCATAATGTAGGATATTATTTAAATTTTTAGGACTATAGTCTGTCATAAAGTGGCATTTTAATTGAATTTTTCGGAACTAAAAAAGATCGGAACGGCACCTTAAGTTTATCTCCACAGTTTGTAACTATAGTCTGTCATAAAATGGCATTTTAATTGAATTTTTCGGAACGAAAAAAGATCGGAACTGCACCTTAGGTTTATTTCCATAGTTTGTCCATACTTTCGCATTTCCGCTGGTCGCCGTGCTAGCGCTACAGGTGCTGAGTTCTATGACAAAATATTTTTAATATTAAGACTGGTAGGTATTAAGTTATATAATAATTAAAATTAAATATTATTTAATTTTAATTATTATATAACTTTAATTATCTATACATATAAAATTACAAGTCCTGACTGACTGACTGACTGACTGACTGACTGACTGATTCATCATCGCAGAGCAAAAACTGTTAAAGTTACAGCCACGAAATTTGGTGAGCAGGATTGTTTTATTAAGTAGACACCAACTAAGGAAGGAATTTTGAAAATTTTAACCCGAAGGGGGTGAAATAGGGGTTGAAAGTTTGTATGAAAGTCCGTCATTTCTTAAGTTAGAAACATGAAACTTTATTTTTGGGTTACTGAATAAAAACGAATAAACACGTATTTAAGCGTTTTTGGAAATTCTACCCCCAAGGGGGTGAAATTGGGGTTGAAAGTTTGAATGAAAGTCCGTCATTTCTTGAGTCAGAAACATCAAACTTTATTTTTGGGCTACTGATTAAAAATGAATAGACACGTATTTAATCGTTTTTGGAAATTCTACCCCCAAGGGGGTGAAATTGGGGTTGAAAGTTTGAACGAAAGTCCGTTATTTCTAAAGTTAGAAACATGAAACTTTATTATTGGGTTACTAATTAAAATTTAATGGATATAATTTAGGCGTTTTTATAAATTATACCCCCAAGAGGGTGAAATTGGGGTTGACAGTTTGTATGAAACGTTGTCAATTTTAAACCGATCGGGCTGAAACTGTGTATTATGCACAAAGATACTATGACGTAGGCATCCCCTCAGAAAGGAATTTAATAAATTCCACCCCTAAGGGGATGAAATAGGGGATGGAATTTTGCATGAAACTTTATCAATTTTAAACCGATTGGGCTGAGACTGTGTATGCATAAAGTTACTATGACGTAGGCATCCCCTCAGAAAGGAATTTAATAAATTCCATCCCTAAGAGAATGAAATAAGGGATGAAAGTTTTTAGAAATTTTCTTAGACTTTCGGCTGATTGAAATGAAATTATTAAAGATTTGAGCTTCTATGATGAAGACGTTCGCTTCAATAGGATATTGGTAAATTCAACCCCCATGAGGATAAAATAACAGATGATGGAGGAGGTAATTGTATTACTTTGAACCTATTGGAACGTATAAATTAAGACAAACAAATAATTGAGTATTTTGTAGTCATATATTGTCAAGTGCCTACCTGTTGCCAATGTTACGTAGCCTGATATAATTAAATTAAATTCAATTCAATTTCTTTATTTGCCAAATGTGATTTAGTAAAGATGTTAGTAGATTTACAATGCTACCATCACATTTGCCCAATCGAGCATGCAAATTTTTATAGCTTATAAAGTACAATATTATATGAGATACTTATTAGTTATTACTATTCTTACAAATTAGCAAAGTATATTCCAAATGTGTTATTAATTATTATATAATAAGCTAATAATTGTGCTGTATGGTTAACTTATTTAAATATTACCAATTGTCAATAATAATAAGTAATTATAAGTAATTAGACATAACAAAATCTATTATTTTTAATCATAGAATTCATTTCTTATTTAATTATATTTTATGTAGAATTATTATTATATTAAAAGTCAAATTATAGGAATGGATTTTATTATGTCAATTATAGTCAATTTACAATTACAATAATAATTGTTAATTATCAAAATATGCGAATATTTTCATGTCATATACAATTCATTAAAAAATATTTTCATTTAAAAAGTCATTTACAGTATAATAGCATTTGTCAATTAAGAATTTTTTTAGATTTCTTTTAAACATATTTAAGTTTTCAATTTTTTTTATGTCCTTAGGCAATCTATTATAAATTAATGTTACCATGCTTAGTACTCCCTTTTGCATAAATGTTGTGTTAAGAGTTATAGTCCCAACTCTTAGTTTAAGTCTGTTGCTTTTAAGTTTTGGGAATATATTTATATTGGTTTTAACTAATAGCCTTATTAGTACTGCGCCTGCATTCAAGTATATACATGCTTGCGAGAGGGAGTATATTATATTTTTTAAAGTATGGTACACAACTTTCATTCTGTTTTATACGAAAAACGGCTCTGAGACATCTTTTTTGTGCCTTGAAAACAAGTTCCCTATTGGATGAATTACCCCAAAAGACAACACCATATCTCAAAGAAGACATAACATAGGCATTAAAAGCCATTAAAACATATGATGTATGTGAGACATTATTCAGCATATAAAGAACGTATGCATATTGATGCAGTTTCTTACACAATGAGTCACAATGAGCTTTCCAATTAAGTTTGTCATCTATTAAAATACCTAAGAATTTTGTAGTTTGAGTATCTTCTATCGGAATGTCTTGATATTCTATATTTAATTTGATTTTATTTGTACGTTGATGAAAATGAATAATTTTAGTTTTTTCCAAATTTCTTATTAGATCGTTCCTTTGAATCCATTCTATAATTTTTTTAATGCTTTCATTTATTTGTTCTTCAAAATTTTTATTGATTTGTTCAAAAATAGCTGCACTGTCATCGGCAAATAAAATCATAGGATCCCTTATAGCTCTAGGTAGGTCATTAATATATATTAAGAACAAAAGTGGTCCTAAGACACTGCCCTGCGGGACTCCGCATGTAACAGTTCTGTATTTAGACTTAAAATTGGTCTCTGTATGTGTTTTTGGACAGATATTTACTATTTCTGTCAGTTGTTTTCGACCCGTTAGATAAGATTTAATAAGTTTTAAGGCTACACCTCGTATACCACTACGTTCTAATTTATTTAACAATATTTTGTGATTCACACGATCAAAGGCCTTTGACATGTCCATGAATATAGCCGCAACTGGTTTTTTTTTGTCAATGCTAGGTATTACGTGTTGAAGAAAATTGAAAATAGCTAAATTAGTAGATTTATTCTTTCTGAATCCCATTTGCTCCTTACATAGAATATCATTTTTCTCAAAGAATGTATTCAGTCGGTTGTAAATTATCTTTTCAAAAACTTTTGACAAAACAGGATTTATAGTGATAGGTCTGTAGGAATTTATACTTTCTTGGTTTCCCTTTTTAAATAGTGGCTTCACTATAGACGATTTTAAATGGTTAGGATACACCCCTGTTATAAGGCACTGATTTACAATGTGACTTAAGACCGGACTTATATTACCTGCAACTTCTTTAATGATGCTCGTTGATATTCCATCATATCCTGTGCTATGTGTGTTATTAATTGATTTTATTATTGTAAGTATTTCATTGGGGTCAGTAGGAGTCAAAAAAATTGAGTTCGAACATGTAGTGCTTGTGTTATTATCATTTAAATTATTATTTTCATTAGAGTTACATTTAGTATTATTAGTTTCCGATAATTCATTAAAATAGTTATTAAAGTGTTCTGCAATTTCATACGGATTTTCTACTAATTTGTCACCAGATTTTATTTTAGTTATTGTTCTTTTATTATTTTTTTTTATTGTTTTTTACTTTATTAATAATGTTCCATGTTGCTTTGGTTTTATTTTTTGAATTATTAATGAAATAACTATTTTGTGATTTTTGTGTTAGTTGTATAATTATTTTTAGCCTTTTTGAGTATTCCTTTAGATATTTTTTAATTTTTTGATCTTTCGTATGTCTATAATTCCATAATAATAACCTTTTTTTTCTACAACACTGTCTTATTCCTTTTGTAAGCCACTTACATTTATTATTTGACTTTTTTCTTATTTTGTGTATCGGAAAACAAAGGTTTAAGTATTACTTAACTTTAATTATTACTTAGCTTTAATTATTACTTAACTTTAATTACTAATGGTGCAATAGTAGTAATGATTATGATGATGATGAATGTAATTTGCACAGTAGCATAATATGCTTCCAGTTCTTAAGGCAGTCCCCCGAGCAAATGACCTTGACCATACATTTGCCGCGTTGCCGAGATCGCACCAAAACCCTATTTTTTTTACATATCTTAGTTCAAAATTGTTAATTGACCTAAAAAAATTAAAACGGGGAATATGTAGGTAATGAAATTGTCGATCTATTGGCGTGTGTTTTAAAATGTAAAAGTAATTTGTAAATATACTAAGGAGATGCTGAATGTATACTTGAATTTTAATAAATTATAGGTGATTTTGGTTTTATGAGAAGTATACTAAGCAATCCTTCCTACCGAAAAGTAAAATTTTGCATCAAGGAATACTATGGTTCCGACTTCCGAAGGTGCTGAGAGAACTCCTGACTCCTTATGGATACAAGTTTGGGAGTTTCAGCGTTATTTTAAGAACTGAAAGCATATGCTACTGTGCAATTTACGTTCATCATCGTCATCATCACTACCATTACACCATGCATCATCACATTATAGCCCTATTATTAGTTCTTTTCATAACCTAGTAAAGATCGAGTCTCGAGTTTTAAGGGACATAATTCCAATTTGGTGCTACGGTTACCAAGATGGCAATTTAAATGGAATCCATGTGGTATGTAGGTATAGGGAATTCCTTAAAACTTATATTATGGAAACATAATTATTATAGTGATTTGGGTTTTATAGGAAGTATTCTAAGCATATTCTATCAAAAAGTAGGATTTTGCACCAAGTGTATCATGGTCCCACTTCCCAGTGATGCTGAGAGAACTCCTGACTTCGGCGATTTCGGCGTGGGCCTTCCCTACGGAGATTCCGTAATTTACCGTATTTAGAGCCTTATAAACTCATAATTTGAAAGCTACAAAGTTATAATAAAAATACAGCAATAATCTTCAGTATATCAACATCCCTATCCCTGTTTTAAATTTTCTATTTTTGTTTATTATACTCATGATATCAGCTTCCAAAGTAAAACCAATTTATTAAAATTCAAGCATACATTCAGCATCTCCTTAGTATTTACAAATTACTTTTATATTTTAAAACACACGCCAATAGATCGACAATTTCGCTACCTACATATTCCCCGTTTTAATTTCTTTTGGGTCAATTTTGAACTAAGATAAGTAAAAAAAATAGGGTTTTGGTGCGATCTCGGCAACGCGGCAAATGTATGGTCAAGGTCGTTTGCTCGGGGGACTGCCTTAAGAACTGGAAGCATATTATGCTACTGTGCAAATTACATTCATCATCATCATAATCATTACTACTATTGCACCATGTATCATCACGTTATGGCCCTATTATTAGTACCTCTGTTAGTACTTTTCATAATCTTTTAGACCGAGTCTCGAGTTTGATGGAAACACATAGTGATTTCGGTTTTGAAAGAAATATTCTAGACATACCTACGCTACCAAAAAGTAAGATTTTGTACCGGGTACACCATTGTTCTGAAAATGCTGAGAGAACTCCTGACTTTTAATAGATGCAAGACGTTTGGGGGTTTCATCGTTATTTTAAGAACTGATAGCATTTGCTACTTTACAAACTATATTGATCATAATTTAGTACTATATTTTATAGTGTCAATCCATACTAATATTATACCTAAATGCGAAAGTGTGTCTGTCTGTCTGTTACCTCTTCACGCTCAAACCGCTGAACGCTGAACCGATGTTGCTGAAATTTGGCACGGGGATTCGTCTTTAAGTCCCGGCAAAGGATAGTTTTTATCCCGGAAAAATTTACGGTTTCCCGATAAGCAAATTTTGGCACAACGAAGTTGCGGGCGTCATTTAGTAAGCAATATAAGCAAAAAATAACATAATATTATAGTAGCAATTTCATCACAGTTGTGTGCTTATTAGATTTACAGGTTTGCAATGCATATTTAGGGTCAATTTATAATAGAGCAGAGTCGAAGCGCAGCGAAGCGAATTCTCAAAAACTATACACAGAAAATTCAACCTTAACTCCAGAATGTAACGCACATATTACTTCTGCGAGATCAACCAGGGTTGGTCGGGCGACGGCGGCGGCATGCGGCGAGGCGCCAGACGCGCGCGCGCCTTTTAAAATTCTCAGATGTAGTGTGTGCGTTATGGCTTTGGAGTTAAGGTTGGATTTGCTATGTTCAGTTTTGATACTTCGCTTTGATGCGCTTTGACTCTGTGCTAGTGCGTAGTGCGTTGTGTCATGGCTTTTAAGACATTGTGTATAACTTTTTTGGAAATCGCCTGGAACAGAATAGTTGTAATAGTTTCATACCTAAATCCTATCTACCTACAACTCAGAGCTTATGTGTTTATTTTAAGGTAAATAACTATTTTTAGTTATGTTATTTATTTTTAGTTAATTTATTTGTTAAAAATAATAATGAAATTATTATTTTTAACAAATAAATTAAACCGACTTTCAAGGTAAAAACAATAAGTAATAATTATATGAACTAAAAATAATGAAATAATTCTTATTAGAGATGTGCCGACTAGTCGCCGACTAGTCGGTAAAGCCGACTATCCGGCCACTTTTGTAGTCGGCGACTAGTCGGCAAATAGTCGGCAAAAAGCGCCGACTAATCGGCTTTTTACTTTTTTGCTTTTATTGAAATTACATTTTAAAGAAAAACCTTGATTATTATTTATAATGTGTTCATATCACACTCAATCAGTGTTATATATTTTAAAATTAAATGAAGTAAGTATTTCTAAAATTACTTGCTAGTAAAGAAATTATTTTTGTAAATATAATTTTAACAACAAATTATGTATGTATTATTAAATATAGATTTTATATGCATAAAATATTTAATGAAAACCATCAACTGTATCATAGAAACAAATTAAAGTAACGTACGCGAAGTAAACATAACACGATTTGACACGTTTGCAGGCGGCGTGTGCGACTTACCCGCGAAACAGCAGTAAGAAAGCGTTACGAAAGGTACTAATTATGTATTCTGTGGTTACGGAAACTTCCGAAACCATGATCGGCTTGGCCGACTAGCCGGCCGGTTAGTCGGCTTCTTTGCAGCCGACTAATCGGCTAGTCGGCCAAAGTCATGATCGGCACATCTCTAATTCTTATTCTAATAGTGCCTTTTTCAGAATTAGTCAAAATCTCGACTATTTCTACGAGTATACATATCATAATACTAGATGTACGATAAACGACATCGTGGGAGAACCGAACATTTTTCCGGGATAAAAAGTATCCTATGTCCTTTCCCAGGACTCAAAGTATCTCCATGCCAAATTTTAACAAAATCGGTTCAGCCTTTTAGGCGTCAAGAGGTAACAGACAGACGGACAGACAGACAGACAGACACACTCTCGCATTTATCTTATATATAAAGTTCTCGTGTCACAATGTTAGTCAGCGTACTCCTCTGAAACGGCTTTACTGATTTTTACCAAATTTGATATGCATATTCAGTAATTATTATTACTGAATTATTATTAATTATTATTAATAATAATAATAACAATAATAATATTTATTTCATTTACAAAAGTTACAGCTAAAGTACAATGATGGAAGCTACCTAGTAGGCTTAGCCTGTATCAGGCAACATCCCTCTTCCATATCTACAAGGGAAATAAAGAAAATTTTTAAGTAGAGTGAAGCAAATTAATCTTAAATACTACAAAAGCTCTTAATCTAATGCAAACTTACTATATTATAATAAGAAAAAGCTAAGACAAGGAAAAAATATAATAATAATGTTACGGTATACATACTCGTATTTAGCAAAACAATAATAAGTACATAATATTATTATTATCTACTAATTTATGTGTGTGTGAGTGTGTATTGAGTGTGTGTGTGTGTGTGTGTGTGTGTGTGTGTGTGTGTGTCTGCACGTTTGTGTGTAAACAATATTGAACTATACTTTAATCGGCTCTATCAGTTTCTCTATGCATCATTGTAGCTTAAAGAAATAAGATATTCTTTGACTATTAACTTTACCTGACTGTTCGTCTTATTTTTAATATTTATAACATTGATTAATTTACTATATATTAAAGTGGAGCTAAAATCATATTGTCTTGTTGCAAAATCTGTTTTTACTTTAGGTACTTCAATTTTCATTCTATTTCTCTTTTTTATTATTATACTATTGGTACTGGTTTTATGCTTTCTTAGAGTCGTGAGTAAAATATACAATTTTCGTACTGATAATACTTTACTAATTCGATATATCTCTTCTGTTGGTGTCCTCCTATTTTTAAAATGTATTATTTTTATTAGAGAGCGTTGTGCCCTTTCTAAATCTAACATTTTCGTTTTATGAGCCCCTCCCCATACAGGAATACAGTAGACTAATATCGATTCTGCCAATGCTCTGTAAACATTAAGAAAATTTCGCTGAGGATAACTACTTGATTGTGGACTGGGCATTAGAGTTTTAAAAATCCAGTTTAACTTCCGTATCCTACTGGCTACCTGCTCAAGGTGCGGTTGCCAGGAGACTCTTTGATCAATTATGACTCCTAGATATTTAATATTGTCTACCTTCTCGATAGCTGGACACTTGCAAGCTGCAGGATTCATATCATCCAGTTGGCATGTATGAATCCTTACATCAAAGATAGGATCAGGTTGACTACGGTTTTGAATTCTGAAGCATATGAATTTGGTTTTTTTGGTGTTTAATGCTAAAAGATTATTTATCAGCCAGTTTGAAATAAGGTGCATACCATGCTCGACACCCTTCTTTAGTAAGAACCAGTTCTTCTCTCTAATTAAAATAGCAGTATCGTCAGTATATGATAGTATATGAGCATTATTTATTTTTAATTCACACAGGTCATTAATGTAAATAAGAAATAGAGTAAGTCCTAAGACACTACCCTGTGGTACACCGAAAGTTA
The DNA here is from genome assembly GCA_963422495.1 of Polyommatus iphigenia. Lineage (NCBI taxonomy): Eukaryota > Metazoa > Arthropoda > Insecta > Lepidoptera > Lycaenidae > Polyommatus > Polyommatus iphigenia. Next base: position 10,869,021 of record OY730179.1, read on the forward strand.
CAGTAGTGTCATCGCTGATATTATTATGAACTTTTACTTTCTGCGTTCTACCAGTCAGATAGCTAATAAATAGAGAGAGTGTAACGCCTCTTATGCCAGCTTTCTCTAATTTTTGTATCATAATTGGTACGGATGCGGTATCAAAAGCTTTTTCAAATCCAAAAAAACTGCAGCGCATTTTTGTCCCTTATCAACGTGTTCAGTCACTAATTGACTCAAGGTCATAACTGCATCTTCGGTAGATTTTCCGCGCCTGAAGCCAAATTGATTGTTAGATATTAAATTATATTTATTCAAGTAGTTAAGAAGTCTGACATTGAGAAGTCGTTCCAGAATCTTAGAAATAGCCGGTAGAACAGATATGGGACGATAGTTGCCAACATCATTTTTATCACCACTTTTAAAAATTGGAGTAATGATTGATTGTTTTAAAAGATCTAGAAATACACCTTTTTGGAAAGAAAGAGAAGCAATGCGTGCAATTATTGGAGCAATCTCCATTTTAGCCAGTTTAAGAAACTCATTGGGTATGTTATCCCAGCCAGGTGCACTGTTCAATTTAAGATTCATTATAGTGCTTTTGATTTCATCAATATCAGGCTCTAGTAATACAAAGGAGTTGATTGCCGAAGAAACATTTTTTATAGCAGATCTGGTGTTCATTGGATAGTTGCATTGAATATTTTGTGCAAGTTCTTTGCCGATATTTGAGAAATAATTATTAATATAGTTTATAGATTCGATTGGATTTGATTTTAAATTAATCAGTTCATTATTATTGTCATCACTGAATTTGTTATTAGATGTCAGTTTTTTAATATTAGTCCACAGAGTTTTATTATTACTAAGAGATTTAGCTATAAGTTCTTTTTCGTATTGTTGTTTTAGTGATTTAATAAGTTATTACAGTGGTTTCTGTATCTGACGTATGTAATTTTTAATATTTTATTGTGAGAGTCTTTTTTTAGTTTTAGGTATAATTTATTCCTATTTTTTATGCAACGCAAGACACCAGGAGTCACCCATGGCTTAAGGATAATTTGAAATTTTGAAATTTTAGAAGTTACAGTGTTTGCTTTCAGAGTTTCAGTTAGTATGCCTATGAATTTATGAGTAAGAGAATTAGGATCGTCATAGGTTAGCAGCTCAGATAGGTTTTTTTGACGCAAATCATGTAATGCCTTGTCTAAGTTCACTTTAGATATAATTCTATTCACATTGGGCGTAGTTTTGCATTTTGACAAATTAAGAAGTGTGGCAAAATGATCAGTTACTGTAGTCTGAAGAATAGCGATGGTAGGTAATAATTTTGTTTTATTGATTTTCAACATTATATGGTCTAGAATGTTTTTCTCCCTCGTTGGTAAGGTATGACCAGCAAGTATGCCATACGCAGAAAGTGAATCAAGATAGTAAGTTTTATTACTATAGTCCAAGTTTGACTCAGTTAGTTTTGATGCAATATTTATGTTAATGTCCCCCGTAATAATGATATTTTTATTAGAATTAATCGTCTAAATGGGTGCAAAGTGAGTCAACGAAGTTATTTGATTTATTAAAAGATGGAGAGCGATAGATGCAAATTATAACATTGCTTGACATATCAATTTGTAAACATGATGCCTGTATCAATTTGATTTATTTTAATCTAATGTATCATATTTCCAATGTATCTATATCGCTTAAGTTTTTTAATTTATCCGCCATGAGTTGATTTAGTAGTGTTTAAGAAGTCGAACGTTAAGAAAAAGATGACTATACATAAAAAAAAGTAAATATATTTCGCTACGATGTATATGAGATCTAATTGATTTCTTAGTAGTTTTATTCTTAGATTGATAGAGTTCGTGTGCAAAAAAAATGTAAATAAAGTAGATATATAATAAGTTTTGTAAATGACTAGGTAGAGTGTAAGTATTTTGTTATGTTTGATTGTGTGTTGATTTTTAACTAGTGTAGATATTAAGTTAAAATGTACATCTATACTAATATTATAAAGAGGTAAACTTTGTTTGTTTGTTTGTTTAATTGTAATAAATAGGCTCAAAAACTACTGGACCGATTTTAAAAATTCTTTCACCGTTCAAAAGCTACATTATTTACGAGTAACATAGGCTACTTTTTATTTTGGAAAATATAGGGTTCCGTAAGATATTTGGGTTTTTCTGACACAAGGTGAAAAAAATCAACCAGAAAAGTTACTTATTTTGCGTACGCTGCCTAAACTATAAAAGATAGAATCATACAATGTCCTAAGTAAATGTAGATCTTATAAATATCTACAAAAATGCCCGCGACACACTATACCTATCTTATAATATATGGCAAGTGAGGCACAACAACCATTTTTTTATTTAAAAATCTTGATTTTTTTTGGACTACATTTAAACGCATTTATTTTACTCATGCTGATAATCCTCAATCAAAATAAATTATTTCATCACTAAGTACAGTTTGTGTAGATAATATTTGGTGTTTGAATGATTAAAATTGGACGTTTAGTTTAGAAGTTATGGTGAAATTAAAAATTGCGTTACGCCCGTTTCGAAGTGGGCGCTACCAAGGCGGGGGTGCGTAGTAGCGAAGATTATGACCGGCAATGCAGCTGGTGAATTAGCTCATATACCCGTTGCATATACCAAGAATACCAATGATCCCTACAGCTGATTTGCCTATACCCTGCAAAAGGCTCCAATTCCCTATGAGACGTTGCTTTTGCGGCGGTACCGACCAATGCGGGCCACGGGTAGTAATAATGAATACAAGTCAAAACTGCCGAATCGATTTTAATCATTTTTTCTGTAGCTATATATTTTATACCCGTGCGAAGCCGGGGCGGGTCGCTAGTAGGTTATAAAATAAGAAATTGAAGATTTTTGATATAAAGTAAAAGAAATGTAATTACTTGATTTGGTAACGTAATTCATAACTAGTCATTTTCCTTGACCGTCCTTGTTTGGGCCTGCCAGTAGTTGGTGTATTTGATTTTCATTGTGAATTTGTATTATGTTACTTTGCTCATTCTCTCTGACGTAAATTTTTCCATAAGCTGTCCAACAGAACTTATAATGTCTTGTTTTGACTAGATCACGGGCTAGAAAATACAACCGTGCGCCTTTTGGAGTAAGATGTTCACTCAGGTATATAGGAGTTTCCTGCTGCGTCTTGAGTCCTACATGTTTAGTGCTTAATTTATTATTTTTGTGTCTAATATTATAGGTTTTCGCTGATTTCAGTAAGTTGTTCTTGAGTATGGTTGAATTTAATTCAACTATTATCGGAGTATTGTTTGAATGGCCTGGTTTCGGCTTGAGCCTAAAAGTATCATTGATGTCAGATTTTTGAATATTGCAATCAACCGATTTAAAAAGATTGGCAGCCATGTCGATAAGATCATCCTTACTTTCACTTGGCAACTTTGGCACGTTTCTGATCTCAAAGCAGGTTTTTCGGCAATTCAATTGAATTTCTTCGAGTTTGTTTTCTAGGGTAGCTATATAGTTTCTGTCTTTCTTCGCTTGAGTCTCCAGTTCTACTATTCTTTGTCGAAACTCTTCGTTTTGGGATGAAAGATATGCTACTGATATTTCGATTTTTTGGTTTGTTTGCTGTATCTCCTTTAATTGATTTGTGACGTTTTTTAGCTCTTTGTTTTGCGTGGAGGTAAAAGATGTAAGAAGAGATCTTATTTCAGTTAGAAAGTCGTGAAGCTGAGTTGAGAAAGAATCTTCCATTTGGTCTCTACACCTCTTGTTTCTCATTGAAACGTAGTCCTGTGGAGTAGTGAATTGGAAGGTGCTTGTCTTTGCCGTTTCAGAGGCTGATTTATTTAATAGAGTGTTGCTATATAATATAAAGGAGTCAGAACTGCATGACAGTTGCGTCTTTTCAGCGGATGCTATACTTGACGTAGACTTATCAGTCTTCTTATTTTTAGTTGGTGTTCTTTTGAGCGGCATTTTTTTTTATTGGCAAACCTTCGTATTGCAATAGTTATCAGAAATCGCAGGCGCAAGTGTCGAAAGTGTTCTTCGTCTAACCTATGCAAGATGCAGTTAGCCTCACTCACTTGCACTTGAAGGGGCGAAGTCTCCAGGAAGGCAGGGCTCCGGCGGCTCCAAAATTCACCTCAACCAACACACTTATAAAAACAAAAACAACACGTCCGCTCGCTTCGAGAGTTAGGAGGGAAGAGGATATTCAGTATATGCATATTCAGTAGGTCTGAGAATCGGCTACTGGGAACTTTTTATATTGATAAGTGCATTTGTTGAATAAATAATAGTAAATTATTACAACTCGAGATTAATGGCGACCATTGTTTTTGCGACGGGATAGCGATGGACGTTGCTATGGTAACATACTTATTTAGTCACTTCAATAATTTAATATGGGCGAAATAGGTACTTTATATTATGGCTAAGCAACGTTTGCCGGGACAGCTAGTAATATTATAGTATAGTATATATTATATAGTATGGAAGTATGGATAGTCTTCATTACTTTGAAGTCGGTACCAGTCCAAAAAAAATTCAGATATTCGCATTGACTGAACTCACGATTAAATAAGCTGGTTCAAAATAGTGAAGACATGTACAGACATAGTTGAGATTTAGGCGAATTCTGAAAAAGGCACTATTAAAGAAAAAGAAGTATATTTTCATACTTTTTAGTTCTTAATATAATTATATTTTTTTTACCTTGGAAGTCGATTTAATTTTTTTTGTTAAAAATAATAATTCTTGTATGTCATAAAAAATCTACCTACCAAATTGCAAAATGATAGTATTTATAATAAAATGAATTTACACGTGAAGGGACGTAGGCTATTTTTTGCGGAAAATGTATGGTTTCAGTGAAATTCCTAATTTACGCGGGCGAAGCCGCGCGGAACACCTATTTTATAATAAAATGAATTTACTGGAAAATGTGCTTTCATCTTGCAGTTGGTAGCTTGCAGCCACATATCCACCTCAAATAGTACCGTATACAGCTATTGGGCGTCCGTATACCTACAGCTATTGGGCGTCCGTATATAGCTATTGGGCGTCTGTATATGGCTATTTGGCGTCTGTACAAAGTACAAAGCTTTACGCCGGTTTGTTGACACCAAATAATAAAAACTATCAAGTACAGATAACAGAAGACTTAACACTACAGATACCAATAAATCATCACGATTTATACAGAGGTTGTACATTTTTTGCGGAAAAATGTACGGTTTCAGTGAAATTCCTAATTTACGCGGGCGAAGCCGTGCGGAACACCTATTTTATAATAAAATGAATTTACTGGGAACAGTGCTTTCATCTTGCAGTTGGTAGCTTGCAGCCACATAACCACCTCAAATAGTACCGTATACAGCTATTGGGCGTCCGTATACCTACAGCTATTGGGCGTCCGTATACAGCTATTAGGCGTCTGTATATGGCTATTTGGCGTCTGTACAAAGTACAAAGCTTTACGCCGGTTTGTTGACACCAAATAATAAAAACTACCAAGCACAGATAACAGAAGACTTAACACTACAGATACCAATAAATCATCACGATTTATATAGAGGTTGTAAAAACTTCCACCCCTTTTTATCCCCTTAGAGGATGATTTCGTGGATGAAAACTATCCTTTGTCATACTATCTTCATACCAAATTTCATTTAAATCGGTTTAGCGGATATAGGTTCCCTATACAAACTTCTACTCTCCTTTTTATCCGTTTAGGAGACGATTTTCGAGACAAAAGTATCCTATGTTCTGCTCTGGGTCTGATACTATCTCCATACTAAATTTCATCTAAATCGGTTCAGCAGTTTAAGCGTGAAAAGATAACAGACAGATGGACATACTTTATATTATTAGTATGAATTATTATCTATCTATACATATTATAAAACAAAGTCGCTTTTTTCCCCCATGTCCCTTTGCTCCCTTTAATGTTTAAAACTACGCAACGGGTTTTGATGATTCTTTCAGTGTTAGATAGCCCATTTATCGAGGAAGGCTATAGGCTATATTTTATCACGCTAAGACTAATGGGAGCGAAGAAATAGAGGATAATGTGGAAAAAACGGGGAAAATTATTTGAAAGGGCTAACTTGAACGCGCTAATCTCAGGAACTACTGGTTTTCAGTGTTAGATAGCTCATTTATTGAGGAAGGCTATAGGCTATATTTTATCACGCTAAGACTAATAATAGTATGGTAGAATGTAGAAAAAACAGGGGAAATTATTTGAAAGGGCTTATCTCGCGAACTACTGGAGCAATAATTTTTATGTTATTTGGCACAGATAAGAAGTAGACCACGTGAAGGATCATAATAGGCTATAGATTTGAATCATTTTTTCAGTGGCTATATTATATTATTTTATACCCGTGCGACGCCGGGGCGGGTTGCTAGTTTATAAATAAATTATTTAAATAAAATAACTTATTTCCTTTAGTTCTATGTAAGTATTTATTAATCTATATTTTACTGATATAGGATAACTATTCTAGGTTAGCAAACAAAAACAGACATGTAAATATTTAAATCACTTTTATATTCATAGTTCTCAACCATACAAAGTGTTTAAATATTTAGTAAAAAATTTAAACACTAAAAACTTTTTTTAGTATTTAAATATTTTGTAAAAAAAATTGTGCAGGAACCTAGGTAATTACTATTTTAAGCTGAAAAATAACTCAAACATGTTAAATATTTTCGTATGAGAAAATGATTTTGGTATTACGTACTCGTATGTATGAGAATTTCGAGGGTACCCCGGCCTCTTAAGGCAACGCCTTGATAATTTGGCTGTAGCGATATCGATTTTTCTCAGCAATAACTAAAGCTAAGAAATTAAAGTTCATTGTCAGTATTCATCATGGTCTTTGTTTTTGAATTACCCATAGCATAACACGATTGGTCTACTTTTATAACACAGAATAATCAATCAAAAAGACCTCTGTAAAAAAAGGGATTCCTATTTTGCCAACAGAGGAGAGTGATTTAAGCTTCCAAAATTTGTACATAAATTGGTTCAAACATACACTTTAATTTGCCCATAGCTTAAATGAAATGTATTTATGGTTTTTAAACACGCTTGTTTTCTATGAGAGGCCGAGCCGGCCTCTCATAGAAAACAAGCAATCTAAAACATATCCAACACGGTTTTTTACTTTAACGCGGCGTCACCTTAAGGTTAAATTTGTTATGTTCAATTTTTTGGTAAGTATATAATATTAAGTTGAAACATTTATTTTGAAACAACATTATATTTTAATTAAAATCGCTATGAAAAGTACCAATATAATAAGTACATAACGTGATGATATAATTGTGGTGTTGTTGGGGCATATTGTATCCATATACACTAAACAACTATGTGACATTGGTGACCCTGATATGGTAATGATGATGATGATGAATATAATTTGCATAGTAGCATATGTCTTCAGTTCTTAAACCAACTCCGAAAGCCCCAAACGTGTATCTATAAGGAGTAAGGAGTTCTGTTCACCACCTCCGAACCATGGTGTATCCTGGTGCAAAATCTTACTTTTTGGTAACATATGCCTGGAATACTTCATACGAAACTAAAAAAACCATATGTTTCCATTTGAATTTTGAGGAGTTCCCTCAATTACTCATGGATCCCATAATCAGGTCACTACTTTTGTGAACATGGTACCAAATTGGAGTGAAACCTAATACAACAAAACAAACATTTTGAAAATCGGTTCACAAACGGTGGAGTAATCGTTGAACATACATAAAATAAATTTTCAAGCAGAGAGCAAGCTGATGATAATGATTTATGGCTAAGAAACACACACAACACAGAAAAAGACGGGTTGCACTCCGGGAGTGCCGGCAGAAGTGAAAACTTGATTATTAACGTTGTGCATTTTTTTTAACCCATTTTTTATGAAAATCGATTTTTTTTAATTAATCGAAACCCTTACAATCGATTAAATTTTAACCCATTTTTTAAGAAAATCGATTTTTAAAAAATCGATTTTTTAAATTAATCGAAACCCTTACAATCGATAAAAAAATATCGACAATCGAAAAAAAAAACAATCGATTGTTAGATCAATCGATTTCGATGTTACAACACTACTCTCCAACCGTCTTACGGTTTTTCGATCAGCACGAGAATCTGACGCGAGTTTCACAGTTTTTACCCATCCCACAAAAGTGCTCAACGCCGCTAAAGAAGTTTTCACTTCAAAAAATATCCACAGCCGAACGTATAACCTCCTCGTTTTTGGAAGTCGGTTAAAAACTATATTAAAATCGGTTCACCCGTTTGGATAGCATCGTAGCCACGGATACACAGTAGACACACATAACATAACACTCCTCTGTTTGTCGGAGGTTAAAAATACAAAAGTCTCTGGCAGTCAAAACCATGTTTCCTAACATGTTTTAAAAAGCAGTTTTAAAATCACTACATCTGTTTAAGCTGTTCAAAGGAGTTTTACAGTTTTTAAAGCTTAGCAGTTAATTCTTTCTTCGTGGAGCACCTTGTTTCTCCGCTGTCTGTTATAATTTCCCGGTATGCCCCAGGGCAGTTCTGTTTTCTTTCTTTATGATCGCAGACTAGTTAATCGCTAAGGTAATCTGTAACTTGTACCTTTTCATTGAACTTTGCTACGTGCTACGAGTGTTCTACGTAAGTGCTACGCGTATTGCTGTAGGCTATGAGATCAAAGTTTTTGTATTACACCTCCCAATTAGGGCGAATTTGTAATAATTTCCAGTCGATTATTGCATTGCCCTTTTAATAATGTTATTGTTAGGTGAATGCACCCAATTCAAAAGACCTAACCGCTAACATGCTACGAGGGGTGCGCCCCGCGGTTTGCAGTGCCAATCCGGACCTGCACGTTACGTATTGCCTAGCAACGGTTTCCTAGCAAAAAACCCATTATGACGTAAGTGCCTTTCAAAGTTATACAACAGTTATTACAATTATTATTTTAGCGACTTTTATAGTATTTTTATGGAACTTTCAAAATTACACTAACATGGACGTTGTAGATACGATTAGAACGAGTTCTCAAAGTGTCAAAGGTACAACGAGTTGTCAGTGTGAGCTGGGACGAGAGAAGTTACTTACAGCTCCGCCCTACAAGCAGGTGTCGATTCCAGATAACGAGAGTGTAAATTCCCGCTTACAAACTGCCCCCTGTGCCAGAGACTTGCAACAGAACAGATGCCCCATTAGTCATATAATTATAACCTTCAAATCCCCAGTGAAGCCAAACGAGACCTACACCAAAGTGTTCCCAGCGACCACTCCTATTAAACAGGTGAAACGGAAGCTATCAAAGCTAATCGCAATATCAAACAACAATATCTTGTTGACAAAAAATAGGCACGTTCTAAAAGAGGCGACTCTGCTATCTGATTTGAAATCGGACGCGTACGGCAATGTAGTTATAGATGTATTCACAAAGAACTCCGAGGAATTCTCCCTGTCAGCCATACCGAAGGACTCCTACGTTCACGATATTTTCTACGCGATGGTCCCAAAGAAAATTTTACCATTTATCGCCATCAAATTTAAAGTCAAAGGCCAAAATGGTGTGTTCACACGTTCCTACCATTCGAATATGAAGATACAAGAGATCAAGAAGAATTTGGGTGGTATTTTTAAAACGAGTCCCGACAACTTGGTGATTTTGCATGGGGGAGACACTTTGGAAGACGATGTCGCTTTGTGTAACCTCGATTACGATAGATACGGAATCGTTGATGTGGAACTATTTACTATCGACAATACATTTTTAAACTTAAATAACTTGTACAAAGAAGTGCCACTGAATGATATAATACAAGTTGTAGTTCCGTTAGACAATGCGATTAAAAATGTTAACGTTGAAGTTTACTCCGAAACTATAAAGAAGCCGTTTCTTGGCGGCTATAGGAATGTTCACACAGGTAAGATCTATCAGCAGCCTGATACCCGATACTAATTTTGTAATTATTATTATTAATGTAAAAATGTTTGATTATATATTACTTCTTCACGCCTAAACTGCTAAATCGATTTTGATGAAATTTGGTATGGAGGTACCTAACTATATTCTTGGGATATATAGTTTTACTAGGGCAAAATTTAAAAATTTCTGCGCGAATGTAATGAGTTACGTTTTGTATCAATATTGCACATAATAATATTATGTATTTGTTATTTTATATTCAAACGGCTTGTTTCATTTTACGACGTAAAAGACGTAGGTACATAGTAATAGGATACAGAATATGCTAAAATATTTCAGATGCCCTGAATTTCAAATAAAATTTTGGTGTTGTAAGCTGTAAGTAGCTTTCTAAAGCTTAGAATTTGTTACTCCTATGCGTTAAGGTAGGAATTATGCTTAGTAAATAATGGATTCTGACTTATCACCTCGGCTGAAACACGAAAGGTTTTACTTAGTAGATACTTTAAGTACGTCGAAATCTCTCTACTTTCTGAGTAAATCTAAATTAAGAAAAGCTGTAGTCGCCAATATTATTTTTCGTTTTGACTAAAAAAGTGAAATCTATAGATAGGTTTTATTAAAAAGATATGAAGTGTAATATCCTACTAATATTATAAAGGCGAAAGTATGTGAGTTTGTGAGTTTGTGAGTGTGTATGTTTGTTACTTCTTCACGCTTAAACGGCTGGAGTGATTTCGACAAAATTTTACAAGGAGGTAGCTGACATCCTGGATTAACACATAGACTACATTTTTAACCGACTTTCAAAATGGAGGAGGTGTTATGTTTTTTTTTTAATTACTTATGTTCAACGATGACTCCGCCGTTTGTGAACCGATTTTCAAAATTTTGCCGTCTTTTACTTGGGGGGGGGGGGGGGGCGCAGCCCACCCAAACCCCCCCCCCCTCTTTTCTCCTGACAATGTTGTTTTTAACAAAACAGTGTCGCGTCGTTAGTGCTGAGTTTTAATTTTCCTTTTTAGGAACAAACTAAGTTATTAATTATATTATTATTTTTAAGAAAAAAATTAAAACCGACTTCCAAGCTAAAAACAATAGTAATATGAACTAAAAAGTATTAAATAACTCTTACTCTTTAATAGTGCCTTTTTCAGAATTCGTCGAAATCTCAACTATTTCTGTACATACTACAGTCTTCATTATTTTGAAGTCGGTGCCAGCTAATTTAATCGTGAGTTCACTAAAGTCTAAATATCTGAAACTTTTAGGACTGGTACCGACTTCAAAGTAATGAAGACAGATATGTACAGAAATAGTTGAGATTTAGACGAATTCTGAAAAAGGCACTATTAAAGAGTAAGAGTTATTTAATACTTTTTAGTTCATATTACTATTGTTTTTAGCTTGGAAGTCGGTTTTAATTTTGTTCTTAAAAATAATAATTTCACTCTTTTTAGTTATCTACAAAATAAGGCTTTATGCGTAAATAACCAATACGAATGTTAACTATTCACATTATGTTACTGTAAGCGAAATTGTGGTAAATGCTTGCAGTTATCTAAGCGATGTTGCAATTTCCAAACTTTTATCTTCAAAGGTTTAGGAGTTCTATTCAGTGCCTTTGGACCAAGAGACACCCTCGTATGAAATTTCTCTTATTCTTAACATATGTTTAACTTACTAGAAACATCATTTTAACCACTATGAGTGTTTTGATAAATTTAAAGAATTCGAGGAATCGAGAGAATCGATTGCTCGTAGATCCCATCATCAGCTCACCACTTTCGTAATTGTTATACAAAATTAAGATTATATCTTATACAATAACACGAGAATTTTGAAAATCGGTCCACAAACAGCGAAATCATCATCAAAAACATCTGCTTCGATGCAAAATATCACGAAAAGTACCAATAATTGGGTCATAGTGTGATGACCCATGGTATAATTATGGTTGTGATGATGATAATCAATCAAATTGATTTGTTGGCTTATGCTTTCAGTTGTTTAAACAACGCCGAAATTCCCGAACCTCTACCTTTAAGCATTCAAAAGTTCTGTTCGGTACCTTCGGATCCAGGGTATAACCTGGTACAAAGTCTTACTTTTTGGTAGCATTTACCTCGAATGCTTCAGAAAAAATCAAAATCACTATATGTTTCCATAGAAATTTCAAGGAGTCCCCTCGATTTCTCAAGGATCCCATCATCAGATCACCACTTTTGTGAATATGGTACTAAATTCGAGCTAAACCCTATACAACACAAAAAGAATTTTGAAAATCGTACCACAAACGGCTGAGTAATCGTGGAACATACAAAAAAAAAAAAAAAAAAAAGATACATACAGCCGAACATATTACCTCCTCCTTTTTGGAAGTCGGTCAAAAAGTGAGTTTATTCTAACCTTAACATACCGATTTCGAGTGTCAATTGATTAATTTTCATCCCATCTTCTACCAAACCCTAGGAGTGCTACTTATCACAAAACAGTGTCTTCCATCAAACTTCCATCTCTCAGTCATCAAAATTGAAGTTTCCGATGATCAAACTCAATTTATTTTGTCTCTAATACTATTTACCTATTACAACACAATTTAGTTTACCTAATTACACCTAATAAATCGCGGGTAACACCGCGGGGCACAGCTAGTACTATTATATTTTCAGGTGTTATTTACCACCACGCCTACTCGCAGACCCCACAAAGACCCGACAGAGTGCAGCCCGAGAACAAAAACTGCCGAGACACACAGACAGCTGAAACTCGCGACAAATATTACGTAAGTTGATTCAAATCATGAAAATAGCTTGGATAAACATATGACACGCGTTCAGGCGTGCGCGTGTTCTGCTATAGCATGTGGGAAAACACGAGTGCGATGCGCGAGAGGATTCAGCGCGTGCCGCAGAACACGCGCACGTCTGAATGCGCCCTTATGCTTTCCATATTTTGTGACTCGGGCTCGGACATAACTTTCTACTATTTAAATATCTAATTTAAAAAAACCTACAAAAAGTGTATGTGCTCAGATCGTAGCATTGCTGTCTGTCGTAGACCATTCGTAGCAGTTCGTAGACTTAAACACTACTACACATTTTCAGGACACGAGCTACAGTCGCGCGATACAAATGGACTGTGTGCACGCATACATACCCAACGTGACCGACAGAATCCTCGAGCCAAGACCCTACGAGCCCTACGACGAGAAAATGGCACGAATCGATCTCAAACACTACGCCACGGTCATCCAGAGGGCTTTCAGGCGACACCGTTTTAGGCAAAAAGTAAAAGAATGGCTTGAGGAGTGTTTGTAAGTATTATTTTATGGATTTTGATAGACAAACATGGAATTAAAATAATTATTAAATAATCATTCTTATTTAACAAATCATTTTTTTTTCAGAGAGAGATTAAAAAGGATTAGAGATGAGGAAAGATTAGAACAGGAGGCAAACGAAAGACGACTCAGGAAAGATTTAATAACCAAAACTTTTCCAAGGAATCGAGAGGATTTTGACCAACTGTATGCCATGGTTGACCGATGGAAACACGCCGAAATAACCCGAATATCTCAGCTACACTCTAAGGGGCCTAAAATTGCTGAATTTAGCCTACTACTCGACAAAGAAGTAGAACTGTTGAGGTGCATTGAAAGTTACAGAATTAAAGTCAAAGAGGATAGTCGTAAAATAAAGGAAAAACAATTCTTGGAAGAAATATCTAAACCTATAGCTTGGTACGGACGCGACGGCAAGGTGATCACAATGGAGACCATTGAAATACAAAAGGCAAGGGAGTTCAAAGAATTTTATAATTCGTACCTTCGCTGCGATATGAGAGTGAATGAAAGAATTGAGCTGCTAGTCGAAATGAAATTCTCTTTGCAAGAGTTTAACCATGACTTAACCGAGGAAATAATAGAACTTTTAGAAAGAGAGTGCGATCTCCTTATTAGAGGCTGCAACGATCATCAGCTGGAATTTTTGAGGCGACGCACAGCGGCATGTATATTTCAACTCATCAAAACGTCCGAACTGAATTCGGGAGTAACCAAATGCAAAGATATAAGGGACTACAGAAAGATGGAGAACAGCAAACTGTACTTTTGCGAAATGTGCCACCAGGTTAAATCGTATACAGATTTTCCGTTGAACACCAGAATGAGCGGATATCTGGTTTGTACGTCATGCTCGTGGAGGGACGTGGCCGAGAAAAATTGGATCGACATGACGCCTTACAAGTTCATTCTGAGGGCGACTCAAAGGGACGAAAGGAAACGGAAGTGCTGGGGCTCTCTTGCGTTCGTCCTTCAAGAGAAAGACATATTCTATATCGTGGATAAGCTTTGGCACTCACGTTCGGCGATCAGCGAGTGCGACGACATGACTCAGCTGCGTTTGTGCCGATGGCGCGTGAAAGAAGACTGGTCACCTTGGAACTGTTTCCTGATTACCACCCAGGAGATGAAAGCGCACGTAAAACTGGAGAATCCGGAACTAGTGTATGACGACGAGCTGATCAGAAAAGTGGTGAACAAGCATAAACTGGCCAAGGGAACTTTCGAGCAGCTGATCTCAGTGAACCGGCGGTTTACGGAGTCTGGGGATTGGCATAACGTCCGTGCCGCTGCGACTGACAGGGTAAATGCCGTTGAGCCGTGCTAGATGCAATTTAGAAAGTGTATTAAATCATGTTAGAAGTATGCAATAATTTTACTGTCAGTACTTTTAACTAAATCTACCAATAAAGCTGGTAGGGGAAGGGGGGGCATGACGGGGACGCGAGGTAAGACGGGGTCACGCAATAAACAAGAAACTAGACTCTTGCGAACAGAAAGCAATCTAAGGCCAATAGGAAGCCATCCTCGATCAACCATCAGCGCGATAGAAACAGTGAGTGGGAGTTCACGCGTTTTTTGTATATGTCGCAGGGAAAAGAGGATATCAGGGATTTCACGATATCCCTAGGGATATTACGAACTCCCAGTAGATACCGAATATTCTTGTTTGTTACGTCTTCTTACTAAAAATATCTAGTGATATGTCATTTCACTAAACTGAATCTAGTGAAACGTCAGAAAAGCGGACACCGCCGAATAAAAATCAAGCCACGCATTTCTCTCGCTTGCTCTAGTATTTTTTTTTGCTCTAGTATACACACGGGTACTTTAATAGGATCATCTAACATCTGAATCTGACAAGTAAGATGTTAGATGATCCATGCGTCGGATGGGCATGTAAAAAGTCGGTCCTGCGCCTGATCTCTCGCCGGTCGTGTCAGTCTTCCGTCCCACCGGGTTATGCGAGTAAAGGAATATAGAGATTGCTCTTGTGTACTGCGCACACACTTGGGCACTATAAAAATTAGTCTTGGCCTGGTTTCAATGAAACCGGCCACTGTCACCAAAACCAGAGTGGGAGTTATTATTATTATTATCACACGTGTAATGCAACTATAGCAGATCTGAGTGGGCATCACCATATCTCTGAATCATACAGTTCAAACCAGCTGAGGGTTCTTCATCAGATACTTCAGACCTTTGATTTTTGACGTCAAATGAAGCGGCCAACCAAGTTGAATATTTTTTGTAAAGGTGGCATGTCGATCTCTAGTTTGGTTAGGCTCTTGTACAGGCACAGGTACTACAGGTACTCCAGCTCTTCGATTATCCTAGTTTTTACGGTTCCGTAACCAAAGGGTTAGTCTGTCTGTCTGTCTCCAGGCTAGACGAGCCGCGCCAGCTCGAGCGACGCATTTGTTTCACTCCCACTAGTGCCCGTGTCACGTGTGGGAACTAGAGCGAGCGAGAGAAATGAGTGGCTCGATTTTTATTCGGCGGTATCCGCGATTCTGACATTTCACTAGATTTAGTTTTGTGAAATGACGTATCACTAGATATTTTTAGTAAGAAGACGTAACAAACAAGAATATTCGTCGTCTACCGGGAGTTCGTGATATCCCTAGGGATATCGTGAAATCCCTGATATCCTCTTTTCCCTGCGACATATATAAACTAAAATCACGTTGAGTGTCTCGTCGATCTAATTTTACGCAGTTAAAAACGTCCTTACTATAAGGTAATTATGACTACCCAATTTATGTCTTTTCTCGTATGTGGTTGTTAGTTTTGTTTACTTTGTTGTGGTATAGTTGGACAAAACTTCAGTTGATATTATTTTTTTGGCAAATTATTTTTTTCTAAGTCAGCCTTTGGGGTAAGACGGGGTATTGGGTTTTCTGAAATCATCCGAAGGTTTGGTAGGCGGTCAGCTTTGTGGACGTTGGGCTCACAATGGTTGTGCTGGTGTGGATTATGAAAACACCCAAGAAATTCATATTTGTATTTATTGTGATTAGATTAGCTTACCCCATCTTGCCCCATTTTCATAACCCCATCTTACCCCATGGTAATGGGCAAGATGGTTTTTCGAAAGGTCCTATTAAATAATTTATTTTATAAAAATGCTATAAGTTCATCTTCCAAAGACTATGCCAAATTGTAGTTAAATTAATAATCCATTATTAATCTCATCAACACATAGGCTATAAATTTTAACGATATCACCTAGAGTGGGGGGGAGGGGCTCAAGTTTCAATATTTTTAGTTTTTTGCTCATATTGCTAAAACGGTGCGTCGTACAGAAAAAAAGTCTGGTATATAATGAAAGCTCATAAAATTTCCTACAAATTTGTCTTTTACACTTTTATCTATCTCCACTCCTTGCCTTGCTACGAGCTTTTACCTATCTTATCTATACCGATTTCGAGTGTCGTTTGATCAATATGCGACGAGCTTCGGCACCGGTCGTTTCTCTAAAACCAGCACCAGCTACACACACTGACAAAATTAGCGGAACATAGGTAAAAAGGGCCACAGCTTGAATTCAAGTGGGTCGGGCTATGTGAAATCCTTTTTTATAGTTTCTAAGCTCATTTAAGAAATAAAATATTGAACAAAACTGGCTATTTGACAGATTTTTATTGCAATTATGCCCTACTAAGTGTTTTTCGATGATTGACGTTGTAAATGTTTCTGATAAGAATGGCGTTTTAGCGGGGTGCAAGGTATGCCAGCTCTTGATTGTTTGGTTTTTGGAAGAACACATTGCTTAGATACAAAATTTTCCAGCATCTGCGACAGCTAGAGCTGTAACCACGGTAGAGAAAGGTCACACCTACCGTTCGGCCAGTCAGGCCTTAGGTAGGTGTGTCGGCTTTCGTGGTCCATCGTAACTTTCAACGCTACAGAGAGACTGGATCTTACGTTCGGAGACGAGAACAAGACATATCGGGTGGCAATAGTTCAGGATGACCGTTTTGTAAGGGTACAAGCCTTAAGAAATTGACCTCAAACTGCTTTGCAGAGACGAAACCTGTCGGAACAGGTCCGAGATGTACGTGTAAGTAATTGTACAGTAAGAAGAAGACTCAAAGAAGTTAAATTAAACTCAAAGGTGCCAGCAAGGGCACAAAAACTTGAGACAGGACAGCAAAGAGCCAGGCTAAGATTTGCGCGTGAAAATCAAAATTTGACAAGTGAGTGAAATCGTATGCTGTACAGTGATGGGAGCAAATTATGTGTAAATTTTGTTGACAGGCGATAAAGAATGTGGATAAATCATAAGGAACGCTATAGACCATCAAACTTAACGGAAACAGTGGCCTATAATGCAGGCTTCATAATGGTTTGGGGTGGCATATGATTTGGAGCCCGCACAGAGCTGATGATTGTTAATGATGGTACTTTGACAGTACAGTGCTATAGCACAGACATCCTAGAACTGCATGTTGTGCCTTTTACACAGTTTTAGGCAGTAACTTCAATTTTATGCGCGTCCATAGAGTAAAAAAATCGGGAATTATTACCTAAATGATGCTGGCGTAGCCCAGGTGGAGAGGTCAGCACGGTCTACGGATGTGGATCCGATTGAGGACGTGTGGCACATCAATGGGTGAACGGTACGAGTTAAAACTCCAGCTCCAAAATGTGTTCAGGAGCTCGAGTTGGCGCTACTGGAGGAGTAGAAGAACATCCCACAGGAAATGATTGACAATCAAAATGCAAGCATGGAATGGCGTATCCAGACTCTCTTGAGATCCATAGAAGGCATTACACGCTTTTAACATGGCATTTCAGTAAAAATTAAGAATTTAACTTAAAAACTTACTTACTACTGTTTCAAAAATTTTTCTTAATTTTTGTTTTTTGCAGATTTTTTCTATTTTACACGTTTTTATGCCCTAAATTTATATAAGTTTCATTTTTTAATCATCAATTATTAAATTAATAAATAAATATACAAAAAACAGCGAATAATTTCAAAAAAAAAATTAAATATTGTTATGTTCCTTTTTTTATATTACTTTTGCCGGTGTGTTTAGTAAACTAGAAAAATAAATAAACATTAACTACCCGACGATTCATTATTTGTAACGATCTACCACAGAATACATAAGATCTACGCAGGACGCACCGTAGTGATTATATTATTCTCTTTAGAAATCACGCACAGTACCAAGATACTTCAAAAAGCCTCGGTGTTTTAGAGCCGCTATCCCCAACCCGCGGCCCACGGGCCTCATGCGGCCCGCCGGGTCTTTATTTGTGGACCGCACGATGAAACAATTTTGAAATTCACGCCCGCCGGCAAAATAACGTAGTCTACGTGATAGTCGTTAAATTTTTTCCACTTTAATATCGTTAATTTTGAAGAATGTTATTTTTTAACCCTAAAAAAATTTTGTTGCGGCCCGCGACACCAAGACCAAAACATGTTTGTGGCCCGCATGAAAAAAAGGTTGGGGACCACTGTTTTAGAGGCACTCAAAGTACACGGTCATGGGCGCCGGCACGGGGGTGCCAGGTGTATTCTGTTGACGTAAACAGACAGTCACTGTTGTTCGTAAAAAGAAATGAAAGAAAACTAAAATCTGCACGCCTTGGAAATTATTTCTGCCACACGGTAAGGCAATATAAATAAAAAAACCTAATTTCAACTGAGAAGATAGCTGGATGTTACCACCTAGTTGTGATGATTATTTGAGGTCGAATTTTGACCATTGGGCGATCTCTAGTTATAATAAATAAGGGGTGTTATAACAAAAACACATCACGTATTTAAATCTTCCTTCTTTTAATAATTACATGTAATACTTTATAACATAATTACACAATACATTTACAATAATAATTTTAAGATATCAAACTCTCGATCATCTAAAAACAACATATATATTACTTAAAACGTAGTGTGATAAAAAAGTGATTTCTTTCAACGAAATGCATTAGAAGCTACGCTTATCGATACACCTTTAAGTCAATAAATTACGTAAATATAATTTAGGCGTTTAAGAAACGATAAAACTGTACAATAATTTCCCAGTCTATAAATAAAATTCTTAAGTTAGTCGAGTATACCTCGCAAAAGACATAACTGCCACTTACAAAAATAAACCTTAAAAATAACTAAAGCTGTCGCAGCAATTTTTCCACGTTCCACATGATATATAATTATATAACATAAAAAAGGTACGAGCCTTAAATCGAGGCCCCGCTGACATATAAATAAAAATCGGAGAATAAGCATGTTTACACACGCGCCGCAGCGGCAAAGGCACCGCCGCCGCTGCATTACTCATCCTTGTATTACAATGGGCCCTTGCACACGGCGCACGGCGCCGCAGCGGCAGCGGCACGGTATCTCCGCCGCCGCAGCGGCGTCCATAGAAATACAAGGATGAGTTATGGAGCGGCGCCGTGTGTAAACACGCTAAAACTATACCTAACTGGCTCTTGTCGCATAATGTGCCAAAATAAATGGCACTAAAATTTAACTTCAAAATTCATTGTAAGGTTACTATAAGTTTTCTATCGACAAATAAATACCATCTAAAGTTTAATAATAAATAAGGGTAGCGTTTACATAGCAATCCGAAAGCCAACAGAGATTTTTATTGAACAGTATTAGTGAGATTTTTGTACCTGCAATTTCAATCTTACTCTTGCGCATGTTCTGTTTAAGTGGTAACTATAAATTGAACAGTATACAAATTATTTTCATAGTATCGAAGTTGGCTAGTATGGTCCCTGAGTAGAGGGAATTTGAGGCATTGAAATTCGCCTAGAATTAGGCGAAGATCATGTTAGTCAATTTTTATTCCCTGTATTCAGTAATCATACCAATATGAACAACATGTTGAATAAACGGGTGTACCGTTAAGATATCATTTTTTTAGAAAATTAGAATCATAGTGCAAGTAAAACTGTCTTAAAAACAACAATGTTGTCTTTAAAAGAATTTTACTATTAGTAATCTGTGCAGATAAAAAAATGTCAACACAAATCAGTCAATGTCCGATAACGCTGAACGTGGAAGTATGTTTAACCAAGACATATAGCTGTCACATAATAGTTTTTAGAATCTAGTAGGAGTTTTGATTACCGGGGTAAAAATCTAAAAAATTATGTATCATAAAAGCAATGTTCGACTTTCGTATAATATTATGCATAAACAAAGTTTGTAGTGTCGATACGCTCAGAATCTCAAGTGACCTCAAATTTACCTAACCAACTCAACAGTGTCTAGTAACTAATTATTTATTTACAATAAAGATTGTGCCTCATCAAAAAACTCGATAAATTGTAACTCTCGCCTATAATACAAGTGCCAACACAATATTCACATGGAACAATACAAATCTATCATACACTTACGCTATTTTTGCACTTTTATATTGCCACGCGAGTGGCTTAAACTCGGAAATATCTCAATTTAATTAAGATTTTATAACACCCGCGACCAACGGCTAACATCTTACCGGAGTATATTTACAAGTTTTGAGGGAGGGGAGACGTTATTACAAAGGGGCCGAGCACTCGCTTGTGGAATTTATACATTTCGACTTAGGGCTTCACGTTGTCCATCAAATACAACATTCAATGAATACTCTCAGGTACACTAAACATTGGTTACGGTATTTTAAGGTAAGCGTACATCTGGCGGAGTCGCTATTTACGAATTTTTAAATAAAGGCAAACTCGCAAATATTGTGGCTCGTGCAGCCAGATCTGCGTTCACCTTTTTTGAGAAATTTTGTCACTTACAAAATATATCATACAGGACTTTTCATTTGTTCGACTTTTGTCCAACAAACTACAGAATTTACTATCTAACATTTAAGTAGTCGAAAGAATTAACATCAAAGAAACGGACACAAAGACGCCACAAATTTACTAATAAGGACACATACAACACATAGTGATCAGTCGCCTATTCTTTATTTTAGATTCGCACTACATAAGGCAAATATTAAACAATATTGACATCGCTGAATAAAATGCTTTGAATACAGGATCTGAACATTACACGATGGTGCGTGTCTATTTTTATTCGTTATGGTAAAGTTAAAATACATTTAAGTTTAAAAATATTGAACGTTTTAAACTTTAGAATCATTATAAAAATTGTATTATGGATTTGATTTAAAATTTATTGTAACTGTACTATTTTATTAATCTTTTAATTTGGATTTGTATCAAAAAGTGTTTTATGACTTAAATACAAATGATATAGCAGCTCCTTTTTTAATGTCGTCGCCTCCTATAATAACTTTAGCTAAATACATATTGCTCATCTACAAATTAAAAGCCAGCTCTAAATTCCTAATAACCTTTCACTAACCTACACGCGGACGACGCTTTTCGCTAAGTGAACAGCTCTTTCGAGAGCTTTGTTATCGTTCTTTGCACTTTCCACAAACAATTTTATATTCTTCCACAAATTATTTATCGAAGCGTGATAGCCCTAGTGGTAGGGGTGTAGATGCGCGTGCGCGGGGTGCATGGGGCTGGCGAGGTGCGCCAGCGACATGTCCTGGGGCACGTCGAGTGCGGGCGGGGCCTCGTACCGTGCTAGCGGGGCCTCGTACCGCGCCGCATGCGGGGCCTCGTAGCGGGAAGCGTGCGGCGCGTCGTATCGCGCGTGCGGGGCTTCGTAGCGGGCGGTGGGCGGGGCCTCGTAGCGGGCTGTGGGCGTGGCCTCGTAGCGTGCGGTGGGCGGGGCATGCGGCGCCTCGTACCGCGCGGTGTACGAGTCGGCGCTGTAGGGCGCGGCGGGCACGTGCGCCGCGTTCTCCTTGTCGCTGGCCTCCATGAACTGTATGATACGCTGCGTCGACTTCACGTGCGCCACAATAGCCGCTTCCGCCTGCCACGGATGTCGAATTTTAAGAATTATGTAATCGAAGATACATAAAACATTTTGATAATAAACATCGTCAAAATGTTTTCGACATTGAAACTGACACATATAATTTATATGTATAGGTACACCTATACATATAAATTGTGTGCGTCAGTTTCAATGTCTCTGTCTGTCTGTCTGTCTGTCTGTCTGTCTGTCAGTCCGTCCGTCCGTCCATCCAGACAGACAGACACACTTACGCATGTTGAATATACTAAAGTAATACTCACACTGGCGGTGAGGGACAGGAAGTTGTAGTACTTCCGGAGCGTGGGCAAGAGGGGGGCGAAGGCGGGCAGGCGCGGGCGTAGCGCGTCCACGCCGACCGCAACCGCCGCCTGGCCCAGCACCAGGGCCACGTACGCGCCCACCATCGTGTGCTCCATGTGCGCGCCCGCTCGCGCTAACACTGGAATAAATAAATAGTGCCGATTTGTGATCATAAAACTAAAGATAGACTAAAGCGGGGAATTGACTACCGGGCGGCCCGCTACGGGCCGCCCGTCACGGGCAGTTCTGTCGCATGTCTGCTCGTCAATTCATAGGTACGGGCACAGACATGCCCTCTGGCCCGTGCCAGCAGCCTGCCCGCGAGATCGCATTTTTCCAGCGCGGGCACGGGCAAGTCTGTACATGAATGGTCGCAACGGGCGGCCCGTCGTCATTTGCGCAAGCCTTGGAGAGCGACTGGAGTGCACTTAAAATATTATTTTAAAACATATTTATTGTAAACAATACAAACACAAAACCAACAAAAACAATTTTCACATTCGTTTATTTCCATTTACCGGTCGCATCCTCGTTTGTGGAACGTTAAAAGCAAGGATTACATGAACACCGATCTACGTAAAGCCGCTTACAGCGAACTTATTGAAAAATTCAAAGAAATCAATGCCGATCATTTTTTACAAAGAAGATCGAGTCCATGAGTCTACGACCGAGTTGCAGCTCTCTATCTATTCGACTGACTTGACTGACTGACCGTTCTGTGTTTGTTCAATAGGGGCAAGCGGCAGACTTGTGCCAGACCGGGCGGCCCGCGGGCAGCCCGGTAGTGAATTCCCCGCTTACGACGTATAACAAGGTGTACATAAGTAACTGCCGCACTCAGAGATGAATATTTGATTGATAAACACGATAACTAACATATTATTGTAACGTACGGACATTCACTCATTTTTCCCCTTATAATTTTAAAAAACCTTGTAAGTTGTAACTTATCGACTTTATCACCTGTGACCTGGCTAACATATCTGGCTATACATAAAATGTACAGTTTTTTTATTTCAAATATTTTTTCCGGCCCTATAGCCACCATTTATGCAAAATAACGGCAATTTACTGTTTGTTATCGTTTTCTTCCACTCACGTCTTATGCAATTAAGAGACTGGGTGCTATCGAAATTCTCATACATACGTAATACCAAAATCATTTTCTCATACGAATATATTTAACATGTTTGAGTTATACACACACACACACAACAGACGCATGCATAATACCATAATACTAATAATTTATACATAAATTACCATTAAGATTTCTGATTTAAAATAATTATAATCTATACTTATTATAAAACAAAGTCGCTTTTATTTCCCTCATGTCCCTTTGTTCCCTTTAATCTTTAAAACTACGCAATGGATTTTGATGATTCTTTCAGTGTTAGATAGCCCATTTATCGAGAATGGCTATAGGCTATATTTTATAACGCTAAGACTAATAGGAGCGAAGAAATAGAGGAAAATGTGGAAAAAACGGGGAAAATTATTTCAAAGGGCTAACTTGAACGCGGTAATCCCAAGAACTACTGGTCCGATTTGAAAAATTATTTCAGTGTTAGATAGCCCATTTATTGAGGAAGGCTTACAGGCTATATTTTATCACGCTAAGACTAATAGGAGAATGTGGAAAAAACGGAGGAAATTATTTGAATGGGCTTATCTCGCGAACTACTGGAGCAATTTTTATGTTATTTGGCACAGATAAGAAGTAGACCACGTGAAGGATCATAGGCTATCGATTTTAATCATTTTTTCAGTGGCTATATATTTTATACCCGTGCGACGCCGGGGCGGGTCGCTAGTTAAAATATAAAGCTTATTATAAGTTTTAGAAATGTTAAATGTTATATTGAATATTAATACGTACTTATACTATAGTCCGCGCGGAACTAGTTGGCCGCTCTACCGGTATGTGAGTATACGGGCAGAGCGGCCAACTATTTCCGCGCGGACTATAGGGATGGAGGCCTGGTGTCTTAAAATACAAGCAGGACACTGCCTAGTTTAAGACTCCAGTCTCCCCACAAATTCTGAACTTGTTTTATTGTATTGGTATAAGTGTAATATTGTTACTGTGGTGAGAAAATAAATAAAATTATTATTATTAATATTTTTCAGCTTAAAATAGTAATTACCTAGGTTTTCCACACACAAAATGTTTTTTTAGTGTTTAAATATTTTGTAGTAAATTTTTGTGCAGGAACCTAGGTAATTACTATTTTAAGCAGAAAAATAACTGAAACATGTTAAATATTTTCGTATGAGAAAATGATTTTGGTATTACGTATGTATGAGAATTTCGATGGCACCGGCCGCGGTATTACGTATCTTGCGAGAGCAATGCGATAGCAATTATTGCGCGATAATTGCTCCAAAATCGCAATTTCGTATCACGTATCAGCCAAAACAATACGATTGCAATCGATCTCTATACATGAAACCATTATTTATATACCCAGCAATCGCTCGCGCGATTATTGCTAGTGGATTGTTGATCGCTATTTTTACGTGCTAACCCTGCCGGCCTCTTAAGAATTTAGAGTAAATTAAGATTGGGATAATATATGGGAATTTTTGATGACCTATAAAAATGTGATGCTCTTACATTTGGTAACTGTTTCGTCTATATCATCTTGAGATTGCTTCTTGTTGTCTTTGTTTTGTTCATCCTTTTCACTGTCTTCATCTTTCTTGCCATCAAGCAGCGCATCAGTGTTTTCTTCCACTTTCCTGAAAATTTTAACATTTGCTTTCATTAACTAATACAAAATAATTCATCACATTATAAAGCGTTCAAAAACTTTTCACATAAATGATTTAAATTTTTTCACATTCTGAAGAAAGTTTATATATAAAGATACATCATAATATGACATTTCACAATAAATTAAACACACATTACATAAAATATGTATAATATGCAAGGACGCCATTGTTGTAACTGATAAAATCATAATTGCTGCTTCAGTCGTCGGCCCTGGTGAGACGCAGAGACGCGCCAATAGTGTCGTCATATCTACACCGCTTTACAGAAACGCATTTCTGTCCTATGCATAATGCAGGTGGACTAGAAGCCGCCTTAAGCTCCATTTTTACAGCACAGCATTGCCATTATATAGTTGCTACGATACAACGGTAAATGAAGTACTATCACTTGTAAAAATATACATTCAGTAAACCGGTATTACTATGCCAATAATCCTTCCTTGTTTGTCCTTGGTAACAAATATCCACAAACAATATCCCCGACAGTACCTGGCGAGCTCCTCTCTCGTGTAGAACAGGTCTACAATGAGGTCTAACGCGGTTACGCTGCGGCTGATGACGTCACGCGCGCTGTCCACGCGGATGCGCGTGCCGAGCAACCGCTGCGTGTTACCCTCGTTGTTTTGCACCAGGTTCATGAGTAGCATCAGCACCTGTAATTATTTTATAAGAAATAGTACGGTTAGGGAAAGTATCGTAAGAAAATCCGAACTTAGTTGGTGCCAGACACATTATTTAGTGTATTTATTTGGGCTAAGTCGGCTATGTTGCGAGAATTCCGCATTTGCTTTGCCAGGCAAAATAATCCAAGCGTCTCTTAACTAGCTCCTGCAGGGATTTCCAGCTGAGCCCAAATTAAACTTAGAGAGCCTAGTCAAAGAATAATAGAGGATACTTACGCAAACATTGAAGTCGAAATTCAAGTTGTCAGGAATGAAGTTTTCTTGGTTGTTCAGAACAATCAGGCAGATCTCCATAATCGACGGTTGCTCGCCGACAACTTGTGCTCCGAGTGCTGATGCTGAAATAATCATGATAAGTTTACGAAACCAATTAATAAATCTAATTTTATAGTTTCTACACAGTCATTCTAGTTACCTATGAAACTATAGTATACGACAAAAATATTATTACTTTTATTGAAGTTCTTTTCTATACATAAATAGTTATTACAACTTATTTATAGAATTGTTACAAAAAAACGCTATACATGTAATATATTATGTTTGGTCCCCTCGTCTGTCTAGTGACTTATTCAACATCAGACTAAGACAAAACATTGTAGGGCTTGTCTAACTTAAAATGACGCGCCCCTCCCTCGTATTCGTAGTACAAAATTTTTCATTTATATCAACTAGTGCAGTGGTGGGGTGCGTCATTTCAAATTAGACAAGCTCTACAGCTTTACTGCGTATACATATTTTTTATTGCTAAACAGCGAATTGAGGCAGAAGTGCAGTGCCTCGTTATTTTTTTTATTATACTATAGTAAAAGGGTTGAAAGGACAAATAAGATAACTTACAATTAGGTGAGAAACAGTGCGAGAGGTTCACTAGAACTTTGAGTGCTGGCAGCGCTGCGCGCAGCAACGCGTCGTGTAACGTCACGTCCGCTGTCGTCGCGCGCGCCTCCGTGATGCAGCGCCGCAGCAAGTCGCATAAAGTACTCGCCGCGCCCAGGGAACCGCTCACCAAGTGTTGTTGGTTCGCTTCGTTCTGTTGAGTCACCTGTAGAAAATATATTATTTTAGATATACTATAATGATTTAATCACACAATGTTCGAATAATCATGTCGTGTGTGTGACTGCGTATTTTCTTATTACCATGATAAATCACACCTTATGAAAAGAAGCGGCTAATAATACACTAACCCTAAGAAAAAGTCAACGGCTACTACATTAGAGACCCACAATGGTGTTTATAAACTATAACTATAGGTCTACCAGAATCTGATGGCAAATTTTGACAGCAAATGTTCAAAAAATATCCTTGATCATTTGATAAATTTATATATTTGCATGTTTCACACACAGAATCAGCCACTATAAGGAAAAAAAACCCGACTGCAAAAAATGTTAACTAAAAAGAACGAAACAAGACCTAATTCTGCCGGAGGCATCGAATCCATGTTTTAATTATTGATACGACTCTTGCTTACGAGTTTCATGCCAGGATAAATAGAAGGTTACATAGCAAAATGTAGAAGAAGAAAGTGGATAATAAAATGCAGTCGGAGGCATAATATTTTATGATTTATGAATTAATGTTAAACTTGGTGCGACATGCCTCCGACTGCATTTTATTATCCACTTTCTTCTTCTACATTTTGCTATGTAACCTTCTATTTATCCTGGCATGAAACTCGTAAGCAAGAGTCGTATCAATAATTAAAACATGGATTCGATGCCTCCGGCAGAATTAGGTCTTGTTTCGTTCTTTTTAGTTAACATTTTTTGCAGTCGGGTTTTTTGATTTTTAATTTATTTATTTTATTTGCGACTTTTTAGTTGTAGTCATCTAACCATTTCGACAATCAATCTAATAAAAAATTGAAAAACTACCGTGCTGATATAACCATATTATATCGTAGGTACACTTAGAAAAGTGTACCTACAATACGTTATAATAGGTACATAGGTTGTATGTTTCTAGTTTTAAGTACCAAATCATTGTTTTTTTTTAATACTTTGTCATTGAATTTTCATCTTGTTTCAGTAATGTCAGTTAATTTTTAATTAATATTGGATTTATTCATGCAGGCGGATTTTAGTTTTTTCTTATTTTATTACTAGCGGTCGGCCGCGGCTCCGCCCGCGTGGATGTCGGTGAGCTCTGCAAAAAGCATACCCAGGAAAGATTCGGTCAGCAAAATGATTCCCAGGTCAATTCACAGACTCCGACACTAACATCGACGACGCAGTCATTACATACGCAGGCTGCACCCTGCACAGATTGTCTTCCTCCCGCACGCGCACCCGCCTTGGTGCGGGTTTAACTATCATAATATTTTAATTTCGCCATAACTTCAAAAACCAAATGTCCAATTTTATTCATTCACAGACCAAATATTATCTACATAAACTGTACTTAGTAATGGAATAATTTATTTTGATAAGGATTAAAAGAATGAATAAAATAAACGGGTTTAAATGTAGTCCAAAAAAATTTCAAGATTTTTAAATAAAAAAATGGTTATTGTGCCTCACTCGACATAGATAGGTATAGTGTGTCGCGGACTTTTTTGTAGATATTTGTAAGTTCTACAATTACTTAGAATTTTATGGTTCTATCTTTTATAGTTTAGGCAGCGTACGTAAAATAAGTAACTTTTCTGGTTGATTTTTTACACCTTGCGTCCGAAGAACCCAAATATCTTACGGAACCTTATTTTTTCCAAAATAAAATTCAGCCTATGTTCAGCAAAAATAATGTAGAATTCCAATGGTAAAAGAATTTTTCAAATCGGTCCAGTAGTTTCCGAGCCCAACAAACAAAAAATCAAATCTTTCCTCTTTGTACTATTAGTGTAGATTTATCGTTCGATTTAATATTAAAACTGCAAGTTATATACATATTTAAAATCAGTGTTTAAAATTCTTTATTTTGATATCCCACTCGATATGCTTGGTAAATTTTTATTTTTGTTTACCTCACGATATGGCGTCAAACATCCGCCATTTTGGTTTTTTCTTAATGTCACCTATCTAAGAACACTCGGGCTATTAAGACAAATCTAACGATACCTCAAATGTGAAAATCCGTTTAGCCGTTCTGAAGATACGAGGTAATAAAGAATATTACATACATAGAAGATACGCGCTAAACACATAACCCTCCTGGCAGTCGTATTGCTAGAGTCAATTTACTTTCTCACTTTTTGCCATCAGATTCTGATAGACCTTAGATATAAGTATTTCCTTCTCTGTCTGTCATGTAGTTCTTAAAAAATATTAGGTATAGTCCGCGCGGAACTAGTTGGCCGCGCCTTAGGTAGGGACGGGGGTGAGGGGGCGGGTTGCTTGCTGCTCGCAATGCACATGAGATTAGACAGTGACGACCAATCTCGCGATATCGTGAACAATAATATTATTTAATTATTGGAAAGAATAAATTAAAGACATTAGACAATTGATCAGTTTTATATTCTAAACCCGCTATCCCCAACCCGCGGCCCGCCGGGACTTTATTTGTGGCCCGCGTGATGTTAAATAGTTTTGAAATTCACGCCCACCGTCAAAATAAAGTAAAGTCTAAATATCATTAATAATATTATTAAATATAATATTAAATCTTTAATTTTGAAGAAAGTTATTTTTTAACCCTAAAAAATTTTTGTTGCGGCCCGCGAGTCACGACACCAAGACCAAAACATGTTTGTGGCCCGCATGAAAAAAAGGTTGGGGACCACTGTTATAAACTATTGACATCGGCTTTCCGTTTTTTAAAAAACGTATGCACTTTAAATATTATTTCCTTAGATTGTCTTTTTATCCGCGGACTCATCTTGCTATTGCAATCTCTTGTGCGAAGCGCCCCTGCCTCTCCGTCCCACCGCTCACATACCTCAGGCGCGGCCAACTAGTTCCGCGCGGACTATAACTTTATGTAGGTATGTTATCTTTTAAAAACTCAGTAAACTCACATTTTCCAGCACACGCATGCATCGGTCGGCTTTACGCAGCACATCTAACTGGGCGCTACCCCATTCCGCCGCGGGCGACTCAAGCCGCGCCGCACAGTCCTGTATCGTGCGGACTATGTGGTCAACTCCGCCAAGGTTACGTAACTCCTCCTTGAACCATTCGCCTGCACGCTTCGATGTGAGAGAGAGTAGCGTCTCCATCGCTAGGTGGCCCACCTGTATATTAATGTTGTTGAGTCTTACTACTTATTCATAACCCTTAAATCTAAATTATAAGGTGTCCTTGACTTTGACCCATCAATCCCCAAGCAGCACCCGGGTGCCGCATAACA
The DNA here is from genome assembly GCA_963422495.1 of Polyommatus iphigenia. NCBI lineage: Eukaryota > Metazoa > Arthropoda > Insecta > Lepidoptera > Lycaenidae > Polyommatus > Polyommatus iphigenia. The sequence goes on from OY730179.1 coordinate 10,899,227, forward strand.
ATCGAAAAGCTATTGTCTGCGATTCCCACGATCGAGGTATTAAATCACTCTAAGATCATAACTGTACTCGAAATTTTACTAGGTAACTTTTACATCTAACCACCATCTAACAACTGCGGGCCGATTCTGTATCGTACATTTGTGAGTTAATCACTGAGTTAGTAACGAAACGGAGGAGTGAGCAACCGAAAGTCTCACTTTTGTATGCAAGTGAATACAAAAAGTGGCACTTTCCGTTACTCACTCCTCGGTTTCGTTACTAACTCAGTTATTAACTCACAAATGTACGATACAGAATCGGCCCGCTGATCATTAATTTTACTACAGATCGTAAACCTAATTTATACTCACAGTTATGTTATCCAAGTCTAAATGGTTGGTGTTGCCTTGGCTCTTTATTTCTGCGCACAGTTCCCGTACCCTCTCTTGCGTTTTCGTGAGTTGAGCAGAAGTTAGGCCACAGTCATCAAGTGCATTCCTAAGAAAAACAGTTGGTTATATCATTTATATATTATAATTTGTATGAAAAGGTTTGGTTAATTCAGATGTATTGTGTCAACAAAAAACATAAAATTATTATAAATTAAGATCTATGCATGGATCAGGAAAAAAATATACATTGTTTTATATGGAAATTAACAGCACAAAGTTTTTGACAAATTAATGAGATATTTGCATCTCAGTTTTTTTAACACTTCAACTCAAAAGAAATGCCCTTGTGTTGACATTATTTTCTTGATTCAGTTATAAATAAAGTGAGTGTAAAAATAAGCGAGAACTTACTTGTGTGATACATCAGATTCAAGTAGATTCAACATAAGCTCAAGTGACTCCCGATCCAAGTCCATGTTGAGTCGATCTTGAGACAACACAAACATCACTGTAGCAGTACATAAGCCCAGGCTCTGAAAATTACAATTTGATGAGAATTTAATAGCAATGGAACAAGTTAATAAAAACAGAACTTTATTTATTTGTTCCGTTTATGTATTCACTCAGAAGTGAGACAGGGATTTATTTCAGCCAGTATACTATGCCACAGCATTGCATTACAAAATGTTAAATGTCTAATTCTGATAAGTACTAACTTTAATTAGCTTCATATCGAGAATTTAAAATTATGACAGTTTAATACTTGCCTGATCATTCGTAGCGTCATGTAAAGCACTAAAGAACTTCTGAACAGTGCCGTGTGCTCGGAGGTGCATCCTGAACGCTGGCGCTGTGCACTTGCTGGCCAGCGTTATAGCCGACAGACATCGCGTTGATATTGGATTATTGTCCTTAAATACAAATAAATACATATTAATATAAAAAAAAAAATCATACAGCTTTTTTAAATCTTAAAGTTACTTATTAAAAGACAAATATAAAGGGATATTACAAGTTTGGCATATTATTATTGTGTGTCTGAGTGTAATGAGGAGTGTTTCTACCTATAATTTCTTATTATTTTAATTAGTCTTGTAACTGCTACAAGATTTGGGGTTTACTCATCACCATCATCAACTCTACAAATGTTGGGTACATTCACTGCTTCATCAGTGTCATACATTGTAATGTGTGAATATGAGTAATTGTAAAGGAAGAAAATATTCACCTGCAATGCATCCAATAGATATTCAACATCATCATTAAACTCTTGGAACTCGCCAATCTCTTGTATTTGATGAGCCTTCTTCACGTTACGCACCACAGTGTAGAACTAAAAAAAGTGTGTTAAAAATTATGTTAATATTCTGTATCTATTATTATCTATTTTGCAACGACAGTGACAAAAAAACCTTTATTGTGCAATAACAGTAAACAAATAACCTGTATTGTAACACTTCTTATCTGCCTTCTCATTGCATAAACTTATTGTTTACAAACATAATATTATTGTATGAAAATAAAATATTGTACAGTTAAAACATGATTAAGTCACTGATTTGATAAAAAATTACTGTAATCACTATAACTAGTAATTTTCATAGAAGAAAAAAATGACTAACCAACATGAGAATGACAATGCATTAAAAATTATGATTTACAGACATGAGTGGTGAGAAGCAAAATGGTCTTACAGTAATATTATTGTTATAAAAAATATGTTTGATATATATAAATACCTCTTTAACTTCTTTGTTACATCGCACACTTGTGTATGGTTTGACAGGTTCACTTATTGAATCCGCAATGATTGGATCAGGTCTATATCTGGTGACCCTCGTGAGCTCCTCGGAATTTTGAGTGACAGCATTTCCTGCTTCTGGTGTCTCCGTTTGCTCTGGTCTTGGTGTCTCGTTACCTTTCTGTAATGATATAAATTACAAATCAATATTACTGCTTTATTTTATTTTAAAAAATGTAGATTTTAGTGAGACTATTTTGACTATTAACTGATATTCTGTTATAGTACTAAATTACTATAATTTTTAGTAAGCAATGCAGTCATTATCAATGCATAAATAATAAGATCATTTAAACAATCATCTTAAGTGAGTGGCCCTTAGGCCACTGGCACATATCATGTTTGGTAACACAACCAAAGTGAAAGTAACACACATAACTTTTACTTCAATGTAAAATAAGAGTTTAAGAATATATTAATAATTTTGGATATTTTTGATATTATTTTAGTTGCCTACTCCTTATTTATAATAAAACTGATAATGTTATAGTAACATGCATAAAAACTATACAGTTTAACAATTCAAAATTACATATTTGTGAAATAGAAAAAAAGTCTAAACAATATTATCTGCTTATCAATGACTGTATAAATGAATTAAGCTGATATTTAACAAAAACATAAAGTAACTTACATCATTCGCCCACTCATGTCGGTAAAGATGCCGCCGTTTTCGAGCTGGCAAAGGCGATGCTTGGTTGTCATTGACTAAGGATTTGCTTTTGAATATGGAACCCTTTTTCTTTGTAATAACTAATTTAACACTAGGTTTCTCTTCAGAGGTTTCCTCAGCATCTAAGCCTCGGGGTGATTTGAAAACTTCTTCTTGCTGACACTTTTGTGATTCCTCCTCGGACAGCTCATTTGGACAACTGTTGTAAGCGGAGTCCGATGATTGTGTCTGTAATTGTGCTTCATTGACATCTTGTGTTTGAACAGTGTCTAAAGGTTCGGAATTTTGATGTTCTATGTTTGCAGCCCGCTCGTTACTTTCAATATTCTCAGGAACTTCGTCAGTAGGAGGACTCTTATTGTGTTTAACTTTTTGTTTTTTAGGTATTTTCAATTTCTGTATAGGTTCAGGTTTTTCTTTCTCTGCGTCACCAGATAATATATCAATCAAGTCATTATGCTCAAGAGATTCTGGTTGATTTTCTACTTCTGGCTCAACTCTGGGAGAGGAAGCACTGGCAAGGGATGGAGTGTCCACAGGTGCATCCTGCTTTTTCCTCGTTCTTCTAGTCTCCCTCTTGACGTCACCTACTGTCTTTGTAGATTTGCTGCTAGTCAACCCTTTCACTACAGAATCAAGGTCATCATCATTCTCACGATAATTGATATTTGGTCTATTCCTCCTGGACCTTCCACCTTCTGGTGGTTTAGGTTCCGGCTGAGGTTTTATAGATTGATTTTCTGATTCAGGTGTGTGAGATATGCTCGTCGTAGAATCGAGAGTAGCTAACTCAGTTTCAATATTGTCAACTAATTTGCATTTGGGATCCTTTTCAGTTTCCTGCACTGGTGAAGCTAGGGTTTTATACAGATCATAAGCATCTGAACCGGGTTGAGGTGATGCAGCTTTTTTATGATTTTCTTCATCATTATTTTTATGGTGACGCTTGTGAGATTTGTGATCTTTTTTGTCTTTTTTCTTTTCTTTCTTTGTTTCTTGAAGTAGACCAGCACATTTTATAGTGATCTTGAGCCCCTCATGTTTCGGTGAACAGATAGTTTCAACTGATGGACTCTTTTTGTGATCTAGTGTTCCATAGTCGGAGTGCGTATCCATCGACGAATGTCTATCTGAGCCTGGAGATGTGAATCCTTCATTTGAATCAGTACTTACAATACGGGATGTTCCCTTAGATATTCTGAGTACTATAGGTGGTGGTTTCTTCTCCTCACTATTATCTTTTATTTCCTCCTTCTTTTCTTTCTCCTTACTTGTAGAGGGACTCGCAATATCTGTTTTTGCAGGTGCCGGGCTAGAAACTAATGGGCTCGCTTTAGGTGAAGAAGATTTAGGTAAAGATTCATATCTGGTAAATTCTGGAATTGGACTATTGCTACCGTCTTCGGCATAATTGATCACTTTATCTCTGTTCCTCACCAAATAACGCTTGTTTGGTGGTTGAGAATTATCCTGCCCCTCCTCCTTTTTCGATGCCTTTGTAGCTACACTCTTTTTTGTTTTACTCTTATCGAAACTACGCCTCGGTAACTCTGGTGAAGAAGAATCTCGATTGTACCTTGACCTTTTATTAGCTTTCTTTTCCTTGGTGGATGAGTGTTCGGGTGAGAGTGGTGCAGCGGGTACCGGTGGGGCGTAGATGATCTGCGGCACTGGTGGATATGGTTCGGCATTTCGAGATTTAAAAAATTTCTTAGGTTTAGGAGGTGGTTGTTCAGTTTCTACAGCTGGTACAGTTAAAGGGCTGTTTTGATCCTGCACAGGTTTCTTATGTGCACTGGCTTGATATGCTGTAACAAATACATATAGTACTCAGTAAAATGCAACTTATTCATAACATTACAACAGTTTAAAATCAAAATATGAAAATAAATGACATTTCAATTAACAATAATTGGTCAATATTTTTAATTGTAAAACATCAACCTTGTACCACATAACAGAAAAACATATTTGAAGAACAGAAAAGTTAAATGCTTCCACTTACCGTAAGGAGCACTTCTGATGGACGTAAAGCTAGTGATTCCCCATTTGCCCACTGTTCCCGCAGAACGCGCCGCCGATGGGCAGTTACTGTTTTCCCTGAACAGAGCGCTGTCCAGCGGCACGGCAACGCTGCCGCTTCTGCCTCTTCCCCAGCGAGACATGCTGATAATTTCATCAATTTATGTGACACCTGCGCCGTTTGAGCGAATCAATTGCCGCTACAAATGTCAAAGAATCGAGCACCACATGCCGTTCTCGAACATTGAATTAATGATGAAAACGTATAATTTATCTTGACACTACTAGTATACGGTCAAACTTTCTCTTAATTCGACAAAAACACAACCCCTAAAGATAACACACCCGCCATTTTTACAGACTTTTCCCACGGTCGCATTCGAATGTATTCGCTCGTTTGCGAACGTCCAAAGAAACACACTTTGATTTGTAACAATTTACATCACATTTACTAGACTTCTTTGAAATTTTGAGGTAGATGGTAAATGTTGAGTCAAACATTCATGATGACAAATTGAATACAAACTGCGATGTTGTCATCTCACAACACCAGCAGCGCCATATTGGTGAAGCAAAACAAGGAGAAATAATCAAAAAGTGACCAATAGGAAAAAAGGGCACCGTAGACAATATCATAGACTATGGTATTTTTTCATTTGAAGGGTCCAGTTCAAGAAATACCTGAGTCCACTTTTAAGTGTTTTGCGCACAGAAATAAGATCTAGATAGAAGCGCTATGTCGCTCCATTTGTAATGAACACGAGCGTGTCATTTTTTTCATACCTACTGTGACGTCACAAGAGCGCTTTAGTGATGGGAATACCCGTACGCGCGGAATCGATTCAAAGGCACAGATATGTAGTATAATATTGTTCAAAGGAATCGCCGCGCCCCGCCTCTTTTGCCATTTTAATAGGTATATCGATTTTTTTATCGATTATTATTCGAGTTCATAGACAGAGGAATGATAAATCTTAAGATACGGGCTTGCCAGGACAGCTAGTAATATAAAATATTATTTATTAGGAACATAAATACATATTACATAACTAGCTGTCCCGGCAAACGTTGTTTTGCCATTTAAAGTATTTGTACTTCATCAGTTGATACAAAATCTTACCCCCTCTTTTGTCCCCTAAGAGGGGTGGGGGGAAAAATTTTATACATCAGATGTTAAGTTGGAAAAAACAGTTAATAATATGAGGTAAGTCGATTACAGAAAAAAGTTTGATACAAAATCTGACCCCCTCTTTGGTCCCCTTAGAGGGGTGGGGGAAATTTTTTTACACACCAGATGTTAAGTTGGAAGAAGATAAATATATCTGCGAAAACCGCATTCAAATCGGATCAGTAGTGTGATAGTGGAACAAACATACAGACAGACAGACAGACAGTAGACAAAAAACTAACTACAGTTTTGGCTTCTATAGCGATGTAGTGACACCCCCCGCTTATTATTTTTTTAATACCTTTTATGTACAGAATTTTTATTTCTACAGTTTTATTATATTAGGGATACATTATCATTCCTCTGTTTCATGTATGTTTAATTAATTAGAATCGAGAATATGTACAACACTATTTGCTTCTTTTGATAGAAAAATGAGAATATTGACTGTACCTCGAAACTAAGCGATGAGTGAAAGTATCGATTGTTTTATTTCCATTGCGCGCTCAATAGCGGACAAACAGAACGGGCTCTATACTTTTCTTACTAAAGCGGCAATGTATTATGAATCATGCGGTACACACGCTGTTACGTAGATTTCATGGTAAAAACTACAACCGCCCACGATTAACATTAAATAATTGATTTTAAAATAAAGGACACATGATTTAATAATAAAATTACTTACCGATGATAAGAAAAGTGTCCACTGTTTAGACCAACGTTTTTATTCCAACATCCACAGCCCAATACGGCACAACTAGGCATTTTTAGAATTCCAATTGACGTCCGATTCCGATAACGGTGGAGCGCAGACTAAAGAACATAAGAAACATACACATGCGGTATCTAATTAGTTAGGAGATCTGTGGTTTTGCGTAATCACAAAATTTAATACTTTTTTTGATATTGAAACGAATAATAAACCAGTAAATAATTTGAACTATTGAAGCAAATTATAGGGGGTTCTTTTAAGTAAATATCTGATTTTGAAATTCTAATAAAGTTTATAGAAGAAAAGTATCGAAAATTTGATTGGACTTAAACGTAAATCTTTTGGACTTGGGGATTTCTTTATGGCACTTAGGGTCTTTTGGTTGGACTTAGGGATTTTACTCTAAAAATTTTAGGACTTAGAGAAATACACCCTGGTAACATGACTGTAAAAAACACTGGTTTCCTTATAACTTCTGTTTTTGGGTATGGAGAAAGAACAAAACAATCATGTAAGTAAGCAAAGTATATTTTTTAATCATTGCAACAGTAAAATTTTTATTAGACGACTAGGTATTAGAAAAAAATTATATTTAAATCTAAACCTTCTCTTAGTTACTACTACTCTAAATTATTCTTCTGCTTCATCTTTTGCTGCAGTATTTTTTAACTTTCGGTTAGCAGAAAGAATCATTTTTGAAATATTTTAGTTTTCTGTTGACATAAGGATTTAAAAAAAAAAAGAATGGACTTAGGCATATTAAAGAAAAAAAACTTGGACTCAGGGTTTTTGAACTCAAGTCACTGGACTTGGGCATAAACAAAGAATACAAAAAAAAAAACACTTAGGAACATCATACAAATTACTTACCTACATACAGAAAACCATAGAAAATGACGTGCACAACCTAGCAGTGTTGATAGTGCATAAATTTCCTAAGTGGACATAGGGACTTCTTAAACTGGACCATTAATTTACGGTCTAGTACTGAAACTGGCAAGGAATCATGATAGAGGAAAATAATACCAATGATGAAGGAATGCTAATCAAATAATTATTATGCTAATGGAGGCACTTCATATTATGGCTATTTGTATTTGCGTATTTGATAATATTGTATTCGCCAAACAATTACCATATTGGGCGTTTTCACACTGCGACGGTAACGACACGACACGATACCACAGAATAGATAAAGGCCACCGCACATGTAATACAATTTCAAGTTGGCCGACTATCGTACAAACTAAATTGCGTAGTGTCACAATTTAATTGGACAACTTCATCGTGTACGCTGCCAGCCGCAGACTTTTAGATTTAGTTGGTAATGGTGTTGCTAGCCTAGCGACGTGCGTGTTAAAATGCGTAAAAAGCACGCTTTTATTGTGGCACTAATAAAACGAAGGCGAAAAGAAAGGAGAATATTTTGGGTGCATTCAATACTAAGTGACAGATTAGAATTAGGAAAACATCATTGATCATACCTTGCATTTTAAACTTCGATATTATTTACGCCAGTAGGTATTATAGTACTCTGTGATATTATCCAGATAAATTTTAATGAAAAAATCCAGATAAAAATGTGATAATAATCCATATTTCCATACTAATATTTTTTTTATTATTATGTGATTCGGGGCCGTCACGACGAAGTATTCCAATTAAATTGTGACACTACGCAATTTAGTTTGTACGATAGTCGGCCAACTTGAAATTGTATAATATGTGCGGTGGCCGTCTATTCTGTGGTATCGTGTCGTGTCGTTATCGTGCAGTGTGCAAACGCCCATTATTGTGTATGGTGTAGACGGTAAGTTTGACAAAATATTGGCCTTATTTGCCTATATTTTGACAAATATGACCAATACCAAATACACGTATCCGTATATCCGTATATACGGATTTTGACGCACATCAAAGGAGTCAAATAGGCAAGTAAACAAAATCAAGTAAATGTTTGGTATTTGACGTCCATGTGCCGTATTTGCCTTTATTTGTTTGTTTGTGTATCCATACTACGAGGGCTGCTATTTATGTATCCGGAATTAAAAAAAGAAACAAACATATATCATTTAATATGGTTTTATTGCTTTTCAAAATATTCGCCGCGATGATCGACACACTTTTGCATACGCTGGAACCAATTTTCATAGCACTTTTTCCATTCTGATTGAGGTATCTCCAAAACGTGCATTTTGAACGCATCAACAGCCTCTTCGCGGCTCGAAAAACGTTGACCACGTAATTTGTTCTTCGCGTATGGAAATAAAAAGAAATCGTTAGGTGCCAAATCAGGGCTGTACGGCGGATGACCAGTCAATTCGATCTTTTGACCCTCCAAAAACTGAGTTGTTTCAGCTGAGGTGTGACAGCTAGCATTGCCGTGATGTAATATGATTCTGCGTTGTCGGTTGTCCTTTCTTATTTCTTCAAAGACTTCTGGTAAACAAATGGTCGTATACCATTCAGAATTAACCGTTTTACGATTCTCTAATGGCACTGTAGCCACATGTCCATTAATTCCAAAAAAAACAGGCGACCATTTGCTTCAAAGTACTTTTTGCACGAGTAACTTTTGTTGGTTTTGGCTCATCTTGGAACACCCACACCGTTGACTGTTGTTTAGTTTCGGGGTCATATGCATAGATCCAAGATTCATCACCTGTGTAGATATTATAAACGGCTTTTGACGTACCACGGTTGTATTTTTTAATCATTTTTTTGCACCAATCGACACGAGCCCGTTTTTGATCGATTGTCAAGTTGTGCGGAATCCAACGCGAACAAATTTTTTTTACAGCCAAATGTTCGTGTAATATCTTATGTATGCTCGTCATACTTATGCCTAAGGACGCCTCTATCTCGCGATATGTAACATGACGATCACGCATTATTAGTTCCCGCACAGCATCTATATTTTGTGGGACAACAGCTGTTTTTGGGCGACCTTCTTTATTTTCATCCGTGAGCATAGACCGCCCACGATTAAACTCACTGTACCAGTGATAAACAGTGGTTTTTGATGGTGCTTCATCTCCAAATAGCCATGTGAAGTGCCTCCATAAAAAAAAAACATATTTTTCACAATCATGGTTATCCATCATGATTCATGAATTATGTTGCAACGTGGAAAGGGGCATTTAGATATTTTTTTATTTAATTAGGGTTCCGTATCCAAAGGGTAAAAACGGAACCCTATAATTATAAATTGCGTAGTGTCACAATTTAATTGAACAAAATCATTGATCATACCTTGCATTTTAAACTTCGATATTATCCAGATAAATTTTAATGAAAAAATCTAGATAAAAAGGTGACAATAATATATATTTCCATACTAATATTTTTTTTATTATTGATTCGGGGCCGTCACGATGAAGTTGTCCAATTAAATTGTGACACTACGCAATTTAGTTTGTACGATAGTCGGCCAACTTGAAATTGTATAATATGTGCGGTGGTCCTCCATTCTGTGGTATCGTGTCGTGTCGTTATCGTGCAGTGTGCTAATGCCCATAGGTGGGAAAATTTTCTAAACGTAATCAACTAATCACGCTTATAAGGTGTGTTTTGAAGTGAAAACTTCTTTAGCGGCGTTGAGCACTTTTGTGGGATGGGTAAAAACTGTGAAACTCGCGTCAGATTTTCGTGTTGATCGAAAAACCATAGAAAAACCGTAAGACGGTTGGAGAGTAGTGTTTTGTGTCGAACTCGAACTCGAACTCGAACTCCAAAACTCGAAAACTCGAAAACTCGAAAACTCGAAAACTCGAAAACCGTAAGACGGTTGGAGAGTAGTGTTTTGTGTCGAACTCGAACTCGAACTCGAAAACTCGAACTCGAACTCGAATTGTAAGGGTTTCGATTAATTAAAAAAAACATTTTTTAAGAATCGATTTTCATAAAAAATGGGTTAAAAATTTAATCGATTGTAAGGGTTTCGATTACTTAATTAAAAAAATCGATTTTTTAATGATCGATTTTCATAAAAAATGGGTTAAAAAAATGCACAACGTTAATAATCAAGTTTTCACTTCTGCCGGCACTCCCGGAGTGCAACCCGTCTTTTTTTTTCTTTGTATTTTCACAGAGAACGCTTGATACATTTTAAATATTGTCATCTTGCACATTTTTATCTGGAATTAATAAAGTTCTCATATTATATATTTCATTTATTCCGTCCGTCTGTCTGTCTCCAGGCTGTATGTCTCAAGAACCGCTATAGCTAGACTTCTGAAATTTTCACAGATTATGTATAATATCTGTTACCGCTACAACAACAATTAAGTACTAAAAACAAAATAAAATAAATATTCTAGGGGGTCTCGAAACAACAAACATGATTTTTTGGCCTTTTTTGCTCGTTATCTTATCAATAATGACAACAGGTTCAAGGTTGACAACACTTGTAGAGGTCCTCATTATAATGTAAATTACCTTAATAATTATGTAATAATAATATTAAAATAAAATAAAAAATTAAGGGAGCTCCCATACAAAAAACACAATTTTTGGCCTTGTTGGCGACTGGCTGGACAGACCAGAGCCAATAGTTCTGTTTTTTTAATATTTGTTTACTTTTCCATGTCACATTTTTTCGTATAGACAATTTATATTTTCGATGTATTTTTTGATGGACTCCATATATCTCTGAACCTTGAACATTATAGTTGTCGCTTCACATTGGTGTATCATTTGGTAGTTATAGTTATCTTCGTTTTCATACATACAGTCCATCTTTCCCATCGCTATCAGGCCTATTTTTGCTCTATAACGGTACGGAACCCTTCGTGCGTGAGTCCGACTCGTACTTGGCCAATTTTTTTTATAAACTTATAAAAAACAGATACAAACGCCATCTACCAGCTGTAAGCTAAACCTCCATAGCATAAAACCGTACCAGCTAGTATCTGTAGTTGTTTCATAATTTTTCACTAGATGGCATTTCTACATAATATAAATATTAAAATATATTCTTTTTTAATAATAATTATTTTATTATGTAGAAATGGCTCTCGAGCTTTGAGAAATCGGTCAAGCGTGAGTCGGCTCCTCTACGAACTATAGGTAAAAATTCTTATACGCCAGTGACACAATGAGAATACGATGAGGAGGGTGGGGGGATGGGGGGGAGGATTGGTTTAAAATATTGTCATCATGTATAATGCATACTGTATAGCTTATTAATCCTTCGATCGCGGATTCTTGGAAATCTATTGTTTACGCGGCCGGTCGAATTCGACCGCTTAAGAGTTGATATAGGTTAATTAAATACTGTTTACTTGAAAATTTCGCTTCTATTGATAGTTTAACAAATACAACTAGCGCAATATATCAAAGGTATTGTTTAAGTCGGGTGTGGCACAAAAAGAAAAAAATAGGTATAATTTCTTTAAAAAAAGTATTGAAATCCCACCAAAAACATACCTGTTAAAATGGAGCCAAGTTCCTATCGGCAAATTTTTGATCTAAAAAAAGAGTTGAAATCCAATATTTATTTTATTTTGTTTTTACTTTCTAGTATTTGTTGTTATAGCCTCAACAGAAATTCACAATCTGTGAAAATTTCAGAAGTCTAGCTCTATAGCGGTTCTTGAGATACAGCTTGGAGACAGACAGACGGACAGACAACGTAGTCTTTCTGTTTCTGTTTAAATATTTGGTCTCACGGTTGGGTTGGTACTATACTAAAATATAATATTCTGTGCTCACGGCTTGGAAGGGCGCGAGGTGAGGAGGGGGTGGGGGAATCGCACGCGCTTGTGCCTTGTGGGCTGTGGCCATTGTGGCAACTGGCAACAAGCATATTTTAATAATTATAAAAATAATCGCTCCACACCGGTTTCGGTGACGGTGGCCGGTTTCATTGAAAACCAGGCCAGCTACGCAGGAGTAATTTTATAGTTCCCAAGTGTTTGCGCAGTACACAAGAGCACTCTCTATTACTTTACTCTCTTAACCCAGTGGGACGGCAGACCGACACGACCGGCGAGAGTTCAGGCGCAGGACCATGGGTGCCGGCAGGGGGGTGCCAGGGGGTGCACTTGCACCCCTTGGGAATCTCGGAATCAACAGGAATGATTGAAATAAAAAGCATTTTGTAACCCAAAATACCATGCCGTACAAAGATAGTTCGTAATGTTTCTGCACTAACACCCGTATTCACAAACATTACTATATGAGGTCTCACAGTACGAGCGGACGCATAGTATCCCAAAAGCCTATTCATAGATAATACTTGAGTGGCGTTCATCACTATGCGTCCTTTTCAAGGAACGCACAGATAAAGTAGCCAGCTAGCTATATTAGGCAACGCATAGTGTCAAGATCACGTCAAACAGTTATGGATTATAGCAGTGAAGAGGAATTTGATAATTATATCAGTGGTATCATGGACAAATTAACTGCACAGGTCTTCCAGTGCCATTAATTTACCAATTGCTCGTGGCTTTAAGATTTTATTCTTCTGGTAGTTTTCAGGTAAGGTATTTATTAATAGGTAGGAAGAATAAATTTTTATATTCAACTGTTTATTGCGTACATCCCATTGATAATGATCAACATAATTATTATCTTAGCTATTATTTTTATTTATTTAGTAAATATAAACAAATTAGGTCCCACATAAGTACAATATTTTTTTCTTTCACAGATGGTAATTGGTCAGGTACAGGAGTATTGTTAAAAGGGTTCGAAAAAAAATAACAATGGAATAACAGATTACAAATGAAGTGTCATTTCAACGAAGTGAACTACGCAACAAAAACGGACCAATCTGAAAGCTCTATACGACGCTATGCGTACGCATAGCGAAGTATCGTTTGAGTATTGTTTATGAATTGAAAGCCTTGTCAAAATGAACGCAATGAGAAATCCATTACTTCGCATAGCAATAGTAGTTAACTTAAGGAAGAATTGTTTGTGAATACGGGTGTAAATGTATTCTGTTGACGTAAATAGACAGGCACTGTTGTTCGTAAAAAGTAAAAGGAAAAGAAAGAAAACTAAAATCTGCACCCCTTGGGAATTAAGTATTTCTGCCGGCGCCCATGCGCAGGACCGACTTTTTACATGCCCATCCGACGCATGGATCATCTTACTTGTCAGACAATCAGGTGATCAGCCTGCATTGTCCTAACCAAACTTGGAAATATCATGTTTCCAACACGAGAATCGAACCCACGACCTCCGAGTCAAGAGCCGCGCTCTATACCACTAGACCACGGAGGCGTTATAATTATAATATTAATATTATACAGTCCGTGAAACACAATATAATATTATATCTAAGAATAGTTCACGGTCGGCAAATTTTGGAAGCGAGAGCCATTTCTACATAATATAATAATAATTATTAAAAAAGAATATATTTTAATATTTATAATATGTAGAAATAGATCTCGCTTACTACTACTGATATAATTATCAAATTCCTCTTTACTGCTATAATCCATAACTTTTTGACGTGATCTCGACACTATGCGTTGCGTAATATAGCTAGCTGGCTACTTTATCTGTGCGTTCCTTGAAAAGGACGGATAGTGATGAACGCCACTCAAGTATTGTCTATGAATAGGCTTTTGGGATACTATGCGTCCGTTCGTACTGTGAGACCTCATATAGTAATGTTTGTGAATACGGGTGTTAGTGCAGAAACATTACGAACTATCTTTGTACGGCATGGTATTTTGGGTTACAAAATGCTTTTTATTTCAATCATTCCTGTTGATTCCGAGATTCCCAAGGGGTGCAAGTGCACCCCCTGGCACCCCCCTGCCGGCACCCATGGTCCTGCGCCTGAACTCTCGCCGGTCGTGTCGGTCTGCCGTCCCACTGGGTTAAGAGAGTAAAGTAATAGAGAGTGCTCTTGTGTACTGCGCAAACACTTGGGAACTATAAAATTACTCCTGCGTAGCTGGCCTGGTTTTCAATGAAACCGGCCACCGTCACCGAAACCGGTGTGGGAGCGATTATTTTTATAATTATTAAAATATGCTTGTTGCCAGTTGCCACAATGGCCACAGCCCACAAGGCACAAGCGCGTGCGATTCCCCCACCCCCTCCTCACCTCGCGCCCTTCCAAGCCGTGAGCACAGAATATTATATTTTAGTATAGTACCAACCCAACCGTGAGACCAAATATTTAAACAGAAACAGAAAGACTTCGTTGTCTGTCCGTCTGTCTGTCTCCAAGCTGTATCTCAAGAACCGCTATAGAGCTAGACTTCTGAAATTTTCACAGATTGTAAATTTCTGTTGCCGCTATAACAACAAATACTAGAAAGTAAAAACAAAATAAAATAAATATTGGATTTCAACTCTTTTTTTTAGACTAAAAATTTGCCGATAGGAACTTGGCTCCATTTTAACAGGTATGTTTTTGGTGGGATTTCAATACTTTTTTTAAATAAATTATACCTATTTTTTTCTTTTTGTGCCACACCCGACTTAAACAATACCTTCGATATATTGTGCTAGTTGTATTTGTTAAACTATCAATAGAAGCGAAATTTTCAAGTAAACAGTATTTATTTAACCTATATCAACTCCTAAGCGGTCCAATTCGACCGGCCGCGTAAACAATAGATTTCCAAGAATCTGCGATCGAAGGATTAATAAGCTATACAGTATGCATTATACATGATGACAATATTTTAAACCAATCCTCCCCCCCCATCCTCCCACCCTCCTCATCGTATTCTCATTGTATCACTGGCGTATAAGAATTTTTACCTATAGTTCGTAGAGGAGCCGACTCACGCTTGACCGATTTCTCAAATTACTCAAATTTTTTAAATCTACTTATAACACACGACCTGCGTGCAAAATTTCATAACGCTATATATAGGACATTCGGAAGTGGCCTCTAAGGTTTGTAGGTGGACCGACTCACGTTTGACCGATTTCTTAAATTTCTCATTTTTTTGTTAATCTACTTATAACACACGACCTGTGTTCCAAATTTCATAACGCTAGGACAATAATTGGAAGTGGCCTAGAGGTTTTGATTACCGGTCAGTGAGTGAGTGAGTGCCAAGTGAGTGCTATGGTATACTGCTTAAGTACTAGTACATAATTACGTAGGTATAATTTTATCTTTGCACTCGCAATAGGCACTGAGCTACAGGGGGGTCAAAAATGCGTCGAAGCGGTTCGTGTAAATAGTGCACGGCATGCGCGCGGCCTGCTGGAACTTGGCCGCGCACTCCGTGGGCTTTGATAAGATTTTTTATCTAAAGTTCGTAGATGAACGAACTCACGCTTGACCGATTTCTTAAATTTCTCAATTTAATGTTAATCTACACATAACACACGTCCGGTGTGCCAAATTTCATAATGCTAGGACAATTGGAAAGGGCCTCTGAAGTTCGTAGATGAACCGACTCACGCTTGACCAATTTCTTAATTTTCTTAACACGACCTGTGTCATGTGTGCCAAATTTCATAACGCTAGGACAATAATTGGTAGTGGCCTGGTTTTGATTACCGGTCAGTGAGTGAGTGAGTGAGTGAGTGAGTGAGTGAGTGAGTGAGTCATTGCCAAAATTAGCTATTTTTACAGGGACGTATTTCAGGATGTACCAAAGCTATACCTATGAAATTGGGTATACTGCGTACTAGTATATAATTACGTAGGTTTAATTTTATCTTTGCACTTGCAATAGACACTGAGCTACAGGGGGGTTAAAAGTGCGTCGAAACGGTTCGTATTTAAATAGTGCACGGCATGCGCGCGGCCTGCTGGAACTTGGCCTGCGAACTTCCGTGCGCTTTGATATTGGAGGAGTTCCCTCGATTACTCATGGATCCCATCTGTCACCACTGTTGTGTACATGGTACCAAATTCGAATAATGCCCTATACTACTCGACCAAGCCAACTAGACGAATGTCAAACCATGCTCTAGTCTATCACGCACTTATACCTTGCTAGCGACGAGCGTAAGTGCGAGAGATAAAGCTTTGACATTCGTCTAGTTGGCTTGGTCGAGTAGTAAGTACCTACTCGCCCTATACAATAAATAATAGTAGGTACATTACGCACCTAGGGCAGTAAAGTAAGAAATGTCTCAGATCACGTGTAATTGTTGGCCGAGGCGAAGCCGAGGTCAACAAACATATTGTGATCTGAGGCTTTCTTTTACTGCCCGTGGTGCGTATACTATTTTTCTCATCGACGGAGGCGGAAAACGGCAACATCGGTAAGCGCAGCGGGAAGAAAGTTGACGTTTTCCGCCCGGAGGTGAGAAATAGTACATTACGAGTACGCACCTAGGGCAGGAAAATAAGAAACGTCTCAGATCACGTGTAATTGTTGGCCGAGGCGAAGCCGAGGTCAACAAACATATTGTGATCTGAGGCTTTCTTATTTACTGCCCATAGTCCGTATACTATTTTTCTCATCGACGGAGGCGGAAAACGACAACATCGGTAAGCGCAGCGGGAAGAAAGTTGACGTTTTCCGCCCGGAATTGATAAAAGAATATTTTTTAAAATCGGACCACATATGGCTGAGTTAAATCGTTAAACATACAAAAAAAGAATACAATATTATATTATACAGCCGAACGCATAACCTCCTCGGACTATTTGGAAGTAGGTAAAAAGGATAATTTTTGTTTTGTATGGCTCCCGTGCGAACGAATTTCCGCGCAATGGAGTTGCGGGCGTGATTTACGTAACTTACATTCCAATTTCCATACTAATTCACGTTTGTCAGTACTCAGTCTGTTAAATCTTCACGCTTAAACCACTGAGATTTTAATGAAATTTGGTATGGATATACTTTAACCTATCAACTCCTAAGCGGTTGAATTCGACCGCGTAAACAATTATAGATTTCCAAGAATCCGCGATCGAAGGATTAAGTCCTGAGGAAGGACAATAGGATACTTTTCATCCCAAAAAATGTTCAGTTCCCAGGCAATAAATGAATTTCTGTACGAAGGAGTTGCGGGCATCAACTAGTAGGACCTCTAAAATATTATAAGTTAATAATAATATCTATGGATGCTTCACACCACGTCAGTCTGGCCCCGTGCTAAGTACCTGAAGGACTTGTGTTACGGGTACCAGACAACAGAAATATATTCAATACTTTTATACTTTACATATATTTAAGATTTTTATTATAAGATACACATAATTTAATACACATCCATGATCCAGGAACTGTGAAAACTTATTGTTCCGTCGTCGGCGGGATTCGAACCCGCGACCCCCGGCTTGAGCTACCAATAGCCCACGAACTGAGCCACAGAGGTCGTCGAAAGTTATAACAATATATTTTTATCATTATCGAGCTAATAGATAATACTGAACTGAAGTATATTTACATAATTCACAAGTGGACTTAGCCAATCTATTTGACTAGAACTTAAGGTATATTATAAAAGCCAGGATTTTTTTGATATGCACCAGTATCAATTTCATTCTTACCATGAATTTCAAAAGGATTTTTCTTTTTTCCTTGGCGTTTGTCCTTCTACTGACTTACGCCGCCGCTGCACCATCGCCAAAATGGAAGTTTTGGAAGAAAGCTGTGAGTATTTAATATTTTCTAATCGTATTTTTTTTTAATTTTGCGACGGCAAACACTGTTGCACAAGACGTGTAGGCGCATAGTGTGTGCGGGGCTATGTAGTTACGAGTAAATAAATGATTTTGCTGGCGGCTCTAGGTGGAGCCGCCGGCAAAGTCATGCGTTCTTGGTTTTTATTGGACCTTCCCATCTGTTACCCTAGTCCCTACCAGCTACCTACCTACTCTATTTATTAGGGTTCCGTACCCAAAGGGTAAAAACCCCTAAGACTTCACTGTCTGTTCGTCTGTCTGACTGTCTGATCGTCTGTCTGTTTGTCTCCAGGCTGTATCTCAATTGTCAACCCTAAACACTCTGTACGCGTGGGGATTCCATGGTTCAAAATGTTTGCATACCGAATTTCATCAAAATCGGTAATAAATAGTTTATCCAACTACATTTGTCCGGGATAAAATAGTTTTAAGTGAAATAAGGACATGGATATTGGATAGTTCCTATGTCTTTTCCCTGAATTCAAAAGTATCAAAACCATAAGTGCCGACGTGTTTACTGTTTACGCTTAGGTACGTACTTTACCGAAATTATGCTGCCGATATTTCGGCTAGGTATGTTATTTCTGCCTTATTTGTCGTCAATTCGTCAGTAATTCAAATAACAATTTGCAGGCGTGCCTTCCTAATCATGCCGAGGTACAGAAGCATAATTTCGGCTGTCGGCATATTATAATAGACTAGCCGAAGTTCTTATCTTTTTCTAGCCCGGTCTAATTAGACGTAAAAAAATCGTAACCTCGGAATAATTCGCATAGAGCTGAGAATTGGTAGAGATGTTAAATACACCATTATAAATAAAACCTCAAAAGTCCCCGGCGATCCTCCTGGTGCTAAAAATTTTATTCAAGGTCAAAGGTATGAAAATGAGGTTTTTCACGTTTTTTTTCCAATCTGTAGATTTTATCACAAAAATAGGTAGGACAAGAGTGTAGATCATAGAATTCTCTACAAAAAATATTCAGACACTTTTTTCATACGACTTACCTACTATTCCTTATAAATGGCGGGCTTGAAGTTTGAGAAAATCATATCTATACTTAATAATTTAAAGCCAAAGAATTTGTGGAACTACTGCTTTGAATGGGAGAATTCACTTTTTGTTGGATAGTATTATTTATCAAGGAAGACTTGAGCTATATAACATCACGTTGGCACCAATAGGAGCAAAGAAACAGAAAAATGAGGAAAATCGGGGAAAATTGTTTGAAAGAGCTTATCTCTCAAACGGCTGAAGCATTTTTTATGTTATTTGGCACAGATATAAAGAAGACCACTAGAAAGGCCGTAGGCTATTTTGTTTTTCGGGAAAATGTACGGTTTTCGTGAATTACATAATTAACAGGGCGGAGCGGAATTTCTTGTACTACAGCACACGAGGGCTGTTCTCAGCTAAACATACTTCTGCGTGACTTACCAAATCTAATCTTTTCGAATCGCGAAGAGCAACAGTACGCTTGCAAGTCACTCAGAAGTATGTCAGGCCGAGAACATGTCAAACAACCCTAGTACATAGTACTAGACGTTGAGCGTGGCTCCGCCCGCGTTAATTACAAATTTCACGGAAACCGTAAATTTTCCTAAAAAACAAAATAGCCTATGTCTCTCCACGTGGTCTATTCTATATATGTGCCAAATAACATAAAAATTGCTTCAGCAGTTTGTGAGATAAGCTCTTTCAAATAATTTTCCCCGTTTTTCCCCATTTTCCTCTGTTTCTTTGCTCCTATTGGTGGCAACGTGATATTATATAGCTCAAGTCTTCCTCGATAAATAAGGCTATCCAACAAAAAACTAATTCTTCAATTCAAAGCAGCAGTTCTACAAAATCTTTAGCTTTATAATATAAGCATAGATATGATTTTCCCACACTTTAAGCCCACCATTTATAAGGAATGGTAAGTCGTATGAAAAAAGTGTATGAATATTTTTTGTAGAGAATTCTATGATCTACACTCTTGCCATACCTATTTTTGTGATAAAATGTACAGTTTGGAAAAAAAACGGGAAAAACCTAATTTTCATACCTTTGACCTTGAATAAAATTTTTAGCACAAGGAGGATCGCCGGGGACTTTTGAGGTTTTATTTGTAATGATGTATTTAACGTCTTTACCAATTTTCAGCTCTATGCGAATTATTCCGAGGTTGAATGTTTAATTTTCCTGGGGTACATATTCAGCCTGTGGCGCAGTTACACGTCACAATATTCTGTCACGGCGCCCTACTCTACCTAGCAATTAGAAAAATATACATAAATAAATGCCTTTAATGATTATAGTTAGGTATATTTAGATTATAGCAGGTATATAAATAAAGATAAAAGAAATGTTTAATAATCTATCTGATTTATATAATTAATATTAAGTAATTTAATTATTTTATTTTATTAGGTACGTTGTATTCATAATATTCCCGCGGTTCTTCGGTCGTGATTTGCGCACCTTCGCGTCGTCATAATAATTATATAGTTGTGAAGACATCACACATATCTCTTAAAATAAACAAGTTTTAAGGGCATTCCCTACGGAGAATCCGTAATTTACCGTATTTAGAGCATTATAAACTCATAATTTGAAAGCTACAGAGTTATAATAAAAATACAGCAATAATCTTCAGTATCTCAACATTCCTTTCCACGTTTAAAATTTTCTATTTTCGTTTATTATACTCATGATATCAGCTTCCAAAGTAAAGCCAATGTATTAAAATTCAAGCATACATTCAGCATCTCCTTAGTATTTACAAATTACTTTTATTTGAAACACACGCCAAAAGATCGACAATATCATAAACTACATATTCCCCGTTTTAAATTTTATTTTGGTCAATTTTGAACTAAGATAAGTAAAAAAAATAGGGTTTTGGTGCGATCTCGGCAACGCGGCAAATGTATGGCCAAGGTCGTTTGCTCGGGGAACGGCCTTAACAACCGTAATTTTTCACCAAAGGTACCCCGTACCTAAAGGTACACATAAAGTTTGGTGAAATATATAACGAGTCTCACGGTAAAATAGGACTACGATCAGACATTTTGTGGGCCTTGTGTGGGTATCACGCAAAGAACAAGAACAAAATAATAATCAGAAATAGTTTTTATTACAATTATTCACAGAATCCACTAGTTTCATAAAGATGGCGCACTTAAGTTCCGTTTCCGTTTTTGACCGGATGCGACATATAAATATTAAGTAACTATAGGTAGGGATAGGTACGTTTAATGGCTTCTGGACTTAACGCTTGTTGGAAACTGGCATTAGATATTTAAATATTGTAACAAGCTGTACAATTATCACAATATTTTCTTCACTCATCAGTTGCTCCTCTCTTACTGGCCTACCTCACTTATACTACTACTGAGTCACTCCTGCATTTCGATTTTCATTATAAGAAGTCCCAATTCTAATTATAGATAATATTCTATTATTTCAGGAGCATGTCGGGCAGCACATTCGCGATGGAATCATCAAGGCCGGCCCAGCGGTCGCCGTGGTGGGACAAGTGGCTAGTCTGGGCTAATGTCACTAATCACGATGCATTGATATGATGTATGTTATGTCGCAGTCATCTGGTTGAGTCTGCTATTTGATTGAATGACTAGCGATTTAATTGATAGCTTTTAATTTAATGACTAAGCACTAAAGGCCAACCAGATGACTGTGACATATGCATGTAACAGCACTTATGAGTCGCTGGGATAAGATATCATCTTTGAATTTTAGATTTAAAAATCTCAAAATTTTATCGTCCTAGTTGTAACTTGTAACAATTAAAAGTCTTGTAATTGCCTATTTTGTTTTGTTTCATTCGAAGTTGGAACCGACTGGCGACTCAGTGGGTACATTTTTTTTTATCCAGCAGAGTTTAAACCAAACCAGCGTTTACCATTTTAGATTTTCATACGAGAACAATTAATATTTTTAGTAATTAATACAAAATATATTGCTATATAATACCTCTACATGTGTTTACCATTCTCCGTAGAAAAGTTGCCTCTCCGCAGACGCCATCTTTATTTTCGCCCATGGAATTGGCGCGGCTGTAAAGTCACCCTATTCGCCGGGACACAATAAAAATGTCCCAACGACCTTCTTTCATCCCCACGCGGACCATTTAATAGTTTTTCATTACTCAAGTAGACGGACGTAAAAAGAATACGGGCGGAAAGAAAATTGCACTCCTTGCATAATACTTTTGCCTAGTGTTTATGGGGGTCATAAATTTTACGTCACATCAAATTAGAATTCTGGATTATTGCTTAGAATTCCTTTTATTGTGGTGCCATAAAGCTTAACGTATAAAATGTGTAGGGACAGGAATACCGAATGTTCAATACGTACCAACTCTTTATGCAGAGTCGCTTTTTTGAAGTTGAGATGTTGTCCCTAAAATCAGAAAGAACACACACGAGAATTTGCACAAAACGATACTCAAGTCGCCGGTCGGACTGTGATCACTGATCAGTCAAACCGGATCAATCGGCCTCTCAGTCTATCAGAACCTAGCTTTAGCATGGCACAGACCCAGTCACAGAAGAAAGGTGACCTCAAAGTCTAATGAAAAAGTTTATTTAATAATTTAGGGTTGTTTGGCAGTGGAAACTTGGAAAGCAACTGTCAATAATGTCCGATAGTTTAAGACGAGATCCCTACGGTTATCCCAAAGAAAATAAGATCAGGTAGACCTTCAGAACTTGATACCTCCTAAGTCCTAAAGTAATCGCGACTGAAACTTCAACGACAAAGGAAGTATGGAGAATCTGTCAAAAAAGTAATGGATAGCCTATCCGGCACTTTATCAGGAAGTGGTGAAACAGGCCCTTATAAAGTTAAATATTCACCATAAAATGCTCTACCTATGCCGCAGCCGTAACTCTAGTCTCTAAACAATGTTAGTTCTATAAATTACTGTCCAATACGTAACGAGATTATACACCGCCATAAATATTTTCTAGTTATAATTTTATAGACAATTCCTGCCTGCCACAACAGAGCTACACAATCGTTATTTATGATCTCGTAAATCTCGAATTAGCGGTGCACTTTACGGTCGGTAAAACGGAACTAATCAGAAAATCGGTACTCCCAGTGCCCCCTCTGCGGTCGGGAAACATATTATGTACCCCATATGTACTCATTACTCAATAATATGGGGATGGGGAATTTCCTAATAAGTACATAATATAAATATTATGTTTATACTTCTTAGATGACGCCCGCAACTCCGTTGCGCCTAAATTCGTTTATCACGTAAGAACCGTACATTTTTCCGGAATAAAAAGTATCCTATGTCCTTTCCTGGGAATCACAGTATCTCCATACCCAGTAAAATTGGTTTAGCGGTTTGGACGTGAAGAGGCAACAGACAGACACACTTTCGCATGATATTAAGTAAATATAGACTATGGAAGTTAGGTATAGGGATACTACTATCTACTGAATGGGTCCTATTACCTACATTTGCTGAGTAAATAGCCTATATTATAAAATACTTAGATGACCCGTAACTTTCTACCACTATATTATTATATTCCTATTTATGAACTTTCCCTGGACATCTATGATAAATAAAAAAATAATTTCGAGGCTAAAATCAGCCAAATCGATTCAGCCATTCTCGAGTTTTAATGAGACTTACAAAATTTGAAATCATTTTTGTTTTGGAAAGATAGATGATGTAGTTTCAATGCTCGATTTTAAGTGACATATAGTAAAATACTATGAAAAGTACCAATAATAGAGTCACAATGGGAAGATGCATGGTATAATGGTTTATGTTAGTGATGATGTTGACGATTTATGTAATTTGCATAGTACCATATGCTTCCCATTCTTAAAACAATGCCGAAACTCTCAAATTTGTATCAATGAAGAGTCAGGAGTTCTCTCAGCACCATGGTATACCTCGGTGCAAAGTCTTACTTGTTGGAAGCATAATAATATTATGTATTATGCTCGGAATACATCTAATGAAACCGAATTCACCACATGTTTCCATATACATTTTGAGGAGTTCCCTCGATTACTTATGGATCGCTTCATCAGGTCACGACTTTTGTGAACATGATACCATATTGGGATGATACCCTATACACCAAAAGAAAAATTTTGAAAATCGGTTTACAAACAGCGGAGTAATCGTTGAACATGAAAAAATTAACATAGCACCTGAGGATTTTGAAAGTCGGTTAAAATTGTAGCCTATGTGTTATTCTGATGTACAGGTAAGCTATATTACTGTAAAGTTTCATAGTTTTTGCGTGAAAGAGTAACAAACATCCATTCATCCACACATTATAATATTTATTTTACATTAGATTTATCGTGAATACCTACAACTACATGTAGAATAGCTGTAATCCTAGACAAATGTAATTGTACCTAGACAAACAAACATAGCTGTAGCTGTAGCTTGTGAAATACAAGTTACATTGTTATTTCATTTACTCATTTACTTGGAGCATGCACGAGAAAGCTCCTAAAACATTTTACGGTCGTGTTTTATCGCTTGAGGCATAGCATTTTTATTTTTACTACGAACGTGTCCTTCCGCTACTTCAATTATTTTTATGTCCTATAAAATACCACGGTCCACGACTATATAGGAATTTTATAATTAAAATACTTAGGCGTTAGGAAGTAGCTATACCTAATAAACAATTTATTGTAAATTAAGACGAAACTTACTTTTAATCATTAAAATGGAACGCTAAGCTTTTAATAAAGAACCTAGAATAAGAAACAATTGTACTTATTTTACGAAAATGTAAAACTGAATATCATAAATGCTAGAGTAAATATTAACGATTAAGGGAAAAGACCTAATGCTAGACACTGAACTAATAGATGACACTTATGACAAAAATACCATAAAAATAAGAATTACTCTAATTATTTCTCACCGCTGTAAATTTTATAAGCTTCTCAAGCTATCTGTTGAATTGAAAAATATATTAGAGATGCCTTCGGGAACAAAATTTTAAAATGGGATCAGTTTTCGTAAATAATATGACCGCGTCAACACGCGCTCGGCAATTTCTTAGCAAATAGGTTAAGGAAGGCGAAATTTTGCACGTAAGTTTTGAATACATTTATTTGATTTTTTGTAATTTCTATTGATTTCATTGGATTAATGGTCATATTGTATACACTAATTAATGTTTATTTAAGATTTTTTATCCATTTTCCCTAACAATATAAAGGGTGTCTACTATTAGTTCTTGAAAATGTAAAAAACCTAATAGATGACATGGATCTCATCTTTATTTGCAATACCTACATACTAAAGTTATTTTATACTTTATTCTACTGCAAAAATCATTACTATTCTCTGAAAATATAATTCTATTAACAATCTAAGAACTTAGAACTACTGTACCTAAAAATGGACATGGTGTCTAATATTAGACCTTGTACTGATCTAAAAATCGATTGCTTTAGTTTTTTAGCAGTAAAAAGAAGAAAAAGAAGAGCTAAGAAAAAAAAGAAGAGGCAAAAGAAGCATGGAGACTAAAGACTGAAAATAAATTTGCTAGGAAAAAAATATGAAAAATAAAAATAAAAGGAAAGATAGTTTCAGCATGGAAGAAGAATGAATAGAATCTGGAGACAACGTGGATAATATTTCTGATGCATGTATAGGTCTACCAGAATCTGATGGCAAAAAGTGAGAAAATAAATTGACTCTAGTCTCTAGCAATACCGGTGTAATTGAAATAAAACATTTTGATCCTTTTCTTATAGCAGCTAATCTGTGTGTTAAACATGCAAATATAACAATTTATCCAATGATTTAGGATATTTTCTGAAAATCTGCTGTCAAAAATTGCCATCAGATTCTGGTAGACCTATAGTTACTATGATGAAGTAAATGAAATCTTTTGAAAAACGGCAAATAAAGACCTAATAATAGGAAAAATGTAAAATGTAATGTAATGTTCTATGTCAACTATTAGTTCATATTGGTATCTACTATTAGTGATGTTCGTTTTTTGTGATGTCATGTATTAGTACTTATGACTAAGTTTACAAAAAGACCAATAATATATATTTTAATTGATTTGTCAGAGAATAATTATAATAGTTTTATTTTGTAAGAGTTACTGAAGACATGGAAGAAGTTATCAATCCTTTATTTTCATAAATATATATTTTATAACATTCAAATGTTTCATGTTTCCTAAAAAGTGTCTGCCATTAGTGCCTTTCCCTTATATAAATGTAAAAATAAATAGATAAAAATTATGGAAATAAGTAGAATGTAAACGAAAATAGAGTATGGAAATTAAGAAATGTAATTGGTAAATTTAGAAAATTATGTAAATTATATTATGTATAAATTATAGTAGTCAGAGAAAGAAAAAGATAATGTAAGAATCAGTATAATAAGAATATGATATGTTGTGTTATAGATAAAATAAAACAGTGATTACCAACGAATAAAGATAAGACATGAGATTGAAATATTATGTGAATAGAATTGTATGTAAGTAAATAAAAATAAAATATAAATTAATGTAAGGTTAGTTAAAATTAATAAAGTAAGCAATTGACCCTTCTGCTTGAATGGGAAACAAGAGGTCCCATATAAGGGGCTGCAAAAAAAAAAAAGTTTTGCCTACAAGTACATCTCAATGCCTACAAGTGAATTAATAAAATTGCTTAAAAATTGCTAGTCTTTGCCAAATGCCGGTATGATAATCTAGAGGTAAAGTTTGTTTTTGTAAGAGCCAGGAGGTAATCTCTGAAACTACCGATTGCAAAAATTTTAACATCGATAGAAAGCTGGCGTGTATCCTGAGTGACAGTTATGTTTTTTCCTGAAATTATGTCGAATCCACGGGCAAAAGCTAGTAAATAATAATATATTAATAGCCTCATTACTTAAGTGACTCGATCTTTAATCGATAAAATTTACTATTTTTCATTGAAGAACATAACAAATTATTAATCCTGTATCTTATCTATATCTTATTATACTTATCCTGCCGTAATTTAAGTACCGTTTCTAGAGCCTTATTAACTCAGCTACAAAATTATAATAAAAATACAGCAATATATATACTTATTCAGTATATATGTTGCTGTATTTTTATTCGTCGTTCCTTTCATAACTGTTATTAATTTTTATACTCATGATAATATCAGCTTCCAATTAATTAATACCAATTTACATATTTAAATTCCAGCATACATTCAGTATCTCCCTAGTATTTACAAATTACGGTTACTTATTTGAAACATACGCCAATAGATCGACAATTTCATTAACTACATACTGGACGTTTGAATTTTTCCAGGTCAATTTTGAACTACGATAAGTAAAAAAATAGGATTTTGGCGCGATCTCGGCAACGCGGCAAATGTATGGTCAAAGTCGTTTGCTCAGGGGATGGCCTTAGTAATATAAGTATAGATTGTCTCTATTAATATAGTAGAGGTAAAGATAAAATTAAGAGTTTATTTGTTAGTTAATTTGTTTGTTTAATATTTAAGGTTTAATTAAAAAAAGAAAAAGACGGGTTGCACTCCGGGAGTGCCGGCAGAAGTGAAAACTTGATTATTAACGTTGTGCATTATTTTTTTAACCCATTTTTTGTGAAAATCGATTTTCAAAAAATCGATTTTTTTAATTAATCGAAACCCTTACAATCGATTAAATTTTGGACCCATTTTTATGAAAATCGATCTTTAAAAAATCTATTTTCTTAATTAATCGAAACCCTTACAATTTTTTTAACCCATTTTTTATGAAAATCGATTTTTAAAAAATCTATTTTTTTAATCGAAAGTCGAAACCCTTACAATCGATTAAATTTTTAACCCATTTTTTATGAAAATCGATTTTTACAAAATCGATTTTTTTTATTAATCGAAACCCTTAAAATCGATTAAAAATATCGACAATCGAAAAAAAACAATCGATTGTTCGATTAATCGATTTCGATGTTACAACACTACTCTCCAACAGTCTTACGGTTTTTCGATCAGCACGAGAATCTGACGCAAGTTTCACAGTTTTTACCCATCCCACAAAAGTGTTCAACGCCGCTAAAGAAGTTTTCACTCCAATAATTATTTTTGTGTTAGATAATCCACTTATTGAGGAAGGCTCAAGGCCTGTATAGGTACATCACGCTGCGACCAATAGGAGCGAAGAATCGGAGGAGAATGTGAAAAAAACAGAGAAAATTATTTGAACTCCCTGTCAAAATATAAACCGCGATTGACAATGAAGTGTCAGATGTTGTCAATTGCAGCATGGTATTATAGAAAATGACAAGTTTTTGACAGGGAGTCAATGACCGCTACCGCCATGTTTCAAATTATCGGACGAACGTCCGCGGACGTTTTCATCGGATGCGGCTTGTTTCTATCTGATCAATACAAAATACACTAAACTCTGCACGTTGTCTGACATAAGTCGCGGACGCGACCTTGAGCGTTCGGACGTCCAAACAGAATCTGGCTGGCCGGATGTTTTTGCATCCGCGGACGTCTGCCTTTGACATAAAGGTTAGGTCTTTGACGTCCGCGGATGAACCGTGCACATTGTTAAGCCGCATCCATCAGCTGCGACTTAGGTATGGATCTGTCCGATAATTTTTTTCTGCATATTAGCAGTCAGTATCAATATGACGTTTCTACCCACACCAGTATTCAGTTTCCATTACATTTAATACAGTGTTTATACGCGGGATCCATGCTCGTGCCCTTCCTTGTCTCAGTAATCACTAATCAGATAGCAATATTCCTCTTTCCATCATCCAATGAAAAGTACTCCCATATGTCAAAATGTCAAGTTAATCCGTAAAGTTCACGCCCTCAGAGCAATGGCAGGGCAAGGGACCGCGTGTGATTCGTCAGCGAAAGCTTTCACTTGGCAAGGGATCGATCGACGCATGCGCACTGTCCCCGCAACGCAAATCCAACATGGCCGCCATATTCCAAAGACTTTGGAAAAATTGTGAAAGCATGATTTCAGTGTTTTGTTCTTCTTATATTTAATTTAAGTGGTATAGTGAATGCTTGGGTTAACCTACCGTAAGTGAAATACATAGCTTAATTACCTTAACTGTGTAGTATTCTTTTATATACTTAGGTAATTCTTTAATTATCATTTAACGTCAAATTTGTTAACTTGAGTAAAACGCAAGATAAAGTATATTATGTCGAGTATAATAATAATAATTATGTGGATCTATGATAGTGTGCATTGTTGTTAATTTTATGTATTTTTGAATCATTAATTTTTTTTAGCCTGGACAGCCAACCTTAAACCCAACATCTATAATAAGTAATAACATATTCGTAACCTCCTCCGTTTTTATTACCCGACTGCCAGGAGGGTTATGTGCTTAGCGCGTATCTTCTATGTATGTAATATTCTTTATTACCTCGTATCTTCAGAACAGCTAAACGGATTTTTCACATTTGAGGTATCGTTAGATTTGTCTTAATAGCCCGAGTGTTCTTAGATAGGTGACATTAAGAAAAAACCAAAATGGCGGATGTTTGACGCCATATCGTGAGGTAAACAAAAATAAAAAATTACCAAGCATATCGAGTGGGGTATCAAAATAAAGAATTTTAAACACTGATTCTAAATATGTATATAACTTGCAGTTTAATATTAAATCGAACGATAAATCTACACTAATAGTACAAAGAGGAAAGATTTGATTTTTTGTTTGTTGGGCTCGGAAAGTACTGGACCGATTTGAAAAATTCTTTTACCATTGGAATTCTTCATTATTTTTGCTGAACATAGGCTGAATTTTATTTTGAAAAAAAAAAAATTGTTCCGTAAGATATTTGGGTTCTTCGGACGCAAGGTGTAAAAAATCAACCAGAAAAGTTACTTATTTTACGTACGCTGCCTAAACTATAAAAGATAGAACCATAAAATTCTAAGTAATTGTAGAACTTACAAATATCTACAAAAAAGTCCGCGACACACTATACCTGTCTATGTTGAGTGAGGCACAATAACCATTTTTATTATCTTGAAATTTTTTTGGACTACATTTAAACGCGTTTATTTTACTTATTCTTTTAATCCTTATCAAAATAAATTATTCCATTACTAAGTACAGTTTATGTAGATAATATTTGGTCTTTGAATGAATAAAATTGGACATTTGGTTTTGAAATTATGGCGAAATTAAAATATTACGATAGTTGGCGTCACAAGGCGGGTGCGCGTACGGGACGAAGACAATCTGTGCAGGGTGCAGCCTGCGTAGTGACTAGTACTCGTAGTGGAGTTCCCAGAGCGTAAAAATCGTGCAAACCTCCGATTTTTTGCAATAGTGGATGAAAATTGAAAAGAAAAAAAGGAATGTGTAGCTGATAACATAAATAATAAAGTTTACCTATTGAAAAGTTGTGCTTTTGATTTTTAAATTATTCTCTTCCACTTCAAGTAAACTCATAAACTGTAAAATTTTGAAGAAAATTTGCATATTTCTTTCTTTTAAATATAAAGCAAAATAATAAAATATATCATATTTTTTTGATTTGTATCATTGCTTATATTCCAAAGAAAGAAAATAAGTTGAAAAAATACATAATTTATATTTCAAATTAATATTTTTGTATGTAGATGAGCATACCTCCAAATGTGCTTGTTGTGTGCCTCGCCAGGTAAATGGCGTTCCAATTTTTTCTTTGGGTTTAAATAGGAAGTTTAAAATTATTTTTTAGGCTTAACAAAGCCTTCTTTTTCTTAATGTGTATAACTTTTTAGCTCTTACTTTATTAAATTTTCTGAAAATGTAGCACAAACTTTTCACGGATATTTTAAAGAAAATCTGTATTTTATTACTTTTGGTTTGGTTTTTACAGAACAATTTTTATTTTTTTTTCATTAATTATATTTGCTAAAACATACTTAAAGGAAAAAAATACAAATTAGGTTAAGAACTGATATTTTTTGCATTCAGGTAAGCATTTTTCAAACATAGGTCGCAGCATGCGTCTTTAGTATGTTCGTGAGATTTGTAGCACCCATTTTTTTTTCTGGCTTTAGGTAGGAAGCTTAAATATATTTCTAAGACTAGAAAAAGTCTTTAATTTGTCGATGCATTTAATGTTTTAGCTCTCACTTAAATAAATTCTCAACAAATATAGAAAAATATTTTCGGTCTATTTTACACATTTTTGGAGATATTTAAGCGTTTTTAAGTACTTAAAAGTTATCATTTCTCTAAAAATTAAGTACGCACAAAAAGTAAGTTTAACACACTTTTCGTTACAACCCTTAAATCTACCCAAACCCTTTTATCTTGGTTACGACGAGCGTTAATCTCTAAAAACTTTGCAAAAATCTTATAGTTGTATTTAGCTTAGCAAAGCAAACTTTCTTTTTTAAAAATGGTGTATTTGGTTAATTTTCAACGTAAGCAATCAGTTAAGAGTCATTAAATAACAGGAACAAGAAAAAAAATTTTTTTCGGGACCGGTTTTATATGGTGAAATATTAATTTTTAATTAAGTAACTAAAAAATTAAAAGCACAAAAAAATTTTTGGTAAACTTTGCAAGTTATAGTGTAAAAAAGAAAATGACACCTCAAAAACAAAAATCCATTCACTATTACAATTTTCGGAGGTTAAAACCTCTGGCGACTGCAGTATAGTGCGTATAATGACTGCGTCGTCGATGTTAGTGTCGGAGTCTGTGAATTGACCTGGGAATCATTTTGCTGACCGAGTCTTTCCTGGATGTTGCTTTTTGCAGAGCTCACCGACATCCACGTGGGCGGAGCCGCGGCCGACCGCTAGTAATAAAATAAGAAAAAAGCAAAATCCGCCTGCATGGATAAATCCAATATTAATTAAAAATTAACTGAGTAATGTCAGTTAATTTTTAATTACAAGATGAAAATTCAATGACAAAGACCTACTTAAAACTAGAAACATACATTGAAACAGTACCAAACCTATGTACAGACCTATTATAACGTATTGTAGGTACACTTTTCTAAGTGTACCTACGATATAATATGGTTATATCAGCACGGTAGTTTTTCAATTTTTTATTAGATTGATTGTCGAAATGGTTAGATGACTACAACTAAAAAGTCGCAAATAAAATAAATTAATTAAAAATCAAAAAACCCGAGTGCAAAAAATGTTAACTAAAAAGAACGAAACAAGACCTATTAATTCTGCCGGAGCCATCGAATCCATGTTTTAATTGATACGACTCTTGCTTACGAGTTTCATGCCAGGATAATTAATAGAAGGTTACATAGAAAAATGTAGAAGTAGAAAGTGGATAATAAAATGCAGTCGGAGGCATAATATTTTATGATTTATGAATTAATGTTAAACTTGGTGACATGCCTCCGACTGCATTTTATTATCCACTTTCTTCTTCTACATTTTTCTATGTAACCTTCTATTAATTATCCTGGCATGAAACTCGTAAGCAAGAGTCGTATCAATTAAAACATGGATTCGATGGCTCCGGCAGAATTAATAGGTCTTGTTTCGTTCTTTTTAGTTAACATTTTTTGCACTCGGGTTTTTTGATTTTTAATTAATTTATTACCTATGGACAATAATTCAAGATTTTGCTTACGTTTTATTTCACCGATCTATTAACTAATACATAATATTCCAAGAGCCAGCGACAGCCAGACTAACGCCATTTTATAAAAGCTGAAAGTCTGCCTGTATAGTGTATTATACGACCCCTATAATTGAGGTATAAAGAACGACCAGCAACAGCAAAAAAGTTTCGGTCGCGGTTACTTTAGGAGGTATCCAGTTCTAAAGAGTGAAGGTCTACTAAACTTTTAATATATTTTATGCCCAATTTTTTATCTAATTTCCTTAGGATAACTGGAAGAATATCGTCACCCACTGCCGGACGCCTAAGCCAGTATCAAGTATGCCAGTTGCTTCCCACTGCCAGACCACCTCAAAGTTTAATATTGGGTGTCTGGTAGTAGGAAATGGGAATGAACTGTCTAAAATTCATTTTAGCTTTTATAAAAGTCTGGCTGGCTCTTGGGTTAAAATGATTTATAAATTACAATACAATACGACTTAAATAATAAATAGGTTCTATGGACTCTATAGATAGGTAAGTACTAGGATAGTACTAGATTGCCTAAGCGTTCCCTAACTTGGTGGAAGTCTACCCTTTTGAGGTAGACCGGCCAGTCGTGGAGGGAGTCCTGCGTTAGACAGATCCAGGATATCCCTCCGTATATTATACGGCTGAAGGCAAACCGCAGGTGGTTTTAGTGGGTAAACCCGAAGTCGGGAGTCCCACATACCCCCGGGGTGCTTCAGCTAACTGAGGCACATCCCCAACACGGGGCACCCATGATGGGTTTCCCCTGCGCATAAATAAAATGATAGTAGTAGATGTAATAAAGTGGTAATAATCTTACCATAATCATTATAATGCTCGTCTTTCTCATAATATGGACCTTATAACTTGCACTATTATAGCAATATATAATTTCACATTCATTTAGTTTTAAATTTCAATATCACACTTGAACTCTTGGGCACTGGTACAGAACTGACCCAAATGTGTTTTGCAGAATCCTTAACCCTTTGTGTGATCTTGGCCATAAACCACACAGTAACGGATTTACACTTCGATATTTCGAGTTCAATGTAGCAACATTATGGGACGAACTTCGACAAAAATTTGGATCTAAATACAACTCCTTTAACACATAATTTGTTAACGACTTCTAAAAAGGAGGAGGTATGTCCATTATACTTATCCATTGTAGCTTGGTGAGAGTTACAGGTTTGAAAAACTATCGTTGCTTGATTTCAAATAAGAAATTCCTTCTCA
The DNA here is from genome assembly GCA_963422495.1 of Polyommatus iphigenia. NCBI lineage: Eukaryota > Metazoa > Arthropoda > Insecta > Lepidoptera > Lycaenidae > Polyommatus > Polyommatus iphigenia. Next base: position 10,933,390 of record OY730179.1, read on the forward strand.
AATAAAACTGAAAATATAAACAATATGTAGCCTGTAGGTAGCTTTCTTTGAAAAAAAAAAACATATTTTTCAGATAGGAGACCTACTCTAAGTAACGATAGTAAGTAGGTACCTAGCTAGTAATTAAAGAGACAAGTTTTGAAATAATAATATGTACCTACGTAGGTACCTACTGGATGACCCGTGAACTTCGTATCACATAAATTTTCTACTGTATAAACCTTTCCTTGACTAATAAATATTTCAAGACTAATATTAGCAAAATCGGTATAGCCGTTCTCGAGTTTTAGCGAGACTAACAAAATTTATAAATCATTTTTATTTTTATTTGTTACATAGAATTACTGTAAGTACAAATTACAATATCTATACATTTCTTAGGTTAGAAATTAATTATACATTTCAAAACTCACCACTCCGTCTCTGGATCTTTTTTGTTTGTTCAAAATCAACCTCATTCATCGAAAATCGAAGTAAATAGATGCATGAAATGTGAGGGTGAAGTAACAAAGGCTGTGATAATCACGCATTGAATCTGGATATGCCATGGTTTACAGCTACCATAAACTATTGTTGACTGGCATTCAGGAACAGGATATTTAGATACCATAAATATTTTACTCTAAGCGTTTTTTTGTTTGCTGTTTTAACCAACGAATGGTCTGATACTATAGGTACTGTTTAGTATTTTATGCGGATAAGAATTTTAAACGGATTTTTTAAACTTCATTCGCACCAACACCACCAAGTCACCTCTGATGAAGGTTCCTTCTCAATATAGGTTGTTATTCTAAGGGCGACACTCCAGCAAAATAATATGCAATATTATCATCTATGCAGTATTAAAATCTACAAATTAATTATTATTATTGTTTAAACGTGTACCTAATTCACTGTTGTACAATAGGATAAGTACTAAGTACGGAATTTTCTGGATTCCGATTCTCATACCTCGAAAGTCGCTTCGATAGTAAACGAAAGGTCTCTCTCTCGCGCATCAGACAGAATGCATGTGTGGGAAAAGGACAGCAGCTATCGAAGTGATTTTCAAGATATGAAAATCAGCCCCCTGTTCGATTCGGCCCATTCTTGTACCGGTAGGTACTCCGCACGGCACTTCCATATTTTATTCTTGACGCTCGCGCTCCCTTTGTTATGACGTAATTTATAGCTAATAGGGGAAAAGCCTCATCAGTTCTCAGTCCCTTAACCCTCATAAGTTTTCACCCTCACCCTAATATTAGAACTCTCTTGAATAGGGGGTGAGACTTGAAAACTCTACGCGGCCATGCTATGTTTTGTCAAGATCCCTTTTATTGAACCTATTCAGAGGTAAGTAAATAAGAAGACGTAGTTTCCATTAATATGCCATTGTGGAATAAATGTGAATTGTGGAATCCATGTTGATGCATAGGAAAAAATACACTACAACAGCCTTTCCCAAAATGGGCGATAACGCCCCCTTGTGGGCGCTGAAGGTCTAAAGTGGGGCGGTGTGGGATCCAGAAAAAAAATGTGGGCGTTGTGTAGAGGCTTGGGGGGTGATTTATTTCATCTAGATTCATTTTAAATTGAACCAAAGGGGGCGCTAAAACATAATTTGTTCTCAAAGTTGGCTACTGCCCAAATAAGTTTGGGGAACCCTGCACTACAACAAAGAAATTAAAAACGCCATGGTAGATTTTCATTCCTTTGTTTACATTCATAATATTTAAAAAATCGGCCAAGTGCGAGAAGGGTCCCGTACTATTATAGAGCAAAATTAGGCCAAAAATTGTGTTTTTTGTATGGAAGCCCCCCTTAATGTTTTATTTTATTTTATTATTATTAGATATTAAAACGCACATAAAACTAAGGATCTTGAGAAAAAATCAAGTGCCTATCTGTTGCCATTATTGATATAGAGCCAAAACGGCCAAAAAATCACGTTTGTTGTATGGGAGCCCCCCTTAAATATTAATTTTATTTTGTTTTTAGTATTTGTTGTTATAGCGGCAACAGAAATACACAATCTGTAAAAATTTCAACTCTCTAGCTATTACCGTTCTTGAGTTACAGCCTGGAGACAGACAGACGGACAGACAAACGGACAGACAGACGGACAGACAGATGGACAGACAGACGGACAGACAGACGGACAGACAGACGGATAGACATCTAAGTCTCAGTTATTACTGAGACTTAGATGTCTATCCGTCTACCCTATTGGGTCCCGTTTTTACCCTATGGGTACGAAACCCTAAAAACGACGTTTAATCTTATCTAGGTATTAGCCTTATTTTCCAGCGAAATATTTTTTACAGAAATTATTATTCTTTTTAACCGACTTCCAAAAAGGAGGAGGTTAGATGACCTCTGTGGCTCAGTGGTGAGCGCGTTGGTAGCTCAAGCCGGGGGTCGCGGGTTCGAATCCCGCCGACGGAACAAAAAGTTTTCAATGTTCCCGGGTCTGGATTTGTATTAAATATGTGTATAATATAATAAAAATCTTAAATATATTATGTATAGTATAATTATAATCGGCCAAGTGCGAGTCGAACTCGCGCACCGTGGGTTCCGTACCGTTATAGATCAAAATAGGCCAAAAATTGTGTTTTTTTGTATGGGAGCCCCCCTTAATTTTTTATTTTATTTAAATATTATTATTAATTATTTAAGTATACATATAATTAAGGCCTTTGTGAAAATTTCAAGTGCCTACCTGTTGCCATTATTGATATCGAGCAAAAAAGGCCAAAAAAATCACGTTTGTTGTATGGGAGCCCCCTTAAATATTATTATTATTTTGTTTTTAGTATTTGTTGTTATAGCGGCAACAGATATACATAATCTGTGAAAATTTCAGTAGTCTAGCTAAAGCGGTTCTTGAGATACAGCCTGGAGACAGTCAGACGGACGGACGGACGGACAGACAACGAAGTCTCAGTAATAGGGTCCCGTTTATACCCTTTGGGTACGGAACCCTAAAAAGTATTAAATATATTTCCGTTGTCTGGTACCTGTAGGTAAGTCTTTAAGTGGGCGACTAACCCTAAATTTTCAATTTTATAATTCATTTTTATACTTGAAAAAACGCCCTGAATTGTTTCATTTTCTAAAATTAGATACTACATCATATTTCCAAGAATTCAATCTGAGCAAAAACACGATATCTAAAAATTTTCTCGATAGAAAAAAATCACAAAGATGCATCTAATTTTCACGAATTTTTCGTGTATTGCCATAACCGTGCATTGAACTAAGTTAATATTTTAACACATTGTATAACATTCTATCATTGAGAATCCGACCTAGCGGATTTTTAAAATGTTGTATATTTATCGAGTTATTGAGAAAAAACTAATTTGGCGATGAATCCGCGTCGTCCTTTTTCACCTGGCATATGAAAGACGGGCGTGAGTGTGAAGAGAGAAGGACGATATTTGATTTTTGGGGTTAGTCGCCCTCTTAACACAACTCCTTTAGGTACTTAGCACGGGGCCAGACTGACGTGGTGTGGTTTGTGAAGCGTCCATAATATAGATATTATAATACTTAATTATGTTCGTCTTTCGTTCGTCGTTCGTGAAAATTGAATAGGCACCTACAGAGTTCGTTGAGATTTAGTCGAATGAAATAAAGACACTAATGAATAATAAGAATTATTTAATATTTTTTAGATCATTTTAAGAATATTGTTTTTACTTTGGAAGCCGGTATAAATTTTTGTTAAAAATAATAATTTTGAAATTATTATTAAGTAGATAATTCTTTATTTAGCAAAATAATACCTTTTAAATTATATTATGCGATGTAGCAAAAAATGGTGATAAGTAGTTCTTGTAATTTGTAACTTTATTTTACGATGATTTAAATTAAAATAAATTAAATTATTATTACTAATGCCATCTAACAAAACCAGTGAAAACAACTATTGCAGTCAGCTCAGTCATGTAATATAAATGCAGACGTGCCGTAAACTTTTAGGTAACTGGTTAACAAAGTAGTTTTAGTCTTTTCTAACAGATGGCGCGTTATCGACGTCATGTCACATAGCAAGCAATAAATGTTAACTGTCGCTAATAGATAGAGCTATTTCAGACGTAGGGGTCCGTTGCATTCGGACTATTTTAAACGACTTTAAAAAAAAGGAGGAAGTTCATTTCAGAAAATGAATTATTGTCAAAACTATCAAACTGACGAATGTCAAATTAGTACGGTTTATGTTTTTAAGGTTTTTGACAAGAGCTTTCCCATTTATATGACTTTTCGTTGTTCGATCCACGCCGCAAGCGACCGCGACTGACAAAAATTCGAATAAAAGGCCACTTTATGACGTTGGTTATTATATAGGTTTCATTTTGATCTTCAGCACTACAAATCAGCGCGGCGCGGCACGGCGGCGCGGGTGGCATGGGTCACTAGACTGTTGGTATATCATATTATAGAAAATGAAACCTATTGCCTATGTCCTTAATGTTAGAACTTAATATGTATATCGGAACGGTTCCCTTACTATCCATCTTTTAGTAAAAGATGGCCCCGTGCGATTTTCTTACGCTGGTTTTTCTCGCCAGGTTAGTTCCCGAACCGGTGGTAGGCACCATAGATCCGACGTTCAGAGAATGTTTGAAAAAAAATATTCTGAATAAAAAAATTAAAAAAAAAAACTTTGAGTTGTGACTGTAGCTAACAGAGATAGAAAGGATTTCATACTTTGACTTGATGGTCCTAAAATATGGATTGTTTTCTTTGTAGGATAAGGTGACTCTTAAATTACTTATATAACTATTAACCTACCAATATACCAAAAATCAGCTGGTTAGGGTTCCGTTTTAGGGTTCTGTAATCAACAAAACTTGGTTGACTACTGTACCCTTAAACGGAACCCTCACCAGCGGATTTTTTGTATATTGGTAGGTTAAAAGTTTATATAATTTAAGAGTAACCTTGTCCTCATACAAATAAAACAATCCATATTTTAGGACCATCAAGTCAAAGTATGAAATCCTTTCTATCTCTCTTAGCTACCACTTTCGAGATTTTTCGAAAATAAAAATGTTGTTCGTCTTATCAAAATGTAGCTACTCACAAAAAATTTGCTTGTTAGTAATCACAAAAAATTTGTTATAGGGCTCCTTCACTATATTAATTTAAATAGATTAAAGTCTGACTATCACAAATCTTCAGAAATCGGTCGTTAGTAAAGTTTGCTGTATCTAATTACTTTAATTTATTAGGTAAATACAAACATCACTCGTCACGTACATTCGCAGCCCTCAGAGTAAATGAAGGGGGAGGTTTCATTCTATTAAGTGTGTAAGTACATGCTGGGTCAGCATGCTCCCCCTGATACATAAAAGGGGAGAGATTCATTTAAATAACTAATTAAATTGAATAAACAACTCGGTGGAGTAGTTAACAGAGGTCTAAGATACGCTGTAAGTTAGAAAATAAAACAGAATTTGATAAAAGTAATATTTACAGAAACAAATACACTGAAAAAAAAAACAAACTAAGCAAGCAACTACCTTCTTGAAAAGAGTCATTTGTTTAATACAAATGTGCTAGAGCACCGATGAGCATTGGTATGAAACAGTAGATTTTTTTTCAAATAGGAAAGTTACTGCTACATGAAAATTTGCTTAAGTATATATTTAGAAGAGTATTCAGTCTGCAAAATTACTAAATTTACTATTATATATTCATATGTAATAGTAATATATAAGCACCTTGCTTTATGTTAACTTAGGTACCTACAATATTTGTATGTAATTGATAGTTTTTATGATGTTCCTTGCATGTCTCATTGTTGTGACTATATGGCCTTAGAACTAAGTATAAGGATTATGTCATATGAAAGACTTACCTCTATTATGTAAGTAAAGCTTATCGGAGTTAACTACAAGACGTCAATTTACTTAACCGGTGGACTATCAAGAGGGTAATTACTTCAGGAGCTTAATTGCAGATGAAAGTAATCGTTAAATTCAGCTAATCAGCAGTTTGATGGCTAAACGGTGCTCTAGTAGCTAGTAGTTAGCAGCGTGAATTATAGGTATTAGGTACCTACGCATTGGAATTCCAAAATACTTACACTACACAGTACACTGCAGACTGGACAATGTTCATCGTTAGATGCACCTGTAGGCTGTTGGTAAAAATTGTGTACTTACTACATAGTTACTTATTTTATGAAATTAAACTTGATACACTCTCAAATATTTTATTTACAGTGTTGTACAAAATCACAATTAATTCTCACTACGAAGAGTTAAGACGCAGGCGCGCTGAGCTACAATATTTTTGTTAAGCGATACGAAATTGAACTCTACTCACTGATAGTAAGAAGAAACACGGTTGATTATAATTAAAGCTAACAAACATATCGACAGCCTAACATAGAATCTTCTTTTTTTGAAGTCGATTAAAAATGAGCTGAATTTTAGGCTGAGAGTGGGGACTTTGTGCACAGATATTCCAGAGTTGCGCGAAAATTTACAGTAGGCACTGAAGTTAGAACTCTACAATTTTAATAGAGTCCAGTGTTGACCTATTTTTGCATATGAGACATATTATTTTATTTATTTATTTATTGATAAACCATAAAGAAAATACAATCATAAACTTAATCTAGTTAATACAGTGTAACATAAACCATTACTGGTTTTTCCGCACACTGCCATAGAGTCGGTATTCGATTTTTTACTTCACAGGCCTGCTTCACCACTTTCTGATAAAGAGAGAGAGCTAGATTTAGTGCCTGTTTCACCACTTTCTGCTAAAGTGCCGAATAGGCTATCTACCACTTAACTTGACAGATGAAGTATGGAGAATCTGTCAAAAAGATGTGAATAGCCTATTCGGCACTTCACCAGAAAGTGGTGAAACAGGCACTAAGTCTAGGTCTCTCTCAACTCAGTGAATTTTCCAGCTACTTCAGAGACCCGTGATCAGTCCTAGCCTGCTTTATAAAGCATTAAGTCCTAAGTGGGAATTTAGAATTTCGAACTGTACCTACAATGGAACTTGTATCTTCTGTTCTAGTAAATAAAGTTAAACAAATCAATATTTCAAAAATGTAGAGTAGCGTCCACATCCTCGTCGTAGTCAGTTGTAGATTTAGAAATTTAGGTAATAAACGTAACACGTACATACCCCTACGACTTTTTTTTATTTAAAGACAATTAATGTTACAATAGCCACACACTTGTTTCACTCTCACAAGTAGGTATATTATGTAGAGAACAGTCATGGTAGAGTCTACGGTCAGAGCTAAAGGTAACTATTTGCTGAAAATTAGCTAACAGATGGCGCTTTTATACAACTCTCTAAAACTAAACGAATCCCTGTTAAATATTGAGGCTTTTTATTATAATTTTGATAAGTAAAATATAAACTTTTTTTGTTTTTTTTTTGTAATTTAAATGTTTTCATCTTCTAGGCAAAATAATTTATCCAGTACTTAGGTAGGTACTACTTATTTCATTTCATTCATTCAGTGTAAAGTTTGTAGATTAAAAATATATTAATACAAAATATTATAACATATTTGTATAATAGTAAATAATATATATGAAATATGAATCTATTTGAATTTCCAGATTTTCCCTTCTTACAAAATTTAATGTTTGAAGAGAAATACACAATAAGTACTTACATAATTATATATTTTTAAAATTTTTTGTTGCAAGACTTAGGGCCTGTTTCACCACTACCTGGTAAGTGCCGGATAGGCTATCCGCCGCATAAATTGACAGATGAAGTATGGAGAATCTGTCAAAAATGTTGTGGATAGCCTATCCGGCAGTTTATCAGGAAGTGGTGAAACAGGCCCATCATTCCTGACTACCGATTTCTTTTGCTTTGTCTGTTCCGCAGAAAATGGTGTGTCAAAGAATTTTACCGACTTCCTACAGCACGATCAAATATGACCCTTATTTTTTTCGGAACACAGTTTCATTTAGCTTGATCTCCGTCGCATCTTTGTAAAAAATATCAGTTCGAGTCGATACTCGAATGGACCCTTCGAAGGATCCCCTCGTTTCGTACACGTGCTAGTCAGCCATTTTGGGATAAAGTGGGAGCGGGACAGATGTATATGAGTAAGTGAGACAAAAAATGAGGAGTGCGTAATAAATCAGGCTGAGCTCCGACGCGAACATAAAAATGGCGAAATGGAGCTTAAAAACTTTTTACAACGTTGCAGAAATTTACTTACTTTTCCCTTTTGCCGGTAGAATCTCAGGCCTCAGTGGATACCAGGATCAATACTTACTTCGAACTTTTTACACACCATTACATTCATACAAACTTACTTGTTTAAGATTTGAGTTAAGTATGAAAAATTTACGTAAGCAGAGAAAGATTAAAATATAGCCTGCAGTGTTACATACGCTGCTAAAAAATTAAAATTAGAACTTTATTTAATTAAATTTCTAATTAGACGAACCTAACACTGCTACACTTAATTTTGTAAAATATTTTATCTGAGTCCAATTTCACTCCCAAGGGCTAACAGAGAGTTTATTCACTTGAATCAAAATAATATATTGTGCTACCTTTCTGAGAAATTATATTAAAAGCAAGTAGCAGCAAGTAGCAACGCCGAAATCATATCAAATCCTCCTTCGAAAATTCTTAGTAGAGCTATTTCACTTATACTCCATCAATATAAAAAGCACTCAACAAAGTATATTTTGGCATGATTTGGAGTAATCCGAATTCAATATGCCTTATCGAATGCACCCCAGTCGCCCCAAGTTTATGACCCTCGTTATCAAGAACGTTACTTTTCGTTATTTGATCGCATTAGGAGTATGACGCACTAATATGTACTGGAATTTATTGCTGAGAGGTCATTTACTGATTGACAAACAGTTGGAGTGATTGGATTTTTAGGTATATAGGTAGACGAGCTTTTGCCTGCGGCTTCGCTCGCGTTAAGAAGTATTATTATTTATTATATACAAACTTTCATCCCCTATTTTAACCCCTTGGGGGCAAAATTGATCAAAATCCTTCTTAACGGATACCTACGCCATAACATCTACCTGCATGCCAAATTTCAGCCCGACCTGTCCAGTGGTTTGGGCTGTGCGTTGATAGATCACCATGTCAGTCAGTCACCTTTGAGTTTTATATATTTAGATGTATTATTGAAATAAAAATTTCCTTAGCGGCATTGCGCAGCTTTTTGAGATGAGGTGAACAATATAATCCGCTCCGCGTAGGAGAGGAAGCATATCACTCGCACATTCTATCGCGTGGTGAATGTCTGTTTCTGTTGTAGGAGGAACAGCAGTTCCTCCTACTTCTGCCAGCACTTCGAGAATCCAATTCGTTGTTTTTAGTATTGAACTTGCAAATAAAACCGGCAAAATAGGTTTTATTTTTCCTCTATTTGATGATTGCGTTTTGAAGCTTTTCTCATTTTCATATTATGTTTGTTTCTTTAACAGGACTACAAAAAACCTCGCGGACAACGATTAGTCGAGTAGTTGATGATCCACCATCCAGCTGCTACCATTTATCACCATGCTTCCTGTGGATTCGTCGCTCCAGAATTCCAGGCGCCTGAAATTTGTAAAACAACATATTATTAAGAATTTTCCTGTAAGCTGCAGTACTGTGTCGTGCATTTTAAAATATTTCTTCATAAAGGTTTAAATAGTATGCATATTTTAAAAATATGAATGTGCAATTCTTAAATTGTGAAACGCATAAATTCACAGACTTTTATTTTTATTTTTATCCCAGATATATGAAATATTTTATGGTATCAAATTAAGCTTGCCTTACCCCTTTCTTTAATTAATTCTAGCAATAAATTTTCGTCAACTATTTACAGCTGAGCTACAACCGCCTTTTGTTATTTGTTAATTAATTACTGTTAATACAAAGGCCACGTGTGTGTTATGACTTGGGGGGTAAATAGGTAAGCTGTGGTGTAAGTGGTATAACACAAGATCCCGCGACGGCCAGACTTTCGTTATTTTATAATAGAAACTGAAAGTTTACCTGTATATTATAACCCTTATAGAGGTAAGAACGACCAGCAACTATGACTATAATATGAGTTTCGTTCGCGATTCTTTAGAAGCTATCCAGTTCTGAAGGTCTACCTAACCTTCTATAGCTACATTTTTATCTTATTTTCGTCAGGTAAACTGTAGAAATCTCGCCTTCCACTGCCGGACACAATTATGACAGTTGCTTCCCACTGCCAGACCACCTCAAATTCTAATACATTAAGGGTGTTTTAAAGCTTTTATAAAATGTCGAAAGTGTGGCTGTCATTGGCTCTTGGGTTAGTGGTAAGTGTATGTTCTAATGAATTTATGGCACATGCGGGCTTCACTTTCATTATCTTCATATTAAAAAGTTCATTACTTACGCACTTACGCCACAAATGTGAATACACTTAACGAAGTATTACGCTACCTAATTTAACGCTTGTAAATTATACTCATCTTCTACGGTTGCAGAAGATGAGTAAAATTTACTAGGGTTTAATTAGGTAGCCCATTATTTACTACTTATAAAGAGAATAATAATTATGAATAGTTGTTGATAATGTTAGCGAAATAGTGATTTTTCTTGTGACTTTTATCAAATATATAACATATCATACTTATCCAATTAGGGGAAGTCCGGGAAAAGTGGACACCTTAACATTTGACAGGCCATGGAAAAAAATCTAAAGACATAGAAATAAAAGCGAGACTGTTTGGGAATCAGCATTTATTAAAGTTTCAAATATAATTAACAAAAACAGTGTAACATATATATATATATATATATATATATATATATATATATATATATATATATATATATATATATATATATATATATATATATATATATATATATATATATATATATATATATATAACAACAATACTTTTCTCATAATTATCTATAATGTTACAATTAGTATCACTATCTGCTTTGCCCAACCCACCGGGCAAAGTGGATAGGACCATAGGACAAAGTGGACACACGGTTAAATTACCATAAAAAGAGACAACAATAAAAAAAAAAAAATAATGAGAAATTATAGTAACTGCAATGGTCGCAAATAAATATTATATCCGTTCCTTCAAAACCTAATGATTATCAAGTGGTTGCCCATTGACTTCAATATAATCTTGTGCACAAAAATTGCGTATTGTGTATTTTTCATTATTTTCGATATTTTTGTAGCATTTTTTTGCATGATTCGTTTTTGTCTTATATTTACAAACAATCTGAAACATAAATAATAATACTTACGAAAATAAACGTTAATCGAATACTACTGGATAAAGTGTATACCATATTCACTTTGCCCGTGTTCATTTTGCCCAATAGGCACATTTTGAACTTAACTTAAACTGAAATGAAAACAACAAACAATATCACGACAAAACTCGGAATAATTCAACATGTAAGCATGTACTTTGCAGACATAATTACTGCAAAACGGTAACAATAAGTGTATTTACATAATTATGTAATTACTTACCTTGAAATATCGTAACAAATCACAACTTTTTAATTTTTTTTTGTTTTATTCACAAACGACGCGCGTTTTTGCGCTAGCTCTTTTTGTTTACAACTAAGGGGTGGGCAGCGGATCTCCCAGCAGGCGACAGACATGTTCGTACGCGTAATTTTGGAATAATGGAGGGTATTCACTTTGCCTGGCCTATTCGCTTTGCCCGGACTTCCCCTATCATATTTTATTAAGAGAAAAATAAAAGGATTGTAGGGGTAACGGCCGCAATTATGATTAAATTTCAATTTAATAAGGAGTTAAATAATGTATCCAGGAGCTTATGTCAAAATCTTCATTTAATTACAATAATTTATAGATAGCTAATAAATTTTTGGATCTGATTGCGGCAGTCAGCCAATTAATGATATCTTTTAAGCTCAAGACAGACCATATTTCATAATATTACACATTACACCTACATGCACTTACAAACATTAACAAAAAATACCCTAAGCTTAAATGCTCTTAATTGCCGATTTACATTATTCCAATCCAGCACTGCATTGCATCACTGGATTGGAATAATGTACCTAGACCTGCTATAATAGTAACAAAGGAGAGTAAACACTTTTTCTATTTGCACGGCATAAGTGTTGCAAGCGTTTATGGCCGTCGGCTTTAGCCAGAGGTAATGTAATAGCTCTGTAGTACTTTAAGTGTGCAATTGCGAAATTAAGTGTTATTTTTATGATGATTTCAGCACTACTAAGTTGCTTTAAATGGGCCTTAAATGTTTTATTAATTAGCGCGTACGTGTGACATACATATGGGTACTTATGGGTATGGAAAGATTTTTTAGCTTTTTAGGGCTCCATATTATACTAAAAATTATTGTTCCAAACGGACTGATCGCAGGTGGAACTGACCTTACTGGGGTACACACACAAGAATGCATATAAAGAGTGAGAAAACAAGAAGAAGCGGAACGATTGGCCCCGTAAATTATGGACTACGGGGTCTCTACTTTGAAAATAAAAGCATAACGCCGCCGGTCGGCATTCGTATGAGGTTATGCTGGAAGTATGATAATGTGTCTAGAAAACATTCAAATCAACCAACCATCCAAAAAATATTTAAATGTTTTTTAATACTTAGTACATTTTTAAATATTGTTTGCTACGCCCAGCGGCCTACGAGCTACGCCGTAGCTACGTGATTGATACGAGTAAGTTTATGCGCAGGCTTATAAGAGTCATAAGTCATAATACTTTTTGTATTTTTAAATAAAATATGATTTGATAATCTTTCTATTATGTTATTAAGTTGTTCAAGCCAATTTCAGTAATTACTGATACTTTATAAAATAAATATTTTATTTATTTATTTTTTATTTTTATTTTCTTAGGAAAACATACAGTGATTTAATTAACAATCTAAAATACTACATAAACTCTTAACACTATTGACACGTTTTCACAGCTAGACACTCAATAATAACAAAAGCTTATGATCTTACAATAAAATATTAGTAATTATTAATAAGAGGTAAGTTCACAGTATGGTAGTTACAAGTACTTTAATTTATATATACGAGAAAGTAACCACGCGCACTGAAAAATAACAATATTATACCAACAAAAAAATATCTAGCAAATTGACAAGTTCCAATTCCAATAGTTAAGAAACAGTCTCAAACCATTGTTTAGTCATTAGACTCATTAGCTTTCTTGTAACGCTTACGGAAGAATTAAATAAATCAAGATCCATAAGTTTGCTTATGTCGTTAAAAATGTTAGGTAAACGAACAAAAAACGAGTTTTTGCGATAGTTAGTATGGGAAAAAAAAGTAAACAAGGGGTTAAAGGAAGATAATCTAGAGGACCGGGAAGGGACTTTGAGGTGTATTTTGGATAGGAGAAGAGGTGAGTCGATTTTATATTGGGCTATATTTAATAGACTCGAGATGTCTGATATTCGACGTCTGTGGTAAAGTGGAAGGAGGTGGAACCTTAAACATCTAGACTCATAATTAGGATCAGAAGACCCACACTTAAATTGTAAAAATCTTGTAAACTTTCTTTGGATAGACTCTAGTCGATTGACGTGGGTGCTATATTGAGGACTCCATACTTGAGAGCAATACTCAAGAATACTGCGTACGTATGAGCAATACAGTATCTTGAGTATTTTGATATTTTTAAATTGAGAGCTCATTCTTATGACAAAGCCCAGAGACCTGTTTGCTTTGGAAACGATGTAGTCTATATGATTAACATAAGTTAATTTTGAGTCATGGATAACGCCCAAGTCACGCACTTGGTTGTTTTTGTGTGCGCTTTAGCTTCTGAACTATTGGATATGAAGTTATGTAAGACATACCTAATAGGGTCATAAAATTATAAACGACCTTAAAGACACTTGCTATAATTCTCGTAATAATTCGTAATAATTGATGCGTATTTTTCAGATGATGAAGCACATACAGTCATAATAAACGAAAATTTTATATTATGTATTTAATCGTAGACGGTTTATGTATAACAATATGCTACTGTTTTTGTCAAATCAGTTATTATTTTTATAGCATTTTATTTAATTAAAAGTAAGTTCATGATGATAAAAATTACGTTACCTACTAGAATATTATTTTAAACATAATTTACAGTTTACACAGAGATTGGCGGGAGAGGAACTAAAAATTACACATCAACAAGGTATCCTGCAAACTTATAATGCGGTTCCTATACAAATCGAACCTAAATATGAAATATTCTACCTTCATTAAAATATTTCGAGCACAAAATCATGGATTTATGGTTAGTCTTGTTACTGGCGGGTTGTAAATAACCCTGGAGGGACCGTGGTCATAATCCCCGCCATATATCCAGGATACTCGTGACGCATGTGCGAACCCGACCGTAAATTAATGCAACTTTGTTATTCTTTTATTGGAGTTTTTTAAATATGTGTGGCATAAGATAAAATGCTTTTTTGACTGTCAAGAAGCTTACGTTTTAAGGTTTTATTCTGTTTAAATGTATTTTTGTTTTTAAATATTATACGAATAGTCAATCGTTAAATAGTTTTAAACGGTGTATTAGTTGAGATATGCGTCTCGATTATTATTAGTCACATATATATTTATTCAACGACCAAGACAAGGAGGTGTATGCCTAATTACTAAATAGAACTAACTAAATACTAGTTACACTAATATATATTAAATTCTCTAAACTATTTGTGTTTATAGCTGTATTACCTTCCTAATGAAAGGTTATCTACACAATTTCTCGTAAATCACTAAGTAAGGTAAGCGACTTAGATCCTTTTGGGGAGCATTTAAACGCTTCCCTGTATATACCCTACGATAAAATACATTTCCCTTACGAATATCCTTTCTTCTCCCGCCCATAAAACCTTATCTGGGAGAAAGCAAGTCAAACGCAATCTACATAGGACTGATAGGAGCGGACCAGCGTAACCTGACCCTCAAACTTTCCTCACGCCCCACGAAATCGGCTCCCGTAATGAAAACGGGGGGCTACGCTTAGCTGGTCAAGATATAAGTAATCTTGGTGAAGCACAGTGGGCGGTTTACGAGCGCGGGCGGAGAAGCCTTTTATATTTATTAGGTAAGTTGGGCTTTCGGCGGTATTAATCCACCTTTATTGTGGAGTACAGGCGCCTGGCCGCTGCTGCAGAACGGAATAATAAACTAGCGCTAATGGAGGCCCTTGAAACTTCGCGATTGCTATAAAAATGTGGGTAAGTGGCTCTCGGGATCTTAATGAGACGAGTGTTTTGAATAATATAAGTTGCTAAGCCACAGTTACTATAATAAAGCAGTCGTAGTCTGCTAAGCGTCTCATAGGTTTTAATTATTTTTCATGACTTATACATTATTTAAGTCAAAATAACGAAAAATTAATTGCGCATTTTCTTTCTGAATTTTTTTTCAGGACCCTGAACGTACGAGAGCATACAATACCTAGCTATTACGTTACTATTTGAAAATGATTATAAGAACCTAAACCAAAATCGGTATAACATTATCTTATGTTGTAAAAAATACACTATTAAACATGTAGGTCAACATGTTTAATAGTGTATTTTTTACAACATTCTTACAAAGAAATAGATACACTCTAACATCAGCAATAATAATAAATATTGACACTCTTGCCTACAACTAAATACCAGAATATACCAGAATAATGCTTAGCACAAATGTGATAATTACCCAGTTACCACATATTTTCGTACTGAAAAAAAGAAAAAAATGTTTGCCATTTCGAGCTTCCGATATACGAGTTTGCGCTACGTGAGTTATCATATTTTTACGGGCGACGCGACGTGAAAACGCGCGTTTTTATTACGGCAACTTTTATTACTCAACTAGATTAGAATTTGCTTGAAGAGGTCAGGCGAACTTTAGATTTTTGGGCGCTCAATAATGTTAAATAAATTCGCACGATACATAATGGCAAAATTGAGTGTGATTAATATTACTTTTCTTGCAAAAACTACCGAATGGGTTATAATTTATAAAATATTTGACTTCGGATTAACAGGAAGGTCACTTTTATCCCGGAAATAACTAGTGTTCCTGTGGTATAACTGGGTACATTAAAAGCGGTTTGAACCTGGTAGAATAAAGAAAGGTCCAGTGGGAATTAAAAAAATAATAATACATAATATTATGTCTTTGTATAAGAATCTAGATTCTAGAGATTAGTCTAATAGGTACTATTAAGCAAGTGGTAAAGATACACCCTATCTTTGATTTTTTCCCTAGCTGATATAATTGTTTCCTTAAGCTTAATACCTTATTGTTAGTCTTTAGGTACATAATATTATTATTGAGATTTTTACCGTAACGAAATTAAATCTACTTAGTCATATAATTTATTTCACGTAATTTACTCAATAACTGCCGTTTCCCTCTATCACATTGAAACTTTTACGATGATTATACAATATTTTTTCCAAACAAAGAAACGGCTATGACGCGTGAAGAAATCGGGCCCGTATTTATGGCCGGAATTATTGTTTGAAACGTCTAAGTCGTAATTCCGCGGCATAAAGCAAGGGGGGGTTCCCCCACCACCCACGAGGGATGCTGTTTTTCCCCGGCGAAATGGCCCGTTTGAAATTGTTGTTTTATGGAAGTTTTTAGTTGACTTTCCTCGGGAGAAAATATATAATCTTTGTTATCGAATATGGCAGTCCCTATTTACTTAGGTATAGGTATATTTTCCTACTTAAGTACATAGCTGGATCCATTAAGTTAATGAGTATATGACGAATAATAAATACAGTAGAGTATAATCTAACAACAGTAAAATTATAGGCATTTAGACGGTAAAAACCGTAAAAGTCCAACATTGTAGAGTCTCCCGGCTAAGTGACGGTATCGAATATACTACTTAGCTTAAAATGTTTTACCGATATGAAAGCTTCTAAGTTATGTGCCCATCAAGAGCCACTCGAAACCCATATTTCTAAACTCCAAAAACTTTTAAAACACCCACAACTTTATTAAAATTTATACGATAAAAAAACCTGCCTTTTAAAGCGCACGGCCGGGAAAATATGAGGCAAAAGGAAGATAAAAACTAAAATTAATGACCTGTCACTTCGTAATATACTACAATGAAATTATCTCCACCATTTTTAAAGTTGGAACGCGCGGTGCGTTCTGCGCCGTGATTGGTCGCGGTTTGACAGCTGGGTGAAATGCGCGCGGTCGGGCACGCCGGCGCGGCGCAGCGGGCGACAACATGGTGCCGCAAACCCTAATGAAATTAAATTCCGTACCTTTTGGATTTCCTCGTAAATTCCCGTGTATCTAATCCGCTGATTAACGAGGGCCGCGTTTTTATTTAATTATAATTCCTTTTTGATGAGTATAATGCGTTTTTAAAAGTATTTGATTACTCCATAAAATATAATTTGACTGAAACTTGGAAGTACTTAAGTGAATATTAATACAGATAATATTATGAAGACAGTGATGTTTGTTTAACGCAATATTAGGATACTATTACTTTAAAAGAACAGCCATAACTGTCGTAAGGCACTACTAAGTACTGAGAAAAACGAGATGGAAAATTAAGTATCCACAGTCTCCCCTATATTAAGAAGAAAGATGAAAACTTAAACTTGAGTTTTATATACTAAAGTTTTCATAATTTAAATAATGTCGTAGGCTGGCACAAATAGGAAAAGCGACTTACGAAAACTTTTAAAAGCTCAAGTTATAAAAGTGAAGAACAAACTACATAATACATATAGCGGAATCGGCTCAGATATAAGTTAATAATATTATAACTTCTAATTTTACATACAATTACTATAATCAAACAAACGGAATAAAATTTCATACAAATTTTGTAATATCATAGTATGACTTAATGTTTTGCGCCTTATTTCGCTGTTTGGACTTTGATGGTTTGCCATTTGGGCCATAAATAACTAAACACTTAAAAAGCATTTCCAAAATAGATATAAAGTTTTGTAACACTTTTACAATGTCACAACCTCATAACAATCGTAGGAACACGTTTATGATACACCTCGGTAGTCTCAACTTAAACGATATGTGCGTTCAGGTTTATAATGTCTCCGGCTTAACCTTAATGCTGATGATATAAGGATCATAGTAACTCTAAGAGAATACAGCTCTAACCAGACTGTGCACCCTGAAGTAGCTGTATAGTATAGGTAATATACAGTATATCATCTTTGAACGAAACCGTAACATAAGAGTGGTTTCAGATAACTTGAAGCAGCAAACTGTGCAACACATCGTACGCTTGATACTTGTATCTACATTTCTCGTGATATTTATACAGGGTGTAATAAAACAAAGTAATAATTCTATAGGGTGTGTGGGTCCATTGTATTTAGATTATTATTAGTGAAAGTAGCAGCGCTGAAAGAGCATTTTTTGTGATTTGTATAGGCAAGCGCTTCAGCATCATGAATTTGTCCATACAAAGTTGAAGAAAATGTTACTCTTTTAGCGCTGCTACTTTCATAGTAAACTCTATACAGGGGACCCATACTTACCCTTAAGTATAATCAGTTGGTTTTGTTGCATCCTGTATAGAAAATACGAATCGCGATGGCAAATTTCGCGATACGCGCACTATATACAATCGTTAAAATAAATACTGGAAAAATATCCAAATATCGAATGCAGCTGTTACCTATATTGTGTTGAGTGACTTCATCTTCATATCATAATATAAGTTAGACTACTGTATGCTGTTCTCATGTACGGTTTACGAGGGAGTTACAAGCACTAAACTGGTTTATCTGGGATGATTTACTAAGTGCATTCCGCTGTGACGTAGGGAGTACTGTACTTTATTGTGGCAATTATGAGTTTAGTATGGCATGCCGCATATGGCATATGCTGGTTCAACGAAAAATGTGACTTTTGTTGAGCAATGCGAACGTGAACCAAAATAGATCCGAAGACATTTTTGTGTAGGCAGAACGCAGTAACCAGTAAAGACTTATTGAAATCAAAATATGTATAAATATTTTAGAAGTTTTTTTTAGGAGAAGGCTGCCTATGTCTTAGTGTTTGTATTCTTCTAATACATTAAATTCTCGTGTGTTTGTTGCTAATTTCCTTCCAAACGGTTAGCCAGATTTTGATTAAAGCTTGTGAAAGGCTGAATACCAAAGTCCATAACAGTATTTTAAAAAGATAAAACCGACTTCAAATTTTTGTACGTAATTAAGAATTAAAATTCCCAATCTCAAAAACTACTGAACCAATTTTGATGAAACTTTCAGTATTCCCTAAGTTGAACAATACCTAGTACAATAAAAAAAGAATCACTAAAATCAAACTTGTGGTTCCGGAGATATGCGCGCACAAACATAAAAACATACATACATACATACATATATACACTTTTGAAATTTGGCACAATTGTACAGAACCTGTCATAGATTAACGTATACAAAAACTGGGCAGTTCTGGAAATATTACATACATACGCGTCGAATTGATAACCTCCTTTTTTTGAAATCGGTTAAAAACCAATGGCAAATCGACTTTTGCCATCTTTGCAAGTTTACTATACTAATATGCGTAATATTAAACACATAATAATTATCGTATTAAACAATTCAATTATTTGCAAATTGTGTGATCACAATTACTTTTTATGCTACAGTATGACAATATCAACAGAATATTTGTCAAATCGAGCATGCAAATGTTTAGCTTATAATTAAACAATTCCAAATATTACTATTGTTTAAAAAAGCTTCAAAAGCTTTAAAGCTGAACTCGTGCAACTAAGTTCACGGCCGGCGGCCACCCAGCACGTAAAATAATAAAATGCAATAATATCACTTAGCGACCGACATAAATTACGATCAAGAAAAAAGATATTTCTTTTCAGCTATCGTAAATTACGTTTAAATAATTTTCAATTAAGCTTAAGACTGTACGTCTACTTAACGATTTACGATTAACAAAACAGTTCGATGGTATTTACTGCCTTAAAAGGAAAACTTATATCGCGTCTGACATTTCACGGAAGGAGGAATTTCAAAAGATTTAAGTCAGTAGGCACCGTGATGCTAATTGAATTTTTCTTTGTAAATGAGAACTGAGGTCGGCGAAACATGGCGGTAGCGGTCACTGACTCCCTGTCAAAAACTTGTCATTTTCTATATAAACCGCGATTGACAGTGAAGTGTCAGATGTTGTCAATCGCGGCTTTGTATAGAAAATAACAAGTTTTTGACAGGGAGTCAATGACCGCTATCCCCATGTTTCGCCGAGTACAGTTTAGTCTTTGTCTACGCGGCTCTTGGTTATTAAGTACAGTACGTCCCATGAAAAGCAATTAGCTTCATACTTATTACTAGCTTTTGCCCGCGGCTTCGCTCGCGTTAAGAAGTAAAATATATATTATTATTAATTAGGTTTCAAAGTCTTAGCCCGAGCCTCGAAGGCTTAAAATTGACAAAGTTTCACACACACTTTCATCTTCTATTTTATCGCCTTGGGAATAGAATTGATCAAAATACTTTCTTAGCGGATGCCTACGTCATATCATCTACCTGCACGCCCAGACCGATCCGTCCAGTGGTTTGGGCTGTGCGTTGATAGATAACTATGTCAGTCACCTTTAGTTATAAATATTTAGATATTATTTTACTTTAGAACCTAAACTATTATATACAGGGTTCACTTGACGGAGAGAGAGAGTATACCGCTGGCACAGCATAGGGAAGAAAGCAGAGCTCTCTATCAGCACAGGGAAGGAAGCAGAGCTCTCTATTAGCACAGGGAAGGAAGCAGAGCTCTCTATCAGCACAGGGAAGGAAGCAGAGCTCTCTATTAGCACAGGGAAGGAAGCAGAGCTCTCTATCAGCACAGGGAAGGAAGCAGAGCTCTCTATTAGCACAGGGAAGGAAGCAGAGCTCTCTATCAGCACAGGGAAGGAAGCAGAGCTCTCTATTAGCACAGGGAAGGAAGCAGAGCTCTCTATTAGCACAGGGAAGGAAGCAGAGCTCTCTATCAGCACAGGGAAGGAAGCAGAGCTCTCTATTAGCACAGGGAAGGAAGCGGAGCTCTCTATCTACCTATACCGCGAGGAGAAAATGCATCTCGTGCAGTTGTCACTTCTGCTCAAATGCGGCTCGCATTCCAGGATGTGTTTTTTTTTTCAGCCAGTTCATTTGACAGTCCAGCTTACCTAGTTTTAATTTGATAGATACCCATATGGAGATAAAAGGTATATTATAGATACGGCATATAATAAAATATATAATTTATCTAGTATCACACCGTAAAACTCAGTTTCAGGGATGCTCCGAATCTAAATATCTCGAACGTAAAATTTATGATCGCATATTTTGATGGCGGAGGACGTCGCCAAATGTGCCTCGAAAAACTTCCTTCGCACGTAAAAAGGATGCGACAGAATAAATATACAGCACCCTTTTTGTCTACGAGCCGGGTTTTTTCTGATGCCCCATAAAATGCCCCAATAAATATGTAAATCCCGGCTCGCTTCGGGTTTCACTTTCGGGTTCGACTTAATTGCGACAATTGTGGATGTCAACGGCCTCTGTATTTAAAATTGGATGAAGCTACCTTATAGTTGTTTAATTTATGTGGAGAAAAAACATTAAAATTAGCAAAAGAATTACATTTTTTTAGAAAATTATGTCGTACATTTTGTTAACTTTGATTAATACCAAGGCTGTCCTTAAAAATAGCAATAATTTTTATAAGTGTGAGTAACTTTCAGACGTTTTTGAAAATACCAAAAATCTCTACATTTTTCAATACTTCACTTTGATTATCTCTTTTAAGGCACATTGCCAGAAATATATAATCAAAGATTTAATCCAAATTACAAATAAACCTAAAATATAAGTGATTGTATAAGCTTTGTTTAGAAGAGTTCGGCAATAATTGTACGGGCGATGGCTGCATCGATCCGCCCGGGCCGGCCCTCCACCCCACTCCGGTATAATTAGATTCTACACTCTACGTATACTTAGAGAGGGATTCCGAATCGTAATTTGGTAAATGTTTGTAGAACAAACATTTACCCTATTTACCAAGTACAGCTATACTTACTAGGGAAATCTGATTTTTACCAATAATGAAAATCCCTAAAATACCTACGTCATTTATTAAAGCATTTTGTTTCTTACAAAATGAAACTACACATTTTTTTCGGACAAGAAATCCCGCCAGGACCGTATATTTTTCCGCGATCAAAAATAGCCTATGTCTATCCCCGTGCTCTAGGGTGGAACATAATATAATTATTTTGACCGAATGTTCAGTAGCTTCATACGGTCATGCCTCATCAGTCATCACTCATCAGGCATATTTTTCCGCCGCGTCTGTACCACTCATAACGGTCTTAAGTCGGGTAATTTGTTCGCAAAAGGGTACAAAACGATGCGAAAACTCTTTACATTTTTTCCTAATGAACGGCATTGATCGTGGGGCCATAAGCGCATAATTTACGACGACCCGCGGGTTCTGCGCTCCGAAGGTGTGTTATTTATATGCCTTTTTTATTTATACCCCCATTTTTCGCAGCTCGTAAGGGGCATTAAGGTGTGCGCATACTGAATGACCTGGCTGAAAAAATAAGAATCATATTTTATTCACTTGCAGTGGTCTAACGAAATCAAGAGCCGGTAGTCGGCCGGAGCCGGCCATCTAATAGGACAATATTATTCTAAAAATTTTTGCATTTTAACCAGCGAAGCAACCATGGCTACTATTTGACTGATAAAAAGCTTAAAAGTTTCTTGTTTATAATAGCTTGTATAAAATTACATTTATGAATTAAGAACTAATACAGGGTGTATTTGCACTGAAATTAGTTTATCGTGCGTCTTAGATAGTAATTCATCCAAATTTCAATCGGATTTTATCCAAATCGATTTAGCGGTCCGTTACACATATTTTTGTAGCCTTGTAAAATCCATGAGTTATTCGTATAATTCTATTTCAGGTGATTGTAGAACGAACGCAATTATTAAAGTAGTAAAACTAAAAATTGGTCACCTACAATATTATTCGTAGCCTACAATGGATAATATGTTTCCTGTGAGATACCGCGCGTAATTGTTATTGCCGTTTGATTCCTAATAAAGTTGACAACTACGAGCGCCCTGAGTGTAATGAACTACTGAGTGCATAAATAAATACAGGTAACAAGGTTCCTAGACAAAATACCTTACCGATTAGAAATCGAAAAAGTATAAGTAAGTTCTTTTACAATGCCAATAAGTTCAGTTTCAATATCAAGTATTTTCAATAATATTTTTGATTTTGGTATATCAAAGAAGATAATACCTATATGTAACTAACAAAAGGATTATCAAGAAAATTCTATACATTCTGTAATTACTAATTAAGTACAAACTTCACCAATGCTTTTTAGGATTTATTTTATTTTATTAATTCTAAATTAAAATAGTTTAGTAAAAATATGCTTATTAGTTATTTTCATTTCTAAAAAAAAAAACTTGAAAAAATGTATGTCACTGCTCAAGATTAACATGGATACAAGCTTTTGCTTTATCTAAAAGTGTGTTCAGTGCTCCACATATTTTGTATCTACTATCCATGTTAGATTTTAAGCACAACAAATTCGAATATAGATTATATTTCACGTGTCACTTTAAGAAGCATTAAAGTTCCCATTAACATTTATGTAATATTCATGATTCACCCACACAAGATAAATCCGCCCTCCATCCCAAACCATTATGCTTTTCGTGAACTCTAAAGAATATTAAGCTGAACATAAGAGAATATTAAGCCGTATATAAAGCATAAAGCTATGTTACAATGTATCACATTTTAATCCGACGTGTCGGCGATGATTTATTTTCAAGTGGATTGTGCTCGCACTTATATTTTTTAGGCGTTTTACGTTTCGCAACTTTGTAACACTAAATATGGCGTATTAAATCGCATAAAGAAAACAGTGTTTTCAGAAAATAGTTGGGAATAATGGGAGGACATAAGAACCTCGTAACTTCGGCACATAAATTTTGTGAACGGTTTCAAAAGAACGGTGAGAGAATTGTTAATAAAGATATAGAGCGTATTATGGTGTCACTATGGTGTATTAGCGACGTTTTATGATCACGGTGTGAATGGAACGTCGCGATTTCGTTCATCGATATACAATTAATCAAACTGCACATAATAGAAGTCGATATTAAATTTTGGTGGTGATGTGAACATTAGCGCTCATAAACACCATTATAACACACGTATGACGTAGCGCAGGGCTAGAGTATCCGTGAAATTTTGTAACCTTAAGCACAAGCAAGTTGGTTACGCTCACATATTAGTAAAATTCATTTTTAAAGGCTTTTAAAAATGCTATTTAAAGGACTTAGTAGGTACTACACAATATCCGTATTAAATGATAGTAAAACAGGATTTAGTAACTCTGGTGCCATCAGTTTCTCTTCTGCAGCAGGTAATCTATGTAGCTATTATGTATCTATAACACTAACAACAAAATGTACAAGTCAAAAGACTAAACATTTTGTTTTAAATTTTCCACTTTTAATTTTTTCGAGACTAATGATTTAAGTTAAAATTTACAAAAGCGAAAAGATCGAGCCATTTGCATATCTAGAGTCGTACCCGCCAAAGCGAATACCTAAGCCGGCACATAAGTTTTGAAGTAAAATACCCGTAAGTATATACTGTGGAACATTACAACGGTACCTATCTCAAACCGGCAGTAAATGTCGCGAGCAGGATAATATTTTACGGCTTACGTCGAGAGGCGGGTTCCCTTATCTCGCACATGTGGACCAATTTATCGTCGGAACCCACCGACCCACCCAGATTATAGATATGGAATCTTATTTCAAACTTTGAAATATAAAGTTGGTAGGTAAAAAACTTTGTTGGTAAAAAATTTGAAGAACAACGAAGCTATTTATGTGTATGGTTCATCTTCTATCAGCTATCTGGTTGAATCAGGTTGTAATAGTCTAACATGTTTTGAAAAAAAAAACCGTTTCGCAGAAAAAACCTGATTCATGCAAAAAGATAAAGAGGATGGTTTTATGAAATTTAATTCATCAAAGGTGTAAATCCTGGAATATCAATTAAAACAAACTTTTTTTGCCAAATGCATAGAGAACAATTATTAAGTTTAACACATTTTTTTTCTTATCAACTTCAAGGTTTGACTTTTCGTAGTAGGTATATAATATAGTGTTATTATCGTTATTCAAGAATTTTAAGAAACTATTAATTTCATTGATTCTATTTAAATAGTGTATCGAATCGTGGACTCCTAAATGCAGAGTGCCAGACTTTTACCGAAGTTTACTTATATACATTTTGTATTTAATTTTGTTCAAGTTAAGGGTACTTGCAAAAAAGTTATTAGGTAATAGTTATAAATATTTTTAAATAGCGCATATATCACAAATTCCTACATTAATAAAAATATCTTTGATCAAAAAAAATAAAAGTTAAGAAGAAGGATGCTATCTTTATGATATCTTTTATGTTTATTGTTAATTGTTTTGTTTGGGCTCTTTTAATTGTACGTTATAAGGTGCAAACGTATAATAAATATTAATAAAACATTAATTAAATTAATAAATCATACGCGAAAATTGGGTCACGTTGCAGGTTTTAGCGGGAATCCGAGGTTTATTGTGGTTATAAAACTTGCAAGTCCACTACAATTTAGTTCAAATAACAGAAAGGTTTTTGCAGTGAAGACTCCCAAATTAGTGGATAACCCATACAAATAATATAAATGCGAAAGTGTGTCTGTCTGTCCGTCTGTCTGATACCACTTCGCGCCCAAACCTCTGAACCGATTTTTCTGAACTTTGGTATCGAAATACTTTAGAGTCCCGGGAAAGGACATAGAATACTTTTTATCCTGGAAAAATGTACGGTTACTATCGGGCGAGCGGGCGTCATCTAGTTTGATATAAATATTTCTTTATAAAGTTATCCACCAATTGAAATATAATTTTAAGAATGAATATGTTCGTGAACACACTGATTAGGTACCTACTAATAAACCGGTTTAGTATAAAATCTCCTAAAAAAATTCTATCTACCGACTACCGCAGCTGCTTCTTCCACAAGAAGCGTGTCTGTTAATGTACTGTTCGCAACACATTACATCTGTCCTACAATTTTACAAATATAGATTAAAAAATTATTATTAACACCATAGACACGAAAATAAAAATAATTGAAATCGTCGCAGATCTAAGATATAATTAAGATATTAAACAACGCCGATAAGGACATGTGCGAGTATTTTGTTGACACATAAATAACATTTTAACTACGTTTATTATTTTAATAAATTGTGTTAATGTTTAAATAAAATAGTCGTAAAATAATTATAAGCATAATCATGATAAATTGTATAATGTTCTTTATTCACTCTCGTAATTTTTTATGACTTTTATTCGCTAAAGATCCGACGTCAAATTAACTGGTCATTAAATAAATTTAATTATTCTTAATTTATGAGATCCTAACATTATTTAAATATTTTGATAATTATTTGTAACTAAATAAGACGATATTAAACAAACACCCAATACTCAATAGATTTATTAATTTGTCCTTGAAAGGATTAAATTAAAAGTTACACACCTGTATTATTTGTATTTTTTAAATATGTATAAGCAGGCATTTATAATTTAATAATATGGCTTCCTGAATACTGCTAAGCAGTCATAAATACAATGGATATTCCGTATTAGGTTTAGTTAGTAATAAAGTTTCAAAGAACTGCAAAAAAGTTAACTTTTTGCAGGTCTTTGAAACTTTGTAGTTGCTTACAATGCTATTTAACAAGTGTGAACAGAATCGGTACTTTAACCATACATAGAACTCTACTTTAAAGTGCATCTCCTCTTACACTTGTCAAGAACACTTTCATAGTTCTAAAGGTGAAACTATTTTAATGACAGGTTACAAAACGACTGGTAGAACAATAATGATAATCTGACTACTTTCATACATCACAAGTAACATTAAATTGATTGGAGTTTACTCCTTAAGAATCGATTTTCATATATAAGGCGCCCGGTATGAGAAAAGTCCGAGGGGTAAAACCTACTAACAAGTAACGAAAAATCGTGTCACGTTTTTTGGTGCGCACCATTAGTGCGCAACTTTCTAATTTGGCTGTGAGTGTATTAAGACCATAAAGGTAATATACCTATCGGAATATTATATTATATTATTATATAATTATATATATATATATATATATATATATATATATATATATATATATATATATATATTTTGGAGCTGTTTTTTTTTTTTATATTATTATATAATATTATATTCCGATAGGTATATTAACTTTATGATTAAAACGTACATATGGTATGCTGTATAGGCGACTATACCTATATACTATATGTTATTGGGCTTGTTTGTTTCTATCAGTGTCGATGTATTTATATTGCTATACTCGTACTTAAGGAGTAAACTCCAGTCGTGCGTCGGAGCTGACACACTTTTTTTTATTTTAATCTTTTCATATAATAAACTCATTTTTCTAACAGCAAGTTATAATATTGTATGTTTGACTTTCTTAAAGTTCCAAATTTTAAAGAAATAATTTTTGTACCATAGGAAATCAAGTAAATATGCCAGAAATATTATTTAACGTGGAACGGAAAAAAGCTTGCATAATCTGCAACATAATTTATAAAATGGTAAGTTAGGTAAGTTACGTAATAATAGAGAATACTATTGTTACATTGCAGTGCCTCAAAGGATCTGTGTTCTTTCATATTTTGTCTCAATTCTTATTTTGGAACATTTTTATGACAGCTTGGGGTCGACGCCATTTTGTTTTTATTTTTATACAAGTTACTAACTTGAACCGCAGTTGAAATCTTTACGGTGCAGTGCTTGAACCATTGAACTTCCTAGTAACTTGGTTGTCACTAAATAGTTACAATAATAATATAGACGCTAACAAGTTTAAACACAATTTTGGACTCTAGTGACTAGAATTCAAACTGTCGACCCATTCTGATGAGTCGGAAGTTTTCTGGAACTACGTTATTAACTGTAATGGGAACGTACCTGTAAAACTTCACTCGTATTTTCACGTGCACATAATACCAAAACATGGAATTTCAATATTCATTATACGTTGAGTCTCGTTTGTGTTTGAAATTGGACTAAAAGGTCGGAGTGTGGACTGTGGTTCCGAACGAGTTATATGACACGTCAATAAACCGAACCGCATCTATTACGGCCCAGCCTTACACAGCTGACGGATTTTAAATAAACTTTATGACCTAACCTTTTGGATATTGACCCAATTTTTAATTTGAATCATCTGTGCTGTATTTTACAGTACTATCCATACTAATATTATAAATGTGAAAGTGTGTCTGTCTGTCTGTTACCTCTTTACGCCCAAACCACTGAACCGGTTTTGCTGAAATTTGGTATGAAAATACTTTGAGTTCCGGGAAAGGACACAGCATACTTTTTATCTCGGAAAAATTTTGTCGCGACTGGGTTGCGGGCGTCATCTAGTTATTAATATAAGCGACGAAGGTAAAAGGAAGGGTAATATTTTTGAAAGCTTAGCAGTCTACGTAATATGTTTGATCATGTTCACCGTAGCTGAATTAAAATTACTGATTTGATTTAAAAAATGAGATACTAATTCGTAGGATCACGTTGATTGTTTTTAGATTTTGAGCTATGCAGTATGCAGTATGCCTATAAGTTATAACTCTTTTATTTTGGAAGGAATAATGTTGCGACAGGCTTGTAACCCATCAATGGGGGTTAGTTAAGTTTTCCTCAATCGAAAGAAGGGTATGACAAAAAGTGGTCAATGGTTACACTTAGGTCTTGGTGGATGGTGAAATCTGAATTAAGCCACAGATACTTCAGACAAATACTGTCTAAACTCTTAGCTTGCCCTTAAATTCTTTAGTAAGGAGATGTACACTTTTGTTTATAATATTTGTTCAATACTGTTAACTTGTTACTGACACGCTGGCGTAACTGCAAAGAGTAACAGAGAGACCGCCGTACAAATAAATATTTAACGACAAATATCGGTCCTAAAGTCTCGTGTATACTAAATATTGAAAATCATTTTTGTTAAGCCGGCACAAAACGCTCAAACAAAATATGCAAACAGTCCGTATGTGCACGGCCTATTAACAGATCTTGACTGCTTTAGGAAGCGCGTTCGGGATCGGGAAATTGAGCTTTAAGACGGGGTGGTAGGGGTGATTTTGTGTTGATCGGTAAAGTGCATTCACTGAATCGTACAGCGTTTATTGCACCCGCTGGCAATATATTCCGAGTTAACATTTGACTAATTTGAGAAGTACAATCATAAAGGCCCAATAAGCTGCACTTAAATTAAAGCAATTAATAAAATCTTACAATGTAACAGCTTTTTATGAAATTGTATCATTTATGGATAAGCCTCAGTAGACCTCTTTTACTCTCGTTCTATTCTCAATCATATGAATGTAGAATACTTTACAATACTAGAGAGTAGAGCCCGATTTTTGTGAGTTTTCTTGACTGAAGTTTATCTATTAACTAGCGTTTTTATTCGGCTAGTGTTAAAATAAGGCTAAGTGCCGGATAGGCTATCCACAACTTTTTTGACAGATTCTCCATACTCCATCTGTCAAGTTAAGTAGTGGATAGCCTATCCGGCACTTATCAGGAAGTGGTGAAACAGGCCCTTAATCAATAAGGCTATTGAATAATAATGAACTAGGAGTTATCACATAATAATCAAAACATAACTTACTGTTTACAAATTAGAATAATAACTTACTACCGCGGTAGAGTTTGCTTCAAAAATCATATAAATCTAGGCTCTACATCACTTATCATCAAATTACACTTCAAGCATTTATACTTTGATACATTTTCTAGCACAAGTACGTGTATTACTAACAAGTACACTACCAATACTGGCCCTTACCTTACCTAATACCCTTTACTATCGTTTTCACTTTTAGCACCAAAATAAGCGTCTTAGTTATGCAAATCAGCTTGCAAACAGTAGCAGTGAAGGGTTTACGAAAAAAAGAAAAAAAAAATGAAAGTGAAAGCCTGGTGGCATATTGCCACGCTTCCTTTTAACTATTGTCACAATAAATATTTACGCTCCGATATGCAAAAGAGGTTATTGTTGAGACTACCGAATTCTTTTTTTTCCAAACAACCCTTCCGCTGTTTTGGTTTTGTTTATTTTTTTCTTTTTGTTGCGTAGATGTGTCGAATTGGGTGTTAAAATAAATATTACGTTTCGTCTGAAGCGAAAAAAGGTGATATTTATTTGCTAAGACAAAGGGATTTCGATTTCATTTATACTTTAGTGTCAGTCGGCCTGGCCTTCAAGAAGGTATAGATTTATAAAATGTTTTCCGAAGATTGTTTTAATGCTTACTTAAAAATAGGGGCACCCTATCCACCATGAATGAAAAGGACATAAAAGATCCGCCTGATTTTTGTAGAGGCTCAGCATTTTGCGTAGTAGTCTCGGCTATACCTAAAATGTTACCGTTGTAGGTATACTTGGTGCGGTTTAATCAAAATCGTTCAATATGATTTTCATTATCTAACTATTTTGATTTTGAATTGAACGAAGAACGAAGGAGATTGAACAGACACACATTCGCATTTATGATTTTAATATGGATAGGCGATAGTAGGAATACTGTACTTACTGACCATACTTTTATATTATGTTGTGCCAGACAGCTTACTTCGAAAGTAGCAATAAGTTTCTTAACTTTCTCGTCTTTTTATAATTGAAGCCTTAATAAAGTAAAAAGTGGCTACTCAGTACTGACTAGATCATTTGGAAATCATAAAATCGTAGCAGTTAGTACTCGTATAATAGTTAATTAATTTAATTACATCGGTAAATTACGATTGTAATCGTAAAAAACGCTCAATGCTCAACAATATTCGTTAACAGTTTTGTATCTGATTTTGAAATCAGGTAGCTAGTCTAGATATCACGGTTCCTGAGATACAGCCTGGTGGGAAACAGACATGTCGAATGATTGAAATTTGATATATTTTGGCAAGTTTACATTGACCAACAACGAACGGTAAGCCATTTTGGTATAATATACCTGGTATGTAGCTAGCTATATTAATTTATTGACATAATATACCTGATATTGTCTAGACTTACACGAACATAGTTCATATCATCAATTCATATTCCAAAGGTTTTTCCAACTTTCCATGCGACAGTATTTACGGGTGCTGGAAAGTAGACGAAAGTTCGGAAAAAAGTGCTCCTTCCACCATCCGTAACTGCTCAAAACTATGTTTTATCTTCTCGGGATTCCACCGATAAGTGATATTTTAAGCGGTGATGATGATGCTAGACACAATTTTGTTCAATCCGAGCAAACAACGTCTTGCAGTATATCCTTCGGATCGAACTTGTATTAAACTTTACGACAGGGTTCGGTGTGTCATAAATTTTAAATAAATCCATGTGGACATCGCTGAGACAATTCCGTTGGAATGGAAAATTATTTATTTATAAAATACGACATGGGATACGACTGACTGAGGACAGAGTAGTTATGAAGAGTAAACTACTGAAAACATCTAAACCTCAGTCTTTTAATAAACTTATAAGATTGACTTTTCAATCGTTATTTGAATGTTATTGGTTAACTTAATCAATACCGCAAGTGAACAGTTTTACTATCGAAAGCTAAGATATCTTCCATACTTAAGTATTTATTAAGATTTTATAGAGTCGAAAGTTCATTGCGCCAAAATGAGTTTGTTTTTGTTTCCAATTCGTTAGCTTAGGCAGGTTCTATAGCCTGAAAGGCATAATTATTGTTACTTGTAACCTAGTGGAAATGGGTATTACATCGATTAGTGAAGTTACCGGTTTTTCTTGTTTTCTCAAATTTTCAAATAACACCAAACTTTGTACAATTAGTGAGTAGTTTATTTTCCTAAGTTAATTGAAGTATGTAAGTAGATTTCAACAAAACTTGCATTTTTTATATAATTTTGGTGGAAATTTTTGTTTTAGATTAGAGATTAGGTGTTTGCGGGAAACTGGTACGACAACAACCACCTAGACGAGTTAGCTTGTGACAGAATGATCAATGAAGTGAATGGCGTATTTTTTATGCTTCAGGAATCAATGGTATTTTGTAAAAATAATGTTTTACACACCCTCTTACCCACCAAAATTATAAAAAAGGGATAGTTTTCAGCCTTGCCGCGCAAAAAAGCGGTTTGGAAAATCCAGTCATATATAAAGTTATGAAAATTAAATTACTATACAAATGCATACAAATAGAAGAACCTAGGCCCAAGTCCCAACACAGCTCACATAGTGAGTGTAGAGGTGTAAGATCAGCTAAGTCGCGTCGCCGGGAACAATTAGCACTCTCCGCAAACACCCGGCTATCCTATTAGGAGTAATGTACTGAGTACCGTCAGCAAAAAAGTATGAAGACAATTTTCTGAACTTAATAGAAATGCTCGAAACTTTTAAATCAATGAAGATTGTACTAAATGATGCTGTGAAAAACTGATACATAATATTATCAGTTATTTA
This sequence comes from Polyommatus iphigenia, assembly GCA_963422495.1. NCBI lineage: Eukaryota > Metazoa > Arthropoda > Insecta > Lepidoptera > Lycaenidae > Polyommatus > Polyommatus iphigenia. The sequence goes on from OY730179.1 coordinate 10,965,997, forward strand.
AGAATTGAGAAAAGTATTTCATTGACATTTATAAGTAAAGCAAAAGTCCTGAAATTTTTGATGAAAAAAAAAAGTATCTATCATTGATTTAAAGTATATTTTTCTATTACTTATAAATGTGTAGTACTAGTACGTGCTTCGCTTTATATGCATAGGCTATGCGTCATATGTAAGCGAGAAAATAAATATACTTAAATTTTTCTTCTACCACTACAAAAGTTCACGCTGGCAAAACACTTTGTTACCACGGGATGTGAGCCAACACGCGAGTGGCACGCTTACCAATATTCTGCAATACTTTTGTTTGTCGACGTGTTTTAGTTTACCCAGGCTTTACTGAAAGATTGCATAATTTACTTCTCTATATTGTGTTGAGCTTTGAAAGGATTTGGTCTTGGAAACATAATTGGAATCAATATTTTTTTTACATTTTATGCAAAGCTTTAAATTGTTTAAACCTTATAAACCCTTCAACAGTCGTCTAAGACCTAATTCACCATCCAACCAAATCTTCCTACCAATAACCTAATGTAAAATGCCTATATGAACTGACTATGCAGAATACAGATTTTTCTATATTCTTTTCTATCATTAATAATTAATTATCTGAATTAATCACCTAATCAATGAAGGCGAATTCTGGTCATTAATCCTATTGAAGTTAATTCACTGTTTGCAGAAGAAAAAAACCGACTTCCAAGGTAAAAACAATAGTAATATGAACTAAAAAGAATTAAATAACTCTTACTCTTTAATAGTGCCTTTTTCAGAATTCGTCGAAATCTCAACTATTTCTGTACATAATACAGTCTTCATTACTTTGAAGTCGGTACCAGCTAATTTAAGCGTGAGTTCAGTAATGTCAGAATATCTGAAACTTTTAGGACTGGTACCGACTTCAAAGTAATGAAGACCGTAGTATGTACAGAAATAGTTGAGATTTCGACGAATTCTGAAAAAGGCACTATTATAGAGTAAGAGTTATTTAATTATTTTTAGTTCATATTACTATTGTTTTTACCTTGGAAGTCGGTTTAAATTTTTTTGTTAAAAATAATAATTTCACTCTTTTTAGTTATCTGCAAAATAAGGCTTTATGCATAAATAACCAATACGAAATATGTTAACTATTCACATTATGTTACTGTAAGCAAAATTGTGGTAAATGCTTGCAGTTATCTAAGCGATGCTGCAATTTCCAAACTTTTATCTTTAAAGGTTCAGGAGTTCTGTTCAGTGCCTTTGGACCAAGAGACACATTCTTATGAAATTTCTCTTATTCGTAACATATGTTTAACTTACTAGAAACAACATCTTAACCACTATGAGTGTTTTAATAAATTTCAAGGATTTCCCTCGATTGCTCATAGATCCCATCACCAGCTCACCACTGTCGTAATTGTTATACAAAATTATTTTTTAACAAAAAATTAAAACCGACTTCCAAGGTAAAAACAAAAGTAATACTTACTTATTCTTAATCTAAAAAGAATCAAATAATTATTCTTATTCCTTATTATAGTGGTGTCTTCAGACTTCGCCTAAACCTCAACTATTTCTGTACTCAATCTTCGTACTTTTGAAGTCGGTACCAGCCCGGAAAAGTTCTGAAATCCTTGACATAGCAATTACGCTAAGGTAAGCTGGTACCGACTTCAAAAGCATGAAGATTGAGTACAGAAATAGTTGAGGTTTAGGCGAAGTCTGAAGACACCACTATAATAAGGAATAAGAATAATTATTTGATTCTTTTTAGATTAAGAATAAGTAAGTATTACTTTTGTTTTTACCTTGGAAGTCGGTTTTAATTTTTTGTTAAAAAATAATAATTTTACCCTTTTTAGTTACATAATATGAGACGACAAGGCTATAATATGTATTATAGCTTGTTGTCTTAGAGTTGTACATATTACTAGCGGTCCCCCGCGGCTCCGCCCGCGTGGATGTCGGTTACGGCTGCAAAAAGCCTACCCAGGAAAGACTCGGTCATCAAAATGATTCCCAGGTCAATTCACAGACTCCGACACTGACATCGACGACGCGGACGCAGTCATTATCCGAAGGGTGTACAGTGCACACTGCACAGATTGTCTTCCTCCCGCAAGCAAGCGCATCCCGCTTATTGACGCCCACTATCGTAATATTTTAATTTTGCCATAATTTCAAAACCAAACGTCCCATTTGTATCATTCAGAGACCAAATTTTATCTACATAAACTGTACTTAGTGATGAAATAATTTATTTTGATAGGGATTAATGGCATGAGTAAAATAAACGCGTTTGAATGTTGTCCAAAAAAATTCAAGATTTTTAAATTAAAAAATGGTTATTGTGCCTCACTCGACATAGATAAGTATAGTGTGTCGCGGACTTTTTTGTAGATATTTATAAGATCTATAATAATTAGAACATTTTATGGTTCTATCTTTTATAGTTTCGGCAGCGTACGCAAAATAAGTAACTTTTCTGGTTGATTTTTTCACCTGGCGTCCGAAAAACCCAAATATCTTACGAAACCCTATTTTTTCCAAAATTAAATTTAGCCTTTGTTCAGCAGAAATAATGCAGGATTTGCTTGGAGTAGTTTAAATAAAAATCCTCAAAGTTGTATCTATAAGGATTCAAAAGTTCTGTTGGGTACCTTCAGAACCAGGGTATATCCTGGTGCAAAATCTTACTTTTTGGTAGTATATGCCTAAAATACTTCAGAAAAAATCAAAATCACCATATGTTCCCATATAAATTTCAAGGAGTCCCCTCGATTCCTCATGGATTCCATCATCAGATCACCATTTTTGTGAATATGGTACTAGCCTCGGATTCAACCCTGTACAACAACAAAAGAATCATGAAAATCGGTCCATAAACGGCGAAGTTATGGTTGAACATACAAAAAATATATATATATATATATATATATATATATATATATATATATATATATATATATATATATATATATATATATATATATATATATATATATATATATATATATATATATATATATATATATATATATATATATAAACAGACGAACATATAACCTCCTCCTTTTTGGAAGTCGGTTAATTAAGATTATATCCTATACAGCAACACGAGAATTTTGAAAATCGGTCCACAAACAGCGAAATAATCACTTATAATACCACAAGAGCTTCAAAATTATCGGGTATTTCCCGATAGGTTCGTTGCAAACAAATGAAGGATTCAAGTTTTTCACGATCACGATTTCACGAGCGCGAAGCGCGAGTGATTTTTTAACCTGAAAAACTTGAATCCTTCATTTGTTTGCAACGAACCTATCGGGAAATACCCGATAATTTTGAAGCTCTTGTGGTATTATAAGTGATTATTTTTCCGTCCCAAATGTCGGCCAATAGAATTGCACCATGAGACGAAATGTACAGTTAACAAATAAGAATTTGTACCTTCCTTATAGTCTTCTCCATCCATTTTCTTCATATTGTAAGCGTAATCTTTCATAATGTTTGCCAATTGCGCTTCACTCGTTTCAGCACTCAATGTGTATTCCCTCTCAGTACAAAAAGTAGTAAATTGGTTCCAAACTGTTTTTTTTGCCTTCTCCGTATTAATGGGAACATTTCCTTTGACTTTTTTATCGATGGTGGACAGAGAACAAACTCCAAATCGACTCATTTTCATGCAAAATCTCCAATTTTCACAATTGAATTCAACCTGTCAGTTTGACGTGTGGTTAATTTGACTGGATCATGTTTTGTTTTTTATATATAGCAACGACCAGAGAAAATTTTCAAAAAATTATCAGTATAATACCATGTAGGTTGTACCACGTGACGTCGAATGGTGCAATTCTATTGGTCGATATTTGGGTCGGAAAAATAATCATCAAAAACATTTTCTTAGATGCAAAATATCACGAAAAGTACCAATAATTTGGTCATAGTGTGATGACCCATGGTATAATTTTAGTTGTGATGATGATGATCAATCAAATTGATGTGCTGGCTTATGCTTTCAGTTGTTTAAACAACGCCGAAATCCCCGAACCTGTACCTATAAGCATTCAAAAGTTCTGTATGGTACCTTCGGATCCAGGGTACAACCTGGTGCGAAACCTTATTTTTTGGTAGCACCTACCTTGAATGCTCCAGAAAAAATCAAAATCACTATATGTTTCCATACAAATTTCAAGGAGTCCCTTCGATTCCTTAAGGATCCCATCATCAGATCACCACTTTTGTGAACATGGTACCAAATTCGAGTTAAACCCTATACATACAACACAAAAATAATTTTGATAATCGGACCACAAACGGCTGAGTAATCGATGAACATACAAAAAAAAAAAAAAAAGATACATACAGCCTCCTCCTTTTTGGAAGTCGGTCAATAATACTAGCTTGTAGGTACCCAGCACAGAATTATTGTCAACATAAAAAAAAACATTCCAATAAAAATCTTTGCATATTTGATCAATTTAACAAAACCTCGAAAAGGATTATATTAGCTATAATTTATGAAGATTAATTATCATCATAACGAGGCAAAATATGTTATCATTTCTATGATCTTCTACAATTATTAATTTAACCCAAATACGGCAAAGAAAAAGACAGTGTTAAATTATTAGCCAGATCATAATCATTGAAAGAACTAGCGTAATAATTTAGTTCGTCAAATAGGAATTGAAGCCTTTTACATCGTGATTATTAGTTGTTACCCTTATAATGCCTTTAAGGCCATCCGGTTTTCGACATGGATTTGTCATTACGTACTTAACGATATAAATATTCATACATTTTAATGTTTTTGATACTTGGTTTTTTTTGTATTTGAGGAATTTTAGGGTCAAAACTTAGGAATGGTACAAATGGCTTTAAAGTTACTGCTAAATAGGTACTTTTAAGCACTACTTTTAATTTTTATTTTATCATAATTAAGAACTTTTTTTTTAACGGTCCCTACTGCAGGATTGTTCCCTCTTCCGAAGGGAAGAGCCAATTATTTACAGAGTTCGTTTCATCCAGACAGTTTTTTTTAAACTTAATTACAAAATATTATATTTGTTCTTTACAATTTGCATTTTTACAATCTACACCAATAAATTCTGCAGAGTTTGTTTGTTTGTTTGAACGCGCTAATCTCAGGAACTACTGGTCCGATTTGAAAAACTCTTTCAGTATTAGATAGTCCATTTATCGAGGAAGGCTATAAGCTAAATTTTATCACGCTAAGACTAATAGGAGCGAAAAAATAGAGGAAAATGTGGAAAAAACGGAGGAAATTATTTGAAAGGGCTTATCTCAGGAACTACTGGAGCAATTTTTCTGTTTTTTGGGTTAGATAGGAAGTAGAGCACGTGAAGGATCATAGGCTATTTTTTGTAGACTAATTTGTCTGTGAAATATCTAATTTACGCGGGCGAAGCCCCGCGGAACGTCTAGTATACTAATAATTCTTATCTTAATTTAGAACTTAAGTGGGTACATTTAATGTTGAAGTAAGTTACTTAAGGTTTATTTTCAATAAAATACTATTAATTAGGTTTAATTTGTAGGGCATCTAAAAATCTAAATACACTATAATCTAATTGTGTGATTTTTTTATTGTGCCATAATATTTTCTTAATCTACTACTGTCTCATTTGCATGTTACTTTAAAAAAAAATCTTTAAAATTTTCGTTTCAACTTTTTTTACAAGTAAGTAAATCCATTGCAGAGTTGGGTCCTCCTGCAGGTAGCTGAGTGATTGATAGCCCACTATCAGGTGCCTTGTGCTTAAGCATATATTTTTTGCCTTTCTGGATAACGTTTTAAACTCATGCAGGTTGTGTGTATGAGGCATGTTTTTTGGTCTCGGAGCCTGTGAATAAATCCATCCTAATTTTATAAATGTGAAAGTGTGTCTTTATGTCTGTACCTCTACACGCCTAAACCGCTAAACCGATCTTGCTGAAATTTAGTCCATACCAAATTTTATTAAGGCCGTCCCCCGAGTAAACGACCTTGACCATACATTTGCCGCGTTGCCGAGATCGCACCAAAACCCTATTTTTTTACTTATCTTAGTTCAAAATTGTCCTTAAAAAAATTTAAAACGGGGAATATGTAGTTTATGATATTGTCGATCTATTGGCGTGTGTTTCAAATAAAAGTAATTTGTAAGTACTAAGGAGATGCTGAATGTATGCTTGAATTTTAATAAACTGGTTTTACTTTGGAAGCTGATATCATGAGTATAATAAACAAAAATAGAAAATTTAAAACGGGGACAGGAATGTTGATATACTGAAGATTATTGCTGTATTTTTATTATAACTTTGTAGCTTTTAAATTATGAGTTTATAAGGCTTTAAATACGGTAAATTACGGAATCTCCGTAGGGAAGGCCCTTAACTATGTCCCGGAACCCAAAGTACCTTCATGAGGTACTTTGGGTTCCGGGACATAGTTTACATTTTATCCCGGAAAAATGTACGGTTTTCGCGCGAGAAACGAATTTTAGTACAACGGAGTTATAGGCCTCATCTACAGCATGACTGGTGAGACATGATCAATCCATGCGTTGAGTAAATAATTATTTAACTTTAAGCTACATTTACTCAGTGTTTAATTGATATATTATTTGTTTATATTTTTTTTCAACTAATATAATAGCCAAATATCACGTCCTCGAGTATTGAACATGTCTCACCAGTCATGCTGTATAACTACACAGTCCAAAAGTTTTCATGAAGATTCGTTGACAGGCAACTAGGTAATTATTTTGTTTTACTATTTTCGGGTCTAACATTACCTACTAGACTAAAGGATCTTCAAGACAGATTCAGATTGGCTGCGATCAAGACATTTTCTTTAGAACATATCTGATTCTGTTGTCAGTAAATTAGTACTTTGTTAAAAACAATGATTATATACCATCACTTTGATCTGGGCTACTGCATTAATATTCTGAAACAAGTTATCTTGTAACTTGTAAGTGAAAACGCTAATAACAGTCCATCTGATTCAACATCATTTCATCAACAATTTATCATCTTCAAATATAATTAACTAAAAATCAATGGAGCTCAATGATTCTAAGAAAATATTATATGAAGTTTAAGGCATGAATTATTCTTATCTGATACAAATACAAAACGAGTCGTATACATTTTACCCAAGCTTTAATACTTTTAATGTAGTAACTTCGAAAAATTGTGTACGCATGTCTGCCGCTAACTAAAAGCAGGCTACGATGCCTGATAAGCTGATGATTTACGACATAATTAAATGCAACCTTACGGTATCAGCATTACCAGTTCCATCAGAGTACACGAGTAGGGAAATACATTAAATTATTTTAATAACTTTGAATGTGGGCTCACCATGTTTGGATGTAGGGGGTGAGCGTTAAGGCAGTCCCCCGAGCAAACGACCTTGGCCATACATTTGCCGCGTTGCCGAGATTGCACCAAAACCCTATTTTTTTACTTATCTTAGTTCAAAATTGTCTTTAAAAAAATTTAAAACGGGGAATATGTAGTTTATGATATTGTCGATCTATTGGCGTGTGTTTCAAATAAAAGTAATTTGTAAATACTAAGGAGATGCTGAATGTATGCTTGAATTTTAATAAATTGGTTTTACTTTGGAAGCTGATATCATGAGTATAATAAACAAAAATAGAAAATTTAAAACGGGGAAAGGAATATTGATATACTGAAGATTATTGCTGTACTTTTATTATAACTTTGTAGCCTTCAAATTATGAGTTTATAAGGCTTGAAATACGGTAAATTACGGTACCTCCGTAAGGAACGCCCTTAAAGTCTTTTGTTACTATGGTAACCATATGGGCCTTCTGGCGAATTACGAATCCTGCACTTGCTCCTTTACTACCAATATTTGTTGTACAGAAATGGCTCTGTAGAGTCTGTACCTAATCTTGGCCTGTAAATCCCGTATTAGAGCAAAACATAATACCAAATATGTAAAATTTAGCTTAACATTTCTAGGCCATACGGACTAGATAATACTAGCTAAAAGCTTAGCTTTGTGAGGGCTTGCGTCGTTACACCTTGACTGAATGATGATAACACGTCTACATAATATAAATGAAAATTAAGCACAAATCAATAGGCGTGATAGTTTTTCCGTAAAGTGTACCACAAAATGTTCAGGTTGGTTAGACTAGGGTTCGCTTCGGTCGCCCAGATTATTTATTACCCGACTGCCGGGAGGTTATGTTTTTAGCGCTTATTTTGTATATGTATTATTTGTATAATAGACTAAATCAGAAGGTCAGTCGCCTGGTTTATAAAGGACCGTATTAAAGTCTGTCGAACACTAGAGCCACTTGCTAGACAAAGTAGTAATAAATTATAATAACTAAGCACCTAATTATATTTTTTGCTTACTAATGATTACTAAGAACTAGTCATGACTTATTGTTAGTCTAACCAGTTGTCTCACAGCTCACGTCTGGTTTAAACAAATAGTCCAGTGACCATTCACAAGGTCGTCACTTAATTGCTCATATTATCCAAAACGAAAATAATATCACCAGTCCGCTTTGCATATAAACAGCGCACGTTTACGTCCAATAAAAGGCGAAAAATGCTATAAAATTATTTAAGAAAATTTTCATAAATTCTTAGCGCATTGCGCACCCTGGGGCCTGGAGGCTGAATAGGGATGAGCCAAGTCGGAGATCGTTCGCCCCGCCCGCTGAGCGCATACCTCCTTTAGCCGCCGCTCCGACCGGCCGCGTCGCGCATAACCTCTAAACCTCTAAACTCCAAACACTCAACCAGCATAAGTGATGACAGTAATCCGAATATAAGTGCAGTGTAGTGATAAGTCACAGGTAAGTGATAATTGTTCTGTCGCATGCCGCTGTTTGCACCGCCAACAGGACTTCGAGTTGGTGTGACAAATCGACACTTCACGTTGAATTTTACTCCAAGGTGAACTTATTTTGTTGATTTATGATCTGCCTAAATATTTCTGTAATTATTAATTATTACCAATAAGGCACGGTTTACGAAATACTTACAATGGTGCCCTTGTTAAAGTAAGTAGTATTTCGTAATTTAGTTCCAGTTTCGGAAAATTTTGAACTTTTCATTTATCTTATTAGTTTTTATTTATCAGACTATAAACAAACATCAAATTAAAAAAGTGAAATGTCTTCAAGTAGACACACACAGATACTTACAAGACTATTGTTGTATATCCTAAGTATGAACAAATGATATGAAAAATACAGTGGCCAAAAAAAAAATTTTGGACACCAAGCCTCATTTGTGACGATCCGTTTTAAAGTAAATACTGTGTTAAAATATAATGACTTTACTTCCAAAACACTAGGAATGAGGGACATAACTTAGTATTTAACTCAGAGTTAACTAACTTAATTTTAACTTGGATTGGCGCGAGATAGGCCTCAGTTAATAACTAACCTTATAACTTTATGTATAAGTATTAAATAAGTTAAGGTTTTAATGCTGAATACTTCTAATATTATGAATTTAATATTTATAGTTTATGCAAGCTGATAATAATAAACATCATAATATCTTATCTTAGCAATTACCAACAAATTTTACAACTTCCTCCTTAACTGTACTATTGTTAGTAAGTGACGTATTTATTATAAAAATATATATTTTTTTAAATCTTATAACAATATTTAAGTGTGAAAAATTTTAATGAATTATAGAATTCCTCTCACTGGTTAGGTATAGTTTTCAGAGGAAAACTATACCTAACCAGTGAGACGTAGGAAGTAGCAATACTGTTTATTTATTTTTTTATTTTCCAATTGTTTCTTTATTTAACAATCGAAAAGTTTTTAATAAAATAAAAAAAAAATAAACTCTCTATTCGAACCTACAAAACAAAAATATATCCAAAAATTAGCAAAAAACTCTAAAGGTCCTTAATGGCGGCCCTGCTAGTAACGTGCAATTTTTTCCTGGCATATTGATTGAGTTGTAAGTAACAGCTTAACATTCCAATATCATAATATTAGTAATTCCAAGTTAATTTACTTTTTACCATATTTTAATTTCATTCATAATCATCACTTAACTACTTGATATACCTCCTACTCCTACACTTTTAAATAATGGAACATCAAAAATAAATCATGTTACTTAAATATGTTTAAAAAGGTAAAAAACTAAATAATTTATTTACACACAATTATTTGAATTTTTAAATATTTTTTATAGTAATATATATTTTTTATAGTATTTTCATGGAACCAATTTGTTATGTGTTAACTGTTAAGTATAGAAAAGCTTCCCTTATAATAAATTTATTTAGGTACTGATGCCACGTCGCGCGTCGTGGGTTAATTGTAATTCGTAATCGTAACTAAGAGCTGGTACACATTGGGCGTTGAAGCGCGCGTTATGGCGCATTTTCACTGGTCGATAGGGCCCGCATGCGGGGTGCGGGAGATTTCTGAAACGCATGCCACGACCAATGACAATGCGCCATTAGTTGTCAATTAGTTGTCATAGACTCCCCGCACGAGTTAACGACTAATGAAAATGCGCCCTTAGGTGTGTAAAAATATTATATCTAAATATTAGTTACTAGCGACCCGCCCGGCGTCGCACGGTTATAAAATATATAGCCACTGAAAAAATGATTAAAATCGATAGCCCTATGATCCTTCACGTGGTCTATTTCTTATCTGTGCCAAATAACATAAAAATTGCTCCAGTAGTTCGCGAGATAAGCCCTTTCAAATAATTTCCCGCGTTTTTTCCACATTCTCCTATTAGTCTTAGCGTAATAAAATATAGCCTATAGCCTTCCTCAATAAATGGGCTATATAACACTGAAATAATTTTTCAAATTGGACCAGCAGTTCCTGAGATTAGCGCGTTCAAGTTAGCCCTTTCAAATAATTCCCGGATTCTATTAAGGCTGCTCTCTCGAAAAAAACTTAAAAAGCATGCAGATGAAACAACTTTTCATCGGCATTAACAGAAAAATTATATATGAAAAAAATAATTAGTAATCTACATGATATGATACGTAATTTGGTCTTGCCATATTTTTTCTATCGGTATCACATAATAAAGAAATAAAAAACCAAATCACCTCCAAAATCCAAACAAAACCGAAATGAAACCACTTTACTCCTTCACTATTTATCAAAAGAATATATAAAAAATATCTACTGCTTTGCAATACAAAAGTTAATGATTTGGTTTGGTTACTTATTTGAAATATGTATTATTTTTATAATAATTAATTAAAAATGAGTCTCAGATCGCCAGCCCTGCGCGTAACCGCCACAAAACAAGGCGCGCTGATATGAATGTTATTTTAATGTCATTTACGTCGATATTCGCACTGACAGACAATCGACCTGCTAATTTAGGAAGAGAGGGCCCTTAAAGTGTACACACTCAAGCGCGCGTTAAGCCTAACGCGCGCTTGAAAACGCCTTAAATGTGTACCAGCTCTAACGCTAGCCCTTTTATTATGGGCTATCAATTATCATAAGGAAAATAGAAGTCCTTAAGAAGCTTAAGGGCCTGTTTCACCACTTTCTGATAAAGTGCCGAATAGGCTATTCACAGCTTTTTTGACAGATTATCCATACTTCATCTGTCAAGTTAAGTGGTGGATAGCCTATTCGGCACCAGGAAATGGTGAAACAGGCCCTTAGTAAAATAAAATGTTCGTGTCGCGGTGTTTGTTGTCTAGCTTCTCGAAAATGACTGCACTGTTTTTATTGAAATCTTATAGCCGTGTAGTAGTATGTAGGTCTGTAAATTGACCAACATATTTCGTACCCAAAATCTATTCTAGATCTTATTTCTGTGATACTTACCAATATTATAAAGCTGAAGAGTTTGTTTGTTTGTTTGTTTGAACGCAATAATCTCAGGAACTACTGAACCGATTTCAAAAATTCTTTCACTAATGTATAGCGATACCCTTGGATGCTTATGCTATGTATGTACCACGAGCGGAGCAGGGGCGGACCACTAGTGAAATATAAATGGGAATATTCTCAATTTCTCACAATACAAAACAATCGATACAAATAGACACAGCAGTAGACAAAATCACAATGGTTCGTAGTAAAACAGCAATAACATTAATTTTGAAGTTTGTTGAACAAACGTAGCGAAACATGAGCAAACACCGCCTGGCTGGTTCAACATTTGCACGCTGCCACAACGCCGCTAACCAAATAACGCGTTTTAGTCCTACCATCCTTGTAGCTAGCATCATTAGCATAGCTAAATTATGAATAATGTTATTATAGTACAACAATACTTGGTTTGAAATAAATAGAATTTCAAAATTTGACAAAATATAGACTCGACTTTCCTGGCCCAGTCTACATCTTCGTCCTAGGCTATATTTTATCGCAGCAAAATGTAATAAGGTAAAAAAAATCAAGAGCTCAACTCAAGAGTTAATACTACAGAAAATTCTATTATTGGCGTTAATTATTTTGAAACAAAAATCTCAGGCGCCCATAATAATAGGATGACTGCCAACGTTGAAAAAGTTTGTCTATCTTTGATAGGTTTATTAGGATTTTCTACGAAAACTTACTATAGAGAATATAATATACACCAAAAGTCCCATACCTATGACCTACACATCGTAGGCAACCATTTTCACAGAATGACCCAAATTATATCAGGGCTGTTAGAGTCTAGAGATTGGGGTAAATTAATCAAATAACATCCGTATGTGTAACATCCGAGAATTATGCTTGTGGTCGCTGATAGCTTTGTTGTTCTAAGCGAACTTACATAAATATTAAATAGATAAAAATAAAAACTTTCGTTTAAAACTATTGACAAAATCTAATTGGGCCATCCGTGGTCGAACCTGCACTAATACCTAAAAGTTAAGGAAGAAAGAGCTCTCTATTCCTTAACTCTTGTACCCGTATCAGCTAAACCACCCACCATAGCTTTCGTACGAATAACCAACAAGACCAGCAAAAGATGATCGATAATATAAGTCTGCATTGTCCTAACGAAAGTTTAAAACGACATAGTTTAGTTCTGACGCGAAAAGTACCTACCCATGGCGAGACAAGAGGCCAACCTGCCGCTGAACTTCAGACAAATAGAAAAAAAAATGTCCACCAACTAGCCGCGAAGTTATTAAACTGCTAATTTGAATTTAAATAATAGAAATGAAATATCTAGCGAAAATAATTGTATAATATAAATCTATTATAGTAAAGTTGTAAATAATGCAAAACTACGTTCTTGATGTCGAAAAAATGAACTGAGTAAATATAGAGCAGGTAAATCACGTTTACCGTTTATGCAAAACGGCAATAAACGAATAAAACGCTACGCTTGTTCTCTAATAGTCTTATAGTGCTATCAAATTATATTCAATACGACCGTTAGATAATAACAACAAATCGTAAAATACTTAAAATTGACCGTCGAGCACGGAATGATTTAACAACTCTTGTGCAACTGATCCACTACTTGGGTGTCTGAGCCATACGTACGGTAATAAACTTCCCGGGCCGAACCGTTACGATACTCGACCTTAATACCCTCGTAATAAGAATCCGGTGACTAGCCATTATGAGTTTACGGTCCGTGTCGTTCATTTAGCGAATCTAGGCGGAGATGATTTACGTAGCCCTTTGTTATTTATTATACTCTCGTACGTAGGTATGATATATCAGGCGAATTGAATTTGGAACTTAAGACGGATGCATCGAATATATCTTGAATTCAATTTGAATATTAAAGCTTTTGTACAGACCTTTAGCTCTGGTTGTCGTTTTGTTCGAGTTCATGCATGTAACTTAAGTGCCCATCAATAATTCGAGTACCGTTTGAGTAGGATTTTAGTTTATGAATCCTGTCAAACTTCCCGTTTTACTTCTGTCCGTCGCACCGGTGTCACTGCTGCTCTTTTGCTGTAGTTATAACTACAGCAACGTAGACAGTAACGTACAGCAAAGGTCCGAATTTTATGGTATTATTAATAATATCGTGTAGCATATAAAGATATAATCAATTTCGTTTCTTCTAAAGGAATGTTGTTAATATTACTTTCATTCAAAAGACATGTTCATTATTGCAATTCGTAGACCGCGTAAAAAAATAAATGGGATGATATATTATTTTTATAATATACATACTCACACTTTTTTGAAGCCAAAAGTACGTATGTATTTATTTACTGCATTTAAAAATTTTAATGCTTCATTTAAGAATACTGAAATCGACATAATAGGTACCTACGTAATAACGTTGGAGGTACCTCGATAGTCGCTATAGTCTCTGCCTATAAAGAAATATTCAAAAAACATCAAACATTTTTCAATGTATCTTAATAATAATTGCTTAGTTACCTACTATAGGTACAATAATCTATAGAAACATCTAATAACGAATTTTAAATTTGTTAGTCTCGCTAAAACTCGAGAACGGCTGAACCGATTTAGAGAGGTCTTGGAGGTCTTGAGAAGGCTTATATTACGAGGGAAGTGATATTATGGAGTTCATAGTTTTGTAAGTATGAACTCCATAATATCACATTTATAGTTGTGTAAGTAACGAATCAACATTTTGAAAATACCTATTTATTTTCAAAATGTTGATTCGTTTATTTATTAATTTAATTTTTTCGTTTATCTATTAGTTTATAATTAGAATTCCAAGAATCCGCGATCGAGGTATTACGTTCAAACTTCAAACCACAACTATGCTGCTGGGTATAAACTCAACGTCAGAATTTTCACCGGAACAAACTGGAGGCCTACAACGAAACCGTTTTGACTCAAAACTTTTGAGATTGAATCAAACGAATCGTAAAGCCGCGTCCCACTCAGGCTGGGTTGCACCCACAGAAATAAATCAAGATAGAACGTTGTTCTAACTAAACGCAAAGCAAAATTGACACGCGCGATTCCTTAGCAACGCACGCGCGTCGCCGTTCTATCTTGATTTATTTCTGTGGTTGCACCAGAGGCGTTGTTTTAGTTAAGGTTATCGTCAAGTATGGCGTCCATTATAGTCTTTTACTAGGGATTTGAAAGATCATTTGATATTTTGTCAGTTGTTAATGTTATAGCTGTTAAAGTAAGTTGGTGCAACCCACCCTTAGATAGTGTTAATTAAGACTGCAACGCGACGTGTAGATGAACTTCTAAATTTGTATGGACCGATATGCAAAACGTCACACGCAATTGACATCTGTCAATGCAGTACAGAAATGCATCCAAGCGTCGCGTTGCGGTCTGAATTGACCCTAACAAACGTGAAATAACGTTGGACGCGGCATTCTCATTCGATTGTTTGAGTCTCAAAACGGTTTCGTAGTAGCCCTCCAGGTTAGAACCTTCGAAGGCGTGTCTAGCTTTAAACATTCCTATTTCCTAGTGTGAAAACAAATTTGCCTTATAATTACAACCTGTACACATCGGATTCTATTTAAAATGCGATTTAATGCCATGTTTTACGGCGCAATAAAGCATACACTAGTAATTACTGTGTGCGATATCTGACAACGGCGCGGACGGCTTCTAATCAATATCCAATCAGCGGCCGCCGTAAACTTAACTAAGCGAGAAATTGAGTTCCGAGGATCCGTTTGTGCGAATGGACTTTGGACCCTTTTCTGGGATGGTACTCTGTACTATAAAATGCAAAGAAATTGTAAGAATCTAAGTATTTGTTTGCAACCAGCAATTAGAAAATAGAATTTTCGTTGATGTTTTTTTTCTGGACATACTTAATAATAATAATTATTTTTCTGGAGAAAATAAGCCACTAAAATAAATAGTTTTTATTCCAGCGGAAACTTCTACTCCACTTTTTTTGTCACAAAGTTTGATTCCATTGTTGTGAAATATGTACTGTTTGCTGAAATGCTCAGTTTAATTCGTTTAATTTATACCTCATAAATGATATATCTGATTAAGATCCTTTAGGTAGATAGGTACGAATTTTATTTCTACCATTGCATTGTACTCAAACCGATCCACCTAAGATAAACGATTTATTTGTCAATAAACCATGTGTAATTATATGTATGGCCAATTTGCCGATAATGTAAAGTTATGAAGTTTTAACTCAATAAACGGTAGCGATTCTCGTAAACGCTTGTAAATGGACACTAAAGTGACGTATCACAAATTATTGGCTGTTGCCCACAGTTAGAGTCCGTTAAACTTTATACGCGCTCCTAGCTTGCAGTGCCATATATGGTCCATAGAGCTTATCATATGATCAGCATCTGGACTACATATATAAGTACTTACTTATTCAAATAATTGTAGTTCGTCTAGTTCTAAAACTAAATAATAAATATTATGAATTTCTGGTTTCAAAACACGTAGGTTTTCATCCATTTTCACCAATTTATTCAAATCAGTTTTAACGATTGTTATGGAAATTCTTATAATACCTAATATTATGAAATAAAAATGTAGTGAGTTAAAAAAACCTAGAAAAACACCCCCCAACGGAGAATCACAACTCACAACTTAAAAACATACAAACATATAGTAGGTACAGGTGAAAAGCGCGTTAAAAATAAAATTATCTTCTATGAAAATTGTAGATAAGTAGGTACGTAAGTATTAAGACTGCATTTTTTTTTCAAAATGGCAAATTTTTCCAATTTTTAAAAAAACAGGCTGCAGGCAAGCTAATAATCAAGTTTTACTGTACATAAACCCATGCCAACTTAGATACTTTATACTGGTCCCATCTGCATCGTTTCAATCTTAATTTATTCCGGTCGGTTCGGGTCGGGTAAAAAACGTGAAGTCAGCGAGATAAGCGTTTCAAAGATGGCAGAGAGGAGGTTCAGGCTTGGGGCAGCTTGGGGCGTGGCCTCCCAAAGTCCGACCCTTTGCAAATGGCGCCCAAATCAACCAATACCGCGAAAGATGCACCGTCCAATCTTCGATTTTCAATGTTCGAAGCGTTGTCATTGGTCCATTTTATAACATTTTTAAAATTTATTTTCTGTGCCTACGAATTGTAAATTAGAGTTTTTTTTGTTTTCTTAGGCTAAATTTAATGTGGTTGATTGTTAAGTACCTTTTTTTTTAAATTACGAAAAAATAATTTTATTTAATCAAAAATGACGAAATAATTTAAAATATAAAATTTTAAATTAAAATAATACGTTTATTATTTATTTTATTATAAGATTTATAAGTAATAATAATTTTTAACAAAAAAAAAACTTTTAGCATTTTATTTATTTTCTTTAAATTTTTAAGTAATTATAATATTATATTGCAGGTTTCCAGAATTTTTTTTATAAAAATTGTCTTACTAGTTGTGTAGTCTATTAAGCTTTTAACAGATGTCGCTTTTCACCAAAGCTGGATGGTAGACCGTACGGAGCTTTCGTAGTTCACGTATGGTCTTAAAAGTTCTCCAAATTTCTCGTAGATGGCGGTGTTATCGTTAAAATTATTTTTATAAGTTTGAAATTTTTGAGAAATGGCGTTTTAAGTACTTAGTTAGACATAATACGAAAATTCTGTGTTAGTTTTTGTACGGTCTAGTATTTTTTTTATTTGTAAACATGCAAAAAATATAGCTAACAAACAGAATCACAGAGCTCCGTTATTTCGTTTGAACAGAATACCTTCACTTTTTTTGGAAGGTTCAAAATTATGTGTTTGAATATCTTGAGATCGGCAATAAGTATATATCGCCTGGTTGAAAAAAACGAACCACCTAGATCTGTGCCTACTGATACATCTTATTGTCTCAGTTCTCACTAGTCACTAGTCACATGAGAGACCGAGCTTAGATACTAAAATATATCTGGGAAACCAGTTAACTACGTAGTTTATAGAGAATCCAAGAGATGTCGCTTTAACGTTATTGCACTAAAAATGAGCTTTTGATTTTTTGAGAATCTGAGCTTTTTATGTTAAAGAGCACATTTTATATTAAAAAAAAACTTATTTATAAATTTTCTAGTGAATTTCTATATTTCCTTTTACAGACTTGAAAATACACTGGGTACAATTATTATTTCATAAGAAAAAATACTAATTGTGGCACTCGGGGACTGCCACGGTAAAGCTATTGCAATGATTGCATAGCATTTTTAGGATTCCGTACCCAAAGGGTAAAAACGGGACTCTATTACTAAGACTTCGATATCTATCTGTCTGTCCGTCCGTCCGTCCGTCCGTCCGTCCGTCCGTCCGTCTGTCTGTCTCCAGGCTGTAACTCAAGAACCGCTATAGCTAGACTTCTGAATTTTTCACAGATTGTGTATTTCAGTTGCCGCTATAACAACAAATACTAAAAATGAAATAAGTAAAATAATATTTAAGGGTGGCTCCCATTACAACAAATTAATTTTTTCGGCCTTTTTTGCTCTATAGCAGTAATGGCAACAGGTACGCACATTATATTCATCAATAATTAATAATAATATTATTAATATAAAATGAAAATTTAAGGGGGCTCCCATACAAAAAACATAATTTTGGCCTATTTTTGCTCTCTAACGGTACGGAACCCTTCGTGCGGGAGTCCAACTCGCACTTGGCCGATTATTTATCAACTTATGCAATTATAATTCGCATACGTCTAGTGACCAGTCTAGCAAACGATGCACGGCAACGCCGCACCGACCGGTACAGCTGTCGGAGTGGGAGGGGTGCTAGGCTTATTTCATTACGGATTTTTTGATTCGGTCGCCGCGCTCAAAGCCTACAATATGTAAGAAGATTAACTAAAGTGTACACGGCGAATCGAGGCGGTTGCGGTAATTGACTCCGTGTCAAAAAATTTGTCATAATATTTCATCGTTTAGGTATAGGGAGATCGCACACGTCACACTTTTTGTGTGATCGAGTCTGCGGCGCACAAAAGGCGCACAAATATCGTTCGCGGATTTTTCACAGACTTAACGCACACGACACACATCTTCGATCATTCTGTCCGCTGAACTGTAGGGACGTAGACACTATGGAAATCGTGCAAAGATCGCGAAGTATTATTTTGTACTTGAAGTACAGAAAAAGAAGAAAAAATAGAAAATTTTGGGTACATCCTATAATTTCGGACAGATTATTGAAGGGACAGTTCCACATTAAACACTCACTTCTGCATTATTCTGCCTTAGAGGTTAGAGGCGGTGCAAGGCCTGGGCGGTGTGGGCGACCGCCCACGGCCTCGCGGTCCTAGGGGCCTCGCGCCCCTTGGACCACTAGGTTTTTTTAAAGGTTTTACGAGTTGTACGTGATACTCAAATATTCATAAATAAAAAGTTTTATAAATAAAACTTTAAGTACTTATCAAAAAATTATTTCTCTCAATAAATCCGTTCTAGGTATAGCGTAATGCGTTCTAGGTATAGCGTAGCAACAAAAGAAATGTGTAAGAGCTATACGCGGGGCCGGACCGCTAGAAACATGTAAGCCTCTTTTTAGCGAATATAAAATTTTAACTGTCACAGATTTATATATACTTGAGTGTTGTATTTTCATAAAAAAACAAATGGAACTGTTTCCAAAAGTTGATGAAAATAGAAAATATTTATCTAGGGACCCATCTAAGCTGAAGGTACCACTTAGTCACAGTTCTCTATTTCAAAAAAATTGTTACTACATGGCAATAAAAATTTATAACAACATTCCAAGAGACATAAGAGAGACACAATCAATAAATGCATTTAGAAATAAGTTAAAACTATGGCTTCTGACTAAAAGTTATTATAATTTAAATGAGTTTTTTTTTTTGACTAATTATGTATAACAGTATTTAATATGACTATGGTGCGACATTATAATATATATAATTCAATAAATTTATATTTCTCATATTTATCTAATCCTAACTTTGTATATTATTATCTGAATTTTGACATATTACCCAATTCTATTTTGACATTATATTAAAATGTCGTATTTAAAATAATTCTTAATTTGTTTTTAAAATTAATTCTTAATGTATTTGATATGATTTTTTTTTGTATAATGAGAAAAATTTAATATTAATTTTTAATAATCAAAAATAAATTTCACACACCATTGTAATGGTAGAATGTAAGCACTGGACACTGGACTGTAACATCTTGTAATACTACTTCATTCTGTGAATAAAGATCTATCTATCTATCTATCTATCTAATCCATCAGGGGGGCCTCGCATAATATATTTTAGGGGGCCTCGCAAGATATATTATCTTGCCCACATAAAATGTAGGTCTTGCCCCGCCACTGTTAGAGGTATCATAAATTACTGGTCTGTTTTGTATTTCATGAGTTAACATCGTTACATCGATATCTGGCGCCATGTTAATTAAATAGATCGCGTACGTTACGTCACTACAAATGCAGATTGTAGACTAAAAGTATGCGCCGTCTGCGTTAGCGCGTGTTGAAGCAAACATTCTATTTTTTTCGCACACTTTTTGTGCGGCGCGGCGCGAAGCGGCGCGATGCGGTCTGCCAGAATTATACGAATTTTTTGTGCGTCGGACTTATTGCGCGTCATGTGCGTTACTGCATATAATTGCATAGGTTCTATTTCCACAGAATAAAAAGTGCGTCACGGATAGTCTGTCGTCCGCGATCTCCCTATACTTACTTACTTATAGACATGAATTGACAGATGCTCTTAAACGTCGAACTTCGAAGGACCATATCGTATTTTGCGTACCTACTCGATTAGAGTTGAGTACCTAAGTATGATGGAGCGAATAACTTTGAGCTCAAAAAAAGTTACAGATTATCATAAAGTAAGAGTTACCAAGAGGTTTTTCCAATAAATCTATAACAGTCTGTGTCTTTATAAGATAAGTGTTTTATTTTATTCTTTTAAAGCTAACAGAATATGAGCATTTCATTTAGACTTAAAAAGGTCAATGACCGCAGGTTCCATCTCATTCATTTTAACTATACTTAATCTCAAATATTCTGTCCATGTTTAATTATTATTCTTTATAATATATATTATATAGATATTGTTTCTAATTTATATAAATAATTAAACACTTATAATATAAGAAATTTAAGTTTAATTCTTTAGCACAGAGTGGTGTACAAAAGCGAGGGAGATATGACAAGTATGATAGACAACTGCCATGACATTGACATTACAATCGCGTTCATAAACTATGTTCGGGAACATCTCCCTTTCTTTACAAAAATAAGCTTAACATACGTAATCACTTAAATAACTAGGTTTAGTTCTAGTACGAACACTTCTGCTTCTGTGAGGTGGCTCTTCCGATGGCTGCTCGTGAACGTTTTCATTGATATAGGGCTCCGAAAACTGACATGGTGTGTACAGATGAAATCCAGCAGCATCACTATGTACAGGAGGGTCAGGAGGTGGTTGCTCAGTAACTGGTACATTAGTTGTTTTACTTTCAGGACACT
Source organism: Polyommatus iphigenia (assembly GCA_963422495.1). Taxonomy (NCBI): domain Eukaryota; kingdom Metazoa; phylum Arthropoda; class Insecta; order Lepidoptera; family Lycaenidae; genus Polyommatus; species Polyommatus iphigenia. The sequence continues at coordinate 10,987,359 of OY730179.1, forward strand.
GATCCCCTGCGAAAGGTTTAATGTGGACCCTGTTTCTTCTATAATCTTTCCCATTAACTGTGACTATATAAGATCTATCATTAATAACTTTGGTAATAACTCCAAAGCTCCACTTTTTATCAACTTCAGGATGTAGCTGAGTGATCACTCTCTGGCCAATAGTTTAAAGGGCTGGTTGTCTACAATGCTTATCTACATTTCTCTTTATCTTCTCTTTTCTTTTTTTAATATTCTCTGCAACCTGAGGGATAACTTGAGGCTTGAGGTGCTGTAGCGTGCAAGGTAGACCGATACGTGTACGCCTAGAAAACAGTTTCTGTGCTGGGCTGGTGTTATCCATTTCAATCGGAACATTTCTTAAGTGAAGTAAGTCTACTTCTACTAAAAAAGATTTGTGGTACAGTCGTACCACAAATCTTTTTTAGTTTGAAGGCTCTGAACGACTAATTTCTTTGCTATTTTCACAGCTGCTTCAGCCTTGCCATTAGACTCTGGGTGATGAGGCGAAGATGTCACATGTTCTATTCCCCATGCCTGTGTGGAAGACTTAAATTGTTCATTAACAAAATTTGTAGCATTGTCCGTACAGATTCTTTGAGGAATACCATGTCTTGCGAAATTTTTCTTGCATATTTGTACAATTTCTCTGGCAGTAAGTGAAGTTAGGCTGTCTAATTCAAAAAAATCTGAGAAGTGGTCAACAGATACTAAATATCGCAGATCGCCAACTGAGAAAACATCCATAGAAATATATTGAAAAGGATATAGAGGAACATCATGACACACCAAAGTTAATTTCTGTAAACTTGGTGAATGAGCTGCACATATTAAACATTTCTGAATAAAATCCTTTATGTCTGCCGACATGTTTGGCCAGTAAATGTTAGCTCTAGCCAGTAGAAGTGTACTTGATACTCCATTGTGAGATACATGTAGTCTATGTAACATTTCACTTTGTAATGATTTCGGAATAACTACTTGATCATTCAATCAAGCCATCAGAAGTAGATAATTCGTGACTAATCCCATTAAATATTTTCAGAGACTCTGGTAGTGCAGAGATGTATTTAGGGAATCCATACTTTATATATTCTATTAACTTTAACAAAACTATCATCCTTCAATGTTTCTTCTTTAATTTTTTTCAATAACTGATCTGAAATTTTTAAATACTTAATCCTGGATATGTTAGCTATAATTTTGAATACTTTTCTTTCCCTCAACTTAGTTTCCAACTCATAATTCTTATCTATCTCTGACGTGACAGGAGCTCTTGATAAAGTATCTGCAACTTGATTGTCTTTACCTTGAATAAACACCAGATGGACATTGTATTTTTGGAGTGTTAACAACATCATTTGCAGACGTTTTGGAGCGTCTACCAGTGGCTTGTTAACAATATTTATGAGCGGTCGGTGGTCAGTTTTAACGATAGTCCTCGAGCTTCCTGCAATATATTCACTAAATCTGGTACATGCAAAAACTACCGCCAACATCTCTTTTTCTATCTGCGCGTATCTTTTTTCTGTAGAGGTTAAACATCTGGATGCAAAAGAAATTATCTTTTTATCCTGATACATAGCCGCACCAAGTCCAAACTCACTGGCATCACATTCTATAGTTACTTCTTTGTTTACATCGAAATATTGCAAGGTAGGTAAGTTACTAATAAGATTCTTCAAAGCTTGAAACTCTTTTTCTTCTTCAGCTGTCCAAACAAATTCTGTATCTCTTTTAGTCAAATTTCTCAGTTTATGTGCATGGAAACTTAGATTATTAATGAGCTTGCTGAGGTAGCCCACCATGCCGAGGAATCTAAGCACATCTTTTGCATTTTTTGGTGTAGGCATATTAACTATGGCATCTACTTTGGTTTTATCTACTTTTAGACCTTCATTGGTAAGTACATGGCCATAAAACTTAACGGACTTATGAAGCAACTTAACTTTTTCTCTATTTAATTTACAGTTAACTTTACGTAATCGTTGCAACAATTTCTCAAAATTTTTATTATGGTCTACCGTAGCCTCCTCAATGGTATCTCCCACTCCATATATTAGGATATCATCTGCTATGATTTCAATTCCTTTCAGGTCCTTCAGAAGACTTGTGAGTTGTTTTTGGAATATCTCGGGTGAAACACTCAGGCCAAAGGGTAATCTCTTCCACCTGAAACGGCCAAAAGGGGTCCAAAACGTAGTTAATTTGCTACTACATTCATTTAGTTTACATTGCCAGAAACCTTTTGTTGCCACGACAGTACTGAATATCTTAGCATTTTTCAGTTCAGGTAACATTTCATCCAGGGTATTAAATTGAAAATGGGGTCGTTTCAGCGCCTTATTCAAAGGTATGGGGTCAAGACAAATTCTAAACTTTTTATTTCTGTTAACAATCAAAATATTATCTACCCAATCCGTGTGCTGTTTTTCTTTCACAATGATGCCATCTTTCTCTAACTTCTCCAACTCCACTTTCAATTTCTCTCGAAGGCAAATTGGAACACGACGAGCCGGTTGTATGCTGGGAGGAACAGTTTCATCAATTTCCAAAGAAACTTCGCCAGGAAGACTGCCGTAACCTTCAAATACATCTGCATAACTTTCCAAAATCTTATTTATGTCAGTATTATGGTGAGATGAAATAGTGTCGCATTATTTAATGAGACCTAGGGCAACACAGGCCTTTTCTGAAAGTAGTGGCTCATGCTTAACATCAACAATATGAAATTTAATTTTAAAGTTTGTGTTCTTTCTTTTACAGGTAAAAATGGCAACGCCATAATTTGATATAGGAGAGCCATTAAAGCATTTCAACTTCTGAGTAGCTGGAGCAAGAGAAGAAAGATTATTTTTGCCAGTTATTTTTTTATACTGTTCGGCTCCCATGACACAAACTTGTGCCCCGGTATCTAAAGTACAATAAATTTTATGCCATTCATTACCCTTTTTAAATAACAAAGGGGCTTCCATATGACCAGATACTTTATTTGATTGGACCTCTGAAATGTACACGCTGTCGTCCGATGAATCATCTTCTACTTCTATTTCCTTCACCGAAACACCTCTCTTCTTACATACAGATTTGAAATGGTTACGACCTCCACAGCCTTCACATCGAGTACCCCAAGCTGGACAAACTTTCTTCTTAAACACATGCATATTACCGCAGAACTTGCACTTTTTAGGTCCTTCTGTAGCTTCCTTCTTCACATGTTTTGATATCTTGTTAACCTCATTAACCTTCTGCAAGTCTGACACATGAGCTGATGCCCTTTCCGCTGAACGGCATATGTTAATAGCAACATCTAAGGTGAGGTTCTCATTCCGCAGCAGTTCCGACATGACTTTGCTGTCTCTAATACCTACTACGATCCGGTCCCGTAGCATTTCTTCCTTGATAGTGTCGGGATAATGGCAAGGTTTTATTAATTTTCTTAAACTGAGCAAAAAATCATCAAAATTTTCGTCCATGTTCTGGCCTCTAATATTGAAAACATAACGGGAGTGAATAATATTAGTCTTCCTTATGATTTCTTCTTCCATTTTAATGAATATAGATTTTTCTTTCTTTTTATCTCTCTCTGACAGGTTAAAATCCATGTACTTCTTCATAGCTGCGTTCCCAATGACATTTAGTAGAATGCCCGCTTTTATTTCGTCTTTCTCGGGGCCCCAATTGTTCATACCAGTGGCTATACAGTAGTTTTCCCATCTGTTCCGAAAAAAACTCCATATTCTCGTACAGGTCTCCAGTTTCCACTTCAAGAGGCTGGGGCCAGGGCACGCTTACGCTGGATTTTAAAGTGGATCCGACGGCGGCGTCGCTGGATGGCGCCGACATCCGAGTAATTTGCTGCTGCATTAATTCCATCTGCGTCTCCATAGTACGCATCAATTGCGTCTGCTGCTCCAGCAGACGGATCAGATTTTCGTCAGCCATTTTTATGACACCATGTTTCTAATTTATATAAATAATTAAACTCTTATAATAGAAGAAATTTAAGTTTAATTCTTTAGCACAGAGTGGTGTACGAAAGCGAGGGAGACATGACAAGTATGATAGACAACTGCCATGACATTGACATTACAATCGCGTTCATAGACTATGTTCGGGAACAGATATTTCACTTGCCGATACGAAATAAACAAGTTACAACGCACCTACTGGCTACTAAACATGCTTCATGTTCTATTCACATTATCTCAATATTTTTACATATTGAAACAATTATTATTGGTAAAATAAAATAATTGTAATATATTGCAAGCTCTGCTTCGATTGTTAAACTAAGTAATATGTATTCTGTGGCTTAAATGAAATTGTTGAGAATAAACTTGAAAATAACAATAATACTTCTTACTAGACAAATTAAATAAATACCTAAGAAAGTCTTGTGGAACCATCTTATTGTTAAATATTTTAAAATAATAAATATTGAAGGAGACATTATCAGCATTAATTTTTAGTATGTAGTACCAAGATTTGTACTAGACTCAAAGATGCAAAATAACATTTAGTAGGTATTTATATTACCTACATAGCGAATCCAAATTGGTATTAAAAGTTGATTTTGCTTAATTGGCAAAATACAAGGTTTTTGTGGAGCAGTGTCTGTTCGTAAAGAGATAAACGAATACAATGTTTTATGACTTTTAAGCTTAAAACTACTTGTGGTTATCTATAAATGAGTAGGGAATTTGATTCAAGAAAAATTGTTCAATAAAACTATTTGGAGGTTGTAAGTTTTATTAAGAACAAAGCTTTATAGTTTAGTACCATTATTAATGAGGGGTCATAAATAGTCCTGACGTCGCGCGACCAGTGGCCACACAGACACACTAAAATACAGGAAGCTCTAAATTAGGTTAATTAGGCGTGACATACCTTTATATTTTAGTGGTTTTCGCCTCTTCACCTGCAAATACAGTGTTCTTGTGAGCTACGACAATATTATAGCCCACAGGCACAATATATTTTTCAGAAGTTAATAATTATACGGCAATAATTACTCGGCGACACGAATGGAGCGATCTGGAGCAATTAGTGGAGCAATATGGAGCAATTTATTTCATATCGCTCAGTGTCATATCGCTCAAATATTCGACGGCCACATCACTCAATATTGTATTGCGCAATATTGCTGCTTGTTGCCGCAAATTGCTTGATGTAGTCGTGACGTCAAAGTTGACGAGAATTGACTGGAGTTGAGCAATTTTAGTTGTTCGTATAAGGCCGGCCTCGCACAGCCGGAATGTTACTCTGAATTCATAATCTGAATTCATATTATTAATTCAGAAAGACCGGAATACCATAAAATATCAGTATGCTCCACACACATTCAGATTGTTTCAGATTATGAATTTCTCAGATCGATCTGTAAGAATGATACTGACGATACCGACGACGAAGGATGAACCCAGTATTTGCGTTTGTATTTCTTTTTTTTTTATTATATAGAGCCAAAAGTATTCATTCTTCTTCCATAAAGACGTTTATATGTGCCGCGAATCACGAGACTACTAATCAATCTGAATTTTTAAGATATGTGTGGCTAGTTGCTGAAATTCAGATTATGAATTTCCGATTATATAGGATGGAATTCTGAATTCATAATCGGAAATTCATAATCTAAATTAAGCACCTTGCCTCACACATATCTTAAAAATTCAGTTTGATCAGTAGTCTCGTGATTCCCGGCACATTTAAACGTCTTTATGGAAGAAGAATTAATACAAATAAATTATTTTTCTTCTTCTTTCGTCTTCACTTAATGTTTCCCAATTTGGATTTTTTTTTTAAATTTCCAACCACGCTATGTTCTTTTTTTGGTATTCCTGTCATGGTCTTGGTAATCCTCAATGGAAATGTCTCACATTTCAATGCATAAGATTAAATTTTCCGTGTCAGACATCACACCAACAGGTCGCAACACGTCTAGAGGATAGCCGCTTGCAGTGTCAACTGAAATAATTCATAATCTGATTCCAGTATGTGTGTGCCGCTTTATTAAACTGTACGGGAATACGCGCGGTATGAAGCCATAATCTTAAATATTCCGATCCGGAATTCAGAACACTCGTCAGTATCATTCTTACAGATCGATCTGAGAAATTCATAATCTGAAACAATCAGAATGTGTGTGGAGCGTACAGATATTGTATGGTATTCCGGTCTTTCTGAATTAATAATATGAATTCAGATTATGAATTCAGAGAGACATTCCGGCTATGTGAGGCCAGCCTAATTCAGTGAGACATTCCGGCTGTGTGAGGCCAGCCTAGCGCACCATTACACGGGCAATAATTACGGCAATAATTGCTCGGCAACACGAATGGATCAAGTAGTGGAGCAATATGGAGCAATTTATTTCATATCTCTCAATGTCATATCGCTCAAATATTCGATGGCCACATCACTCAATATTGTATTGCGCAATATTGCTGCTTGTTGCCGAGAATTGCTTGATGTAGTCGTGACGTCAAAGTTGACGGGAATTGACTGGAGTTGAGCAATTTTAGTTGCGCGTATAAGCGCACCATAAGTACCTAATAAAATATACAAGATGTAACAAAACGAAGCGATAATATTTTAGGGCGTGTATGGGTGTGTACCCTATACATATATCGAGTTCGCTGTGTACCTAAGTATTAGCGCTGAATATTTTTTTTTACTTTTAGAAAATTCATGACGCTCGTGCGCTTGCTCATAAAAATCACAAAAAGTTACTCTTTCAGCGCTGCTGCTTTCACAATGTCAGCTCTATAATATAAGGGACACATAGAAACGTTAAGTATTATCACTTAGTTTTGTTTCACCTTGTATTTTATTTCAGTAGATCAGGTACTTTTGATGTCAATTTTTGTTTTGTTAAAGGTTTCTTCTTATGATAAACTATTAATAATATTGGGCAGTAGGAGATATACTTAGTAAGAGTCATCCCCGTTTATTGAACCTCCAATCAGCTTTTCTGCGTTCCATACAGCAAATTTTTCCAACCACGCCCTTTTTTGACACAAACTGGAGTGTACAAGACCGACTGCTAATATTATGCTCTTTTTTCCTTACGTATTTATATTAGCTCTAAATATATTCTCTATCTACAGTTATTCTACACAGTAAATTATGTTTAGGACGATGTGATAAGATTTAGCACTAAAGGTTGAGATGGAGTCGAGAGAGAGGTTAGCACTTACACAAACTTGTCGTCATGTCGACAAAAGCTAAATAATTACGAGTATGCTATGAATCTTAAGGTACCGTTCCGATCAAATTGATGTATCTCTACCCTACTGGGTAGACATATTCTTCATGTATGTCTATATGGGTGTAGTGAATTGTATGGGCAAGCACCACAGCAACAGGAATTTTCCCATACAAAAGTTAAAAAAAAAGTTACTCTTTCAGTGCTGCTACTTTCAGAGCGAACTCTCTACGAGAAAATCACTTAGTTTTATTACACCTTATATTTTCCTGAACAATATATATTATATTGTTAAGGAAAACTTAAATAAATGTACTTAATTATAGTAGAAATGAAATTAAGTTACAATTTAATATTCAAAGGAATGTCCCGAAAGACTTGAGTCTTGACCCTTCAAAACAATTGGTGCGATCATTAAAATTATTTCATAATTAAAGTTGTAAAATTAAAGCCTTTGTATTTTATTGTATCGAAATAATAAACAGAATAATTTCTGAAAGTCTTTTTAGACTGTCGGAAAGTTAGTAGGCATTACCTACTTTAATATTGATGAGTAAGTAATTTAAAAAATACCATCTCATTATGAAACTTATTATTTAGTAAAGACGATACTGTCTTAAATATCTATACTTATAAAATTACATGTCCTGATTGACTGACTGACTGACTGACTGACTGACTGACTGATTCATCATCGCTGAGCAAAAACTGTTAAAGTTACAGCCACGAAATTTGGTGAGTAGGGTTGTTTTATTAAGTAGACACCCACTAAGGAAAGAATTTTGAAAATTTTACCCCGAAGGGGGTGAAATTGGGGTTGAAAGTTTGAACGAAAGTCCGTCATTTCTTGAGTTAGAAACATGAAACTTTATTTTTGTGCTACTGATTAAAAATTAATGGATACGTATTTAAGCGTTTCTGGTAATTCTACCCCCAAGGGGGTGAAATTGGGGTAGAAAGTTTCAATGAAAGTTCGTCATTTCTTGAGTTAGAAACATGAAAGTTTATTGACGTTTGCGTTTGACGTTTGCTTAAATAGGGTCCTGTTTTTACCCTTTGTATAAGGAACCACAAAAAGGGGAAAACTATCCATCTTTGTTATTATACTATGTTAACGCGGACGAAGTCGCGGGCAACAGCTAGTAAAATATAAAGAAAAGTCGCTATAGTCAATTAGCGCTTCGTCGTAAAACAGGTGTGATAAGATACAACAACCAGAGTCCAGCTGAAGGTTTTTGTGCTCCTTTTATGTTGAATTTTTAATAACCTGATCCAGATAAGTCCTTTATATTTTTCTTCCGACAAAAATAAAAAGAAAACCCAGCTAGATAATATTGTGCACCGACAGATTATATAGCACAGATAGCTGTGTACCCCGATGGAACTAAAAATGAGCAGATAAAATATAACTTTGAACTTTAAAAGTCTGCCAGCGCATTTTGGCACTTATCCCGAATAAATTATGGATTGAATTCGCTTACTTAAAATTTTGCTAAATCAAGCTTTTAAAGGGGAGATAGGGTGGCATGGGTCGTATTGATCGGCGGCCATCTTGGTTCTGACATGCGCTCTCCTCCTGTACCGCGCTTGGGAAGAGATGGCGCTGCAAATTGTTTTAAAATGGTTTTTTAACTTGAACTTTTAAATTGTGAAAATAATTGAAACTTAGTAAGATTTTCGCCTTGCATAAGGATTTACATAAAGTTTCTTGTATTTAAAATAATTATAATAATATTTATTGCCTTTGGGTTATTGCAATTTTTTGTCGTAGTAATATTCCATATATCCATATTTTTTGCATAATATGTGAAGTCGCTAGAGTTTTTTAATTACAGAAGCTTTTAAGAAATCTTCTTCTAGCTCAGTGGAAACTGAAACTGCTGAAACTATAAAGAAGTGGTAAATTATTAAGGTTCATTACCACTATGATGTTGAAAACTTTTCTTATCACTACAAACCTAATATTCAATTTTCTTTTTATTATATAATAATTATTTCTCTATATTTTGTCCCCTGTAAATAATATTGTTCTCATTAAAAATTATTAATGCTTCTCATTAATCTCAGGATACTTACTTACCTACTTAGCTTACCTACTAAGTAACTTACCTTTTATGTTTTAACACAAAATAACAAGTTACTTACCAGAAGCCTATTTCAGTTAAAAATGCATTAAACTGAAAAATGCTATGCTAGTAGCTCTCCGTCGGCATTTTCCCGTCGGCAGCCGGCAGCGGCGCGATGGAATATAATATTATCACAGTTTAATAAATAGATATCTATTATTACACTGTGATATTATACTGTAGAGCTAAAAGTAGAGATAGTAAAGTTTGTTTTATTTTTTTAGATTTAAATGTTAGCAAAAAGGAAAATTAATATGCTATTCTACTTCTTCACTGCACGGGTAATACGTGTCATTTAAATTGCTAGCATCATACCCGTCCTTACTTAGATTTGCTTACATTTGGATCAAAATAAATTAAAATTGTTTAGTAACTATATAGAAACTAACTCCTATGGACAATAATTGTAATTGTAATGAAGTCAGTAGTCACCTGTTAAATAAATTTAACAGTTTACGTCGGAAATAGGCGATAAATTAAATTTAAGGTATTTAAATAAGTATATTATCTATTTTTATTCACAATGACTAGTGATAATAGTCAATTAGGAGCTATTTCAGCTCTGTTGTTATAAAACTGTTAATTTTATTACCTTACAGTTTTATTAATAGCACCTTGGCTGTTGAAAATTTAGGGAGTTCGTAGCTACCGACCTTTACTATTTTATTGCTAATAAATTAATTGTTATGATATTATAAGTTTAAACACTTACGGATTTTGTCGCGGAGCACTTTTATTAATCCCGACGTTTTGGCTACTTTACAGCGGCCGTGGTCACGGGCGGACTGAGGTGACAGGTGTCCAATTTCTTGAAGTTATCCAACTACCCGACGACTCATCAATTTTTGTTTGCGTTCCGATCTACGCAGAACAAACTCACAGTGTCTTGAAGCCGAGGTGTCATAGATTTGTGCTTTAGTTTGTTTATCACTGGATCCCAACTAGATGGCAGCACCCAACCATCTTCGCGGTTGAAATTAGGGTGTTTTTTAATTTCTATGGCCTCGCGTATCATTCTTGGGCGGTATCGTGCTTCTTTTGCCAGTACTTGTGGCTTATCAAATCTTATGTAATGGCGAGGTTGATCCAGTGTGTGTTCACAAATTGCGGACTTGGTGTTCCTACGGTGTTTGACATCTGCAATGTGTTCCTTGATACGGGTTTTGTTGGCCCTTTTGGTTTGCCCTATATAAGAGAGGCCACAATCACAGTCGAGTTTGTAGATTCCTGCATCTTGAAGGGGTAAGTTGCATTTCACTGATGGTAAACATTGGCTGATCTTTTTGGGCGGCTTAAAGTATGTTTTTATTGAAGCTTTCTTTATTATTTCCAACAGTTTTACTGTTGGAAAATCTTTATTTCAAAGAGCGCGAGGAATCTGCGATGAACAGCATGTGGATACCGAACTTCATCATGTTGCACAAGTTTTACGCGACAATAAGCTTCAGGTACCACGGAAACAGAGCAGCAACCGAGTGAAGCCAGCAACAGTGGAAAGATTACCTGCAGTGTTACCATTTATAAAGGGAGTCACTGATAAAGTAAGCTACATTCTAAGGAAAGAGCCATCAAAACCCGTATCAAGGAACACATTGCAGATGTCAAACACCGTAGGAACACCAAGTCCGCAATTTGTGAACACACACTGGATCAACCTCGGCATTACATAAGATTTGATAAGCCACAAGTACTGGCAAAAGAAGCACGATACCGCCCAAGAATGATACGCGAGGCCATAGAAATTAAAAAACACCCTAATTTCAACCGTGAAGATGGTTGGGTGCTGCCATCTAGTTGGGATCCAGTGATAAACAAACTAAAGCACAAATCTATGACACCTCGGCTTCAAGACACTGTGAGTTTGTTCTGCGTAGATCGGAACGCAAACAAAAATTGATGAGTCGTCGGGTAGTTGGATAACTTCAAGAAATTGGACATTTGTCACCTCAGTCCGCCCGTGACCACGGCCGCTGTAAAGTAGCCGAAACGTCGGGATTAATAAAAGTGCTCCGCGACAAAATCCGTAAGTGTTTAAACTTACAATATCATGAGTGATACTCGCGAAAACTTAAGAAATCATTAAATTAATTGTTACTTAAGAATAAATTCTCTAATTAACTATTATTAAACAATCACAAATAAAAATGCTGAAAATTTGTAGAATATTTTATCATAAAATAAAGGTTATGGGTATGACTTTAAAATATATTAATTATATTACAAATAATATATAATACATATTATAATACAAATTAAGATATTGTATAGTCTCATACCTTACAGTAGGTACATTTTAAATCATACAAATTGGATCAATGGTTTCAAAAAAGTAACATAGGTACCTACAGGGATACTTTCGAGTATACTAACAGCATGAATTACATTTATGTAGGTACACTTATAATATATATTACAATATACGGCATTCAAGTAAGTATACAATCCTACCGGCAAAGCACATATAGCTCTTCTGATGTCTGATGTTGCGAGTGTCCATGGGCGACGGTAGTTGCTTTCCACCAGTTTGCTCGTTTGCCTACTTATTTTAAATTAAAAAAAAACTGTAAAAGTATACCAAGTAAACATATTAATATAGTTATAGGTCCCTCGGGCTTCCTGAGATCATATCAAAGGGTTTTCGTGGTTGGATACCGCTGTCGATCCTGGCGACACAGGAGATACAGTGGTGGGAATGTGTGGTGGGCCAAAGCCCGATTTAAAAAATATATAGAAGGTATAAGTAAATAATATCTACGGCTGATATTAAGGCTTCAAATCACGTAACGTAACGTAACGTAATAATCCCTCCGGGCCGGGACATGGGAAAGTGAATTTATTTACGTTTTTGCCTTAATACTTTTTACGTTCCCGCTGAGACGGTACGTGATATTTTTAGGAAAGCCACGTAGCTTATTTTATTTCATATACCACATTGTTGTCTGTCTGAATATGTGGATTTTGTGATTATAATATTAATAAAACTTAATACATAACTTATTGAATAATATAATATTGTGTAGAATAAGGTTTTGGATGTTTCTTGGTTTTTAAATTCTTATGGGCTGTATTTTATTGCCTGAAATAAAGCATTATTATTATTTAAACAAAATGTCGTTTTAGGCTAGATGTATTGCGTCGAAAATTGCTTGTCCCGTTAGGCCAGTCATTAAAGCCAAAACCCGAAAGAAATTAGTAACTTGATAAAATTTTAGGGGGTTGTTAAAGAAGGTAAAATAACTTACCGTGTGATTTTGCAGCGTTCTGGGGTGTACGGAAGGGGTTGAAAAGGGGTGAAAAAGGTTTTTTGTTAATAACATTGCGCAAAAAATTAGTAACACGCTGCAAATTTGGAATTAGGTTGTTCTTACCGTTTTGTAACGTGTATTAAATTTGCAGCGTTTTGCAACATACGGAACATTGTTTCTTATTAAAAAACAATAAAATTGGTTAAAAACAGGGGTAAAAAAATTAGTAACACGCTGCAAATTTGGAATTAGGTTGTTCTTACCGTTTTCTAACGTGTATTAAATTTTCAGCGGTTTGCAACATACGGAACATTGTTTATTATTAAAAAACAATGAAATTTGTTATTAACAAGGGTAAAAAATGTAGTAACACGCTGCTAATTTATAATTAAGTTGTTTTTACCGTTTTCTAACGTATATCAAATTTACAGCAATTTAGTAATAAACAATGTTCCGTATGTCGCAAAACGCTGCAAAATTAATACACTTTACAAAACGGTAAGAACAACTTAATTCTAAATTTACACCGAGTTACTAATTTTTTTTACCTACCCCTGTTATTAACAAATTTTATTGTTTTTTAATAATAAACAATGTTCCGTATGTTGCAAAACGCTGCAAATTTAATACACGTTAGAAAACGGTAAGAAAAACCTAATTTCAAATTTGCAGCGTGTTACTATTTTTTTACCCCTGTTATTAACAAATTTTATTGTTTTTTAATAATAAACAATGTTTCGTATGTTGAAAAACGCTGCAAATTTAATACACGTTACAAAACGGTAAGAACAACCTAATTCCAAATTTGCAGCGTGTTACTAATTTTTTACGCAATGTTATTATCAAGAAACTTTTTCACCCCTTTTCAACCCTTTCCGTACACCCCAGAATGCTGCAAAATCACACGGTAAGTTATTTTACCTTCTTTAACAACCCCCTAAAATTTTATCAAGTTACTAATTTCTTTCGGGTTTTGGCTTTAATGACTGGCCTACGTTGTGTAGCAGCCAAACCGCTCATTCGCGCGGACGCATATTAAATCGAGCCTTAACATATTGCCATAAATGGTTTATTAGTAACTCGATGTTGCCCACAGGCCGTAGCAGTAATCGCGTATTTCATATATCGTAGCGCGATTGTACAATTATTTTTCTGTGATAAAAATTTTCATACTTACATACAAAATATAGTAGATATATTACGATTTATGTGATTGAAAATAGTGTATAAATTATATTGCTACGCCGCGCTTGCTACGCGGTGCTACGACGCGCGACGGTGCCTACCATAGTAATTTTTTTCCTCTCAATAATGTCAACTAAGTAGAGCTTAAAACACAAGTATAATTATAACTAAGTAGATGTTCAACATCTACATTCTCTCATTCTTAGTTGGTTCTACACAATGACATAAGAATTTAAAGGTCTTTGGTTTTACATTAAAAAAGCTTAACCATGATTGCAATACTCCTATTTTTTAAATACAAACTTACTTATGGGTCTACGGCGATCGTTTAATTTTTTTTCTAAAAATACATTTTTATAATATTATGTAATCATACAAGATTACATTGCATATCTTTTCATAGAAAATTCAACTTTAAACACACTGTAATTATACGGATACGTATCGAATATTCCAATTCCATTTAAATGAAGGTTAGAATTTAGAACTGAAATTCAAATTAAACCCTTTTACGAGCAGATCGGTGGGTGGGTATAATTAAAGTCGGTGACATTTATGCTGATGTGGATCAGGGCTTGATGAAGGGCGGGCCCTTTGACCAAATCTATCTAATTAACATTTCCCATCGCACTAAATTTCGGCTCACGAAATTTACGTTATGTATACGCGTCTTAATAATCTTGCTATCTCAATTTCGTTTGAAGTGTAGGCAGGGCCGGATTTACCATATGGCTATTTGGGCTTAAGCCCAGGGCCCCATGAGTTCAAGGGCCCCCAGCTATGTCAAGTCAAAGTCAAAAATAGACAATAATGCGATAGAATTCATAATTTTATTAAATTAAACAAATCGTGTGTTTTGTACTTTGTATCCCTGCAAATCCTACGACCAAGGTTTATTATGCAATTTCACTGGTTGGTTGGTACTTCGAACTGACAGTCAAAATGTTGTAGCGCTAAGTAGTTTCAGCCCCCAGGGCCCCCTAAGCTCATGGTCCGGCCCTGAGTATAGGTATATATTATATAGCTAGGATTGTGGACCTGTTATACAAATTCATGTTTTGGTCACCTTGTTCTTGTGAACAAGGTCTTATAATATTATAGTGATAAGTTTTAGGTATAAGGATTTGTATGTTAGTCTGTAACTGTAAGGTTAAAGCCTAACATACAAATCCAATCAATCAATCCAATAAAAATATTATAATGTAGCCCACAGAAACCTGAAATAAATTATATTTTATTCTATTCTTATATCGATCGACATGTATTACAAGGTATTTTCAATCTTCAGGAGGTAATAACGGTAAGTAAATTTTTCGGTATCTTGGTACTCAGCACGTCTTGTTGTTTTTCTTTAGTTTGAACCTGCATAAAAGACCTACAAATTCCAAATCCGAAAAGTAATACAATATCCTATTGCGTAAAAACTGAAATAAAATACGTAGTAAAATAATAAAAAATCGTAATTATTTAATAGAACATCCACTACATTTTAATAAGCGTTTCAATTGTGAAAATATACGAATGAGAATAAAACACAACAGTTTTCAAATTACATACAGTTTTAATTTAGTCACCTTTAAAGGGTTTAATTATTTATTAATTATGAAAAAACTTCACATAATATATATACATATATATACATATATATGAAATGTTAAGGGTTCGCTTCTAGGACATTTCATCTTTGTGACTTCTTACGATGATCATGAAGTATACCGCAACTGAAAAATTATCAAAAACCATTAATGTAAGTATGATATTAAGTCTAATAGATTTACAGTACCCGGCGATAAATATTGCACATCGACCTTTGGAAAGTGACAGTCGGCTAATTTCGGTTTTGTAGAGCGTTATCTCTTACGCACGAAATACAAAAAGTCCGGTATATATTAGGAGCTGTTAAAAAAAACATAATTATTATGGTTTGCTTCTTTTGACAATTTTATTACTCTTTGTATAAAATACACCAAATTTTCTATAAGTTATGGCCTTAGGTTCGGGTATAATAAAATAAAAAAGCGTGTTCAAATTATGTTTACGTATTTAATTCTTTAGGAAAATTACAGCTGTAGCAAATTTAGGGGTGTTAACAACTCTAGATATATATTTTGAACTGGACGCGACTGCACTCTATTGAATTTGAACAACGACTGACATAATGTCAAATAGGTGTGTGCTACAAAGATAACGCTCTATGAAACCGAAATTAGCCGATTGTCTCTTTCCAAAGGTCGATGTGCAATATTTATTGCCGGGTATTGTACCTCCTTACCTACCTCATAAAAAATACACCAGTTTATACGATGTAAGTTTGTAATTATATTTGACTAGATGACGCCCGCAACTCCGTTGTGCCAAAATTCGTTTATCGCGCGGGAACCGTAAATGTTTCCGGGATAAAAACTATCCTATGTCCTTTCTCGGGACTCAAAGTATCTCTATGCCGAATTTCAGCAAAATCGGCTCAGCGGTTCGAGCATGAAGAGGTAACAGACAGACAGACAGACAGACAGACAGAGAGACAGACGGACAGACAGACAGACAGACAGACACACTTTCGCATTTATAATATTAGTATGGATATTGTCTGATCATGCAATGAAAAAGTCTCTGGATATACAAAGACAGACTAACAACTTTACATCATAATATATTT
Source organism: Polyommatus iphigenia (assembly GCA_963422495.1). Lineage (NCBI taxonomy): Eukaryota > Metazoa > Arthropoda > Insecta > Lepidoptera > Lycaenidae > Polyommatus > Polyommatus iphigenia. The sequence continues at coordinate 11,003,775 of OY730179.1, forward strand.
GATATTTACGACATTATAAATTGAAAAACCTTCTTATAATTTCTAATGAAAAAGGCGTTATCAAGGACTTACCGCCTGCGCTTATTAAAGCTAAAATAAGGGATGAAACAGTATGGCAACCGTAGTATTTGTCGTATCCGTCTATCATGGCTATTATTTTTCCGACAATTGAGACCAATAGTTTTACAACTACAGAGCACAGTAACACCCACAGAAACATAATCGCGGTTATCTGTTTATCCTGAAAAAAAAGAAATGTCATACTATTACCTATTAATTATTATTGTTTATTAGAAGACGCCCGCAACTCCGTTGCGCCAAAATTCGTTTATCGCGCGGGGATGTAAGTTTTTCCGGGATAAAAAGTATCCCATGACCTTTCCTGGGACTTAAGTTATCATATCAAATTTCCGCAAAATCATTTCAGCAGTTTGGGCGTGAAGAGGTAGACAGACAGACAGACACACTTTCACGTTTATAGTATTAAGTGTGGATAATTATATGACCATGAAAAGCTTTATTCATGTATTTAAACTTTAAAGCTTTGACCCAGAACTGTGCATTTTTCAGGATAAAAATATTATCATGTGTAGAGTCTAAACGAAATGCGATCCTTAGCATCTGTTTAAGGAGTTTTTTTCTGAAAGTAACAAATATGTTTACAAAACATTGGCGTTTATGATGCAATTTATTTCTTTAAAATGCTAGCAGCCATTGCCAAAAAACCGATTATCTATTATAATAATAATTACATATCTCTTAGGCCGGTATAAATAGTCAGTAGGTACTCAAGATGCATCTCGGTCTCAAGACACGATTCAGGCTCTGTGATTGGTTGGCTGTCAAAATTTTGACCAATCACAGAGCCGAACCGCGTCTTGAGACCGGGTCGCATCTTAAGTAATGACTATTTATACGGGCCTTTATATCTTGGTAACATGCTTCAGTGTATTTGTTTTCAATATAACTAGCTATTTGACCGAGCTTTGCTCGGTACTCGATAAAGCACGAATAAAATGACATTTTCTAAAAATGATTACTAGCTAGATTAATTTATCGCCCCCGAAACCCCCTATATACTAAATTTCATGAAAATCGTTGGAGCCGATTCCGAGATTCCAATTATATATATACAAGAATTGCTTTGACTTACCAACAGCAGTCCAATGAAGAATACAACGCTCGTTAAAGCTAACGCCGTATCGCATATTATTATGGAGTAGGTCAACAATTTTTGTATCAAATTGATGTAGCAGCCATCTCCATACACGTAGTAGGCAGTAGAAAACAACTGAAGTAATTTACATAATGTTTTATTTAGGACTGGTGACTTTCGTAACTCCGTAGAGCAAAAATTCGTTTATTGCGCTAAAACCGCACATTTTTTGCAGCAAAAACTACAGAAACTATTGTATATATTCTACATAGTATATCCTTTCCCGGGACTCTGAGTATCTCCATCAAATTTCACCAGAAATGAAAATTTTATAATATGTTAAGAGGTAACAGACAGACAGACACACTTTCGCATTTATCATATTAGTGTGGATTGGACGAAAGCAGGTCAAAATATAAAATTAAAAGAGTAATATAATAATATGAAACGAGCTGTTCCTTGCGACTTCGTAGGCGCAAAATAATATGTCTCCAGAAAAAGTACATTTTTCCGTACTTACATATTATATCTGCGAAAAAATTTATCAAAATCGGTTGCGTGGAATCGGGGATCTGAGCAGATACATGGGCAAACACACAAACAGAACAAAGCAAGTTTGTTTGATACTTTGATAAAGTAGATACTATTATAGTACCTACATTATTCAGCATTAGTGTTTTAACACACAATAATTTAAAAATCGGCCAAGTACGAGTTGTACTCGCGCACGAAGGGTTCCGTATCACTACAGAGCAAAAATAGGCTAAAAATTGTATTTTTTGTATTGGAGCCCCCCTTGATTATTTAATTTATTCAAATGTTATTATTAATTATTAAAGTACATTTACAATTAAGTATTTAAATTAAGTATTTCGTGAACGTTTCAATTGCCTATGTGTTGCCGTTATTGATTAAGAGCAAAAAGTAGCAAAAAAATCACGTTTGTTGTATGGGAGCCCCCCTTTAATATTTAATTTATTTTGTTTTTAGTATTTTTTGTTATAGCGGCAACAGATATACACAATCTGTGAAAATTTCAGAAGTCTAGCTAAAGCGGTTCTTGAGTTACAGCCTGGTGACAGACAGACGGACAGACGGACAGACGGACAGACGGACAGACGGACAGACGGACAGACGGACAGACATCGAAGTCTTAGTAATAGGGTCCCGTTTTTGCCCTTTGGGTACGGGACCCTAAAAATATATTACCAATTCCACGACGCATATTATTATGCAGGCTGCTTTTAAACTTGAAACACAAAAACAACAATTATTCACTTTAGGCAGAGCGTCAAATAATCCAGACATTTTGAATATTAAGTTATTTTATACTAAAACAGTTTATAAATATTTAAACAAATTAGCAAAGCAAAAATTACACAATAAATTCTAAAACTTAGAGCTCACTTCAAATAATAATAATATGAAAGACATGTGAAAGACTGACATTTAAATCCAACTGTCCAAATCTTTTTAATTTCTAGTTATTTCAAGAGGTTAAGAGCTTTAGATTTTAGTTTTCAGAAAATATTAAATAATATTATTATATTGAACCAAAATAAAAATGATTTTAAATATAACGGCCTTACTTAAATTATTTACATTTTCTAATATACTTAGTACCTACTAGTAACAAGAAGATAATATGCATTATATTGTATAATTACATCCCACCAAAAACATACCTGTTAAAATGGGCCCAAGTTCCTATCGGCTAATTTTTGGCCTAAAAAGTGTTGAAATCCAATCCAATACCAAGTTCAGATGCACTTCATCGATCATAATCATCTTCATCAACAGCCTGATCCATAATACTTCTAATTTGAACTTGATCCCCATCGTATAACTTATTCTCATTGTATCACTGGTACATAAGAATTTTTATCTAAAGTTTGTATATGAGCTGACTCACGGTTGACCGATTGCTTAAATTCCTTAATTTTTTATTAATCTACAATTCTACATATTACACACGACCTGTGTGCCAAATTTCACAATTGGAAGTGGCCTCTAAAGTTCGTAGATGAACCGACTCACGCGTGACCGATTTCTTAAATTTCTCAACTTGGGGGTAAAAAGTGCGTCGAAACGGTTCGTGTAAATAGTGCACGGTAAGCGCGTGGCCTGCTGGAACTGGGCCTGCGCACTTCCGTACGCTTTGATTAAAGCCTATTATTAATTTATATTAGAAGTTAACCAGAAAATAGCAGTATTTTTACAAACAATTCTTATTAAAGTCACTTTTAAAGAATTAGGTTATGCAAAAATTAAGAAAAAGTACTACATAAATACAATTATTAAATTATATTATATTTTACTTTTATTTAGTTTTCGTCTACGACATTGAGTCTTTGTGACTTCTTACGATGATCATGTAGTATATCCCTACTGAAAAATAAGTAAAAGGCATTAATAAGTATCTATTTTTTTTAGAAAATTCTTCTCATTTTTTATGTTATCTAGTAGGGACTTACAGGCTACGCCAATCAAAGTTGCGATGAGGAGGAAATCAGAATCGCAAACGAAGTAAGCCACGTCGTATTCACCTATAAAGGCCATATATATTTTTTCGAATATTGCAGTAAGTAGTCTTATGGTAACTGTGCACAGCAAAACCCACAGATAAATGATCGCTGTTATCCGTTTATTCTGCAAAAAATAAAGTAATTTTAAAATCAAGTCACACCAATTATGTACTATCCTGCATACTGATACTATAAATGCGAATGTATCTGTCTGTGAGTTGCCTCTTCATGACAAAACTGCTAAACCGATTTAGCTGAAATTTGGTGTGGGGACACTTTGAGTTCCGGGAAACGACACAATAAGAATCAGTCTTTAAAATCATTGAACATTTTTATGATTTGCTTACCAACTCACCAATATTACACCAATGAAAAATACAATGCTCGCAAAAGCCAAAGTTGCATCGCAAACTAATATGAGATAATTTAAAATCTTTTGTAATGTATTGAAGTAGCACTCTACTTCGATAAAATAGAGGGCGGTAAAGAGAATCTGAAAAAAATACAGAAGCACAGATTTCAGATCCTACCCCAATAACCGGTAGGTACCTTAAAGTATGCTTTTATGCAATGATTTCATAGTTTACCATCTCCACGATGCATATCATTATGCAGGCGGCTTTTAAATGTATACAAAAACAACAATAATTTACTTTAGGCAGAGCGTCAAATATTTCAGACATTATGAATATGAGTTATTCAAAACTTGCAACCGTTTAAAACTGTGTGAAATAGCAAAGAAACTACATATCGAACACCAAAACTTTATGCTCGCCTGAGAACAAGAACGACTTTGACATTATATTTCTGCTGTCCAGTTTATTTTTAATTTCTGTTAATTTAAAGAAGCAAATACTACTTTCTTAAGTCTGCTAGGAATGAATGTTTATGATGATAATTAAATTTAATCTAATACTAAATCTTACGCTTGTCTATTTCAGGAACTATCTTACAATATATTGTAATATTATAATTTATTATAGGATAAGGTGGTAATGTGGCCCCCCACTTTGTTTATCAAGCTTTATTAAATAAATACAGGAGTCAGAAACCTAAAAAATACATTATGGGACTTCTCATTCATTTGTTTAAACATGTCTTATTAGGGAATAAATAAAACTCGTACAGGATTATCTAAAAAATTATTTATTCTTGACTAATCACATTTGGTATCTTGAGATCAAGTGATGGTAATGTGGCCCCCTGGGGGGTCACATTAAATGTATTGCAGAAGTGAAACTTAACGGCAAAAATCACAAATGTATAGGTGTACCAGAATCTGATGGCAAAAAGTTAGAAAATAAATTGACTCTAGCAATACCGGGGTAATTGGAATAAAAAATTTTCATCCTTTTTTTATTCCTTTAGTGGCTTATTTTGTGTGTGAAACATGCAAATATAAAAATTTATCCAATGATCAAGGATATTTTTTGAAAATAATTTGCTGTCAAAAATTGCCATCAGATTCTGGTAGACCTATAATAGCCACCTTCAGAACCTATACAGGTTGCATAAGCCCATAAGTCACAACTTTGACACTGTAGCCATGGCTTTCCAGCTCTGTCATTGGAACAAATTGTGTCACAGAACATACATGGCACGTCCGCGTTTTCAGGAACCATATTTGTATACGAGTCATCATAATCGGTATTTACGGCGTCTTCTTCACTTTCAGAGCTACTGCTGGATATTGTAGTGTCTCTCGGGCGTCAAACGGCATTCCTACCAAAGCCTTCTCTATAGTGGTTATGTCTTCCACGTCATGAAACTCTCTTACATGTATGACCCCCGGGGCCACATTACGACCAATGTGAGGGGGCCAAATTACAAGTATTGCTAACATTTAAACAAACGTTCCAAAAATATTTATTAAATGTCTAATTTTATATTTACCTTTTAAATTCCGTAGGAGAAGAGTTTGATGTATCCGTTGTTCGAACCCAAAAGCCAAATCTTTCTATTTTTTAACAACTATCGAAACAAAATCACACACACTTAAAAGTTTCGCCGGTCGCAAGTTTGAACTCGATCAAATGACAATCGAACGTGACAGCCTCTGTTAGATTTGTACGGCTCTAAATTAGCAGCATGCCACGAGCATCCCGTTGCACCAAAATTATATTAGATAGCGTTGTTAAAACATTAAAATATTGAAGGGGGGCTATATATATGCAGGCGCCACATTACCACCTTTTCCCAATATATGTATGGAAAAGCTTGTAGTCAATTCTTTTCTCATGTCAACTATAATACCAAGTAGATACCACTTGCAGGTATTTCTTTAGCCGATATTCTTCAGTTATATGATATATGTATCCCTTTTTTCTTCCTCTTGAACAGGAGAGCTGTAATTAATTAGTTATTACCATATAGATAAGTAAACCATAAAAATTAATTTATATAAAAAAAATTTAATGTTAATCTTATTTTTTTTCTTCAATCAAGACATTTAATTGTGAATAATCATAATAACTACGTATTCAGTAATAAAAATGTTAAGTGTTATTTTATTTAAGTATATAGTATTTTAAGTGTTTAATTTTTCAACTTTAGAGTTATTTCATCATCATTTTGAAATAACATTCCGTTATGTAACTAACCTGAAAAGTACTGACTTGTAAGAGGAATATAATGCCAATAAAATTAATGCTTAACTTTATCCACTACATTACTTTTGTTTATTTGATTTTCAAAAAGAAAAATATATTCGTTGATCATTACACGCAGTTGTTTAAACACTAAATACATACCTAATACATTTTTTATTTTTGTCTATAAATTGATAAGGCGAACAAAAATCAGCCAAGTGAGAGTTGGACTCGCGCACAAAGGGTTCCGTACTATTATAGAGCAAAAAATAGGCGAAATTTGTGTTTTTTTTTGTATGGGAGTCCCCCTCAATTATTTATTTTATTTCAATTTTATTATTATTTATTAAAGTGTTAATACAATTGAGTATTTTGTGAACATTTCAGGGGCGTACCTGTTGCCATCAATGATATAGAGCAAAAAATTACGTTTGTTGTATGGGAGCCCCCATTAAATATTCAATTTATTTTGTTTTTTTAGTATTTGTTGTCATAGCGGCAACAAAAATACATAATCTGCAAAAAATTCAACTCTCTATTACCGTTCTTGAGTTACAGCCTGGAGACAGACAAACAGACGGACAGACAGACGGACAGACATCGAAGTCTCAGTAATAGGGTCCCGTTTTTACTCTTTGGGTACGGAACCCTAAAAAAACATATTGTTTTTAGGGCTTCAGAAAAATTATTACCCAAGTACAGACTTATACATATAATAATTATAATTGTTCATTAAATTCTGTGATCTTAAAAAACAACTCAATTGTCAAGTAAACAAAAGAATGTATATTTACATATTCAGCGTAAACAGACCGAGAATAATAATTTATCCTGAAATTTCGTCGTAATACGTAGCTTAAGTTTAAGCTCCGAAACCGGGGATTTCAGCATTATTACTTGTAGGGCGGGCGCGGGGGGGCGGCGCGGCAGGGCGGGGGCGGGGGCGGGCGGCTCTTAACAAGATTACATCTGGGATAAAGCGGCTGAGATAATAGCGCCCGAGTAAGCCCGCGCTAGAGCTCGGATATAACAAAATTAATGCCAACGAAAAACCGCCGCCATCTTTGTAAATATGCGTTTGGTTTTTGAATATTGTCTTTTCAGGAAATTTTCAGGTTGTTTAAAGAAAGACTACATATTTTTATGTATATCAGATTCATTTCTGTAAAATAATATCAACACTAATCGGCCTGCAAACGTACACAATCGCCCGCAAAAAAACCTTTGAAGTCTTTTATGTTGCTTGCAGTTAAAAATTCTACAGTAATGATACACTTATTTGACCCCACTGGGTATATGTTTATTCAGTATTTTATATCATTCTGGGTTCAGACTTATAATATATCTAAGCGTATAAAAGTTTATTTTACAATTCCTTACCCAAACAATATCATAATATTCTGATCTACAAAAACATATTATGTAAATTCTACACCTCCTTATGTATCCTAGGTATGAATCTTTACGAGTTTCCTGAACTATTGTAAGGGTACGATCGACCCGCTGTTTTCAAATTCAATCCACAGAGTGGGTGTAACAATAAAACCGGTATCACCTGGGCACCTCGTGAACAGAATAACAATGTTATACATCATTTTGTAAAACAAACGATCTCGAATTTTGTACTTACAACTTTGTGTGATATACTCTAGCTTGAAAGAAACTTAGATTTGAACTGATGTCAGGTATAATGAAGACTAGATAATTGATACGTCGTATTTCAATAAATCTGTATCACAAGTGTTGCAGTGGTGAGATGGTGGTGGCCATGTGCTCGTTTACAAAAATCAGTAGATTGGAAGCGAAAGGATATCATCTAATCAGAAATGATCTTTCGACGCCTATGTCTCAAATTATAGGAAAAAAACTCTATATCCTTTTTGTGAATTCGTTTTGTCCGAACGGTGGTGTGTACGCAATAATAAATTACCACAATCCGTATCGCAGTATCCCATCTGGATGAAATACACCCATCGTTATGTCCAAACATCTGCACCCGGAGGAATGTCCGACGCCTTCGGAGATTAACCTCAAAGATTTGGTTGATAAAAATATAGGCTAGTATTCGTGGAATACATAAGGGCTTCTTGCAAGCGGGTACTGAGTATACGAATATTTTATTTTCATTCATTTGTGGAAAACAGCTCCTTTCCTAGTCAATCATATCTATGCTTATTCGTTGCGTTTACTAATTATTATTTTCAACAACAACTCTGCTTGAAAATACTTTACAATATAAGAGAAAAATATCGAGCTAGGTATTTAAGTAAAAAAAATATTGTAGAGACATGTCTCTACAGGGGGCGCTGCGTGTGCTAGTCGCGGACTATTACAATATTATGGGATCTTCCATTAATTGGATTGTTAAAACACGTTATCTTCTAAATCATAGCATGAGGACTTAATTACAATAGATGTTAGTAGATTAGTCGTCGTAATATATTACCGCGTATCAGGTTATGTGGGAAGGGAATTGACGTCTTTATTGCTAGTTTCCACGAAGGAACACACGCGGTGCGTTTCTACGGGGAACTGTCAAAATATTTCATACAAAATATAAGCGAGAGGCGGACCGCTTCTATGATATATCCTCTTTTTTATCGGATAACGAACATGCGCGATAGGTCTCTCGGCCTTCGTATAAATCTTCGGAAAGTTTATTTATTAAGTCGTGGTCGGGTTTACGAGGTCCCGCAGTAGGCGTACTCATTACGAGTCCGCCGCGGGGCGAAAAAAACTTTCCTGATATCTTCTTACAAAATTAACTGCTAAAGTTTCTCCCTAAATTTCGTCGGGGCAGCTCGAATAATTTATTTTACGATGTACCCTAGAAACGGAACGTGATTCGCGTACAACTGATGAGTATATTTATATATTAAAGTGCGCCTGCTCCACGGGTTTTATGTTAGCAATTTGGGGCGAGTACAAAAGAATTGTTAAGGCCGAAACGGACGTGCCTCCCCGACTATGTAACGATCTTCATTTTTGTTACTTTTCTTTTTTTATTTGTGTATATTTTCAGGAAAATATTGTTCTTTTCGGCGCGACGAAGTTTCATGATCATAAAAGTTGTTATGGATTGTCGTACCAGAATTTATTAGATACGAGATGGAGAAACGTCTTCACAATACTATTCTTATTACTGTCGAATACTCCACGAAATATTCATAAATACTGATGGCAAATCGTGATATGGAATAAGTTAATTATAATATTTTCTGTACATAAACAAAAATTGAGCTAAAAAAATACTACTTAAAGTCTATTTTGATTTCATAAAAATGTTTACCTAGCGGCTAGCCCTTCCCGAATATAAAAGTAATTTTATAGTTAACTCAATCATTATAATCGCATTAAAATTCCATATATTTGAAAGGTTCTATAAATCACATTTGAGAACATAAACACATAACACAACAACCTAATTAAATACAACTTTATTATTGGATTGTCGTAAAATAAATGTAAAATGTACGCCGACGATATTTAATCCGTCTGCACGAAACGAATGGTATTTGTTTTGTTTTGGCTGGAAAAGTTAGAACTTAGTACTGACAAATGAAAAACGTGGCTTTTCCAACATTATTATTTAATTTATTTTTGTCTTATACTTTTATTTCATTATATATTTTTACATCATATGTAGTGAGCTAAAATAGGTACTAATGTACACACTGGTAACCATTTAATAGTAATTTATCCACACGGTAGCATTATTATTTAGCAAAGGAAACCATGAAAACATTTTTTAATGTTTAAACCATTTCAAAATGAGCTCTGATCTGTACTCATACAGTCGTTATTCAATTGAATAACGATTGTAAGAAATGATTGTATGTATGAAACGGATCGTAAGGATTGTTAAAGGCTTAAAGGCTGTATGGAAAAGCTCATAATAACCACAAGATATGGCGCTTTAAGGCAGTTTGTTATGAAGTTTATTGTAGCTATAGGTTACAAGCTTGTTGGAAGAAATCACAAATTAGTTTTTAAATGAGCACCATATTTTTGAACAATTTGATACAGTTTTACGTCCTAACGATAAAATATTTTTCATACATACAGCGCCTATAAGGTACCTTTAATTTACTGTTTTATTTTTTATGAATAATAATATTTTATAGAGTTATCAAGTACAACGTATTAAATTCAGCAAAAGAAAGAAAATAACTTCAAAATGCGTACTTACTGGGTAAGAACGTTCTCTACTATTTTTATATAATAGTCGAGGCCCTGTCCGTCGCACGGGGAGCATTGCGCCCATAAAGTCTTAGGTAAAATGCAGACGGCACGCCTTTTACTTGCTTTTATATTTTTTATAAGACAGAAAGTATCTTTGGCCGCTCAGGGCATAAATTACAATAACAAGTACTAGGCAAGTTGTGTTGCTGGCAGGTAAAGTAGCTTTAGTCTAGACTCTAGGAGAAGCAGAGTACCTATTTTATGATTTGAGTAAATTTAGTAATTTCAATTAAAATTCTCATTTGATTTCGGAATTATATTGCGAAGAATATTAAATTATCGAATAATTTGTATTCGTGCTGGTTCCCTTTTTCCCGAATAAAAGAAGTACGAGTCAGGAATTTCAATCAAGAGCAGGCGACGAAAAGAAAGTATTCAAAGCCATAACAACCAGTATCTGCTCAAAATGAAAACAAAAATAATATACAGCCAAACAAAAAAGTTTTTTAAGTAAGTCCTTTCGGAAGAGGAAGAAAATTAAGATAAGTGGGAAACCGATTTCGGAACGATTGTTGCTTTATTTTAAAACTGGTCCTGAAATGTATTTAAAACTACTGTAAAAGTACTTGTTGTGTATTGCTTCGCGATATACCAAAAAATATAAATAACGTAATAAAACTCACATAAGACAAAACAAACTATAATAATAATATGCATGAGATGGGAACGAACGCAAAATATCTGAAACTACGAAAGCATATCGGCGTCTATAAAACAGAATTGATTCACGAATACATAAACTCTTGTGCTATCTAAGCTAGAGAAGGGTTCGTTTTATTGCACAGAATTTGCATATAAAGTAACCATCGAAGAAAAGCGATCTCCGCATCGAGTCATGCTTTTTTCGTATTCATTGTAGCTGCCAACAGTTTTATGATCCATGATGTTTTCTCAACAATAAATAATCCCTACTAGTAGGCTTAATGTGCGTGCAGCTTCTTTTTTCTTCAACTTAAAATAAGTCTAAAAAACATTGTGTTTTCAGGGACTTGAGCTTAAAAATACTTTAAGTTTCACCTAAACTACACAACAACAAAATAAAAGAAGTGGTATACACCTAAACAACAACAAAATAAAAGAAGTGGTATTATGATACATATAAGAATATTTGTATCACACGGCTAATTTTGACTTTAATCTCTAAAGCTTATAAAACTCAGAAAGATATAGCTTTATACGATAGCGACCTAAGAATCTTTTATGTAAATGTAGAGTTCTGTACAAAACGTCCATATTTCATATTACAATGTTTTGGCTCACAGAACGGGTTTGGTGAATAAAAAGAAATAAAGTTAAGTAGCATCAGGGCGTTACCGCCGATACCCAATAAAAATGATATTTAATTGAGGACGATAAGGTGTCTCCGCCGTCTAATAAACTCCCTTTATTATTGTGTTAAGCCGAGGCTCCAGATAATAAACATTTTGTTTAAATGGCCGCAAGAAAAGCCTTTCGAATCTTTTATTTATCTCCGCTTAATATAAAATGCGTGTTTATGTAAAATATCCGTTGAACTTTATAGGTTTTAAATTTTATATACGAATCGAGATTTTTTCGTTTTATACGTTTTTAATAGCGTCTAGTATCACAGAATCTGTAAGTAACTCGGTATAACAAGTATCTGCACTTAGGTCGATGATAAGGCATCTCAAGATAGAGTTCCTAGGAGTATAAAGAGCGGTATTTAAAAATAAAGAAGAAAGAGTCTTTCAAAACCTGGAAAGTAGTTTTATTTTATCGTCTTCGATACAAGCATCGTACTTAAGATCATTACTACTCTAATTACTCTCCTCTGCGGCGTAGGGGATCGCAAGTTGGTATAATTATTGTCATGTAGAGACTAGAGTCTTCGCGATAGAAGTAGAGCACGTCTACGTCCTACATAATATTATACTTACATAAATATAAGTAAATTAATACCATACAAACATAATTGCAGACTAAGATTTTTTTATAAAATTAGGGGCAAACGAGCAAACGGGCAACCTCATAGAAAGCAACTACCGTTGCCCATGGACACTCGCAACATAACTAATATACGAAGCCTTTAATTTTTTTATAAAATAGAATGCAACATACGTTGACAAATAACCACCAAACAAACTAATAACTACCCGTTTTGTTCTGAAAATTTAGCATATTTCAAAATGGAATCTGCAACATTTGCATATATTTGTATTAAGCGCAGCGTCAGGGCTCGCGGATAGCTCACAATGCCGTTTAAGTGATAGTTATGGCAGTTTTATAGGCAGTTAGATTTATTTTTACTGCACTGTTTGTTTTAATGCGTTTTTCGCGAGAGGACGCGACGGTTCTTTATGACGATCTTTCACGGTAAGATCACAAATCATCGTAAACGGGTACCTTACACTAATTTGTTAAATAAAATGTTTAGTTTGTTCACTGTTTTGTTGGAGGCTACTTACTGCACAAATGCCGCTTTATTGATTTAAAATATTTATATTCTATAGTGATAATAATATTCTACAACAGCAGCAACAACAGTAACAAAATTCTTAGAAATTTATATTTCATAGAAGTTACATCTAATAGTTTATAATAAACACTATACATTAGTTAAAGTTGTTTAGATTCTTCATACAATGTATTCTTCTTGGCACTGACAGAATACGAGTATATTTTCTCGTTTTAACGACCATGAAAATTCATATAAATTCTTGGCTACTAACTCTATTTTAAATGAAAATCTTGGTAATCCTACCACTGTACCATATTTCTAAGTTCTTGCTACTCCATATATATTTTAATCATAATCATAATCACTCTGAACCGTAATAAAAACGTTAATTTATACCCAAGATATAAGTAAATAAGTAGATTAAATTAATGTGGGCAAATAAGAACTTATCCGAGAATACTTCGAAATTGGTTTTGGAAGGTATCTGTGAGTCCCAATTCCGGTTAATTATGTAGCCGTGACAACGTCCGTGGGCCTAATCAGAAAATATTGGGTAATAAAACGAGTGGTAGGGCGACTTAATCAAATTCCCGACCGCTGGCCAACCTCTCTACCTCTCTACCTATAGGTATACACTTATAAAGGTATTATAATATGCAGGTAGATCACCTGTATATAACTTACCTTTATTAGCGTTTACTCCATTTTCTACATATTTGCAGTTGGAAAATATTTCCAGTTTTAAATAAAAGCCAGTTTTTGAGATACATTTTTTGACTACGATCTTTACCGTTCTGACGGTAAAGATATACCGAGTAATCAGATCGACTATTTTTATTTTACTTACTGATTGCTATAACTTTCTAGTTACCTAATAAAGGTGAAAGGCAGAAACTACAAACAATTTTGATGTTGAATTTTGCTTTTACCATAGACTCTGCCTACGCGTTTCAAGCTATTATATACTTACGACTCGTAAGTATATAATAGCTTGAAATACTCGTAAGTTACGAGTACAACTATTAAGTAGGTGGAAAACTGAAATTCGAAATATGGAAAGTGTAAATCATAATATAGGTCACATAAATAAAACTATTGTTTTCGGCATACTGCGTAGTGCGTAGGCTATTTTTAGTTGGCGTAAGTTAATTTATTATTTCATCGGTTAATATTAATAAATTATTGTTTTTATGTCTTTTGTTCTCCTATTTATTTTTATTTAAATAGAGTTTACCTTAATTAGATGTGTGAATAGATGAATCAAGGTTTTCCATTGAGGATTTTGGAACCAATATTTATAAGGCATAAAATCGTTTTTTGTTTTTTTATTAATCATACCATAAAATAATATAATAGGTGAGTCTAAACAAAGATCCGAATTCCACATATGAGCCTCGGGATGTGTCCAATAAATCAGTTTTACAGCATTCCCGTGTCATTTCAGTCGTCGAACGGCATAAAATGATAATTTTATTGCGCTCCCCTTCCGTCTCTGTGACTTTACGACAATTGTGAAATGTATCGACAGTTCGTGTGTCACCTAGGAGGTGGACCATCAGCTCTTCAGCACCAATCTAAAATAATCTATAATTTCAGAGCAGTAGAATTCATTTTGCATCACCCGAAAGCCCCAACTGGAAGATGTCTGTTAATCATGCAACATATGGCTCCCTTTTCTTAGCGAGTTTTTCCCGTATATTTTTGGTTCAGACCTCATCAATCTTTCAGGTGATTTTAAAGTCAAATTTTAATGCTCGTACGAGGAGAAATGCTCTGCTATTTTAAGTTCTATCAACTTTTATTACGTATTTATTACTTAAGTGCTCTAACCGAAGAAAAACTTAGAAATAGAAAAATAATTTACTACTTCATGAAGTATTTATTTTTCACTGTATTTATGTAAAAACCTATTTCCTTATTGTACTTTAATAAAGCTTATCGAAGGTTGTATTTAAAACGCAATCAAGCAGTGCACTTATCCATCCGTGTTATTAGAATAAATATAAAATAGTTTTTCCTGTAATTTACATGACACAAGCTCTTTTTATAATAATTATAGGTTTTATGCGAAGGCAAGGGTCTAATAATACCCTTAGAATAATTATCTTTTGTTTTGTTATGCAAAACCCATTATCACAGTAAATCGTACCCAAGCTGAGCGTCAAATTTCTTAAACGCACAACAAGAAATTATGGTAATTTCAATTAGTAGAAAGCTAAACAATCTATTGAACCTGCGGCTTGCCGTAGTCAAAAGATTTGGTCGTAGAAAAAGTGTCTAAAAAAGCTTTTCATTACTTTCATTGAGATTAAGGACATTAGCAACTTTTTTTAATTCATAGGGTAAATGCCATCAACAACAAATTATTTTATTCAACATAATATAAATGATTGAGTACGTTTGCGATTAAATAGAGTTTGTATAAAGTATCTATCTATCCAGAAAAAAATGAGATATAAGTAGGTACCCAACATAAATAAAATAAGTACATAAAACAAAGTAGGAAGATAACTTTTAACGGCAATGTTTAAGATATATATTGAATATAATATTATTAAATATGGTCGTAGAAAAAGTATCCAAAAAAGCTTTTCATTACTTTCACTGAGATTAAGGACATTAGCAACTTTTTAGTTTGGAAAAATAAAAGAATACATGTATACTTTTATTTTCCCAAACCAAAAAAGTCTATTTAATCGCAAACGTACTCAATTATTTATATTATGTTGAATAAAATAATTTGTTGTTGATGGCATTTACCCTATGAATTAAACTAAAATCAACGTATCAGCATATTAGTCATATTACATACCGTTATCAGTCTAATTCCTAAACACGCATCAGTCAAATTCTTGAACTGCGCTAATAAACGTAACGTCTCAATCAGCAGTCCCCAAATTTATTCGCGACTTAATGACCATCAGGCTGATGAGCGTGATGAGACAAGTCCGACCCTCATTACGACCCCCCGGGACTAATGATGATGGGGGTAGGTAATGGGGGTAAATGGGATACGTTTATATGTACATAATGTATTCAGAAAAGGATGCCTCAGGAAAGGACAATAAGTGAGTATTTTTTGGAAGCGAAATTTGTTTGATGATAATGTAAGCTGAATGCTGATATTATTTAAAAAATCTGATTTTGCTTCAAAAAAATGTAAGTAATCACTAAAGACATACTTAACTGAAAAATGATTATTATTACTTATTAGATTTTATTCAGTTTCAAACTTGCAGTTTGTGGCGTACTTAAGTTGTAAGTTGTAGCACTATAATGAAACAAGTGCAACGTATCATTCAAATTAAAGATCTGCTATAAATATTAAAATAGATTTAAACTTTGTTATAAGTTGAAAGAAAAAATTATCAGATACCGTCGAGCTTAAACATTAACTTTTTTATAAGCACCTTAAGCACTTTTAGAACAAATTCATTCTAGAAATTAGAATCCTAAGTACCCTTAATTACTACATACCCCCTAAAACAGTGGTTCCCAACCTGGGGGTAATTACCCCCGCGGGGGTAAAATAGCTATTCTAAAGGGTAACAGAGGTGGTACCTAAAATAAATGAATTGGCAGAAAAAATTATAAACTGTACATTTTGGAGAAAAACAGCTACAGAATACCCTATCATTGCAGACAGAGATCTGAAAATGTTGGTACCGTTAGCTACCACATTTTAATGCGAGAGTGGCCTCTCAACTCTGGTAACATTTAAAAAAAGGCAAGAAACCGTCTGAACGTGGAGCATGATAATATGAGATGCGCGTTAAGTGAAACTGAAGTCTGAACCTAATTATATTTAAAAACAAAAAACTTGCGAATGTACCAATACAAATTTATAAAGTTGTTTTTAATATGGGGGGGGGGGGGGGTAAAATCAGTTTCTCTAACAGACCATAGGGGTAACAGCTCTAAAAAGGTTGGGAACCACTGCCCTAAAACAATACCTACCGCAAAAATGTAATACAAACATATCTTCAAAGTTCTTGGCTATAACACAAAGAGCTTACAGAATACAGATACTCAGAAGCTTTGTCATGAATACCAAGTATGATACATCTGCTCGTTGATGCGATATAAAATATAGACACAGCATGTTACTTTTAAACAAAATAAATTCAGTCTTATGACTATAAAAATAAGACTCATTTTCGAGAGGAGATTAATCAGCAATATGAGTTTTTCTTTTTCCCTATAATATCTTATCCACTCCGAATATGATTAAGCTTTCATTTTTAAATCCACTTCGGATTTTAAAATAATTAATTTGTCATAGGTACTTAACTATTTTTCTCGTAGTCTAGGTAATTGTATCAGTCTATGTATTTAATATTTATTCATAATTATATTTCATAAGAAAGCAAAAATGTTATTACTTTCTAATTATAAATAGCGAGGTAATGCTGCCAGCCTCTTGGGTACATTGCCCGCAGCCTCTGACTTAGATTTAGTTTTTTATATATAGTCCTTGTTTTATATTTTAGCATTATTTATTATTATAATATCTTTATAATTTTGTATAATAACATTATTATTAGTTTTATAAAATAAGACAATTGTAATTAATAATTAATAAACAAAAGTTTACTCAGTTAAAAATTATAAATATCTAAATTATTATTGCTACATGAAAAAAACCACTGACATTATTTTACATCGATGGCGGTATAAAAAAAACAAAGCGCTGTCTCACGCACACCAGCGCGCTACGTCACAAGATGGCCGCCGTAAAACAAGTGAAGAGTGAGTTACGAGTGTGGGTAGGAGGCGGGCCAATAGCGTGGCTCCCGCCAACTCGGCTTTTTCTTTTATAGTCGACGTTTTCTGCGCTATTTTCCCGATTTTTTGCTGGAAAATGTTTTGTTTGCATTGTGCGGTGTCACAATGTTTTTGTGATGATACATTTTGTGTTTTATTTCTTGGCGTTTCCACTGCCAGCTTATTATAATTTTCTTTTTTCTGAGTTTGTTTCACATTTTGCCTATTTATTTATCTACTAGCTCACTAGTCTCTACCAGACTTTTATAGAATTTATCTATGAGACACTAGGCGATCGAGTTATTTTGATTATTAAATTTTTTCTTTAGGTACTTGTTTAACGTATCTTATTCAAGTTTTTCTACAGCAGTAAAACTGATATTAACATGACATTTAAACACTTTATATAAGCATCTCATTACCAAAACAAACCTAACCGAAAAACACTAAGTACAAGACAAGAAAATACACGTTTCATTATCCTCCAACATACGAAAACAATCTAACATGGTAATAAAAGTAAAAAGTTATTTAGTAGCTAAACAAAACTCATCAGAAAGTTGGTGGGTAATAATTTAGCTGAAGACGGGAAGACTCGTCTTGTAATATCCTCCACTGACATATTTATTGTCTTGAAGGGCGGGGGTTGCTTCCTTGGGGGAACGAAAATGTTTTATTAAACAAGGGAAGACAAAATACTTTAGTTTTATGAAAGAAATATTATAAAAACAGAAAAACAAATCACAGGCTTATCTTCAAATCTTATTGAGATGTTTTGAGTTTTTGTTGTAAATATTTATCTTAGATCAAGCAGCAACGTCTTGATTTTTATAAAGCCGTTTTACAAGCTTTTGGTGGTAAACTATGATACCCACATACATGTATATAATTTTGTGGGTATATAAATATTTATATTCACAGTCGTTCAAAGAAAGGAATTTAGAATTTACTAATTTACTTAATAATAATAATATTACAGTTTTAATTTTCTTTTCTCGTTTTAATTTAAAATAAACTGTACTTTTACATAACTACCGAACTAAAATGGTCGCTTTAGAGAGTCATAATCATATTAATATGATTAATTTTTAAAAAATCGCAAAATGGTCACTCTGCTTGCAATTCATGTCTAGTACCTAATTCGTACTAATTTAACATTCGTCGGTTTGGCAGTTTTGACAATTCATATTTTTATGAATAATTGATTTGAGAGGAATTGCAAAATGTGACCATTTTAGGTCCGTACAAACTATTAAGTACATGATAAATATCTACATCATCTATCATCCATTGAAATTGATAAAAAATATATGTTGCTTAGTTTACTCATTATTAATAATTATTTATTTATTTAATTATTATATTTAATTTACATTCTTAAAAATAAAGAGATTCTTAAAAATATTTCCATTAAAAAGATACTAAATACAGCGATTCATAGTTAGACACAAAACTATCTTTGATAGCAGCAACTGTATGATGTAATGAGTCCCAAGAGCTCCGAAGCTATCTGGCTTGATTAACTCAGCAATTGCTCAGCTGTGATCTAAACTAAAAAGCTTCTTCTATTACATTAGGGTTACCAGACTAATATAAGTTTGAGTAATTAGAATTTTGGTTTAATGTTTTAAAGATTGTATATACATATAATAGCTACTTGTAGGTATAACTTTAAACTTCACTCTTATATTTTTAGTGTCAGCAGTGCTCTGCGGAAAATGGAATATTTAATATGCATATATTTTAAAGGTGAGACTTTTTTCGTAAACTTTTTACAGCGGATTATTTTTTCACAAACTATTGTTCTTACAGTAATAATATGTTTATAATTTACCAATACATATAACCAAGCAATACTTCAATATTCCAAGGCACCTTCCCACCAAAAATATCTCCAGTATCCATGGAATTTCTTGGGACATCGTCTAATAAATTGAACAATGCAGGTAGAGCTAAAAATGTCATCCAAAGGGCCCAGCCCTACGGAGGCGTGGGGTCGATGACCGCCGCCCGCGCGCCAATATCTTGACTTAATCATGGCCTGCCCTTACATAGTTATATTTCATAAATATTCTCTTTAATCTCTTTATCAGTGGGGGTTCGACATTCGAAAATTTGAATTTTTATATTGGAATGTTACAAGAAAATGAGGTTTTAGAAGAACGCATTTTAAAAGTTTAAACTTTAAACGGAATATTAACATTTAACATAATATTATTGTCACACTTGGTTGCTTTGTAGATCGCTTCTCGGCCTTTTGGCTAAGATCAAAGTGTAGTATCTGTTCTTTTCAGCTTAATATTTAGCTTAATAAAGGTCTTTGTGAAATCAATCGACTACATACAATTTATAATTATGTAGAGTGCTAATTGCACAGCTGCTATTGCGTAATTTTTTCTGGAAACCCCGTATATTGACTAGTTTGATAAGCTATAATTGCTACGCAAAATTATCCATTAATATATAAAATGAGTGTTATGAAGAGAATTATGTGACCTTGCATAACAATAGAGACCTACAGGCCCTACACCTACAGCTAAGTAGTTAAACTTGCTACAGTTTAATATTTTGACAACTCAATAGTTATGTACTGAGTCTATGGTTAAAATAGTAAGAATATTTACCATTGAGGAGTAGACATTTATACTCGTATACACACATTGCATACGGAATATATAGTAAACTCTTTGTTCTGTCAAGCCACTTTTGTAATGTATCGGGCAAGATGTACTGTATACTCGTATAAATAAAACGCATACACTGTGAATCTTTTATTAGCAAGTGATTTCTTTATTATTTATTTATCATTAAAAAACCAACAATGATTTCAAAATGTCTACCGTTGCCGGCGCAGTGTTTCTCGTGATTTATAAACACGAATAACTGGCAGGATTGTTCAGGATATAATCGAATTGAGACGTTTCGCAAGCCGCAGGCCAGGCCCGGTATTTACATAGCTACTAGGCTATAAATAAATACTGGCTCACGCACACGTGCACAATATGACGTTGTTTTAAGTTTATTTTATTTTTATACGCGAGAACGGTTGAGCTAGCGGCTGTAATTTCGCGGTGGTCGTCGCGCGCAGGCGCACGCGCAACATGGCCGCCATGTTATAAAGTGACATTCTGACTGTAAATTACACAAAAACTACCGAAAAAAACGTTTTGAGGTTTCATGTGTGTCGAAAATGGTGATAAACTCGATGTTTTGTGCTGATCGTTTTTGGAAGAGTTTTATTTTATAAGTGAGTTTTGTTTTATTTTTCTTTTATATTAAATTTCATTATATTATCTCTAGAAATATGTTTTTATAATCATAAAGATTTTTAATGAAAAAAGGAACGCTTGTAATAAATTATTTTTACAACGAGTACCATTATATACTATACATAGAGCAGACAGACATTTTTAACCTTGGTTTTAATTCAATGGAATGAAACTGCCGCTTGATAAAATGCCATTAAAACAAAAAAGGTCTACATAATATTATTTGATTGTAGCATAAATTTATCTAGCTATAGCCCTTCCTTCTCTTTTCCTCTTACGTGGCTCAAGCAGGAACGCATATGCGTTCAAGTGTGGATAAAAAGTCATCATTTTTTACATTTCTCGTAGCGGGTGGTAAGTTTTTATATAAGACTTTATATGCTGGCTAGCCATGTGTTAATACATATTTAGCTATTTACGCAATGAATAGGTTAAAGTTTTTAATAAAGATTGAAGTAAAAAACTCTGTTACACAATCTTCTCAGTTTCTTATAACCTGCTGCCAAGATTGGTAACCAAAGATTGGGAAACAAAAACCTTTCCCAGTACCTACCTACTACTTTGTTGATAATAATAATTCAAAGTTTATCTTCATTTATTACATACCTGTAGGAAAACTTTTGTGAACTAAGTTTTTTTAGTATGTAAATAATGAAGAGTATCTGTTCTTCCAATACTTTTTTTTAAATTATTAATTAGTTTTTTTTTTAATATTAGGTTACTTTATTTCTACACGGTACTAGACAATAGACACACCTAGCACTAGTTGTAGACTAATATTAGATTTAGAACAACTCGTTATATGGCCTGTCTATAAGTACAAGGTGTCTTGCGCAAAGTTTTTAATATTATAATTGAAGGTAAACCTTCGACTGTTATAATCTTACAATAAAATATCGCTTCAGAAATTATCTTTCAATTTACGAACTCAAGCAACCGAGAAATTCAATTTAGAGTTAGATAAATAATTAAATTAATCTGATAAATGTTCTTTGAAAGGACAACCTGACCTTATCTTTGGTTTATTATGCGCATATATTTTGGTTAGGTTTTAATCGAATAGATAATTTTAATTAAAAACCGACATTCCGTGACATGGCACCTATGTGTAACTTATTTGTAATGTTGATTAAGTTTGATTTTTAACTTTGGGTTCATTGAATATTGTCTTGTTTACTCAATCAACACAATCACATAATAATGTTTTTGGTTTATAGTAAAGTAATCATTTATTAGAACCAAGTATTAGTTATGCATGAAACAATTTTGGATTTCGTTGAAGTCTTTTGTAGTCATAAAAAATAAACAAAGTTAATAATTTCAATCCCACTAAAAATAATTTTCCTTATGTAAACTATCATTGACATACAGCCAAGTTATATACGTGTACAATATGTACATGTTTTCAAACATTTTCGAAACTTCAAAGAATATCTTCATGGCTTTTTTCCATTTTTCTCTACCATCAATATTCATTAATATTTTCGGAGCCTAGTCAAAGGTAAACTACAGAAATTCCTCCTTATAATATAACTAGCACTAAAAATAAATAGAACCTTCAACATTTCAAGGGATAGGCTTTAGTGACGAACGTGACTGAAGCATGAAGCGATAACGTCGGGACCCACGACGCGGACTCGTGATCGATATGTGTCGTGGCACACGAACATGATAAAGGAAAACTTTATACTTACATCACTCATGCGCTCCTAGTACCTACACCACAGAGTACTACGTAACCTATACTTGGAACTTGTTATACCTACCCGCTATACATTGAGCTAACGCATTAAGCCAGCGCATTGCAATGCAACGTGTAGAGAATGGAATGTTATTCCCAATTTATGGCCAAGTAGGCCTCGTTGGCTGAATGCGTTACCCAATTACAGCTTCATCAGGCCTTCAGAAGGCATACATTTTCGCTTCGTGAAAAAAATATCAGGGCATGTTATGTTACCTTTAATGTTAACTTCGACTGGTCGCTCAACCTCCATAAGATGAAAGAATTTTCGATGACGTATCTAAGTCATTCCAAACAAGTGTTACGTTACCAACTTTTCACTACTAAAATAAAAAATCTGTTTGTACCTACATCACTTGTCTCTAGTTTCTAATTTTCAATATCTGTAGTCCGTCCGGAATGTAGGAAATTGTCTACTATTCTCGAATCTATGCATAATTAATGTCTGGCTTAAACAACATGTAAACGGGATACCTAGCAGACGTATTTCTGCTTATACGGCAACTGGCTATACCAGAAAAATCTATTTTACTAAGTTACCTCACTCAAACTCAAACTCAAACTCAAAATTTTTTATTCAGAATAAATTTTTGCAAATATTTTCTGAAAGTCTACATGATGCCTACCATCGGTTCGGGAACTAACCCGGCGAGAAGAACCGGCGTAAGAAACTCGCAGGGGGCCCACTTTATTTACCAAAAAAAAGTGAGAAAAAAATTAATCTTTTAAAATAAAGTTTACAATGCTGTAACTTAAAATTATACAATGTCAACATACATACATAATTGTAAGTCATAAAATAATGTAGAAGTAGCCTTGCAAGCAGCCATCCTACTCCCAAGATGTGCCGTCGTTTATGAAATCATTGACCTTATAATAGGCTTTGGCACACAAACGTTCTTTGACTACTTTTTTAAATTTATTAATGGAAAGATTTTGAACTTTTTCTGGGATTTTATTGTAAAGGCGTACACATTGACCTTTAAAAGATTTACTAACTTTACTAAGTCTGATCACCGGTATTTCTAGTTTGTACTTATTTCTAGTGTTTCTTCCGTGACTGTCACTTTTGGTTGTAAATTTACTAAGATTCTTTCTAACATATAAAACATTATCCAAAATGTATTGAGAAGCAACAGTTAGAATACCAATTTCTTTAAACTTTTCTCTCAGAGATTCAAAAGCTGACATTTTATAAATTGAACGTATAGCTCGCTTCTGCAGCACAAAAATCGTATTAATGTCGGCAGCGTTTCCCCATAAGAGGATGCCATACGACATTCTACTATGAAAATAACTGAAATAAACTAGTCTTGCTGTGTCTTTGTCAGCAATTTCCCGTATTTTTCTGACTGCGTATGCTGCAGAACTGAGCCTATCTGCAAGATTAGCAATATGAGGACCCCACTGTAGTTTACTATCTAGTGTAATGCCTAAGAATACAGTGGTGTCCACCAAATCCATCTTCTCATCATTTAATAGTATATTGGTTTTAACTTGCCTGACATTGGGCAAAGTAAATTTTAAACATTTAGTTTTCTTAGAATTTAGAAGTAAGTTATTAACGTTAAACCAATGTACTATTTTTGAGAGAGCACTATTTACCTCGTCGTAATTT
Source organism: Polyommatus iphigenia (assembly GCA_963422495.1). Taxonomy (NCBI): domain Eukaryota; kingdom Metazoa; phylum Arthropoda; class Insecta; order Lepidoptera; family Lycaenidae; genus Polyommatus; species Polyommatus iphigenia. The sequence continues at coordinate 11,028,097 of OY730179.1, forward strand.
GACTGTTGTCGCTTCACTTTAAAAATAAGTGAAGTGTCATCAGCAAAAAGTACTATCTCATTATCCTTAACAAGATAAGGTAACTACAAAAATTATCAGTCCCAATAGGTGAACATTTTCGAAGCACTTTCGTAGCACTCTACGCTGTTAAAATTTATTGTCATTTTGTATGAACTTTGGATTTTAAATTATGATTTCCTAGTTAAATAATACGTATCTAATTAATAAAAACTTGTACAGATAATATATTCATTACTGATATCGTTTAATTATTTTTATAAATGCACGATTATTATAATATCAAAAAAGCTGTGAATAGCCTATTCGACACTTTATCAGAAAGTGGTGAAACAGGCCCTAATAATCAAAAACCTACTGTTTTTATCTGCGTAGATATCTACAACACTTATGCCTTGACTGGAGTTTATCTATTCACTATTGACTTGATAACGTCAAAACGTAAACCAATCAACACCGTTCTTAATATTAAGGTAAACTCTTGTCAAAAATTCTTAGAAACCGGAAATAATTACGAGTATTTTCAGTATAATCCTCATGTTCTTTCCTACGTGCTCTTTGGAATAGTAGAATTTTTATCGCGAGCCCGTTATCGTGGCCGATCATAAATCTGTTTTCAAATCGTGAGTCGCCGTTGCAGGGTTTCGATTATATCGAACCTATATACTGCAGCGGTGCAAGCGATTTTCATCCGTTACAACCACAACATACAGACCGAATTAGAACGCACCGAGAACTCTACATGAAGTTTTCCGTAGCTCTTGGCTCGACGTATTGTACGAGGTATTTGCCAATGCACGTAAAATACTAGGCGAGGTTCTCAAAACGACAGACTTATTTACGGTTTAAAAGCGTATATCGGTATCGGGCTCGAATGGGGAAATATAAGTACTGTTTACTTTTAAAAACACAGAGAAAAAGTTTTTAAAATCCAATGCACAAGTCGCTAACTTTTGTTTGCAATATTTTAATGTTAAACAACGATTGAAATATTGAAATGATACAATATTTGTTTCTAAACAGGTAAAATATAATATACGAAGGTGGTCTTTACTAAGTTGTAAACGTGCATTAATTATTATTTATTTACTAATTAAAGTGCTAAATACGCAGCCGTTCTATATTTTTGAGAAAATTTGACGTTTTCCATTGTTGAAATCAATGAACGAATATTGTTAGGATAAAATGAAAGTAATAGGACGGAGAAAGTAAATATCATTTAACGATTTCTAAATTAGATAAGCATTATTAGATTAATTGTGAAATTTTATTACAACTATCAATAGATTTATGACTTTCCCAGCGAGCGTCAATTATGACCACTGCGCCTCACTTGACGAGCTCAAAAGAAATTATGGTTTCCATTTCTTAAAAAAAATTTTTTTTGATTTAATCGCTAGGTTGTATTTTATTCAAAATATAATTATTATGCACGACTATTAGTAAGTTGTAACTTTATAGTCTTAGTAGTCATAGCTTTAGAAAAAAAAAATAGAATCTAACAAACAATACAATAGCTATAATATTCTAAACTAGAAGTGCGTGACGTAATATCTAAGATAAAATTTCTCTAATGCTTTTCCTCATTTTATTTCCCAATTCGAACAATAAATCAATTACAATCGAAATGAACAATAAATTGAACAAAACTTAAGTACTAATTCCGATGTAATTATCGAAATTTAATCAAATCGAAGTTTTATGCGATAATTTACGATATCCTAATATTTCAAAATGGCCGCCCGCACGAATTTGATTTACAGTCATCTAGCACAATTAGGGTCTGCGGGTACGGGACTTTGCGGGGTAAACGCGGGACTTTGCGGGGCACTGCGGGACTTTGCGGGGTAGCGTGGGACTGCGGGATAGACGCGGGATTGATTTACGATGATTCGGGGTAATCATACAGAGAGAGTTTTATGTGACTGATGAATGACGCAACGCGGGCGCCATTTTATATTGTCGCTTAGAATTGCGGTCGCATAGTTCTATGTTCAGACTTCAGTATTATCATTTATCATTCGGAAGGAAAATTCTTTCTATATTAATTAAAGGTGATTGCTTGGTGAAAAATGCGGCTGAGTACTGTATTTCGATAAAAGCATGGTAATTTCCTACAACTAGGCATTTTCTCTTCATTTTCATGGAGTAAAATTATATTGCATAAAGTAGATAAAAACTTTGATGCAATAGAAAAACAGGATACGTATAATACCTAGGTATGTCAAATCTTCATTTAAAATTGCGTGTAATAAGTTTTTTCTTACCATGTTCTATATTTAGGTACAACTAAAATACAATTATTATATTGTAATATAAAGTATCAAATAATTTTGACGCAACAGAAAAAAGAGTCAAAAATATCAAAGAAATATTCTCACGGCAATAAAAAATCACTAAAACCACTTACAAACTCTTAACACATTCACTTACATGGGGTAATATTGTCACCTACTCAACAACACTCAACCCCACTATCAAAGGCATAAAACTTAACTATCAGCTAACACGATACCTGTAAAATCACAACACAAGCCTTATCGAAAATATACACTCACTTTTACGTGCGCGAGAAATCAATACAACAGAAAGGCCAAATCGAGAATGACTCTCGACCACTAACTTACACCTAATAATGGAATTTCACTTTCTTCAACATCAAAATATTTAACCAAAAGGCAAACCAAAAATTATGCAAATAACCCGTTGAATGCGCGCCGAATTATGCAACGGCCGTAAACTATTGTCTCGTCTAGTACAACCTTTCCGGACAAAAGCGGGTAATAAGTCTAATGCGCTCGATAATTTATGAAAAGGTGACGCCGGCCATTGTTCCGTGCACTTTCGGTTTCAGGGTACTGATTTGCATAACTGGGTAAAGTTACAATGGGCGCCCTTTAAGTAATCCTTTTCGCTTCGTTCGAATATAATTCATTGTTGACAATTTGTATGAGCAATAAATAAATCAAGGGAAAAATACGCTTCGAGGCATGTGGCGTGCAACAATGTAGGATTATATTAAGTATATAACGTGTGAATTCACTGAAACCAGTCTGCATGTGCGAGATCGGACACCTACCTGGCGACAAAGGGTCGAGGATACCCCGAGCTTTAGAATTATAGTGACATTTCCTTGGATATTTGTTGGAATTACTGTTTTGTATTTTAGTATTATGAAGTTACTAATATTTAATTAGTTTTCTATGAAAATACGGAGCATACATCCATTCTTCAATTAAATTTTAATACTCTATTTTTGTCTGGTAGAGAAGTAAGTGAAGGTCGAATTAATGCAACCAACCAGGTTCTATGTCTATATGTAAGTACAGTATAGACAGTAAACAACTGATTATATAATACGTATTTACTATTTATAATAAAATATGCGTTTTAATTCTCACATCATTGCGTTTATTGTCTTCGTTTTGCTTGCGCAATATAGATTGTAGAGCCTCCACAACTGAATGTTTAGAACACTATAAGAAAGATACAAAAAACTTTATGTCTTTGATTTGATGTAAATATCACATTTACATCAAATCAAAGACATATGGTAAAATCTATACATATAATAAAACTGTAGAAATGAAGATTCTGTACATTAAAGATGTTAAAAAATAATAAGCGGAGGGTGTCACTACATCGCAATAGAAGCCAAAAATGTAGTCAGTTTTTTTTGTCTGTCTGTCTGTCTGTCTGTCTGTCTGTATGTTTGTTCCACTATCACACGAAAACTACTGATCCGATTTGAATGCGGTTTTCGCAGATATATTTGTCTTCTTCCAACTTAACATCAGGTGTATAAAAAAAATCCCCCCACCCCTCTAAAGGGACGAAAGAAGGGGTCAGATTTTGTATAAGACTTTTGCTTTAACACGAAAACTACTGATCCGATTTGAATGCGGTTTTCGCAGATATATTTGTCTTCTTCCAACTTAACATGTGGTGTATAAAAAAAATTCCTCCCACCCCTCTAAAGGGACGAAAGAGGGGGTCAGATTTTGTTTAAGACTTTTGCTTTAACACGAAAACTACTGATCCGATTTGAATGCGGTTTTCGCAGATATATTTGTCTTCTTCCAACTTAACATCTGGTGTATAAAAAAAATCCCCCCACCCTTCTAGAGGGACGAAAGAGGGGGTCAGATTTTGTATTTAAAGACTTAAAGACTTGCTTTAACACGAAAACTACTGATCCGATTTGCATACGGTTTTCGCAGATATATTTGCCTTCTTCCAACTCAACATCTGGTGTATAAAAATTACCCCCCCCCCCCCCTGTCTGTCTGTCTGTCATAAAGTGGCATTTTAATTGAATTTTTCGGAACGAAAAAAGATCGGAACCACACCTTAAGTTTATCTCCGCAGTTTGTCTATACTTTCGCATTTCCACTGGTCACCGTGCTACGGCTACTGGTGTATAAAAATTTTCCCCTCACCCCTCTTAGGGGACAAAAGAGGGGGTAAGATGATGAAGTAGAAATACTTTAAATGGCAAAACAACGTTTGCCGGGACAGCTAGTAATTAAAATAAAGGTCATTCACACATGATTATAGCGTATAATATCGTTTAACAACTAGCCATAAATGTATCGACTGCCGTTTAGTTTATTACGATTTAAAAGTCGATAACTCCCTCAAAAGAATAATTGATTTATGTTGGTTAAATTAGGCAATCCTTGTATGAGATAACGTCTTTACAAAATACAATATAAACTAAAATAAGTCTTTAAACGATATTAATTTATATTTTTATGAAATATAATTTATGATTATTATAATTAAAATAATTTCATGCTAATGAATTTAACGTGATATAACAGACTTCCATATTTTAATTAGCGATATGCAAATGTTTACAAGTCAACTCGAAAAACTGCCGACAGTAAATCGCGCCAGGTGCCCGTGAATTAAACATAAAATACGTTATGAAATAAAAATATGAGCGGCCAATTACTTATGTACAAATTACTTTTGGTGGGAAACCGTAGCTCTAGTCGGCATTGGACTGGTTGAACGGTTTACAACTCACATGTACTCGGCGCGGACTCGCCGCTCAGTCTTTGCCGTTTAACACGTGTTAATAACTAATAAAACAGTTTAGTAGTACATAAAAAGTTGGGATTTATAACGAATAACTTACTGCCCGAGTCGAGTTTTACAATGTGATTAAATCTAGGTGTTTATTCTTTAGATTAAATTTCATTCATTCGCGTACTCGATCATTATTCAGCGCTAATTTTTTTATGTTTCTGAAATTGCATTTTTATTTGTTTTTTATATTTCTTAATCTGCTCGGTATTTAGTGTATGATAATTTGGTTTTTATTGATTTTAAAACCGCTAATGAATGAGTTGATATGGCATTTTAATGTCGTTATGTAATTTTGTAGGATCGTTGATGTTTTTATTAGTTTTTCTTTGCCAATGGCATGTCAGTCTTTAAATTAGGCCTAATTTATCATACCTACCCGCTTTAATTTCTTTTAGGTGAAAAATACTATAATAATAAGCATTTCAGATTACACAAATCTATAAAATCTTCAGCATTCGAGCCTAAGCCTGATATATTAAAACGAGATTGATATCAAAATGAATAGAATAGAATTTACGTACGGACGTATCTCTTCTAGAAAATCAAGATAAAATATTATTTAGAAAAAAATATGGGAAATCTCCGCGTTGTTTCTGTTAGAGCTGTCCGAGCTATATTTACTGTGCGTAGCGGCCATTTTGTGTACAATGAAGGGACACGGCGTGGGAGCGTATCTGGAACGAGCTGGTCTGGCGGACAGGGTCGTAAACGGACGGAATTATCCACTAGCCGGGACAAAAAACGGCTAAAATTAGATACCCGGCTAACATAAACTTAGTGAAGTTTTGAATTTTTAGATGAACCCGAGTTTATCTTGAAGACAGACAAATAGCCTACTTCGTCGGCGTATCTTTGGGAAAAAATGGGATGACGAAAATATATCTTTTAAAGTTGGAAATTTTTCCATCTTAAAAATATACCTATCTTTTACAAATATTATTCAGAAATTTTACTACTGACCTCTAACGTTTTAAAGGGATTTCACGTGAAGTGAATCATTATATTATTATATCGAATTATATACTTATAAGAGTTCCCACGATATAATTTTATTAACTAAACCCTATACAAAAAGCCCGTATCATTGATTCAAGTTTAACTTGATTTTATTATTCGTTACACTCGTCCAAAGGGGTGGGAGTGTGTGAAATGCCAAAAATAATAATTACGATTATTATCTATCAATTAATAAACGAAGGACTTCATTTTATACGTATTTTTATCGTGTTTGTTAATATCACCATGATATTGGAGATAATATAAATAATGTGTAAATAGAGTTAAGTGTAAATAGTGTTAAGTGTTTATGTAATTTCTAAGGTTGTAAATCAAATCACTGTATGTTTTCCTGATAAAACAAAAATAAATGAAATAAAATAATATTTTTTCGACGGAGGTAAGAAATTGTTCAAAAAGTAAAATTTTACTTACATTACTGTTTAGTTTAGGTAGGTACTGAAATGTACGTGAAGTTCATAGCAAATTGTTTCTAAAGGGCAAAATATTTTAAATTATTATTAAAAAGAAACACTGAAGTCTGAACTGCTTTTTGTTATATTCACCTGAGTATATATTTGATTTATCTCCAGTACCTAATAAAAAGGCGAAAGGCTAAAAATGTAGACACTAGAGTTCAGTGCAATCGACTGAGGATTTAGTGCTTTATGTACCGCTTATCGTCGCTGCGCGTGCGATACCGCGTATGAGCAGTTGGTAAATACGGAATACCGCATAACAGCAAAATGCGCAAAATTGAGATATTGTGCCAGCCGATTCGAAACGCATATTGGCTTATACTAGGCTTCACAAAATTTAAATTATCCAATTAGAAACGTACATTTTGCCATCGAAATAATACCGCGGAACAGTAGGCGGCCGGAAGTTAGAAGCAATTCCGCGTATTTACTACAGCGGCAAGAAAAATATAAGTATCGAAAATAGTAAGTGCTCCTAGAAATAACTATTTTTCTGAGATAAACCACAACGTAAGTATATTTTAGGTATATTTAGGTTGTTTAATATTGTTTATATGTATTTTATTCAAGCTAGAATATTTAAATTAATTTACCACCATTGCCATTGCTTTGAAGATCAAGGAAGATTACGTCATGTGATCATTATAATATCTTCACCTTAACAATACAGGCGGCAAGTGGCAACCAATCGCCACGACAAAATATGATCACCAGGTTGGGGAAGCAGCTCAGTTAAGCTAATTAGCAACCCGGGGATATGGGCGACTAGTAGTACTAAACCTACCCACTAAAACCTCCTACGATTTGCCTTCAGCCATATACGGAGGGATGTCTGGATTTGTCAAACACAGGGCTCCCTCCACAATCGGACGGTCTTCTCCAAAAGGGAGCAGACTACCACCAAAGTAAGGGAACGCTTCGGCAAATTGTAGAGTTCTCTTCGGCGTCGGGACTAGCTAAGCCGGGTAGGTTCCCAGCCTCACCCGGAGCCCCAATTGCATAGAATTTGGAGATTCGCATAATGTCGCCTCCACACTCCCGATCCGGAACAGAGAATAGCTCATTATCTTCGTTACTCTATGGCCCAACGATTGTATGCCTCGAGGCTACTTTCCTTGCCTTTAAACCCTCCGGAACTCTCACTGCAGGCCGCGACGTCCTCTCTGGAACGAGGATGAACAAGTTGGCGAAGACCATCGTCGCAGCTGCAGCTGCCACGATGCATCTCCCGCTAGGGCAATAGCTGCCACCTAGGAGACCGTACGGCACCTCCTGGTAACCCTCACCGCTACATTGCGAAGAGTAGCTGCCGCCTGGATAATGCCCGCCTTATTACTACAAAATAAGTGAAGGAATCTGCCCATATTGAACCAACGTACAGAGCTAAGCTCCGACAGACTGGATTCTAGCGGCTATACTCTGGAGAGTATAGCTGCAGCTGCTGTGGTCCCTACATTTGATCGTCAGACTCATTTTAACCTTCGACCCTCTGATAAGAAGTGCTCCGGGTGGGGGTCCTTTTCTTCAGGTCCGTGGAAGAGCAGGGCTTTAGTATATTGTACTTATGTAATAAATCATTATTTGTTTTTATTTTAAATGATTGTTATGATATCTGTCAGATAAAGTCAAAAATCTATGAAAAATTGGGATATCAATTAAAAATTAAGAAGAGATAATATTGTAAAATGAATTTGGTAATTATCACATCATATTTTTGCTAGGTTACAATGTAAAAAAATATAAAATATTTGATTTTTCTAATAAAAAAATGCAACCTTTTACTGATTTGTTTGATTTCAAAACCGCGTATCTATAATATAAAGCCTACTTATTTTGTATTTACTTAATACAAAAACGCGTAAATGACTTTACACAAATCCAAAGCCATTTGTGAACAAATTTTCGTTACTAACCACTAAAGGAAAGTACAAAAAACTAGCTGTTAAGTTCAGTCGGTAATAGGAGTCAAAACAGCTGAGATATTCAGTTTTTTCTTCCTCCTGTAAAATCATCAAAAAGCAGATACGCTGTACTTACCAACTGCTCATACGCGGTATCGCACGCGCAGCGACGTTATGTCCTTTTAAACTTATAAAGATATCCGGACATTATTCAAATGAATCACAGACCATTTCACCGGAACTATGAGCCGGCCAAAATTATACCTATAGGGGAACTCGGGGACAATGGATCCTTTATTATTTATGTAGTATTTTGCAATTTTTAAGCCCGAAGGGTGGATCCCTAAAGGGTGGGTCTGGCCTGAATGAATTTATTGCCCTCTGTAGATAAACATATCAATTTGTTGCTGTTTTGTTAAAATAAGTATGTGTAACAATTTTGAACAGTGCAGTTTTGTTGGTGACTTTACCATGGACACTTGGTTCTGGGATTGAAACTAACATAAATGTTATAAGTGAAAGTGCTAGAAGTTATACGTAGGTAGGTAAATAAAATATTATCATAATGATTAACTGCAATAACTATTTTTGCAACATTTAAAAGGTTTTACAACGCACAGGCTTTGTGGATTTAATTTTTTTTTAAAGGTAGAGCGTAAGTTTTTACAGTTTTACAGTTTTATTTTTGTTTTACAGTTATATTTTATGTTGTATCTTAGACTTATTAGTAATAATTATTTTACTACTAATAGTAAAATAATTAATACTAATACATAAAAAAAAATAGAGTATTATATTTTATGAGTTACTAGATGACCCCCGCAACTCCGTTGCACCAAAATTAGTTTATCGCGTAGGAACCGCCCATTTTTCCAGGATAAAAACTATCCTAAAGTATATCCTTCCTCGGGACTCAAAGTATTTCCATGCCAAACAGAAAAATCAGTTCAGCGGTTCGAGTGTGAAGAGGTAACAGACAGACAGACAGACAGACGGATAGATAGACAGACAGGCACACTTTCGCATTTATAATATTAGTATGGATGGAAGTATGGATATAAGTATGGATGGATGATAATGCTAGACAAGTTATCCAGGCATCACAGTGCAGCATGTCTCATGCAGCGCGCGCCGTATCCGCTTACCACTTCCTTATCGTAAAAACACGCGCGCACCAGCGATTTTATCCGTAAATCGATTAGAAGAGAAGCGAATAAAATCGATTTTCCCTCAAATTGAATAGTCGTAAACGTAGACGCAGTAACGTTCGGATTGTTTACATGGCGGCGTCACGAATATAAACGCTTGTCGATAATTGATGATTTGATTTACAACATCACTAAACAACCGGTGTTTGGGTGATCGCGATACGGTTCAGCCTTTGAATGAAACAAATCGCATGCCTCGCTATTCATAGCAGATCGAGCTTGACGTCTGGCAGATAGCTGTACGTTATACTCCTAGGTATTATTTATTTTTAAGTTGGTATATTTTATGTTTGTACATGGTAGATGTTATTATATTATGTAATATGTAACTTACGATACTGCTGTTAAGTAGACCCTTTTATGTGGTCTTCTTGTTCTTACAGTAATGAAGATTAATTTTTTTTAGGCTCTCCTTAGCTTTACTAACTTTTAGTGCCTTAGAAAATCATAAATAGATTAGTAGGTACATAATTATATTACGCAACTTAAGCCACGATAATTACTCGTAATAATAATCAACAAAGTTAGCTAGAATTTAAGGGAAGATTTGGTTAAGATTAAAATTAAAATGAATTAACGAAGTAAAATATTTTTCATAAAATGTACCTACTTTTCTAACATTGCTGAATGGAACGTTATCAACATGTATATTGTATAACAAAATCCACGATATCAGCGCGAAATAATAAAACCGGGTCAATCACATTTTAATAGTCGTAACCTTAAAGCGGTATAAAATTTATTGAATAAACAATGAAACAATGGGTAAATTATAATGTCAATGTTTGCGGTAGGTTGTGTTTCGCTCCTTCCGTGTAGTAATGAGGCTCGACATAATTTAGTAGCATGATGTGACACGCTACACGATAATATTCCCAGTGGAATTATTTTACAAGTCTCCCGGGGTAGAAAGTTTAGTTGATTTCATGCGAATTCTCTCATCTCTAATAGTAGTCATGTGAGTGAGGGCTCAGGGCATGTTAGTTTAATTTATCGTAACAATCAATAGTAAAAAATATCATAAGAAACAATCAATATAAAATATAAATCTATTGGTTTATGGTGGCTATTCAAATTATCCTTTCAGGTAGGTGCTTTAAAACTATGTTGGTTCCTTTTATCATGGTCGTTGGCCGCTGCTAATAGGTACTATTTAATTTAGCATAAACTTTTCTACTAAAGATACCTACTCATTTACAAGCTTTGTTGCAAGATCCATCATTTAGTATTTTCAACCTTGGACACAGAATTTTCCTTTTATCTGCTCGTGTATATTTTCCTCTAAAATTTTTCCGTAAGGTGCAATTTTGTAAGCAGATGTTCGCTTTGCAAACAGTTTATCTTGCTATAATATTATGTTTAGCTGAAAATGCGTCGCAGATTTACTGCGATAATATTATCGTGTCATTGAGGGAACTTACGTATATAAGGCTTTCCAACGAAATTAATAACATTGTCTGTTTCCATCCAAGCAGACGTACGACCGTACATTTGTACCTATATCTAATAAAACTTAAGAACACATTGGTTGAATGGACTTACCGTCAATGCACATGCACCCTTAATCCTTATACATACTTAAATATTTGACCATGTCAATAATGTCTAGACGCTAGAGAGGCGCTGAGCTGTAGACGTTCTAGCCTGTACTATAATATACACTACGAGTATATTATGCGGCACACAGTAGTTTTTCCTCTAAGGTTTTTCTTCCACAATAAAACTTTATCGCCTCTTTCAAGTATTATTTGACAGTGTTGATGCGTTAAATTGCGATTAATAGATGATTAGCCATTCAGGGCGGCGTTTACTGCGGGCTCGTAATAAATTCACTTTATAGCATATCAATCATGGCACCCGGGCCCGCTTGACCTCCGCGACGCGTAGTAAATTACATTTTATAGACTGCCATAGATTGCCATAATCGCTAATCGAACGATAAAATTATAGTTTACAAATTTCGCGCGCCCGTAAACTTTTGCGGAAGCTGATAATGGTCTTAACAATGGCTTGTTTTATGTCCATTCTAGTATTACATACAAATGCGAAAGTGTTTTTGTCTGTTTCTTCTTCAAGACAACCAAATTTTCTCCTGAATTTACCGTGGATCTGGTATGAAGATACTTTGAGAGACGAAAAAGGACGTAGGATAGTTTTATCGCGAAAAAATGCGGCGCGAAAAATTCCCGCGCGATAAATGAATTTCTATAGAATACCTAAGCGAATATCATCTAGTCTGTTTATAAAGCTATTTTACCTTGTGATTTTTACTCAAGCATAATATTTGTCTATCTCAGGCACTTTAGTGACTACATCGAACCCTACTAAAGTTCTTAAAAATGTAATTTTAAGTACCACACGTAAAAGTGATACATAAGCGTGATAGATGGCGGACCGTCGTTATTTGGTTGGGTGATGTCAAACCCAGCAGACATAATCCGACTAAATAACATAGGTCCACCATCTGCCTATAAATGCATTTCTTTGATGGTATATACACTGTCATTTATCCAAACAGCGCTTGATAACAAAACAGATGTACCTATGTCAGCACCTTGTACAGCTAATAGCTACCTAATTAATACCCAAACCGCATGTCCCTTAAAACAGTTCTGATAATCGTTTAAAAACTCAACGTCGGAAGATAAACCTCTGTTTTAAAGTCATAAATTGAGGGTCATTAAAGTTAATGGTCAAGTGAAGTGGCCAGGTTTAACGTGCACTTAGATAATCTGCGCCTGCGCTGTAAATAACCAGCACTTGTGTTTACGATAGTACCAGCTATCAGATAAAAAACAGGCCTAAAACAGGCTGCAGACAGAAAATAAAAAAATAATGCAAGTAGGACTCCAGTAGAGTTTCGCAGCTAAGCACGTTTGGGCATATATCTACGTCCGCCCAAACGCGCTGTTTAACGGCTACACCGCGAGATCACAAAATTGTATGTTATTTAATACCTCGATCGCGGATTCTTGGAAATCTTTTGTTCTCGCTTTTGATAAAATGACCTACAATAGCTCCTAAACACGCTACGCGGCGTAGCGGCCAGTCGACTGTTCGTTCGCGCGGTCGCATAATATAAAATCGAGTCATAGGGATATCGCACACGTCAAACTTTTTGTGTGATCGAGTCTGCGGCTTACATACAATCTGCATGGCGCGCGCCATCAGATTGCATGTAAGCCGCAGACTCGATCACACAAAAAGTTTGACGTGTGCGATCTTCCTTATTGTATGAGGATTTTACGCTAAAAGAAGGTCGCTATTTAAGGCCAAAGGTGCCGGTTGGCAGCGAACGACATGAAGCAACCGCAGACGACGTGTCGTCGCGACACATTCATAGAAATATACATAGAAATTACGTGTCGCGACGATACGTCGTCTGCTGCAACTTCATGTGGACGGCTTCCAACTCGTAGTAACAATTACAGTGTTTTACACTGTAATTATTAACATTAGGTAAAGCTTCTAATAAATAAAAAGCTAATAGACAAATATAATACTTTTAAATGTTTTTTATAAGAAAAATCCTCACATTAAGTTATTTTTAAACGAATTAAGAAAGGTACGTTCTATGTTCAGTTCCTGATATTAATTATTAATCAAAATCTTGAACAATGATAATATTTTGTAACTTTTATTAAGCTAGTATCCCTGTTCTATTAAAAATCGTTAACACCTACTTATCAATGGTGTTTATATCATCTGCTTAGTAGGTACATAATATAGTGCAGTCGCCAGAGGTTTTAACCTCCGAAAATTGTAATAGTGAATGAATTTTTGTTTCTGAGGTATCATTTTCTTTGTTACGCTATAACTTGCAAAGTTTACCAAAATTTTTTTTGTGCTTTTAATTTTTTTGTTACTTAATTAAAAATTAATATTTTACCATATAAAACCAGTCCAGAAAAAAATTTTTTTTCTTGTTCCTGTTATTTAATGACTCTTATCCGATTGTTTACGTTGAAAATTAACCAAATACACAATTTTTAAGAAAGAAAGTTTGCTTTGCTAAGCTAAATACAACTATAAGGTTTTTGCAAAGTTTTTAGAGGTTAACGCTCGTCATAACCAAGATAAAAGGGTTTGGGTAGATTTAAGGGTTGTAACAAAAAGTGTGTTAAGCTTACTTATTGTATGTATTTAATTTTTAGAGAAATGATAACTTTTAAGTACTTAAAAACGTTTAAATATCTCCAAAAACGTGTAAAATAGACCGAAAATATTTTTCTATATTTGTTGAGAATTTATTTAAGTGAGAGCTAAAGCATTAAATGCATCGACAAATGAAAGACTTTTTCTAGTCTTTGAAATATATTTAAACTTCCTACTTAAAGCAAAAAAAATTGGGTGCTACAAATCTCACGTACATACTAAAGACGCATGCTTGCGACCTATGTTTGGAAAATGCTTACCTGAATACAAAAAATATCAGTTCTTAACCTAATTTGTAATTTTTTCCTTTAAGTATGTTTTAGCAAATATAATTAATAAAAAAAAATCTATTTTATTCTGTAATAACCTAATCAAAAGGAATAAAATACAGATTTTATTCGAAATATCCGTGACAAGTTTGTGCTACATTTTCAGAAAATTTAATAAAGTAAGAGCTAAAAAATTTTTTAAAAAAGGCTTTGTTAAGCCTAAAAAATAATTTTAAACTTCCTATTTAAAACCAAAGAAAAATAGGAACGCCATTTACCTGGCGAGGCACACAACAAGCACATTTGGAGGTATGCTCATCTACATACAAAAATATTAATTTGAAATATAAATTATATATTTTTTCAATTTTCAACTTATTTTCTTTCTTTGGAATATAAGCAATGATACAAATCAAAAAAATATGATATATTTTATTATTTTGCTTTATATTTAAAAGAAAGAAATATGCAAATTTTCTTCAAAATTTTACAGTTTATGAGTTTACTTGAAGTGGAAGAGAATAATTTAAAAATCAAAAGCACAACTTTTCAATAGGTAAACTTTATTATTTATGTTATCAGGTACACATTCCTTTTTTCTTTTCAATTTTCATCCACTATTGCAAAAATCGGAGGTTTGCACGATTTTTACGCTCTGGGAACTCCACTAATAATAGTATTTTAAAAAGATAAAACCGACCTTAAATTTTTGTGCGTAATTAAGAATTAAAATTCCATATCCCAAAAACTACTGAACCGATTTTGATGAAATTTGCAGTATTCCCTAAGTTGAACAATACCTAGTACAATAAAAAAGAATCACTAAAATCGGACTTGTGGTTCCAGAGATATGCGTGCACAATCATAAAAACATACATACATACATACCTACACTTTTGAAATTTGGCATATTTGTTCAGAAGCTGTCATAGATTAACATAAACAAAAACTGGGAAGTTCTGGAAATATTACATACATACGATTTATTTCGTCGAATTGATAACCTCCTTTTTTTGAAGTCGGTTAAAAAACATTATTTAACAGTTTACTATGTAGTATGTACCTAGGTAATAATATTGTTTACACTCAATCACAGCCTTCTCAAAATTAAAAATATTATAACAATGATTGATACAATCCAACATTTATGCTTTGTTCTGCTTCCTATAATTTATTATAAGAAGTGGGTATCGGGATGTAAAGAGAATTTTTTTAATTAAGAAAATTTTAGCCATCATCAACTTTTGAACAATTTTAATATAACAGCCCTTTTTTGTTTCAGCTCTAACCAAAATGGTGTAAACGGAGGATAAGAGTTTACAACGATTCACCAAAACATCCCGCAATAAGAAGCCTTAAAGGTAAGTTTTTATTGCACACTAGCAATACCTTACTATAGTATTAATTGATGTTCTTATATTTATTATTTCACTAATTTGTGTTATGTAAGATAACTAATACTTACTAATAAGTAATAATAAAGTAAGCACTTATCTCCTTACTAACATTTTGTGTATTTGAAGCTTCTTCAAATACTCAAAATTCTTCTTCTCTATCTCTTCAGATAGAGAAGAGAAATGTTATTAATAGAGAGTAAATTAATATATTATACTTAGGTAGGTTTTTAAATAATAACTAATAGGTGATTAAAATGTAAATAAAATATTTCATCAAATACAGTAAGTAAAAAATTATAAATGAAACTTTTAGAAAGATTTTTTCCAATAAAACTTGTAAAATATAAAATTCTTCCATTTAAAAGACCTATGGAATTCTTCATTTCAATAGGTCTTTATAATGAGCATGCATTGGTTAGTGATCCGCCATTCTAAAACCGGCATTGAGTTTCCAGTCCCCTTCTAAAATCCAGAACGATATTGAGCAAGAGAGAGACGGAACTACATCGGCTGTCTCAAGAACCTCTCCGCAGGCCGTAGGAGAGAGAAAGAGATAGCGGTTGAACAAACATGGCGACGAAATAGATATGGCACCTCGGGCTGAATGTCTAACTCACACTAGTGTCTTGTTTGTGTTAATCTCTGTTGTACAGAAACTATCTCCACAAAAACTTGACTCTATCATGATTCACGGCTCTATCCTCTGATGTGGTATAGCAAGAATTAGTACTAGGATTTCATTTGTATGGTAGGCACAATATTGGCCTAAAGTAAAAAAAGAAAATCGATAGAAGAACATGAAAATTTTTATATTGTCGAAAATTAAATCAAATAGGGAAATATGGATTTTTTTATTATTATTAAAAGCCGTTAGTGACCCACTGCTGGGCAAAGGCCTCCCCTGCCTCTTTCCACGTGTCTCTATTCTTCGCTGTATTTGGCCACTCTTTGTCTATGGATATGGATTTAATCATATTATTTTTATTACAAATAAACAATAATTTTATGTGAAAAACCTAAAACCTAAAATTAATATTTTATTGCAAACCAATTTAAATAAGTTAATATTATTAATTTTGTTTGTTATCTCATAATATGGCAAACTCTACATTTTCCTTCTTCGTGTCTGTACTACGAGCTTTTGAATATCGTCCGTCATTCCCGAGCTTAAAGCTTCGTGCAGTACTTGGCATTGAAGTACCAACGTTTATACAGAGATGGCGCTTTTTATTGTTCTATTTGTTCCAAGAAAGCCGTTTGCAAGTCCTTTAGCAGTTTTATCTGATATAATAATATAAACTTACCTACGCTAATGCATGCTGTTGTCTTGGTCTGATCGGTTGGAAAAGTAACTTAACAGATATTGACGGTTAGAGCCCACAATATGTCATTTTAAATAGCCGAATCTGCTTTTAAGCTTTTTTAAATATTAATTTTTTTAAAATTATTGCTGTTTTCGGAGCTTACAAATGAATTTCCACTATAGAAAAAACTTTCCTTTTTAGTTAGTACCTACGCAGGTCAAGTATCTCCATTCTCCGTACCTAACTACCTCGCAAGAGTCAGATTTAGGTAGGGCTGCCATCACTTAAATTGTCGTCGCCGGTCAAGCACGTCAAAAATCACGGACATGTTTTGGTCGAACTGTGGTTATTTCCCCAGGAACCTCAAAGTATTTACGATTGTCTTGCCAATTTTTGCTAAAACATCTCCCTATTCTAACAAGAATTTGTGAAAATCTAATAAACTCAAGTCCTTGATATCGTACTTGATTTTGATCAGAGAAGAAACCATGTGTACCTCTATGCTTAGCGAGTTTTTGTCTTTCGTTTATTGCTGCATGACTAAAAATTGGATTTTTCTCAACAAAAGTGTCCGGATTACACCCGAACACTTTTTAGGAACCCGGCCGGACGGACCCTGTGCGCCCTTAAAACTAGGACAAATGCGGGGAAATCCGAACGGTTGGCAGCCCTAGATTTAGGACTTCAGATTTTGGTTACAATAATAATTTATACCTATACATAAAATGTTTTCTTTTAACATCTGAAGTAATCGTCAGATGTTTTTGCCAAAACTTATTGAATCTATTAAAAAGATAAAAAACTTAAAATTTACAAAATAATATAAATTTAACATTCAGAAGCTTTACTCAGAAGCTCTACGCTTTGTCCTTTTCCCCGCGTCACGTGACAGAGCTTTTGGTAGAGTCCATTTAAGTTCTGAGAGTTTTCGTTAGATGTCACTTTTTCAAAACTATGTAAAGTTAAGTACGTTCCAGCTTTGATATCATGTTTAGTCCAATTGGATTCATTATTATCATAATTTAAGAATCAGAAAAGTTTCTATGCGGTCTCGGTGAAAAAAAAAACAATTTTGGTAAAAACTCGAAATTCTGGCCTTTGGTTCTTATTTCAAATCATTTGTATGTATATTAAATTATAATATTTTTATTAGATAGGATCCGGTCTAGGTCAAAGCTATATTAGTAAAGTTATAAGATTAAAATAGAGGAATAAGAGTAAAGGTATTCGCACACCATCATATCGAACTCCCAATTTAACTCGCGTATTCAAAATAATGTAGACTTTGTGTGGTTTCGCTCAAGACTGATTTTGTCTTACACCGAGTATCCCACTAGTCACCAACAGTGCATAAACTAGTTGGATACAAGTTTAAAATTATTAATTCACTCTTAAGGGCCTTGGTACCAATTTGATTGGCCGAGAGCACTGTCTCGCCTCTGTCTCGCCACTCTACTCGGTAGGTGTAAAAAGACCATAAGTCCCACATGACACAGCATAATATGACATCTTAAATAGCTTTATGCTTTGATAAGAATGTACGAATACCTCTAGGTATAGTGTTTTAATGCGAGCGAAATAGTTACTATAGGTACATACTGTATACAAAAACATAATATCAAAATGTCTCTATGTATGAAAAGCGATATAAAAGCTTTCTCAAAATGTAATATTCAGCTTTATCTAAAAAAAATTGTATTAGGTATGCATGCCCTTAAAAAGTATTCAAGAGACAATACACGAAGGAAATTAAAACAATATCTCTCAATAGGCGAACAAAGAGTGTTTACACAAAAGTCACTACTTTTATTGTATCCTTTGCTTCCAACAAACGAAATGCAAATGAATTCGAAAGCCGAATTGTTGCAGATCGTGCGTGCACGCATACTAAATGCCCTAGTTTTCTATATAAATTCAAATCACTTTTTTTGGCGAAGAGAAAGCTGAAACCGGGCACAAGTTTAGTTTAGTGATAGATATTATACGGGAGTGTTGTGTTGGTTCCATTTTACGTATTTATTTATTATAAAATTATATAATATTATAGTGCAAAGTAATACGTAACGTTAGTTACTGAAGAAAATTACGATATTAGTCACTGAAACCTGTGATACTTTTTTAAAGCGCCTTTATGCTCTCGACAATATAGTCCAAACTCCTTAAATATATAAAAGTTACTTTTAACTTTGTATTTAGTAAAGTAGTAAAGTTATTTATTTATTGTTAGTAACAAAATATTTTACGTAGGTACTTATAACAATATGAGATCGTATTATTTAAATGGTCTGAATGATAAACTTCGCGAGTTGGCTCTACGTAGAGTTTCGAATGTTGTAATGTGGAGGTGCAAGATTTACATGCTAGATGGCGACGGCGGTTGAAAGTAAGTGAGATGAAAGTGTTTCAGGTTGCTATTTTTATTAATGATATTATTATTTTAAAGTTATGGTTCATTTTGTGGATTGTTTATTATATATGTATTGAATATAATAGTTAATGATGATATAGCTACCCTGATTCCTATATAAAAAAATAAAGGTCATAATGTCGCAGCAACTTTTTTTTGATCAAATGTTCACTTATTATCCATAATATGCATGATTATCCTATTGCATGTTTTGGTACTTTTTATAGAATCGAATCGGTTCGGAAAATATTGTTATGTACATAAGCATTGGTACAACTAATATATATTCTGTGACATAAGTCTAAACTTCTAACAGTCGGTCGTCGGAACACTAAAACTTAGATGTTATATACCTACTAGAAAAATTCTTGATATTGTCCGCATTGCGGGTAAAACGAGTAGATAATTTCAAAATTTTCATTAGAATTCGGCCCAACCTTTGTGGTTGGTCATTTTATTGCCTAATTTAACATCACACACATTTTTAAAAATTATGTTTCTTAATTTAAATATATAACTTAATCCAAACTCCGCGCTTTATGGTTATTTCAGGTCCTTGATTAAAGTTTTTCCAAGGACTGCTTTATTTGCGGTCTTATCTCCTAATTGTGAAACAGCTTTGCAAAAATGTTAATAAAAATATTATACGTACCCTTGAGATAAAAACAAAATGTACAAAATTTTTATAATTTCGCGATAAATTATCTTATCCGCGTTAATAATTTATTACAATAAATTTTGAATAATAAATTTTAAAAAACTCCGTAGGTATTAATTTTCATAGTTGTTTTATGCAACCAAGAATAATAAATGTAAGTAATAAACAAATAACTAAAATGATTTATAGTCATGTGCGTTGTGAAATTTATTTTATACACGAATTACTTAATTTTTATACATTTGTAAGAGGTATCTGTATGTAGTAGCAGTAGTAGCGTAATTTGTATGATGATAATATTTTAAATGAGGCTTAAAGTAATTGGGAGAGTTCGATGCGGGTGTTCCAAGACTCTACATTTAAAAACGCAGCTACAAGATTACGTTTATGTTCTCTAATAAGCTACCTACTGCCATATGTTTCATATTATTATTACTATGTGAAATAATGAGAATACCCACTGTTAATAACCACATTGGCTCTACTGTTTATTTTTGTAGAGTTATAATTTACTGGCATACTTCAAATAAGTACCACGCGTGTGGTTACGAAATTGCAATATTTTATACAAGTTTTATAATTATTATTGCTCGATACAATCACTTGAAATGCGTAAAGTTTAGGTATTTATTTACAATGTTACATAAAATGGTTTAACAATCAGTTTATCAAATATTTTTTTTGAACACTGACTGCAGAATGATGCCTACTAAGTACCAACGGTTCGGGAACTAGCCCGCGCGAAAGAATCGGCGTTAAAGTTTTTCCCGAAAGGCGTTCCTTACGGAGATACTGTAATTTACCGTATTTCAAGCCTTATAAACTCATAATTTGAAGGCCACAAAGTTATAATAAAAATACAGCAATACTCTTCAGTATATCAACATTCCTTTCCCCGTTCTAAATTTTCTATTTTTGTTTATTATACACATGATATCAGCTTTTAAAGTAAAACCAATTTATTAAAATTCAAGCATATATTCAGCATCTCCTTAAGATTTACAAATTACTTTTATTTGAAACACACGCCAATAGATCGACAATAATATCATAAACTACATATTCCCCGTTTTTAATTTTTTTTAGGACAATTTTGAACTAAGATAAGTAAAAAAAAATAGGGTTTTGGTGCGATCTTGGCAACGCGGCAAATGTATTGCTCGGGGGACGGCCTTAAACCGCAAACTCTACATTTAAAACAATTTATGAATTTTCTCATTCAATTTATTACTTATATTTATACTAGGGCGGCAAGTAAGACGTCGGAAGCGGGGAGATCCGGGTAATAATAATAAGTCAGCGCGCCCCCGCAAGATGGCGCGACGGGAACACAAGTAATCCATTTATTCTCGGGGCGAGGTTTATGTAGTGAACTCTTAACGCTATTAAACTATTTCATATTACTGAATATTGTCGCTTCGTAAATTGCTTTTACTTATATGTTATTGTTCGGAACAAAATTTATTTTGCGGTACCAAAACCGAAACGTTGTAGGTAGAGTCCAAAGGCGGTAGAGACAAACTTCATATTACTTCAACATATTTTATTTTGTTACTAGCCAAATTATATTCTAAACCACGAGGTGTGCTCTTTAAGTCATTTTTGCTATTGATTTTGATATGCCTATATTATGATTTATGACGTATGTATCCAAAAAAAGACCGATTTAAAACGATTGTTATTCGAATATTTAATTTGTCTTGCAAATTAAAATCAGTTAATACTTAATTATGGAAATGAATTATTATTGTTCGGCCGATTAAAATCTTATTACTCAGTTTATGAGGTGTTATGTTATTGTTAAAGTAACACTTAATAATTCAACGGAAAATGTAATTCCTCACAGCAGGACGCTCGTTCTGACAATATTTTATATTGTGTCGAAAGATTTTAACGAAATAATAAAGTTGTAAAGCCATTTAAGGGGTAGTTTGAATAATTTATATTTTTTAAATTCACATTCCTATATCTAGAGCAGTTGTATCATTTAGGGAGGCGATTTTAAATTAATTTTATCGATCTTTCTTTCTGTGTGTCTCATTTTAAGGCTTCTTAGGAATAGAATTAATACTTTGATGTCTACTCTACCTATTTGTATGCCTAGCAAGATCCTGTCTTTGTTTCAAAAATTTAATCACACAATCGTGTATCATACATAAAGTTTTAATTAATACTTTGGAGCAGAAAGTAATTTCGAAGATATCTGAAGTATGAGCATTCTTGCCTCGGGGATCGAAAGTTTCCCACTTCCTAGGAATTTTGTATAATCACTTTAATTGAAGCGGCCTGGAGGCTGGAACGTTTTGTAATTGTAACCCGGGGCTTGTAATTGTGGATGCCGGAGTTATGTCTTTTGTTACACAATCCTTTAGGCGTTCTTGTGTAAATTAAAAAAAAATCAAAGAGCCAACGTGGAAAACAGGGTGTTGTAGTTATAACTACCTACTAGTTGGTAGTTTGAGGGGTCCATGTTATTTTCATTTTTTATTAATTATTATTTATTTTAGGGCTTGTGTCGGAACCGATAATACCAGACTATTTTTATTATTTAGTTATCTGTACTGCCAGCGTTACTTTGAAGCGGATGAAACAATTTTGATTTATTATATTTATTATTAATTGATTTATTATATTAACTTTTTGTCAGCTAAAAAATACTAAAGTTATAAAATTTAATGATGTTGGTGTTTCGTCACGCTTCTTTCATAAAATATTATATATAGTTAAAACCTAGCCAACTCTCTTTTTAAACGTCAACAATAATTATTATTATTATAGGAGTCAGTAGAAAATTAGACATTTTTATTTTTAAAAACATAGTTTTTGTCATTTTATGTAATCCAGGTGCTTTCTTTAAGTATATTTTATATCCATCTTAGCCTAAGAGGTCGTCCATTTTCCTCGAGTGCTGAAGTTGAAAGAGTCCCGAGTTCCGTGCGATAGTATCAAATAACAAAGAAAGTTTTTACTACTTAAGTTCTGCTACGGAGATACCGACTGCTTTTCCAATTCCAAGCAGAGTTATAAAGCCTTCAGTATCTGTTATGTAACATAATTTATATGTTATTTTTAGATAATAAGGCCTAGGCCCTATGTGGCTGTAGGTAGGTAGAGGTATCTCTTTCACAAATTAAAGCTTTAAATATTAAAGTTTTTATGAATAAATATTATAAGATAATAACAATATGTTCCAATAATGACATGATTACTATAACATTATTTTAAAACACAATAATATAATATTAATTTAGGTCAGTAATAAAAAGCACAATTTGAGTTAGAAAACTAACTTCTATATTCCAATGTCTCAAGGCAACAATGTTTTTATTAATCGTATTAGGCATACTTAATAAAATACATATTTAATAGCCTCTTACATTTGAGCTTACAATAATATTGAGAGCCGTCGCGGTTTGAATTTAAATTGGTACATTTATACAGCCTCAAAAAAGCCGGACCCCTCTTTATTCTCTTTTTATAATGTAATTTTCTTAAATCACCTGATGCCTTCGGTTCCTTAATTCCCTATTAATCTTAAAATTACTCATTGGCGGGAAAACCTACGATATTTTTATAGTAATCAGTTTCAAAGTTATTTTCATTCTATACCTACCTATAAACTAGGAAAAAATGTATACTATAATATAATTTTGGTAAATTAAAGTGAACCTTGAATAATACTTTTAAATCTTTATAATAAAGGCATAAATTATATTTATATTTTAAGCAAGACTATAAAATAAATTGCTAATTGTTGCAATTATCAAGAAATAAACTACGCAAAAAAATACTGCAATTTATAAGCATAATTTATCATCCTCATAGTTATTAATTATTATGATTATTCATTTGAAAATATATCATTTTCGTCAGTATATAATTAAAATATGTTATGAGTACAACATAATATTTTAATAATTAGGTTAGAATTTTTTTTATTATACTTCCTAATTGCTAATAAATTATATTTAAGTACTTAAATCAAATAAACAATAGTTTTCTAATAAGTTACAGGATGTCCACATATTTTTAGCTCTACAGAAACTTTCGTAATATTTTTAAAGTTTCCTCGCACTTTTACCTAAGTAAATATTTAGTGATTTAAAGATGTTTCCCATAAATAATGTTGCGCAGGCGCATATTAGGTATAAATCAAGTGGTAGCGAGTGGTCGCGGCGCGGGGTCGTTCACCCCAAACATCTGTTCCCACATTTCAGTCACAGAGTTATCGAGGCGGTTTCAAAACATGTATTGGCTATCAGCGTACACTGGTTTGTACTTAAATGCATTGATAACATAATATTATGATATTTCATTCAAGCTCTTAATAGAAACATTAAATGTTGCGAGCTGGTTCCGTAGAGTTTATTAGCACTTAATCTAGTAGGCTGCCGAAATACGCAATCCAAAAAAAAATATCCCAACTAAATAATGGCGGTGACAGCTTTTAGTGTTCCCTCTGATGTCTTTATAATCTCATATTAAGAGGAATCATAAATTTTTTACTCCAGTTATCCAAAGTTGTAAATTATTTTAAATGTTTTATGCATTTTAAACACGTCTGTATGTCTTCGGCAGTAGTTAAATTGGATGCCAATTTTATTTCAAAAATTTTAAATTATTTCAATGTATAAAAGCCAAACAGACTTTGAATCAGCGATCCTTACCTAATTATGGGATTAAATTAAAAAAAAATTATAACTTGTTATTACTTGTATCTTCCCGGCGATTATTACATCCACCCAATCACGAGTCAATTAAAAAAGCAATCTTCAAAGTAAGCGCTTTAATTATATAAATACATATTCGGAGCCCCCGAGGCGATTGATCAGTTCAGGTATAATGGGGAGCGATCGGCCGCCATGACACCGCGCTCATTGGCGCTCAAAGCAACATGGTTGCCGTGTATTTTTAAAAGAAGAACGTTCGGCCCGACCCGGTCGGTTCCGAGTGCCCGATTATAGAATCAACCGCGACGAAACAAAATACACCCTGTACGTATGACAATAAAGTTAAAAATGTAATGATAACGTTGTAGATGTTTTGTTATTTCGACTGGAATGTTAATGTTAACGTTTTCGAGTTTTATAAAAGTTTGAAATGTATCCGATTTTAGTATTTTATAGAAATAAATGTGACTCAACTGTGAATATTTAGTTAGATATAAAATTCCAGTTACCTTGCCTCTACATATTTGTCACATTGTTAATCAGAATAATACCATGAGCATTAACCATACTTGTTGTTTTAAAAGTTTAAGCCTCACTTTGTTAATTTATTTTAATTGATAAAGTGTCCTAAATCACCTAACCGATTTTGATGAAATTTCTCAGATACATAGTATAGTTTATCCCGGAAAATACTCAGGACATACCTACTGAAAAGTCGAGTACGTAATAATTGAAGCTCATGCATGATCGCGTCTATTTCCATCGTGAGATTTACGAGCACTCCGCCGACTCAGCAGTTCCCTCCCGCCCGTCGCCTGACAATCTCTAGTCGTAACTCTTCTTGATTAAAACAATTTCAAATTCGCCAGCTAAAAAATAGAGGAAACCGAGGAAGAAAATAAAAAGCTTCGGAACTTTTGTAAAAAGCTTTTATAAATTAGTGAAAGCTTCGGATGATAGAGGACTCTTATTTTGAAGTGTTTACTTTTGGTACCATTCAGGAGTTACAATGTCATTATTACATGTATGACGTGCCCCTATCAACGTAAAATACTTAATACAAGAAATATGTATTTCGAATTTCAATATTATTATCTCAGAAATCAAAAGGTACTTATTGCAAATAGCACATATTATATGTAAGAAAAATAATTGGAGTCAAACCCTAACAACAACAAAACAAAAATTTTCAAGATCGTTTCACAAACGGTGGAGTAACCGTTGAATATAAAAAAGATATTAAATCCACAACCGAACCTATAACCTCTTCATTTTTGGAAGTTGGTTAAAAAAAGTCTCTAGAAGCGACGCTAGTTAAAATAGAGTTTATGATATTATGATAATATCTTCTAGAGTCGCTGAGGGTAAAAAAAAATAGAGTGAAAATGAAATGTCATGCAAAACTGGAAACTACTGAATAATATTTTCATTTAGCTCTGTGTATATGAACATGTTAGAATACATTACTGTATATTAAACCGACAGAACTCTGCGGTAACTTGACTCACGACTGGAATAAACAGGAGCTTTCATCCTGCACACCAAATTCACCCTTACTCTACGATATTTGGTAGAGAAAACTGGACTTTACTTCTTGATAGATAAAGTTCGTTTCACTTTTGTTCTACAAGATCAGTATTTGGATACACATTTTCCGTTCTGGCCCAAGGTGTATAATTTGTGGAAAACCGAAAGATATGAAGTTTGTCCGCACTTTCAAAACAAGGGTTGTTGTTATAGAAATTTCTAATACTCCTGCTTGTTTACCTTAGTAAAAACATAGCATTATCTAAATTCCACCTCATGTTAATGCTGCTTTAAATCTAAATGTAGTATAGGCAGGCCGCAGGCACATAGCAAAAATTAAGCCACGTCACGCATTGCTATGTTATAATTTATAAGCGATCAATATAGTAAACCCCAATAGGCTTCATTGAAATATTTGTTAATTCATATCATTATAGACATTTATTTCAGGTCTGAAATTATAAGTAAATTTTGAGAACCTCAAAAATAATATTCAAGTAATCAAATAACGTAATCTCAGCAGTCTGTTGATTAAAATCGAGTGTCTACTGTCTATATTCAGGATACATCGTATCAGCAAATCCACGAGAAGTAGGTACAGCCGCCAGATCTGGTCTACGACTTTTGGACCTTATTATCAATGCAATAAAGTCGAAATGTAGTTTACGGGGTTCATCCCGGTATAAGCCCGGTCCCTCATTTGCGCTGAGCTTGTCAGCTCTGCCTCGATATTACATGTCACTTCCAATTAGAATATTAACTAGGATTTGTGTGTTTTCCTTATGTAGTTTTTGACGAAATTATTTTCGTGATGATTATATTTCTATCTCTGTTATAAAATAAATAAGTTTCAAGGAGTATTCTCGTGTTTGCAAGCAAGTGTAAGCACTATAGGCAGATTATTAATAATAATAGTTCTTTTTAAATCTCATCTAATCTTACGTTGGGGGTCTCGGCAAATCTCACGTAACTTTTTTCACATTGTTACAAAAAAAATATACTATTTTGGTCCATTTCATCCAGATTATGCTGAAGATTTAATCGTAAGCGTAATCGTAATATGATTAAGATATAATTTTATTCATACTTTGACGTTATGTAACATCTACTGACTGTCAAACAATCCAACGCGTTTGTGTAAGAAAATGTGGGCTACATTTTGATAAACCTCACGTGAGATTAGGGGGTGGGGGAGGGGGTTGAATAAAATCTCACGAAATTTTACCAGGGAGGGTCAGAAAATTTCGAAAAACACCTCACGTAATTTGTGGACGCCCCCTTATAGTCTAAGAGCGAGTGTGCCGTAGACTAACAGTAAAGTAGCAAACTCTATATTAATGCTAGGTATACTGTTTTATCTGCCGTTGATACTTGATGCGACTTCACTATTCCGTTTTCATATCAGTAGGTATGATATGTGGTAGAAGTAAACAAACAGAATGACTATAACATACTTTTTATATTCCAATTTCCATGGCACGGATACAAAAGTACAACGAACCACGCGACATTCTTTCCAGAAAGTTCCAAGGAAAAAATTCCAGAGGAACATGCAAACGTGCCCCAATTTGGAACAGTTCATTCATATTCATACTGCTTTCACCCGTCTTTCACCCTTTGTTCACTGTTACGCAACTCCCATTGTACCTCTTTTTGTTAATTTATTGCCCTACCCTGCCCTTTGTCATACAAAATAATTTGCGAAGAATTCATCAAGGTCTACGGAGACAGATAATTTTTTATTGGGACATTTTTGTCGAAAAATGAATTGTTTTTTGTTGAAACTTGGATATTGTTGAAGATAAAATGTAGAGTTTTGTGAAGCTAACCATGTCAGCTTTTTATTGAGTATACTAAGGTGAAAAATGAAAATCAAATCAACATGATAATATTTATTCTATTTAGGTGACTATCAAACCTGCTCTACGTTATGAGAAAATCTGATGATCTACCGACTAGCCCCTACTAGGAAGAATTTTAAGATTAAATAAATAAAAATATTATATTCATAAAAAGGGCTATGGTATTTTAAATGATTGTAAATAAAAGGAGTGTTCGTTATAATTAAGTGAGATCCCAAATCTACCTCATTAAGGCATCCACCACAAAGATAGAGGCATTTAAAAATAGATATAAAACAGAAAGCTTTAATTTAACTTTATTTAATTACCTACAATAGTTTTATACCTTTAATTATCTTACTATTTGAATACAGTCCAGTTTTATGAACTTTGAATAGACACATAAATTTTAAAGAGAAAAAGCGTGGTTTGAAGCTACGGAGCTGTTATGAAAAATATATTTAAGTGTGAGTTCTGCAACGCCCGACGGAAATTACTAATTTTGAAGCGGACTGCCACAGTCTGCAGTTCTCTCGTAAAACCACCAATTTTCTGCCATTAAGGATACAGAAAGCAGGTATGTAATTTTCATGTCGTGTAATTTTACAGAAATGTGCCGAGTAGTAGCTATTATAAGCTAGCGGTAGATTTTACTAAGGGCCTGTTTCCTTCCTGATAAAGTGCCGGATAGGTTATCCACAACTTTTTTGACAGATTCTCCATATTCTATCTTCAAATTAAGTGGTGGATAGACTATCCGGCACTTATCAGGAAGTGGTGAAATATCTTTATATTACCTATATTGTCTGAAAGACGATATTTTGTTTTTGTATTATTTTTCATAAACGGTAGGTAAGATAAAAAATACGGGGTATAAAATATAATCAAGTATATCTGGAGCCAGATTGTAAAAAATAACAACGTCAGGCCTCGCAGACTCCATGAATCCCAATGTCCCGGAAAATGTAACAAGACGATTTATATTCTTAAGTGGTTCGGGCCTTTTCTATCACTAGAATCTGGTCGGCGATCGAATATAAAAATGGTAATACCAAAATCAAATCTTTGAATACGAGATTAAACGAATATTTGTACATGCTTTGATTCTGCATTCTGCTTACATAGCTTTGAAGATAATGTGACACAGAGTTAATTATTACTGTACTCAGAGTTGTATGTCTAATATAGTTATACGTGTATTACAAATTACATTGACATACAAAGCTTGTCCCTCCACATTGGTTCATATTGGTTGTGTTTTTCAATAACAAATACATCGCAACTTTTTCAATAAAAATGACAAAATATTATAAAATCTAATCACGAAGCACAGTTGCATCCTGGCCGAGGCGAGCGGCGAATCATAAATGTGGGGGTGGAAACGAAATTATAACAGTGGGGCCGCCCGCCCGAGACAAAGGTTTAACTCGAGACGTATTATTTTATATGGGACACCCGCTGAATAACAACATCGGGGTATTTCTTCGGATTGCACAATCACATTCCGATCGTGCGTCTCCCTTTCTCGCGACAACTTCTCATCACTCAACTAAAATACCCCGGAGGATGTTTAGCGTTGAAATAATAAACACGCGTACATAAATGCGGGAGCTCCAGCGCCGGGTTTTTATACTTCCTTACATTTGTGCATTCACTTC
This sequence comes from Polyommatus iphigenia, assembly GCA_963422495.1. Classification (NCBI taxonomy): domain Eukaryota; kingdom Metazoa; phylum Arthropoda; class Insecta; order Lepidoptera; family Lycaenidae; genus Polyommatus; species Polyommatus iphigenia. Next base: position 11,057,679 of record OY730179.1, read on the forward strand.
AAAGTTAATTAGACTTTATAGAGCGTTCCTCCTCGATTCCGCTCGTGTGCGGCGTTATCACGGGGAGGGAGGCCCGAAATAGCAAATAAATGAGACGAAAATGTAAATGTTGCGCTTCAAAGATGAAAAGCGCTCCCGCTACAGCCGCGCGCGAATGTACCAGAATTAGGAGCGCGGCTAAAATAATTTTCAGGCCAGACGGAACTAATGGAACGGGGCCCGTGTATTGCCGTTCTCGCGCCGATGTATTTTAATGTAATTTATTCTATAAATAAACTCGGAAATAATGCCGGCTTTACGACCTTATCTTTCGGACCAGTGACTTTGGAATGGGCCCCTGAAATACGTATTGTGAAATTTTACTGAAACTCCGCTGTAATAAATAGCACGTTGGTGAATATTTATTACGCAACCTTAATAAATTAAGTGATTAACCCCTTATTTGAATTGTTAAGTTCATTTCTTTATTAGGATAGAGGAAGCTTACCTTACCAGAAACTTGGAAAAAATATACTTATCTAAATGTAACCTGTCAAAAGTAATACCAAAACAAGACTCCCGCAAAACTTTTCAATCACATTTACTTTCATAATATATTTATGTATTATCCCTCGTCCGAAACAAAATTGTTTTCCCGAATAAATCCGCTTAGTAAATGCCCTGCGACATATGTGCAGGGATTAAGACGTTGCGGGCGGTCGCACCCCCTCTATATAGAAGTAATATTACTTGGACAAACTTATTTCATAATTCAATTCAATATACTGCTTTATTTTTATTACTTAAGTGCTATATTTACTTTTATATCAATACAGTGCAATACACCTGTCAAAGATAATCTTACAACTTGGGATGTCTGCGGTCTGCACCTGTATAACCACCTACTATGAAAAAAAATTTATAAGTGTAAAATATGTCTGTCTGGTTTAAGTTCAGGCTTCAGGTTTAAAATACTCATTTCGATGTTTTTTTTTATGAAAAAAGGGGGCAAACGAGCAAACGGGTCACCTGATGGAAAGCAACTTCCGTCGCCCATGGACACTCGCAGCATCAGAAGAGCTGCACGTGCTTTGCCGGCCTTTTACCAGGGAATAGGCTAATAGGGTAGGGTAGGGTAGGGAAGGGAATAGGGGCGGGTAGGGAAGGAAATAAGGGAGGGTAGGGAAGGGAAAAGGGTAGGGGATTGGGCCTTCGGTAAACTCACTCACTCGGCGAAACACAGCGCAAGCGCTGTTTCACGCCGGTTTTCTGTGAGCCCGTGGTATTTCTCCGGTCGAGCTGGCCCATTCGTGCCGAAGCATGGCTCTCCTACGGTAAATATATTTTTATAAAGCAAAATAAGGCTATTGCGCGATAAACGAATTTGCGAGAAGTTGCTGGAAACATTGCTAGTAAATTATAATTTTGCTTTTTTTGCGTAACGTTTGATAACAAAAGTGGATAACTTGTGGATAACAGAAATAGGTTATGCGTTTTTTTAATTACCTTGAGCCTTGCCTGCTTAACTGAATTTTAAAATATATTCAAATAAGCTTGGCTAAAGATAAATATTTTAATTAAGTGAACTAGGCGGAGTTACGTACCATATAGATTTGACCAACGATAGTATATTTCCTGCTTTTATTTAATTATCATGAACACACCCATTAAAAAGTCACCTGTTTTAATATTTTCTTTGTGCACTGCACTTAATTATTTCTAAAAGTAATTAATATAAAAAATGTTTGAAACAAAAGAAGTACTTGCCTAATAAATGAGTTAGAAAATAGGTTGTAGAGAAAAGAAAATCAGAAAACCTTTTAATCTATTAATTTCATAACTCACACGGAGGTAAAAAATAAAAAATGCCTAATAAGTTACAAAAATATAATTATTTTATGTTAATTATAATTAATTATAATATAATAAAATAGTTGTGAAATCAGTCGTAGAGTTTAGTTGATACTTCGACCAGCAGGTGGCAGCACGCAAAAATAAAATGTGAAGTTTTTATTGTGACGGCTAATTAAAAACGTAAGTTATAAATTAAGTTTTTTAAAAAGTGATCTATAGTAGAGAAGGTATGATTTGACTGATTTGTCAGGGATGTTACGTAATTATTAATATTAGCTACATAGGGGTAACCCGTTTTAACTAACTTTAATAAGAAATAAATAATTAAATAGGCAGTAAATCGTAAAGTTGGGTTAAAAACGAATGCCACTGGGCCACAATAGAACAGAAAACTTGAAATTGAAAAGATCACTTTCAAGTTTTCTGTTCTATTTTTTTTTTGAAAATCGTCGCTCTATATTTAAAAACAAAGTTTGATGAGAATTGTATGCGGTAATGTTTATTGCAACATATTTTAGTAACGTTACATGAATTATGCTTATTTTGCTGCGCTTAAACATGAACGTTATTTACCTACAATCTAAACCAAAATCTTGCGTGTTTGAACTTCAAAGGCCAAAGCACGGTAAATACGAACTTTGTATTTACGTCTTGATTGTAACGGTAGTGACATAAAACCCTAAAACAAAGACATGCATTGTCTCCGACCCTAAATATTACAGAGTATAAACGTCTCCATATATAAAATATACATATCATAACAATATGTTTCGTTTATACCAAAGTTATAGTCAAATGTTACAATGTTGTAGTGCTCAAACCGTATAAAAACTTAAAGCCCTCATAATTTCGTTTCTTACTCCTCAAAACCTAAGTTAAGGACACTAAAGTATAGGTTCTTTTATATTTTTGAATCATACATTGAATAAAAGTAATAACATCTTGTATTTTATTAAACTATTCAGCTGTATTTGTACTGTGGACAGGGTCGGATTAACCATAGAACACTTGTAGCAAATGCTACGGGCGCCGTAGCAGCGCTGTAAACCAGTGATTGCGATTTGCAACCGCTTCGGGAGTATCAAAATATTATGTTTATCAATTAAAGAATACGTTATTACCATATTTTAAGAATACAGTCTCGTTTAGGCCGGTGTAAATAGTCAGTACCTACTCAAGATGCATCTCGGTCTCATGACACGGTTCAGGCACTGTGATTGGTAGGCTGTCTAAATTTGGACCTATCACAGAGCCGAACCGCATCTTGAGACCGAGATGCATCTTGAGTACTGACAATTTAATATTCATACCGACCTTAGACTTTAGCCGTTAGCTTTAGAAATCGAGAATCGAACTAAAACTCACGCCTGAATACTCTATGGTCCTCTCGCTAGCTGAATACGCCACTGTGGAATGTTGTCGCGAAGGATTATAGTTATAAAGATCAATAAATCACACGCCTCCTGAATAGTTCAACGCCGATTTGCCATATTAAAACTCTTACAATAATTTCAATACTAGCTTTTACATGCTACCCAGTGATTTTTTTTTTCAAAATGGCAGCATAGTTTACACATGTTTAAATGTGCACGTTTAAAAAATGGTAAATAACGTATTCTGGTATTATTAATACTAATTATGATTGAAATGGCCTAAAATAATATTGTGAATTAATGATTTTCGTAGCATTAGGTTAACCTACATTTTAAAATCAGTTTTCATAACTATGTATTTAATTTTAAGAAAATCAACTCATTCTTAAGGGTTAACTTAATATACCTTACCTAAGTACGGACTTATCTTTATAAAGTACTCGGTATTAAAAGGTTATGTGACTAACTTAGCCGCTATCTGGGAAAGCATCGCGAGATAATGCACTTCTCAGAAAGGGTTCATTGCACTTTTTTGCAACACACGATAGAGTATAAGGTTTCATAATGATGTGAATGTTTTTGGAGACTTAAAACGTTGTAAACAACTGTTCCTGGTAGTAGAGGAGGGGAAGAGCAAGAGGCAATTAAGCTTGTATAGGCTTGTAAAGGCTATAATGTGTCTAGTTATTATGGTATAGAAATCAGATTTCTCACGAGGTGGGTTAATTTTTTTTTTAAATATTGAAATGACATCCGATCTGTCAGATTAACATAGGGGATGTTTAGCATACCCCAAAGAAGCTTCCATAAAAAGCACTGACGATTCAAAGATAAGGTAAGCCTGTAGGAACATTTTAAAATATAAAAAATAAACCTTCACATTTTCCTAACTAAACTTCGCAGATATTTTATTTTGCACTAAACTAAATGATTTAGTCCTTGTTGTCTAAAATATAATAATAACTGACCGAAATGAGCAATTTTCTGAATGTATTTTCTTTTTCAAAACTTTAAAATTGCCGCAGTTTCTCAACCCACCGCTAAAATAAAAAACGCTCTTATTATTTTTTTACCTAATGTAAAAAATCTACTAGGTCTCCATGACGCTCGAGTGACTACAAAATTAGCACCTTCTCCTCCCCTACTATGGGTAGGTAGTCTAGGTACATTACTTTAGAGAATATTCAATCGATTTTTAAAACTGTAGCTGTGCAAAAACCAATTCATACTAACTTTTTGAAAACCAAACAGGGCTTTTCACAAATTGTCAGATCCGTGTATAATAGCCATTCAAAACCATCCTTTGAAACAAATCTGCTGAAATACCATTTTCTGACATAGTATTACCTATATTCATTTGCATTTGTAAAATATCTCTTCTAATGTTGAAATTCAGAAAAAGCTAAATAAAAGTATTACGACGAATGAACTGGAATGTCATTCATCATTTAATTGGGGTGATATAATAAATGTCAACAATATTATTGCTGCTGCGATGTCACCTGTCAGCCGGGTAATAAACACAGTGTCGATAAATAATAGGCTACTATTAATGCAAAATGGCAACTTCAGCCTAATGAAAGCAAGAATCGATTCCTGGAGAATTGCCAATTGTAATGTCCAATCGCCGATGGCACCAGTTTGTAAACAACCAAGCTTTAAAATTAGGTAAACCTCAACGGCTTCTCGAGTGTTTGTTTTTCACACATCGTCTCTTATGGTTACATTAAAACCATGATTGTAGAGCGACAAATTATAATTAGATACTCGTATGTTATTATTAAACCTAATAATTTACATACTGGCTTATATTATAATACTCGCAAGACAACCAATCCCTACAAGAAAATTCTTTCACGCCTCTAATCTGCTACAATGTAAAACAAAGATTCAATTCTTTAAACCACATAAAGTAGCTCGACAATAAAACGCCTGTGTCACGCCAAATTATTTTAAAATAGCTCCAGGGAAAAATAATTATCTTTTACAACCAGAAATAACCTAATACTCATTAATGGAGCTTAATCTAAAAATATAATTCCCCAAAATACGAGCCTCCTTCAGAGGGGAATTAATTTGGGAAAACAAGAAGGTATCATTCCTCTCCCGTAAATATTTTACGGCGCCGACGAAAAAACATTCCGTAAAAATATTGGAAACATTCTCCTATTGCTATTTCCTGAGTGAAACAAACGATAAATATAAATTCAGCGCTTGAGGCAATTTATTACTGAGATTTTTATAATCTCCTTAGCATAAGGGTCCGTCTTCATTATTCTACAAAGGAATGCTTCGAGATAAATTTTATCACTTTTTTGAATATCTTTTATTGTTCGGAATTGTTCTTTGTGATACGCGGCCGAAAACAAGGATGAAGGTTTACGTAAGCTTTTAAGTTTTCCTTTTTTAGCATATGAAGTATTTATGTCTATTTTTTCAAAGCAAATACAAGGAGATATTCTGTTGAGAGCTGTATCCTTAAATTCTAAAATATCATGGCTACAATATTCTCGAATCTAATCAAATAAATTTGATCGTAATGAAGATAACATCTCTACCTAGCGATGGGACCTTTTAGTTTTTCCTTTTACTCCTCTCGTAATATGAAATAGTTTTGTCGGTTTCATTTGATGTCAAACTTGAATGGCTATTAGCTTTGTCCACATTGTGCCTTTTTCTGTTCATCAAGGGCATGCCTTATAAAAGCGCTGTCAACAGCGAACGTGAGGCATGCCCGTAACGCGCGTTGAAATCGTATCGCGCGCTATGACACTTTTCTTTCAACGCGGGTGGATTTTGACGCGCGTCACGGGCATGCCACACCTTCGCTGTTGACTGCGCTATAACGCATGCCCTTGTTAAACAAAAAAAAGGCACAATGTGGACAAAGCTTTTAATATTGTAATTTAATCACAATTTCGCACTAAGTCGTTTCAATATCTTTACCTGTCCTCATGTTTTTATAAGTTTCGTATTAAATAAAACAAGTCTGGTAGGATTAATAATGTAAGTAGACTTTAGTGAGTAAAAGATAATTATTATAGATAACAATTTGATAAGCCAACAATTTTCAATGGTGAGAAGGAACAGTTAAACCAAAAAATTAACTACATTATAATAAAAAAATATCATTTATTGGTAGTTATACAATTTAAAGGTGTAATTTAAATTATTTTTATGACTTACTCATTTCTTTTACTTCCAATATTACAAAACAAAGCAATGAGTATAATTACTCAATGTAAGTACTTGTAATTATAATTAATTCTTAATAATAATTATAATAAATAATCTTGAGTATTTTTTTATTTCTAGTTAATATCCTTATAAAATATTATAATAATATTGTAAAACGTGACAAACTAATAAGATTAAGATATATATTTAATTGATTATTTTGTATTATTTTAGTATTTTATAGAATATATTTTAGTCACTAGACGAAATTTAATAAAATAATAACATACAAATTGAAATAGTATATTATTGTTATGTACAGATTAATTACGCTTAGAGTTAAGTACGTAACTCTAAGGGCAGTATACACCTATGAATGTTTTTATTATAATACAGAAAAATTTTTTTATGTATATATTACCTTGTGCACCTTCCTTAATGAATTAAATATTTTTTATTGTAATTAATTTTAATTTATTTTTGTCGTAGGCGTGTAGCGGGTAAGGCTCGGCGCGCGGTCGACCTTACTAACAGGTGAGGCGGCGCAGCCACACAGAACATGATACTAAGGTTTGAATTTTATTTTTTATTTTTTAAGAATGCTTTTTATATATTTTTAAATTTTTTGATAACTAAATTTTTGCCGTAATCATAGTGCACTTATAAAAATGTATTTTTTTGCATGCATCCTTTATTTTATCAGTAGGTAGCGTATTTTTGATCCGATAGTTTATAGCACTCTATTGCTATTTTTTTTAATATTGCTTTTTTAGAGAAGCCTGTAAGTCTTTTATGTGAAAAAATAAGATTTAAGTATATTGTTTTTTTTGTCTTATGATGAAAATGGGTTCACCTAGCTATTAAATCAAACGTCGTTTAAATATCATTGGTTTTAAAATATATCTAAGTATTCAGCTATTACGTCAGGTACACATTGAATATTGAATAGCTAGCTAATGCTGGTAGGTAAAAATTTAAATTCTTAGCGCGAGCTTGCATGAGTTACGATTATTAGCCGTTCGTGTTGGCAGTTCTTTGCTAATTATAATTTACGTCTTATATAATACATAAAATTGCAAAGATAATTATTGCAAGCAAAACATTTTTATTTCCACACTGCAGCTGGGCTTAATTCATGCAAACAACTGCAAAGCTTAATAACTTCTTTTTACGATTAAAATATTTTGTATGTTTTTTTTTCCGTCAGCTTTGTTTTTTTAAGTTTACGGCCAAAATTGACCCACTGACGGGAACCGGTGACCGCAAAGTGTTCTGAAGCTGAGTCAAGGCATTTCCTAACCCTATGTCTTGCTATAATTTAACCATGGAAAAAAGTGTTTCATTATCAGCTACTCTAAAGTGAAATTAATAAATATTTAAGAGTTGTAATTTAATTCATGAAGCCCCAAGCGGCCACATCCGGCCGCGATAACAATGAAAAAGCTATTGTGTCTCGTTTTGCCACGACTGATGGGTTAAGAGACATAATATTTAAAAAAAAATAAGTTTGCTTGCATAAGCAGTGTTTTTATATATTATTTGATTTTATTTAGGTAAAGCAATTACGCAAGTATCTACTCTCAATAGTTGACGCTTGGGTCGTTAGAATAAATTATGACCAGAAACATAATAATATTATGTTTTTAAACCTCAGAGCAGAAAATTATATATTTCAAAATTCGCTCACTTCACAAACTTCTGCGAGGCTGAAATATACGTACAAAGAAAAATAGGAATTGTATAAAATAGCTACAAAATTTTTTCTGCTAATTTTTTTCGCGATTATCTTCTGTACATTTTATTTTTTCATTAAATTGGCTGTTTTCATTGCTAGGGCCCACTGGTTAGCAGCTGAAATAGACAAGGCTGCGGCATTCCAGGCGAGCCTACATTCTAAAGACTCGGCTCAGATTCTAAATAGGTATTTACATTTTTTTTATTATACACCTTTCAGGCATTGCAAATGCACCAATAGCCATCGCAGACCGGCACTAAAAATTAATCATTTTTAAAATTAGAAGGTGGTGGATACAGAGTTTTAAATTTTTTTTAAAGGCATCTAAACACGACTAATGTGCCATGCTTGTTTTTTTTGTTTCATAATTTCAATAAGAAGTTTTCAAACATGCCGACAAAATATTTGGACATACACCACTTAGCACCATTTTAGCTGCGATCGATTTGATTTTTTACATAACCTTTACACCATTATCCCCACTTTGATATCGAAATCACAAAGAAAATATGACAAAACCCTACACCTTTTCCCACGACGGCACCTGTAGGCAGGTAGCTTGAACTATATTTATGTTTTTATAATCTACCGTATCTATATAATTGCTCAAATCACTTTGCTTGTTAGCTATTTAACTACCCATAGAAATTGCTTTTAATCAATTTATTATTGGCACAGAAAACCTAGTTTTATATTACTGATAATTTACTTATCTGTAGAAAATGTCGCAGCGATAGACAAAGTATATTGAACTATATTTTATCCTCTTGCTAATTATTGAAATGTTCACACTCTATAATATAAACAATTTATATCCTTGTCTATCGAGTCTGTTTAAATTATCTGACAAGGAGTAAGGACACACTTACGTAAAATCAGTCTGTATCCAAATATTATATCTATTGGATCTTTAAATTAGTATTGGATTAAACGATGCCATTTAAACATAAAATTTAGCCATGATATCAATGCAAATTTAAGTATGTGTACATCTTCCAGTCAGGTCGGCCTGCCGGAGCGATCGGACCCCTCGTGTATGGAGGCCATTACCAAAGTGTCTCATTTTTGGACATGGTCATTTGTCAATAAAATGAATACGTGACAAAAAATGTATACTTCAATATTTTAAAAATCTGTTTAATCCGTTAATTAACTCAACGTAAACACTACGAGTAATTTATAAACATTCAATGGTCCTTCCAGCAGTTTTTTTTAAATTAATTCGTCGTTAAAAGCTTTGAATTTCTTATCTTAGAGCTTCCGTCACTTGAATCTTATTCGTCGGACTTCAGAGTAAAGTGGGTGGTATATACATAACTAATTATACTGTATACATAATATACATACCGTGTCCGTCGGATAATATCAATTTGCATTCCTCCTTATTTATTACTAAGGTTATTTACATAATTAATGTAATTAAATGTAATTCTTGTATTTTACGACCGTTCATACATCATACACGTTCATCCATCAGTTCTGTCTCCATTAAAATGGGGTTTAAGTGTCGTGTCAGTTAGATATGATGGATTTTCCAGATTTTTCCCTGATAAATTAAATTTGCGTTCATTATTAAATCAACGAACCGCCATTTTGAAATGCATTGTTATTGAAAAAAAAATATATAACAGAGATTTTTTAACTAAAAGCTCTACATAATAGGTAAAAATTTGTGCTCTAGTAGATGTATATTTTATTTCTTTTAAATCGCTGTTATCTATACGCAAAGTAGAATCAGCATGGAATTTATTGTTTTTGTTATCTTTATATTTTTACTATGTGGGTGTCTATGGAATATATTATATTTTATGGTTATTCAAAAATATGTTTGATTCATGCATTTGAAAGTATGATTTCGTCCACTTTTAATTAGGTTTGTTGTTTGTAAGGGATAAAAAATTAAAAAATATAATATTTATGTATTATAATATTTGGTGGCTGCTTAATTAGTTCTAAAACTAAATAAGTGAATAAATATAATCTTAGAGTATTTCTATGAAAACAATATTATAGATTACAGTTGATCTATTTGAATATTGTGATCGTAATGGAAAAGATTCGAATTCAACGATCGATCGTAATCGGACGGTCGATCTATTCCGGACGACGAATCCCCGGCCTTGGAGATAACATCGGTCAGCTCAGAATACTGAGTGGACCACCTTCTACTGTCCATTCGCTGCTATTTTACCTTAGTATTCAACGAGAATAAACCTTAAGTCGAAAGCTTAAGCCTATATATATACCTGTATCGTCTTTACATTATTTGAAAGACTATAACCACATGTTTTGCTAAATTTCGCTTCTATTTATCTTTAGCTATTATAGTGCGCAATATAATCCAATTATTTTATTGCTAACTAAATCAATGGGTAGGACCGTAGGATAGATCCTAGCAAATAATAACAAATTTCTAAACGTTAAACTGACGAATTTCAAGTCCTCCCAGGAGTCCCAGCATTCCGTTTAGAATTGCAAATGAATCGAGTATTTACTCCCGTATCGTAAACTGTGTGATATGATCCAGTCAGTTTTCGCACCATTAAGCACTGGACTCCCACTCCCTTGTAAACATACCTATTACAAACTTCGGTTATTATACACACAGCTTTAGGGCGATGAGATACAAGTCATAATGTATCTTTGTTTATATAGGAGTTTCATTTACCACGTATATTTCGACATAGGTAGACTTATTCGAAATTTAATTTGCCGCTAGGTGACGGATCCGACTCAAGCGAAGCGGTGACTGGTGGACTCGACCAAGCCACGGCTTGCTTTTAATCAAAAAGTCGTTTAAGAATTTTTCGACAGTTTCCTATCTACGACCTGGAAGTAGGCAAAGCCATGGCTACATGTAGCAATAGGCTTTTTCATGTCAAGCTGTCATATTTCATCAACTTAAAAACCCTCATTGTGACTTGTGAGTCATTTGTCATTTCCACATTTCAGTATGCAACCGCGCCTGTTGAGCATTCGTTTTCAGTCGAAAATTATTAGGTTATACATTTTATTTTTTTAAATTAATTTAAATATTTCGAAATCTGTTGAAGCCATGATAAGGTCGTGTTACATGAGATTAAAAATAGGTTTATTATCATAAGACTCTGAAATTCAACGTACGTTATCTTAGCGTTACCATTCGGATTTAGTTTCAGCTGTTTACAATATAGAGTTTCGAGTATTAAATGATTACTGTTATATGGAAGTTTCTAGTAAAAAAGAGCATGTTGGAATGAATTTAAAAAATATATGTTTCTTTTTTTACGCATTTCTAAAACAAAATTGTGTTGTACGAGTATACAGTATAATGTATATTGACGTACATGCCTACTAAAATTTTTAACTTTATAGGAATACGAAATTTTATAGGCATTAGTGTAACAAACTATTTTTTTTTTTAGAAATAAATCTCCTACACTTTAAGCTTGTAGAAGACAATTTATTCAATTAAACTAAAAGTCCTCTGATTTCCGTCCTATCGTCAGTTAACTGTAAAAATTCTTTGATAGGCCCCGGCATTCGATATTTGAAAGGCGCGCCATGTTTAGATTAAGTGAGAGATATCAGGAACAAGTCCATCGCCTTATCTATTGAATAAACTATTGGGCGAAGCCATGAGAGGATCTACTCATTAAAGCCTTAAAAATGCATATTTCGGATTATGCTATCTCGCTTGAACATGCTCAAGTCGTGCGCGTGTGAGTGGAACGACGTATATAGAGTCCTGATTAGGATTACGCACCCGTTTCCTTTACGTGATTGAGTCGTAAACGTCGCTCGAGGAACTCGGAGCTATCGCTAATGCAATTTATTTTAAAAAGTTAAACAAAACGTCCGACTATATTATGATAGGCGAAAGGATGAAAGAAACCGACTGGATTGACTTTTTGTTTTTGTCGGCATACAGAAGTAATAAAGGAATCGATTTCATAAAGAAGCGGTTTTCTTAATGAAATAATAATTTCAATAATGAATTCTTTAAGATTACTAGACGTTCAAGAAAAATCCGCCATTTTGAATTCAAAGAATCTCCGTCATATTTTCTTGGACACTTGGATGCTATATTTATGTATCCACTTACAATTATTATTACTTAACCAACCAGTATATTTTCATAATCAATAATATTTTAAAATATTCATATAATGTCAATATTGAGTAATCGTAAAACATAACTTTTATTAGGTAACCAGTAACTTATGAGTTACAATCTTTCTCTACTACCAATTACATGTGTATAAATATAATAATATAATATACAAAATAAATCTATACTAATATTATAAAGAGGTAAACTTTGTTTGTTTGTTTGTTTAATTGTAATGAATAGGCTCAAAAACTACTGAACCGATTTTAAAAATTCTTTCACCATTCGAAAGCTACATTATTTACGAGTAACATAGACTACTTTTTATTTTGTAAAATATAGGGTTCCGTAAGATATTTGGGTTTTTCTGGCACAAGGTGAAAAAAAATCAAACAAAAAAGTTACTTATATTGCGTACGCTGCCTAAACTATAAAAGATAGAACCATACAATGTTCTAAGTAAATGTAGATCTTATAAATATCTAAAAAAATGTCCGTGACACACTATACCTATCTATGTCAAGTGAGGCACAACAACCATTTTTTTATTTAAAAATCTTGTTTTTTTTTGGACTAATTTAAACGCACTTATTTTACTCATGTTGATAATCCTTATCAAAATAAATTATTTCATCACTTAGTACAGTTTATGTAGATAATATATGGTATGTAAATGATTAAAATTGGACGTTTGGTTTAGAAGTTATGACGAAATTAAAAATTGCGATTTACGCCCGTTTCAAAGTGGGCGCTACCAAGGCGGAGACGTGCGCAGTAGCGAAGATTATGACCGGCCCTGCAGCTGGTGAATTAGCTCATATACCAAGAATACCAATGATCCCTACTGATTTGCCTATAGGTACCTTGCAAAAGGCTCCAATTTCCTGCGACGTAGCTTTTGCGGCGGTACCGAGCAATGCAAGCCACGGGTAGTAATCATGAATAATCAAAACTGCTGAATCGATTTTAATCATTTTTGCAGCGGCTATATTATATTTTATACCCGTGCGAAGCCGGGGCGGGTCGCTAGTATTAAATAAAATATAAAACCATCGCTAAATTCAAAATAAATTCATAGTCCCATCAGACTATGTTTTTGTATGTCAAATTGATACTTGATAGCTCTACCTAGTATCTGCTTATCTTGAAATAGATATTATTCAAATTTATGTTTATCTTCATATTTTTATATGAAAAAAAATCATGTGAGTATTAAATTTCAGCCTTGTGTTTTGATTGCTTCCCATTAACATGTCGAACTTAAATTTGGTAAAATACGAACATAAATTATTTAGAAAAGACATAATAGATGATACCTAATTGACACCTTTGAACGGAAAATTATCTTATATATAAAATTCTCGTGTCACAATGTTAGTCCACGAACTCCTCCGAAACGGCTTTACTGAATTTTACCAAATTTTATATGCATATTCAGTAGGTCTGAGAATCGGCTACTGGGTACTTTATATATTGATAAGTGCATTTGTTGAATAAATAATAGTAAATTATTACAACCTGAGACTGATGGCGACCATTGTTTGTGCGACGAGATAGCGATCGACGTTGCCATGGCGACATACTTATTTAGTCACTTCAATAAAATAATATGGGCGAAATACTTAATATTATGGCAAAGCAACGTTTGCCGGAACAGCTAGTAAAGTATAAAATTTAGAAAATACTTGAAACTGAACCGTTAGAATGGTGACCAAATAACTGCACATTATAGAAAAAAATATAATAATAGAATTCTAGATTTTTCGCGAGCTAGGTGCTGTACATTCTGCTCGAGAAAAATTATTCTATGGCTTTTAAGTTGTACCATATCTACCAAAAATTAGAAAAGAAATATTTAAATTGCTGAACTTATTGGTTACAACAATTTGTATAGAGAACACAAATTATTACATTTTTTTAAACAATTTATCAACAGTAATCCTCATAATCGGCAATAATGCGGCAATTGTCGGCTTTACGAGCAACACGTTTAGGCAATCGTTAAAGGAGAAAGCCTGTAAACATGTTTTTTGCGTAAGTGGGTTACAACCCTGCCTGAAAAAACCGTGGCAATCGAAGCAAATCACCTATTTTATGTAAACTTCGTGACTTCGCCCCGTATCGAATGACTTAGAAAGGATTTCGTTAGGAAATAGACGCTCATTGTGCACTCAATGGGGAGGGGCGGAGTAAAAATAAACTCCGTTAATCGAATTGGGCCGATTTGGTTTTGTCTTTTTATTTCTTACATACGTGCTTGCTTGGTGTTGTTTGACATGATATTGTTTGGACTTGTATTCTTCGTGTAGTCTGCACGATAATTGTTTCGTAGCACGTAGCTACGAGATTAAAAAATATTTTGTAATGGGAAAGCAAAACTAAATTTTGGATTAAGATGTTGTAATATATAAATCTGCAATAAAGATGAGACACTACATTTCAGAAAAACGGGACGTCTCGATGAGCTAAAGCGCGCTACGTGTAGCGGAACTACGCGACCAGGCGGCACTTTGGTTCTATGAGACTTGAAGCGTTTTTTCTGCAATATAGATAAAAATGCTTCAAGTCCTTACCTAGTGCGGTCTCTCCTTTAAAGAAAGTCAGGTTAATTATTATTACGAATGATAAAAAATATTTCGCACTTATTTTCTGATGACCGTCTAATAATATTTTATGAATATAATTTTTTACAGGTTGCCCAGCCCGTTTACGCAGTGTTCGCTAGCCAGTTTAAGACAAGGTGATTATTATATAAATACTTCATATTTTTGTTTAAAATCGAATCTTAGAAATATTAATAAGCGCAGGTTTTAATTATTTTTCCTATAACACACCTAAATATAAAATGGGTAAATTCTTTAGTTATCATAATTCTGCTTGTAAAACAAAATTTCAAGCCGTACATGGGGTCACTATCTACGAATATAACTTTTGTAGCCAATTAAAATATCTAAAATATGATAAGAAAAAGTACAGGGTTCCGTGAAATTTTCCCCTTTGGTTTTTTTGTTTATGGTTTTTCACACGGCACGGCACGGCACACAATCTATACATATAAAATTAGTATATTAATATTAAATTGTTTTACTTTTTCTAGTTGAAAGTATTAGCCAATAGTTTCTCATCGAGTCCAAGTAGTACGTGGGTGTAGTGAAATAAAAATAGTTATAAATTATTGTAACTAGCCAAAATCCAAGCTTAGTGAGGGCTCGCGTCGTCGCGTCATCTATAATCTTTTATTTTCTTTTTATATTTTAATAGTAACCAAACCTTTACTGACCGATGATCACATATCTGCATATAAATTAAAATTACTGTGTTAAAGCACAAATCAATAGGTATGATAGTTTTTCCGTACAACAAAAGTGCACAGGTTGTGGAATATACTATATGATGATTAGATCTGAGTTCTGACTTAGAATATTAAAATTAGTTAAATTATTTCTAGGAAATTATCATTTCGTTTTACCCTAACTTTATTTTAATTTT
This sequence comes from Polyommatus iphigenia, assembly GCA_963422495.1. NCBI lineage: Eukaryota > Metazoa > Arthropoda > Insecta > Lepidoptera > Lycaenidae > Polyommatus > Polyommatus iphigenia. The sequence continues at coordinate 11,073,376 of OY730179.1, forward strand.
AAAGTTTCGTTAAATGTTGTGCAAATGCATACGGCAATTGCCAGTTACTTATCAATAGCGCCAGACATTTTAAATAAGATTAGGAAAAAACAAAGAGTTGCATAACGAAATATCACATATGGCTCGGGAAAACTGACATTCGTGCCATTGGCCCGAGTATAGAGTAAATATTTATAGTCGGGGCGCACACTTGTTCTATGTTTGTTTCTGTCATTCAACACGCTAGTGATCTGCTCGCAAGTCGCAACGGATATCGTCTATCCACACTTATGTAACATGTCTCTGAGACACTTGAAATTCACGTTATGTAGTGAGACATTTATGTTGTATGCAAAAGTAGATAGATGTAGATTTTAAGGTAAAAAAACACTTGTTTACAATAATTATTGTAGAAAATGTAACATGAATCATAATTACTAACAGAATCATCAGTAATTTTAACTAGACATTTTATGACTGTTCAAAATGCTGCACAATTTTTTTACGAAGAATGTTTTCAATAACGCAATAGGAGTTTTCAATAAGAATCAGAAGAATGTTTTCAATAACGCAATATCAAATATAAAAGGAGCTCTACCATATTTCATAGTAAATAAAAGTCCGTAATATTTGCTAACGTAACCCACAAAAATTCAATCACATTCACAAACCTTGATCAGTCTGAAAATGAAAAGGGTTAAAATGAATAAATTTCATCGACAAAAATGTAATTCGAAAATTTATGTCTCTACATTCATTGTCGTACGTCTAATTACTATACTGTGGGAAATTAGATCGTCCCTAAATCTTGTCGACAAGTATCAAAGAATACTAATAATACTACTTAGCTGTATGTATTACTTTTGTTAGTATGACATATTTTATTGCGACTTGTGTAAACACAACTGACTTGTAGAGGTGTGAAATTTAAGCAAATTTATTGGTTGTACGGTATTGTTGCGTCGCGGGGTACAAAAGGGGCTGGCTTTATTGAGCCAATTTGGGGTCGAAAGGTGAAGGTACAATACGGGGTTGTAATTACACTTGGAAAAGAAAACCCTTTGTAAACATAATCAGGAATTTATAAGCCGTACCAAATTTATGTAGAGTTAGCTCTACCTCGTTTTTTCTTGATTTCTGAAAACAAAATAACGACTATCAACTTAAAGTTTAAAGTATGAACATGCTTAGCTTATTACTAGACACTTTATACGAGAGGCAAATCGTTTCAAACGGCTCAACCTAGTCATTTATGCAACAAATTAAGCACCAGGTTGTTTCGTACGACCGCATACTTAGCACCGCGTTTACGGCGTAATGCTCCCAGAAACAATGTAAGCGACCTTGCCATTGACAATTATAAACATAATCTGTCTAGTGCCTAGAATTATTTGTGGTAAAATTAACAGACGATAAAATTAAGTTTATACTCACAATAAAACGTGAGTGAGTTGCCGTCATAAAGTCTCGCGTTTTTTATTGGTGGCAGCTTGGCGCTAGCCGGGTGACGCTTGCAGTTTGGTTAAACGGCAGTTTATGGCTATTTTGCCTCCATTAATCGTTTTACTACGCACCCGACACCCGCGCTCCTAGCGCTCGACAACCCTTTGTAGCGCCGATGAGGAGCGGGTAATTAATTTATTACCGGTGATGCGTCACTCAATTCTCTCATATTTTGAGTAATTATTAATATATAACATTACTTGTAATATTTTATTGCTTTGTGATATTTTAAGTTTTTGCAAAAAAAAAAATATGAGATACTTCAAAATATTAAAATACCTACTACAACATTTCATTAGCTGCTACGGCTCTCTTTGGCGCAACGAATTCTGCTTTTAAAAATAAAATTTCATCAATTGAAGTTATCTCGAAAGAAATATTCCATGAGAAAGGCTTAAATACGTAGTAACTAGCAAGCGGAATGTAGAGTTTGGGCGGCTACGAGCGTCGTCAGCGCTACGGCGCGTGGTTCGTCCGCCCGCCGCTAGATGGCGGCGCCCCCTGCGCCTGTGTGCTCCGGTCGCCGCACACCGCCGCGCCTCGCGCCTCCACTCCGCGCTCGACCGCGCTCCCGGCCGCGCGTCTCACAGACTCAGATAGCGTCGCGAATACATTACGATACACTCGCGACTTCGTGCACCTCTACATTTTATTTTACAAAAATTTCCAGTGCCTCAAAACAAAACGAGAGGAACCGTTCGGTCAAAATAAATACGGATGAACTGTTGAGTTTTATAAACTTTACCGTGCTACTTGGACTCGATTATTTTGAAGTTATTCCTGGCGTCCGGACACCGGATCGCCGGAGTGAACGCAGTTTTCCCAGCAGCCGCCTCCGCCTCCCGCCTGCCGCTAGCTAAATCCGGCCTCGCGTTTTGACTTTTCATGTGCCGTTGCGTGGTCGCGTGTGCGCGTGCTGCGATGTGGCGCGCGTGAACCGCTGATCCGTTCCCGCTCCCCCGTGGCTTGCCCGGCCGCCACCCTGTACCCTGACAACCATGTCGGGGGCCTCGGCGCGCCCTGCGACGCCGCCGCCGCGTCGCCAGCGCCCGCCTCCGGGCACTCCGCCGGGCCGGCGTGGTGGACCATGATGAACGGCGTCGGGGGGGCGCTGTACGAGGAGGCGCACGCGTCGCCCCCCGGGGGATCCCCGCCGACGGCCCCGGCCGCAGCGCCGCCGTCCGCCTCCAGCGTGTCCCCGGCCTCGGTCGGCTCCAACCCCCCGCAGCCCCTGCACATTCCGGCCAAGCGGTACGAGCCCGAGCCCGGCGTCATTCGACACGCGCAGCAGTCCTGGGGCTACCCCCCGGACGCACCCGGCTCGTTCGAGCACCAATACCCGACCGCCCCGACCTACTACAACCTCCCGGGCGAGAGGGACCGCAAGACGGGGCTACCGTTCTGGACCACCGGGGGAGGGGAGTACAAGCCCTACGCTGACGGCTGCCACCAGGGCTTCTCGCAGCCCTGCTGGAATTACCCCTACGGAGCGCCCCGGGGGGACCAGCCCCTGTCGTACGTGGGCGGCGAGGAGCGGCGGACGGCGGTATCGGAGGCATCGGGCTTCTCCCACGACGCGTACGGCCTGAGGAACTACGCCCCGGAGTCGGTGTCCAGCGCGCCCTACCCGCCCCCGAGCGCCCTGCCCGGTCAGTATCTATTTTTATATTCCACCTTCGATAACTCCTCGAACTGTGATCACGTTGACTTTCCACGCTCAGACGTGCTAGGAGCAATGTTTATTTTCTCGAGTCGAACTTATCAGAGTCTCATTGTCGCTAAGCAATTTTCATTTTCGTAAACAACTCTACGATTTCACGTGAAACAATACATCCCGCAAAATTAGAGTTTTTGACTGATATTGCTCCTAGGACGTTTCGAATTGCATCTATTTATCGTGCGACAGATTTATTCTAATAAATTTTAATATTATGAGTTTATCAACCTTGATACAACTCGTAAGTCGTGCCAGTAGAGTCAGTTTCGCCCTGTCGGCCGCTAGATGGCGGGGTATCGCCCCCGGCACGCACACTAGCCCCCTGGCTGTGTGCGTGCCTCCACACTTTCGCCCGCCCGCACACACGCAGAGCCGGTGGGAGTGTCTTATCAGTGCAGTCCACAGCTGCAGCCATGCTTCCATAATTTCCAATAGTACAGATAATTCGAAGTCGTATATTCTACGTTCAGATCATGTGAAATTCATAACGTTGAAAAGTTTAAATTGTTCGTTTATAACGAGCAATCTTGGCTCGAAAGATTTTTGTAGAGCTTAAAAATGTTGACGAATGAGCTTTCATATAGTCGTACTATACGAAAGCTGGTTCGTCAATATTCGTAGCTTTCTCATAAGTAAAGTAGTGGCCAGTAGTAGCAGTCCCAAGAAAATTAATCTTTTTAACCATAACATGTTCACTAAAACCACTATAATCATTCCTAAAATAGTATAAAAATAGTAACAAAATTGGTTACATCGATCGTCAAATCCATTACCGAAATGACTAATCTATCAGGCCGGAGTCTGTAAAACTCATCAATACTCGCAATCAAAGTCACAGACGCAAACATTTTCCCACCGGCCACCATAAATGTGATGAATGAACAAAACACGTGCTACTAATGTTTAAAAACGGACCGTAAGCACCTCTTTATGGGCAGTGTAAATGTGTATACTACCGACAATAAATTAAACTTTACGTAAAATAAAGCGCCAATAAAAATGTATATCTAATAAATAAACACGATACCTGCTCGAGACAATAAACTGCTCATTGAGTAGCCGTAAACCAAATATTGCCGTAATAAACACTGTTCGGGATGTAAAAAACCTAGAAGTTCAGAAACCGATGCACATGTAAGCGGCTCTAGTTTATTATATCGTAAAACTTAACCATTCATGTTAACCGAATTGTAATCACTCGATAGTTGATTGACTTGATAAATATTGAGGGAGTCATTAACATAGATATCGGTTGTAAATTTTGATTAACTAGAACCGTCTTATACGAAAACGTGTCAAGCAAACTCTGAATGTACTCTCATACTTTTAATGGTCGCGTACAAACTGTCACAGAAATGATGTCTGCGGCTACGTCACTTCGGTAACAGTGTTTAGTCTGCATGGAATTCATGACCACTACTCGATGTAATAAAAATTCATTCATAAACTAGCGCCTGATCGTAGTAACCATAAAGATGGGTTTTATCGCGCCTCCGTTACGGCGAAGGTGTAACTTGACATAATTTTGCGTAAAACGCGTATATAATGGGCCATTAAAAGGAAACAATTGTTGAAAAAGTTATACGAGTGCTCACGTCACTTTATGAGTCTGTGTTTACGGCCTGAGGTGACATTGACTCTGATTTGAACATTACGGGTTATAAACTGTTCGAACCCTAATCGCTTTTACACCATACTACGACCTCGCCGTCTCGCGTTTTCCTCGGCTTCTACAGTAAAGTCTTTTGAGTACTAATCAACCTTCTTTATCATTTATATGGAATATAATTAAGACATTTTTATGTAAAACATTTACAAAGAAACGAGATTTATTCCAACGATAAAAATCTTAAAAGCATTTTAAATGCAATAATCTAAAATGCAATTGTTTTTTTGCCGGATCCTCTACATAAGCATAATACTTATTTTTATATTTTGGTCAATGGTAAAAACTAAAAATACAATGAATAATTAAAATTATTTTGTTGCACTTTATACCAACGCAAAATAAAAACAAATGACGCCATATTATATACAAAAAAGTGGCTTACAATAATTATATTATTTGAAAACGTACGCGCCAGGGTATTCTGAGTCTTATTTCCTTGAGATAATGTAGAGCAGAGTTCTTGCGAGATAGCGGTCGGGTAGGTAAGTTTTACGGTCGAACGGACCCCGCAATTTTATTGCCCCTGATCGCTACCTATCCCCTCATAATTGACAACTTGACTTGTCATTACCTCCTCTCTAAACAATTGCTTTCGCCGAGAAAACATAAACTTGAAGAGCCAATTTCAAACTTGAAACCTAACATTTTCTTCTACTTAAATTTTAAACTTGAAACTAAATATTTTCTTCGACTATTAAACATCAGTTTTTGCGAGAATCGAGACAATGACGTATGTTTCCGCGCATGAATTTTATAAGGAAATACGTTTAATTAGCAAAAAACAAAAAAATATATTAAAATATTTAAAAATCATCAAAAATTACATTGGATAAAAAATATTAAAACAAAAAAAAAAAAACTTGAGCTAAGTTCATGTACAAAAATTTACTCAGTAAATATTTATTGGAAAATAATATAAGTATATAGCTTTAATAAATATGGAGACAATAATGATTCCTCATTCCATAATATGGAAGTCTTAGTCACAACAATGTGTTTTCAAATTATAATCTTGGCATTGAGCCAGTGTCCTAACCTAATAATGCTAGAACTAAATCTCTAAATCTTAAGATAGGATATGATTTAGCATGAAAAACTGTTTGTACAAAATTCGTTTTAAAATTGTTTTAATTATAAAGTATAAACACATATTCAAAAGAAGCTTTTAAACAACATTTTTAAAAATTTAAAATAGTTGAACTTGAAAGATATCAATGACAATTAATATTAGCCCCTATTCTTTATATAATTATAATAGAACCTGGTAGCTTAAATTAATAAATATTAGCATAAAATTGATAATTTCTCGGAATCACTTCAATTAATTATTTACCTAAAGTAATTATTAACGTTATCGTTCATATTTGTAGTAATTTTATATTATACGTGTAAGTTACTTTGAAATAAATGTATCGTTCATGAATCTAGAATTCATAATCAAGAATTAATATCAATAACTTTCAAGATGTGGCATTAAAGTTCTTCCAGAATTTATTTCTTTTCCTAGTCAATAAAAAATGCTAAAATCACATCATAATCGCCACACGGGATGTTAATTCTATAATTTCCAGTCTTGATACGTGTGGCCTATCCGCTAGACCTAAAGACGACGTTTCGCCATGCCATAGGAAACGGTGCAATGCATCGATATCGAGAAGGCCGCCTGCATACAAAGTCAAGCGATGACCTCATCAAACACACCGCCAGTCACGCTATATTCAGCCTCTCGGTTCTGTGAAGCATAGAAATAGCTTGTTAAACAACGGTCACACCTTTGCCGTAATTATAATTGTACACGTGAATATAACTCGTTTGATACTGACTAGGATATAATAATGACTTTGCCTCGTTTATGCCTTAGGTCATCCATTAAGATTATATGTATAAAAGCAAGAGCTGATTTGCTATCTGTCGTAGCAACCAACTGATGATGCTGTTCTGTTCTAGGATCCCTATCGATGTCAGTCGGCGTCGGCGTCGGATGCGGCCCCTCCAACTCCCTAGACTGGACCGGCCAAGTCACGGTGCGCAAAAAGCGCAAACCGTACTCCAAGTTCCAGACCTTAGAACTGGAGAAAGAGTTCCTGTTTAACGCGTACGTGTCGAAGCAGAAGCGGTGGGAGCTCGCGCGGAACCTCAACCTGACGGAGCGGCAGGTGAAGATATGGTTCCAGAACCGACGGATGAAGAACAAGAAGAACTCGCAGCGGCAAGCGGCGCAGGCGGCCCAGAACAACAACAACAACTCCAACGCCAACAACCACAACCACCACGGCCACCACCACGCGCCGCACCACGTGGGGCTGCACCACCAGCCCGCCAAGCACCACCAGTGACCCGCACCCTTCTCTGGGACCTACCCCCTCCACCACGGGATAGCGAGCTAAATCCAATAGACTAAAGTGTTCCTCCGATGCGAAGCCGCACCCGTGCTATGGACGCTCCCAGCGCCGCAGTCCCAGAGAATCTAGAGATAGTCAAAGTGTTGTCGATTTGTGTATAGTATTACGATAATTTTTACGAGACTAAGTACGTGAGTAGATATCTAACGATATACTAATGCGGATTATGTATTTAAAACTTTAATTATTCGATCGAATATTATCTAATTTTTAGATAGTTTATTGAAATTTTTTGTAAAATATTACGTGAGACTGCTTTACTGTTACTCGTGGCGCCGGTCGAGTTGCACCTCGATCGCCTATTTTTATTTTCGTTACCAAATTGTTGAATTAGGGTCGCCGGGGTGGCAGTCGCTGACGGCGACCGACGTAGGATACGAGGCAGCGCGCTAGTTCTATGAGTGAAGTTCGACTTTCCTGTCCTGATGAGTTGATCAAATATTTATTTACTGTTTATTTTCCTCGTCGCTCTCGAATGTTATAAATTATAGAGTTCTGAAAGCTTTAACTCGGTTCCAGTAGAATTATACATTAAGTTACTGTTATGTCTATTGAGCTATTGAAGTTGATGTTATGATCGATGCTAGTGTAATTTGGGGCGAGTGCATTATTGTCTTGCTGTAGCACTGTTCGCGAACCTGACTTATTTTTGTTTTAGTTGAATATTTTATTATTTATTTATACGCGAATTATTACAAATATTAAATATTATCAATGTATCGTTCTAGTACATCGAAGTGAATATATGTTAGGTGTCCTTTGTACAGTTTTTTCATATGTAGTAGGTACGTCTAATATTTAGAGATCGTCTCGGTCTTAGATACTATTCTATGTAATTTCTACTTAATTCTATATTTATGTATTAAATGTTCTATTGTGTAATTAGTGACTCTGCAATATGTATCTGATACTTTAGATGTTGTACAAAGTGACCTCTTCTAGGTGACCGAATTTTTACATAAGTGCAGTGGAACTTTTGTGAATATTTCAATGATCACTAGTTTGTTGATTGGCCGAGCGAAATTTTAAAATATTCATAATTTTTTTTTTATCTACCTGCCTATTCTTATCTCTTTATATTATATTATAATATAAATAATATAATGGCGTCAAAACATGTTAAAATGTTGAAAAATATTGCTTTACTAAATACAAATATGTCTCCATGAGCCTTACTTAAATCTTCATCAAAATTATTCTTTGACCGCCTCGTTTAACATGAATATAAAATATAACGTGTTTAATTTAAACTTAGATTATTTTTATAATTTTTCATTTATCATTATATATTTATTTCATTGCAATGAATCGAAACAAAACTTTCTGTATTTCTTATGCCCGAATCTAAATTCAATTATTGTTTTAGTCATCAACGCATTTTTTTAATGAGGCGATCTGAAATTGGCCGTGTACTTACTTCTTCCTTTCGAAAAGCTTAGTATGGTATCGCTTCGAGTGTGTATGAATAAAGTAGAGAGGTAGACCTAATATGATATTTCGTAACTATCATTGTACAGTTAAAGTAACGTAGTCCACGCCAGGAGTGTGAAGTTAAGTATAATTAATGTTCTCTCAACAGTTTTGACGAATTTAGAAGGGAATGTATGAAAGGGAAAAGATTAAACATTTCGTCGTGTCTCAGATCATTTTCTTTTAAACCTATTTCACTTGTAGCTGGGGAGCTGGCAACATTATCACAGTAAGTACCTATAGCTACTAGGATTATGAATTTTGTGTTCTACATATTATTTTACAGTTACCAAGATTTTTTTCAAAAAATGATTAATAAGTGCTCTTAATAGCGCCTAGCAATCACTACTTTTCGTGATCAGAGGCAGCACCAGTATAATTACAAGTGCAGCCTCTACATACCTTCAAACCCTCCATAGTCCATTTTTTACAAACTTGACAACACAAGGATCGGAGGCCACTCTTTTTCCAGAACTGATTTTTCATTCGTGTCGTAGCACCCGTAGCTGGAAGACATATTATTATAGTACTATGTTAACATGAGTATAAAAGGAGTTTGTTAGTTTTTAGGCACTATTGTGCTTGTCAATGCATACTATGCTACCTAGGTACTAGTATTAGGCTGCGTTCACACCAAACTGATTGTCAGCCGCTGAACGTGAGAAAGCGTGAGGCTTCATAAATATTTACTGTTTTGGTCATCCCCAATCGATAACGTTGCTATTCTACTGAATTAGAGAGCCAGCTCACAGTCAGCGGGCTACGTGTAAGGCTACGCTTACACCAAATTGACTAGCTTGGTGTAAACGTAGCCTTACACCATACAAGAAGTAAATTACCGATGCAATGGCATTAATTGTATGTCTATTGTACATACAACTTACAAGAAGTAAATTTACCGATGCAATGGCAGTAATTGCCAGGAAGAGACAACACTATACTAAGGCTTGGAGTTTATATTGAAACTCATTGACACTAATGAAGCTACATTCAGTATGCCCTACTCAGTTTTCATTTAATTTTACGTGCTGTAAACCCCAATTTAGTTAACTACTAGATGCTGACCGCTTTCGCTGCATCGAAATCTGTTTTTAGAGCAGGAATCGTATATTTTTGCAGGAAACTAGTAGTAGTCTGTGTAGAAAGTATCTCCATACCAAACGTCATCATAATGGGTTCAGCAGTTTAAATGTAAAAGACAGACAGAAACGATATCAGATAAAAACCCATTACAAGCTACAAAATTACAAATCGGTTTATTTAGGTTTTTAAATAAATAAACTTATTAAAGGTAGAAAGTTTTTTTTTTTTTGGATTTCTGGATAGTTCTATTATTTTCCGATCTTCCTTTATGTGTTTTCCATTTAATAAAATTTTCAAAATTCAAGGGAAATCTTTTAGGGAAAGGCACAAGGTAACTTAAGTATTCCTAGTTCATACTGTGGTTTTATCTCTAATCTCTGCTGAGGCTGAAACTAGTTAGCTGAAAAGGGAATCTTGCTGAAGTTTCATAATATTATTGTACGATAAACTACCAAAATTTGTAATCTATATATATAATAATATAATAATATAATAATAAATAATAAATAATGGCATGCAGGTAGATGTTATGACGTAGGCATCCGTTAAGAAAGGATTTTGATCAATTCTACTTCCAAGGGGTTAAAATAGGGGATCAAAGTTCGTATATAATAATACTTCCAACGCGAGCAAAGCCGCGGGTAAAAGCTCGTAATAATAATAAATCAGTCGTTTCGGAATTACCTTAGCATGCAGGTTATATCGTGAGGAAACCGTACTTGATTAGGAGTACAATATAAAACTTCCTTCTTTTTCCGTCTTGAATGAAACGAAAAAAAAATCTACTGTCTTAGCAACTTATAAAATTCTTTATCTAAGAGAATGAGCGAGATATCCCCAACACAAGTAATTCCTCATTTAACAGGGATGCCTCATGATTGTATTTGTTTCTGTAATTTGAGAAATATAAAGAGTTATTTATTTATTTTTCAATAAAAGTATCGGGCAAAATTCAAAAATTAACAGCAGCCAAAACGTGGAGTTGTGTAAGTATAAAAATTAGTTAAAATTTGGAATTAAAAATAAGCTTAGTGTAAAACTTACACCTTTACTAGAGAAGTTATACACCTGATGACCTTTATGCTAACGTCATAAGGTTGACTTTAATAGAATCTCCGAAATAATACTCGCACTGTACCACAGAATATATATTAGTTGTACCAAACTGTACTCCGAAACCGTGGCTCTACTTCTTGAAAGCGCCCTCTGGTGTTTGTTGGATGTTAACAAACTCTACATAGAATGTTTGACTTTTCAATATTGCGATTTTGTTTTATTTTAAAAATCGTTCGAAAATTAAATGTTCATAATATTGTATCATTAAATATATTCCATTATATAAATAGAGATCAAAAATATAATATTCGTAGAGCTCTCTCAGGTAGAGATTACAAAAGCGACATCTAGTGTTAGGTTAGAAAGCGTAACAAAGAGCTTGTTGTCGCTAGCTTCGGAAAATGAAAAACCAAACTGAGAATATTTTAATTGTATTTAAAAATGTATACGAACATAAACAAATTTACTTTTTATACTGAAATTTTCATAGAAAATAGGTATCTATTTTCTATTAGGTTGGTCACATATTATTTAGGTTACAATAATTTTATGAGTGAATACTGATTTTCCCTTTATCATCCTGTTTTAGACTACTATCTTAAATTGTAAATGTATAGGGTAGCCAACGTCATGCTTAGATCAATAATTATGCTTCCTAAAGCGTCTCAATAAGGAAGCTTTCCGCATATCAATTTTGATAGCAGGTCAACTGAAAATATGAAATAAGGTAGAGTAAGTCAAATATTTTCTAAGGGTGGTGGTCACAAAACACCAGGATATTGATTCAGGTATACGTAAATAATTCTTGAGAAATATTATTTCGAAATTCACATTTTTGTATGACATTGCATATATTTTATGCAATCCATACTAATATTATAAAGGTGAAAGCGTGTCTGTCTGTCTATCTGTTGCAGGTATCCTATGTCCCAGAAAAGGACATTTATAAGGGTACTTTTATCCCGGATAATCATACGGTTCCCGTGCGATAAACTAATTTTGGCGCAATCCCCTACCCTATTCCCTTCCCTACCCTCCCCTATTACCCTATTCCCTCTTAAAAGGCCGGCAGCGCACTTGCAGCTCTTCTGATGCTGCGAGTGTCCATGGGCGACGGCGTTGCTTTCCATCAGGTGACCCGTTTGCTCGTTTGCCCTCTTATTTCATTAAAAAAAACGGATTATGGAATATCGGGCGTCATCTGGTTTAATAGGGTATGATTTTGTAATTTACATAAAGGCAGAATCTTTTTATTTAGGAGTTACGATTGCTCGCAATTTATTAACACTTCATCGTCAGATGTACCTAAATAGCATGTTATGACCTAACACCGATACACCAACGTCACTAATAAACACTTTAATTATATGCGGACTCTACCAAAATACACCAAAACAGTTGCCAAGAAGTATTTAGGTATGTATATGGCAAGCAGTTGCCAAGAAGTATAAGGCAAGTATTTTGGAATTTGTGATGGCGTGCGCTGCGTAATTTCAGAACTGCCTCGAACTTAACTGCAGGTACAGGTTTCACGCGATCGTAAATAGTCTTAGAACTATGAACACTCAATAACCGGCTAAATGACATATGGAATCTATGTTTAATAGTTAATCCATACTAATGTAAAATGTTATAAATGCGAAGGTGTGTCTGTTTGTCTGTCTGTAACAGTAAGGACATAATACTTTTTATGGCAGAAAAATGTACGGTCCCCTCGCGCCAAACGAATTTTGGCAAACGGAGTTGCGAGCGTCACCAATATATTAGAAATCCGATAGGCAAAAGTGTGTCTCTCGCTAGACTCTATCTACAGTCTGCCTATTTGCCAAACTGTGAACTGTACTCTGACTTCTGAGTCCTGAGAAATGTATGTTAAATAATTGTTCATCGTTTCGTTTCGTATTGGTAAGAAACGTAGATACGTTCCCTTGCGTAATTTATTATTATGACTATAAGACCAAGTAACAAGTTGTTACTAACTAGGAGTAAAAAATGTAAAGCTAAAATATAACACAAAAACTAAGGAACTTAATAATATCCAACAAAGACTAAGATAACATCATAGTATTATTTTGACCATGGAAGGTATAAGTAACCTTCATGAAGGAATGGTCTAGTTTATGATTCATTCAAATATTATAAATTCGAAATACAAGGCGGTGTCTGTCTGTATGATGACTCTTAAATCGCTGAAACGATTTTGATAAAATTTAGGACGGAGATAGGTACTTTGAATCTCGTAAAAGGATATTAAATAGTTTTTGTTCCGGAAAAAGTTATATTAAAATTATAAACTAGAGTCTAGAAATTAACAATACAATATAATTTCGATACATGTACAAGGTATAACAAAACTAAGTGATATAGATAACACTTTAGGGCGTATATTATAGGTCTCCTATATAGAGTTGGCTCTGAATGAAGCAGCGCTGAAAGCGTAACTAAATTCATGGACGCTGGGGTACTTGCCCATACAAATCGGAAAAAAAATGCTCTTTTAGCGCTGGTACTTTCACAGTGACACATACACACCCTCAACTCTCAAGTATTCTCACTTTGCTTTGTTTCACCCTGTATAGCTACAGCCTACAGATTTAAGGCCTAAGCGTTATTGGTATACTCCTTATCAGTAACAGGATAAGCTTATGTTTGTGAATAAAGATGGCTTAGCTAGAAAGTAAAAATTATTATGCCGCTTTATATAAGTAAAGTAACTTATATCTTTATAGCTTCCAGAATTAGCATATATAAAGTAATGTACTTATTTCCCGCCCACTCACATTACGACTTACGATGCCAAGTGGCCATTTTATTTATTTACTTATTAATATATTACTCATAATTTGAACATCCTTTGGAACTTTGTAGCTTTTCGTTGAATAAACGAAATAATAATATTATGGTGCCCGCACACGTTGATTTGCGACTCTACAATTTTCAGGCTCATACTCTTGTATTAAACTTACTTATGTCTGTGAGTTAACTATATAACTCAATTCCTGCTGCTACTTTAAATGCACGATAATTTAAGACAGGGCTTAATAAAGGTCGGTAAATTAGCAAAATGTGTGTAATAGGTGTTAATGATCAATAAGTCAATAAAATTAATTTTATTATTATTATTATTATGTGTGAAATGAATCAATCAGGTAACAAAAAAGTAATTATTATGTACTAATAAAGTTTATTAGTCCATTATAAATTTTATAGTTACTATTAAGACACCAATAAAACCAAATTAGATTACAAAAAGAATCTATTCAAATTTCAAACCAATAAATTCAAGTTTCATGATTAAATTAAGGAAATTATCATATTTACTGTTTCCAAATTATTTCAATCTTTTTTGTTTAATCTTCTAGATTTTTTAAGACTTGATAGTTAGCTCTTATTTTTTTTTTATATAATATTATTACAAACACAACACGAAACGTTAACTATCTGCAATTTCTATGGTTTAAATTTTGTAACGCTTGAAATAACTAAGACTATCTATCTTTTAATAAAAACTAGCTAAAAGCCGAGCTTTGTGAGGGCTCGCCTCATTTTTCTTATCATCTAATAATAATCTTTGAGGCAGTTTTTTTATGTTTTGACAATAACCAAACGTTGACTGACCGATGATAACACATCTACATAATATAAATAAAATTACTACGTTACGCACAAATCAATAGGCGTAATAGTTTTCCCGTAGAGTGTACCATAAAAGTGCTCAGGTTATGGGATATGCAAGGGCTTGCTTCGCTCGCCCTGATTAAGCTTAGCATTTTGACAATCATTGAAAGACACTATAATTAATAAGTTTAATAACATAATATCCTGTGAAGGTGTAAAGACGGCATAAGGACCTGTTGTATCTAAAGTAAAATAAGCAAGAATATAAATGAAACTCGAGTCTACAAAATAAAATAAACTGTACATAAGCTTTAAACAAGATCCTATAGGGAATTGTTTTTCTTCGTATAAAGTCCCATATTTTGTATTCGAAATGCCTTACAATGTCTTGCCGGTACCGGTTCTGGCGCGGTCTCTCCGCTAATTAGCATATAAATGAATACAGCCGAGACAACTTTATACAGCATCCAGTCAAGTCTGACCTGCCCTCACGATGAAGATACCCCGGAATCACTCAACGATAGGGCTCTTGCAGGCTGGTCGATTAACCTTATATTGGAATCGATGTAGACTGTAGACCAATCACATATTCGATATTATATGCTCGGAATCGAAAGCTTATTATTTTATCTTTACATTGTAAGCAATATAAAAGTAAATGCCAATGGGTTCGCTTAATTTAGGGTTATTGAAAGCTTAGTTATTACATCTATAAGCTGCTTAAAGTCTATAATTATGGGGATAAAACATACGCATTCCCTTATTTTATGTACTTATTCTATATGCTTTCGAAGTAAGCAGGTGAAATATATTACCGGTTTGCAGTCTACGCAAAATATTGAAATACTTTATAATATCCATAAAAAATAAGTAATGAATCTTGATTTTAATATAGTGTTTTACCTAATAAGTAATAAGTGATAAAAGTGATAAATTGTACCTTTTATGGGATTTTATGCTTTTCAATTTTATGGGACTGATAAACTCGCCTAGTAAATGGTACCACAATTAGAGCCTCTCCAACTACATATTTATAGTTTTAAAATTGAAATAGAAAATTAGGCAATATAATCGGCTTAATTTTTATTCTAACTAATAGTTTATAAAATAATAATGATTGTTACATAACAAGTTAAGTAAGTTATTGTTTAAAAAATATATTAAATAGGCTGCATCTTGATTCTAGATTATTGGAATCAAGATGGACGAAACGAAAAGAAATACCATGAGAAAAAATATTAGAAGTTATTCACTAATCACTACACTCTACATGGTATTTTATAATTAACCCCCGACAAAAAAGATTGACGTGTCTGTCTGTCTGTCTGTCTGTCTGTTTGTCTGTGTGTGTATCTGTCCGTGGCATCGTAGCATCCAAACGGGTGGACCGATTTTGATCTAGTTTTTTTTGGTTTAAAGCTGACATGATAGAGAGTGTTCTTAGCTATAGTTTATCATCATCAGCCTGCTCAGTGCTGGACAATCAGGGTTTATCTGGTTCATGTCCGTGGCATCGTAGCATCCAAACAAGTGGACCGATTTTGATCTTGTTTTTTTTTGTTTACAAGCTGACATGTTCGGGAGTGTTTTTAGCTATAGTTTATCATCATCAGCCTGCTCAGTGCTGGACGATCAGGGTTTATCTGGTTCATGAAAGGCCGTTAGCAACTTGTAGTCATTTGATGGGTTTTATATTTCATTCTAGTTCGTGACATTTGTGAATATACAATATAAGTATACACATAATAATGGAAAGTTGGCCTGGTGCTGCACCATCACCTGGTAATCAATAGGATATATCCAACTCCTCGCCAACTTAGAGTAGGTAGAGGTTTCGTGTTTGGGCTCATTTTAATTGCGACAACCAGTAAGAAGCAGACAAACAGTAAATATTTACACGCTGCTGCTGCAGCATCACCTGGATTCTATAGGAACCGAGCTTCGTATGAACCCAAAGTGGAGATTTCATGTTTGGGCTCATATTAACAACCTCATCGAAAAGGACATTGATAGATATTAATCATGAGAATACTTATGATTCTGTTGATAGGAATTATTCTGCACTGTAACTAACACAAGTTTAAAAAGTATGAAATAAAATTAAATTAAGAAATTAAAAAAAAACCCCGCCAAACAACATTAAAAAGTAATGAAATAATATTTACTGCCTTTAAGTTCAAATAATTCCTAACTTGTGTAAAGTAATATTTTAGTCCATAATTGTTGTCAAGGTGTGTCAGGGGACCGCTAATGTAGATGTTTGATTTCATTTCACAATCAATTCATAGCGAACAATCGAGATAGTCAGCGACTTTGCGGTTGTATGTTGGCGGTCCCCCGACACACCGTGACAACAATTATGGACTTTATTACTTTACACCAGTTAGGAATTATTTGAACTTAAAGGCAGTAAATATTATTTCATTACTTTTTAAAGTTGTTTGGCGGGGTTTTTTTTAAATTTCTTAATTTAATTTTATTTCCTTTCTTAGGCTAGGTATTATAATACTTAAGGCCGTCCCCCGAGCAATCGACCTTGGCCATACATTTGCCGCGTTAACGAGATCGCACCAAAATCTTATTTTTTTACTTAGTTCAAAATTGTCCTAAAAAAATTTTAAACGGGGAATATGTAGTTTATGATATTTTCGATCTATTGGCGTGTGTTTCAAATAAAACTAATTTGTAAATACTAAGGAGATGCTGAATGTATGCTTGAATTTTAATAAATTGGCTTTACTTTGGAAGCTGATATCATGAGTATAATAAACGAAAATAGAAAATTTAAAACGTGGATATTAATGTTAAGATACTGAAGATTATTGCTGTATTATATTATAACTCTGTAGCTTTCAAATTATGAGTTTATAAGGCTCTAAATACGGTAAATTACGGATTCTCCGTAGGGAAGGCCCTTAATACGTTATGCGTTACTCTAGCTAGCAGTAAAAAATTACCAAAACTTTTTACTATAAGTAATTAATAATGTCGCTTGTAAATAACTAGCTTTATTTATTCGTGGGTCGGTTAAAAGGCGCCTTATTTACTTGCCTATCTACATAAATATGCTAATAATTGAATAAATAACCAAGCTGGCCCCCGCTCTAGGCTGTTATGGATACTTGTTTCTAGAATTAATTTCTAAAACCGAACAGCCAGAGAAAAACACACCTTAAATTCTGAAGGATAACACTCACAATACTTTACATTGCAGCCTGTTATCACAAGATAACAATATTGTAAGGTGATTCAAAACGTTGGGTTATAAAGGTATTAGATAACATATCCAGTTATATGCACGAGTATAATAAAATGAATGGGTGGATAAAGGCGTTCCTTATGTTACCATTTAATATTTTTAAATAATTTCGTAGGACTAATAAAATTATTTAGTATAAAATTCATAATTAATTAAAAATATGCAAAAGCAACTACTTACAAATACTTACTTGCTTTGCTATGATGCTTTTGTTAATTGAAAATGTATGGGATGGCTATGTTATTTATATTTATTCATACAAACACTAGTAACTGCATACAGTACACATAAGTCTTAAAATGAAGCTAGACTATTTTAATGGTCTAGAAATGTCCGATACAAACAGAGAGCTTTGAGCTTTTCTAGAAATTCTTGAATCTAGACTCTTCTTAATTAAAAGTCTCTGAAATAAGGCTGCTTGGTATATTGACTCTACATTTTTAACACCGCCTTTCCGCTTTCGCATTTTTCATTACAGTTGCATTGTGACTTATACCACAGAATACATATTAGTACACTTATATTATAAATTTAACCATTATAAAGGTGGAGCGTATATTATGAACTGTAAAAATTATGTAATTATTTAATTAATAATAGATTTACTACAACAAAAATAAACTTGATACCTGCCATAATATTATCTAGTCAACCCTACATTTACCAGGACTGTAGTATCCCTCCCCGATCTCAAATACAACAAAAAATTCAACGCAATCTCACAAAGAAAATTTCCGTGAAAATTTTCACGAGTCCCGCGCCCGTTTATCGGATAATGTAATTATGTTCAGTACGGGACACCTCAGCTCTCTACGTAATTGAGTGCCCCACCTCCCCTCCCCTGGCTATTAGGCAAATCGAATCTCATCCGGGGAGAATGGGGATATGTGCTCCGGAGCCGGGATTCAATTTGCGACGATGTAAATAAAATGCCCCGTCACGTAGTCTTATGACTCTATTATGGAACTCAGGTGTTCGATTTTTAAATACAGGTTTGGGTTTTTAACTGTATAATATAGTTCATAAACCATTTTTTGTACCTACTAAATTTTTAATGACTATAGTTAAACTTCATGGTATAGATTTAGCATTAACCTTTAAGTACTTGGTCTAATTATACTACTACTTTTGGTTCCAGCAGAATATCAGTGCAGCAATCTTGCTGCTAATGCTGAGCTGGGATCCATTTTTGGCATCACACAATATAATGTTAAATTAATTGTACTTTGTCCTTGTTCTTGCGTCTGTTTGTAAATATTGTGTTGTGTGATGTGCAAAATAAATGTTTCTTATTCTTATTCTTATACTAGATAGCTAACTAAAAATACTTATATAATAATATTATACTATAGTATCTATATCCTAAATAATAGTATAGATACATTTTCATACTCACAATATCAATAATATTTATTCTAATAATAATAAAGCTAAGTAAATAAATTTAAAATCCTAATAAAATTCATTTGTATATTTGTTCGATAAAATCTTAATTGAGAACACGGAAAAATCATAAATCTTATTGATTAATGTCTAGTATAAAAATAATAAGGTAAATTCTATATTGCTTTATTACTTTGAGATAAATCTAGATTTTTAGGAGTGTAGCTAATAATTGCCTACTATAATTATTTATAACATACAGATACATAATTAAAATATTATATATATATATATATATATATATATATATATATATATATATATATATATATATATATATATATATATATATATATATATATATATATATATATATATATATATATATATATATATATATATATATATATATATATATATATATATATATAATATAATATTATTATCTTACATTAGATAAAAGGTAGAGTTCACAATTCACCCTCATAACAAACTTAGCAGACAAAAAAATTGGCAAAAGGGCATTCACCTTCTTGCAAGAGCTTTAGTAAGGATAATTAAAAGAGCTTTAGTAAATAAAGTAATATTTTATCATATTATTTTCCTAAAGTTACCTACTAATTTCTTCGGAAGATATTTTGTTATTAATAGGTATATTACATAGTTACTTAATAAAAATTATTTTCAAATTAAGGTTTGCAAAAATGTAAATAATTTTAGAAAAAAAACATTATTTCTTTTGCATTTTCAGATTATTTTTTCCTTGTAATAACAATGTTCAAATTTAAACTTTTGTATTTTAAAAAAGTAACTCGTTATTTATTCAACGCTACGTTAACTCAACAATAAAAATCGTTGGGAATATCCCTCTCTTTTTTCCGCGTACTTCCATCCCTCTCTGGCCGGCGTCAGTCGGCACGTCCGGGGCCCATAACGCCGTTTGATGGTCTGCTCTCCAATACTGGCGGCCGATATGGAGCAAGATGTACGACTGCGCTATGGCGCCGCCTATATTTCCTAAACATCTTTCCACGTTATAATATCGCACACCGTGGCCTTGTAAGTACGTAATCATTTTTCAACTCTTATCGTATCACCTCTCGTATCTAGCCGAGAGTCTCCAGTTTCATACATTCGACCCCGGAGTATGAAACTTTGGAGTGGAGTAGAAATAGTAATTAGCGAGTCATTTCGGAACAATTAAGGCCGGCCGAGCAAGGTCACTCCCACTAATATGCAACACAGCGCACGTTGATACGAATTCTATCAACAACCTATAAACGGCAGCCTTCTTTGTCTAGCGTCTCGGCGGCGGGCAGCCGCAAGCGAGACGGAAATCTACGAGGTTAATGGGCTGTCACGCGAGAAAAAATCAGTTGGCATTCGCGAGCAGATCCGGTGATAGTGGAAATATCTGTGGTTTGTGCGGTGCGGACTTCGCGACCTGTGACACTGTGAGTACTATTTACGTCATGACACCGTGAGTACTAATGACATGCACGCGTCATCACTCACGGGTCGGCGGTGGGGCACTGCGAGCGGCCCCTGGTGGTCGGTTATGGCTGTGTAGTATGTAATATGCATCTGTTTTGCATAGCAGTTAACGTCCTCGCATGCGAAATTTACAGTCCAGCATTGAGCTGAACATGCACTTTAAGCTTCAATTAGAGACACCGTTAAGTAATGCCTGTCGGAGTGTAGTGTTCTCTTTATAATAAGCTCTTGTCAGTTAATGTTATACCTACTGTAGTTTTTGCAAATATTTATGATATAAGTATTCTACTAGTTGCATGGAAATTTAGAGAATATAGCCCATAGAGTTGTTGTTTAGTTAGTAGAGTTTTCTAAAAATTAAATTGCTTTTAGGTTACATTTTAACTTTAGAATCTCTAAAATAAATGCAGATTTTTTAAGATACGCATTGATAAGATGATTGGGTAAGTGGTTGTGTTGTGGATAACATAAAAGTATCAGGTTTTTATGACAAAATTAGTAACTTTTATCTTTCTAGTAATGCTAGTACCTGTATGTACCACCGAGGAAATTGATTCCTATGCATAGGTCCCCGATTTGCATAGCAATCAACTTCTCTGATAGTACCTACTATAAGCAGACTAGTACGCAAATAATAACTTTAATAAGTAAATTTATTTCTTTTTTTACAAGCTTTAGATCAATCTTTGGGTTTGTCTACATCCTTTACCATTTGTTACAGTAGCAATAAAATTACGACAAAAAATTGGGCTATAGTTTTTAAGTTACTTCGAACAACAATCGAAGTTTAGCTTTCCCTAAATTAGCATAAGAATAAGATTGAGTCACAACAATGTCATTAAGCTCCGAGGCCTACCATTAATTTACATATTTCATTTACGCCAAGCCTCTTTTCATTGTGCTTGTTCTTTGAAATTTCACACTTTCTATGATAATTCTGTGTCCTTGGTAGGGCAAACATCCTTGGATTTTTGGTAGCTCTAGATAAAATTTTATACTTTGTGATTTGCAAAATAATTAGTATCTGAAATTTTTGTACTACTGTTTTATTTGAATTTTAGGTTACATATTAATTCTAAACTCAGTATATAAATAAAACACTGTTAAGCATACATAATATTATGTATGGCATAGGAATTACTATAAATTAAACCTAATAAAAATGGGACACTCTTGCTTATATTTAAATGTGAACTAATTTGACACCTGCAATTTCATACCATTAAAAGATGAACCAAAAGGTTCAGATAGGATCCAAATAAACAATACTAAATCAAAACAGAATATTATATTGTAAAGAATACCAAACAAATACCTCTCAATACTGATGTCCACACTTGACGCTATATCGTATACCACCATAATGTATATTGTATAAACCGGTATACAGAACCAGTTCGGTCGCTGCACCGAAACCGGTGGAAGGTTACAGTGGATCCAGGTCGGACCGCTAACGGTGATTGGCCAGGGTGATCAGTATAATATGCCACCTACGCGTCTCCTTAAGAGTTTATTCCAATGTTACTCTTTGTTTCGAAAGTAAAATAGAAAAATAAAGAACAATTATTTCGAACACAAAATTAAAACAATTTACAAAAATTAGCAATATAATAAAATCCATATTTCCATTCATACTTCCATACTAATATTATAAATGCGAAAGTGTGTCTGTCTGTCTGTCTGTTTATCTGTCTGTCTGTCTGTCTGTCTGTCTGTCTGTCTATTACCTCTTCACGCCCAAACCGCTGAACCGATTTTGCTAAAATTTTGTATGGAGATACTTTGAGTCCCGGGAAAGGATATAGGTTACTTTTTATCCCGGAAAAATGTACGGTTCCCACGCGATAAACGAATTTTGGCGCAACGGAGTTGCGGCGTCATCTAGTAAAATATAAAGTCTGAATTGGCGGCTAAGGCCGCAAAAGAAACTGCTTTCAGAGGTTGCTGAAAACAGGTTCTTTCAGGCAACCGAAAAAAGGTAAGTAATTAATAATTATATTATGAAAATGTTGCTATTAGAACCTGTGTCAGTATGGATAACAGTTCATTCTGCGTTAAATATTATGTTATTTCTCTCGTTTTTCGTTGCAATGAAAAAAAAAAACATGATAGTAAATAGGATTATCTAAGTATCATATATATCATCAACTCAAAAAGTGGGCCTAATTTGTATTCCAGTGCGGTTTCAGAAAATGACGATTTTGTATAAAATTTTGTATAAAATTTTTCCGTTTCATACAATATTAACAATACAATATTGCATGCAAGCTGTTTTAAAACATGAATTAATTTAAAACCTTTAAATAATTATTTTAATTCACAATAATTAAAGCATGCTTTAAAATAATATTACTTTTTGTTTTTTCATACGCTGCCGCTTACAAGTTACAATAATATTATTGCAGTTAAAAGTTTTATGCACATCATTATAAAAAATCCAAACATTAGTTTTATTTACGGGCAGTAATGATTAACATAAGATAAACGTAAACTAATTTTACAATTACTTTTAATAATAAGATTAGTTATCTTTACATCGCTGGCTTGTAAACATGCAAACAAGTAATAATGATAAAAGTGAGTAAATTATGAAGGAATTAGTCATTGTAAAAGCAATTAAACACATTTCCAGAGCATAATAACGTAACTTTATAAAGTTTATTATAACTTGAATAGTGCAGTTAATAAATAGACCTACCTACTTCTGTTCCAAGTTCTTACTATTCACAGTTCACACTAATATTAGGTATACCTATTTAATTCTAAATAGCTGCATATTATTCATACCAAACATTTTTTTCTCACTTCATCTATTTACGTATTGCTAAATAAATATCATCCTACATCAAAAACGATAAAATTTGGTTTAGAAAGTTTTGTGGTCCCATTTTGATGCAAATGAAGTGAAACTATACAGTACACTGCACCCGAACTCACAGTTAGTGAGTGAATTGGTTCAGTGAATGTAGTGAGTGATTGTGCAGGATGTGAGTGGGATAATCCCCAGTAAGTACCTGGATTGTGGTGGGATCAGGAAGATATACCTATTGAGATTCAAATTATGTGATTTCTTCATTGCCTTGATGGGATTGGTGACAGTTTACTTATAAGAATAGTTTACTTATAAGGTAGGTCCACAAGTAGAATATTTCTGAAAATATATTATTATTTTTTTCCGACTAAAGTATACGTACAATATTTAATTTACTTTGTGTGCAACAAACATGATATTGGTAGGCTTATGGTTTGGTTTATTCCGTTATCTCTCCTAAAATAAGTTACTCTTGCAATTATTGTAGTAGCAACAGAAAATATAAATTGTGATTATACAATTTAACATTTTTTTCCTAATTTAATATTTTCTTTGGCTGTCTCCCTTGGAAAAGTACATTATTATATTTTAACTAATTTGCACTGCTAAATTATATTTTTAAAACTGGATTCATTTATTGAAGATAACGAAGCAAAAGATTGTTTACCTAGAGTTGGAAACTGAATATCTACTTTAAGCGGCATTAAAATTTCAGAATGCTCATAAAAAGCGGTATGGAATAACTTTAAAAATATTTTGCAATTAACGGGCTGGCTGACGAAAGCCAAAAGCGATTCATTTGAATAATTTATTTCTGAAATTTCTGGGTTATTAACTTTTGACATTACCGGCAAATCCAGGTGGCTTTGGACCACACAAATATGAAACATGATAAAGTTTATTGAAAAACAATTATTACTATATTATAAGCACTTAACCATAATACCATCTAAGCTTTCATATTAAACCATTTATGAACTCTTTTTATTTTTTTCAAAGCAATTGTATCTATAAAAGAACTGAAACTAGACATGTCCTATTTAGTATCTTGTTGAAATTATTATTGTTATAGTTCAAAAGGTTTATTAGTTACTATCAGTACTATAATAATTATACCCCACGTATTATTATGAATTAAAGGTTGTTAAAGTCAGGTTTAATTATAATAATAGCTAGTTATAATAACGGCTTGACCTATAATAATAAGAAAACCCCGTAAAGCCTTCTGGCGGCAATTATAAGTATAGTATAATTTATTTAAACTAATTTATGTCTTTGAAACTTTTAAATATAAGAATCGAATAGGTACATAACGTAAATATTGAATTTGGTTAGAATGTAAGCAAAGGTTATTCTTTACTCTTGCCACCTCAGCAAGTTGTCAATGTCAGAGTGGCTTCAGAATTTTTTACTTTGCTCTACTTACTCTACCAAACCTTTAGTAAGTAGAGCAAAGTAAAATTTTTCTCTGATAGTTCAGAGTGGTTGATTCCTAGGCAGATGGAGGACCTACGTAGTTTGGTCGCGTTATGTCAAACCCAGCCGACAGATCTCAATTAACATTGAATTGACATGATCCGACCAAACGACGTTGGTCTATCAACTGCCTAGAAATCAATTTCCTCGAAGGAACATATTTTCAAGTTTGTTTTTTTGTTAGCCGTTTCAAAGTCATCGCTAGCAACATTTAAATATCTCTCATGAGCTCTTCTTAAGAATGTCACATCAAAAAGCGAGGGTGGTATTTTGAGCATTTACCATATAAAACGGAAATAGAAACAAATAAAATCTATATTTAGTTAATATTCAGTATATTTTTGGACAAATTTATGCTTACTTTGTATTTTTTTTTATATAATTAAGTACCTATTTATGATTGTTATTCTAATGTATAGGGAGAGATTGTTCTCTCCTTTCTAATAGTAGATACCTTTGTTTACTTATAACACTTTATAACTGATAGAATTTTAGTATTATATTAACTTGAACTTGTACAGAAGTGTTTCAATATTTACTTGACACAGTTCTAAGATGAAACCCTATAGATAATAATATTATTATGTAGGTGCGAAGTTCATTGCACCCTGTAGAATCAATTGGTTTGCGTTATTCAATCTGAGCCAATTGCCTTAATTATGAGTTATTGTCATGTCTTTTAAAAGCAGTAAATAGGTCTTCAAAATGAATTATAATAAACAACGATAGATAGCATACCTTAGGAGGCAAGTTATAAAAAACTAAAAAAAGCTTTCTGAATTATCATCAAAGTCTGATAAAAGTAAAATAATTTCATTTTGAGAATATTTTTAATACAAAGAGATGTAAATAGTTTTTCTTCCTTTTTTGAAGGTCGGTTAAAAAATCATACTCTACCAAAATAATTTATTTTATTTAACATTGGCTTAATCTATTATTAAATATATTATATAAGAAATCTATTGTTATTCTATTGTTTTCGCGGTCACCAGTGTCCTTATGGGTCTTGATGGGTTAATCTAAGAAATGTCTATGAAATATTCTATCTTTTTGGCCGTACAAATTTAATACACTGAGAAACTTTTGTTACCTTTGAAAGGGTAAAAATCAATTTCTTGTCTCTATATAAACAGTCTCTTAACGCTGTCCGTTGGGAAATATCTTACTTCAGTAGCCACGAAAGATAGTTCTATATAGGGATACGTGTAGCGTGACATATTATAGCAGGTGTAGACGTACAGATGTTGCCAAGCTACCTGCTACGATACTTTGAGTACCTAAAACCTAGCTTAATAATTTAGTTCCCTTACATACATATGTATCTCATTGGTATAATCATATATCAATTTCTTGTCTCTATATAAACAGTCTCTTAACGCTGTCCCTTGGGAAATATTTTACTTCAGTAGCCACGAAAGATGTTTCTATATTGGGATACATGTAACGTGGCATATTATAGCAGGTATAGACGTACAGATGTTGCCAAACTACGAATCTTTGAGTACATAAAACCTAGCTAAATAATTTAGTTCCCTTACATTACATCTCTTGGTATAATAATATAAGAGATGGTTAAAAATCTTACTATTCAATATTTGCCACAATATCACACAAAAGATTTTACAAATATTTTAAAGTGAAATTTTGGGAGACAACTTAAAAAGAAATAGACAATAAAACAAACAAAACATAATAGTATTTTAAAAAGATAAAGCCGAGTTTCAATTTTTGTAAGTAATTAAGAATTAAAATTCCCTACCTCAAAAACTACTGAACCGATTTTGATGAAACTTGCAGTATTCTCTAAGTTGAACAATACCTAGTACAATAAAAAAGAATCACTAAAATCGGACTTGTGGTTCCGGAGATATGCGTGCACAAACATAAAAACATACATACATACATATGTATATACATACTTACACTTTTGAAATTTGGCACATTTGTTTGGCACTATAAATCTATATACAAAAACTTGGCAGTTCTGGAACGCGTACATACATACGCGTCGAATTGATAACCTCCTTTTTTTGAAGTCGGTTACAAACATGGAAGCCATACTTACTGTGCGTCTAGTCTTAAACAAACAAAACGCTCTCAAGCTAACCCAAAAACCTCCCAGAAGCAAGATCATCTCATAAGATATTCCGTGTCCAGTGAAATAAAGGACTTGTCGATAATCTGATGCAAATCGCCGGAATGCAGCGCGCATGAGCAGTGTGTGTCGTAAACTGTAACTACCCCCCCACTTTTCCCCATTTTCCCCCATCACCTCCCACTTCCACCCGGCTCTTTGTTTTGGGGGAACTAAGACCCTTTAATGCTCCTGGTCAAAGGGTTTCGTTTGATCTCGCTTGATGAGTATATTAAGGGCATTACGTGGTAATAGCTTATGCTACAGCTTATGTAACTTAATGATGTTTTCTTGATTGGGATGTCTATATAAAGCCGTTGTACTACTTTTCTTATGCTACATAACTGAACCTAATTTTTTTAAGTAAGTAAATAAACGTAGTTAGATAAGCAACATGCAGATTATTAAATTATTAAAATTAAATTTTTTTAAGAATCCATTGTTGAGCGTTATGTAGAGACTACACAGTCTAGTATTTTGTATTTACATACGAGTTCTGTTACCACTTAATATGGTTTCTTAAATTTTTTATAAGAAGATGATAAGAATATCTATATTATTTCTAAGAATAATATAGATATTCTTATCATATCTATATTATGATAAGAATATCTATATTATTATCATAATATAGATATTCTTATCTATATTATGATATTAATTTGTGAGGAATAAAAAAGTTGACTTGTAAATTGTGCTCTTTCTCGCTACAATTGCAAAAAAAAAATACTTTGTAGTGTATTACTATTGCCCCGAATCGTCAGAAATTCGACTTATAACTACACTTAACTGCTCAGTCGACTATAAATAGGCACCAAGTATTTATATGGCTGTGCCGTGTGAATACCGAGCAGCGCGGCGGGTCCGTGTATCGATCTGATAACGACGTGAGAACTGCCTGTATTCATTAGCACGGATGGTGCTGATTCTGTAATTCCGTGTTCTATTTTCTGAAACAGATGTTTGGTGGTAGAGAAATGGGTTCATAGGCAGCATATTATGTGTTTCGGGTCGGGTTATGTAAAGTTCGTCGCGATCTGTGAAGTGTGTAAACTGTTCGTCTACGAGTCCAAATTTTCTTTGATAGGAAAAAAAAATTGATTCTACATTTTAATTATTATTTCAAACACTAGACTAAGAAATAAAAATTGTTTTCTCCATGGTTTAAAAAGTAAGGCAAAAAACTTACTTACTGCGGCGCAGCGACCCAAATTGAGTCTTGGCCTCTGACACAAGCACACGCCACTTCTTCCGATCCTGTGCGACATCTTGCCAGGATTCGGCTCGTAACTCCTTCAGGTCCTTTTCTACCTCATCCCTCCAGCGGTATCTGGGACAGGAAAGGAAGGCAAAAAACTATGATTATTATTTATTATTATAACGAAAGGCACAATAATTTAACTGAATCGGGAAAGTTTTGTTCCAATTTATTCAGAAACATATTCATCAGACATTTCTCCATGTTGGGGCTTCAGTCACCACTTCATCAGTCAGCATAGATTGGCCACCATGATTGTGAAGCTGCAGCATGCACAATCAGTGTCGATCATGGAAAATCATAGATGAATATTTTTCTTGTAGTAAAGCCACACATACGGTTGTAAATCATTTGTATTGTTTTCTAAAAATTTTCCTCCGTCAAAAAAATAATTGGAAACTCGTTTAATTAAAATAAAAATAAAACACATTTCAAAATATATTTCATAGGTACTTTAAACTTGTAGGTATGTATTTTTTATATCAAAAATATGACGAACAAAAGTCATAAAACCAATGTAATGTACCTATATCAACTGATAAAACAAGGTTAGTAACTCTATACTATCTTAAAAATATTAATAACATATCTATTTACCTAGAAGAGACATAAAATATTTTGTAACACAATTTGTTATACTTAATAATATTCTCGTCAAAATTTGGTAAAGGTTGATTTTTATTTTTAAGGGAATTTTCAAATGAGACCAAAATTTTAACTTGATATTCATTACAAAATATTTACTTTTTATCGTTTAGGGTTACAAGAAAATTTATCTGTATAATCTTACTCTTGACAAAAAATAAACACGAAAATCAAAAAAAATATATATATATACAGTCGAACATAGAACCTCCTTTTTTGGAAATCAGTTAAAAACAAAAAACAAAGAGTTTATTTCTGAGCGCGATGCTGTTGACCTCGTATAGCCGTCGTAGCTCGTAGGCGTCGAATTCAAGTCGTCATAATATAAATACATATCGTAGACCATCTTTATACTTTAAACCTGTTAATATATTATGTATTATATATTAACAGGCTTGAAGTATATCTATATTTATTATTCGCTTGTTAAAAACTACGGAAGATTAACAGGTAGGTAGGTATATAAAATAAGCACACCTAGGTTGTTACATTCGGGTCGGTCAAAAAATTTTCGTTGTATTTATAGTAAAAAGAGCCATCATAGAAGGGTCTAAATTCCAATTTATGACAGTTATGATTTTAAATTGTACTAGATAACGTCCGCAACTCCTTTGCGCCTAAAATCGTTTATCGCGCGGGAACTGTACATTTTTCCGGGATAAAAAGCATCCTTTGTCCTTTCCCGGGACTCAAAGTATCTCCATGCCGACTCTCAGCAAAATCGGTTCAGCGTTTTGGGCGTGAAGAGGTAACAGACAGACACACTTTCGCATTTATAATATTAGTATGGATAGTAAGTATGGATTCGATAAACTAAATGACACGAATCGAGCGCACGCACACATTAACGAGATTTCAGATCAGTTTTCACTTTTCAGTAACTTCAATGGCGCGCGCAACATGATAGATACCTACTATCATGTCTAATGTGCCTAACATGGCTCTACACTAAGCGAATTTAATTAAAAAAAGCTGTGCAGTTATTCTACTGTTTGACATATACATTGTGGTAAAATAAAGCTCTCCCATAAATAGCTATCGACTTTCCCAATATTTAAATGAGTGGGGAAGAGTCTGTTTAAAATGTGATTGTATGCTTTTTGGATTACACTGAATATTCAGTTGTATGTTGTATGTTTATAATTCGTATTTAAAAAATGACCGCTCACTAACTTAAAAAAATATAAAACAATGTTAGGTATAGGTACACTGCGACGTTATAAATATTAATATATTAGTGACAACAGAAAAATTAATAATTGTAACTAATATGGTATTTTGAAGCATTAGTAAAGTACATAATATGCTCTATTTGAATTTTAAATGGAATGTTTACCTACCTACGAACCTAGTTTAACGTTTCATTCTGTAGTTCATATTTTGTTTTACTGTCATAATTTGACTCGTAGTTTAAATTATACTGTAACTTTTAGGTATCCGGCTTAGTTTAAGACTTCTTATTAATAATAGGTATCTTAGGAACAAAATGAAGGCGTGCGCGTAGCAACCCATCGTCACCACAACCAATTGTTGATTATCAACTAATCCAACTCATATTCAATCAATACCCAAAACTTTACCCACACACCTCTGCCCGCTTCGCCCCTCGTCGCGCGACATTTAATGACACCCGTGCACCCGACCCTGCGCTCCATTATCGCCCCTATACCCACCGCACAGAGGCCACAGTTCCTCGAACACGCCCACCGTGTTATATAGCACCGAGGATCTATAAAAGTTACGTCTGTAATCTAACATAAAACTCGGGCCGTTTAGATGCGAACGCGGCTACGGACGACACATCTCAGTCGCTCCGTGTTTTTACCGAATTTGGACGAAAGTGGGACCTAGGTTTCGTTCTAGGGCTGCCTGGAGTGGTCTAAAGTGGTCACGTGGTGGTGGCGGTGACGCGAATGACAGATGTGTATAGTCTACGAGAGTGACGTCGGCAGGAGACTGTGAGTAATTACCTTGAAACTGCATGTAACTAAGTGCTAGTGTGCATGTCCACGAATTAAATTCATAAAGTTTTAAGCTAATTTTTGTGTTTGACAGTACATCAATGCTCTATGTAGAGTCAAGCTCACTTAGCGCTTTGATCATTGTAACCTAATTAAAGTGAACTGATTTTAAGTGTCAACTTTCAAGGGTAAAATATAATATTGTAAACAGTGTCTCTAGGAATTCTACGTGAAGTAAAATCAATGCAAAAATAAGTAACTTAACTTACAAGTAGTTTAATATTAACATTTCTTTCAGAGCAAATTATCTGATAAATAAGTCACAGAACTGTCTTCTTGTCTGCATTAAAATTAATTGAGGTTTATATTATAGTTGTTAGCTGACAAAATATAATCAAAGTTTTCAGATTTTCAAAATCTCCACAATTTAAAGTTATGAAAAGTTGATAAAATATTTTTAGTACATCAATAGTACTTATGCTCATTGCTCATGTTATGATACCAATTATTTTAGGTATGTTTCTTGACTTATAGAAAAGAGAATTAAGTTGTTGCTACCTATTACCTACTTAGAAGTAAAGATATATTGTAGACACTAAAATATTCATATGTTAGGTTAAGTTTTATTAGTATTATTAACAAGCAAAATGCTCTTGACAATATAAAATAATAATATACATAATAATAATTTATGCAGCAGAATAAAATAAAAATTAAAATCATTAGATATTAATAACTTCAAGATTGCCTGTTATAATATAAGGAACTCTACATAACTAAAAACAAATTCACTTTAAAAACGTTGTTCTATGAAAAAAATATATTATATTATGTGTGCCCGTTTATTTTCTTCAATGCAAATCTTTAAACTTCTAATTATTATTAAAGTAACTTTTAAATGTTTACAAAAACGGCAAGAATGTCATAATAGGTACACCCAGCGCCATCTTTTAAAGCTATTTTAAACATTCCACACTCATTGATCTTCCGTCTCTTTTTAACATGTACGTTTGTTGTATACACATCTCTACCGATCGACGCATAATGAAATACGTACGATTGTATCATAGTAACACAATCACAACTCTTTGACTCGGTGATACGGTTGCATTTTGAATGCAGTTCCGTTCAGACGGATCTCAGTTATAGAAACATTTATCTCCCTATAGTGCTCTTTGTAACATAGTTGTCCCTCTCGCTCAGTGACGCTATCTCTGTTTGATACACGTATTTTTTTATGTAGATATCGCATTTAGTGCGAGATAAATAGATATCTCTTGGCTTTTACAGTTTGTTTAAGATGTTTGATCGAGCAGTGTTACCACCATTATGAAATAGGCGGGGCGAGGCGATGCGGCCTGTTTTAAATCTCTCCTTTGGAATGCAGTGTTAAATATTTTTGGCGGTATAATAACACTTCTTATGTTATAAATTACTCAGATTAGGCAACGAAAAAACATGCTTGAAGATTATTTCAACACTTGTGATTTTTATTTGATATCAAACTAATATTATTTCAGAACTCTACCTCGTAAGCCGTAAGTTATTGTATCATAAAAAATATACTTTCAGATTTGAAAAAATGCTTTAACTGTATATCACAACTTTTACAGACGCTCGATAATAATTATGACTGAGTATCATAATATTTTGTGGTAGAAAAATATTTTAAGATGTTTTTATAAGAATAATCTCTACTACAATATTTTAAAAAAAACTTATTATTTTATTGAGCAATACAGTTTAACTTGCTGCATTATTTAGGTGAGTAGGTACTTACCTAAAATAATAATTAATGATAAGCAAAAAATATAAACTCTTTTTGTGCCATAAATATTTTATTAACGAATACCTTTACTCTACATTAAAAAATGCAGAGAAAAAGTCACGCAACTTTCTCTAGTAGCAAATATTTGAACGATTAACAACTTAAACGAGCAATAATTCTTTCAGATTGCTATCTGGAAAGTATGAAAAAGTATTATAATATTATTAATTCCTTACCAGATATTATCTGTTTAGTTTGCCTACTGTACGTTTTATTTTTCTCCATAATATTATATGTACTACTTAAGTAAGTAATTATATAAAGAAATATGAATTTTTACCTAAAAATGCATTTCAATTGGCACGTTAGTACCTATTATATTTATTACCTATTATTAAACAGAAAGAAGGATAATAATATTATTGAGGATTGCCTAGTGCAGTGTTTTTCAACCTCTGGGTCATAGGTCTCAACCCCATGAGTGGTCGCATAATTTTTTGGCATACCACGGGAGGACGGGAGGTACATTATAAAAAAGTTTGAAAAACACTGGTTGTTTGAAGAACACTGTCTTACCTAACTCTAAATAGAAGTAAAGTTTTCATTTACTTAAATGATTTATTTAAGACGCCAAGAACTGCCAATGACCTTGATCTCGCATCACTCTCGCATCACTGTCGATTTTCATGCCAGAGAGACAGAGATATGAAATGTTCACTCGGTAGCGTGGATACATTTTTCGTTTGTTAGAGGAAAAAATGAATATTATGGGAAATCTAGATGTCAGAACCGAAAATTAAATCTGGCAATCTTTGGATTTTTGTAAAAGGTATCAAATAAACAAATTTTTAAAGCATAGATTGTATTATTACTTTAGTTAGAACTGTTTAAAGTTCCTGAAAGATATGACTTTGGCTTTTTTTTTTCATCCAGTAGGAGTACATTATTTTTTATTTCAATTAGACAAGCTTTTCCAAATATAATCAAAAATCACATATATTTTTTTTTGTGCCAATCAAGGAAATACATACGTCTAGAAAACTGCACAAAGATGTCGATTTGGCAGTTGTCTTCGCCTTAAATAAGTACCTGAATGAAAAATAAAACAAACGACACCAACTGCATTTTTTCATAATTTCTTAAACACAAATATCGTACTAAAGAAATATAAATTAAAGTCCTCTTAAGAGAAGAGTATTATTAATAACAATTTTGTTATACAAATTGTTGTCTGAAATATGTAATATTATTTTTATGGTACTTTAAAATAAAAAAATATAGCGTCTAGTCTGTATGTAAACGATTCTCTTCAGTCGTTATAGAGTGAACGAAGTACATTAGCATTCTGTACACCACAGTCTATAAATTGTTCGCATAATTTTATCTTTTCATTTACTACAAGACGTGTTTAACCGGTATACAGGGTGTAACAAAACAAAATAATAAATAATAATAATAATAATAATATCTATGGACGCTTCACACCACGTCAGTCTGGCCCCGTGATAAGTACCTGAAGGACTTGTGTTACGGGTACCAGACAACGGATATATATTTAATACTTTTATACTATACATATATTTAAGATTTTTATTATATCGCCATTTTTCAGATTCGATTACCTAGGGACCATTCCCTAGGTAATCGAATCTGAAAAATGGAATTTTTTTTTATTACTGTTTTGGGCTCCTTTTAAAGGATATTTTTTAATACAGCTTAAAAAAATTTGAAAACTCTTTAGGTTTCCGATATTTAGAGACGTAAATTATTGAAACGTAATAGTCTAAGCGTCTTAAACCAAAGAAAGTTAAATTTCGCGAGTTTACGATGTATCGGTGAGCGTAAAAACAGGACGAAACTACCACTATCGCGACTGTACGTGCCCTCATCAATAAATAACACCTTATTTGATTTTAAACTATAGGTTATGTAAATTTGATTTTACTTTATCTTTATACAGTTTTAGTAGCATTAAAAATATTTACCGCACAAATTATTGAAACGGGCAGATTCCATTGTTTAGGCCGTTTTTTCGTCTCTCAATAGTATCGTACCTACCATTTTCGATTATGTACGTTGTTTTTTCGTACATCATTTTTATCGAAAATGACCATTTCGATTCTATACGTCGTGTTTCAAATAAAAATCTTTGTCACTTTCGATTGTTTTAACCGAAAGAATACTTATATTTTTGGAAAAAATCGACAGTTCTTCAATAAAAACGAAGTACCAACTTGTTTTTTTTTATTATTTAGTTTCTATCCATACTTGACATAATAAATGCAAAATTGTGTCTGTTTGTCTATCTGTCTGTCTGTTACCACTTCACGTCCAAGCTGCTGAACCGATTTTGCTGAAATTTGGCATAGAGATACTTTTAGTCCCGGGAAAGGACATAGGATACTTTTTCCCGGAAAAATGTACGGTTCCTGCGTGATAAACGAATTTTTAAGCAAAAAAGTAGCGGGCGTCATCTAGTGATTAATAAACCTGGTTTTTAAATGAAATAAAAACCCCAATCGTCAAAAAGTTGTAGATACTGCAATGGTTAAGAGTGTTTTTTGATCAGGTAGCTTGCTTCCAACCAGTATAATCACAGTATACACGTAAAGATATCACTAAATTGTACTCAGATAACAATTTGAATATGAACAGGATGTTTTCTCGACACAAAGAATGGGCCCAGCTTTCTAACTATGGCTAACCCTTCGTCAGTACAGAGACATCAGTAATGCTGGCATAAACACTGGGTTTATTAATCCTAAATAGGATATCTGTGATAAGTGTCATAGTTATTCTGAAAATATTATGTTTCCGACAGAAGAGCAAATACTGGCTCGTAATAAGCAACTAGACAATAGGACGCTAGCTAGGGAGATAAAGAATAATGTATGTTTGTTTACATTATTATATGTATGTTTACATTATTCTATTACGCCACGAATACTCATCCACAGATAAAATTCGTGGCACCAACCCCAACCATATCGTTCAATTTATGAGCAGTATTGGGTTGGGGATGATACTCTAGTGCGAAGAAGTTACAATAGATCCTCATGGGTCGCAGTGACGTCAGGGCTACAGGGACCTGCCTTCTATAAAAAAATGTACTACATTTGTTACCAATTTTTAAAAAGATTCAATCACCCGTTACAAAATTATGCAAAAAATAAACTTTTAATCGCTCTCCTGTAAAGTAGCGTTCTTCAGATTCGATTACTTACCTAGGGACCATCGATATGATACACATATAATACACATCCATGACCCAGGAACTTTCAAAACTTTTTGTTCCGTCGGCGGGATTCGAACCCGCGACCCCCGGCTTGAGCTACCAACGCGCTCACCACTGAGCCACAGAGGTCGTCAAATAATACTTTAGTGTTTATAATTTAGATACCTATAACTATACTTTAGAGTTCACTGTAGAAGTAGCAGCGCTGAAAGAGTATGTAAACTTATTATATATTATACTTAAAAAATATGAAAAAATTCATTACGATGAGGCGATTGCTCTTTTAAATCACAAAAAAAAACTCTTTTAGCGCTGCCACTTTGCCAGTGAATTCTATATAAGGGACACAAACACACCTATAATGTATTTTTACTTTATTTTGTTATAGCTACCCTCTAAAGAGGACCCAATCATCAACAATTATTATTATTAGTTATCATTAGAGATCGGAATATGGGTGTAATTTTCAATGTAAAGAATAATATGGATAAGACTTGTAATCCCGGGAATCCCGGGAATCCCAGGAAAATCAGAAAATGTCCGAGTACGTAATTTTAAATTTATAAATGAATCAATTGCTTAAAAAATGATTCATATTATATGAAATAGTTTGAATAGCCAAATATTAGGGCAGAATGAAATAGGAAACATAAAATGAAAAAAAAATAATTCTGTTCTACATATACATTACATAATATTATATTGTACATAATTTGTGCTGGTAAATAAAATGAAGAATGTTCACTTAATCTTTTTTTATCTCTCCGTAAACTAGGTCGAATATAAAAATATGAGAGAAAAAATTATAAGGATACGTCGTGTATCCTTATAATTTGACGATGACGTCACAGCACAGCACATCGCAATATTCGCTCTGTCCACTCGCGCACTTCGGTAACACTGCGTCGCCCGTACCTTTTACTTACTAAGTATTAAAGTTAAAATATGTCTAATCTACATGCTAGAAGTCATGTGTTTTATGTAGTTTATCCGATTGCCCTTTTAACCGACTTCCAAAAAAGGATTCGGCTATATATAAATATTATAATAATATAGTTTTTTTTTGTATGTTCAACTATGAGGAAGGTACTCCGCCGTCTATGGAGCAAATGTTTTAATTTTGGTTACTCGTTTTAGTAATCGATTTTCGTTGCCCAGTTTTGAAACAAAATACATAATAATTTTATACAGTTTTTTTTTTTGTGAAATCGAGGTAAAATCATGCATGTTCCTAATCCTAGTAATGTGTTTAATTCTTTTACTACGGTTCTGGATCCCGGAATCCGAAAAATCTGATTCCGAGAAATCCCGGATTTCTGTGGTCATATCCATATTATTCATATCAATCACACCCACGATTCCGATCACTGGTTATCATAGAAACGTCACTGTAATAACAGTATTACAGTGACGTTATTAATACTTAATAACAGTGGCGTTATTAAGTAGAAATAACGTCACTGTAATTTGTAATTTGTACTTTCAACAAGATAACCTTATAATTTATTGGTTCAAACTAGTGATGAGCAAAATTGGTCTTCGTCTTGCAGTCTTGGTCTTGGTCTTGAAAAAAATGCAAGACCAAGACCAAGACTACCCTAAGACTAGCAAGACCAAGACCAAGCCTAGGTGTGCAAGAACAAGACCAAGACCAAGACCGACTATGCAAGAGTCTTGCTCCATGCAAGACTCTTGCTAAAAATTTTTACTTAGTCGCAGTGACTATAATATGAGATAAAATATTTATAACAATACATATTATATATCTACTTAACATGAATTTCAAGTTCTTGTGATACTTACAGCCTGGAAACAGGCCGACGAACAGGCAGCGATTTAATGTGAATATGTAACCATGCATTTAAAGTTTAAACTAAGGGAATATACTGGCGGCCGAAATGGAAAATCTTCCAACCGAGAGACAATCCGAAAATCCGGCCAAGTGCGAGTTGGACTCGCCCATGAAGGGTTCCGCAGCAGCAAAAAGGTTTATTTTATAAACTTAAAAGGTTTTTGATTAATTTTTATATTTCAGTTGATTTAATGAAAGTTGAATTAAGGCTTAGATAACATTTATGACGTATAAAAAAACTACTTGCTAGTTCTCGTTAAAACCAATTTTCCTTGGTAGTTCGTATGGTAATGTACAGCATATATTTTTTTAGACTTATCATGACTACTTTAGAAGTTCGAGGGGGGGGGGGGGGGGACAAATATTTTACCACTTTGGAAGAGTCAAGAGTCTGTCTCTCAAAATCAAAAACTCAATATGATTTCGAAAGACCTATCCATAGATACCCCATACGCATAGGTTAGATAAAAAAAAAACGGGACACCCGGAATCCGGATGGAATTCCGGACGGTATCTTGAATCTTGATCTATGTCTGTGGCAAAAAGTGTCGTTACAGCTTTTTCCGTCTAGCCCCCTTTCGCAACGCGCGATAAGGAACTTCGTTCTCAATTATTTTTTTCGTTTCAGTTGTAGTAGTAGTCCTAGGGGACCCCTACAATTTTTAATAATTTTTCTATTTTTGTATCAAAATCTAATGCGGATCACAGACTACACCTACTGTCCAAGTTTCAATAATTGTATAGCTCTTATAGTTTCGGAGAAAAGTGGCTATAACATACGGACGGACAGACAGACAGACAGATATGACGAATCTATTTTCTAGTTCGTTTTTGCCATTTGGTTGCGGAACCCAAAAAATACTCTAGAAGAAATCCGAGGGAAAGTTCTTAGTTTTCAAAATTTTCATTTTTGCTAAGGACATTATATCCGCCAAAATTATCGGCCTATGCTGAGTTGGCTCTCGACGTTTCATTAGTATTTTCAATTCAAGAATCATTCTCTTAACAATTAAAGATAAGATCATGTAGCTAGTTTAAGTAATTTAGGTTTGAAAATGTTTTTTCGAGAAAATTAAAACGTTTACAAAAAGTTTCGAAAAATGTTTGCAAGAGTCTTGTTTTTTGCAAGATCAAGACCAAGACTAGGCGTGCAAGACCAAGACCAAGACCAGACAGATTTGAGCAAGACCAAGACCAAGACTGCACAAGCAAGACCAAGACCAAGACCAAGACTGGTCGAGTCTTGGTCTTGGTCTTGCTTTGCTCATCACTAGTTCAAACGTTTATATCGCAACGTCTGCAATTAAAATATTAAGTATTAAGGTAGTTTTGAGACTCAAATTTTACCTAGTTTGAGCATTGTGCTATTGCTATGATATGTAGGTACCTAATAGGCAAAATGAATTTATTTTTCTTGTTTGTAATATTTTTTTAATAGTTTGAGTCTATAATGAGCTTTTCGCCCATATCTTCTTTCGGTCGCTTTTGTAATAATAATATTTTGTTCGCGTACAAGGTTTATACGTCTTTATAGTTTACATCTTCTTAATTATCATAATACCCCTAAAAATAGAAACATTGCTGAAAGAATGACTCTGTTAGCTTCGAAACTCTCTAAGATATCACAAATCAAAAATAACATAAAATAGACCTTCCCAAAACGTTCCTTAAACAAACTGCTACTGAAAGATGACGTCACGGTTTTGTAGTTTGCGTTAGTGCGTTAGTGAAAGTAATCTTATAAGAAAAGTCGCTATAAATTTCATATTAAATGCTAACGAACGGTATCTAAATATGAGGTTATTTTTTTAACCGACTTAAAAAAAGGAGGTTATTAACCGACTTAAAAAAAGGAGGTTATCAATTCGATGCGTAGGTATGTATGTAATATTTCCAGAACTGCCCAGTTTTTGTATATTATGTTAATCTATAACAGCTTCTGAACAAATGTACCAAATTTCAAAAGTGTATGTATGTAATATGTTTGTATGTATGTATCTTTTTATGTTTGTGCACGCATATCTCTGGAACTACAAGTCCGATTTGAGTGATTCTTTTTTTATTGTACCAGGTATTGTTCAACTTAGAAAATACTGCAAGTTTCATCAAAATCGGTTCAGTAGTTTTGAGATAGGGAATTTTAATTAATAATAATAATAATATCTATGGACGCTTTACACCACGTCAGTCTGGCCCCGTACTAAGTACCTGAAGGACTTGTGTTACAGGTACCAGACAACGGAAATATATTTAATACGTTTATACTATACATAATATATTTAAGATTTTTATTATATCATACACATATTTAATACACATCCATGACCCAGGAACATTGAAAAACTTTTTGTTCCGTCGGCGGGATTCGAACCCGCGACCCCCGGCTTGAGTTGCCACACACTCTAACCATTGAGCCACGGAGGTCGTCGAAATTCTTAATAACTTACGTTATACGTACAATTTGAAGTCAGTTTTATCTTTTCAAAATACTTTTATGTTAATCGACATGCCTATATAACTTTGAAGGGTCTTAAAAAATCAAAACAAGTATACTCTGCATTATTCAGAAAATCAGCTAAACTCTGTCCTAGTCATCCCTATCCCTATTACCATAAAGTACTAATTATGTATTCTGTGCTATTACCTATTATATAGGTATGCGTTTTCTACTCAGTTTTGAGGTATTTATAATTTTTCATTCCTTGAACTTCAAGCAAAGGTCAAAGTCTCAGGTACTTAATTATAGTAATTATTAACTTATACAATGTAGTGACTACTGAGGCATGTAAATATTTTGTAGATAACAGAATGGAGATCCAATAAAATTCCTTGTAAGCTGTAACTAGATTACTAGGGTTTTTTTTTTCGTGTGTGACCACTCTGCGTGCTATTTTTTGAAAGCAGTGCTTATCAACCTGTGGATCACGACCCCCTGGAGGGTCTCGAAGCTTCTGTAGGGAGGTCGCCAGAGGTCGAGAGAACTATTTTAGTAAAAAATAATAAGGGTTAAAAAATTTGATATAATGACAGAGGAAGACTAAAATAGTGAGTGAGGGGTTACGAAATATACAAGATACAAACCAATGAAAATCAAATTATTATTCATTTACGAGTACTATTTTCAGTGGTAG
Source organism: Polyommatus iphigenia (assembly GCA_963422495.1). NCBI lineage: Eukaryota > Metazoa > Arthropoda > Insecta > Lepidoptera > Lycaenidae > Polyommatus > Polyommatus iphigenia. Next base: position 11,114,281 of record OY730179.1, read on the forward strand.
TTTGTTTAGCCCTTTAGGTATTGATACCCCTTAATTATAATTATGAACACTTTGGTCTACCATAAATGGTGGAATGAATGAATTAAAATTCGATCATCTAGTGTACTCTACTATACCATCTTGGTGTTTAATCACATTGCATTTTTGATAACAATGGAAAAAGCTCAGGACGTTTTCCATAACTTCCTCAACATTTCCCATAACTTTTCCAACGAAACAATATTTTTAATATCATCATATTTATGTTATCGTCCATCACATTCGTTTCCTTATCCTTTTCTACTGTCAGGTGGGAAAACTTCAAAGCTCTAACAATAATATCTCCTACATCACTTTCGGTAACATTGGTTGGTTTGATTGAAACAAGGGCTATACGCAGCGCAGTTACAGAATGTTTTTTGTAGTGAATACACATGAACACTCTCTACCTTTACTCTCATGGCCCAGTGGGACGGATGACTGACACAACACACGACTGGCTCATCTGAGAGCTGATACCTACAATCTACATGCGTCATGCGGGCATGTGAAAATTGGTCCTGCGCCTGGTCTCTCGCCAGCAAATATAAGAATACTTGTCAAATGTCAGACATTCTACAGTGTCTTAACCAAACTTCATCATGTCATCAAATTGATACTCTCTAGTAAATAGCTGCATCCCGTTTATTTTTCAGTCAATAACTATGTAAATATTTTTGGAACATAATCGTGTCTTGGCAACATTTATTATTGCACTTTATTACAAAATGCTTAAAAGTTACAGGACAGGGCTTTGCAAACTATTTATTAATATGACGCCAAAAGATCGTCGCATCCTCATTACATAGAAAACACTCTATCCTATCCCTGAGGACGTAAAAATGTTTGGCAGGCCCTGACAAGGCTTACAAACGGGAATAGAAAGAAGGGATCCAGAACCTTCAGCCCTTTGAGGCAAATTACGCCCAAGGGCAAAACCGAGTAATAATTTTGCGTTATCTGTTGTCATAATATTAAGGCTGCACTAAGGCAATATTATAAGGTAATCCGATTCTTATCAAATAAGAACCAATTGGATTTATTTATATGACCGTTTTGTGAGATTGAGTATGGATTATGATGGAAATACAAAAACTTAAAAGTGTGGTCTGCCTTTTGACCTAAAAAAAATATTTTAAAATTAGAATGAAAAATCAAAATATTCGTAAATACTGCTAACCGCAAGGTATAGTTGGGGAGGGGAAGCTAGGGGATTTCGGGAGTAGCTCGAGCGTGTCAGATTAAGCTTGTAACTATGCTTCCGACTAGTTCCGCTAGTTATCATGGTATAGAAATCAGATTTCTCACGTGGTGGGTTAATTTTTTTAAAATATTGAAATTTTCACCGGATCTGTCAGATTAAGATAGGGGATGTTTAGTGTACCCCAAAGAAGCTTCCATATAAAGCACTGACGATTCACAGGTTAGGTACCTAAGTCTGTAGGGACATTTTAAAATATAAAAAAATAAAGCTTCATATTTTCCTAACTAAGCTTTGCAGATATTTTATTTTGTACTAAACTAAATGATTTAGCCCTTGTTGTCTAATATATATTTATAATTTACCTAATAATTTTTTGTACATATTTTCTTTTTCAAAACTTTAAAATGGCTGCAGTTTCTGAACCCACCGCTAAAATAAAAAAAACGCTCTTATTATTTTTTATCAGTTTTGCCTAATGTAAAAAACCTACTAGGCCTCCATGACGCTCGAGTGACTACAAAAATAGCACCCTCCCCTCCTCTACAAGCCAGTAAGCCGTAAGGGAACGTACGAAAACAACGCGAAAGCTTTTATTCGTTTTAGCAAAGTCTTAACTTAATGTATAATATGGTGAGATCCCTTCCACCTTTTAACGTAGAGGTTACGAACTTTGTACCGCGAAATTTTCCTAAAAGACTGCGCCTCAGAAACCTTAAACCACTCCTCCTCCTCCGGTTGACCAAGCGTGGTCTTTGTGCTCCCTCCTACTCCCTATTAACCAGTCAATATAGGCGTGTACCCTAGAGCTTAGCCCTACTATTTTATCTATGAAACATAAAAATATCAATTACTTGAAAACACCGCAATTCCGTTGCACCAAAACTCATTTATCGCGTGGGAACCGTACATTTTTCCGGGAGAAAAAGTATTCCATGTCCTTTCCAGGGACTAGTATCTCCAACCCATCAAAATCATTTCAGCGGTTTGGACGTGAAGAGGTAACAGACAGACGGACTGACAGACAGACAAACTTTCACATATTATATAATATAATTTTTAGTACGGATTTTGATATTTATAATATAATAGCTGACCCGGCAAACGTTGTTTTGCCATATAAATAATTTTTGGTATGAAAAATAGATGTTGGCCGATTCTCAGACCTACTCAATATGCTCACAAAATTTCATGAGAATCGGTCAAGCCGCTTCGGAGGAGTACGGGAACGAACATTGTGACACGAGAATTTTATATATAAGATATTGCATCAGCCATATAATAATATAGAGATCATAATCCGTAGCAAAAACAGAAAGTACGACTTACAATATCAGCAGCATGTTGCAATTCAACTGGGAATACGCCTCCTGTCTTATACAAATAAATAATTAAAATATATTTTTAATCAAAATAGATATTACGTATACACTCTTTGAACGTCAAAAATCCAACGCGAAAACTACGATGCTTATCACCGGTTCGGGAACTAGCCCGCGAGAAGAACTGGCGTAAAACTCGCAGACTCGCAGCTCCTTAAAATTGTCATCTTATTTGCTGTAAATGAATAATATATTGTGATTATTTCCACATATCATATTATATTGCTTTTTTAAATGTCTGATACCCCCTTAAAATCTCGGGTTACCCCCAAAATTTTAAGCTGCAACAGCAGCTATTACTAACAGGGGCTGGTTATACAATCACTTTTGAATTTCAACGAGTGTTGTAACTATTCTGATTATTTTAGTAAAATTGACTTTAAGCCCAGCTTGTCAACGTAGACCGAATTTTCCTTCGTTCAGCTCACAGCTTAATTAGAGACGTGAGTGGAAGAACTAGATAAGTAATATTTTAATAACACAAGGACAATTACTCATTTTTTAGGGTTCCTTAGTCAACAAGGAACCCTTATAGTTTCGGTCTGTCCGTCCGTTTGTCCGTCTGTCCGTCTGTCTGTCCGCGGTTTTTCTCAGAGAATATAGGACCTACAAAGCTGTAATTTGGCATGAATGCACATATTAATGATGCCGACAAAATGGTACATGAAACCTTTAAAAAAATATTTTTTTTATGGTATCTTCCCTACACATCAAACGGGGATGAATTTTTTTTCGCATCCACTCCATCGTGTGGGGTGTCGTTGGATAGGTTTTTCAAAAATATTATGAGTATTTATTGATTATTTTCCGATTTAGGGATCCGTTTGAGAAATATTAAATTTTAAAGTGGAAAAAATCGTTAGAGTCCGGTGTCCCCCCCCCCCCCCCCCCCCCTTCTACCAGCTAAACGGATGCTTCTGGAAATGTGAAGAAATTCACGGGAGTAGGAAATATGCTGAATTTAAAAATAAAACTATCACGGCTAAGAAGACTTAATAAGTTTTTGAGTTATAGTCGATCAACTAAAAAAAATGTATTCGGCGAAGTATAAGGGAACTTTTCGTTCAAGTTCCTTTGAACGTAGCTGAGATCATGTTGTTAGTAGTGTATAATACTTTATAAATGTACATTCATTGACCATACAAAAATTATCTAAAACTAGCGGTTCTACGGAACCCTATATTGCGCGTGGCCCGACACGCACTTGGCCGGTTTTTGCCTTATAATTTAAACAAACCTTATAACTTACCTACTTCATCATCGGGCTATACATGAATGAAATCTTCATTTTTATAAAATCATTATTTTGATTTTAAATAATTTTCCAGGCCCTAAAGCCTATAGACAATATAACCACAATTTAACTTTCTTGCTTACCCGCTTCTTTTATATAATATCTATTATGGCTCCTAGCGTTTTCTTTTCATATAAGAATTATAGTAATTATAACTATTCTGATAGGAAAATTACGTTCCTATAATAATCGTAAGTTAATTATAAAGTTTGCTTATAAGAAAATTAAACGGAGATGCAATATATCGTAGATGACACAATATTATAATATTCATTATTATCACTTGACTTGTGGCAAAGACGAAAAATAGCGTTTTTGTAAAGTAAATAATCGAAGCATATATAAAGAAGTTGTTCAAATCGGTCCAGTATTTTCTGCGTAACTCACAAACAGAAATAAAAATATATATATTTTTTAATCTTATTGAGATACCTAGGAAGTGTTTATAGAATTATTAAATTTCTTTAAACTATTTAGCTTAAACTTATTTAGTAAACATTAGTACATACGTTGCATTTCGTTCCTATCTAAAACAGATTAGTGAGCTATTACAGTCGATTTCTTATTGGACATCATAGTAAATTATAAACTAATAAATGACGCCCGCACTCCGTTTCTCCATACTAAACAGCAAATTCTGTGCCGCTTGTTGAGCATATTATAGGGATAACAGACAGACAGACAGACACACTTTAGCATTTATAATATTATTCGTCAGGATTGTTAATCTTTATGTTATGACATAATATTTTTTTCCACGGCTAAGCTGTATAAAACCTATATTATGTCTGTAAAAAGTATAAGCCTCTTATGAGGTTGGTTATCCAAAAATACTAACGTTTTGATTTTCATGATAATTGATTGTTTTTGCTCATAGATACAGTAGATGGACACATCTCATCCATTACTAAATAATATTATAATTGTTTTCTATTATAAAATCGCAAAAAGTAAAGAAAAAAAAAAATTGAAGATTGAGACGTATAGTTGCGTGTGTACGGTAAATTATACGGCTATTGCTGAACCAAAGATTTCCTTTGGTAGGATTGGTCCTTATGGCCCAAGGATGGATTTAAGATGTGGAGCCACCGCGATTTTTGATGTTAGTTTTTTTTTAATTTTAGCCGCTTTTTTTCTGGAGGAAAATAGAGTCTCAATCTGTATAGAGGCATTAATTATGGTACTATTCCAAGTTCGGTACCATATTCGGATGACTTAAGAATGCTTAATTCATTTACTATTTGCACGATAAATATGTTAAACAATGTAAAAAGAAGAAGAAGAAGAAGCATTGTTTAAACGCGCTAATCTTAGTATGAGTCAGTAATTACTGGTCCGATTTGAAAAATTCTTTCAGTGTTAGATAGTCCATTTATCGAGGAAGGCTATAGGCTATATTTTATTACGCTAAGAGAAGAATATAAGCGAAGAAATAGAGGAAAATGTGGAAAAAACGGGGGAAATTATTTGAAAGGGCTTATTTCATGAACTACTGGAGTAATTTTTCTGTTATTGGGCACAGATAAAAAGAAGGAACGTGAAGGATCATAGGCTATTTATTGTGGACTAATTTGTCTGTGAAATACCTAATTTACGCGGGCGCAGCCGCGCGAAACGTCTAGTAATATTATAAAGCTGAAGAGTTTGTTTGTTTGAATGCGCTTATCTCAGGAGCTACTCCCGATTTGAAAGAATCTTTCAGTGTTTGATAGCCTATTTATCGAGGAAGGCTATAGCCTATATTTTATCACGTTAAGACCAATAGGAGCAAAGATACAGAGGAAAATGTGAAATTAAAGCTGAAGAGTTTGTTCGTGAATTTGTTTCTTTGAACGCGCTAATCTCAAGAACTACTGGTCCGATTTGAAAAAATCTTTCAGTGTTTGATAGCCTATTTATCGAGGAAGGCTATAAGCTATATTTTATCACGCTAAGACCAATAAGAGCAAAGATACAGAGGAAAATGTAAAAAAACGGGGAAAATTATTTGAAAGGGCTAATATCTCACAGAATACTGGAGCAATTTTTATGTTATTTGACACGAATATATAGTAGACTACGTGAGACATAGGTTATTAATATGTGAAAAATATACGGTTTCCGTGAAATTTCAGATTTACGTGGACGAAGCCGCGCGGAACGTCAAGTAATATTAATATATTTATTGCTCCATTCATCACCATGTCTCTGGCATGCAGAATAATGGGGCTATCAGCCTCCTTATATTAATTAATCCCTATCAACAGCGTTTTCGTTGGTTGAAAATCATATATTCTATTTTTTTTTTTTTTTTTTTAACTATCTTTATCTAAATATTATTCCAAAACTGGCATTTAAACATTCGATTCAATCGAAAATGATACCAAACTCGACTATATACCTAAATCCCATGCAGTTATTGACCTCATACCTTGTGAAACTAAAAACCCCCCCCTCCCCCACCTGCATGAAATATTCAGGTGGATCCACATCGTAAACCCATCTTAGGGATATAAAGATCAATCCTACCAAAGGAAATCTTTGGTTCAGCAAAAGCCGTATTCCTCGTTTTTTTGTCTTGTACGCACACGACTAGTAAGCAAATAAGGATGGATGATATCTCGTAGACCCTGGCTACGAAATATTAGTTCTAGTTTTCGCCGTAAAAGCTCGTGGCGGCGCTGTTCGCAAAGAGATGTAAGTTATTTCAATATGACTAAACTGTAAAATTATATTAATCGTTAAGTCTTATTTTAATAATTTTCTTTCGAATTAAAGTTTGATAATAAAATAACATAACTCAGTATTTTTGTTGACTTTATATAATATTTTGGTTGTCGTGTTTTTAATTTGATTTTGTAATATTTTAATCACAATAATTTTATTTGTCTAGAAATTGATAATATTATAATTCTTAGTAGTGTTCTATACATTTAATATTTAAAAACCCATTCGAAAATGCGAAAATAAACAGCACGCACCTTTCTTACTCAGCGCCATCTGTTATCGAGTGGCGGAACTTAAATGAACTCACGCACACAAATGCAACGCTGTTATGTTTTCAATATTCTCACACAAGTAAGACTGCAAGCTCTATATTTATAGATTGATACATGATAGACATTTTCAATCAAGAGCTAACAATATACATTCTGTTTAAAATTTGATTCTAAGGTATGTGGGAATCAAAAATTTTAAGGGCCTGTTTCACCACTTCCTGATACGGCTATCCACCACTTAACTTGACAGATAGAGTATGGAGAATCTGTCAAATAAGCCTATCTAGCACCTTATCAGGAAGTGGTGAAACAGGCCCTTAATGTTTGATAATGATAACCAACAAGATGTCAAGATGTTCATACTAAAACTGATTATAATGACTTGTCATAGCTAATAGCATATTTTGTCGTTTTACACAGGGAGAAGTTAATATAAATACTAGCTGTCCCGGCAAACGTTTCTTTGCCATAATATAAAGTATTTCGCCCATATAATATAATATATTTTTATTGAAGTGACTAAATAAGTATGTCGCCATGGCAACGTCGATCGCTATCTCGTCGCACAAACAATGGTCGCCGTCAGTCTCAGGTTGTAATAATTTACTATTATTTATTCAACAAATGAACTTATCAATATATAAAGTACCCAGTAGCCGATTCTCAGACCTACTGAATATTCATATAAAATTTGGTAAAAATCAGTAAAGCCGTTTCGGAGGAGTTCGTGGACTAACATTGTGACACGAGAATTTTATATATAAGATTAAGATAGATAATATTAGATAGGTACTGATACTTATTTGATTAAAACAAAGTAGTTGATTATTTACTAATAAATAATCATAATATTAAGCTGTTACTTAGTATTTAGTACTCAAAATACGGTGGTCTTAGGAATCATTATACCTACCTACTTGAATACTAATTCAACATTATTTTAAATGTAAGATACACATTAATTATTGCTTTTAAATATTTAATTATTCATAGAAAATATTTTAATTAAGAAATAAAATACACCAATTAGATCTAAATACGAAGATAAAATTAATTTTAATTTATGAGGACAATTTAAAAAAGATGTTCTATTTCCATGAGTTGGTAGAAACTTGAAATTAAAATAGTAATTTACCACATACCTATTAGATCTCTAGTACCTAACTCATCAGCTATTTAGCTCTACAAGTCTACATAGAGCTTCAAAATCCAAAATTTCTTGAAAATTCTAATAAAATCTAATAAACATCTGTTGCTGAAAAACCGATTGTAAGTAGGTATATTTCTTAAAGATTCTCTCATTTATAATACTAAGTTTTAGCTTCGACAAAACAATTTAATCCTTTACAGTTATTCTGCAATATAAAAAACGTACTCGTATAACAAAGATATTATCAAAAAAGTGTGTCATATTGTCTAAAATAACCAAATTTTCAAAAAAACTCTAGATTTTATTGAATGCCGCATTATTTTGTAACTGTGGCGGGATAAAAAGCGACGCAAAAACATTACGAAAAACTTGTCAAAGGATTCGTGGATCCAATTATTGGACAAATAAATGAACAATAGGGCAATAATGTCCCATTACAGTCCATATGTTTGTGAAACAGAATTTAGTTCGGATTTTTGACTTGCCGTGGAAAGTCTAACTTGTAGTTGTTGGAGTGAAAATTGTTTACAATATTACGATTGTAGTGATAAAATGTGATTGTGTTGTTAGTTGTGTATATTGTTTAAGTTTCAGAATGTGTAAAGTGTTATACGAGTAAGTATCACTGCGTTTGATAACTATACGAGTATTTCCATGATATATTCTAGGTAAATTAGGTTTTTATTAAAAAAGCATGGGATAAAATTATTATAATACAAAATGTTTAATAAAACAGTTTTAATGTGTGGACATTTTTGATCAATTTTGCGCCCAGAAACAATTTAAATATTAATTATCAACAGTCTAAAACTCGAAACACCTAATATTTTATATATTTTATTAAAACAAAAACTTCCAGATAAAATTACAATGTAAATCAAGCGGGAAAACGTGCCTATGTCCATAAAAATATAAATTTATAACTATAGTATGTTGTGATGTTTGAATAAAAATAGTCAGCACATTGCCTCACTATATAACGGTTATAAATAGGTCTACGGCTTGTAGCTACTTATACGTTTATATGGGCGGGCAACACGATCAATTTGAACAATTAATAACTACAATGTATGCCTACCACGTTCGTAGAAACGACTAGAATAAAAATAATAAGCGACGCTTAAGCCACGGTGGTCCCAATCATGCTACCTAGAATAAAGTAGCGTTTAATATTCCAAACGCAAATTACAAATCCAAACTGGCGTAGGTATTTTGGGCAATGAGTAATCTAATGGACTTAGAATTTTGATAACAGTTTTGTATAAATATTAGACTGGTTTTCATATCTGAAGTAACGAAATTTGGTAGGTAGAGGACATTTAAATTATCTTCTTAATAACGACGAGCTCTATTCGAGAAACTAAATTCTAGTACTTTTTTTTCAGATCAAAAATTAACTAAGCAACATAGGTGGTGCATTAGAAATAAAACAGGTGATAAAAATCGGATGAAACATATAGCTGTTAAGTTATAAAATCAAGTCGTAAACATCTTAGCCACTTATCAAGTAGAACATAACTCATTTGGCGACCTTCCTGCCTCAATAAACTTGCTCATGTAAATGCTTTTTTATTTATGACCATAATTAAATCACTTAAAAACGTATAAAAAGCAAATAAACCGGAAATAAATTAAATTACGCTCAGTGATTTCTTACCAGCGCGTTATGTAACCCATTACCCATTGTGCTAACTGTAAATATTTTTTTAACCTCAAACAGATAATATGGTTATTAAAATTGCGGCCGGTGAAAATTTATAATATTACTAGCTGTCCCGGCAAACATTGTTTTGCCATTTTTGACACAAAATCTTACATCCTCTTTTGTCCCCTAAGAGGGGTGGGGGGAAAAATTTTATACACCAGATGTTAAGTTGGAAAAACAGTTAATAATATGAAGTAAGTCCATTAAAGAAAAAAGTTTGATACAAAACCCCTCTTTGATCCCCTTAGAGGGGTGGGGGGGGGGGGGGGGGGGGGGGGGGGGTAATTTTTATACACCAAATATTGAGTTGGAAGGAGGCAAATATATCTGCAAAAACCGTATGCAAATCGGATCAGTAGTTTTCGTGTTAAAGCAAAAGTCTTATACAAAACCTGACCCCCTCTTTCGTCCCTTTAGAGGGGTGGGGGGAAAATTTTTATACACCAGATATTAATTTGGAAGAAGACAAATATATCTGTGAAAACCGCATTCAAATCGGATCAGTAGTTTTCGTCTTAAAGCAAAAGTCTTACACAAAATCTGACCCCTCTTTCGTCCCTTTAGAGGGGTGGGGAGAATTTTTTTTATACACCAGATGTTAAGTTGGAAGAAGACAAATATATCTGCGAAAACCGCATTCAAATCGGATCAGTAGTTTTCGTGTGATGCCGGAACAAACATACAGACAGACAGACAGACAGACAGACAGACAAACAAAAAAACTAACTAACTTTTCGGCTTCTATAGCGATATTGTGACACCCTTTGTTTATTATTTTTTGAATATCTTTAATGTACAGAATTGACATTTCTACAGATTTATTATATGCATAGATAAATTTATACGAGTAATACATAATAATATAATAAAAGAAAACGTATGATATCGTTTCTCTATTTTAGTATCTAAGTTTACATAATATTTTTTTAACATAATTTTTATTAAATTTATAAGATTGATATTGACAGATAAGGCATTGAGCATGTTTTTATTTAACAATTCATAATTAAAGTAATATGTGTAATTAATTGTCTTACTTTCCGTGGGCACATGTTAGAATATTATTTTCATGATTTTTTAATTTTTTTATGTCTTTTATAATATATTAGAATATCCAAATCATTATAACGCTCTTTTATATTTTCTCAATCTTAATTTGATTTTAATTTACTCATTGAATTGAACTTGCGAATAACAATAGAACTAACTCGCATCATCGGCAATCATGAGAAATATTAAAATTATCGCTCACACCAAAAAATAGTTTGCACATAAATTATACTGCTTACATAAATTCTTTCTTTGTAACGAAGTACAATTATAATCTTATTATGACCATAACTACTAAGTATTAGGTATAATTATGTAAACTTAGATAAATTATATTTTCAGGTGATGTGAAAGTCTTAGATTTAGACTAAAATGATATAACATAATGTTCCAATATCAATAAGTTTAGCAATTTTGACAAAATATTAGGTATAATAACTTAATTTATAATATAGATAAGTAATAACAGAATATTTAATTTTGAAAACCACAATTATTAATATTATCATTCCTTAGATACATGTCTTTTTTCCGCGGCTAAAGTATTACAATATTAAAATGAAGTGACAACATTTGAGGTAATGTTTGAATAACCTAAATATTTGAAATAATTTAAATAGCACAGAGGTATTTTGGTTTTAAAAATAATTGAAAGCTAGGTATTTTTACTGCTAGACTTTATCAAATCCTTATCCGTACACGCACCGTTTCCTAAACCTGTATATATTAAAACATTTGTTAATGAAAAAATGTAATTAAAATAATATATTATAAAATATATTTCGTGCTAATGAATAAATGCATTAAATAGTTTAGATAAGTCGAAAATGTTTTAAAATTTACTCTTTTTCTTTTATTCTTCAAACGTATATTTGTACAAAACAGGTTAAAAACCAGTATAGTGTGGCGATAATGGACCTGTTTGGTTTCCTCCCAGCATTAGACATAGGTATATATTTTAACATTCGATTTACGAAAACTTTTGTCTTGTCTACCAGCTTAATAAACTGAATAAAATTGTACCATAATAATACAGAGTACCTAAATAAATTCATTCCCTATGATAACACCGCAACTGTTAGAAAAACAAATGATATTAGGTATTAAATAAAAAACCTATTTTAAGAAGGTTTAACAGTTCTACGCAGGTCTTGAATCTTATAGAGAGATTGCTTGCTAAAAATGTAGAGTCAGTTACAGTTACGGGGTTTTAGTCAAATGTGACACTTTCAGACTCTATAAAGTCTATGTAGTAGTCTTCCCACCAAATCCTGATTGAAGTAAACTGAAAGAAGTGCTTAGTTAATAATATAGAAGATAATAACTTGATCTCAATCAATATTCACAGTGTTCTGTGCACCTTGCGAGAGAATGAGAAAGAGAGAAAGTTTCAATAAAATAATATATTATGTTGACAGCATAATATTTATGTTATTTTCATGTCGCTTCAAATGGTGACTGTCCTCTGACGTAATTCATGCTTCCATATTACATCCGCCCAGAGAGATAATATCATTCAACGTATCATAATTTTTAGCTATTTTAATCTTAGGTTTACTTAGAATAATATTTGAAAGAAATAATCAAATAAACACACCGGCAAAATTAGAGGAACATAACAAATTATTTTTTTTTGAAAATTATTCGCTGTTTTTTTATATTTATTTATTAATTTAATAATTGATGATAAAAAATAAAACATATATAAATTTAGAGAAAAAAATTGTGTAAAACAGAAAAAATCTGCAAAAATTAAGAAAAATCTTTGAAATTTCAGTAGTAAGTTTTTAAGTTAAATTCTTCATTTTTACTTAAGAAATGCCATGTTAAAAGCATGTAATGCCTTCTATGGATCTCAAGAGAGTCTGGATACGCCATTCCATGCTTGAATTTTGATTGTCAGTGATTTCCTGTGTGATATTCTTCTACTCCTCCAGTAGCGCCAACTCGAACTCCTGAACACATTTTGGAGCTGGAGTTTTAACTCGTACCGTTCACCCATTACACGTACATCAATGGGTGAACGGATTAATCGGATCCACATCCGTAGACCGTGCTGACCTCTCCACCTGGGCTACGCCAGCATAATTTAGGTAATAATGCCCGATTTTTTTACTCTATGGACGCGCATAAAATTGAAGTTACTGCCTAAAACTATGTAAAAGGCACAACATGCAGTCCTAGGATGTCTTTTTCCACCTGCGGTTTGCCTTCAGCCGTATAGAGGAGGGATATCCCGGATCTAACAAACACAGGACTCCCTCCACGACTGGCCGGTCTACCTCGGACCGGACTTCCACCAAAGTAAGGGAACGCTTAGGCAAACTAAAGCGTTCCCCTTGACGCCGGGACTAACAAAGCCGGGCAGGTTCCCATCCTGACCCGGAGCCCCGTTAGACGAGAGTTAGGAGGTTCGCGTAGCGACGCCTCCGCACTCCCGTCCTACGCCGGCGGAGCGGCAGAGAGGTGGGATCGTCCTCTCTGTCTCGCTCCGAGGCCTCTTTCTGCGACATAACAATTTCGCAGAAAGAGACCGCCGCCTGCCATGCCTCATCGCTCTCGAGAATGCAGCGCACCATGCTCGGGAGTGAGAGGTCTCCACCTAGCACCGCCACGAGATCGTGGCACTGCACGGCCCAACGATCACACACCTCAAGGGTATGCTGGGCCGTGTCCTCCGCAGCGCCACATTCATGGCAGGCTGGCGTTGGCTCTCTCCTGGCAACCCTACACAGGTACTCACCGAAGTAAGGCGGAAGGTGAAGGGTTTCTTCTTGTGGCGTGGATGCGCCTTCCTCAACTGGACGCAGTGCCTCAGCGGTACGTTTACCGTACCGGGTCTGCGCCAGATCCTCTTCCCACCTCCTCAGCAGCCACTGCTCTCCGAGTCTCCGGAACCGCCTGAGCTCTTCCCACAAAGGAGCTTCGCCATTCGACCTCCCCTCAGTGATGAGGAGATTCAACTCGGCGAGCACCCTCGCCGTAGTTCTAGGATGTCTGTGCTATAGCCCTGTACTGTCAAAGTACCATCATTAACAATCATCAGCTCTGTGCGGGCGCCAAATTATATGCAACCCCAAACCATTACGAAGCCTGCATGATAGGCCACTGTTTCCGTTAAGTTTGATGGTCTATAGCGTTTCTTACGATTTATCTACATCAAAATTTACACAGAATTTGCTCCCATCACTGTACAGCACACGATTTCACTCACTTGTCAAATTTTTATGTTCACGCGCAAATCTTCGCCTGGCTCTTTGCTGTCCTATCTCAAGTTTTGGTGCCCTTGCTGGCACCTTTGAGTTTAATTTAACTTCTTTGAGTCTTCTTCTTACTGTACAATCACTTACACGTACATCTCGGACCTGTTCCGACAGGTTTCGTCTCTGCAAAGCAGTTTGAGGTCGATTTCTTAAGGCTTGTACCCTTACAAAACGGTCATCCTGAAGCATTGCCACCCGATATCTGCCTTGTTCTCGTCTCCGAACGTAAGATCCAGTCTCTCTGTAGCGTTGAAAGTTACGATGGACCATGGAATCCGACACACTTAAGGCCTGACTGACCGAACGGTAGATGTGACCTTTCTCTATGGTGGTTACAGCACTAGCTGTCGTAGAAGCTGGAAAATCACGGATTTTGTATCTTAGCAATGTGTTCTTCCAAAAACCAAACAATCAAATGAGCTGACATACCTAGCACCCCGCCAAAAACGCCATTCTTATCAGAAACACTTACAACGTCAATCATCGAAAAACACTTAGTAGGGCATAATTGCAATAAAAATCTGTCAACTTGCCAGTTTTGTTCAATATTTTATTTCTTAAATGAGCTTAGAAACTATAATTAAATTAAATTAAGAAACTTAAAAAAACCCCCGCCAAAAAACTTTAAAAAGTAATGAAATAATATTTACTGACTTTAAGATTAAATAATTCCTAAGAGGAAAGTAATATTTTAGTCCATAAATGTTGTCACGGTGTGTCGGGGGACCGCCAAGTAAACTACCACAACAGCGACTTTTGTATAATAGTCGCTGATTCTCTCGATTCGGGTCGTTGTGATCTGACCCTTAAACTATAAATTGTTATGTGAAATCAAACATCTACATTAGCGGTCCCCCGACACACCTTGACAACATTTATGGACTAAAATATTACTTTACTCTTAGGAATTATTTAAACTTAAAGTCAGTAAATATTATTTCATTACTTTTTAAAGTTTTTTGGTGGGGGTATTTTTAAATTTCTTAATTTAATTTAATTTTATGCTTTTTAAACTTGTGCAGAATAATTCATATCAAGTGGATCATAACCCATCCATTACCATCTATAAAATATGTCCTCTTGCATGAGGCCGTCAATATGAGCCCAAACATAATATTATAACCTCCACTTTGGGTTCATAAGGAGCTCGGCTCCTATAGAATCCAGATGATGCTGTAGCAGTAGCATGCAAATATTTACTGTTTATCTACGTCTTACTAGCTGTCGCAATTAAAATGAGCCCAAACACGAAACCTCTGCTCTAAGTTGGTGAGGAGTTGGGTATCCTATTGATTACCAGGTGATGCTGCAGCACCAGGTCAACATTCCAATAATGTGTATTATATTCATAAGTGTCACGAACCAGAATGCAAAATATAAAACCCATCAAACGACTGCAAGTTGCTAATCGGCCTATCACGAACCAGATAAACCGTAATATTTCAGTAATGAGCAGGCTGATGATGATGAACTATAGCTAAGAACACTCTCAGTCATATCAGCTTTCAAACAAAAAAAACTAAATCAAAATCGGTCCACCCGTTTGGATGCTACGATGCCACAGACAGACAGACCGACAGACAGACACGTCAAACTTATAACACCCCTCTTTTTGGTCGGGGGTTAAAAAAGGATTTCACACAGCCCGACCCACTTGAATTCAAGTTTTCCCCCTTTTTACCTATAATCCGCTAATTTTGCCAGTGTGGTAGAAAGGAGAATTTTATATTTAACGAGCTTTTGCCCGCGGTTTTGCTCGCGTTAAGAAGTATTATTATACACAAACATTTCATCCCCTATTTTAACATAGAATATATAAATAATTGAATATTTACCTTTATATTCCATAAAGATGATTTATTTGTCTGATTTTGGTCTGTACTTCCATCCAAGTATTGTAACTGAAAAGATCTATACTTGACTTTAATAAAATATATTACACGATTGATTCAAGCAACTGTTGTACAAGGTAAACTTACATAATATGTCGTAAAGTAATTTCAACTTAAAAGTTTTAAATATTGTTCTTCATACATTGTGAATGTCATCCGGTGTTCAGATTTTCTAGCTATAATTAGACGATTGGCGATATAAACGCTTCTAAAATTAATATATAACCACCTTTATACTATGTAGGATGAAGGAAATTATAACGTCTTGGTGATAGTTATAGCTTCACTATAAAACTAAAATACATTTGTAGATTTGAACATCAATCCGTCCACAAAGGTACACGTCCAAAGGTTTTATTACTGTTGTCTTAATTAACCTACCTACAAAATAACTCAAAATAAAATAAATTGATAGGAAGGAGATACTAGAAAATTTTAATAATTGTATGAAGTTTTTAAAAAGGCGTTCTGAATAATATTTTCTTAAGGTAATACTAACCACTGAAAATGGGAATTTTTTAAAAGCTAATTGATCTAGTATATTAACGACAACTAAGTATTAAAAAGAGAGCCAGGATCTTCAACTGAAAATATTATTTGATGTCCTTTGTAACTCACCTATATAATAATTTAAGTTTAGAGCTGAAAATAGGTATTTTATTTATTTTACACCTGCAAACAATAAAGAGAATTGGTGTTAATTTTAAACGATTATTTAAATGCTACATGAGAATTCTTAAAATATTTAAATGACATTCAGAATGTTAATTTTAGGTTTTTTTTACAATATTTTGAATATACATTGTAATTTTATGCATATGTCGAATTATCACTAAAAGCTTTTCGCGAATAGGAACAGATTAATCTTATTAATACTGAATTCATTTTATTAAATTAGTAATAAATTAAATGTGTCACTCATATTTTTTTTTTATATTTTTTATGATTTGTTCATTTTTATTTCATAAAATATATTTTTAAGAAACAGGTAAGTATGTAAGACATAAAAAACATGAATATTGTAACAAGTCTATTAATTTTTATTTCATTTTTGAAAGAAATATGAAAGAAACAGCAATAACGTCTTATAACACCTCAAAATTAATATAATTAAAGATTCCGGGGCGGAAATTTGTAGGTGTGTCTATTAATTTGATGTGTTTAAAAAAGTTTTAATTTTGTATCTCCAAAAACATTTGGCTGTAGTCCATAGTCTTATGATTTGTTACAAGAAAAAGTTATTCACAAACGAAATCAAAATGAAAATGTCCTAATAGCTATGTCCACATTATGCAATTTCATCTTCAATTTTCGTTATCTACTTTTTATTCAACTTTCGTTTGGCATATTCAATAATTGAATGAGTCAAAATCCACCCGCGTTGAAAGAAAAGTGTCATAGCGAGCGCTACGATTTCAACGCGCGTCACGGGCATGCCTCACGTTCGCTGTTGACTGCGCTATAACGCATGCCCTTGATGAACAAAAAAAGGCCCAGTGTGGACAAAGCTAATGGATGTCGAATATCAGCTTAATTATTTTTTAACAAAAAATTGAACCCGACTTTCAATGTAAAAACAATACTCTTAAAATGACCTAAAAGGATGAAATAATTCTTATTCTCAATTGGTGCCTTTTTCAAAATTCGACTAAATCTCAACGAATTCTGTACTCAATTTTCATTCGTTTGAAGTCGGTACCAGCCCGGAACTGAGATACTTGACATAGAACTTAGCCAGTACCGACTTCAAACGAATGAAAATTGAGTACAGAATTCGTTGAGATTTAGTCGAATTTTGAAAAGGCACTAATGAAGAATAAGAATTATTTCATCCTTTTAGGTCATTTTAAGAATATTGTTTTTACATTGGAAGTCGGGTTCAATTTTTTGTTAGAAAATAATAATTTTACCCTTTTTAGTTATCTACAAGACAAGGCTTTATGCGTAGATAGCCAATACTTAATTGTGGTTAATGCTTGCAGTTATCTAAGCGATGCTCCAATTTCCCAACTTTTATCTTTAAAGGTTCAGGAGTTCTGTTCAGTGCCTTTGGACCAAGAGACACCTTCATATGAAATTTCTTTTAATCGTAACATATGTTTAAGTTACTAGAAACAACATTTTAACCACTATGAGTGCTTCGATAAATTTCAAGGGTTTCCCTCGATTACTCATAGATTCCATCATCAGCTCACCACTTTCGTAATTGGTATACAAAGTTTAGATTATATCCTATACAACAAAACAAGAATTTTGAAAATTTGTCTACAAACAGCGAAATAATCATCAAAAACATCTGCTTCGATGCAAAATATCACGAAAAGTACCAATTATTGGGTCATGATGTGATGATGCATGACATAATTATAGTTGCGATGATGATGATTAATCAAATTGATATATTGGCTTATGCTTTCAATTGTTTAAACAACGCCGAAATCCCCGAATCTGTATCTATAAGGATTCAAAAGTTCTGTTCGGTACCTTCGGATCCTGGGTATAACCTGGTGCAAAGTCTTACTTTTTGGTAGTATTTACCTCGAATGCTTCAGAAAAAATTGAAATCCCTATATGTTTCCATACAAATTTCAAGCGTTCAAATTTTGTGAACATGGTACTAAATTCGGATTCAACCCTGTACAACAACAAAAGAATCATGAAAATCGGTCCACAAACGGCGAAGTTATGGTTGAACATACAAAAAAAAAATACAGACGAACATATAACCTCCTCCTTTTTGGAAGTCGGTTAAAAATATACAAACGTGATAAGATAACTTTATGCACACAAATAAGTATAAAAAAGTTCGAACTTTTTATGCAAAATAAAACGTTTTTGTTTCTGTCAAGGCTCGCTGACTCAACCGGTTCTTCATTTATTTTAACCTTATAGCAACTAATATGTATTCTGTGCCTTAGCTAAATCATTTTTAGAAGTCACAAAATTAAATACTTTACATCTTATAATTTAATTTAATATTAACTATTCTTAATTCTTATTAACAATATTGTTGTTGCAAGAATAATCGACTTTCAAAAACTTTCAGCTGATATTGAAAATTTGAAACACGTTAACTAACTAATTTAAGCCAGTTAAAGCTTTTCTTATAGTGCTAATTTGCTAACACGCCTTTACAAGATACATACTTGTTCATAATATGAACCCATTTGATAGAACTTTGACTAAAATAACCTGATGGTGTTTTGATGTCCAGTTTATAGGTTAGCGGTATACCTGAAATGGGGGCTAGGTATATTATGTGCTACGAACCGCACCGACCACGCAACATCGCATGCCGTCGGCTACTTAACGAATTTCCCCTCACAACTAAACTTCTCATCTAAATACTATAATTACATCACTTGTTTAATCTTTAATAGAGAATTTTCTATACATCTAGTTGTAAGCTTCGCTACTGAAAACGCATAATATAGGTCACAACTTATTAGTGTCCAATATATTTCTTTAAGCAGAACTTATTTTTAAGTTACATGAAAATAACATCTGTCTTATTATATAGGCGTATATTTACGTGTTATAAAATTTCCATTAAAACTAATTGACAGGTAAACAAAATAAATAATCTTAATGTTTCGACACTGTCGTCGAACAAAGACGGATCTGCAAAATATCAACTTTACAGGAGAGCTGTTTAAAGTTTACGATTCATATTTTTCAATGTAACTTTTTATTTTAAAATTAAATTTTATTGCATAATAGCTTTTTGTAGTATTAAAATCATTGTATAAGCATTAAAAATTTTATGTTTTATTAATAAATCTTAAAAAAGCAGTTTTATGTAAACATGCGACATTGTACTGCGCTGCGTTACGTGCGTTGTTTGGTTTGATGTAACTTTGAGGCGTTATTCTACGGAAACTACTAAGACGAATGTGAACATGCTACATTGCTCTACGGAATTTAAAATTAATGTTATGTCGTATGTTATAAGAAGATTATAAGTGATGAGTATCATAAATGTAGTTTACGCAAAATTAAAACAACATAATATGTATTATCAAAAGCTATTTTTTTATTAAGTCAATCAAATTGACAAAAACCTATAACTCAATTAATGGAAAATTTTAACAGTTATTTTAATGGCAATGATAATATTATGGCATCGATCAGTCTTATCCAAGGTATCTTAATAATAATGAATATGTCTTAACAAAGTCATAAACAGGAATAATAAGAGTTAGCAAAAATAACTATAAAGCTCAAATCCAGGCCATAAAAATATTACAATTAAACTGAATCGGTAAAAATCGAGCCCTCCGAAATTAAAATATAAAAATAAATCAATATTTATTTAACATAAAAAAACACACTTTTCATAAAGCTTTTAGCCACTTGTAAAATCAGTGAATATTCTTAAAACCATAACAAAAATAGTAGGAATTGTGTTATTACTCATTACTAAACTTAAAATATTATCAGTTATCACATACCTAGGCAATCAAATCAAAAAACAATAATTATAATAACGCTTACTCAGAAATAAGATAAGAAAAACAAAAAAGTATGCTCTAACATAAAAAATTAAATAAATGGCAAAATCTTAGTAAAAATTCAGTAACAATAAATTCATTATTTCATATGATTCAATCTCAGTTTCGGTACAGCTACTTTTGTGGCAAATATCGCAGGAATTCTTTTTTGGGATGTGAAATCAAATATTAAAGTGTTTTAATTAGTTAATAGAATCAGGCATTACTTTGCGGAAATCCATGGCTTAAGTTTGTTATTATTCTTAGCACTATTCCGCGAAATAAACCTCAAACTTTAAGTAAATGAGTGAGTGTACGCATAGGCATGCGTACAGCATCCTCTCTCATACTGCCTATGCGTGCACTCGCATGCAAGAACCTGCAAATACCACCACCACACAAGCAATAATGTTGGCAAATCCGTGCAAGGCCCCTCACCACCATGCACCATGCAGGATGTGGACTCTACGAACAACGTCCGTCAATTACTTGTGACTTGACAAGTGGTAAAGGTTGAGGTTTATTTCGCGGAATATTGCTAAGAATAATAACAAACTTAAGCCATGGATTTCCGCAAAGTAACGCCTGATTCTATTAACTAATTAAAATACTTTAATATTGGATTTCACATCCCAAAAAGGGATTCCGCCGATATTAGGCACATTTATAGAAACAAAAGTAGCTGTACCGAAACTGAGATTTAATCATATGAAATAATGAATTTATTGTTACTAATTTTTAATTTAATTTTTATGTTAGAGTATACTTTTTTGTTTTTCTTATCTTAATTCTAACTAAGCGTTATTGTAATTATTATTTTGAATTTGATTGCCTAAATATGTGATAACTGATAATATTTTAATTTTAGTAATGAGTAATAACACAATTCCTACTATTTTTGTTATAGTTTTAAGAATATTCACTGATTATACAAGTGGCTAAAAGCTTTGCTAAAAGTTTGGATTTTTTTGATGATGCTTTTACCCATCTGTCATGTGCACCACAAAAGACATCATCACAATTACTGTGATAATTAGTAGGGGAAGGCATAGATGCAGGAATTCTCAGTGGTTATTGGTCCGTACCAACAATAATATTGTCTTCAAATTCCTCAACAATGATAGGTGGGGAGGCTTCAAAGCTGGTATTATTATTTTCAAGAAAATTTATGATTATTAATTCTTCGGCTCCTGGTGGCAATAAGAACTCAGATTTTTCATCACAAACACCTAAAAATCACGAAAATATTTAAGATAAAATATGAATACAATAAAACAAATCATAAATTAGTGTCATTTTAAATAAAATATATTTTGTTGGCATTTTAAGTAGCCGAACAAAGACGTATGTGGAATTATGTCAAAGAACATCGTTGGTTCTTAATATGCTGCACAAAAATTGTAATCATACTCCGGAGTACAATGTCGTTAGTCTACAAGCGACTTATATATTTTGGAAGAACAACTCAGCATTTACTAATACGACATCACAAAATCAAAATTAGGAAATTAATAATTTAAGTATATAAAAACATGTGGTAACAAGGCAAAGTATGAAAATAATACTTTACCAATTAAATTAAACATATTCTATTTCCGTAGAACAATTTTGGTTCTGCATAATACACTGCGACGTACGTGCGGAACCGACATTTTTCTACGGAATTATTTTCTTTTCACATAATTTATTTTCTTAAAAACAGTTTATGCTAAACACGAAAATCCCACAAAGCGTAGGTGCTCGCAATGTGACTGTTATGCCGGCAAACACAGCCGCAAATGACAATACGACCGGCGCGGGCGGCGCTCGCTTCCGACAGACAACGCGGTTTTGAACCTTACGGACATATTCAATAATACGATTTTCAAAACGCTTGTTCGTTTCCATATCTCGAAAAGTATTAGGAAAATTCTACTTTTTCTTGGATGTACGGATAGATTATCATCTACTGAATATTATTTTAAAACAAAAACGATTTCGTCGGATCATCACAGCCGTCTTTGTTCGACGACAGTGTCGGTTTATTATGAGGTAACAAGTGTCTTGGTACAAAGTTATATTAATCAATTAACATTGATTAATTTAAAATCATTGTGTAACTTAATAAAATGATATAAAGTACACAATTATTTTAAATTAATATGTAAGCACTGAAAATTATGAATAATACAAAATACCTTAACGGCTCTAATGACTGCAACGAGTTTTACCAAAAGGCAGAAGTTATTTTTTGTTCTGACTTCTGAAATGAAATTGACATCTTAGTTAAAAGTTAGTCTGCCATGCTGTAAAATTCCATGTGGTACTCAAACTTTTATTCTCAAAATGGTTATATAATATTTTATTTAAGCACAAACTTAAAACCTTATATTTAAAGCGCTTAATCTGTGGGTGGAAAGTGCTTGAAAATCTCAAGGTCCCGCCAATTTAAGTTGACACCCGCCACCCCCACATGGAAACATTAAGCCTTGAAAAGTTACAGCGAGATGACTCGAGTCGGCGATCTTTTTACGTTGGTTGCACTTCACACTGAGATTTACACGTCAAGTTAGATGAGTTGGTTATGTAAGGTCGTAAAGTCCTAACTATTCGGGAATCGTGAATCACCTTCGCGATTATCATTTTGAAATTAGTTTTCAGGTGGTTCCAAGGATGAGGTCATTCAAAGATTATGTTTAATCAAGTGAACTTGAATAGAATGGCTGAAAAAAGTTTTTTTTTTTTCTGAAAATCTGCAAGTTATTTTGCCATTTCTTTACTTATCATTCTTAAGTTAAAAATTGTGCTGTTCTAGGGAATTCGATTTGAATAAAAAAGTACTTTAATTAAAATTCTTCGGTCAGAACTCAGAAGGGCAAAAAATTATCTCAAGACTAATCTTCATTAATACGGAGAGGGGGATTATTTAAAAAAACCTCTCCTGGGAACGAATAGTATTTGTAAATTTTCCCTCTGACCTACTTGAGTTCAGCAGAACTAGTGTATGTTGGCCCGCCTCCCCCCTCTCGTGGCATGACGAGTGTATGTGTTGCGGGGTGGATGAAGATGCTTTCGGGGGTCTAGGTATGGTGGTGGAGTGCGGTACGGATCGATAGGACTCTGGCAGGTCGCCCAGCGCTTCCCCGCATTATTGTTATTGTAGTCGTCTGTAGGTACCCCTATCTCTATGGCATTGGTTAGCCCACACACCTAAAATTTGTCGATCGGAAACCAGAAGTTTATACACCCTAAAATTATTTACTCGGTCATGCAAAATGTTTTCTGATAGACTTTTATCTATGCCTATTTTATGATTGACTGGTGCTATCTATGCCTACCAATTTGATATTAATCGCGGTTATTAGTTTTATGACTAATATAAGAAAATGGAAAGCCTAGTCTTAGTATCTACTTACTTAATTGGATTTTGTCGCTGACTCTATATTGGTGAACTACAACTATATTTTGTTTTCGAGAAAGAAAAAAAAAATTTTTTTTCAGAGTTGTGTAGCTTTTTTCTGAATCAGAATTAAAAAACTCCCAAGTATTACTTTCCCTCATACCACATCTCATATTACAAGAGAGTCCCAAGTAAATGAAGATATCTATATGCAGCCGGGCAAGGAATGTCTACGGACGTGTGATGTCTGTGGGCGGAGATAGCTTATCAGCCTTAACGAAATCATTGGATTAAGAAATACCACCCAAGACATAATTATCTGATTATAAGGACGGCTCCCTTTCACTTTAATTAAATCTCAGTAATTTATTCTGATTGGAGACATGAGACAGAAGAGTTTATTGATACTACAATGTAAATTGTTTTCGAAAGCTCCGACAGCGAGGTTACAACAAACATGAAAACTGTTTATTGCGATCGACCTGTAATATTTTTCAGTAAAATATTTTGTCAAAATTAAACATTTTTGTATAACATAGTAGCGTTTATCAAATTGAAAAATCAATCTTGCTACCGAACTCAAATGCCACGGTTAGTGATATCAAAAACAAAAGAAGCTTTATAATTTTCACCCTTATTTAAAGAGCTGCTGTTGATAATCGCTACCTAGAGGCATAGAAGTAACGACCTACAATTATTTTCAATATGTATTACGAAGCAAAACTACCGAATAAGTTAGTGTTCTATGTACCTATAGAAGGAAATTCTACTAATGTAAATTAGGAAGTTCTAGGGTCATGGTTGGTCAGGATGATAATTATTATTCAAACCACCTACGTTGCACGTTGCCGGCATATTTTCATTTATTATAAAATACTTCTGTATACAGCATGCATTAGCATAATACTTATTTATGACCTTCCGGTACCCTCCTAAAAGTACAATAGGGTTCGTTCACATAACAAAAAATCAAATTACCTTATTGTACTCATATTCCAAGAGTTATTTTGATTTTGATGCGTTAAAAGGGATAATCGAATTCAATTTTCCTTGTGAAGGAGGCTTACGCTGATGAAAAATATAATTACTCATTATAAATACAATTAGGTAGGCGTGTGGATTTCGAAAATATGGTGCAATTAATGCTCGTACGAGCTAATTAATATTTAGAGTTGCGTATTAAAAAAGCTACCGAAAAGTGTAGGTATGTCCTTTTCACAAAACAAGATTGTGCTTACTATGATAACTTAGAAATTAAAAGGAATGAGTGCTAATTTTGTTATAATGATTAAAGTTGTAAGGTGTTAAAATATTATAGACTTTCTATTAACGTTTTTACTAGAATCATTTAAATCCCTAAAATACACATTTGTGTCAAATGAATGAATAATATGTTTATTTTCTCTTTATAGTATAAAAAAACTACTGCTGAACTCTTCACCACCCATCGCTATACTCATGTCCCATTTAAAAATAATTAAAAATACAATGTAATATTCAAAAAATTACGTTAACTTCATATTAAGTAACAAAGTTACAGGTGGTGAAAATTATTAATTGCCAATGTCGTATATGTACACTAATTAAAGAACAGGTGGATGCAATTGTAATCTATTTCTACGGAACCCTTTATTAAATTCTCATATACATATAGGCTCTACCTACATCTAGTCTGTACCTACCTATTTTGATGCTAGTAGGTATTAGAGAGTAAATTATAACGAAGCATATTTAGGGTGAGTTGCACCAACTTACTTTAACTATAACTGTAACTTTAACTATAACTACAGTGCAAAATGTCAAATCTTTGGTTAAAAACGCCATATTTAACCATTACCTTAACCGCTCATACATACTTATATCGAAATTTTTTCGTGAAAATTTACTGTGTTGGTTGTTATAAGAAATATTTTTCCTGACGATTTTTACGGATAATTCAATTTTTTTTATACTCTCAATCCTATTACCTGTAGCTTTAATAAAAAAATAAACGCAACAGACATCTGACTATTTCTGTGGTCAAAGTTACGGTTACAGTTAAAGTTAAAGCTAAAGTTAGTTAACTAATAATTATTATAGTCGGTAGTTTAATATAAATATGGCACCAGGACAAACGGTTTAATGGTGCTGCCATTCTGTTTTATAATATATTGTTATGTATCCTATGCTTAATAAATAAATAAATAAAAAAAAAATTAACCACGCCTCTGGTGCAACCCACCCTTAAAGTTCAAAATTGTAATTTAATAATTTAAATAAGTATTTTAAAACGTGTTAAAACATAATACATATTAATAAAAAGTAAAATAAACATAATAAATGAGACAGGGATGTGAGTGTTGAGAAAATTCTTAAGAAAAACAAGTTAATAAAATAAAAATCTTATTACCAGTGTTTCTAGGAGATAGTTATTTTTATTTTCGCTTCATTCGTCTCTTATCTTTTGTTACAAGTGGCGTTGTACTTAACTACAAGACTCCATTATTTTATACCTAAGGTTATTTTGTTGTGCGTCAAGGTATATAAAACTTATTTTAAAAATTACATACAGTTTAAATTATATATTTTACATACAAGAACAATCCATATTTTAGGATCCCATGGCAAATTTGGATGGGAGTTTTAAAAAAAATATCCTTGATCATTGGATATTTTTTACATATTTTGCACGTATCACACACAAAATCAGGGACTTTTTCCCTGATTTTGTGTGTGATACATTGACAAACATTTTGCTCCAATTTCCCCAGTATTGGTAGCGTCAATTTTTTCCTTTTTTGCCATCAGATCCTGGTAGACCTAAAGTAATCAAATGAAAAAAATGCTCTAGGGAATCTGGATAATCAGCTAAATAAGAAAAAAAATCAGTAAAGAACTTAATATTTTTAAGTACCTAACATATTTCTTGAAGCATTCTCGGGTTAATTGACCGGTTAATAATGATAATATACACATTATGATAATACACTGCAATTTTGTAATTTAATCGTTATAATGCAACAATTTAACACTTAATAATTATAAATTTGCAAAACAAAAGTGCCAAAAATTATTACCTACTGTGTTGATGTATCATAAATTGAAGAATAGTGAATACATTATGTTTAAGTATTATTTTTATTAAATGTTAAATCAGCGCCTTATGGTGCTTTGTATGTAGTTTTAATAAACATAATATTATAATATTCATATTCGGAAACATAAGTAATACTTATAAATTAAAATATTCAACACTATACAAGGGGGGAATAATATTGCTAATGGCATAGAGACTAAATTATGGTTCAGACTTATTATACTACCTACCAAGTTTCAGTGAAAATAAACCTTATTTAAAGGTCCTTTCAGAAGTAATATAGCACTGAACACACTTAGTACTGTAATGCTAGACATTTCCATTCAACGCATGACACACTGAACGCACCCCATATTAAGGCTTTCTCGTTAGTAAAAATATAAGGGCTCTTAGCTAGACTGCAAAAACTAGTGAGACATATTTTGTAATTTTTTTAGTATCGTTATTAAGTTTTGAATAAAAAACAATATCTACATTGGGTTAACAAGAGAAATCAGAAAAAGATTTGACAAACACAAGGCACACACTATTAGAAAGCTTTTGAACAGAATTTGGCATAATCAATTCTAAATGTAATATTATTGCAATATCGTCAATTAATAGAATATGACACTCATAAATCAATATACTCAAATATTATATTGAAACACTAGTAGAACAATTTTGTGGGAGGTAACCTGATACCTTGGCCAACGCCCCGCTGTGCTTTCAATAGCTACACGTAGTCAGGCAAAAATAATGGAAATTATTTGTACCTCCCACTTGCTGGGTTTTATTTATACAAAGTATTATAGAGATACGTTTTAACAACAAAAGAGGTTCCTTTTATATGAATTAATTTTTCAGTGTATGGAATATGTTAAACTAGATGACGCCCGCAACTCCGTCACGCCAAAATTCGTTTATCGCGCGGGAACCGTACTTTTTCCGGGATAAAAAGTATTCTACGTCCTTTCTCGGGAATAGTGATGAGCAAAATAGGTCTTGGTCTTGCAGTCTTGGTCTTGGTCTTGCAAAAAATGCAAGACTAGCAAGACCAAGACCAAGACTAGGTGTGCAAGAACAAGACCAAGACCAAGACCGACTATGCAAGAGTCTTGCTCCATGCAAGACTCTTGCTAAAAAAATTTACTTAATCGCAGTGACTATAATCTTCTCATATATAAAATTCTCGTGTCACAGTCATTCATGTTAGTCCACGAACTCCTCCGAAACGGCTTTACTGATTTTTACCAAATTTTATATACATATTTATTAGGTCTGAGAATCGGCTACTGGGTACTTTATATATTGATAAGTGCATTTGTTGAATAAATAATAGTAAATTATTACAACTCGAGACTGACGGTGACCATTGTTTGTGCGACGGGATAGCGGTAGACGTAGCTATGGTAACATACTTATTTAGTCACTTCAAAAAAATAATATGGGCGAAATAGGTACTTTATATAATGGCAAAGCAACGTTTGCCGGGACAGCTAGTATGAGATAAAATATTTATAACAATTGATCTACTTAACATGAATTTCAAGTTCTTCTGGAAACAGGCATTATGTAACCATGCATTTAAAGCTTAAACTAAAAATTTGGGAAGATACGTGGCGGCCGAAAAGGAAGATCTCCTAACCGAGACAGAATCCGAAAATCTGGCCAAGTGCGAGTTGAACTCGCCCGTGAAGGGTTCCGCAGCAGCAAAAAGGTTTATTTTATGAAATTAAAAGGTTTTTGATATTTCAGTTGATTTAATGAAAGTTAACCATTTATGACGTATAAAAAAAACTACTTCAAACCACTTTCGAAGTGTCTCACTCGCAAACTATTCAGGTTATAAAAAATTATATTAGAAATCTCAAAATGATTTTGAAAGACCTATCCAAAGATACCCCACACGCATAAGTTAGATGAAAAAAAAACTTGAGAGGTGTCAAGGGACACCCGGATGGAACGAAGTTATTTCTTATGTACAAAAAACCTGTATACACTAAAAATAATAGTATTTTAAAAAGATAGAACCGACTTCAAATTTTTGTACGTAATTAAGAATTAAAATTCCCTATCTCAAAAACTACTGAACCGATTTTGATGAAACTTGCAGTATTCCCTAAGTTGAACAATACCTAGTACAATAAAAAAACACTAAAACTAGACTTGTGGTTCCGGAGATATGCGTGCACAAACATAAAAACATAATACTTACATACACTTTTGAAATTTGGCACATTTGTTCAGAAGCTGTTATAGATTAACACATACAAAAACTGGGCAGTTCTGGAAATATTGCATATATACGCGTCGAATTGATAACCTCCTTTTTTTGAAGTCGGTTAAAAACAAAAAAAATGCTTTCTATGAGAGAGAGATACAGAGACAGACAGAGAAAGACGCGCACGCCGCACGGCTTACAACTATAACAAAAAGCACAGACATAGATCAAGATTGATACCGCATCTATCTTGATCTATGTCTGTGGCAGAAAGTGTCGGTCAAAAACTGTCGTTACAACTTTTTCCGTCTAGCCCCCTTTCGGAACGCGCGATAAGGAACTTCATCCCAAAAAAAATTTTCTATTTTTGTATCAAAATCTTAATACGGTTCACAGATTACACCTACTTACCAAGTTTCAATTGTATAGCTTTTATAGTTTCAAAGAAATGTGGCTGTGACATACGGACAGACAGACAGACATGACGAAACTATAAGGGTATCTTTTTTTGCTATTTGGCTACGGAACCCTAAAAATACTTTAGAAGAAATCCGAGGGAAAGTGCTTATTTTTCAAAATTTTCATTTTCCTTAAGGACATTGTTGCCGCTAAAAGATCAGCCTATGCTGAGTTGGCTCTCGACTTTTCATTAGTATTTTCAATTTAAGAATCATTCTGTTAACAAGTTAAGATAAGATCATGTAGCTAGTCTATAATTTAGAATTAAAAATGTATTTTCGAGAAAATTAAAACGTTTACAAAAAGTTTTGAAAAATGTTTGCAAGAGTCTTGCTTTTTGCAAGACCAAGACCAAGACTAGGCGTGCAAGACCAAGACCAAGACCAAGACCAGACAGATTTGAGCAAGACCAAGAACAAGACTGCACAAGCAAGACCAAGACCAAGACCAAGACTCGTCGAGTCTTGGTCTTGGTCTTGCTTTGCTCATCACTACTCGGGAATCAAAGTATCCCCATACCAAATTTCAACAAAACCGGTTTTGAGGTCTGGGCGTCAATTATTCAAAAATTCAAAAATATGTGTATGGATTCTAAGCAATAATATTCTTCTTTTCTGATAGTCTGGAGTTTAGAGCGGCCGCGCTCTTGCTAGTTCCCTTGCGCAAAGATGTTTACGATATTATACTGATTAGGGAGATCGCTGACGACAGACTTTTGTGCGATCAAAGTCTGCGGCTTACATACATTCCGCATGGCGCGCGCCATCAGATTGTATGGAAGCCGCAGACTTTGATCGCACAAAAGTCTGTCGTCTGCGATCTCCCTTACTGTCAGAGAAGTTGTTTCATAGGCAGGTTGTGGACCTGCGTAATTTGGTCGCTTGATGTCAAACTCAGCCAACATTTCATAACTAGTATTGAATTGACATAATCCGTCCAAATGACGTAGGTTTGTCAACTGCCTATGTATAAATTTCCTCGATGGTACTTACATAGATCGTAGCATTTCTAGCATATAATTGACAGGAAAAATATAATGGAAAAGTCTATACCAATTTCCACAGAAACACACCAATGGAAACTCACGGGTTCCCAATAATTGCAAACCCATGAATTGTTAATAGAAAAACAATAACTCGACGTGAACTGTTTCAATTTGGCGCACGCCATAAAGCCGCGTGCATCTGGCGCCGCCATTTTATCGAGATGACATTCGTATTTCAATTAATTTTTACAACTTTCACCCATGAACGTAGAATACGTCCATGCTTTCACCCATTTCACTCTAAAATAGCGCATAACTATAGGGTCTATAGGTACGCAGTACTCAATAAGAAGATGTTTATTGAGGATAAGATGATCCATTTATTAAAATAAAGATAAGTAGTTTGCCTATATTAATAATACTGAAGAAGAACAAAACGTAGAAAAGTTAATCAAAATCGGTTCTTTTTTTTTTTATTGAAACATATTATTGTACTTATTATTAAGACATTATTATGTAATAATATTATGTTGCATTAACTGCTTAGTTCCTATAGGGTTGAAAACGTAGACGCTTAAACGTACTTAACGCAACTCTTTGTATAATGAGTTTGTACTTTGTACTTTATGTAGGTATCAGTTTTTATCTTAATGATAACGGAATCCTGACGATCTAAAAATGTTAATTAATGTATCAGAGCGTACTTAGTGTAAATATCTTTGACGTGATACAGTCAATAAATACTTACCTCCCACATTGATGTAACGTATACACACGAATGATTTAGACTGCGTGTTACAAGAAATTTAGTATCTTATTACTCTAGTCGTAGAGTCCAAAAGAGTTTGCCGTAAATAATTCCTCGGCACTGATTTTCTCGTTCGACTAAATATAATTTACAATTTAAGTCAAACGATTTCTGGTGTAATCGTTCGTTCGTGAGGGCATTGATTGCGACGAATACGTATCTATTTTCTTCATTAAATGAGACATTTAAAAAAAAGGTACAGATTTCGATTTTCGACGTCCCCAGATTAAAAATGGTACACGCTTTCGTGTCTGCCATATTGGAATTCGATTTGAGGTCATCGACCAGAGATATGCTCGGAACGAGTCCGAGGCGTCTTTATTTTTAATAAAATAACATTTTACGTGAATTCTCCCAACTTTAATAAGCTTTTTATTTGATTATTACAGATAATTCGGACCGGCCGCCGTAATATAGTAACGAGGTGAGTCAAATATATTCATATTCAAATCGTTTTAATGAAAAGGTGTGGACGGATAAGCGGTCGAGTGTGGGCTACAATTTTACATAATAGGATTATGAAGTGAGTCCTAGGGATGAAATGTGGCGAATTTTATCGTATCTTATAAAAGATTAGGTACTCCGAGGGCCGCCGCGGGTCCCTTACGATGATTAAGACGTCGATCTCGTGAAAAAGAGGCTTTTTATAAAAAGTTAATTCGGATCGCACCTGTCACGGTCGTAACTTCTCCCCGGAATAGCTTTACAATGTGCCTTGGACCCGCCCGACTATAATTTTGCCCCAGCAGTATTCACGATGGCGGCGAACTCAAAGAGAAAGGTGAAATATATAAAATCCTATTAACACTCGTACGACATGTTGATTAATACCTCCGAGCGATTGGCTGGAAAATTGACGGCTGATTCCGCGCTTAAAAAAGCTATTACCTTTTTAATGTCTCAATCGATTTACACAATAGATAGATTTACGACTCGATAGAGGCATTAATACTCGATTACTATTGGTTTTAGATCGTTTATTTTAATTGCCCCATGTCATATTCAAATTCCATCTCGTACTTAATGACTCGAAACGCATCGATAAAATATAAAGAGAAGGAACGTTTTTATAAAAAGGTTTTATACTCGGGATCTGTAATATAAGAAAAGTTGAAGTATAATGGGGTACGCCGTGGAAAATATTATTTCGTTCCATTCCCGGGATCGTTTAAGACGGTACCTAAACGAAAGTATGATGTAGCCGGGAGCTAAGTAAAGCGTAGTGAGATGCAGCGAATTTTCCCTGAAAGTTTCTCCACAGAATGATCCAATTCCATTTCGGTAAGAGACTAATAATACTTTTTTCGTCTTTTTACTTCTTGCTTCCACCCTTTACTGTTATAAACACGGAACAAGAAACCTTGGAGCCGGCTATTAATTTGATTATGAATTTTATTTATGTTTGAAGTTAAATTTAATGACTGTGTTAGCATAATATTATAATATTTCTTAATTACATAAAGCGGGACGTGTGTTCTATTAACATCTTTCTTTTTATGTTTATAAAAATAATAATCATATTGTCATGTAGGTATATATTTTTTTGAAAGTAGTTATAAAAGGGCTTGATCATCACTTCAAAGTTTATTATATTACGTAAAGCTTGGTCAAAAGTTTGAATTATTCCACCTGCATTATAATATTTTTCAACATTTACCTACATACACGAATAAGGTCGCTAATAATTAATAAAGTATAAACTACTATAATTTCAGATGTAGGTAATTAACATTCTAAGCACTGTTCGGATGGAATTCAATTACTTATTACAGGAGCAATAGAATACTTTCGCTTATTTACTTTATTTTCTCTTATGTAACTTTGGGTATTTATTATCTCTTGCGCCTAAAAACCTATTTATAGACTAAAACTACATTTTACATCAAAAAATGTACGTTTAACATCTCCATAGATTTCCTGTTCCAAGTAAGAAGTTGCAAAGTAAAACGGACGTCGGGTCTCGCCAATTATTTAGATTGGTGACGGCGTCGCGTTGCCCGGCGAACTTACCTAATACGTACCCCAACTTATTTTTCTGTATTTCTTTATTTACTCTTTCATTACTTTGACGGAATCATAAAGTTTGGGATAGAGGTCGTATTTACTTATGTACGTAATGTATTAGACTAAGGATTATATGTGATGAGTAGGTGAAGCCACGGGATAAGGATAAAAACATGAAAGTAATACTAAATGTTAGAACAGTTATTTTTTCGCAAACTATCCAAACAAATATAGAGTACAAAATTACTAGCGCTACCAATTAGATTTAGGATTTAAGGGGAAAAGAAAATCGTGCTTTGTTTTGGACTCTATGCTATAATATAGTATATAACTATATAGGCACCTTTTCTGAGTGTTTGGTCATTATTAAAATTAATAAATAACTCTATGTATGATCAATTTATTAGGTAGTTAAAAATATCGAAATCACATAATATAGGTACCTACTTATAAAAAAGCTATCACTTAAAATCGATGAAAAATATTATTTATTTGAAACAAAATTTTTGTCGAACGTAAAAAGCTTACGTAAAAGTTTCACGTATAAAAAGAAATAAGTTTGGTCTAAGTATAAACGAGGCAAGGTTTCGTTCGTTAAAATTATGACTGATTTTCGGAGCAGGTATGAGAGAATCCAAAATAGTAAGGACATTGGTTTGGAAATAAGTAGCTTCTTGTTAGCGCCTTCATTTGCTTCAAGGGAATTTCAATAGAAAATAGTTTTCATCTGAAGTGCCTTTGTTATTTCCCATAATGTAGTCTAAGTCAGTACTGAATTTAACTGTACGAATACTGAATTTTCATCAAATAAAAATCGGTGCAGCAACTTCGAAAGCAGCCTTCAGCTGCCCCTGAAAAAAAGAAACTAATTATCAAACGTTTGCTCTTTGCTGCTTATCTTATATTGGATGCAATTGCTTGCAGATAGGATAATAATATTATATCCCGAGTCACAGTATTACAATATTCCATATTGTAATACTGTGCCCGAGTCCCGACTAAGGTAGAATAGGTACCTACTTGAAATAGAATATCTTTAAGGAAAAAGTAACTGAGCATGTATAGCATGAATAAGTTATTAGGACGAGAGTATAATATATATTATACAATATGTAAAAATCACACAATATACGTTTATAACGAACTAGACGTTACATTGCTGCTCCGTGTTCCTATAATCAAAGGATTTTACGAGAACCATTATTTTGCGGGAGAAATGTATTCCAATTTCTTACCCGTGGCCTACTGTATATCTTTCTCAAGTGTTTGTGTGTTGAGAGATTAGAGCGTTTAAACAAACAAGCAAACTATTCAGTTTTATTAACAGCTTAAAATATTATACTATGAAAGTTTATGACTTGTCCCACACTTAGTGTGGAATAGTTGTGAGTCGACGCACGTCGCTCAGCGTATGCCATTGGCTGTCTGAGCCCAGGCTTTCGCTTCCCCTAAACCCCTGTGTACTATTGGAACGGAATTCCTTCTTTGTATTCCGACAAATTTATACTAAGTATTTGGTATTTTGTAGCTTTGTTTTTAGGAGTAAGTGAATTTTATTTATTTACAGGGTTTTGTTTCTTTGTAAATGTGCTCAGTCGATGTTCCATAGATGGGATAACAATTTATCGTTATATGTAACCAAAAATTAAAATATCTTCTGTGTTATGTATTTAATAAAAAAAAATTTATATTTTTTAGGTTTTACTTCACGTGTTACTCCGACTAAAAATTACAAAACTTTTTATTTAGTTTAATTAACCTTTACCATGTTTCTTTCTACATAAAGTTAAATAGAATCGATATAAGAGATATCACCAATCGCTTTACGATTGGAGAGAGGTCACAGTAAAATTATAATACAGTAGAGCAACTCGGCCGCACCCTTAAATTGAACTGGTTAATTATAAAAGCACAAGACGTGAGGAGAGTATTTTTAAAAGGATTCTATTTTGTGTGTTTTTTTCCTAAAACGAAATATGCCACATAAAGTTTTTTATCTTTTCGAACCATCTTATTTTATCCTTAAAATTCGTATTTAAAAAGCTACGAGTATCATATCAATGCAGCCAATTTCATATACATTTTTATTTCCTTCATTATAACGATATCAGTTTCTAGCCACTTCTAAAAAATCTATTCGTAATTCGACAAAATATTTTTGCTTCTCTAATTTCTAAGAAATTACGTTAATGTGTGCGTGCATCTGATTTG
This sequence comes from Polyommatus iphigenia, assembly GCA_963422495.1. Classification (NCBI taxonomy): domain Eukaryota; kingdom Metazoa; phylum Arthropoda; class Insecta; order Lepidoptera; family Lycaenidae; genus Polyommatus; species Polyommatus iphigenia. The sequence goes on from OY730179.1 coordinate 11,149,829, forward strand.
AACTGTCTGGTCTGTGGTCTACTGTATATTTTTTATATTGTGACAGGGACTTTTAAAATAGACATTTCCTTTCTAAATCTTGACAGCAGTGTATGTTTATTACGACTATACTGAAAGTGCTTAACCAGCTGGGGTTTAATATATTACCATAATCATTTTAATTCGATTCGAAGACAGTTCGATTTGAAGCATAATATGGCATATGGATAATCATATTTTATAGGTACACTTGTCGGGATATATTACTTAAATCTTTTAAAACGTATCTTTATCACACAAATATTAGTCGACTCTGATATTATTATGTAAGGTTTAAATAAACTGAATACAAAAAATGTATTCACTATCACAATTTTCTGGACTTCGGATTAAATATATTATTTAGTGATCTAACCAAAAGAAAACGCGCTTACTTTTAGATTTGCTATGTCAAACTTGTTTTTTAGCGTGGTGTGCCGTGTGCCACTAGTTTTCACTAATCGTGTTAGGGTTAAAGTAAGAAATCATCCTATAACACCAAAATAACTAATAAGTTAGGTATAAAATATACCTAAATATACTTAATTAAATATCTCAAATTATCTACAAAGTCAAATTCTTTCCCTCTTGACAAAATTTGTAATATTTTTCCTTCTTGATTAAAAAGTTATTTCAAGTGTGTGGGAGTGCAGTTTTAAAAATTTATTCGCTCATGAAACCAAAATTTGCATCCAAAATACATTTTAAGTTGATTATGCCAATGTAATAGCATCTCTCCAGTTCGTTTCGCGGCTTAAAATCGAGTGTATTAGAATGAATTTTAATATTAAATAAACATTTACATAATGTTCCATTTTAACAACACTACTTGTATTCAAAATTACGGTTTCTTCTTGACATGAGATTTGAGAATTGATTTGTTTGCTGTTCGGTATATTATCTGCGAACTAAATAACTTTCACTATTTTTAAGGGTCTTGATAACGTTTTAGATTTTTTTTAATTTACTAGTTCAGCCGGTTCCTAATATGAACTTTCACTGGACTTCCACGAATATTTCAAGACTAAGATTAGCCAAATCGGTTCAATTAAATAATTATACACTTTCCTTGCATTTATTTCACTTTATTTTAATAGATTTATTACAAAATTGTTATATAATACACGACCGGTTTCGATAAAATCATCATCAGGTGTAGTGCAGGCAATTCGGTTCAGCCGTTTTCTTTACTTGAATCCTTGTACATTTTTTTCAAGATTGTGACAGCGATAAGTGTTATTATTTAAATGAAATAGACCCGGTTCTGACGAAGATGTAAATTCCGGCAATCGACTCTAATCTCTAAATTCCCGTCTTCATTAGCTCTGGGATTGTTGATTTTGTTATATCTGTACCATCTTAGTTTCTAGAATAAAAAAAATTAGGTGGGAGTATTTTTTAAATGTTAGTACTGACTTAAGTGTAGGTTGGAGGCTGGAGCTTTCTGTATTACAAACTATCTATTTTTGTATTTCAGTCCACGCTTTGTTAGTAGTTAGTACGTTCAAACTTCCACGTATGTAGGTACTTCCATTAAATCTAAAATAAATTGCAAGGAAATGTATTAAGGTATTAAAATTAAATAATTTTATGAAGGGTAGGTAATCGTGTAACATTATTATCTAAATTGAAACTGTTGATACATAAAAACGCATTCTGAGATTGATATAAATTTTATTATGACACATTATAAATTATAATGTTTATTAAACACGACATCTATTAACACCTTATAAATTACGACAAACAATAAAACGAAACACGAATCTGTATCACAAGTTGTAAACTTAAAATGTGGCAAGTGATAAATCATATTGATAGTTTTTTTTTGTCATAATATATTTTTTCGAGATTCATTCATTTATGTATTTTTAGTGATTAACCCTCAAAAGTATTAAGTAAGTATTTATAATATATATCTAAGTATTTATAATATAAAGAGAACAATTTATGTTAAAAGGAAAAATATTCGGCGTCCATCGGAAATCGGAATGCAAACAAATTTTTTTTGGCTGCTTGAAGGCTCTTGGGGAAGTGATCATTGCAGTGCTATCATGGGCATTGACATACCCATTATCTACACCACCTCCCCGAGCTCTCTATTTATTCTCTTCTTCTCTTTCCTCATACCAGGACGAAGACATGCTCTCCTTCATCTTTGCTTCTTATGTTCTTCTTTTGGTAACAGTACTGATACTCTTCTCGGTTCAAATTCATAAAAGCCTGGACTGATGAGCGGTGAGCACCTTCACCAAGGCTACACCGTGGGTAGGGCTATGAAGAAGCTATAGTACATTTTAAAAGTAAAACTCTCAACCCTAATTTTAAAATGTTCGAACTAATTTCGAACGAATTTTAAAGTTTTATTTCCAACTAATAGTGTGTTAAAAGCTTTTATTTTCGAGGAGTTTCGCGCCATTGCCGAGGGATGGACCTTTTACGGCGAGTGTGCCGTAGTTAAGGCAAAGTGCAGTGCATTTTTAAAGATAACGTGGGGGTCAATGCCCCGGGCTTTCATTATTTTAAATTATTCAGTTGTGCAAAGTGACCAGGGTTGGACACTGGACGGTGTAATGCAGTGAGTATCCGTTTTATTATCCCCAAGTATATTCGAATTAAAGTATTTTATTCGGATTTTCTCGTTCAGGTAATGTTACCTGTGTAAGTGTTTACTTGTTTAGTTTTATACGAGGTGTTTAAAATCTATTTAATGCTTGTTAAATATTTTTTCTTTTTTTTTACACGAAGAAGAGTCCAAGAGCCATTGCACATTTTTGTACAGGAGCGACAATATTCTAATTTGCGTGTTATTTAGATGCACTTATTTAAGTATACTACGTTAAAATCTTCTTGAAAAAGAAAATATTATAGTCTTATTAAGAACATGAATGAACCACAAGCTCCAAATATCCAAAGCTCCAGATAATAAGCCTCATCTAAATTCAACGCGTAGGTAGCGTAAGAACTAAAGCAATTAAAACATAATAAACCCTAATTTACCTATCTAAATAAGCCATCCTCGACGAACTATCAAAATTAATTGTCGACTCATAAACAAAATTAGACGAAGCCCCGCTCGCAACAGCCGAGGGACCCATTCTCTCATTAATCCTCCTCGTTGTTTTTGACGAACTCGTTTTCGAGATAATTTTCACCGTGGTCCGGCATCTAACGTGCCTACGCAAAATGGCCGACATAACCTTATATTAGCCCCCCCGAGCTGCAATTATTTACCCTTCGGAAGACTACAATCACCATTCGGCGCTCAGCTTAGCATAAAATTCGCATATAAATTATGCGAAGATTCCGCATAATTACGGTATTTTGAACCGTTCACAAGATAAATACATATTTTTATTCGCGTATGACAACATTGGCACTAATTAAGGCCACGCATATAAGCAATTAAGCCGCTACGAGAAAACTTAAAACAAATCATGTTATTTTATTGGATTGAAACATTGTAGGGTACAGTCGCGATCATAAATGACATATAAAAGCGTTATTTGTATAAAGTATCTCGTTCTTTGATGTGAGTTCGCAGGAATTGCAGGCAATCAGCTGTTGCAGCCAATTTAACTGTTCCCGCCTGTACTGAACTCGTATAATATGGGGTAGGGAGTCAAGGTCATCGGTCTCAAATGGCCCATTGTTGCTCACTGTTGCGAATGCCGCGGTGTCGTTATGGCTACTATTTCGTTTTCAACATTCTTTAACATAAATTGATTTCATGATAAATATTGAATACACTGTTTAAATATAACTAAACTAAGTTAAGGAAAAAAATATCCTCAAAGTTAAATATGTGACAGGTAACTCATTCTAGTAAAAGTGGTTCGTTAATAATTATTATATTTTTTTTATTTTCTATATATTATAATAAATGATGTATATGCCGTAAAATTCGATGATTTAGAACCGTTAACGTTGTGGCCGCACTGCCATCGAAATTATAATTCAAATTGGTACAGAGATAATAAATTTTGTATATCCGTCATTTAGCAACGGAAAGCTAGATATAGGTAACTAAGCATACAGCGCGCTGACAACAATAAAACCGAGATATTTTTATATTGCTTTTAAAATATTACCATTTTTATCTCTGCAATGTTACGGTTATTAATAAAATACTTATTTTCTAAAAAGCAAGCCAATACACTTAACATTTTTTTAATTTTAAAGTTTAAATAACTGTGCCATTGTTTATTTCTCTACATTTTTAAACACCATTTAGGTATACATTTTCAAAATCCGTAATTTTATAATATAATTTTTTTTTTTCATTCGTAATTTTAAAATATAAAATATATAATTCTAAAATATACTCCTTAATAATCCGAGATAAGTTCAAGAGTTCTTAGCGTGCATATTTCGAGCTTACCGGGTGAGATATCTCATTTTTCCCGGTAAGCTCAGATGGGAAATTTATTTTGGCTCGAGGGCGTCGAGTTAAGAGCGGCCTTAATCCTTTCGGAGCGAACTTAACCTAATATCGTAAAGCCAACTTATGTTCTGAGTCAAGTCAAATATTATCTTGAGAGATTAAGGAGTTATTAAATTTCGACTTGATGTAGATATGAGTTCACTTGTTAAAGGAGCAAACCAAATTACTTTGTTCCTCATAAATCATGAGTAATTTTGTTTTCGAAATTTCGTATCGTTTTATATATTTTGTTGTATTGTATTCTTCAAAAATACAATACAAATGGCTAACATCAATAACTTACGTCTACCTACCAGTTATCTAGAAAAATAATCATAATAATATTGTTATTGTTATTCTTTAACAATACAATACAAACGGCTAATATCAATAACTTTCCTACCATTATTTATGTATGTCGCAGGCGGATTGTATATTTAGCCGTATTACATTACGGCTAGCTGTTTTAAAAAACGGCGCCATTTTGTAATGCAGCGTGTCGACGTTTAGCCGGATTGAATGCGGCTGAATAAAAAACCGCCGGAATGTATTCGGCGCTATACGTCATTCAATACGGCTAGCGGCATGTAATAAGGCTAGAGACTAGTCGCCTTTTTGACAGTTTAAGTTTCGTTCCTTAACACTCGTGGCGCTGCCCGTGTCACAGATTAATATAATATTATGTAGCAAGCTAGCCCGTGTCATAACAAAAACAATGGCGTTGGATACGGAATGTGTGGCACTAAATTGCGAAGTTTTAAGTGAATCAAACAAAGAAAACAGTGAATTTAAAAACAAATTTCAGTTGCAATTAAATAATTTACTTACATATACTAGGCAGTACCTTGTGAATTGTGATTTATAAAATTGAGCATAAAAATGTCTAATGCCAAATATTTTATTTAGCTAGTAAGTAACTATCATAATTATATTTGATTGGTAAGGAATATCGTGAAAAAAATCAAGAAATATTTATTAGATTTTTCTTATAAGTAAAATTGATTTTCATTTTCAACATTGTTTTATTTTGCAATCATGGTCACCCTATAACTTAAGTAGGAGTACGATGCGGCTAAACGTGGGCCGCCTTATTAAAGAATGTATCGCAATTACAATCCGGCTAAACGTCGACACGCCGCGTTACAAAACGGCGCCGTTTTTTAAAACGGCTAGCCGTAATGTAATACGGCTAAATATACAATCCGCCTGCGACATATATATATTCATACTATACCAGTTATCCGAAAAAATAATCAACATAATAATATTATATTCTAATTTTGACAACATTTAAGGAGTAGCCAGATTGATGCATCTTTTTGGAATTTTCATTCCAGTATTTTTAATAATTTTTCAAACAAAGCAAATATAAGCACCTAACAAGTAGACTCTGATGGTACAATCTATACATATAATAAAACTGTAGAAATGAAGATTCTGTACATTAAAGATATTCAAAAAATAATAATCGGAGGGTGTCACTACATCGCTATAGAAGCCAAAAATGTGGTCAGTTTTTTTGTCTGTCTGTCTGCCTGTCTGTCTGTCTGTCTGTATATCTGTCTGTATGTTTGTTCCACTATCACACGAAAACTACTGATCCGATTTGAATGCGGTTTTCGCAGATATCAGATTTGTCTTCTTCCAACTTAACATCTGATGTATAAAAAAATTTCCCCCCACCCCTCTAAAGGGACGAAAGAGAAGGTCAGATTTTGTATAAGACTTTTGCTTTAACACGAAAACTACTGATCCGATTTGAATGCGGTTTTCGCAGATATGTTTGTCTTCTTCCAACTTAACGTCTGGTGTATAAAAAATTTTCCCCCCACCCCTCTAAAGGGATGAAAGAGGGGGTCAGATTTTGTATAAGACTTGCTTTAACACGAAAACTACTGATCCGATTTGCATACGGTTTTCGCGGATATATTTGCCTTCTTCCAACTTAACATCTGGTGCTTAAAAATCACCCCCCCCCCCCACCCCTCTAAGGGAAATAAAGAGGGGGTCAGATTTTGTATCAAACTTTTTTCTTTAATAGACTTACTTTATATTATTAACTGTTTTTCCAACTTAACATCTGGTGTATAAAATTTCCCCCCCCCCACCCCTCTTATGGGACAAAAGGGGGGGGTAAGATTTTGTATCAACTGATGAAGTAGAAATACTTTAAATGGCAAAACAACGTTTGCCGGGACAGCTAGTTAATATTAAGAACATTAAATTATAGATAAATGTTTTGAATAAATATTACAAATAATAGAAAAATAATGCAATTAATTCCAATTATAATACTAAAAATTAAGTCACAAATATTGGCCTCAAAGTAGGCAAATAAAGTCACACGCAAAAGGGACTAGGGAATCAGCTGTGATGTTGGCGGCCATCTTGGTTTCGGGCCGGGAAGGGGCGGCGCCTCGCCATACGATTTATGTTGTTACACTTGTCAGATATTTCGTCGAATGAATTGATAGAATTAAAAAAAGAAACACCTTTCTGGTGCCGGATGAAATTCATCTGAGCTTGGATAGGAATACAAAATTAAAGCGATGAAGTTTTTTGTTGAATGTTGGTAATATTGTAAAGTAACAATTAAACTGATATTTTTCGGTTGGTCATTATACAATTTAAGTTTAGTTTCTGTTGTGATAATCAGTTATTATTATGTTTATAGCGAAAAGGACTTTTCGTACAATTCGCTATTTTGTAGAAAGGTTTAATTAATTTAATTAATAAAAAATGTCTCATTTAAAAAAGGAAAAATAAAGGAAAAAATATGTCGGGATGGTCCGGTAATTTGATAATTTCACGCGAAGCCGGAGATCTCGTTACTCCGAGCTTCGGGGATCACAGGCTCACCCCGCTCACCTCCGCTTATACCCGCTTATACTCGCTTACACCAGTGGCGTAGCTACTATAGGGTAAGGCGGGGTGGTGCCCCGGGGCCCCCAAGCTCAGGGAAGCCCTCAAATTTATAATCAATAAATAGTAGATAATAAATATTCTGTAGCTGAAGATGTTAAAAAAAAATATTTTTTCGAATAGTTAGTATTTAAGTTAATCGGATCATCGTTGTCAGTTGTAACGCTCTTGTCAGAGTTCTAAATATATTGTATGTCTCTGATCAAAGGTACCTACGTCCACATACAATTTTGGTCTTGCGAGTTGCGTCGCCACTGGTTACGGTCCTAATTCAGTTTGCTCCAGGGTCCTCGGTTAGCTGGCTACGCCACTAGTTTATACCCGCTTTTACCCGCTCACTCTCCTCACCCGCACAAATGTCCCGGAACGAATCGCGTATAAATCCTGTGTGGAAAATAATTATGAACTCATCCGGCAGGCGAGCGGATTTTCGTGAGAACGAACCGGCGGATATCATTTATTAACGAACGAAAATTACTTTAGGAACGGTTGGGTTAAATATTAGAAAGGTGTTTTTGACATTTGCACCTGCCCTATTATATTTTATGGCGAGTAAAATTTTTGATTTAAACACAACGTAATTATAAGGGAAATGTTGTGACGTGAATTTTATGGCCTGTCAATTGTTATAATAACGTCATTATATTTTTATTAGTACAACATAATATTGTCATAATAAATATTACGACTAATTATTATGACAATATAATGTTGTACTCGAGATTTTTATAAGAAAATACATAGACTTTATGAAACGAAATGAAAACGCTTATTTTCATTACAATAATATTTCATGCGAAGAAATAAGAAAAGTTAATTAAAACAAAATTGAATATCGTCTTTTTTCTAACATAACTTTATGTCTTAAATATTATAAGAGTTTATTTCGTACCCGAGACGAATGAAATACAAATTACTTTTTATGTGGCTCGGGTCCGCAAAACTCTCGTCGTCTGGGCTTAAATTCTTATATTCCATTTTTGTCCGAAACTTTTTATTCTAAATAATTCCCGAATAAATTTCGAAATAGACCCTGTTTATTCATGACCCTCTGAATAACTCGAATAACCCTAAATGAACGGTTCTTTTACGCCTTTATTTCGGAACGTTCGGTCGAAGTTCGGCGATTTTCCCATCGTCAAATATATTCGCTTCAGCTTCCGTCATAAAACTAGCCTCGTTTTCTTTTGTAAAAATAAATCTTCGTACATCAAATCGTTGTAATAGAAACTTAGTTATCGCTTGTTATTGACAAAGTTTCGTTTTTATATTTCGCTGGATCACAAACAATGCTATTCAAACATTTTCTGTGTTTATTTTTTGGCTACAATTGGCATTGAAATTAAGAAATCAAGATCTTTGTTGTAGTCTGTTAGAGCCCTTCTAAAAAAAAATTTTTTTTCATGATTCAGATTATTACTCATACATTTTCTGACCGAATAAATTAATCTTCAATTTTATGTACAGATAATGATAATAATATAATTAATTACATTTCTTCGAACGGAACAATCTTCCATTAGACTCATAAAATTAAATATCTTAATTTGCTTAAAATATTTATACTGCTATCTACAATGCTGTACTTTGAGGCACCGACTGGCTGCTAAGAAATAGTTCGATTAAGAGAATTACGGATTAGCTGCTGGTGTGTATGTTATTAACGCCGCTGTATCAATTCATACGTCTTATATAACTAAAATAGTTGCTTTATTTTCAAAGCGTACAGATATAATTTGTTGAAGAACCTTCTCAATCAAATTAATTCTTTCAATATTTATATTAAAGAAGATAAAAGAGTTGAAGTTTTAATTAAAGAGAATCGTAGCGTCTTTTATAAGAAAATTCGAGTCTGTTTCTATTGTATTTCTTTTAGAGAAAATATTTGAATACGAATCTTTTTTGCTGCAATCGACAGTTCTTCATTTTACGATATTGGGGTGAATTCCGTTTCATCTGCGTCAGAGAACTGTGTTTATACGAAACAGAGGAAAGAAGTATCTGAAATTTCAAGTCGAATGGCCATCACTCGAAAGTACACTTCCTTCTGCAGAATAGAAATCTTGTAGCGTATTACGTATACAAAGGACTATAGAAAACATAGATTTTAATTTAAGTGCAACTATAGAAATTAAATATAGTAGAAATGGTTTGCGTTATTATATACATTATGAGAAACATTATAAGGCTTCCTCATCATCATCCAATCATTTTTATTTTCCAGCTGAATTAAGGAAAACTTAACTACTTTATAGTACAATAATTATTCTAACTAATTAATTGTTCAATAAAAAATACCTGCCTACAATGCTTACATTGTGTGATGTTAATTTCATAGGCAACAGTATCTAACTAAAAACTTTAAACATACCTTGTGCAGTTGTACATAAGCTATGGATAGTAAGTAATTTTATGTAAATGTAGTTATAACTATATTTTACATTCTGCTTATAATGTACTCGGGTTAGCCAGCAGTCTGCTATGAATACGTAGTAGATAAACTCCAACAGGAAACTTATTTAAGCCTCTACATATAAAGTCTTTCATTATCTGGTAGCTTTCGAAAATATTTTCTCATTTCGTTACTTATCGACTTATCGACGCACGTCTACGTAATGAGAGCCATGATGAGTAGCCATCATCATCAGACTCTACTACGTTATTTTTATATTTACTTTATGATATGTTTGTATTATAAATTGTATGTTTTATAAATACCGCACAACCTACCGTTTGTATGATTTGCAACCATCAAGTTCCTCTACTCATTCTTAAATAGATATTTAGTAGATATTTTATTGAGGGGATCAGGTACCTTTAATACTTATATTTTTCTACGTTAAATGTTAATATAAGAGTGTATTGTGTGTGTGTGATTCTAAAGTGTGTGTGTGATTCTACAATCTATATAATATAGCAAACTCAAATGCAATTTTACAAGTAGGCACCCAACTTGCATGCCATATTACTATTTCGAAGCATCATCTTATTTGCATTATTGTACTTCTGCTTTCCTCAATATTATATTTAATTCAGTTATTCTCTTATAATAAACTTTTATTAACACTAGACCGCTCTCGGCGGGAATAATAAATACAATATTACATTGCAAATATAAGCAAATGAGGACGATCGACGCGGGACCCTTTATAAAAGAAGTCTCAAATGTTTGATCGCGCCTCCTTCATTTCCTTTTTGTTGCGTAGAAGAGGTTCATTTACATAAATTTACCTATTGTTGTTCCCGTGCCATCACAAATCCGAGACAAGAGGAAATTCAGCTGTAGGCAGTATCGGAAACGAGTTAAATACGAACCCATCTCGACCTTTTGTTTCGACGAACGTTCCGAGAGAATGACGCAATAAATACCGAATCGACTTGTACAGAATATAAATACGAAAGGGTAGCTGGTGTCAATAATTTTATGGCGCTATGTAATGAGCTCGTTTAGGGTTCGGCGTGTTGATTAATTATTTCCGTACCAATATACTAATTAACAATACGTATTCAAGGTACGATACTTCCGTGTTCCGTAGCTTAAACAAATTCTGAACGGGACAGGAATGCTTCTGAATTAAAAGCTTTCCTGGACTTTGTTTTTATATACGAGCGTGTTTTGTAAATCGTTATTTCACAAAACTATTAGGTTTTCTATTTTTTCCCTATATTATCACTTTAAGTTACATCATTTGAGTTTTGTTGCAATAAAATGATGTGCTTCCAAAAAATACTTTTTTTATAGTTAAAACTATCTACGAAATACGAAAATTAAGTAAAAACTAAAAACATTATGTTACAAAAATAATTGGCTTTGTTCATAACAAAATGTAAGTAAAAAAATGTTTTATAACAATTAAAATCAGCGGTTCTTCATGTAATAAATTATGTTTTATGATCCATAAAATAAAATAATTGAATATTTATGAATTTGATACATTGTAAAATGAATGAGAACTCTAAATTGGCGGCTTGAATAAGTAACACTTTAAAATTTAAATTGTTTTCTTTAACAAACAAGGTGTTAAAATTATTGCAGTCTAAACTTTCCTCCTGTACATCGTAAAAGTTTATAGAAGGAACACAAAGAAAATATTCCAAGCCTTTCGAAATGATTAATCATGTTAACATTTTTATTCGAGGCGCAGCTATCAAAATATCTGCGACATACATAAAGCAACATGTATAACATATCGGTACCAAATGTTTAACAATTTCGTGCCTCTGTCGTCTCCCCAGAGAGCTGTATCACCGCCTTCCCCCCTCTACCTCAACCCACCTTTTCGTTAGAGTGATATTCTTTGAGATACACAATTGTTAGCCAGCGTAACTAGAACCCCCATACGCCGACTCATCATCGAATAATGAGAGGATAGAGTCGAAAATCATCCGCACGCGGCTCCACATAAAGTGGCCCAGAAAATATAGTTAGAACAAGCCACGTCGTGCCATGAAAGTTTTTGTAGCAAAAGAAAATACATTTATTAGAAAAATAACGAATTCAAGAGTATTATTCTGGCACAAACTACTTGAACAATTTTAGGCCTGTTTTTATATCTTCAACAAAGAACTCAGTGAAAATAATATCTTATTTCTAACAATAGTAAGAAAAACATAAAAGAGCCAATTTGAAAATTAGTGCGTAGCCGTCTACGAAAGTTCGTAGCTCGCTACGCCAAAAATGTAAGTATACTAGAAATTAAAAAAAAAACCTTGTTATAACGATAATGTTAATTTATGTAAATCTCTACTTTTTGTCGGTTAAATTTAAGCCCCAAATTCACTTAAAACACCTCTTCACCCAGGGGTCCCGTTTGTTGTGAAACTAAGGCTGCGTCCAGATTACTGTTTTGGGACTATGAGTCACATAACCATGTCTAATCACACCTTTAGTTGTAATACCTACAAGTAACAGCCACACAATCATTTACAATACAAATACTCCGGATGAGTGCAGGCAAACATCAATAACGTCCCATCTACAAACAATCGAACATGTCACCCTGGAGCATATACGTATAATCCGTTCGTACTTATTAAACCTCTACCATGACCTTTGTGCTGATAAATTAAGAATCATTTTATATGAGCTGCGAGGTAAAACAATTCTGAACAGCCTGTATACGCCCTCATTAGTTGAAGGCTAATTTACGACGGCTCAAGAGGCCGATAAGACACTTATTGATCCCACTTTGCCTCATGTTGAAATAAGTCGTGTAACGTTTCTAAGAATGCTTTTGTTGGTGATGTATTTTGAGTATGGCTCTTATACTTTCGACATATTTACCTACTTATAAAACATACTTTCCTTGCAATATTTCAACTGTAAATAATGTCTATATAAAAACTAATTTTAACTTTCGTTAGTCTCGCTAAAAGTCCAGAACGGCGGTACCAATTGAGCTAATTTAAGTCTTCAAATATTCGTGGAAGTCCAGGAAAGGTTTACATATGTGGAAATAAGTAACACAAAGTTTACCAGGTCATCAAGTTTTACATAGATTTAAAATGCATTATAGTCCGCGCGGAACTAGTTGGCCGCTCTGTCCGTATACTCACATACTGGCAGAGCGGCCAACTAGTTCCACGCGGACTATACATCAATAGGAACAAAAAAGTATTACTTACACGAATTTTCACCAAAAATTGAGGCTTAATTCATAAAAACTCAAGTAAACTGTTGGCATTTAATTTGCAACAAATTAAACAGTACAATTTCTTCGTAGTTTTTCGTTCGCCGTTCTTATAGTCGTTAAATGAGTCTGGATTATGAAGTTCAAAAAAAAATTTAATTTAATCTTTTTTTTGTCCAATGTAATTATGAAACAGTCATAATTGTCTCTACTATAATTGACCAATAATATATTATTATGGTTGACTGATAGACAATAACCTAAGGGGCTATGGTATTTAGTCCGCCATTGTTAAGAGTGTAAAACAAATAATAAATGAATATAAAAGATTCCTGTAATATTTTCTATTAAGTAGGAGAATAGAATATCATTTTACTTACTTACTTACTTATTCCCTAAAAGTTATTTAATAAATTCTTGCGCATGTGGTATGCAATTCATTTAGCGGAGTTCGTTATACATACAACATACCTTCCATCATGCCGTTAATTTAATCAACTCTCCCACAAGGATAAAACGTCTTCTAGAGATAAATTATTCTCTGTATCTTATGTTTTAATTTACTAAAGAACTTTCTAATTTATTAATAGAAAAATAAAGTTTTGAGAGTATATTATACTATAGATGTAAACAACTAAACATATTCGAACGTAAAAAAGCTTAGTGCTCACTTACATATTTTTATAGATAACTTGATATTGATTCAGAAAACAAAAATTATTGTTTTAAGAGCGGTTGGTGAATTTTCATCATAAGTCTGTCTTGTCAGAAATATCTAGGTTTTTTTGGTGGTTCTCTTTATACACAAAGAGCATGTCGTATCAACGAACGACAGCAACATTCATTTATTTCTTCTATATATTTTCGTGAATTCAATATGTATCCGTACCAAACAAAATACTTATCGTGGGTGTAATCCCGAACCTTGAAAGCTTGCCAAGCCCCTGAACCTGCGCAATGAAAACTGACAAAATATCGTCTGTCATTATCATTAGCCGATCAAGCTTGGTGCCTTTTACACGGTACGATGCGACACGTCGTCACGATATCGGACGTATCAATTGGTAAATAGAGCTTGCACAAATTGTAAGACTTCTCTGACATTGAAAAGTTCACGTAAATACTAAAATTTCAAAATTCGGTTTATGGTAATTGTTCGTTTTGTTGTTATATTTTGACATAGCGCTAACTTTGCTATATTCTACATGTTATGAAACATTATTTTAATATATTCTAAAAGCAGAATATCAATAAAAACTGAATTTTACACCGATAATAAAATGTCAACAAGTTCACAGAAGTGGTTATTTTATTAGTTTTAGACCAAAACTGTCCGAAATATTATTGTTGAAATGTTGTAATTTGAGACTTACCTTTTACTTTGTAGATACGAATGAGTGCGAATCTTCAATTCCTTACGTGGATATTTTCAAGGTGTTGTAATTTTAATAATAACGTTTATTAAGAGAATATTATGACATCAGAAATGATGCACGTAATTTAACATATCGTTGTGATAAATACACATTTAATATTTAGGATATATTTTGAAATACTATATAGCCTGTCAATTTTTATCTAGACGAGTCCAACCAAATCATTCCTAGAACCCTTTTATTTTCCAACATGCTATCTTATACATATTACTAACGTGCACGTCGTCAAAACCTAGAAGACGTGTACAAAATAAGGTAAAATAATAAAACTAGAGAAAGCCCGTTGACATTTTCGTACGGTATAAATTCGGTACATAGAGTTATGTCGGAGCGCCTTAAATAAAGCCGCAGTAATGACGGTAGAGCTGCTTCTATTTAAATATTTCATGGTTCCTGGTTCGCCCTTAAAAATAAGATGAATATTTTCCCCCAAATTATATACAAAAAGCTGTATTAAAAGACACACGATATTTTTTTTTATTTATGAAGCTTTGTTAAGCATGAAGATTTTCTAAGAGTTTTCCATTATAAAAAATTTTAGCCATACCTAATATCTTCATATAAATGACATCAACGAACTGTTAACGACATTTACATATTATTAACAACCCAACCTTACCTAACCCAAAATTCAAAAACATGAGCGCACACAAAAACAAGCTTTATATTTTGCATTTGGGATTGAAGGGACAAAGCATTCACACATACATACAAAGATCGAGAGGAGGCGGACCAAATATTGGTAAGAAGGGTCAGGCTTGGGACGCAGGTAGTTATTATGATTGTTGACCCTCGAAAATTAAACATGGAGGACTAAATAAGAATTGAGCTTCTTAGCTATAAAATTATCTTTTTGAATATTAAATAGTAAAGCATGTGTAAATGTTATTAATTTATAAACTGTTTGCCACTTATTATATTAATAATTAAGTTTACTAGATGACGCCTGCAACTCTTTGCGCCAAAATTCATTTATCGCGCGGGAAACGTACATTTTTCCTAAGTAAAAAGTATCCTATGTCCATTCCCGGGACTCAAAGTATCTCTATACCAAGTTCAAGTAAAATCGGTTCAGCGGTTTGGGCGTGAAGAGCTAAGATAACAGGCAGACAGACACACTTTCGCATTTATGATATTAGTATGGAAGTATGGATTATAGTGTAACAGCTCTTTATCCTAGTTCAGTTACGTGTAATATGTCTTTAAGTACCCCTGAACAATATTTGCTGAAAAGGTTTATCCCCACGTATGTCAGTCGTAAGTCGTGTACACGATAGATACGTAACGACGAGATGCTGCATCTACATGTATATCCATGTCACACCATACAACCGAATGAGATCATTATCCCACCCTTATTTCCATTGTCCTCCGCCTCTATTTTCGACTCTACCTTTGTTGATATTGAGTCCTATTTACATTGTCCGATTAATTTTGACAAAAACTGCACGCGGGCAGTTTTGGGATACGACTGGGCTAATAACCTCTGCGACATGACCATACTTATGTGTGTGTTAATAGAAATTATCTTCTATCAAGGTCCATTCTGTGTGACTTACGGCCCCGGAGAAACGTGTTTACTTATCCCAACCAAAAGTCTTACTTATACTTTTTCTTTTATAGACGCCGTGATTAAGTAAATTAAGGTACAAGCTAATGAAGTAAGTTATGTAACGTATCTCAGAAAGAAAATAAAGTGATTTGAATTAAATTATTACTCTCTACGTAGAGCGTTCACTATTGAGAGTACCCTTAATATTATGATGGTCAAACTTTAAAACTATCATTATCAGTTTATAGATTTGCCTGTAATTTGCTTGTGACATCATCTTACCTGAATGATTTATCAGGATAGCTATTTAAAAGGCATTACACTAACATTTACAAATAAATGATAGTATTATTTTACTTTATTATGTTTTACAAACAACGGCATAATAAAACTATTATATATAATATAGTTACGAAGACATTATTCAGTATGCCCTCTCTTCTTCTATTTTTCTAGATCTAAAAATAGCTAAAGTTTTATATATCAGTATACACAATACCCATAAAAAAGCTAAACGTAACCTCTCATCCCTAATTTGCCTCCCGATCAAAGTGGCCATGAATCCCTCTTACAATAAATAATCCCTAATGAAAGGCAAGTTGAACAAACTGACATTACCAGTGTCTTACTCATGTTGAGTGTGGATCCCACTACAGTCCATTCAGATGACTATTACCTCGGAGTTTCTGTAACTTCATCCATATGTGAAAGCCGTAAAGGTCACATAAAAGGTTGAATGATTTTGAACAGTTTGTACGTAGCCGGGTCATGGCCGCTTTAAGCCCTTGGAGACGATAAAGTCGAGTATTTATTATATAAGCGATAGCGTTCTCGAGTGGTACACCAAAATATGTTAATTTTTATGAACGTTTTCGAAAGTACAAATAAAAGTTTAGAGTGTATGGGCCATGTAAAAGAGTATACCAACTTGGCTATTTAATATTTCAAAGATAGATACAAAATTTCTAAGTGGTCTAAACAATTTAAGCGCTATAACTGTCAAAAATTTTCTAAGCAATTCACTGTGCCTGCAGATTATTTTTAATTTTCCTCTTGCTTTTGTTTTCGCATAACTCACCTCACTTTAATAAAAATACTCTCAGAAATACAAAAACTCAGAAAAAAATTCTTTAAGTACTCTTTGATTTCGTCTTTGGTTAAATTAATTGAGATATA
Source organism: Polyommatus iphigenia (assembly GCA_963422495.1). NCBI lineage: Eukaryota > Metazoa > Arthropoda > Insecta > Lepidoptera > Lycaenidae > Polyommatus > Polyommatus iphigenia. Next base: position 11,166,986 of record OY730179.1, read on the forward strand.
AGAAAGCTTTTAAATGTTTTAATCTACCGCGCGAGTCCCTACTCCCTTTATGCGTGGCGCGTAGAGATGGCGTAGAGTTTAAAATAGACGCCCATTTCAAAGAAGCGATGGACTGCACACTCTGAGCATAAATTTAAATATTTTTGAAAGAATTTACCGAAAAAGATTTCCTCTTTTAAACATCACAGGAATACTAGAGGTACGAATATATAAATGAATATGATATATTTGACACTTGACATTTCGGAAATCTCTATGATTATTCGTATTATTGACTTTAGTAGTGGGGATAAAAATATACAGACGAACATATTGTTATAAACTCCTCCTTTTCGGAAGTTATACCTACAAAGTGCCTAAAGTTTTTATATAAAACATTTCATTAGTAAGTGACAAAATGAACACTATGTATATGTGAAACGTACTACGAATGAGACATTACGAGTCGCTATGTTTATTAATGAATCAAGTCCCGATCGAGGCCATAAATTGTAATGAGTCCAAGTACTCCACATGACTACGAAGTACGGGGAGAGCGGAGGAAAAAATATTATTGATTTCATCGTAAAACATCAACAATAACACGTTTTATGATAGCAATAAAATGTATCAGTATTATATTAACGGTTCTAACACTGCAAATTTAATGTAACAATGGTAAGGTCGATGAACTTTTGAATTATGGATGTCGTAATGAATTTACACAGTAAAATCACAAAATTATAGTTGTCTCAAGAGTCAAGACTCAGGACGAGAAATGATAAAAATGAATTTTCATAATTCGATTGCACAAAATTATTTAAATTATTAAGTATTTATTTTTTTGGCAAGCCGCGAAAATTTTTTCATCATGTGATCAAAACGTTTTCATCATGTGATGTAAAAATCAAAAAAATATTGAAACAGGTAGCAAAAACTACAATGCAAAAACGTTTTCCTTGTAGATTAAATCTGTTAGAATATATTTTAATTTCGCTAAAAGATAGATAACGTTAGTGCATAAAATATATTATAACGTTTAAACCTACCCAGAAACTTGAGATAGCTGTAAATCAACAGAATAAATATAAAATATTTAAATTACGAATATAATATTTGAATAGTTAGAATTACCAGCGCTTTTGGCAGGTTTTTGTAATATGACTAAATTGAGTGTTAGAAAAATAAGGTCGATTAATAATAAAATTGTGGTCATGTTGTTGTTATCATTAGTTTCATACAAAAATATGTATGCTTTATTTATCACCATTTCATTATTTTAACCACTAAATAGGGACACAATACACTTACTGGCCCTTTTTGTACAAAATCACGTTTGTAGGTTACGACATACAACACATAACAGATTTTCTTTATATAATTTTATTCCCTGCTATGTAATGTTCTAATAATTACTACCCAATAGTGACACATACTGTGGGAGAGATAACTAGTTCTATCTAAGCCACAGTTCATAATATTACAATGTTCGGGAGTTACGAGTAAAGTTTATATTAGCTTGTTTTCGTACACCCAGTTCCGTAACTTATTCGGCGCGGAGTGAAAGCAGGAGTTGCCAAAACAATTCCAATATCGGTTAGATTATGTACACATAGGATGAAACATTGTAAAAACATAGATACTTATTTATTATTAAAAATATATATTTGAATTAAATAAACGCATTTACTTTATTTGACAATATATACTAATATCACTGAACAACTAAACTTTTTAATTAATTTTCACTGCATCCTTTTAATTTGCTAACAATAATTGCAAATTGGAATATAAAGAGCTTGCACTACAATTAATTATGTAATTTATAGCTTACAAGAAGATAATAATATATTCTGATTTTAATTTATAACTTTGCAGCAAATTGAAAATCTGAGGAACAAGATAAATGACTCAGTAATTTGCATTTTTCCTTCAACCAGCCTTCACAGTACGAGGCAACAGATATGCATAACAATGAAATTTACACCATTGTATATTAAAAAAGATTTTTTGTCGAAAGCCTTAAACGTATACCAAAATTATTTACGGTGTTCAAAAGGAGTTACGCAATTCCGACTTAACCCTTTTTTGCATACCAACTTCGAGTAACTGGAGCATAAAGGGTCGAAAAAACCGTTCCATAAAACACGTTACCTAGAAAAGGTTTAAACATTGCGGTTAACTGTTAAACAATCGATACAGTTATGTGTGGGGTTTATGGGGCTGTAAATCATCGGGAGAAAAAAGACCGTGTGACGTCACGATCAGCTGTGAGGTCGACGTCTCGTTATGAGATCGTTAATTAAAAAAAAAACTGTGACAGGTACCTATAAGATGTAAAAAAAAACATAGTATTGTGGTGTGAGGTACAAAGAGTTGCCCATTAAGTACCTAGTTAGTAAGTGTTGATTGTACTTTTATATTTTTTTAATAACCAAATACGACGTATATAACATAAAAATGATATACAATTTAAATTATATGAATAATTCAAAATCCACATAATTATATGTTTAAATAATTCAATTAACAAGTTTTATATGAGTGGTCGCTTTTGAAGGTAGGCGTAGCCGTCCGCCGCGCGCCGCTTTTCCATAAATTAAAACGAAACCTTATCTACCGGTGGGTTTCATAAATTATAAAATTAAATGTAAAAGTTCGTTAACCTGCAAATTTTATACAGTCATGTATGCGTATACTCTGTGAGATGATATTGAAGTCGTATATAACTTGCTCTATATATTTATCTAGTGAATATTATCCAGCCATGCACATATTAAAAAAGTCATTTTAACGGGTAGATAAATGTAATTTAAAATTTACTTTTAAGATAATCATCAAATCATAAGTAATTTTTCCTAGAAGCTTTTTGACATTGGTCGGTACTCGGTATTACTCTAAGTCTAAAGTTAAAACTTCTATCTTCATGTTTTTATAACAAACGATACCATTTTAGGATGGTATCCAAGTTGATATCCATTAGGTAATAGGTATGGCTGGTATTTTCATCCTACATAGTTGATTGAACAGCCCACACACAATTTAGTGCACTTATTTCTGCATACAAAATGCTCCTTTGGACATGTTTGATTCAATGATATGACGCTCGCCTACAACGTGTAGTAAAGTCGAGATTTTGTTGCAGTTAGTTCACCGTCTTCTTAGTTATAGAACGTCCATGGTTCTGGCTGAAAACTGTTGGGTTGTTGTTCCCTCTACATACAATTATTCGCTTCTGTTTATTTTGATCTTAGTGCAAATAACGCTTAATAAAGGCTATACAATTGTAATGACACTAATTTATAGTATGCAATTAAGAATTTAGATCATGTCCCAATTTCTACGTATTGTTTAATATATTATGTGTATAGTATTGTTTAATGAAGCCTATAGGTTGCCTTCCCAAAGGTTTTTCAGTAGGCATGGCTGGTATTTAATAAGTAATATTTATGTTATTACGTAATAAGTATATTTTAGTCGGTGTAGAAACTAAATTTTAAGATAAAATAGGTTGAAAAATGTGCTGAAATATATAGAAAATCCTAAAAACATGGAGATAACGTTAAACTCCAGAGTACTTGACATTCAGCGACCAAATTTACACAATATATTATTTAAGCCTCAATAAAATTTTATGTCCGTGCGTCCGATAGGTGAAAAATAAAGTGTGAACTGGGGCGAAATAGCGTTTACACAGTCAGCTAGCATTTTATATTTCAAACAAACAAAATATAATTTTACCGTTGTATATTTGTGAGCATAGCGACAAAATAAAACCTATTTTAATGCGAAAATCAGAGGCGTGAAAATTTTAAACCTCACAAAAAAGCTTTTAAAAGTTTGCAGCATCGCTGTTGTTATATAAATATTCACTATTGTGAATAATTTTGTATTATAAACTGTAATTTTGTTTAGACTTTTCCCGGGGATTGGCAGTGGTAATCAAATCACAAAAACCCTTTGATATAAACTTAGGTGTGCCCGTAGGGTAGGTATGCTATGTTTATATTATATGTCTATTTACTAGCTGTCCCGGCAAACGTTGTTTTGCCATATAAAGTATTTCGCCCATATCATTTTATTGAAGTGACTAAATAAGTACGGCACCATGGCAACGTCCATCGCTATTCCGTCGCACAAACAATGGTCGCCGTCAGTCTCAAGTTGTAATAATATACTTTTATTTATTCAACATAATTATTATGCGCTTATCAATATAAAAAGTACCTAGTAGCCGATTCTCAGACCTACTGAATATGCATATCAGGAAAAATCAGTAAAGCCGTTTCGGAGGAGTACGCTAACTAACATTGTGACACGAGAATTTTATATATAAGATTAGAGTTTTTAGATGAGGTTAATCAGAAGTAAAAGTAAAAAAAAGAGAAGAAATTTCGCTTAATCTCACGTTTATAAAAAATCCTCCAGTGTATTTCGAGAGGACCAAAATATTTGTTCATTACGTTCCCAAGGGGACACGAATACGTTCGAGATTTTTCGTCTGCGATTTACACAGACCAAGGAGAAAATACAATGGCCAGTACCTTTGCGATAATGAAATGGAACAACGATAAGGCCGTCGAGTTCTTCGCATATTAAACCCGATAAACGACGCGATAACGTGGACTCATTGTTGTACTAAATTACTAATCACAGATCTTGATTGAAAACGTTTCTTGATTGAACAATTGACAGATTCGAAAGTTAATTGATAATTTGTAGGCAATGATATTATATAAAAAACTCAAAGCAGATATGTTACTACCGCGCGCGTTGTGAAGACTCAAATACGACCCAATTGGGTCGTCTTTTATTTAGTCTGTCTCTTTTATGTAAATGGCATTTCGTATCTTTTGTTTCACTTATCTGTCAAAGTCCAATTTTGGATTTGAAAATTGTTCGGAAGAGATTTAAGCCGGAAAATAGTATGAACGTAACAGATCTGTATAAGTAGAATATAATTGTTTGTAGGCAAAACGAGTTGACCTAAAAATATTATATTATGGGCATTAAATTTCCTAACAAACTGTCACCAGCAGTATTTCCGGACCAATACGATCTGCAAATATTCAAGAAGGGAGCGTATTCCCTCTTTAAAAGCCAGCAACGTACCGGCAGCTCTTCTAATGTTGCGAGTGTATAATATATAATAATAATATAGGCGACAGTAGTTGCTTTCCATCAGGAGACCCGTTTGCTCGTTTATTGCCCCCTTATTTTATAAAAAAAATATATGGATTACTATAAGAAGTTGTACCTAAGCCAGGCGCTAGTTAACATTCGTAGTTTTAAAAAATCTCACAAATACGGTTGGTCTAAAATATTTTAGTTGGGCAATTCGGGAATCAGGACGCTGCACGCTAATGTAAAACTTCCTACCTACTTGTAATTTTTATCATGTAGATTCCCTTTTATTTATAACTGCAATTGCTACCTCACACCTCCTGACCACGGAATCTAACTGACGTGATGTGAATAATTAATTTTATTTTCAACTTTACCTTAAAAACAATCCTATAAATAAAAAAAAAGTTTAGCCATAGAGTGCATTAGATGATTAGACTTCCCAGACCAAAATAAAGTTTAGTAAGTGCAGCGGGTAGTAAAATATTGTCTGTGCTTGCATACCACCTCGGGGGTGCGCCGTGTGAATATTTTACTTTGTCGAGACAGTTTTATTTCATACAAATGCGAGTGGATGTTGTTGAATTATTTTATTTTACATATAGATTTTGCGAGCGACTTTCAAAAAAAAATCCCTGGACCCAAATTTTTTTAGCGGTACAAAAGTGCCTACACCTTTCCTTGTGGCATGTGAATATATTTTGTGCCTGAATCTTTCAATAATTTTTGAGTATTTCCTTGCGAAAAGAACTAACCTTCTCTTTAACTTTAATATTTAAATAATAAAGAATACTGCTACAGCATTCTGTCATGACAGTCGTTTCGCAATTCGCGTCCACGCACCCTTGATAAGTCATTGATATTTGTAGGTCTGCCTAAATAATTAATTAATTACTATACTACCGTGACGAATTTTATCAAAATCTATTAAACTTATCTTAAACTTTTGCCAAAATACACCCAAGACTCCGTCTATATTTCCTGAGTTTCGATGGTAACATTTAAATTTTAAAATAATTTTATTTTCTTTCTTATAAGTCATGAACTAATGATTGAACATTTACATTACACCTACCGTTAATTATTGTAGCTATAAGTAATGTTTTATTCTTCTTTTCTACCAAGCTAACTTTAGCTTAAAATCGATTTTCATAAAAATATTAGATAGGTACTTACCTATCTAATATTTTGTAAAAATATCTTGTTTAATTATTAACTACCTAGTACCTATACTTTCTACCTAGTATTTATGCAATAATCTGTACATTTGCTATTTACTTAATGTATTGTTTCATTATTAAATCTAGTAATATGTAGTTAACGTAGTTGGTACCATAGTTATTAATATTAATCTGTATGTAACTCTTTTTGGTAATATATAAATACTTTGGTTACTGTTTGTTGACTCAAATAAAAAAAAAAAAAAAGACGGGTTGCACTCCGGGAGTGCCGGCAGAAGTGAAAACTTGATTATTAACGTTGTGCATTTTTTTACCCATTTTTTATGAAAATCGATTTTTAAAAAAATCGCTTTTTTTAATTAATCGAAACCCTTACAATCGATTAAATTTTTAACCCATCTTTTATGAAAATCGATTTTTTTAATTAATCGAAACCCTTACAATCGATTAAAAAATATCGACAATCGAAAAAAAAACAATCGATTGTTCGATTAATCGATTTCGATGTTACAACACTACTCTCCAACCGTCTTACGGTTTTTCGATCAGCACGAGCATCTGACGCGAGTTTTACAGTTTTTACCCATCCCACAAACGTGCTCAACGCCGCTAAAGAAGTTTTCACTTCAAAAAACATTAGTTTTGCGAATAAAAGCAACAAACGCACAATGTTGCACTTTTGTTTTTATAATATTATTATTATCAGAGTGATAATTAATGTTAGTGCAAACAATTTATTCCATAGATATTTTAAAAATGTGGGTGAAATATCTGCATAATACAGCCTGGGTAAAAATGCTATCTGATATCTATGCGTGGAAATTTTTCCATTTAGTATCAACCTAGTAGAAAATTGGTGTACATAGGTACACGATTTTATGGTTTTTTAGCTATATCCATAGCCTCCCTGGCATCTCATCCTATCTAAAAATTGACGAAATGTTACTGAAAACTGCGCCAGCCGAGCTTTTATTGATTTATTTCACTTTATATTGTCACTATAAAAAAATTGCTATCATATCGTACGGAATGTATAGTAGTCATAATATTATACTTCTATGAGAGATGCCACAACTAAAATTTGTTTCGGCGCTTACCTGCTCTTCTAACAGTTAACTCTATATTATAAGGGGCACATGTAAATAATCAAAAGAGATGATAATACACATCTCTTTTGATATTATAATATATTGTACTATTCAAAACTCTTACCACCTGCCAATCTCGCAATTATTATCGTATTATATTTTGTAACAATATTATTAAACACTTGCCCCTAATAGTAATGCACAACCACAACGTATCGCTATTAAAATCTGCTCATAAACCTATTACGACCATTTTTATCGGTAATGCCTTAATAAAAGTCTCAAGTGTAACCAATATGTGTACGTCGGCTAACTAAACAATAGCGGCCAGTTTCGCTCTACATTTCTACGCGATAAGTTTTTTACGTGGCTATTTTCTTATACAGTTATTGGACTACGTTGCTTTGGATAACACGTATTCCAATTTGCTAATGTGTTGTGTTTTATACTCCAAATTTTATCCTAAACGACTGCAGCCAAAAGCTTTAGCACGTCTTGGTGAGTACTGAAAAATATACTTGCAAGTGTAGGGAATTTAGTTTGTGTCCCCTTTGCTTAAATTAATACTACTAGTGCCATCTGTGCCGAAGTCGAAACGTTAAGGCATTAATCGCAGGGACTTTATGTACGGCCTTTCACAAAAAATAAAACACCCACATCGACACTCGGATCGTGTCTGTACACGAATGTGTGTAAATACTATAAACGCACACAGGCAACGCGTAGTCTCTACAAAAGCTTCAGCCGTTCCCCGCGAGATGGCGCTATTTCGGAGGTTCGAATCTTGTGTTGCCGTTGTCTCTGTAACACGGTACAACCTACTACATCACCTCACTTGTGTTTTGTAGACAAAAATATCTTTCTGTCCTTATCCTACTTATGAAACTTATGATTTCGCGTTTGGTAATAATATTCTGTTTTTTATAGGAAACGGTACCTAGCTAAATTATTTCTCATTATTTACTCATTTAGCATGAGTAAATTTTGTACCATGTTTAATTAAAATATTTAAAAAGTAGAGTACGTCTAAGGGCTAGTATGGGATGCGGATAGTATAGAATGACAACCTCGAAGGGTGGCTAGGGTTAACCCTTCACTGCCTCCTACCTTAGTTATATCCCCTCAAATTGTTTGTTGTTTACTAAACATGTTTCCTCTTATTTGTTTTCACCTTACTCTAGAAATTAAGATACGGATTGTTGTGTTTTTCATTAATCCTCATTCATTATTTTATTTATATTATCAGAAATGATGAATTCTTTGCAATATTTTGCTTTATTTTCGTAGAATTTGTTAAAGGTGTTTTAGTAATAAATTAGTTTTAACGTTATACAAAGTTTTCACTTTAGTTGAAATACTGGGTATGTAACTATGTACTACGGATGTATCTATTTTAGGTTAGTTAATACTTAATTTCGATAAAAACACTTTTCTTCTGATATTTAGCAAATTTAGTTATATCACAAATTAACAATAATACCTACAATAATATTATAATAAAGACCAGCTATATGTAGCTACTAATACAGTTCTAACATTTCTTTTATTAAAGTTAAAATTAGACTTTAATAAGCACCAATAATAGAATAGACTTAAAATATCCTTACACACTCCAACTACACTTTTACGAGCTTTTACAACTTAACGATCTGTATCTCTACAATTGGTACTTACCAACTCTACCTCACAGCTTCAACCGTAAACACTGCTCTGCGTCTGCATCCCATGCTGGTACTCTACATGGTAAAAGCTTGCAAAATTGCAATCGGCAAAAAATAGCATTTATACTAGAAAAATAGGTCTGAATTTAGGCTGGATTTAAATTCTGAATCTTGTATTTCGCTTTTAGAGCAAAAATGATTTTTTTGTGTAAAACATTTTTTTCTAATCATAATCGTTAATTTCATATTATATTCATAACTAAAAATTTTCAATTATAATCTAATAATAGTATTATATTCATTGATAATAAATACTATTTCTTACATTACGGTAAGGCTTTTGTGCTCCAAGAATATACTAGGTTATTAACTTTCTAGCTCTTTAATTTATTCATAATTATCATAATTTTGTGATAGTGAAGTCGTGAGTTATGAACGAACTCCCCGGTCCCGTTGTCTCGTCTGCTGCGAAATAAATTAAGATGAGAATGGCCCACCTGTCTACGTTAATTAATCTATGTAGACAATTATTAAAACCTGCTTAGACTAATCTTGAGGTATTTATTCTCTTATTTATTATAAGAAGATGGCCATGTATAAACAACAATATGTAGGTAATACAGTATTCAATTTAAAGTGTATTTTGTTGTGTATAGTTTATATTAATGTAATAAATAATTAATATTATACACGCGAAAAACATACCATCCTCATCACCTTGATGAGTGGCAGTCTTCCACAGTGCGTTTTTCGCGTAACTTTCTGCCGCGCACTGTAAAACTCTGGAAAGAACTGTCACCAGCAGTATTTCCGGACCTATACGACCTGCAAACCTTCAAGAAAAGAGCGTATTCCCTCTTAAAAGGCCAGCAACGCACCTGCAGCTCTTCTGATGTTGCGAGTGTCCATGGGCGACGGTAGTTGCTTACCATCAGGTGACCCGTTTGATCCTAACTGTGCTGTTTTTTCATGTGTTCTTATCATTTTTACAAAACCTTTTTTAAAAGATATGATTAATGTTGTTGACTCCTTTTATTTCATTGCAAAAATATATTAAGCATTCATTTTTATGCTTATAAAATTTGCAACCACTTAATTTATTGGCTGCGCTTTAGTGTTACAAAATAAAATAAAAATAAAGTAAAATTATTTTTATCTTAATAAGGGCATTTTGTTTTATTTCCATGTTTCAGAAGTATAAAATATTACTCAGCTGAACAAAGAGACTTTTTTTATTTTACAAGGATCGAGAATATAATTATGATTACTTTTTGTGATGCATCCTGTTTGCTAGATAGCGTTAATTAATTACTTCTGTTTTAAAATAAACACTGCAATTGTTAAATAATTCAGTAAATAAACATTTATTTTTAAATTAAAAATGTTTGTCATCAAAAACACAGAGTTTTTAATGGTAAGATTTTCATGAAGAGTAATTTTGTCTTATCAAAATATTAATAAAGGATTAATATGAAATTTCAAAGGGCAAGAACTTAACCCTTGTCTGGGTATCGCTTTCCAATCTTGTCGCTAGTATAAAAGTCAAGAGTGTTCAAATAATCAGCTGTTCAGTCAGAATTTTGTTCAATAGTAGACGAAACTACATAAAATGTTCAAAAAGAAGAAACCTCTAGGGCAATAAATAAAGTATTGTATATTTTTGCCTATTTAAAATTTGTCATTTGAGATAGCTTAATAAGTACGAGTTTTGCCAAAAGCATGCGTGAATTAAGTGTAGCAAGATAATATGTCTGGTACTGTATTTTTACTATTTGGCTATTGATATTCTTGTCGTGTATTTACTTTACACAACAAGAATATCAATAGCCAAATATTTATTTTGTTTCCTGTTTGAATAATTAAAAAGGCGGTACTCGAGACCGAAGTTGCGAATCTGCAAGTAAATTTAAAGTCCCCGATGGAGGGTTAATATCTGTAGACGGAAAGTTCTGGAGTCCAAGTTTTACCGTCGTCGCTCCACGGGTGGGGAACCAATATCCCCACACCCCACTCATCTAACTTGGACCATTAAGGGTCTTCTATTCCTTCCAATTCCGAATTTGAAACTGATGTGTGACACCACTCAGAGCTTATGTTGTATTAGTATAAGTATTCTTCATGAATACTTTTCTTTCTTTTCTATTCTATTTCTGAAAAAAAAACTTAACCTATATCTTATTGAAGATTTTATTTTGATTGATACAATTTTTACTTCGTACGTCAATTTTGTAACTTGAAATAATTTCACATTAATAATATTATATAGGTTTGACTAGACGTTGCATGAAACTTAGTAACTAAACTAGAATACCTATATTCTTGCCTAAGTTTATAGTAAAGAGCTAGGTGTATACCTACGTCACTGCTGATTATATTAACTTACCCTTTCTATATAATATTATGTAGTTAGGACTTAGGTACCATTACTCTTAGGTACGTGTCCAATATCCACAGTTCTTACTCCATGATCACATTGATATTAAGTAAAACGCTCTACAATTTCATTTCATTTTATTCCACAAATGCATTTTGGATAAAACGTAGAATGAGTGGATATGCGAAAATAAGTTCCGAGTTATTTTGCCTTTGGTCTGAACGAAAATGATCCTTACATACTTGATATAAGGCGTTGTTAGTTGTAAGATGTTTCTGGGCAGGTTCAAGTTGCAGGGCACGTCCGTCCTAGATTGACCAATTCCGACGTCTCGATTAAGCCAAATCACAACAGAGCATTTTCTAGAAGAAAATTCTCCATATTACGAATAACATTCGTCTAGGTGTTAGGTACTATAATACGGTACTACCTAACCTACCTAGGTACTATAATATGGTACCTATACTACCTACCTAACTATGTTAGGTAGGTAGTAAAGGTACTATATTATATGTCTGGTAGCAGTAGAAAAACTAGAGTTTTAGTAAACCCTTGGTTATAATTTCTTTATTTAATAAAATATAGTCTATGTACTTAAAAACTAAATTACTTAGTAGAAATTATTTGATGTGTACTTACGCTATTGTTAATTTTATCGGATTAAAAAAAATGTACCTATCATAGCATGATGCTTAATAATATTCTAAGATTATAATTTAAAAATTCTTATATAATTTAAATTTGAATAACAGGATATAGCCTTCCAGAGCTTTTTAAATAACAGAGCCTTCTTTGTACGACCTTCTTAAATAAATCTTGGTAAAGCTGTTATTTAGTTCTATTTTACATCATTGTGATCATTGATTTTCTCACCTCCGGGCGGAAAACGTCAACTTTCTTCCCGCTGCGCTTACTTACCGATGTTGCCGTTTTTCGCCTCCGTCGATGAGAAAAATAGTATACGCACCATGGGCAGTAAATAAGAAAGCCTCAGATCACATGTGATCTGAGACATTTCTTATTTTCCTGCCCTAGGTGCGTAATGTACTATTAATTGTCATTGTAAAAAATAATATAAAAAATTGGTACTATTTTATCCCCATTTCAATGAAAATAATTTGGAACGGATTTAGGTTAATCATCTAACAAGTATCTTGTAGTTAAGACAGGTATATAATATATTATACTAGGTATATAACACTGCTTTGTTCTTAATTATAATATTATATAGTTAGAAACTTAAATGAGCACCTGCCGTATTAATCTAGATTCTAGATTTAGACTAACAAAATTATGATAAAATCCTAGCAGCTGCATGTCTGGTTCATGGTTGCATATGTCTGGTATATTTATAATTTTTATTGTACTTCCATACTAATATAACGAATGCGAAAGTGTGTCTGTCAGTAACCTGTCCAGTGTCCACCACTAATGAATCCGCTGAGCCGATTTGCATGAAATTTAAAATCATATAGAGTCTAGGGCAGGGGTCACCAAATGGCGGACCGCGGTCCGCATCCGGACCGCCGACCCATTGTGTGCGGACCAAGCATATTCGAAGATGAACTTCGTTAAAATTAATTTCGGTCTCGACATACTGATGAACATGTAGCACCAAAAATTGTCACTTTTCTCATTGATACCTTTGTAATTTCCGTAATTAAGTACATTTGTTTTTTTTTTAATGTGCGGACCGCGAAGGTCATTTTATTTCCTAAAAACGGACCTCGAGCGAAACTAATTGGTGACCCCTGGTCTAGGGAAAGAAATAAGGACATTAATTATTTGTACAGAAGGATTTGATAGATTTGTCACTTAAAAATATCCTACATTTGTCAATGTCGTGAACAAAGTACGGTGAATTAGATAGTTGAGTAATAATAATAAAACTGCACCACATTTACATGTGAGTTTGATGATGTTTAAACTTTAAAATTATGCTGTTAAGTAAATTGATTAGTAATAATTAACATAAGTTTTATAGGTACTAAACAGTAAAAAAGTAATTTAATTTTAAGTTATGGCAAATAAAACATTTGTAAAGGTCCTTCTAAATTCAATGGATTGAAGTTTAATTACATAGTTCCACCTTTCTATTGCTGAAATATTATAGAACTTATTTTTATAGAACTTATTTTATTATGAATTCATAGATGTTTAATGATATGAGATGTTGAGGTGAAAATCAATGGCTCCACTTGCGGTCTTTTTGATATTTTAGGTGTTTATGGTGAATAACATTACTATATTCTTAGAATTTTCTATCAAATATAGAAAGTGCCATTTCTAAAGTTTTGAAATTGTCGCTTTATTTTATAGCATTTAATATATTATGAACATATTTTTAGTATGTACGAGATGAGATTTTTAAATGAGAACATTATTTGATGCATCTGGTATACTATCTGTAGATGGTCTTGATAACGAAAATTTAGTACATTTGTACGCTGAAACACTTGTTTACATATAAATTAGTACTCAGAAACAAAATATATTTACTTCAAATGGTGCGAATAAGGAAATGGCTTGTAAAGATGCACAATTCTGAAACTCTTCATAGCCCTTCTTCGATACTGATATCATTGGCTGATACAAACATAAATATGCAACATAAATCTCGGAATATCGTAGATAAAACTTCAGCAGCTGTAGACATCTGAAAAAATAGTATTTTGCTCTAATATTATTCGCAATAATAATTTATCGCTATTAATAAATTGTCTCTCCCAGAGCAGTTTATATGAGCCTATCAGACATTTTATGTCGTCGCTACGATATCGTCTCGTTGTCGTGGCTGCTTCAGCTTATTGTAGGCGTCCTCTGCTGGATCAGGTCTTGCTATCTTGTTCTCAATTTTGCAACAAAGCTATTTGATAAATACGGTATGAAATACATTATATAAAATTTTGTAAAAAGTCATACATTTTACATCCCGATATCGTACCGTCATGGGCACTGAAATATCGAATCGTTGTATGTAAAAACATAAAACGTTTCTTTTTACGGGTAAAGGATGATAGTGATGAAAATGTTAACTTTGCCGAATGTCTCAACGATATTAGCAAATTCCTAATCTAATTAATTAAACTAATCTATAGTTGTCTGCAGGTTAGACGAGGATTCTCTAGTCTCTACAATTATTTCAAGTATACGCTTTCAGAGAATACAGAAAATGAAGCTTATTCTGAAATTCAGAATAAGCAAAATTCGTAAATTATCTTTGAAGAATTAGTAAAAAGGTCAATGGTGTCTTTAGTCCCTTTTCTAATTTGTAAAAATATTTTCTAAATATGTAATGCAAAAGTAAAACAGTTACTGATATTGAACTTATTTATGTAAATACTGGTTTACAAAAATATACCCACGATCGTCTTTATTAAACAGTGAAATATAAAATAATGCTAACATTATCAGATTATGCTACTTGATTCGGTCAACTAAAAATCGGTGCCAACGATTTTTATCGTAACATTTGACCGCTACTCGGAATCGTTTACCGTTAATGCGCATAAAAACTAAAAAACTGCATGCAACTTAAAATGTTAAAATAAGAAAACATCTTAAAAATAAAATAAAAAAATTAATGAAAAATATAGCATGCTTGAATATAAATGAGAAGATTAAGATAAAAAATATGTAACGGAAATAGAATTGGTAACTTTTTGAGGCGTGTCTGGTTCGTTTAGGAGCGAGTCGAGGGCTCATGCAAAATGTATGGGGCTCGTTTCGTGAAATTTGTATCAGATGGGAATAGTTCGTGCCCCTCCGTTGACAAACTTCATATTTTCTTAAATATATATTTAAGAAAATTGTATTTGCTACGTAAAAATATTGCAGAATATAGAGTGGATATTAATTTATGTGTACTTTGTAGGCTTGAGACAAAATAAGTTTATGAATGGAGATTAGTTTTCATACTTGCCTTCGAAATTTTCTCAAGAGTCTCGAATTTTAGTCTGAGCAAAACAATAGGTATTATTATAGTAGGTACATAGAAAAACTACCTGTAGGTAGGAGAATTTATCTAACAGGTAACAGGCATGATTTCCTTACTTTCACAAAATACATTATAAGGTTTTACTGTTTACATCACACTCAGGCGTTTAGTAAACGTCAGAATGTTTACAGTTAAAAAGGTTCGGTGTAATTTCATTAAGTACAGAAACAACTCCCGTTTATCGTACACATACTTAGTTGTAATTTGACTTAAGAGATGTAAAAGTGGAGAACACCTCTATTATTCCACCTATTTGTTTTATCTCTGGGTTTAAATGAAACAGGAACGTGGAGTAGGTACCTAGCGCCGTGTAGTACGGCTAACATCCACCGCATTATTGCCTCCCTGTATGAGATAAAGAGACTTTATTTTCTCTAGCCTGCAGGTGAAATGCAAAAACTTACCTCCACCATTTAGATAACGGCCCCTTTGTTTGCGAGTTCTTTGGAGATAAAATAAAACAACTAGACGCTTTAGCTCGAGTTTAAGCGGCGAATAAACTCGAAAATAAGAGCGGAATTTATGTAGGTAAAATTTTCAACTCGAATTTGTTATATTTTAATCCTTTAAGCCTCGGTGAGCGTTCAGATTCGATATTCAAAAAGGGCGTCGAACTCCAAGTGTCGTCGAATAATCTCCGAATATTGGCTCCACTTATATTATCTTCGCACTGAACCCTGAAACAGAGATATTGATTTCATTATCATGTTTGTATTGCCTCATATTTTCCTTTTAGGCTTGTTTATCTCGTGGAACATCCAATAAAGTTACACTAGCCTTCGTACACATATATAATAATTGTATTGTATGATGTATCTCCCCTTTATAAGAGATTCTTATGAATTTGTAAAGAATATTTACTCTTAGATCGTATTAAAGTCTGAGATTCTATTTTGGTAGTGTTGATTTAAATAACATCAAACTAAAATTATTGCAAAACTGTAAAACTAAAAGAAGAAAGTCTAAACTTATTTATTTAAGCTTATAAACTTCAAAGCTATAATGATCATAAAATTTTCGTAGTAGGTAGGTACTTAGCATGTCTGCCAAAAATCTTTACCGATTTTTCAGATGCTCCTTCAGTTGTGCATATTAAAATTTGCTTATACTATAAAAAACGTTAAATAAATTTCAAGCGCTACAAAAAGTGCCGCTTACCAAAAATCTGTACGAAATTGGAACCAGACGTTGCAAGTCTGGCGAGGTCACTTACCTATCAACCTTTCTCAGATCCTCGACCCTCAATCCCTGTCTCATCACTCATGACAAAATGTTACTATTTACTAACTTCATTACAGATATTGGGAGACTTAGTTATAATATGTATTCTAAGGTTATTCATGTTTTTATTAAACCTTAAAACAAGATAATATAGTTTAGCCTTTAGAGTTTACACCTTAGGTACTGTAAACCAACTTAACCAATATGAGGTGCAAATTAAAGTTAGGTAAGATTTCGATTACAAACTCAGGTTAAGGTACAAAAATTTAAAACTACTCTTCACTCTTATATTTTGTTTTAGTCGTTGAAAAGTTTATATATTTTAAAATCTCCGTCGGGAAATTTTTCATCCGTAGGCAACCAGTAGAATGGTTTTTGTAAGTGTAACTCATAAATCATAACACATTCCTAATAAGTTTCCACCAATATGCATATTTTTTCCAAGATTTTACATTTACTATATTGTTTCCAATCTTTGTAGGGGAGAGGGGGGCTTGATTTAACGGGGGTAAGTATTAACAAGTCTATTACTACTAAATTAAATGACGATACGGTACGACGTTCAATGTTATAAGTTCGGGCGATGTCGGCGAACGATTTGCGACAATTGAGTTGCTCACCGGCCTCCGCGTTATGAAGTTATTGTACGTCGGTGCAAAAATACACCTAAGCGAACATTTTTACGTCTCGAATTTTTTGATTCATGCTTTAATTATTTGGTTTTGCGATTGCAGATTTTTATAAAATTAATGGTTATTTAGCTTTTAATTACTTTTCCGTTTTATTTTTTTAAATATACCTATAGTTTTTTTTAATAATTAGTTAAGTATATCCAAAAAGGTCCTCGGGGGCTAGTTTTAACAAAAGGAACGGGGTAAGTATTAACCCGTATTACTAGCCAGTTGGAGCTGCCACATCTGTCGAAAGAGGTACGTCGATCACTCTGGCGGCAGCGGTAAACGCTATCGACAGCACCATACCACCGATGTTCATATTTTCGAAGATAGGATTCAATTTTTGTTGCAAACGGTCCACCAGAATCCAAACAGCTCAGGGTGGATGACAGAAAATGAAATTTATGTTATTTGTGAGAAGTTTTTATTGTTATTTGACATTTGTTTGTCAAAAATAAATAAATTATCAATTTAATATTGTTTTGTTTTTTAATTCCATATGATTAAATGAAATTCTAACAAGTTTTGCTAGCGTTAATACTTACCCCGTCACTGTTAATATTTGCCCCCGAAACGGGGCAAGTTTTAACCGCTGACTTTTTTTTTAAATGCGCCTCCCTTCGAATCCAAGTAATTTAGATGAATTTTTAGCTTAGTATATGCAAGTCATATAAATTTCCGTTACTCAGGTATAAAAATAAGAACATGAAGTTTTCAAATTTAGCAGATAAATGACAATATTTAAAATCTGTTAGAACTAGCCCCCCTCTCCCCTACTTATAGTAGGAATATCTACAAGTATCTGCCAAATTAATCTAAACATGATTCTTTCTTTATTTACCTTATGTAAATTCCTGCTCCCCTCTAAATACCAGCCAATGGGGATTTTCACCTAATTATACTTAATGAACATTGAATTACAATGAACAAAATGTACGGTGACTTAACACCGTCATTTGTATGCTAACTACTTGCCGTCGTCAGACCCAACTTAATTAACTTATAGGGACAATATATTCATGTTACTAGCAAATAACAATACTTTGTTATTTGTGTTTCCTCTGAACATGTTTAAAAAATATTTTTATAAAATATGTTGTCCTCTTCAGTTACTTTTTTTCTTCAAAATACCATTATAAGTCGTAGCGTCTTGATTCTATTTATTTTTTGAGCTACTGAAACCAAAAGTTTTTTTTTTCTTCTTTAGCAGTAACTACAATATTATGCCTCTAGTTAGTTCCTAGATACTACTTAAAATCTATATAAATAATATTGATTATAAGTAGGAGCTTGACTGAACTAAAAACAAATTATTAACAATCACACAGAAGGTTGTCTCTTTAAAAATGCGCAACCCATAAAGAGAACTAAACGTTGGTATTATACGCAGCTAGAGAGATTTAAAGGCTTACGTGAAATTAGAAGCCAAATAGGACGAGATAATTACGCCTCCCTTCTGACTCGCATTTGGTTTCTGGTCTTAACAGTAACTGTGCGACGTCATTTACCTAAACTTTTGTTTGCTTTGTTTAAATTTTCTGCCTTTTCTAAATAAAATTCATATACCTACTTATAACTACTATTTTTGTGTAAAAATAATGCTACCAATTTAAATGTCAATTCTTAATATTTTAGTATTAAAACGAAGAAAAAGGAAATATCAAATAAACTTAAATCAAAATTTGGTCTAGAGTTTAAGCCTGTACCTATTTACACTCTACTTTTGTATGGGGTCAATGTGTTGACTTAAATTGTATTTATTATTCACTTAACTGCCTATGATGAAAATAAACAGCTTTATTATTCTGTTAACTCAATAAAAATATAGTGAACTGTCAGAATTGACGATGATTATAAACGTTTTAAAATCCATTTGCCACCCCAAGAATTAATTTATAAACGTGGCATTTGGACGTATTCCCTCTATGCTTTAGCATTAACACGTTTAATGCTTGTTGCGTCATTATTATTTTTTATAAAAAATAACCCACGGACTTCGGAATTTGAACAGCCGACGCTAAAACATACGCTATCTGTTCTAATATTTAACACAATCTATATTAAGGACGTTAATCCTTCAATGCAGTTGCATACAGCGTCGGCCATGTTGTGACCTTTCGAGCGCCCGATATACGCGTCTCGCTCTCTCTCATGCGGAACCCGATATATCCGTCCCTTAGCAACGACTACCCAATTAGGACACCACGCATGCGCTCATCTTCAATGTCAAATCAATCCTGGACTGATGCAACCGGCTACCGAAAGCTACACAATTTTAATGTCCACTGACGTTTTATTGAAACTAATATAATCTGACAGTTTGCTGTCAGTCTAAAGAAACATACTGTCTTGATAGTTTATGGGATGAATATTTATTTCATTTTTTTTGTTACAGGAATAAAATGGCGAGTGCAACTAAGTGGAAGTGTAAGTACACACTTATCATTTTATCAGATGTTTAATCAAACTTGTTCATGCCTATGACCAAGTGACGTCCAATCTAGAAAATATGTTTAAAGTAACTTTAAAAATAAAAACTCAAAAGATTTAAAGATACCGGAAAAGCTATCTTAGTAACCAAGTATTTTAACGATAATCGTTAAGTAAACTTCCTTACTACATTAATTTATCAAGTTAAGTATATAGTTAGTAAAAAAATAGGTATGTTTTGCTTGCTACAATTTTAGTAGAATATCATTGGCTACAATACAATAAGTAAAATTCTTGCTTATAAAATATATTGCATAGGATGACGTCGTGTTGTCTTCGAGAGTAAATAATTTAGTCATAGAACGGAAGCCATATTTTTACGAGTGGCGAGATCGGCTCATTACTATCTTATTACGAACGACGACTCAGGCCTCTATGAGCCGAAACACATCCAATTTCCCGACTTCCCATTTATTGATATTGACTCAATGAAGCTCGGGTGAGGTATACGACCATGGATCGCCGCGACACTAGAAAGGCCTTTTTTATTTTGTTACTTTTTTAATTTATGATTGCATAATTTTTTGTAGACTACACTACAAATATTTATAATAAAATGAAATATTGCAATTTTTAAGCAAGTAAAATAAAAAAATGTATATAGACTACTCAGATTATACTCGTGGTAATTTTTTGACATGGATTGTGCAAACAAAATCCGTGTCAAAAGTTTCTTCCATTTTAATACGAAGAAAAACTGGACTAGGTAAAACGAGTTATAACGTTGAGATTTACCAAGCCTCTTCCAGTACACAGTACAAATATATTTTTGTATCACTTATCATCATTAAATCTAACGCCAAATAAACTCGAGTAGGACGTGACTTGTGAAAAAATTGCCATTTACCTACCGGGTATAGATTTGTAAGCATGAGAGTGTAGGTATAGTATAAATGGTTACTATCACGAAATTGCAGTTTGCTTTTAGTAAAAGATGCATACTATGTATTGTGTTTATACCTATATTTACTGTATCTGTGCTTTGTGAAGATTTTGTTACTTCGATACTTTAAGTCATTTTTTTACCTTTCAAAAATGTTTCATTTCCAAAATCCCTAATAAATCAAATTATGAACTCATAGTTTAGTAATAAACGCTCAAAAATTAGCAAACAATCCTTGAAGGAACTTTTTAATGTTCCGGGAAGCCACGAGGTTAGTAAGGAATCGTCCGCGGTGGTCGTTAAATTTTTTACTATCACAAAAATCTGTCAAGGGCATAGATCGCATTTCAAGTGTTTTGAGTACTGATTCAATGGACCCTGGTTTTTCTAGTGATTTTTTATTATAAGCGTTCGACGTTTAAGATTATAAGCGTTCGACGTTTAGCCCTTTAAAATGTAAGTCGCGTAAAATAATTACTTTAATTAAAGTCGCGTAAAAAAATTACACGCTGAAACTATGTGAAAAATATTCGTGTCCTGCAGGATTTCTGACTGATGGAAAGATGAATTTGAAAGGATCGACCGCTGAAAATATTTTCTAACATATTCAGAATATTTTCTAGAAAGGATAATACGGTTTACCAATACCATAAGACTAGGAAGCTTTTGCCCACATGATCAAGCTTGCGGGAAACTCAAAGCAAATTTTCCTGTAAAAACTAATAAGCGGAAAGTGTTTGGAGATTGAGGGGTTGGCTAACTCATCTCAATCTGCGTCAACTGATTGAGCGCGAAGATTTTAATAAATAAAGTATAAACCTGATTTAAGTTTCTTGGCAGCATAAATTTTTAAGTGGGTCTTTTAGTCAAAATTTTGCTAGAAACTTTGTTTTTTTTTTAAATATTGATGTATTTTTAATTGTTTGTAATAATCGTAGCTATCTAAGACCTTTTTGTTTACCTTTTACCTTATTTACCTAAGTAGTAATTTTGTAGCGTTATATCTCAAAATGACTACGTATTTCGGATACATAAGCAGGTTATGATAATCCGAAACACGTGTAAAGTACGAATTATATTGATATGTGTCCAGGCGTAAAGTTAAAAATGAAATTAATTCCATCTCGCCAAATGGAGCCAATGCGGCCGGGACAAATTTGATACGAAAGGCCGATGTGCATAATATGGTAATGAGATCCCATACCCGATCCCAAACAAACTCGATATTGGTCCCAAAAGAAGATTTGCTGGAGAGATATGTGACCAATATCAAAATTTGTTTACATAATAGACATTGCTTAGGGGAAATTTCCGATATGTATGACAGATTTGGGTTATGTTTACACTTGGTTGACACTTTGGTAATCTAGGATGAGGTTGACAGTGTGTAGTAGGTATGATGGATGGACTTTGTTATATTTAAACTACTCAATAATATTATTTAATAAGTATTCCTACCAAATATCATGGCATATTTTTGCAACTATCTAAATACGTGATAATGATAATATATAATTCTTACAGAGAAATACATTGAACATTAGTAACTTTAGCACTTGTAGGTAGGTACTGACACGTTTAGAAGCCAGCGAGAGCTTTATTAATCTCACAGGTACACCTTCATTGCAAATGGGTGTCATAAAGGCATTAAACTTTATAAAGTCTTCCTCATTTTGTTTTTTAACTAATTCTTCATTTTTTATATTTTGAAAAAAAAAATATACTTTAAATATAAAAATGTGTATTTATAGACTTAAATCCGGTTTTTTTGGTCAGAAAAAGTGATGATCATGTTCTTGCGTAGATACAAAGTAAACAAAATTAAGTGGTAGAGGCCTTGGTTACATAGAATGTATTAGATCAAATAGAATCGAACATCGAACACGCAACTGTCTTTTGTCACGCAAGAAAAGCTCTCATTTATTTTTAGCTCTAGGTAATCGAACCCATTTTCTTCGTCTCGTGAGTCGTGAGTCGTGACTCGTCATTCGAAAATTCGATTATATCTGGATTTCATGTATAGAATCATTCTTTTTATTTTAAAAATCATCTAAACTTTACATTTTATTAGACAGTATAACTGTAGGTTTAAAGTCTTTCATGTAAGTACCTAGGTAACCTGATAGATGTTTGCCGTGCATATTTTATGATATGCAAAACGAATGCAATCTAAATTGTGCCTTTTATTAGCTCGCAAATAGGAGCCTATTAATTAGTGTGTATCAGCACCAGTCGAATTGTAATTCCATTCAAACGAATGAGCATTTGAAATTGGAACCTGTCTGTCAAATTGGAACGAACGGGCCCAATCAGAGATAACCGCGGTGGTCCGACACTGCGGCGTGGGTCATTTGCATGTCAGCGCGGGGCGGGAGGGGAACAACAATGGCGGTGTTTACCTGCGCTGTTTTTCGTCCCGCATATTGAATTGTATAGGCATATTTTTTTGTTTTTTTAGATGGCAGTAATTGGTTATGAATATATTTTTGAAAATAATTTCATAATAAGTATAAATAAATCTTATTAATAAGTTTCTTCGTTATTATCTAAATAATAAATACTTTTGTTTTTTTTTGCTAATATTATGCGTGACTACGATACTAGCGAAAACGAACAAACACCGTTTATTTATAACCACATGATTTATTATACCACTACAAAGAAAGCCCATTAATTTAAATACGTATAAAATCATCCAATAAATCTTAAGCCGTTATTTATTTCGGCTATCAATTAAATTTTATTACGATTGTGCTCTAATACTGTCATAATGGATGTATGACTATTAAATTATTGTATGACGTAACTCCGGTCAACCTGTAGTGTTTACGAATGTCATAAAATGTCATCATTATTTACGAATAAAATCCCGATAAAAATTTATGGTCCATCAAAATGTTTGAGGTCATGTAAAGAAAAGAAGCCGCGGTATATAAAATATATTCCAATTATAGGTCTTGCAATCTACGAGCGCGCGTAGCCTTTATTTGTAGTTGAAAATGTGAATAGACATTTTCGTTAGTGTGCGTACCTGACGGAGCAGTCAGTAGCGAGCGAGCCATGTACGCGTGTATAGATATGGTCACTCACACAACTAAAGGCGCCGCGCGCTCGTAGATTGCAAGATCTGTAAATAGTTTTTATTCTAAGGAAGAAAGACAGTTGGCACTTTGGTTGTAAGTTAACAATATTTTTGGGGTTGTAATATTTTACAATGAGATACAGATTGGTTGTAAATAGTAAATACATAGGTACATAGGAAATACTTACAATATATTATTTTCTTAAATGCAATAAACAATAAACATGACTACCTACTGTGGTAGGTACTGGTACCTACTGAAAACGTATTTTCTCAAGTTTTAGCTACCTTGTATTTGACATTTTGACAACCTCCGTGGCTCAATGGTTAGAGTGTGTGACAACTCAAGCCGGGGGTCGCGGGTTCGAATCCCGCCAACGCGACGGAACAAAAAGTTTTTCAATGTTCCTGGGTCATGGATGTGTATTAAATATGTGTATGATATAATAAAAATCTTAAATATATGTATAGTATAAAAGTATTAAATATATTTCCGTTGTCTGGTACCTGTAACACAAGTCCTTCGGGTACTTAGCTCGGGGCCAGACTGACGTGGTGTGAAGCGTCCATAGATATTATTATTATTATTTCCATGTATGTTACTTGATGTTTCAGCAAAGAAAACAAAAAACAATGTTTATCCTTACCCCAAAACAATTTAAGAACAGTTTAACCTCAGACGAAGATACTTATCTCCAGTTCCTAGTCTTATATAAAGTTGCTAACTTGATAACTTGCTTTATTTTCTCTCTGTTTACTTATCTCGCCACTCAAGCTTACTCTTGCTCGTCGCTCCGAAATTCTGAACAGTTTCTGAAATAAATAAAGTTTAACTTTAATATTGTGAAATAATTTATTGGCGTAAGGTGGCATTTATTTTTTATGGGATGTGTTTCTTGCGCAGCATCAAAAATTATTGTTGAATATTAGGACGTTTCACTTTTAATTTGATATAAAAAATAATATGTTATGTTCAGCTTCAGGCCAATAATAATTTAGGGTTGTTTCGAGCCTACCACAAAATTTTATATCACGTTAATACGAAGTAATAACATATCCAATATCCATGTTGCTGTGTTTGATTTATTTTTTTTCAATTTATAAAGTCACTGGAAAAACAATGGTGTATTAATATTATTTTTAATAAGTCCCATAAATTTAAAAGCCACACCCAAATTTAGTCAGTAATTAGGTACATCACATTGACTTCGAAATTGGAACATTGCAAAGATGAAAGTAGGCGGCGAGCACGCTCATAAAATATATCGATGCCACGTCCATTTAATACAAAATCATGTAAATTACGCAACTTATTACGAGACGTGACAAGTAACGGGAGTGAAAATGTCGGATAACCGTATAAAGCTACATTTACAATGTAAAAGTTTGGTTATTTTCATAAGTAGGTAGTGTTCCCATAGAATTTAAATTGTGAATTAACTGCGATTTTTTTGTATTTTATGTAGATTAACTAATAAAGATGAACCAAAGTATAATTTTGCAAATAAGTGTGTCTGTCTGTATGTCTGTTCCTCTCTCTCCCAAACCTCTTCACACCCAAACCGCGGTATGGAGAATGGAGATACTTTATATTTTGTAAGAAATGCACGGTTCATCATTCATTTAGTAAAAAGTCATTTAGTAAAATATTATATAAATCTACAGGTAGGTAGCAGCTACTCGTGGCTATCTTACGATATTAGTAATTATAATAATAATTGTCATAGAAATTACTGTACTTAAGTATATTTTACTTAAGCGCTTATTCCATTTCACTAAATTTAGAAGTCCTAGCTAGGATCCTAAAACGACGACTAATTAGAAGCTTCTTATTCCACTTGTCCTAATCCTACTAATATTATAAAGGCGAAAGTATGTGAGTTTGTGAGTGTGTATGTTTGTTACTTCTTCACGCTTAAACGGCTGGAGCGATTTCGACAAAATTTTACAATTAGGTAGCTGACATACTGGATTAACACATAGGCTACATTTTTAACCGACTTTCAAAATGGAGGAGGTGTTTTGTTCTTTTTTTTTTAAATTACTTATGTTCAACGATGACTTCGCCGTTTGTGAACCGATTTTCAAAATTTTGCCGTCTTCTACTATAAACTAATAAAAAATTGGACTTCACATAGGCTTAGCTGTTGGCTCAATGAAAATCAAAATAAATAAAAGGCGAAAAAGATGGTTGAAAGAATTTTTGCTCCACGAAAAATTATGAATTATGAACTTTCTGAACTACTTGGAACCAGCAGACTTTAGAAATTACCTACGAATGCTACGAATGCTATAATCTAGATTCTAGAGATTGATGAGCAGTTGCTGTCAATATTTAACAAAAGAAAATTACAAATGAAAATAATATACATATTTCTATCTTATTGCCATGTTTTTATTTTATTTTATTATGTTAAGGGCATGTTTTACCACATCCTGATAAGTGCCGGATATTCTATCCACAACTTAACTTGACAGCTGATAAAGTATGGAGAATCTGTCAAAAAAGTTGTGGATAGCCTATCTGGCACTTTATCAGGAAGTAGTGAAACAGGCCCTTAGTGTTTTAAATTTTTTTTATTAGATTTTATTATGTATTTTTACTTAAAATAAATATAATTTAAGTACATTTTTATTTATGATACGATTATCACCTTATCAAGGCAATACGTATCCCTTTTTTCATAAAAAAGCGTAGATAATGATTAATAGGTTATTTTTTTTTGTTGACTTTAATACAGATTTAGCAGTTCCCACTACAGATAAAAGGTTGAAACCATATTCTGGCAACACTGATTTAGTCAGTTAGAAGCCACACTTTTTCCGATTTAGTACACTAATTAGGATCCTAGCTTCACTTTACTAAATTTAGTCACTAAATCATTTAGAACTTCTAAATTTAGTGAAATGGAATAAGCGCTTTATCTTTTCCTTTATTGTGGTGACATAATCACCCTATTAAAAATAATAACATTTATTATGTTTGACTTAAGGCATTATTTTTACTGTGCCTACTTACCTATATTCAATTGTTTACATTATTTACCTATATTATTGTCTATCTAGGCAAATAGAGAAGTTTTTTATTTTCATTCGAAACCTTCTACTCTTGAACATCTAACTTTCGCACTTGGTGACTAATATTAATGATTACTAGCTTAACTGTAATTAAATGAAGATTTTGACATAAACCCCATACCTACATTATATTGTGTTAAATCCTTTGGATTAAATTGAAGTTTAATCATCATTATTAAATCAAAATCAAAATCAAAATATTTTATTTCCAAATAAGTTAACAAAGTTAACACTTTTAGAACGTCAAGTCTACATGAGGCCTACCACCGGTTCGGGAACTAACCCGGCGAGAAGAACCGGCGTAAGAAACTCGCGCGGGTCCACCTTTTACCAAAAAGGTGGAAAATAACAAAGGTAGCTTAAGCTAATTTACACTAAGTATGTAAGTAAAGTAAGTGAAAATATGGTACATTTATATAGAAGCGACCTATTGTCTGTCAGCTTATTTTTCCCAAGGTGTGCTTTCATTGAGAAAATCAGTTACCTTATAATAAGCCTTAGCGCACAAACGTTCTATTTATTTATTGAAAGATTTTGAACGCTTTCTGGGATTTTATTGAATAGGCGTATACATTGAACTTTGAAAGATTTGCTTACTTTGCTCAGCCTGGTTATTGGCATATCTAGCTTGTGCTTATTCCTAGTGTTAATGTCACTTTTCGTTTTAAAATTATTTACATTTTTTACATTTTTTTTTGTCTAAAGATTCCAGGTGATCTTCTGGTGTCTAACTAAATGTCTCTGAGTGCGGCCGTTTCTGTGCTGACAAACAAAATATTCATACTCTATTGCCTTTTATCACAAATATTTATTGAAAACTATAGCGACACCATTACCTGTTTTTTCTCCTTCCATTGGCAACGGTAATCGCTTTCCATCAGGTGATCCGCTTGTTCATTTATTCAATAAAATAATAAAACAATTGTGAGATTTCTTGCGGATTTATTTCATACCCAGTGATTTCATAATTTCCGTTAAAATTATAATATATCATTTTCACATTTTAATAATTTATAATTTCCATGGCATCTCATTTTAAGCAATTATTACATTGAACGCATCCTATCTTGCAAACAATAAAATTTAATTATAAAAACAAGATAAAATAATAATAATCAACGTTGCTAAGGTAGGTACCTAATGAAAACGTATAATATTAAATATATTTTTTTTACTTATTTGTATTTTTTTCATTTACTCTATAATGTACTTATAATATTAAATTGTTAAAAAATACTTATAAATTATAAATGTATTTTTTTTTTATAATTTATTAATTAGATGTTTATTTGCCTATGCAATAGTTTCTAATTTCTATACAGAAATATAACAGTAAAAGTAAAGCCTACCCCTATGTATAGATACCTAATACCTAGTTACCTATCTAAATTTAATTGAGAAATTTATTTTCCTACCGCATAGATAGCAAAACAAGAAAATTTAGCATTTGATAATTATTTGCCATGAATACATATTACCTGTATTTGGTATTTAAACAGGTTAAAATAAATTCAGTGATAAGTATATCAAGTAAATGTAAGTACCTACTACCTAATTAGGTGGGTTCTACTTCCTTCCATTATCAACAGTCGATATAAAGAAGAATATTTATGATGAAGGTAGAATGTAGGTACTACTATGTATTTTGATAGCAAGTAAAAATAATTGAAAATCGCGAAAATTAACTATAAAAGATACCTTTCATGAGTAAAAATTTGAATAAAAAATGTAACAAAAGTTTCCATTTATTACCTAATCTTTGCAATTTCCATATATTAGTCATATTATTAATATCTAGTATATCCCAAAACCTTCACATTTTGTGATACACTTTACAGAACAACTATCACGCCTTTTGATTTGTGCTTTAACATAGTATTTTTTATTTATAATATGTAGATGTGTTATCATCAGTCAGTCAAGGTGTGACGACAGGAGCCCTCACAAAGCTCGGCTTTTGGCTAGTTTTTTGTTATGAACTTATGACTTAAAAATGAGTTATGTTATGCCTTATGATTTATCAACATTTTAAAATGTAATCCGCCAAACTATGTAACGTGAGATTATTTTGAAAATAAGAGAATTTAAAATATATTTTATCCTACCCACATAATTTATTATTATTTATAATCGCACGCTCAAGTTGTTTTGACACGAAAATACATGAGCTTGAACTCAATATCATTAAAACTTAATCTCTCGATTGTACTTTAAATGGCCGGCATCTCGTGTACAGTCGTGAATATAAATTTTTAACGTAATTACACTCCGACTGAACCGTTTCCAATTTGGGGAAACCAATAAGATTCGCAAATGATTCTGCACAGTTAGCCGTACTTAATGATAATACTCTTTTTAGGTAGATGTAGCCTTTTTATACAGTATCCAAACTTTTAAAAATGAATGTAGAGACTCATGACAAATTTTATAATCAAACTACCCAACTTGTAAAAAAAAAACATCAATACAACAGCTTCTTATAAAAGTTAAAAACCTTAGGTATTCCGTACTGCTTAAAAGAGCACCAGGTATATAAAATGTTTCATAAGACTCAAAGGTAAGGTACATTTCTTTTTATCTTGCAAATGGAAACCTATGATATTGCGCAAGGGACAATATTATAGTTCAGGTGGGTACAGAGGGAGTTAGGGGGACGTGTTTTGTTATTGTGCTTGTTGAGACCACTTCTGACACATTTGTCTAATAAAATTCTTGGATAGATACTATCCTAAATATATAATACTTAATAACGTCCAAATAAACAATAACTTTATAATAATTATTCTTGAGAAATATGTAGAGTTTTAAAGACTCTATGTGACGTAATTTTATTCAAGTCATGTTTGCTTATGGGTGTGAGGTAGGTCTGAGAATCGGAAAACCTCTTGCTGCATCAAAAATGGCATAAAAATGTTTGCCGGGTCAGGTAATAATTGCAGTGTAGTAAGTAGTTATGAATATCGTGCAGACGTTTAAATTACTGACACGATACTTACCTCAGTAAATTATAATAAACTCACAATAATGCTCATTAGAGCCAACATTCTAAGCAACAATGTAATGACTCTATTTCCTACCAATCTGAGTCATCAATCAAATTTATTTCACATATTAAGATAACGTTATGTATCAAACGCGGGCGAACATGTAATAGAATAAGAAACTTGTTTGGGCAACTCTTACTCGGATTATATTTGAACAAATATTCCACGAATGTCGTGTACACAATATAATAAGTCTCCGGCTATCGGACGGAGAGGCTTCGTGTCTCATTCTTTTACGTGATCCTCGAAGGGTGGAAATCTCTTGATATTACGTCGCAAAGGTGGGTTAGGTATTCCCAAACGGTTTGGTTATTTTCTCGTATTGCTACTGTCCATTGTTCGCGATGGAATTGAAAGCCCCCGAGACGAATAAGTCCGGAATGGAACCAGCGCGAGATAATTCCAGGGTTCTGAATTTAAAAACAAAGATAATTCTGGGGTTTGGAATTTAAAATGAAAATAATTCTAGGGTTCTGAATTCAAAAAAGCAAAGTTATTAATTCCATAATGTTATTTTTTTAACACTAGAGTACTATTATATATTCTGAGACATTAGCGACTTTTACATACGTGAACGAAGTATGATATTGCGTAGGTAAACCAACAAATTGATTTATTTGAAAATTGCAAAATTCAACGAAAAGCTCAGCGAAAATTTTATTCAAATGAGGCATTATTATAATTCCTATACAATTATTGCATGAGACACTTAATTTACATATCGTTATTACCACAATAAATATGATTCCAAAAAATGTTTAAATTGGGAACGTGATTATAGTTGTTTCCCAAGTTAAGTGTAGAAATAATATGAACCGTAAGTTATATACATTACTTTACGTTGTTAACTTTGAACCTCCGTTTTTAGTTTTTCTGTATTATTTATGATAATTACGTAAACATGATAATGAAACAATATTTTATGCGTAATGTACATCGTATGTAACATGGCTATAGGCTAAGAAACATATTATTATGAAGGGAGAGCCCAGAGTTGTCTGTTGCTTATCATTTCAGTGGTATTAGTGTTCCTGATAAGTTTATTTATGATGGTGGAAGATAGTGTTCAAAATTCCAAGAACTTTTGTGGAATAATTCGGAAACCAGGTAAGTTTTTGACAAAAAATACTTAGATACTACAACATACAACGTAATTTATGTTACACTAGCGACCCGCCCCGGCGTCGCACGGGTATAAAATATATTATAGCCATTGAAAAAATGATTAAAATCGATAGCCTATGATCCTTCACGTGGTCTACTTCTTATCTGCGCCAAATAACATAAAAATTGCTCCAGTAGTTCGCGAGATAAGCCCTTTTAAATAATTTCCCCCGTTTTTCCACATTCTCCTATTAGTCTTAGCGTGATAAAATATAGACTATAGCCTTCCTCAATAAATGGGCTATCTAACACTGAAAGAATTTTTCAAATCGGACCAGTGATTCCTGAGATTAGCGCGTTCAAGTTAGGTCTTTTAAATGATTTTCCCCGTTTTTTCCATAATTTATTCTATTACTTCGCTCCTATTACTCTGAGCTTGATAAAATATAACCTATAGCCTTCCTCGATAAATGGGCTATCTAACACTGAAAGAATTATCAAAATCCGTTGCGTAGTTTTAAAGATTAAAGGGAACAAAGGGACATGAGGGAAAAAAAGCGACTTTGTTTTATAATAAGTATAGAAGATGCTTATTCAGGTTCAAAATATTTCATGTTTACATTTTTACCTTCAAGACTAAGGTGCCTATTTCGTGGCAGATTTGGGGCTATCAAATTT
This sequence comes from Polyommatus iphigenia, assembly GCA_963422495.1. Lineage (NCBI taxonomy): Eukaryota > Metazoa > Arthropoda > Insecta > Lepidoptera > Lycaenidae > Polyommatus > Polyommatus iphigenia. The sequence goes on from OY730179.1 coordinate 11,198,644, forward strand.
TTCTTCAATGAGGTTGTATTTTCGTCTCGTCATGACATCCACCTAGTTTATGAGAGAGGATTTGTTGTATCAGATGAATACCTATTACCTAATTTGCTTTCTTTTTCCTGTTTGTTTTGATAAAGTATAATATAATATTCTAAGATACACGTGAATGTAAAGATAGGCACCTGCATTATACAATAGGGAAGAAGATAGGGCTGGTACATTATGTTAATTTTGAATAGTCAACTAAAATCTTTACTATAGAAACGATTAATTCGGACAAGTAAATAAAATTAAGATAAACAGATTTAAGATAAGATTGTTTTGTATAATTTATCATTTTATGAGAAAGTCTTAAAATTTATGGTTAGGTTTCATGTTGGGTGAATATTGGTACAGGCGTAATACCTACTGGTGATGTTTATGTTGACGAATAATCCTAGATAAAGATCACATCGAGATAATAGAAAAAATGCCTAAAAGAAAATAGATTTTCCCAATAAAAATAATGTATGGATGTTTATTATAGATAAAAGTTTCGTCTCTTAGCCTGATTGGGTCAATCTGCTGGTTGTTTGGCACAAATTAGGCTTGTATTAGAAAAATTTTGCATGCCTTCGCGACATGGAGGCGCCGAAGCTCATATAGTAATTGATAGTTGAAGACGTTAGTGGAAGAAGTGGTTAACTAACAATTTTAAAATATTAGTTTTATTTGTATAAGGCTTCGTTTCCAGCAGATAATATGTGTTGCGACTTGCGAGGAATGTGTTTTTGAGAACCAATAGAATCGCTTCATTGACGTGAGCTTGCCGTGACCTCGTCGCTCATCGCAGCGATTCTATTGGATCTTAAAACACATTTTTCGCAACACATCTTTGGTGAAAACGCAGCCTGCAAAATATTTGAAATAAAAAAAAGACGGGTTGCACTCCGGGAGTGCCGGCAGAAGTGAAAACTTGATTATTAACGTTGTGCATTATTATTTTTAACCCATTCTTTATGAAAATCCTTTTAAAAAAAATTAAAAAAATTATAATAATAATAAAAAAATAATAAGTAATAATAAAAAAAAAAATTAAAAAAAAAATAAAAAAAATAATAAACGATCGTTTTAATTAATTAATCGAAACCCTTACAATCAATTTTAAAAAAATCGACAATCTAAAAAAAACAATCGATTGTTCGATTAATCGATTTCGATGTTACAACACTACTCTCCAACCGTCCTACGTTTTTTTCTTGGTTTTTCGATCAGCATGAGAATCTGACGCGAGTTTCACAGTTTTTACCCATCCCACAAAAGTGCTCAACGCCGCTAAAGAAGTTTTCACTTCAAAAAATATGGAATCTATGTTTAACTAGATAAATAAACAAGATGATGTAGTAGGTAAGTTACAAGCTGTTTGTTTAATAATTATAAGGGAAAAAATGAGTATTTGCCCTTACGTTATAAAATGTTAGTTATCCGCTTCATCTAGTCATGTCTTCGGTTATCTAGTGGGAGGGCAGGATTTGGACAACACGCCACGCATACTAAAACAAAGGAACGCCTTCGCCATTTACATATTATGAATATAATTTTTCCGTGACTTAGACAATGCAACATTATTTCTTGTTTCCGTTTGGACTATCTGACTATCTAAGGAAGTTGATTGAATATTTTAGTTTATTTAGTTTGGATAAATAAAGGGAACCAGTCAAGTTAACTGAAAAAAAAATTAATTGATTTTATCAAGTCGATAATGCTAAACATGTTCATTTTAATACTAGTCTCTAGCTTATTTGTGGCGATCAAATCTCCAACGATCGTATACGAAAACACACAAACACAAAATAACAAAGCGAATACTCGGAAATATAGGTGATTTATATACAAAACTTACTTCAAAACAACAACAAAATCCTTATTTACGTATATACGCCGTATCTTCCCGAATAAGGGCTTTAAGTTGGGAACAAGCCTGTAATACCCTACTTCGGAGCCTCAAATTTGATTATCATACACTCCCCGAACAGTGAGCCGGCTTCGACGATGTGTCTGATTGTAGGCGCACGTCATTATATTCTTGGAAGTCGGAATTGCCTACAAATTAATTGGATTAAATTTGGTAGGAATGGGTATCTTTGTGGGTATTAATTTTCCTACGAAAGTAGAGATAGAATAATAATTGTAAAGACGATTTTCAAGAAAAAATATTTCAGAATGATTGAAAATATAAATTAAATAAAAAATGTCTTAAATGATTAACCTATTAAAGATTAATGTGCATTATCTAATACGAGTACATATATAAATCTCTTTAAAATTTAGTTTGTTATTATTTTTAGCAATATTCCGCGAAATAAACTTCCACCTTTAAATAAATGAGTGAGTGTGCGCATAGGCATGCGTACAGCACCTCCCTCCTCCCACACTGCCTATGCGTACACTCGCATGCAAGAACTTGCAAACACCACCACCACACAAGCAATAATGTTGGCAAATCCGTGCAAGGCCCCTCACCACCGGTTTGCAGGTTGAAAACCTCGACGCGCGTTTCGCTCCAACACCGGAGCATCCTCAGGATGTGGACTCTACGAACAACGTCCGTCAAGTCACGGACGGACGGACGTTGTTCGTAGAGTCCACATAGGCAGTGTGGGAGGAGGGAGGTGCTGTACGCATGCCTATGCGTACACTCACTCATTTACTTAAAGGTGGAAGTTTATTTCGCGGAATATTGCTAAAAATAATAACAAACTAAATTTTAAGCTATGGATTTCCGCAAAGTAACGCCTGATTCCATTAACTATAAATCTCCTGTCACGATGTTTGTCCGCGATGGATTCCTAAACTACTTCACCGATTTTAATGTTTTTTTTTTAATGTGTGCTTTTTTCCAACTTGAGAGATAGGACAGCTTAGATCTTTAATTATAGTCGCAATTTTATTTTATTGCAAATTATTTGTCTATAATTAATTGACAGTCACAATTATCTGTTAACTCCAAAAGATTCCAACAGATGTCGATACTTTTCGACTGGATTGAGTAAGTAACGGCTACTGGGTACTTTATATATTGATAGGTGCATTTGTTGAATAAATAATAGTAAATTATTACAACCTGAGACTGACGGCGACCATTGTTTGTGCGACGGGATAGCGATCGACGTTGCCATGGTAACATACATATTTAGTCACTTCAATAAAATAATATGGCAAAAACATAATATAACAAACATAAACTTTGCCGGGACAGCTAGTATTATAGTATATTTCTGAAGTCAACAAATATTACGTACGTGGAGAGGGGGGCTAGTACTAACAGATTTTGAATATTGTCATTTATCTTCTTAATTTGAAAACTTTATGTTATTATTTTTATACCCGAGTAACGGAAATTTATATGGCTTGCATATACTTAGCTAAAAATTCATCTAAATTACTTGGATTCGAAGGGAGACGCATCTTTAAAAAAAAAGTCAGCGGTTAATAGTTGCCCCGTTTCGGGGGCAAATATTAACAGTGACGGGGTCTTACCCCGTCACTGTTAATACTTATATTAACGGTAGTATACTTATTAGAATTTCATTTAACCATGGGAGTAAAAAACATAACAATTATTAAGACGATAATTTATTTATTTTTTGACATACAAATGTTATAGAACAATAATAACTTCCGTCAAATAATAATAATTTCCTTTTATGTCATCCACCCTGAGCTGTTTTTAGCCCCTATGGATTCCACTTGCAACAAAAATTGAATCTGATCCTCCGATGTATGAACATCGGTGGATATGGTGTTGCCGGAGTGCCGCCAGAGTGATCGGCGTACCTCCTTCGGCAGATGTGGTAGCTCCAAATTGCTTGTAATACCAAATAATACGGATTAGTACTTACCCCGTTCCTTTTGTTAAAACTAGCCCCCGAGGACCTTTTTGGATATAATTAATTATTATTAAAAAACTATAGGTATATTTAATAAAATAACACGGAAATGTAATTAACAACTAAATAACCATTAATTATATAAAATCTGCAATCGCTAAACCAAATAATTAAAGAATGAATCAAAAAATTCGAGACGTAAAAATGTCCGCTTACCTGTATTTTTGCACCGACGTACAATAACTTCACAACGGGACGGCCGATGGGCAACACACTTGTACCAAATCGTTCGCCGACGTTGCCCGAACTTATAACATTAAACGTCTTACCGTATCGTCATTTAATTTAGTAGCTATAGGCTTGTTAATACTACCCCTGTTAATTCTAGCCCCCCTTTCCCCTACTGCATAAAGTAAAAATCTAATTCTACATGTAAAATACCTACGCAATACTTGATACAGTTTCAGTTGAATAAAATCGAAATGGCGTTTTTAATGAACGGAAACACTTAGCGTTTCTTTGAGAGTAGGTGTTAAAATATCAAAACACTTAGTTAAATGTTAATTTATTGAAATTAAGAGGAGCCGTAAAAGAGTTTGTAAAGAGAGGCGGAATACTGTTCCGATTTTTCTGTCTAATTAGATGTTACACATTACGACCTCAGATTTTGATTTTTTCACATTGCGACTTATAGTCCAAACCACGAGACGAGTGAATATCAATTTCCTATGAATATTTGTGACTCCTTTCGTGATTTAGACCATGAATACAACAATTATCGACCTATTCGGGAATTTATTTTGGATGTCTTTTACTTTGGGTAATCAGGAATAAACAGCTAATTTTATGACGAGAAAATCTCGGATGGAAGATATTTTGACATTTGGCTACTCTTGATCTAGGAGATAAGGCACTCTTACTCGTAAAGCTTACATTTAGACGTATCTTTCTCTTTTACTTCTAACTCCTAAGTGAAAAAGAAAATCTTTTGCCTCACGCAAGTTGCTATATCAGCCCACTACGAAACCGAAGCTTTGTAGGCCGTAGCCTTATCAAATCTCAATTATTAAAAAAACCTACGCACACAAAACACGTTGCCTACAATATTGATAAAGAGTTGTATAGCAACGTTTTCCTATGAAGCGTATCTATGAAATGTGTACATAATTTGGTAGTTTGAAGAGGATGAAGCACACAACGCCGGACACATATGACGTCATAACATCCTCTAAGCAAGAGAGGATGTTATGACGTCTATACGCTATAAAACTATATGTAGGTAGATACGAAATATTCAGCTAAATAGCACTATAGAGATAACGTTACCGACGAATACTAACGTATCATGGCAAACTTTGATAAAAGGAACACAAAATATCAACTACCTGCCAGTATTACGTAGATTAATATATTGTATAGTTATACGAAATAATTGCTTGAAACATTAGATTTAATGTAATAATTAATCACAAGAAAAAACTTTTTCCGAGCAAATAATATGTTTAGAATAATTATTATTATGTAAAATTTTTAATTAAGAGTTTGTAATCACAGCATGGGGCATTAATAAAGCAATTGTTTAAATTTATTGCGTTTTTATGAAAACTAGGTGATGATTTTATACAAGCCATTAAATTAGTTTTATACCAAAACTATTTAGACATAATATGTATAATGTACTTCAAAGTTAGCTGTGATGGTAATTCGTCTTAAGTATTGTCAGTTTTTATGTGCTATGTTTAATGTTATTTTTTCATTACTATTATGACATGCTTGGCAGTTAGCAACTTTTAACAATGTTTAATATTAAGTAATTATTCCAACGTATTCATGGAAAAAAATCACAAAAACACAATTTTAGTTTTCAAATGCTAAATGTTATTGATTAAAGTTGAAATAATAATTTTACCTGAATAAGTAGGTACATAATATTATTACAATGTTTTATTTTGAAAATTAAATAATTAAAAAACCCTGATTAAAAACGACGTACAAGAACTTACCTTAATCACCGACACTGAGAAAATCTTAAAAAATTATAAATTTTAAACTCAATTTAATCAACTTTTAATTCTCACAGAACTATGAATGCATCTGCACTACTGAAATTTAAGCATTCATATTTAAAGGGACCCTTTGCTTGCAAAAAAGGGAAAGCGGACCCCATAGTGTCCCCTCGACTAAAAACTGGGCCAATGGCAGGGGAACAGAAGGGATCAGTTGATTTTTTCTGCCAATCAATACGCGGGGACAATATGGCCGCCGGAGATTCAAAAAAAGAATCGAAAGTTAGAAATCGACGTGGAACGTTTTTTATATGGAAATATTTTAGATGTTTTGCTCTAGTTTTTTTATAGTTTTTATTGTGACTCAAGTTCCTGATTTAAGCGTTAGGGGGAAAAGGATTTTAAAAATGTATTTTGAAACTTAAAACATTAAACTAAGTTTATAAAATTCAGAGGTAGGAACTTGTTACAAATACTTTTTGACTCCTTTGCATGTGGACAAATATAAATACCTACTGGTCTGCAAAAGGAGCTAACGAATTTTTAAATTATTACATTAAGATCAGATTAATTATAATTATAATTGTACAAGCTGTGAAGCGTTACCCACAAACGAACAGCAAATTAATTTTCCGCGTTTTATTGATTTTCATTAGGATACCTTTTGTGATTTGTCGGTATTTTAAGTTCTCTATTATTGTTCAAATGTGTATTCTATTATTGTTAATTAAAAAGATGTTTAGAAATGTTAAGTTGTCATTATTGTCACATTATTACCTAGTACCTACCCCTATTTTTCTACTGGCTAGCACGTTTGTCGGCAGTACAACCTTCTCGTGAGCAGAAGCAATAAGTAGGATAAGAATTATCGCAAACGAAACAGGTTTCGCTCGGTATGCGTAGAATAGGAATAATAAATGAAACATATTATATACCTACTATGCTACCGCTGGTATACGATAATAGGGCCGCCGTATGACATCATCGAAAGATGATCTGAAGAATACTTGTGAATTTGACGTAATCCTAGACTTCGTCAGCATATATAAGAGAATCTCACAAAAACAGTTGTTATAAATGCGAAAGTGTGTCCCTCTTCACACTAAAACGGTTAAACCGATTTAGATAAAATTTGGTAAGGAGAAGCTTTGAGAGACTGGAAAGACAGGAGAGGATAGTTTTGTTGGGGACAAAATAGGTACGGTACTTATCCGCGAGATCAACGAATTTATACTGTACTCGGTGAAACATGGCGGTAGCGGTCATTGACTTCCTGTCAAAAATTTGACATTTTCTATATAAACCGCGATTGACAATGAAGTGTAAGATGTTGTCAATCGCGGCTTTGTATAGAAAATGAAAAGTTTTTGACAGGGAGTCAATGACCGCTACCGCCATGTTTCGCCGAGTACTGTATAGATGCAACGGAGTTGCGGACGTCATCCTGGTCATATAAGGACCCTGAGCCATGTAAGGCCAATCTAACGGGAAAATGCTTGTTATTAGTTTATTAACTAAATAATTAAGAAAACAAATTATCAAGTATTGATCTGTTTCATAAGGTATCATATTATAAATCTCTTTTTAACCTAGCTTCAATAGCCATTCAATAAACTTAAGTTTTGCTAAGCTCTTCCAAATGGCCTTGCAAGGAACACAGCTCCAAACAAGGCCAATGTTATACATCAGTCGTTTAACTTGAAAATAGAGTTACAATTATTTATTTATTTGCTTTTAATAAAACGACATTATAATTTCTTTCAATTAAGCAACACATTAAATGCTCAATATATTTTTATATCATCTAAAAAAACTGTAATGAACATTGCTTGAACATCATCTTATAACTAAGAATATATAAATGGAAATTCTTTAAAAATAGTAGCAATGAGTATCACATTGACACCTTATAACTAATTGCCAATGCGTTTTATAATACAATCAAATTTTTTTTAAATCTAAAATGGCCTTCTTATGGGCCCGTTCTTTAAAAGGCCAAAATGTTCAATATGCGTGTATAAGTTTAATAATCCTAATAAGTAAAGATGTTTTAAAAAACAACATTATTTTAATTGCTACGGTACGCATTTATAACTAATGTAGTAGAAGGAAAATGTCTTTACATGACGATAACTGCGACTTTTTGATATTATTCATCTTCAAAGGAACATGGCCTTACATGGCTCAGAGTCTTTAAATTAAAAGTAATCCCTATTTGCTTTTGTCACGATTCACGGCAATGCGCGTGAACGACTGGACCGACTTTGATAAAATTTGGCACAGAAATAGAGTAGAGAGTGTCATAGGCTACTTTTTATTGCCCAAGAAAATGCCAGTCTGTCTCGTGGGATGTCACAGTACACCATAGTAATAAAGGCCTCTCATAGAAAACAAGCAATGGAACAGCAAAAAATGGAAAGGGCGTAAGTGACAAAATGGTTTTTGTCGCGTAATTTAAAAACCATAAATACATTTCATATAAGCTATGGGCAAATTAAAGTGTATGCTTGAACCAATCTATGTACAAATTTTGGAAGCTTAAATCACTCTTCTCTGTTGGCAAAATAGGAATCTCTTTTTTTACAGAGGTCTTTTTGATTGATTAGTCTGTGTTATAAAAGTTGACCAATCGTGTTATGCTATGGGTAATTCAAAGATATGATGAATACTGACAATGAACTTTAATTTCTTAGCTTTAGTCATTGCTGAGAAAAATTGATATCGCTACAGCCAAATTATCAAGGCGTCGCCTTAAAGTGTGCCTAAAATCGAAACCCATCCAGTAGTTTCAATGTGACGATCCTGCACCATAGAAGGCCACGTTCCTTTGAAGGCCAACTATTAAAAAGTCGTAGTTATCGATTATCGTCATGGTAAGACATATTCCTTTTACTACACACTTAGATCCATCAAACTTAAGGCCACAAACGCGGCGGCGTGTGGATCGCGCCGCAATTGTGGCAGTGAGATCTCACTGTTTGTAGACTTTAGCTGTCGAGGCTACAATTGTAATTTCCGCACCCTGAAAAACTTTAGTTTTTGGTTACATAACCTATATCTATCTCACATTTTATTACAGGGCATTGTCGTATAGGGATATGTGTATGGTACTAATGAAAGAAAATCTACTTATGCCTCGATTTAAGTTAAAATATTGGTAATGGTCCTAGAAAGGCCGGTGGTTCTTTATAAGGCCCAACCAAAGATTTGATAGTTGGCCTTGCTAGGGAACATGAACTTTACAAGGAACATCTAAAAATCATTAACACATAAACAGTACTTTTTAGTTATAAATGCGTACCGTAACAATTAAAATAATGCTGTTTTTATAACATCTTTACTTATTAGGATTATTAAACTTATACATGCTTGAACATTTTGGTCTTATAAAGAACGGGCCCATAAGAAGGCCATTTTAAATTTAAAAAAAATTGATTGCATTATAAAACGCATTGGCAATTATTTATAAGGTGTCAATGTTATACAGGATACTCATTACTACTATTTTTAAAGAATTTCCATTAATATATTCTTAGTTATAAGATGATGTTCAAGCAAAATTCGTTATAGTTTTTTAGACGTTAGAAATATATTGAGCATTTAATGTGTTGCTTAATTGAAAGAAATTATAATGTTGTTTTAGTAAAAGCAGATAAAAAAATAATTGTAACTCTATTTTCAAGTTAAACGACTGATGAATAATATTGGCCTTGTTTGGAGCTGTGTTCCTTGCAAGGCCATTTGGAAGAGCTTAACAAAACTTAAGTTTATTAAATGGCTATTGAAGCTAGGTCAAAAAGAGATTTATAATACAAATTAAATTAAATATTTATAAAACAAAGCATTACTTGATAATTTGTTTTCTTAATTTATTTAGTTAATAAACGAATAATAAGCATTTTCCCGTTAGGGTGGCCTTACATGGTTCATTGTCCTTGTATTGAATATCTACACAAAGAGTCAAATTAATATTTATAGTATTCTAGTAATAAAATGTAGGAAATATTATATTAAAATATAGGAAACATTTGTTTATAAGTGATCAATAATAATTATTATTAATGGTCACTTATAAACAAAAGATTCACAGAAGTCTAATTACCTTAAAGAAAGTTATTTGAAATTATTTGGTTAACTTGAGGAATGCACCTAATGTTACTTGGTATCAGTCGTTGTATTCATATCACGCATTAGCTACTAATACCAAACTAAACGAATTTACATGCGATGTTCAAAGTCACTTTTGGTGGTCTATCATCAAACTCGGTGCAAAGTTAGGAATACTAAACTATGGCTAAGTACATATTTTTATTCCTAGCTACAGCACAGAAATCGTAAATAAACAAAATTCGAAGAAATTACTTATTTTTTCAGTATGATTTTCTGTGCAGATAGATAAAGTTATAGAATGGAAAACAGGTAAAAAACAAAATATTTTAGGAAAATTAAACCTCATAAGTAAAAGTATACGGATCAAAATAATAATTTTACTGAAAAATCAAATATTAGTTTATTTAGAATATTAGTTAATTCTAAATATAAAATCTTTTAAAAAGCTTATATTATCATAACAATAGTTGCAATTGGAGGGAGATATAAAGTAAAATTAGAAATATGAGAAAATACTAAGGCAAAAGAAAATACATTCTGATGGCGCGCGCCATGCAGATTGTATGTAAGCCGCAGACTCGATCACACAAAAAGTGTGACGTGTGCGATCTCCCTAAATGAAAACTAAAGCAAAGTAACAAAGCTCTTACTCTTGGACCAAAAGACGTCCTCGTTCGTCCTGCCTATTTATATTTCTACAAAATGTTCGGGTGAATTTTGGCCTCATCTGGGAATAGAGGCAAAACAAATCTCATTTTCCAAGGCCGTTGACATCACAAACTCGTGGCTTAAAAATCATATAGACCCAAGGCACTAGATAATATTTTCATCATTTCACTTAATTTGACTAAAGATTCCAATACAATTATGTCTACTCTTAACATTCTGCTTCCAAACTAACACAATTATCATTATCAAGATCGTAAAATATTGATACTTGAAAGTTTTCAAGTATCAAGACAGCGCACGCCATCTGTTGTAATCGCAACATTTACATTTGTATACTCAACACCCACAGACACACTTCACTATATTTACTACGCCCGTGTACAACGTAGAAGCTCTCAATGTGTTCGTTAGTGTAAAGACTGTAAGAATACGCGCACGCTAGTGTGAGTGCCTTCGACTCGGCAAACAAAAGTTGAAAGGTGGCTCAAACTTACAGAACGATGTACGTAGCGACATCTAGTAAGGAAATGTGAAATTGCAAGACTCCGGTTTCGAAGCATAGCGTCGTACCTAAAAATTGTAGAGAATAATAGTTAGTAGATATTTTTCACTTTGAACTTTGAAGTAAATAATACTGTAATATCGAATTACGAGTTTCAAATAAAAATCATAAAAATAATATTCAAACAAACGAACATTATTAAAGACTTTAAAATAAAATACTTGGTCAAAATCACAGGATTTTTTTAAAGATTTTAAGATATGAAGTATATATTTTTTTAATTCAAATATACAGGGTGCAATTAAACCTTCCTGCCAAAATTTTTTCAGGGCTTAGGTATCATTAGGAGAGTCCATTTAACCAAAAAAAAATTGGGTGTTATTTTTTTTTCAATGACATATTTTATCCCATTTAAAATCGTTGCAGAACGGTCACTACGCGGCGCGGGCGAATGAGAGGGGGTGCGCGGGATGAGGCATATCATGCGCGGCCGACGCATCGTGTCCATTAATTGTAGTGTTTTTGACGTGACAACGTCTTATAATTCGATGGAGCCGGCTGCACGCACGAAAAAACATAACTCATGCGGCGTTACCTCGCTCTGATGCGTTCCATTTAAGGCTTGAAGTGCAAGCGAGAGCGCGGAACGAGCGACAAAGAGGCACGTTGTCACGTTCAACTATCGCCAGTAAACCGACTTTACAGACAACCGTTTTTTAGGATAACTTTCGGAAGCTGTTTTTCAACATTTTAGTACTGAGTGACTATGAAAGAAAAAATACGTGTATTTTTATTTTTAACAAGGATCAATATATCAAAATTTGGCAGGAAGGTTTAATTGCACCCTGAATTATGTACTTAATTTATTAGTGTTATGTCATTTTAAGTGTTGGACTATCTAGTTTTTAGGTTTCCGTACCCATAGAGCAAAAACGGGACCATATTACTAAGACTTCAATGTCTGCCCGTCTGTCTGTATGTTTGTCTCCAGGCTGTATCTCAAGAACCACTATAGCTACACTTCTGAAATTTTCATAGGTTCTATAATTATTATATCTGTTGCCGTTATAGCTACAAATACTAAAAACAAAATAAGTATGCTACTTTTTGCTCGATATTAACAACGGCAGTTGGTAGGCACTTGAAATATTCACAATATGCTCAGTTAAATTCGTAATTTAATAATAAAATTAAAATAAACTAAATTATTAAGCGGGTCTCCCATATAAAAGAAATTTTTGCCTATTTTTACTCTAAAACGGTACTAAACTCTTCGTGCGCGAGTCCAACTCTCACTTGACCGATTTTTTCATAATAATATACCTATATTGCTTCGGATTTCATTATTTCATAGTGGTGATTTCATATCGTTGGAGGAAACTATAGGAAATGCTAAAAATCTAGGTTTTTTCATGAATAATTTATAAATGACGAGTTTTTTCCCGCGGCTTCGCTCGCGTTAAGAAGTATTATTATGTACAAACTTTCATCCCCTATTTTAACCCCTTGGGGGTAGAATTGATCAATCAAAAAATTCTTTCTTAGCGGATGCCTATTGCCTATGCATATACCTACATGCCAAATTTTAGCCCGATCCGTCCAGTGGTTTGGGCTGTGCGTTGATAGATCACCATGTCAGGCAGTCACCTTTGAGTTTTATATAATTACATAGATTGAAAATTAATTAAAATCTGTTTGAAATTTGGCAATAATATTATAAATAAAAAGCAATATGATATTATCATAAGTAAAAAACAACGAACAAAAATAGTTCGACCTTTTTGTGTGGAGCGTGGCATACCTAAAGTTTGCAAGTACTTCAAATGCCATATTTTCGTGTACACCTATGAAACATACCTACGTCAATCGACAGAGAAAATAATTACAAACAACAAAATATACTCTTCGACAAAATGACGTAAATGATAAACTTTTTGAAATGTTTCAGGTTGTATAATATCGGAAATAAAATTATTTTACATTTTCAGACTGAAATAACTCAGAAAGTATAATATCATTTACGACATTTTATCACAGAGTATTAATAATTATTGTTTGTACATACATCTTCTTTATCGATTAGCGTATGTTTCATAGGTGTACATCAAAAAACGACATTTTATATGCTAATAAGGTTCGTTGTTCTTTCGTTCAGTCTTTGCGAGTAAAATAATATAATATTAGTACTGTGGTTGTAAAGTTCAGTTGCGCTCTTATTCAGTTCGACCGTCCGAGCTTAAAATAAAATGTTATCACGACAAAGTCAAGTCCTCGACAGAGGTTTAGCTGAATTTGGTTAAGCTGTATTATTGATAAACTTTTCTTTCAGACTTTTTTTTAAATTATAATGTCTATATCTTGTACTATTATCTATTCTGTGTCTATAATAATGAAATATTCCAAAGAGGAAAGGTATGTTTTGCGTCCAATAGGCTTCGAAATTACTGGACCAACTTTAATTATATTCGATATAGATATAGAGTAAATACGTGGGAGAGCCATGCTTCGGCACGAATGGGCCGGCTCGACCGGAGAAATATCACGTTCTCACAGGAAACTGGCGTGAAACAGCGCTTGCGCTGTGTTTCGCCGAGTGAGTGAGTTTACCGGAGGCCCAATCCCCTACCCTATTCCCTACCCTTCCCATCCCTACCCTCCCCTATTACCCTATTCCCTCTTAAAAGGAAGGCAACGCACCTGCAGGTCTTCTGATGCTGCGAGTGTCAATGGGTGACGGAAGTTGCTTTCCATCAGGTGACCCGTTTGCTCGTTTGCCCCCTTATTTCATAAAAAAAAAAGATTACGATGACCACGATAAAATGTACGGTTTCCACGTAATTATATTTTTATAATACCACTTTATTAATTCTAAATCTAGATATAAGAGCAACCTAATTTTGTACTTTTATTAGTACTTTACGCATCATTATTTTATTTTATCAGTATAATTATTTCATAATTCAAATTAAACTCGTAATGAGACATTAAACGAGGTTATAGTCGATTGTCAAGTCATAATCGTTTAATTTTATTGGTAAATAAATTGAAAATAATTTGTTTTTTAACCAAATTCTGTATCCTTTAAGCTAATATCGAAAAAGTAATTTGAATAAAATTCAAGACCATTTGATTAAGTTATTCGTATTTAAAACGAGAATCATGATAACATCATACATCAAGGTCAACGGAGGCAATTGCCATATAAAATACACTAATAAGTTATCACACAAAAAACGAAACAATAGAATCTTTTGTAGATAAAAGATACGAAAACAAAATTAGCAAAAAATTATAATATTTTAAATTTTTTGATCATCATTGATTGTAAAAAATGCAAGACAAACAAAAAATATTAAAATTAATTTAAAGTCTAACCCAGCAGAGAAATATCATTAAATTGTATTATTTTTTGTTTTATTTAAAAATTAAAAATCTTTAAAAAAAATCACGGTCACACCTCGTTACTTTCAATGGCCTACTTATTTATTGCGTGGAATAAAATTTAAATTTAAAGCTACTGGTCGTTTTAAATTCAAGAATAGATGTTGATAATCGAATATTAAATGTTATGGTACCAATAAATATTTGCTGATCTAAAGTGTTATCAGTACGTTGCCGAGTTGCTGGTAATTATATAAATAAAAAAAGGGAATAGTTTAGTAATTAGTACTTAATGATTTAAATGCAGATAAAGTGTTTTTGTCATTAATTAATTTATAGTTCCAGAAGTTGTCATATTTTATGACACAAACAAACGGATGGCTGTATTGATTTTCATATATTTTTAGCTCTACATGCTTATCCACTTAGCAACGCAATAATTGAAAGTGCGACGTAGAAATTCCACGAATTGATTTGAATAAATTTGCAATTTGAAGGTCAACTATAGGATTCGTTTTTTTAAGCTAAAACCCCCGAATTTCGCAGATTGGTTCATTGACATTTGTATTGCACGAAGGGTGCTCTATCCCCTTTATTTGTTCACATCAGAGAGGGAGAGATGCCATTGTCGTCGCCATAGCAGGTGGCAGTTGAACTTTGAAGGTCGAAAAACGCTATGATAGCTTTTGCTCTACTTGCAAAGAGTAATGCTTCCTGTATGTGAATTTATTGCATATTCAAATTACTCACCTGCCGATATGGGTAATGTCTTAATATCGGTGCTTTTTGATCCTGAGGTCACCTGCCAGTGCTAGAAGCCTATGGTTTAATTATTATTTAAATTACCTAGTACCTAATTAATTACTGTCATTAGTATTTGATGCTATCTTTTATCGCTATATCGTTAGCGGTTAGTCTCAATGACCTGCCTGCTACTGTATTTATTATTATCACCATCATCATTATCATGAGCATATTATAAGAACATTAAAAATCGAATGAACTATTTTCATAGAAAACAATTAAGAACGAAATTGTACAGTCAGCGAAAAAAAATTTTACACCCTGATTTAAATCTAATTTTTTACTCATTCACTGATTTTTTGATTTAGTAATTTATCATTTTGTTTCTACACAGGAGTTAGAGTAAAAGTTCCTAGAACAATTTTTTTATTACCTACTTTCAAGCCAATTTTTCGTGAGTAGGTAGGTAATACTTATTCATTTTGATAACACGAACATCTCGAAAGTGGTAGCTAAGTGCTAAAAGAGATAGAAAGGATTTAATATTTCGATTTCATGGTCCTAAAATATGGATTGTTCTATTTATAGGACAACGTTAGATACTCTTAAAATATTATATAACTATTAACCTATCAATATACAAAAAATCAGCTGGTTAGGATTCCGTTTTAGGGTTCTGTAATTAACAAGTTCTCGTTCACTACGGAACCCTAAGAGAGAAATTTTTTGCAGAGGAAATTGTTGTTCGTCTTATCAAAATGAAGCTTTTCACGAAAAATTTGCTTGATAGTAATAAAAAAATTGTTCTAGGGAACCCGTACTCGGTACTATTACACTAGGAAGCTAGTTTATTTTATCACAGGAGCCTGTCATAGGGACCACCCACAACGTTTATCTAAGTATTTAACGATATCTACGCAATACCTATCTTACCGTTTGTAAGATAAGCATACATGAATATTCATAATATTATTTGTAGGTAGCTGAAAATGAAAACTTTCCAATTGAAAACTTTTTCTATTTCCATTTGTACGTTAATTCAAATGCGATTACAAAAGAAAAATATAATTAGAGATTTGTTGATATTATATTATGTGCCATAGGCGAGACGAGAAGCCCAGTCTTGGTATTAACTGACCCTTAGTTTAAGATCTACTGCGTCTGCGAAGTATCAATGAAATTTAAATTATAATAATAAAGATAGGCCACTATTTAACGATAAGCCACATCTGTCTTTTTTGTTTAAAAAATAGACTTTTAAAGTAAAAATTTAGGTCAGTGTTACATGCTTAGTATGTCAAGTCAGGAGATGGGAAGACGACTTGAAACAGACAGCGGGACGTATGTGAAGCTAGCATGACAAAGTGAGCAAAATAACTCGGGATTGGGTTATTAATTAGGTGCTAATTGAGTGCTATTTTGGTGCAAAAACCGCAAATTTAGTGCTCCTCAAAATTCGGAATAAATGCTAATACTGCTACCTTCACGTGAAGCTAGCAGTGTACATAACCAAAAACCTTTAAAATGATGATATAGCTTCGTAATAAATACTTAGCTAATAAGTGCTCATTAAGTGCTCTTTCAGTGCACAAACCGCGAATTTAGTGCTCTTCAAAATTTGCGATAAATGCGAATTACTGCTACCTTCACGTGAAGCTAGCAGTGTACAAAACCAAAAACCTCAATAATGATTATCTGGCTCCTTGATAAGTACTTTACTAATAAGTGCTCATTAAGTGCTGGCGATAAACGTGGAAAAAAATTAAAAAATGATTTTTTTTATTTTTTATACCATATATACTGCTCACTTCACGGTACCAGCAAGATGCTCCTCTTGATTTGAGTACTTTGACGAATTCCACACTCATAAACGATATATAGGAATTAAGTTCCCATTAAGTGCTAGGCGATAGGCGGAGAATTTTTTTTTGACGTGACAACGTCTTATAATTCGATGGAGCCGGCTGCACGCACGAAAAAACATGACTCATGCGGCGTTACCTCGCTCTGAGGCGTTCCATTTAAGGCTTGAAGTGCAAGTGAGAGTGCGGAACGAGCGACAAAGAGGCACGTTGTCACGTTCAACTATCGTCAGTAAACCGACTTTACAGACAACCGTTTTTTAATTTGCATTTTTTTATTTTTTTATACCGTATACTGCTAACTTCACGGTACCAGCGAGATGCTCCTCTTGATTTGAGTACTTTGACGAATCCCACACTCATAAATGATACATAGGAATTAAGTGCTCATTAAGTACTAGCGATAGGCGGACAAAAAAAAATTAAATATGCATTTTTTTATTTTTTTGTACCATATACTGCTTCCTTCACGGTACCAGTGAGATGCTCCTCTTGATTTGAGTACTTTGACGAATTCCACACTCGTAAATTATACATAGGAATTAAGTACTCATCAAGCAATAGCAATAGGCGGCGAAAAGAAAAGAAAATATGCATTTTTTTATTTTTTGTACCGTATACTGCTAACTTCACGGTACCAGTGAGATACTCCTCTCGATTTGAGTACTTTGACAAATTCCACACTCATAAATGATACATAGGAATTAAGTGCTCATTAAGTGCTAGCGAAAGGCGGCGAAAATAAAAGAAAATATGCATTTTTTTTTTGTACCGTATATTGCTAACTTCACGGTACCAGTGAGATGCTCCTCTCGATTTGAGTACTTTGACGAATCCCACACTCATAAATGATACATAGGAATTAAGTGCTCATTAAGTGCTAGCAATAGGCGGCGAAAACAATAGAAAATATGCATTTTTTTATTTTATGTACCATATACTGCTAACTTCACGGTACCAGCGAGATGCTCCTCTTGATTTGAGTACTTTGACAAATTCCACACTTATCAATGGTACATAGGAATTAAGTGCTCATTAAGTGCTAGCGATAGGCGGTAGAAACAAAAGTACATATGCATTTTTTTTTATGCCGTATACTGCTCACTTCACGGTACCAATAAGATGCTCCTCTTGATTTGAGTACTTTGACGAATTCCACACTCATAATAAACAAAACATAGAAATTAGGTGCTCATTAAGTGCTAGCGATAGGCGGAGAAAAAAAAAATGCATTTCATTCATTTGTTTTCTCCGCCTATCGCTAGCATTTAATGAGCACTTAACTACTATGTATCGTTTATGAGTGTGGAATTTGTCAAAGTATTAAAATCGAGAGGAGCATCTCACTGGTACCGTGAAGTTAGCAGTATACGGTACAAAAAATAAAAAAATGCATATTTCCTTTTGTTTCCGCCGCCTATCGCTAGCACTTAATGAGCACTTAATTCCTATGTATCATTTATGAGTGTGGGATTCGTCAAAGTACTCAAATCAAGAGGAGCATCTCGCTGGTACCGTGAAGTTAGCAGTATCCGGTGTAAAAAAAAATTAAAAAAATGCATATTTAATTTTTTTTTCTCCGCCTATTGCTATTACTTAATGAGCAATTAATTCCTATGTATAGTTTACGAGTGTGGAATTCGTCAAAGTACTCAAATCAAGAGGAGCATCTCACTGGTACCGTGAAGTAAGCAGTATATGGTAAAAAAAATAAGAAAATGCATATTTAATTTTTTTTTCTCCGCTTATCGCTAGTACCCAATGAGCACTTAATTCCTATGTATCATTTATGAGTGTGGGATTCGTCAAAGTACTTAAATCAAGAGGAGCATCTCGCTGGTACCGTGAAGTTAGCAGTATACGGTATAAAAAAAATGCTTATTAAAAAAAAAATTCTCCGCCTATCGCCTAGAACTTAATGAGCACTTAATTCCTATATATCGTTTATGAGTGTGGAATTCGCCAAAGTACTCAAATCAAGAGGAGCATCTTCCTGATACCGTGAAGTGAGCAGTACATATGGTATAAAAAATAAAAAAAATGCATTTTTTTTCCACGTTTATCGCTAGCACTTAATGAGCACTTATTAGTAAAGTACTTATCAAGGAGCCAGATAATCATTATTGAGGTTTTTGGTTTTGTACACTGCTAGCTTCACGTGAAGGTAGCAGTAATTCGCATTTATCGCAAATTTTGAAGAGCACTAAATTCGCGGTTTGTGCACTGAAAGAACACTTAATGAGCACTTATTAGCTAAGTATTTATTACGAAGCTATATCATCATTTTAAAGGTTTTTGGTTATGTACACTGCTAGCTTCACGTGAAGGTAGCAGTATTAGCATTTATTCTGAATTTTGAGGAGCACTAAATTTGCGGTTTTTTCACCAAAATAGCACTCAATTAGCACCTAATTAATAACCCAATCCCGAGTTATTTTGCTCACTTTGTCATGCTAGCTTCACATACGTGACAGCGGGACCATTTTAGTTGAGAGTAGCAAGGGACAGGACACATTGGAAGGAATTGGAGGAGGCCTTTGCCAAACGTCCCAGTACCAAACTTAGGGGACTCTAGTAAGTTGTAACCCTTTGTTTTTCGGAATAAAAGGCTTTTATTATTTGGGTAGTAAATATAGTAATTATTCTAAAAATGTGTAAATTTTATCTGACTAATTAAAATATATCGTATTCATTCAAGAAAAGGTACTGACACAATAATAATAATATTATTATTTAGTAAGAGGAAAACAATCACACTAATAAAGTAATGAAATAATAATTTTACTAAGTACGAAGATGAGATTTCGGGGTTCCGTGGTAATAATAAGTACACTAAATACAAGCAATGACAATTTGGGCTAAGAAAGCTTAACAATTCCTTTGATATATTAAATTTTTCTCTTATGTCTTGCGAAAATATATAAATATTTTCACAATCTTAATTAGAATAAGTCTTAGGTATTTACGAATAATACTAGTAAAATATTTCTTAAGAAAATTAAGCTTCTACAGTGGCCAATTATTTCGATTGGAACAATGAGTTTATCTGATATTTGCTGTAAAAAATATTCAATATAAACAATCAATCAAGGAAATAGCATATTATGCCAGTACAAAGTTATTAACAAAGTAACAACGCATTGACAAACCGCACAGCTCACTGCGCATTGGGGCACTCATTTTGGGGACATGTACAGGAAAGTCTGGCCTGTACTTACGACAGTTTAGTCAATTCGCTTCGTATTAATTTTCGGCAGACGCATTTACATTCTCGTATTAATAGTCACATTTATTCCCATACAAGAATATTTATGGACAGGAATTGCTTGAGATAAACATGTCTCAATTTACATATCCACATAACGGTGCCCGTCTCAATCGTGAAATATTTTACAATTTAGCTGTCCGCACTTGTCAGATCTCATAATTGAATATTTAAATAATCGTACGAGGGCCGATGCAAATGTAATTGATTATATTATTAATATTATGCTAAGTATTCTCAGACATTATTAAATTAGGCTTCGTCTAAAATGGCCCCAAAGATATCCACTGGGGCCATTTAAGTGACGATGCCTTTTGACTCGACAGGAAAATATATTATTATGTCTTATGTTTATTATAATATGCGTCTATGATTATCGGCATATTTTCCTTTCAATCTGATGTCAGTAATAACTAATATACGTCTTAGTAGTACAATAATACCTGATTTATAAGGTCCTTCACAATATACATGAAAATATTTTGACCCTATTGCTAAAGAAATAAGTTCCAATTTTTGCAGAACAGCAAAAGTGTCAGACTCTACAATTTACATCTATGCAGGAAAATTGCACGAGACTGCGTTTTCTAAACTATATACCTTAACTCGTTCGAGTAAGACTTAATTTTGTTTGCAGTATCATAATATTTTCCTTGTAACAGAACAATAACTGTATAGCTCCTAGAAATAACGTAACAAGAACTGAAAAAAAAAACTATTGTAACAGCAAAAAATATAACACTGAATATTATTTAATGTCGAAATTTTGTTATGATTTATCACAATAATGATATTATTATTACCTAAATCTTCAAAAACACATTCCTAAAGATTCAAAGAGACATTAATTGTGATTTGAAAAAAAGCTTTTAAGCTTTTAGGGGTCATGGGAATTACTCGCGATAGGACGCCCTTGAAAAAAATCGTTATGGAATATGGATTGTATTCATTATTTAAATACATTAAAAAAGAGGAGAGTCACGTAAAAGACCGAAATTGAATTCAAAATAATTACATAATACAATTATTGTTTAATGAGCATTAAACAAATGAGTATTAAAAATTTTAAGTAAAAAAAAAAACATCTCTTTCAGACCATATTATAATGCTGGAGTATTTTCACATTCTCTTCTTCAAGTGCTTATTTTTAAAACTTTTCACACCTTATTATAAAATAATAGTACTCAGAATCTTTTTATAAATGCAGGTACCAGGAAGGAGCCTCTACATAACATTTAAATTTTAAGGTATGGACATTTATCTATTACATTATGCATCTAGTTGCATCCGATAAGTAAATATATAACTTATCTTCAATAAACGAGCCTCCAATTAAAAAGAAAAAGTATTGTTTGCATTACTTAAGATGACCCTTATCTGGATCCTATAAGAATCTGGTTTAAATGAAGGTTACGTAGAATATCGCTGTCTCTTTCTGATAAGGATTCGATATTATGTGATTTGAAAAGAGATGAACAGAGCCGGATAGGCCGTTCCTTAAAGGCTTCGCCGGGAAACTGGTTATTACCGAATGCTGCGGGATGACGCGATTATTTTAAAAAATATTTGAATACTTGCACATTTTTTTAAGTCTCAATTAAAAATATATATCAGTCGTGTGTTAATTTTTAATATTTAAAATGAAAGTAACATAAATTTAATTTTATTGCATAGTCTTAACTATGTAGTTTGTTCCATAATTACCTTTATGTTCCTAGCTTGAAAAAGCTTAAATATTATGCATGATTTAAGTTTTGTACTACAGTAATATAACTGTAAATATTTTGAATTATATTTACAAAAACAGGCTCTGAATTTTATTTTGCATACAATTTTTTATAAACATTTTCATAACTTCCTTTACAAAAACTGTATTTGACGGTTACTTAACTAATAAACAGTTATAAATTTGTATATTAACATAATGTTTCTAATTGTTTAATATCCTGAATAAAAAAAATTGACGACATCCCGAAGCATTTGATGCTGTAGAGCCTCTAAGGACTTCGGATAGATGGCGTTATGCATCACTTAATAGCATTTCAGTTACTTGGATTTTGATAAGATTCCAAATCGAATTTCGTTACTTTTAATCTAATTTAGCGTTATAATTTATAAATATTGATGCGGTCGCACCTTTTCCGTCCCCCGTAATAAATTAAACTTAATTACAATAATTATTTCCTTCGCATTTACATTCACCGAGTTGATTTATAATTGCTGCCGTTTTTATTTTAATTATACAGTATTTTGTGTTTATTATTCTAATTAAGAAATGAAAAAAAAAAAGCGTTCGGGTATCTCTATGAATCTAGCCGGGGTAGAGAATAGGGAGCTGATTTGGTTTTTTACATGCTTTAGTTTCAGTTGTATTGTCTCAAGTGAGTGTGCTTTCTCCGCTATGTTCCACTGCGCATGCGCGGATGGACTCCTGCCAATTTGTTGGTAAACATCCAGCATTGTTTGGTCGATAGCATTGTTAGGTCGTATTATGCGAGGGATTGGCAGGGACCCGCAACTTACGTAAAGGGGATTCGGAATCGATACATATTATGCCTATTGTGATATGTTGTCTTTGTTATTGGAAAACTGTCGCTTGGTTGCTATAAGAATATTTTATGGAAGTCAGACGTTGTTTTGCTAAAGTTATTGTAGAGTGTCTACATTTTTTTAATGCTAACATTATTAGGTACCACTTCTAAATACAATTTCAATCAATACAAGCCTTTAAAAAGAGACAATGAATAAGCATCTAGAACTGAATATACGTTAAGATCTCGTTCAGAAAGCGCATGTTTATTCACTCGTAAGTCGTATGCATTAAGCGAATCAAGATCTTTGATGCGGCATATATTGAGTTGACTCCAGAGTCCAGATGCTTGGCGTTTTTTTTTCTGAACGCAAGTTATTCTTACTAGACTGCCATATAGATACATCACACAGTTAGAGACCATTGGCACGTAATTATTTCACAATATTATGTTTAATTCATGAAGCCCCAAGCGGCCACATCCGGCCGCGATAACAATGAAAAAGCTATTGTGTCTCGATTTGCCACGACTGATGGGTTAAAATACGTGTTCACGCGTACTCTCCGTGCGAACGCGTTCGCTGACGTAGCATTAAGAGTAAAGAATGTCCATTTACCTGTTATCTATTACGCATGTAAAATATATACTTTATATTAAATAGAGTATTTAAAACGTCTCTCATTGGGTAAGCAGATAAGACATCATCAGAGTCCGCCACTATCAAGATTTGAGCTTATTTCTTCATCAACTCGTTTAAGTTGAAACTTTTTAGTTACTCAACGAAATTTCCGATTCGTTGAACCGTCTTAGATTGAGAGATTTGTATAAATGGATATTATGTAAATTATGTTATTTGTATAATGTTTGAGAGTTTATCATAGTAAATTATTACAATGCTTTTATTTTATAGAAATAATTGTTAATGACTTACTTTAAAAGACTATGAAAAGGCTTGATGACTATTTTTTTTTTCTTATTGGTAATTGAAAGACCATTAAAAATAGAAACATCGCTGAAAGAATGACTCTGATAGCTTAAAAATTCACCAAGATATGAACAATTCAAACATCTCATAAAATAGACCTGCCCGAAACGCTCCATACAAAGTGCTACGAAAGACTGACGTCACTCTTTCGTAGTTTGTACGGATCGGGAGAGAACTTTGTTCGGTAGGTATATTAAATATTGCGTTTATGAAAGTAGTTTCATACCAAAAGTTGCTTTTAATTGCATAAGTTATCGAATGGTATACAAATATTAAGAAAATTAATTGAAAAAAAATTCGACTTGATTATCCAACATTGAAGGCGCATAACAAAAAAAAAATACAAATGCTATCGAGCTGAAATTTTGGTAACACTTATTTTTTACCGTGATTTCTTTATTTTATTAACAAAATTCGCTAATGTTTGATCTTGTCATCATCCCTATTGGAGTCATAAAGGTATTATGACGACATCACAGCTTCTTGATCATTCATCGCTTCCATTCCCTCAGCATTTCTCTCATACCGCGAAATTCGACTAGTGACCGAGCTCTAGGTAGACTTGTTTCTTTCATTCGTACCAACCCCAAACATTGCTGTCGCTCCCCTTTACTTGTGGAAGTTTTCAGTCAGCTGTTTGATTTGACGATGAAAAAGGTCGCCTACAGATATGGACATTTTCTCAATTTGAGTTTTATAAAATTACTGTACCTCGTTAGTCTTCTACAAGTTTCCTTAGCATCCGAAGAATTTCTTACCATTTCGAACATTTGTTTTGACAGGAACTGATCATGATGATTAATCAAGGACTTAATTACATTGGCCGTTCATTTATTCGTTCATACTTTGGCTCCTGCACGGAATTAGCAGAATATTTGGCTTCTTATTTACTTGTTATAAGCCGATATTAGCGTCCTTTATTTCCTCTGGGACTAGTTGCTTAGAAGAAAGGGGTGACGGAAGCCGCCATGATAATATTGTACTTACCTAAATATATCTTTATTAGTATAAACGAAAATAATACGAGAACCTGGGGCAAAGAAAACTCTTATGGGGAATAAGAAAATGTGTAGTTTAAGTACTAATTAAGAATCTTTAGTTATTTGCGAGGAATAAGATTATTGTACCACACTTTATATTATCTATACTTATAAAATTACATGTCCTGACTGACTGACTGATTCATCATCGCTGAGCAAAAACTGTTAAAGTTACAGCCACGAAATTTGGTGAGTAGGGTCGTTTTATTAAGTAGACACCCACTAAGGAAGGAATTTTGAAAAT
Source organism: Polyommatus iphigenia (assembly GCA_963422495.1). Taxonomy (NCBI): domain Eukaryota; kingdom Metazoa; phylum Arthropoda; class Insecta; order Lepidoptera; family Lycaenidae; genus Polyommatus; species Polyommatus iphigenia. The sequence continues at coordinate 11,223,840 of OY730179.1, forward strand.
TTTACCCCGTAGGGAGTGAAATAGGGGTTGAAAGTTTGAATGAAAGTCCGTCATTTCTTGAGTTAGAAACATGAAACTTTATTTTTGGGTTACTGATTAAAAATAAATGGATATATATTTAAGAGTTTTTGGAAATTCCACCCCCAAGGGGGTGAAATTGGGGTTGAAAGTTTGAATGAAAGTCCGTTATTTCTTGAGTTAGAAACATGAAATTTTAGGTTTCGGCTACTGATTAAAAATGATTGGATACGTGTTTAAGCGTTTTTGGAAATTCTACCCTCAAGGGGGTGAAATTGGGGTTGAAAGTTTGAATGAAAGTCCGTTATTTCTTGAGTTAGAAACATTAAATTTTATGTTTCGGCTACTGATTAAAATGATTGGATACGTGTTTAAGCGTTTTTGGAAATTGTACCCCCAAGGGCGTGAAATTGGGGTTGAAAGTTTGAATGAAAATTCGTCATTAATTCTTGAATTAGAAACATGAAACTTTATTTTTGTGCTACTGATTAAAAATGAATGGATACGTATTTAAGCGTTTCTGGTAATTCTACCCCCAAGGGGGTGAAATTGGGGTAGAAAGTTTCAATGAAAGTCCGTCATTTCTTGAGTTAGAAACATGAAAGTTTATTGACGTTTGCGTTTGACGTTTGCTTAAATAGGGTCTCGTTTTTACCCTTTGTATAAGGAACAACAAAAAGGGGAAAACTATCCATCTTTGTTATTATACTATGTTAACGCGGACGAAGTCGCGGGCAACAGCTAGTTACAATTAAAATCGATCCGATCCATTTATCTATAATTTACATTTTCTCTATCTCAGGAATTCTTACTGTTATCATCGCGTGCGCAGTTTTAAACTCTATCTCATGAATGTAGAGTTCTTTTTCTCTGCTAGCATTTCACATTTCATATTTCTCTAGCATTTCACATTTCATATTATAACATAGTTCTAGCCTTTATAGATTGTGACTTATAGCAAAGAACTTAATTAGACGGTAGCAGGTCAAAAAAAAAAAAAAGGTCATAAATCTTTATGACAAAAAATATATTAGGACACCTGACACCTCGCAAATATATATTCACCGGAAGCGTCACTGGTATGAATAGATTATAAAATTGTTTAATTATTCAGTAATTAGTCAACGTAGCGAAATTGCTCATTGCCCATTTAAATAAACAATGCCTATTAATTTGACGTTAAAAGTACTTTTTAAATTCTAACCGCCGACTTTGGTGTCTTGTATTGCCTATTTTATTTGCTTATTTGCCACATTACTATTTATTATATTTACGAGTAGCTATGGACTGTTCTAAATCTAGGTTAACTAGAATTAATATTTTTAGTTTATCATGTACACTTAATCGATCTTGTATAATATCCTGTTAATATTTCAAATTAATGTTGCTTTGTTTTATTATAATTATGTCAGATACTTAAATTCAGAAATATCGTCAAAATTTATTGAGGGATTAAGGTGTTTGATGTATGTTTGTATTTACAGCAAAGGAATTCAAACTAAGTTTGAAACTCAAATCTACCATTTTTAGCACGTTACACCCATTTGAAAAGAGAACACTCTGAGCCCAGTTAAGCCAAAGATGAGCTAATATAATCCGACTCAAACATATTCGCCTACACGTCTCAAATAAGAACGCCAGCTGTTCTAAATACAACTTTTAAAATATATTTGTTTCCAATTTTGTGTTAAGATAGGGAATAGTTTTATTTTTGCATTCTTATAAACAAAACAGGTATTATTGTACATATTAATAACAAATTGGGCAAACAAAAGACTTTTTCAGGAAATTAAAAAATATATAATGCCATACTTCAATAATTAAAAAATAATCAATTTTACTTAAGTATTTTTTGAAGAAAAATACCAATGCTTAAAAATTTAATGTGTAGCTTTTTATTATATTTCGTTATTATTAAATTAAGCAATAATGTTATGTGAATTTGTAAATTTTACTACAAAAGTAAATCATAAAAATAAAACCTCGACGAACGACTGCTTAATAGATAAGGCCGCTTTCACATGAAGCGATTTTGCGTTAGTACTTGGTTCCCTCTTTTTCCCTTCAATAAATATTTTGTAAGATATTGTTGTTATTGTATTTTATATAAAAATATAAAACAGTTTATTGAATCAGATTTCAGAAAATATTCAGTGTTTTATAACGTAATGTAAAATATTTACCTATTCTGCTTACAGTTGTTATATAGTCAGCTTCAGTTACACAAATACAGCGCAACTATATCCTGCAGTTAATGGTTTTGGCAATCAGATTTTTCTTTAATTTGACAGAATTTTAATACCTATCTATCGTTTAGTTTATATTGTCAGTTAAGCTTTAATCGTCCTACAATACACTATAATTTGTAACATAAAATATTCGTAATAAAATGATAATTAAGTACATAGTTTTGTTTGTTTCCTGTATTTTAGTTGCGATTTTTTTCGGAAGCATAATATTATGGACTCACCTTGTGAACGGAGCCTGAGCAATGCAGACATAGAAAATATTTGAAAAAAAATGTTAACGCATGACAAGATAAATACAAAATTATTTATTATAATAGTATAGGTGCATAAAATATGTATTTTTCATTCGTAATAATTTATGTTAAAATTAAATTTGTAGAATGTTAGAATTCGGAATCCTAACGTAACAGAATATTTTCGTAATAATGTGCCTGCAATCTTCATCCTCAAATAATACTTAATTAAATTTTAATTATTTGATTGCACATTCAGTCGAAGACAGGTCCGGTTAAATTCTTTTGACCTTATTCCTTAGCATTAAGATTGAAAACTCATATGCGGGATTTTTCTTCAACTACGGGTGTACTATTATGCAGGGTGCAATTAAACCTTCCGGCCAAAATTTCGATATATTGATCCTTGTTAAAAATAAAAATACACGTAATTTTTCTTTTATAATCCCTCAGTACTAAAATGTTAAGAAATAGCATTAGAAAGTTTAAAATAAAAGTTGACATTTTTATTCCATATTTAAATTAAAAATATATATATATTATTATATTTTATTGTTACAAAAAATCTACTCATTTACAACAAGCAAAAGAAAAGTACACGATATACTCTCTATCATTATAATTTATACAACTCAAGCTATCTTAAAAGGCTTGCATTAGAATTTTAGATAACTCGTACCTACGCATTACCTGTCGTATTTTCATATTATTATTGTAATGTCTACTGCCCTTATTTATACTAGTAGAGAGTTTCTGTACTAACATTAAAATTATTATGAATTTCATAGATAGAGTTGTTTGTTAGTATCTCAGCCTCTAATTTGAACATTTTATTTCGCAGGAAACATCTAGATTTAGGGCCTGTCCGCACTGCAAGTTTTAGCCGCGTGGATTTTTTTTCACGATTCTGTAATGCTAAGTACTGACATACGGTTTTGCTCGATAGTTTTACTCCAAATCGAGCAATAACCACCGTGTGGACCGCAAAACTGACAGCTCGAAGGCTGTCTCGATGCTCGATGGCTTCGAGCCGGCTCGATGAAATTAAATAATATGTCAAATATGTCATTTCCTTCCATTCGGAGTAAAACTATCGAGCAAAACCGTATGTGAGTACTTAGCACACTTTTAGGAGTATCCGCACTGCATGCCGGTTAAAAAAATTAAGTATGTGAATAAATTCGCAAGAATAAAAATAAAAATGCAGACGGGGCCTTAAATATCAAGATTTCACTATTTTCTACAGGTCCTATGTCTTAATAATATTATGTTACTTATTTTCGTACAAGAATTATGAAAGGTCAGTTTTTATAAATATCAGAATAACATTTTATCTTTTGATTTTTTACTATATTTTTAATGGAAGGTAACACCTAAAATGTTCTAAAAAATATTTGCGGTAGTCTCTATTTATATTAAATTGCAACAAATATAGGTTTTCAATATAAAAACAGTCACAGGAAGTATGCGACAGTAATAAAAAATATAAATTACAACTGATACTATCGCTTCTAATGCGATCATTATTTTTTTATTTTTGTTTAATAACAATATAGGATACAATTAATCACTTTAATTTATATTATTATCATCGTAATAATATTTGATAATTTTTTGAAATGGCGTTATGCCCTAAGCTGGTCATTTAGAATGTTAGTATTTTATTATTGTTTAAGTGAGAGTATACGTGCCAGTTTACGTACTTCAAATAGATAAAAAAAATTAAGGAATAGTGTTTCTCAAGGTATGTTTTCATCAGTGTTTCTATTAGATACTGCAATAAAAATATTTAGAATTTCTATTTGTCCATGAATACAAGACACTAATTAATAATTAAAGAGAGAATTGCCGACTCCATCGTGTCATTCGTAATATTATCAGAATAACACATATAGGTAGGTATAATATGTTATTCACAATACATACTAGTATTGTGCAGAGTTTGTCGATAGCAAAAGTTTATTCCATATTCTCTAACATAATATTATTGTGCTAACTCGTACGTAGCAAATTATTCTGTTAAAACTTTATATTATGACACCGTTTGTAATTCCTTTATAAATAAAAAATAACATTGATTTGAAATAACAATTTGTTTGCAAGTTATTTTATTACAAAACGTAACGTGCAAGCAAATTACTAATTTTTCTAGAAATTACATCAAGTATCTAAAATTTGTATTCAAAACATTTTCTTCTTAAATTAAGGCTGCTTGCTCCCCAAAAGCAATCTTTTGAAAGGCGTAATTAGGATCCCACAATTGCGTTTGGAATTTCCGTTCCCTCTTTAAGTAAAAATTTGTTTTGTTGAGATAATTCACCCTTCATAGTAACATTCCCAGTGAAAAATAGTCCTTGAATATTAATTAATCCTTCGATCGTGGATTCTTAGAAATCTATTGTTATTCTATTGTGTCTCGCTCGCCGGTGAGCTTATGGGGCTTGATGGGTTAAAGTTGGTATATTGTTTGCTTCAACGTCAGAGAAATTGACTCATAAATACATTGATCATATCATAAATATACATTTATGTAATTTGGTTGGGTTATCTCAAGCCCACGACTAGCATTGTCTTGACATAACTTGATCTTAACTATATCCACTGTCCAGGTTATTTTCTCTAAACATGCAGTTTTCGTTCAAAAAATGTTTTTACTTTTTAGTGAAAGTGTTTTTTTTTTCGTGGAAACTAGCTGATACCCTCAGACAGAGGTGCATTACGCTTATGGACACCTCCCAGTAATTAACCTTTACTTGTACTATCACTAAACAGGTACGAGCCATTGTACCTCTACTAAAAGGTCGAGGGCAGTAAGTGATAGGAGGAAGCGATTTTGTTAACAATAAATTATATTATATTCTAGTTTGAATTTTTTTAAAATAAACTAAATAAAGATATATATGTATTGCATAGAAAATATTGGTACCTATGTTTTATTGCGATTATTGTCGTTAAGTATGTTAAAATATAATTGAGCAGAAGATACATTTAGAGGAATGAGCGAAAGGAAACCGAAGTAATATTATTTATAACATTAATATTTTATCAGTTCTACAGAGACGTAGATTCAAAGTCCCACTTATGAAGAGATTGTAGAAGTAATTTGTTAATTACAACATACCAATAACAATTAAGAAAGTATCATGGTATCATTTTTACACGCTACGCTGCTGCTACGAGCTGTAGCTGGTGTTCGCAACTTCCTTCTTACAGGACCCGGATATTTTCCAGTGTAGGTATTTATTCATTTATTATTGATTAATGGTATTATAATGCATTGAATCATTTAGATACAACTAGGTTTAAAATTGACCATTTCGTAACGTACTTATTCTGTAAAATCACAGTAAATTTTTTAAACGTTTATTATGTTTGCAATTGATGATGTGACATATACCATGTGACTTAAATTTTACGAAAATTTATTTATCATTTACCAATGTAAATCAAGAATCACCACACGCTGATGAAATTATTGTACTATATATTTTAAGACACTCTCTTATGACTTGGGCCACAGCTAAAATGTCCTTAAACCTTCCGCTACGGTTACCGACGCGTCGGCGTCTTACCCTCGACGGAAGATTAACACAGTCGAGACTCCAGACTAGCGAATTTCGTGGAAAAACTCCGAAATAACTAAACTACCATTGTTAAAAACTACATTATTATAATATGAGAGCCACAAAAACTATTTCGAGTAAAATCTTCCATCAAAAGTTTTCGTTTTAAAATTCAAATTTTCTCAGATGGAAATGTTTTGGCGAGCCATCGAGGGATCCAATTTAGATGTAATTTCGAGAAGCTTCTAGAAAATTAACAAAACAATTACAGCAATCAGTCTGGCTCCATGGTTTTTGGATGAGGCATAACTCGTTAGGGGCATCTGGTTCATGCCATACTTGTTCACAGCATCTAGTTAGCTACATTTTGCATTCAAAAACTATTATTGAAGCCCTATTCCAAGGTGATAAAGTTGAAAATCACGTTGAACTTTTTTTCATACATGCAACTTTATATTGTCTTGTTGTTATATTAAAATTAATTTAGCCCTCTTGAAGTATTCGACGTTCGATAAGATTAAATCCATTGCGAGTTAATTAAATTGATTACCGATAATCATAAATTAAAGTTACTTAATAATATGTGACGACATGCCCTTAATTTTGCTACTTAAGTAATGTAAAATGACAATATGAATAAATCAAGTCAGGATACCTAAGTTAATATAAAAGCGTTTTATTTACATAAATACACACGAAAATCAAAATAAAAAGTTGGTAGTAAAGTTTTTTTTACAATTTAAATGTAATATTATAGATTTTAATCTGATGAGATACAAGCCACAAGCACTTGCAAAAAATAATAAAATGTTGTGAGCAACGTTTAAATACATTTTCCTTTTGTTTGTTGTTGCTCTCTGCTTTTTGAGCTTTTGTTACTTGTATGATCGCAAAATATTACTTTGCCATAGTATTTCAGAGAGCAAATAGGCACTTATGTTCTGTGCCCCTAGGGGGTAGAGTAAGCGTAGGCAGTTTTTACATCCTATTGTGTGGGTATACTCGTAATAACTAATGACTACGACTATGTATAGTACGAGTAAATGCTGCAGTGGATATCAGGTTACAAGTATAAAATATGTAGCTATCATTCTGTAGCAAGTTTGTAAATAAATACAATAAGGCAAAACTCTATATAGGTACACATTGGTACTTAAAGATTTGATAAGTTAAACATTTCTTATAAGTTATAACTCTTAACTTAAAATTACTTTTTGGATTTGATTGCTTAATTTCTGCACTTTATTATATTGTAGATAGATAAAGTGGTAGAAATTAATGACAGCACGACGAGATCATCATTCAAAAACTAAATACATTACCTATACTTACGTTATATTTATAACATTTCTTTGAAGGATTAGATTGTATTACTATATTTTCCAATTGTCTTGAAGGAAAGTAAGGTCCTTTTTCTCGACTCTATTACTACAGGAAATTCTAGTTTAGCGCTCCATGCACTTTCTTCTTTATCTTACTTTGCTTCAACTTTCAAGCCACTTCTATTGTAACCGCTAATTTTGAAATACTAGATTTAGATTTACTTAAAAGTATCTTTTTTTTTTTCTTTGATACTGCTACTACATACTTTAAAAGTATGTAGTAGCATTGTTACTAGAATATAAGTCGCGTTAAGTCCCGAATAATAAGTATCAAATATAATGCAACGCGAAAGTTTTGAAGTTTTTTTTTCTTTTTAAATAATATAGTTTTTTTAGATACCTCCGAATTCATAAATAAAATATTATTAAATGCTTTGGTTGTTATATTATGTTCCTAACACCTTATTATAAGTTACAATTTCTTAATTTTACACTGACACATTTTAAACCACAAATTAAGGCAATTTTACATTTACAAGATGAAGTGCATATTAAATTACATCACGCGAAATTAAAGTGTCTAAAATGTTAACTTTACGAGTTTATTTGAAAGTTAATTCGATACGAGCAGTAAAATGTCGTCTTTATTATTTTCCATCGACTTATAAGTCTTGGTTTTTAAGGACTTAATGAAAATTTAAACGCGTTGAAATCGAATATCAAAGAATATAAAATTTGGTGTTAAATGTTATCAGTAATAGCATGTACTTTTAGGTATTTCGTGGGTATAAGATCTGGAAAAAGACGTGATGATTATTAAAACAATTGAATTGCATTTTAAACTTATAATACTAAATGTAGCTACACGATTGTTGATGGAACCCTAAATAGTGATTTATATCTCTCCTAAAATTACTTATATATCTTAAAATTAGTTTAAGGAGAGATTTTAGGTAATTGTAAGCCGCATTTATCCCTGACCAATTCAATTATTTACTACCAAACTATCCCTGACCAATTCAATTATTTACTACCAAACATTTTATTTAATTTGTGAAACACACTTTCAATAAAATCTGTGCGTAACAAAACACGATCATTTGTAAAGCCTACGCTACACTATTTCTTATTGTTAGTGCAAACAAATGGTAACAACATTATAAATTCCAAGTCGAATACGGCCATCTTGTAATGTTCCATTAGTGATCGAGTTTAAACATGGTGCCGAGTGCACCGAACCCTATTCTGATATTCGAATCGTGTGACCAGTTCACGTGACCCCGCCGCGGTCGGATTTGTCACCCACCGATCGGGGGATTTCAAAGGCGGCGGGAGGGATAAGGGGTCTGGGTACGCTGGTGTGCTCTGCCCAGCCCTTCGTAGTGGGGACAGGAGCACGCGAGGGCTTGTCTAAATTTATCATGCATTTTATGGTGGAGGCTTAAAAGCTGTACCTGTTACCTTGTTTTGAATATCGTATAGAATTAAAAGGTTAGATTACGGCATGAGCGGTACAGCTTGACGTTATATGAAAATATTATAGTCTTTACTATTTATGCGTTGTTGAACATGTTTCGATTATTTTAATCGAAAGTCACATAACAGCAATAGCGCAATTCTCATTCCAAACATGTCAAATTATAGGCGTGTTACATAATTCAATGTCATTTATCTTTGTTTGAATGTAGAGCTTTTTATGCACTATAAATTAGTGATAATTAGGAGCTATTTTTTATAGATTTAACAGTTAAAAATAATATCGCAAAGTAAAATGCTGAAAGTCGATAAATTGGAAATAGAAAAGTTTTCACTACCTAATCTATCAGTTTTCAGTTCGAGGTGGAGTTTATAAAGTCGACGAATTTCACACATCGCGGATCAGCTTGTGACCTGTGAAATTGGAATTTTCTTCAACTTTCTCTCTCGAGTGCTAGAGGGCGGAAAGTTCTATGGAAATTACAAACCTTATATCTAAACTTTAATTAGTACGAGGCAAATTCTCTCGTATTATGTAGATAAGAGAATTTTTGCAAAAAATATGATAATATGCAAAACCACGAGAAATCCTATTAATTACTGTCGAGAAATGTCTGTCCTATTTACCCTAGACTATCGAGTCACTGGCGCGTACGAAAAGGGGTGATAACACACTAGATAAGATTTTAATTTTACCGTACTTAATTTTAATATAAAAAGAAATTTGATGAGCTGATGAAAAGTGCTACTTATACATTTAAAATACATTAACACGTTTTTACAGAATAGCAATATTGTAGATCAATATCTATTGGAATACATAAGTAGGTACGACGTGACGTGTTAGAACAATATAATTTTGGAATACATAAATTAGGTGAATATACTGAACTATTGTTTGTATCGTTGTCAATATTTGTAGAGCTTAACCTTTTAAATAAAAGTGGATTTTGTACTGACAAAAAACAAGTTTTTCGTGCTAGTTTCAATTATACACGGCAGCTATCCGTAGAACTTAGAATGTAATAACATCACGTAACACAGACCCGAGCTTAGCAGCGCGGAGCTCCCTACACCGATTTTCGTAACTTCATAACATAAAGGAAATAATCAACGCTATATTGCAACAAAGTTACAGTAATATAATACTGGAGTAACATGTGTAATATCAACGTAGTCCCGTCGTTGTCACGCTCTGCCATCGCGTCGTCACGCCGGCCGACACGTTCTACAAATATTGTTTTACTCGGCAAATACATAAATAGTAGGGGATAGAGCTACGTTATTACGAGAAAAACAAATTGTAAACGATATGAATCCACGCATCGTTTGATACGAACTCGCTTCGAGTCACGTAGAAGTTTTTTCGTTGTTTGTACACTGATTACATGAAATGCTTATAGCACTTTACACTGGGAGGAGTGGCGACGAAATGAAATTGAACATACTAACCGCTTCCTCGGGCTCTCTCGGTCGTAAATCAATGATCGCTTTCAAAAGAAAGCAATTATATCCCGGCGGAGACAAAGACGAACGATTATCACAATGAGAAACCACCTTCACTATTTCACCTGTATTTTTAAACTGATTCCGCCACGTAACCGACAATTGTCGCAACGCGGAAGGGTTCAGGATTTTTTGTTTATGCTCTATATTTTTATGACGCCACAAAAAGCGCAAACAAAAAGCGTGAACGGCCTATAATTGAACAATACACTCTCAGTTTCTTTATAAAAATATAACAATTGAAGGAGCGAGGTGTTTTTAGATAACCAAAATAACAATAAAAAATTGTACTTTTGTTCTTTGCAAAGTTTCCTGACGTTCCGAGAAGAATCGGTAAAAACTGGGGTACTTAAAAAACTGTAGCAGTATGCTTTAGGTTTTCTTTAAAGTCGAACGACTTAAAAAATTACAAAAACTAACAAACCAACTTTTTCTAGGTTTTTTATATAGCTCTACGTAGAGTTTCGTAAGTTCAGCATAAGTATAAAATATTTCCTCTTCTCAGCCAGTAAACGTTAAAGTTTAAACCATTTAAATAATGCATTAGTTCTATTGATATTCTACGTGTCCTTAAGGAAACTGTGTTCGTGATGCCTGCACTACTGCATAATATGTTGTGTATGTGAACCACTGCGCGGTTTCGGTGAGAACTCGTGAACCAACTTTATGTCACTTTAAGTGTTTTCGTGACGACTATACTTAATTAAACACGCAATAGGGATGTGATTTTATTTCCAATGGTATCTTTATTGGTTTATAAACACCGTTGAACGCGGCATTACCTACCCACTTAGGCTTGCTGCTTGATTGTTTAATACAATAACAATTTTGATGAAATTTTGTGTGCTAACATATATGGCAAAACAACGTTTGTCAGACTAGCTAGACTTATGGTTATTTTATATTAAACAATAAGTACATGAAACCTATATTTTTTTAAAATCAGTAATTTTGACAAAATATCCAAGATTGTGGCTAAATTGTTTTTAAGAATGATTTTCTCCGATTAGTGTTTTTTTTTTCTTTTCTAAGCAAAATAACCCTGTAGGTATTATGAAATCATATCTGCTTCAGGCGACGTTTGAACAGATGCCAACAGTCCAAGTCTTTTGAGTTCCGATGTATTATCAGAATTATCCTATGTTCTATGATATCTGTATAGTCTAAGATCACTGATTAGTTATCAGCAAAATATATTATATTGAAAGAAATGTCTTTCTCACAATTTAAGTTGACGGTATCTTTTAAATTACCAATGATTTCGATCAGAAATTGGTATTGGTAAGTGGGAAATATTATTTATTTAATGACACCCAAAATAATTTATTTGATATTGCTTGAAACATACATATTACATGCTATCATTTGTCGTCCAAATTAATGTACATATTACTCTAGCGACAAGAATTCACAGGCACGTTCATAAATTTCGTTTAACGCACCGCTAGGGTACATTTTAAGTGTTTGTTGTTAGAAAAGTACATATATAAATGTTGTTGTTAAAAGCTATTTGGGTCCATTTGCCCGTAATCCCCGAAAGACAGGGATAAAATTAAACCAACCTTTAACTTGGTATCTTGGCCTAGCGCCAGTTCAAACACGAAAAGAATGCTTTTGAATAACGTCAAACACGTACGAAAGCTTAATTTTTTCGTAAAAAATAAAGCTCGCTGGAATTTCTTTGACTTGTTTTGTTTTTGTAAAGCAAAGAAAATTATAAAAGTTGGAGATTTGTAAAAAAGTTTACGTATTTTATAAAATTATGCAATGTGCATACTGAAGGAAAAGGTAACACAAACTTAAACATATTCCTGTAAAAACAACGGAAACCATGTTAATACTTACAATACCATAGCCTTCTTTAACTATCCTACTTCTCTTTATGTAAAGTATTCCAAATAGTCCTATTAAAGTTCATTTTGTTTAAAACTAAATTATGTTTAAGCAAAAAATAAGCGCTTAAATATCTTCGGTTCTAAAAAACCAAATATAGAGGCTAGACTCTACAGCTTTGTATAATTCTGTATTCAAATACCGTCCAATTTTAACATAATTCGAGTATATTTTGCTTGATGTGAGTGAAGATTGAAATTGTACTGTTAGTATTAGCATAATGTGTTTGGTTCATTGGGCGAGATATGGATTTCGTTATGGTGTTACAGAATACAGAATCTAAAGAGTTCATTCCAAGATGAATTCGTCTAGACACTAGACTGTTTGAATAAGAAAAAACTTTAAAGAACATGAAATACACGCATTTTCACTTTTAGATATCATTTCAATAAGTTTCAGTAATTCAATTTTCATTCTGAAAAGTTTTCTAAATTGATTATGAAACATTTCTTTGACGAGATTCCAGTAAATTATAACATTAAAGATGAAAATTAGGGAATAAAAATAAAACATTATTTTTATTACTTGTCCAAAAAAATTATAATATATTCTGATTAATCAGAAAGGAATATAAATATGGGCTACATGGGCTATATTATGATCATGACTCCTACTGGAGTTTCTGTTATGATTTAGAACAGTCACTTAGGGGTAGCCACTAAAACTGCGAAGTTCCACCTCCTAATATCAATACGAGAAGATTTCATTGTGAACATTACTTCGTAGAATCTTTCAAGATTTAGTCAATCAGGCTAGTTATAGGTTGTCTGAGAATCTAGGTTACAGTCCATTCTAGTTTATTAACGCTTAAACAAATTATGAAATGTGTTTTGTATTAAATAATATTGGACAGTTAAATTGGGACCAAATGACATCACCTTGTAAAATAAGTAGGTAAAGTAGGGCAGTATAAATTCTTGAAAATTTATAATAATTATTTCACTAACGCGACGTTAAAATAACGTATATACTTATAAAGTAATAACATACTATTGGCATAGGTGACTTACCTAGTACCTATATCTGTTTTTTAAGAGCGGGCTGTGCAATTTTGCTGTATTTTCTAATTAGTATTACGATCCCGGAGGACGATGGATTCAAATGAAAATGAGATTTATTTAATTATTGTATATTTATCTGATAATTAGCTAACAGAAAACACGATTCACTTATTTTGACTCGATAGTTTTATATTTCGAAATTATGAATCTTTTTGGGCATTTCAACAAATATCTGTTACACTTATTGAGTTACTGTCATTAAATAACTTGCACTACTACAATCGCACACTTTATAAAATAATAGTTAAAGGAAATATTAGTATTGTATTTAGTTTTTAAGAAATCACCAAAAAACCGTTTGGGTCGACTTACGACCTTTACTTTCGTGCTATAATGCGGGAACCGTCGTTACGCGATATTGTTCACTATTATCTGCACGTGCTGCTGTGAGCACGATTCATGGAATTATTGTATAAGGTGTGTAAAACTTTTTTAAAATCATATTTTTGAAATAAGTAAACCAGGCATAAAATATGTCAAAAGACGTTTGTCCTGTTTCGTCCTTTTGCGTAGTAATCCTAGCGATGATAAAGGTTTAGGTTCGTTGTTTATGTAACTCCTCCTATTAACTGGCTGTCAGCCAAGCTGCTCTAGATACTTTTAACATGCATATCCCTACACTGCTTAGTGATCTATTCTCGGAGTAACCGCCCCTTTGTTTTTACATTACAAATAAGATGTCCTAAAAGTTTTACGATATTTAAGCTCATTTTCAATGTGCTCTCTTATATTAACGATTTGATATTGTTTCTTTGCCTTTACATGGACTTATTTTTATTTATAGGCTTTCTGTCTATAATGTATGATTTAAGTGATAACTATAGAAATATTTTTTTTTATTGACCCGTATTTCAGGTGGAGTAAATACAATGTAAAGGTAAACTAATTAGTTTGGCAACGACAATGCCAATTGGCAGCTCTACCTAATTGATAGACTTTATAAACAAAACGATTTTTAAATCGAAAGAGAAAAGTAGCTATTGCTGACAACACGATACGTTGAAGAAAGACCCTAACAAAAGTAAACCTTGGAAAGCTAAAATAAAGAAAAAGTTTTCCACCTTCTGAGAAAGAATTTTGCATTGCATTGCTATTAGATTATTAGGATTTTGCATGTCGCAGAAAAGCATTCAATCCCCTTTTACAGGGGGAGCGGAGTTTACTGCGGGCGGAACCTGTAGCATACGAAATACTCGCTTACGTGCGGACGGGCTGCATTTCCTGCACCGAATACTGAGTAGCGTCAGCAAAAATATTTTCATTTTTCAAGATATACTTTCGAGTTATGACCGTTGTTATATTTTAATTAGCTGTACTTACACTAGATTTTGCTCGCGACTTTGCAGTTATTCGTAGGGAACGAATTACTGCGAAGTAGCTGGACGCTGCTGGTTCTTGAGGCTGCGAAGGTTCTGGTGCTTCGTTAGGAACGAATTATTCGTCGTAATTTGCTTAGGAACTGTATGTTCCGGGATAATTTTCTAAATGAGCGTGTATGTTTGCATGAACAATAGATTCCGAGATGATAATCTAATGTTGTAACTTGTATTGCGTCTCAATGTATCTACTTACATAATATCAAATTTCATCAAAATAAGTTTTAAAGTAGTGAGGTAACCAACGATATCAATTATAATATCTTCTATGGAGGTAACAAACGGAGAGATATTTTGGCATTTATAATTTTACTAGCGACCCGCCCCGGCGTCGCACGGGTATAAAATATATAGCCACTGAAAAAATGATTAAAATCGATAGCCTATCACGATATGTGGTCTACTTCTTATCTGTGCCAAATAACATAAAAATTGCTCCAGTAGTACGCGAGATAAACCCTTTCAAATAATTTCCCCCGTTTTCTCCACATTCTCCTATTAGTCTTAGCATGATAAAATATAGCCTAGAGCCTTTCTCAATAAATGGGCTATCTAACACTGAAAAAATTTTTCAAATCGGACCAGTAGTTCCTGAGATTAGCGCGTTCAAGTTTTGCCCTTTCAAATAATTTTCCCTGTTTTTTCCACATTTTCCTCTATTTCTTCGCTTCTATTAATCTTAGCGTAATAAGATATAGCCTATAACCATCCTCGATAAATGGGCTATCTAACACTGAAATAATCATCAAAATCCTTTGCGTAGTTTTAAAGATTAAAGGGAACAAAGGGACATGAGGGAAAAAAAAGTGACTTTGTTTTATAATAAGTATAGAAATACGTAAATATGCATAAAATTATTTGTGCAACGTACATTTTAGAGCAGTTTTCTGTAATAATATCCCAGGGAGCAATGCAGAAATCAAATTAGTAGAAAAAGAGGTATTATGTACACATAACATATTATCACTACACTGATTAGTAGTTACTTAGACATCAATGAAAGATACGCGTTATTCTATACCCCCGAATGGTTAAGTAAGTTCGCAAAACTTTATAATCTGGTAGGTATACTATAAAAGTTATATTCAGATATCCATTTAGTAATAACTAATCAAGGAACTTTAGATAGGATACTTTGAAGGTGAGGTAAATAAAACGTGGGAGAGCTGATGCTTCGGCACGAATGGGCCGGCTCGACCGGAGAAATACCACGTTCTCACAGAAAACCGGCATGAAACAGCGCTTGCGCTGTGTTTCGCCGAGTGAGTGAGTTTACCGTGACCCGTTTGCTCGTTTGCCCCCTTATTTCATAAAAAAAATGGATTTGTTTAAGCAGAGCCTACTGATGACCTAGGTATACGTCTTATTATGTTAAAAAAAAAAGAAAATGCTTTAATCTTAAAGCTCACAACAACTTTTTGAAGCGCGCTGGTATATCTTAACTATTCTACAAAGAAATCAAGTTTATTTAAATTCTAAACGGCGTACACAGTACACGTGTATGAATAAATAATACACGGTTAAGTTTTGCTATCTCTACTTGTCACTCGGCGCTTGCAATCTCAACGCCCCATCTTGTAGAGATTTCAGAATGTATTGAGTGAGCCAAAAAAGACAAACAAGAGACTAAGTAATGTGAAATTGTACAGTCCTCCGTGACACCTGCCACATAATGTTATGATTTTATTCAACCGTTTCAATTGGTTTTTCGGAGATCAGACGCGAGCAGCGTTAAAAATGGCCGAAATTTACTGCGCCGGCCCCGAACACGATGATTAACAATATTTATGTATTTCTCCGAAACCCGCGCGAATAAATAAAAAATATGTACGCATTTATGTGCATTAATGTAGGTATTTCTGCGGGATCCGTTGTAATTTACCACCATTTTTCGAAACGTTTTCGTGCAATAAAATTTTGTCCGTTTCGCGTTTTCATTAATTAACGACTTTATACGGATTATTTTAAGATATTTATAACATAAAATCGCCGAAAATATGACTGTACGTCGGTTACTCGAAACTTTTTAAATATATGTAGGCACCATGACATTAAGTTTATTAGTTAATATTCGTGTTCGTATTAGGTTGTAACTCGGTAACCTAAGGATTTGCTTAATTAACTTACTGCGAAATGTTTGTAAACGAACCATATTTTAATTTAAAGTATTATCATGCGAACCAAACTAGGAAACATTATATTCTTATGGAAAAATTATATTTACCTATCCTGCGATTCGTATAAAAATCTTATATAATATTTTTCATATATTTTAAGTCCAAACGAAAGCTATGACAACAAAAATATTTTTCAAAGCTCGCTGGGGAAAAGATGTCCCTTAATACCGACGCAGATGTATTCGATCTATTATTTGTTCCTCCAAAAATGGAACCAAAATGGAACCATCTCGGGACGTATGAATGCAAATGGTACTTTACAAAACGAAAAGTGTATTTTGTTCCACGATTTGTTTTCTTTCCACGACAAAATATCCTTTTCTATGATGGATATTGTGAAACGAATATGAGATATCTTATGTTTTTAAATAAAACGTCGTATGAAAGATATTCGTTATAAAGACTGATACTATGAGGAATACCGCCTAATTAGTTAAATTTTAATTGAGTGTTTGTCCACTTATAATCCAGTAAACTTTTGCGTGTTATACTTGCATCATGCATGTGTGGGGTCATTTGTAATGATCAATTTCTAAGGATGGAATCTAATCTGCATACAAATAAATCTCGTATGCATGCACTGTTTTGACATAAAATGCGCCACAAACAGCATTCTAAGTAGCACTAAACGTGCTCGACATGCTGCCGCCGCGTCACTCAAACGTCACAGATTACGCAAGCCTCGTAAAATCCATACGTCCATTGAGTAAAACAATAAAACGTGATTTGGATCAAACGGTGTCACTAGCCCCAAGTTCAAGAGCGCCATTAAATTGGATAACAGGCAATAAACTCGGTATAAAAACGTTTATAATATCGCGAAGTATCGTTTATAATAATAGCGTGCATGAGACAGTCGTTTTTATAGGCTTCGGTCGTAAACGCGGTAGACTAGTAGCAGACGGGTTTTATGCTTGTGACGGATCGGGCACAGGTGTTACGACCTTGCATACGCCTGCATTTGCCTATACTATCTAAATAAAAAGGCACATAATTCCATACTTTTGCGTATGCAAAGTTTTGGGCTTTAAATGTGTGCCTTTTATGTCGTACAGCGGCTGTATTTCTTAATTTAGTAATCTTTACGTTCTACTTGACTGAATAATACTAGAAGTACTAGTTAGTAGTAGAAATTTCCATTTTCTTGTTTGATACGACTGGATCAAGCAAAGAAACGGCAACGAATTTTCTGTAAATGATAGATAGGTACATACAGCCAAAGAATAGTTAAGAGCTCACCTGGCCTTTAGTAGCTATACCTACTATAAAAAATAAAAAAAAAATAATTAACAAGCTGTCCCGGTGAACTTCGTGTCACTTAAAAACCTTCCCTGGACATCAACTATTATTTTAAGATTAAAATTAGCAGAATCGGTTCAGCCGTTATCGAGTTATAGCGTTACTAACACAAATGGAAATCCATTTTTATATACCTCCATATATAGATAAATAATAATGTAAACAAATTAAAAGCAATAACTTTAAGGGTTAGCTGCCTTTGATGACTTAAGGCTATTTTATACGACCTCAGGTTTCTTGAATCCAATCCTGATTGTTGATATTTTCATAATGAAATGAAGTTATTATTTATTACTAATGTTTATAAACTGCAGCTTAGTGGGTTTGCAAAGATTACCACAGTATAAACTTTATAAAGTAGATTAACTAATCCTTGAAATAAAATTTGTTCAGCATAAAAACAATATTCACCAGTTTCCTTTGTAATTATAATCGTCTATAATACATTGTTTTCTCATCATCATGAGCTATGTAAAATACGCTAAGGAGTAGGTACGCCTGATTTGGCATTCAATTATGAAGTTAGTCTACTGTGAAGTATTTATATTGTGGTTATTACCGACATATCGAAAACTGCAGGGGTCTTAGTCTCCCAATTAAGAAAATGCGAAGCATTAACGATAAAATATATTTTTAAGGCTTTATTTTTAATTCCTATATTAATATTGTTCTGCAGTTGTTTGAACTTTGAGCACATGATAATCAGGGCGTACGTACCTTAATAATTCTACTTTCAGCTAAGCAATAAGAGTGGGTTGCACCAGAGGCGTGGTTATAGTTACAGTTTGGGTCAAAGTTATGGTTATAGTTAAGGCTAACTTAACTTTGACCTTAACTTTGAGTCTTTGACCACAGAATTTGACAGATGACTGTTGCGTTTATTTTTCTATAAAAGCTACAGTTAATTGGATTGAGAGTATAAAAAAAAATCCGTAAAAATCTACAGGAAAAATATTTTTTATGACAACGCACTTTGATCCATAATAAAATTTCACGAAAAAATTTCGATTATGAGCGGTAAATAAACACAAACCAAGACAGTAGTTAGTATACTAATTACGCAATATCAGTTCAGTAAGTATAAACAAACTCAATACTTAACAAGTCAGAGTTAATATTACACGTGTGGTAAAATATGGTAAGTATAAGTAATTATAATTTAAAAAAAACTGAAAATTAAATATTAACAGAATGATTATGCAAGCTAGGCAACTGTCTTTTACCCTACTTAATATCTAAAATATATACATTTTACCAAGACGTGGAAAATTTTGAATGTACTTATTACCTAAGTAACTTAAACTTTATTTTTGTTCTAGGTATTTATTTGGATCATGGATGAAAAGTGGCTGCTAAAAAGGTATGTGAAAGTTTTTAATCATACATAATATTAACTGAATTCAAAAAGTTTTAAAGATTTTATATTATCTATTCTAAAAATAAGGACAAGTTACGAAATATCAGTTTTATTGAGGTCTTAAAATGTAAGTCACAACAAACAATATTATTTTGGTTACAAGTCAAGACGAGATAAGCACAAGGTAAGTTTGGGTTTATTCTTATCTAGAACGTTACCCTTTTCTTATCTTTGACTTTTTGTCATTCATAAATATTATGTTGACTATCAGTATATAATAATATAATTTCATACAAAAATGTTTACATTAAATAAACTCGTGGCCATCCCTGCAAACGTTGACTATCAGAGAAGTTGATTCCTAGGCAGATGGGGGACCTACGTAGATTGGTCACGTTATATCAATCCCAGCCGACAAATCACAATTATTAACATTGAATTAACACGATTCGACCAAATGCCGTTGGTCTGTCAACTGCCTAGAAATCAATTTCCTCGATGGTACAACCATTTCGATGCACAATGTTACAAGTCACAACTCACAGTTAATAAAAATGGGATGACAAATAACAATAATAATTGACTGATGACTGAATATAATTATGGCAAGGCAAGTGAAAGATATAATAATTATTATTATTACTTATGTCCCTTGTAGCTTTTACTCGTAAAATGCCAATAACCTTGGATGGTTCACTATTTGTATTATAAATTTTTATACATACTTATTGTCAAAGGTAAATAACCTATCCGAAATGTTTGTCCTAACTATGGTTTTTAACATTCTAATATCAACTAATGTAGCTACGATATAATATTATGATAAAATATCTCTCACGATCAACATAATATAAGTCACCATTCACAAATAAGAAAATATGTCCGTTACGAAATCAAATTATCATTCAGCATCGTCCGCAATTTCTAGAGAAATCTTCGTCAGAAATGTCACATAACCGAGGGCCTCCGATTCTGGTGGTAATGAGGAACTTTGCCAAATTTACAAGCAATCCTGAATATGAAATTTGCTTTGGAAAGGTCCCTTGTGATTTATAATATAAAAAAATTACCAGCTTTTCCTGCGAGTTCGTTATTTTTCCAGTATTTACTTATTTGTTTTTCCAGTAAACCTTAACAATTAATTATTTACCTACCTAAATCTACTCTAGGTTGTTAGGTAAAAATCGCATGAAAATCTATAATACTTTAGTAGGTACATATTATACCTACCTATACTTTTAAAACGTAAAAAATAATCGCATAAAGCTGGCAAATTTAATTCATATAAACGTTGTAAAATATACATCAATAAAATATATAATTATTCATATCCATGTGCTTTTTTGAGCTTTTTTATAAATTTAAATAGAAATACAATAAAGTTTGGCGTTATAATTGATTTTAAATAACACAGGTATACGCATTTTATAAAATCAATACATTGTAATCTTTGATTATATATTATACTAGCTGTCCCGGCAAACGTTGTTTTGCCATTTAAAGTATTTCTACTTTATCAGCATACAAAATCTTACACCCTCTTTTGTCCCCTAAGAGGGGTGGGGGGGAAAATGTTATGTAGCACCAGATGTTAAGTTGGAAAAACAGTTAATAATATAAAGTAAGTCCATTAAAGAAAAAAGTTTACTTAATACAAAATCTGACCCTCTCTTTGGTAGGGGGGGGGGAGGGGTGTTGAGTTGGAAGAAGGCAAATATATCTGCGAAAACCGTATGCAAATCAGATTAGTAGTTTTCGTGTTAAAGCAAAAGTCTTATACAAAATCTGACCCCCTCTTTCGTCCCTTTAGAGGGGTGGAGGATTTTTTTTTATACACCAGATGTTAAGTTGGAAGGAGACAAATATATCTGCAAAAACCGCATTCAAATCGGATCAGTAGTTTTCGTGTGATAGTGGAACAAACATACAGACAGTCAGACAGACAGACAGACAGACAGACAGACAGACAGACAGACAAAAAAACTGACCACATTTTTGGCTTGTATAGCGATGTAGTGACACCCTCCGCTTATTATTTTTTGAATATCTTTAATGTACAGAATCGTCATTTCTACAGTTTTATTATATGTATAGATTGTAATCTATTGATAAATAAATTCATAGACGAAATTGTAACATTGAAACAATGTAATTATTGTTTATTTGATTAGACGATCTGTTTAATATCATAACAGTTGTACATTGATTGATGCAATGATAAATAATAAGGAAATGTTAATAGCTGTTGTACGACGATTTAATAGCACTATAATAGCAATATTATGGTGCTAACGGTCGTAAAGCGGCGGTCATATGTTTTACGCCGATATTATTGGCCTCGGTGGACGTTTTTTAATACGGCAATTACGCTGTTTTCTAGTTTTATTGTATCGACTACTACCAATTGGTACCTACTGTAATTACATTTAATCGCTCTATAGTATTCTTATAATCTTCATAAATTGTACCTATTGTACATAAATTATTAGCATACAATAGTATGCTAATAATTTGTAAAATGTACAATAGAGACTTTTTCAGAAAATTGCTGTACAATTTTATTAAAATTCGTATGTAGCCAATGTACTAGAATGCCAAATGTTTTCTCGCAAATATTTTCTTTAAATCAAAATTCTAAGCATTCGAATAGCTAGAGTAAATTCTGGAGATAGTTGGAATGCAGTCGGAAGATTTTTGGCAAAAAATTCACGAAACGAAATTCTAGGGTGATAGTAGTAGGTACGTGCGTCACAGAATGTTGTTTATTCTCTATTGTTGGTTACTACTCTACATAAAATAAAAGAGTAAGGGCCTGTTTCACCAAGTGGTGAAACACAGATAAGTTGCGGACTTATTAGGAAGTCCTAATAAGTCCGCAGCTTATCTGATAAACACTCCATACTTAATCTGTCAGATAAGTTGTGGATAAAATATCCGGGACTTATCAGGAAGTGGTGAAACAGCCCCTAAACTCTACATTATCCGCCCATTTATTTCAGTAAACCTCAGATAGCATCAGATCACTCGATTTGGTGTTGATGACTTCTGATCGAACTCATTACCGTCTGATAAAGATCTCGAAGCGGTCAGCCATTGCTCGAAGCGAGATTTTGTCCATAACTTTATTGGTGCAGCCGTCGGTGATACTCATTTACTTAATTAATTTTGTACTCTGAGTGTTAGATAAAACATAAATCAGGTAGGTGCTTATCATAATGAACTTGTTCATCTTCTAGTCAGAAGAAATGTTTAATTATAATTATTTATTAAATATAAATTTATTTATAATAAATTTAAATTACACCATGACGCAGAAAATATAGATAAAATTAATTTCCATTTCCTATACGTAGATAGGTACTCTATACATATCTATTACAAGTGCCTATTGAATTGAATAATCTTATGAAGTTAGATAGGTGCTTAGTCAAATAAAATTAACCCCAAAGACTCATCTTTGTGTCTTTAACTATTATATTCTGTAAAAGACTCTACCTAGAGACTGTAGTTATAGTTGTATCAATAACCTACCTTTATATCGAGATTATGTAATGTTTATCCATTATACTTACTTACAGATGATCTAAAAGAAAAGAGTCCTGC
Organism: Polyommatus iphigenia; assembly: GCA_963422495.1. NCBI lineage: Eukaryota > Metazoa > Arthropoda > Insecta > Lepidoptera > Lycaenidae > Polyommatus > Polyommatus iphigenia. The sequence continues at coordinate 11,246,973 of OY730179.1, forward strand.
ATAATGTATTCCAGCTGGAAACATAAATAATAATTATATCCAGTACCTACTTCAGTGTTCTCAGCTTAATTAATTGTAACAGACCTATTAATATACCTAGAAGATATCGAATAACCCATTTATTATAATTTGGCACACACTGAAATATTTTAACAAGAGCGAATATCAGCAGTTTCCTAAAGTACGCTCTACGCCGCCATGGACTATAACTCAAATGACCTCATCCGTCAAGAATATAAAGGAGGTTCTTAAGCCGAACTCCGCCTGAAACCAACATGGCCGCGAATTTCGCGCCCACCTACTGCAATCCCATTGGCTGAAATTGTAATAGAATAAATCCGTTACAGTTTACACCAATCAGGATGCAGATATTACAATTAGAAGGTAAAGTGTGCAAGGCGTTTGTTCCCTTCGTTATACGTGTGAGTGAAAGAGACGGCGATGTTGTGACGTCATCGTCAACATAGTTCGTTCAGTTTCTACAGCTTGCCGTTAGATGGCATTGTTGCTATTGTAGTTCAACGAGCTTGCTACAGATGGAGCTAATGTCAGTAAAATAGAGTTCCTGAAGGAATTTTTAAGATTCTAATTTGAATATTATATGACTTACAAGTTACAATATTTTTATGTGTTGTGTGTGTCACCGTTACACCAATAATTTATGAAATACATACAAGTCCTTTTTATAGATTTTAACAATTTTTACAAAAATTTGTATCTCCACCTATTTACTCTACATTAGTTAAAAGTTTTACATTATAAGAAGTTACTAACTTCTTATATAAAACTTTACTAGTACTAGTAATTTATTTTAGGTTATGTCTAGCTGTATCTGAAATTAAATGTCTAAATTCACTTAAGTCTAAACAGTTTGTACTCTACAAAGTCTTATAAGAGTAGCATATTATCATTTATCAGTTATTAGTAATTATTATTTATTACCAAGACCCTAATGATTCCTCTAGGTTTTGTGACTATCATATTTTGTAGGTAGACTGAGGAGATTTTATTTAGACAGGCATCTACAGATTTAATAAAATCAATAATAGATATATAGACTAGGTATGTAGGTTAATCTTTATTAGGACTAATATAATATTCATTGGATCCAGCATGGATAATATTATGATACTTGATTATTATTGTTCCGAATTGTGCTCTTGATTGAAAAATACTTATTGTCTGTTATTATACTACTGTTTATATTAATAAACATTTTGTAAAGGTTCAATAGCTTCATATTATAATCTACCTTAAAATAATTTATTTTCTAAAAATACTTAAAAATATCTAGAACATGTTCAAATAAAACCGGTAAATAATATAATCGGTTATAAGGCATTATGCTCGCACGTTGAGCTTATAATTTTATGTAAACGTATTATTTATACAGCTTCAACAAGGCTAAAGACTGATAAATTAGTATTAATCTTATCAATTTAAATCAATATTAAGTATAAGAATTTGCCTAAAATTTTGTAGAATAGGAAATTATAAAATAAGGAAAATAAAAGTGCCAAATAAGATTATTTCGTGTTTATTCAGTTTAATTTAGGTACATAAAAAAGTTTTAGTAGTAAACACAATGGATAAACAAAATTCAGTTTAAGTATAAGTATAATATTTTAAACACTTTTTATCTCTTATTTTATTCACACTAATATTAAAGTATTTAAATAAAGTGTCCAAATTAAGCATAGTATTGAATGACATTTATTTTATGCTCGTCAAAATATAGTCAAATAGTGTTTATTAATTTTAAAACGCTTTTTATACGCACATTCCCGCAAAATGAGGAATTCGTATTCAGAAGTTAGGTAATATCAGCACGAAGCATTATCGTAAACTTTATAATTGAAACTTTGGCACCGGCGGAGTAATCACAGATGATTTGCTCAAGATCATGAATCTTTTCAAAAATACTTCAATGGTAAATTTAAGTATTTTTAAAAAGATTCATGATATTCATTTATTTTATTTCACAATTTATGGCCAATACTTGCAGATTGATTTTGTAAACTTAGTACAAGTTATTCGTTTCTTGTTTGTTTATTTTCTTAATGAATAGTTTGTGACTTTTTGTAGAGTTATTCGAGTATCGAGACAATTTTATTAAATTTTTGATGCCAAGTTGGTATTGTTAAGTCCTGTTTTATAATTTCGGCAAGAGTGGTGCAAATATTCTTATATGATATCTGTGTGTGTCTGTCTGTTTCATCGTTGGTCCCTTCATGAGGGCTGCTCCAAACCTACCTGTTCCATGTCTATTGTCTACCCATGACATTCATGCAAGACATTATCCACTCGATCTTTGCAGGTCTGAAAAAATTATAAAAAAGTATAAAAAATGGTCTGAAAAGATGTAACAAGTACATTTAGTACTTGTAAGAGAATTAAGATGGCTAGGTCAGATAGTAGTCAGAGATAAGAAGTAGGTAAGTACTAAGTATGTAAAAGGAGCTGCTCTTGGATAACAAAAAGCTTTATTTATGGGTAAGCTTTGTTTATACATAGACGCCGAGATGGAAGAGACAGCTCCTTCATACGCCTTTTTATCATGCTACGTGTTATACAGGGTGCAATTAAACCTTCCTGCCAAATTTTGATACATTGATCCTTGTTAAAAATAAAAATACACGTACATATTTTTTCTTTTATAGTCACTCAGTACTAAAATGTTGAGAAATAGCTTCCGAAAGTTATCCTGTATTGTTTTTCTGGCAATTTGAAGCTGAAGTTATTTCATTATTATTTCAACATTAATTAACAAAAACAATAATTTGCATTTTAACCGACTTCAAAAAAGGAGGTTATCAATTTGGCGCGTATACCTACAATATGTTATATTTGCAGAACTGCCCAGTTTTTGTATATGTTAGTCTACACTCTACATATCAGTGTCTGAACAAATGTACCAAATTTCAAAAGTGTATGTATGTATGTTTTTAATTTTTATGTTTGTGTTCGCATATCTCCTTAACTACAAGTCCTATATTTTGAGTAAATCTTTTTTTTTTTTGTTGTACAAGGTATGGTTTCACTAAAGGAATACTGCAAGTTTCATCAAAATCGGTTCAGTAGTTTTTGAGATACGGAATTTTAATACTTAATAATAATAAACGTAGGTAGGTACATTAATTATTTTAAAGTCGGTTTTATATTTTTAAAATACTTTTATGAAATGTGTCTTTGTACGGTCTACTTATAGTTTTTTTCAACTACTGTTGGACTTGAACACAGGTAGCACTTGTAAGAGTTAACATAAAAGGATAAGTAGATTAAATAAAAAAACTGGCCACGTGCGAGTTGGACTCGCCCATGAAGGGTTCCGCAGCAGCAATAAGGTTTATTTCTGCGAAATTAAAAGGTTTTTGATTTATTTTTATATTTCAGTTGATTTAATGAAAGTTAAATTAAGGTTTACCATTTAACTACCTACTTGCTAGATCTCGTTCAAACCAATATTCATTGGTAGTTTTTATAGTAATCTATATTATATATTTTTTTTAGAATTATCATGCCCCTACTTTAGATGTTAGAGGGGGGGGGGGCACATTTTACCACTTTGGAAGAGTCTCTCTCGCAAACTATTCAGGTTAGAAAAAAATGATATTAAAACCTCAATATGATTTTTGAAGACCTATCCATAGATACCCCACACGCATAGGTTAGAATTTAGATGAAAAAAAAAATTGTTTCAGTTGTTTCTATGGGGACCCCTTAAATTCTTAATAATTTTTCCGTTTTTGTATCAAAATCTTAATGAAGTTCAAAGACTACATCTACTTACCAAGTTTCAATAGTATAGCTCTTATAGTTTCGGAGAAAAGTGGCTGTGACATACGGACGGATAGACAGACAGACAAGACGAATCTATAAGGGTTCCGTTTTTTGCCATTTGGCTACGGAACCCTAAAAAGAAAAGATTAAAAATCAGACTTTCTTAAATAAACTTTAACCCACACCTGTAAGTAGCCCATAATAGATAATTAATCTGGTGTGTAGGTATAAAACTGTATACTTAGGTATATTTATGAAATTTCTGTAAGTAGGTACATAAATAATATATAATTGTCTCATTCATTATGCAAAAATATTGAGAACACTGAGTCAAATAACGTATGTTTAAAAATTTCAAAATGGCGTTGTTATTTTGAAAAATATGCACCTGTTGCATGCAGCTGTTACGGGCAGGACAAGTGAAAGTTTAAGACACAGAATTTTATGTTCGTTTTAATTTAATAATTATGATAATTAATTACAGATATGGATCCTTAATTGGTGTATTTGTAAACTATTTAAATAAAATTAAATATACTAATGCTATCACAGGACTTGATTTATTCTAGATTTGTATCTGTAGGACATTAGATATAGATTTTTGTATATTGGTAGTTTCATAATATTATTATTTATTACAATGGCTTCGTAAAATATAGTTACCAAGAATTGCTATCTATACAAATTTATTTTAGAAATTTTACGCTTTAGTTTAAATTCATTTGGTAAAGTAAAATTAACCTTGATCTGCTCGTAATGAAAGGAAATAAACGTAACCAAGCAAAATACTAATAGGACACAATATTATAATAATAACTTATTGAAGGTTAATATTCTTTGAAAGCCTCTCTAAAATTGCGAAAGAGTAACGCTTAAGCCGCTGAACTGATTTTATAGGAATTTTTCATATAGATAATTTGAACTCCGGGAAAAATTATAGCTTTTTCACAGAAAATCTTACAGTTGCCATACGGAAAGTAAACAATAGTTACGAGCAACCACTAGTCAAATAAGTTAACCCTAGTTTTATAAAAATACAAGATGATTCCCGCAACTCCGTTGCGCCAAAACTCGTTTATCGCGCGGGAATCGTACATTTTTCCGGGACAAATTTCAGCAAAATCGGTTCAGCGGTTTGGGCGTGAAGAGGTAACAGACAGACAGACAGACAGACAGACAGACAGACAGACAGATAGACAGACACACTTTCGCATTTATAATATTAGTATGGATTTCGAGCAAGATACTCTAGTTTTGTATGTCAGTGTAGTTTTACTCTCATTGGTTCAGTGATATTTTCGAGTAAAAAATAAATACACTGAAAAATACATGTCCCATTTGGTATTCGTACGTGTATGTCGGTAATATTGTACTGGGCCTGAAGTGCAGTTAGGGAATACCGCACCGACTGATACGCCGTAAAGTAAAGGGCGCGCTGCACGGGGGATGAAGCGTAAAAAACATGTCTTAAGATATTTTAGTTACGATTTACAAAAATAAAAGAGATAATAAGAAATAAAAAGGTATGATTGTAATGTAGGAATTGTACTTTCAGATAAATATAATTTGGTATAATTCAGATTTCAGATGCTTTCAGAAATTACAAAAATGTTATGTATACAGTACACCCAAAAATATAAGTACGAAAGCTATAAAACATTGAATATCTAGAGAACAGATCGTAAATTATTATTGTATAGCAGTGGTGATACAGCCATTTTATTTTATAACCGAAATGTAACTTTATGCAAATACGAAATAATAAATTATGAAAAATACCGCAATTCCTCTGTATATAAGAATTCCGGTTAAATACCAACATAATTAGATTAATGTTCATACATCATGAATTCCATCTTATAAATAAACCTCTGGAAAAAATTCCGTATTAAATTAAAAGAATTATTATTATTTAATTTATTTGCCGTTTTATTTACTAAAAATTTGAAGTAATTATTAAGAATTCCTGTAACTTATTTCAATTTACATTTAAATAATTTATGAGTCACACTGAAGACATCTACAGGTACAGTTCTATTTAAGGATGAATAAAAAACGAAATTATATAAATTTTATTCAAATCTTTGTACATTTTAATAAAAATCTCATTAACAAAATTTATGATTGCGAATATTTATTTGTTTAATAAGTAAGATTTATCTTCAGACTCGTCTTCGTGGAATCGCTTCCCTTGTGTGTAGAAGGGGGTCAATAAAATATGTAGGTAGACTCGACGTGTGGCCCGCTCTCTCGCCTTTCCTATAACAAGAAAGAATTTTTCTAAGTATCTTTTGGTATCGGTAGGAATATGTAAGTGAAGTTTTTACTTGTTTTATTTTATTTATACACATTATAATGTGGGTTTTATTAGCCTTATTACGTGCAAATAGGATACCTACAACTTAGGAATCACAGCTTTGAAATAAAACTACATGTTTCAATCTATTCAAGTCTTTACAAACTAAACTATACGTCCATTACATAAAAGAAATTTTGGTCTATTTATTCTCCATCATGTCAGACAATAGGCCCATAATTTCATTAATTTAGCGAATGATCTAATATAAGCGTCGATGTCATCATGCCATGTTGGGCTAAACGACTTCAAGCACCAATTTCAATTACGCCATAGTCAACACAGTCAATAAGTCTAAATTGATTTAAGACCGCGTAGTAAATTGTTGGAGATCCATGGTATGTTAAACAGCTTCAAGTGACAACAGTAAAGACTATTACAACAACAATCGAAACTACATCAGAATGAAGCAATAGCTTACTAGTATACTAGCTTTATTACTAATATCAATTGAAGCTCTTAAGAAAGAATTAGCTCAGAGCTATCTATCAATATTCAGTATGTGTAGCCTCATCTTGGTATGTAAATTTTAACAGACAAAAAATTAAAAAATACGCTCAAAATGTTCATCTCTACAAAATTAAGTTCCACGTGTAGAACGTAGGTATAACAGAATAAACTACTATTTTATACGCTTCTTTGTATTAGTTTGTACTTTGTATTATATATTACGTTTCTTTGTATTAGTCACTAGGCATTCTTCGGTGGTCGAGACAAACACATTTAAAAAGAATTAAATCCAGTACATTTTCTTGCTGACAACATTTTTACTAAGAGCTCTTATTCTTAACTCTCTATCGAATCGTAAATCGATAGTTGGCGTGCTGACAACGAACGCATTGCGTACACATAAACAATTCTATTTTAACTGTTTCCTATTTGGCACAAGTTTTATTGATACTTTGTTAGTTCCGCAAAATAAAATAAAAAAATCTAGACTCGATACACTACGGCAGCGTACGCGTTTGAGTATTGTGTAATTTTGATGAATTTAGTATTTTTCATGTAACTTAAAATAAACAGATTTAAACTTCATAATATGCATTCAGTAAAAAGCTGTAAATTTACAGTAGGTACCTACTTTAATTAAAAAGCTTATTGAAAGTTCTCGTTTTGTCTCTCTATCCCAACTAAGATTTGGAATGACTGACACTATTATAACGAAACGTTCACTAGAATTTAGATAACAACTAAAAGGGTCCAAAGGTAACAAAAGACACAGGATTCCGGAAAATGTATAGTGTTGAGCTATAAGCGAATTTAGCCCCAGAGAAAGTAAATTTGTGTTAGAGAAGCAATAGAAAAGCAGAATATTTTGCAAATGTACTGACTAGGACCATCTAGTACCTACATAAATCCTTACAGTCTAGAATTACCGATTCGATGCACTGCGATTGAGTAATTTCAGTGAGTTCTGTTCTGTTGACAGTAAAACAACTTGCAGTCGTTAACGACGAACGAACGACCGTTGTGTTAACTTACTGTCGACACGCCGCATTAAAATACGGTACTTGATGGGTGCGAAGTAGATGCACATTGTTGGCTTTCATGTCTGCGAGTATCGACGAATTCGAAACGAGATCGCGTCGAGTTCACTTCGTTTGCATTATCTAATGACTTTTAATAAGTGTAAGAAATTGGAGTATTTATTTTATTTATATCTATTTTGTATCTATTATGCTGTCTACAGCAAACCGCAAAAATACTGTTGTAGTAATTTTCTATTACGTATTTTTATCAAAACTTTAGTGTAACTTAAAATATCTATAAAGATTTGGGAGGTGGGTCCATCTTCGTCACCTTCTTTTGAAATATAATATGATACCTACTAATCTTAAAAAACTTACATAAACAAAACCTAATTAAATATTTTAATTATTATTCAGACCTTTAATCTATCATCAAATAATATAATCGAGGGTTTATGTCTTCATTGTAAATTTCATTAAAAACGCAATTTACGACAATTGATTTGTAAGTGATTGGCGTTAATCGTTACTGCCGTAAACAATCCTCTTAATTACCAGATAACCCGCCTAAAAGATGACTTTTAATTGAATATAAAAGCCATTAAAATGGTCCGATTTCTGGGCGATACGTTCAAAACAAGCGTCAAAGTTGCGACGAAATTTTAGACCCGTGATAAGGTGTGAGATAGTATCTTATGTATTAAAACGCGGCTCGGAGCGGGCCTGATAACGCGTACGGGTACTTAGATACTAATTTTATGAGACATTTGGAAGTAACTCCGGCCTCCGCACAGATCTTGGAGCACCGGGGGCTATAGGAGGTATACTTAGATGGAATAAATGCCGAAAATAGAGGATTAAGATGACATACAAATACAGAAGTACGATGTATTCGACAGCTATATAAATGAAAGTTACCTATTCGTAGTTTCTGAAAATGAAACCGTACCTTTAAAATTTTGTACTTCATACTTGGCATAGTATTACTAATTATATTCTGCTGCTACCTAATGAAATGAGGGAAAATTTTTGTACAGTAATAAGTAACAGGTAGTAACATAATGGTGCTAAATGGTTATCAGTTATCACCTACCAATATTTTTCATAACACACCACCTTCTACAACATTAATAAGATGTTAAGATATTGCCAAAGTAATTAAATATCATAAGCTATATTTGGTTTTTAATTTACCTCTTAATTGTATATTGTAATTTTTCACCGCCGACATTTGTCAGGCAGCATTTCTTTGAAAATTATTAACACATAATAAACTGATTTTATGTATTCTTTTAATGCTGGCTATCTGAGGGTCCGGCGCGGCCTCATAATACCCCGTGTTAATGGACTCGATTTACGCACTTGTGTGCGTGAATGTACTTTACCAATATAAGTGTAGGTATCGAATAGATAATATATTGGAAATACGATGTTTTGCCCTTGTGTGTTTAAAGCAAAAGATAATTTCAAACTACGTATTTCTATTTCACTTCTAAAGAACCGTTCTTTCTAACTAAACATAATATTGGAAGAAATCCCATTATAAGAACAGTCTTCTTAATAAAGAACTATTGTTGAAGAAATATGGCCTAAAATGATAAAGTAACCATTGATAAGCTACTTTTGGCTCCTTGAACACGGCGGCCACTATTGATAAAGAAGCGAAAGGATGTAAAGGACACTGGTAAGTGAAAAGAAACGTTGTGACTTTGTGAGTAAAGCTTTCTGACAAGTTTTATATAAATCATAGATAATTATCATTTAGTATCCGTGACATACGTTTATTTTTTATGCATCTAATAAGCAGAAGTAATGTAACACTAAGCTTTTTCACGACGTGAAATAAAATGGCGCAATTTTCGTAAAAAAGCTTGTTAATCATTTTAATTTCGTCAGCTGTTTTAAACGAGCCACCCCTTTTATGTCGAATGTCAAAAATCCTGCCCATAAAATTACCATAAAAATAACAGTGTTTTACTGAGTGTGTAATTTTTACACCCACATTGCTTAGCATTATTCCCTGGCCACGCGTTTCACCGTTTACGAAATAATAGGTTTTACTACCTTTTGATTAATATTACGACTGGCTGGCTAACTTAATATACATTACCACTTTATAAAATTACCCTAAAAGTCACTGTGGTATTCTGGTTTATTTTTGTTTGCTACAAATTTGAAATTTGTACGATTTCGTTAAAATAAACATTTGAAGTATGCGGTGTATTCACATAAATAACTACAATTTTCTGATTTCGTAGAATGTGTTTTCATAAAAATACTTACTACGAATTTTTGGCTGCTATGTTATATTTGAGTAGTCCATGTAAAATGTATATTGATAAACAAGAAAAAAACGATATAAGTACATAATATTACGGTCATAGACGGTTCTCTTCAAATCTTAAACGATTTTTACAAAATGTGTTAAGAATTTTAGGGATGAGTTTTAATAAGTATTTTACAAACAGTTACGTTCCCAAAGTATGTAATAGTAAACACTCCTCGCAATAGTCGTAAGGATATTCCATGTATTTCAATCTACCACAAAATTATAAAAGTGACTCTATACAAAGGTGAATTGTCTTGGCCGCGACGCCGCCGCTCGCCGGGGTTAATACGCTTATTAATGCTTTATTTAAACCGAGTAAAATATCGCCCAGCTTTGTTATTCTTCTAACATCTCATGATTCAGTGCCGGCTTAGCCACCTCGCAATGGGATCTTGAAAAACAACCAGTTATTTTGACAAGCGGCCTTTGGAAGCAGGTCGTAAAAGAGCCACGCTCCAATCGATATCTATCCCTATTCTATCCACGATAAAATCGATTTCGCATCGGCGCGCCACGTGAAAATACGTGATTATTTTCATTAGCCACGCTAGACCTTAATTTTAATTTAAAATGAGCTTTTTATAGACGACTCTCCGCGGAGAAACAATTTTTCATAAATGATGAGGCGGCACCGATTGTGCGTATTGGATAAACATTTTACGAAAAATTCCAGCGTTCGGAAAAATTGGACGCGCAATAAATAATTCAAATATCGAAGTGCAGACGTGGAACTAATTGCTTTACGTCGTGTTTATAATAAGTTTTTGACATTATTGGCAGGTAGACAAAAAGTAATTTATCTACGTGAAACATACCCCATCTAATAATGCGCGGGCTGAACCAAAAAATACTAAATAATTGTGAGATTTCGGAGCGGGGAATTTAATTTAAAGCGTAAGGTAAGCCGATCTGTAATTGAATCAAAGTCTGCGACAACTTTGTTCGGGGTGAGACGCAGGTGCTTGTAATGATTTAATTTTGGCTGAATCGTTCTCCCGACGTACTGTAAGCACTTATTAGCTCTTGAACACTGAAATGAGGCTGAGATTTCGTCTGTGTTTAAAATAAACTCGTATACTTTCCTTTTTATCTTTATTACAACAAATATAATTTTCCAGCTTAATTTATTTCGATGATGGGTCGATAAATTAGGATTTTCATCCGCCGCGTCCGAATCTGAAATAATTAGGTCTCGTCTGTCAATTATGAGCTTTGAAGATGTGATATTAATTAAATTTTATTTCAGCACCACCAAAAATACTCATTCGAAATGTACTTGAAAAAAAAAATCCTACTTAAAATAAGTTACGAGCTTATTTCTTATAAAATAATGCTGGATAAAATATTCCTGATTTCATGTTAAATTGGTTTGGTATACCTACAAGTTATTTAAAGGATAAAGGAACGTAAAGTTTGCGCACACAATAAATTGATTAAATTAAAAGTACTTTAAATAAAACTAAACGTACAAAGACCTCCTATGGCTGAATACCTTTATCTCCGCATTTACATACTAATGTAGCGGGACTCTCTCGGTACATATTTTGCTAGAGTTTACGCAATTGGTATTGTCAACTGAGGGCAATTGGAGCAACATAAAAATGCAATAAAATTGGATCGTAAAATGATCGGTACTGAAGTACGTTTTAGCTGATATCGCGTGTACGGTTTTATGTATTTTTAATTGTTTTATTATCATAATACGGTATTCGTATGTGTGTATCGCGTATCCCTTTATCCACTTTAATACTATGAATTAAATTTCAAAAGAAATGACAAAAGTTCGAATTTTATGACTGGAGTGAGTCTATACTGAAACTTTTTCTCATTTTCTCGCGATGTGTAAAATGTTCTTTGTAACTTTCATATTTAGCCAAAGTTATCATTTATTCACAAATCTGAAATCTTATTATGTTGATGATATATTATTGGAATTAATTCTTTAATTTGATAATATTCTCTGCCGAGATCAGTTCTAGAAAATATTATAAAATTAACAAACTCTTTAAATAAATATTAAACCCATGACCATAATAAATTTTATTTTCTCTTATAACAGAGCTCATTTAATAAGATAAAACAATCAGCTAATTTTATTATAATAGGCACTACTCAATTATCGTCATGTTAGTTAATCTTCGGAGCAATTTCAATGAATGAGTGACACTAAAACAATTACCCCGACCCATGTTTAGATCTATTTTTGATGATCGTTCCTTCACATGCTTATACACGATCCAATAGTGGGCTGCCGTATATCACAGGTCGATGCCTAATATCTTTTACTATGTTCCCAGATGGTTTGTTACGAAATGAATTCTATTGTGATCACTGAAGGTTTGAAATCAAATAACACGAAAAGGGATATAAGCCGATTGGAATAGGATTATTCCTGTATCGATTAGTGGCCCGGAGCCGATTCAACGGATACTATTTACGTTGTTTACCTATTTATAGACCACGCTTCCACTCCCTACCTGCATTCGTACCGCCATAGCTATTTTAATAAAAAAATAATACAGCCGATTTATAGTTCGATTTTTAATTTTGTTTTTAATTCGATATTCGAATATAAATTATCGTTCTAGCTGATTCTATTAATTTTGTTTTTTTTTTTTTGGGTTGAAACAAAAATAGTTAAGACAAGTTTTTTTCAAAGGACAATGCGCATAGAGTTTATATAAAAGTACATTCCGAAAAAATGTTGATTGTTGAGTCAATATGAATCTTAACTATTTGGCTCTACTTTTTTTAATTCAAAATGTGGCAAATATAGGGTAAATCGTGATGACATGTACAAGTTTATCAGGTGAGAAGAGGCTGGATGCATCACACGTGCTAACAACTTTAGTGTCCATAAACACCGGTTACAGCCCATCTTTCTTTTTAACGATCGCACAGAATTGTTTATCGTAAGTATAAAAACTAAGCGCCAACTTTGTGTCCCGCAATAGAAATTATTTTGTGATTGTACCAATTGTATCTAGTCTTCAACGAAGGTATTGATTTTGTTCTTGTTAAAGTAAATTTTAATTATTTCAATATTTTTCTTGAGGTATAAGTTATTTACTTATAATAATAAATAATTACATTACAACTTTATTACTTCCTATAATAAAATATAATAAAACTAGATGACGCCCGCAACTCAGTTACGACAAAATTCGTTTATCAAGCAGGAATTGTACATTTTTCGGGAAATTTTAGCAAAATCGGTTCAGCTGCTGGGGCGTGAAGAGATAATAAATAGACACACAGACAGATAGACACGCTTTCGCATTAAAATATTAGTATGGAATATGGATGCTTTATCATTGACATTGTAGGTTAACTATAGCCTTTAGAGTTAAAAATTCGAAGAAATATTATACTTTTCAAATTTTCAGCTCTTTCTAGGTGCAATGGTGCGTAGATACTTACATCATGTTATAACCTGTATGCAAATATTATGTAGGTATATAACTGTAAAAAAATTAAAATATAAACGTGAAAATCAATTCCATTTTTCACGCTGCGATTTATTAAATAAATGTCTACATTAAGATAACTTTTGCAATTTAATGAATAAGTTATAGGATATTTATTGATATTAATATTTTATATTCACCAATAACACATTTTAGCGTTTTAAATGCCAATAAAACTGTTGTAGCGTGTTATTTAATATAACTAACCTTATGTCTATTATTTAGCAGGCCTTAAAGTTATTATTTTATTAATATTGAAATTTGATTGGTGTTGTAACAAGTTGATGGACTATTAATTTTTGTAGTTTAAAATAATATATCACAATTTCTTAACTTATCCAATATTAAGTATAGACCTGAAGTAAAATCGTACTTGTAAGGAACCAGAACAAGTTGTTCATGACATAAAATAATAAAACAATAGCAACATCGACTGGTCCCAAAACTTTGAAAAAGGCACTAAGATAATCCGTATCGTGGAATCGCACACATTACACAATATGTTACTCCATTGTCTGTGAGGGGGGGCCTGGGGTACCAATATACAGGCCTTGGCTTGGTTTGGGCTCCAAGTCTCCCACAAATTGTATATGTAATTTTTGGGAGAAATAAACTTATTATTATTATTATTATTATTATATGTTCTTAAGGTGCATGCGATGTGTGCGATTCCACGAGTCAACGGCACTGTAAAGGCCCGTTACATCTTATAGTCCACCAACAACACCACTTAGATAGGTTCATCCTTAAACCTTTAATTTATGTGAAAATGAAATAATTCCTTGGACAAAAACTTCTAAAAGATGGCCGTAGAAAGTCGGTATCTACCATAGACTAGAGCTGTAACGTTGTTACGCAACGTACATTATCGGCGCTCGTAAAATATTTGAGTTACCGATACCATTGACGTTTAATGCCGAACAATCGGTGAGTCAGGCGCCCGAGCCCCGAGGACACACGCCTACCACAAACACGGAACACTCTTTGTATGTATAGACATACAAACAGTAAGTATGTACTTATAGAAGTATAGACACTAATATGACTGTATTCTGTGGTATAGATAGGTAAGACTGGGTGCGTCCATTAAAGATTTGTGGTTTGTAATAGCTATAGCAAAACTTATTGCAGAGCTCAAATTTATACATGTTCATTATTCTTTCATTGTATTTGCGCTTACGAGAAGCCCGCGTTTGTATAGGTAGATCTTAAATCTAGTTTTAATTAAGGACTATGGCAGAATTTAATAATTATTATTTTTATTATAATGTGTATGGTAAATATTAAAATATGTAAGATTCCCAGACGGACACGTTGTTTTTAGCATACAAAATATTGTGCATTAATCAGTACAACCTTCTTAGAAACGTGCAGGGGAATCCAGTCTGAATGCTGATTACTTGGCGGGCTCCATAGAAATGCAACATTGTTGCATTCTCTTGAGAAACATACTGGCCATCTATTATTAGCGAACTATAAAAGGAGTTGATACGACCCAGATATTTTGATGTCTTTGGATTGCGTAACGAGATACGAGTAACCTCTATTTAACAACATCTTTACGTTGTGTCTACAAATTCTTCGAATGAATGGTCCGGAAGAAGCCACAAACCGCATCGAATAAAATTCTCAGACATTATTTCGGCTGTAAAACTATTAAAAATTTATGAATTATGTAAATAAATCATTACTTTAATTTTATTAGCTGTAAATCCTTTCAAAATCTACACGACCGCCATTAAAATAACACTTTAACACGGCATATATCTATTAAAACCCAATAAAACCGATTTGCCACTATTTAGAGCAGACCGACCTGGTTATTGATGGTTACTAGAGGATGATAAACTCCTCGGGCCGTCAATAAAAAGTTTTGTTACCATTTTATGATAACAATTACGACCAATAAAAGATTATATGACGCTGTGATTCTCGCGGCCGTGGCCTTGTCAACGCTCCTCTATTTGGGGCCAGCTGATCTTCACTACGTCAATTTACGCGAGAAAACGTCAGATTGTTGATTTGTTGAAATAATCATGTCAATTTTATTACCGCAATAAGCAGACGCATATTACGGTTTTAGCCACGTTTTGCCCTAAGCTTTCGCTTAATATTACGTTAACAATGTAGAATTTCAACAATATATTGTATGTTTTCTGCGTTTGCCTTAGTTTCGTGGTCTGGACCATAGAGTATCACAGATTTACCTCTATAATTACACTAACATCGTCAGACCGAACCGCCTTCTACAACGACATTTAAGTGATTAATAAGTTATTAAGCCCATTTAGAAACTTCAACGGTTTTTATCTGCCGTTTAATTAAATAGAGGAGAATCGGACAGAGGCCTTAAAGTGTTTTATTAAAGTTTTACGATCGTTCTCGGAATCTTATCTGATTTCATATAATTTATCTGGCGATTAACATTAAAAAGGGTAATTATTGTATAGTTTTCTCCATTTCACGATGATATCATAAATCAATAAAATTATTATACGACTGATACAAAACACTACTAAAATAGTATTTCATATTATTTTAATCTTAGCTGTATTGTTACTTAAAAATGTTTAAGGGCTTTATTCATACAGCTAATATTTAGCAAATCAAAAAGTGATGTTAGTAGCCAGAACACAGAAATAGTGAGCCAGAATGTAATTTTCCTGATGTAACCTTCCCACCTACCCTACACGTGTTCGAGTATAACGTAGCCTTAGCCCTTAAGGGACTAATTTGTGGTGTAGTTACTATAGTTATCTACGATCGAGCCCTTCCTAACGATAGGGATAAACAAGATACCGAACAACAATAAGACAGCAACTCTTTGTTGAGCTTAAATATCGTTGAATATGTACACTGTTAGGATATTGTGAACAGTACAAAATACCTAAGATAACGAAGACTGTTTTGGAAAATGTATTTTAAGATAGCGAGGTTCAATGGAAGCAGGAATACTAAAACATTTTCAAATATTGTAATATTATCATTTTCATAACATTAAATTATTCTTCTTATTTTTAAATGGGATTTTTTATTATAACCTACCTATTTTGTATATAATTATTTCGTATTTTGTTTCTTTAGATTATAAGATATGAAGATTCAGATAAAATAGAATGAAAGAGGAAAAGCCGAATAGCAGGAGTTGCCCCATGCCACTGCTACCAATATACCAATTTTCTGGGAGCTTAATCGGGTTAAAACATGATTTATGCTCAAAACACGAAACATGGCGATGTGACATGCCGTTTAAAGGGCATTTACTGTACTAAAGGGGTTGAGAGCGTGTCAAAATTTCGCATAGAAATGCACCCAATTTGGCGAATGAGATGAGGCTTACAATTTGCCTGGAGTTATCTCTGCATCCCATCTGCATTGTACTGACCACACAAAAACTCTGTTTATATACTACGAGTTGTAAAATCACAAACCTGTTTAAGGGCTTTCCCTACGGAGATTCCGTAATTTACCGTATTTAAAGCCTTATAAACTCATAATTTGAAAGCTACAAAGTTAAAACAAAAATACAGCAATAATCTTCATAATATCAACATTCCTTTCCCCGTTTTAAATTTTCTATTTTTGTTTATTATACTCATGATACCAGCTTCCAAAGTAAAGCCAATTTATTAAAATTCAAGCATACATTCAGCATCTCCTTAGTAATTTACAAATTACTTTTATTTTAAACACACGCCAATGGATCGACAATATCATAAACTACATTTTTAAGGTCAATTTTGAACTAAGATGAGTAAAAAAAAAATAGGGTTTTGCTGCGATCTCGGCAACTCGGCAAATGTATGGTCAAGGTCGTTTGCTCGAGGGACGGCCTTAATATATTTTTTAAGCTCACGATTTACATATATGAAAAAAGGAAATGCCGTAATACTAACCACTAATGTCATCAATGAATAAACATACGTTAGAGTTCTTTTAATGTTTTATGAATAATAATAATTAACAATTATGTATACCTAATTCAAAGCTTAACATATTGAGAATGATATTAAGAAATACTACAATAAACTACAACACAATTCAGACAGTTTGATTCTTTGTTTGCATCAAATAGGCTCCGAAACAATTACAAAAAAAAGATAATATTGGACCACAATAAAAACATTGCAAAAATTTATAAACTACTTTTGAGTACGTGAAATGTACTATTTGCATGTCCATAAAAAAGTATTTGGAAACAGTGTTGTAACGAAAACAAAGCTAAAATTCGCAATATGCATAGCGATATTATTTTAAGCTCAATCAATTACCATAAAAACTAAATAAACGGATCAATAACGAAGTATTTATTACATTAATATGAACACTAACCACGCTGTGTCGACAGGACGTAGCGCACGTTCTACCGTCTGCATGCTATCACCTTTATGTATTATATTAACTCTATTTTAGTTATACAAGCTATAGAACTTATATTCACAAGCCTACTCGACTGTAAAAACTTAAAAGTTTTTTTTGAAAGTGAAAAAATCATTGAATAAAAAAAATCTTAAATCGCTTTACTTCTAAAACATTTTTATATATAGGTTGCTTACATAACAAACCTCGTTACACTTAGGTATTGCATGCTCGTTTAATGTAAGTATTCTAGTAAAATTTGTGTGAAAATACTAAAATGTATTTTGCTGACTGTACATAATTTGATATTCAGTCGTCGCGCCCCAGCTACATTTCATACAGAACAGACCTCTATCTATCTACAATCTACATATCTAACTCATTATATTCAACATAGTACTGTATACTTCCTAGTACGAGTAGGTGACTAAAAATCTAACTATCCCTAGACATAATTTTAGTTTCATCCCTAAGTAGATTAGATAAACATATGCCAGTAGGTAGATGCGAATAGTTTTGTTTATTTTCACAAACAATAATAATAAGCTTAAAGTCGAGCTTTGTGAGGGCTCGCGTAGTTTTTGTGGTTATAATCATTAAGGCAGTCTTTTTTTTCATTGACGATAACACGTCTTATACATATAAACAAAAATTACTATGTTAAAGCACGAACCAATAGGCGTGATAGTTTTTTTCCGTAAAGTGTACCACAAAAGTGCTTAGGTTGTTGGATATACTACGGCTCGCTTTGATTATAACAATACCTATCCTTCGGGCCTTTCCTATGTATTTTTTAACGTTTTTTACAAATGTTTTTGTCTGTTTAAAAGCGACAGTACTTGAATAATGAATACACATCTCGAGAGAAGGATAACGTGGGTAATATAATGCAGGCTCCGACCCGCGTCGGGTCGCGTGGGGTCGGGTCCCTCCAAGTGCGGTTGCATAACTTTATTTCTAGATTAACATAATTAGAAAAGCTATTCGCCAAACGAGCCCGGGTCGAGACGGACGGAATGTTTACTAATTACTTAATGGCCGCCTAAAATATTCTACGTTTACACCTCCCTAAATTCTCCATGAAACATGTATTTAATTGTCCCGTTTAAGGATATTTTGTAACGAAAATACAACAGAGTTACGGGAATTCATCTCTATAGTCTTCATTTGAATCTTCAAATTATTTTTTATCTACTTCAATTGTACCTTTACTGGTTTCAAGTAACTATTTCAGGATCTAAAGAAAGCTGTATTTTGGCATGATGTGTACAAGAACTATGAAAAAAAATATACTTCTGAGTTCCAAGAGAGCATATTATCGTACTTATCGTGTAACATACAGCATAAGAACGAGATCTACCGAATTATATTATAAGATAGAATCCGAGTAAAATATAAGATGTAAAATTGGCACGTAGACTCCACATCTGGACCCTTTGGCATCTCGAGCTCTCGATCGAACTTTGCCCATTTTAAGGGGACGGGCCTCGAGTAAATTTTACGACGTACTTTTTGGTTCCTCCCAATTTCATAACAAGAGATACAAACTTTCTTCATTATGAAATAATGCCCGAATATTAAGTTTTGATTTATTTTTTACTTGGGGAAAATGTGCAAGATTTTTGTCTTTATTTTACGTTATAGCTGAAAAAATTTTTCATGATATAAATAAGGACATCATCATATTATGTCCGTATTACTACTAAATCGACTATTAAATCTATTACTTTCTACATTATTACGAGCAGGTATATACGGACACGATTTTAATAATGATATTTTTCGCTCACTACCGTTCACAAGAAGGCAGCAATAGTATTAACTCTTCCCTTTTGCAGGTCATTAAGCTGAAACTAAATAGTAATTTATTCGTTAATATAAATGAAACATTAACATTAATTGCATTTTTGCGCAATTTTAGTCGCGGCGTAGAGCTTCGTAGCACTATAGAAGCGGCGGCGTAGCACTGCTGTGTGAAAGTCATAAAACACTAGACGTTCCGCGCGGCTTCGCTCGCGTAAATCAGTTATTTCACAGACAAATTAGTCCAAAAAAAATAGCCTATGATCCTTCACGTGGTCTATACTTCTTATCTGACCCAAATAACAGAAAAAATTCTCTAGTAGTTCGTGAGATAAGCACTTTCAAATAATTTCCCCCGTTTTTTCCATATTTTCCTCTATTTCTTCGGTCCTATTAGTCTCAGCGTAATAAAATATAACCTATAGCCTTTTTTTATAAATGGGCTATCTAACACTGAAAGAATTTTCCAAATCGAACCAGTAGTTCCTGAGATTAGCGCGTTCAAATAAGCCCTTTCAAATAATTTCCCCCCGTTTATTCAACATTTTCCTCTATTTATTCGCTCCTATTAGTCTTAGCGTGATAAAATATAGCTTATAACCTTTTTCAATAAATGGACTATTTAACACTGAAAAAATTTTTCAAATCGGACCAGTAGTTCCTGAGATTAGCACGTTCAAATAAGCACTTTCAAATAATTTCCCCCGTTTTTTCCATATTTTCCTCTATTTCTTCGGTCCTATTAGTCTTAGCGTGATAAAATATAGCCTATAGCCTTTTTCGATAAATGGACTATCTTACACTGAAAGAATTTTTCAAATCGGACCAGTAGTTCCTGAGATTAGCGCGTTCAAACAAACAAACAAACAAACAAACAAACTAACAAAATCTTCCGCTTTATAATATTAAGTATAGATTGGAGTTGGTATTTCTTAGAATGTTTTGTTTTGAATATAATCATTTTAAAATAAGTTATACAAACTTTTCTTTTATAAATTCATTTTGACTATATACCTACCAAAAGATTTTAAGAAATCAGGCAAAAGGATTCTTCTAGCTTATCTATGTAAATCGCGCCTCCGCTAATTTTATCTTAGACCTAATAGTTTATGATTAAAAATAACTATTTACTTTTAATCTAAATTAAAATCAATGTATTTTCTCATGGTCCCACCAGTAAATTGTTTTACATAAAGCGAGATTAGACGGCCCCTCTGATTTGATAGTTGGGCATCAGGTGTCACGAGTGATCTTTAGAGCGATATTATCTTCGACATATTTTTCCGAATGGGGTCGGCTCGGAAACTCTCCCCAGTCGGAATAAATTACATCCATATCGATTTCCATACGTCCGCCATTCCATATGTGAGAAGACAATTACGTTATTATCGTAGAATTGTTGTAAAAATTAACGAAGAGAATTCGTATACATACTTAAATATTAATAATTCTTTAAATATATTTTTTTAATTCGCATTAGGTCCAATCAATCAAAATAAAACGCTTATGACCATTGTTGTCAGAAGTGACCTTAAATAAATACATAAATAAGAAATGTATCAAAATATTAAAAAAGTTTAAAACAATATTTATTTCTGAACAAACAAGAAAACGTAACACCAAGATCGTAAATTACCTTAAACCATTAAACAATTTTCATTGTTGGAGCGAGTTATTATACATTCATGAGATTCAAAGAGCCTTTTCAACAAATCTCGCGTGAGATCGGAAAACGATAAATTTCATATTTTATACAGCGACGACCTACGTGTTTTATTTTTTTAACATGAACTATCTTTTAGCTTTACATCAATAATTAATATTATTATTTATATTGTCCATTAAAAAATGGACGGGTTTAAATTATCTGATGAATATTTACAAGTGATCACTAACCATAAGTTTAGATTAAAATTCCTATTTTACTCCTTAAAATGATCTCAGATTAGGTTATAAATGTTCGTTCGTTTCTTAGTGGTTTTAGGTTATACAAAAATATAAAACGTAAAGCCTGCGTAACTCACAACAGTTATTTTATACAAATAACTTATTAGCTTTTTTCCATTCGCACTCCAAAACACTGAAAAAATTGATCGTCATAAGGTAGAGCGCATAATGCCGCGACATTTAAATAGCATTTTCAATTCGGGAGTCCTTTTGCCCGGGGCTTTGACCGGGCTCAAACGAGGACGTCTAGACGAAACGCACTTGACGCTGCAGAGGGCACGATTCCCAGACAGGCACAATACAAACACAAACTGTACCTATGAAGGTGACTTTCCAATTTTCACGGATGGACTGAGATTGCAATAGTTTTTTTTGTGCTCGAAATTCCAAAGAAACTTTTTTCAAGTTGGCGTTGCAGTTGCATATTATATTTTGATTCTTGTATTATACTATTGCTGCAGATTAATAATAATGTAACACGAAATTTTCTAGAAAGCCAAAAGACAAAGGAGAGAGCCCGAGCAAAATTGGTTACAATAATATTCTTTTAATAAAACGTTTTTTTTTCTATAGCTTCAATATGTATTTTCTATAGCGTTAAAATAAAAACAAAGTTAAATTATGAGAGCGTGGGGTGTTATCTACCCTTCTGCATTTTATATATTGTACCCTGCGTCTTATGGAGACACGAGTAGGTACTTTTGCGACTTGCGTACATTACTTTTTGCTTAGTTAGGAATCTGCTAAAATTCTTGCTAGTTTATAAATCTTCACGGGTCAAGCAGCAGTTTTTTAGTAGGCAATTCAAGTAAAAGTATAAATTTTATTTACTAGAGAAATTGAAACTAAATAATAACCATGCGTCTATTTACTACACTATAAGAGTCTACACTACAATTTTGTTCAGTGTAGACTGTGTAGTAAATTATTGTTAAATTAATATAAATTTTGTATACGATGCCTACAAGTATCATAAATTTACACTTCCGTATTCCGAAGTAGAAGTGAACATAGATCATGTTTTCTAATTTTGTCAGA
Organism: Polyommatus iphigenia; assembly: GCA_963422495.1. Lineage (NCBI taxonomy): Eukaryota > Metazoa > Arthropoda > Insecta > Lepidoptera > Lycaenidae > Polyommatus > Polyommatus iphigenia. Next base: position 11,269,521 of record OY730179.1, read on the forward strand.
AAGCACGAGTAATATTGGTGGTGCAGAATATGTTAACATTCTCAATTTTCCGCCAGCATAATTTTGTTCCTGCTACGAGTACGTTCTCTCGGTCAATGTATTCAACTTATACAGAATATAACTATAGAGTGTTAACTGACGATAAATTACGGTTATACTCTGTTTTATTATTAGAAACATAGTCCAATGAATGAATGAGCTAAATAATGAAGTAAGCGCTAAGTGTTTGTTTAGTTGAAAGTACTTTACTTTTATATCTGTAGAAGTTAAAAGTGATCGTAAAACTTATTTTTTCAAGAGTTATTGAATACTTATTGACAATAGAAATTTAAAAAAATTCTCTCCTTTTTTTGCGATGTAAAAATGATGACAAAATCAAATTTCTCGAAGTTTATGATTCAAATCCTCTTGAATAAAAATAGCCACAATATCAAAATATAGAAATGAAAACATGTAATATTCTACGCTGAAATGTATCAAGCGACACGCCCGCTAAGGCCACTAAACAGCTGATCGCAGGTCAACGACATTAGTTTTATAAAATCGACTCAAACAGATATACAAGTGAATGGAATGGATGCCCTTACATATCTAAGGCGACCGCCCTTAGATACACTTCGATAAACTTCTAATAGGGAGATTCGGTATGATTTATGCGATATGACCTTTTGTTTTGGGCTTGAAAATAATTATCATTATGTGTATTAAGTGTATTTAATTAACTAAATACGTTTAATAAATACACACACCAAAATATTATGAATAGAAGTAATAAAAAATTAATCTCAATCCCATAAAAGTTATATAAAAATCCCGTAAAATTTCGAGGGTAGAGATTGAGGATGAAAAAGTCATTGTAAATATTTAGAGAGGCCGAGCTATTTCGTAAAGCCACTTCGGGGGAGAAGTTAAGAAATAATGAAGTTTACAACCTGGAGTTGCGGGCAGGTCCCACCTATCGCTTCATCGCGGACGGCCATTCATTTGAGGCTTTACGGGGGAGACTTTGCCGGGTCGGACGCACGACTTTTGAAGATATACAATATACATGTATATCTTACTATGTACTTTATAGTGTACATATTACAATTACTTATGTACCATCGAGGAAATTGAATCCTATGCAATTGATAGACCAACGTTATTTGGTCGAATATGTCAATTCAATGTTAAAATAGGGGAGTTGAAAACTTTTTAAAAATAGTTTTAAGCGCTTCAGTTGTTTGCAATAATACCTGTAAATTAATATTTTATTCATTATTATGCCCTAGAACTCTAGAATGAGTTAAAAATTATTTTAAATACTGAATTCAAAATATGTCACAAAAACGCGGTATTATGGTCACGTGATCACGTGTGACGTCATCGTTCATGAAACAAAACAAGCGTAGACAGAGCAAAAGTGAGTAAGTGTTTAACCTAACACCTGTCAATTTTGTTTGACACTGAACGATGACGTCACTGCTTCAGATTGTCGTTTCCAATCACGTGACTTATAGTTATAAAATAAATCCATTTTTTTTCTATGTAAAATAAAATAAATCAATAATTATTTTTTCGTTATTTATATTGTTTTAGAGTTTTTATCAATAAATCTATAAAATTTAATAATTATTTTAAAATTTTAAACATACGTCAACTCCCCTATTGTGATCTGTTGGCTGGGTTTGACGTAACGCAACCAAACTACGTAGGTCCCCGATCTGCATAGGAATCAACTTCTCTGATAGTACATTCAAAGAACATTACTAGTAGTATAATATAAGAGTCAGCTCTATAGTAATATCCTGAAATATCATCTAAGTACTTATGGATTACAATTATGTATTTATATTTGAATTTTTAAGCTTCGAGAAAACCAAATATTTGTTAGATAATTTATTTAAATTTATTTATGTATATTATGCCAAATAAATTTTATATTCTTTAATTCTCCTGCCTATTGAACGTAATAATATGCCTATAAGCTGGTTTAAATCCAAGATACATACAAAGCACCTCCCTTTAAAGATATAAAGGTATTCATTATCACCTTCAATAAATTTACAACTTTATTATGTAAAAAACAGATAAATTTTATCGCTTTACAAACAACATTACTTGTCTTTTAAATATCGTAAAATGCACTGCAAATAATTATTATGTAAAGGTCATATCTGTAGGTATATACCTAGGACCATCTAAAATAGACTAAAATATATAGGTTTCAAAAGCTTAGAATTTAGAGCATATTAATATAATATCTAAGTAAGTATATTACTATTTTCTCAATTTCATAATCTTCATTTTTATAAAATGTATTTTTTTTCTAGGCGAAGAGATGTGGCGAACGCCAAGTAAGAAAGATTTTCTCAGAGGGAACGCGAGCGTCTCGTATATTCTCTTGAACTGATAAGGCATTTTAAAACCTATTTTAATATAATCACGCCAATTAATTTTATCTTGCTCTTGATAAGATTGATTTTATATTATTTATTATTTTTATTTATGGACTTTTATCGTGATTATTTTTCAGCAAATTATTTAAGGATGAGGTTTTTTTCGATGTTAAGTAACTTATTTAGTCGTTATTTAAATATACACAAATGACTGTTCATTTTAAGAACATAATTATTTAAACGCAAAGTACCTATTTAAAGAAATATGAAAAAATATTAAAACGGTGTAGAGTTTGTATGTAAGCTTGTAGAATACCTTTGACATTTTGAAATTTTTGGACCCCTGCCGTTCCCAAGTAAAATAAGTAAAGAATGCCAGTTTATTAGTTTATTTACCTTATTTTAGAAGACCCATTTTATAATAATTTAAAGATAGTCATGATATAACTAGAACAAAAAAGGATCGATGTCACAGAATCAGCGCGGGAGTTCTATTTGATAGAGAATTGGAAATATCTAATATTATGGCTGCCGATCCCGGTCACCCCCCGCGCCGCATCCCGACGCAGCCTAAAATATTATGCACCCAAAATCCATTGTCTGTTACTATGACAACGGCCCGCTCGATATCACGCTTTCGCAGATGTATTATCAATCATGCAGCTATCTCGCTCGCTCGCATGGAAACCAGATGCTGCGTTCGGAGGGTATCATCTCCCGTTCCTCTCGCGTCGATGGCTGACTGCCAACTTTGTACGGTTAGCAAACGCAATACATCGAGTACGGTATCCGAATTGTATCTTGTAAGAAACTTTTGTCAAATAAGATTTTATATGGTCCTATAATAATGAGATACACAAATAGGGTCTACAGAACTTTGGTTTCACCTCTTACATAATATACAAATGTTGTCACAGAAATCACCCACCTTTTACAATTTCATGACGCTTGTATGATTTTTGATTTGATAAGTTTTGTATGTCAAAGATAGTATAAGAGTTTATTCTAACGGCATATTTTGAATTGGACTAGTCTTAAAAAAATAACACAGAGCTAATGAAATAACATAAATACTAGTAAAAATTATAAAAAGTACACACTATACCCACCAATAGAAATACAATTAAAATATTCTAAAGCAGTTTTCTTCACTGAGTATCACTAATCATAACCACATCATAAAAAATCACTATTAATTCAACCCCACAACTCAAGAGCAACTGCACAAATGGCACCAGAAATCACAAATTTAGAAAGTCGAACACTCATTGGTCCCAAAAATGTTCTATTTACCTACAAACTTTCTCCTTTTTGTTACAATTATTTTACTTCCTGGTCTCACCTAAGGATCTCTAACTTTCTCTGCGCAATGAACCCATTGTTTACCCTTTATGCTCTTGTTTCTTTACAAGCTTTTTATCTTTTTGTCCCAAATTATGGGGACGTTTTATGACGTTATTATTTTTTCTTAAAAAAATGTTTTAAATCTCTGTTGCTAGCTGCATAAGAAACGAATTGTAATTTTGTTATTTGAATTCATGCTTAATTTATTAAATTTAGGACCGATATTAACTAGTATATTTGGTACTTCAATTAATTAAGCTTCTGTTTAAGTTTGAGATTTCGATAGTTTCAAAACTCTACATATTTCTTGTAGAGTTCGTATGAAGATTGAAGACTGGTTGATATCTTTAGGAACGTTTAATCCTCGAGAACTGAAAGTTTCTTGAAAGAGGATTTTCGGTAGAGTCGTAAACTTGTTTTCATGGTAAATCTTATTGTCTATCTGTGACCCTATAAATATTTGCTGACACTATAGTAATGACTTTTCATATTTTTTCTACATTATAATAATAATATGTAACCTTTGATTATTTACAAGTTGACGTATAAATAATCAAAGTATGTAACGTTAAGTTCTAAAACACTCACAATGTATTTATTAAAAAACATTATTTTTAAAACTTACTTAAATGGTTTTTTTTTTTGTTATATTGATACAAACTTACTTCATAATCTTCAAAGTAGTTCATTGTGTCCTCAGTATTTACTATTTTAAATACTAACCTAGTTACATAATGTATATACCTACTCATTAAGGCTCATTAAGTTTTACGAGCGTAGTACAGTTTTTCCATTACTCTCAGGCAAAAAATATACTGATCGGAAAATTTGGGGGGGGGGGGGGGCTTATGGATAATAGCCCACTTTATGAAACTGTCGGTTATCAAGCACTTAACTTTACGTCGCTTATAATCTTGTTGGGTTACCTTCATAAGGTCATAACTATTCTCGTCCAAAACTAAATTGTGAACGGGGTCGTCCCAAATTAGTTTTTTTACATTAAACTCTATGCGTTGGTGATAAAGTTTAAAATCCTTTCAAATATTTCCACGTAGTAATTAAACAAGAGCTACTTTTGTAATTATTGGTACGTCGAGGATTAAGTATTTGCTTTATGTATTTATGAAATTTTATTTATTTCGTAGGGATCAAATCTACTCATAATATTATTTCAAAATACTCTAACTAACAATTTCATTACAAATTATAATTAGTGTTCACTGTTCAGTAGAGACAATTATTAAAATTTTAAAATTAACTTTTTCTGCTGTTCGAATCATAAAATTACGTAAATAATATTTTTAAATCACATTTTGTTATATCTATTAAACAATAAAAAAATCATGACACAAAAATTTATGTATGGTCAGGCCAATGTTCCAATGTAGAGCCATGTAAAGTAGCAAGAAGTTCAATGAACTTTACAGAGATGGCGCTAGCGTCAATTCAGAAAAAAAAAAACAACATTCGGACTAGTAAAATAAAAATAGTTCAAGTGTAAGCTTTTATAAATACTAGCTTTTTATTCGGTATATTTACGAAATACTCTATTGATAAAATTGAGTAATATTAAACAATGTATTAAAAGAACCGATTAAATATAATTTTGTATTATACCAATGATCCGTTTATTTTTACAGCATAATATTATGACTACGAAATTAAGTAACCTAATAAAAATTAACTGGTAGCATTAGTTTTAGGAGGCTCTCCTGAAAAAGTTGTTTACCGAAAAGTATAAAGTGTTTTTTTAACTAGAGAATTTTTATTATATTCTTAAGATTTTACTTTACATTTACTTAACTTTCAGAAGAAAAATGAAATTAATATTAATTTAGAGTTAAAGTGAACTCGAAATTTAAAAAAAATCTACGTGTCAATAAATGGATACTCTTTTGGTGGCTAAAAAAATATTTACTCCAGCTAACTCGAGTACGTTGAAAGGCTTATAATCGTAAAAAGTTATCGGCTCAGTACAGGAAATGCCCGGGGCGCCAACCGAACATCTACACATACTTAATTTGTACTATAAAAACTATACCCACATACATCTTTGTAGTTTAGGTTAGGTTCGTAACGTAGGAGAAGATTGGATATTTAAGATTTAGATTTCTGGTATTTATTAAGAGATATTGTGCTTTGAACCTTAGGTTTTATAAGTTCAGTACTTGTAGAAAAATACTAAACAAAACTTATTTTTTTTGTTCTTTATTTGTATGGGTAATTAGTTATCCACAGGTAGGCCAGGTATTTTTTGAAGTACCTTATTATCATTAACAAGACCCTTACATAAATGTTGGTATTACATAGATTAATAATTGCTCGCGCGCGCGGCGCTACGACGCGTTACGACGCTACGCGCGCGGAAACCAATCATTAATCTAAGGTTGGTAACTTATCTAATAGAAACCCATTAGATACTTACGTTTACTTACTAAAGCCTGCAATCTCAGCTTCACATACTGCTACTCTTACTCAGCCTGCCGCTTGGATTTTAAGGACCAATGTGTGTACACACCCTTATTGCAACCTCTGTAGTGACTCTTAATTTTTGCCGCATAGGCAAATAAATAATTGTAGTACTAAAGTAGCTTTCCCATGGTTCTAACATTTTTACTTGCATTTATGAGGGATATAGTTATCTAAATGCACCATAAACACGACAGTAAAAAAGCTTTTCGTAAGCTTTTTCCCTTTTTGTATTTGTTGCTTTTTATATTTGCGAAATATATTACTAATATTTGTTTATGTATGTATAAACTATTTTTGCTTACTTTAATGTGTAATTTATGGGTAAAAAAAGTGTAACATCAAAATATGAACGAAATATGAATTAGTGTGTATCTTTGATATGTAATAATAAATACTATTTGGCACCGAACTTAAAATATGCATTAGGCAAGGCTGTGCTTTAGTAAACATTGTCAAAGTATGTGTTTAGTAACTCATGCAACATACTACCTTACATTATAATATGGATGTAAATAGAGTAGCAAACTAAAAGATAGCATACGTTTATATATTGTGTCCTTAAAATTATATTTAATACTAGATCTATAACATTGAGTATTGTAATTCAATCAAAGAAATACTGTTAGAGAGTATTTATTTCATACTAAACAAAACATAGTATAATAATAGTATAGTATGTAACAAGCAACAGTATAAACAGGTAGTAAAAGTCGCAGTGGTAGACAGCATATATTTACGATGTATAAAAATCTCTCAAATTATCGACTAATTAGTACAATTTATAACACAAAGTAACAATTAATTAACGTTACAATATACAATACATAAAAGAAGTAATGTTTGTAAAATATTGGTCCTATAAAATGTATTTATTTGTCTACATTCATCATCATCAACAGTATGAGTACAGAATAAAGATGAAACTGTCTACATGTAGATTTTATATGGAGAGTTAAGTCATACTTAAAATTAATTTACCTAAAGTGTAATTTAACCTACAATATAATATAACATTATTTATTTTATGGAAGCTAAAATTCATGTGAGTATTAAACATAAAAATTCATTACACGGATAATATTTTTCTGAAAATAATGATTTAATTATTTCATTCTAAAAAAACTAAGACAATGTAACTACATTGTCGAAAATTGTGATTTTGTAACTACAAAATCACAATTTTCGACTACAACATGACCTCAAATATTATATACTTACAGGTAAGCTGCTGGACAGCTGTTAAAATTAAAGCTTTATGTATAGGTAAAGGCAAATTAAAAATTTTGTAAGTAAAATCCCTGAATTACCTTTGCCAAATTCTTATATCATTTACATGACTACTTAAAATTTAAACTAGTGTAACAAAATTTTATAACATTTTTATACATGACTAAATACTTAAAAACTAAATTAGTATTTATAACACAAACTTAAACTAGGCATGAAATAAGAAAAGTACGGTTAGCAAAAAAAATAATCTTCAGTCTTTAAAAATCTTCTGGCGCATTCAAGAATCTTCTGGGGCCTTCAAGATCTTCTGGTGTCTTCAAGAATCTTCGGAGTCTTCAAGATTTGATGTCAGTGTCATCTTCTGTTACGTATACTGAAGGTATACCGGAAAGAATGAGGCACTCAGGATACATTCAGTATACGTACAGAAGGCGACGCGTTTTCTTCTCTTCTCTCCTCGGACTGGATCTGGAAAGTTTTATTGTTTAATTAGTTTATTTTATTATTATAAGTCACACTTATAAGTCACGCTTAATTTAAGTTACGGAATTTACAACTTTTGCTCGCTATTAATTTATGAGTCTGCTAATTGGAATTTATTGTAACTCAATTGGTCCGTTCAATATCTAAAAAGCTCACCAGCTGCTCGCCTGCCCCGGCCGCCTCCGAACGCCGCCTATAAAATAAAACAAAACGATTTATGAAACATCTCATTATTAAATGAATAGGAAGCACACAAAAGGACCTCGCGAAATATTTACTCGGGTAAATAGGAAACAATGTATTTCTAAACCAATGAGATCACTCTGCACAGTGCAAAAATTATATTCGCAAAACGCAACCAGTAGCGAAACAACCGAGCAACAATACCTCCACGAACTGTCCCACCTATTGTGACACGGACAAAAGTGCGGACAAAAATCTAAGAATTCTTTTCAACCCGAAATTCTAAGGATAATTTACGATTCGAAATTTGAAAACATTGCGGCGTGCACGTGACTTACCGGTTAGTCAGCTGTTCGCTGTCAGGCCGCGAGCGCGTGCAGCCGGCAGCGTCGTCGCGGGGCGTCTGTGGGTCTGTGGCAGCGTCGCGGCGCGGCTCCCGGCGACGATCGATCGCGGCGCGCGCCGCCGTATAATCCCGATGCAAGATTTCATTACATACACCATGATCGTTGTTATTTGCACCCCGTAATGTTTTTTGATAGTTTACTTAGGACTCTGCTACTTGTAACGCAGCTAACGCCTTAAAAACGAAAATGTTTTTTCGTGTAAGAATCATTAAATACATTGAACTCTGTAATGTTTCCCGATAGTATAGGTACATCACAGACTATGATAAGGACAAAGCTTTTGAACTTAGCTAGATTCAGTGAGAAAGCTCAATAGCTTGAATGAAAATTGAAACTTTTTAATAAACTACCCAATTGCTTACTTTGAGTGGTTTGCACCCGGCAATACTATTTCTAGATTACTTTATACTTTGACGAAGCTTAATACATTTTCAGCTTCATTGAGCTTTCTGAGTATGGAAATTCAAACCGTATCAGGTGTTTTCCCATTACCGCTCATTTTCATCTAAAATTACGGGCACTTACACTTGTAAATTTTCAAAAGCTTTAATAAATAAAAGGGTAGCATCAACCTCATAAGTGCCTGAAGTAAATGGGATGAAATACCTATGAATAAGTCTAGTGGTAAAAACAAAAACATTCTACTAAGTGAAATAATGAAATTGTAATTGTATTCTATTCTGTATGCAGTAGCCAGTATGTCGTTACTCATTAAATATTAGTTGTTAAACTAATATGTATTCTGTGATATTAGGTGCATGTACAGATGAAATGAAAACTATAATTACAATGTAGAGGCAGAGTACATTTTAAATATTTTGAATGCAGCGTTCATTGCAGCTATCCATTATATTATACTTTTATACTAATATTATAAATGCGAAAGTGTGTCTGTCTGTCTTTCCGTCTGTCTGTCTGTTACCTCTTCACACCCAAACCGCTGAACCGATTTTGCTGAAATTTGATATGGAAATACTTTGAGTCCCGGGAAAGGACATATGATACTTTTAATCCTGGAAAAATGCACGGTCCTCGCGCGATATACGAATTTTGGCGCAACGGAGTTGCCGGCGTCATCTAGTTAAATCATAATATTTTGACTATCGTATCTAAATTATTATAGGTATTACTGAACTAGTGCAAATTAAAAATATGCAGTCTATAAATTAATATGCAAAAAGATAAGAAAGGAACGATTAACACTATACTAACATAAACCTTCTTGTTCGATGGTTAGTGAAAGATTAAACGCTGAATGGTTGCTGTGGGGTGGAGCCAAGGGGTGGCCCCTACGTGCCTGCAACAAAAAAAAAAAGATTTATTTGCGAGCGTTTTGCAATACACTCCGAATGTTTGAACTGGTTTGGAATAGACAAGTTCTGTAGGTTTTGCGTTTGAAAATACTAGTTGATATTTTGTTTTACAATGTTTGGATACTGCAATACTATGAAACTCGTATTACTAAATAGTTTTAGATACGGTGCTTTTGGTTAAGTGTGAATGATAGATTTAATGTTATGTGTGTGTGTGTGTGTGTGTGTTATTTATATGTATTGTGATCAAAGATGTTTGCAAATTTCACCTTTATTGTTATCAAGTAGTCCTTAGTTTATAGTAACATTATTTAGTGAATTTTGTCGAATTTTTAACCGAGAAAAATTCACAAAACTTAGAATGAATAATTATGAAATTGATGATTATGAAAAGTATCAAAAGTTATACCTTTACAATCATTTATTTGTCAGTGAATGTTATATCAGAACCAGTTCAACCATTTCAGAGTGAAGCCGAAACAAAATATAAGTATTATATTATAAGAATATAAGAAAAAATGTTGTAAATAGATGTACCTTAATTAATATTAAGGTACATCTATTTACAACATTACTATTCTTATGATTTTTTTCTTTTTTTTTCTTTTGATTCTTCGTTATGATTATGCATTGCCCAGCAAGTTCCTAATTTTGAGCTAGACAGACAGAAAAAAAATTGAGGGATTTTTTTGTAGTAATAAAACGCATTACTCGTTTACTAATTGGATTAAGTGAAATATTAACTCTGAACTATGAAACATCAAAGTGACCCGCTCCCTATGTTATTAACAGAATAGTTTATGTTCTGTTAATTAGTAAAGAATGGACATTTTTTTAATAAATTGTTAATTACATTTTTTAAATAATAGGGGTGGAAGAAAAAAGTTATACATGTATTACATAATGCCATTATAGGGGTGAAGACTTAGGAAAATATGATATTTTTGTAAATTGCATAGCATTATTTAATTTATAAACATTAAAATGTGTAATTAAACCTTAGTATAAGAAAAGTGCATTTTAAAGTGGTCATTTTTCTATAGTTATTGTAAGTGAAATATTTTTTTAAGCTAAGAATTTTATTTTACTTAATTGTTCACTACTCGTTCACTATCTACTCGTATAAAACATGTTAACATTAATAGTAAATCAATGTGTAGTACTTTATTATAAGTACAGTGTGAAATAAAAAATTATAATACGTACCAAAAACATTTACAATTTGAATAAACACCTAAGCGAAATATACAATATTAACTATGCATTTCAAAGTTTGTAAGGGAGATTATTCTGTCTAGACTAAAAGGATTTCAAAGAAAGGGAAGTTTAGTTTTACTCTGTATAAAGAACAGGCCAGCCGTCTGCATGTTTTTACATTGTTTTAGCTCTTAGTTCGTATTAGAGGTGGAAAAAAAACTTAAATTAAATTATTCAGATAATTTGAATTATGGTTGATCGTTGAAGTCTTTTTTATGTAATCTTTAATTATTGACATTACGCACCTGCATGATCGGCCTAAATATCTTTTTTATTGAATTATTTTGTATCTTAATGAATTTTAAACATTGTATGATGAATGATGATCTAAGAGTCACATTTAGTAATGTATATTTAGAAAATGAGTCAGCATTATAGACAATAAAAAAGGTTTTTTTTTAATCATTCATGTAATGGTTGGTAGATCGGATTTATCAAGCACTTAATTAATTACACAAATGCATGAGAAGAAAAATTAGGTAATAATAAAATTAGCAAAAATTAGTAGTGTATGCTTTGGGTACTTTTAATTATCACAATATGTTCATACTTATTTTACATCACGATAAAAAAAACATTTACATATAATATTATGGGTACACGTGTATACAGATGGATGGATGTCCAGCAGTGGACGAATAAAGGCTGATATGATGATGATGATGATGAGTATACAGATGTAATAATCGTATCTGTTTGTTTATTTTATACAAGTAAGAAGACTTACTATGTATTGCAAGGCCTCATAAGAAAACCGACATGAAAATATTGCGCTTGCGGAAAATTACAACATTTGCAGCTATGTAGACGTATTGTGTTTTTCAAAATGTTTTGTTGTAAGTGTTTTTTGCTTTCATTATATAATTGATGATATTGTTTTTTTATATATTATTTAATATAGATTGGTAGGTTCATTTAACAATGCCCTAATAATTGCTTTTGAGTCTTACTGACTGCAACTTCTTTGAACGAAATTTCATTTAAAACAGTTAGAACGTAAACCAGCAATATAAATTTGAAAGACACTTACGTATTTTTTTTTTGGTAGATATGAATCAGTATAAAAGTATGAACATTACTAGATCATCATTTCTAAGGTACAAAAAATCTGGCTTGAACTTTTTTAAAAAAGAAAATTACTAGCACCCGCAGAATGCATAAAATATTTTGTTGAAAAGCCACTTATAAATCTTCACCTTTCTCTTAGATACATAATAAATTCTTAACATTATGTGAAGTCCAATTCTTCTTAAATCTTAATATTTATTGCTCACAATATTACATTTTAAGACGGTAACACTACCATAAAATTTTTATTAGGTAAACAAACATTTTTAAGTGATGATCATTCTTATTAGAATGATTTTGCATTATTCACAAAGCATGGTGATGCTTAAAATAGGAACAGCGCAAAAACAGTAACAGTAAATTATATAATACCTACTTACCTGTTACAAAATTACATTTACCTATTTGGATGATTATTTTATTTTAATGAATTGTTTACACCTTTGTCTCGATTTAAACGTATTATGGCGCGTGTTATTTAAATATAATTGAATAAACATGCAGCTATTCATTACACATTTACATAATTGATATTGTACCTAATGTATTTATTACTTACATTGTAATAAAGGTAAAGGTTTAGGCCATTGTAAAAAGGTAAGTACGGAAAATGTAGAGTAATTTATGATTATTAACGCAAAGTATTTTGATCTGTACGAAAAATATACACAATGCAATAATATTATAATAATAGGTATCATTAAATGAGAGAAAAACTGAAAAATATTGGTGTTTTTTACCGCCCAGAGTGATAGAGCAAAGTATAATATTATTATTATCTGCTTGAGAGGAATGATGAAGCATGTTTAATATCTGTTTTACATCTTCAACAATACCCTTTCTTTATTTCGTTATAATAAAACAAATACAAAATATAGTCTATTGACCATATAGTATACATTTTTCACAATTCCACGGTCCCCCAAACTAGACAAAGCCTGTACAGAAAAGGCTTTGCTAGTTTGGGGAGTTTTAGAGAATACAAGTTTATATTAAACAAAAGGACTCTACGTAGCTATGTTTGCATCATTATCAGTACGTTACGAGATATATTATAATAACAGCTATATCAATATATTACGTGCATACGCAGTGTGGTGAATCGCTGCACATTTTAAGATATCCTTTGATCTCGCCTGCGCGTGCGCTCGTAAATCCAGCTTACTTTACTGGATCGATTCCGCTAACAGGCTGTTATGAGACGATTATTCGAATAACTCTATCGAGAAGCAATTGTTTATGGGTACTAGGCGGGTAAGGTATGTTGTTTTCCCCTGAGTTTAAGCCGCGCTAGACGAAAATAGACGAAAGTCGAAATTATGAAGACGGAGCGATAGCTATTGTGACCAAAATATAAAGTGGCCGCTTAAATATCCCAGCTTGTTTGATTTTATTTTGTCATTGCCTTTAAGTACCTATTTAGAACCTACCTTTCTATTTTAGTTTACTATTTAGATACTAAGATAACCCAAATTACAAATAGTTGCATAAATATTATTCTTATTAGCTTTTTAGGATGCTCCAAAAATGATAGAGCGCTTTCATGAATTGATATTGAATGACAATCTTAACAAATTATGTATTAACAATAATTATTGTAGTTCGAGAATAGAATATCATAGAAATTTAAAGGAAAGCTTTTAACACACCTATTCTTGTTATAAAGTAGGTAAATATGTATTCTAAACATAAGTTACAAAATAGGCATACGGTAGGTATGTTTTTAAATGTTTGTATAATAAAAGGTTGAATTTTATAATTTTGAAAATGATGAGTTGAAAAAGCAACATCATAATACTTATCATTATGAAAGATTTAAAATAAATATGACAACTTAAATCTAATTTAAACAATGTTAAAATTTATAATATTATTGTTATTTAATTTAAATCCCGATGATCAACACAAAAACAAATTGTAACGGTTACATTACCACCTCATTATAACATTTAAAGTATGTAAACAATAGGAAATATTATATTTAATTACCTAAGTAAGAATTAACTCAATCATAAAGTAAATAATACCAACTCACCTGGCAGTTAACACTTCTAACTCACATTGTAGGTTAATTTACGATTCATAATTTATTCTAATATTTTAAATTAACAAAATACTTGTAATTTAACGCGTCACAACAGAAATTAATAGAACTTGTGTGACATTTAGGCCTAAACGGAGAAGGCGGCGGCAACCTACCGACGGCGGCCATATTGTGGCGCTACTGTCGCGCCGAGCCGAACGCTCATTGGCCGAATGACGTCACGGCCGCCATGACGCTCCTCCATTGCTATCAAATATGCAACGTTATACCGAACTCTACCTCATTCGAATAAAACACTTATTTCCCTGTTAATAAAGTCTAAACCGGCAGCAGATGTAAGTTGGCACGAATGCATCTGTGCTCTTCAGTCCGCATTCCAACACTGGCTTATCGTTGAACCTTTTAGGATGCACCCTAACCGGGCGACGGGGAACGTTTAAATTTTAAAGTGATAGACGACGACGTGTCAAGTGATAATAATAGCCCACGGAATCTAAGCATGATGTAAAATAATTTAGGCAGACGCTTGTAAATCTGAATATTTTTAAACTGTTGTTGATGAAACAAACAGTAATTTATGTTGTTTTATTATATTGATCTCTAGACTAACTTATTGTCTCTATTTTGGACGAATGACAACAATGTTCTAACTTAACCTTCAAGCGGGCGCGCGCTGTTTTGTAACGGCAGTGGTCGCGCGTAACCTAAAAGACGTCGTAGGTGAATTTGGGAAACAAAACACTTTTCATGCAACATTATTATTTCATAAATTTAATTATTACTCTTTTTAAGAGTAATCAGTTTACCCAGAAAATTAATAGTATTTTTAGTAAAAACTTAGTTATAAAATCTGGTGACCCAAAGTAGCTTATCTTGTGTGAACAGGGGCGGAAAAAGTGATAGGAATTTTCTTATCCCAGTTCCAATTTTTTCTTTAACTAGCAATAACACTCGGTGTTATCGGTCAACGATGACTTAGTTTTATAAATAAACATAGAATTTACCCCAATTATATAAAATTATAAGAGAGGCGCGCGGAGTCTTTTCGACGCCGGCGCCGAGACCAAAACAATTGAGGTCCTTGCTGCAAAGGGGGTGCGGAGAGTAAGTGTAAGCTATTTATTTTGTAGATAGATAAATTATGAAAAGCTACTGAGAGAATGATACAGATTCAACGAGAAATATGGATAATATCAACGAAAATATATTGAGCGGAGTCGATTCGACGCCGCGCGACCGCTTGAAGGTTAACTACGAACCTAACTATAAACGTTTGCTCAGGACCTCCTCTATATAAGATGAAATAATATAGAGTAGTAAGCGCAAATTACCCTTAGTTTTACTCTTCCATAATTAAAATTGGCAACACCTAGGTAATAAGTAACTCTTTTGTGAATATACTTTCAAAAATACTTTTTCTTTCAATTATTGTACAATAGAAATCAATACCTTTGCTTTTTTTAGGTATGGTAGAATGGTGGCTATTTCCGTGGTAGGATATGAATATTCATTATCCCACCTATCTCTATCTAAAAATGCTATGCATGTTGCACCACCGATTTTGAAAGGAAGCTACACATAAATGTTATCTTCAAAACGTTTAACATTCCCTTTAATCATGCTATCTCTAAAATCATTCGAAAACGCCAGTAAATATGCAAAGTACCTACATTAATAGTTCAATGAAACAAATGAAATGATAAAGCATAATCGCTATAATTCTCCCGCACGCAACACGTCAAATTTCGTTATTTACAACGATCAAAATTACTCGTACCAGCTACACTAATGAAGTTCTGTCATATTTCTATTTCAAATAATTAAAGACCACCGTGGGCCTTAACAACTGTATCTGGCTTTGTGGAGCCGACGGTCTTTTCCTTTTCCCTACAATTTATTCGAAACTGTTAAAGGTACGCTCGAAAGGATACGCATCTGTTTTTTATTTATGTGATGGAGTCGATTTTTTGTAATGAATTATGATTGTAATCGGCAGGTAGTATACCCATGTTATACGTTGTTTGATTAATGTGATAATGTTATTCAGGCATCCAAAAAATGGCCTAAAATGATTTTTTTATAAAAAAGCTCCAGCAAGCATTTTTAGTTTTTACCATTTAATGACTACTTTGCTCTTGCTATTTTACTACAGACCTCGGTCTTTATCATGACACTTATACTTATCAAAATTCAAACGTTGATATTAATTAATAAAGATATAGGTACGTCTTAGTCATAGAAAATGTGACTTTTCATTCATAATTTCGTTGGCCTCGTCAACACATTTATGTCTCAAACGTAATAGGTATCACCTACATTCTGACGCGTACGAAGTTTTTTGAGTTCACTGCACTCTCTATTTTCGTTCATCTTAATTCGATGGTATAAGAGTGAGAATGCTGTATCTATGTGGGCGATCACCACAGACATTTTTCGAGTGGATGCTGCAACGTAAGATACATAGCGTATTTCTTTGGTTTTTAGTGTCACTATGTCACCCTAAATAAAATAATATCAAAGTATACTCAAAATTAAATGTATCGCTTAAGTTCCTAGTAGGTATACGTAATACATAATATTATAATGATACCAGGGATTTTCTGTCATAATTCACAGTTTAAAAAGAATAACGAAAAGATTAAAAAATATCAATGTGCAGCAAATATTCCATCGACAATTTTTTTCTCTATCCTCAATCATTATTATAACAAAAATCTATAAATAAACATCTTTATTTAATAAATATGTCCCGTACATTGTGTCATAGTTAAAAAAAAAAACTAAAATTATAATTCGCTGGCATCACGACTTCTAAAAATATGTCACCGTCTCGTCGTATCTATGTCTGTGACAGATGCAGATAGTGACGTATGTCATGACCTTGGCCTAACGGATGACGAATTCTGTCCTTGCGGGGTCGACGCTCGGGCATGCGGGCTTCACTTGACACTGATACGGTTGTTTGCAATTCGTAGATACTAAGATCGACCGAAGAGAACGGTTTACGCAGAGTTATACTGCAGGATTTGGTATGCGGTCTGAGCGACAGCGGGCACATTTTGAAGTAATGAACATTGAACAATGAACATGTTTTCTGGTGACATGGCGCTTAAATTGACCTTTTTATGCACTATATATTTAATGCATCAGTATATTGTTTGTTATATGTAACAAGCGAAGTGGAACAGTTTACGTCGAGATGTGAAACTGCAAAGCATTTTCGTATCCATTTATATTTTTTGTGATAGCGAGTAGATTTTGTAGATAGTAAGTACCTACCTAGTAGATAAGTATCCCTAGGCTTTCAGATGAAATGAAAATTTGTTGAGACTTTACTTTTTATGCAAGATTAGGTGCTTTATATCTTTTTCGATAATGTGGAATGTAGCTAGATATATACTTATAGACAAGTAATCAATAAACTCATAATAATTATTATTTCAATCAATATAAATTATATTATTATTGAAAACAATAAATTGTCTACAAAATATGAACATCGACTATGCTATAAAATCAAAATGTACAAAATAATTTACAGAATAGATCTAAAGTATTTTGTTCAATATTATATGCAGTAAAAGCTAAGTTATTACAACTAATAAGCGGTTTGCAATATTATTACCTATACTGTAAAGTCAGCTAAAGTTTTGCAATAGCCAATAGGTGAATGCTACTCATAAAATTCAATAAAATGAATTATGCATTATGATGTGCTTCAAAAGTATGGTAGAACCTAGGCAATCAAAGCGCATAAACTAGGTAAATACTTATCAATTAAGTATAACATGTCTTAAAATTGTAACATTGTATTCGTAACTTTGTAAGAAATCATTTTTAGGGTTCCGTACCCAAAGGGTAAAAACGGGACCCTTTTACTAAGACTTCGATGTCTGTCCGTCTGTCCGTCTGTCCGTCTGTCCGTCTGTCCGTCTGACCGTCTGTCCGTCTGTCCGTCTGTCTGTCACCAGGCTGTAACTCAAGAACCGCTATAGCTGGACTTCTGAAACTTTCACAGATTATGTATATTGGTTGCCGCTATAACAACAAATACTAAAAACAAAATAAATTAAATATTTAAGGGGGGCTCCCATACAACAAATGTGATTTTTTTGCTATTTTTTGCTCTTAATCAATAACGGCAACACATAGGCATTTGAAATGTTCACAAAATACTTGATTGTATTTGTACTTTAATAATAAATAATAAAAATTAAATAAATTAAATAATTAAGGGGGGCTCCCATACAAAAACACAAATTTTCGCCTAATTTTTCTCTATAACGGTACGGAACCCTTCTTGCGCGAGTCCGACTCGCACTTGGCCGATTATTCTTGATTCAAAATCCATTGAGATTAGAAAAAAATTCTTGATGAGAAACTTTGCTGTTTCTATCTCTACAAAAAAAATTGCATTATTATAATTTTTTTATCTTAATTTTTCTCCTAAGGCATTATAATTTTTTTATCTTAATTTTTCTCCTAAACAATGAGAATATTTTGTTTACAAACGCTGAGTATTTTTTAATGCACACTTACAATTTTTAGTATAGGTGAAGAAACATCCTTCTGAAACTAAACAGAGTTTCATCCTCAATTTCTAATCCCTTTCAGCGTTGTTTTTTCCGCTCAATAAAATGTCTACTGCCGGGATGTTTTGTATTTCCTTTCGCACTTGTACAATCTCTTTAATTGAATTCAGAATGTACACAAAATCATGAAAACTTACGCAATTTTCATAATTAAAATGCTCCATAAATTATTGTTACGAATTAAGATGCATGACCTTATTGAAACCTTTTTGTTCGTAAAGACCATTAACACCAAATAAAAAAAAAAATATGGAAAATTATAAATTTTTAACTTATCTTTTTATGAGCTTTTAAGAAAAAGTTGTAGCTTGATTTGATTATTATAATTATCTTAAATCTACTCGTAATATCATTTACATTTACTTACAGAATTGAATATTGTTTATCTTTTAGGCGGTAAACGTCTCATTGTTTTATAATAAACGCATTTTAGGTTAATAAACTGCACCCACTTGAACACGTATTTGACCGACTTGCTAAGGAGTATTATGAATTTATTCCTTCATGGACGGACGCTCTTTATTGGCACGATTACTTAAATTTGAAGATGGATGCAAGTATCTTGTTGCTGCACAATGCACGTATTACGATTGTTAAAGTCGTATCGAGCTTGTTACCATGAAGTTCCCGATTGTAATACTTAGAATATAACTTGGCTCTCTCAGTCACGCGCAAGATAAAATGCGTAAGCACGAGTGAGACAAACTGTAATCGAAATGACATTCCAAGTATGAGAATCGGGCCTGTACTCTAATTTGATTTAGTCTAAATGGTCCAATAGTTCTTAGGACCACCTAGGATCGACTATTCCTATCTATTTTATATTAAGAGAAATGTAGAGCGAGCTCTAAATATAACTGATCTAGGCCTACAGAGTTGATATAAGGAATACAGACTTGGCAATAATTTTATATAATATCAATAATATAATATTTTACAAGTATACTTTATTTTAAACCTAGAAATAAAGCTTGTTGCATTAATCCCATGGTACCTATTCAGGCTTTATTTTTAATTGTAGAACACTCACGATGCTTAAGATTGTTTGAATTAGTACATCCTACATTGGAAGCAAATAAAATAAACTGTTGTTGAAATATTTATATCGCATTCAAACTATAAATATCCCAGGTTAATCTGTGATAATGTCAGTATCGGTGGCGTAAGATGGGAAAGATAAGAGCCGAGTATAAAGGTATATAAACTTAGTGATATTTATATTCCGAATAAAGATATAAGTTATTGGAGTTTCGAATAATAATTATAAGATATTAATCCCCTAACTTGTGGGATTATGTTTGAATTATCGGCTCTCCTTAAATATCCTCTCACAAATACTTTTTCGAGCGGTCTCTACCTACAGTTTCCCCTGCAGTGTTTCTCTACGTTCTGAAAAATTTAAATGCCTTAATGCTGATTGTATATAATGTAGACGTAGGTTTACCTAAAATTCACTGAGTAAACTTGGTGTATTTTAATGGTATTTACTTTAAATCAAGATTTGAATTCTGCGTTTAATAATTTATATAACTTATTTTATTTGGCAACAATTAGGGTAAAACTACTTAAAATCACTTGAAATGATTCTACTTTAGTGTTAAATGCTAAATAAAATCTACTATTCGCTTAATTAAACGATATACGACATTAGGTAGTAATAATTAAGGAACACAAATAAAGCGCCGTTAAAATGTCGCCTGACCAAATAAAGAAGGTTCTAATTAACGATTAAAAGGCGTTTATTTAAAACGAGTTTTAAAATATTCACGCGACAGAATACATTTAAAACGTTTTAAGTTTGCCAAAAAAAAAATCAATTGAAATTGAATTCCGGCTTCCTTTCTTTCGCGATTTCTTTGGGTATTGAATTTTTCATCGTCGGGGGTTCTCGTGAGCTCGAGATGTAGATGTCGCAGTTATCTGGTTCAATCTGCGATTCGATTGAATGACTAGCGCATTTATTGAATGACTCGGCCGAACTTCGACTGAACGATCATTACTCAACGTCCAACTAATTAGCGATTTGTAAGATAGCCCTTTGATAAGATAGCGGACATGAAATCAGTCAGGTAATTGAACGTATTTCATATTTTCCCACTGTGGCACTACGAGTAGTAGTCACTAAAACAATTAATATGGCGTCAAACAGCTCGCACAGCTGATAGCACTGTGTTGATATTTTGTCGATTAAATTTACTTTAATGTGCTTTATTTGTAATACTAGCACAGTGTGAATTTATCTTTAAACACCCCGTCAACGGCTACTTAAAAAAATATAGCATCCCATTTAACGACTTCACTATAATGTAACTGTAAGTCAAGACTTTAAACGTCACAGTCAACGTCTTGACGAGTTGTCCTTTAGTCATTCAATCGAATCGCAGATTAAGCCAGATGACTGCGACATAGACATTGTAGTTAGTCTTCTATATGATCGGCGCGAGGAAGGAAGTTTGGTCAATTACGAACCACATTAGCATACATTTCGCATCGACTCGGTGCCCCTTTATGGCACTTCGAATGGCTTTTATTGGATCAATAAAAATAAATTACAAATATAGTTCATTTATTCAAAAGAATATATCGGGAAAGAGGAATATACATAAATTGTGTTTTTACAAGAATTATTGGGCCAGGTGATGGCCTCTTTGATGACATTTACATAGTCATTCTCGTCATTATGTACTATAGGATCTGTCATTAAGCTAATAATATGTGATACAGACAGGATATTTTGGCACTTTGATTGGGTTATTTTGGGGCGTGGATAAAAAGCAGCTGTCACTCAAAATGGCACCAACTTTAATGAAGTGATGATATTTTAAAAACTCTTTGAGCAATATATAGAGTAATTCGGAAAATTAATTGTAACAATTTCAGAAACATAAAACATAAAATTAAATGATAAGTAGGTTGTAAATACTTATATTAACTCCATTCCGTTTAGAAGGAAAATGATTTGAGTTTTATTTATGTGTACTTTCTAAATTATTGCAATGCCCACTTAACGATTTGCAACGATTTATAAAGTGGACAATATATTACGATTTAAATATAAGATAGGTATATGTTTTATTTAAATTTTATATTAAATGTACAATCTTAAAATTTTAAATATAAGCTAGCAAGTAGGTAATAACAAGGCACATGCGTGAAATTCTAATGAAAAGCGAACTTCACTTTATAACATAAAACAAAGACCATTTCCGTTGTCTTAGTAGTTTTGTATTAGTTTTGTATCTCGTATAAATCTACGTATATTATAGTAAAGAAACAATGATAATATGTAGAGAATGCTATTCATACATTAAGTATCCTTTGCGTTCGTACGAGGGCAGATGGCAGGCTTCATAGTTACTTATTTGTCTAAAGCTCAAGACCTATTAAATAAAGTACCAGAAAATTTTGCGAATCATCTAGGTATTGCCATGTTCGAAAAGTTTAAAACGTTGGGTGACTAACGTAGAACTGCGTTGGTTTTTTAAGAAATTTTAAACATAGAAATCTGAATTTACCGAAGCTAGGGACCTCTACATAAGAATAGAAAAGTACGAACACGATTATTAACAATTTTTGAAATTGAGACCTACGGCGTAGGTAAAACTTGCAGTATTCGTTCAGCACAATCCTAAAATATAAGCCCGTTTTTTAGGCAACGAACAGATGTAGTACGTGCAAATAAACATGGTATTTTTATCGCTACAAACCTTTATATAGTTGAAGTCGATTTCTTCTGTGCACCTTCCTAAAGCGATGTCTGCTTTATCATGAATACAAGGAAAAGAATCGCAGACCCACAAATTTATTCAAAACCTTTTTATTTATTTTAGAATGACTGTTTATCTATAAAGATAATTCGGAATGTGAAATATAAAATCTATTCGACGCCTTTTTATACTAATTATAGTCATAGATACATAAGCCATTTATTTGTAATCAAAGAATTTTTTTATTCGATAAGCGATCGTAAAATACTGATCCTTCAGTCGTAAAATTCTATTGGACGTGCCGAGCGATAAAAGCCTTTAAATCTTCGGTTTAAGGGCGACGTCTAGTATGATTTTTTGCATCATCTGTATAGGCTATATTGTTTTATGAGGATTGAAGGGTTACCGAGTTACGTAATCCTGTAGTTTGAAGAACAATAAATTTAATTGGGCTGTATTTTATGCGTTTTGCGGTGACATTACAGCAAAGGAACAAAACAAACAACTTAAATATACAAAAGTGGTATAACAAATTTGTGATAAAAAAGCTTATAGAGAATCCTTGACCCTTGTACTAGTATTTAACTTCCTACTACCTAATACCTTTGAGTACCTACTTTTGACGAAATGATGCAAATGATTGAAAATTCTTAAGAATCATTGGTCGTATCTATATATACATATACATATTATATACCTTATGATTTACCTGTTAAAATGAAATAGAAGGTTGAAGTATAAACATTAAATAAAATCACTCTTATCAATCAATACCAATTCGTACTAAATATTCTATTGGAAAACTTTTCTCTGGAAATCCAAGCGTGTTTTTCCGACACGTCTTAACTTGTTATTTAGGGTTCCAAACTGCAATAATAATAAAATATCCTCTTTGTTACAATCGATGCTACTATTTCAACTTATAATTTCCCCTTTCTTTTGTTTGTTCAAAATCTTTTTCTGAACGATTCCGATTTATTTCATTGTTTGTGTGGTTCCTTTTATTGATGGCCGTAATTTAAATTTTAGTAAAGGACTTAATATTATTCTCTTTCTCTGGTATCAAATAATGAATGCTTATATATAATTTTATTTTTATTTTTGTACATAATATAAGTGAAATACCAGTCGCGACCTAATTATGAAATCTCAAAAATGATAGCGCCAACAAACTTGAAAATTTTCAGATAGGTTTCTTAAATGTTATACATACTTAATTCATAAACTGTAACATTAATTTAACACTTTACATGAATATACTATTTCTTTTTATATGATAATATTTTATGTATTACGCCCGGGCAGCATATGCTAGGAAAGGTATTAAAGCAACACGGGTAAGACAACTTCTTTCATTAAGTTTGGAAAATAAAAACAATACAAGTGAAAAGGGTATTGGGATTGTTGGCATATTCGCCAGAGAAAATTTCCTATTATGACCCTTCCCTAAAGTCAACTACTGTATAGGTCCGCATTTGTATAGCAATCGTCTTCTATCTGTATTAGGGATGTACGCGAAATATCGATGTTTCTCGATTAAAAAGTATATTTTGCAATTAAAAATCGTTTATTTAATATTTACATTAACTTTTCATCAATCATCAGCACTCTTAATTGGCTAACATAAGAACATTAATCAACCAACAATACAGTTTTTGACGAAAATGTATGTGTCATAGGCTATACTCCTTTAAAAAAATCTGGCAACAACGTTTATTCCAAGTCGTACTATCAGAGAAGTTGTTTCTTAGGCGATGGAGGACCTAAGTAATTTGGTCGCGTAGGTCCGTCAACTGCCTGGGAATCAATTTCCTCGATGGTTCATAAATCCAAATTCCAATGCCATTTTGTATTTTAGGTGGGCATTAATTTCCTAATGATTAAAATTAGTTTTATCGATGGTACTTAGCAAAATACATTTGACCTAAAACGAAAACTGGTACTAGAATATTTTCTTAGCTTGATTTATTGTTTTTTTAAGGTTATTTTTATACCATACTGGTTTGTGAAAGATCGATATTGTATTTTATCGATGGAGCACAGCTCTACCGCAAGCACCTTTCCCACACATAAGTATCATGTATACCAACACAAGAGAAACAAACTCTATACAAAGCTGAAGGTATATATTTAGAATTACAATCTGCGTCTAGAGTGGAAATTTCAATAGAAATGCAAATTTTTCTTGAAGAAATTTCCTCGCTTCATTATTGCGTTGCGTTGGATTATGTTTTAATATTAAAGATTTTCCCTCTGAATGTTATTAAAGTGCTTAAGAGAGAATTTTGGATCACAAAACCCGAGGTTTAAATGGGGACAAATTACTTTTACCCAGAGTACAATCCATACTTCCATACTAATATTATAAATGCGAAAGTGTGTCTGTCTGTCTGTCTGTTACCTCTTCACGCTCAAACATCTGAACCGATTTTTCTGAAATTAGGCATGGAGAAACTTTGAGTCCCGGGAAAGGACATAGGATACTTTTTATCCCGGAAAAATGTACGGTTCCCGCGCGATAAACAAATTTTGGCGCAACGGAACTCCGTTGGGCATCATCTAGTAACATTATAAGGTCTTACGTAAGCAGACCTAAATATTAAAGTGTTTCTTTTTTTTTCTAGAGAATAATTACATGACACAAATCACAATACTACAGTCACTTTACGAAGGAAAAATTATTAAATATTCCCAAGTCTCGTGTGGAGCCAGTCCAAAAATTGTAATCAAACATAAACCACGTATAATTTGTTCTTTATATCAATTTAATTATATATACATGCCCCGGCTAATTTAATAACGCCAGAGGGAACTGTTTACGGAAGTGGGGCTCAGATGTTTCTACATTGTTAGGTGATATTCTAATTTTGTTAAGTGGAATTCCGGAATGAAATTTAGTTTTCAGCATCATCAGCACTGAGTCTATAGAGTGTCTTGGGTAGACTTATGTAATTCTCAATGGTTTCATCGCCTGATAACATTCCATTGTCTTTACGTATTCAAATACTTGTTTTAAAAATATTAAGTGCTTACTCAGTACCCAATTATTTTTTATACAAAATTTATAAGCAGTTATGGCGCAATTTCACTGGCCGATATGGGACCGCATGCGGGGTGCGGGAGATTTCTGAAATGCATGCCACGACCAATGAAAATGCGCCATTAGTTGTTATCTCGGCTGCAGGGACTCCCCGTATGCTGTATACCGTACGAGTTAACGACTAATGGCGCATTTTCACTGGTCGATAGGGCCCGCATGCGGGGTGCGGGAGATTTCTGAAACGCATGCCTCGACCAATCAAAATGCGCCATTAGTTGTCATAGACTCTCCGTATGCTGTATACCGCACGAGTTAACGACTAATGAAAATGCGCCCTTATGAAAATGCGCCATTAATGTGTTTAATTTTCATTTAGGTATACTTAAATTAAAGCTACAGCTTGCAGAAACAAAATAACAAAAACCCAGAAATTTGCGCAAATATCAAAACCTTTGTTTGACTATATTTTCACCCCAGATAAAAAATATTTTCGACCTCTATGTACACAAACAAAGGTGTGATAATTTGCATCGTATCAAAAACTTTTCGCCTAGTTAGGGGTGTGCGGCGAAATGAGAAGGGGGAGGTGGATTAAGGCCGCTGGAAGCGAGAAAAGAATACAAAATTAGCCCGCTCCTACCTGCTATACATAACGCGGCCACTTTAAATTGGCCCCCGAACTCGAGTATTCGCCGGGTTTTATACGCGAAATTATACAGTTAAATATATCCGCGGTGTGTCTTAAAATGGTCGGTTTTTAAGCCAAGGATTTTCGAAGCCGGAAGCGAGGGGCCGCATCGATTTTCCCGGGTATCCGGATACAGGCGCTTTGAAAAATCTGAATGAGGTACTTAGTATTCACGCGCCTCGCGAATAAAGTAAGCAGCCTGTCCCTAATCGAGTTATGAAACGAATTTAATAAAATGGGATCTGCGCCCTTGTATTAAATACTCAATTTGGTTTTGTTTATCCGGGAGCGGTGGATGGGATCAAAAAACGTAATATACATTGGATATTCGTTTCAGGAAGCTAAATAACCCAAGATTTAATGATGAATGGTAACACAAATTAACATTTTTCTGCACATAAAATTGTAATTGCTTAAAGATCAACTAGTCATCTAATATCAAGCCATCACGTTTTAGCGAAACCTTTTACAGAATTCCCTTCTATATAAGATAGCGATAAACAAACCGAGGGTTAAAATAATTTCTTTTATCCCAAAATCTACGCAGTGTCGTGTTCCAGGGAACACTATATGTTTCTAGTTAATGAAAACAAGATAATTGTCACATACAAATTAACTTGTTTGTTTTGGCTTTATTCTCATAGATTTGAAGTCTGATTAACTATATTTATTAACTACAAATTGTTATTGTTTTTTCTCACGAGTTTCCACCGTTATCTATCTAAAAAACACAGCGCGAAGGAGATGGAATCTGGTTAGTGGTTACTTATAAACTATACTTTTTTACGGCATATCTTTATGTATTTCAAATAAAACTTACTAAGGCTGGTTTACATGCGCATGTCCAAAATCGCGGTTTGGCGGCTACACGGTACACCACGAGATCACAAGCAAATGTATGTAAATGACACTGCGACCGCGCCGCTATTTAAATAAATCGTTACATTTTGCTTGTGATCTTGCAGTGTAGCGGCCACACCGCGCTTTCGCGCCGCCAGTCGCTACATAATATACATCTTGTTTAAGGTGACGCCGCGTTAAAGTAAAAAACCGTGTTGGATATGTCTTAGATTGCTTGTTTTCTATGAGAGGCCGGCCCGGCGTCTCTTAGAAAACAAGCAATGGAACAGCAAAAAATGGAAAGGGCGTAAGCTTAAAATTTAGTTTGTTATTATTTTTAGCAATATTCCGCGAAATAAACTTCCACCTTTAAGTAAATGAGTGAGTGTACGCATAGGCATGCGTACAGCACCTCCCTCCTCCCACACTGCCTATGCGTACACTCGCATGCAAGAACTTGCAAACACCACCACCACACAAGCAATAATGTTGGCAAATCCGTGCAAGGCCCCTCACCACCATGCAGGTTGAAAACCTCGACGCGCGTTTCGCTCCAACACCGGAGCATCCTCAGGATGTGGACTCTACGAACAACGTCCGTCAAGTGCCGCCACCGGCCAAAACACCGCCTTTTATACCCTATCGAGCCCCGCTACTACCCCCACTACCCTCACCAGTACCCCCGAACATATTAATAAGCGGTGACGTAGTCAACCAAGTTTGGTCATTCAACAATGCAAATCTATTATTTTTCTTTTCTTTTATGATCTCTAATTGTTCCAACACGCTCAGCCGAAAGCCTTTATCGCATTTATGTAAAACTTTATAGGAATGGCCATCGGGCACGGTATGGTTACTATCTAAAAGATGTTTAGCAAAATGTGACTTATCAGGATGACCATTCCTATAAGCCGCGATATGTTCTTTATACCGAGTCTCAAAGCTGCGTCCAGTTTGACCCACATATACACTATTGCATTCAGGACAATCGATCTTATAGACACCGGACTGATATTTTTCATCAATCCGGTCTTTGTTGTGACATAAATGATGTTTTAAAGTATTATTTGTCCTGAATGCGACATGCATATCGTTGTTTTTCATTATTTTGGATAAGCGTGCAGATACCTCTCCCATGTAAGTCAAACTGGACTTATATCTAACTACCTCCTTATCAATAGGACCTGCGTACAATCGACCTATAAGATCGATTGTCCTGAATGCGATAGTGTATATGTGGGTCAAACTGGACGCAGCTTTGAGACTCGGTATAAAGAACATATCGCGGCTTATAGGAATGGTCATCCTGATAAGTCACATTTTGCTAAACATCTTTTAGATAGTAATCATACCGTGCCCGATGGCCATTCCTATAAAGTTTTACATAAATGCGATAAAGGCTTTCGGCTGAGCGTGTTGGAACAATTAGAGATCATAAAAGAAAAGAAAAATAACAGATTTGCATTGTTGAATGACCAAACTTGCTTGACTACGTCACCGCTTATTAATATGTTCGGGGGTACTGGTGAGGGTAGTGGGGGTAGTAGCGGGGCTCGATAGGGTATAAAAGGCGGTGTTTTGGCCGGTGGCGGCACTTGACGGACGTTGTTCGTAGAGTCCACATCCTGAGGATGCTCCGGTGTTGGAGCGAAACGCGCGTCGAGGTTTTCAACCTGCATGGTGGTGAGGGGCCTTGCATGGATTTGCCAACATTATTGCTTGTGTGGTGGTGGTGTTTGCAAGTTCTTGCATGCGAGTGTACGCATAGGCAGTGTGGGAGGAGGGAGGTGCTATACGCATGCCTATGCGTACACTCACTCATTTACTTAAAGGTGGAAGTTTATTTCGCGGAATATTGCTAAAAATAATAACAAACTAAATTTTAAGCTATGGATTTCCGCAAAGTAACGCCTGATTCCATTTACTAATTAAGGGCGTAAGCGACAAAATGGTTTTTGTCGCGTAATTTAAAAACCATAAATACATTTCATATAAGCTATAGGCACATTAAAGTATATGCTTGAACCAATCTATGTACAAATTTTGGAAGTTTAAATCACTCTCCTCTGTTGGCAAAATAGGAATCCTTTTTTTACAGAGGTCTTTTTGATTGATTATTCTGTGTTATAAAATTTGACCAATCGTGTTATGCTATAGGTAGTTCAAAGACAAAGACATGATGAATACTGACAATGAACTTTAATTTCTTAGCTTTAGTCATTGCTGAGAAAAATCGATATCGCTACAGCCAAATTATCAAGGCGTCGCCTTAAAATGCCTTCTTTCCTTTGAATTTCAGAAAATCCCGGAAAATAGTCGAAGAATATTAATAAAGAATAAGAATTCTCAGTACATTGCCGCGGCTATACAATGGCGGGTTTATAGACGAAATGTGAGCTCAGCCAGATCATTAAGCTTGAATGGATCGGGGACCCTATGTTTGCTCTACGTTTAACAATTTTCGCTGATCGCCCGCACTATCTAATGACCCTTATCTCGTTTCCATAACGTCGGTATTAGCTTAGCTTATCTGTGTATAAAAATATAGATAGAGCTACGCTATCAGCCTAAATGTCCTGAAAAAGCCATTAATGGCTATATTACGTGTTAGAGAAGATAAATAACAATTAAGATGGAGAGATTTTCGCCTTTTTCAAATTCATAAATTGCGTATGTTCCTTAGTCTAAACGTAATAATTAAATATTTTTTTTTTAATTTTGAAAGATAAACTTTAAACAAAAAACCTTCATCAAAGAATTTTAATAATAAGGTCTTCTATGGTTTTCATTTTATGGAATTGAGTCCAGATATTATACACCAATCATTTACAGGTATGTACCTTGCCTAACTATACTTAGCTAAAATCTAAAAATAAATAGAAGAAAAATCTAATAAATATATAGGAATGCAAAGTTAAATTGATATTTGATACATTGCCAAATACATAAGCTTTAATAAGTAAGGTACAATCTAGTACTTTGCAGGTAATATTCGGCTCATTATGAAGTGCAATGGCTAATAAATAGGTCTATAACTCTATACCTATGTCTAGAGAAATTTCTTAATACCTCAAAGGAACGCACCCTTCGTAATAAGCCGTCAGGGATTCACAAGTGATTTAAAGAGATTGTCAGATAAATGTGCGTTCATACAAGGCTGCTATTTGCTAACACGATGGAGAGAAAAAAATTTTAGCTTTTAACTTCTCTATCTGCATTCTTTCATAGCTATGTTGGTAAAAATATTCCTACTAGATTGTAAAATTATTACAAACGGGCAATTCCCGTGACGTGTGCAAGAGGAAACGTACGTTTCATATTCCAATAAAACCTTCTCTTCTTACGTACGAGCGTACTTTACCATGCCCAAGCCCCAAAATATTTCTTCAATCACCTCTCTCGCACACCAGTGCTCATCAAAATAAATTCAGTACTTTTAGAATCTACGTCAATATTGCACAGAATCAATATATTTAAACGCATACACACAACACAACTTTTTGGGTCGATCTCGCGTCGCGTAGTGTGTACGTACATAATGAGTTCGTGTCGGCCACAAATTCAGCCCTTTCCACCATCTCCCCGGCTAATGCTCTCCTTATCTTACCTCGGCCCACCGGTATAGATACCGGCTATTCCATAAAACGATTTATGCTAATTAACGCCGTTTTCGAGCATATTAACGCAATGCAGAAATCCAGAAGTGGATATTCGTAAATTTTAATTTTAACCTTTTTGTAAATAATTATTGCCACGTGTCAGGTAAACTACGAACAAAGCTTGGCTGAATAGGTGTGCGAGACGATTTTAAATCATACTTAAACCAATCTATTCATAAACTAGTTTAGTTTGGTATTAAGTTTTTCACAAAATAGTAAAAACTAACTTATTATGTAGGATGGAAAATTCAGAATTTTAGTAAGCGGCAAACAAGAGTTATTTATTTTATTATATACAAACTTGTATCAGAGTCCGTTTCAATTTGGATGATGGCCAATAAAAGGCAAAACAATGCCTATATAATGCACACATAATTTCTCGTTTATTTGCGGAAAATAAGAATTTATAGTCGGATACGAGGAGGAGAGATTTAGTGAATAGCCTCAGATATTTTGCTCAGAACGAGATAGGATCGCTCCAGCTCACTGTAAGCTTAACCGATTACCGAAGTATTTCTAGAGAATTAGCTATCGTCGTAAATAAGCGCTAAGAAACCCGCGATAACCTGAGAGCCGATTGCAAATTAAACCACAAAAATAATCTCCGGTCAATACAAGATGGCCGCTGCTTTAAATGCTTAACTTATAGCTGAGAAACTCACATAACCCGCTCAGGAAATTAACATACCCTGCCTCCATTGTGGAGGCTCCGGACGATATATGGCATATGGCTATCCGTGTACAATCGAATCCTTCCATATTTCGTCTACAAAAAAAGGTCCCCGGCATTCGTTCACGCGGCATCGATAAAGTTATTCGATTCTAACGTCTTAGATGAACATTCTACGGCTTTTACAATTTGAATTAATGTCATAATTGCGGCAGTTTTGGATAAAATAAATCGATATGGCGCGCTTAAATAATACCGCCCGCAGTTTCCTTCTTAGTAACGTTCTCGGCCATCGTAAGTTGACCCTCGCTGAGTTTTATAAAAGCTCTAGCTCGTGATGTTTTAGTACTACAGGTGGGGGCGGCGGCGGGTCAGATACACCGGTTACATTATAAGAAATAAGTTATACAAAGCAATTTTAAATGTATCGTTATACCTCATCGTTTTGATATACGAGTGTGAATAATAATCGATTCCGTAAATGGATATTGCTTTTTTGTTAACTTTGAACATGGCGGTAAATACCTAATCCTAAACATAATAAAACTGATCTTAGAATCAATCTTGCGTAGCTATGAGATGAAGCAATTTTCTTAAAGCTATTATTATTATCAATTTATGTAAGGACTTTGTATTATTTTTCCGCTACTTTGCTATTGTCATTATATTAACATTCAAGTCACAAATACCTACAAGAACAACCGCACTAATTTTAACTTTTGTCGGTTAGTTTTAAAGTTAAGGGATACGACGATCACAAAACTCGTTAGCGGAAGCTTAAACCGTCTCTCGAGACCTGTATCTAATTTTGTTCTAGTCTGTCTAGTTATTTCAGTCCAACACAACCTCTCCAACGTAAAATGAGCCCCCACACTCGGTACTGTTAACGTGCATTGGGTTAGCAAATAAAAGAGTGCGGGAAACGATGCAGCTCATCCCGGTCTGGTCGGTTCCCGCGTTATATACCGGTTTGTGTATTACCTAGGTCGTATGTAGCTGCCCAGGGGATAGTGGCTATTCGTATTGTTTTCGTTTTATCTCCATGCCCCTTGCAAAATACACCTATTAAGCCGCTTTGTCTAAAGCACATGCAACTTCGCAAAACCCATATAAATGTAATGTGCGATTTCTCGCGTATACTATGTTTTACAAGTTACGACTTTCGAGTAACATAATGTGTTTTAATATTTAATTTATGGCCAATAAATGCTAAAATATATTAGAGGTCGTTTGATCTTAGATGCAATTCAATCAGTATTTTACAATAATAAATGACGCCTATAATTGAAATTTTAATAGAATACATATTAAATTTATGCACACAGCTAATGGGTATTGCCTACCATTCCAGTGAATCCAAATTGCTAATGATGTTAGGTGATCATTAGTTTGCTAGCTATGCACTATATTTTGTACGAAAAAAGCTGTTGATATTCCACGATTCTCAGTAGTCGAAATACGTTTCGTTAAATCGGGTCCGTGTTAAAACTCTACCACAGAATATATATTAGTAGTACCAACAGAATTCCCACTCGTGAAACCCGTTTAAAGAAATAACAACTCATGCTACGATACTATAAAGTTCAAATTCCGACCACGCAGTGATAGGTGTCTACGATTATATTTGCCTACATTTGCGCTCTCTTTCTATCGCGTAAGAGGTACACTTTCTGACGAAATCAAGATTGTCACCTCTTAGAAAATAAAATAATCTTCTTTTAATTACTATAGCTACTAATAGCAAACTTTTTTATTGTAATAATCAAATTTTAGTAACCCAACGTATATTTTATAATAGTTTTATATTCGATTATAGTGTAGGAGCTGGTCAGGAATTTTTTACAACTTAAACATAGTAACTTGTGTTTATTTCTGTGAAATATGCGGTTTGTTTGCAAATTAGTTTATTTGCTATGTTTGTGTATTTTTTTTATCTTTTTTTGTATTTTAAAGTCTTAAATTACTTTATTGAAATATTTCTTTGACCTTTTTTCAATTGTTCATATTTATCAGATTAATCACAATTCTGTCACAGCGGTAAAATCAATACGTAGATATATGCGACGAAAAAATTTTGCGCGTGCGTCACCGCTTGCTTTGTGAGTCCCTAGTGATCTGCCCCTCTAGAGGGGTACTTACTCGTATAGTTCGATACCTAAACGCGCGAAGTGGGACAGGCTGACTCTACATAAAACACGTTAAATGAAAAAACATTTTTTTTTTCATTAATTAACAACATATGTGAGATTTCAAAAAGCGGAAAATAAATTCAAAATTTCTGAATTAGATTAGAAATAAAAGCATTTTATGTATATAATGTGAGCTTTAGATACGTTGATCAAATAGAGATAATCTTATTTATGTTTTAGATTTGTATCAATAGAATATTTTATAGAATGAGGTCATAATAAATTAGTGCAATAAACAACGGCTAAAAGATAGGATATTATTAGATACCTACTCCTAATTAAAATAAATACCTAATTTGAAAGTAAGGCTAGGAAAGGAATGGCAAAAAATTGAAGATGAAAAATTATTTTACTGTGATTTATATAGTTAAAAGTTAAAAGTATAAACTTTCAAAGTAGCTTTCAAGTTATATTTTTCTTAAAACTTAAGTAGCTACTTAGATGTAGTATAATATACACTTAAAAGGTATACCTTTTAATTGTATATTATACTATCTAATTTTAGGCAAAAGCAAAAAATAGATAGTATAGTATTATTTAGTACAGTAAGGCAATAGCAGTTTTATATTTTTCACAACTACTTTAATTTAAAGTTAGATATGACAACACGAACGTGTGTGGGGTTTTTTTTAAGTTTAACTGTGTTACGTTTGTCATCATTACACAGTTACACACGTCATTAACGATAACTTTTTGCAAACACAAAAACTTGTTTTAAACATAACTGTTTTATATTCAAATTAAATGACGCGTTATATTTAATATAATTAATGTATCGAATTAAAATGAACACACCTTTACAATGATTTGTTTTTATGTGTATTGCGTTTACTATTTTTATTCAAAAAGCTAGAAAAAACTGTGATTTCTACTTATCTATACTGGTTTCCTTAGTTTATTATTGTTGTAGCTACCAAGTATTTAATATGGAGCAAAAATTGAATATTCTATCGTAGATTTTGATGTGGTAATACGACCGTAACACAATCGATTTGGTCACCCTACTATTGACATTCGCTCACGGAATCGCCAGACGCTATCAGTGTTATGATCCGCCATAATGCCACTTCGTAATTATCTAACTCCTCCATTCCATGGAATCCTAGTACTTTATCATATTAGGTAGGTATAATACTCGTAGGCGAGACGGACTAGTGATACAACGATTAGAGATATTTCTACTGTCTGTAATAAAATATATGATATTATAATATTTTTGTGTCATTAACAATGGTGGCATATTATACATATACATAGTTTTAATGTGTTTTTGTCATCAAAATTAGTTTTTAGTGCTCTCAGAATTTGTAGGTGGCACCAGCAGAATTTTACACGGACATGTGCCCAAAGTTTGAACCGACACAAATTCGGGTATTATAGTGCATAGTAATTTCTATGAAAATTAGATGCCCATCATGACTACATACGCACCATTAGCGACTCTCATAACGCTAAATTTTACGAGATATGACCGCATGTAACATTAGTTACGGTAAATAAAGGTGTATTCGGGGTTCAGAGGGGTTTGGTCATCTCCCTGACCGAAGGGGTAATTTGAAGGCAGACAACGGACGCATTTGCATTAAAATTACAGTCAGAGTCCGTGGAGCTCCTGTTTCCGTCGAATAAAGCTGTATTGTCTGCGCTGCCCTATGTATTATGGATTAAACTATGGATACCGGTTTTTTAGAATTTCATGCCGCAAATATTGCTTGGTAGGTTAGATTTAGATAACCAAAGGATAAAGGATCTGAATTTGTATAATATGGTATTTTGAAACCTGAATCTTATGTAAGAGAGATCTTTCCTTTTTGATTCATTCAATGAAACTTCTTTAGGTGCGTTTTAAAAAGTTCGTATAATCAAGCAGCATGATTAATTTCAGTTACCTATACATATTTCATCAGTTAAATAATTAAAAAAGAAACATTTATGTGAAGCAAATATTTCCGAGCGAATATCTTACGCCAGTTTTTCTTGCCGGGCTAGTTTTCGAACCTAGGCATCATTGTCGAGTGTCGACAGTCGACACGTTAAAAAGTAATAGTGTACATTATCAATTTAGATTTGATTTTAGCATTAAAATAATCCCCAATTTAATGTATTGACCATATGCGGCGTAAATATTTTTATCTTTTCCAATATGGCGCCAGTTCGGAATGCGAATATCAGCGCGCTCGTAAATAATGCGCTATCAGAACACGTCGTGATGCAGATATATGTTAAGTGAATATATACGTATACATAACGATGACCACATGACTCAAGACCGCACAAGACTAGAGATAAGACTGAACTTTTTCCGTGAATGAGTAAACTAGTTTAATTTCATTGAGTTCATAATTTCTTAATATTCTTTGCTATTTGAGCAGAATTCAGTGGTTTGAGGTTTTGTTAAACACGACGAGTTTTCTTGCTACGTTTGTATATAACGTTAATTGCAGATACGATAATCGAATCTTGTATCGAGTCACGAACCAGCAAAAAACTATATACATTAAATAACATAAAGATTGAAAATAAAGAACGCAATAAAATCAACGATAGAATGCTCGAATGTTCTAGAAAAAATCGATACGTAATTTCGTACCTCCAACAAGTACAAGTACAATCTATGAGCGTATCGCGAGCTTTTTCCATCTAAAAGCGTTCGCTATTTAAAGCTCTCTCAGGTGAGCTTTAAATCGATTTTATCTTTCGGTGATTTTAGTTTCTTCTTAAAAAGCTGACTTTATATTATGCAATATGCATTATTTATGTATGTTTAAAAAAAAGCTTTATAAAGCTCAGTTGAGATATCTAGTATGTACTAAAACTATGTTGTACTTAGATTAATGATAAACTAAGACTATGTAGTTAATTTTGTTTAATACAGTCGTATTGTAACAAATCGATCTCGTCATATAAGAATTACAGTTACTGTAGCATTATATTTCTATCTAGAACATTCCATCGTGGGTCATTCCCTGCTTAATTCACACAAGAATAATCTCCAGGGTTAAATGTATGAATGCAAGGAATTGAGTGTACACGGAAAAATGTACGTTCATAATAAACATGTCGAGTAGGTTTTATCAATGCTGGCGGCATCGCAATCTGTACCCATATTCTGCGATTTAATCTAACATTTGCTTCTTACCTTGGTTCAATCAGCTCTCTATTAAACTACTCTTTTTCTTCTATTTATTTATTGATCCTTTGTGATTCGCCAATGTCAGAGTGTGTCGGCGTAGACTATCTACTAAACTACAGCACAGCTTAGCATTCTCATAAGGCTCAGCTCACAGTCGACATGCGCTTCCATAGTTTCATGAGAGAAACTTAAATTATAGAACAATAGAGATGAATATGATGTACGCAAAAAACATGACGCATTACGACGCTTCG
Source organism: Polyommatus iphigenia (assembly GCA_963422495.1). NCBI lineage: Eukaryota > Metazoa > Arthropoda > Insecta > Lepidoptera > Lycaenidae > Polyommatus > Polyommatus iphigenia. The sequence goes on from OY730179.1 coordinate 11,306,472, forward strand.
TCTCTGCCCCAGTGTGAGTTGAGCCAAAAACTTAAAAGAAACGCTTCAACGTATTTTCATTAGTCAAAACTACAAAAAATAATCTTTTGACGTATGTAAGAGTTTATTTGAGATTACTTATTAGAAAAATAATTGGATCGAAGAAAGATTTCGATGTTTGTAGAATTAGACGTTTAGCAGAATCAGGGTACAGCAGTAATGGCTAATGTATGGCCAGTCGCAGTGACCCTTGCAGCAGGCCCCTGCATACACTCATACATAGATATAATTGCGATTATTATTATTGCGAAGGGTTGAAACAAGTTTACCTACCGACTGGGACAGTTTTAGCAAATCGAAATGTTGATTGTGGACCATCTTTTGAAAAAAATGTTTTTATGTTCGTATCAAGATCTCGCTGAAACGTTCAAAATAATATTCTGGTCGAAATATACACAACAATGTATGTTTTTGAAAATAATTGTAATTCGTAGGTTTCAAATATTTTTTAAAAATAGTTTTGTAATACCTTCCGAGAATTGACAATGTAATTTTTATATTTCAACTATTTTAACAATAGTATTTTTAAATAAAAAAAAGATAAAACCGACTTCAAATTTGTACGTAATTGAGAATTAAAATTGCCTTATCTCAAAAACTATTGCACCGATTTTGATGAAACTTGTAGTGTACCCTAAGTTGAACAATACCTAAAAAAAAGAATTACTTAAATCGGACTTGTCGTTCCGGAGATATGCGAACACAAACATAAAACCATACATACATACATACTACATACACTTTTGAAATTTGGCACATTTGTTCAGACACTGAAATAGACTAACATATACAAAAACTGGGCAGTTCTGGAAATATTACATACATACGCGTCGAATTGATAACCTATTTATTAACCGACTTCAAAAAATGAAGTCGGTTAAAAAAATTTGGCTGTTACATATCAGTAGGATGCTCGAGCTTCAGTACTGGGACATCCGTTTTTTACGAAACGACACATGAATCAGAAACAGAACACGCGCTTAAAAATTATAAAAACAAAAAATTAAAACAGAAGAGACAATGGGAATTACAACAATGACAACATTAACTCTGGACCTCACAAAACCTGTTAAAAAAGCAACAATGGTCCACAATGAGGCATTCAATCCTTTCGTCAAAACACGCACTTCCTTATTGCCTCGTAAATCTCCGCATGCATCTTCGGAAACAATTGCATTATTCGATTTTTGAAAAAATAAAAATCGGTCTATGATTTTTTAGTTGGTGCTGTGAATCGGTATACGACGCGATGGTATAAGGTGGTATAAGTATTCTGCGCGCGATGCCGTCCATTACATGGGTATTTTACTGCCGGTGAGTACGCGTAAACAACTTTTGTATAAATAATCATTAAAATACCTGAATAACTGCTCCTAATCGTGGGTTCTCACCCACCTACCTAGGTATCTCAAGGTAGAAAAACATTAAGGGAGAGCTTGCTCTTGTACCTTTAGATATCTAGGTAGGTTCCCTGGTTTTGGAGATATTATGTACTTTAAGGTAAAAATGATTTTCTTCTACAACTTAAAAAGCTTTCTAGCGTTGTCATTCCATAGCCTTACCTGAACTGTAATTCTTAAGCCCCACAATTTTTTATTTTTAAATAGTTTATAATGGTCTCAACTCTCTGATCATTTCTTTCCCTACACATGACAATGTGGAAAGCTTAAAGTTGAAGAATGATGTAAACCCACGAAAATGGTATTACAATTCATAAAAATCGAATAATATGACACTCCCAACTCCTGTAGTAATTAATATACAAATTAATAACAAAGTTGAATGAGGCATGAGTATATTTTAAACGCTGTCAGAGCAATATGCCGCTCGTTCAACCCATCGCAGTTGAAAACTTAACGCGAATGTAAATTAGGGGAACTGTATGTAACAATATTTCAGATAATATTGCTATAGTTATACTCTGTTCTGATTAGGTTTCATCTAAGTGTAAATAAAGTTTAACACAATTTACAATACTTTAAATCTTATCTTATATCTTTAAACGAGCAATTCTTGTATAATATGTATATTGTAATTTGTATAGTATATAATTGGAATCTCGGAATCGGCTCCAACGATTTTCCTGAGTATAAAGGGGGTTTCGGGGGCGATAAATCGATCTAGCTAGGAATAATTTTTAGAAAATGTCATTTTATTCGTGTTTTATCGAATACCGAGCAAATCACTGCGCAATCTACACTAATATTTTAATGCGAAAGTGTATGTCTGTCTGTTACCTCTACACGCCCAACATGCTGAAACGATTTTGCTGAAAGGTATGGAGGTGCTTTGAGTCTCGGGAAAGAACATAGGATACTTTTATCCCGGAAAAATCTATGGTTCCCGCGCGATAAACGAATTTTGGCACAACGGAGTTCTGGGCGTCATTTAGTTTCTTTGTATAGTCAAGTTTAAAGTTTTTGTTTACGTTAAGATAAAAAGTAATCGGAACGAAACTATAGACATTTCTCAAATTTTATTGATAACTTAATCGCGATCACTTCGATATGGTTACGGTTAATTTTGTAATAGGCGCGTATAAATTACCGAATAGTGATCGTCGAAGACAATACAGAAATTAAGAAATCCAACAAATCGCTGATGTTACTGCTGCCCTTAAAATAAAATTTAATCGAACACAACAGGCGTAGTGTCATTAACAAATTACACTGACATTAGCGTCGTCGAGTCGACGCCGTTACTCTCGACAAACATCCACTCAAATCATCAATTCTGCCGTTTTTATCATAAAAACGAATTATATCTATATTTACCCGCTTATTAATACAGCTTTTGTCGGGTTTTTTCGAGTGAAAATTTTGGCAACGCAAAATGAAATTAACACTTTGTAAGCATTCGCAGTTCGGGATTTTTAAAATTAGAATGTTAATATTACATTGTTTATTTTGTGTTAATTATATTAAAATATTCTTGTTATACTTGAATAACAAGACGCTAAGCGAACGTTGGTAGATTGTTTTCGAAAAATGGTGTAATATTTAGTAATTATTACTACGTAGGTAGGAATGTTAAATAAATTAGATGCAAAGCTCTTTAATACACGATCATAAAAATTAAGGTAAAAATGTATGAAATATAATTACTATACTCATAATAATTACATATAATATGCGCATTTTGTGCAAAGGCGTATTATATCTATAGTCCTGCTTATTTCAGTGAACTAAAATGTAGAGTCTCTGTGCATTTTCCTATGGACATTATTTGGTTGCAAATCATTGTTTACGGTGAGGGTTCCTCCTCCATAACTTGGGGGGAGATAGTTGTTATTTAATACCACGACCTTTTATCTGACCGCCATAAGCAATAACTTTACGCAAAATTGTGTAGCATACTGCGTTCCTTGTATGTGTTGTCAGTACAATTTTTTATTGGCTTTATATATAAAAATGCGTCTTAATTCATTCAAGGCGTGGATACTGGTTTAAGAATACATTAGCAACATTAAATTATTAAAATTATCGTCGATGTGATGTTTTCCTTTACATTGTTGTAAGAATTCGATGTAGAAGTTGAGAAATTTCAATTACATTTTTTGTGACTTATGTAGTTTAGCGCTTATTTATTGCTTAAATAAAAATATGATCCCACCAAAAAAATTTCATGTAAAATGTTGCCGAGACGACCATAAGGTTTGCCCTGTGAAAAAGTAATGAGATCTCGATATGCAGAGCCAAGCTTCTTAATCTACACGGCCTAACTCTACCTACGACCCTATACGTTCGATACGATACGACCCTACGATATATAGTATGTAGTTAAGATCCCTGTTTACGTGGCTTATGTTTCTTAAAACTGCTACTAGCTTAATAATTCTCAACACGGTGATTGACGAGTAGAGTAACGACCTATGTGAATTTGAATCTCATAATTTACCAGTAGTGGACAAAAAACTGATTCAAATAATGTACCAAAAGAAGTACTCAACATACACTAGCTATTTTATTTTATTTATTTATTTTGGCACATCAACAGCTTGTAGGAATTTACATTTACTCTTAAAAATAATTAACAAAATTAGATTCTATCCTATTTGCTAATAACAGATGTGAAACAGCATTTTTGTACCTAATATGTGACACATATTATTAGTCAGAAAATATGAAACTTAAACATAATGAAACTAAAATAAAATATTATCTTAAACCAAAAATAAAACTATTAACCCTAAACATTAACTTAAAATTATAATATTGTAACAAAACTAATCTATACATATAATAAATATTATGTAGAAATGAAAATTCTGTACATTAAACTTTAAAGATATTCAAAAAATAATGAGCGGGGGGTGTCACTACATCGCTATAGAAGCCAAAACTGTGGTTAGTTTTTTGTCTGTCTGTATGTTTGTTCCAGCATCACACGAAAACTACTGATCCGATTTGAATGCGGTTTTCGCAGATATATTTGTCTTCTTCCAACTCAACATCTGGTGTATAAAATTTTTCCCCCTACCCCTCTAAGGGAACAAAAGAGGGGGTTAGATTTTGTATCATACTTTTCTCTTTAACACGAAAACCACTGATCCGATTTGCATATGGTTTTCGCAAATATATTTGTCTTCTTCCAACTCAACATCTGGTGTATAAATTTTTTTCCCCCTACCCCTCTAAGGGGACCAAAGAGGGGGTCAGATTTTGTATCAAATTTTTTTCTTTAATGGACTTACTTCATATTATTAACTGTGTTTTCCAACTTAACATCTGGTGTATAAAATTTTTCCCCCCACTGCACCCCTCTAAGGGGACAAAAGAGGGGGTGAGATTTTGTATCAAATGATGAAGTAGAAATACTTTAAATGGCAAAACAACGTTTGCCGGGAAAGCTAGTAAAAAAATAAAAACTTAATATTTAATGACTTATTAAAGTTCTTGGATTATAAGAGAAAATTATCAATTATCACTTGCTTGCAATATCAATTTTCTGAGCCTACCTACGGAGTCTATGTTGAGCTATAAAAATCTTGAGTTTTTTCATTGCATAAAACAAGACATTTTCGAATGAATTTAAAATGAATCACCATTTCGCAGGTATACAAAAAATTAAGAGGATCTTTCAAGCTATAAAAGTCAAGCAATTTAATAGAAGCGAATTCAGACAGCGTCTATCGCCGACATTGCCGACATCGTCGACACTTCGCCGACTTTGCCGGCACTTAATTACATTCGGTGAAATTAAAACATGTCTGGCATTTAGGAAGAAGTACTAATAGAATTCGTATTGCAAGATGCATTATGAATTTTTAGCTAACAGCATGCTCGTTCTCCGTTATTTTCGGTCTTCCAGAATTAGTTTTTGATATGTTTTTCTTGTCTACTCTTCTCGACCTTGCTTAGGTTCTAACTCAGTACCAAGTGACTTACGAAATTTTATCAGAAATACAGCATTTTTTGTATAAAAAGTAAAGGTTTTACATTAAGGCCGTCCCCCGAGCAAACGACCTTGGCCATACATTTGCCGCGTTGCCGAGATCGCACCAAAACCCTATTTTTTTTACTTATCTTAGTTCAAAATTGTCCTAAAAAGAATTTAAAACGGGGAATATGTAGTTTATGATATTGTCGATCTATTGGCGTGTGTTTCAAATAAAAGTTATTTGTAAATCCTAAGGAGATGCTGAATGTATGCTTGAATTTTAATAAATTGGTTTTACTTTGGAAGCTGGTATCATGAGTATAATAAACAAAAATAGAAAATTTAAAACGGGTAAAGAAATGTTGATATACTGAAGATTATTGCTGTATTTTTATTATAACTTTGTAGCTTTCAAATTATGAGTTTATAAGGCTTGAAATACGGTAAATTACGGTATCTCCGTAAGAAACGCCCTTAAAAGGCTTTACTCTATCCCAGTTCCCAAGCTAAGCATGGAAAAAACCAGCATGTAAAGTATACCACAGTAAAAAGGCAAACAGTACATGCAAGATCAAATAGCCAATAAAAGTTCAAACTGCCAGTCACTTAATTGGAATTTTAATGAAACTACACTAATTAAGGTTGTTTTCGTCCAGCACGTACTAACCGTTACCCTTCTTAAAACTTTTCCAATTTTCTACGATACAGTTTAAATTGCGTCGCCGTTGTGAATATTTAACTTTATATTGCTTTGTCTTTTATTAATTACCCGACCCTGGCTAGGAATATAAATTCCTTGGGCTGCATTTAAGCCAATAAGAATATATACGTTTTATCCTAAGACTAGTTGATGCCCGCAACTCCGTTTCGTCAAAATTTGTTTATCGCGCGGGACCCGAAAATTTTTCAGGGATAAAAAGTAACCTATGTCCTTTCCTGGGACTCCAAGTATCACCATACCAAATTTCAAAATCGGTTCAATGGTTTGGGCGAGAAGAGGTATTAATAAACAGACAGACACACTTTGCATTAAGAGTACCTATTAGTAAGGATTATATTATAATGTTACAAATAGGGATTGCAATCCCGCACCTTATTCAATCCCGCGGGATTGATTTGCGGGATTGGCCAATCTCAAATGGCTCATGCGGGATCCGCGGATCCGCGTTTTGCAGGTGCGGGATCCAGCAGATCAATAATTGGCGCGGGATCCCGCGGGATTGCGGGATCCCGCTTTGCGGGATTGCAATCCCTAGTTACAAATGGATTAGGAAAATTATTGCTATTTTCTAGAGTATTGAAGTCGCCGCTTTAAACCTCAATAACTGTTATACACTTTACAGGCCAAGCGCATGTTTAGGATTGCTTGACAAAACCCAGCGCATCTGTTCATTCTTACAATGATATTATAATAAATAATAATATTATGTTACTAACGTAACCATTGTTATATCTTCTTAGCTGATCTCTTCGATCAATCGCTGAAGACACTAAAAACGAGCACTGCACTTTTTGGTGCGCAATCCTACATTTTTGTGCAGCCTTTATTTTTTTTTACAGTCGTATATTTCAAATTGCTACTATTTTTTTCTTTCTTTTCGGACTAACAGCTAACTAACAAGCCTCGAGCAAAACTAGCAAAAGTAATCTCATCCACAATGGGGACTAGTGTCAAAGTTTTCGCAATATGTGTTCAATCCGTTCCCGAAGGACCAAATAAGGCGACACGGGAAACTTTTATTTTTAACCAGTTGGCTGCCAACTTAAATTGGTTTTCACCTTCCACCCTCCTGGGATTGGAAACTAAAACTTCAGCGTATACTTGCCAAGTGCTCGACATAATGAAAAACCTGTGGTAGAGCTGTGCTAGAGACACATAGAGAAAAAACGCAATGTGCAATCAATTTTTAGTATGTATGGCCTGAATTTTCCGAAAAGGACAAAATATACAATTTTCAATGTTAAGGTAACCCAGATTGCTGTATAAGGGTGTAACACAATAATAATAATTAATTTCACAACTCTAGTGTTATCTATGGCCCACTCTTGTCACCTCTTGGTTAAATACAATATTAATTATATTACTTATTAATTCTTCTGTTTCTTCTTCATTCTTCGTTATTATGCATGTAAGTATTATATGTATGTATAATAAAAAACAAGAAAATGCATTGTATTTTATACTGAGTAAATATAATATTAATTCAGATCTGTCAAGTGGCCCTTAAAAATCTGTTTCTATTTTTAACCTCCACACTACAAGTTCTTTTCCTCCCAACCTTAGATACAAACAAAGGCTCGATTTTGCAAGTAATTTCCAACGCGATAAGGAAATTGGATAGTAATGTATACCCGTATGACATTTTAAAGCCTCACTACGGTAATTTACCTACGATCTCGGACATTTTTGCCGCCGATACAGCGACGTATGTTGCAGATTTTATTGCTTCGAAAACGAGGGATTCTACATGTGCCATTTCTTGTTTTTATTTATGTACTCCGCACTTGTGGAGCGGCTTAAAGTACATAGGTTTTACATATAATGTAATATCGTAAAATAGCATTAACTTTTTGGAAAAATGTTCAAGTAACTTTGATTTTCAGGCGAGATGAGAGAATTTGGCCAAGTGCCTGAGTACACGTTACGATGCTGCGTCAGGGACCAGGGTTTTCCTTAACACACTTTATTTCAAGATTGGCACGTGTATATAGATGATATAATATTATGATAGATAATACACTATAAAGCAAGTAATCGACAGGTACTAATTGCTCTATACCTGGAATGAGTGGAAAATTGCCCTTTAATCCTTCGATCGGAGATTTTCGGAAATGCCATTGTATTCTATTGTTGTCGCGATCACCTGTGCTCGTACGGGGCTTGATGGGTTAATATATTAAGGCAATTTTTTACTCATTTGTTTTTCACTCATATAACTGGAAAAGCGCCGTTTTTCAATATTAGTCATATGGAAATATGCTTTTATGAATTGCATTATTGATGACCCATTTGGAAACTGTCCGGTAAGAAAAAGAAACCGAAATATATTTGAACATTTTCCTTACTCGAAAATCGCAAGATAGTCATGTAGGTAGGTACATAAATAAATACATACATACATAAATCAAAATATCAGAAACAAACAATGTAGCAGTGGGTGTCGGACAGTAGGACAATGCATCCTACGCCAGATTATTCATACATACACATTACAAGCTTTGTTTTATTTACGCCCGCACTAAGAAAGATTTAATGATTATAATTTTAATTTACTGAAGATTTTGATATAAACTTTGTACATTTTTTGTGAAACTCTTCATTAAATTAAATTAATTACCTATTGGCCGTGAGACAATTATAATAATTGTTAAAAGGTTCTTGCAGAAAATCATGGAAGTAACAAGTCTACCGCATACCACAGAATCTATAGTGGTAAACTTATTGCCTTAATAATCGGTTTTGATAAAATTTGATTTGAAAATACTGATATAACCTTAAAAAAAAATCATAGTATAGTTTTAGTCCCGGAAATATCTTTGGTTGCCGCGTGATAGACGAATTTCCACTCGAACGAAAGTTCATTATCTGAGAAGAAAACCTTGCATAGATTCTTTTTTTATTATTTATTTATTTAAGGTCGCATTAACATCAGGGTTATTAGCGACCACAATAAGAAATATTAGGTACCTAAATGTTTGTTTATTTATACAGTTAAAATACTTTTGGCTTATCAACGATAGTAAAGATTAAACTAGAAATGATATTATCGTAGTAAAAAGTGCAGTTAAAGATTAGATTTACAAATTACCTAACTAATTAATTAATGATCACATAAAATGAATAAATTTTCTTCTTTATTGGCAATAAAAGTATGTGAATTAATTACGTTAGCAATATAAAAATGGAAATTAGTGGTTTATTGCGAGATTTCATTTGAATTTCTTCCTTGCTGAGTCCTTTGATTTAAGTTCAAAATTATTTTCTGTTCATAACTTTAGATGATGTTATTATTATCTATGATTCATACAAGCTATTCTAAACTAAATAACGCCTGCAACTTGGTTCCGCTGAAACTTAAAAACCCACGAGAACCGTCCATTTTCCCGCAACAAAAACATCGTAGACCTTTCCCGTCTCTTTAAGTATATCCATACCAAATTTCATCTTAATCGGTTCAGCCGTTTCAGTGTAACGAAATAACAGATAGACTGTCGCATTTGTGATATTAATAAGGATGTGAAGATTTTCTGACTTTATTCTACAAAAGCTGTTATGCAAATGATTTGAGAATCAGCTTTTTCCTTTAAAATAAAGTTATTCAATAATATGTGTCTCTAAATTATACATATACAGCAGTATAATAACGAGACAATATCGAAATGACTCGTACAGCTGTTTTAAGGCTGGATAATTTTGATTTACGCCTCGATAAAATTTGGCAAAACAATTCACCGTTGTTAATGTCACGATATAATTTATTCCTTAACCCTTGTTTCGTTTATAACTTGTATTAATGATTTATTCCTGTTCTGTAATATGTGTGCGTAATATCAATTTACGCAACACGAAAATGATCCTAAGGTGGTTGACATAAATACGCTGTCGGAGGTAAAATGGCTTTGAACGTACCGTATGGACTATAAAATGTTTTATTCGACAGTTTACGGCTGTGAAAACCTCACAAACATTTTATTGATATCTAAGCGCCATACTAAATTAGTTCCGATTTGAAAAAAGTGTCATTTTATTTCTTTACATTATGGTTATTTTGTACGAATTTATATTTAAAATACTAGAATGTTTTAAAATACTGTACAGCAGTTGCTTTATCATTCTGCTGTATTTATTTAGCTATACTTTTATTATACACTACCTTTTACCTTTAGATTTCGGATTTGATAAATTTGGGTATATATATATATATATATATATATATATATATATTATCCTTTTCATATACTTAATCATTAATGCATATTACGCTTTTATTTTATACTTATTTTTAAGTTAACCACTTTGTCTCACCTTAAAATCCTATTCGTACAATTCAACACAAATCTTCCGACACAAAATTTTCACTAGCAATTTCCAACTTTTTATGTTTTTAAAAATCACTGTGCCAATCACTTTTTGCCAAATGGAAAGTTAAACGGCACAAGCAACGTTACTTTTACGACTGCGATCATTGGAGTTTTTACCCCCATCATACCTGTAATTACCTTTAGTGCGTTTCTTTGTTCAGTAATTGCTATAACAGTTGATTTTTTCACAATTGAACCTACGAATACCTTCACACGCTACACGGTAATTTCGACTCTACATTTTTGGGCTAAGATTCATATTACAATATCCTTTCGTAGACCACTGACAGTAATATTTATTACACCTCAAAGGGTTGTGTGTAGTGCTATGGTTTTATGGTTTTTCGTTGTGCAATTTTCTTGTATTGTATGCTATCGTGTAGCGCGACCGCACGCTCACCGCATTGATCCTTGAGGCTGTCACAGTTTGCCAACTCATGAAACTGAGGCTTAGAAACAAATAATAGAGGTATTATTGATAGATATCGATTCATTCTAAATATGAAAATTGAAATGATTTCATTTTTATCTGTACATGTATATTAATGTCTCTATAGAATATAGGCTAAAAATACTACTAACGTAATAAATGCAAAGATATTGTCAGGTACGATCGAGTTATAAAATAATAATTTAATAGAGGACAGTTTTTATCAGTTTCCCAGCTGAACAAGATGCAGGTGCGGTCCGTGCGGTAGCTGCTACTAGTAATTATTACTCCTATTTATTATCGCCTTTTGCAATTCCAATCAAGAATCCACCTTTATCAAGTTTATTGTTTAGTGTGTATAAATTCATAATATTATTTTTATTTATTTAATATTTAAAATTAGAAAGAGCGTGTAGCTTATAGGGCTTTACGTGTAAACAAATTTTCGAGAAATTTGGCATTTCGGAGATTTTTTGAGTCCCGGGAATAAGGACACATAATTGTATTATCCCGAAAAAATTATTATTATAGGTAATGAGGCGAGCAGTTGACACAACTGATGTTGCCTGTATCAGATTGTTCTCTGTGAATTTCAACAGTGATTTTTCATATATTTGTCAAGTCTGTTCTTGAAATTATTAACATTCTGGGCTGCTATAACATCCTCTGGCAAGCTGTTCCACGCTCTTACAACTCGATTGCACAAAAAGTGTTTATGTGGATTGTTTTTTGAGGAACTCGCAGAGAGCTTTATGTTATGGCCTTGTGGGAATAATGCGTGGAGGCCAAAGGAAGATCTTCCGACCGAGCGAGGTGTTATGCCCGGTCAGGCCGAAGCCAACGTGATACATTTCAGCTGTCGTATATATACCGACGCGCTCAGAAAACCTCGATAGCGCGATGTAGGAATGTTAGGCGAATTGTGGGTACCGCCACAGCCTCTTAAATGTGTATTATCATTCAAAGTGAATATATTTTGTATATCTTGAATGTCACAATGTCCGTTCAGGATTTTATATGTTTCTATTAAATCGCCTCTATCCCTGCGTTGTTTCAGAGTTGTAATTTTCAAGGCTTCTAGACGTTCCTCATATGTCAGTCTTTTCAGTTTTCTGGGTATCTTAGTAAAGGAACGCTGTACTTTTTCCAACAATTCAATGTCTTTAACAAAATAGGGGTTCCAGATCTGGAATGCATATTCTAATATTGGTCTTATGAATGTTTTGAGGATTTGGAGCATCATTTCTGGTGTAAGCTCACGAAATGCTTTCCTCACTAGGTATATTAGACTCCTTGCTTTCTTTGTGATGGATGAAATATGTTCTCCCCACTTTAGATCAGATGTTATCTTTACACCCAAGTCCGTTTGCACATTGACCTCTAGTAATTGGGTATCATTTAATTTATATTTCAAGTGAGGATTGCATTTGCCAACGTGCAGCACTGTGCATTTAGAAGAATTCAGGTTTATAATATTATATGTTTATATTTTTATTCAAATTGATTAACAATGAAATGGATTGTCCGGACCTTCTTAGTAAGCTTAATTTTTAACCATCTAGACCACGTAGATTTAATCCACCACTGGCTATCCCATGCTACAACTCTAATTATAGGCGTAACACCTATTTAGTGCGAGCTAGCATTGAATTTAACAATGTTTGTAAAAATTTTTTTTTGATCCTCATACATTGCGGACCAAGAATGCGATAGATAAACTCAACCTTGACTTCTTTACTTAACCATTTCTTTTGATTTGTTTGTAAATCTTACGGCTTACATTTTTCTTAAGCATCATGTTCTTCGTAATTCAACCTTTACTTCCTTAAAAATTTTGGTTTATATCGTTAAATTGCACAGATTTTTATTTGTAAGTGTTAAAAAATCACGTCTGCTTGTTGTTTACTTCCTTAATGTTATTAGTGAAAACCTGTCATTGGCTTTTTGTTTTTTCTATTCTATAGCTATTTAAGTAATATTGTAAGCTGTTGGTTTTCTAATATTAAATAAATAAATAAATTAAATAAATAAATAAGACACTGCTTCGACCAGTTGGCTATTTTATTGAGGTCATCTTGAAGTCGGTTGTAGTCGGTTAATGGGTTTGCAAATATCTTAGTGTCATCGGCAAAGATGCTTAGATTGCATTGAAGGCAGTGGGGAAGATCGAAGGTGTATAGGATGTACAACACAGGACCGAGTACTGATCCCTGGGGTACGCCACTCAATACTTCTACGTGTTCCGATTTTGCTTCGCCCACTCTCACTTGCATAGTTCTTTGTTGCAGTAACGCCTTAATCCACGCAAGTAACTTTCCTCGTATTCCTAGAAATTCAAATTTTTGCAAAAGCCTTCTTGTGGGAACTTTATCAAATGATTTAAATTATGGAAAAACGATTCCATTCCTGCATGATACGCGAATTTCGGTGCATCGAAGCTTCAGACAACATGGATTTTTACAAGTTTTTCAAGTATCAAATACGTTAGTCGCAGTCTATGTTTAAGTTAGCAATTAAACGTTAGAACAACAATAAAAAATCATGAACAATAAGCCAATACTATTGTCCAGTACCTTTTTCGATAACCGGGAACGATCAGTCCCAGCGGTAATAAAACGAAAGCAACGGGTACGTTATAAAGAAAGGTAATAAGGCTTTGAGCTACGATCAAATTTAGTTTCGCTGAGTCGCCGTCTGCTGGAATTTCGAGTTGAAAATTCATAACCTTTTTGTACTTTATGAACTCTTTGGTCGTTTAGCTTATATATTTAAGTAATTTGTAATCTGAAATTTAAGACTACCTAGACCTACCTAACCTTACTATAGGTACTGAGCCACGGAATGTAAGTTTTCTGGGTTTATAACTTTAAAATTTTATACAGTACTAGACGACGTCCGCAACTTTGTTGCGCTAAAATTCATTTATCACGCAGGGACCGTACATTATTCCGGGAAAAAAGTATCCTATGTCCTTTCCCGGGACTCAAAGTATCTCCATGCCAAATTTCAGCAAAATCGGTTCAGCGGTTTTGGCGTAAAGAGATAACAGACAGACTGATAGACAGACACACTTTCGCATTTATAATAATATTAAATAAGTATGGAAGTATGCACTATGCTTATGGATACACCCATAATGTCAAATAAGATACTGGGCTTCGGCTCGACCAAAAATACCACCTCGCTTCGTCGAAGATCTCACTTTGTAGCTCTACTTTTATTCCGTAGTACCTTTAAATAAAATTCGGTGACTTCTTTGGTGATTCGTTTGGTCGTAGATCACCCTTTTGAAGTTAACACTCTTGTCACATAGTACCTTTAACCCTAGAGTACTAATCATCGCCTGACAGGCCGCGTGCGGTCAGTTTTTTCAATTATTTCTAAAACTCGTTCGTGAGTCAAATTGTGCTTTCGCGCCAACTCCGCATACACTTTTCTGCAGACATGAGACCAAACAGGGGCCGGCCCAGACTCTCCGTTTTCAAAATATAAGCACCTTGATCGCCTGGGAGGCGATCATTAGTATTAACCGTAAATTTTTTCGTTCGTAACATGATTCTGTTTTGCGATTTTTACAGCTTGTAGCGTATTATAATCTACCAAATGCTTATTTTATTTTTAAACAAATCCTTAATAAACACCAAATCGTAGATATTTACTAAATGAGAATTCGGACAGCGAAACTAAGGACCAACTGGAGTCGATCTGTATGATAATGACGATAGCGCGGCAGATCCTTCTTCTGTTCCATTCTAGCTGAAAGAAGACCTACAAAATAAAGTAGTAGGTATTTTTAAACCCTCAAATATTTCAATAGTACATCAAAACACAAGCAATTCGTCAAGTTCGTTAGTTCAGATCGGTCGATTGATCTCCAAATGGTAAGAATTTCAAGGCTAACTTCAAATTCGTGTGTAGATAAGAGTATCATGTTACCAACAGTTAAATAATGTGTTTTATAAAGTATGTATATTGAATATTAATATTGATGCCAAAAAATTAAAAATTTAAAAGTATTTTTTATTCTACAAGTTTTGTAAAAGACCTACTGTTACAAGAAAAAATAATGGTAAGCTTAAGTTTTAAGTCTAATTTTAAGATTAATGCTATTCTTATAGAAGGATTTGGGTTTTGATTTTTAAAAAGTAAGGGGTTGGCCTTTTAATTAATGCAGTATTTATAAAAATGTAATAAATAAATAATACAATAAACAAGTTTAATTAGAAAAGTAGTCTCCCAGGCGATCATTAGTATTAAGCGGTGGAAATTTTATATAAGTGCTCTAGGGTTAAAAGTCTTAAGTTATCTTCTTCCTTAGTTCATCTTTTTCGTCTAATATACAGCTCCACCTATCCGTACAAAGTAGAAACTATAAATGTAAATACTAAAATAGAATAGCGTCATCTAGAGCACCCCAGAGGAAGGTGTTCCCCCTGCCAATCAGGGAATTGCAATCGAGGGGTGAAACGCAAAAAAATATGTAAAGCATCTGTATTGTAAGATCATTGGACCACAGAAAGATTGGCTTTCATTCCGCGATAATCTAGGGCAGCCATTCTCAAAGTGTGCTCCGTGGAGCCCTGAGGCTTCGCAAAGGCCTCTCGAGCCATATAATTAGTTTTAACTCACTTCAAAAAAGGAGGTTATCAATTCGACGCGTATGTATGTAATCTTTTCAGAACTGCCTAGTTTTCATATAATATATTATGTTAGTCCATATCAGCGTCTGAACAAATGTGCCTTTCAAAAGTTTATGTAGGTATTTATGAATGTTTATATGTTTGTGTTTTCTTTTTTTGGTGTTGAAACGCATTATAGAAAACCCTAACTAGAATCCCTAGTCTATTCTCTAATGCTAAAGATCCTCAGCAAAGATATTACAAACGGGAATCATAAAACTATTCTCTGTATCCTTTCCCGGGAATCCATACCATAGCAGACATTACCTGAGTATGTTTGTCTGTTACAGCTCTGTAGCCCTTACGCTAATTTAATCCAGGAAAGCACAGATATCATACCTACTTTTAACCCGGAAAGATGCACTATTTCCGTGCAACAAGATGTGCGAAGAAGATCATACCTATATTATGCAGATTATTATTTATAAGTGGAAGGTCAGTCGTCCCTTCTCCGAGCTTCCATCTGTCCACCCACATCGTCCTTATAAACAACATCCGGCATCTATCAGCTTATCAGAGCAAGGACATAGTTTCCAAGTTTATCAATATAGTTTCTTTAAAATTATATGAGACTTATTTCAACTGGTAGAAATAAGTCTCGTATAATTTTAAAGAAACTGTGGCGTTAGAATTAAATCAAATCTAAATGTGCTTCAAACTTTCTCTATTATTGTTTTGTTGCTATATTAACTATTTACTAACATGATCTTCTTTTATTAAATGATTTATCGTTTTATCAATATACCTCAGTACATATCTTTTGATCAAGAACATCTTTTATATAATATATTTACTCAAAGGGAGTGTCTCCGCTGCCGGCGCCGGTTGCAGATGTGGCTGCCGGCGCCGATTGCCGAATAGGCTGCCGGCGCCTATTACGGCAAACATCGCTTGTCAAATGACAAAATAATGATCAAAAACATGAGTCTTGAGCTAAAGGACTATGAAAAGTACCAATAATACAGTCATAATGTGAGGATGCATGTTTTAATGGTAGTGATGATGATGATGATTAATGTGATCTGCATAGTAGACGTAGTATTAAGCATATAAGTTGGCACTTATATGTTTCTTTAAACAAAGCTGAAACTCTCAAACATATTGTATGAGGAGTCCGAAATTCTGTTCAGCACCTTCGGAACCGTGGTATAAACTGTGTTGCAAAATCTTACTTTTTGGTAGCATTTGATCAAAATGCATCACAAAAAACGAAAATATCTACAGGCGAACATATAACTTTCACCTTTGGAAATCGGTTAAAAAGTCGAATATTTGAGGTTATAGGTATTTCTTATTAAAATTTGATAACCGGCACTGAAACCTAGCGTTTTACGCATTTTCACCGGCTCCCGTTTTGAGTGTCGGCGCCGGCAGCCGTTGTTTTATATCTCGGCTGCCGGCAGTATACTTACCGCCGGTTCCCATCACTGATATTTTTAGGAGCCGGCGCCGGCAGCGGAGGCACTCCCTTACTCAAATCATTACTATCCAGAAGTGAATAAGTAAATAAGACCAGTGCCAGAAGTATTGTCAAGACTCAAGAAACTGGCAAGTTATTCCCTAATTAGATATTATGGATCAGAATTCAGTATACCCAATAGCCTAGGCATCCACAAAAAGGGGACTTTCTAAAAAAGGGGGGACCTTAATTATTACAACTATATTATTATACTAATTATACACACGTCTAATACTACGTAAGAATTGATAGGCTTCTATCTATAATTACACATAATAGAAATGCAATATTTTTAATGCAAGAATTAATATTCATAAAAGATAAGTTCTACTACATTACATATTCCTGATGGAGATATCACATGATGTAAAATTATGTATTTATCATCGCGTCATGATTCAGAGCTGATCATCCATGAGTCAGAAAGCCTCAATAAAACAAAATCATTATCTTGTCCAACAACAAAGATGCGTGCCATTCTCCAATAAATTGTTCTAATTGAGCTACTGTAGACAAAATCCCAAAAGTAACTGAAGCGAAATTGCGTGACGAAAATAACCTACGAATCGCCTACACTACACTGATGTAAAAGAAAATTTGTTCGTTTGTATGCTCAGAAAATCTGTAACAGTTCGATCGATTATAATGTGCGTGGATATTAAAGTAAGCCGTGGAGATGGAAATTGGGTTACTTTTTACGCGATAATCTACGTTCGCGCGGATTTTTTTTGCGCGTTCAAACTTCAAAGACACGACAAACTTTTAAGTTATAAAGTTAGGTGAACTTTATAACTTATAATTGTACCTAACCTATCTACTGTTTAACACTAAACGGCAAAACTAATTTTGTTGCAATAGATTTTGAGTCCGACTAATAGTTTTACGGAATAGTTTTATCGTGGAAAAATTTTCGGTTCTCGTGATAAAAAAAAATCTGCGTGAACGGATTCGCGTGAAATTTCTAGTATAAAATAAGCATCTCAGAACACGTGTTCGTAAGGAAACGGGCGTACCGAATGACAATGGAGGTTTCCCTTTCATGAAAATTTACGTGATAAAAATATTAAATGATCGCGTGTGAAAAAATATAAGCCGAATGCGGTAGGTACGATTATGAAGTCCCATAGCGGTGCGGCTGTAAATCAGAGAAGGACGTGAGAATGGAGTCATTATTTGGGAAATGTGCATTCGGCGGAGGCGAGGTAGCCGTTTGCACGGTTATGATGTAGAAACACGCGTTCCGCGGTAGACGTAGGTTAGCTTCTATTACTAGAAACAACGGTGATTTTACAATCGGTTGAACATAATGTCATCAACTTATTATGTATTAGATGACATATCGCGCGGGAGCCGTACATTTTTCCGGGTTAAAAAGTATCCTATGTCCTTTCCCGGGTCTCAAAGTATCTCAATACTACAATTCAATAAAATCGGTTTAGTAGTTAAAGCATGAAGATTGAAGAGGTTACAGATAGACAGACACACTTTCGCATTTAAAATAATAAGATTGTTTTGTTGACGTTGATTTCGCTAATGATTCTGATGACACTAATCTCTTGACGCTTTTTTTATTCGACCGAACATTATGTATTGTTATGTTTAATATCCATACTAATATCATAAATAAGAAAGTGTGTCTGTCTGTCCGTTACCTCTTCACGCCCACACCGCTGGACCGATTTTGCTGAAATTTGGCATGGAGATACTTTGAGTCCCGGGAAAGGACATAGGATACTTTTTGTTCCGGAACAAAGTACGGTTCCCGCGCGATAAACGAGTTTTGGCGCAACGGAGTTGCGGGCGTCATCTAGTTCTTTATATCTGTCTGGTATATTTTAATTATTATGTAAATACATATTTAATGTAGATAATAGTGTGTTGTAATTAAAACGCATTTTCATACTAGATGTTGTCCGCAGATTCTATGCGTAATATTTATCTCGAGATATTTATACATAATATTATGTGCGGTAAAAGCTCCTATCATAATTATTATAATTATAACTATGTCCTTAGTGTGACAAAAAGTACCTACTTCTTTACCAAAATCGTTTTAGCAGTTTAAGCTTGACGACAGAATAGGAAACAGACTCTTTGACAATAATCTAAACATATAATAAATCTGAAGAAATATCAATTTTGTACATTAAAGATATTCAAAAAATAATAAGCGGAGGGTGTCACAATATCGCTATAGAAGCCGAAAAGTTAGTTAGTTTTTTGTCTGTCTGTCTGTCTGTCTGTATGTTTGTTCCGGCATCACACGAAAACTACTGATCCGATTTGAATGCGGTTTTCGCAGATATATTTGTCTTCTTCCAACTTAACATCTAGTGTATAAAAAAAATTCTCCTCACCCCTCTAAAGGGACGAAAGAGGGGGTCAGATTTTGTGTAAGGCTTTTGCTTTAACACGAAAACTACTGATCCGATTTGAATGCGGTTTTCACAGATATATTTTTCTTCTTCCAAATTAATATCTGGTGTATAAAATTTTTCCCCCCACCCCTCTAAAGGGACGAAAGAGGGGTCAGGTTTTGTATAAGACTTTTGCTTTAACACGAAAACTACTGATCCGATTTGCATACGGTTTTCGCAGATATATTTGCCTCCTTCCAACTCAAAATCTGGTGTATAAAAATTACCCCCCCCCCCACCCCTCTAAAGGGACCAAAGAGGGGTTTTGTATCAAACTTTTTTCTTTAATGGATTTACTTCATATTATTAACTGTTTTTCCAACTTAACATCTGGTGTATAAAATTTCCCCCCCCCCCCCTCTTACGGGACAAAAGAGGGGGTAAGATTTTGTGTCAACTGATGAAGTAGAAATACTTTAAATGTTTGACGGGACAGCTAGTTGCCAATATGTATAGTAGATAAAAAACTTTCCCTAGACTAAACTATGGCCATGACAAACATCGCCTTGATCGGTTCAACCGTGAAGAGTCAAGAGTTAATATACTGACGCGTTTACATGTAGTGTGTCTACTAGAAGTTATGACAGTAATCTTTTGTTTTCACTTGTTAAACCACCGCCTAGGTCACGGTTAAACGCGTTATCTTACCGTTTAAAACGGGCATTACATGCTCGAAGTGAGCCATTTAAATAAAAACACGTATGACTCGTCTATTTTTAAATGTGACTAAAACGTTGCTGATGCTTTACAAGAATCGATTATGACATTGTATCACAAGGAAGTATTGTAATTACATGTTACGACATTTATTTTATTACTTTGTTTTAATTTATTTAAATTTTATATGGGTTTAAATTGATGCAAATAAATGCCAAGTTTATACCATGCAACTTAATTTAGAACTGTCTTATTAGAATTACAACACTTGATTAAACTGCAGTTACATTGTTTTAAATAAATTAAACTATAAATGTAAATTTGTCAAAGGGTCAAATCCTTCATCAATTAACTTATTTTGCCTAATCAAGTAATAAGTACGTTTCTATTATGCTTTTTCATACAAAAACTTATATTATCCAAGTTACATAAGGTTTATAATATATTTCTTCTTCAAATTGCTACTGTTTCGTAACTTCTCGTGAAACTGCAATCCAACGTCTATACGAGGTAAGCACAAAATCAATGATGCACATTTCTGCATGCTACAGGGGCGCAGCATGCAACTTGCGAAATGCAATGACATCCCAGCGCACTATGCAGTGTTCCCACCACCCCAGAGATGGCGTTGGGTGTTTCATCCTTTTTCAGTGTTTCGGCCAAAATATAAATAAATTATAGATTACTCATGTTAAATTATAAGCAAAATAAATAGTTTTTAATTAATAAAGTTTAAATTGTAAATAAAATTAAAATTTTCACTGAAAGGGTGAAACATATTTTGGAAAGCTCGTGACCTTGCATTGCTAGTAGTTTAAACGAAAAAACACAGATGGCAGTGTTTCAAAATTGTGCGAATCTTCAATTTAGAATACTGGGACTAATCCTACAATCTGATGCGAGTCCCAAACCTATGAGATAAATTAAAGCTAGCCTTTCCCTCTGGCATCTAGAGATCATAATAATATCAAAGGGTTTTCGTTGTATGTTCAAGAGTTGAAGGAGTGATAGTACTGCCCGTAGAAAAATCATTAATTTTTAATCCAATCCTTTCAAATTGACTTGATTGATTGAGATTAATTTCTTTTTAACCCATCAGTCGTGGCAAAGCGAGACACAATAGCTTTTTCATTATTATCGCGGCCGGATGTGGCCGCTTGGGGCTTCATGAATTAATTAACTACTGTACCTGCTGAAAAAGCTTCCAAATTGAAATATTTGATACATTACGTGTTGTTGTAGTTAAATTGTGCAATATTATGCACACTAGCTTACAGTGTTAGCATATTTCAACCTTATTATTAATACGAATAAGGTTCAAAAGTGATTTTAAGGTGGTTTAGCAAGAGTACGATACCATTCGCTTTAATTGTTTATATTATATCGACCTATAACCATATGGTATATATTAGTGATCACTTAAACAAGGTAAGGAACAACAAATAAAAGATCAATAAAGCGTGTCGATTCAAGGCTTTGAACTCAGTCATCGTAGCAATATTTCAAGATATATTCGTAGTTTCTATACGTCTGTTTACATCCGACATTCTACTAAACTTTATTTTTATTCGAGTGACGTGATCGCATCGTATCGATACAAAAATTCGATTTGTTTACAATATCTAAATTATAGTTTGTTTAAAATTTGGTATGTGCTTATGTGCGCGTGTACCTTTATTAGATACGTAGGCGCCAGGATAAACAGCGAAGTTAACGCAGAAGAGCCATAGATTTATACAGGGTGTAACAAAACTAGCTGATAATACTTAAGGGCGTATAATATGTGTCCCTTGTGTAGAGTTCACCGTGAAAGTAGCAGCGCTGAAAGAATTACTTTTTAAACTATTGTATGGGAAAATTCATGAAGTTGGAGCATTATTCATTAAAATATAGAAGTCAAAAGTAAGGGCTTGTTTCGCCACTTCCTGATAAAGTACCGGATAGGATATCCATAACTTTTTTGACTGATTCTCCATACTCTACCTGTCAAGTTAATTACTGGATAGCCTATCTGGCACTTATCAGGAAGTGGTGAAACAGGCCAGTTTGTCAGCGCTGCTACTTTTAGAGTGAACATAATCACTTTGTTTTGTTACAGCCTGTATCAGTAACAGTAAGTAACAGTAATCAGTAACATCTATTGCTCTTCTGCGTTAACTGGGCAATGACATCGACGCTAAACCTGAAAGATAATTTGGGCAATTTTAAAATATTATCTCTTATTAGATATCCTTTTAATTCGACTACAATTATATAATTTTGTTTGCCTAATTTTCATGATTTTAAATTCAACTTTTAAGAAAAAAATCTGTAACATGTAGACAAGTTTCTTTCACAAATTGACCACATTCTTCCCTCGACTCATCGTGATAATATTATGAACACGAACTTACTGTTCTTTATCATAACCTCAAGAATATCATAATATTGTATTTCATCCATACAAACATAGAGTATAAATATACTATTTGAAATACTAGCACGAATATAATAATGGTACATAAGTCGGGAACCGGGATAACGCTTAGAATTTTTTGCGAGGTTTACTTAGAAAATTATTCCTAGAGCTGATTTATTTTGGGACCAGTTTGATCTAATCATTTACTAATAAGAATTTAATACGCCTCATAAGTGACATCGATTTTGGTAGATGTGTTACGCGTTTGCTGACAAGCTACATAATATTAAGACAACTAACTACCGCACTTACAGAGGTTTAAGTATTAACTTTAATTTTATAAAGATTTTAACATAAGCTTTATGAAATACCAGCGAGTAGCGACCCTCGCATGGCCACAGTAGAAATTCAAAGTAAAGAAACTCTGTGGAGATAAACTGAAGGTGCCGTTAAGATCTTTATAAGCCGCGGCTAGCCGCGACCGACAAAAATTCAAATAAAATGCCACTTTGTGCCATTATAATTATATACTATAGTCTTTGTCATAAAGTAAGATTATAATATTTGAATTTAGTCTTGATATTTTGTCGGTCGCGGCTAACCGCGGTAAAGATCGGAACGGTACCTTCAGTTTATCTCCACAGTTTTTCTATACTTTTGCTTTTCCACTGTGGCCATGCTAGTGTCGCTGATGACGCCCGCAACGTCCGTTATGCCAAAATTCGTTTATCGTGTGGGAACCGTATATTTTTCCGGCATAAAAAGTATCCTATGAGCTTTCCCGGGACTCAAAGTATCTCCTTACCCAGCCAAATCAGTTCAGCCGGTTTGGGCGTGAAGTGGTACCTACTGTTACTATTTCACGCCCAAACCGCTGAACAGACAGACAGGCACACTTTTGCATTTTTAATGAGTATAATTAGTATGAATACATTATTTGTCATTATATTTTATTCATTTATTTTTAAGTAGTTGTATTTTTATACTAATTGTGTTTTAAAATGTAATATTGTATACTTAAGTTTGTATATTTTATAATAAACTAGCTGTCCCGGCAAACGTTGCTTTGCCATAATATAAAGTATTTCGCCCATATTATTTTATTCAAGTGACTAAATAAGTATGTCGCCATGGCAACGTCGATCGCTATCTCGTCGCACAAACAATGGTCCCCGTCAGTCTCAGGTTGTAATAATTAACTATTATTTATTCAACAAATGCACTTATCAATATATAAAGTACCGAGTAACCAATTCTCAGACCTACTGAATATGCATATAAAATTTGGTAAAAATCAGTAAAGCCGTTTCGGAGGAGTTCGCGGACTAACATTGTGACACGAGAATTTTATATACATACAGAGACAAGCCATACAGTTTATATCCTCTTTGATACATATAAGATAAATAGAGGTAGCGGAGCTTGTTATTTTTGTCCTATGCTAAAGCAAGTTCGAGTATTTTCATTGAGAAAACTTTTTCTTTAAGATCGTGCTCGTGAACTTTATATTCTGTTCATAAAAGTTTTAAGTTGGTTTTGAAGTAGCTACAATATTTGTCAAAATACTCTAAGTTAATAATATTAATTAATCACAATCAAATCGATGTCACAGAGTGCGGCCATAAGAATACCGGAAATAAAAAAGGGTGTAAGTGCCAAAATTTTCGAAACGTATTTTTTTGCAGAAATGTATTCTATGTGCCATCGCCAATATATAACCTAAAATAAGCTTTAAGTGACTAGCGTAGTTTTTTGCTAGGTATTCACATCTTTTAAGAAAGGCGGAGGAGCGGGCTGCGGGACGCATAGCACATTGTTATATAAAAGGGTTTAAGTCCCTGCCAGCGTGCCGCCAATGTTATGAAAATGGTGGACATAGCACCTGTTGTTGTTACCGGTTGGCGGTTCGGGAAGAAAATGGCTTTATGAAGCTATTTTAAATAGAATATTATGAATAATGTTTTATTGCTTTCATTATTTTTACTTGGTTTTTTAATATTTTGACCCAAAAATTTGGTAACTTTGTTGTTTTTGGTTATTTACTTATGTAATATCACGTCACTAGTCTTTGTGTGTCTAAAACTTTAAATGTCCCAAGTGCCAATTTGCCGAAACAAACATTGGAACTTAGATCTTTATTTAAAACATAATGTATGGCACTTAGAGCCTTATTTAAATTAGTTAGAATTGGACTTAGGGTTTTCTATATAATATTGTCCATTAAAATGTAATTTTGTTGTTGTAATTGATAAGTAAAATACTTTGTTTTTTTTACACAAAGAGTTTTTTAGTAATATAAGTATTTCCCTTAAAAAATTAATAAAATTTATAACGAAGATGAGCTACTATTTTGAACAACAATTCCTCCACATTTTGTTTTTGGCACTTACACCCTTTTATATTTCCGGTTTTCTAATAAGTTTCGTCAAAATTTGTCGAATGCCGTCAATACCTACTTGCCCCCAGAAATAAATATAGTCGAGTTTAGATTAGCATATAAACTGTTAACTGAGTTTTATCCAAACAATATGCAAGTTGTTCTCTAGGGAGAGATACTCGTAGAATTATTCTACCTATGCAAAGATGCAAAGGTATTGTTTACGTTTTTTTTTTTTTTTATTAAATAAGGGGGCAAACGAGCAAACGGGTCACCTGATGGTAAACCACTACCGTCGCTCATGGACACTCGCAACATCAGAAGAGCTGCAGGTGCGTTGCCGGCCTTTTAAGAGGGAATACGCTCTTTTCTTGAAGGTTTGCAGGTCGTATAGGTCCGGAAATACTGCTGGTGACAGTTCGTTCCAGAGTTTTACAGTACGCGGCAGAAAGTTACGCGAAAAACACACTATGGAGGACTGCCACTCATCAAGGTGATGAGGATGGTATCGCCCATGACTATTACCAATGTCAGATGTGAAAAACAGCAACTTTACAGGAGAGCGATTTGAAGTCTAAATTGTGAATAACTTTTTACTTATTTCAAGTAGAACCATGAAATTTCAGGGTTGTGCTCTATAAGTTATTCACGTTTAGTATATTATAAGGAGTATCCCGTATTTTATGAATAAATATGAGAAAAGTCACTTCTGACCTTTTGACGTGATAACGTCTTATAATTCGATATGGGGTGCACGCCCGAAAAACATGACAGTTCATGCGGCGTTACCTCGCTGACAGCTCTGAGGCGTTCCATTTACACTCTCAAGTCTCTCAACAACCGTAAGGCCCACTTGGGCCGCGCTCTTTGTTTCGATTATATTACGTATTTCGATGACTTAGAGAATACTTTTGTATGAAGAAGTTTGGTTAGTTATGACCTTTGATACATTGACCACACTCTGAATGAAAAATAAATAAACAATCTGTGAGCTATTAGTATTATTTCGGCTATTCAAAATTGTGCTCTATTTCCTACGTGTCAAGGTATGACTTAATATATGAAGAATAAAGTATTCTTTAATTTCTTCTGAACAAGTCACTAATTATAGTTTCGAAAGTTTATAATTGAGAAACTAATATCACATCGGACTAAATACTATATTTTGATGGCTTGATAGAGAGAAAATTTAACATATATTATAATGTAGTTCACACAAACATAAAATATGGATTGTATGTAAGGATATTACATTAATTTTACAAAGAGGGTAGGCCGGGCGCCATTTTTTTGCACATTGACTTGCCAACTTTTTTGCATAGATTTTTCCCGGAACTGAGGGGTTAAGGCTATGACGTTGTCACGTTCAACTATCGTCAGTAAACCGACTTTACAGACAACCGATTTTTTTTAAGTATCTTTGGAAATAAATATTAAGAAACAAAATTGTTCGGTTAAGGATATTTTAATATAGATTTACTAACAATTTATTCAAATAAAATGTATAATTATCCTAGTTAATACTTAAATTTCGATGAATTAGATTTTTTAACGGAGTACGAGTAATGCTGATTTGTCGGAAGTGCCAGGGCCGACATTATTGCTTGTACAAAATCAATGATTGCTTGTCGGAAGTGGCACTTACGCCATTGTTAAGTGATAACTTTTAATTTAAAATATGCCGCATGTAGAAATTACCAACAAAAATTACAACAATTTCAAGAAAATATATATTTTTTATGGACTTCTGTCAAATAAAACTTAAAAACAATGTATGTATGAAAGTACAAAATATATTTCTGACGTAAATAATTCGGAAAATCAAATTTTCGCCCCCGCGTCCCGTTAACAACGTAGGTAGTGACTATCCGACATTGTTAGCGGACTATCTTAGTAAAATACGACATTTTAATGTAGCTATTTCAGAAACTATGCATAATATAGATTTTATCTTTTCAGCTAATGATAGCCTTGGTTATAAGGACATGTTTTATGAAATAAAATAAAAATGTCGATTTTGCACATCCGACATTGTTAATAGTCATGGGCGGTATGTTTTTCGCATGGGATGATGGCGAAAAGTTGCAGGTGGTATGATTCCGAACAATTCCTCAGAGCACTCCCCGTGATACAACCGATAGAGGATGCAGAGTGAAGCTACATCTCGGTGTAATTCCAAGGGGTCCAAGCTGTTTGAAACACTATGGCAGTCAATAATTCGAGCGGCCCTTCGTTGGATACGATCCAGAGGGAGCAGTTTTTTTTAAACGGGCTTTGGCCCACCACACATTCCCACCACTGTATCTCCTGTGTCGCCAGGATCGACAGCGGCATCCAACCACGAAAACCCTTTGATATGATCTCAGGGAGCCCGAGCGACATGCTAATACTGTCTTGGGACCCGCAACGAAATTAATCAGAAGAAAATAGGAGGAGTAGGAAGCAGGGAGCAGTTGGTATTTTGGCGCCCCTGCCCAGAGATGAGAACAATATTCCATATGAGGCCGAACCTGCGCCTTGTAGAGTTGTAGGCGTTGGTCCGAACTGAAGTACTGTCTCGCTCTGTTAAGAACACCAAGCTTCTTCGAGGCTAATTTGGCCTTACCCTCTAGATAATATCGGAACTGGACTTCGCTCGATATGTTGACGCCAAATATCTCAATGCTAGGGGAGATGGTTAAAGATGTGCCCTCGAAACGAGGATATACGACCATTGGTGACTTTTTAGTGGTGAACACGCAGACTTGTGTCTTGGCGGGGTTGAATTGAACCAAGTTACGTCTACCCCATTCAGAGACCTTCTCCAATGAATTCTCCACCTTAGACACAAGTTAGTTTCGACTCTCAGTGACATTTTGCCGAGAAACATTGGGGGAGCCGGTATATACAGCATCACCTGTACTATCATCCGCATAGCAATGAATGCCGCTGGTCTGCAACATGTCATTGATATACAGTAAGAATAGAGTAGGCGATAGCACACAGCCCTGAGGGACACCAGCATCAAGAGACTGGGTTTCCGAGCATTCGCTGTCAACTACGACCTTTATGCTTCTTTCTGCCAAGAAACCAGTGACCCACTTACATAATTTCTCGGGCAGCCCGTATGATGGAAGCTTTGATAGCAGCGCTTTATGCCAAACCCGATCAAAGGCCTTCGCAATGTCCAAACTAACAGCCAATGCCTCTCCCTTCGACTTCGACTTTCGACGACGACGACTTCGACGAACTCCCTTGCCTGAGCCCAACGATGAGTCAGGTACGCCACGGTACGGTAAGAGATCACCAGCCGAGCGACCCTTACGGAACCCGTATTGTTTGTCGCTTAGTAATCCGTGGCCGTCCAAGTATCGAAGAAGCTGGCTATTGATAATGGATTCCATTATCTTCGAGAAGAGAGAGGTTATAGCGATTGGTCTGTAGTTGGAAGGATTTGAGCGATCACATTTTTTGGGGATCGGGTGCACCAAGGCTGTCTTCCAGGAAGCCGGGACGATGCCAGTGGAATAGGAGAGCCGAAAAAGACGCGTCAAGACCGAGGCCAACTCTGGAGCACACTTTTTCAACACAATAGGCGGGATTCCGTTAGGCCCACTCGACTTTTGGATATCAAGGGAACGAAGGGCTTTTCGCACTGAGCGCTGATGAAACCGAATATCCGACATGATGCTCGTGCATCGCGGTATGGTCGGCGGTTTCTGCCCCCCGTCATCCAGGGTCGAGTTTGACGCAAAGAGCTTGCCCAGAAGATCGGCTATGTCTTTTGCGTCCTGGGCCAACGACCCATTTCCTACGTGTAGGGATGGTAGGGTTGGCTTGTAGAAATTTCCTTCAATAGCTTTGGCCAGAGACCAGAATGCACGGGTTCCCGAGGGGAGGCGCTCAAGTCTCTTGCCAATTCTATTGACGTGCTGTTGCTTTGCCCGAGTAATCTCTTTCTTGAGGGACCTAGAGGCAAGGTTGTACTCCTTTTTATATGTGCTGGTATTTAAATCCCGAGCAGACACTGCGTTGGCCCAGGATTGGTAAACGAGGATATACGACCATTGGTGACTTTTTAGTGGTGAACACGCAGACTTGTGTCTTGGCGGGGTTGAATTGAACCAAGTTACGTCTACCCCATTCAGAGACCTTCTCCAATGAATTCTCCACCTTAGACACAAGTTAGTTTCGACTCTCAGTGACATTTTGCCGAGAAACATTGGGGGAGCCGGTATATACAGCATCACCTGTACTATCATCCGCATAGCAATGAATGCCGCTGGTCTGCAACATGTCATTGATATACAGTAAGAATAGAGTAGGCGATAGCACACAGCCCTGAGGGACACCAGCATCAAGAGACTGAGTTTCCGAGCATTCGCTGTCAACTACGACCTTACAGCTGTACGAGTTTACAGGATTGGTAAGCCTCCTGCTTCCGGCGAGAAGCTTTTTTGGGGGATGAACCAAACCAGGGACGAAATCTGCTGCCAGTTGGCACTACAGAGGACGGAATGAAAAGTTCCATCCCCTGCATCACCACATCGGCAACAGAGTTGGCAGTGTTGTCGGGATCATCCGGCGAGAAGCACACGTGCCCCCAAGGATAGGATGCAAAAAACGACCGCATCCCATCCCAGTCTGCTGACTTGTAGTGCCACACACGACGGTATTTAACAGCACGCTGTCTTAACACCGTCGTAAGTGGCACAGAACTCCTAACAAAGCAATGATCCGATGAACCAAGTGGTGCGGTTACGGATATTTGGTAGCCGTCAGGATTTGAAGTCAGCAGGAGGTCCAACAAGGAAGGATTCTGACCATCCACAACTGGGATTCGCGTAGGCGTAGTGATCAGTTGTGTCAAGTCGTTCGCAAGGGCAAAGTTGCAGACAGATCTCCCCGCATGATCAGTTTTACTGGAGTTGAGCCAGTCGGCGTGGTGGGCATTAAAGTCGCCAAGTATTATGATCTCTGCGGAAGGGATCTGCCGCTGCACAAAATCTGAAGCAGCTTGCAGGTGCTCCAAGAGTCGGTCCGTCTCGGGGTCACCACTATGGGACCTATATAGGCATGCATAGACGCGAGGGTGGTCGTCGCAATCTATGCGGAGCCATAAGATTGATAGGTCCATGACCTTAAGATTGCTGAGGCGGTGAGAGCTGATATCATCTCTGATATACACACACACTTCAGCTTTGGGTAGAAAGGAGTGCTCGAGATAATACCCTGGGTGGGAAAGATATGATGTGTCATTCGGAGATGATATCTGCGTCTCGGTTAAAAAGAGCAAAGTCGGCTTTGCCGTCTCAAGGTGGTAATGGACGGCATTAAGGTTGGAGTGTAATCCCCTGATATTGAAAAAGTCCACGTTTAATATCGAGGGGGATGCCTTTGTGTGTTTGCTCTTGCCACGAGCAGATTGGAGCGCAGTTTTGCCCTCCCCAGAATACGAGGGGCAGCCTGGACGTCCACGTTCAGTTCCAGGGATTCCTGAGCATGGACGTCCAGAGAGGGATTCTCCAACGCAGTTGGTACCCTCCTGGGGTAACAAATTGTTTTTCAACTGCGGCATTTCTAGGGGGGGGTAGGGGATTGGGCCTCCGGTAAACTCACTCACTCGGCGAAACACAGCGCAAGCGCTGTTTCACACCGGTTTTCTGTGAGGCCGTGATATTTCTCCGGTCAAGCCGGCCCATTCGTGCCGAAGCATGGCTCTCCCACGGACAAATACCGGCGTTCAGCCACCCCTTCCGTGTCACCGTGAAAAAGCTCTCGATGGCACGGGGGAGGTGCCCAGGGACACGACGTGGACGGACCGGTATCGCCCCCAAAATACGTACATAATAATTTTATGTCGATACATAATATTGTGCCGAGGACGTATTAAACCCATGTAGGTACCTTTTTTTTTTTTTTTTTCAAGACGGGAAATGCGCTTAAGCATGCCCGGCGGCACTGGAGAAGATGGTAAGTTGGCTGCAGCTTTACCCACTAAAACCCGTCCGTGCCTTCTCCTCCGCTTACGGTACCTACAAAAATGTCCTAACTATAAAAAATGTCTAGCCTAACCTAACCTAACTATAAAAAATGTCTTAAGGAATTAATAAAAAAAAAAACGTATAAACAGGTGCCTATCCATAATTTCTTGTCAAGCGGAACAATTTTACCAGCGTATCCTATTATAATCATTTTTTGTTCCACCATCTTTACTATAAATCTCTAACATAGATACAAAACCTACAATATACGGAAAACACCACAAGGACGCGTCGAATCGAGAACAATGTGCGAAACGCTAAATAAGAAATACCTTCATACCCGCGTAATCTATAACACCGCTCTATTGTGTGTCGATGGCACGAATGGCACGATACGCCATTATGCCCGTCCGCAGTGGACGATATTTTTTCGTTTACGAACGGGAAGGGAAAACCTACATACAGCCTAAACGTCGCGTGAAAGTGTCGGGTGCGAGAAGTCGCTAAATTTGAGGCTTTTGAGGAAAGCCCGCTAGTGCTATAGGGGCGTTTCTATAGGCCGTTTACACGCTCAGTCGGCGCTAACCTCCGCCCGATGTAATAACGCCGCCTGCTCTCTATTTCAATTTGGGAACAAATTGAAATTGTTTTTATTTGAATAATATTACTCCGAAGTGCTCCGAACACGACGCATAATAGTACAGGAATGATAATGTCCGGACGATTGTATACTGGGAACGAAATGAACAGCCTAACGATATTTACTCGCTGTATTATTTTCTCACGACGCTTTTCTTAGGGAAAATTGTGTAAATTAATGTTTGCGAAATTAGCTTTCACGTTTGATGCGGTTTCATTGTCCCATAAAAGCATATTAGATTTGAGACGTTTTCTCTGTCTATAAGTATTTTTGATTTTACTAAACCACTCAAAAATAAGGCTCAAAAATCTGGCTTTATAAAATTTCATGGCATAATTATATTGTTAACCTTTTATTAACCTACAATTCTTTC
Organism: Polyommatus iphigenia; assembly: GCA_963422495.1. NCBI lineage: Eukaryota > Metazoa > Arthropoda > Insecta > Lepidoptera > Lycaenidae > Polyommatus > Polyommatus iphigenia. Next base: position 11,338,365 of record OY730179.1, read on the forward strand.
AGGGTAGAATTCAGAATCCATGATATATAATAGATTCTGTATCATGGATTCTAAATTCTACCCTGAAAGAATCTTAACTATTTTCAGAAAACCGCTTGATATAAGCAATTATATTTATATCTCCCAAAGCGTTTTAATTAAATTTATTTTTCCTTTGGAATTTCGGAGCAAATCGTCTCCGAGATGACCATCGTCCATATGACATACCAGACATTCCGAATGCAATAATATTTTACGACCTTTGACCCAATTAAGTCTTACGTCACATCCGCATGCAGATAAAGAAAATTACATGTTTATTGGGAAATTTATTATTTAGCGTTTTTTTATAATAACAAATTCCATTTATAAGCTATTCAGGTTCGGAGGGATCGCTGCATCCTTTATCGCGCAGGGCGGACGCGGGGGCAGGCGAGGGCGGGCGGGACGTTGGAAAAATTGCGCATAAATATTGAAGCTGCCACTTACACGTGCGCCAAACGCCGCCCGTTAGACATAGCGTGGATAAGACCGGGAGTGAATTTCATAATCCATACTAATATTATAATTGCAAAAGTGTGTTTGTCTGTCTATCTGTCTGTCTGTCCGCTACCTCTTCTTTCTTCACGCACAAACCAGTGAACCGATTTTGCTGAAATTTGGTATGAAGATACTTTGAGTCCCGGAAAGGACATAGAATACTTTTAATCGCGGAAAAATTTACGTTTTCTGAGCAAAAAACGAATTTTGGTGTACCGTGCAACGGACTTGCGGGCGTCATCTAGTTCCTGATAAATGAACAAGCAACAATTGGCACTGATGACAGGCATTTTATATGCCCTGAAACATTATTTGAAATATTATATTATAAGGAAAATTAAATTTTTATAAGGAAAATAAAAAAAATATAAGGGAAATTAAAAAAATATATAAGATAATTAAGTTATTACCTTTTGTTTTATTTGCTAGATAAAGCCGTTAATCACGTTTAATTACTTCCTTAATCTTTTAAAATTAATAGTTTACAAACAAAAATTATGTGGACCAATTTTTAATATATATTTTACAATTACATATATATGTAAACTCTACAATCTACATATTATATTATTATTGTAAAAAAAAATAAAAATTGGTTGAACATCATCAGCTGCAATGTAGAGGCACGCTGATGATGTTCATTAAAATATTATTATGTTAAAATATTATTATTTTCAAAAGATGCACTTTACTGATTTTATATTCATTTTTATATTTATTTTAACTAAGTAATGACTTTTATATTAAGTCTAAGAAAACAGCATATTTTAATTAATTTAAATAAATAATTATACACTTATGCTGTATATTAAGCAATTTATGAGCCGACTAAAAAGAACTGAAATAAAACTTTTTATGATGTGTTTGATTACTTTTATTTTATCATAATATTTACCATTATTTTATGAGAATTGTGTAGCTTCAATCATAATAACATTATCATACCTTTTGTTTGTAGTGGGTACTTGTTTTAAGTGGATAAATTCTTATAAAATTTTTAATAAATTAAATATAATTATCTGGCTCGATTATTTAAATTAATAATATTTTGTTTAAATTATTCTGTATTTAAACACTTGGAATTTTAATATAATTTTCAACCAGATCTTTCCAAGGCAACACAGAAAGAACCATCTACATCGGATACCATAATTATGTAAAAAGTTTTGCCGTATTACTTAACCAAAAGAGTTTATCGTCAAATAAACTTTGTACATTTTTGTGTTTATAATATTTGTTTTAAACAAAAATGTATAAGTAAAAAAATCAAGAGCATGTCCCTCCTAATCTAGCACGCACACAGCGAGCCCTCTTTCTTTTTCTTGTAACAAATTTCGCAACAATCTCACTTATTATGCTACACAAATTTCCGTGCCCCCGGCCGCCTCTAGACGTGAAATTAAAATTTCCTACTACCCTCGCCCCGGCTTACGCTAAATAGCTTAATAAATATCGTCTACATAGTTACGGCGAAAATATTTTGGTAAATTAATGGTTTAATTACAAGCTTCTTTACCAAATAATAAATTACTTTAACATTATTTAACAACTTTTAGGAGTAGGTATGACCAGTCTGTTGTTCGTCATTTGCATGGTGCACGCAGATCTTGGTTAAAGTTAACCTGGGTTAAAAAACGTACTCTCTTTGTCTTGTTGGTTTTCAAAAAAAATATCCACAGCCGAACATATAACCTCCTTGTTTTTTGGAAGTCGGTTAAAAAGGGTCAAAAACATGCTAACAAAAGTTAACTTAAAGTCAAATCTGGACAAGTAGGTCCCACTTACAAGAGTTTGTCGAGCTTTTAAGCGCTCTTTCGCTGATATACCACTTAAACAATAATATATACGACTCACACTTGCAGCTTGGTTTCTTCGAGGCCAGAATATGACTCCGTTGAGGCCAGCCAATTACAAGAAAACATTGCTCTACCACAGGAAAATATTCTTAAGAAAGCAAAAACACCAATGACAAAAAAAAAACTTTAAAAGCAAAAAGTGAAAGCTTTAAATCAGAACCAGAAAAATAAAATGTAGCTCGTAATTTAACTAAGAACCGTTTAATTTTTATATGCAAGTCAACATACGTTATCTAATTACTAATAAATAATAATAATTAACGTTTATTTAGCTCTCGCTGACCACAAATAAGAGGATTATTTCTGTGTATGGGGGCTAGACCCCTTGTTCATCCCAGCACCCCTATATCGTGCTAACAATTTTACAATCATTATAAATTGGGTGGATTTAAAAACGTACGGCTACCCACACAATTTTTGACTGCAATTATTGCCAGTCTTAATACTTCTATGTATTTAGTACAAGTTCTGATAAAGATAATGTTAATTAAATAAACAATATCTTTTAGCCATGGTGATATTGCACAAACGAACATACCCAAGCAGCAATCAAGCGTAATGAACATCTAAAAAGCAGCAAATATAGCACTTAACGCTGTTTTAGAGCTGTATAAGAGCGTTGAAGAGATATTGTAGTGTTATAATGTCGGTTTAGGAGTAATTATTCAGCTCTAGCTGTATTAAGTCTGTATTAAGAAGTCAAAGTACGCTTAAAGGTCTAAATCAGTGTATTGAAACTGTCATATACAGCTTTAAGTTTCCTGTAACGCTTTGATCCGAATTTTAGTATTAAAGCTGTACAATAGCTGTATTATGCATACCGTCACTTACTTAATACAGCTTAGAGCTGTATTATGGTGGTCATCAAATCTTATTGCTGTATTATGGAGTAGCCAAACTCTATTCTACAGCTTCTTTTTATAGTGTAATTGTACACCCTTTTACAGACTAAAGCTGTATAATTTCTCTCTTTGACAGTAATAAACAGCAATAATAGTAAATTTATTCCTTTATACAGCCCATCAACCGCTTAAAGCTGAATAATATATCCATTACCTACATAGTACAGCTATTAATGCTATAAGACCATCAAAATAGAATTTAGGCTGCTTAGCAAATTGTCGCCATTTTATCAATTACAAATCGAAGATTACGAACATGAGTACATAAAAATTTGACTAATGTTATTATATTTATCAATATTTTTAGTTTGTCCAACAACCTTCTATGCACCAACGAGGCTCTACGTCCATTAATTCAAACTTTTTAATTTCTAACCTATAAAAACCATATTTAGTAACCTTATTTAATATCTCTTCCTTGATTATTTTGCTGGCGCGTTTATTTTTTATCACAAAACATATATATAACCACAATAAATTTATTTTTGCACGATAATGCACTGTATCCTGCCCCTATCGAATCTCCTTAAACACAGCGTTTATAATATGTTACTTCAATCAACAGTTATTATAAACGCCATCATTAAAATATATCTTCTGTTTCGTTTTATTTCTTTTGTTACTCTGTTCAACAGACTTTTTACAGCGTAAAGCTGAACAAGTGAGTTACAATGGAATAATTGGAGTGTATTGGTTTCTTCGTACACCATAGTACAGCCGAAAAACAGCTATTATACAGCCTATTTTTGCCTATACAGCTGCTGTACAGCCTATATAACGCAAAACGCTGTATAATTTGTGCCCATTTCAGGGGTATAAGGGCTGTATAAGCGCTTATACAGCCTTTATGCAGCCTGGAAATACAGCATTAAGAGTATAAACGACCTTTAATACAGCTGTTATACAGCTTGTGATGCTGCTTGGGTAGGCTCTGATTAGCATACCATATCAGTAAATTCGTGGTAATAAAGGAGTTGATAAACGACAAGAAGATAATAATCGAAGTTAAGATAGAAGTTATGCCTTAATTTAAATCCTAACTTCGATTATATGAAGGATATTGCCAGAAAAAATCTTTACTATTAATTATTATTTTTTTCACTTTTGTATTCGGAAACTCGTGATACTGGGGCGCTTGCTTGTATGGGCAGCAAAACTGAAAAAAGTTATGATCTTTCAGCGCTGCCACTTTCACAGTAAACTCTCTACAAGGAACACGTACACACTCTAAAGTATTATCACTTAGTTTTGAGACACCCTGTATATTCATAAAATTATTTTCTTTCTGTTTCAGGTTAAAACAGCAGCAATGGTAAGTGAAAATTGTCATTATGAATTTAAATTTATTTATGTGTATGTAACTAACTGCATTTATTATATTTCATTTTTAAGCCAAACAATAGGGTGTTACCAATGAGACTTTATTACTGTAGTCTAATAAGACAGCGTTTGTTACTTGTTTTAGTTGTTATATTAATGTTATTAATAAATACTTTGATAATGTCAATGAAGATTTTAATTTTTAGATTATCATACCCCCAAAGTGACTATTATGTTAAAAACCTATGTTCGATAGTAATAAAATGTATATGTAAGACACATCCAGACTAAGCCTTATTATATTAATAGCTTAGAATGATGCAAACAATTTACGAAGGTAGACAATGTACACTTAACACTGTTGTAAATAAAGCTACATAATTGGGTACTTAATATTTATGCTAAGGCTTGTTTACTCATTGTAAGCATACCCTTATCTATAGATTTCACGACAATAGAGGTAAGAGACCGTTGAAAGGTAGAGCTTAGCTTAAAGTCCGTAACGTCAGCTCAATAATATGCTGTACCTAGATCGTTTGCTTATCAACACTTTGTATAAACGCGGCAGTGTGCCAGACAAGTTGGCAAAGCAAAAAGACGACTTAGAGCGGGCTTACATTATTTCAATCCAGTAATCCAATCGGGGTGTAGGTTGACCTCCAACTAGGTGGGACGTCGGTCTCCATTTAGTTCGAGGTCCATGTTGGATGCGAGTAGCAGGAGATCGGTCATCTTGGCGTTCATTGAGAGAGGCCTATGTCCAGCAGTGGACGATGATGATGATGATAATGAATCCAATCCAGCGCTGCATTACTACTGGAAAAATGTAAACGGGCATTGTAATGCAATGGAATACAGTTCAGATTATATTTTATTAATCCAGTGCTGAATTAGATTTCTGAATTGAATAAATTATATAGAGAAAAAGTGAAATAGACACTTTGCTTCTGCAGTAATGCCTGGTTTCTAAGGTTTGACAGGAGTTAGTCTATTTTTAATGGCGTTTTTGATTGGTTATTGTTTAAAGGTTAGCCAATCATGAAGCGAGTAAAAGCAACTTTTTCAATCGCTTGTTAGAGAGATGTTTAGAATGAGAGCCAGGATATGGAATTTCTACTTAGTAATGATTCTGCATCAGACTAGGCGGCTTATTAATTCAAGGAAGCGTTTGAAAATTTGATCTATAGGTACTGTATTTTAGTAGTATCAAGGACCTGTTTAAAAGTCCTAAAAAGACCGGAAAATACATACTCTATATCTTATCCTTTCCTAAAACAATAATTTGGCACTTTCAAAACTTCAACGTTTAAACTTTTATATAGAAATTTTAAAGTGTCAGTTCTATAAACTGGTCGTTAAATCTCGCAGTAGTTGTAAATTTCAAGTCTTTTACGGTTGCCCCTCCCACCTGGGACTGCGGTCTACAGGCCGTTCGGGCTTCTTTTGCCTTCATCGTAACGTTTATGCCAATCTAATAAGGTTGGTTTTCATTGGTGTCGAGAGGTAAGTAAGCACTGGACGGACATACATCGATCCCCCATAAAACCGCGCATCATCTCTGTCGGCGTTTCTTTTCTTTGAATTTTCTCAACACTACAGGAATTTATCGAACAAACTTACCTAGATATACTTGTATAGAATAAGTACAAAGAAATAAACAGAATACTTAAGTAAACATAAAAAACGAGTACTTACTTTTATTGTAAATCCGTGATCTGTTTATATAAATAGCGTGTATTCTCTTTTGATTTTCAAGGTTAGAAGGTTCTAAAGTTGCCTCGTAAGTTATTCAAGAATACCTAAAATAGAACCTGTTAAAAAATATTCTAATTTTAATCTTTCAAGCCCCATAAGAGCACCGGTGATCGCGACTACAATAGAATACAATAGCATTTCCAAAAATCCGCGTTCGAAGGATTAATTCAATATAAGAATAGATAAGGACGTGTCTTATTAGATATCTGATAGTTATGTATAAACAAATAAAAAATACACTACAAAGGAAAATATGTACAAATAGATGACGACAAAATATCGGTGTTACCTCTAAGGCCAACTTTCTTCCAAACATTCCACAAAACATTTTGCTACTGCAAAAACATAGTCATAGTATTTATTTTATTCAAAGTTCTAGTTGAAAATGTATAATAATAAAATTAAAGTATTATCTATCTGCTTAATGCGAATATAATAAAGCTGTAGATACTTATTATTAAAAATATAGTTCTATCATGTCATATATGTCTTTGGCCTTTACATTACAGATAAGGAAATGGCCAATAAAATATAATTAAACATTTTTTGTAAAACAAGTAGACTGATAAGATGACCTTATACAACAGTGTTCATATTGTTTCTTAAGATTTTAAAAGTAAGTATATTAAAAGATATCAATTTAGCTAATAAAATGTGATACTGAAAAGTTAACAAGATGATCAATTTATAAGAAAACATAATATAGAAAGTTATAACGGAAGTTCTCTTAAAAATAATCCTATATAAGAAAAGTTACTCCTGTGTAGCTCAGATCACAGTGTTACACTAAAATCCTTCAAAAATCCTTTTATAATATTATAATTTATTTTTCTTTGTTTATCTTAGAAATGAAAAACAACTTCTTATTAGTGAGAGTTAGCTAATAGTCACCCTAAGTTTTCCAGTTATGTAGCTTGTTTTACATAAATTTTCCCTGGAACTAAGGGCGAGTTGCACCAGAGGCGTAAGTTAAAGTTATGGTTATAGTTAAGTCTAACTTAACTTTAACCTTAACTTTGACCACAGAATTTGACAGATGTCTGTTGCGTTTATTTTTTTATTAAAGCTACTGTTAATGGGATTGAGAATATAAGAACATTGAATTATCCATAAAAATCAACAGGAAAATATTTGTTATAACAATACTGTGAAACATAGTAAACTTTCACGAAAAAATTTCGATATAAGTATGAGCGGTTACCATAACCGTTAAATATGGCGTCCTTAACCAAAGATTTGACATTTTGCACTGTAGTTATAGTTAAAGTTACAGTTATGGTTAAAGTAAGTTGGTGCAACCCACCCTTATTAGAAATATCAAAATAGAATGACACAGTCTGCTAAAAATTCTGGTCAAGACTCTAGAAGATAATTTTCTACTAAAACTTCTCATTTTAGTGATTTCGTGGAGATGATGTTTGTTCATAAGTCGACCATAAACTCTCAGACGTACAGTTTACGAGTGCTAGCGAACTAACAGTAAAATTTAAACACGTAGTACGTACCTAGTCATGTTTAAAGGTCTATTGTATTTAGTCATCTTAATAATTATTTATAAATTAAATAACATAATAATAGTATGTATTTAATTTACTTTAAAATATAAATTATTTGCTTGAAGTTAAGGATTTTTTTATAAAAAATATTATGTACTTTTTTAATATATTTTATTCCCTAGATAATATTTGTTTTATTTAAATGGGTTCACTGACTAACCCTTAGGCATAAGTCATAATTATTTCTAAGAAGGAACTATACCTAACTAAAAGAAAACAAAAATATACAACATATTTTGTTTCACTAAGTATACAGTATAGTGTATAGGCACAGAATATATTATATTAGTACTGGTATAGGTAAATAATATTAAGACAAGGTATCAAATCCCAATAGGTTCCAACTTCCAAGCTAATTTTTGTTAAAGCTCTCTTATTAGCTATTAGAAAAGAGAATGGTTTCTTATTAGAATACTTTATTGTTATTTAAATTACTTATTGTGATTTATGATAGCTAACTTAGGATTTAGGAAGGGTGATCAAAATAATAATCACCCTCAAGAAGCTCTACATTTTTTCAGAGCTGGATTAAACTTTAAATTAAAAAAAAACATTATAATAATAATATTATAATCCACATAAAGCTTTAGCTTTATGTAGAAAAAAGTAGAGACTTATTTGGAGTCTAAAATTACTAATAATTTTTTATTGTAATATTTGGCAATGTGTTGGCTTAAAAAAGTCTAAAACTAGTTATCCGGGTGCGAGAAATAAAGTAATTATCTGGTCATAAAATAAACAATAAAATAATTTATCATCAATAGATTGTAAAGTTCATGCAATATTATTGTTATAATAAAAAAAAATATGCCCAATTAAAAATGAATAAAATTTCCCCGATCGTCATAAAAGATGTTAACTGTTCATATCTGGCATTCTACCGCTTACATGAACATCACAATAACAACGTAAAACCTATACTTATGCAATGTTCTACTGCCACACCGTCGTACCACCGACCTGATAAAGCTGAAAAGGCAACTTAAGCCTATAAAAACCATGCACTAAACACATGCTAAGTGTCTAAAGTGTTATAAATAACTAAACTCCTTAAGCAATAAAAGGTTTTATTTTGAAAGTCGTAAAGTTTGTTATTGCCCATGTACGCTTCGTAGTTACGACGCGAAATCATGAATGAAACGAGGGAGCGAGATGCAGAGACCTGTGGGACAGAGAGACATGATCCGGTTCGACCACGTGGCTCGCGTAATACCACTTTGCGCAATTCTTTTATGACTTAAATTATTTATTTACAATTGTTAATCTAATAAGATTTTAGGCCGGCAACGCACCTGCTGCTCTTCTGATGTTTCTGATGTTGCAAGTGTCCATGGGCGATGGTAGTTGCTTTCCATCAGGTGACTCGTTTGCTCGATTCCCCCTTATTAAAAAAAAAAATAAGGGGTGCAGCGTGTTTTTTTAAAGGTGAGATATTTTTTTCATATATGTAATATATTTTTTCGTTGTAAGGTCGGTAGGTACTTATAGTATTATGCTGAGTAAAGTAATTTGATGAACTAAAAACATTTTTGCCACATTCAAAATATTTTTAACCACTGTGAATAATTAAGCTCCGTAAAGCTTTGAAGTTTAAATAATTAAATTAAAGTTATATTGATAATAAGACAGCTCTCCTGAAGCACTGAGTCCATGCACACGTGCATACTGCATGTATCCTGTGCGCCAGAGGGTGGCAAATATTTAAATTATTTATTTCCCTTTAATTTAAGATTTTTCCATATTATTAGTTATTACCTGAAATAAACATGTTTTTTTATTCTATTTTTTATCTTACCTATTATGTAGAATATTAATATAGCACATTGACAGAATTTTATTATGACGTGAATATTATTCCTCTTCTCCACTTTTTAAAAACAGTATAATATGTATTATATTATTGTTACACCCACAAAATATAGTTTTTTTGTTAAAAATCTAAAATAAAAAAATGATAAATATGAAAAAAAAACTTTATTATAAGTAGGTAATTATTTATAATACATACAATCATTTTATAAAACACTTTATTTAATAAAATAATGTTTATAAAATACTATGTAATTACTAAAAACTTTATAATGATTATAAGTAGTGCTTCGAAAAACTGTGTTTTTATACTTTTAATTATTTTGAAATTATTGCTTCTGTATCGGTTAAAGCCATCCACTTTGACAGCTAAACGTGTCGGAATGGTTTGTGATTGGCGGTGAATGTTCTACACGGGATCACTATTGGCGTAGACGAGGAGTGTGCAAGGGTGAGCGGGGCACGGCGCCATTACCAACAATGGCCGGCGAAATGATCGTTAGCGAATAGCCTTTATCTCTTTCTAATATACGACACGCAGGTTGGAATTAATGAGACGGAGAGGGTTCGGCGCGTTACCCTCTTCGCTATCTGCCTCTCGCTCGCACGTACGGGTGACGTTCCGCCGTCTCGTGCTCGGCGCGCGGCAGCGGTAACGTTCGCCACGACGGGAATTCAGAGTCGTAGAGCCTCATACGCGGGTCATAAACGATCCGCGGCCATAGTAGAGGTGCACGCGCGAGAATCGATCCGAAATCGCCGGCGATAAACGCATCTCCCGCGAGGCGATCGTCGCGCGCCGCGTCGCCGCCGAGCGATGAGTTCCAAGTTCATCATCGATAGCATGCTCCCGAAGTACCATCAGCAGTTCCACCACCAGAATCTGTTCGCGGGAGCGGGAGCGTCGCCCATAGAGGCGTCGTTGTCGTCGTCGCTGTCGTCGTCGCTGTCGACGTCGCTGTCCTCCTCGTTGTCCGGGGGCCTCGGAGCTGCGGCGCTGGGGGCGGGCTCCCCGGGGGCCTCGAGCCCGCAGCGCTCCTCCTCGTCGTCATCGGCGTCGCCCGGCGCGCCCGCGAGGATGTACCCGTACGTGTCGCACCACCAGCAGTTCGGGGGGTCGGTGCCGTTCCCGACCGGGGGGAGTCTGGCGGACGACAAGAGCTGCCGGTACCCGGCGGCGGTGAGCGGTGATCCCATGGTGAACTACGCGCTGGGCCAGCATAACGGCGGGGCGGCGGTGTCGGCGGCCTCGGCGAGCATGGCTGCGGCGGCCCAGTTCTACCACCAGGCGGCTGCGTCAGCGGCGTCCGCGGCGTCGGCGGCATCCGTGGACGCCATGGGCGCCGCCTGCTCGCAGCCCTCCGCCCAGCCTCTCCCGGATATCCCCCGCTACCCCTGGATGTCCATCACCGGTAAATGCTTTACTTCTTGCTTGCATGCGACGTGTGTGATGTCTGTAACGATAGAAATTATTTGTATTTTGCTGTGTGAATTTTTAATACTTTTATGTTGTGCATCAGTAAATTTTAAGGTAGAGAATCTTGTGCTGCTTGAAATGTGTTATTGCTATTTTCAGTTGAACTTGTATTTACGTTCGTTATGTTTGCGTGAACAACAAAACGAGGTTAAAGAAATAGTCTAATTAGACATTTCCTTTAGTAGGTAAACAATGTATGTGGTAGAGATAGGGATATCTAGACTTCCATTGGAAGTTTTGTAAGTACATAGTATGTAATGACTTCCTGATTTAGTACCAATAAATGCCCAAACGCAGTATTAAAATATTAATAGGTAGGTGCACATAAAATATTACTAACATAAGATATATTACACAATTTGATTATAATAACCTCAACTCTTATCTTATGTATATTAATAATAATATTATAGTATATTATCTTCATTAATGCCATTGATACAGTGACTATCATACAAAACCTTTGACTCCCAGACCAATAAAATAACATTTAATTGACATTCAATAATATTAAGTACTATCACTTTTATATGCAATATAAATAGAAAGACTCAATAACTTGAGAAGGAACTCAAATACCTACCTGTGTGTCCTATCTACTAGTAAGTACAGACTGAGGCATTTATAAAATTTATCAATAAATAGGCAATTAAATATATTATTTTAGTTAGCCTCTGCTTATAAATTATAATACAACAATTAACTCTTAAAATACAAACAAAAATACCTTTACAATACAAAATCATTTCAAAATAATAAATATACTATGAAGCAATTTTATTTCACTTTAATTTTGCTATCCACGACAATTATTAATAATAATAATATACAATTAATTATAATAAATATTCAATTAAATTATTTATTTACTATTAATTTATTACATACCAACTATAGTTATAATTTTTTAGATATTGAATTAACTTTCCTCTTATAAAACTATTTCTTAGCTCTACCGAGTACCGACTTCTTCCTAAATATTTGAGTATTATAATAACTTATATTTAATACTTAATAATATATACTTTCATTGACTTTTGAAAATGACAAAAAAGGCAATTACGTACTTTTATATAACTTTGTTCAAAGAATAGCAATTCTTTCAATTTACTTTCCAGTCTCTATGCGACTCTACATTCTTTAAAGCCAAACAATAAGAACTAAACTTCCTATACTTAGTAACTTATTTTTTCGTCAAATGTCTTAAACCTACAGTCTTTGTTACTTAAAATTCCTTTAATTACATTATTTTAAATATCACTTTGAATCGCCGGGTAGCTTCTTATATAAGCTTAACTTGGACAAAAGAACTAATCTGTTATACTAACTGTTATAATTAGTTATTTTTTTATTCAGGCACACTAGAACTTATAGGTATTATCTTTGAATTACCTACGTAAATATGTAATACTAGCTGTTGCCCGCGACTTCGTCCGCGTTAATCATAGTATAATAACAAAGATGGATAGTTTTCCCCTTTTTGTGGTTCCTTATACAAAGGGTAAAAACGGGCCCCTATTTAAGCAAACGTCAAACGCAAACGTCAATAAACTTTCATGTTTCTAACTCAATCCAATTTCACCCCCTTGGAGGTAGAATTACCAAAAACGCTTAAATACGTATCCATTCATTTTTAATCAGTAGCACAAAAATAAAATTTCATGTTTCTAACTCAAGAAATGATGGACTTTAATTCAAACTTTCAACCCCAATTTCACCCCCTTGGGGGTAGAATTTCCAAAAACGCTTAAATATCTATCCATTCATTTTTAATCAGCAGTCCAAAAATAAACTTTCATGTTTCTAACTTAAGAAATGACGGACTTTCGTTTAAACTTTCAACCCCTATTTCACCCCCTTGGGGGTAGAACTTCCAAAAACGCTTAAACACGTATCCAATCATTTTTAATCAGTAGCCCAAACATAAAATTTCATGTTTCTAACTCAAGAAAATAACGGACTTTAATTCAAACTTTCAACCCCAATTTCACCCCCTTGGGGGTAGAATTTTCAAAAACGCTTAAATACATATGCATTCATTTTTTATCAGTAACCCAAAAAAAGTTTCATGTTTCTAACTCAAGAAATGACGGACTTTCATTCAAACTTTCAACCCCTATTTCACCCCCTTCGGGGTAAAATTTTCAAAATTCCTTCCTTAGTGAGTGTCTACTTAATAAAACAACCCTACTCACCAAATTTCGTTGCTGTAACTTTAACAGTTTTTGCTCAGCGATGATGAATCAGTCAGTCAGTCAGTCAGGACATGTAATTTTATGAGTATAGAAGATGATTTATATTTGAATAAAATACTAATTATCATAAGTTTAATACATATAAATCAAATATATAATTAGCTTATAATATTAATATATAAAGTACATAAGTATGTATATTTTTGGAATAGAAATGCCGGGTATAAAATTGCAAGTATGCACCCAAACAAATGACATAACAAAAAACCAGGTTACTAATACATACTACGACTATCTAGATCGTAAAATTTACTTTCATTCAACGTGAGGAGAATTGGACACATTGAGTTGTATGTTTTGCATACAATTACACATACATTAATTTTATGATCTTTTAAATTCACAGAATTTTCATAAAAATTACGAGTGTATAATTACTTAATTAGTTATATATTTTGAAAACATTTTATTTATATTTTGCAAATAATTAATACCTATTAGTTTCTACTTTAAATCGGTAGAGCTTCTATACACATAGTCCAAAATTTAAATTTTATTATTAAAAAAGCAAAATTTTAAAAGCAATTGTTTAACTTATTAAGCATCTATGGTTAGTTTACAAAATCATTAAGTTATATTTCAACAATTTCCTTATTAAGTAATTATTACTATGTGCTCATAATAATTAATTATTACAATAATAATATTATGATGCCGTGAAAATTAAGTTCAGATTATAAAATATAATATTTAATTATCATCTTAATTTGTATTATCATTACTAATTTTTATTTTTCCAAGTTTAAAGTATACTTACTATTAATTTATACCATTTCAAAAAACGTTATGATTTTAGTAGGTCAATAAAAATATATTAATATTGAAATACCTTTGTACCACGTAGGTAACTCTTTAATATTAAAATTTAAAATATTTACTACTAGCAGTCCCGATTTATTCTGTTTAACAGCTATATAATACAAGTTACATAATAAAAGTAAGTACCTAAATCTTTTTCTTATCGGCAATTTTTACAAAACTTTCTGCAGTATCATTCCTACTCATATGATATGACTCAAGAATGTGTTTCAAGACTAAAATTAGCCAATTCACTACCAGCCATATTTTATTTTAGCGGGACATTTAAAGTTTCAATACATTGTTATATAACATTTTTATAATATAAATGAAATGTATATTGTATATTATACATTTTATACCATGGTATTTGCATTTTTATAGACATTTTAATATGTAAGAAAAATAATATATTTTACCCTTCATCTCACCCTCTTCCTTTTTGCATAAATTTCAAACTATTTTCGGCTAACCACATCTGAAGTCAACAGGACTAATTAGAATTTAGATGCCGTTATGGGACACATCTGCCTTTGTGTTTAAAAACAATAGCAAGGGGACATAGATACTGATGTTTTTTCTTGTCATTACAAGCTTTCGGGCCTCAATTTATTATACCACTTTACTTAAACATACTTATGTGAATAGTTGTGTAAGTTAAATAATCTTATATGACTTACAAATTACAACTAAGGTAATATAATTTGAAAAATCAATAGCGGATATTTTAGACCCCAATGTCCCGTTTGTTTGTTAAGAAATTGCGAAGAAAATTAATTTTCATACTAAAACAAAAAAAAAATACTATGTATAGTTACTTTCTGCCTTAATTTAAAATCAAACTCGCCTGTAAAATTAAAAAAAAATACAAGTACTTATCTGAATATTTTTTCTGCCTTTAATTACATTCACATAAGATCACAATATTATTGTGCCCAAAAATTGTTGGGACAAGATGAGATGATTTTTTAACCTTAATTTAAAATTGAATTTCAGCAAAAATTAAATGAATTAAAGAAACACATAGTTAATTGAAAATTATTCTTTTGTATTCATTCATTACTATTATTATAGTTTCAACTGCTGATAATATGTACATAATTAACATAGGTAATTTTACAGTAAATCTATTGTTCAATTATTTATTAGCCAAAGGTAGAAAAATGCTCGGAACGTATTGAAACTTTACTCAGCTATTGACTATTGTTTCTTCCGTATTTTATGTCCCATAATAAGAATTGATTACCAAAGTAGAACTATTAAATCTTACGTGTGAACTTCATTAGGAAATAGCAACATATAGGAAATCAAATAACGAAAGAAATAAAACTGTTATTAAACTAGGAGACACAAAAAATATTAACTGTGTATAGGTAGGTAGAGATTGAATTATTATTTGTAACATCAATATACCTAATAATAATAGTATATTAATCATTTTTATTCAGGTAATAAACCCATACAACAATAATTAATAATAAACAATTAAACATACATAAAAAAATAAATAATAAACAACAATAATTAATAATAAAAATAAAATTAAGCTAAAATTATGTGTATCGCACGTATTTTTAATATTATTGACATTATTCAGAGCTATAATAAAGTTTCTGAATATACTGATGCCATCTCAGTATTCCTTGTAAATACCCTTAGTTGTTATCCACAATTTCAATTAAAAATAGCTTTCGAGATAACGAATGCAAATTAAAAATTCGTCCACAGTGTAGGTGGTCCCTCTGATTAAGTGACCTGAGGTAATAATAAAGAATATTAGATCATAATAACGATAATTTTCCGTGAAGCAGACTGCAGACTACTTCGTAAGAAGGAATGATGGTCGCGATTATAATAAATATTTAAATAATATGAATTATCATAAAAATTTGAACCGTAAATATGTTCCTACTGCCTCTCTGGCACTTGTGAGCTATCAATAAAGTAGACGAATAAAGAACTCATAATCAAAGAGAAAACGCCAGTCTAATGAGCTCGTAGCTCAAAAAGATTACACGGAATGGACTATAATCGACTTGTTTTTATTTTGGATAGGCCCATATCGACGATTTATCGTCAAAGCAAAAATTACCCGAATGACAGAAACGCGTGCTCCCGCGCACGATACAAAAATACATCAACAGCTGTTGCGCCACCTACCTCTCTATTTAAAACGAAGAATGTCTATGTCGGTTGACATTTATTCTTGTTAATGTTCGAATTCTATCTTAATGCACCATTTTAGAGATCAATTAACATTTTGAATGAAAAATCCGAGTGGTGTATGGAAATCTAGAGTCTTTTTTGTTTTCCCAAATTGAGATATGAAAAGTTCTGTTGTAACATAAATGTAGAGTTAATTTTATATTTATTTTATTCATTAAGTATTTCGAAATAGATTTAAAAAATACCCATTCTATTGCCAGAGCTTATATTTCGACCTGCACCGGGCTGCGTATCGCGGCACCTCTTCAATGAAATGTGTTTCTTAATACAAAGCGCATCGTCAAACACCTCAGACAAAATCTTTGCTTGCGAATTTAACTCTGAATAAAATTATGATAAAACAGAAATAACTTAGGAGCTAGGACAGCAATGGATTGTTTGTACGTGTTTGAATTGACAGTAGTATATCGGGAGACGAGCTAGTCACATGTGTGAGCGCACGTCCCGCGCATGCGCGAAACAAATATGGCCGCCGCCGGCAGCCAATCGGCGGGCGGCGTTCAGAGCCCACATGATAGGAATGGCCCTTTAATGCTATTGATTGCTATTTGTAGCGTGCTGCTAATTACTTTTAGAACTGCATAGCGCAGGTCAATTAAAATAATAATTGACGTTTGAATATTAGTACCTGTATTAAATTATTCATTGTTTCAAATTCATAAGTGTAATTTTGGTAGCTATTTTCTTTTAAATATTCGTCTCTACAATATGTGTAACTATTTCAATAAATAAAATTTAGTTTCTCTAAATATTCAGGATGAGGGACACAGATAGACATTACCAAAACATTTAAAATTATGTACGTATACAGTGTATAGGTAATTATTGATTACTGCACTCGCACATCCCCCTCCTATTACCTACGAGTAAGTTCGTCAATTTTGATACGCCTACAAGTTTACATATCTTATATCTTTAAGCGAGCAATTCTTGTATATATATATATATAATTGGAATCTCGGAATCGGCCCCAACGATTTTCATAAAATTTAGTTTATAGGGGGTATCGGGGGCGATAAATCGATCTAGCTAAGGAATCATTTTTAGAAAATGTCATTTTATTCGTGTTTTATCGAATACCGAGCAAAGCTCGGTCAAATAGCTAGTTTTAATTAAGTGAAAAAAAAAATTCGTATCAACCACCTCTAAAAAGGTATGCTAATTACCTACGAAATACCCCTTTACTATTCGCAGCATGGCAATTATTGTTTTAATTTTATGAACCCTTTATTTTCATTTTATTTATTATATAGATATATTATGTATCACTTATCACGAATTACGTTGCAAGTACAATAGCAATATATCGCATTAATTGAATGCACTTTCAGATAATTACAGCAATTATCCACACGATGTATTTTATTCACAATTAAAACGACTTAAAATTCACAACATATCTACTTATTATACGCAACTACCTGTAGGTATAGATATATTAAATGCAGGCAGTTGCAGATATAAATTATTATAAATTGATCATTCATATAAAGATTACTTTATTTATGAGTTTTAAGAAAAAGAGAGTTAAAAAGTATAAGTCCATTTGAACGATATAGGTAATTAATGGTATAAAATTTGGCATATTTAAAGTTCAGGTAGGTGAGGCAAAAGCTATAGAAACGATTTCTTTCTTTAATGTAACAGCAAAATAGTTCTTACATGATAAATCCATACAAATGAATGGATTCATCATTAAGGAAACAAAGACAAAGTACCAAAATTGTAGGAAATAACATTTCTTTTCATCTAAAATAAAAATGTTTAATAGAGACATGGTGGTCCTGTCATTAACTCAAAAATGTGTTCATTTTAAGAGAAAATATTTTGTAAAGAGCTATTTTCAAAAAATACTTGTTACTTACCTGGTTACTTTAAATATAAAGAAATATTTTGCTATAGACGGTTTGGGACAGAAAAAGGATTGACATTTCTTTAGGTATATATAGCATAGTGATTACTAATCAGTAATCACTATGCTATATTTAGCTAGTTTCGATTTAGGACATAATATAAATTTTTAAGTGTTTTTATATATATTTTTTTCATTTTTATAGCTCATATTCAATCATAATCATAGTTTGAATATTTTATTATTGTGTTTTTGCGATTGTTGTTTGTATTGTTGTGCATGTGTTCTACCTGAGCGTTGAACTTTCGTTGCTATTGATAACAGATTTTCCGTTTCCAGATTGGATGAGCCCCTTCGACCGCGTGGTGTGCGGTGAGTTCAATGGTATTTATCGTTTCAACATTTATTTTCTTTTAGTTTAAGTCTAATTTGACCTATTTCCACGTCCGAAGATATAATCCTTTATTTGCTGAAGCAAATACCTTTATTTTTGAAGCAAAAAAAAAAAACAATCAAAAATCAGAAAAGGTAGCAAATTCAGTAAAAAAACTTTTGAAATATGATGTCAACTAAAAATAAATTCTTTTTCTTTATTATAACCATAAAAATAATTTGGGTTTACAATTGGACGTGTAAATAGCTCTTAACATTCTTACCTTAATATTATGTTGCAATTATTCATTTGATATGGCTTCATTGAATACATGCAATGAGTAACTTTGTTTAGATTATTAAATTGATGCCAAAATATGAGCTGTAAAGTTAAATTTATGCCAAAAATTTAAGGTAAAAATACATTTAATTTAATGAAATTACAGCGCCTATCAAAATGTACCGAAACCGAGTAATGAATTAAATACTACGATAAATATTTTTACAAAAAAAGGGTTGAAAAGCAAAAAAAATATTATTGTTTACGTTAACAAACAAACTTTCTAATACTAAACAATAATTCTTGTAAATAAAAAACAAGAAAGGGTTTTATAGTAGCGAGCTTTCTCCAAAGACAAAAGATCAAGGTGCGAATATTTTTTGTAGAATTGGCAAGCACCCTCGAGGTTCCGTATATTAAAAATAGAAAAATATTTTTCTTATTATCTACTGCAAGTTTATTTGTGTACCAATTAATTTAAAGTTTAGTACCTACTTTTAAGTCTTGTAAAAAGAAAGTACCATACATAATTATCTCAATATTATACTATAGCAATATCTAACGCATAAAAAATTACTTGTAACTGCTTCTAGATTTTTGTGCATCTAAAATTGTGATGCTTATTTCTTAGTGGAAAAATATACATACAAATTACAAAATACAATTTTTAATATCTATGTTACAACTTAAAAAAATACAACCTATTCTTGTAAGGGACCCTAAATCCTTGCGAACTTTCTCCAATCGCAAAAAGTGTTACAAAAGATCACGGCAATGCGTTGGGCAATTCCTTTTTTAGTTAAAAATAGCAGTCCTTTGTGCCGATAAGTTGTTTACAAATAAAATATAAGTCAAAGGGTTTTAAATCACGGTGTCGAAAGCTTTTAAAACAACTTAGAACAGAGGGTATTGTGTTATTGGCACGTTCGCAAATTGCTTTATTACTCGAGTCGCTCGAAATCTGATATCACCGGCAGTCAAAACATTATTATCATATTTTGGAAGTCCATGGGAACATTTTTTCTTCCATGACTAAAACCAAAAGTTTGGAATAAATACCAATTATTTTAGGAACTGATATTAAATTGTACCTCTTACTGGATGTTTGGTTTCTTAAAGCAATTCAGACTTTAATTACGTAATATTCTTGAGCACTAAATGATTGTACCTACTACAAATTCTACAATACTAGTTTTTTTTTTCCAAAATTAAGACTTTGACTGTCATCGATGAAACTTTAAAAAAACTACCTATGTAAGTATATTTTTTTACGTATGTGTTCAATCATCAAAATTCTTACAATTTAACAGCAATTATACTCAGTTGATACTCGAATACATCTTCATGTGCATTTCCGATACTAAAACTGTCGCTTCGTTTATATTTATATCGGAATGCTTTCGACAACTGTTCGAATGGAAACCGGCACGAAATCCCCCACTAAAACAGGTTTAAATTATATAAAAATAGCTCGTAGAAAAATAGTTTAAAAGGTGTCTTTCAAGATAGTTTTGTCTGAAACCATTCAGTTAAGGTTGTTTTTATATGAGTATGTCTAACTTATATTTTGATTTCTACCTAAAACATCTCAAAGAAGTACTCAACTAGAGAAGTTTTATCTTTAAATGTGCGTGTTAAATACTCGTATGTTTATTTTAATCACGCGGTATAAATTAACATTACTACAATTACAAAAATATCAGTGCGTAGTAAAATCTCGTAAGCATGCGTACCGCATTCTGACACGACACGCACCGAAATCAACGCGTGCGAACACTCTGTGTGTCATACTTTTCGATGGCCCCAACGAATAAACGTGCAATCGAAAAAAGACAACTTTTTAGGAAGACAAAAAAACGTTTGGAACCACATAACTTTGACTACATAATAAATAGACAAATATAATGTATAATCAAATTAAAGGTAAAAAAAATATCTTTCAGCTCTAATATTTATTAAAAATCAAATATTAACGGTTTACTACATATTTAAGAAAAACCATATTAAATTATTATTGTAGTGAATAATATGTGACTTGTTAACACTATTGTATCAATGCACGCTTATTCGTGTCATAAATGAAGTTTTAACAAGTGCAGTGAAATGTTACATGGTTATTCCACGTATATTGTTTTCCTCTTGAGCCATGCTTTGGTCATTTACACGCTTATTCTTGTATATTTTGTTGCTTTTACATGTGTGTAAGGATAAAAGCCCGTATATTGGTGTTAACAAGTTGATTCATTATTTATGTAATACGACCTTATATATATGGTATAAAATGTAAATCTATACTAATATTATAAAGTAGAAGAGTTTGTTTGTTTGAACGCGCCAATCTCAGGAACTACTGGTCCGATTTGAAAAATTCTTTCGTCGTTAGATGGTTTATTTATCGAGAAAGGCTATAAACTATAAATTATCACTCTAAGACAAATAAAAGCGAAGAAACATGGGAAAATGTAGAAAAAACCGGGAAAATTATTTGAAGGCGCTTATCTCGCGATCTAATAGATGAATTTTTATGTTATTTGGCACAGATGTAGAGTAGACCATGATGTGAAAAAACATAGACTATTTTTTGCGGGAAAATGTACGGTTTCCGTAAAATTTCTCATTTATGCAAGCGAGGCCGCGTGGAAAGTCTAGTTAGCTAATATTTTCTTGTTGACGGTTCAGTAAAAAATATTGTTGACCTATTGTTGTTGTTTATAAATATTGACCTACCTCTCGTCTATGCGTGGACACATAAATATAAAATGGAGTACAACCTTGCTTATAGATCCTTCAAGAGAGAGATCAATCGGGCAAAGAAACAGCACGTCAATAGTATCGTTCTTAACAGGACGAGACAGTATTTCAGTCTGGACCAATGCCTGCAACTCTACAAGGTGCAGGTTCGGCCTCATAATATTATGGAATACTGTTGTCATATCTGGGCAGGTATCCAACGAAGGGCCGCTCGAACTGTTGACTGCCATAGTGTTTCAAACAGGCTGGACCCCTTAGAATTACGCCAAGATGTAAATAGCTTCACTCTGCATCCTCAATCGGTTGTATCACGGGGAGTGCTCTGAGGAATTGTTCGGAATCATACCTCCTGCAACTTTTTGCCATCGTTCCACGTTAAAAATATACCATCCTCATAACCTTGATGAGTGGCAGTCTTTCACCGTGCTTTTTTGCGTAACTTTCTGCCGCGCACTGTAAAATTTGGAATTAACTGTCACCAGCAGTATTTCCGGACCTATACGATCTGCAAACTTTCAAGGAGAGAGCGTATTCCCTCTTAAAAAGACCGGCAACTGACCAGCAGCTCTTGTGATAAACTTTACAATAGCTCTTCGAATAACCTTTACAAAAGCAGAAAAGACAAGAAAAGTTAGTAAAAGATAATAGAATAGCTGTGATTAATATATTCAAAGTTTCGCCATCTGCAATGAGGCATTAATGGTAGAAGTCGCTTACATTTTTACACGAATAATCGTGCAAAAGTTATAACCCAAAGGAAAAGATAGACACGAGCGCCAGATTGTTTTAACACGTTTATTCTGGTGAACTCAAATAAACAAATAATCTACAAAAAGCGCATGTTTTATTATGAATGTGATATATCTTATTATTTTTTCCGTTCAATAAAGATTTACATTGCTATAAAATCGTTATTTTAAGTAAAAAGAAATTTAAAAAAATTTACATAGGTGTATCATAGTCCATGCAAACGAAAAATCAAAAAAAAATTTTTTTGGGTAAGAGCTCTTGCACGTTTATTCGTTGGGGCCATCGTTTTATTAGTGATTTTAGAGATTATAAAACTCATTTTATGGAGCCATAACGATTAAGAACTAATTACTGTCAATCGTAACTCTAAAGTGGTGCTAGTCCTGTGAAAAAATCCTCCGTGGAACAATAACGTCTGAGAATTGACCATAAAGTGACGACCTTGCGCAATAAAAATTTAACGAGCAAAAGCTCGTGGCGTAGTATAAACACATTGCCAGATTTGTAACGTGACTGTCATAGAAACAGCTGTTTATCAGACTTGACCGAAACTAACATTGTCTCGCTCTTATCGTCTTTATGACGTCTTTTAATGGTTTATAACTATTTTCAAATATCGTAATGCGTAACGCATACCTACTTTTAGTGACAGGATTTTGTACATTTTTCTACCAAAATACCGCAAACAAAGCAAACGCAACGCTTTCTGTTCATAAATCATAATATTATGGCAGCTCTATCTCTAGAAAGTAAATAAAGAATACTCCAATTAATGTTTTACTTCGATATATATAAACTAGATCAACATTTTTGGTCTATTTTCAAAGTAAAAAACGGTCGGTTGACCGTGGCCATGAAAAGATATCTCGGTACGCGTCCTCATGTCATTGTCAAATCGTTTAAATGTATGTGGGACGGTTTTTCATTAGCTAATAGCAGGGTATTAATATCACATACAGTAGAATAACTCAACTACGTCCTTGAAATCAAACTAGATCAACACGTAGACAATTTTTATGTGTGTGCAGCGTGATACACGCGTTTCGCTAATTCAAGCTATCTGAAATTCTGCTAATATTGTGTGCGTGCGCTCGATTCGGGCGGTAATACAAAGACGGTCTACTATATTATGCTGTTTACTTTGCGTTTTTTCATTAGCTTATAGCTCAAGGCTGCCGTAGATTACGCAACTATTTATAGGTTCATGAAAAATGCAATAGGGTTGACGAACTCACGAATTAATATGTTATACAGTGCGCGAACGTATGGACAGCATTGCTGATAGGTGTTTCCTGTGAAATGTGACTCACAACATGTCATATTTTGTTCTCATGCAGGATAAAATATAATAAACGTCAAGAATCGTTTTATCGCATTCATTTTTTAACAATTGTGACTTTTACTTTAAATAATTTCGTACATTCCAACTCGGTCACTCGGTTTAAAGATTGAAATCACACACAAACATCAGATTAACATTGTGTAATTCGTAATAGTTTATTACTTATTAATGTCTTCAATTATGGACAGTAATATTATGTTAAAATATTTAAAAAAATCAACTGAATCCTATAATGAAAGATTTGAGAAGCTGAATATTTCAAAATACCCTAAAGTTCTGGTTACTCGTGGCAATTTAATATATTTTATAGTTAATGTATGCAGGCTGAGTCTAAATAGAATAGAATTTACAGTAATATTACGATTTATAACTGAAAAGACTAATTAAAAAAAGGAAAAAAACCTGGAGTCTATTTTTAATTTGCTTAAAGTCTTAATTAAGAAAAAATGTACTAAAGAAAAACTTTAAACGCTCCTAATTACCATTTAACTTATTCAAATAATATGAATTGTATAATACTAATTAACATTTCAAGTAGGCAATATTTAATTATTTTAATGACTGTAGTTAATTCTAGATTGACATTTAGAACAACAATTTTATTTTCATTACTAGCGACCCGCCCCGGCTTCGCACGGGTATAAAATATATAGCCTATGTCACTCACTGAGGAAATTATTAAAATCGATTGAGTAGTTTTTAATTATATTCATTACGACCCGCCCCGGCCTCGCACGGGTATAAAATATAAAGCCTATGTCACTCACTGAATAAAATTAAATGATTAAAATCGATTCAGTAGTTTTTAATCTATACAAATAGTTATTATAAAGAGGTAAACTTTGTCTGTTTGTTTACTTATAGATCTATTACTACTGATAGATCTAAACTCCCCAGTCCCCTCCCGCGAGTGCACCCCCCCCCCCCCCCCACCCCCCCTACACACCGTGACAACATTTATGGACTAAAATACTACTTTACTCTTAGGAAATATTTAACCTTAAAGTCAGTAAATATTATATCATTACTTTTTAAAGTTTTTTGGCGGGGGTTTTTTTAAATTTCTTAATTTAATTTTATTTAATAAAAAAAATGGTTGTTGTGCCTCACTTGACATATATAGGTATAGTGTATCGCAGACATTTTTGTAGATATTTATAAGATCTATATTTACTTAGAACATTGTATGTTTCTATCTTTTATAGTTTAGGCAGCGTACGCAAAATAAGTAAATTTTCTGGTTGTTTCCGAAAAACTGAAATATCTTACGGAACCCTATATTTTTCAAAATAAAAAGTAGCCTATGTTACTCGTAAATAATGTAGCTTTCGAATGGTAAAAGAATTTTTAAAATCGGTCCAGTAGTTTTTGAGTCCATTCATTACAATTAAACAAACAAACAAAGTTTACCTCTTTATAATATTAGTATAGATGTAAGTGTATAATTATTTTATGTGACTTTGGGCTCTTGGTTGTAGGTTCAAGAAAACAATTACAAAATTACATTGAGTGTAGATACCTGTTACGACTGCATTGTCACGTGCCTATAATAATTTAATTTACTTTGTAACTTTAGTTATTTGTTTCCCATGACTGTTTTACTTAATAAATTTCTTGACAAGGATATACGCGCGAGGATGTTGTACCGGGAAACCGTTTAATATGCGGTATGATAGATCACCCTGTTCTTTGGAATTTGTATACATTATGAATACCTGCAAAATACGAATGCGTAAGAAGGTAGGAGTATATATTCGTCAAAAATATATGTCTTAACCTAATGAAGGATCATGTTAAAATATAAACATTAACTACAGTAGAAATACGAAGGAGTTGAAACAGATTTTAGAGAGAAACTCTCAGATATTCTTTTTCAGCCTGTAACTTTGTCTATTCTAACAAAGAAACGCGTTTTAAAGGCGACCAAGCTAAAGTATATATTATGTAGCATAATATACTTTAGCTAATAACACTTAGTTTATATGAAAATATGTTTTGTATCCTTATTAGCTAATAACTTCGACCAGGATTGGGCGTTTTCACACTGCGACGGTAACGACACGACACGATACCACAGAATAGATAAGGGCCACCGCACATATAATACAATTTCAAGTTGGCCGACTATCGTGCAAACTAAATTGCGTAGTGTCACAATTTATTTGGACAACTTCATCGTGTACGCTGCCAGCCGCAGACTTTTAGATTTAGTTGGTAATGATGTTGCAAGCCTAGCGACGTGCGTGTTAAAATGCGTAAAAAGCACGCTTTTATTTTGGCACTAATAAAACGAAGGCGAAAAGAAAGGAGAATATTTTGGGTACATTCAATATTAAGTGACAGAATATTAAAGTTAGTACGATAGTCAGTTTGTACGATAGTCGGCCAACTTGAAATCTATACATATAATAAAACTATAGAAATGACGATTCTGTACATTAAAGATATTCAAAAAATAATAAGCGGAGGGTGTCACTATATCGCTATACAAGCCAAAAATGTGGTCAGTTTTTTTGTCTGTCTGTCTGTCTGTCTGTCTGTCTGTCTGTCTGTCTGTATGTTTGTTCCACTATCACACGAAAACTACTGATCCGATTCAAATGCGGTTTTCGCAGATATAGGTATGTGTCTTCTTCCAACTTAACATCTGGTATATAAAAAAATTTCCCCCCACCCCTCTAAAGGGACAAAAGAGGGGGTCAGATTTTGTATAAGACTTTTGCTTTAACACGAAAACTACTGATCCGATTTGAATGCGGTTTTCGCAGATATATTTGTCTTCTTCCAACTTAATATCTGGTGTATACAAAAATTCCCCCCACCCCTCTAAAGAAGGGACGAAAGAGGGGGTCAGATTTTGTATAAGACTTTTGTTTTAACACGAAAACTACTGATCCAATTTGCATACGGTTTTCGCAGATATATTTGCCTTCTTCCAACTCAACATCTGGTGTATAAAAATCACCCCCCCCCCCCCCACCAAAGAGAGGGTCAGATTTTGTATTAAGTAAACTTTTTTCTTTAATGGTCTTACTTTATATTATTAACTGTTTTTCCAACTTAACATCTGGTGTTACATAACATTTTCCCCCCCACACCTCCTAGGGGACAAAAGAGGGGGTAAGATTTTGTATGCTGATGAAGTAGAAATACTTTAAATGGCAAAACAACGTTTTCCGGGTCAGCTAGTTGTATAATATGTGCGGTGGCCCTCTATTCTGTGGTATCGTGTCGTGTCGTTATCGTGCAGTGTGCAAACGCCCATTGTTTTTAAAATAATAATATTATGTACCTTAATACAAGCGCTGAGGTCTTAGTAAAAACATTGCCTGAAAACTTAAGCAACTAATATTGGCCAATGTAAAATGACCTCTCTGTTGCAATGTTATTGGCTTAGAGCAGGACATTCTCTAAACAATTTAGTTTGTACTTACTAAGTACTAAGTACTTACTAAGATTTAACCTTCACATCCGAGAGCGTGGTATGCTTGGTCAGACGTGAACTTTTATCATTTCAGAATTCAGACGCCGCGCTGTATAGGTCAAGTGAGTTTCAGAAACTTTGGTAGCGCGATACAGAGTTGTACTATCAGAGAAGTTGATTCCTAGTCAGATGGAGGACCTGGGTGGGTTTGACGTAACGCGACAAAACTACGTAAGTTTTGTCGCGTTGCCTCAAATCCAGCCGACAGAGTCACAGTCCACAGATCATAATTAACACTGAATTGACATGATCCGACCAAATGACGTTGGTCTGTCAACTGCTTAGAAATCAATTTCCTCGATGGTACATTGTTTGATCTGATCAAGATCTTACTAAAATATTATTGTATAACTTAGACGTTGAATCGACCTCAAATATAGATCCAGTCTTAGTCTAGCCACAGAATATATATTAGTTGTACCAAGTCTAAAGCAGAAACAAAATTCCAAGTACGGACCAAAAAGAGCAACGACTTATTTATGCTCTGAATAAATAAATACTAAAACGTAATGAATTATTAATATGTTTCCACAGATCAAGTGAGATTGGGCATGCACGAGTTTGTTTACGTTTAGTTTGTTTGCCTAGCTCGAGGGTAGTCCAATAACAAATTGGTGCTAGCCAAGTCGGGCATTACACACGTTCGAGGAAGCTAAGCGACACGAACTAGATGATTTACAGCTTCGCCTGTATTGTGTAACAACAACTTAGGTTTGTTTATTAAGTTATAAAAATCAGTGCACACTTTATGTTATGAATGTATTCCTTAAGTAAGGAGAATTGCCTGATGAAACTCTACATTTGTCTATTGTTTTGCTAATTTGTACAGATTATTTTAGATTCTTAATTTATAGTCTAAAATTATAATTGTCGCGCACAGATCTTAAAAATTCAAAAGCTCTTTTCTAGATACTTTGTAACTAAAATTAATGTATCGAATATTGTTTACAATATATTAATATGTCATATATTTCATCATCATAACTCTATCAGAGCTGTATTATTTATATCTTGCGAGTAAATTGAACGGTTAGTATAAATTATAATCAAGATTCAAGGTCTAGAATAAATTACGTGGTAGGGAGTTACAATGGACAAGGACATTAATCTAGCAGATACAATCGGCCATGTTCGTACCTATATCTTAGATGATATCTACAAGACGTTCTCACTTCCAAAACGCGATAAGGAACTGAAGCTTAAAGGATTTATTTATTTAAGGTAACTTTAACATTATATAAGCGACCACAACAAAGTACACATTACATAGTTTTGACCGACTTCCAAAAAGAAGGAGGCAATACGCGGCTGTATCTTTTTTTTTTGTATGTTCCTCGATTACTCAGCCGTTTGTGGTCCGATTTTCAAAATTATTTTTGTATTGTATAGGGTTTAACTCGAATTTGGTACCATCTTCACAAAAGTGGTGATTTAATGATGGGATCCTTGAGGAATCGAGGAGACTCCTTGAAATTTGTATGGAAGCATATAGTGATTTCAATTTTTTCTGAAACATTCGATGTAAATGCTATCAAAAAGTAAGATTTCGCACCAGGTTATACCCTGGATCCGTAGGTACCGAACAGAACTTTTGAATGCTTATAGATACAGGTTCGGGGATTTCGGCGTTGTTTAAACAACTAAAAGCATAAGCTAACACATCAATTTGATTAATCATCATCATCACAACTATAATTATACCATAGTCATCACAGTATGACCCAATTATTGGTACTTTTCGTGATATTTTGCATCGAAGCAGATGTTTTTGACGATGATTTCACTGTTTGTGGACCGATTTTCGAAATTTTCGTGTTGTTGTATAGGATTTAATCTTAATTTTGTATAACAATTACGAAAGTGGTGAGCTGATGATGGGATCTATGAGCAATCAAGGGAAATCCTTGAAATTTATCAAAACGCTCATAGTGGTTAAATGTTGTTTCTAGTAAGTTAAACATATATTACGAATAAGAGAAATTTCATACAAAGGTGTCTCTTGGTCCAAAGGCACTGAACAGAACTCCTGAACCTTTAAAGATAAAAGTTTGGAAATTGCAGCATCGCTTAGATAACTGCAAGCATTTGCCACAATTTTGCTTACAGTAACATAATGTACTGAATAGTTAACATTCGTATTGGTGATTTACGCATAAAGCCTTATTTTGTAGACAACACTAAAAAGAGTGAAATTATTATTTTTAACAAAAAAATGAAAACCGACTTCCAATGTAAAAACAATCGTAATATGAACTAAAAAGTATTAAATAACTCTTACTCTTTAATAGTGCCTTTTTCAGAATTTGTCTAAATCTCAACTATTTCTGTACATATTACAGTCTTCAATACTTTGAAGTCGGTACCAGTCCCAAAATTTCAGATATTCTGACATTACTGAACTCACGATTAAATTAGCTGGTACCGACTTCAAAATAATGAAGACTGTAGTATGTACAGAAATAGTTGAGATTTAGACAAATTCTGAAAAAGGCACTATTAAAGAGTAAGAGTTATTCAATACTTTTTAGTTCATATTACGATTGTTTTTACATTGGAAGTTGGTTTTCATTTTTTTTTTAATAATAATCCTTAAATACATTTGTATACATTTATCATTTTAAAAAGTTCAGAGTTGCAATACATCCATTTTTATCGTCTCAAGGGATTCTTTTTGGTGACTTTCGTAAAGTATACAGATGGGCAATTCCTATTTGCTACGATGTTGTAATGATTAAACGTACGCGCTCTACTTTTAATCCCAAAATAATTTTTAAGTACCGATAGTTTGAATCTAAATATTGCTGTTGCAATCGAGCAAAGGTTTAGGTATAGACGATTCAATATGCAAATACCTGATTATTTGGAGGCCAATTAAGTACTATCCGTATCCATTAGTACCCAAAGCAAATAAAAATTGGGCTCTTATCAGCCGAATGTTCGCAACATAGTAATTTCACCCCGGTATTTCTGTAATTCAGTTCCCGCTCGTATTGCATAGACTTTATGGAAATTAAACTCGGAGAATGTAATTAAGAATAATTAATCGGCTAAGGAGACCGCCGGTAGTCGAGGTGTTTCTGCAATGCCTCAGAGCCTTAAGATATTCACGTAAAATGATAGCCCATTAGTTTAGTAGTAAGAAAATTAAATAGATAAGAACGTTTATAACGAATCTCGCTTTTGAATTTAATTATTTAAACATTAATATTTATTGTCTTACAAAGTATAAAGCTAAGCAATAGGTGGTGGGTGTGATTTACCTATTTATTATTTTTAACTCCACGTTATGTAATTACATAGTTATAACAAAATCGGGGCTAAATTAGTATTTAAAACAGTAATTAAACATTCTAATTTTGGATTTCGGTAGCCAAATAAAGTGGAAAATATTTTAAGAATGCATTTGTTTAATATAAACATAAAAATAAAATAATAAATGTTTTTTATCATATAACAACCTAATTAATCTGGGGGCACGGCAGTGCCCCAGCCAAGCTTATTAGCAAAGGCACGGCCGTACCATCTGGGGGCACGGCAGTGCCCCAGCCAAGCTTTTTAGCAAAGGCACGGCCGTACCATACTTTTCTCGAAGCGGTTCGCGGCTATTTCATACCCCCTTTATCTTCGATGTTAATAAAGCTAGGAATTTAGAATTCCGGTCACTAGGAGCAAGTATTAAAACTAGCTTAACTTCCAAATTACATGAAATTTCGACAAATAGTTTAATAGTTACGGATGGTCAAAGTTACTACATTTTGTCACTCACTGACTGATAGATCATCAAAATTCTAAGGTACTTCTAGCAGACTTAGAACCTTGAAATTTGGTACCCGGATAGGTCTTTATTCACAATGAAAGGAAAAATTATGAAACCGGCCAAGTTCGAGTCGGACTGGCGTACATAGGGTTCCGTACCGTAAATTTGTATGAGAGCCCCCTTAAATAATAATTTTATTTAATTTTTTTAAATAATTGTTAAAGTTAAAATACTATTGAGTATTTTCTGAAATTTTCAAAAACCTCACTGTTACTATTATGGATATAGAGCAAACAAGGGGAAAAAATCGTGTTTGTTGTATGAGGCCCTCCATTAATAATTTATTTTATTTTAATTGGACTATTAGCTTTCATAACGACACAAGAAACACATAATTTGTGAAAATTGCAACTATTTAGCTATTGCGGTTCTCGAGATCCAGCCTGGTGACATACGGGTGGACGACGGACAGAGTACAGACTTATTAATAATAGGGTCCCGTTTACATCCTTTAGGTAGGGAAATCTAAAAACTGAAAAATAATATAATAATAATATGCTTAATACTTTATTAAATAAAATGAAATATTTTTATGTTTGTAACTTTGCAAGAACAGCATGAGTCTCAACTGCATATTTGTTTTACGTACAAAAAGCTTTAAGTTAGTCATGTACTTAATGAAATGATATATTAATAGTGAAGTGAAAAATAGTATAAGCAACGTTAATAATGAAACAATAATAAAATATGATAAAAATATAATTTTAATCAGTACTGCGATAATTATACCTACACTCCTTACTTGCTCGATGCATTGTGGGAGTTTTAAGTTATCAGTCATGAAATAAGGTCTGCACCTTTCGTACGAGGAACTTCGAGAGTCAAGACGCTTACATTAGTACTGCTATGTATTCAACGGTAATGCTAAAATTATCACCTTCAAATATTAAAGTTTAAGAGTCAATTATATATGAATATAATAATCGACTCGGGACTCAGAAGTATTTACGTTACGTTGTTCACATATAGAACTAACGAAGCCTCAAAGAAAAAATATAAAGGAGATAGAGAATGGGTGCTAAGCTAAGTACAGAAAAGTTATAACGTGACCAGAAAAGAAAAAAAAAAAACCTTCAAAAAAGAAATGAAATCCCACCAAAACATGAAATGTAAAAGGAGCCAAGCAAAATATTGCATAGCTATTCAATACTTCTGTCGTAAAAGGTTTTCAGATCACATTCAAGCCAAGCCTTCAACTTATTTTGTGATTTAAATCAACATACATTAAATGTATCAATATATTTCTTTATTTTATAATTATTATAGTGGCTTGGCAATGAGCACTAGATAAATAATCAGCGACTAATTGGATTTGTTGGGTACCATCGGCCACATGCGTCCTTACATACTATAACACTTTACGCTTGCCGTCTGTGTAAGTATGAACTCCTCCAAATATGCAGTTTTATATTTGTTTCTCTTGTGCTCATTGCCAAGCCACTACAATAATTATAAAATAAAGAAATATATTGATACATTTACTGTATGTTGATTTAAATTACAAAATAAGTTGAAGGCTTGGCTTGAATGTGATCTGAAAACTTTTTACGACAGAAGTATTGAATAGCTATGCAATATTTTGCTTGGCTCCTTTTACATTTCATGTTTTGGTGGGATATCAATTTCTTGGTCAATTACCATTGCAAGGTGCATAGAAGCTTGAACATAAAGATCACATCAAGCTTATGTTTTTATATGGACACGCCTGTGGACATTTGCCGACCGGACAGTAAGTTTTAGTACTAATGATTGAATCAACATAACATTTTAGGTCGGCAGTATAGAGCTTTGAGATTTATTTTCAGACCCTATCTTGGCTATTTTGACTCCATATTTATTAAATAATTTTACCGACTGAGTCACGTATATTATGTCATTCTGGTATATGCTAAGACAAAGAAAGGTCTGAAGGCCATTGATGGACCTACTTGGCAAGGACATCTTAAAAATTTCTATGTACCATCGAGGAAATTGATTCTTAGGGCCGGGACACAAAAACACGACACGATGTCGTGTCATGGGAATCTACGACGCGTGTCGTAAAAAACGTAACGTGCCACGATACACGGCACAACGTCGTGTCGTAGAAACTCACGATGCAATTTAAAAATTTAAAGAAGACGCATCGTTAGTTTCTACGACGCGACGTCGTGCCGTGTATCGTGGCACGTTACGTTTTTTACGACACGCGTCGTAGATTCCCATGACACGACATCGTGTCGTGTTTTTGTGTCCCGGCCCTAAGAATCAATTTCCTCGATGGTACATAGAAATTTTTAAGATGTCCTTGCCAAGTAGGTTCATACGATTACGGTTACGATGTCGTGTCCTAGTTTTTTACGACGCGCGTCGTAGATTCCCACGACATGACGTCGCATCGTAAAACGACGCCGCGTCGTGGTACGACACGACGTCGTATCGCGTTTTTGTGTCCCGGCCCTTAGACAGTTGACAGACCTACGAGTTACAACTTACGACGTTTGGTCGGATGGGTTTGACGTAACGCGACCAAATTACTTATAGTCCGCGCGGAACTAGTTGGCCGCGCCTGAGGTATGTGAGCGGTGGGACGGAGAGGCAGGGGCGCTTCGCACAAGAGATTGCAATAGCAAGATGAGTCCGCCGATAAAAAGACAATATAAGGAAATAATATTTAAAGCGCACACGTTTTTTAAAAAACGGAAAGCCGATGTCAATAGAACCATGTTCATAAACATGTTTTGGTCTTGGTGTCGCGAGTCGCGGGCCGCAACAAAAATTATTTAGGGTAAAAAAATAACTTTCTTCAAAATTAAAGATTTAATATTATATTTAATAATATTATTAAAGACTTTACGTTATTTTGCCGGTGGGCGTGAATTTCAAAATTGTTTAACATCACGTGGGCCACAAATAAAGTCCCGGCGGGCCGCATGCGGCCCGCGGGCCGCGGGTTGGGGATAGCGGGTTTAGAATATAAAACTGATACATTGTCTAATGTCTCTAATTTATTCTTTCCAATAATTAAATAATATTATTGTTCACGATATCGCGAGATTTGTCGTCTTCAACAGCGAGCAGCAAGCAACCCACCTCACCCCCGTCCCTACCTAAGGCGCGGCCAACTAGTTCCGCGCGGACTATAGGTCCGCCATCTGCCTACGAATCAACTTCTCTGATACATTTTTGAGTACATTTGATTTAGTACGATTTTAATCTCAAGTCCACATCACATGCTCTAATCTCCCGTATTCCTCGATTCCTACGCCTCGGATTATGTCACTAAACAGTAGCATCAAATCGATTAGGAGGTGTCAAATCCGATAGCGTAATTCGGCAATCGAATATATCTCTCTATATAACATCCCCCTCGTCCCTTCTCGAGGGCTCGAGTGTCGAGGGACAGGGTGCGACTGACATTGAAGTAGTGCCAATAACAAAGGTATAAATAGAAGGGACCCTTCGTGTAGGGCGTAGGGCCGCGAAGGGCGCAAGGAGAATTTTGTAATGGCTGATAAGCAATGGATTACAATGCGGGATGTTTTGGATATCCCAGATGGTATCTATGTAGGTACGAATTTCTGTGGTGCATGATTATTTCTGTAGATCAACATTGATAGTATAGAAATAATTTTCGTATAAGTATAATAATTATTGTGATGTTAATCGATACAGTTTGTATAGATCAATATAATATTGTAAGCTTGATCATTGTGCGCAAGCAGTTGAATTCACGGATATGTTTCCTTTGGTCATTTTGGCATTTATGCTGCAAAATATTGAAAGTTTTTTTTATGGATACTTCAGATATATTTTGTATAATATTATGTGATGATGGTACCTTTTTAATTTAATTCACAAGTACTTAACCTCCTAACCTACTGAGTAAAGTGTTCTGAGAAGAGCGATGAAAAAGATTAAGTGGAATTTCAGAAAAAACGGTTAAACCCATAAAGGTCTAAGATGAATCACAACTACCTAAGTATATCCTCGTTCAAATTTGAAACGATGAGAATTTTCACATGGCGCAAAAAATATCTTAATTCTAGTGGTAGGTCAACAAGTAAGACCTTCTGAATATTGATTCAAAATACTAGACAACCCGGTTAGCTTCGTATCATTTTCCTCTTAATATAAACCTTCCCTGGACCTCCACAGATATTTCAAGACAAAAATAAGCCAAATCGGTGCAGCCGTTCTCGATTTTTAGCGAGACTAAAACCCTAATATTTAAAATTCATTTTTATTAATGTAGATTTAAGATCACAAACCTTTTTCATACTTAATCTTTGATTATCAGAAAGTACTTCAATATAGGTAGCGTTCAACAGAAATTAATTTATTTTATCGATACTTACATTAACAATTTATCATCGAAATAGCCACCTGGTACCATGGAGGTTGTAATAAATTTAACCCCCTATCTCACACCCTCGGTAAAAAATGACCAGGATAAATTGGAATGGCGGTGGCGGACAATAAAACACTCAGTTTACGGCGTGTCATATTTACATTCGGATAGCTATGGGAATT
Source organism: Polyommatus iphigenia (assembly GCA_963422495.1). Lineage (NCBI taxonomy): Eukaryota > Metazoa > Arthropoda > Insecta > Lepidoptera > Lycaenidae > Polyommatus > Polyommatus iphigenia. The sequence goes on from OY730179.1 coordinate 11,373,998, forward strand.
GATAGTTTAGCTATTACTGACACTAGACAATATGCTGGCGTTTTCCTTATGTCTTTCCTATTTCTCTAGGTGTTTCTAGATTCTGGAATGTGAGTGATTATTTGCATTTTAATATGATCATTTGCTATAAATAGGTATCATGCTATAATTTTTATATTTCGGTCAATGACTTCAATTGTAGCAATGTACTTTATATGGAAAAGTTACAGGTATATAGTTGTTTATTTGAAGTCACTTATAACATTCTATCATTTGAATGGAATAAGTAAAAGTTAAGAGTATATTATTTTAAATGTAATCTGCGTAAGAGAAAATAGGTAGGTAACTTCTATGACAAATTAAAAGAAAACATAAATAATAAGAAACTTAAAAATTTTCAGTTTTAGTTGAAGCTTACACAATAACTGTGAAAGTTGTTTTTGCTTCCAAATCGCGTGCATTTCCTTTTCGCCAGTCCAGATTCTAGAATAAAACGCTGCACCGAAATACTTTTAACTTTTTAGAACTAAGTTGTTTACCTAGTATAAGAATAAAATATTATAAATTCCTAATATATAGCTACTATGATATTAGGTAAGATAATAAATTATTATTATTTTTTGGTTATTTTGTATACCGAAAGATTTAGCATTCGAATTAAAAATCTCTTGATTTATGGTTTTTAAAATTATGACAGTAATTAATTATGGCAATAAGCTACATTTATATGAGACATCCAATAATAGCATTATTAAATATTTTGATAATTTATGTTCGTTGTAGAGTGTTGCCCACCCACCTTGTTTGGGGCATACTGGATTTTCGAGTAGAAAGAGCGACTGACACGCTCTTAATCATTTTTTCCGTTAGCATAATATGACATTTTTGAAAATATAAATATTAATTATTATTATTAATACTTTTCTTAGCCGGCCCCTAAACCAATTATATTGTGCAATATCACACTTCAATTTTATTGAATAGTTTATTTGACAGTTAGATTGAAGGCACGCGATGTTCAATATCAACCCTAGACGGTCAATAATATTACGCAATACTTGATCGTCTAGGGGCCCGCTTAAAGCATGTCAAGTTTTAATTATTCGATCGCGGCAAAACGAGACACAGTAGCCTTTCAATTGTTATCGCGGCCCACTTGGGCCTTACGGGAGTTGAAGCGTTGAAACTTTTACTTCGAACTTTGTATAGAGAAAACGGTGGCCTAAGATAAATTCCATTTTAAAAAAATCCGCTCTGTGAAGTCACCATGACGCGGACGTATTAAAGAAACCAAACAATATAGGAAAACAAAAGTTCTGGTAACGCCGGATTAAAACAGCACTTAAGAGATGAAAGGAAGTTAGCGTCATATATTAACCGTACATTTACGTGAACGGAGCTTCGGTAACGCGATTACGGAAGCACTTCAATTACATGAAACATTTATACTGGGGTGCCGAAAATCCTACTAATACTTAGCGATAAGACAATCTTACCGTTTATTTAAATTCATTTTTAATATAAATGTAGGTAAACAATCTTAGATGTGCTGTTGTATGACTTTAAAAGCCAGGTATATAATACAATATAATATATCTAACAGGTATGATGCAGGAGGTACAGGAGAAACATATTCATTCAGTAGATTTTTTTAATTTTATTGATGTTAGACTTAAATTGCGTAGGTAGTATGAATTTTATAGTACGCACTTGTTAAAAAACATTATGTAGGATTAATACTCAGGTGAGTGTGTTTATATTACAATATCATCATTATGTATTTATCAAAAAAAAAAAGTTTTAAAATTGCAAAAAAATATTTCTCCCCAAAACGCGTTCTCTATCAAACATTTCGCACGTTCTCAAAGGAAATACAGCCTATAACGGAACCTTCATAAATAGAACCCTTTAAATTTTGGCTTAAGATTAGTCGGCACATTTTCATCGTGTTATGGGAATAGGAATGTTGCGTAATAAAATGTTTAGGGTCATTTTGGCCGAAAATGAGCCAGGCTCGAAACGATGGCCCCACTTTACCCCCGGCTGGGGGAGCTCCGACTTTCATAAATTTTTGGCCGCAAATTTGCAATCCTATCTTTTTCGTCCGGTGAGGGAGCCATTACTATTCGCCGGCCAATTTATTCCCGAAGTGACCCGAGGAGTATAAAAATAACGGCTTATACCTAGCCTCAATTTTGACTTTAGTTAGAAGCTTGATATTGAATTCGTAGCACTTTTTTGTGAATCTCGTAGAGACTCTACGAGATTTGTCGTAGCAAAGTTCGTAGCTCTGCAAAAGCCATTCATTAAAATAATATATTGTGTTATGAGTTTATGACCTCTGTGTATAATAATTAATAACTATGCAAAGTTTTTTGTTTAATATAAATCATAAATTAAACAATTAATAAAACAATATGAAATAATTATACCTGTAAACGATGATTTACGAGTCCATTGAAGTAAATGTATAAAATACAATGTAGATATTTAAATTACACCTAATTATGTTATAAAAGATCATAAAATATGCTATAAAAAGCTAACCTAGATAAGAACTATTAATAAAGAGGTAACATTTTTTTATTTATAGTTTTAAAATCTCTTTAACTAAAGCTACAAATATGATTTTTAGCATACAGTTTTTCTTCTGTAAGAAATAACCGATTACAGACACATGATACGCTGTGAGCTTTTTAATATAGCCTCCATTAACCGGATTAATATTTAATTATAACTGCCCCAGTAATAGGGGAAGCTAAGAGCACAGCTTGAATGCGAAAGACGCAAATTAATGGCAGCATGAGGGCTGGAGACGGAATATTAAGCACGCCCCTGAATTATAAGTGTCCTTAATTACACATAGATGACATTAATGTATGAGCCACAAATAACGAGAATTTTAGTATCTACTTCCAAGTTTTTCTAAATCGTAATTTCGCGATATAAACGGCTTATATGCTACTAAATGTTGCCACCAATTCCTACGCGCAGAACTTCTTTTATAGCTCTGGAACTTATATACTTATATTGTATTTATTTTAATAGGATCCCAGGTTATCCTTTCCTAACTTCATTAAGCGTAAAGAGATGGAGACAGTCACATTTTCTTCATTAAAATTATAGATAATCTGCTTAGTGTTTAGCAATTAAAGGGCTTTGATAATTTATAGTGAAGAGTATTAATAAATGCTAAGCTAAATCCAAAAATTAGCCAAATAAAATTTTCAGCTGGAAATACCATGTAGTCACACCTTTATTTTTAACATCACATACAATGTGTTAAAATTTTGCGCAGCCTCTGAATCATCCAGCCATTACTTTACAAATATAAAGCGGTTATATCATAGTTTACAACACATAAAGGGCGTACCTTACCCGTACGGCGCTTAAGGGAAGTAGTATTACCCTAACACGGCCCGCTTAGAGCGTTTTAAGTGGACAATTATGTAGCGAATATCTCCCGAGAACATACTTGGATGGGAATTAATTTATTTTGACGCACCTTTTAAATTTCATAGGCTGTTTTAAACATGAATATTTTTAGACGCGTCGGGTGTATTGAAAATAATTGAAACACTTTTGAAACCGGTGCGGTATAGGAAAGGGTGGAGAGGATATCGCTTTGTCGGTCTTTGGCTTTGTAGGTTTGCCAGTGCTAGCTAAATTGCAGTGGATGTCATCATTCTCGCAATCTTGCCGAGCAACATGATTTCTTTAGTGAGAACTGAGAATATTAAGCTTGCTTTTGCCTTGTAAAGTCTCATACACTCTACATACACCAATGTCCCCAATTTTCCGAGGATGCGTAAAGCTTTTCACTTCTGTCGACACTCTCCTATAGTGTCAGTTTTTGTTAACAAAGGCATATTTTACAATTATTGTAGATGCTATTTTAGTTCTTAAAGAAATTCAAAAGTTATATTCTATCCAATTATTTATTGATTTTAAATAGACCTATTGAAACTTTCAGTAATATTTATTTGTGAAAACACAATTTATGTTTACTGTTTAGTAATACATACGTAGCATAGCGACCTGTAATACAAGTTTCCTCACTCGGAACATCAAAGGTAACATTAATATATACACAGGATTTGCTGATAAACTTACAACACTTTGAGATGGAAATAAACGTATTCTTTTGAATATTTTTCCTATGATTCTCTGGAATTGATGAAACTTTTTAGCTTGAAAGTTTTATATTACTTTCGAGTAGTTTTGAAAATATAAACTTTGTCTATGCATACATTATTTTTCTTAAAGTTCTTCTACATTTTTAAGATAATTCATATTTTCAACAGGCTGTAAGACTGAACAATCTGCAGTAGCAAGTAATAGTCCTAAACAATGAATTGAAGAAACCGTTAGAATGATCAATAACAATTGTCTAACTGTTACCAATAACAAGTTAACTAATCAAGCAATTAATGGCGTACAACAAGCCCGTATAAATTTTCAATTAAAAGAATTTGTGCGCGATGCATTACTGCTTTTATGACTGTTCGTTGAATTAATATCGTAGCCACCCCGCAATGTACCCCGCTGAGCGCCCGCTGACCGCTGGCTATTTAAATTTGCATTTTAACTTACAACCCCTCCGTAATTACTTGCATAGACGCCATTTTGAAATGCATACGGCGCATGTAACTCAAGCTTTTATGTACGAGTAAATGGTACATTAAAAATATTAAATAATAATATTTTGCTAATGCAGCTTTTGTTTTGAACTTTACTTTATTAGACAATGTAAATATCCTCTAAAATATTATGTTCTTGCAACTACATAACTTTCAACACTAAAAGAAAATTATTTTTCATACAAAAACTATATAGTTTTGGTAAATTGTCTTGTACTAATAATATGTATTCTGTGATATTGTTATGAAGTTTAACCACCCTATTTCATCACTATAATATGTATGAGATTGCTGGTATTAAAAAATAAAAATTGTTCAAATAACATTAGCATATAAATAGCATTTTCAAAATATAATCGCAAAATTAATAATATAAATTGTCTTCATAACAATTATCACTAATCTAAATCATACCATAAAAGTAATTAGCATGCGAAGAACGGTCCGAGTTTCATAATTATTGTTTTATTATGAATACTATAAAATTATTTTAATTTATGAACTGAATATTTCTTTAGACATCCTTCAGACATGTTTTTCTGCTCTACTTTTCCTGGATACTTCCATTCTGTAATGACTAATGCCGCTTAAGGTTTTGCTCGTGGTTTTATGCTTACGTCAAAAGATTAACCTACCAACGTCTGTTAAGGCGATATATCGAAAATAAATTATACCACAAGGGCAATTTTATACTCAATTTGTATGAATATAAAGTCGTGAATACGCTGCGGCCAGAAGCTATCGTCTCGCTCGGAAAACATGCGACAAAACGTAATTATAATTATTTAAAAAATAACTAGTGGCATTTAAGCAAAATGCTTCTATACGATTTTGAGTTGCAAAGGTGTCTATTAATTAGACTAATCTCCTACAATACATTTATTTTCGTTTAAAAATAATCTTCAAATTTCGTATTTTTAAGAGGTCATTTCGAAAATTAAATGTATCGAGGCAAAATATATTAATCGTGTTTCTAGTTCTTTTCAAATCTAGATAAGGCTATGAAGATATGTATATCTCATTACCAGATTTGTAACATTTCTGAGGATCCTATAGCATTACGTCAAAAGGGACAGTTATTTTCAATATAGCGCCTTAAAAACCACATAAACTATCTATATCAAATTATTTGAAAAAATAGTTCGAGTCCAAAAAAGTCAAAGAAATAATGTAGAATCTCTATGGCTTTTTGTAAAACTTCATACAATTTTTTCATGAATATGAAGATTTGTAGCTCGCCTTAGGACCATAGCTTCATATTATTACCTTTGTGTAAACATCAATACACACCTAATGCACAAAGCACCCATAACAATATATCCACATTATATGCAAGTCAGATCCAATAGGGTGCTAAATTATAATTTATTGCGAGTCTCCCTTTGTTTTAAATTGCGGAACAACGCGAAGGGCGCGAGCCTGTATTCAAATTTCAGCCCTGCGGGGGGACTAATTCGTTTTAAATTGCCTTACGATATTAGAATTGTTAATGAGGTGTACATCAACTAGGTATAAACAGAGGCGGCACAAAGCGTGGGCGATGTAGGCCACCGCCTACGCCCTCTGGGTCCAAACTCCAAAGGGCCTCTCGGGGCGAGAGGGTTGCTGGACTAAAAAGATTTTTATAGGATATACGAATTTTGGTACTCAGTTTTTTTTTTAATAAAAATTTGAATATCAAAAAAAATTACCCCAAAAAATCTATCCTCTTGCGTCATCCATCAGGAGGCCTCGCATAATATATCTTGCCCACATCAAATATACTAGGTCTTGCCCCGCCACTGGGCATAAACGAAAGAGTGAAGTACTGAAGTAGGTACAGAGAAAACGAGGCGTAGGGAGATGGCGAACCTGTGTTGTGGTCGGGTTTTATCGAGCCCTGTCGACGAGATGACGACTAACGTTGACTAGACGTAACCTGACCAAATAACATAGGTCAGTCATCTGCCTTCTTCTTCAATCTTATTTAAAAGTATCTTAGAAATACGAGTATATGACTGAATACAAATAAAAGCAAGTCTCATTTCTGGCTTTAGTAAGAAAAGTGGTTACATTTTAAATCTAATTTAAGACTGTAAAAGGATAAAAAGAGATTTTAAGTACCTACATATATTTGAAATAATACCATGCGTTAAGTATTATTTTAAAAATATAGTTAAATTACTTTTCTAACAGGTTAAACTTTGAAGTTGGTTAATATGGATAATAATATATAAGGGCATAACTTCTGGGATTCACGTTAAGGGTTGCTCCCTTAGGGCTAGGCAGCAGCTGCGCCACCTAATGTATTTTCTATTTATCTGTTGGAGGAAATAGAAGGGAAATATAAATGAGTGTTCCCTTCTGACTTTTCCTTAAACTTAGTGTATGATATCGTGGGTTCGTTTTGTACAAACTTTTTATAGTACATATATATATATTTTTATAATACGTTATTCCTTACTTGAAATACTTCGAAATTTTACTTTATTAATATTAATGATGTAGTATGTAGCATTATTTATAAAATAAATGTATAAATAATGCTATATAGTTAATTACAATTTGAATATTCCTACGAAATAGTGGAAAATGAGGGGATCAAAAAACATAATATAATTTTGATAAGAATGCCTGATTGAAAGAGCCAATAGAGATATTTTTTTTTCATAGTAATGAAATCGTACAAAATTTTGTAACATTTTAAAAGTTACTAAATCTTCTTTATTGCAGAAAATTTAAAAGTTCCTGTTCTTAATTTCACCAATCACCATATAGATAAGAAATATATTAGAAATAATTAGGTACATAAAAAAAGATTTAGGTTAATAATTTTCTAACCATACATCGCGATAAGATTTGTAAGAATTAAATTTGAATACAGCTGTTGAATAGCTTTAGAATTAAGTAATAAAGAAATAGGCATGAATTAATAATGTCTCAAAATTGACTATACTGCAGTGCGAAATCAAATTTCGCTTCATTCAATCCGACAATCTCTTTTACGACCAACACCAATAAACATCTATTAACATGAATGGGGTCCAATTATTTTTACGATAGTTCCGAAGGGAATTAAAAAGTTTACGACTATCGGATTCAAGCTTTTGATGTGAACGAACAAAAGAACGAGACGACAGATGCTACACGACGGATTGAACGAAAGACTGAATAAAAATGTTAGTAAATACGGCACGTGTCTAGCACGGCTAGTGTTCTGATATTCACAACATGTATCATATTCATCCATTGATTAAAAGGAAAATATATTTTTGTACATATAATATGTATTTGTTGATATGCTTAATAAATGTGATGGAATCCATTATCAATAGCCAGCTTCTTCGATACTTGGACGGCCAGGGATTACTAAGCGACAAACAATACGGGTTCCGTAAGGGTCGCTCGGTTGGTGATCTCTTGGCGTATCTGACTCATCGTTGGGCTCAGGCAATTGAGTCGAAGGGAGAGGCATTGGCTGTTAGTTTGGACATTGCGAAGGCCCTTGATCGGGTTTGGCATAAAGCGCTGCTATCAAAGCTTCCATCATACGGGCTGCCCGAGAAATTATGTAAGTGGGTCACTGGTTTCTTAGCAGACAGAAGCATAAAGGTTTTAGTTGACGGCGAATGCACGGAAACTCAGTCTGTTGATGCTGGTGTCCCTCAGGGCTGTGTGCTATCGCCTACTCTATTCATACTGCATATCAATGACATGTTGCAGACCAGAGGCATTCATTGCTATGCGGATGATAGTACAGGTGATGCTGTATATACCGGCTCCCCCAATATTTCTCGGCAAAATGTCACTGAGAGTCGAAACGAACTTGTGTCTAAGGTGGAGAATTCATTAGAGAAGGTCTCTGAATGGGGTAGACGTAACTTGGTCCAATTCAACCCCGCCAAGACACAAGTCTGCGCGTTCACCACTAAAAAGTCACCAATGGTCGTATATCCTCGTTTCGAGGGCACATCTTTAACCATCTCCCCTAGCATTGAGATACTTGGCGTCAACATATCGAGCGAAGTCCAGTTCCGATATCATCTAGAGGGTAAGGCCAAACTAGCCTCGAAGAAGCTTGGTGTTCTTAAGAGAGCGAGACAGTACTTCAGTCCGGACCAACGCCTACAACTCTACAAGGCGCAGGTTCGGCCTCATATGGAATATTGTTCTCATCTTTGGGCAGGGGCGCTAAAATACCAACTGCTCCCTCTGGATCGTATCCAACGAAGGGCCGCTCGAATTGTTGACTGCCATAGTGTTTCAAACAGCTTGGACCCCTTGGAATTACGCCGAGATGTAGCTTCACTCTGCATCCTCTATCGGTTGTATCACGGGGAGTGCTCTGAGGAATTGTTCGGAATCATACCACCTACAACTTTTCGCCATCGTCCCACGCGAAAAACATACCATCCTCATCACCTTGATGAGTGGCAGTCTTCCACAGTGCGTTTTTCGCGTAACTTTCTGCCGCGCACTGTAAAACTCTGGAACGAACTGTCACCAGCAGTATTTCCGGACCTATACGACCTGCAAACCTTCAAGAAAAGAGCGTATTCCCTCTTAAAAGGCCGGCAACGCACCTGCAGCTCTTCTGATGTAGCGAGTGTCCATGGGCGACGGTAGTTGCTTACCATCAGGTGACCCGTTTGCTCGTTTGCCCCCTTATTTAATAGAAAAAAATGATTAATTAAAATCGATTAACAAAAACCTCATAGGCTTTTGCAATATTAGGTGGATAATTTAAAGCAAACGCCAACTGTGCCTATTTTTATTACCTTTCAGTCTATAATTTTGTATTTTCTCAGATTAATAGCAACATTGAAGTTAGTGTATTATGTTTTTTGTCCGTGATATAGGAGAACTTTGAACACATAGCTTCGTTAGAAAATGAAAACCGCATAAAAGTCATTGAATGAATAATTAAAACGCATCGATATGAATGAATAGGTATGTAATAAGTAATGTCTCTTGTAGACCCTGTATTAAGGGCTCTGTCAGATTGTAACACGAGGCGTCGGTTCAATATACAATTTAAGTTATGTGCTCTACTGCAACACCTTTTCATAGTTTTCCGTGAAACTTATTACCTATACGTAGAGTGTAGACTTAAATGCTACTCAAAGTATATGAAAATTATGTGCGTAACTGAAGCATTATTGCTCGTTTACATCAGGCCTTAAGAAGAAGGCAGAACAGAATATGTAAGTGTGTGCGTTAGCGATGCATCCAATCAACCAAATGGCCGATCAACAACTCAAAAACGCACGTAAAAATGTACGTATTATACCTACATCTTTTTTAGTTAGGAATTATTTTAAACAGCCTTTTTGTCAAAGCTCACTTTCATAATACGTTCATTCAACAAACTTTGTCCTACTAATTCTCAAAACTTCATGCAAAAAACTTTCCCGTCGCAGCCTTAGGCTATATGACCCGCTGAACATGAATCGGCGATATCAGTCATAAAATGCTAATGAACGGCCGTTGCGGTCCAAACATCCGAGCCAGAGATTCATATGACGGTGTAAAACGAACACTTGCTTGGAAACTTAAACCTTATTGCCGCTTTCAAAACATCTCTCGTAACGCGAGAACGTTGGTAACTTGGTGTCTACGAGATTTATCGTTCTAGAAAATTATTTTTGGATTAGGAGTTTAAAAGCTCTGTTTTAAATATATTTTTTTTAATTTTCTTGTAAGGCAAAAACTCTTAAGTGCTAAGCAAAACACAGCATTTTCGCTGTCAACGCTACAGCAAAACTCGAAACCGATAAATAAATCAACTCTAATTAGATAAACTCGACTATAACAGACCTAAAATACGTCCATGTTTCGAGAGCAATGGGTTAAAAAATTGTGGGACATTCACTGAACGTTTTTTGTGAAGCTCGAAACGTGTTATCTGTGACTGATGGAGTCATTTTCAAAAATAAAACTGCCCTCTCTTCGTCGCGACAACTTACGACCGCTTCGACTTCACAATATATTATCTAAATGTGTCCTAAGCTTTACGTTTGAGGCCGACTCAACTGGGAGTCCAACTAATAGAAAATAACTACGCACTTAGAGCTGTAATTCGGCTTTTCAAACATCCTGTTATAATTTAAACACGTGGTGTTCTAGTAGTAAATATTGACAATCAAAAATAAAAGCGCGGCAATTGTTTCCGGAATGTAGAGATAAGATTCCGAGAACGACGAATCGAATTTCGGTTGAACTTTGATATTACCGTATAAAATGTTCTAAGAATTTTCATTTAGGGAATGCAATTTTAAATGCAAACGTAGGTATCGCTTAGAATGGGCTTTAATTAAAACATCAGACAGGCAAAGTTAATTATGCTACGTGGCCGTGGGTGGGTGCGGTTGCATTTGTTTTATTTTGTTTCACGTATGTTATTTAAATCTGGACTTCAAAGAGAACTCTGAAAAGTGCAGGCGAATTTAAAACTTTATACCTCGGAATAGGCGTTAAAATAGTCTTGCACTACACGTGCATCTTTGGCTATACTTGTAGTTTTTTAATTATTCAGCTTTCGCAACTTCATTACGAGCTGTAATAAATTGTTTAAGATTATCCTTTTATAACAAAATTAAATAATGAATTTTATATTATATTTAATTAATTTGATGTAAATAACTGCAATTCATTAAATAAATATTTAGTTTTCGTTTAATATGCCGAAAATGTGTTATTCGATGCTCAATTTAAACTCATGTAGTCAGTATTAATGTCCCTTTTATTCATGCGTTAATTTTAATTAATGTTTTAATTAATAATTAAGTACAATAATTAAGCAACAACAATTTATTATGTAAACAACTTACATCTTTAATTTACTGAGTTATTGTTGTTGTTTAACACTTTATTGATGCAATTATTATTAATTTTTCAATTAAATCCTAATAGAAAACATTTTATTATGGTATTACAATAAACGTAGTAGCTTTGCCATTTTGCGTTCTTTTCCTCCAATTCAAAATAAATCATGTTTTATTTAAAATCCAAGAAAACCATTTCTATTTAATAAATTATCTACCCCTTGCTGCTCGATTTGATGTTTCGTACAACAAGTATTTTTACCTAAGAATACTTAACCGCAACATGGACAAATTAATCTGAATATTTTCTACCTACGAGTAGGTACATAATTATTATAAGAATGTTAAACTGTAGCTCATTCCAGAGAGAATTTTATAATTTTCCGACTGCATTCTGTGTGCGTTTGCAACGATGGCAGATAAAACCCGTTCTGAAGATACCGCTGCTTAATGGTCGCAGACAGTGATCTACAACACTTTATAAAACCTTCGAGACATTTTAAGTTTGGGTCAGAATGTGGCAATTCCGAGAAATAATTATTTTAATTTTATATTATATGTAGGACTCTGGGTTAGTTGAACAAGGGAGATTTAAATACAGAGTTTTTTTTTCACGCATCTACGATGCGAATTTAAATAGGTATAATATGTAATGTTAATTTTTTTTTATCTGTATAAATTAATTTTTTTTTATTGTGTCTTACACTGAAAAAATCATCATATTTTTGATAACAACATTATTAATTCAATAGGTAATAGATTTTTATATATATTTTTTTCCTTTAAATTTGGTACAGCTGTACAATTATTTTTATGAAGCAAAAGCAAATAAATACATGAATAAACATAAAACGGATGCACCTTGCTTATTGCAACGACAGATGCATAAAATCGTATAAAATATTGTTAATTACAAGCATTCAATGACTATTTAATTATTAAATAAGAAATTAATTTCCTTCTGCTACATTATTCATTGGGATTGTTGGATTTGTTGGTAACTATGGAGATTCGTTTACCTCAGTAGAAAAGAGACTCGCCAACGTATTTCCAAAACAAAAACGTCTTGACTCTTTAAAAGCACGTCTTTTTAAGTTTTAGTTTTAGCCTTAAAGGTTCATGTTCTGTTTTTAAATTTGCTTCAAAAAAACAAACTTTCTAAATTAAAACATTGTGGACGGAGCAAAATATAGGTGCATATTTCGTCGTCAATATGAACCTTCCCAAGTCGACATAGAGACTACTACTCTCAAGGTCTGTATGCCAACAATCTTTAACCTTTCTGCTTACGTAGAATCTCCGAGGCTTTGTAACTCTAACCCCACTGTAGAGTCGACTCTGACTTGTAAAACTATGTTTCTTAATTTTTGTCGGGTCGTTGTAACGATATATACCTCGTATAACCTTACCTCCGCACGCATTGTCCACAGAAAATAATATTGTCTATATTGCCTGCTATTTAATGATATTATAGAGTCTGGCACATACAAAATAAAGTCTACTTTCCACAGACCTATACCATAGAGGGAAACGATCATATTTTGTAGGAAAGCAGACTCTATTATAGTATGGTAGAGTTGACAATCAGAAAGCAAAATATAGTGAGCTCATCTCGACGCAAAGTTTCCCGACGCGACTCCAGTCGCTCGTCTGCGCCTATATTATTAATGGCTGAATTCAATTAAATTTACGTTGGTAGGTAACATAATGGAAACATTGAAGGTAATTAAATCGAGTGTTATGTGTCGCTGGCGATACGAAACGACCTTTTTATCTGGAATAGAGTCATCAATTTCAATAATGCTCATATCGCGCGTATATTTTGCAATAAATAGTGGTTTGTTTGCGACGCTGTGCGGACTGAATTATTTATGTCAGATGTGAGAGAAATACTTACTGGTTATTGTGTTTTCTATATTTACAGTATTTAAGCGTGTTTTCAGCAATCATTAACACAACAAGGTGCCTATTTCGTTTGGTTTTCTATGGGATTAAAAATAAAGTGCAAGTCTAAGCCACACTTCAGGTGTATATTTATTTTAAGGATGCTAGCCTAAACAATTAAATAATTAAAACAGGCTCAAATATATCTTCAAACACATCTTGTGCTCAATTTTGTTCTATAGAAACATTTTATTTTTATTTAACAGTAGATGAGGGTGTAATGAGTAGGTGATACGTAATACTTTTTTATTAACTTTTATTTAGTTACTTCAGTTAAACTATTAATTTTATGAATATAAAATTTTCACTTTATTCTTAGCTTCCCAAGTTTTTCCTTGTTTGTTTATATTTACCTAGATACTTCATGCTGGGTAATTTTACATAACGACATTCCTATAGTTGTTGCACATGGTGGTAAAACATGCATATATATTATATACACCTTCATTCGCGGATTCTTGGAAATCTATTGTTATTCTATTGTTGTCGCGGTCGCCGGTGTCCTTATAGGAGTCGATAGGTTACAAAAAAACTCTTCATCTCTACATCTAGACGTACAAATCTAGATATAATATCTAAAAGGACCTAAGTGAAAATTATAGTTTTAGTCTTAATACTTTTATATTTAAGTTAACAATTCGCGCTGCTCCGTACATAAGTCACATATACAATGTAAAGAGATAAATGCGTCGTGTCGTTGACCGCACTAAATCAGGCTGTCAGTAAGTTCATTTGTGCGTCCGCTTTCTGCGAGCGAGTCCATCTAAATGTTACAAGCAACATGTTCTTTGATATTTATAGAAAGTTAAATTACGTGTAAAGTAGTATTTGTTAACTAAAAAGTAACTAGGAGTTGTAGGGAATTCAAAAATGCTTGCAGTGTTAAAACAATGCCACGAATAAAAATTTTTCAAATCTAAGTACGAGGGACAAGCCCAGGCGGCTTGAATGAAAAAATTGAATTCTGTGCCTAGTTTCATCATTTTAAATAGGTATAATATTTGTAACATCATGTTGATTTTTCCAACTTACAGTCTATGGTAATTTTGCTTATATGTAATTGATTTTACTTCCCCGCTTTTATCTTCTGTATTTGTTAATATACCTAAGTCTTTTAATCTCGCAGCCAAAATTGTTTCGTATAACTCTGTATAGCTCTAGATCGATACTAGCTTATTGACATTCAAGGCAGATATCCGTTTTATTGGAATCCGTAATCGAAAGTAAGCTGGCATAATGTATACAATACCCTCACACATTTAGCCAATCTTTGAAATTATTGTATTGTTATTTGTGTATAGTGGCATAAATTGCTCCATGCTGACGGCACGTTAGGGTTGCTTCTGTAATCAATGTTTATTGTTTATTGCTTTGTATCCAACGCGGGGTGTCAGACCAGCGTTATGTGGTACTAAGACAAAGAATTACGCGTACGAATCGTTCACTAGGTTTGCCTTTTAGGTCAATTTAATTAAAATTAGAGCTAGAAAACTTAATATCATCAAAAAAACTGTTCGAAGCTTCTCAATCAATTTATTGTTATAGTTCTCACATTTTCAAAATATTTATTAAATAATTTCCGCAAACTCTAAGTGCTGCGTAAGCAAACAAAATCTCCAGATTAAGTGCTATTTTAGTAAATTAATCACTTAATAATTATATATTTTGAAGTAACGATACTAATAATTCATATCTACTTCCTCGTTATAAATTACTTCCTAATTATTGTAATGAAATTATTTTATAAGATACTAAATTAGTTTAGGAAATAATAATTCTTAGTTTGTGCGTAGTAAATTATAAATTTTTTATTATTTTAATATAATTTGCATTTTTGACAACCCTAATTTCGAGGCAATGTCCTAAGCAGCGGGGACTGGACGTTGTGATGATTTAAAAGACGCTCATAATATACGAAAATAGTCATTTCCTATCGACTTTGACTTAGTATTTACTTTAAGATAGTCTTTATTAGATAGACTGGGATAGGTAAGTTTGTTTCCAAACTATATGCAGCTCAAAATATGTACTATGTTTTGGCATAAAAAATGAGAGCTCTTAAGTTTTCGGTATTGGAATGATCCCTCTTACTTCAATAATCAACCTTTTATTGGAAAAACCCTGATTAATTATTAAGAATCCACAAAAAAATATTGTGCACCTCGATAATTCACAAAAAAGATAATTGCACAAAACCATGTCCAAAATATTATAAATAACTTGAAATGTGTTTACATGTTTTGTTTCGATAATAAAATAAAAATGAGATGTAACGTGCAACATAAAAATTAAGTAAAACAAAACATTAAATACAGCATAAAAATTTTATGAAGTGTTCCGAAAGTAATATTATGGATCGGACATGGGCGTGCATACCATGAAGGCAAATATGCAGTGCCTACCTAATGCATGACTTGCCATACACATATATTTTAATTTAACTTTCGTACGTTTTAGATGACTTATGACGTTAATTATTAAATATTAATAGTAAAAAATATAATAGAAAAAATGAACGCATTTAAAACGCCTACATTTATAAAATAGCAACAATCAATTTGCGAGAAATTAAACATTAAGTTAGGTACACGCGCGAACCGCATGACTCAAGGTTAAGGCAAGCAGATCTCGTGCGGCAGGCTCTGGGGTCATGTGTGCGTAAAGATTTTTGTGTCCGTGAACAGTTCCCACACGCACACAGACATGCTATATTATAGGCGAACTCCTGCCGCAGTAGCTGAGGCGAGCACCGGCGCGTATATAATACGTAACAATAGATGGCGTTTTTATTTATTTTAGTTTAGTGCAAAATATTATGTTGTATGGTAAATTTTGGTATATTTCCATGGAAACATCGATGAAATAAACTTTCATTGTAGTTCCAACGCGTGACAACAGATGGCGTTTTTTTATTTTTTCATAACAAAGTAATTATACTAATAGTTTAGAAATTATATCCACACTATTATTATAATTTATGCGAAAATATCTCTTTTTGTCCGTTTGTCTGTCTGTTTTGCTTTCACACCAAAACTACTGAACCGATATCGCTGCATTACCAGTGTCAAAACCTTATGCACGCCGATGGGATCGGATAATTTTCTAACGGTTGCGCTTTCTTTTTAATGAATTGCCTTATCTAGATGTACAAGATCTATGTGCATTCGAATTATTAATTTTACGGTCGTGAACTACAAGTAACACAATTGAGCATTTGAAAATTAACTTTAATCTTGATTATTCACCGAAATACACAGCTACCTGATAGTTTAAATTTACCATAAAGGCTTAATAGCTTATTTTATTCTGTTATTCAAATGTAGCTTTGTTTCTTGTTCAATCTAGTCGTCTATCAAAATACAAAATAGTATTATTCTTAAATACTTCGTCAAATGAGTTACTTTTTAACCGACTTCCAAAAAGGATGAGGTAATAATATTATGTTCGTCTTATTATTTTTTTTAAGTTTTAACCAATCGGTCGCATTAATATTTTAAATTTTGGAATCGGGAAACTTGCGCGTATAACCCAGTTCAAAACTTTACAGTATACGGTGTACTCAAATAATTTTACTTCTCTGACTCTTACTAAAAATACTGTAAATTTTTTGTAGATGTCATTGATGTCAACGATGATTTCCGTTTTATGACATCATAAACCGCTGCCATTCACATGTCACGACTTACGACCAAGTCGTGTCACTGAAATTGAATTTAAAACATTAAACACCACTAACTATCTTGTAATGTTCGTAATCAGTAATTAACACAGTGAGAGGTAAATTACAGATAAAAAGGTTAATTATTAAATTTAAATAGCGCTAAGATTTCCCTTAGATACAAATGTAAATAACATAACATAATAATATGTAATTCTTCTGAGTTTCTTATCCACAGACCACAGAGCTTTTGGTCGAATGAAAAATCTCACAACAGCTTTTAGGGAGATTCAGTAACCTCCATTCATTATTTACATTGATAAATTAAAACGAAAAATAAATTAAAAAGGATTAAAAATATCAAAAGGATCACGATTTATTCCACTGGTCCCAGGCCGAGCCGACTGGTCCCATTAATCAGACCCTATGTGGAACGAGTTTATGTAAAGGTGAGCGGACAATGTTAAAGATAATAAATAAACGAGATGCTGTGAGATTTATTTCGGAGAAAAAAGGGAGGTAAGAGCGAGGTCCTGTCCGAGTGTTTACGGCCGGTGTCTCAACCTAATTAATGCCTTTAGCGGTTTCTTTTTACTTAGATTAGATGTATAAATCTTGGAATATACGTTAACGTTACATACGGAATATAATCTCGATCGCGGATTCTTGGAAATATTTTGTTCTCGCGGTCGCATGCGACCGCTTGGAAACGAAAGCGCTAATTGTGCCCACTTACCTAAATCTTGGAATACAATATACATCGTGTAGATGAATGACGTTTTGCTTATATTCATACAACTAAGGAATACTAACCGTTAAAAAGTATTCCACTTTCAAATATTAATCGTTAAACAATTTTTCTCCAGGCAAAAATAAATCCCCTTTTTGAGTTGATTAATATAATTGATATAATTTGGGATCTAAGAAAATAGTTTAACTTATTCTAGACTGTATAGTGTATAGAATTTTTAGTTATACAATTAGTATAATCATAAAACTTATTATTATATTTGCCTCGTAGAGTATAATTGTAGAGTTGCAATTCACATCAAAATTCAAAATGTAAGTAGCTCAGTAGAGCTTTAGTGTATGGTAATACTACTACTTATAAATCTACTACAACTCTACTGCGTATAATATATTACTTTCAACACAATTTAGGTAACCTAAAATAGTTGTTGATTAAATAAATAGTTTAAACCTATTCGACTGCTAAGGGACTCTATTAAAATAATTTAAACAAAAAGAAACAAATCATCAAAAAATCGAAATACCTATTCAAGCACCTTTCTCTTTATTTTTAAAATTTTGTGTTCATTATTATTATTTTAACCGACAAGTATGATCCAATATACAAACGCAAAATAATGAATTTTCATGAGACAGGTATAGCTATCTCTACCAGACTTTCCAAGTACAAAGCCGAAAAGAATAATGGAACCCAGCTGACGGGAGGTGCTTAGCCCCGTTGTCATGGCAACCGAAGGGTGGCCAACCTGCTCGGTGCTCCGCTACATTATTAAACCACCGATACAAAAAGCGTTATCTCGTCCATAAATCAAATGGATTTGAACTCTGTTGTTATAAACATAAAGTCCTGTTTTAATTGTCAACCGGCGTAATATAGGATTTTCGAGTCTGCACCTAATTGGGACACGTATCCCGTACTTTGGGATCCATCTTTAATTTTTAAAACGTACCTTTATCTCTTTCGCACGTATTCTGTTTCACTCTAGAGCGATTGTATAACAATTTTGGTATTGTTTACCAATTTCCGTGTTTTTTGTGCCTGGTTAAGTGAGCATAAACTGTAAATGTTGTAATAGTAATAAAAACTGTAGTAAAACAAATTTATTAGTCGTAAAATTTGGTAACAATCTCGCGATGATAATCATATGATTTGTTTCCATAATAAGGTTAACTGGAATTTTAATAAACTATTACACACATTCCTTATTTATTAGAATTGCAATTTTCGAATAATTTTGAAATGTGTTATAATTTAATTACCTATAATAATTTTGTTGTTAACGTCTTTTTTCCAACGACATTAATAATTTACGGTTGATATCCTTTATGTTTCATTTTTAGTTTTTACTTTATTGATACTAAGTATAGGTAGTCTGTACCCATATCAAATCTCACAATGATAATAAATAATATTATTAAACATTATTTACAAATTGGTAGGTATTCAAAAATTATTATAGCACTAGATTTTAGCTTGTAAGCACATAATACCATACAGTAGGTAGGTACTTACTTAAATTGAGAACTAAAAAATAACTCATATTATGTAAGGAGGGCAGATAAATAAATCATTAAAATGTGTAAATAATGATTTTTAATATATGCCTGACCATAATAATTGATTTTGCGAAAAAAGCTTACCTCTAGGTAAGGACAACGGATAAAAAACCCCGCATATATTTCTCAGGTAGGTCGGCATTCCAGCCGCGGCGTACTATCACACGAAGGAACCTATTTATCTTGCCTTATTTATTATCTGACTCGAAAACCAGTCTGACTCGATCGCGCGCCATATGCAATTGTATTAAGCCACCATGCTTACAAAGTATTCTGTAGGTAGTATTTTAATATTCAGAACGAATCCTGATTACTAATGTTTTATTAATAAAAAAAGCGCTACTCAATTTGCAAAGATGAATTAGAAATCTTCATTTTTTGGGTTTTTTAAAACCTGCCAACAAAGGGTTAAAACTTTCACGGTTTCTTAGAAAACCTGTTGTACAATGAGAGAAACACCTTAAAAAGTATTAGAAAGTTGCGCAACCCTTATTCCGCCTGCATTGTATCGCTCCCATTGTGTTTTGACCGGCTATTGAGTCATTCGTCTTCAACCCTATCCGTTATTTTTACTAAATTCGTAACGGTTCGTTACTCGTGTTTCATTGCTCCGAACAGAAAACCGCATTCACGATCGTCCGATCGGTCTCAGTAGCCGAACATTATAAAATTAACTTTACAGCCCCAATAAAAATTTAATGATCTATTTAAATCTGGAACGGCATAAAAGTTAATTTAGGAGCCTGCCTTTGAAATGCGAATCTAAGTGCGAGGACTGGAAGATATACGAATGCAATAAATCGATCGCGCACTACTTAGGATGCGCATTTGCATCCTTTTATTGTAATCTTAATGGGTTTTAAAGGTTATTTTCTCTTTTCCAGGTCCAAACGGATGCCCGAGGCGGCGGGGGCGGCAGACGTACACGAGATTCCAGACGTTGGAGCTGGAGAAGGAGTTCCACTTCAACCACTACCTGACGCGCCGGCGTAGGATAGAGATAGCGCACGCGCTCTGTCTCACGGAGCGGCAGATCAAAATATGGTTCCAGAACCGACGCATGAAGCTGAAGAAGGAACTCCGCGCGGTAAAGGAGATAAACGAGCAGGCGCGCCGGGAGCGCGAGGAGCAGGACCGGATGAAGCAGCAGCAGCAGGAGAAGCAGGCGAAGCTGGAGAGCCAGCACCACGGGCACCACGTGACCCACCACCACGACCCCATGAAGATGCCCATAGACAAGGGCGGTGATCTCCTCAAAGTGAACAAGGTGCCGACGTAAGGCGCCCACGAAACCTGACTGACATTGTATCATATAGTGTGAATACAAGGAGTGTTGCGTCCGGGGGGACCGTGGGCTGTAGTCGTCTCGTATCCGATAGTTTTATATTTTGCGGTTCAGGAGCCTCGTTGTTGAGGCGAGTGAGTAGTGACGTTTATTTTGAAGTTCCTCTGTGCGAACTTGCCTCGTGCGTCGCGTCGCGCGGTGGTCGGGTCGGTGAAGTGCTTTAAGCATTTATTTTGTTGCCATAACCACACTTTATTGCAATAATATTTTACTAAAAATTTACAAACGCTAAAAGTTAGCATCGATCTAAGATTTACGAGTCCGATCGTCGGTATTGTTAGTTAAGATTTTGAATCTGTGAATCTCATAGTATTTATTGCTACCGATTATTTGTAACGCATTATGTTATATTTTTTTATTGATAGATATTATATTATGTACATTATGATGTATATTTTATTATTTGTCCACTTTTATTGGACCGGTTACGTTATCTGGGTCACATTTTTATGATTGTAAAATTTGTTGTATTGAGGTTTCGAGAGTTATTTTTATATTATTTCCATTTTGTGATCGCTTCGGTGGTTGTGCATGAAAACTGTTACTCGTCTCATTTCAGTATCGTAGATTCATCATCATCATCTCCATCGAACAGTCGAGCGCGACGTATTTAAGTGTAACAAAATACGTATTAAAGTACAATCACTTTTAGATATTGTGTTTTCTAATCATTCTTATAAATATAAAGTATTTTTGAAGAATGTCCAGTCGATCCATTCGAATATGATGTCCATGTATCCGAAATCATCTAATGTTCAAAATTATATACGTAACGATGATACATATAATACATAGTAATGCAAAATTAAATTTACATATTTAATTTTAAAGTTGGTTAGCGTAAGTGTAATATATAAATAGATAATATTATAGGACTTTGTATGGAGTATTATTAAGTAAAACGTAACTACCGTCGTAGGCTACTTCGATTCGTTTGCCTGTCGTTCTTATAACTACTAAACAGTAAAATAAAGCAAAAATAACAAAAAATATAAGCAATAATAATTAAAGTATATCATCGTATTCTCCTGACACAAAACTCGCTTCTAAACCACTTTGTGCCAAATATTTTAGGAAATTTTAGTATCGTATTGGAAATATAAGGGTTTATTTTCTACAACGAAAAACGCAACCTATTTATTTTTAGTTATTAGAGACAGTACTAAAAATTAGAAATTTAAATTTTAGTGTTGATAGTCACCTTTATACGTAAATTTATGTCAGGGTAGATTTAAAGGTTTTAATGGAAGTGTATAAATGCTTAATTTTGATAAATATCATCGAAAGGATATCTGTCCAAAGCTGCTCTTATGAATCCTCGTTCTTAGCAGTGTCCTAATGTTGTGGTATCAATGTCCTCTAGATATAAGCGTTGTTTTTATTACCATTGTATTATTTGTTAGACTGAACTTAGAAAAACTTGAGGTGTAATTGTATGGTTATTTGGTTTTTAAAATTTTGATTCAAATATTGTTAAATAGTGATTCCATAGTATTTACTGGGGTAACTACAAAATATGTTTTTACAGAATGAAAAAACAACATTTTGTTCAGATTAAAACCTATTTTTTTTAAATAATTTACATACATACAGAGGACATTTTTTGTAATAATTCAATAATATTATAAAAACACTGCTTGTAGAAATTTTGGTGAACCAAGATAATGGTTGTCGAAATTAGACGATGTTTCTATGTCGAATTAAAATCGAACAAATTTGTACTTAACGTCGGTATAGATATACCTAGGCTTTTAAAATATAATGCATAGATTAATATCATTAATGTGAATAAATTTAATCGTTAGATCAGGAACGAAACGCGCTTAAATTATGTTTAAAATGATCAAATTGAGATTATTATTGTAGCGGTTGACTGTACTTTTGTTTGATTTTCTTAAATTTTCCTGTTGTCTTTGTTTTTCATATGTTATTTTTGTTTAAGTGGGCCCGTGCAAAATCGTAATTCGTTTAATTCTTAGGTATAGGAGCAAGTTATCATTTCCAACAATAGGTGAAGCGCGTGTGTTGTATGATTTATGTCAGGTTCTCCTTATTGTTTCTCCGTCGTAAATAACTGTAGATAATTCACGAGAAACAATGAGCAATTTGCTAAATACATTACGTACGACCTCCATCCGTAATGCTGTCTTGCCATATACTAGTGTTTCTTAGGCAGTAGATTAATACCTGACCGATTTCGCGGTGTTATAATAGGTGCGTTAGTACTGGACAGTGGACGTAGATGCAATCAAATATCTTCGAACTTTGATTGTTCAGAGGAATTAAAACTGGCTTGTTAAAGAAAAGTAACAATTGCATCATCCGGCGTACACGCATCTTAACTCTTTAAACTTGCGTTTCATTTCTTCATTCAGAATTCCGTATTATTTTCGATATTACATTAACATAGTTAATTTTATTACAAATAACAAGACTTCCGTACTACTAGGTTATATCTAATTAATGGTTCAATTTATCTTAAATGTAGCTATGTATGTACCTATATCTATATTTTTGAGAATAGCATTAAAGTCTTTAAATAAGTGTCTGTACATAGTTGTGAACGTTTACGTGGCGAATTATATTTTGTTTATATTTCTGTTTTATGTTATGTATTTATGATATATTTCGTATGTCGTTTCGTTCGATCACAAAAGCACTTGTTTCTTTGTTTATTTGAAAATTTTACATGCGAAGTTTATAGCTAGAGCAACTTGACTTGCGTTTTTTGTTTACGAAATCCAACTTTTGTGGTCAAAGGAAAACATACAAAATAAAGTGACTGTGTCGTGTTTTAAGCAAAATAGTTGGGTGATTGTATATGTACCCGCATTCAATATTGTAATATTAATTTGGACAATTCAAGAGAATAAAGAGTTAATAAAAGTATGGCTAATTATTTTGTAGTTTGGTTAAATGTATCTTTCATTCGAACCCTATCCTGTGTCCATTTATATGGCAAGAATCAACATTCCTTCTACATTAGTTATTTAAGTTAAATATAACATTTTATTTATTTATGAGTAATTCTTGTGCAAGAATTATATTTACCTTACTTAGTAACGACAAATCGCTGGTAAAGCACGTACTATAACTTTACTGTTCTGCGGAAAATGTACTTTCTGTTTAATAAGTAATATTCATATAATGATATCCAAAGAATTATGATCTGTACATACTACCTTTGTGGGTGTAAAACATATTATTCTATGTAATGATTTTCTAATGAATCAAATGAATAAACTTTAAAGTAAAACAATCTACACCAATATAATTCTTGAAACGTGTAGGGCTTAGGTACATAGGTAGCGAAAGCTATGTAAGACATAATATTATATTAAAAGAAAACTAGAACGCTAAACTAATAATAATAATTGTCAATATTTCTAGTACTTACCTCAGTCTGTAGGCGACTTGCTCTGTCGTGAGCTGCAACCTACTCTCAGACGTACCTATTGGGCAAAACAATTTAATTACTATTTCAGCATTTAAATAGTGCTGATAACACATTAGCTTATTTAGCTATAGACTAGCAATTGCAGGTAAATAAAATATGTTTTCGTAGATGATATCGATAAATCAAAAATTTAACTTTTTACTTACTCAGACGTTCAGCGTATAACTTTCGGGGTGTCATGTAACTTTTTTAGTGTGCCAAACAAACACAAACAGAGTACAGATCCTGTACCATCGAAGAAAGTGATTCACAGACAGATGACCCACCTACGGCATTTGCTCGGGTTATATAACTATTGATTGTGAACAGCTGTCTTTAACATAATGCAACCAAATTACGGAGGTCTGTCATATGCCCATGAACAAATTTAGGTACCATCTGGGTACCTACAGCTACATAATACATATTCGTTTTGTAAATATAATATTAGTCAGTGAACCAGAATGTTAGTATTAGGGAAACATTCCTATCGTCTACAAATAAAAAGATAGAGCTTTAAAGCCGCTCTTCACTTTGGACGATGAGGAATACCATGATTGAAATGTTGTTTATATAATCATGGGCAAGAAGAAATTTTGATCCAGCTGCTGAGAACTTAGCTTTTGACTCTGAAGTCAGAGGCTGATAAATATTATTTCCAAGTTTGGAGCACTTTGCTACTTGCAACCTGGGTACTTAATTGTCTAGGTTCTGACAAGAAAGAGGATCCACGCTGCGGAAGGGCAATGGGCATGTGAAAGGTCGATCTTGCGTCTGATCTCCTGCCAGTCGTGCCAATATTTAATCGTCCCGATGGGTTATGACTTATGAGGGTTCTTGTGTACTACGCACACACTTAGGCACTATAAATTCGCTCATGATTAGCTGGTCTGCTTTCAATGAAACCGGTCACGGTCACCGAAACCGATGTAGAGACATTGTTAACTCGTAACAACCGCGTCGTAGCGAGCGTGTATTCCACGCTCGTTTTCGTAGCACTGCTACGAAAATAATGTTACACAATACACAATGCAATTAGTACATTATTATTATGCGATCTAAGAATTAATTTAAAGTCAGATTACAGACCTATACCTACATTATGTGTCTGGTTTACGTCAAGTCAATGTTAGTCGTGATAATATTCTGTCGACTGTAGGCTACTTGGTTTGACATAACCCGACCAAATGTCCTATATCTGCTTATGAATCAATTTATCTTAAAGTATTAGGCATTCTTTAATGACACATAATTTATTTTTAAAATGCAATTTTTCTGATACGGTATGATTTAAATCGCACCTACAACGTAATTAAAATAAAAAGAATAGTTTTGTGACCGTTGTTATGAAACTATTATATTCTATTCTACTTATTACACAAAATAGCAACTTTATTGTACATACGTAGTTATATAACAGAATGATTAAAGATTTCCTGATTTAAATGTCTTGTTTATTTTTTGTAACGGAAGCATGACACAAAAACAATTTTATGATTTAAAAGACTAATGACATAATTAAATCTCTGTTTTATGGCCATAAACGAATTATAAAATTGCTATAAAAATTAATAATAAACAAATCATCGTCATAAATGAACATAAAAACAAGCAATAGAATAAATAACTAAATATATAAATTATTTATGCTACGTAGCCATAAAATTTCGTCATGTGGAAATGGTGGTGATAATTTTTGGCTATTATACTGAGGTCTTAGAAAAGAACTTAATTAATAATTAGTACCTAATGTTTTGAAAGCAGTCTTAAATTACTTTAATTAAAAAAGTACAATGTACCTCCTAGCCTAAAAATTCTGTACAATAGCCTGAAAGTTTAAAAATTAGTACATATTTAAGTGTCTGGTCAGGCGCTACGTATTTAGAAAATTAGATATTTTGAAGGTGCAGCGCACGATCAGTATATTATAGACTTATTAAAAAGCCAATTAATAAATTACCTATCAGATTAACTAAGGACTGAAAAAGTAATTTTTGGTACTGTAACTAATCTGTAAACATTTTAAAATAGTTACATACATATTATTAATATAACAATTACTTTTTCCTTCTAGTAGCTATATTAGCTACAAAATAAATTATTTCTTGACTGAACAATGAACACACGAATAACTGCGTCTCCAATTCATAAATTTAATGTCACATTATTTTTCCGTACGAAAGGGCAACAAATCAGAAACACAATCAAAATTATTTTCGAGTCACAATAATTTTGAGCTCCCCAACGTACACGTTTTTGTGACCACTTACAAGATGCTATTTAAAAACAATAAAACCGACCGTTACTAAAGTTCACACTGTCGGCAGCTCATCCTACGACCATATTTTATAAAAGAGCCGAAAAAACCCATCGCCCTATTAGTTTAATGCCCCTAAATACCAATAACGTTTGTCGGGTCCCCGCCAAAAACAAACCATGAGTTATATCCATAATGTAATGTATTCTGCCATTCCGCCATTTTCCATTCTCTACAGACATCGAGCTGTCAAATAAATTCCCGACCCACGGAATTCACAATAGGTGGGATCGTTTCGCTTTAAACTCAGAATCCTGTGCCAGCGCTCGTCCTTTTTTAAGCTCCGAACATTGAAAATGACAATCGTCGTTCAGTCGATTTTGATCCTTCCGGAATTTTGGTACCGACCTTTCGCCTTTTTTGCTTTATAGTTTTTGTTAACATTTTTTTCGAGTACCCCTATCTTTGACATTACCTTTACGATGGCTGATATCTCATGGTGCTATCGCAACAAATTATAACGACACTTTAAAATAACCTTAAGCTTCCTTCTATAGCTAAAACAAATACATTATAATAACTTTCAATAAATCGTAGTACTGTACCTTCTACGTAGAGTTCCTTACTGATAAAGGGTCACAAGAACAATAAAACTGACGCAAGAGTATTTACAAAACCATTTTTTAATCAATTTTTATTTAATTAAGTATACCTACATTATGAAGTTTAATTGACGCTTATTGTTAAAATTATTAAAGCAACGCGCAAAGTGACAAATACTCTTGGCAAAGTAAATTGGAAAATACATAATGTTAAAAGATCATAAAATTTTCTATCATTCATTATTTAAACACATAAAATCAGATTCAGCTTAAAACTCAAGAACTATACTTAGCGTCAAATAAAGAGAACAAGTCGAACAATAAATAAAGTCTGACATCGTTCGTGACCTACGTAGGTACAAATAAATCTCAGTTATTAGGGTACATAAAATATTTTTTTATTTCCAATAAAAATTAGCATTTTCACAGAAGCATAAAATATATTAAATAGTGAAGTGCAATGAAATGAACAATGTAAGCTGAACGTAATATTTCATCGCTCACGGACTATGGCGAACGTGTTTCTTTTCTAACAATGAAACGGCTATATTTTTTCCCTTTACTCATTGCAAGTAAAAGTTGGTTTAAAGCCAATTTACTGCCCTTACGGCTAAGTAAAGGGTACATAGCTATAGTTTTAACTTCCCCCCCCCCCCCCCCCCAAGTTCAAGGCCGGTCTAAAAAGCGTATTCATCTAACAGTTTTGACTCACAAGTCACAGTACAAGGAACCAATAACCTTCACTTCAGTCGTAAAAAGTAAACGCAAATAATTTCTTGTTTTGTAGCTATTTAACACAAAAATTACCACACTTTTACTTATTTCTAAATCTCCTCACTCTTTACTATTTAATCTACTATTAATATAATATTGTCTGCCTATATTCATATTAGGAGAAGTCAAATGGGTCATCTAATTTTTATAGACCCCCGTTAACGGCTCGTGGACCCCCATTTTTTTCCACGCAAGCGTAGACCCCTATCGGGCTCCCGTGGACCCCATGGGGTCCACCTGGACTGGACTACACTTTGGGAATCAATGATCTAATCTACTAACATTCCTCTAGTAACTTTTAAGCTATGGCATAGCTTTTACCACGTGCTTTGATTGTGGCGACCGAATCAAGAAATTCCGTATCGAAAAAAACCTTACCCTCTGCGTGCGTGCGACTAGACGTATGCGAATTATAATTGCATAAGTTGATAAAAAATGCAATGCAATTATAGCTCAACCACGGCCACAGCACAGTTCCCGAGTGCCCCACGTATTTTTTTAAACACTTTTTGAAAATGCCTATCTGCACGAAACAATAAATAAACATTACGAGAAGTTCTAAATAATACTTAGCTATTTCGTTTCTTTAGGAGCGTCCTATTGTAATGAAAAGTAGGATTGTCCTACCTGTATTTTCTTAAATTCCACGTATTATGTGACTGGGATGTATGCACATCTATTAGAACTTATCGATCTTTTCAGGACAACCTACGGAATCCTTAACAATTAGCGAGGCAGACAGCGCTGAAAACCTCCCCTGTGCATCATTAAGCTGCAACAGTTCCGGGCCAATTTTACGGTCTAACGCTTTCTGATTCCTGCACCGACTATTCCCGATTCTAGCTGTGTATTTTCGGATAAAATTAAAGGATATCATTTGAAATTATAGACGAATTCGAAAGAGATTTTCACCATAGAGTATATACTTAAGTTTAATGTTATGTAAGTATTATAGGAACATATAAATAAAATGAATTTTCAATTTTATTACGAAACGAAAACTGCTGAACCGATTTGACTAATTTTAGTTTTGAAATATTCGTGAAAGTTCAGGGCATGATTATGTAAGGAGGAAAGAAGTACATTTGCACAGTGCACTATTGCAATGTACATACTTTCTTGAAACTATAAATAGAACTAATCATTGAATTGCTTCAGAGCATATAAACTATAAGGCTAATGTATAATATTATCATTATTATGCTTAAGTACTAATTAAGAAATTATATAAAGCTGTTGAGAACAATAAAATATTAAGTAATTTATCACACAATAAAAATTACTAATTTTACATATTCTTACATTAATATTATGTTGATTTAATGCATTTAATGCCATTTAGTTATATTTTAAGCAACGCCTGATATTATTTTATGGCATTTTTATTGGATAACGTAATTAACATAAAAATTTAGTGCTTTACCTTTGAGTATTATCTTTTGTTTCATAACTAAATAATGCGTAGTTCACATTGGGCTAGTGATTAAGTTCAGTGGCAAGTAACAGTAAAATATATAATACTTTGATTATATACTACACATATAATAGTAGGTATAGTTGTAGATACATGTCTTGCATAGCTACACTGGCCAATAATCCAAAGTTTTTTTTTTATTTGTTTATTTTAAGTCGCATTTTAACAGCTAAGGTCATTAGCGAAAGTTTGCAACGCGTTAAAGTAATGTAATGACAATATTCAAGGAGCGAGAATTTTAGCTCCAAAATTACACTGCACCGATGTAAACTATGTTGCTGCTACACTTTTTCGTCTAGTATTCTATTGCCATGATGTGAGCTGGGCTTAAAAGCTAGATAGGGTATGGTGGCGGCCATCAGTAGCGAGATTCTTACCTTCAAAAATACACTGTACCATTTTTAACTAGCTGCTAGCAGCTAGTTGAATTGAAAAAGCAAGTCTAGACTTTTTAGACTAATCTAGTATTTTTACTAGCATGATGTGAGATCAGCTTAAGAGCTGGATCTGCTATGATGACGGCAATCAGTAGCGAGAATTTTATCTCCAAAAACTGTACCATTGTAAACTAGCTCCTACACTTTTTAGACTAGTCTAGTAATTTTACTAGCATGATGTTAGCTGGGCTTAAGGGCTAGATCGGGTATTAGTAACGGCAATCAGTAGCGAGAATAGGCTTGATGACTAATTTATCTTATGGGTAATTGAAAGACCCTTCAAAAATAGAGACATCGCTGAAAGAATGACTCTCATAGCTTAAAAATTCACCAAGATATGAACAATTCAAACATCTCATAAAATAGACCTGCCCGAAACGCTCCATACAAAGTGCTACGAAAGATTGACGTCAGTCTTTCGTAGTTTGTACGGATCCGGAGAGAACTTTGTTCGATAGGTATATTAAATATTGCGCTTATGAAAGTGGTTTCATACCAAAAGTTGATTTTAATTGCATAAGTTATCGAGTGGTATACAAATATTAAGAAATTTAATTGAAAAAAAATTCGACTTGATTATCCAACTTTGAAGGCGCCTAACAAAAAAAAATATAAATGCTATCAAGCTGAAATTTTGGTAACGCTTATTTTTTACCGTGCTTTCTTTATTTTATTAACAAAATTCGCTAATCTTTGACCTTGTCATCATCCCTATTATTTTAGCTCCAAATACTGTACCATTGGGAACTTGCTGCTAGACTTTGTAGACTAGTCTAGTATTTTTACTAGCATAATGTGAGCTGGGCTTAAGAACTGGATCGGCTATGATGACGGCAATCAGTAGCAAGAATTTTAGCTCCAAATGCTGTGCCATTGTAAACTATCTCCTAGACTTTTCAGACTAGTCTAGTATTTTTACTAGCATGATGTGATTGATTGGCTTAAAAGCTAGATCGGGTATAGTAACGGCAAGCAGTATCGATAATTTTAGCTCCAAATACTGTACCATAAACCATTGTAAGCTAGCTGCTAGACTATTTAGACTAATCTAGTATTTTACTAGCATTATGTGAGCTTGGCTTAAGAGCTAGATCGGGTATGGCGACGGCGATCCGCAGTCAAGCCATCCGGATACGACAAACTCCTTTTATTTTATTTCGGTTTGTTTCTATTCAATCGACGGAATTGTTTCCAGTCCAAAGTTTTGATCTGATTATTATCCGTATCCATGGCTGGGGAAGGTGAAATGCGAGTTTGCATTTCCATTTAAATGTTTTGTTTGTTCAATTATTGTTAATGGGATGAAATCTTTTGAAAAATATAATTTGAGATGGAAAAGACGTACTACATGACTTTGAATTATAATATTATTTATATGCAATATTCTTTAGCCTGACTTATTTAAGCTAGCCACTAACCGAACCAACCTGGACCTAACAATAAAAAACTGATACTTCGGGAAAAAATAGTTCAGACAGCTTTACAATTTGTCAATTACATTTTTATCCAGTAACAAAACTAAGTGTTACTAAGTCATTAGGTTGTGTATGAGTCCCAAGTATTGAGTTTACTGTGAAAGTAGTAGCGCTGGGAGAGTAACATTTTTAACTTTTGTATGAAAAAAATTAATGACACCAAGTTAGCCTCGAATTAGCTTGGGGCTCTTAATAGAGCGAGACAGTATTTCAGTCCGGACCAACGCCTACAACTCTACAAGGCGCAGGCTCGGCCTCATAATATGGAATACTGTTCTCGGCTCTGGGCAGGGGCGCCAAAATACCAACTACTCCCTCTGGATCGTATCCAACGAAGGGCCGCTCGAATTGTTGACTGCCATAGTGTTTCAAACAGGCTTTGGACTCCTTGATATTACGCCGAGATGTAGCTTCACTCTGCATCCTCTATCTGTTGTATCACGGGGAGTACTCTGAGGAATTGTTCGGAATCATACCTCCTGCAACTTTTCGCCATCGTTCCACGCGAAAAATATACCATCCTCATCACCTTGATGAGTGGCAGTCTTCCACCGTGCATTTTTCGCGTAACTTTCTGCCGCGCACTGTAAAAATCTGTAATTAACTGTCACCAGTAGTATTTCCAGACCAATACGACCTGCAAAGTTTCAACAAGAGAGCGTATTCCGTCTTAAAAGGCCGGCAACGCATCTGCAGCTCTTCTGATGTTACGAGTGACCATGGGCGATGGTAGTTGCTTTCCATCAGGTGACTCGTTTGCTCGTTTGAACCCTTATTTTATAAAAAAAAAAGCTCGAGCGCTTACCCATACAAATCACGAAAATTTTTGGCCTTTAAACGCTGTTACTTTCACAGTGAACTCTATATACTTAAGGGACACAATATAAACACCCTAAGGTATTCTGCCGTCCTAAGCATAAACAACGCAATCGTCATTTTTTACGAAATTGAGTTATTAGTATATTCGGAATCGTTGAAACGAGATCTACCAGGATCAATCACTCGTTTTTAAGTATCTTCTATAGTTTTCATTTTATTGTTAGTCATAAACAGCGTATGTGATATTTTCCAAACTTATTACTAGTAATATACGTCATAAGCAAACATGCGTTTTTTATGACTATTTTACTTAGAATTTCGACGTATGAAATACTAAGCATAATCAACGCATGTGTGACAGTTGCGTTGTTTATGTCTAGGAAACGCACAATTATTGTGATGCTTATGTTTATTGTTTAGCAAAGATAAGGGAATTACTTACATTTAAGTTGCACATACAGTTCGACAAGGCTTTAACGGCCGTTCCCAATATTTGATCTATCTCTGGTTTTGCCCTACTAGAGATAGGAATAGCTCTCATCAGACATTAGAGACATATATTTTATATCAATTGCGATCGGTCGTATGTCAAACCAGAGAAAATTGAATATTGGGAACGGCCATTAAAGGGCCCATTCACGGCAGTCCGCCGTGCAGGACTGCAAATGGAACTAACGCTGCTATCATACAAAAACGTCATTTTTGACAGTTCTCCTTTACCAGCAGCGCCCATTGACATCATTGACATATTCTTTTAAAGCCTTGTTGAACTGTACGTTCAATATGACTAGCAAAGAATGATAAGATCAGCTCACATGCATTTTTTTTTTGTTACCGAACAAAAAAGAAAACAACTTTAAATAGATGCATAGCAATCCATGAACCGGTACATTTTTGCTTAATTTATTTTGTACTTAGTTTATCACAATCATTTTCATGGCAATTCTTAACTTAATAAAAGTTATACTAAAATATGACTAAAATAATAATTGAGATCAGGTTTTCTTTGAGTAATAATATTATATTTTATTTATTTTTTTGGTACAACTTTTTTTTTGTCATATTTTAGTACAACTTTTATTACGTTAAGAATTTCCATGAAAATAATTGTGATAAAGTAACAAGTACAACTAATAAATTAACCCTTAATCAGGCATAGTACGATTTATCGACCACCTAGGTAATTGGAGTTTTATAGTGATCTTTGTCTTTTTTTAAATTCATAAAACCTTTTTTGATTACCAATATTTGTATCTTTCGTATGAAGCTAAAATTTTTTTACTTAACAATTCATTTTGGAAAAAATCATTATTCTAAGTAAGTGGTAATTATATGCCCTATGCTCGTCTGGCGATAGTATGATATTATGGACACTGTTTCCATTATACAAGAGAATATGATTTTGAAATAAAAATATAATTGTAGATAATTAGGTTTATTTTTAACAAAAATAACATTCTTCTAGTCGATACTACGTGTGGTAATTACACGCTTACAAAACAGTAATCTTAGCCCTTAGGTAAGTATTCAAAATTCTTCAATTCTTGTGAATAGTTCACCACGTCATATTATGACAGAGAAAGAGATCAAAGTTCAAAGTATGCAGTTTCCTAAGTAAAAATAGGGATAATGGAAACAAATTATAAAACGCCAGAGAGCTCCTTAACAAGCATAGGGCATAATACGATCACGTCTTAGTTTTGTCTTAATTTTAATATTTTTTAAGAAACAGTTCTTAGGTGTACATTGTACAGGTAAAAATTAAGACCACACCATATTTAAAAATATTTTTAACTGCACTTAATCAGGCCCCATGTGCACTGGGCACATGGGGCCTGATTAAGAGTTAAGAAATAATGTACCGGTTCATGGATTGCTATGCATCTATCTAAAGTTGTTTTATTTTTTGTACAGTTACAAAAAAAAATGCATGTGAGCTGATCTTATCATTCTTTGCTAGTCATATTGAACGTATGTGCAACTTAAATGTAAGTAAAATTCTCTTATCTTTGCTAAGCATAAGCATCACAATTGTGCATTTCCTAGACATAAACAACGCAACTGTCACACATGCGTTGGTTATGCTTGGTAAATTAACATTATTGCAATCCATGTTTTCTAGTCATAAACAATTTTACGTCTTTAAAAATATTAAAAATAACTAAATATGTAAATATAGCATCGAATATGAAAAGTTAACATTTAAAGGCACCAAACAAACTAAAAATATTTGGAATATTCCTGTTACAGTAGGGCCTCGGTAATCCGGACTCTCGCTTGTTCAGTGATCGCTGTGATCCGGCCGGCCGGAGCTTTAAACATTGCTTTAAAATATGCTGAAGACTGAAGATAACGAATTTGATAGCCACGAAGTTATGTTTCTCCGTCAACTTACATACCGAGCTTTTGAAATAAAGTGCGAAAATCATAAACAGACGAGTTAATACTCTTTAAGTTAAGTCTGTAATCAGACTTTTTCAAAAAGAATTAACTAATGTTTATGTTAACTTACTGATTTCTTACATGGTTGTAATTATTATGAACATGTACATTTTGTCTTTATGCTATAATTTAAAAATTGGTTAAAGAAACTAGGGTTAAACATGTGTTTTATTAACATTAAAATATATTGCATACTATAATCCGGACGCCTCGATAATTCGGAAAGCGTCTTGTTTTTGCCTCTCCGGATTAACGAGGCTCTACTGTAGTTTCAAAGGGACAATAAAAAAAAGAATAAAAAACTTTAGGCGCGAATTACTCGAAAGTTGCCGCCATGCAGATGCGTTGTTTATGATAAGGACGGCAGTATTATAACTTAATTTTGTTACACCCTGTATTATAATTATTACTCATGTTGTAATTGTTTGTAAAATTATATAAGAAATAGATGTAATTAAGTATACAGTTCAATATAACATTGCACTTTAAAAAAATAGGTTTCAAAACACTTATTGCATAAACGCTCAAGTGCAGTTTAAAAATCGCAAGTTTAAATACTAAAAGCGCCTCTTACCGCTAAGGTAAGCCAAGGGAGGTCATACATGAAAGTATCCATTGAGACTCGAGTATTATGAAGTTTACGACTCTACAATAGAACCACCTTAACAACTCTGTGATTACTTGCTATTAAAGTTTTAGAAATTTCAAAACGTTAAAAGTTATAGGTAGTTTTGAGTAAAATATTTTAAGAACTGACTCTAACAAGAAAATAGAAACGTATATTGGGGTAAGTGGGTTTTTTTCAGGTCAATAAAATTATTTTTCTGTCTTCCTAATTAATGTTAATTTAAAATTGCTTACCTAGGTATTGTACGTAAGTATCATTTACCATGAGTAGATACTCGTAGTAGATACTCATTCAAAACATACTATTATTACGGTCTAGTTATCTTTAGTAATGTAGATAAACAGCCAATACCTATAATAAAATAGAATTTATAAAAATATATCAGCCTTATCGCATTTGGGAAATTCACAAACGAGAGTATGTTCGAGAATTTCGAAGGAGAATTTTCCAAAGTGTGCACATAATGAACGAAATACTACAATGAAGACAATTAAAACATGCTCAGCGTAATAAAAGGATAGTATTTTAAATAAGAAAATTAATTGTAAAAACATTATTTTTAGTTAAAAGAAAGTTTCAATAAAAAACACGGATTCGATTGATTCCAATAACTTTTTGTAAAGCTTCCAAAATAGTCACGTCATAACGGGTATTTAGTTTAAAATATCTTAAGCAAGTTTCATAAATCATAATAATAGTAGAGGAGGGGAGGGTGCTATTTATGTAGTCACTCGAGCGTCATGGAGACCTAGTAGGTTTTGTACATAATAGGTAAAGCTGATAAAAAAATAATAAGAGCGTTTTTTTTTATTTTAGGTTCTGAAGAAACTGCAGCCATTTTAAAGTTTTGAAAAAGAAAATATATTCACAAAATTGCTTATTTAGGTAAATTATAAATATATATTTTAGACAACAAGGACTAAATCATTTAGTTTAGAGCAAAATAAAATATCTGCGAAGCTTACTTAAGAAAATATGAAGCTTTATTTTTTTATATTTTAAAATGTCCCTACAAGCTTACCTAACCTTTGAATCGTCAGTGCTTTACATGGAAGCTTCTTTGGGGTATACTAAACATCCCCTATCTTAATCTGACAGATCCGATGACATTTCAATATTCAAAAAAAATTTTTTTTTACCCACTACGTGAGAAATCTGATTTCTATACCATGATAACTAGACACATGTCGGAAGCCTATGTATTAGGCAAGCTTAATCTGATACGCTCGAGCTACTCCCGAAATCCCCTCTTCCCCTCCCCAACTATAATAAGGATTATGTAATGGTAGTGATATTAATTTAGAGTTACTTAAAACTCTCTGTGACAACTGAAATTTGCAGATTACATAATTTACATTAAAAGAGCTACCAAGGACAAAAATATCTAAAAACGTCTCTGAAAGACTGTACCATAATATAATATTTAGCGATCGCTTACGTAAAGGTGCAGGTAGGGAGTAGGGAAAGTATTGTACAAAGGTCTTGTAGCATTATCGATTGGACCGCGCGGAGTTCAGGAGATCATGGCTCTGTTTATATATTTGTATACGTTTGTAATGTTGTATATTACTTACTACGGTATTTTATAAATTAACAACTAACTTTTGTGTAGATAATTTGAGTTTGTACTAAGGCAGGCAAGATGCAGTTGCACGAATGAACCGTTATTAATCTATTACAGATGAACATAATATTCTGGCAAGTGTAACCTTTCACTCAGATGGTTTCTGAAATAACTTTAATTAATGACTGTATAACTGTACTCGGCGAAACATGGCGGTAGCGGTAATTGATTCCCTGTCAAAAACATGTCATTTTCTATATAAACCGCGATTGACAATGAAGTGTCAGATGTTGGC
The DNA here is from genome assembly GCA_963422495.1 of Polyommatus iphigenia. Taxonomy (NCBI): domain Eukaryota; kingdom Metazoa; phylum Arthropoda; class Insecta; order Lepidoptera; family Lycaenidae; genus Polyommatus; species Polyommatus iphigenia. Next base: position 11,410,877 of record OY730179.1, read on the forward strand.
AATCACGGCTTCAAATCAAATGATCAATAATCAAAGAAGTCAATGACCGCTACTGCCATATTTCGTCGAGTACAGTATAGAAAAAATATTAAAATATTACTGTAATACTTAATGTTTAAAGCACTGAAGATTATAACGTAATTTAGATTTCCTTTTAAAAAGATTTCATTCAATAAGCAAATTTAAATCTACAGTCTCTAAAATCTAACATTTCTCTTACAAACATGACGCAAAAAACAAATTAGCTAATACACAAACAACGGGAATCCCTTCTAAAACAATAACAATAAATCAACGACGGTATAATTGGTTGTACGTTATCTTAACGGGAGGAACATCTGCATAGGAAATGGCCGAAGCCCTAACCGGTAGCCCGGCTATGCGACTGCGCGAAAACTTGCTAATAGCCACATTGATTTTGCAGATAGAAGCCAGGTCGGTGAACAAACCCACCCACTACCATTACACCACACTAAAAACCACCCGACAATATAATACAGAACTTTAATCATTGCCGGTTCAGTTGGAATAACTTTCAAATGGTGTAGCGCGAGTCCGCAATGGATAACGTTAAGTTTTTCCGTAGAGTACGGTGGGAGAAGATAAACGTTATATTCTTTGGATTGGTAACGGCACGTAGTTGAACTGTACGTAGTTACGTACCCATAGGATATTGCTATACTGTGCCCATAGCAACTAAAGATCGTTTCATTTTATAATACAAGTACCTATAGAGGTGTGAACGTAGTACATACCTTCTAAATTACCTTATAATATAATTTGGTGCGTATTCCTTTAATCCTGTACCTTATAGATATTTTTTTTTCTTATGGAAAGAAATGTATTAATTTTAACAAAAACCTTGGTAGTTTTATTGTAAAAAATAATAAAGACTATTACTAAAACTATTTAAATTGGAAAATGACATAACCCAATAAACCCAAATCCTAAAATTCAACACTGAAATCCTAAGATATTTTTATATCGGACCGACGAAACGAATTTTATATAAATTGAACGGAATAGCGACGTTATCTTTATCGTCCCATAATCGAAAGAGAATCATAACAATATCGTACTCGTAGATGATAATGAATCGAGAGGCTAAACTGTGGCCGTTCTACTGCCTATTAGCCATCGTCATTTCCATCTTCTGCTTATATATTATTTTAGGGGACTCTCCAAATTCTCAATATATTTCAGATGCTTTAGATGTGAAATTGGGAGTTTACCGTCTGTTTTAACTCATCGTATGAGAAAATCACAGATTGACGTACATTTTTAACTATTGCCTTGATATAAAGTAAAATTATCTAATTTATTATTTAATAGTAGGTAAGTATATTAATTGCTTATGCTAATAGGGTACCTACTTCAGTATTGAAATTCCTTTCTCAGTATGGAGATACCGGCGGACTATTACAGGTTGTTATTGTAAGTCATAAAATTGAGTGAAAATGTATTTAAGCCAATTTGATTAAACTTTTAATTTAATCCTTCGATCGGGAATTCTTGGAAATGCTATTGTATTCTATTGTTGTCGCGATCACCGGTGCTCGTATGGGGCTTGATGGGCTAATCAGTAATCACATCAAAAAGTAGGTAGGTATAGCACCATTGTTCTTCAGCAAAATACGAAATATTCAAAATATAATATTAATAAATAAGTAATAGCATTGAATATTAAATTTAAGCTTGCTACGAAACTACATAAAAGAGCTATTTATTTTATAACAAATTTTCACGGCGATTGTACAAACGAGGGTCCGTTCATCGAACGCGTTCACTTCCAAACGACAAACTCAAATCCAACATGCCATTAAGGAAAAAACTAGCTTAGCACACAAAATATACAGTGCATTTTAAATTAGAAAGTTTGTGACTTACTTCCATCTGACTCGGGCTCTCCGAAAATTTCTCTATACGAAAACGGAAGGTAGTAAGTCGCCCCGTTGGAGCCACCTATACGACATTTGCAAATGAAATGTAAAGCCTTATCTCGCCTGTAGCAAGGTGATTTACAATAATTACAAAGATAGCGGTGGATGCCTTTTGTTATAATTTTCAGGCTGGATCCGCGCAAACTCATGAAAATGCAGCCATTTTGTTACGCCTTGTTTTTTGATAAGGGTATTAAAATAATGGCACCTCGGACTGCTTACTCCACTATAGGCGTTCGCTTATTTAATTTGATTATACGTGAGCGGCCATTTTGGATCCTAATTAACGCAAACGAAATTGGACGTGCTAAAATTTTATACAGAACAATACAGAACTGAATTTGTTTTAATAAGCTTATTTATATTGCTTAGGATAATAATGATTAATTCTACTAGATTATTCGTAACCTAAGGCCAGATACTTGTAGCCACAGCGATTCTTTTATTTGGAACCAATCTTTATACACTATACAATATAAATACAACCTTACAGCTTCGATTCATTCTCATTTCATTCATTCGACAGTAAAATATTATTTTCGCCGACTGATAATCGCTAAAGGTTTAAAGGCTTAAGGATAAAATCCAAGTAAAATAAGTTGGCAGTTTTTTTCGAGCTACCATCGAAGTTTTGATGACGATGATATGCAGACTAATTTAAACAAACACCCCGCGTAGAATAAAAGGTAATAAACATTTTTCAATAATAAAACTGATAACGCAGCGGAAAAGAAAAACCTTGCGGAATTTCGCGAAACGAGCCGTAATGCGCCAGGCCATAAGCATAACCCAGAGTTTGCATTATCGCGATATTAATACACACAAAATCTCGCAAAATGTATACGGTTTTAAGGGAAGCTGGGAAAAATTACGCCTATGGCGATACTTCCCTATAGGTGAGGGGTTGAATACAAATTAGCTGGCGGATATTGCGAATGTACGGGATTATGAAAAACCGTACGCCGTATGAATTATGATATTAATTCCGCGTTTATTTATAGAATATAATACGGATATATTTCGTACTGGATTTATTTACTAGTAAGTAGTAATAATATGTAGTACCATGGAGTAATACTGACATAATATTATAATAGTTGTTATAATAATAATATAATAATATATTATTATAATAATATAATATTATACTAGTTACTTTTCATGTTATTTTAAACTCTGTATACAGTAATGACATTAACACACCAATGTTATGGTAGGATAATGAAAGAACTGTTATAAGTTATAACCGTTACCCTTTTGATTACAATTATCTGTGAATAAAATGATGTTGATTCTTGATTCTTAATATAACTACGTCCACCTAGCAGCTAAAACTAGAAATGCGTCTAGTTTTACCCGGTCGGAACTAGGTGTTTGGTTAAATCTAGTTCTAGCCTATTGTTTTTGAATAAAACTGGTTCTAGCTGGTATTGTGCCAGCTAGTACTAGGTTCGGATCTGGCACGATACCAGCTAGACCCAGGCCAAGACTAGAATCGACTAAACCTTACTGGCTGATGCTAGATTTTAACATTGATGCTTGAAGTATTCTACTACTTACTCGTTACTCTATCTCGTTCTCTATGTTTTCCTTTACGTGAATATTTTTTAGTATTTTGACTAGAATTTCAGCTTATATCTACATAAAACATAAAACAGTAACCTTATCAAATTCAGAAATAAACTTTAAAATACAAATTGGCAGTATTCAAAATGAATCCCCTTTGTGACGTCAACACACCGTAACATATTCTATTCAATCGCATGGAAAATCGACGGGATTTCAGCGGCTCGCCCTGCTGACCTTCCGTCTCCCTCACATGCCGTTCTTCCACAGGTGCGAGAAGGACAGACGAAAGAGTTAATGTAATTGAGGGAAATATCAGAATAGTTTCAGTCTAGACAGGCGAAGTTACAAATTACTGTGACAGTGAGCTGCTTAAAATATAGCCTTACGCTTACTTAAATTTACGGTTGTCGGGTTGTTGCGGGTTCGGCGTATGTCCCGGCAACCGCATATCTCACAGTTACCCTCACCCGAGATGCCTCGACAAATTAATTAAACTTCGTATCTTCGTAGGAAATTAAAATAAACGAATCGAAATACGATATTTTTTGATTTATATTTCCAACTATTTTTCATGAACCATGATGAAATTTTTCGGTTAATTTTATTTCTATCCTATCTTCCATGTTCAAATTTTGTTATTTTTTTCCACCTTTGTTTCACACAGTCTCAAAAATGTATTAGAGACAATTAGATAATATTTTATGGAAGCATAATAATATATTTATATTCTATCGACCCAACATTAACATGTACTATCAAAGTGATGGATTCATAGGCTACCTACGTAATTTAGTTAATCAAGCTCATGTCCACACAATATATCGCGGCTTAACTTTGACTTGACATTACCCAACCAAATAGCGTATGTCCTCGGTCCGCCGTCTGCATATGAATCCATTTTTCTCACAATACATTGTACAGTACCAAAAAAGTGTATAAAACATAAAAAAGTTCTTTGTTGTGCAAAATGTAACCCAGTTTTTACGATCATTAGCATCGAGTGAAAATTTATGAGATACGAAGAAATATCTCCGAAAGGAAAAGTTAGCACTTACCATTAGACGGGTTATAAAATCTTCGGTATTGAGATAAAGCCTATAAAAGCAAAATTACTGCCCGCGTAATATAAACACAATGAAACTTAATTCAAAATTATACCCGAGTTGCTCTCCTTTGTCACTATCAGTCTCTACAACCGCAAGTAACCCAGCTACGTGCCAAGTTTGAGTAAATATAAACGTTACCACCATGAGAGAAATTGTTCATAGGGAGATAGAGTATATTTTATGGTGCATGCGTTCTCTATCTACCAATAATGTCTTCATAGGCAGATAGAGGAATTATGGTGGACCAGCTGGTCCAGTAAAAGACGCAGCTGCGTTCTCTTTCTGCCTATCAAAAATTATAATAATAATAAGGTGGACCTACGTAATTGTTTATCAGCCTATCAAGATATTCTTTTAGGCCGATGGAGTTATTATGGTGGACCTTCGTCCTCTATCTGCCTACGAAGAATTTCTTCATAGGGAGATAGCGTAATTATGATAGACCTGCGTTCTCTATCTGCCTATCAATAATTTCTTCATAGGCAGATAGAGTAATAATTATGGTGGACCTATGTTCTTTATCTATCAAGTTATTATTCATAGGCAGCTAGAAAGAGTAATTATGGTGGACCTACGTTCTCTATCTTTCTATCAAGATTTTTTTCATGGGCAGATAGAGTGGTTATGGTGGACGTTGTCTATCTGCCTATCACGAAATTCTTCATAGGCAAATAGTGTAAATATCATGGTGGACATTTATTAAGTTGGATTATGATAGATTAATAACACGTTTTACATACGACGTGTCTCGTGCCAAGCTTGAGAAATAATGAAACATTACTAGTTACCAACATGAGAGAAATTATTCATAGGCACATTGAGTAATTCTGACCTACGTTCTCTATCTGCCTACCAAGAATTTCTTCATAGGCAGATAAGAGTAATTATGGTGGACATGCGTTCTCTATCTGCTCTTGACAAATTCTTCATAGCAGATAGAATAATTATGGTGGACCCACGGTCTCTATTAGCTGGATTACGAGTATGATAGGTTAATAACACGTTCGCGAAAGCCATACCTTTCCCCGGTACTGCAAGTTTCATCCAAATTTATTCAGTGGGTTAGGGTTGATTCAGACCGCAACGTGACGTGTCTAGATGCATTTTTAAATTTATAATATGGATTTGACAGATTTTCAAGACGTCTCACGCAATTGAAGTCTGTCAAATCCATACAAATGTATGCCTCGCCGCGCCTCGCCTCGCCTCGTCGCGTTGCGGTCTGTATTGACCCTTAAGCGTAAGGTGACAAAAAGACGACGATGATGATGGTGATGACATATTATGTATAGTTAAATACATCAGTTCCCCTAAATGCCCCTATATATTAGATATATTACTAAAATATACAAATTACAATAAATCTTTCGTAGCAAGGTAGAGAAGACTATGAAAGTCTTCATGGATAGTCTTTATAAACCTATCTCAGTGAATTTATTGATATCTAACTTTTAAGTATTAAATAGTGATAATAAAGTTTTTTTTATTCATTAATATTAATCCAAGGCCTAAGGCCGATGAAAGCTAGGTTTAATTAAAGAACATTCGAGAAGAGATATTTATTGTTGGGGTTTACGACCGGACACATAATTAAATACGAAAGTACCATGGATTGTGACAAGCGCCGATGTTACTGCCGGATGAGATCATCATTATCAGGCTCTGTTTAGTGATAAGAGAGATTCATTCATAGACATAAGTATGTAGGCTCACATGATAGGCTAGTCTCTAGAGTCTAGAGTCTATAAGCTCTAGACTCTAGACTCTAGAGTCTAGAGCAAGTCAAGCTAGAGCTAGTGAGAGTATAACGTTGGTTTAGTTGTCGCGTAACTAACGTAATGACATCATAAATGACATTTAAATAAAAAATACACTTACTTTTTAATAGGTATAAACAGTATTAGACAGTTAGCATAGATCACACTGACGTAGGTTAAGAATAATAAGAATAAGAAAAGTTTATTTTGCACATCACTGCACATTACAATATTTACAAAGGATGAAAGAACAAGGACAAAAAACAATTAATTTAACATTACCGTTAATTAACGCTAGGTAACGTTGGGCTAGCTTAAGATAAATTGCAGGAGCGTTTCCTTACTTTGGTGGAAGTCCGGTCCCTTTTGAGGTAGACCGGCCAGTCGTGGAGGGAGTCCTGCGTTAGACAGATCCAGGATATCCCTCCGTATACGGCTGAAGGCAAACCGCAGGTGGTTTTAGTGGGTAAGAGTCCCACATACCCCCGGGGTGCTTCAGCTAACTGAGGCACATCCCCAACACAGGGCACCCATATAGGGTTTCCATTGCGCATAAAAAAAAAAAATTGTATTTGCTATCCGCTAGACGCAAGAGAAGTAGATTTCCTCTAGGCTTTCTATTTGTTAATATTGTCATAAATTATTACTTCATATAAGTAGGTAAAACAGGGCTATATCAGCTATAATATTATGCAGATTGTAGATATTATCTACTTATATCTAAATGAAGTAGCAACGTGACGAATTCCTCTAATCACACAGAAACAATTATCGTGTTCCAGCAATAAAAATACAAGTTAACAACTACCAAAAAAGTTTGGACAGCCACTTGACACTGTAATAAGATAATGATTGCGTGAACAAAAGCCATCAGAGGATGCGGTCGAAAACAAATAGACTTCTCCACCTGGGAGCTTTATAGCCTATAAAGTGTCGCGGGAGCCCATAAACGCATTATTGCCTATTAATTTCACACCACATTAGCGAAACATGCAATAAAACTTTAACATTTAGGTGGCAGATTCTAGTTTGGTAAGCGCCATCTATCGGCGCCGGGAGGAAACACAAAAAATGATCACCGTGGCAAGTTTTATGCGGTCGTAAAAGTATGCCATAAAAGGCGAAGGGCCAGCACGCCCTCTGTTAATCGTTCAGAAACCGATATTGCGGCCCGGGATAGATTGAACGAATAACTCGACTTTGTCTATTTATTACCGCCAAGTACTTGTGAGATTCAACGGTTTCAATATTTTACTTGCGGCTTAAGCTAATTTTAAAACATTAGGTACTGTATCTGGGGACACGGCAGTGTCCCCGCCGAGACGAGCCAAGCGAAGCGCAAGGGCACTACCTACCTTTACTCGAAGTGTTTCGCCGATTTTTGTTACCTTTAGAAGCTAATGAAAGATTTTAAAAATACCCATTTAGGATCTTCAAAGATTTCAAAACTCATGGCAAGATATTGTATTATGACAGAAATAAACTTGACAAACTTGACAAAGTGACTCTTAGGGCATCGAGACCGGGTTTTTCCGAAACCCGAAAACCCGGGAAAACCCGGGTTTCGGGGATCATGAAAAAACCCGAGTTTCAAAAATGGAACCCGCGTTTTTCGAGCTTTTCGGGTTTTTCGTTTTTTTGATAATCATTAAAGGCCAGACCTGATAAAAGGTATTTATAACAAGCTAACATACAAATTATTTATTTTTATAACATATTGTATAAGTTTAATTATTTATATTGGTCATAATTAAACAAAATATAATATTTTAAAGGAAAAATTTCGCTTTAAGAGTATTAAAGACTAATTGTCATAAAAATATTCATTATTAATAATTAATAATACATATTTTAAAAATCCTACCAAAACTATTCAATGTAAAAAAGACAAGTCTCTTCAAACAATCTATCCTTTGCAAAAAGTTTTCAAATTTCATAGGAGCCAAGTCTTGTTAAACTTATTTTATAGTTTTCAATCAACATTTAGTGATTGACTACAGTTTTATTTATTATGTGATCAAAGGTTTACAAAATAAAGTGTGGAAAGCTTCAAAGGGTTCTAACTTCTAAGTCTGCTGAAAGTACCGTAGACTTTTGATAATGGGCAAGTCAGCCACTAGGTGACAAAACGTTGAACCCTGTATGGACCGTTGCTGATAAAATACACTCATCAACAAAGTCTTCGGGATATTTGTATTTTTGGAATATCTAAAAACTTGTTAGGAATTTTTGAAGACAGTGTATGGAACAATGATAGTTTATTTTTTAGTATTTAATAAAACATATTATTATTAAAACACTTTTCCGAATTTTATCGTTTCTAAAGCAATCACAGGTATCTGCAGTCATAAAAAATCAATGATAAGTCAACAAATCTTCATTTCGTTTTATAAACTGAAAATTTCATTCGAATGAGATATTTTTACTGCTGATTGTCAAATTAATAGCAATAATTTATACTGATCAATGTTTGGCATACAGTATTTTTACAAAAAAATCATTTTTGTGTCCTGCTGCGGTATGACACCCAGTCTTCTTTGCAATTTAAAGTCATTATTTTCAGTCGTCTAACTTACTAAAAACACTTAAAGGTTTTTGTTTGTCGTTATGCTTTTTGTCATTATTTGTTATATTCACAACATAACAAAAAGCGACAATATTAAGACAATGCAATCAGTAAAACGGTTCCAGGAGACCAACCAGCCCCTAGATTCTAGAAACTGGCAAAACCATGCCGAGGAGTTTCCATCGAGTATATTTTGAATCCATATTTTGGTATTGCGGTCTGGCAAATGCGGCAGATTGCTTTTCATTGCTTGAGAGACTGATGTTGGTAACACATAATAGGACGAATGGTGGCTTTCTTTAGCCGGCCGTGGATGTCATACTCACTGCGGAGTTATTAAACCACGTGATTTTAGTGAATCGAGATGAAATATAACAAGCAGAGTTTTTATCAGCACCAGCGCCAGAGCCACCATGGTTAATCTAACAAATTCATTAAAAGCAACCTTCCGCATTTGCCATAATATTATGGTCTGGTCTGATCAACTATATGGTAATCTGACATGAATTTTGTCTATTGTAACTAGAACTAATGACTACAAAAGGCTTTGATGGTAGGTAGTAGGTAGGATGGTAAGGTGTAATGTAAGATTTTCCACTAAGTGAGATGACAGAAAAGTTACCTTAAATTGCAAAGAACATTCGGCTTCATACCGTATCAAGGCAGACAAAAGGCAATTTCAGGTAAAAACTAGGCACAAAAATTTAATTACAGGTGTAAAGTATGCCAACATCAATTAGCACTAAATAATTATTAATAACTTGACAATCAGCAATAAAAATGTAAAAGATTAAATAAAGATTTGTTGGCATACGTTTTATATTTCAGGTTATTCTTCCATTTACTGTCTTCAAAAATTCTTGATAGATTTTTATATATTTCATAAAATACAAATACATTTAAAAATATATGTAATTTGGAGGTGAAGCTTGTTGTAATACTTAACCTTGGCCCGAAAATCTTAATCCCTAGCTTTGATAAGATCCAATATTTAAAATAGGAGAGGTAAATAGTCGCTTCTATAAAAGTATGATACGGCCGTGCCCGTTCACTCGAGACTTGGTTGGGCACTGCCGTGACCGCACACTATGGTATTTAAATAGTATTTTACTGGAAAGGTGCTGGCAATCGCTGAAAATCATATTTAAATTATTTTCGCATCGTTAATCTTTGAATTTTAAGAAAACCCAAAAAAAACCCGAAAAACCCGGGTACCCGGGTTTTAATTTTAAAAACCCGAAAAGGCAGCCTAAAACCAAAAGAATTATTTAAAGTATTTAAGTCATTACATACTAGGTACATAGGAATAGCATAGCATTAACACCTAAACCCAGGATCAATAAACGCATGTCATTGCCCTACGGTTTATGGGAGGAAGAATTCGCCGGAAATACAGAAATTCAGTTCAGGACTGACCGGATATTAAGGAAAGGAAAACTGTACTTTGTAGTGATAATATCATCTTATTTGTAAGCTTTTGAATTAATAGTTATATTATGTAGTTAGTATCAACTAGTTTTAGACCCCCTTTTCCCTGGGAGGACCTAATTACGTAAGTGACAGGCTGTCAGCTTGCAACAAGAACATGCAATTTTAGTTTAGATTTTTGTTTATGAATTATGATGCGTAGGATGGTTCCTATTATATACTTGAACCAGAGTACACCTGAACGAAAAGCTCTTTAACTCTTCATAAGTATTTAATGAAATTGTCGTACTTATATGTGTACATGTGGGTTCGTTAATAGCACTTAATAGTTAAAATGTACAATTCCTAGACTAGATACCTACTTGACGTATAATCAATACTGTTTTTAGGCCATTTGGTTACAGTACTACTATCTATGCTTAGGGCCTGATTGCACGGAGTGGCGAGACAGTCCCCTCAGCTACTTGTACTAATATGACAGGTATTCTGTGCCTCAGCCGAGCACATCCATAGTAAACATACCGAGTACTTGGCTAAGAGCACTGTCTCGCTACTCTTCTCAAATCTCAGTAGGTGTGATCAGGCCCTTAGGGTGAGCGAGGTCCATCCATCCATCGATCAATAGTCGCATTCTCGCGTCCCGAGTCCGGAACTAAGCCCGTAAAACCTGTAAAACTCAACGGTTTAATAGAGCCCTCGTTAAATTTTTACTAACTCCGAACTGTTTGACTTTAAAAATATACAAATTTATGGTCACTCGGAGTGAAAACGATAATTCAACACGTCGTAAAGGATTTTATTGCGTATCGTTCAAGATTATTTTACCCCGCAGATTGTATAATGTGATCCTCATACCCTTGACATAAAAGTGCTGTCGGATGTAAGTAATATAATTCTGATCGGGTTGTACATAGAACATTGGACCCTTGTTCTCTATTGATTGCGGTTTACCCTACCGTGTGGGGATGTTCTTCACTTCTAAGTTCTTACGTTCTAAAGGTGGTTCTGTGTTGTATTTTTTTTTCAACAATTAGGTACTCTGCCGTTTTTTTTTTGACTAAATTATAATACTTTTGCTAGTTACTTTGTGACAAGATCTTTAACCAGTTATTAAGACGAGGAACATTGTAATTATAGCAATTTATTTTAATAAGTAAACCAAGCTATCTACTTCTATCTACTATTAATATAACTAAGTAAGTAAATAATATTATGGAACCTATTTAAAACAGCCAGCTTATTTAAAGATAATAAGCTCAATTTAAATTTACCTTTCAATACAACTTAATATTACTTTATAGTTACAAGGGCGTCGCCAGCCGATGGCGCAGGGGGGGGGGGGGGGCAAGTTGACTTTACCTACTTACTGCAATTCATACTTTTCTTATTCTCTATGAATTAGAGAGGAATTAGTGAATTCATTCGAGTTTCGACGTACGGGAATGATTGTTCAAGGCTTGAACTTCAAGCAAATCACCTTAAAGACTTAGGACTTTGATTGCATTATAATATGTATTAGGCAACTGTTTTAGAATCTCTAGGGGGGGCAGCTGCCCCTCCCGCCCCCCCTTGGCGACGCCCTTGTATAGTTGTGTATTTACTTTTTGCTAATTATACAACAACAGACTGTATTAGTAAAAAAATTTGGAACAATTCACCATTACAATTTAAAAAATTATTTTAATAAAAAATCTGCATTAAACAACTTCACTTTCAATTATTTTATTTCAGTTATTTCAGTTATTCTTATTTAATTTACAATGTTGAGGATATTTACTTTTAGGATAGAATAAGATATTTGAAATAAAAAATATGTTAAAGAGAACCATTTCAAAACTCAACTGAAATAATGCAATTTATTCTAAAAATTATATTTTTACACTCAGTATTATAAGCAGCATCTATCGGTGCAATCGATAACTATAATCACATGTGCGTGCGTGGTCCACTATGCAACTAACTAATTTGCGCGGTCATCTGTAGATGGCACTGCAACCGCTAGTTATTATGCAACGCAGCACTCATTTTAATTTTCATGTGCGCCAACAGATGGTGCTGATTTTTTTGTAGAATAATTTTGATTTTAAAATACAAGATTTTAGTGGACGGTGGAATTTAAAATTTAAACCCAAACGAATAAAAATAAGCGATGGTTTATATAATGTATTTGAGCGTTTTCAAAATAAAGTGTACCATGGCTGAATTCATGGTTAAATTTTAAATGTTACATTTTTGATGAAATTTTGATTTATATATTTTAAAGGTACAATATAAGGGAAAATACCTAATGGCAGACACTTTACGGAGTTATAAAACATTTCAATGTTATAAAATATATATTTATGAAAATAAAGGATTGATAACTTCTTCCATGTCTTCAGTAACTCTTACAAAATAAAACTATTATAATTATTCTCTGACAAATCAATTAAAAAGTATATTATTGGTTTTTTTGTAAACTTAGTCATAAGTACTAATAGATGACATCACAAAAAACGAGCATCACTAATAGTAGACACCAATATGAACTAATAGTTGACACAGAACATTACATTACATTTTACATTTTTCCTATTACTAGGTCTTTATTTGCCATTTTTCAAAAGATTTCATTTACTTCATCATAGTAACTACATGCATCAGAAATATTATCCACGCTGTCTCCAGATTCTATTTATTCTTCTTCCATGCTGAAACTATCTTTCCTTTTATTTTTATTTTTCATATTTTTTTTCTAGCAAATTTATTTTCAGTCTTTAGTCTCCATGCTTCTTTTGCCTCTTCTTTTTTCTTCTTTCTTTTCTCAGCTCTCCTTTTTCTTCTTTTTACTGCTAAAAAACTAAAGCAATCGATTTTTAGATCAGTACAAGGTCTAATATTAGACACCATGTCCATTTTTTAGGTGCAGTAGTTCTAAGTTCTTAGATTGTTAATAGAATGATATTTTCAGAGAATAGTGATGATTTTTGCAGTAGAATAAAGTACAAAATAACTTTAGTATGTATTGCAAAACTGAAAGATGAGATCCATGTCGTCTATTAGGTTTTTTACATTTTCAAGAACTAGTAGTAGACACCCTTCATATTGTTAGGGAAAATGGATAAAAAATCTTAAATAAACATTAATTAGTGTATACAACATGAAATCTAATAAATGTATTCAATCAAAACTTACGTGCAAAATTTCGCCTTCCTTAACCTACTCGTATTTGCTAAGAAATTGCCGAGCGCGTGATGACGCGGTCATATTATTTACGAAAACTGATCCCATTTTAAAATTTTGTTCCCGAAGGCGTCTCTAATATATTATTTCAATTCAACAGATAGCTTGAGAAGCTTATAAAATTTACAGTGGTGAGAAATAATGAGACCAATTCTTATTTTTATGGTATTTTTGTCATAAGTGTCATCTATTAGTTCAGTGTCTAGCATTAGGTTTTTTCCCTTAGTTTATGGAAATTATATTTAATTGCTTGCAGATTAATTTATTTTACGAGAAATCATCAAATTAATTTGGCACTGTGAAAAAAGTGTCAGTTTTGTCACAGTCTTCAATGCTCATGTAACTATTAACTATGAAGAAAGACGCGAAATATTTTACCCCATCAGTCGTGGCAAAACGAGACACAATAGCTTTTTCATTTTTATCGCGGCCGGATGTGGCCGCTTGGGGCTTCATGAATTAATTGCGTTACGAAGATTATAAAATATATTATTTAAAAATAGGATATTAAGTCGACTAATTGAAAATAATGCCAATTAAACTAGCTTTAAGTTCTGTTTTGTCACAACTGATGCCAAGGCAGCCGCTACTTTTAAGATATAATAATGTATGTCGTTTAAATGGGCAAAGTGATTATTGTATTTCGGAACAGTCAAACCATTTTAAATATTGCATTCAAATTATTTGGACCCCTATTATTAAAAATAAGTAAAAATTAATATTTTTCCTGTCGCAAAACAGGGGACAGTCGCGAAACCGATAGACCATATTTTGTAAGGCTGGGTTTACATTGAAACCAAAAATTTACAGGGTTAAAACAAATCCTTTTCCCCGCTTCTTTTTGCGACATTTGTGAAGTTTTCTAGTCTCTGGGCCTCTTTTCTATTTTTCTCTTTACCTCTGAGATCATTATTTGCTAGTAAGTAGCATTGTAAAACCTAAAAATGTAAAATCTTACAATGACATGTAGACTTAGCTTTATGCTATCATTTTGCGACTTTTCATGTCAGCCTATATGTCACGAAGCACTATGTCGCAAAACCGACGTGACGTTCTCTTCTCAGTTTGTAATCAAAATTATATTCTGACGAAAACATTTGCCTACACTGATGATCATATATAAAAAAATATATATTTTATTTTTATCTTCTGAAAACAGTTAAATGATGTAAACTAGCCTGTATCAAGTAGACAATGTATCTCAAAGCAGACAGTAGAAATATTGACGGCCATTACACTCACAAGACATGTCTATTTTACTCAAAATCTATTAGAAAAATAGCTTTTTAAAAATGCCAGACAGTGAATATAAAGGATGATGAAGCCATTTCAAAAATTCAAATAGTCATTTAAAGTTTTCAAAGGTCATTTTTTACCGTGACAAACCCGACATGTCCGGTTGGCACCACTTTTAAAGATATTTTTTGAAATCAAATTATATTTATATTATGAGCATTACAGTTAAATTATGAACTAAGTATATACGACGATTTGCAAATAAAAGTACTTTCAAACGATACTAAAACCTATGGTACCCTAGTATAAAATTTTTGAGAAAAGCTTCTATAACATCGAGGAATTTGAGAGGGGACACGCCAAAAACTGACGCCTTGGTTTTGAAAATGATCAATTTAAAAATATTACGCAAAGTATAGTGAATTTAATAGTTTGAATTTATGAAGTTATGACGTGCTTATTACTTGTCAACCATTACAATAATTAGCCACATATAAATTTTACTTGTTATTCGACTTCAAACACGGGGGACAGGCCAAAAGTGAGGGGTACACTTTTTTTTGAAAACGCTCACTTTACAAAAAAACTGTCTCAGGAACATGTTGTACAACTTGTACATTAAAAAAGGCTTACCGATTCATAAACTTCAAAGCTGTAATAAATAGGTAATAAATAATAATTATTAAATTTTAATCAAAGAAACTGAGCAAATAAGCGGTCTTATTTCTAAGTGCAGTTTTTTCCAAACAACCTTATAAAATAAAAATAACATAATTATTATTTATTAATATTCTATGTCTCACAATATTTCTTTATAACAAAGCTTAGATACAAATTCAAATTCTATATATTATTATTTATTACATACTTTAAAAGGCCTATTAACTGCTCTTAAAAAATATTTTTATAACAATTTCTATAACTGGTAAATGGTAGGACTCAGGAGATGTATGTATTCAAGTAAAATCCTACAATTCCCGAATAGCAACATATTATTAATATTATGTAATTGCTTCGACTCACAGTCCATTCTCTTTGCTCTTACAATCATTAATGATCAATTAGCAGTTATATTAGGTATAAGTAATAATATTATGTGCTATAAGAAAAAGATAATAATAATAATATTATGTGATGTGTGTTCAACTTCAGTGTGTTGTACTTACCAAGGTTTTCCAAGGTTTTCTAGGTACGGTACTACTTTGACATGATTTCCAAGCAATACTTTTTTTGTACTTGATTTCCAAGAACTGAAGTCTTTGTGGAGTGTGGACCTGGTACACATTTTTTGAATTTTAAAAATTGAAAACCACGCACTTTTCTTACTCTACAGTCTACATAATAATAACCACAAACACTTGGGTCTTATGTATACTTTGCTAGATAGATCACTATTTTCCATTATATTATTTTAAGTTATATTTTACTATAAAAATTAATCTTACTGATCACTGTGTCCATTTTAAACTGAGAATGTTCAACATTTTGTATATTTATTATTTACCTAACTGTATTAGGGTCCCAAACAATATTTTTATGAATTTGTATTAGGGTAATGGGTTATATTTTTATGGTAGTAAGTATTGTGTACAAAGTTCCGACATTTATTATAAGTAACAAAAACATTTTTGTTTGTTTCAGATGTTAAAAAGCGTCGGCTAGACTAAAGGTATAAAGAAAAAAAAAAGGTAAGAACTTTCTTTACATAAAACAATACAATAAATATTGACGTGATAACGTCTTATAATTCGATATGGGGTGCGCGCCCGAAAAACATGACAGTTCATGCGGCGTTACCTCGCTGACAATTCTGAGGCGTTCCATTTACACTCTCAAGTCTCTCAACAACCGTAAGGCCCACCTGGGCCGCGCTCTTTGTTTCGATTATATTACGTATTTCGATGACTTAGAGAATACTTTTGTATGAAGAAGTTTGGTTAGTTATGACCTTTGATACATTGACCACACTCTGAATGAAAAATAAATAAACAATCTGTGAGCTATTAGTATTATTTCGGCTATTCAAAATTGTGCTCTATTTCCTACGTGTCAAAGTATGACTTAATATATGAAGAATAAAGTATTCGTTTATTTCTTCTGAACAAGTCACTAATTATAGTTTCGAAAGTTTATAATTGAGAAACTAATATCACATCGGACTAAATACTATATTATGATGTCTTGATAGATAGAAAATTTAACATATATTATAATGTCGTTCCCACAAACATAAAATATGGATTGTATGTAAGGATATTACATTAATTTTACAAAGAGGGTAGGCCGGGCGCCATTTTTTTTGCACATTGACCTGCCAACTTTTTTGCATAGATTTTTCCCGGAACTGAGGGGTTAAGGCTATGACGTTGTCACATTCAACTATCGTCAGTAAACCGACTTTACAGACAACCGATTTTTTTTTATTGTAATAAATAATAATTCAGTTTAAAACTGTTCTATCTAGTAATAAATCTTCTGTGCTATTTACTTCATTTGTTTCTGTTCTGTAAGCCCAGTTTTAGAAACTCTGCTTAAACTGTGTTGCAAGATATTTTTAAAATTCAATTGAATTTAGTAGGTATAGAAAGGTAAGTATCCCTAGGGACTAGTCACTAGGGAGTAAAGCTACGATTCACACCGGAATGGCAGAGGCGAGGCGAGCAGTTTCAGTGTCATATGATTTTAAACTTTATCTTCATTATTGTAATACATAGTATCGCTTGAGAAATCGACGCCGCCGGCGGCCGCAAGAGGCCACTAGTGTCCACGGGTGGCCGTAGATTTCTCAAGCGATACTATGTATTACAATAATGAAGATAAAGTTTAAAATCATATGACACTGAAACTGCTCGCCTCGCCTCTGCCATTCCGGTGTGAATCGGCCCTAAACTTATGACCTATTGAATTTTGTTTCAATAACATAAAATATAATATAACACTTACCCAATATGATAATTGAATATGAAGTAAAAGTTAAACAATACGGCGCCTAACTCCTACTAACTCAGGCCTAATAGTTAATACCAGGCCGACCACGTTTAGCTCACTGTAACTTTTGCTATAACAAAAACATTAGATTATTCTATCCATATCCATACTAATATTATAAATGCGAAAGTGTGTCTGATTGTCAGTCTGTCCGTCAGTCTAATACCTCTTCGCGCCCAAACCGCTGAACCGATTTTGCTGAAATTTGGTATGGAGATACTTTGTGTCCCGTCACTCCCGTCCCGAGAAAAGACATAGGTATAAAAAGTATTCTATGTCCTTTTCTGTATATCCGTACCAAATTTCAGCAAAATCGGTTTAGCGGTTTGGGCGAGAAGAGGTTACTTACAGACAGACAAACAGACATTTTTACATATTATTGAAATAAGGATGCTAAAATTTTGGAATAAAGGTAGTGAGTATAGCTCCCTGTAGAGCTTTACAAATTCGCAGGTATTCTGAATACATAAGGAACTACTGAGAACCTAAGGTTTCATCCATATTGTGATAGTAAGTTGTCTTATCGCTCTGGGATCTGGGTCTAACAGGTAGGCACTTGACTAGGTATAATATGACCAAAAATACTCAATATTGTATTCATACTTTAATAATAATCACTACATGTTAGAAACATAGAATTATAACCTTAAGTAAGTATTGACAACGTTACTTAGAAAGGGGAGGTACAGCCTGAATATGGACAGACAGACAGACGGACAGGCTGAAATATCTTTGTGATCGGGTCCCGTTTTTACCCTTTGGGTATGAAACTATAACAGGGAAAAATGATCCATCTTTGTTATTATACTTACTATATATACTGACACAAGGCTGACACAGATGAAGTTGCGGGCAACAGCTAGTAGAAAATAAATTATTGCAATATTGTTTTATATTAATTTAAAAAATTAAAAAAGACCTCTTTAAAAATAGCAACAAAGTTATTTTTAAACTCTACTTCTTATCTGTGCCAAATAACATAAAAATAGCTCCAGTAGTTCGCGAGATAAGCCCTTTCATATAATTTCCCCTGTTTTTTCAACATTTTCCTATTAGTCTTAGCGTGATAAAATATAGCCTATAGTCTTTCTCAATAAATGGGATATCTAACACTGAAAGAAATTTTCAAATCGGACCAGTACTTCTGAGATTAGCGCGTTCAAGTTAGCCCTTTCAAATAATTATATATTTACCTATACCTACCTTTACCCTTTCAAATAAATATTATATATCACCTTTTTAGGGTTCCGTACCCAAAGGGTAAAAACGGGACCCTATTACTGAGACGGACAGACGGACAGACGGACAGACATCGGTCTGTCC
The DNA here is from genome assembly GCA_963422495.1 of Polyommatus iphigenia. Lineage (NCBI taxonomy): Eukaryota > Metazoa > Arthropoda > Insecta > Lepidoptera > Lycaenidae > Polyommatus > Polyommatus iphigenia. The sequence goes on from OY730179.1 coordinate 11,430,012, forward strand.
GTCTGTCCGTCTGTCTGTCCGTCTGTCTCCAGGCTGTAACTCAAGAACGGTAATAGCTAGAGAGTTGAAATTTCCACAAAGTATGTATTTCTGTTGCCGCTATAAAAACAAATACTAAAAACAAAATAAATTAAATATTTAAGGGGGGCTCCCATACAACAAACGTAATTTTTCAAATATTTTTTGCTCGGTATCAACGATGACAACAAGTAGGCACTTGAAATTTTCACAAAAGCCTTAATTATATGTGTACTTTAATAATTAAAAATAATATTTAAATAAAATAATAATTTAAGGGAGGCTCCCATACAAGAAACGCAATTTTTGGCCTATTTTTGCTCTATAATGGTACGGAACCCTTCGTGCGCGAGTCCGACTCGCACTTGGCTGATTATTTCCCACGTTTTTCTCTATTTCTTCGCTCCTATTAGTCTTAGCGTGATAAAATATAGCTTATAGCCTTCCTATATAAATGGGCTACCTAACACTAAAAGAATCATCAAAATCCGTTGCGTAGTTTTAAAGATTAAAGGGAACAAAGGGACATGAGGGGAAAAAACGACTTTGTTTTATAATAGGTATAGATATTTTATTACTTGATTTCCATATTTTAATTACAATACAGAGACATGGGTTGTTTGGTAGATATTGACTGCAGAACCCTAATCAATCGCTAATTCGTAACATGGCGGGAGACAGTTTTGTAAGACACTTGAGTAAGTCCCTATAGAACTAGTTTTTCTGATAATACACTTATAACACTCTTCAAAATGATAGTAGAAACAATATGGCTGATAATGCAATTGATTCTGAATAATTAAATAAATATTTATTGTAAATATTTCGAATTAGCGAGGCGCATTAAAAATTTGGGCTATACCTTAATATGCTTTACAATAAATTCCCGTTCCCCTACGAACACACTTAATGTAAAGCAACTATCGACAATACAAAAGAAACCAAAAATATTATGAATTAATAATACATGTAACCTTTGAAATGTATCTAAATTTTAATCTCGTTCCAAGTGCAAAATATTCTCATTTAGTTTTATCACTCGCTTGCCTAAGTTTGTTATAGTCCGATTCAGTTTTATAACACACTAGTTTTTGGTTATACAAGGTCATTACAAGTGTAAATCGGATTGACTAAGTATTCTATTAGCATGGTATAAGAGCAAATAGTCTAATAAAAAGGAAATAGGATTTAGTGTATTATAAGTGTAAAAAATTAATTGTCTTGAGATATATATATAATTATAAGAGCACTTTTTGCTAGTTGGGAGAAATATCTTGTTCTATCTTTTTCTATCTGTTTGTTTCGTATATCTCCAGTACGTTCTTATCAGCCCGCGACATCACAGTATACGAGTCTTGTTTACCCGCTACCTCTCCAACAGGGATGGTAGTATTTCTTTGGATTTCTGAGATTTTATCAAATACTTATTTAACTTTTCTCTACTTTCAAATAATTGGTGATTTTAATCGCTTTGTGGTAATAAAAGCAGTAGTGCTTATGTGTATTTGCTTTTTATTCAGATTTTTCCCTTTGGAATATCTCTCTCATTTTCCTATTGGAATATACTCGTTGTAGGAATATTGTGTTGCAGCACAGACATCAACAATATTGTCTTATTCTATATCCCTAGACTATGTTGTTGTATGTCCTTTCTTGAAGAGTATTTAAATATCTAAAAATCTGTCAGGAGTTTAGAAATACTGTAAATGGAATAAGGAATATTTGATTGTGTTCTTAAAAACATTATATTATGCTCCTTGCACTTTCAAGTAGGTACCTATGAAAAACGTCGTTTAACTTACTGGAAAGTCTGCCAAAGCTTTTCATCGTAACTTATTCTAGATATACACTATTAGATGGAATTCAAGTTAGCTAATAGCTAACCATGAAGACAAGTCCATGACTTGAATATCTTTACAGTTTTGCAAATAACTAAGTAACGCTACAATTGCCATTATTTTTTAATTAAAATTATAAATAAATAAAAACATCATAAAGTTCAGTGTTATCGAACATAATTAATGACAAGTGGCCATTAACATTTCAACCGCATCTTTATCTACAAGAATATTTCTTTTATCTTTGTATAAAGAAATCTTCGTTCCATGAGTAAGCCATTAAGACGGTTGCAGATTTATTGCCAATTAAAATGTACAAGAGTCAATTAAAGATCTATATTATATATAATATGCTATGTTATCAGTTTTGCAGACGACTAGGTCAATGACTCGTGTTTACTGTCTTATAAGAGTGAGAATCATATGTTTTGATATGCATGTTTTATTTCTGTCTGCCTCACAAGCCCGTATTTGGAATTTAAATTTAAATTTTTAGTCTTTATTATGATAATAAAATTTATTTCATAAACGATCCACAGGGTGTAACAAAATTAAGTGTTAGTTCTTTAGGGGTACAGTACCTAATTTAGGTTGTATCAGCAACATGACCATTTATTTTATTTTTGTCAGAGCGGGACATCTTTATAAATACTTATTTTTACGACGCTTGTCTACGCAAATCTTGGCATCCGAAATTTTCACAGATTGTGTATTTCTGTTGCCGCTATAACAAATACTAAAAATAAAATTAAATAATATTTAAGGGGGCTCTTATACCACACACTTGATTATTTAAACCACTTTCCGTTGGTAACAATACCTACTTTGTATTTGCTTGTTTTCCTATTAGACTTTGGAATCTGGAATCTTTATTTTGTATCTTTTATTTCTAATTTCCTATTCTTTTTATTGAATACATAGTAGTAATTCTTATTGCTAATTTTGATTGGACTTCAAGCTTATTTATGTTTATTTTTTTAACAGTTTCTCACATAGCTTTATAAATGAAAATAGGGATTAAGGTTAGGTTATGCTATCAATAAGGAAGGTATTTTGTAAAGGTTTAAATAAATATAGAACATAATCTTTATTAACGGCGAATCTTTTATTTTTATTTTAAGTCACTTTTAACATCGACCGTGTATTAATGCATAGAGTAGGGGAGAGGGGGGCTAGTTCTAACAGATTTTATATATTGTCATTTATCTTCTTAATTTGAAAACTTTATGTTGTTATTTTTATACCAGAGTAACGGAAATTTATATGACTTGCATATACTAAGCTAAAAATTTATCTTAATTACTTGGATACGAAGGGAGACGCATTTTTTAAAAAAAAGTCAGCGGTTAATACTTGCCCCGTTTCGGGGGCAAATATTTAAAGTGAAGGGGTAAGTATTAACGCTAGCAGAAATTGTCAGAATTTCATTTAACCATAGAAGTAAAAAACAAAACAATATTAAAATGGTAATTTATTTATTTTTTGACATACAAAATATGTTAAATAACAGTAAAAACTTATCTCAAATAACATAAATTTCCTTTTCTGTCATCCACCCTGAGCTGTTTCCAGTCCCTATGGATTCTGGTGGACCGCTCGCAACAAAAATTGAATCTGATCCTCGGATATATGAACATCGGTGGTATGGTGTTGCCGACAGCGTGTACTGCTGCCGCCAGAGTGATCGACCTCTTTCGACATTTGTGGCAGCTCTAACTGGCTTGTAATACCAAATATTAACGGGTTAATACTTACCCCGTTCCTTTTGTTAAAACTAGCCCCCGAGGACCTTTTTGGATATAACTAATTAGTAAAAAAAAAGGTATATTTAATAAAATAATACGGAAATGTAATTAACAACTAAATAACCATTAATTATAAAGAAATCTACAATCGCAAAACCAAATAATCAAAGCATGAATCAAAACATTCGATACGTAAAATTTTTCGAAAACCTGTATTTTTGTACCGACGTTCAATAACTTCACAATGCGGCGGCCGGTGGGCAACTCAATTGTCGCAAATCGTTCGCCGACGTCGCCCGAACTTATAACATTTAACGTTTTACCATATCGTCATTTAATTTAGTACTTATAGGCTTGTTAATACTTACCCCTGTTAAATCTAGCCCCCCTCTCCCCTATCTATATCTTAGATTGTTTTTCTTTACAAAATGAAAAGCAAATCACGAGTCTTAAATAAACAATCTTAATTGGAATACCTATCTCAACGCTTTAATTAATAAAATAGAAAAACCGAAGTAAATGAAAGCATAAAAATGTAGAGAAAATTAATAACGTCGATAGCCATTGGGAGTCAATACAACAAATTTTCAATTACCCGCCTGGTCGCAAATTCAGCTCAAATGTAAATTATTTCAACGTGTGCATTATAAATATAATTGTAGGTGGTATGGGCGGGCGAGACGCGGCCAATCGCGGGCGAGACGGCCCGGGGGCGGCGCCGCGCGTGACTGATGTTGTACCCGCGAAGCCTTCGTGGGCTCCGCATGCCTGAAAAGTTACGGAAAACCCGTCACTTATTACATTGTTTAAAAGGTTTACAGAAATTGTTTCAATATGACAAAACTTTTTTTATAATCAATACGGTTCGAGAAAAATGTAAAGTCAGAATCAATATTTTTTTCTCAACGTTTTTAAGTTGATTTTAAACATTTTAAAGGTTTTATTTTGTTTTCATGACATATTGTTCTTGAACCTTGTACCTACCTATGTTTGTTTCTGTCAACATCGAGCATATTCAGCAGTTTTATAAGAAGTATCAATAATAATAAAAAAGATAGAGAAGAGCACTAGGTATATCATTTTGCAAGATTTTTATACCCTAAGGCTTTACCTTAGACTCTAAGGTTTAGAGTATAAAAATCTTGCAAGAATCCAATAAGAGTAATTTCGGTTTTGATGAAACTTTATCGTAATTCGTTACATAAATTACTCTTAGCCTCTAATATAGCAATAAAAAGTGTATTAGCTATATTATAGTAATATCTATATTATATTATCTACTTATATTATAAAAAAAGATCGCAATCAATATCTAGATCACACTTCATAAAATGCTAATTCCAAATATTTTTTACATTCATTACGTTACATAATATTATACCGACTATAACCTAGTACAAGTAGAATTAGTTGGGCTCTACTTATTATAAGCCAATATAATATTATTTAAAACAGGTTACAACTAGCTGCAAGACTCATAATTCTTATTGAAATATCTCGCCAATAAAGTACTTGTTTATTAGTAATATTCTTAATAAATACATCAACAGAGTAATTTCCGTTTATTTATTACATAACGCTATGTGTTCTAATCATAATTATTACATTATGCATAACGTACTATTAAGTAATGTAAAATAGTTAAAAACATACAATAAATATTTTAAAATGACTATTAAATTAGTTGATGTAGTAGGCTTATTTCAATTTAACTAAATAATTTTACTAAGAAAATAATAAGAATTTCAAACAAATGAAGTACTTTTAAATAATTAAAGTCGTCATTAATTATTCTTACATGGGCACTTAGAAATATAACATTTTTGAAAATGACGTGTGTGCATTCCAAAAATATACCTAAATTATCACACACAATGGCATACAAAATATTATACTACTTATATTTAAAAATTTTAAGGTATCTATTTTTTATATATATTATTATTTTTAGGTTGCAAATGAAATAAAAGGAACTGAACAATCTAATAAAAATATAATCACACTTGGATATTACACTCACCGGCACAAAAATTTGGACATTATGGATATTTTACTAATGGAAATTGTAAGGAAAATGCCGTCATAAATTGACAGTTTTACATGTAGCTAAACCAATAACATTGATCACTTTTATTCTATGTCGTAAATGGTCATAAAATTGAAATAAGATTGATAAATCCGTTGGACGACCAATAAAGAAAATCAATTGTGTTTACGTTAACAGCTCCTAATAACTGCTATAAACCGGCTACTACTCGGCTACAAGAGCGTTTACTACCACCAAATGACTCATAAAATTGCCCAAATAACCCACAACAGATAAATTTACGGCCTCGAGTGTCGCTCAGACTATAAACGACTCCCTTCACTCTCATGTCAATCATTAAAGTCAAACAAAATATAAAAATCAATTTACAGCGTTCAACCACTGTGGAAACCGCTTCATTATAGTTCTCGCTACAATATGATAGTAATAATACTTTGTATTGTTACGACTTACTACTGCGAGCCTCGGTGCAATAAATTTGCGATTAGATATAAAGCTAAAATATGTCTCGGATGATTTGTACGGCGGCCATATTGGATCGACCCTTGCGTTATTTTTTTTACCTGCTGTGTAGCACAAAAGATTTTGCAGTCATTTAAATTCGACCACAATGGCGATATAAAGGTTGCATAAGCGCAAATTTTTTGTGCATTTGATATAATTTCCTTTTGTGATTCCGAATTAAATTTAATGACGCTATGCCATATTTACCTAAATTCAAGCATCGAAACTAAGTTATTTATAATAGATTTATAATTATAATTATAGTCCTTTAGTTAAGTACTGGACAAGAACTTATACATGGACAACAACTATAAATCTATACATAATATTATAAAACAAAGTCGTTTTTTTTGAAGTGAAAACTTCTTTAGCGGCGTTGAGCACTTTTGTGGGATGGGTAAAAACTGTGAAACTCGCGTCAGATTCTAATCGAAAAACCAAGGAAAAAACGTAGGACGGTTGGAGAGTAGTGTTGTAACATCGAAATTGATTAATCGAACAATCGATTGTATTTTTTCGATTGTCGATATTTTTTAATCGATTGTAAGGGTTTCGAATAATTAAAAAAATCGATTTTTTAAAAAATAATTTTCATAAAAAATGGGTTAAAAATTTAATCGATTGTAAGGGTTTCGATTAATTAATTAAAACGATAGTTTATTTTTTTTAATTTTTTTTTATTATTATTCTTTTTAATTTTTTATTTATTTTTTTAAATCGATTTTCATAAAAAATGGGTTAAAAAAAATAATGCACAACATTAATAATCAAGTTTTCACTTCTGCCGGCACTCCCGGAGTGCAACCCGTCTTTTTTTTTCCCTCATGTCCCTTTGTTCCCTTTAATCTTTAAAACTACGCAATAGATTTTGATGATTCTTTCAGTGTTAGATAGCCCATTTATCGAGGAAGGCTATAGGCTACATTTTATCACGCTAAGACTAATAGGAGCGAAGAAATAGAGGAAAATGTGAAAAAACCGGGGAAAATTATTTGAAAGGGTTAACTTGAACGCGCTAATCTCAGGAACTACTGGTTCGATTTGAAAAATTCTTTCAGTGTTAGATAGCCCATTTATTGAGGAAGGCTATAGGCTATATCACGCTATCTATATATTTATCACGCTAAGATTAATAGGAGAATGTGGAAAAAACGGGGGAAATTATTTGAAAGGGCTTATCTCTCGAACTACAGGAGCAATTTTTATGTTATTTGGCACAGATAAGAAGTAGACCACGTGAAGGATCATAGACTATTGATTTTAATTCATGAAGCCCCAAGCGGCCACATCCGGCCGCGATAACAATGAAAAAGCTATTGTGTCTCGTTTTGCCACGACTGATGGGTTAATCATTTTTTCAGTGACTATATATTTTATACCCGTGCGACGCCGGGCGGGTCGCTAGTACTTAATATGAATACCAGATATATAATATTATGTAGATGAGCTTAACCTTCCTAGCCTAACCTAACCAATTTTTTGAAAATTGGAATAAAGGTGATAGAATTATTAGTTTACAGTTTAAACTAGGAAATTAAATTAAATACACTGAATATTAAATAAATAATAATAATATAATATTAAATAACAATCAACTGTAACTCAACAGTTCAAAACACGTTACTGAATACAGGCTCAGAATAAAACATGCAATAATTTATACTTAAAAATTCAAACATGTAATCTTTGAAATAGGAGACATCTTATCTAGATAATAATTCTCGGTCAAAAATAAAGAGGCTTTTACACAACTCTTTCTGTAACAAAGACCCTTCGCACTCAAGATTCGAGGTATTCTTTATCGGCCATTAATATTTTTTTCGACTTTAATTTATAATGTTTCAAAGAAGCGCACTCGGGCAGGTGGTCCCCACTTAATCAAGATGTTACAAAGAAAAAACTCAGGTCTATATACATTTGAGTTATAGGTCTGTTTGTATGGAGTTATGCAGGGATGGGACGGCTTCTTTAGTTATTTTAAATGCGATGGGAAAGAATTATGTTTTAATCAGCAATAAAGAACTTAGTCAACGTTTTAGAAAACCTTGAGTAATACCGCGATATATGATAATAAGATAAGTTATAAATTGTTATAACATATTCTGAATTAATCTGCGTCAATATAATTAGGTACAATATTGTGATGATTTTGCTAGATCCGAACTTTAGACATAGAAATCGTAAATTTCGCGCCCGCATTGGAAATACTTAAATCGTAATAATAATATGTAATATTATAAAGTATTATGATATGATGTAAGCATCTACATACTATAAAGGGTTTTTAGAAATACCTATTGACTTATATCTATTTAACTGTCCCAATCCTTCCTGAAAAATGATAATTTTATTATATTATAATATATTATAAAATGGTTGGCATTGGCAAACTACGTTATTTTATTATTTAACTATCCCAATCCTTTCTGAAAAATTATAATTTTATTATCTATACTTATAAAATTACATGTCCTGACTGACTGACTGACTGACTGACTGATTCATCATCGCTGAGCAAAAACTGTTAAAGTTACAGCCACGAAATTTGGTGAGTAGGGTTGTTTTATTAAGTAGACACCCACTAAGGAAGGAATTTTGAAAATTTTACCCCAAAGGGGGTGAAATAGGGGTTGAAAGTTTGAATGAAAGTCCGTTATTTCTTGAGTTTGATGTTTGACATGAAACTTTATTTTTGGGTTACTGATTAAAAATGAATGGATACGTATTTAAGCGTTTTTAGAAATTCTACCCCCAAGGGGGTGAAATTGGGGTTGAACATTTGAATGAAAGTCCGTTATTTCTTGAGTTATAAACATGAAATTTTACGTTTGGGCTACTGATTAAAAATGATTAGATACGTGTTAAAGCGTTTTTGGAAAATCTACCCCCAAGGGGGTGAAATAGGGGTTGAAAGTTTAAATGAAAGTCAGTAATTTCTTAAGTTAGAAACATGAAAGTTTATTTTTGGACTGTTGATTAAAAATGAATGGATAGGTATTTAAGCGTTTTTGGAAATTATACCCCCAAGGGGGTGAAATCGGGGTTGAAAGTTTGAATGAGAGTCCGTCATTTCTTGAGTTAGAAACATGAAACTTTATTTTTGTGCTACTGATTAAAAATGAATGGATACATATTTAAGCGTTTCTGGTAATTCTACCCCCAAGGGGGTGAAATTGGGATAGAAAGTTTCAATGAAAGTCCGTCATTTCTTGAGTTAGAAACATGAAAGTTTATTGACGTTTGCGTTTGACGTTTGCTTAAATAGGGTCCCATTTTTACCCTTTTTATAAGGAACCACAAAAAAGGGAAAACTATCCATCTTTGTTATTAATTATTATACTATGTTAACGCGGACGAAGTCGCGGGCAACAGCTAGTATAATATATTGCTATCCTTACTTACACGAAGCTACTTAGTATTTTGTATATAATATAGGTATTTCAGTATTTTGTACGTATCTATTGATTTAACTAGTAGTTAGTAATAGTAACCTCATACCTATTTCTTAATTTTTAATGTTTTATTATCATGTGATTGGTACGTTTAAAATTATCTGGAATATCTAACCGCTTTAATACATTTCAAAAACTCTTTTTACAGAAAGTTAATAATTATATCTATTTAGATTAAATTACTGATTTACATAACTTTATGAAAAAGATAAAATCATACACCTTTACATTACAATATTTAAATGTGTTTTCTTTATCATTATCATAACATTATTTCGGTTCTAAAACAAATAAAAATTGAACTTCCTCATTCCTGATGACAACTAACATAGAAAAAAATACAGGCTCTTTAATTTTCGTATTACATTTTAAAATTAATAATTAATTAACAATTTTAATTAACTACATAAGAATAATATTATCTATGGACGCTTCACACCACGTCAGTCTGGCCGGGGCCAGACTTAGCACGGGTGCTAAGTACCTGAAGGACTTGTGTTACGGGTACCAGACAACGGAAATATTAATATTCCATCGGCGGGATTCGAACCCGCGACCCCGGCTTGAACTGCTACACGCTTTTAACCATTGAGCTACAGAGGTCGTCAAATCACATTACTTTTAGATCCCATGATCTAAAAGTTCAAGTCATCACATAAAAAAATCATGAATCAAGAATTTTAGACTAACACTTTTGAACTAGGTTTCACAGAAAACTAACTGGATACAAAGACTACCAATATAATATGGTTACATTTAAATAATATTAATATTATGAACTAGGGATATATATTTTATAATAGTAAAATGAAATATATTACTTATATTATAATATTACAAATTCTAGTCACATTCTGCGTAATATTCTTCGTACAATATATAAATGTATAATAACAAGAGATCTAATATTAAACCAACAGATGGCAGCAGTGATAAGTTTGTTTTATGAAGTTGGGGAAATATTATGTACACGCAAGTTCTTGTATCTAGTATAACCATCATAATTATGATTGTATCATATTTTGTTGTAATCTTTCTGTGATCTTATTATTTCTTATATTAGGTTCAGTAATTACTATAGTAACTACTGAAGGGAAGTAAGTGGCTTTTTCAACATTGACGTTAAAACCTGTCTAAGTGTGTAATGATTAAGAGTACCAACAAAAGCGAAGTCCCAATATTTTTATAGATATTTAGAAATAAGTAATTGGACCAAGAGTCTGCGACGACCAGACCTTCCTCGCTTTCGAAAAGCTGAAAGTTTACCTGTTTGCGACCTTTACAGAGGTAAGAAGGCGAAACTAAGGACGGTTTAGCCGTCGCAGGCTCTTACTCTATATTGATAATAACCAACAAAACTTTTTATTCAAGCCTATTTTTGAGTCTACAATGATTCCTATCACAATAATAGAGAAAGTAAAATAAAAATTACATTAAGTTGACTATTACGATTCTAGAACAACATTTTAATACTGGGCCTAACGCAATATACAAATAATTATATTCGTGTTTCATATAATTATAATTTATATCCCAGCATTAATCCAGTAAACTCGGCGTCGTAATTTGTAAAATGTTCTTGTTTCAGTCGTAAATCGTTAATATTAGATTAATATTGCTTAATAACATGAAATTACTGCTCTAGGAATTGCATTATTAAGAGGCCGGGTACACTTGGAATTTCTCATACATACGTAATTCCAAAATCATTTTCTCATACGAAAATATTTAACATGTTTGAGTTGTTTTTTAGTTAAAAATAGTAATTACCTAGGTTCCTGCACAAAAATTTACTTCAAAATATTTAAACACAAATTTTTTTTTTTGCTTTAAAATTTTTTTTAGTAAATTTAATACTAAATATTTAAACACTAAAAAATAGAGTAAAACACTAAAAAATATATAAATAAATAGTTAATTTACTACAAAATATTTAAACTCTAAAAAATATTTTTTAGTATTTAAATATTTTGTAGTAAATTTACTATTTATTATTATATATTTTTTAGCGTTTTACTCTATTTTTTAGTGTTTAAATATTAAGTACTAAATTTACTAAAAAAAATTAAAAACAATTTTTTTTTATGTTTAAATAATTTGAAGTAAATTTTTGTGCAGGAACCTAGATAATTACTATTTTAAACTGAAAAACAACTCGAACATGTTAAATATTTTCGTATGAGAAAATTATTTTGGAATTACGTATGTATGAGAATTTCGAGGGTACCCGGCCCCTTAAGTACGTTTTACTACTATTAAATACGAGCTCTAAAATATTAAGCTTTTTCAGTTACTATGATTATGGTTTTCTTGTGTGGATTTTTTCGTTTCTATTGAGTCATTTGTTAAGCTTTTATAGTAAGCGTTATATATAGTAGCTTTTAATATAATTCACAGACCTACTTATAATAGTAGACATTTTTGCCACCGTGACCTCGAAAAATAAAACATTTTTAATTTTTAATTAAAAATAAAAAGAACCGCAGCACAAAAGCTGCAACACTTTACTTAATTTCCACAAACAATTTAAGGGCCCATCTCTAGAGAGGATAATCTGTACTGAAAAAAAAAAACTCGGAAGGGGAGAGGGAAGAGAAAAGAGAGAGAGATAAAAGAGATATATAAGTGGCCCCCAGCATCGCCATCAAGTCGTTAGAACTGCAGTAAAATATTTCAAACGGTGCCCAATGCCGCGGAAAACGGAAGTTACACAGACCCGCGGACGGTCGGACAAAATTATTTATATTTATATTATATCATCAATCATTGAGCATCATCAGCGTTCTATTTACTCTGAGCTGGAGTTTTACACTTTACAGACTTCTCTGTGTGTGGTCTTACATATTAGTTACAGTTACTAGTGTCAGTAACTACAGTAAAAGTAGTAAGTAGTGTCTTTAGTGTCTAAACTCTAAACACACCATGCCGAAGTTCCGCGGCGGAAGTTCGACATGATTCCGCCTGCAATGTATCTTAAATTACCGATGACACACCATGCCGAAATTCCGTCGCGTTATATTGTATGCGTTTGAAATTGCTGACGTAATCATGCCGATCTTCCGCCGCGGAACTTCGGCATGGTGTGTTTAGACACTTTATACGCGTCGTAGCTTCATAAATTCTACGACACTACGATAACGACATTGAGAAAAGACAAGGTTTTGAAAGAAGGTTTTAAGTAACTCGACAATTCGCCTAATTTGATGTTCCAGCAGCACATCTTCGCAGTCTGTTGAACTGTGATCGATGTCTCATATTATATTCATCGGATATGTTGATTCTAGTCCTATACAGCATCTTCTAATGAAACAAATTAACAAAACATAGCAATATGAAACACTACAAGTAATCATATACGAATAAGAATATTTAGGCATTTATGCTACAGCTAATAATAAAATCTATACAATTCTTATAAGATAACAATGTCTATAGTATCTAGCAAATTGTTAATATTAGGAAATAATAATATTAAGTCGCAGGCCTTAGTGTAGTCACTATTGAAATTGCTATATCATACATTTAAGATAATCAAGGGTAAATAAATCATTCTCAGCACAATAGCCACACTTACTTGCTAGACAATACAATATTATTGTGCACTCATTGCCACAAATCGCCATTTCTAAATTGATATTTGTTGAATAGATATTATGCCTGTATGTATTGGTTAATTTTATTTCACTTCTGACCGTTCCCATGCGTTAATACGAAGGGTCAGCTCTATGCAAATAATTGTTGAATTTCCCCTGTGGCCCTCGGTGAAGCAATAACAGTTTCAAGTATCCAATACATAAAATGTGAATAATTTTATTCGGGAGAGAACGTTGTTGATCCGGACGAATACAGCCAATGAATATTGTTGAAAATGCGTAAAAAGAACCAAAGATCTAATGCTAGGAAATCTTTGTTTCTTTGCGTATTATTATGAAATGATACATTCATAAATCATAAAATACAATATACCTACTTACAAAAATGGTTTAGTTTTAGGCTGTTTAGCTTCTAACTAGTTTGACATGAGCTTGTGTAAAAATATTAAATTACAAACTAAACTGTGTTATGTTTTTGTCGCAGGCCGGAATGGCGTATAAATCCATTAACAGGGTCGTTTTAGGAGCTATTTATTACTTGTAATGTTCTGTATCACCGTCTAGCACAAAAAACTTCCGGTGCGAAGGACATTATGGCTTATTAACAGTTTAATTGTTTTATTTTTGGTTGAAAATTATTTGGGAATGGCTGCAGACATGGTTCTTACTTCTTGTATCATGTTTTGTAGACGTCACAAATTGATAAAGTAAAATACTGCTCGGTTTTTGAGGTCATTTGACAAAAATTTACTAATACATTTATAACCTATCATTTTTGATTGGATAACGACAAAATATTAATGATGGTGTTGAATAAAATATAAACCTGTTGTCAAAGAACCTAAGAAATCAGGTTTTTTTGTAATCATAACAAGTGGACTTTGTTCATACTTGAACTGTTGTTCTGTTGATATAAGATAGTGAGGAATGACATTTATAACACTGCAGGTTGAGCGCATACGTTTATTTATAATCAACTTTACATTGCGTCTGGCCTGTTCCATTACAATCATAGCTCACTCTTAAAACTAACACAACTAACACATCAGCGAAACCTTAGGGCCGCTACAATATTATCATAGTTACTTTTACAATACAAATATAATACAAATACTTACCATAAACGCATCTAAAGATGTATAGTACAGCAGATATTTACAATGCAATTTCCCAATGTGCATCATACCGAGATCGGCGTGTAACGGAGCGTCGCGTCGTTTCACGGACGACCGCATAAGGACGGTCTTCCTATACCGATATACAGACGTATCTATTACTTTATTATCATTGACACAGAGAATAAATTTAGTAAAGATATTATAAAAGCCATAATAATATAGTTATTACTTTATTAAAAGTCTGAGTTATTTAACTATAACAAACCTACATGTGTATAATATTATGTACGTATTTTTACTTTCTATTATAAGTTATGAAGCTTGTTATTTAATACTATGAGAATTTTACAGCTCAACATTATTGATTACATTACATTGGTATTATTGTTTTATATGGTTGAGGCAAAAGGTAAATAGTTTACAATTAAATATAATAGGTAACATAAGTTTCTAAAAATAAAGTTATTAGAATATACTTTAACAACGTTAATAATTGTTTTCAAATGTAATAGACATTTTAATAATATACATATTTTGAGCGTTTGTTAGCCGGTAACAAGTATTATAATTCGTAATACTAAACGCACCCCTCTCTTCTATTTACAACTATTGACAAGAATTTGTCATAGATGGCGTTACAAGTCTTATTTAATTAAATATCAAAATGTCATATTATCTGACTAGATTTTATTGTTTGGGTATGAATTAAATTTATTTTATTATTTATATCCTATGATTCTAGATACACAATTAGATTTTATAAAGGTTTAACGTACTTAAAGAAACAAATTGTATAGGTTTCAAAATTACAAGTGTTCACAACATGCTAAAAAAAATAAGATTACAAAAATCAGAATCCCAAAAATGTATCTTTAATTTTTAGATGACTAAAGTAAAACAATTTATAATGCGCATAAAAGATATTCAAAATCCCCAAAATGAGGATGCCAAGTGTTTATGAAAGGCCTTATTTCTCACACGACTTACACATAAACTTCTCGCCATAAATTTCATATTCCATCTCACATTATGCATAGAAATGTTCCTTAGATGTTCGGGCAAAAATTATGCCGAGTAGACGTTTCCCAAACTTTATGCGGCGTTTTCATGACTTTATCGATGAAAATTATGTCAATTTCTGTTATTTATTAAGTTTAATTCTTTATTTTGTATTCAATATGATAAAAATTAAAATTAATATTATTATGACAATAACCAAAGTAATACCCATTTATAGTAAGACTAAAAAATAGATAATGTTTCATTATCATTACCATTACTTGATATTATTATTAACAGTTTAATATCCCACATGAGCTATGTCCAAGAGATAAAGAATAGTATTCGTCTATGGTATAATGTATATTATGGTATTATTCAGTATTCCATTTTAGGTATTTAATAACTTTGCTCTCCATCAAAATCAATGTAGTTCTTTCAGAGGCTACACGATGCAAACAATTCCTTCTTTATTATATTAGTAATTAGTATAGAATAAATAGTATTTATAGCAATAAAAACAGCAACATCTATAACAGTCATGGTTTTACTTTTAATAAAGTAATTAAAAACTGAATCGAATGTTCTCTGACAGCGATATAAATCATTTTGAAATATGGCTCTACATCACGCACATGTTAAAATGCTATAAACCTAATTGAACGTTCCTCTAATGGCTCCTAAAAATCATATAAAATTACCTTGAATGACGTGAGTTTCGGTAATTATATTTATTTTGCTATAATACTTGTCATGAGAGCTATTTATACAATTATTTTAGTGTTTAAACTTAAAATTTTAATGATTTGAATCAAAGCAAATTTTGTAACAAAAATGATTACAAATGGTGAATAAAATATGTTTATTAAATTAGACGACATTATGTTAATTTCTACAAATATTGGCTAAGAAAATACTTGGAATATGATTCATTTAGTAAGTTCTACTTCTATTGATTGTTTTGAGGTACATCTAATATCTTAGATCCACCTCATTTACCAGAATAGAAATTAATTTTTACCAAGGAAAATATGTTTAATGTCCCTATCACATTGATATTGCGTATAATAATTGAGGAAGTGTCTGAAAAGGCAATATCAACAAATGTAAAAAAGATTGTACATGAGTTATCCGCGGTACATGTACTACCAAGAAAATGGCGGCGAAACAATTCACGCCTACGAGTTACATAACAATACGCGATCCGAATACGGTTTCGGCAATAACCAGCCGACATTGTAACAATTTAATGCGGCATAAACAATACTGTGTACGCTCGGCATATGTAGCCGCGTGTATTTATAGTCTATGGTATTGTGGCCGTTAGGGGAGGGTGGGCCATGAATCCTGATACCGTCGGTCCCGGGAGTATCTGTGTTATGCTAATACATGAGTTTTCGGCTGACACGTAAAGGGTTGCGCGATTGGACGCTGGACGATGGGTCCGGCTGACCGTTAATGGAGCTAATCGCCCAAACTCCGTCTCGACGATTTATGTTTCATTTTCGATCTCGTTATGCTCGGGATTAAACAGAATTTGAAGTTCATAATGACGAGATATGTAAATTGTAAAGTAAATTAATCCGGACGATAATTCGTTTTAATGTTCTCAGTTCTGTTTATGTGCACTACCTTTTTTGTTCTAGTTTCCTACTAATATTATAAAGGCGAAAGTTTGGATCACAGATCTCTATCTTCTTATTTCTGTGGTTTGGATGGATGTTTGTTACTCTTTCACGCAAAAACTACAGAATGGATTTTAATGAAATTTAACAATAACATAGCTTATACATCAAAATAACACATGGGCTACAATTTTAGCCGACTTTCAAAATAGAGGTGTTATGAAACAGACTAGAAAAATGAGGAAAAAAACGGGGAAAATATTAGAAAGGGTTTTTCTCACGAATTACTGGAGCGAACTAGTGATAATATGATTTTAATTAAATTTTAAGTAAGACTGCATATTTGGTGAAGAGAAACAAAATCTTTCAACAATTTTAACATAAAATTTTTCAGTCACAAACCTTTTTTAATACACTATAAATAAAATCATCAAAAATATATCCTTATTGAAGTCCGATAGTTAAAATTATTCCGATATTAGGCAGGCTGTTAATACAGGTGCGGCTTTATCAGAATTTAAAACGGGGATTAACAACGCACGGCTGGGCTTGGGGCGTATCGCTCGCTGCACGCCGGTCCCAGCCGGATTTTACCGGATTCAACCGGTTTCAGCCGGATTCCACCGGATTCAGCCGGATTAATCCCGACGCCCGACCGCCGGCTGCGCTGCGATATCAGATTGTCTAAATTAAGTATTAAATTGCTAATGAACGTTTGTTTATATTGCTTTAGTTAATATGCATTATTGCGTATTACGTTCGGATTTACTTTTCCTATCAGTATTAAAATATTATTATAATACCCGATGGAAAGTCGATGATAATGAAACTTTTATCAGTTCTGAACCTACGTACCAGTTAAATGTTTATGTTTTTCCATTATTATTTATAATAATTTCTCATTTAGTTAATCGTATACTTTCACACACTTATCTTAATGACTCTCTTCTAGCTGCTTATTCTAACATTTAATTTTTGTTATAATAAGAAACACAATTTCCTTATACACAAAGAAAAAGGCAGCGAAAAGTGGGAACGAAACTAATTATTCGGAGTGAAAAAGAAATATATTTTGTAATAATAAAAGGCATTATCGTATATTTATATAAAACTTCGTCACAATCTCCCGAATCCAGCCCCCGCTGCGCGTAGACCCGCTACGCCGTAGACCCGCTACGGCGTAGCACTAACATATAATCCTTTTCGCTACAAAAGCAATTTCAAACTTCCTTAGGGGCTTCGGATAATCTTTCTTTATATCGAGCTGCAAACGGCGACTCGCTCGTTCTTTGCTCTTTGCTCTATTGAGATGAACGCGAGAGGAACAAAGACAGAAACATTCTAAAGAAAACGCTCCGCTTCCCAATAAAGAGGGGAGGTAATGTGAATTTAAATTTTGGTTCAAGTGTAATAATTTTGTTTTTTAATTTAATTTGTAATGGCTCCGAAAGTCTTAGGGTGAAAATAAATATATCATCTGGAGATTTTGCTTAAGTATTTGATTGCACTCTCACGATGCTAAAAAATTATTACGATCGTAATTTTTGTTTCCATACTCGTAATATCCGTGAGCATTAAAATCGTAATTTGTTTCATACAATGAATTATTACAATTCATTTCATACTTTTAATATAAATCAAAATATGCACAATATAATAGACGTACTTGGGCTAGTTATTTTTTTTAATATTTAGATTTCTCATTAAAAACACCGAACTTGTGCGAGTTTTAAATTGAGTGTTAAGTATAAGTAAGAATAATAATTATTTTTATGAATATAATACAACTTAATATAACAACTACCTAATGCAAAATATCTACATTCTTAAGTAGAGTTAGTTTCTACATACTTAAGTGCTCGTCACATCAAACTAACTGACCCTCGAACAAACAACATATAAATAACAACCACCAAACCTTTGTAACCTCAAATAGTCATGACCACTAAAACCCCGAAATTAGTGAAACTCAATTTTATTAATTTCGGGTGTGAGAAAAGCATTACTTTCATAGCTATTTTAATGGATAATTTTCATAAACAAACCCCGGGGGTTAGAGGGGGGCACACCTCCTCAGGGGGAAGATAGAAAACAGCTCCGGAGCGGTATAATGGGTTTTCGGAATGGCGTCGTCCGTCTTGCCCCCACTCCCTACTTTTCCCCGCTTCCCCACTTTCCCTCCGGCGAGAAAGGATGAATTCTTATTTCCTCATCTCGGGCGTCCGGTACAGGCCCTCCATGTAGATTGCCTTCTACATTACAATAGCGTGTTTTCAATTTTGTTTTCGCCGTTCCGCTCGTATCTGTAAATAAAATTTAATTTGTTTTGTTACTCCTTTTTTTTGAGAAGGTATTTGAACTTAATAATTTCTATGGCAAAGATAATAATTATTAGACACGAAAGAAAAACAATTTAGAATTATTAACATTGTTTTGACTTTTCATTAACCCGTCAAGCCCCGTGCGAACACCGGTGATCGCGACAACAATAGAATACAATAACGAATTCAAATGATTGAATGGGTATTATTAAGAAGTTAACTAATATATATATATTGTACACATCTGATTATTATCATCAATGTTAAAGCCTGTTTGTCTGTTAATATAATTTAA
The DNA here is from genome assembly GCA_963422495.1 of Polyommatus iphigenia. Lineage (NCBI taxonomy): Eukaryota > Metazoa > Arthropoda > Insecta > Lepidoptera > Lycaenidae > Polyommatus > Polyommatus iphigenia. Next base: position 11,449,567 of record OY730179.1, read on the forward strand.
GACTTTGAGATCAAGCTACGTAGTATAGTGCCTACATTATGTGTGCATACATTATGATCACTATCCTTTTGATCACCCTTACCTTGTAGGAGAAACGATACAAATAATAATATTCAATTACATTAACAATATGTATACATTGTATATAGTTTACGATAGTAGAGCAAATGTGTGTTATTAATTATCGCGACTAGGTCAACCACGTCTTGGCATTTAAAATTATTTCCGATATCTATAATGGTTATTGCTGTAATATATTCGATATGGAAGCGACTGCATTCATGAAGTGCAATTCGAGCCAAAAATACTTTGAAACTTTGCCAAAACATGCAGTATGAAAACGTAAAATAATTCAACGTATTATGACACACATTTATTTTGTCAAAACAAAACTTTTTTGGCTTCATTTTTAAAATTCTCCGGAAATATTTTTAATGAAAAATGATTCATTAAAACGCGGAAGGAAAAGTTATGTCTTTACTGAGTTAATTTTACGTGTGCAAAATATGCTTTGAATAGATCGATTTATGTGAACTGAACTCATACCATATTATCATACTTAATATACATATAATACGTAAAAGCGCGTACAAGAATCTGCAGTATGAAAAAAATGTTCACAAAAATTATTATTAGTAGGTACGCACACGTTATGAAACCGACTCCCGTATACGGCATTAATATAACCAAAATTACAAGACCTCGTTTCCTTTATTACGTTCTCGTCTTCGTGAGGGGAGCTACGTTGAGACCATTATACAACAATCATGGCGATAGTCTTGGGCGTTGCGCAGACGGGCGACACAAAAGTCTCCGTCAATCATATTTAGAACGAGTATTGACGTGAGACTTGAGTGACTTGATTGTTTTGTCTTCCACAGACTAAATCGAATCTATATAGTTTGGATTATATATTTTATTTATCTAGATTCGATTAAAGTTAAAAATATTTTCGACTTTTATAATCCGTACATATTCAAGAGAGGATTGCATTTCCTTCCTTGCATTGTAAGTTGTAACAGTCTCTTATAAGACTCTCGAGTCTAAAGCTATTATCGACTTTAAAGCACGCAAAATAGAGTCTACTTCTTCAACTTGATAAAAAGGGATCAAAAAGTTTTAGTTTCAATCAAAAAGCAAATCCCATGCTTAAAAAAGTGGACCGAAAACAAACGGAACGGAATGTTTTGCGTATGCTGATGCCGATATAGGCTAGACAGTTGTAAGCGACGCGACGGAGACTTTTTGTCCCTCGAGCGCTCGTGGTCTTAAGGTCTGAAATGAGGACTCGCCCTTTTAGATAAACAAACAACGTGTGCGCGAAACTGCCGACGCATGCTGAAATCATATTCTTTTATTTTTGCACACAAAAAAATGATTTTGATCATTGTGGGTGCATCTTAATGTTACATCGAAGTCGCAAAAGATTTTTATACTTACATCAAAATGATAATATATAAATTAACTTATTTTAATAGCCTTTAAAAATAAATTCTAAAAAATAAATAAATATAACGCTATAGCTATGTAATGAACTACGCTGCCTTAGTTTCGGTAGCAGTATGTGTGACGTAAAATATTTCTGATTTTCCTCTACCGTCGGGAAACTTTATCAGATAGTTCAGTTATTTAATGTCTCATAAAAATTCTTCTTGTTTGTTATTGTATGACTGTTGTAACTAACATCCTGGATTTATGTTATTACTGAGAAAACATCTGACAATTTAGGTAATAATAGTAGGTTAATTTGCTATTTTAACTTGATACTTTTAGGGTTCCGTACCCAAAGGGTAAAAACGGGACCCTATTACTAAGAATTCGTTGTCTGTCCGTCTGTCCGTCTGTCTCCAGGCTGTAACTCAATAACGGTAATAGCTAGAGAGCTGAAATTTTCAGAGATTATGTATATCTGTTGCCGCTATAACAACAAATACTAAAAACAACAGAAAATTAATATTTAAGGGGGGCTCCCATACAAGAAACGTGATTTTTTTGCCTTTTTTTGCTCTATATCAATAATGGCAACAGGTAGGTACTTGATTTTTTCTCGAAGCCCTTAGTTATATGTCTTCTTTAATACTTAATAATAATATTAAAATAAACAAAAAAATTAAGGGCGGCTCCCATACAAAAAACAGAATTTTTGGCCTGATTTTGCTCTATAATGGTACGGAACCCTTCGCGCGCGAGTCCGACTCGCACTTGGCCGATTTTTTTTATATTTATGTATACCTACTTACTAGAAAAGTTTTTTTATCTAGACTTCAATATGCATATTACTATAGTCTATAACTCTATACAATTTGTCCATACTAATTATATTTTATTTTATGACTCGAGCACATTCCAATAATTATTATTTATTGAACTTCTCACAATATTCTGCCATTATGTAAACTTATATAAAACTAGCTGTTGCCCGCGACTTCGTACGCGTTAACATAGTATAATAACAAAGATGGATGGATAGCTTTCCCCTTTTTGTGGTTCCTTATACAAAGGGTAAAAACGGGACCCTATTTAAGCAAACGTCAAACGCAAACGTCAAAAAACTTTCATGTTTCTAACTCAAGAAATGATGGACTTTCATTGAATCTTTCTATCCCAATTTCACCCCCTTGGGGGTAGAATTACCAGAAACGCTTAAATACGTACCCATTCATTTTTAACCTTGGTTGACGAACTGTCACCAGCAGTATTTCCGGACCTATACGACCTGCAAACCTTCAAGAAAAGAGCGTATTCCCTCTTAAAAGGCCGGCAACGCACCTGCAGCTCTTCTGTTGTTGCGAGTGTCCATGGGCGACGGTAGTTGCTTACCATCAGGTGACCCGTTTGCTCGTTTGCCCCCTTATTTAATAAAAAAAAAAATTGACTGTTACCGAGATAGGTACAAAAATATTTCTATTAATTTTTAGTTGGCAAAAATCATAACATATTAAGAAGTAAGCCCACGGACGAATGTAAAAATATTCATTGGAAAATTATACTACTTTTTTGGAAAATTTTCAAAAATATCGACTACAAAATGCTATGTATTTGATTATGCATACAATATAAAAACAAATTATAAAACACATTAAAAATAACGACAGGCATATTTCAATTTTCATCGCCGTTTCATAATTAATTTAACTGGAGGCTTTAATAACGGTTATGGTCTAAAGTTTGAGCAGTGACTAAGAGGCCGTGTCTACGGCGATTTGAATTCTAATTCTATGGTGATGACTTGCAAAAATTATTTTAACTTTTCTTTTCATTGTTAATCTATACTTATAAAATTACATGTCCTGACTGACTGACTGACTGACTGACTGACTGACTGACTGATTCATCATCGCTGAGCAAAAACTGTTAAAGTTACAGCCACGAAATTTGGTGAGTAGGGTTATTTTATTAAGTAGACACCCACTAAGGAAGGAATTTCGAAAATTTTACCCCGAAGGGGGTGAAATAGGGGTTGAAAGTTTGAATGAAAGTCCGTCATTTCTTGAGTTAGAAACATGAAACTTTATTTTTGGGTTACTGATTAAAAACTAATCGATACGTATTTAAGCGTTTTTGGAAATTCTACCCCCAAAGGGGTGAAATGGGGGTTGAAAGTTTGAATGAAATTCCGTTATATCTTAAGTTAGAAACTTGAAATTTTAGGTTTGGGCTACTGATTAAAAATTATTGGATACGTGCTTAAGTGTTTTTGGAAATTCTACCCCCAAGGGGTAAGGGGGTGAAATAGGGGTTGAAAGTTTAAATGAAAGTCCGTCATTTCTTAAGTTAGGAACATGAAAGTTTATTTTTGGACTGCTGATTAGAAATGAATGCATAGGTATTTAAGCGTTTTTGGAAATTCTACCCTCAAGGGGGTGAAATCGGGGTTGAAAGTTTGAATGAAAGTCCGTCATTTCTTGAGTTAGAAACATGAAACTTTATTTTTGGGTTACTGATTAAAAATGAATGGATACATATTTAAGCGTTTTTGGAAATTCTACCCCCAAAGGGGTGAAATAGGGGTTGACAGTTTGAATGAAATTCCGTTATTTCTAAAGTTAGAAACTTGAAATTTTAGGTTTGGGCTACTGATTAAAAATGATTGAATACGTGCTTAAGCATTTTTGGAAATTCTACCTCCAAGGGGGTGAAATAGGGGTTGAAAGTTTAAATTAAAGTCCGTCATTTCTCAAGTTAGGAACATGAAAGTTTATTTTTGGACTGCTGATAAAAAATGAATGGATATGTATTTAAGCGTTTTTGGAAATTCTACCCCCAAGGGGGTGAAATTGGGGTTGAAAGTTTGAATGAAAGTCCGTAATTTCTTGAGTTAGAAACATGAAATTTTATTTTTGTGCTACTGATTAAAAATGAATGAATACGTATTTAAGCGTTTCTGGTAATTCTACCCCCAAGGGGGTGAAATTGGGGTAGAAAGATTCAATGAAAGTCCATCATTTCTTGAGTTAGAAACATGAAAGTTTTTTGACGTTTGCGTTTGACGTTTGCTTAAATAGGGTCCCGTTTTTACCCTTTGTATAAGGAACTACAAAAAAGGGAAAGCTATCCATCCATCTTTGTTATTATACTATGTTAACGCGTACGAAGTCGCGGGCAACAGCTAGTTTTATATAAGTTTACATAATGGCAGAATATTGTGAGAAGTTCAATAAATAATAATTATTGGAATGTGCTCGAGTCATAAAATAAAATATAATTAGTATGGACAAATTGTATAGAGTTATAGACTATAGTAATATGCATATTGAAGTCTAGATAAAAAAACTTTTCTAGTAAGTAGGTATACATAAATATAAAAAAAAATCGGCCAAGTGCGAGTCGGACTCGCGCGCGAAGGGTTCCGTACCATTATAGAGCAAAATCAGGCCAAAAATTCTGTTTTTTGTATGGGAGCCGCCCTTAATTTTTTTTTATTTTAATATTATTATTAAGTATTAAAGAAGACATATAACTAAGGGCTTCGAGAAAAAATCAAGTACCTACCTGTTGCCATTATTGATATAGAGCAAAAAAAGGCAAAAAAATCACGTTTCTTGTATGGGAGCCCCCCTTAAATATTAATTTTCTGTTGTTTTTAGTATTTGTTGTTATAGCGGCAACAGATATACATAATCTCTGAAAATTTCAGCTCTCTAGCTATTACCGTTATTGAGTTACAGCCTGGAGACAGACGGACAGACAGACAGACAGACAGACGGACAGACGGACAGACAACGAATTCTTAGTAATAGGGTCCCGTTTTTACCCTTTGGGTACGGAACCCTAAAAAGTATCAAGTTAAAATAGCAAATTAACCTACTATTATTACCTAAATTGTCAGATGTTTTCTCAGTAATAACATAAATCCAGGATGTTAGTTACAACAGTCATACAATAACAAACAAGAAGAATTTTTATGAGACATTAAGTAACTGAACTATCTGATAAAGTTTCCCGACGGTAGAGGAAAATCAGAAATATTTTACGTCACACATACTGCTACCGAAACTAAGGCAGCGTAGTACATTACATTGCTATAACGTTATATTTATTTATTTTTTAGAATTTTTTTTAAAGGCTATTAAAATAAGTTAATTTATATATTATCATTTTGATGTAAGTATAAAAATCTTTTGCGTCTTCGATGTAACATTAAGATGCACCCACAATGATCAAAATCATTTTTTTTATGTGCAAAAATAAAAGAATATGATTTCAGCATGCGTCGGCAGTTTCGCGCACACGTTGTTTGTTTATCTAAAAGGGCGAGTCCTCATTTCAGACCTTAAGACCACGAGCGCTCGAGGGACAAGCCCAAACATAAAATTTCAAATTTGTAACTTAAGAAATAACGGAATTTCATTCAAACTTTCAACCCCAATTTCACCCCCTTGGGGGTAGAATTTCCAAAAACGCTTAAATACGTATCCATTAAATTTTAATTAGTAACTCAAAAATAAAGTTTCATGTTTCTAACTCAAGAAATGACGGACTTTCATTCAAACTTTCAACCCCTATTTTACCCCCTTCGGGGTAAAATTTTCGAAATTCCTTCCTTAGTGGGTGTCTACTTAATAAAATAACCCTACTCACCAAATTTCGTGGCTGTAACTTTAACAGTTTTTGCTCAGCGATGATGAATCAGTCAGTCAGTCAGTCAGTCAGTCAGTCAGTCAGGACATGTAATTTTATAAGTATAGATTAACAATGAAAATAAAAGTTAAAATAATTTTTGCAAGTCATCACCATAGAATTAGAATTCAAATCGCCGTAGACACGGCATCTCAGTCACTGCTCAAACTTTAGACCATAACCGTTATTAAAGCCTCCAGTTAAATTAATTATGAAACGGCGATGAAAATTGAAATATGCCTGTCGTTATTTTGAATGTGTTTTATAATTTGTTTTTATATTGTATGCATAATCAAATACATAGCATTTTGTACTAGATATTTTTGGAAATTTTCCAAAAAAGCAGTATAATTTTCCAATGAATATTTTTACATTCGTCCGTGGGCTTACTTCTTAATATGTTATGATTTTTGCCAACTAAAAATTAATAGAAATATTTTTGTACCTATCTCGGTAACAGTCAAAGTTTTTTTTTTTTTTTATTAAATAAGGGGGCAAACGAGCAAACGGGTCACCTGATGGTAAGCAACTACCGTCGCCCATGGACACTCGCAACAACAGAAGAGCTGCAGGTGCGTTGCCGGCCTTTTAAGAGGGAATACGCTCTTTTCTTGAAGGTTTGCAGGTCGTATAGGTCCGGAAATACTGCTGGTGACAGTTCGTTCCAGAGTTTTACAGTGCGCGGCAGAAAGTTACGCGAAAAACGCACTGTGGAAGACTGCCACTCTCTTCACTTCTCCACCTTAAACACAAGTTCGTTTCGACTCTTAGTGACATTTTGCCGAGAAATATTGGGGGAGCCGGTATATACAGCATCACCTGTACTAGCAATGAATGCCGTTGGTCTGTAACATGTCATTGATATGCAGTATGAATAGAGTAGGCGATAGCACACAGCCCTGAGGGACACCAGCATCAACAGACTGAGTTTCCGAGCATTCGCCATCAACTACGACCTTAATGCTTCTGTCTGCTAAGAAACAAGTGACCCACTTAAATAATTTCTCGGGCAGCCCGTAAGGATAGGATGCAAAAAACGACCGCATCCCATCACACGACGGTATTTAACAGCACGCTGTCTTAACACCGTCGTAAGTGGCACAGAACTTGGCAATGATCCGATGAACCAAGTGGTGCGGTTACGGATATTTGGTAGCCGTCAGGATTTGAAGTCAGCAGGAGGTCCAACAAGAAAGGATTTTGACCATCCACATCTGGGATTCGCGTAGGCGTAGTAACCAGTTGTGTCAAGTCGTTCGCAAGGGCAAAGTTGCAGACAGATCTCCCCGCATCATCAGTTTTACTGGAATTGAGCCAGTCGGCGTGGTGGGCATTAAAGTCGCCAAGTATTATGATCTCTGCGGATGGGATCTGCTGCTGCACAAAATCTGAAGCAGCTTGCAGGTGCTACAAGAGTCGGTCCGTCTCGGGGTCACCACAATGGGACCTATTTAGGCACGCATAGACGCGAGGGTGGTCGTCGCAATCTATGCGGAGCCATAAGGTGGACAGGTCCATGACCTCAAGATTGCTGAGGCGGCGAGAGCTGATATCATCTCTGAGATACACACAAACTCCAGCTTTGGGTAAAAAGGAGTGCTCGAGATAATACCCAGGGTGGGAAAGGTCTCGGTTAAAAAGAGCAAAGCCGGCTTTGCCGTCTCTAGGTGGTAATGGACGACATTAAGGTTGGAGTGTAATCCTCTGATATTACAAAAGTCCATGTTTAATATCGAGGGGGGTACCTTTGTGTGTTTGCTCTTGCCCCGAGCAGATTGGAGCGCAGTTTTGCCCTCCCCAGAATACGAGGGGCAGCCTGGACGTCCACGTTCAGTTCCAGGGGTTCCTGAGCATGGACGTCCAGAGAGGGATTCTCCAACGCAGTTGGTACCCTCCTGGGGTAACAAATTGCTTTTCAACTGCGGCATTTCTAGGGGGGTAGGGGATTGGGCCTCCGGTAAACTCACTCACTCGGCGAAACACAGCGCAAGCGCTGTTTCACGCCGGTTTTCTGTGAGGCCGTGGTATTTCTCCGGTCGAGCCAGCCCATTCGTGCCGAAGCATGGCTCTCCCACGGACAAATACCGGCGCTCAGCCACCCCTCCCGTGTCACCGTGAAAAAGCGCACGAGGTGCCCAGGGACACGACGTGGACGGACCGGTATCGCCACCAAGTCTTTATTGAATTAAAGTTAAGTATATAATCAAGTGCGGTTATTAATATCAATCTAAGAAATAATACAAACGAATATGAAACAACAAACAACTCCAAAAATGTGTTGAAACAGGATCGACAGATTATACAACAACGAATATATTCGCAATCTGCACGACATCCAAACTCGTAGTCAACAAAAGCGACGCCATAATAAACCTCAAATGGCCCGGAACTTTTTCTTAATGGTTGATTTAAAAATCTCACAATTTTCATCCAAAGTTTCCTTTGGTGTAATCATATAAATCTCCTTAATACTTCTTTGGGGACATCTAACAACGGTCTGAATTGCTTTTATTCGATATTTGTCTTGTTCCTCGTGATTTAATGTTTTATTTTGGCCATTCGATATTGCTATCTATATCTGGCCCGACATTAGCCATACAGATTATATATTCATGGCTCAATTTTGGGTATCTAATGTAAATAAAATATATAAAATATGCAGTGGTACAGACATGTGAATGATGTAAGTAAAAAATGTCTGTACCTACCACATTGTCCTTAAAAACTTTCAATATGCATAATAATAAAATTGGGCAGAAATACAAACAAAATATATTATAATATGAATGATTTAAATTAACAAAATATTTGTACCTAACCTGTACCTGACACATTAAAGCTTTTTCCATACAGAATGTTTATCTACAGCATGGCTACTTATTTATTATATTGGCACAATCAACAGAAAAGTAAGAAGTCATCTGACGGTAGATTTTATGCTGCCATAAGCGTTTTGGTTAAGCAGATACGAGCGCTGAGCTCCGGCGGGCCCTCAACAATCGCGTTTACGACTTATAAAAGTTAGTCTTTATGGCTTTCCCGTGTATAAACGTGGCGTTTATGGGTTTTTAATTAATTGTTCACTCGTTAAACGCCGTTAAGACCGATGATGGGACCTAGCCGTGATAGACTGACAACTCATAAACTCGACATTTATGACCATTTACGACCGATGTTTACTATTCTTAAACAATCTACAACATATTTAAGTGATTAGAGTTATAAAGTTTTTATTGTTACAATCTTGTAAATGTTTGCTTTTATGTTTCAGATTATGTTATGAACAATTGAACTCTTGAGTAAATATTTTACATTTTTGTAAATCGTGTTAGGTTAGGTTATATAGGATGAGGATATTTTTAATAATATGTATGTGATATAAAAGTCATAGTAATGTTTAAATTAAATGTAAGTTAAATCATACATTATTAAATTACTGCAATTTAAATTAATATTAACCGTTAAAATGTGCTGACATCAAGACATAACACATTCATGCGACACGGGTACTTTTGACCCCGTACACAAAAGTCGCCATCAATTGTAGATAGTACAAAGTAATAGACACAAATATAAGTGGCTATAAAATGAATGTAGCTGAGTCAGTGCTGGTGTCTGTGTTGCGCATGTGCCGCACATTCCGGTACTTTTATTGATTTCAGTAGCACTAACGGCCCATAAAGCCGACGTGCCGGACTGGAACCTTCGCTCTATGCCCCTTATTAGGTACTTAAATCTACAGCGAAATTTAACCTGTTATCTTTGTAGAAATGTAACACTTTCTAATCTATGAGTGAGATCTCCACATGATACTATACTGGTAATGGTTATAAACAAAATTATCATATTTAGTAATAATATTATTTATCATTACAATCACTTATAAGTCATAGGTTAGGAATGAGAAGTTTAGGTTAAATAAAATAGTTCAGCTGCTTTATTATTATTTTATCAATTAACGATAAGTTTATTAAGCAATAAATTAAAATAAATCTCAAAATAGACGTCGAAGTGCCGATTTGATTGCCATTTAAAATTAATGGCCAATCTAATATTAATAATATAATCTATAGACAAAATAAATATAGTATGCCTCTTCAAGTATTTGTTCCACGTATCATAATGAATAGTGTCGTAAATGCTATCTGCAGCCAATAATCTCCCGGCGCACGTATTTTCGGATTAACAAGTCAGGCAGCGGCATTCTCGGGGAGCAAATCGTGTGGTCATAACGACCCGACCTGCACTACATTATTTTGTTGGCCAACGAATTTATGAGGGTTAACTAAGTCTATATTACAGCAATTATTGTTAAAAGTACGGAAAACGTGACCATTACGCTGTTTAATATTGCGTATTTCTAAATTACTTTTTTGCTAATTTATTTTTATACTGTTGAGTACTGCCACATTTTTAGGTATGCCCAGCCTTTTTACCCGACTGCCAGGAGGGTTATGTTTTTAGTGCGAATTGTGCGACTTAAAAATGAGAATTTCTCAAGCATAATGTTTGGTTTAAAGACGTTTATATGAACGTATATATAAATTATAAAGTATGTTTAACCCCAAATAGCGACATAATATCGTAGTGAATGTGAGGGAAATAACATCAGTGTTCGCAATACCGACGGGCGACGGCTGGCCTTTATTAAAACTAAATATCCCGCCACGAAGTGTCCACAATCTAATATTCGACTGTTCCCAGTTACTAGAGAATGTATAATAGAGACCCCATATTTTGACCGAAAATAAGGATTTGTTAGTGAGAAAACAAAAAAAAAAACATTCTTTAATCTTTACCATTATCTCCATCCATACTAATATTATAAATGTGAAAGTGTGAATGTCTGACCGTTTGTTACCAAACAAACAGTTTTGCCACTGAACCAATTTTGCTGAAATTTGGTATGGAGATACTTTGAGTCTCGGGAAAGGACATAGGATACTTTTTATCCCTGAAAAATGGAATTCTTACGCGCTAAACGAATTCTGGCGTAACGGAGAAAAACGGAGTTGCGGGCATCATCTAGTCACATATAGATATCAGCATTTATTCTCAAAATCCAAAATTAAGTGCCATCTTTCAGTTGAGACTGTACTTTAACAAAAGAACCGGTTAATAATATTATAGGTACCAGCACAATATTCGACATGACACTTGACAGACATTCTAAGGTTAGAGGTACTGTAGAAAACTGAACTCAATATGCAAGTATCGTCGAAATTGTCGGCAAATCGAATATAGTCGGTGCAATATCAAGTATACAATATGTCGGTAGGAGCTCGGCAGTGAAGCGATGATTTCGGTACATTTGGCGCGACCGTAACGACGCCCGGAATCGCCTTGATGGACGCTACGAATGAGCTCTCACAACATAAAGAAATCCCCTTAAAAAGGGTAGCTCGGGGGTGGAATAGAAGACAGTGGCTCTCAAAGTGTTCGTGTACGTGAAACGTGTTAGTTAAGTTACTGTGGAAAAACCTGTAATGCAAAGAGCTGCAGGGAATGTGCCTAACGAAGGGCTTGTGCATTTTTTTATAAAATAAGGGGGCAAACGAGCAAACCGGTCTCCTGGTGGAAAGCAACTGATGAAATACGCTCTCTTCTTGAAGGTTTGCAGGTCGTATTGGTCCGGAAATTATGTCACCAATCCGAAACTTGTTTTCTATTTTGTAATTGTGTCGCCACCTATAATTCTATCACGTTCTATAATTATTATACAGAGAAAGTGCTACTTACTAGCACCAAAAATACGAAATCTGCTGCCATCTACAGTTCATGCACGTTTCCAATTAAATGTGGCAGCTTTATAAGTTGTTACTAACAATAATTATATTATTATGATTATGCGCATCACCTTTACTATGTATTTGGATGACTCCAATATTGTCGACATTCGACAATCAAGTGATATTTCATAAAACCGTTAACTTCAAACTCAACTGTCTGTTCAAACAAACTGTCAAAACTGTATTGTTTTGTCGTAATTTTTTTATTGAATATAAACTGTAATATAAACTTAGAATTGCCTTAGCTAACCCAGCTTTTTGAAAATTTTTAAGGTTAAAAATTTCAGAGTAAGATTATCCCGCAAAAAGTTGATTATTAAATATGCTTGTTAAATACATACTTACCTACTATTTTTATTAATATGACGAAAGGAGACTGTGCATGCAAATTAAATACCATCCATAAACTAGAAACTAAATTTGAAGTATTCAGGAACTTTCAAACTTTGAGCACCTGTGTAAAACAAAAGTTTGAGACGTCGAGACGGGCTTAGTCGCGAGACGCCTTTTCATTACGCTTCTAGATTTTAGGTTGTACAAACGCTGCAAGTAGGTAGTTTAATATGGAAAATGTTCTGAATAAAACCATCTTGAATTTTAATATTCCGTTGGAACCCTGCTGCGAACAAATTTAGCGTAGTTTCTGAGTTACAAAAGCATATTAAAAAGAGTTAAGAGTTCAATGTAGCTTAATATGTTTTTATCAACTAAAATATTGGATATCACAGCCGTACTTATAACAGTTTTCTTTTTTAAAACAATCAATTTTTGGTCTTAATTCTCTAGTCATATAAGGCATATTTATTACACAATATACATTATTCGGTAAACAAAAAGCTTATTCAGGTATTTTCCATTAACAAGATAGTATCGTCTTAGATTTACTGCAGCAAAACAAGCAAAAATATCGCCCTGGAACTTGGAAGTTGCTTCCGAAGCGGTATTGTGCCCCCATACGAGGGGAGTAAACAAAACTTCTGAATAAATAAGGGGTCTCCCCTTCCGAGATGGGAGTTTGTTTGATTTGAACGTTTAATCCTTTACAATAACAGACTCATCTGTGCTCGCGAGGAATAATTAGAAAGCCCAATTTAATCTTGGAAGTACACCTACTATTTAAGTAGCGTAGGTGACAAATAAATGTTTTCGTATTGTTAATAGGCAACAGTGTTACTTGGGGTTGCTTGCATTTTTTTTGGTAATCGAAGTACGGTAATATTATAACACACTATGACGTCTGCAACTCTGTTGCGCCAAAATTAGTTTATCGAGTGAGAAACGTACTTTTTTCCGGGATATAAAGTACCTATCGTAGGTCTTTTCCCGCCACTCAAAGTATTTCCATACCCAATTTCATAAAAATCAGTTCAGCGGTTTAGGTATGAGGAGGTAACAGACAGACAGACACACTTTCGCATTTATAACATTAGTTTGTATTTTTATTTAAATCGATTTAATAAAACCGGTCTGGTGTGACTCGGGTTCCGTGTCCTAGCACTATGAGAGTTGAACAAAAAATTCCAAAAAATCAGATTTTGTGTCCAAGTTCCTTTATTGTTTTCTTCAAAAAATTGCCAAAAATGTTGACCCCTTGCGGAAAATATCTAGAGGAACTTCATATAATTTTGTATGTGTACGTAACCCCATCAGTCGGGCATCTGACCCGGGGCGATGAAACTAACGACCGCGGGTATCAACAAACGGCCAATAAGATATGCTCGAAAAACGTGAATATGTCCCTAGAGGGCTGTTCCGCCTAAGCCAGTTCCTTTCGGGTCTCAGCGAAATGCGTTCTTCAAATGTAACCTTCAAATAAATATCAATAGTAGGCTTTTGGATGTTCCTTACAATCCATTTTGATCAAAATTTAAGCGTGGTGGCTATAATGCTAATAATTTAAATGAGATTGATGCTAATATGTAACGCGTGGTAAAGAAATACAATTCATTAATGTGGCCGAATTCCAATTATTTGGACATCAAAAAAGTTGCTAACAAACTTTGTAAAAACTAAAAATCTAAAGAATGTAGTAGCGCTTACTCTATTTTTCATATTCGTAGTTGTGTAGGTACTTACTTAATCTTTTTTATCAATTCCTTTCTTCAATCTTCTTCAATTAAGTATCAATTTAAAAAAATACATGTAGTATTTTTTTAAATTGATACTTAATAATTAAAAGCCTGCGCTGCGCTACAAACATAATAATCTATATTATATATTATATTCTATATTATTTTTCACTTCTTTACATAATCCGCAACAGTAGACATCAGGGATCCTCCATATTCCTGAAACAAAAATATCTTTTAATAACCTATTACCAATTAATTAGCAAACAAGAATAGAATAGAATTTGTAAGTGAATTTATTTGGCATTCCGTTGTTTCTATAAATTCCTATTGGAAAGGCAGTTTGCAATATGTATATATGTAATTGCCTGTCCCGGTTCACGTCACCGGGACATCCTGGGGCCAGCCCGTATATACCATACAGGCCAACTCGTATACCCGGGGCCACCTCATATATCGCGGGCCAGCTCGTATACACTCCCGGATAGCTCGTACATCCCGGTAATCGGAGCGAAACCCGGGATTCCACTTTCTTTATTGCAAATAAACTAGTGGAGCTCGCTACGATACAGCAAGTCTACTTTATTCGTAATTACCAACGTTTCAGGGGATTAAAAATGAGGGTACGAGGTATTTCTTAATGAAACAGCATAAATATTTGGGTAACTGCAACCTTTTTTCTGTTCTTGTTAGTGTTTGGAATCAAGTCAATAAAAAGATTTGAAAAATTAATTAAAATTATGTAAAATAAAGGCGAAATAAGCTACGTAAATACATATTATATTTTAACTCGAAATAATAATATAATGAAGTATTATTATTTTACAACAGTAAATTAATATTACATAATAATAAAATCAATGTTTAAATAAACTATCATATCAAATGAGTAACAGCTGATATAATACCGGGTAAAAAGTAAAAATTGTAAACGAAACAGCCCCGTCGGCGGCTGAATAAGTAACGACATTCCTTCCCTTTCTTTGCTTACTTTTTATTGCTATTGCTTTTACTTTATTCATCTTGCTTGCATTTATATTTGTCCTTTTCCTTTTTATTTACCATTTTGCGCAAAAATCAGTTTACAATTGAAAACAAAAAGGGGAAATTGGGGACAAACGGTGCCATTAAGCAGATACATGTCGCCGTACGTAGTTATTTAGTGTAAGCGCTCTCTATAGGCAATGAATACAAATTTATGTGCACTAAATGTGCCAAGCAATTAAACTAGCACTGCGGCACTGATGTTCAACTAGGCACGTTCGCTAGGAATATACTACAGTCATTACACCCGACTAATTAAAGGTACTAAAGTTGTTAGTTATGTGTCAAAATTACGTTTGTAATGTTATAATTACAGCTGTATTATGTACGTATTACTTTCCACAGAAAACGTCTTTTTGGAATACGCGAATATTGCTACAAATGTAGGAAAAAAACGCGGCATAAAATTCTTAGATTTTCTGATTTCTCTAAGAATTATTTTTCAGCTTCAATTTACGATTACTTTTAATACTTCGATCGCGGATTCTTGGAAATGCTATTGTATTCTATTGTTGTCGCGATCACCGGTGCTCTTATAGGGCTTGAAGGATTAATATAGTTTTCTTATTACTTATAATTTGTTTACTTTTAATAAAGTAGACTAATATAATAATGCATGTAATCCAATAGCAATACCTTAATAGATTTTCCAAAAGAGTAATTAAATTTTCTCCAACAACGTGTACAAAATTTCCCATTTCACCCAATCAACAAAACGTAATAATGTTTGTTCGGCAATAACGATATACGGTCCTATGAATTGGCCTTCTTTTTAATTTGATCTGTTTTTTACTACACATATAAAAAAAGCCAGTTTTATTATTTAAATTTAAAAAATGTCTAAAATTGTACAAATTTGTAAAAGAATAAAATAAAAAAGTTGTCATTCTAAAACAAAAATATTTTTAGGAAAAAGAAACAAAAAAATATATTTTTTTAATAATAATATTGATCTTGTACCTTAACAACAACACTTAAGTATTCGAATTTTAAAATGATTATTCGAGATGTCGATGGCGGCGATCGAGACTCGGTAAGGGACTTTTACCGCGGCATTCTCATATAGAGTTGTCAAGGGCGGGGTCTCGTGATGAATTGGAAACATTCTAAGCGGCGAGGGGGGATTTTTTGAGGGGGTGAAAAGGGAGCGAGGGGGAAGGGGCCTGATGGATGGCCCCCGCTCGAGGGAGCCATGTTCATTATATCGAGGGAACGATGTGTTACTTGCCTACTAATATATTTTGCTTTCGGTGGCTTTACCGAACGACCGAGGTATGTTATTAGTTCATTATTTTAGGCATTTTTATTTCTTCCGGAGATGAGAAATGACGGCGTTGATTGTTAGAATACGAAAATAGGCTTTTTATTGAAACAACAATATGGCGGCCCGTCTGATATTTTAAAATTGACAGTAATAGTTTTTATGGCTCTATTTCGGATCTGTTTAATATGTTGTTTTGTAATTAATTGTGCCTATTATGAAGCATAAAAATTAATGTTTAAGTACCTAATTTAAGCATGGATTAATGAATTTTAAGCGGGTTAGGGTGACTGGTAAGTACCAAGATAGTAATTATTAGTTTTGTTAGAGATATAAACTTCTGAGTGACAAGAGTTTATATTTTATGTACTTATTGTTAGTTTAGGCACTCCTCACGGATTACTATGTGGGATAGAATCATGACAATTTTTGTATATTTTTGTATACTTTGTATTTTGTATATTTTTGTATACTAAATTAGTTGTTGATCGATATTTTTTTGTACTGGGCACGGCAATTGGGTACTTATAACTTACCCAATTGCCGTGCCCATTAAAGTTGTACAAATAATATTTACAAGTACCTTCGGGAATATGCTATTAAAGAGATAAGGTAAACAAAAGGTATTAATACCTACCTGATCCACAAAGGATAATAAGAAATTAACAGGCCTTCAGATGATTACAATATGAACCGAATTTTGAATAAACATTGTTATCTGCGCCATTAAAACGCGCCATTAAGAAAACAAAACTGAAGTTGCGTATTCCGTTCGCACGCTTCGCTTAAAATAGAAACAATGGCCCCATTAAAAATCCGCTCGGATATTCCCAGTGCCCGTACCGAGCATAAATCGGCAGCTTTCCGCCGAACCTATTACCCGAGCATTTTCTATTCCGAGCCTTGCACCCGTTTTTCTTAGGCGCCCATTACAGTCCCCCTTTCTCCCCCGGGGGCCGGATCCCCGAAAGTAGAGGTTAAGTCGACGTATAGGCCGTTATGAAAGTTTATAAGTAGAATGGATGATAATTATGGCCCGGATGAGGCGTGCATTGTAAGCGATATCGTTCTTCGGTGTGAATGCTGATTCGGGTGTAATTGTTGAATTTGGTTTTAGGATGGTTCTTATTTGCATTTACACACTAATCCTTTTAACAATCTTGTTTTTCTCTGGAATGATGACTATAATATTATGAAGAGACTATATACTCGTAGGTATATAGGTATCCACCTAATTTCGTCAAGCGGCCTGAGTGTAAGTAGGTAACTAAGTAAGTAGGTAGGCTTTCATAATATTGCTAGCTGTCCCGGCAAACGTTGCTTTGCCATAATATTGCCCCGTGTAATAATTTCCTCTATGCATAATATATTTGCCATATTATTTTATTGAAGTGAATAAATAAGTATGTCACCATGGCAACGTCGATCGCTATCCCGTCGCACAAACTTAATGGCCGCCGTCAGTCTCAGGTTGTAATAATTTACTATTATTTATTCAACAAATGCACTTATCGATATATAAAGTACCCAGTAGCCGATTGTCAGACCTACTGAATATGCATATAAAATTTGGTAAAAATCAGTAAAGCCGTTTCGGAGGAGTTCGCGGACTAACATTGTGACACGAGAATTTTATATATAAGAAGAAAATAATGTTAGTGTGGAATAATAAGTTGGACTCTATATTAAAATATAATAAGGTGTCTGATTCAATATGCTTCAATGAATATTTATTCAAAACATACAATAGAATAAATTCTATTTTATGTTTTAAATGAATATTCATTGAAGCAGATTCAGCAAGCTTCAATATTGTTCAAGCTGACTGATGATGCTGCTGAATCTGCTCCAGTTTATTGTATAATTATAATATTGTATTAGCAATTAAATAGTAGCATAATGGCTATAAAATTTTATTAAAATGGCCGTAATAAAGATAATCAAAATACTTATCTGTGTATCATACTAATTTATTTTATCATTAAATCAGTCGCAGAATATGCTAATAAGATCTTCGCTTACATGGCCTTATAGGCTGTATATAGTATGTTATGTACCTATACGAATAAAGCTAGAACATCTGTCTATATATTTACAGTATATAATGCGCAAGCTGACTTCTATATCAGATAAAAGTAATTAAGATAATAATAATTAAGAATTCATTCCAAAATCCATTCTTTCAACACATTAAGTTTCATGTCAGCTTACTAATTTTAGATACATATTCTACACAAATAATAATTATTAAGGAGCACATTCAATTTTGACGACTCAATTATTGCACTGTGAGCATGCATCATTCATGATTAAGAGTAAAACATAATATCAAAATGAACTTTCTTAACAACAGAAAATTGAAACTTTTTAGAACCTGCATTATACGATTGTATTGCTAATCGTCCACTTAGGTATTTTATTTTTTATTTAGTATGAAGTAAAAATAAAAATGTTCTCTACGATACGGACTTTGAAGCTCAGCGCTACGCCGCTAAGTTCGCCTTTTACTAACGACGGGTAATACATATTAGGAATTTAAATAAAATTCTGCTGATACCCGAGCTTAATTATTCATTTAAACCCTTCTCTTACAGTATCTTGTAAGCATACGTATAGAGAATATAATAAATCTCTGCAGATTTAAAATTGTCTCAACGACGTAGACGACGTCGCAGGACGGGGGGCGCACCGCAAAGTTGGGAACACCGAACACGGCAACTCTATTTACATGTAAATACTTTGAAAAAGTAATTTGAGCGAAGTCTCGCGCCGCCCCCGAGATTGCGAGGAGCATTAAGCGTCTTCCAGGTGATGCATGATAACTGTTATAGCCAGATATAATTTTCTCCCGCCCGCATCGCCTTAATCCCCGCAAAAAGCCTTCGAAATTATTCCTACAGATATTTACGATTTCGTGAATAAATAAAATTATGAGCGGGTACGCGGTGCCTTAACTAAGTCGGCCTCGACTTGTTTATTATTATGCCTATATTAAGTTGTTTATCTTTTTAATGGCCGACGAGAGTTATACGGGTCGGCGCGATTTATGTATCTTGTAAGGTTCGCCGGGAGATTCGGGAACCACGCAGAGAACGCCTCTTATTTAGATGTAATTTTTTTGTAGAGGACATTATAAATTAAGAACAAGATTAAACTCGTAAATCGGCGAGGTAGAATTAATTACATTTTTAAGTAAGAATTAGGGACGGATATCAGAAACGTACGAACATATTATTCAGCCTTTAGCTGAGAAGAAACCATAATAATATTATAGACTATAACCGTTAGCCTTGGTCAAGTATTAAACATAACATACGGTCAGATTATTAAGCTGACTTGTCTTTTACGGATTGGCAGGTCATACAATTGTTTTTCCTATACAATGTTATAATATTCAAAAAATAAGCACGCTGCAGGATTGAACTTTGGAATGCCTCGAGGAAAAAAATGTAGCAAAAATAGAACATCCGCTCCGACAATATTGCACAAGACATTGTTCTATTGTTCATAGAGAAAGGGATGGCGACAATGACCGGCCCTCGAACCCTTTTATTGCTTTCGCAAGAAAAACAACCCTTTCATTCAACACCCATTGTTAAGTCCCGTTATTTTTGCGCAACGCTTTATAAGCTTTTTCAAAAAGCTCGGACATTGTTCCTTTTTTAAACACAAACCTTTTTTTTAGTTGGCATAGTTGTAACTGTTAAGCATATTGGACATGGTTTAACAACTAGCTAAAGAATGTAGGCGTTTAAAAAGTTAAAGAAAGGTGGACTCATACAAAGGCAGTTTTAATTGTCGTTAGAAAGGTGAGTGTTTTTGCGCAATTTACCTTGAAAGGTTTGTTTGTAGTCGCAATTTCGTAATAAGTGAGTTCTTATTACTAATTTTGCATCTTCTTCTTTAACTCTATTTTGCTCTTTATTCTGTAGAATGTGATGATGATGATGGTGATACCTAAGTCTAGAATGAACAGATCAAGTTTCCACTTAAGGTTTTTCCCATCTGTTTGTAATATTTTGTTTATCCATCTTATTATTCAGTAGCATAAATCAGTGTCAATCATCTGGCTCCCCAAACGAGACGAGTCGTAAAGTTCCGTACAACGACCTACGGACCCCCAAGGTCGGGCTAGTAAAATGTTTATGGTCTATAAAAGATCGTCTGAATCGTGTCTGTGTGTCAAGGACCCAAGAAATTTCACTTGCGACGAGCCACTTTCTTCCTTGACTTTTTACGATGGATGCGTTCGAAAATTTACTTGAACCTTTAAATTTAAGTAATTTTAATTGAAATTATTCAATGATATTTTTAGATACTTGCCATAATACTTATAGCAAATACGTTAGTAATAATTGATTAAGTTAATATAAAATACCGATGGAGATTTCTATAAGTATTTAGAACTTGAATTGATTTCGTAAACCTTCAACGTCTCAGAAATATTAATTTTAAAGCGAATAAAGAGGGCCCGGAAAGGGTCTCAAATCTAAATAAAATAACAAAATGGCGGCAGTTCAGAAAGAAAAGCAATATCGGATACGCAAGTGGCTAATGACAATTTGATGCGAGAGCCGCGCTCGTAAAAAATCACTAGAAATGATCCCATTTTGATTAAAAAATCAAGCGATCTCACCCTTGAGCTCGGAAACTGACGAATGATTTAAAAGTTTTAATAACGGAATTCTAGTGAAATGACATTATACTTTCAAATTGGGAGTGAAAATTTAATTTAAAAGAGAGACAAGTCGCCGCCCGAGGGGCGAATGGGATTCTCCGTCATAAAAAGTACGAGATCTTCTTTCGCGGAGTTTCTTTTCAGTGTAAAATTTATGCCACTTAAATCTCGTGACGGAAAATTAGAGGGGGCCCGTATTTATTAAAGGAGATGGTTCGCGCCGTTAGAGGAATTTTAACGGCCGAAGTTTTCCTTATGAATGCAGCGTTCGGTCTCCGGCGAGATATCTTTTATTAGATTTTAGGGCTTTTAATTAATGCCGTTACGAGTGCGGGAATGAAATCTTAATCTCTGTATTAGTATTACTTCTGTCGTTGGAGCGCCTATTGAGAACATGAAACGTTTGTTTCATTGCGCATTACCGCTTTGTCTCAAACCGAGAAATACCAGCGAACTTAGTAAAGGAATATCTTTGATTACATTGTAGGAAAGTTCCAAATTACTAACGTATTTTTAAATGTAATACCATCAGATATATCTAATTATAAGCATATTGGCAAACCTATTACTGTATTTCGTAAGGTTATGCTGGGTTTGACATATCCCGAAAAAATCCATGTAGGTTTGGCGTTTGCCATCTGCCTATGAATCAATTTCTAATAGTCTTATTAAATATCAGTCTGATCTAATTATTTTAATAAACAAATATAATTATCTAAAAGGAGCAGCCCTTTTAGGTTCCGTATATTCCAATTAAGTGAGAAGAGCGCTAAGGGTGTGTACACATGCATTATAATTAGCCTAATGTGTGAGTATCGCGCGTTTCAAAGCATTTTCATGTATTGCTAATTTAAATACGCTGTCTCCGTTAACGGCCGCGGTCCCGTTTATACACTGTAAACTCATTATTTGCCACCTTTTGAAATTTAAATTTCATTATAATATTTTTAATACCTGCGCAGAGCATTCTGTGGATTTTAATTACAATTAAATTTATTTTTTTAAAAGCCCGCAGTGCAATCTCGTAGATGTCGTTGTGGTTATTTTATCTGTAAATTTAAAAAGCTTGTTAAGTTTTTGCTGCAGTGGCTTTTTATCTAGTAGATGGATACAACTTTTTGTGGAAAAAAATGTATGTAATTCCACGTAAAGTTAATTATATTATATTATTACTGTGTGTCAAAAAACGAATCGATAGGATTCCATTCTGTGGACCTAAACTTTAGAGCGCTAAAACCATAACTCTGAACTTTTTAATTTCTTCAACTTCTTTTCATAATTACTATAACAAATACTAATTCTAATCTCTCCTATTAATTCAAACGTTTAGCGAAAATTAATTAACATACTATAATGAGTTATTTTACATCCCGCGATGAAGTTTTATGGCGTTTTTACGGCCTGTTCCATCGCTCGAGTCAATTTATTCATAACTTCCGCTAAAACAACAAATAAACGTTTTACGACTAACAAAATATTTATTTATTATGATTTTAATATAAAACATATTTTATCATATTCTTAAGAATTTTAAGCTTGTTAAATTTTACCTCATCGGAGATAAATCATAGAATTTATAGATCTAATCATTGTATTTATTAAAGGAAACGATTATTGTGCAACGTTTAATTAACTATAATCCTTTATAAGGTCGTTTTCTATTAAAGGATACTATAAAGTTACTGACCATGAAACCATATTTTATTAATGCTTATATTTAGAGATAAAATCATTAATATTGGCATTAACCAATATTAATGATTTTATCTCTAAATACAAGCAAACAACTTCATAACTCAATTTTTCTAGTTTTATCAAAATAACATCCTCAGATAACTTGAAATATTCATAACAAACTTAAACAGATTTCACGTGTTCCTTTCCAGCTTAAAAGAGCAATATAATGACGCTGAAACCCCAAATATTTAAGTTAATTTTCATAGCTTCGTTTAGATAGCCCCGTATAATATAAGGTCTATTCTCATACGGCATAGAGTACCCACGAAATAGGCTTACCATAACGAATGGGAATGGCACGATTAGGGCACCTTTTAACGAAGTAAATCCTACTTATCGGGGGACCTGTCGGCGCCCTGACCCTAGGGTTACTCTTATCAGGGAACTCCATAGAGGGACATTACAGTTACCTATGATGAATTTTACAGTTCCATTTTCGAGCGTATAGTTTGAATCTGGAAAGGGCGAAAGGTGAATATGGAAATACGATATTGATGTGTTGTTATAGGCGTACGATGTTGTCAAAATAATTATTCAAATATTTAATTTAAAGTAGCATGAAGAATAAAGTATAACTGCGTAATGGGTCGCGAATCGTAACGTATAAAATATTACTGTTAATAGGCACTTTAATTTGAGCTTTAAGCATAATATTTCACCTTCATCATCATCATCATCATATCAGCCTGAATTCGTCCACCTTAATATTTCACCTTAGGTGAAGAAAATATTTATACAAATAGGTTCTTTTTAATTATGCGAATACTTTGTAGAAAAATTAAAGTTGTTATTGACAAAATAAAAACTCGTTTTTTAGAAAAAAAGGGTAATTTACGAGCTGCTATCAAAATAGTATATTTTATTCGATAATAAGGAAAAGTGCGTGGTCACTGGTCAACTAAACTTTGGAGCTGTTGTTTAGGCCATTGCAATTTATGGCAAATGTAAGATATTTCGTGTATTAAGATTTTTATGTGAAAATAAAATATTATGCATCCTGAGATTTGAAATCGTTGCCTAAAATGCAGATTAAAAAGGAAAGGAGGCTTTTTAATATGAATAAGGTTAATTTCAATGCAGGAAAGGTTTGCGTCGTCACTTTGCTACGTAGCGTCGAAGCCTTCGTTTCATTCTAGTACCGGCAGTATCTGCTAGATGGAGCTATGTGTATCACTTTTCAGAATTTATTGAATATTGCATAAATCGCATAAATTAGTTTTATTATTTTTTTGTAGCATATCTGTAAACATTTTTCGATATGACACAGATTATGTATAAAACGCATCGAAATTCGAAACCTTAAAGCAAGCCTCTACAACCATTTTTTAGAGAAAACAGAAAATATGTTTTCGTTTTCTTATGATAATTATTCAAACAACCTTGAGATGTAACTAAAAAGCTCGAACTCATTTTAAAAACTTAAATTGAATTTAAAATTTTAAATTACATACTTAGTTGAATTATTCACTAAGGGTGGCTTGCACCAACTTACTTTAACTTAGTATAGTTCTATAACTTTGACTATAACTTTAACTATAACTATAGTGCAAAATGTCAAATCTTTGGTTAGAGTTAAATATGGCGTCCACGAACGCCATTTTTAACCATAACCGCTCATACGTACCTATATCTTAATTTTTCGTGAAAATTTACTATGTTTTACAGTGTTATATTTTTCCTGACGATTTTTACGGATAATATTTTTTTTTTTTTCTACTGTCAATCCCGTTACCTGTAGCTTGAATAAGAAAATAAACGCAACAGACATCTGTGAATTTCTCCAGTCAAAGTTAAGGTTAAAGTTAAAGCTAAAGGACGCCATATTTAACTATAACCATAACTTTAACTTTAACCACGCCTCTGGTGCAACCCACCCTAGAGAACGAATAGTAATATTTAGCATTAATTATAGTTTATACGTCATGAAGAATAACCTCATTTAATTACTTAATAGGGCACCGAAAAATACACACAACACCGAAAAAAACATTCACACAATATATATGAATTATATGTAGGTACTTATACCGAGTAAAAATCTGTGAGGTCAAAAAATAGTGGTCATGTACAAGTATGTATGAAACGCGGGAGTTGATTAAATTAAACAGCAGGATTTATGAGCCACCAATTTAGCAATGATGTGAAATCCCGTATAGGGGAGACTGACGTAGTGTCCGTTAAGTGGAAAAAATGATCTCCATTGTTTGTTTATGTTCACGCGAATATAAACTTAATTATGATTATAATGATAAATTGTTATGAAAGCACGGCCATTTTATATTAATTTTACGGACATAATGAACTATATTATTTAATGTAATGCTAAGGGAACAATATTTTGATGATTTAGTGAATTACTTACATACCTACTTACATCACTTTTCTAGTGTTGGCATTGATAACATAGTAATGATATGTTTTAAGAAAAAAAAATACTAGATACTTACTACGAATATAATACGAGTAATAATTTCTATAAACAATTTTAATTTCAGTCATCTAAATACATAATAATTTAATATTTTACATAATAATTTGTATGTAACTTTTAAGCCTTGATAATTATCAATAAGTTACTAATAATTTTAAAACTTCGTGTGCGAATTCCTAAATTAATAATAAATGATCAAACGAACTTACCAAGTGAAGTTCGATCATTATTATATGAGTCGCTTCATTCGAAGATATATAATTAACCAAAAGTATAACCTTTGCTTATCTGCTAGGCAATCGCGTTTTTTTAAAAGACGTATGTGGGTATTTGAAATGTTACCCGCTCGTGACGGTCACTCGACGTTCCGGCGTGCTTCATTATGTTTAGAGAGAGGTAATGCAAAAAATCTTTCTTTCTTTCTTTGGGCACTGCAGCAAACATAGTTTCGTGCAGACTGGGTGGGAGGGAGATTATATCTTCGAATGAAGCGACTCATATAATAATGATCGAACTTCACTTGGTAAGTTCGTTTGATCATTTATTATATTTCTTCGCTTCATTCTTCGATATATAATTAACCAAAAGTAGATTTTCAGAGTAACGAAAGAAAGATTTTTTTTTGTTGATGAAATACAATATTCATTATGAATAGTCACCATTATATTCGAGAAAGAATTTAACAATAAATAATAATAATAGTCAGTAGAAACGAAACGTAAGAAACCTCTATGGTTTGTGATTCAAATGATAACATACTGGGATCATGGTGGTTATTTAACTGATTCAGCGAAACTTTGTTCGTCGATAAAATTATGGTTAAGGAAAATAGCTAAAGTATTGGAGTCGCTAGTCCCGACTCCTGCCTGTCGACTGTCGTCTAACTGATAGTGTCCAGTATCAATCCCCGTGTCGACGCTCGTGTCGAAGCCACGCCGCTCTCGCACAGCACCAGCTTTATCCAGCGGCTAACCGACTGTGAGGTGGCTGTTCTGTGCAGAGCGTTAAGCGTTAGCAATAATAACCCGTACTGCAGCATTACCCTATTTAATATAATCTTGAATAACCATCGCAGAGCGTAATAACTTAAATATGATATCTTCTTCTTCTTTTTTTTTATAAAAAAGAGTTACATAATTTAATAACATCCGATCACGCCCGGGAGTTTATGTCTTTGTAATATAAATTTCGATACCACTATTTAAAACCGTAATTTTTTATTTTGCCGAGTTTCACTAGGCAGAAATTTTTAAATCAATGATCAGTATTCAGCTGTAGTTACAGAGTGCAAGAAAAAAACAACTAATTTATAAGTGGATCCCGGGTACTATACTACTCAGGTATGGGCTAGGATTTTTACCGGAAAGTTTCTTTCGAATGACGCTTCACACATTCATCTGAGCCAATGTCACCAACCCATAATGTCAACATTGTTCATAAATAATGACAGTGCACAGTGATGGCTGTAGAAGATATCGTATTACAGCCATTGTCAAATTGTTTGGCTAAGGTTTCGATGGAGCGGACGAAGATCTCTGTAATAAGTCTATTAACTAATAAGATTGAAGAGAGTAATTATATATCTAAAATCTAAGTCGAAGTAAAGTATTTTAGAATAAATTTTAAGGAGTCTACTGCCTTAACTGAGTCCGGCTCTGTGGTCGTCGATAGTGTGATTATTGCATATTAATATGATTGAAAGTCGAGAATATTGTGTTCTCGGTCCACCAGGCTGAATATTTTAACAATTATTATTCAAGAATAAGTGTGATTCTGTTATCGTATTTATCATTGCATATTTTATTTATTATTAAATATTTTAATCGCTGAAAACCAGTCGCATTCCGCGGCGGGAGTCAGGAATCAGGATATGAAGGTGTCAAAACACCTATCAGTTGAGCTAGCTCACGAATTGCGTGAGATTGTCACGGTGTGCGTGGTTGAAATCCTCTGAAACGGCTCTACCGATTTGCGTGAATCTAAGCGAGCATATCGGCTAGGGTTGAGAATCGGACAACATCTACTCTTTTATCTTTATATTGATAAGTGTATTAATTTGTTGAATAAATAACAGTAAATTGGTACAACTCGAGACTGACGGCGACCATTGCTTGTGCGACGGGATAGCAATCATGGACTTTGCCATGGTGACATACTTGTTTAGTCACTTCAATAAAATAATAATATGGGCGAAATACTTTATATGGCAAAAACAACGTTTGCCGGGACAGCTAGTTATGTTAAAATAATATATATTATAAACGTTAAGACTTAAATATTTACATATTTGTTGTGGATTCAATATACCCATGGCACTATTAACAATAAAACGTAAACAAAAAAAAGGGGCGCCTGAGGCTGAAGAATTGTTGAAGCACGCCGGAACGTCGAGTGACCGTCACGAGCGGGTAACATTTCACTTACCCACATACGTCTTTAAAAAAACGCGATTGCCTAGCAGATAAGCAAAGGTACTACTTTTGGTTAATTATATATCGAAGAATGAAGCGAAGAAATATAATTGTAAGTAAACTAACATTCCTGACGAATTGTTTTCGAAATTTGTGGAATTATTGAGGCAACCCACATCAAAATCAAACATTAAATAGATAAAACACTTAATTTTCATATTTCTGTAACAATGGCATTACATATTCAAATTAAATGATCCATGTTTGGGGTGGGTGTATCCGGGTTCGGGTCTCCCCTATTCCACGCACGCGTTCGGAAATACAAGAATTATTTAAATATCTTTTTACATACTGGCCATTGTCCTCAAATGAATATTTTATCACAAAATTCAAATTCATATTTCTGTATTCTGAACGAAAATTTCAATTGGAAATTGTTATCGCATTTCAATAAATTCTGAATGAATAAATTTCATAGTTTATAGTTATATTGCTGCTAGTTATTTATTGTTTGAATTCTATAAACTTTTATGTACTTTCAGAGAAGTTAATTCCTAGGCAGATGGCGGACCTAAGTAATTTGGTCACGTTAAGTCAAACCTATATCTGATCGATGACAGCAAACATTGACTTGACATAAGCCGACCACATGGTGTAGGTCCGTCAACTGCCTAGGTTTCAATTTCCTCGATGGTACCTATTTATAAAAATAGTTTAGTCAAACGCAGCCTACCTAAGGCTCGGATTAGACTAGGTACACCGCTAGACAGTTTTGTCGTTGATGTGCGCGCTCGCATACACTTCAAAGGGAAGCCGACAATCGTTTGTCAGACTTGTCGCCGGGCAGTTCTTGTACGCATATTAGACAACTTTGTCTATGAGACGTTTTGTTTCAAATGTGCGCATCTAGTACTTTTTATTATGCGATAGTCTGTCTTAAAACAGTCGTGTCTCGGGTGTGCGGTCGCCCTAAGTGTCAACGATTAGGTACTTAAAAGTCAACCTAACAGAATGGCGTCAAAGAACAGGCATGTGATATACCGACCAAGTTGTGAATCACTTAAATAGTCCTACCAGGTATAAACAGGTAATCAGAATGACATTTATTAGCATATAAAATATATAATCATTTCTCAGGGCTTCCCAATTAAAGAAACCTGTCGAATGAAAACTTTTACATCGTTACTCTTCAATAGACATATTATTACGAGACATTTTTAAGATAGCGAATCATAAATACGCAAAATCGCGTCGTAGCGTTGTGTCTCTTCTTAGTATGAAATGACCCTAAAATAGATACGATGAATTTTGTATATTATTTTTATGCTGCGAATGTCTTTCACCGTTCACCTATGTGTAAGTAGGTAATCATTTTGAAACTTCGCAGTTTCGAACTATGATGGAAATTGAAAAAGACCTACGTTATTTCAAGCCCAGTCGGCGATCGCAGATCGGCGGAATTACTGTCCACAAACGGCATCAATTTCTCTGATGGTACTTGCCTGAGGACTTAACTATTTAATTGACTGCATTTTCAATCGATAGGTTTTAAGATCTAGAAGTCTAAAGTCTTACATAGAGTAAATAAAGCCACTAAGACAACAAAGGACCATTCTGTGAGATAATGAGCGCGGCCAGCGAGGAGGAAGAAAATGTAGCGATATTTCCGGACCATTGCGCGTTTTGTTCGAGCCCCCACTGTGTCAGCGGCACGCGGCGCGGGGTGGATGAAGTGTTTTATGTACACTCCAAAATTAACATTATATACGGATAATCTATTATTGATTTTTTGGAAAGCTATTGATAATGTTTCCGGCTACTTCATATGTGCAGGGATTCCATGAGAAACCTTCACTCTACATCCGCGCTCATAAAAATTAGTCGAACAAGCAATGAAAATAATATTATAATATATGCTAAAACACCCAGTTATTGGTACTTTAAGAGAATTTGCTCTCTTTTTTTCTACCTCTTTACTCGCGTGGTTTGGATCATGAAAGTTCTGGGACTATATTATTTTTAATAAGGAACCGTTGCTATCGTAGGCAGCAAAAAAGTCAGGATTCAAAGCACAATACCCGCATGTGATCCCGAGTCCCGACGGCTTTGGCGTCTGCAACAAAAGTCACTTTAAATATTAATATATCGTAAATTAAAGGATGGAAATTGATAAAAAAAAGTACTTGGTTTTTGGTCACTTGAATTAATCGCCCGATATCCCGCAATAGCTCAAAATCTATGTAACCATTTTAAAATTAAAACTATTCCTTTTTTATCAGCTGTTCCTAGTGAGCATTAAAAAATATCTTTATTTGTTACTGTAATGAAAAAAGTCCAATTTGGTACTCAAATGTTATAATATCACTATTTTAGAAACCGTACAAGATAAGACTATATTCATTCCTATTCCTACCACACGATAAATATATTATCCTGTGCCGAATTTATCGCGTTTTTATTGGCCATTCAAATATAAGTCAATAAAATCAATAACAGTTTTTTGCCTAAGCGGCTCTAAATTATCCAATATATTTAATTTAAAGTACATAATATGCGTAAATAAAGCGAGTATCTAATCTTATTTATGTGCCACTTTAGATCGATTCTTTATTTATTTTTCCTTCAAATGATTCTATTTTATTCTATTAATCTTGAACAAAGAAGACTATTGTGTTATTTTTTGTTCATATTTTGAATCTTCAACTCTTAAGTTTGTGCGTATTAAAACATAAAATGAAACGTAATTGTACCCAAGTAGATTATTAAAGAATAATAATAAACGTATGCATTCAAATGAAACTTTCATATCATCTGAAAACCGTCTGAAAGACCTTGATAAATTAAAGTTATTCATAGTATTACTATTTACTATTCACATCAAGTTTTTGCACTTTTGTGACCTGCGTCTTACATAAGAAGTTGCCCAATTTAATTTTAAACAACCAAGTAGATACTGATATGATCAGAACCTCAAAAACATGAAAATTAAAACCGCATAAAGTAATTACTTTAAGGCGTTAACAAAGTTTATTAATTACAAGGCTGTCTGACCGATATCTGACGATCAAATAATTAAAAATACATCTGTGTGTTCCGACCTTATACAGTGCAGCTTTATTAATTG
Organism: Polyommatus iphigenia; assembly: GCA_963422495.1. NCBI lineage: Eukaryota > Metazoa > Arthropoda > Insecta > Lepidoptera > Lycaenidae > Polyommatus > Polyommatus iphigenia. The sequence goes on from OY730179.1 coordinate 11,480,231, forward strand.
CTTATAATATTATGATTATAAGTAATAACCTCCAAAGTATATAAGTAGGGATTATTCACAATCTGATAAAAATAATTATTTATATTCTTACTGAAGCTGAGGGTAGTTCCTAAGTAACAAAATCTGGTCTTGTAGTGGTTCCGGGGCCAGTACTATAACAGGCTAGTAAACGTTTATAACCACGGAAAAGGGCCCATTTTATACGCGTACTTTTGCTATTAAAGCACTCATAGTAGACTTGCATAGCACTACTTAGAAAAATAATACACTTATTGTTGGACTACGCAGAATTATCTGCTCCCACGAAGCCAACTATGAGCATCTTATAGAACCCCAGGCAGGCCTGTTACGTACTCCGCGCTTCTATTACTAGCTACTTCAAACATTAATTTTGTGAATTGTGTTGTGAGGTGGATGAAAAAAATAATATACTAAGAAAAGGTAAGTTAATCTACTCACTCGCAGAGGTCAACTTGGAGGGTTAATTAATAATACGAAATTAATAATACGAAATTAATTAACACTCACTAAATTTCTGTTCTGTCAGTAACAAAAATCTGTTACAACTATATAAATGGCATTCGTGCAAGCGATAGCGCGATGTAGAAGCACCTCAGCGACATCTAGTGAAAACAACATGAAACTATTTTTCTTATACAATTTAAATTGGCACTATAAATTACTATTACTGGCGTGTGACCTTATAGCGGATTTATAATTACTTCTTGTAGTCTTTTACAAATGTAACTTTCTGGAGCAAGTTTTCTCAAGTATATTTACACCTTTCAAACACTCGTATAGGCCATCTTAGCCTTTACTGCACCTATAATCTCGTTCTATACACGACTATAAGTCAACTTATAAGAACATGTTTATTACAAACCCAAACGAACTCCGTGTAACCTGTTATAAGCTTGGTAGTAGCACCTGGAACCACTAAGCGAGAGTTACTAGTGCTGCAAGCCTTTAAACTGTGCACTATAGGAGAATTTTGTTACTTGGGTTACTATTAAGTAGGATGTTAATGAAAAATTTGGAAAAGAAAACTTATGTATAAGACATAAAAACGAGATAAAATAAAATTGGATTAACGTGAACTTCCTTCTGTAAGACGTTTTGTATTTCCTTTTCATCATTTTGTCATCAATATACTTTTATTGTACTTTTATCACTATTATAGGGTATATTCCTTGGGTATACACCAAATTATTTTCAAAAATTCACAATAACCCGATTTTAGCAAACTTAATATTATTATAAATTCATAAGTCAAATGTTAGATGTCAGCTGTCATGATGACAACTGACATGACACTTTTTTTTTCTTATTTTAAATTAACTGCCGGTGCGTGTGCAATGGTGTGCATGTTGTGTTGTTTTTTTTTTCTTCTCATTTTGATATGTATTTTAGCAAAGATGATGTTAGTTTTGTTCATAAAGGTAATATACCTGTTTTGTTAATTAGTCTAGTATTTTAAAAAAGGGTTTTATGTTTAATATAAAGGTGTAAATGCAATGTCTACTCACATCACATTCAATTTATTGTTGGAAAATTTGTGCAGCGTCTTTATGTATATTATATACTCGTATTTTTTTTAGTGTTTATCTATTCACATTGTATATTGTTTAATATTAAAATGAAGGATGTTCATAACTTATTGTGTAAAGTCAGTTGGCGGGTGGTGATGACAGAGCTAAGCAGTAAAGTAATAGTACGACACTTAATTAAATACAGTTATAAATATATTTTATTTATATTATTTATTTTATTGTTATATTTATTGTAGTTATTATATTTAAAGCAACATATTATAATGTCTATTTTGGGCAATGATTCATTTTATTCTGCCAATAATACATCAATTAATTTATCTGCAGATGACAGTTGGGACTCTACAAATGATAATATCACTCTAGGAGAACTTTTGCGAGAAAATTTTAATCCACAGAACAGCAAATTACTGAATGTGTGCCACATAAACGCACAAAGTGTACCTAGCCACTTTAATGACATCCTAGACACTTTCTCAGATATCAACATGCATGCGCTCTTAATTTCAGAGACCTGATTAAAACCTAATCTCCCTTCCACATATTACAGTTTGCCCGGGTATATCTTAATACGAAATGATCGTATTGACAGACGTGGGGGTGGTGTGGCTATTTACTTACGGAGTGATCTGCCTTATAAAATAATAGCTAGTTCTCCTCCAAATTATTCAGGAACCGCCGAATTTCTTTTTCTTGAGGTCTCCGTTAAGGGTACCAAGTTAGCTCTTGGTGTGGTATATTGTCCTCCTTCAATTGACTATTTTACTCAGATTGAAACAGTGCTCGAATCTTTAGTAACTGACTATAGTCATCACATCATTATGGGTGACTTCAATACCAACCTATTGGATATTAACTCCCATCGTTCTAGTAAACTACTGCACATCTTGGAATCAACTAGCTTACATAATTTGGCCCTTCAAGCCACACATCATAATGAGAAGACACTTGGCTAGACTTAATATTAATATCTAATCCACTATTAGTTCACTCGCATGGTCAGTATCCTGCGCCTGGCTTCTCGCTTCATGATCTACTCTTACTTAGGTATGTCATGAAACCTCTTAAGAAACAATCTAAAATAATATTTGCGCGCAGCTTTTCACGCATGAACATTAGTCAACTTAGTCGGATGCAGCTTTAGTCAACTGGGATCAACTTCTAACCACCACCAACGTTAATGATAAAGTGCAGGTCCTTAATAATGCAATTCTAGCCCTTTATGATGTTCATGCACCAGTTAAACGAATTAGAATAAAACATCCTCCGGCACCCTGGATGTCGTCTGAGATTAAGGAGGCAATGAGATGACGTGATCGCGCCTTTTGCAAATACAGGGCTGACCGATCCGACATTAAGTGGGAGAAGTTTAAGAAGGCAAGGAACAAGTGTAATCAGATGGTGCGCAACGCCAAACGCCGACACATCTCCAATAAAATAGTTAATTATTCTTCTTCAGGTGCTAACCTGTGGAAATTTCTCGGTACCATGGGCTTCGGTAAATCGCGTCATATGGAGTTGCCAAGCACAGTTAGTCTGGATGACATTAATTCTCACTTCGCTACTTCTCCTACCATGGACACATCTACTAAATCTGAAACAACAGACTATTTAATCGGATTACCACGAGCAAATATAGATAATTTTCAGTTAACACCAGTTACTACAGGCGAGGTTAAAGCAGTCATTATGTCTTTAAGTTCCAGAGCTGTGGGTTGTGATGACATTAGCCGGCAAATGATCACTCCCATCCTTGAATATCTTCTTCCAGCCATCACCGACATAATTAACTTTTCGTTCGAGTCCTCCACATTTCCCGACTTATGGCGTAAGGATTATGTCCGCCCTTTACCGAAAGTACAAAATCCTACTCAACCCTCCCATTTCAGGCCAGTTTCCATCCTCCCCTTCCTTTCCAAAGTGATCGAGGCATGTGTTAACAAGCAGTTGTCCCGGTTTGTGTTCAAATATAATTATCTCTCTACACTACAATCAGGATTCATACCGGGACACAATACCACTACAGCTTTTTGAAAATTACAAATGATATAAGAACTGGTATGGCGGATTCTAAAATTACCATTTTGGTGCTGATCGACTTTTCAAACGCCTTTAACAACGTCAATCACGACATTCTTCTTGCAATCCTCTCTCATATTATGATCTCGCCCGAAGCACTTAAATGGTTTTGTTCTTATCTTCGGGGTCGTCAGCAGCGTGTGCGCGTAGATCAGTCTTTTTCTGATTGGCGGACTCTCGAGGCTGGCGTCCCACAAGGCGGCGTCCTCCCTCCCATTTTATTTTATTTATTTATTTATTGAGAAAACTTACAGCTATTTAACGGGAAAAATTTACTATTCTAATTACTGTAAGCCATTAATAAGTTTCCGCCAATACAACACTAAAGTATTTATGAAGCTAACGAATGATAAATATCAATACTATTATAATTTATAAACCTTAAGGAATATAGTTACGACAAAATATATATGTACCAATAATAGCTGATTTTACAAAATATTTGTGCTAATTAGAAATAACTAGTGTTAGTGCTAAATTAAGGAGATTTAATATAATATTAGATAATACTAGACAATACTTAAGTTTATGTTGCGACTTTCACCGTGCAAGCCTAGAGAATGTAACAGTAAAACGTAAGATAATATTATATTATTAAGTATCAAAAAAAGATCTTGAGATAAGCTGTCTGAGATTACGAGGTTTTGCGGAGTAAATGTGAAATGAGGGGTTTTTATGAACAAAATCATTTAATTGATCACACGCCCTGATAATATATGAATTCCGCCGATAATATGTGTTGGAAGTTGGTAAGTAAAGTGGAACAAAATTTCTGAGATATTTCGTGGGGATGTTATAATAAATAGTTTATTATGAAGATATGGGCAGTCGATGTTACCATTGATTATTTTTATTAGATAAGACATGTCTGTTATGTTTCTGCGAATCGTTAACGGTAAAAAATGAAAATGTCTACATCTGTCCTCATAGGTCGGTAAGTAGTAACCACGTTTGAATTGAAGGAAGCGTAGAAACCGCTTCTGAATAGATTCAATTCTATTAATATAAATGTGATATTTGGGGTTCCAAACCTCAGACGCATATTCTAGTACGCTTCGAACATAAGCACAATATAAGATTTTGCACACTTTTAGAGAAGAGAAGTTTTTACTCATCCTAATGATAAACCCAAGAGCCTTTGACGCCTTGTTAACAATGAGATCAATATGCTTATCGAATAATAATTTTGAGTCTACTATGACTCCCAGGTCTCTCATATTAAATGTTCTCTTAAGTACAGTACTCCTGATGTTATAGGAAAAATTAATTAATTTAATATTTCGGGAGAAAGTCAAGGCATAACATTTAGAGATGTTGAGATCTAGCTTATTAGCTAGACAGTATTCATTAAATCGATCAATGTCTTCTTGAAGTAATTGACAATCAGTAATAGAACGAATATTTTTGAAATTTTTTTTATCATCCGCGTATAGTAAGAAATTTGAGTGTTTAAAACAGAATGATATATCATTAAGGAAGATCGCAAACAGAAGAGGACCTAGGAGTGAGCCTTGGGGGACACCCGAAGGAACAATAGTCCAATAAGATATAAAGCCGTTAATAGCGACAGCTTGCGAACGATTAGCTATATAAGATGAAAACCACCGCAGTAAATTGCCATGAATTCCTGCATTATATAATTTTTTGAGTAAAATAGAGTGATCTATGCGGTCAAATACTTTACTAAAATCAGTGTAAATCATGTCAACTTATTCACCCATGTCCATAAATGAGGATGTATAGTCATTTGCCGTTAGAAGATTAGAAACAGTGGAGCGCCCTTTCAAAAATCCATGTTGCTCGGGAATAAACCATCCACGTAATGAAGAGTACAATTGTCGGTGCACGATTCCTTCAAAGATCTTAGAGAAGACACAGAGCTTAGAGATGGGTCTATAGTTCTTAACTGAGGCTTTATCTCCGCCTTTATGCACTGGCGTAATAAAGGCAGTCTTCCAAATATGAGGTACATGCCCTTCTTCTAATGATCTCCTATAAAGGATGCAGAGTGGGTCAACTAAACTCTTTGCACATTTTAATATAAGTATTGGATGCAAATTGTCAGGACCTGCTCCTTTATTAGGGTTGACAGACTTGAGTGCCTTATGCACTTCCAGAGCATCAATGTTAATATTTCCTATATTAATATTATTAATATTCACCGTGTCATAAGTAACGCTTTGACTAGTAGAAGTATGAAGAAAGTTTGAAAATAAGTGTTGAATAAGTTACAGACTTCTACACCATTTGTTACAGAGATGTCATCAAAGTTCATTGTAGAAGGGTAGACATTATGAGATTTCTTATTAGCTTTAATGAAAGTCCAAAAAGATTTTGGATTATTAATTATGCTTTTCTCCGTGGTACTCAAATAAAATTCATAGCGTTGGTGTTCTAAGACTTTAAATCTTTTCCTAAGCATAGAAAAAAATAGAATAATCACTAATATTGCCATACTTTTTGTATTTTCGATGGTACTTGCTCTTTTCTTTTAATAATTTTTTCAGTGATGAATCGTACCAGGGGGGTATTGTACTAGTGGATACGAGCCTGTGGGGAATGTGCGTATTTATAAGGTCTCTTATTATATCATAAAAAAAATTTACTGCTTCTTCCAATGTATTATTATTTAAACAGTCATTTCAAATATTAGAATCGAGCACAGTACATATCTCTTCATAATTTCCTGAGTTGTAAAAATATTTTATCCTTTTATTAGTCCCTAACATTGGCTGTGCAGACAAAGGTATATCTATACATATTGATCTGTGATGAGGTAGATCCTCTGGGACCAACGGGTCATCACAAGCTGCAACTTGGACTTCCACGTTAGAGAATACAAGATCTAAGAGTTTGTCGTTGCAGTTTCTAACTTGGCTTCGCTGTAACAGCTCGCATTGGGCAAGAGTATCTATGAAGGTGGTCTGTGCGCGATTGAGAGTGATCTCGGAGTCCACTAAACTATTCATAAATTTTGTCTCCTTTGTAATTCGCAGTGCGCATCATCTGTACGCTGATGACTTGCAGGTGTACGATCAGGAAACAGTGGAGAATCTACCCAATGCTATCGATAATATAAATCGAGATCTGAGTGCTGTTAACACATGGTCCACCAAGTTCGGGTTGTCTGTAAATGCCGCTAAATGTCAAGCGATTTTAATAGGAAGTCCGAGACTACTGAGAAGAGTCGGCACCAGAACTCTCCCACCAGTAATTTTCGACGGAAACGTTATTCCCTTCAGCCCTAGTGTAAAGAATCTCGGTTTGTATATTGATGCTAATCTTGATTGGCGTACTCAAGTGGCTCATGTTAGTAGAAGTGTTACTAATTGCCTGCGATCTCTCTATCGCATGAAATATTTCCTGCCTTCCAATATAAAAATATTACTAGTACAATCTCTTATACTCCCAGTACTGGACTATTGTGACACTTGTAACTTCGACCTTAATGCAGATCTCCTCAACAAACTGGACCGGCTTCTCAATAATTCCATTAGATTTATTTTTGGCCTCCGTAAGTACGACCACATCTCCCCTTCCCGTGCCAAGTTGCAGTGGCTGCCGATACGTGAACGATGATTGCTACGGGCATTGTGTGCTCTCTTTTCCCTGCTCCACTCTCCCTCTGCACCTGACTATCTGGCTGCCCATTTTAAATTGAGTTGTAGTAATCACGATAAAAATCTCCGGTCCACAAATAACATGCTCCTTCTTTGTCCACCCCATAAAACATCACTCGTCCATTCCTCCTTTCATATCCAAGCTATCCGCCTCTGGAATGCACTGCCAGTGGAAGTGAGATTGGCTACATCAAAAAAAGTTTTCAAGCGCAGAGTTCATGAAATATTACTGTTTAAGTCTCAGGCAGATTAGAACAGAATACCTAAATAGTGTTGCTTTTAATTATTATTAGTAAGTATATATATTATATATTTATTAGTTAATGGAATCAGGCGTTACTTTGCGGAAATCCATAGCTTAAAATTTAGTTTGTTATTATTTTTAGCAGTATTCGTATAATATTTCGGCCATCAAAGGACTTAAAGGTGAACCCATAGCTAGACCGTCGTCTTGAACAAAGAATTCGCCGTTAAATCGAAAGTAGTTTTGTTCCATGCAGGTTTTAGTAAGAGTAAGCAATTCATTACTTTCACCAGGAGGTAAACGTTTTTCTAATGCATTCCTTAAAATACCCAATGTTTCCTTACGTGGAACATTAGTGAATAAACTATCGACATCAAGTGAAACTAATTTGCAACGAGGTGGCAAAGTCACATCTTTAATTTTGTTGACTAATTGTAGACTATTTTTTATGGCATAAGGTGGCCGAAATGAGAGCTTTTCTTTTATTATGAAATTAAGTGACTTTGCCAGCTCGTATGCTGATGCACCTATGTATGAGACAACTGGACGCATGGGAATATCAGTTTTGTGAATCTTTGGCAAGCCGTACAGTGATGGTGCGCGAGGATTCATTGGGATGAGTTTTTTCTTTGATGATTCAGTTTCAAAGAAATATTGATTATTATTAATTGCTAATTTAAGCTTAGCTAAAAACTTGTTTGTTGGGTCAGAAGGAACCCTTAGAAATTGTTCACACTGAATCACGTCATTAACTCTGTCCAAATAATCGTCGCGCTCCATCACTACTACTGTGTTACCCTAATCCGCTTTCAATATTACTAAGTTATTATTATCTATTATTTGTTTTAATGACCTCAAAGCCACTCTTTTGGGGTTAAAAGAGGAACCGGAAGGAGTACCTTTGATTTCGTTGGCTAGTAGGCCCTTAACCATGTTATCTTTCTTATTAACTACGGCAGTTATTTCCGAATCCACCGCAAGCATTTCCAAAGCATTCTGATTAATATTAGGAGTAATATTATATTTAAGACCCTTTTCCAAAAGTGTCATCTCATCCTTGGCAAATTGTACGCTGGTTAAGTTTTTGACGCGAGGGTGGAAGGAAAAAGGTTCAGACCTGGATTCTGTATGTGATTGGACAATCCTGTTTTTATTTACCAAAGTCTGAAGCTTTTTCTTTTGACTTAAATATTTAGCGTGCACTTCGATTGCTGCAAAATGGCGTGCCTTTTCATCCAAGCGATCGAATTTGATATTATGTAATTTAAAAGAGAGCTCGGTATAAAGAACTTTGAGATGTAATTTTAAATTATCCTTTACGGTAAACCAATGACGTGTCTCTTCGTTAAGCCAGATAGTCTCGGCTTTTTTGATAGCAATATTGGAGGCTCGACTGTGCGTGTTGGTTCTTACATTAATATAATTAGGAACGACATTTAGACGTTTGCATTGTTGATTGAACCAAACATTTTGGGCGGCTATACGATGTAATTTTGTTAACTTAATGTAGAGTCGTGCCTGATCGGTCATGCTCACCGATTTTAAATAGTTAATGGAATCAGGCGTTACTTTGCGGAAATCCATAGCTTAAAATTTAGTTTGTTATTATTTTTAGCAATATTCCGCGAAATAAACTTCCACCTTTAAGTAAATGAGTGAGTGTACGCATAGGCATGCGTACAGCACCTCCCTCCTCCCACACTGCCTATGCGTACACTCGCATGCAAGAACTTGCAAACACCACCACCACACAAGCAATAATGTTGGCAAATCCGTGCAAGGCCCCTCACCACCATGCAGGTTGAAAACCTCGACGCGCGTTTCGCTCCAACACCGGAGCATCCTCAGGATGTGGACTCTACGAACAACGTCCGTCAAGTGCCGCCACCGGCCAAAACACCGCCTTTTATACCCTATCGAGCCCCTCTACTACCCCCACTACCCTCACCAGTACCCCCGAACATATTAATAAGCGGTGACGTAGTCAAGCAAGTTTGGCCATTCAACAATGCAAATCTGTTATTTTTCTTTTCTTTTATGATCTCTAATTGTTCCAACACGCTCAGCCGATAGCCTTTATCGCATTTATGTAAAACTTTATAGGAATGGCCATCGGGCACGGTATGATTACTGTCTAAAAGATGTTTAGCAAAATGTGACTTATCAGGATGACCATTCCTATAAGCCGCGATATGTTTTTTATACCGAGTCTCAAAGCTGCGTCCAGTCTGACCCACATATACACTATCGCATTCAGGGCAATCGATCTTATAGACACCGGACTGATATTTTTCATCAATCCGGTCTTGTTTGAACAATTTCTAAGGGTTCCTTCTGACCCAACAAACAAGTTTTTAGCTAAGCTTAAATTAGCAATTAATAATAATCAATATTTCTTTCAAACTGAATCATCAAAGAAAAAACTCATCCCAATGAATCCTCGCGCACCATCACTGTACGGCTTGCCAAAGATTCACAAAACTGATATTCCCATGCGTCCAGTTGTCTCATACATAGGTGCACCAGCATACGAGCTGGCAAAGTCACTTAATTTCATAATAAAAGAAAAGCTCTCATTTCGGCCACCTTATGCCATAAAAAATAGTCTACAATTAGTCAACAAAATTAAAGATGTGACTTTGCCACCTCGTTGCAAATTAGTTTCACTTGATGTCGATAGTTTATTCACTAATGTTCCACGTAAGGAAACATTGGGTATTTTAAGGAATGCATTAGAAAAACGTTTACCTCCTGGTGAAAGTAATGAATTGCTTACTCTTACTAAAACCTGCATGGAACAAAACTACTTTCGATTTAACGGCGAATTCTTTGTTCAAGACGACGGTCTAGCTATGGGTTCACCTTTAAGTCTTTTGATGGCCGAAATATTTATGGACGATTTTGAACAAAGAAATATCGTCGTTAATAAAAGTATTTTATATTACTTTAGATACGTAGATGATTGTTTTCTTTGTTGGACGGGTACACAGAGACAACTGGACGTATTTGTTAAAGAACTAAATAAAAAACATATTATAAAATTAAATTCAAATTAGAATGTGAAGATAATAACACCCTAAATTTTCTCGATTTATCTATTACTAGAGTTAATAATAAACACAGTTTTGGAATCTTTCGCAAGCCGACATATACTAATACTACTATTCATGCATCGTCATGTCAACACAAACTCGTGGCCTTTCATAGTTACATTCATAGATTATTATCGATCCCTCTTAGTAAAGATTATTATCAAAATGAGCTTAATATCATTTTCCAAATTGCGATATCCAACGGATATAGTCCAAAAATTATTAATAATATTTTGAAAAATAAAAACAAGAAAGAACTGGTTAAGTTTTTGTACGCAGGTCCTATTGATAAGGAGGTAGTTAGATATAAGTCCAGTTTGACCTACATGGGAGAGGTATCTGCACGCTTATCCAAAATAATGAAAAACAACGATATGCATCTCGCATTCAGGACAAATAATACTTTAAAACATCATTTATGTCATAGCAAAGACCGGATTGATGAAAAATATCAGTCCGGTGTCTATAAGATCGATTGCCCTGAATGCGATAGTGTTTATGTGGGTCAGACTGGACGCAGCTTTGAGACTCGGTATAAAGAACATATCGCGGCTTATAGGAATGGTCATCCTGATAAGTCACATTTTGCTAAACATCTTTTAGATAGTAATCATACCGTGCCCGATGGCCATTCCTATAAAGTTTTACATAAATGCGATAAAGGCTTACGGCTGAGCGTGTTGGAACAATTAGAGATCATAAAAGAAAAGAAAAATAACAGATTTGCATTGTTGAATGACTAAACTTGCTTGACTACGTCACCGCTTATTAATATGTTCGGGGGTACTGGTGAGGGTAGTGGGGGTAGTAGAGGGGCTCGATAGGGTATAAAAGGCGGTGTTTTGGCCGGTGGCGGCACCAAAGAGGATGTAAACTGTATACTACGTAACAAGAGGGCGGACTTAGAAGAAAAAAAATAAACATCCGTTATTTTTTTAATTTGAAACTGAAGTTAAAATTTTTAAGTGCAAAACCTTTCTCTCTAAATATACCAAAAATAAAAAAAAATAAAAAAGAAATGAGCTCAAATAAATGTTTTATTTCAATAAAAATTATTGTACATACTTAATAAATAGGCTAATAAGGTAAATTAAACAATAAAACAGATTTAATCCACAAGCTTTTGTTGATTTCTATTATTCAATATTATAATATTACAGTACAGTTTTATGTATTTTATTTAAAAATATAATAGAATAGCTGTCTATGCTACTCTACTAACTACTTGATTGGCTTATACAGTAAACTCTATATAGGGAGGGGATTAAAGCTGCGCGTCTACCAGGTCGGAATCGGGACGTACGGTGCGGACGGCACGTCATGTCGTCATATACTTGTCAGGCGCAGAATGACGTTCCAGTACTTCTAGTGCAGTTCATAGTAGTCAGTACCATACATACAAAGCAACAAATCCGTCCACTGCGTACCTACGCTCCGATTCCGATCCAGTGGACCGCACCTTTATACATACACACTTTGTTTTCTTACACCCTGTATACGACAGCTGAAATCTATCGCGCGGGCTCAGGCCAGCTGCATATCACCTCACTTGATCACAGGATTTTTCCTTAGTGGCCGTACCACTCATTCATAATCCCATACCTTCCTTCTCCTAAAATCTCCTTAATGCTTTCGTTCCCAAGCGGTCGCATGCGACCGCGAGAAGAAAAGATTTTCTATGAAATAATAATCTATCTTTTTCATATTATTATAGTTTAAGTTGTAAATTATTGTACAAATATCTACGACATACTTTGTATTAGAACATGGTATGATATCGTTAATCGTTATGTTTTGCTTCAATTTATAAATTTACGGTTACATTTACATTTTACACTGGCTTACCTTTCGTTTTTCAATAATTAGTTTACTTAATTTACAATTTTTGTATGAGTTGCTACAAAACAATTTTCACAAAATGAAATTCGAACTTTGAGTTTTAAACTTCTTCTTCCTCTTTTTTTCTCATGTAGTTTATATTCTCTATGGTCTTTTTTATCAGCCAATCACAGTCGACCGTGCTTAAAAATTGTACAGATTAAGCGATTATATTTAGTAGCTACGTTTAAATTTGGAACCCAATTTTTTTTTGTTCGGATATTTCGTCCACCTGGGCGGCACTTGACGGACGTTGTTCGTAGAGTCCACATCCTGAGGATGCTCCGGTGTTGGAGCGAAACGCGCGTCGAGGTTTTCAACCTGCATGGTGGTGAGGGGCCTTGTACGGATTTGCCAACATTATTGCTTGTGTGGTGGTGGTGTTTGCAAGTTCTTACATGCGAGTGTACGCATAGGCAGTGTGGGAGGAGGGAGGTGCTGTACGCATGCCTATGCGTACACTCACTCATTTACTTAAAGGTGGAAGTTTATTTCGCGGAATATTGCTAAAAATAATAACAAACTAATTTTTTTTTATATATTTATTATAATTTATACAAATATATATTAGTTATTTAATAGTTCATTTAAAATATAGTATCCGTATAGTATGTAATAGTAATTATTATAGTATGTAGGTATTTACTATTTAGTACTGTTGATGATAAAATTGTTCTTTACATCTACCTCATCTTGTCTCAACATCACCCAAAGGTTGGCTGGAAGAAAATGCCTAAAGGCATTAAGCCCGCCTCTGTACCTTTATATGTGCAAAAAGTGTAATAAAAAAAAAACATATTATTATGATAATAATAATTTATCTTCTTAGTGAAGCTGAAAGTAGAACTTACTTACTGTTAAGTAGGATGTTAATGAAAAATTTGAAAAAGAAAACTTCTGTAAGTATATGACATAAAACGAGATAATATTATATTTTTAAGTAAAACAATTGTTTTGACCTCTAAAAATTATATTATTAGTGTAGTTGTGTGTGTACGCATAATGCAACTGCACTGCTAAGTGATTTTCGTCGTATGTTTGTTGGGCAACTTAATCAATAGCTGTACCTATTTACCGAATTTATTTTCAAAATTTTCACAATCGTACATAGAATAATAATATCCTCTTTTTTGGAACTCGGTAAAAACACACTGACATAAAGCTGCGCCCTAGACTAGTTTATAGCTAGATGTAGCGTTGAGTTACAATGCGCCAGGCTTAGTATTTACTAGTAATGTCCCTATAAATCCTACAAGCACTAATGTACTAGAACAGGAACAATGTAGATACCTAGGTCTAATCAATATCCGAGACTTATTTTAGTACCTTTGTTAGAAACTAAATCTGTAACAATCAATCTATGAATCTACTTGATACCTGCGACGTTAATGTAAATAGAAATAGATATTTGGTACAATTGGTATGAAAATATATTATAATTATACCTAAGTAAATCTCGCCATGGTTTTCGTTAAGTCTTAACTTACCAATATACTCTCTATCCAAAAATAGTAAACCTAACATTAAGGGCCTTCCCTACGGAGATTCCGTAATTTACCGTATTTAAAGCCTTATAAACTCATAATTTGAAAGCTACAAAGTTATAATAAAAATACAGCAATAATCTTCAGTATATCAACATTCCTTTTCCCGTTTTAAATTTTCTATTTTTGTTTATTATACTCATGATATCAGCTTCCAAAGTAAAACTAATTTATTAAAATTCAAGCATACATTCAGCATCTCCTTAGGATTTACAAATTATTTTTATTTGAAACACACGCCAATAGATCGACAATATCATAAACTACATATTCCCTGTTGTTTTTTTAGGACAATTTTGAACTAAGATAAGTTAAAAATAGGGTTTTGGTGCGATCTCGGCAACGCGGCAAATGTATGGCCAAGGTCGTTTACTCGGGGGACGACCTTAACAAAGCTAGGTATTATATAAACAGACAACAAAATGACAGCTCAGTACTTATCGCTTACTACAAAACAAGCATAACAACTGATATTGAATCATTGAAAGAAAGGCCCACCAGTCAGTCAGACAGCCACGTAAACTCCGACCGCACATAACTTTTCACCTGGCTCTGTTCGATACTAATTGACGTCACAGCGAGCGAAGTTTACGAGTGCTGTACGTCGCAGCAAGCGAACCTGCTTTATTGCTGCTCCATCTGATATTCGTAGAGAAATATGGCGGATATCGAGATTGAAAACGCACGATTTTTTCTCGGAGGCAACAAGAAATGTGTAGGCTTAAGTCACGGTGTCAGGTTTACGTTAGTGAATTTGCTTAGGAATCATTTTTTGGTCTAAAAGCAAAAGTCGCATACTTATTAAAATTTTTTTGTGACAATTTACTTATTAAACAAAAAGTTTGTAAAATCTATGCTTTAGGTTTGGTACCTCATACTCGTTTATGTCCAAAAAAGTTTTATGTTTGTGTAGCTTAAGAATAATTTCTTAGATTAAAAGCAAAAGTCAAATATTAAAAAAAATACATCACAACTTAAAAAAACAAGAAGTTTTGTAAACTATATGCCTTGAGTATGGTATTTCATACTCTCTTATGTCCGAAAATATAGCGAAATTAATAATTATGGTAATTCTGAGGAGCGATGTCAAAAGAAAATATTGAACGGTAATACATATTTTAAAATATCGACATTGTAATTATCGTTAATGGTGTCTTGCTGGAGTTGCTGGTAAAGTTTATGGTAATAATGTTCTGAATGTCGCTTAGATGCGATTCGTTCGGATTTATTTCACCTCTGACAGAACCTTTATGCTAACGACATAGGGCCCACTCTCATAGAAAATTAGAGCCAAAATAATTATAAAATATAGAATCTATAGCACATTACTTTTTTGTTTAACCCAACCTTGAAGGCATTGAACTTTTTAGCTACTGACCATGTATCCAATTAAGTTACCTTGTTACCATAATTTGGACATTATAACGACGCAGGTAGAGTCTGGAATCGATTGATAACAATTGAAGCCGAAAGCACTTATTAAATTAAAAAAGCATTTACGAATTAGGTAGTGGTTTGCAGAAATTGCGAGTGGTCTAATTTATTCAGAATAATAATAATTATTATGTTCAGAATGCTTGTATAGGAAAATTACCTGTATTACTTTCATTATTTCGCAGGAAAATAGTTATAATATTGTAAATAATAAGCGCCTGATTCACCACTTCCTGATAATTGCCGGATAGGCTATCCACAACTTAACTTGATAAATAGTATAGAAAATCTGTCAGATAAGCTGTGGATAGCCTATCCGGCACTTTATCAGAAAGTGGTGAAAAAATCCCTAAGACTTGCGTAATCTTGTAACCAACAAAGTAAGAGGTGGTTCTACGACATATCTATCACTTACAGGAAAATTGCTACAGAAAAGGGGCAGTACAGGCAGGCAGTTTGCTGTACAAAAAAGTGTCTCAGACAAACACACTGCAATATTTGCACGTGCGAAGACAATTATCTAGCAATTATAAGGTTTGCTCACCTTGTCAGAGCTACGTGTAAAGAATGTCTCATTGAATACCTCCTGCCACTCAAATAATTTATTCTATAAACTTTAAAAACTTGAATGTGACAAAGAAATGTGCACATCTTTATGGCAAAAAGTGTACCTAGCTAGATAGAAAACTATCGTCATATTAATGTATTGTTATTCTGTAAAATTATGTTTATGCTTACAAAGTATTTGATATCAATATGAAACGCCATGGATAGATTTAAAAAAAATATATATAATATGTGGTGATATTGTAGCTATAGGTGTATATTTGTATATTGTACTGTATAATAATATGATCGAAGGACGGTCTTCTTGCACTTAATATGATCACATCAAAAAGACATTAATATTGCTGTCCCAATAAATTAATACTGACTCAACTTAAATTGGCCTTGTTATTTTTAAGCGCCTGATTTAAGTTCTCTTGCGACCCATTTATTGAGAAATACTGTGTGTCATTATTTTAAGTAGGTAAAAGACTTTTTTACATAGGTCGTTATAGTCCTTAAGTACCGAGTATGCATAAGAAAACTTAAATAAGTCATAATGTTAAACAGTGCATAAGGGCTATCTAAAGATAATTAAATGAAACAACCAATATCTCTTAATTTTGATATAACAATAGCTATATGCTCATAAGCAGTCGAATAAAGATTATGACCAAAACTGGAATTAATAGTACATTACCCAATATAATATATTAAATTCAAAATTATTGAATTTAATGTTTCTTTACTGACAAGAGACATAGCGTTCATACGGCCTTTCAAACATGAGTTGAAACTGTCAACTTCTATTGTAAATAAATTTATTGTGGTCGTTAATGACTTTTGTTGTTAAAAAGCGACCTTCAATAAATTTATCCTTCGATCGCGGATTCTTGGAACTCTTAGATTGTTATTCTATTGTCGTCGCGATCACCGGTGCTCTTATGGGGATTGATAGGTTAAATTAAAAAAAAAAACTATATTCAGCTCTTCTACTTTATTTAATTAACCAACTCGAAATTTTTAAAGCTCTACCAATAAATCGACCTACATTTGTATCGAAATTGCACTTTTTGCAGCAAAAGATAACACTTTAAATTAATATGTAAATTCCAGATTGATACGAATTTATTGTATGATAAATTTCCCGCAATTTGGCTCTCGGTGCTCAGTTCAGTTCGTTTCTATAACGCTGATGTATGCTGACATGTTTGCGAGGGCAGACGCAAATTGAAAATTATTGGTTAAAGCTAACGTTACGAGCTTAATGCACTTTGAGAACGACTATGATATAATGTGATTAAATATTCACTTCTGCAAATATTGAATCTAGTCAAACGCATTTCCTTCTTAGCCATCTGAGTTCTAACTGGTTCCTAAGGTTTCATGAACGGAGTTTTGACCAGAATTGACCAGCGCTCTTGATGATCTTTATTAAAGAATTAAATAATCAACAACGTTCTTCATTTAAAAAACTGGAGTTTTTGTGGGTTGCAGGAAGCAGTAATTATATGAGAATGCACAACATTATTAAAATATAGTTGCTAAACCTAATAGGGAGAGCTTTAAATATAATAATAATATATAAATATTTACAATTTTCTTACAGCTGAAAGAAAAAAATTTACTTAATAAGTATAGTTGGTGACTACGACGACACAATAATAGTTATCCTAAAGTAAGAGCAAATAAAATGAAAATAATAAGATTTTTCAATCTAAGCTTCATATTGAAGCTATATACAACCAAACGAATAGACAAACAAAACTCATTTGAAATGTATTCCAATCACGTCGACTTAAGTTTTGTCCAAAAATGGAAATAATGTGTTCCGTAGGCAAGCTACAACTCAAGGTTCGGTCTTCTACTCGTAAATTTTCTACGTGTTTTTAATTTTTATTATTATGCTAATTGCCTAGCTTGGCGTCCATGTATCTACTTTTTACTAGTTTTGTCAACTTTCGCACTATAAAACCCACCAAGAAATCAAAAACTTTACAACATACTCGTAACTATTAAGTAAATTCGATTTTATACAAAAATCATCTAACCAAACACAAAAATTGCTAATATATTTTGTTCTCTTGTAAGTACTTTGTAACAATTAATTATTTATATCGGGACGTCCAGAAATTTTATGTCATTGCATTTCCCTCTTCATAATATATTTCATGAAACATTCAATCATTGCCGAGAAATGAATTATAAATTATAATAATAGTATATAAATATAGTTAAAATATAATATTAAATACGAGAATCAACTATTATATTTGCTTACATATTATTCGTTATTTTCGTAAATTTGACTCAAAAAGTTTGCAAAGACCCATCAACAAAATAAATAAAACTTTTGCTTTTATTTCATTTGAATTCTGCACGCAATTATGTATGGCGTTTGCAGGATGAGGTTTGGTACAAGTACATAAGTTTTACCACATCTGCAAACCTTTTTATTTATTTTTTGCTTAGCTTATACCTACTTTTCTGTTATTTATTTAGGTATATATTTTTATCCAACAAAGTTGAAAAAAATATTTAATTAGGTAGGATATTTGTAGCTTAACCAAGCATATTAAAATTATAGTATAATTGTACAATATTTTGATTTTATTGTCATTAACGATGAAATCTTATTTACAATTTAAATACGCAAAGTATTGTTATTACTTTTTAACACTCATCGAGTCAGGCCTGTCCCACTCGCGCGTATAGGCATCGAACTGTAAGTACCACCCGCGGGTGGCAAAATATCATAAGGGACTCACAAGCGAGCGGTGACGCACGCGCAAGATTTTTCGTCGCGTATCTACTGTATACTGATCATAGAGGAATTTAATACAATATGATACTGATTTAACCGCTGTGACAAAATCGTTATAAATCTTATAAAAATAAACAATTAAAAAAGCCAATGAAATATGTACCTATTATATTTGAATAAGGTATTTAAATACGAATAGTAGATAAAAACTATACAAACATAGCAAACAAACCAATTTCATACAAAGAAACACACAAACTACACAGAAATAAACACAAGTTACTATGTTTAAATTGTAAAAGTTTCCTGCAATATTATAATCCAATATTGAACTACTATAAAATATAGGTTGTTTTACTGAAATTTGATATTACTATAAAAAGGTTTGCTATTCATACCAATAGTAATAAAAAAAATATTTTTTTTTTTCTAAAAGGCGAAAACCTTGATTTCTTAAGAAAAGGTACGCGTTATGCGATAGAAAGAGAGCGCACTTATAGGTAAATTTATCCGTAGGCAATTTAGCATTGCGCGACGGAATTTCAACTTTATAGTATCGTAGCTTGCGTCGTTATTTCTTTAAACGGGTTTCGGGAGTGAGGAATCTGTTGTTAAACTAATATGTATTCTGTGATCGAGTTATGTTCTTATCATACACTTAACGACGCGAGGGTATCTTAAATTATTTTTAATATTTTAACTATTTTTAGCTTCACTTAAGTAGAACTTTACATCACTTTATTAACACTTAATTGTATATTATAACAAGCCATTACTACAATATAATATTTTATAACTTACATCAGATTACAGATATGACAAAAATATCAAAGAAAATACTTATGTTATTTTCTGTTTTCTGTCATTAATATCTTAAAAAACTTATAATATAATATTTTTAATTAAGTCAAACTTCACTTTATTTATGAGAAATGTAATTATTATGTTCTACGCATGCAATTAGAACTTTTATTTATGATTAAAGTTTGTTGGAACTTAAAAATAATCAAGCTGTAAGTACATTAATTTTCTCGGTGTAAACACAAGGGTTACTATAACTAAGTACTTGACCCTCTATTTTAAAAAACTGTGACTAGACACAAAAATTATAAAAAAATATTAAATTCTATATTCTGCCTGCAACACATGACAGAATAATATGATAATAATAATAATAATTATATAATTGTTACTATGACTTGTTTTCTCTTTTAACTTTATCAACCAGAAAATAAAAACGCTCCCACCTAAAACTTGGACTCACCACAAATGCATAAATTCGCACGTCGTGAACATTTAAAGAGATCGGATCAAAGTGCCACGTCGACACAAACTAAGCAACGACTGAAATGTAGCCTAAGTGTGAAAAACCTTTGTGCTTAGTAACATATTCATGTTCATACATATTGTATCTTTCATACGCTGTGATTCATAATACATATACGTACTGTAAACCTAGTTTTTATTATTCGTAACCTATCGAAAATATTTTGTTCTTGAGTGAATATACAACACTACACGATAATTATTACTTATAATGATAATTTTTTCGCGATTTGCACAGAAAAACAGAAAATCCATAGTTTTAGCACTTATTAACTTAAATTATCAGCTAATAAGTTGTAACTCGTTCTTACATCATTTTGCTTCAAGATTAATAAACCTACGATCACACTCAGTGGACGTCTATCTTTGTAAAAATTCTAAAATAGAAGATTATCACTTCTCACAATCTAGACGTAGTAAATTCTGACTCCTTTGTACGGAGGTGCGTGGGCTTCATACCTAACAAACCCTTTGTCCAGCCCCACTAATGGTCCCCCCTGTCTGCCATATTTATAACCGTGAGTAATGTAACTTATGTACATTATTCTATAGTAAATCTCCCAGGGAGTTTACTATTTAAATGTATTCATCCTTATCCCGACGTCCCGCGGTGCTTCTTACCACATAAATAATATTCGCAATGCGTAAGTTTGGAAACTTTCCGAGAGGAATGATCTATAAGGTAAAGGGTCTAAATAAGGCTAAGATAAAGATAAAAAGTTCGAAGAGAACGCTACATAACTAGTAGTATTATTGTTGTGTAAGTTTGTACCATCATGTTACCTAAATGATTGCCATTGGCCACGTTTGCGGAGTTGTCTATAGCATACAAAATAATTGTAATTGATAATCAAAGGCTAATAAAATTCTATCAAATATTATGCTCTTACATAATTCCACCATGAGCCAATGTGAAGGCTTAAACTTACTAGCCTAATTTAGAACATTAATGTGTGTCCTTTACATATTCAATAATTTCTACAAAGTAACTTTAAAATTCACCTGCTTAATTTGTATGTTATTTGCAAAACTAAACAATAATATTGAATATTAATAGCTTTCAAATAATCCTTCGCCTGATTTATAACATGTGTATGACCATAACAACCAAACGATAATAAAATAATGAATAATTTGTGACTTCAAATTAATCAACATCATGGTGAACAGTCGTAAAATCTACAGAGAGACAAGCTGATGGAATTTTCGATCGTAAAAAAGTCGTAAAATAGACGTTTAAGTAGCTGTTGTTAATGTGTCACAAAATTAATTAATAATTATAGAGGCTTAACTGTTATGACATTTTGAGCGTAAATAAAATAAAAAAGTCGTTTTCTGTCCAACGCCTATTGTCCTTAAAAATGAGGACAAGTGACCTATAGAGGCACAAAGGATTAAAATTTAAAAGAAAATAAAACGTTCTCATGTTGCTGAAAAATAAAATGCTCTTGTCAGTTTTAGGATTGATTAAAAATAAAATTGAGTTTTTTATATAATATCATTGATTTCAATAATATTATTAGCCAATAGTATAGTATTAACAGATATACTTACATACAAAAATTCGTCGTTTTTTAACTCCAAACATTATGTAATATAAAATAGTAACTCTATACATATTTAAAAAGTTGCCAATTAACGGTATTCAGAAGCCTGCTAACGTTATTTTACTATCTATTTTTCGTATACATATTGTTGTCTCAGCGGGGCTCTGCATGTGACCTCGGGAACCACAGCTGGGGGCATCGAGAACCCAACTGCTTGTTAATTTTACACACTCTCACACATATTCAATTTTGTACTCATCTGATATCAGTTCCAAAAAGAATATTATGTATAGTTTTGTCAGTCCGTAGCCAGTACGTACTTGTAGACTTACCAATAACCATCCTTAGTAGTGTTTGGCCGATTGAGATACATTTTGGTATGAAGATACTTTGGAAGACGGGAAATGACATAGAATAGTTTTTTTTTGCCGAAAATATACAGTTCCTGAGCGACAAATGAAGTACATATAATGATTTTTTCTTACAAATAATGTAACCTAATTTTGCTTTGGACCTATAAGAATTTCTAAAGATCTAGGTTTAATTTTAAAAGCTATAAATAAAGATATCCTTTCTCTTTTTACAGAAGCGCTTCATCAATTCATTATTCTTTCTTGGTACTTTCGTAACTTTAAGTACGAAGCCAATAATTCAGGTACATAATTTAAAAAACTCTCCAGTACCCAGAACCCATAAATTAGCGATGTCCCACAAGGACATGGAACGGGGTCAGAGTCGTTTTGAAATAATAAATATGGTGTATGGTGCAACTGGTTCCCGTATGAAGAACGACCGCCATCTTAAAGTGAAAATATTTAAGTAATTCGAATAACTCTTGGCACTTGACAGGGCCGGAAAGTGAGTCTAAAGCTACACTTTGGGCCAACCGTCGCAGTGGGCCAGCGTATGGGGCCACAACGATTTGAGTACGAAATATTATCGCTCCCAAGTCCCAACTAGGAGTGTAGAGGACGTATGGCCCAATGCGTTGGCTCAAATTGTACAATGGGCTCATGGGCTGATATTATTGCTATTACATTTTAATTTTTAACTGTTAGTTTGAAGTTCCAAAACCTAAAAGTAGATTTGAATAAAATTAACTGAATGAGTTTGATCGTAGGAATCGGAGAGCTTTAAACCGTACGATCTGATTTAAGGAAAAAAAAATATGGACTTTTTGGCATTATTTTTATTGCCTATTTTTTAACTGTAACTTGACTTAGCTGGGTTATAAGTAACTATTTATTTGGTAATGTAGCTGGGGGCCCATCGAATTCACGGAGACCTGGACTGGAGCCCAAAAAGCCGTACTATGGTAGATCCGGCCCTGGCCCTTGATTTATCGAGTAAGTAACCTCAAAGGAACACATAAAACAATCGCGACCTGTTATTTATACTTATTGAACCCTTTTTAAAGTGAGTAATGCAAGTCTTGATTACGTTGCATTAAGCGTGATGATAGTGGTTGAGACTTGAGAGGAGAGTCGAGAGTTTCAACACAAGCCTTAAGGCCATCCCCTGAGCAAACGACCTTGACCATACATTTGCCGCTTTGGCGAGATCGCACCAAAATCCTATTTTTTTTTACTTATCTTAGTTCAAAATTGACCTAAAAAAATTCAAACGGTGAATATGTAGTTAATGAAATTGTCCATCTATTGGCGTGTGTTTCAAATAAACGTAATTTGTAAATACTAGTGAGATGCTGAATGTATGCTTGAATTTTAATAAATTGGTTTTACTTTGGAAGCTGATAATATCATGAGTAGGTATAATAAACAAAAATAGGAAATTAATAACGATGAAAGGAATGCTCTTCTGAAGATTAATTACTGTATTTTTATTATATTTTTGTAGCTTTCAAATTATGAGTTAATAAGACTCTAAGAACGGAAAATTGCGGCATCTCCGTAGGGGGAGGGCCTTAAAGTTAAGCAAAGGAAAGTGAGGTTAAAAGTTATGTGCCATTTAAAATATTTCAGTTATGATGGCGAATTTCACTGACATTGATATATTATGAAAAAGTTTAATTAATAAAAAATATATTTTCTATTCTAATTACTGACTGGTGATTTATTTGATTATTTACACTATAGCGGCCAAATTTTTGAATAGAATAAGTATTTTGACATTAAGTGTTACAAAAGTGTATAAGTAGTGTATAAGTAGTGTATAAGTAAGTGTATAAGTTTTTCTATAGCTGATACCTGAAAGTTTATATTATAATATATCCTGTCTGTGTGTCGGTCTATTATCTCTTCAAATTCTAACCGCTAAATGGAAGATAACATTTGGATGTTAAGATACTTACTTTTTAATTTCGAAAAAGGACATTGGTTATTATATATGCGGAAAAACAATTATGATTCCCGCTCGATATAAACAATTTATGCTGCAAGTATGTTTTGGAAAACTCAAGGCTAGGCCAGGAACCGCTAGGTATATTCTACATGTTTGATCTCAGTACTCAATTAATTTTTGTAGGAGAAGCCGTATAATATTTTGTACTCTAAAGATCTAATTACTGGGCTAAACCCATACATGGCCATCGGTTCTTGTCGGCATCTCAATGATGTGTAAATTAATTAAAAGATTTCACATTCATTACCTTTCTTAGCAAAAAAGGTCGTTGTTAGTATACTATAAAGTTAAAAGATCCGATGTATCTCTTTTAGATCTTATTGCTATAGTAATAGGGAACAAAAAGGAGCGCACCTAGTCGAATAGTTCATCAGGTACCTATTTTTCGACGGCATTTTCTTTGTGATGCCGTACATGCCTATTGCCTGCTAGGGCTTTGTAAATTCCCTCCCGGACGTCGTGCGTCGGTGGAGGGCTGAGGCGAGCGAGAGGTCGTTAGACCTTTGGGCGGAGCGTTTGCAAGAACCGCTGGTAAGCATCGCCCTGATAGAAGCAATCCGCCCACTATTTAAAGAGTGGGTAAAACGGAGACACGGAGCACTCTCCTTCCATCTGACACAGATGCTGACCGGGCACGGCTGCTTTGGTCGGTACCTGTGCCAGATCGCGAGGAGAGAGAGTGACACAAGGTGTCACCACTGCCTTAACGAAATTGACACGGCCGAACACACATGGTCGACCTGTCCATCTTGGACGGAACAACGCGCGGCCCTTACGGCTGCCATTGGAGTGGACCTCTCCCTGCCAGCAATAATCCGGGCAATGTCGAGCAGCGAGATTGCGTGGCAGGCGGTGAATGACTTTGCCCAAGATGTCATCACTGCAAAGGAGGAGGCCGAGCGCAAGAGAGAACGGGAGGCGAACGACCCCTTGAGACGGCCGAGCAGAAGATGCGCACCACGGAGTGGCCGCAGCGCCTTGCCTTAGCCAGGATACTTGGGGTGGCAGTGTGGGGACACCGCCACCCATTGCACCGAGTTCCAGAGAGAGCCGTGATGCACATGGTGCTCCTGCACATCGCGGCCCCCATGTGGGCTTTTCTAGGCCACTTCGCGAGGCGTCTTAGAAAAGCCTGCATGTTTTGATGAGTCTGACACAGACAACCGTTGGTAAAGTTGCGGTGGGTTGATCGTGCCCGTAACTTTGCCTAAGCGGTGAGTGGAGCACCGTGGGGTTTTAGGGGGGGGTAGTTCCTCGGAGAGTCCCACATACCCCGACCGATGTCCGGGGATGCGTAATGCATTTCCCCATGTAAAAAAAGGGGCTTTGTAAATAATGAATAATATGTACCTTGTTTTAAAATTTTATAAAATGTACGTCAAATTCAAAATGTGTAATTGAAACACAATTTAATAAATTAAAGTAATAATAACTAATATATGCTAATATTTTAGTTTTGTTCTAAAAGGACAGTCAAAATAACCAAATATTTATTTTCACCAAACTAAAATATGCTTAAATTCCATTTCAGCACTATAAACAACACAGCTTTTATTAAAAAGCCTTTACTTTACTCTGGGCCGATTTTACAGTCCATGGATATTTTGCATCTACCGCAACTCTTATTCCAACTACATAAGGGCTACTCTCACGATATTCCAAGGTAAAATATTCTGGCCTGACTCTAGGTAGTAAATAACAGCAGGCGCATGCAGTACCAGCCTCGGTCAACGCGCCAAGTGCCAACTTTAAAAATTTTTAAGCGGCCAATGTCGCTTATTCAGTGGAGCCTTAAATATTGTTGTAGAACAAAATAAAATTTTATGCATGAAATAATGTTCAGAAATTCTGACTAATTCCAAAATTGACGAAAAACTATTGACATTTTAACATAATGCAAAATGATTTTGCATGCCCCAGTAGAGTTTCTCTTACATTTTGAAGTAGGTTATTATTATACCGAGTAAACCACGGTAAAAGATCACAATTCATTCTACAAGTTTAAGCTACAAATACAACCCACATTATAAATTCAGAGTTAAAGAACCATTGGTCAATCCCACATAAAACAGGTAGGCTTCGGGTTAGCACGAAACAAAAAGACGACGCCCTGGGCGGACCAAAAAGGTTAAAACGTCTGGTGTGATGATAAACTGGTTTCCCATTTAAATATATTCACTGCAATTTGTCATTTACCATCTCAGTCCTTCACATGAACAAATAATAAGGTAGAGCGGGACACAAATAATTTACGGCTTCACCCAAAAGGCCAAAAAAGAAAATGTGACATTTTCTTACTTACAAGAATTTGAATTCGATGAATTTTGATGACCGGTATAAAATAGAGGTTTATTTAATTAAATTTAGCTATTTCCTATTTAATCAATTAACAAGTACTAATCATAAAGTTTTCTTATGGATTTTCCGCCTGTAAAACATTGTTAGGATCAAAGATCAAGATCACACATCATGTATTTTATAAACGGTTCTCTACCAACCATAATTTCATTTTATGTGCCATATGTAAATTAATTAAATCGCACTACCGATATTGATTCTAAGCTCGCACCACTATATTACAAACAGTAGAATTCTCTACCGGCATCGAATATCTATAAATCGCTTAAGAGATTCCCAAAAGAGCTTAAATCATGGCAATATCAGATACTGCGCACGTTATCAATTAGAATTACTTAGCAATAAAAACATTGTATGCGATCGAACTGGTGGGTACATCTGGAGCCTAGTGGGTTTAAGTTTAGGGTTAAAATTCGTGCGACGGTTAGTTTGGGAGCCGCAAACCACCGATGTAGAGACGCTGGCTCGAGGCACGTAGCGCTTAATAAATAAGGACAGAGAGTTAGTGGCCGCCGTGAGCCGGGCTCGTTCCTTATCTGCCCGGAGTAGACCACGTAACCTTACACTGCGATCTTAGACTACTATCCATGGAAACTGCGGCGCGAAAACATCCAGAACGTTCCTAGCGAAAACAATTACGTAGCGAGAGCGTATTTCATAAAAATATAAGAAAACTTAAAGATATAGTTCTAATGGATTCGTGACCGTTCTTATTCGCTGACGCGGCGAATTCGACCCTCGGCGGAGGTATTAAAAGTTGAATCGGATCGTCAGCCGTTTGGCAAGCTCCGGGGTGCCTGGCAGGGGCTGATTTATACTAGAGCAATGCAGTGGAGTAGTGTGCAGTTAGTATTGATTTCCATCCGTGTCTCCTCTCCTGCCCCCTCACGCACGGCAATGGCAGAAGGCCAAGTAGCCAGGACCCGATCATCACTCATCAGACCGCGGATAAATCTCGAGACAAAGAAACGGCCAATGCATAGTCAATGAAATGGCTCTATAAAAGTATAACTAATAATGCTATTTACTGAGTCAACGACTCGTAACAAGTTATTCATCTGTTTACGTTAGCATTCAGACAATGAGTTCTGTTGGGTGTTTACTATGATTTGTTATTAATTGTTTTCAGATAAATAGTTAATAAACTTAGCTATTAATGTCTTCATCAAGTTGAATAGGAACAAAAACTTACCTGACAATAGATTTTTCATTCGATAATCTGGCATGTGATCGCACTGAAACTACTGGGTATTTTTGTCTGCTCAATGGCTGGAAGTAGGAACCAATTACATAATATTATTAGGCAGTAGGCTACATAAAAATGATATATGATGAGCTCGGCCTCGACCAACAAACACAGTTCATTGCCCTATGATTGTGGGCACTGAATGTTGAATATCACAAAAAGTATACAATACTGACATTAATATAATGGCTGAAGTTAACATGAATCGAACCTTCTTTGAGTTAAGTATATAAGTTTTTGTCCCTTTGTATCGTCAACTGAATGAAAATTTTATAATTGTTGTGACAGTATTCTGTAACAGCATGACTTTTTCTCATACTGAAAAAACACCTTTCATCAAAATGTTTATGCATCAACATTTTTATACCTAAATAGAATAGATACTCGAATCTGAATTTCTTACTTTATTGTTAATAATAATAATAAAAATCTTTAGAATTAGCCTGAGAATCTTAGAAAAAGATTATAAAGTGTTAAGCTCGAGGCCCTTATAAGTTAAACCAATAGCGAAAATAATTCTCTACAAGTCCAAATTGCTTTCGTGACTACTGAATCCATGTAGCGCGATATAAAGTGCCTCTTAGCCAACCCTTGCCATTCTGATAAAGAGTAATCGTATTATTTACTCATGCCCGTTTCGAAGAAATAAAAATGAGATGCGTTAAGACCGACACTTTCCTGTGTCCGACGACTTTCGATATCTCGTGAGTTATTTCAGAGACATCGGAAACTCACCATCAGTTATTTTGATGAAAGCGGTATGGTGTCCCACATACTGGTGTCCCGTGGCTTTGCCTGCATCGCTCTTTAATCGCTCGTTTGGTGCAATGAAACTTACTTAGATAATTGATTGGTGAGAGAAAGACCAATGAATAATCTAAGGAAACTTAGTTTATTAAAGTTTTACATAGTTTCTAAAAACGTTTAAGATTGAATTATTATTTAGGTAGAGAGGACGGAAAACTATAAGACTTGGGTCATTGTCACACACATTATCTGAAAATCATAGGCATCGTGTTCCTTTATCCATTCTTTTAGGCTTCACTTGCCTCTTACACTTTAATGATACTACTATATTACTACTATACTACTAGTATAATTTGCCACATTTCCTATTTCCTACACACTCATAATAATTAATCTATAAGTGCCACAGTTACGTCAGCGCTGTATTAACGTGCCTTCGGACAAAAAATTCTGTATTTCCTTAACAAACAAACGTTCGTTTTCCTGTATATAGTGTATTATATAAGATGAAATAAATACGTCGCGTGAGACACGGGCTCTTATCGTGAACTGTAGATTTATTTGGGGCTTTCGAGCTGGGATTTATCGAGAAACCCGTTCCGTGTCTACCCGCCTTACTAAATAATGTCCCACCGAAATTAATGGCGTTTTCTTTCTGTAAATAGATGACTAAATACCAGAACTCACGGCATGTCAACTAAGCTGTGTTTACACTATTCACGAAATTTATGGCTCGGCTAATTCGTGAAACGTGTGTCCGAGCTTTTATTATTTAACTTTTTTTCTTAAGATCGTAAAGTCCGAACGGCGAATCAAGGCACAACAATAATTATTAAACTAGATTGCCCGCAACTCCGTTGCGCCAAAATCCGTTTATCGCGCGGGAACCGTACATTTTTCCGGGACAAAAAGTATCATATTATGTCCTTTCCCGGGTCTAAAAGTATCCCCATACCAAATTTAAGCAAAATCGGTTTAGCGGTTCGGGCGTGAAGAGGTAACAGACAGACACACTTTCACATTTATAATATTAAGTATGGATGTCAATATTTTTGTAAACTATGTCTGTTACTTTGCAGACTATAGTATAGGATCCTAGCCAACTTTTTTCAATAATTTAATGTATAATGTAAGCGTATTAATTAACCAAGAATTAACATACTGTATTTATCATCTCTTATGAATTTACAGCAACTTTAGACGCTTGTAACATCTAATGTCAGCACAGATGGTTACTGTTGCACGTTGCATAAAATTAGCTCAAAGAATCCCGTGGAAAGCCATAGGAAAACATTAAACAGAAAACTAATTCCGAACAATTAATAGCAGACTATTTTAAACAGCCTTGAGTTGAGGCCGTCAACACTACGTCCAAATAACCGACGTGAAATGTGGCCTCCGTATTTAAAACAAAGTTTCACTCTGAATTATGAAGGGTATTTACATAAACCCCGATATTATTAGGATTCAGATTATTTTGACTACGTATACGAAAGTGTTTTGGTCCTACAATTTTGTTTTTATAAGTAAGTTTCGATACTAATACCACATAATATGTATTAGTTGTTAATACTGCAAAGAGGTTTTGTGTGTTTGAGACCTTTTTGTATTCTCTTGATCTTCCGTTTTTCACAGTTCTTTCACCAATAGGCTGCTAGGTTAAACGTCACACTCTACATTTTCCAAGTTATAAATTACTTACGGAAAACTGTCAGAAATAGGAAGCCATTTGTTCTAGATCTCCCTTCCCGCTATTTAAATGATCATAAATATATTTAGACTATTATAAATACATTTTTTATAAATACAAATCTGTGTGCCTGTTTCCAAGTGACGAAGAATTTGTAGAGTTAGAATGAAATATTAGTCTGTCATCGTAGCACAGATATAAGAATAGCTTGTCACTTCTTATATTAATGTTATTTTTAAATAAACTGGGCTAATCTGAGTTCTAACTAATCGTATAGTGTTTTGTTATTATAAAATATTGTAACTATTTTTTTGAGTTCCTCAAAATTTTGGATATCGAAAAAGTTAAGTGACTCTTATGTAAATAGAATTAAATAGGTATTGTAGCGCTACACTTAATTTTTGTGTCCGAATAATAAGATGCAGTCCTTTTTAGGAGAATAACATAAAAAACATATCCTGTAACGTGCCTGCAGAAATGTCTTTTGCCACCGATCTTTCTTCATAAAAATATCTTTCGCCAAGATGAATTTCAGCCCAAGATGGTTCCCATGTTTCGTAGGCGTGTGCATACTAGCTGTAGTGTACATGTATGGTACAGATAATGTACAGATCCGGCCCAACACCGAAATCCACTTACCCCTTACAGGGCCTGTTAGCTGTTTACAAGAAGGGCTCGATTTATTAATGCTCATTAAGAGGGGATCACAGCGAGAGCTGAATTTTAGTAAGTACATAGATATTTTGGCGCCACTTTAGTGTGCCTACAGTTTAGTGACTTCATACACGTCTACAATCCTGAATATAGTAATTTTTAAACTGTGTTTTTCATCATACAATAACTATTATAGTCACTTATCATTTAAAAATGTATTGGAGGTTGGAGCAAGAGTTTTCCAGGGGACAACCTTTCGCCGTTTGAATATAATAAAAATAAGGGTTCCTTATTGCCGAAATTTACCGACTTAATAATACCAGTAAGTAAAAGAGATGTTAAATTACATATAAATAAATGTTGAATTAATTTGTAAAATTATTCTTTATGAAAGCAATCTCTAAGCAAGCATGAAAGCATGCCAAAATTATAGTAAAATTGAAGCTAACCGTAGTAAATTGATAAAACGTATCAAACCAAAGGTTAATGAAATTAAAACGTGAGAAAAAAAACCTAATTCGTCGCGGTGCTTGTCTAGTTAGATATAAATCGTTTAGCTATAGAACAAATCGTGCAATGTATTTCGCTCTTCACACTTGCAGACCTGTGATAAATTGGACTATGTATAAACAAATTGAAACTTGTTCGTCTCTATGATTCCGTTGTTAATAAAAAAACTTAAATTGCCTTTAAAGTATTTGGATTTGAGCATTCACGCTTTTTTAATTTTTATCTAATAATTACGAAATAACAAGTAAAATAATATCTGAAGAGGGAAGATAATATAACGGAAATATTATTGACGTGTTTTTTTTTTAACGGCCATAAACGTGCGTTCAGTATATTTCTTTATAGTATACGGAACCATACAAACAATATTCAGACTCGCACTTAGCCATATGAAAGTTATGAGAACTAGTGAAGACTTTCAATATATTCTCACGGAATCTAGTTTAATTGTAACTGAAGACGTTTGTGGATAAATTAGGTAAGTAACAGTTAAAAAGTGCATAAATGGAGGCTTTAGAGCCGATAAAATGATTTGAAATAAAAATAAAAAACTGTGGAGTTTTTATTATTACATAATAATTATGTAGCCAGCAGCCAGATATATTAAGCCAGATGATAAAGTTGGTAAGATACTTTTATAAAAATTATATGGCAAAAAATTAGTACTTTTGTTATAAAATGTTAGTTATCTGGTTCATTAACTCACGTCTCTAATTGTGTCAAAAGACCAGCTGCAGCGGTGGCAGCGGTGGCAGCGGTGAATTAATTAATAACGTGCAATTATTGATTGGTTACGGAGAAATTGATTACATTTTAGTAGAGAATTATCATGAATACATTACTCGTACTTTAGAGTATAGAGTATTATAGATGTTTAAATAAATTGCCTGTGTTAGGAAAGTTTTGAAAAGCTACCAAGGTGTAAAATAGTCTATAAAACTGTTTTCAGATCTAGAAGTTTCTGAAGTTTTTGATTTACAGATTTTCGAAATTGTATTTATTAATAAAATGTTTTAGCAAAACTAGAATTGTGAAGGTATTTGGAACTTTCATGCACGAGAGTAAAATATATCGCGGTTTTTGTTGCAGAGTCATGAAAATACTTAAGCACCCATGTATTGCGAAATAACGCTTACACTCAAGAATTTGTTAGTAAAGACATCTTTTTTACGATAATGTTCGATTTTCTATTAAACTTGAAAGCGCTCCGTCCCGCATTCTTATCTCGAATGTTGTTCGACATATTTTTCCAAAGTTTCCCGGCGCGAGCTTTTAGACTCCCGCGTATAAAGCCCTATTCACACATGGCGGGAGATAAGGCTGCTTTCACACCATTAAGCCAGGCGCTGGAGCCCGGGGCTTTTCCAGATTAGATTATACACTCGATTTATGACGTCATTAAAGCTTTGATAATTACTCGGGACGTGCTGCGTAGGCGAGGACCGGGGGGCGGGATGTGTTACAGGGGGGAAAGAGGGAGGAGGGGGTGCTTGTACTGTTTGATTGGATTCCTGGTACTGCGAGGGTTAAAGGATTAAAGTTATGGAGATTAGTTCGCCGCCCGCGGCCGCGTACTTCGTTTATGTTAAAAGGCATATAGAGATGTGCGCAGATAAGAAATTGCTTATTGCCAATTGTGATAGCGGGGCAGGTTTTAATTCGAGCGAGCGCATGTAAATACGCCTGTGATTGGTTTTACGTTGCTGCCTGCTTGGGTGGCAGGATTTGAAATAAAATTAAGTAACAAATACAAAGTAGTACTGACAAAAACTCTTATATATTTTAATGCGTAACTGGTATTGATATAATTATTTATAACTACTAATTATGCAGAAAGTAACGTACAGCTGAGCAGACAGGTTTTGAACATGAGGTAAATTATTATTATAAAATTTAGTTTGTTATTATTTTTAGCAATATTCCGCGAAATAAACTTCCACCTTTAAGTAAATGAGTGAGTGTACGCATAGGCATGCGTACAGCACCTCCCTCCTCCCACACTGCCTATGCGTACACTCGCATGCAAGAACTTGCAAACACCACCACCACACAAGCAATAATGTTGGCAAATCCGTGCAAGGCCCCTCACCACCATGCAGGTTGAAAACCTCGACGCGCGTTTCGCTCCAACACCGGAGCATCCTCAGGATGTGGACTCTACGAACAACGTCCGTCAAGTCACGTTGACGGACGTTGTTCGTAGAGTCCACATCCTGAGGATGCTCCGGTGTTGGAGCGAAACGCGCGTCGAGGTTTTCAACCTGCATGGTGGTGAGGGGCCTTGCACGGATTTGCCAACATTATTGCTTGTGTGGTGGTGGTGTTTGCAAGTTCTTGCATGCGAGTGTACGCATAGGCAGTGTGGGAGGAGGGAGGTGCTGTACGCATGCCTATGCGTACACTCACTCATTTACTTAAAGGTGGAAGTTTATTTCGCGGAATATTGCTAAAAATAATAACAAACTAAATTTTAAGCTATGGATTTCCGCAAAGTAACGCCTGATTCCATTAACTATTTATTATTATAAGTAATAAGTAATAACGTATGTAAAACAGAACATGAATTATTAAATTCCAATATGAGGAGAAGAACATATTTCCACGATCCTTAAAACACATAAATTATACAGGGAGGGATCAATTTACCTTTTGATCACAAAGGATAAACGATTTAAACAATAATGCGCGCTATTCCGTGTGAGATACAGGCAATTTTCCGATGCATCTACTGTGTCATATGAAAAATGTTTATTTTCTCGGAAACAAAAGCCGTTAAGCGACTATCTACGAGGCTTATCTATTATCCTAGTATTTCTTGAGGCAATGTAAGCGAAAAATACTTTCCGGGCGTATTCGTATGAATAATTTTACTGAAAATGTCCCTTTGAAACTTATTCTATTTCTGCTTTCTAGACAATATTGTTTTCTT
Source organism: Polyommatus iphigenia (assembly GCA_963422495.1). Taxonomy (NCBI): domain Eukaryota; kingdom Metazoa; phylum Arthropoda; class Insecta; order Lepidoptera; family Lycaenidae; genus Polyommatus; species Polyommatus iphigenia. The sequence continues at coordinate 11,514,350 of OY730179.1, forward strand.
AGATGTAATTAGTATACCCTGTTTATGTTTATTAGCCTTTGGATTCTAGATATTTTTAGAAATACATAACTATATTCTAGAATTAAGGATCCACAAAAGGTTTGTTTGTAAGCAACGAATAAGCTGGAAACCTAGAATGTTAATTTGACAGACCTATGTCTGACATACAGTTACTACAACTACAACAACTCTGTAGGGGTGTATCTCCCTAAAAGTTTACCGATTACTTATTAGTTATTAGTTATTAGTCTCTAACGGCTAACCTTTTTTTTGATGCGCAGGGGAAACCCTATATGGGTGCCCCGGGTTGGGGGTGTGCCTCAGTTAAGCTGAAGCACTCCGGGGGTATGTGGGACTCCCGGCGAGAAGCGTCGGGCTTACCCACTAAAATCACCTGCGGTTTGCCTTCAGCCGTATACGGAGGGATGACCTGGATCTGTCTAACACAGGACTCCCTCCACGACCAGCCGGTCTACCTCAGGACCGGACTTCCTCCAAAATAAGGGAACGCTTCGGCAAACTGAAGCTTTCGCGTCGGCGCCGGGACTAGTTTCCCTAACCTAACCTATGTCCTAATGATAAAGATGTGTGCGTCCGACCTTTAACTATAAAATATTTTATTTATAACCCGCACTAATAAAATACATTAGGGAAATATCAAAGATCAATGATTCTACTGGTCCATTACTTATCACTAATGCACAGATAAGAAACTAGATACAAGCAGAAGTGGCCAGCCAATATGCGAAATCTATTTTAATATTATAAAGGCTATATTTTTGTAAAAATTTCAGGTGTGGATATTATTTTAATACTGTTCAGTTCGCTTGGAAATTCTAGTGTGTAGTTCTAGTGAGTATATATTTATTTGTCAAATTTCATCAAAATTAGTTGAGTAGTTTAAAAGCCATTTTGGATACAAAAATCAAACAAACCATTTGCATTATATTATTTTACAACAACATTATATTATTATATTTTATTAAGGTTACAGATTACTGATTAGTCTCCATAGAATGATGATTGAAATATAATGTTAGTAATATAGGTAGAATACCTTAAATATTATGTAGGTATATGTCTTGGTGTAATGGCAACGTGTGAGTATGATGACAGGGGTATTAGTAACTGGCCTTAGGGGGCAAAAGCAAAAGGAAAAATTTTAGGTGATGCTGGGTGCACACGAAAATCGAATTGCGCAGCGAGTGTTTTTGTTATTTTTATGTTTTTCACAAACTTTTTGTCTAAGCTAACCATCCCTTTAATATAATTTACTTGTTTGGAGTGTGAATGCAGCCTTTTCAATTAGATGGTTCAGAAGCCAGTTAAAAGAGGAAGACAGGTGTATTATTCCAATGTTTTTTTCAATCCTTAAAATATTATGACAGTCATAATTGGACTCCATTTTTTGTACTTATATAATTTTATATTGTGACGGTGTACTTTTGGATGTGACGTTACCAACGTTACTTTGTGTAGTGAGTTTGACAGTAAAAACTGAATCAAATTTCGACCACAACAGAATGTAATTCGTGCAGGAATCACCCATTAGGACCTAAACAGTCGTCCGCGGAATGACTCTTCAATTAAGTGTAATGAGCCGAGTCGTCCTGCTTGCTAACATTTAAACACACACACTTTACTATACAATTACTAGTTACAGATATTGCTGAAACTTTTCTTATTATGTAGTCGTGATATAAAGCTAATAAAAATAATTTTATTCTTGTTTTGTAAAATAATGATACCAGGTCGGCAACCTTAATATGTCGGAAAAATAAAAAAAATGGCATATGTGAGAAGACGCTAAATTTTCTGTCCTCGAAACTTTATAAAAATCTAGATACATACATAAAACAAGAGATTAACCCATCAACCCCCAAGCGACAGTGGGCTGCCGCATAACAATTGAAAATCTATTGTGTCAGCGAATTCTGCGATACCCACGATTGAGGTGTTAATTATAATGCAAGCGGGGCAATTCTTTATTTTATTTACATTTATCTATAAAATACTTAGGAATTAATAATATTATGTCAGTCACATTAAATTCTACAATGCTTCTTCTTCAATTCTTTGTATATCGTGCTGGCTTCCATCCCAAATAAAGTTTAAACACGGAAGCTAGAAACGATTTTCAAAGGATCCATGCGATAATTCAAGGGGGGTGGGCATCAGAACGATTAGAGTTACCATAAAATATGCATTAAAAGTGACGCGATCGTAAGTCGGCCCGCATTTGGCACCAGAGCTGTAATCCTGATACGTCGAACAAACGCTAGTAATGATGCTCCAGAATCTAGATATTTCCCCGTAAACGTGGCGCATTTGATACTGAAAATATTTTTAATCTTTTAAATCTACCGTCATTCCTAGAATTAAAAAGCTTCTTTTAACTGACTATTACATAGACCGAGTATAAGTAATGGTTTCATGACATTTTTCGAGGACTAATATTTTGATCATAATGTTAGTTGAGGCACTTATATATATTCTGTGGTTGAGGGGATCCCGATGTACCATCGAGAAAATTGATTCCTAGGCAGTTAACGGACCTACGTCATTTGGTCGGCTTATGCCAATTATTCAATGTGAGCTGTGATCGGTCGATTGGGTTTGACTTGACGTGACCAAATAACTTAGGTCTGCTATCTGCCTAGGAATCAACTTCTCTGATTGTACATTTTAGCAGAGCATAGTATAAAATACCTGTACACAGCATAATAATACATAATATATGTACGTATATAAGGAGCTTGCCCTAAAATATGTCGTACCTTGACCTAAATAACAGATCGTGACTCAGAGGCACTACCAAAAAAGTTTTAAAACGCTCGTGTTGTATCTATCAAGATAATCTTGACGAAATTCTTGAAACTGTCCTTTCCTACCATTTTGAGATACGGCAAGGATGTTTACTTTTATGTACAATTAAAATTTTACTACAAAACACGTTTACTGACACGTCTTCCATACGCAATGCCAAAGACTGGTCACACTCCTTATGGTACTTTAAATTTTTGACCTCTGAAATCGATGTAGAGTACGGTAGGTTCACGAGAAATCAGCTATTTACAAACAATAAAATGTTATTAAAACTCTGCAAATACATTGTTTTAGTATAAAAACAGAAAAGTTTGAAGACCGCCCTTAATGATAAAAAAATTAACACAGTGAATAACTACATAAAGTCTGCTCGTCAGACACATTGGTAAAGTAACATTTTACATTACTGATACACCTTATGACATGGTGTAACAAAGCTAAGTGATAAAATATGATAACACTTTAGGGTGTGTATTTGCAATGTTCCTTACATAGAATTCACTGTGAAAGTAGCAGCGCTTAAAGAGCAATTTTTTGTGATTTGTATGGGCAAGCGCCCGTGCGTCATGAATCTTTCCATACGAAGATGACAAAAAAGTTACTCTTTCAGCGCTGCTCCTTTACAGCGAACTCTTTATAGGATACCCTTAGACACCCTAAAGTAATATTACTTAGTTTTGTTACACCTTGTATAAACGTTGAGTACTTATCTAAATATTTATTGAGAGGGTTAGTATCCAACGTGAACTCCGTATCGGGAGTGCGCCCCTAGCTACCGATAGAGGCCAGTCAAAATAGGCGATAATTATGAAATGTGGCGCCGATTGTCGGCCCATTAGGCGGCTTTGTGGCTCTGGACACTGTGCGCTTCGAGATATGCAAATGTACTCGAAAATAATTTATCCACGGGATATCATAAGCCACTTTATCACTCGCCCGAGGCACGTCTATCAGCTCGATAGAGCTACGAAAAATTTGTTGAAGCTGTTGGATGATAAAAATGTATTTTTAAATTTTGATTAGGATAAAAAGGCGATTCGTAAAACTAGTGCCTAATACTTTTAAACTCTAATGATGAAACTCTGTTTTTTTATCTTTTACCTAATTAAAAATAATGTTTATACAAATAAAAAAATCAGCTTACCAATAATAACATTTTCTTTTAATTCCTTTATCTGTGGAATAAAAATAGTTGAGAACCTGAATTTTAAAACACCAAATCACAGACACTGATCTCCACAAACAATTTTTGTTGACTGATTTACAAAATCAGATAAAAGCAAATTTTTGGCCGTAAACCCATAACTCACCTGTCCTAATGGTATGACAAAACATTCATAACAATTATTACTTACTTTGTGCGAACGCTACAATAGTGAAAGACTTTCTTTTATTGCACGTTACGTGATTACACGGATTGTTTTTTAACCTTACAAGTTTTACCTTGTCACTAAAGCGAGGTATGTTTTAGTGGTTTACAGCGCCATAAAATATACGTACACGACCAAAACATTGCGGGATTCCTAGCAAATTCGCGTAGAAAGGTGTTCCTTTGTCAGTTTCATAGTCTAACCCATTTAAAAACTTTAAAAACGTTTGAATTCTTTGTCCGACGCAAGGGTTATTTAAAATTAATAAAAAAGGCATCTCTTTAAGTTTTTTAAGTTCTGCGAACGCGGTCCGATACAAAAGATTTGGCCGTTTTGTTTTCGTGTTTTTTTTTTTGCTTTGTTTTATTGAAGTTAAATATACGCTCCAGCTTTTGTGTTAGAATCGACTGTTAAAGGCAATTTAGTCTCGAAAAAAGCGTTCTAGCGTCCACTCGGTTGAAGTTAAAGTGAGTTTAAATATGAAATTGATTGGAAAAACGATATTATGGTAAGTCTTGCTTGTTTTTTAATGTTAAGTGTTAGCTTAGGAGATTTTCTAAAAATCTGTGGTAGTCGTAAAGTCAAATGCGCCTCTGTGATAACATTATTTATAATTACTGCAAAAGTACTATGTATAATAATTAGTATTGTTATTTATTATGCGTTAGTTATTCTTTAATATGTATGTAACATAAAAATAACCAAAACATGTGTTTTGTGTAATGTTTATTGGGTGCGAATCGCGAATTAAAATACTAGATGTTCCGCGCGGCTTCGCCCGCGTGATTTATAAATTTCACGGAAGCCGCCCTTTTTCCGCAAAAAATAGCCTATGTCCCTTCACGTAGTCTATTCTTCATGTGTGCGGTGTGCCAGATTAGATAAAAAATTCTCCAGTAGTCACCCAGTAGTTCTACAATGATAAGCTGCAATTTCATATAATTTTCCCCAGTTTTTTATACATTTTCCTCTGTTTCTTCGCTCCAATTGATCTTAGCTTAATATTAATTGATTGCTCGATGAATGGGCTATCTAACACTGAAAGAATTTTTCAAATCGGACCTATAAGTAGTTCCTGAATCCTGGGATTAGCGCGTTCAAACAAACAAACAACTCTTCAGCTTTATAATATTAATAGTAAATAGATTAATAAGTAATATCAATTTTTTAGACTTTTGATTTGCGTCTATACGCTACGAGTACGATCATAGCAATTTTCAGTGAAATATTGTTTTTTTTTATAAAAAACAGTTTTTATTAAGTACAGTTTATTTATTTTAATGAGGTAAAATTGAAATTATTATTATTTATTTATTAAAATAAAACAATAACGATATTTTTACTTATTACGTCTTATTATTTATTTATTTTTTACTAAAAATTACCTAAGAGCTTTTTAACCACTTTCTGATAAAATTGCCGAATAGGCTATTCACAACTTTTTTTACAGATTCTCCATACTCTATCAAGTTAAGTGATGGATAGCCTATCCGGCACTTATCAGGAAGTGGTGAAACAGGCCCTCAAAATAATAAATACCATCTAATAACAATATCTTATCAGTAAACTGTACCTTCCTAGAGTATCAAAAACAGAAAAATAACAATAAGCCGTCAAATATTCACTATAGTCCATAGTTTATTTCACAAGAAAGCCAGCTCAATAAATCTACAGAGTAAACACATTTTTAATAATGTCTTTTTTACCTTAAAATATTTTATTCATAGGATAACTTACAATGGATAGAAGTTTTATAAAAAAACCTAACGTCACAAAATACAAGATGGCTGCATTCCTCCGGTTTTGCCGGAATAAATTGGTCCTTATGTCGATGGTAGTACGGGTCACCGAGCCGGCTGTATCTCGGGCTGTAAGTCTGTCCGCAGATAGGCCCCCGCCTCCCGCCGCTCGAACATAACTCACCTCTGAATAAATTATTGCCATCCTATTCTTGTTCACACTCCTTTTTGTGATTCAGTAATGGAAACTGATGAAATCGCGCTAATGCTGAAATGACTCATGCTCGTCTATAGTCTATTTCAGTTACGATTGTTTACTGGTGAATGCTAAAGGATGACCTTTGAGCTTTTATTGGTATTAGAATAGCGCTATAAATACTAGGTAATCTGCTGATACTTGAGTAATAAATACCTAAATTTTAATTAATTTTATATTTTAATTTATATAATCTTATTATGAATTAGATAAGCATTTTGAGTTGAAAAAAAATATATTCATTAACCATTGACTATTTAATTCCAGTTATGTTAATGCTGTTTTAATATAAAATAATATCAATCAATGAAGAAGGTAAATATGTAACTCGTTTAAATATTATAAACTTATCGAAAATTATTATACCTACTTAAATATGTGATCGAAGACTTAAAGTCTACTTTCAGTGTCAGTGGAACATAGCCGGGGGGTCAATTTTTGAGGGGTCAAGACATGTAAATATGTCTGCTCGTTATAAACTGAGAGTGGGGTTAAATCACGGGCGTATCGTTCAATCAGCCCGCTAAGTGCTAAGAGGCCGATACTTTTTAAGCGTAAGTGGACTCAAGACGGATTTTATCTCGTGATGTAAACACTGTCACGACCGAGCAACGTGACTAACATATAGATTTCACCATAAATACATCGAAGGCTTTATCTCAAAACACTAAAATTACTAAGGGTATAACTTAGGTCTATTTTACTAGGTAAAAAAACCTAGACTTGAAAAGCGTTGAAAGAAGCAAGAAAATATCCTAGAGTTTAAAAAGTGTTGTATAACCAGGGACATCCGCGTAACTGAGTGTTTTTTTAATGTCGAATTTTTTATCAAAAGCTAATCAAAAGCAAAATTTAACTCACCAATATTATTCCGCGCATCGCAAATAAAATGTCAAATTATAAACCCCTTTCAAATATTCCCCAGACAATAAACAAAAGGGGTTTGTACACGGATAGAGTTCCCGGCGGAGTCGTTAGAAATAGTTGTGAGTTTGCGAGTTATGGACACCGTAAAAGGACGTATCTGCGGCGACGGGGACGATAAAACTCGCCTGGAGTTCCAACACGGAAACTAGATTTGTTCTTGTAGATGGCTATCTCTGTAACACGTAATTTATCGTAAGTCCCTTTACAATATAAAGTTGTGATAACAATAACTTGCTTAATTTGCTAAAATTAATTTTATATTTAATTTAAAGTAACAGTAAGAATAATATTAATTTTATAAAATTAACATTTACATGAAATTTAAAACGATTTTCCGCATTGCTCTGAATCTTGTCTTTATTAATTTGTTGAGCTAGCAACCAACGAGCTTTTAAACGAAACGAATGTTAATTAAAATTCCTTTTAAAATCTCTAAGATCTACTTTTTAACTTAAACGTTATAAAATGCCGAAACATTATTGCATCGTTAGGACAATCGCATACCATTTTAAAACACAGCATCAAGATGAAAATAGGAAACATTCAATCAAATAACTTACAAAACACTTTACGAATCAACAACGCAAACGCTACAGTCACTTGCGCCGACGCACTTAATTCAGCCACATTAAAAATGCTGTTCGTTGCACTCAAACACAAAACGCAATCTAATTGAAACTCTATCTAATTCGAAATAAAGTTTTATTTCACTCGGCGAAAGACTGCAGATCCGACATTTATAATTGAGCAGTTAATGCAATTTATAAGACTCCGAACGATGTGTAGAATATTGTTTTAGGTCTTGACATTCATGTTTAATGTCTTTGTTGCGATGAGATTCCAGCGAGAAATTATGGAAATGCCGTTGTATCTGCTAGGACCATTTCAGCCCTAGATACCGATTTTAGAACCAGTATTATAAATGATACAATCTGAAAGATAAATAGAGATAGCGCGGGCCTTGTTTTTACATGCGATATTACATACTACCTCATTACATACACAATATGAAGAAAGAGGTAATGTGTGTCACAACTCACACCTTACACTACACCGAACAAAGAAACGATACGTCTTTTGAGGAACTTATTTATTTTCAAACATAAACAAACATCATCTTGATAAAAACCAACATGTGCGCTATATTTTATTCTCTACATTTTGTACCAATGAGTTATTCGACCTTAAACTTCACACATTTACGAAAACCTAAAATAAAACAAAAAAATCTTCGTCAATTTCGTCAATTTTTTATTCAATAAAATAAATATTTAAGCAAATTGAGACCGTTTATATAATATCTAAACCTGTTAAGCGTCTCGGGCGATAAATGATTGAAGATTAAATAATAATCAACCGCACACTCGTAAAACAAAGATTAACATACAGTTACGGGTGTAAATAGCCTATAACTTTGATTTTTACGACTAAATAATCGTAAAGGAACCCTGGCTGCGCGGCGGAGTTGAGACGGAGCTCTACGCTACGGCTCTACATTCGCCGACGCGACTTTTTCACTTCGTCGGGTTATCGAGAGCGGACAATGCAAACGGGAGGCCCATTTTGATGCACTTTTATTTTACGACGCACTCATAACATAAAACGCGGAACGTCTCAACAACAGTTACAAGCCTGTTAGCAGGAGCAGGACAATTATTTTTTTAAATTTTTTATGCGCTATATTTTTTAATCTAATTGCCAGTACTTTTTAAATCAATATAGGTTAATTATTAGGTTCTGTACCTACATAAAATATTGCAATTTCGCTGTGTGGAGAGTGGAGACTAACTGTTATAGTTTTTTGTACTTTCAGTAACCTGGAAATTCTGTTTTTTTTAATATAACCTACTATAATATTATTATCAAAGAACTACTTATAACAGAAAAAAATGCGAGCAATTCCTACCCAAAATATACACCGACATTAACGTAACTATTCTAGTAAAATTGAAACTTAAAAAGCTCTACACATTTATAGAGTTCATAATGGCCATTCCATTTGGCGGAGTCCGGCCGTTCGCGGTTAGCATGGCCAAAATTCCGAATAATTAAACAACTAAAATGTTAACTGCATCTTGTATAAATTTAATAAGGATGGGTAATTGTGCGCGCAGCGGGTTCGGGTTTGGCCAAAAACCAAAATGGCCTGTGGCCCCGTAATGTAGAGTTCGCTTGCAAACCTAACTATAAATTGATATTTATTTTGTTTTGCAACAATTTTGTGTTTATTTATGCTTATTTTGTGAGGAATGTTTAGGTACCAGTTATGTTTCAGACTTCAGTAATTTGAAACATAATAATATTCTGTAATTAATAATCATTGAAGTTCAATAAAAGGAATTTAAAATATTGCCTATCCATACTAATATTATAAATGCGAAAGGGTGTCTGTCTGTCTGTCTGTTACCTCTTCACGCCTAAACGCCTGAACCGATTGAGCTGAAATTTGGTACAGAGATACTTTGAGTCCCGGGAAAGGACATAGGATACTTATTATCTCGAAAAATGTACGGTTCCGCCGCGACAAACGAATTTTGGCGCAACGGAGTTGCGGGCGTCATCTAGTTGATATTATAAAGACTTAAATCTTAATATCAATTGGCAAGTATTACTACCACCAAACACCAGTTACCATAATATTTTACCAACCACCAATCTTGTGTCAACTTTATAAGCAGTAGAGAAACTTCCTTATAAGCGGCGAAAATCTTAGGAAAATCTTAATTAATATACACTGAATTAATATATATATATATAAGTATAAATATTAACTACTAGATACTTTCATACCATCATAAGTAGTAACTGGTATCTACTTATAATAGAGTTCTATTACTACTGATAGAGCTATTCAAAGAAAACAAGAAGAAAATCCGTCTAAATCACGTCTAAATTAATCAATCCAGACCTAAGATGGCAGAGGTTAGTAAACGTCTTGAATCGACCGATAATAATGAACGTGATGGCCGCTACGCCATCAGCGTATGAAGCGGCCGTTTCGGCTACATAAACAGCCCGTATAATAAAACCTATACAACTTGACACCCCAATAACCCTTATTGTTATAACCATAGAGTTCAAATCAACGTGAGCAGGGGTCAGAGATATCGGTCGTCCCGGTTCTCCCTCTCCCGCAAGGAGGGGCTCCAGACGCTGGGCTCACATGTGACACAACATGGCCGACATTTTAGTCGCAGCGCTCGGGCCAATCGCACGCTTTTTTGTGATGAATGGTCCCCTTGATCGGCTACCTGCTTTGGTATTATTTAGTTGCTATTTTGTTGTTTTGTTAGCAAGTAAGTTTAACTGTGATTATAATAATTTGTTATTCAAATTTTTATAACGAACTTCTTAAATATGTATAAAATTAATATGTATTAATAATTTATAATAATATCATAAAAAATTAATTTAGGAGACAAAAACTAATCAGACAATATGTAGTACCCAATGTCAAGTTTTAGTTTCAACAGCTAAAAGTAATTAATGCAAAATATTAAATAATATAATAGTGAGGGAGCCCTAAAACATTTTTTTTTATCAATAACAAGCAAATTTTTTGTGAGTAGCTTAATTTTGATAAGACAAACAACTTTTTTATCTGCGAAAAATCTTGAAAGTGGTAGCTAACAGAGATAGAAAGGATTTCATACTTTGATTTGATGGTCCTAAAATCAACAAAACTTGGTTGACTACGGTACCCTAAAACGGAACCCTAACCAGCTGATTTTTTGTAATTTAAGAGTACTCTTAAATTATATAACTATAACCTACCAATATACAAAAAATCAGCTGGTTAGGGTTCCGTTTTAGGGTACTGTAGTCAACCAACTTTTGTTGATTTTAGGAGCATCAAATCAAAGTATGAAATCCTTTCTATCTCTGTTAGCTACCACTTTCAAGATTTTTTGCAGATAAAAAAGTTGTTCGTCTTATCAAAATGAAGCTACTCACAAAAAATTAGCTTGTTAGTAATCAAGAAAAAAATTGTTCTAGGGCTCCCTGACTATACTACCTACTTAAATTTAAAGCTATGTCATATGTGGCATCGGTAGGTGTGAAAATAATAATAAGTAATCTTTAATCTTTATTATAATATCCAGTACTTATAAGTTATAACTTACTTTATTATTGGCAATTTACAATGAAATAAAATTCTAATAAGTAATATATTTTTTCTCAAACAGTGCAGAAACATTTTTTATGTAATATTATTTTTTAAAAGATGTCATATTTTCATTCATACATTAAGTTTTGTTTTAAAAAATAATAAAGGTACGTAGGTACGTACTTAAAGGATAAGACAAAATTGTCCAATTCCAAAACATTGCAAAAGTCACTCGATACAAAATAATATAATGATCACTCAATTTTTATTTTTCAAATATTTTTTTAGTTTTTGAAACTTTCAGAACATGAAACTAAAAATATTAATTATTACTAATAAACAAAATTTTGCTATGGTGATTGGAGATACTTTTATTTTTAACCGACTTCAAAAAAGGAGGTTATCAATTCGACGCGTACCTAGGTATGTATGTAATATTTCTCCAGAACTGCCCAGTTTTTGTATATATGTTAGTCTATATCAGCGTCTGAACAAATGTGCCAAAATTCAAAAGCGTATGTATGTATGTTTTTATGTTTGTGTTCGCATATCTCCTGAACTACAAGTTCGATTTCAGTAATTCTTTTTTTGTTGTACTGGGTATTGTTCAACCTAGGGAACAATGCAAGTTTCATCAAAATCGGTTCATTACTTTTGGAGATAGGGAGTTTTAATTCTCAATTACGTACAATTTTGAAGTCGGTTTTATCTTTATAAAATACAGTTTTAACAACGTAATTTCGCAAATGGACTAAATCAGTTCAGTGGTTTCAGCGTGAAGACCAGCTGATTGATAGATACTGGCACATTTGTAACAATCAAGTATTTTCTCGTACTAGATGAGACAACTCCGTTGCTCCAAAATTCGTTTATCACGCAGGAGTATTGTACATTTTTCCGGGATAAAAAGTAACCTATGTCCTTACCCGGGGCTCATAGCATCTCCATACCAAATTTCAGCAACACCGATTCAGCGGTTCGGTAGTAAAGAGGTAATAAAAAGACATACAGGCCGACAGACAGACCGACACACTTTTGCAAATTTATAATCTTTGTATATGTCGCAGGATGATTTGATAAATCGAATTTTCGCGAAAATTCTAGGGTTTTCGCGAAAACACGGATAATTAGGTAATGTTGATTACATTTTTCAATCTTACTGACAAAAGGTAGTGTTTTTGCGAAAATGCGAGTCGCCTTAGTACGATTGCGAAACGAATCGTTAGTTTATATCGAAAAAAATTACTAATTGGTCGGTTTAAGCGCCTTACAACAACATCTCTGATTGGTTGAAGACTTGACGTTTTAAATGTAAATTCATTGTCACGCGTTGTTCTGTTTGTGGTTGTTTTTGTAAGCGAGCAAGCAGTTTTTGATATTTAATGTGTTTAAAATTAGTGCGAAATGTTATCTAAAAGTGTGTCTGTAAATACAAAATGACTGACACATGTGAAATTAGTGCTAAAAGTTGAACAGAACCAGAAACTAATTCTGAGGTTATGTCCTTTATAATTCTATGGTGTATTACCTCAAAGATACATAGGAAAAGATAGTAACCAATCAGAATAAGAGTTGGCCAGTAAGCAAAAATCAAGCCAATCAGCGTTAAGAATGTGCAATGTTACTAAGGCAACTCGCGTTTTCCCAAAAAACCAAAATTTTTTAGGATAATTGAAAAATGTAATCACCATTATCTAATTATCCGTGTTTTTGAAAAATAACTAGAATTTTCGCGAAAATTCGATTTATATCGATTTATATTATACATATAAAATTTTCGTGTCACAATGTTAGATAGCGAACTCCTCCGAAACGGCTTTACTGATTTTTACCAAATTTTATATGCATATTCAGTAGGTCTGAGAATCGGCTACTGGGTACTTTATATATTGATAAGTGCATTTGTTGAATAAATAATAGTAAATGATTACAACTCGAGACTGACGGCGACCATTGTATGTGCGACGGGATAGCGATGGACGTTGCTATGGTAGCATACTTATTTAGTCACTCCAATAAAATAATATGGGCAAAATACTTTATATTATGACAAAACAACGTTTGCCGGGACAGCTAGTATGTATTAATATATTAGTATGGACACAGAATATGTATGTATGGACGAAAAAAATGTTCAGACGTTGGTAAGCCCAGCTTTATGCGGCTCGGCGCCCCCGCCGGGTATTTTCAGCGTCCTGTCCGCGTCGCCGTGACAACCGCCGACGAACTTCTCTTTCGATACCAACTCGAATTTACTCCTCAATAACTAAATTTCACTTCATTTGCTTATTTTTCTTTAGGAAACAACAGTTATAAATAATGCAATTTTTAATTATTATTATTGTTTTGTACTCTTAAAGGATAATGTTCATTTTGGTACCAGAAGTCAAAAAATAAAAATAAATAATTTTGGTTTATTTTTTAGAATATCATATTTTGACAATTAAGGAAGTTACTTTTTTAACATATCCGAAATATGTAATTTTGTTGTACCTACCTATAATCTATAGCCTAGTATTTTTTCTATTCATTATCACTTGTCTCCATGAATTATAAAATATTTATCATTACCATCATCATTTCATCAAGCAGGCATTTCAATATCTTAGATATTGATTCCGTCTATAATTTCAAGAACATAAAGCACAAGAGAATTTAATTCCAGAATACATTGCAACACAAAACCGCGCCAAATATAAATGTCTACGATACGATCTAAGAAACTTATCTCTGATATAAGGCGACTCCAATTCTGAATTGTTACTGTGGGATCTGGAATAATATTAATTTTAATACAACGCGGCCGTTCTAAATCTCATAGTATAGACAAAATTATCACATACATCCCCATTGTATCTTGAATTTGGTATCTATTTTGCTCTATTCGTTAGATAGCAGTGTATTCAAAGCAGCCAGTGAATCTAAGGATATCTTAGCTGCAAGAAGCTGCATTGTTATTGTTCAATGTTCACATAAATATATCACCTAGATAAATATTATCTGTGGTATTGTGACTCGAGATTATTCTCTACGCGGCAGATAAACCTGGGATAAACTTTGTATTTTTAGTTAGATAAATGTGATAAAATTGAAGTGGTGTCTGATTTATGTTCCGTTTGATAGCGTTTATGTGTCATGTGATCCTAAACTTTTTAATTTGTTCAAGCAAAAATTTGTTTGAACAAATTAAAATTGCCGATTTAAAAGTAAAGCAAATATTGTCATACATAATATTTGCTTACATTTTAAAACACAATATGTATAATGTTATGAAATGAAAATCTTCTGACTAGTTACAACATATTAAAAACATTATTATTGTTGTGTTTATTTTTTTGTGTGTACGTAAATAATCAAAATATTTTTTCTTAGTTTTAAATATTTATAATCTAAACTTAATATTATAAATGCGAAAGTGTGTCTGGCTGTCTGTCCGTCTGTCTGTCTGTCTGTCTGTTACCTCTTCATGCCCAAACCACTGAACCAATTTTGCTGAAATTTGGTATGGAGATACTTTGAGTCCCGGGAAAGTACAAAGGCTACTTTTTATCCCGGAAAAATGTACGGTTCCCGCGCGATAAACGAGTTTTGGCGCAACGGAGTTGCGGGCATCAACTAGTATGTAATATGGAAAAAATGGCTGAGACCTGGCAATATTTCTTCTAGTTGATAATATCGGAATCAATATTATATTAGTAGGTACTAGATGACGCCCGCAACTCCGTTGCGCCAAAATTAGTTTATCGCGCGGGAACCGTAAATTTTTTCGAGATAAAAAGTATCCTATTGTCCTTTCCCGGGACTCAAAGTATCTCCATACCAAATTTCAGCAAAATCGGTTCTGCGGTTTGGGCGTGAAGAGGTAACAGATAGACAGACAGACAGACATAATATTAGTATGGATTTAACATTGTATGAGTAATTTAAAATATGAATAGGTACTTATTAATAGACTATGCTTAAAATATTTAAATTTCAAAATAAGCCGTAAAGAATGAATCTAAAAACACTTAATAAAACAATCACGCAATACCAACCACGAAGAAGTAACTACTAAAGTATTTATTTAGGGATGTCACATATTATCTATTATTTAGATTTTTTTCTTTAGGATAATATTTTTACAAAAATATAGCCAAGGTACCTACATAATATAATAAAACACGATTGGATTCTTTTTAGAATTTAATAAAAGTAAAGACATGGATGTCGGTGTTAACATTTTTTTATGCAATGATTGTCCTCAGCGCATAAAAAGTAGCTTGTATAGTTCATTGTTTAATTTTTTTATTTGTAATTTTGGGGTACAATGTATAACTATGTCTAAGCTACATTTTAGAGCTACATTTCAGACTTTTGCTGTCATATTTAAAAGTTGGCAACCCTAAAAACAAACATGGCGCTGAATGCTAATGCTCGCTGCGCACGCGCCGACTCATATCCGTCGAAACATTTATTTTATTTACATTTTCTTCCCGCGATGCGGCCTGATGATGAACAAATGTCTACTGGTGATGGCAAATGATCGATGAAGATATTCGGTTTAGCACCCTCCAATTTGGTGGTTTTATTTAAAACTTAGCTGACAGATTTAGGCGTATGACAATGGAATAATGTTGCTGCTTTGGTGAGCACCTTTAAAATCAATACATTTTTTAAAGTTATTTTCCGAATCGGTGCTCATTGTTTAAAATGTGTAGATATTGAAAATAACAGATTTAAATTAAAAAAAATGACTATGAGAGAAAACCCACACAGCTTTAATATTTAATTAGTTACCTTTATTACATATTTAATGAAATATACATATTTAATGAAGTATGTAGGTAGTGTTCTGTAATGCAGAACACTACATAGTACATACTTAAACCTTCATGATAGGCAATTAGCTTTATGCAAGAGATTGCCCTAAAGTAAAAAGACCTTCTGTTGAAATTAATAAAGGATAGATTATTTGGGCCCAAACCAAGGACAAAAATGTGATATCTTCAAAGAGGATGTTAAATTAAATAATTTTCACCATATTGTGGTAACTGTTCCAAAATAAATACGCAAAAAACTAAATCTATCTCTGAAACATACAGTTTTGAACTTCAACATACAAGCCAATTAAAAAAATTGGATTAAAATGTATATTTTTAACCGACTTCCAAAAAGGAGGTTCCAAGGAGGAGGAAGGAGGCAGGTTATTTAACCTAATAATTAAATATGAATATGGTTACAACTTGTTAAGAAAATTACTCAAAGGTTTTTTAGTTGACTTGATTAGATAATGGTGATGTTAAAAAGGACTGCAGCTGCACTCAGAGACAAAATACTTATACGAGGGCTGCTATTTATGTATCCGGAACTGGCCACTTACAAGAACAATATTTAAAAAGTAATTACAACATTTGAAAATAGAACTCTTTGGTTGAAGAATACATTTTGTTTCATGTGACTGTCAATTATTTTTCCATTGTGGCGTCATTTTGAAAATTGCGTGTCTTCATTTGCCATGGATTTAACGCGTGAACATTTTCGTGCAATGATTTACTACGATTTTCGGCGTGGGCTAAATCAACAACAGTGCTTTATTCAACTCACCGCAACTTTTGGAGATGAAGCACCATCAAAAACCACTGTTTATCACTGGTACAGTGAGTTTAATCGTGGGCGGTCTATGCTCACGGATGAAAATAAAGAAGGTCGCCCAAAAACAGCTGTTGTCCCACAAAATATAGATGCTGTGCGGGAACTAATAATGCGTGATCGTCATGTTACATATCGCGAGATAGAGGCGTCCTTAGGCATAAGTATGACGAGCATACATAAGATATTACACGAACATTTGGCTGTAAAAAAAATTTGTTCGCGTTGGATTCCGCACAACTTGACAATCGATCAAAAACGGGCTCGTGTCGATTGGTGCAAAAAAATGATAAAAAAATACAACCGTGGTACGTCAAAAGCCGTTTATAATATCTACACAGGTGATGAATCTTGGATCTATGCATATGACCCCCAAACTAAACAACAGTCAACGGTGTGGGTGTTCCAAGATGAGCCGAAACCAACAAAAGTTACTCGTGCAAAAAGTACTTTGAAGCAAATGGTCGCCTGTTTTTTTGGAATTAATGGACATGTGGCTACAGTGCCATTAGAGAATCGTAAAACGGTTAATTCTGAATGGTATACGACCATTTGTTTACCAGAAGTCTTTGAAGAAATAAGAAAGGACAACCGACAACGCAGAATCATATTACATCACGACAATGCTAGCTGTCACACCTCAGCTGAAACAACTCAGTTTTTGGAGGGTCAAAAGATCGAATTGACTGGTCATCCGCCGTATAGCCCTGATTTGGCACCTAACGATTTCTTTTTATTTCCATACGCGAAGAACAAATTACGTGGTCAACGTTTTTCGAGCCGCGAAGAGGCTGTTGATGCGTTCAAAATGCACGTTTTGGAGATACCTCAATCAGAATGGAAAAAGTGCTATGAAAATTGGTTCCAGCGTATGCAAAAGTGTGTCGATCATCGCGGCGAATATTTTGAAAAGCAACAAAACCATATTAAATGATATATGTTTGTTTCTTTTTTTAATTCCGGATACATAAATAGCAGCCCTCGTATTAATGAAATAACTGTAAGTAATTAAATGAATTTTGGTTTTAACTTTTTTTCATGGAGATATAATAATATGGTTTTCTTTTTCAGGATTTTTTTAATCCTATATTTTGTAAATACAAGTTTTTCATTGGCTGGCCTTTTTATTCGGTGACTAAGGCTTGAAGAGAATTATTTGTACCGTTCATTTCTTAACAAGATTGTAAAAAAAAGGTACTTACTTACAATATTATGATATTGTAGGTATACAATTTTTGTAGGCAAGTATCATACATTTAATTGAAAGGTGTTGGTAGTTGTTACTTATTACCTACTGCCCACTTATCTATTTATTTATTATTCACCTGTCGCCTAATTAAATAAACATTAATATTAAACGGGGCAACCTACATCCAGCACGTTGGTAATAAAATTTTGACTTGCTAAATTTTCTTACCTTTTATGACATTTCATACACTAAAAACATACGCAATACAAAAAAAATATAATAATAATATTTTTACCAAAATGCAACGGACTTTAGAACGCGTGATAACGATGTTTCATCTCACGCGGTGAGAGTGAAAGAGACAAAACACTCGACGCAAGTGTCATGTCGTAATGGCGGGCACATGGAAACAAACAGTGAGTTTATTATCATTTAATTGCATATTTCTATACAACACAACACGTAACGCACGCAAAGTCAATCACTTATAAATTAATTACTCATAGTTATCAATAAATGAACTTAAAACTATATTTATAACACAAAACTGATAAAAGTCGTTCGTCACTGAAGGCACCGGTCGCCATATCCAATTTCTGTGCCAGAGTCGTACTCCAGTGATCTGTAAGAATAATAATAAATTTAAAAATGGCAGAAACTAGTTAGATTCTATTTTTATATATTTGCCTCCATATTGTGCTACGAAGTACTTATTGTAAGTACTAGTTAAATTGTAAAATTCAAATTAAGTAATAAAAAAATATCAATACATAGTTCATAAATAGCTCAAAATTCTTGTCAATGAAAATTAATGTTATTACTTTTTACTAAGTAGTTTAAAATATAAATAAGTACTTACAATTAAAATATAGTATCTATTTATAAACATTTTGCGAGTATTACAATTTATAAGATTCGGTTTCATGGATTTTAACTTCGGATTTTAAAATATTTTTAGAGTCTTACTAGGCATATAGTTGCTAGAAAACGCTCGTCATTTCGTACCGAAACGTACATCCTATATCTTTTCCCGGGGCTAAAAGTATTTCCATATCAAATTTCACTTAAATTGATTGAGCGTGAAAAGGTAACAGACATACAGACAGACACACTTTTGCATTTATAATATTAGTATGGAAGTATGGATTATTTTGAAAAAAAAAATTATGGTCATACTAGAGAAAAAAATGTGTGATATTAATGTTAATTTTGCAAAAACTATAATTTTTTGTTGGTACCACAGACATGTATGGACAATTTTTTTTCTGTTCTTATGAGTGGTTACATATTACACATACATAATACCTATTATTATTATTTATTTTTATATTTGGTATGAGAATAAATTTTCCATTTTGATCCGAGAGCTTGCGAAGAGTAAGCACTGGTACCTTGAATAAGAAGCAAAGACACTCAATTTATTATTTTACTGTACGTTTTATTTGTATTGGCTATTGCAACAGTGTTTTTTTTTGTTAACTTTACATTAAGATACTAACTTTACTAAGCGATTTTTGTTGAAGATTCTTAATATATTACGTTCAAAGATGTCGAACTCAAACTAATAAAGAACTAATAAAAAATTAAACAGAGAGAGAGAGAGCATTAAAAGAGCAATGCATAGATAAAAAATTAAGTGATTATTTTTCAGATCATTCAGCGTTACCCAAAGTTTGAGTCGCCCAAAGGAAAGAACCAATAAAAACCAACCACCAATAAAAGGACAATGTAGATTGAGTAATCTTAGCATATTGTTGGATCTTGAGTAGTTTTGTATTTATTGTTTTTGCACAAATAAAACAAAATGTTACTTGCACTTTCTTCAGTATATTGCTGAATATAGTGGAAAAAGTGCAACCGACAGTATAATAAATTACATAGTATATTGTTTTTGCGACAAAAAAAAACAATTCAAAAGTACCAGAGTTCTAACTTCCTGATATCATGACGTCATTTCTATGTTATATTTTTTCTTTTAGAAATTATAATATATTTTATGCTCATTTTTATACAAAACATCATTATCAATAGTTAAGTATTTTAGTTTTAATAACATTTGTATTTTCAATATACCTAATCATAACAATTTAAAAACAATGATATCTTTTTCAAAATATAATGTATTTAAAAAAATATTATACCTCAAATATTATCATTCATCAAAAATAAAAAATTAAATCAAACCAAATGACGAAATACGTGCCTGAGAATACTTGCTCCGCCCATTACAAGCAACAAAAGTCGACAGCAGCGTTCCTTCAAAATATCTCGTTTGGAGGCCATTTTGACGATTGGGTGCGAGCGGGACGGAGCGAGGCAGTATTGTGGCAGTTAAATGTGCGTGAATGAGACAATTATGCTAAGTTAGTATCGTTTTAATGTAGTGCGGAATGAGAGAGCGTGGGGACACTTTATTTAGTATCTTTATTTTGTAGCGACTAGAAGCATCGGATAGAGTTGTATAAATCTATAAAGATATTCCTATAATCTAAAATTAAAACGATAACACATAGTAATATTTTATAGAAATAAGCTGTACCTACGCAATTAAATTAATATAGTTTCAAGTAAAAAAAGCGTTAAAATATTTTATTAAATATTTTTGTGCTTTTTGTTATTTGTAATAAGTATCTACAACAAAATCTATAAAACAATGTAAGTACTTAAATGATATGAAATAATATTTAAATAAATATAATATTAAGGTACTTATACGCAATAAACAGTGTAATAAATAAGTAGAGCCATCAATTTAATGTACTTACTTATCTTTAATTTTATAATTTTGCATCTATTATTATTATTATTTGTGTACATATAGGTATATACTATATAGGTACCTAATATTTTTTTTAATTTCCCATGTTATTGCATTCTTGATAACATAATATTATTATGGCAAAGAAATAAGTACTTACTTACATTAATAATATTATTTTGACAAAAAACAAAAATATTTTGGACATTAATTTTAGTTTGGATATTAAGTTTTCCGGCGAACGGAACTTTAACATCTCTTTAATATCTGGGCCTATTTTATTAAAAGTCTTGCTAGTTTCCTTTAATTACATAAAGTGCCTAGTAGGTGAATTCCAATATAAATACCAGATACCTAGTTATAAATGATTTTAACAATTTATAACTAGGTATGTATCTGGTAGGTATTTCTATTGGAATTTACCTATTACTATTTACATACAGACCGTACTTACTTATTTTAATTACTAACGTAATATTATAATGAAATATGTTTTTTTTTCGGTAACATTTTGCGTGGAATCGAAAAAAGTACTTAAACTAAAAACTATTTAAATATAAACATTTTTATCTAGAATAAATCATGAATGAATAAATAAGTAGGTAAGTAAGGAAAAAATCCTTTTAAAACATTATGTACTTAAGACCATACTTAAGACGTACTTAAGTACCTACTTAATGTAAGATTTAAAAATAGATAATATTAGAATTTAGATACAATTTACAGTACTTACCTAATCACTTAATTATTATTATTGATGTGGTAAATAGAAATTAAAACGCTATCTTTGATCTTCATTACTTATTTACTTAAGTAAGTACTTAAATAATTTTTAAGATTTGTTGTTGACTGTATGTAGTCTGTATTTCAAGTTAAAATTTTCAACCATAATAAAACTCAATACTTATTCAACAACGGTAGCCAAACTCCAAAGCAAAAACTAACATTCCTTAGCAATAATTAAAAATTTTCGAAAAGCCATATTTTATAATAATTATTGAAATATTAAGTATGGTCATGTGGGTCAAGTGTGCGCAGCGTGTAACTGTGCGCATTGTAAATATCTCGAAAAATTTAATATGACGCTAAGGAACGGCAACCCTCCTCTTCAATAACCCACAGGACGCCCTGCGAAGCCCTCGTGTCCCAGCGGCTGCGCGCGCGCCATTTTGGAATGACAGATAAATGAAAATTTTTGCTCAAATATTTACGATAATTTGTACATTTTGATGCGTAATCTTTTGAAGTCATGTATTTTTTTCTAAATAAGCTTTTTGCTATCGAGTGCAACATAATATCAAGTTTGTTATATGCCACTGTTTAGGATATTCTGATGATGCAGGAATTAACGATATTCGTATAACCCTGTTCCTATGCTTTGGGTTAAGTGTGCGCACAAGCCTTTTCCCTTATGTGGCGAACAGTATTCTGAACCACCGACTGAAGATTGGATTGAATGAAGCTTTTGTGGAGTCTGGTGGCAAAAACAGTGCACCAGCTCCGCACACAGCATTTTTTTGTGTTACAATTTACATGTATGACGAAGTAACTAAATATTTCTAAGTGAAAATTATTGTTCTAACATTTTGATTTAAGACGATTTTGTTGGTTACTTTAAGTAACTATAAGTAGTTACAAATTAAAATTATAAAAGAATATGCTTTATGTTCTAAAATATATATATTTTTTGTTGTTGCGTACACTTACCCAAAGTGATGCGTACACATACCCCGATACTGGGGTAAAAGTGCGCAAATGGAAGGGTTTTTGTTTTCTATAGTTTCTTAAAATATAAGCTATTGAAAAATACTATTGTTGTGTTTAAGTTGGTGACAAATAAACAGTCTTACAAATGAACACAGTTTTGTTTCATTGTACTAATAATATTTAAGATTTTTAAAGCATCAACGTTTGATGCGCACACTTGACTCACATGACTCTATGTAAATTTTATTACTTTTTTTGACAACAATAATAATTGTCAACAAATAATAAAATGTTCACCGTTGTAGGTAGGTAGGTAGTAACTAGAAGCCTATACCTAATAATAATAATTATACTTAGTTAACGTAGGCACAGGGCAGGGATTCGTAAACTTTAAAAATATCTACTCTACAGTTTTATTAATAACCTATAATTCAGAATAACATTACTAAAATAACATTAATTAAATAAAATAATCTTATCAACGACAGTCGTATTGAGTACGAAACAGAGCGAGAGCATAGCGCATCTTGTTAAGACGTAAGGTCGCTGGCATTATAGTTCAGAGCATCCGCCACAGATGGCGTGATTTCATTGATGTTCAGAGCGCTCGTAAAAATAAATTTTATTGTTATGACGAAAATAAAACGCTTGTCGTCAATTTAAACATAATTTTACTGTGTAATAAGATTTATTTTATGATTAACAAGTGTCTAGGTGAATTTATATTGTCGAATGATGAATAAAGTAATAAAACCCGCTTTTACGATGTTGTTATCGTGTTTAATATTGACGTTTATGCTACTTTTTGTATGCAAATAGTAGTAGCACGCGTGTAATGAATGTGAATTTCATTGCTTTAACTTAAACTGTTATAATGATTAATTAGCAATTTGAGTAATATTTTGACGTGTTTTGTTTGAATCGCGGAGCTATTAGCTTTGTGGTTTCAATACGTTATCGGTCTTAAAGTTTGTTTTCATAATTTAATATTTTACAGTACATATTTTAAAGTAGATAAAACTGATAGTTTAATTATTATAACAACAGCCCCTCATAAAATAAAATGAAGGTCAAGCAAAATGACCTGTGATTTCTCTTAGCAGACTAGGACATAAATTAATGCACCAGCTTCTCACTAGATGGCGCGGCATTAAAATTGTGACAAAACCATCACCTTTAACTACCCTTTTTACGTCGGTTGTCATCGGTGCAGAATGTTAAAATAATAATATCTTATTATAATATTAATATTTTATGATAATTACTTAATTAGTCTCTTAAAATACATTATACGCAAAAAAATAGATACAATATAAGTATCTAATTCAAAGAAAAGATAGGTAGGTATTTTATTTTATGAAATTCGGATAACTTACGGCTAAACACAAGAACAAAATAATTATATTATGTACTTAAACAAATGACAGAAACACGGAGGCTAATTAGTAATTACACAGATCAGATCTTACTAAAATTTGGTACTACTAATATACATAGGTAAGTATTTTATATTATTCTGTGCTAAAATTAAGAATCTGGCCCAGAAGCGCAATATTCGAATGAAATAGGTAGTATTTAAATCACTTTGTTTAACAAAACAAAGTGATTTAAATACTTTATTATTACTTTAAAAAGTAAACAGTAACTATTTCAGAATTTATTTAATTTAAGGATGCACAGTGCACAGTGCACACCCTTTAGGGCCTAAAGTATTACATATATTACATAAGTACTTTGTTTTGTTAAATTCTTTGAACACAATGATATTATTGTAATGTTAATGTTGTTAAATTCACAAAAAAAAAAAAATTTAGTAACGTACTAAATTGTAACATAGCTGTACATCTGGAGACTGCAGCTGTCAGTTGCATAATAGATACCTAATGCTTAATGTATGAATCGCCTATGTTGGTTCTGAGTTCCGATTTCTGACTCAGCCTCATATAAAATAGGTACTCAGACTATAAATGGAGTACCTACCTAAGTTTGGCGGTAAAAGTACAAATTTAAAATTTTTAGTTTTGCAGGTAACAATCATAGAAATAGTAGAGTGTACTAGGTATCAGAGGATTCATATAGGCAGATGAGGACCCACGTTGGTCGAGCTTTCAATTCAATACAATTACATATATCATGACCTGTCTATATTGTCTAACCATTCCGGCAAAACCATAAGCATTATCTGATAATAGGTACACTCTACTAATTTATGATTGTTACGTGCAAAAACAATAATGTCATGTAATTTATGGCACGGCTTTCTGCAAAGATATTCCAGGAAAGATTCTTGTCCAGAGGAGAGGAATAAGAACCAAGTTCCAACGATGAGCAGGCTCACTCACAATATTTAGTATTTTCCTTCGCAGTATCTGATTTGATATCTGAAAAAGTCTTCTTTTTATTCTTGAGTCTCGATCTTCTCGAAGGAAAGTTTTATTGTGATAATATTATCAAATATTATTAATATTTCATAATATGTATTATATTATTCGTCAACAAGATCAAGGATGCGTACGGAATACACCAATATAATGGCCACCAATGGCCTATGAACCAGCAGTTAGACCTTCGTCTGGCGGTCTCTGCTGCTTGGTGTGCCTGGCAGTGGGAATTGGTTGCCTTAGTATCTAGCAGTAAAAGATGAGATTCCTAGATCTATCCTAAAGAAAGTAAGATAAAAAATTGTGCTGTATACTTTAACAATTTTTTTAAAGTTAGATAAACTTTTACCACTTGATATAGGTCTAACAGAATCTGATGGCAAAAAGTGATTAAGTAAATTGACTTTAGCAATACTGGGGTAATTGGAATAAAACATTTTGATCCTTTTTTTTCCTTAAGGCGGTTGATTCTGTGTGTGAAACATGCAAATATATAAATTTATCCAATGATCAAGGCTATTTTTTGAAAATCTGCTGTCAAAATTTGCCATCAGATTCTGGTAGACCTATACCTCCTAAGGTGACAGCGACTCAAACTTGCTGCTCGTCTTACCTGTATAGGGCACATGTACCTACATAAATGTCTTCAGCTTTTATAAAATGACGAAGGATCTGGCTGCCCCTGACTTTTACTCTTAAATTTTTAACAACTAGAACGTCGTACAACGGCTACATAATACTCGTATATAATATGTCAGATAATTTAATAAAAATTATATGAAACATGAATTTATAAGTTCAATATTTGATATTATGTCGTTCTATTGAAAAATAAATCAGGAGAACATAATTCTCGTTAGTAGCAGTAGGCGTTACTGTGGAGAAACTTCTTTTAACCTATCAACCCCCATAAGGACAACGCCGAGTCGCGACCGCGACAACAATAGAATAACAATAGATTTCCAAGAATCCACGATCGAAGGATTAAAACCTTGAACGTTTCACTAGATCGCCATATTAGACTTACCAGCTGATAGCCAGAATAAACAAAATAAATTCTTTCCATTATCTGGCTGGCAATTGGCATAATATTATAAATCAATCTAGTCCGTCAGTTCGTCTCATATCAATCTTGTTTATAATTAAAGTACAATCAGAGCTGAACTGGTATGCGGCTCGGAAGTTGGCAGGCAACCTTGGCGGGAATTCAATGACTGTACTGCCACCAAATTCCATGTACCACTTCGACCTTATGCCTTTACGATAAGGTTTAAAATGCCTAACCGAAATGTTGACCGTACTCGCAACCTGAGCGGCAGTGTGTGGTCCATTATCCATAGTTTTGGTTACGTAGTTGTTAAAAACCACATATTTTATGACTTATTCAATTGGATTCTGGACGATTTTAGTATGTTGTCAGAGAAGTTGATTCATAGTTGACAAACGTATAGCAATTCTACTACTTGTACATACTACTTAATTACGTTTTATAATGCTGAATAATATTTTTAATGCCGACCCACCTCGAAAAAGATGTCGAGACAAGCTCGATGCATGCCTACAAGATAGGATACGGGAGCGCTAGAACGCGAGAAATAGAAGACCTTGGGCAGGCCATTGCCAGAATGGTACAGCAAAAGCTTATAAAAACTATAACTATGGTCTACATGTCTACACTCTACGCCCTACGGATTAAGCTACGGGCTACGGGCTACGTGCTACGGCGTAGGCACCGTAGATGCAAATGAGCGAAATAAAAAATATGTATTATTAAATTATTTTATTGTGTTAATTTGTATTCAGAATACTTCATAATGCAAATTAAATTACGTAATATTATAGTGTGAGAATATTATTATCACACAAAACTTTTTTTAAAGCAAAAAGGTCATAAGTGCGACATGCAAAAAAGCAGATAAGACGTTTTTCTAACACTTATCAGCGAACAGCTGCGCAGGCGCTCGTGCGGGCCGTAAACGCCATTTTTACTGCCACTACAGCTCGTAAACGTCAAGTGAATTACACCGTTTGTACTCAAACGCCGCTCAGATTTCGTATACCAGGGCCGGAGCGTGAGCTTAGGGGGCCCTGGGGCCACGCTATAAAACTACTAATAGGGCTACGTGTAGGGCTACATTTTAACTCTGGGTGGGCCTTAACACTTGAATCTTGATATCTCCTAAAGTGACAGTGGCTAATATTCTCAACTGCTCGTTCTTACCTGTTTAGGGCGTATTTCGGTCTATAATATTTTTGAATAGAACTATCAACTGTCCGAAGTTCCTACAACTTAACGTAGACTTGAATTAAGTAAATAACAACTACAACTTAACGTAGACTTGAATTAATTAAACTTTGATTCATCGTAGGATTCGCGATTAAGCGCATCACAGACGGTGAAGATACTATAATATTTTATCTGAAGATGTCCAAATATAAAATAATATAGTATCTTAGGCTATCACACACGGCTAAGATACGATATTATTAAAAATCTTTTCATTTCCTTACAAGTCTGCGTTGGTACCACACGTATTCCTTGTTAGAGTTCTATATACAGAGTGATTGACTATGACTTATGAGTGATACTGCCTTACTTCTTGATTTGTTAGACAGCTCCTCAGACGATGATTCTGATATAGAATGTGAATTGCAGATTGCAGTACTAGCACATTCCAAAAGGAGAAACATTTGGATAGAGCCTCACATAAAAAAGAGTAAAACGTGCGGCGAATTTAACCTTTATCAAGATCTGTCAATGAAGAAGTTTCAAGAGTATTTTAGAAATTCAAGAGAAACATTTATTTCGATTCATGAGCTTTTTAAGCTAGCAATAAATTATAAGTCAATTTTATTTAAAATTATCCGAAATGTTACTTTTTCCCTCAAAATGTCACTTTTCGAATGAGAGTATGTAACTTTCTAACATACAGCACTGGCAACACTGCTGATCCACTAGTGCGTCCGATCACCGATGAGCCCGCTGCCCGACACAAAAACACCCTGTATTCATAAAGATATATATATTTCGCATCTTAAGATAACATATTAAGATACGAAATATATATTTCGTATCTTAAGATAACATATTAAGATACGAAATATATTTTTCCATATCGCGCGTTATCTTAAGATATAAAATATAAAATATAAATTAACTTCGTCGTGTGTGATGGTTCATAGGATTTCTATGGTGAGCGATATTCTAAAATATGCTCTAAGATAATATATATTTTATATTATCTTCACCGTCTGTGATGCGCTTAAAGATCTGTTTCAAAATTATATTGTGTATTCTTATTTCTTTCGCATTATCATTTATTTTTGACATTAACTTGACTTACTCCTCCTTGAAGTTTTGGGGCCCTGGATTTATGCCCAAAGGCCATATTATGGTAGATCCGGCCCTGTACATGCCCCGAGCAAGGATAAATTCCAAAGTTTATGGCGAAACACGTGGTTCGTTAATACCATTATTGACTTAAGATAAAGATATAGCGCCACCATGTCTGCTTCGACCGTTATGACTGTAATTTTCCTTTTTATCGTCTTGTTGTGTGATTGATATCGCGGTCTTAATAGACTGTTATGATGGAGCTACTATTTAGATCGATTTATTAGTTTTTGCGCGTAATTCCTTGGCACCGCGCGTCGAATAGATCTTACCAGTAATTTCTTCATTTTTGTTTTGCAGTTCGATAGACTTAAAGCTGTGCAACGGCCCACGAACGATTGAAGTCTTACAATTTTGACTTTTTACACAACAAAATATTTGTTAAAAGTTTGTGTGTGTGTGTACTAGATGTTACTAACTTGCTACCAACTGCGTTGCTCATTTCTAAATAATGAATTGTACGAAAGTTAAATCTAAATTGGTTCAGCTGTTAAAGCGTGTAGAAGACAGAGAGACGGAGAAAAACCTAAACAGCCAGCTGATACGACTGTCGCATTTATATGTAACTAGCTGTCCCGGCAAACGTTGTTTTGCCATTTAAAGTATTTCTACTTCATCAGCATACAAAATCTTACCCCCTCTTTTGTCCAGAATTTTTTTATACAACAGATGTTAAGTTGGAAGAAGACAAATATATCTGCGAAAACCGCATTCAAATCGGATCAGTAGTTTTCGTGTTAAAGCAAAAGTCTTATACAAAATCTGACCCCTCTTTTGACCCTTTAGAGGGGTGGGGGGAAAAATTTTTATACACCAGATGTTAAGTTGGAAGAAAACAAATATATCTGCGAAAACCGCATTCAAATCGGATCAGTAGTTTTCGTGTGATAGTGGAACAAACATACAGACAGACAGACAGACAAAAATACTGACCACATTTTTGGCTTGTATAGCGATGTAGTGACACCCTCCGCTTATTATTTTTTGAATATCTTTAATGTACACAATCGTCATTTCTACAGTTTTATTATATGTATAGATATAGGGAGTATCCAGATTAAAAATAAAAAAACGAGTAAAAATTTAATTTATGATTTTTTTTTTGTAAAGCAAGCTGTGTTGAAATGAAACAGTCTTGTTAAAACATTTAAATATTTCTCACATTTATAATATAAAGATAATTTTGTTTGCCCTTGATGTGATTTGATTTTAGAACGAAGAATAGTTGCCACCATGCCAACAGGGTCATTTATTTTAAACAGATTAATTCTATAGATACAACGACATTATATTATAATAATTTTTAGTTAAGACATCATCTTGTAACTTTTTTAACATTGATTATCGACAAAAGGTCGTTATTTAAAATATTTATTTTATTATTAATATTATAGGTCTTACTTCTTTGAGTTGAGTGAGAAACAAAGTACTTTTATAAAATATTAAAATTATTAGGTTTTCCTCTGAAAAATCTTTCTGCCTTCGCCACTCACAGTCGTCCATATTGTATTAGAATCTAAAAAGATTTAAAACGAAACGTGGAAGGACTCTACCATACTTATTATTGTATTCCCTATTATAATATTTTATCTTAATCATTGTAATAGTATTCGTTTTATACCAAACTTATATTTTTGTCTTCAAACCTTTTCTACTTTATGTCATTGCATATTTGTATGTAACAGAATTGAGATTTTTCATACCGAAACTATAGTTGTAACTTGTAAGGAATATGAACAAATTAAACAGAATTTATATAATTTTGAATAATCATAATAAAATTGAGGTGATAAATTCAACCTTTCACGTGTTGAATCTGATTTACACTAACAAGACAAATTCTTGAAATTAACGCTTACATGCAAGTTAGCAATGCTCTAGCAATGCAAGACATAATTCACATAAAAATTTTTAATACTTATAAAAAAATTTTTTAATACGATAAAAATATTCACGAAATTTTCTTTCTTTTCGGGTAACGATTGCAGTTCTACATTTGAAAAGCATTGATAAATAGTCGAAAACCAGAACTAACGCGAATAAATCGATTAACAGCGTAACATTTGCATGCAAATATGTTAACGTTATAATTATAATAGGCATAGCTGATGGAAATTGCCTGTAAACATGTGAAAAGGAATCATTAGGTCTAGAGCTAACGTCTAGAGTAACAGGAATTCTGACGATAAAATTAGAAACAGTTCGTTTGAAGTGACGGAAATGGTGCAGATTTAGCAAGAGAAGATATTTTTTTTTAATAATTTTCTAGTAGATAGGTACCTACCTACTACAAAATATTTTTTAATATTTTGTAAGAAGTTTTATTCAATCCGGTCATACCTTATCCTAATTTAATATGGTACCTACCTAACAACTGAGTGTGATACATGTTTATAATCCATCACTGAGTTTGTGTAGAACGCTGCTTTTTAGTGTTAATAATTTTACTTTAAATATAATGGTATAATCTTATAGAAAATTAAAGTTATTGCTGGTCAGATGTTCGCCAAATCAAATTGATAGATTTCTAAAGATTTAAACCATGTGACTCTTACTTTAGAGCAGGGGTCACCAATTAGTTTCGCTCGGGGTCCGTTTTAAGACATGAAATGACCTTCGCGGTCCACACGTTAAAAAAAGTTAAACAAAGGTAATTACGGAAATTATAAAGGTATTCACTTAGATATCAATGAGATGAGATCTCTCTGAAGTTTGGAGTTAAATGTTGGTGCAAGCTATAGACATTGACATTAATTCTGGAGATGTTGAAGTCCTAAGATGAACGAAGATCATCTTCGAACATGCTTGGTCGCACTCAATGGGTCGGCGGTCCGGATGCGGACCGCGGTCCGCCATTTGGTGACCCCTGCTTTAATTAGAGAATTAATTATATGCTCTACCTAAATTTTACTCAGCGCTGGATATATTCGATTGATCGAAAATAGTAGAGTACGAAAGCCCATAATATAACTAGGTCGATATTTTAAGAATATTTAGCACCTTTTTTTACATGGGGAAATGCATTACGCTTCCCCGGCGGATTCGGGACATCGGCCGGGGTATGTGGGACTCTCCGAGGAACTACCCCCCCCTAAAACCCCAGGGTGCTCCACCCATCGCTTAGGCAAAGTTACGGGCACGATCAACCCACCGCAACAAGAATATTTAGCACCTAATACGATAATTTATTACTTTATATTATAATATGTATATTTTTATATAATTAATAATTATACATATTGAATGTATTACAATTAAATTATTACAATATCAACGAGTATTTAGAAAAAGTCCTATGCAAAGAAAGAAATAGACTTTTTATTAATAAAAAAAAATACTTAAATACTTACAGGCTAATTATATATTTTTTAATGTCAATTACAAAGAATACAACGATGACCAAATTATAAATAAGTATTGAACGTAATATTAAATATATTTCAAATAATATATATATGTACCTACTGCACTCGCACAACCACAAAGGGTTTTTATTTCCTCAATATAAATTTTATTTATTTGATGATCAATGTAAGTGGCTACTGGCTACTTCAGTCTCCCCTTTATATCAGTTTAAAGAGGTAAGTGTAATAAAAATGCGAGCGTGTCGCAGGGACCAGGGTAGGCCGCTCTACGTAGAGCCATTCATTCGTTTGATGACTTCATTTGGACGCACTGACTGCTGCGGTAATGCGCTTTTGTTTACCCATCGATAGTGCGTCTTCCACTGCACGCGCCACATTGCGCTAGACAGGGACGGCTATAATTATCACGCTGTACTCATTACGATACGCGCTCTATCGAGGTGCTCCGTCCCGCTCGCACCGCCCGCGATCTAGTAAGCGCGAACGCGACGGACGTAGCGCCCGTAAAAACAGGTAGTAGAAGAAATAATAATCATCTTTACGACTTCTCACTCTATTCAGCACCTTGTTACGATACTGCGCGCTCATTGTGGCCCGACCGAGAAGTGGTTGTAAAATCTTTTCTTTACTGGCCCGTTTCACTAATTGTACGTTTATGAGATTACGGCTTCGCTTCTTGACTTTCAGTGGCAGAAGTCATTATTGTTCCATTGTTCGGTTTTGGGAGACCTTTTTTGTCAATTTGGTACACCTCAAATTGAATAAGGTTTTGTCGTCGCATATTACGTGAATTTTGAAGTTAAAAATACATATATTATATTTTTTCATTATTTCCCTCGGACAAAATAAATAATAGAGACTAGATACATAGGAGGTAGAGTTGGGAGGTCCAATTTAAAATTTGGGAGGTGGGTCCTCCGGATTAACCACGTGGTCCGAGGAGTGATAAGAAGGGAAAAGAGCGTGACTGATAATATTTATAGTGATTAGCAAAAAGGGGACGGAACAGTCGTGTGTCGGTATCGCAGGCGGCGCGCGGGGCGGCGCGCGTGTCGCGGGACCAGCTCTCAGTAGACTGCGTGAGGCAAACCGCGCCGGTCGCACACACTCGCCCGCGACCCGCCACCGCGCCCGCAAACTTCGCTCGACTCGTCCACATGTCCGAAACACCCGTATCTCGCACTCGCACGTGACACCACGACCCGACCGGACCGTTTAAACAGTCGTAAAATCCGCGGCACGCGATCCCGCCTCATAAAATAATCGTAAAAAGTAAACACGTCTATCGGCCTTTATCGCCGAGGAAGCATTATGACGCTTCAGTGACGTTTTATTGGGCAATAAAATTAATAAAGTCGGCGTCCACTCGATACCGAGCAAGTCGCGTTATCTCGGCGCGGGGGGCGCGATGACATAAGTGATTCCTAACTGAGTGACGTACGTGCTAGTGACCGATCAGAATGAACTCCTACTTCGAGCAGGGCGGCTTCTACGGGGCGCACGGCGTGCACCAGGGCGGCGGGGGCGGCGACCAGTACCGCGGGTTCCCCCTGGGCCTGACCTACGCCCAGCCTCACGCGCTGCACCAACCGAGGCCGCAGGATTCCCCATATGATGCTTCAGTGGCGGCCGCTTGTAAACTATACGCTGGGGAGCAGCAGTACGCTAAGGCAGATTGTTCGAAGGCTGGCTCTGACCAGCCCAATGGGTACGGAGGCAAGGAGGCCTGGGGCACGGGGCTTGGCGCCCTCGTGCGGCCCGCAGCCTGCACCCCCGAGGCCAGATACAGCGAGTCCTCAAGCCCGGGCCGAGCCCTGCCCTGGGGGAACCAGTGCGCGTTACCAGGAGCCGGAGGTTCAGCACAACCGGTCCAGCATCAACCCACGAACCACACATTCTACCCTTGGATGGCTATTGCAGGTAGGATTTTAATTACTTACATCTAATCATAAATTTTTACTACTTAGGTTCCGTGAACATTATAAGGAAAAATCTTCAAAATATAAAAATTATTTTATAGATATAAGACCTCATTTAATAATTGTCAATAAAATATTCAACATTAAGTAATGAAGTCACGACTCACGTTAGATTCAATATAGCACAAACTTTCTAAGACAAAATGTAGAGCCATACAAAATCAAACAAGTTCTTATAAGACATGTAGAGTAGCACGTTGATATTGTATTGCAGGTATCGAGCGGTTTCTTAACTAAAGTACCAATAAAAATCACATAAAACGAACGACCCTCGTTAGCACCTTATTAGTGGGACAGATTTGAGTGGCATTCCGATTTTATTGCTATTAAAGTGTTCGAGAGGATTGCCGCAAAGATAATACTAATTTGTAAGCCATAATGTTTTCAATATTATCTTTGTTGAAATTGTCAAATTAAATTAAAACAAATATGTCCCAGAATAACAAAAAAACGTGCATTTTTCGTTTTATGTTCAAATAATATTATGAAACAATTTATTTCTTAATTTTTATAGCACCAAAATTATTCGAATTTCTCACAACGTCCATTATAAATGATAATGCAGGTCACATATTTTAATATTATAATAACGACAGCTACAATTTTAAGCTTATTATGTTTGATTTATAAATGCATTCATTTATTTTTATAAAAATATCTTAAGCGGTCATTAAATATTTTGCATAATAAGCGTGAATAAACATTGTTTTGAGAGCTACAATGTGTTAAAAAACAGTTTAACTCTACATTTCATACATTCCCATGAGTGATGTAATATAATGTGGCCCTTGTGTCCGCACTCCGCGCTAGCGCCGCTCGGGGGTCAATGGCCCGATCTAGTTTGGGCACATTATTAACCTGAGCTGTGCCATTGGCCCACAGTAAAAACAGTTATAAAAATTATGAAAACAATTAATTAAACATTCGAAAACAATGGAACTATAAAAATATAAAACAATAACTTTACATGATTTAACAGGTGTTCTAATAAGAATAAATAGAATATTATTTTTATCGTTTATATTTTATTTGAATTATTTTATAAGAATATATATAAGAATTACCTGTCATATTAAATATTATGGAATATTTAAATATAAAAAATCGATAAAGTACTTATTTCATCACCTTAGTATTTTTCATTGCGGATCACGGATGTAATACCTATACAAAAAGTAAATACGTTTTATTATAAGAATTGCGATATACTTCTAATAAGATTATAGTTTATCATCTTAAATAAGAATATTTTAAGTATCTTATTAGCCTCTTTGATACTTATTAAAAACTTTTTTGCATTTTTTTAGATGTAGAGTCCAGACTGCAGACGACTGCAGTTCGTAGATGAAAATCTAAGTTAAAAAAATATTTAAAGATTCTATTTTTTCTATCGGAGCATCACACTTAGAAAATAAATAATATTTTTTTTAAGTTAGAGTCTATCGTAATCGGAAAGAGATAGCAGCATTAGAACAGGACGTAACTAACGCATAATTAACGCGCGTGTGGTCCGCGTCTCATAATTCATGCGACTCGATAAAATTAAGTAACGCAGCATAAGGAATAAAACTAAAATAAGTAGTCGACTGTCGGCCATAACTCACGGGGTTCACGCGAGACCGCGAAAACAATACAAGGCCGCGCCCGACGTGGGCTGTATGAGAAGTTCCGACTTTTTGTGAATTTAGACACGAAAAAACCTCGATCGACTTTGCATCTGTTATTGTTATCAAATCGTCTTTGGAACGTTTGACTCGCTTAAAGTCAAAACAGTGAAGTCACTTCAGTATGACCGAGGACGTGTGCCTAGTATCACCGATTTTACTATGGGCGAACGTTTTAAAAAGGTTCAATCGTAGGTACACGCAGACTTTGCACCTTGACCATATTAGGTTAAAATTACAAAAAACCAAAAAGGCACACACGCAGCAGAAATGACAATTTTTGTAATTTATATTTGGCCATTACTAAATTATTTTAAACTCTAACATTAGAATAATAAATGTGCGTGCTACAATAATATCTGTGTAAATATTCAACAAAATATAATAATATAAATGATAAAAATAACAATGATTCATTTTCCTTATTGTAAAAAACAAAGAGGTTTCTAATATTCTACATATTTTATAATTTAGGTTTTAAATTTTAACGTTTGAATTCAAAGAATGCAACGGATATAATTAATAGTAGATATCTGGTATATTAACTAATAACTGTATCATCTTATAAGATCTTTCCTTTACGGTAGAAAGCAAGTAAAATCTCCCGTAGATTCGAATCTAATTCTTAAGATTACGGCTTTGAATAATTACCCACCAGTATGTTGATTTGGTTGATTTACGACTTCGACTTCAAACATATTAAAATTTACCGCTGTTATGCTGGACTTATGAAAGAGCTGTTACGTTTAAATATTAGTAATATTGCCCATAGATATTCTATAATATTATGTTTGAACAAGTTACAAGACGTATTATTTAGTTATATTGAGAAGACAATCTATACTAATACTGTCAAAAGATTTATTTGTTTTGTTTTTAAGATTACCATCCGAAATAACATTTTTTTTCCGAAATAACCTAACCTAATCCCTATCAATTCTATATCCATTTTTTACCAAAATAATAACTGATTTTGGTAAAAATTAGATATCGAGTTGATAGGAAAAGATATTATGAGCTACGGTTTGGTGGAAAAACGATACAGTAATAACTAGACGTTGCCCCGGCCACGAATTGGTAGACAACTAGCTAGATTCTAGACGCAGCTATTTTTTCTAAAAAGCAGCCATCATAGTTACTTATCTAAGCGTAAAATTTCAGCCAAAGAGAATCCGAAGGCTCAGTTAGTATGTATGATTTATTAATATTAAGTACAAGTTGATGCTCAAACAATAATTGTTTATTGTCATGCAGATAATATCGAAAGACATTGCTCCATCGTACAATTAACTGTTGACAGCAATCAACATTGTTACAAATAGGTTTAGTTCTGTTTCTAGCTGCTGATATGTAAAACATACCTACTATAAGTATAATAATAACAATTTTATCTCTCAAGTAGTGTTTATAAATCAATAATGATGACAGAAAAACCTAAAAACTGTAACGAAATTAAACTTTAAATTAAAATGCTATAATGCCCG
Organism: Polyommatus iphigenia; assembly: GCA_963422495.1. NCBI lineage: Eukaryota > Metazoa > Arthropoda > Insecta > Lepidoptera > Lycaenidae > Polyommatus > Polyommatus iphigenia. The sequence continues at coordinate 11,551,128 of OY730179.1, forward strand.
TTTTTTTTGCATTTTTAAAATTTTATTATGTTATTTTTTATATACTTTACATTCTAGTTTTTATTAAATATTTTATTGCATGCAGTTAAGATGCTAAATCATCTGTGGTTTATCTAACGTATAAAGCGACAGAAAAACCATCAGACTTACAAAGTTCCAAACTCTACATAATGTAGAGTAATTTTTTCGCATTTTCTGTTAATTTATCACTTTATTATATACATTTTGTATATTTAAGATGCTAAATCATCTGTAGTTTATCTTAATGGTCTAAATATAGAATGCAAGCGTCAGAGACGATCACCATTAATGCGCACGTTGAAACGCCTTGCACATTCTAATACGAGACTAAAAATACATATACCACTCGTATATAATTAGTATAAATTATGATATATGTACCACAATTATACTTTTTATGTAGAAAAAAACATTGCTATATTATTGTTATAATATGAAAGTCCATGCACATTGCTTACCTACTCCAATATATTTATCTACGTAATTTTTGACTTCATTGAAAATATTTAACAATATTTTTAATTTTAATACCTTACCCATTGGCTACTTCTTTTTAAAATAAGTACATATTATGTAGTTTTAATTGTTTTAGTGCGATATTAATACATAATATTATTATTTATCACTTATGAATTATTATCCATATTTTCGTATACATTGCTCACGTAGAGTTCATCATTTGAGTCATAAATAAATCTGGATAAAGCCCAAGTCGTGATCAAGAACAACAAATACCGTCGACTGCGCAAGGGATTTCATTCCTAATAGCTATAATAACAAGAGTTGTTTTTCCATGCTCATATGTGCTCTACGTAAGATTGTTAAGTATATTAAATAAAAATTTGAACACGTGTCAGATAAACGAGTATTTTTTAATTATTCTATCGGTAGGCTATTAATTTTAACAAGGAATCTGTAAAAAATAAGATTTATTTGTTAATTTGCTGTGTAGAGACTAGATCATACATACTCTACAGACTACAATTATTAGTATACCTTCTCTACCTATGGAACAATTTATATTTGAAAATTATTAAATTGATCCGAAACTTTATAAAAATCAACCATTTTATATCAGTTTCGCGGGTTTTTTGTGGCTTACAGTTTTTGCTTCTACATAATTTTATATTTTACGTAACAATTAATATTATTAATTAATTAATACCTTTCAATATTATAAATATACCTATTCAAAATTTTTGTTTTAATAGTTATTTGTATAACGTTATAATTTTCTATCTCCACTCAGATTTTGACTTCTGAGCTGTTTTTAAATCTAGCCAATAAAGCTATACTTTTACCAATGTTACACATTTATATAAAGAAATCGATAGATCCTCAACCTTATTTTATACCCTGAAACTAACCGAGGACCTGACCCTATAATTTCTAAACAGGTTCCAAAATTGGCGACCGAATTTTGCTTGCGGCTAAATATTTTAAATGCACCTTTATTAAAGGGAAATGAGATATTGTAATGACTACCTAGTTGCATCCACGCTGCGTACTCGTAATTTGATTTTTTTTTTAAATCCGTTTCCAATTGGCCAGTATGTTTTATTTCTGACGTTCTTTTGTTTAAATGTCAGTATTTTCTCAGTTTTAAGGCTCCGCTTCATGTTGCGCTCAGATAATCACGATCTCTACCATGATTGTGAAGCTATAGCATGCAGTATTGGTCAATCTGGGGTCAATATGGAAAGACAGAAAATATTTATTTTCGCAACGTATGCAAAAGAAATTCCTCTCTCTACCTTATGGTAGAGTTTTAAATAAAAGGAAAATCGTTGTGCGTTGATATTTTTTATCTATAAATACAATATTAATTATTAAAATAATTTATCGCTCGTATTTTATAAATAATTAAAAGTTTATTATACTTTTATCACTCGGTAATGGACAACAATTTTATCAAGTAAGTAGCAGCTTACGACGTAACCTTTTGTTCTTAGAAAAAATACTGTCTGGTGCCGGTAGCCTTTACAATTTTACCTAAGAAAAAATTTAAAACTCTTTTTATTAAACATATGAAATACAAGTTCCATTTTCACCAGCATGTCGAATAGAAAAATTACCATAACAAAAAAGCCAGCGGTAAGTTCTAGTAATTTGAAAGTGCTTACAACCAATATTTTATATAATGGACGGCCGAACCCCAATTATTTTGGACGTGGTCTCGTGTCAGACCTTGAGGTTGAGTTTCCTTCATTTAAAACTTGAGAACATTTGCCTCGTACTTGTTATTAAATAAGATCGTAGGTATTCTGCTTAATAACTCTATTTTTTAGCATTGGCAAGGTTGCTATGATTAATGTGATTAAGCGAATTTAATTTGAAGGTTTCTTCCGCACTATGAAATACTACGTAAGGTTTTTAAATATTTCTTATATAATAATATGTTACCGCTAATATGCGTAAACCAGTTAGAGTGCAGATTAACAAGGTATTCTGCAGATTACCTGGGTGAGTCAGTTAAAGTGTAAAAAGTTGATTCAATTCTTACATTAACGAGATAATCTGCATAGTGCCTAGGTTGTAGATAATCCGCAGACTAAGGACCATGCATACGGTTATTTGCATAAAATAGGTTCTTGTTTGAATTAAGCGTGTTATTTTGTTGTAGGGAATAATTTCATATAATTTTAAGGACATAAACAAAGAAATAAATTATTAAATTTTAACTAAAATATGACTGATAAAATATAACAGATCAAATCAACTAGAAAAAAAGACGGGTTGCACTCCGGGAGTGCCGGCTGAAGTGAAAACTTGATTATTAACGTTGTGCATTATTTTTTTAACCCATTTTTTATGAAAATCGATTAAAAAAAAACGATCGTTTTAATTAATTAATCGAAACCCTTACAATCGATTAAAAAATATCGACAATCGAAAAAAAGCTGCTGTCAGACAGACTGTCAGACACTTCTCGCGACAGTTGTCTTGCAGGTGGAAACGCGGCCTTAATCAGCGCGTCTGCTAAAGAACTAATTTCTCCGACTGTACATTTCTGCTTAGCACAATTTTCCCCGACTGTACATTTCTGCTAAACAACTCATTTCCCCGACTGTACATTTCTGCTTAGCACAATTTTCCCCGACTGTACATTTCTGCTAAACAACTCATTTCCCTGACTGTACATTTCTGCTAAACAACTCATTTCCCCGACTGTACATTTCTGCTTAGCACAATTTTCCCCGACTATACATTTCTGCTAAACAACTCATTTCCCCGACTGTACATTTCGTTCGAGTTCGAGTTCGACACAAAACACTACTCTCCAACCGTCTTACGCGTTTTGTATGGTTTTTCGATCAACACGAAAATCTGACGCGAGTTTCACAGTTTTTACCCATCCCACAAAAGTGCTCAACGCCGCTAAAGAAGTTTTCACTTCAAAAATCACTAAAAACAATAACAGTAAATTTCCTAAAATTGTGCTATCTAGGTTTTTAATGTATATTATTGGTAGTTTATTAACCATTAGATATATTAGTTATCACGTCTTATCATACACAAGTGTAGGCAAGTGATACAACTTCCACTTTGTTATTCCCTCCTAAACTCCATCGAAAGTTTCAATAAAGCGTCTACCACTTTACTGACTCGACCGACCTCACTGACTTGTCCTTGATTGCACTGACTTTTACTTAGACTTTGGAGTTTACAATAACATTGTTTTCCCGCCATTTACTTGACACTGGCCATTGTTATCTATACATATGATAAAATCGTAGAAAAGTCAATTCTGTACATTGACTATTTTTGAAAAAAAAAATACTTGGGACGTGATCTACGATCGACATGGAAGCCAAAAATATAGTTTTTAGAATTTTTGTCTGTTTGTCTGTTTGTCTGTATGTATGTCCGGAATAAACTCAGAAAGTACTGAACGGATTTACTTCAAATTTTGCACGAATATTACTTAGAGGTCGGGTCAACACATAGGCTATAAATTATAACGATATCACCCAGGGTGGGGAGAAGGGGCTCAAGTTTCAATATTTTTAGTTTTTTGCTCATATCGCTTAAACGGTTAGTTGTAGAGAAAAAATTTCGGCACAAAAAGAAAGCTCATAAAATTTCCTACAAATTTGTCTTTTACACTATGTATCTTATCTCCACTCCTTGCCTTGCTGTCAGCTTTTATGTATCGTATCTATACAGATTTCGAGTGTCGTTTTATTACTATGCGGTGAGCTTTGGCACCGGTCTTTTCTTGGGGGGGGGCTGCGCCCCCCCCCAAACCCCCGCCCCCACCATTCCCTCTCATGACACGTCCTATTTCCCCTTTTTAAGAACAAAGTAAGTCATCTATACTGTGCATTGACTATTTTTAAAAAATAATACTTGGGATGTGACCTACTATGCTAACGCGGACGAAGTCGCGGGCAATAGCTAGTAACTTATACAAGGTGAAACAAAAGTAAGTGATAATTCTTTAGGGTGTGTAAGTGTCCTTCACTGTGAAATTAGAAGCGCTAAAAGAGCTAAATTTATTTTGTTTTGTATGGTCAAGCGACCCCGCGTCATGAATTTATCCATACAAAGGTAAATAAAAAGTTACTCTTTCAGCGCTGTTACTTATGCAGTAAACTCTATAATTATAGAGGACTCATAAACACCCTAAAGTATCACTTAGTTTTGTTACACCCTGTAAAGCCAATATACAATATTACTCCACTGATAAGATATAACAGATCAAATCATCGAACGCGGGAACAGAGAGGCGCAGTCGTAATAATAATAAATAAATAAATAAATAAAAAAATAGGAAAGGAAGGAGCGAACCAAAGGTGTTTCGTCAATGTCTTCCGCAATTTAACGATGCACCATTCGTTACTATGCAAACTAACTAGGTAAAGTGTAAATATAAGCTTTTTTGATTAAAATTTCACACTTTAACGGATGGTATCAGGAAATCTGCAGATTACCTAGTTAATGTGCACAGTAACATATTCTGCATTCTAACGGTAACATATACACTCCTTAGGTATTATTTTTGTATTTTTTCTTGTAAATTCAAAAGTTTTTATGGAAAATTAAAGCTACCTTGTTGGTGCAGCTGGAGACTTTATAATCTTCAGTCAGCACTGTTCTGACCATGTATAGAGGCAAATTCATGACAGCCAACATTAATGCCTATATAAGTCTCCAGAACCTGTCATTTATTCTACTAAGAAAATAATTATTCACCAATTACCAACGTAAAACGAGGCGTAGAAAATGCGATGGAAGAGTGTCAGTATAAATATAAAATAAATAATTATGAATTGGTTGCAATAATTGTAATAGAAATAGTTTATTTAAGTGGAACATAAACTATTATTTGAATATAACATAAAGCTGTTTGGTAAGGCTTTCCATGTTTACTTCGTAATTGAATTTTATCTTCTTAATTTAAACAACAAATTATTGTGTTTCTATATGACACCATACCTAAATGAAGGTGACTTTTTATTAATTTCTTTTTAATTTGCGGTCTACTCGCAGTGACAATTTTTTGAGTGCACTTACTGTACATTTAAGGGTAAGCTCACATGTAGAGTTACATCACGAAGTCGCGCCGCACCTTCTGCTGTGAATTGACCTCGTGACTAGTGAGTCTATAACAATAATTATAACTTAATACAATATTATGTTACGTGTAAAAATAAATAATGAACTAAAGTCTAGAGTTTTAGACTAGGGCAATAGAATCTCCGTCTCCTATTGTCTGTGAGAATGTAATGACTTATGAGTAAGCTAACCGGTTTGACTGTCTATAATTTATTGCCTTTTGCTTACCTTCTAAGTAATTATTTACACCTACCTATTAAGTGCTAATTAGTAATTACAACCTTTTCTTGATAACGATACACTTGTTATTTTTCAGGTGTTGCCTCTTATATGGAAAAATTATACTCCTACTCGGTATAAACAATAAAACACATTGAACTAATTGTTTTTTAAATAATAACGTTTATAAGGCACATTTGCCCACCAAAATTATTTACATCAACCTTATTATTATGGGGATAGGGTTCAAAAGATGGTACGTACAGCTGATGCCATAACTCTGCGGGGAGAATGCGGACTCACCAGTGAGTCATGTGCGCCCGCAAGAAGGTTGCTCTACTTTATACTGTCGACGCGCATCGAATATCAATTCGTAATTTATAGTTTTACTATAATTTATTAAATTATTGTAACTCTACAGAACAAAAAATATCAGTGGAAAATTTTATAATTTTGTCTTTATAAATTCCTGAGTAGCAAAAATTAATTTTTAAAAGCGGCGTAACTGTATTTTAAGCTTTTATTACAAGTTACCTGTAGGCAGTAAAAGAATATCTTAAATTCTAAAAAAACGACGTAAAAAGCGTAGACATTGTGTAGGTGGCTTTGTGCCCACTAAAAATGCTGTAGCAATAAAAATTATAAGTAAAACGACCTTGAATAACACTTCATAAAGATCTACGTACCATTTGAATAGGCGAGTTTGTAATGGTTGCCCAAATTGGTCCGTCCGTTCACCGCACACAATAAAAACAAACACAAAAATAGCAGCATAATAGCTGTAACAGTCCCAGCAGAAACTAATAATGGGGGAGATATGTTTTATGGTTCAGGTTTTGAATACGTTTAAGTTTTTTGAAATTTAGTTTTGCGAGCTGCGTTTGAGAGTGAGCACGTTGCCGTCTGGGACGTTAAAAAATAAATTGGAGTGCATTTTGATTGACGGGCGCGATATGTGGGTGTGCGCAGGATTCCCGCCTCGGCTCGCGCGGCGGCCATCTTGGAAGGATCGATCATAGGTGCGCCCTGTGCAGCTGTGAAGTGATAAATAATAATGTGAAGCTCCGTGTGTTACTTTGTGTGTACAGCTACAGTGTGAACTGTGAACGGCAAGTCTAAAATGTCCACTATGACTGTTACATATTCTGTTTTGGGAGAAGTTCCATACTCACAGTAACCTCTAAAAATTCATCTAATTGACAATATCGTATTAGTACAATGTCTGTACTAAATACTGTCAAAATTTTATCTGGCATGTAACCGTTTTAAGACATCCGAAATTAAATAAATTTATTGAAAGTATGAAACACTCGAAGTGACAATTTTAAACCTGCTGTTCTAACGTCACAAACTCAAAATGTTAACTTTTAGTGCTAATAGTGTAAGCTATGACTGTTTAACAACAGAAACTGTGTTGCCATGACGTACATTAGCTTGATAATTATGTATTCAATAGGTAAAAGCTTATGAATGTTACACGTTACACCGACCATGACCGTTTTAGTGATAACACGTCCTTGAAATCTTACTTAATTAACAATGAATTATTTTTAAACAAATATATGACGTGTATATGTAAATATTTTAAGTCGAGTATATTAAAACACGTTGGTGATTAAAATAATAAAATTATTAACAGTTGCATAATTTTTAAGTGATTTATATTTTTTGCTGATTTACTTAATGTTTAACGCGAATTGTGAACATGAATTTCTTGCTATAAACAATGAATTTAAAATCACTGGTTCAAGCGTCATATCATCATAAGCGTCACTAAACTAAATATTTGTTTAGACTTTAGTGACGTTTTTGAAATGCCACTATTTAATTCGAGTGATAGTGAAAGTATCGTGTGATTGTAGACTCAATAAATGTTATTGTCGTATGGGAACTCTCAAGTCGATGTGGATTATACACTGCAACAAATCTCACTCCTCAGTTATCAACGCCGAATCCGTGACTACGAATGCTGCAATTTCGAAATTGCTCTTTGTGTGTAATTTCAATTTCTCGTATTCTTCTGGAAATCTGTAAAAAAACAGAGCATTCAAAATGTGAAAAATATTATATGTACTTACTTATACAAAAAATAAATTAGATTAAATATATACAGCTTACTAGTTACTAATGAAATAAAGATCAGTTTAATATTACAATGTAGCTATACTAACCAGTTTCTGCAACTTAGTAGGCAGTAGCTATTTTCATTTAGTTGTTTACATAAACATTTCAATTTAATCAGTTTAGAAAAGAACCGGTTAAATTTTGTCTACCCTCCTTTACTGTTTTAAATCATGATTATATTTTTTGACTTATCTAACAAAATATTATGTGTCTTCAATCAAATCATTATCTTACAAAAATTATTTAAAAAAAATCCATTTCAAAAAAATATACTTTGTACCTAGTATTGTTCGGACATTTTACATAGATTTTTTTTAAAATACAAGAAATAATAACATGTATATGTGCCATAGTAACAAAGTAGGTTAAATATAGTTCATCGCTTCGCTTCGCTTGGTTGACGTGCCTGTGTGGAGCTGCCAATTAATAATTTTGCACGACTGTACAAACCCGTAATAACGAACCGAAGCTTCTCTTCTTCGTGCTCAACCTAATTATAATTTTAATCATCACTTAATATTTCTTTCGTCTGCCAATAAACGGAAATAATTTTCATCGATTTTTAAGACGCCTTGTTAAATCGTTTTTTTTCGATAACAATACCTTCTATAAAATAACGTTGATACTAAAACAATAGTGTCGTTTTTTGATGTGACATATCCAAAGACTTTTTAAACATTAAAGAAATGTAGAGTTTGGTAGACATTTTAATATTCTCATTCCTCGATGTTAAATGTATTACAAATAACATTATAATTTTTAAGTTTCTTGTTACCACATGCCAATAAGGATAAACATTAAACACTAACATTTATGTAAGCAATTGTATTTTCATACAAGTGTTTAGAAATACTTGCCGTATTTTTTTAGACAACGTACCTATCATCATTTCAACAGTAAAATTTTCGTAGAAGTGCTTAATTTAGGAATTTTAGTATCATTAAGATAATTTTTTCTAGGCTTATAAATAATGATTAGGATTAGAGTTACCAGAAGGTGGATAATAGAACTAAACCTAACTGAACCAGGTGAAAGGTTCCGTTTAGTCCAAACTGTAGACTAATTGGCTATGAGTCAATAGTATCGCGATCGTGAGGCGTAATTGTTATCGACCAACCTCCATTCTAGTAAACTATTAAACTATATTTAATTTCACATAAACAGTGCATGGCAACATACACCTTGTATAATCTCGCTAGCCTCCCATTCAGAAGTGACACCTATATCCTCGGAAGAGGGTCTATATTGCCCAAACATATAATTCCTTGACCTCGATGGAACCTTCTGTGGAGGAGTTAAAGATACATTTCGCGTGGAAAATAAAAGAGTTTTCAGCCTTTTTAAATATTGTCATTAACGTAAGGGGTTTCGTGCCGAAACTAGCGTTTTACCGAACAATGTATCTTCTTTTTAAACAAACTCGGTTAATCGTGTTACTTTAGTGTATTTTAAATGAAAACTCTTTGTATCCTTTTGTCATCTGACCGTAGTTTATTTCCAGCACTAGCCTTCTTTATGGCTAATGTTAGCCTTAATGTGGCTCTAGGTTTTTGGGGTTTTCCATTTTTAGTAGAAAAGTGTCACATTTACCTACAAGTTTTTGGTACATCTTAATCGATTGGCGGGAAACTTGTCAATATGTTTTTGCACTGGGAACGATTCGTTACGCAATAATATAAAAGTTTATAGTTAAAAAATGAGAGTTATCTATATGAGAAACCAACTCCTATAAAGTTATTAAATCAATCAATAGTTTACGACCTATAAGCAATAAAAGAGCTGATCACTCGCTTCGATTTTTTGATGGAATAAATAGTGAGTTCTGATTGATTTAGGATTTGTGATGTCGAACACTCGTTAAATTCTACAGTTTTCGTTACAAATTAATTCGGCTACAAATTAATTTTTAATTACTTAATTAACTAGTAAAAATTCCGAGATCGTGTAGAAAAAGCTAGTTAGCTTGTGGCAATAAAACTTGAATAAAACCGCTGGCTAGACATAATAATATTTTTATGATAGGTAATTTTTCGTGCCGAAAATAATAGACCTTATTAGAGGCCTTATTATTGATCGTCTCATAAAAAATCTTTAGTAATAATTGACATAATAATATCTAATTTCGGTAGTTTCTTTCTGTTAAAAAATCGAATATTCGTGTTTTAAAAACACGAATATTCGATTTTTTGCGAATCCATCTATTTTTTGCGATTCATCTACATCAATTCAGCAGTTTTCTCTTGAAAAGGTAATAGATAAACACACTTTCTTAAAAAAAAATTAATAATTAGTATAAATACGTATAAAATTGCTTATAAAAATATTTCCATGACGCGATATTTTCTTGTTTACAATATCACTATCACCGCCCGGAGTTCATTCCCTCGTCGCTACTTTTTAATTATTCTTAGTCAATCACAGGCCGAGTATAGTCTATGACGAATTCCACCGATCCGACACGGCCATAGAGATTCACCACGGGCCTCGTTAGACCGACCACTTCACTTTATCACACCATTTCGGTAGGAATCTCGATAATTACACAAGAATAAAACTTTACGGATCATTCCGATGTAATCGGTTTATAGACTTCTACGGGTGAAAGCTACGCTACTATTCTATGGCAAATTTTTAATTACCCCCCATATAGTAGAACTAAAGTTATAGTTGAACTATAGTTAATTGTTACTATTTTCGATTATGAAAACGTTGAAAAAAGTTACGATGACCTGCGAAACATGCGCCGGCGCCGATCTATGATGTATGGCCGCTTCCACATACCTTCGGCTAATAAACTCTACTTTATGGCCGATATGACGGAAATATTGCTGTCTCACTCTACTTGACCGAATTAAAAAATATTGATTTACAATCGATTTTGTAAAAATATTCTTACTGCATTAAAGAACACTCTATTGACTTTGATATTTTAAATGTAAGTATAGCTTTTTGTTATCAGATATTTTCTGCCACGAACACTTTTTTTTATTTAAATTTATTTTTACTTACAATCTAACACCAAAGCCTATACTTAATATTAAAAGCATAATTTAACGGCACACTCAGTGCTCACAGTAAACGCTTTTGAAGCATTTTATCTTAATTTTATGCGTGTAAAGCCAAAAGTGTTTTGTTTTATTACGAGAAAGGGACGACCACACCGGGTCGGCTCCTACTTTACATTAAAATCGATCGGTACCCACTGTGCATAGATACAAGATAAAAAAACGATGTATCTATTATGGAGCCTTTTTAAAAACGGTCGCTGTCAAAGAACACAAAAGTTAATTATAATTTACGGGATAGTCGGAATTAAGTTATCCGCTCGCCCCTATGTCGGAATCCTTTCATTCTACCCACAGTTGACGTGAGAATTTCGGAAATAGCGGACGTGGAACCGCGAAAAGTCGGAAAGTTTTAGGAAAATTAAAAAGTCAACAGCTATAGTTACTACAACCTAGTGTTTCTATAGATAACTTAAACCCACAAATCAATCAACATAATCACAATCAAGTCACAATAATCGATATATTCTAAAGCATAGGAACTTTAAAAAAAGAGAAAATTGTGAAATATGTACAAGAAAATATGAAAGTATTTAAAATGTTATCGCACCACTTGCTTATTAAAATTAATTTAATCTCCTGTGTTGTGAACGTTCAAAGTGACACTATTCGCGTTAAAATAGTGACGTTATACATATCTGCAAAAAGTTTTTGGAAAATCTAAAAAATCTGATACAATCAAACCTTCAATTTAATCAATGGCGCTACTGTTGTGAACGTTTCAAGTGACATTAATTACGAAGCATCGTGACCCACAGCTCAAATTGGCGGTGTTTGTCATCGTGTTCAACATGCAACGCGTCGCGCACACGTGCTGCGTGCAAATGCGAACTCTGTTGTAGTTTTAATTGTGTATATTTTTGAATAAACAAGTCGCAAAGCAAGGTCTATGGAATCAGTGTTATAGAAAAGTTCTCTTGAATTCGAAAGAAATATACTACGAGTAACCTAATTAGTTAACTTGTGAGTAATTACTCACACAATTTATAGATAAAGGAAAACAATATTGCAATTAATAATTGAGTGACAACGCCCGCAATTAGTGATAATCGATTCCCGATGACGTCTCGCTACTGAGAAGTCGATTTGCTTTTACTTTTTCACACGCATCAGAAGTCGCCTCCGTTCAGGGACCTGCACGCAGCATGTTAATGTACGATACATAATACATGTGTTTACAAGGGTCTATATTTTTATAATGCGTTTAAAATTAGCCATAAAATCACTGGAAGCGACGTGATCGGGGTGCAATTGTATTGTCTTTTTTAGCGCTGAAATGTGTCAGGGAAAGGGTTCAAAGACCGTTAAGATTATGAATGCGGGCGCACGGAGCCGCCGAGAAAATATGTCTCCGCAAACACGGACGTCTACGTGTTAAATAACGGCCGCATTACTAACTTTTTAAACTAAATTTCACAGTAAAGGGGTAGAGAAAATACGGAGTAGAAAAATAAGGACTGATGCAGAAATTGTCTTTATAATAGCTCTTTCAATAACATCAATATGTTAAAACGAATGTAGAGTCGTATACGTTTTTTATTCTACAAAAAATGCGTTCTTGACAATATCTGTCTTGAAAATGGGGAATTTCAATTGAAGGATAGACTCAATTTTAGATTATTCTGACAGGTCGCAGGAGATGCAAATAATCCTATTGTTCATTCATAACTCTACAATGCACACGCAAAACATGGCATTGTAGAGATATGCAGATTTGTTATGATTTAAGTTGCTGGTGTAAAATACCTGAGACTATTTAATTTTTTACTATGTGAAAAGTTACTTAAAATTATTTACAATTTCTAGGAGTCACGCTGAGAATTTTTGCGAGGAAACGATGTTCTTAAAATAATGTAGAGTTCTTAGATTTAGGTTAGGGTTAAATCACATTAATAAAACCGACGCGTTAAGTGTATAGACAGCGATCTTATTATTATAATATTCGGCGTTATTTGGGGGCATTTTTACATTAATTAAAATATAGCCGGCTTTAACTTTTTTAAATTATTAACTTTGATTAAGTGTTTATTTAGCTTTAATATGGCGTTGAAGGCAATAAATCCCATAACTCATATTATGTAAACTGCATGCACCATGTAGATATAATAACCAACCTTTAAAATATATAATCCTGTACATAATTTTAAGTATCAAATTTATTTTAGTATGTAAATTTTAAAGTGTTAATTGAATGTAATTTGTTGACTAACTTTAATTAAAACTGTAATTAAGTTACTAATACGCATGTCGTCAATAATAATTAGGCAGTTACATGTTTTTTTAACTTGAAATATTCCGAAGGTTTTTAAAATTTAATTTTTGAAACTTTATCTACACCAATTTTAACTATAATATAATTTTAAAAGAATAGTATGAAAAAGTCAAATAGCGTTTATACTTGAGGATAGGGTATTCATTGTGAATTGTGATAAATCTTAATCACAAGAGTTAATCATTCCACGTTTTTGTCAGACGTTGTAATTTGCAAGTAATGTGAAACAATAACATTTTAATTATTCATTATTCAAATATCCATACTCTGGTGTATAAATATATTCTTAAGAAAGTCATGTCCGCTTGACTCTAGAGAACAGTGTAAGTAATTCAAAAGTAGTAAAATAACTGCAAAGTTGCTTACAACACAATATATTAATTATTTCATCATACAATCAATTAAATCATTGAAAATACCCTAATATCGTTGCAACATAATTTTGTTTTATAATCTAACAATGTTTTCAAGATTTTTGTGTCCATTTTACAGGCACAACAGGCCACAATCACAAATATATTCGTTCTCTTTTACACTTATGTTCGTCACGACAGCGGTACCATAGATTTTATGGATTTTCTCCGCAATACGGTTTTTCGGAAAAACATCTAATCTTTATTATAGCGGGTGTTATTTTTATGACATGTTCATTATAATTATTGTATTTTGTGTAACAAGGAATGTTCTAATGACTATGAATCCAGCGGTTAGTTAATTAAGGGCAAGAGCAAGTCCCGCCCTTTATAGCCCATTGACCTCGGGAAACTCGCTACTGTTTAGTTTTAGTCTAATTGCCTTATTGTTGGAGGGTGGTATAATTTTTATACCCATAAGGATATTTTAATCTATAGCTTTTCACGATGTAATTTTCTTGGGTGTAGTAATTGTATCGCCGGCGCGGCGTATGAGAGGAAGTAACCCTGGCTCTCTTCGTTTCCACTTCTGCCGACACTCTCAGAGTGTCGTTGTTTTTTTGAAGTGAAAACTTCTTTAGCGGCGTTGAGCACTTTTGTGGGATGGGTAAAAACTGTGAAACTCGCGTTAGATTCTTGTGCTCATCGAAAAACCTTGGGAAAACCGTAAGACGGTTGGAGAGTAGTGTTGTAACATCGAAATTGATTATCCATTAATCAATTTCGATGTTACAATACTACTCACTCTCACTTACTACAACACTAATCGATTGTTTTTTTTTTTAATCGATTTTAATAAAAAATGGGTTAAAAATTTAATCGATTGTAAGTAAGGGTTTCGATTAATTAAAAAAATCGTTTTTTTTTTTAATCGATTTTCATAAAAAATCGGTTAAAAAAATGCACAACGTTAATAATCAAGTTTTCACTTCTGCCGGCACTCCCGGAGTGCAACCCGTCTTTTTTTTTATTTCAGAAAACTCAGAGCTTATAGGTGAAGGTTATTTCGAATAGAAAGAAAAATTACATAATATTACCAACATAAAAAAATATTTTTTTTAGTATTACACGAAAACAATTCTGATGGGCTACCATCAGGTGTTGTATGACTTTGAAAGTATAAAACAATTTATTAATTTAGTAAAAGGTGCAATTTGAATAAATTAGCAATCAAGAGAGCCGGGAAAATATCTTCCCCACAAAAGCATATATTTTGAGAGCCAATTAACTGAGATGTTCAAAATTGTTTCTATTGTAATTAAAAGCGGAATTGATGTTTTTGCAACTTTAGTATTTACTACGAGTATCAATTATTCTACTTGCAATTCATTATAATGCTGCTTTATATGTTTCGTATAAACCGCCCGATAAAGAAACACACACTCGATATAATTTTTACACATTAATTTTGTCAAGTTTTAATTTTTTTTTTTAATTGTTTGAATAAACTACTAAATAAACAATGCAAATAAAAAAAATATTAGACACTACATAGAAATCAAGTGAGGTGAAGCGCCTGCTACCCTATATAGGTTAGGAAACCTGTGGTTAGGGCTAGCAGTCTCTTTTGCCCTAAAGTACAGAACATACAATTTTTATAAAATACTTATTAGCATAGTTCCTTAATTAATTTTACAATTTGTTTTTGTATTATAAACTTATGTATTCTATATGGCACAGAATTTGACTCAGTATAATAATTCAAATACATACATAATTCAAACGTAAAAATATTACAACAAAACTAAAGCTTTCTTTTAGATAATAAACCGGTTATGTTAACGTTCTACTAACGTTACAAACGCGTTTTTAATTGTGACTAATTCATATAATTATACTATGTATCAAGATTTTTATAAGATAACATATAATATTATAAAATCAATCATACTTCAAAATATACGAGCATAAATTCTTTTAGCGTATCTTTATTGTGACTTTACGATATTTGTAATACGATAAAATGCAATGTTATGCAAATTTTTGCGGTAAATACAAATAATGTTGATACTTTTCGGTAGCGTATAAAGATAATGTTCACACCTGCCTGTAACGTCAGTATGTGGGCCCGCTGCACTAACGCACGCGGTTTACGACTCCGCTCGACGGGGAAGGTCGTAAGGGCGCTTACAGACTACTTACCTTTATTTGCCCTCACTTACCTTTATTTACGCTTACTTACCTTTATTTGCTCCGAGATTTTTTCAGTTTGTTGTCAATTTTACTACGTTTAGTCAGTTCGAGTTAAGATCGAACTTAATTTGTTGCTTTTTACTTGAAAAAATCTTAGTTGTTTTATTTTTTATGATCTCTTGGCTCATGCAGACTACTGTTAAGGTACATTTATAATTGCAAATCAATTAAAATTTACCTCAAATTTATTTATTAGCAGCTTCAGCAGTATCAAAAATACTTATATCCTTTAATTCCCTGTTTATCATAATTCAACGATTTAACAAAACATGATTTAATATCCATAATTACTGATATACTAGCGGGTTATAATGGCTTAATTACAGCCTACCTTCCAAATGACTAATCACGCAACTTAATTACAATTACTGCTGTTTTTAGGTTTAAGGTACCTATTTAAGTGTAATAAACCTACAGGAAGTTTATATTATTCGTAGCTTACAGGCCTAATTTTCAAAGAAGTATATGTAATAGAAAAAGAAAACATTTTTTTTGAGTTAATACTAGGTTATCATTTCAATAATAAAAATTATTTGTCATAACAAAAAAAATACATGGTAGTCAATGCTGTCAATGTTACTAACTACTAAGTTTGACTCCATTTTATTCTGGAATAAGTAACTTAATATCATGTTAATAGCTGCGTATGTTTGACAATAGTTATTTTAGGGAAATTCCTTAGTTAAATTGCTAAGACACACGGACTTCGTAATGATCAATAAAATATTTAAGTTATTGAAGCGAATAGAGAAAAGCGACAAATTTAAGCAATAAGCTTCGAATTTTACGACGTGTTTTTCAATCAAATATAGTTTTGAATATAAATTGCTAATAAAGTACACGGACAAGCGACCTAAATAGTTAAAATGTGTCGGTCCATAAATAAAATATATTGTTTACTAAAGACATAAAAAGTATACTTAATTATGTAATCATTGTGTTTAAAGTAACAATTTTTTTAAATACCCTAGTAATAAAAACCTCGACAATAACACAGTTACAGTAAAATAACAGGTTCTTTAGTAATCTTTACAAAGAAAGAAGCTTTTTAAGTTGTGAATAAAAAGGTACAGGTAAAATTCTTTTATTTTACTTGTGGTGTTAAAATGTTGACATGCTTGTAAAAATTAATAATTGAAAAAGTATTTTTAAGATGTAAAATAAAAAATGTGATGCTACTAAAATTAACAGTTAGAATACTTTTTGCTTGAAAGAAGTACATAATATATTATCTATTATCTACCTTCTTAATACTTAAAGTATCTATTATAGTTGGGGAGGTGAAGAGGGGATTTCAGGAGTAGCTCGAGCGTATCAGATTAAGGCGAGGATCAACCCCAAATTGTTATTCCGTGACTCCCGGTTGACCTAGTTCCAATATAATAACGAAATGTGAAAAAATATGAGATATAAAGCACAATATTTAAAAGACTTTAAACCATAAACATTTTTATAAAACGTAAAACTTTGGCTGTAATTAATTTACAAACTCACCTGCGACAAAAATCTAATTCATCGAAATATAAGTATTAACTGGGATAATTATACATTTTATTTGAATAAAGTGTTAGTAAATCTATATTAAAATATTCTGAACCGAACAATTTTGTTTCTTAATATTTATTTCCAAAGATATTTAAAAAAAACATGAAAAATAGAGAAGATCCGCCCCTAGTAACTACAGTTTTATGCTAAGCTAAAATGAATCTTATTGCGATGCGTATACGCTTGGTCTTTGGTTGTGTGCAAGGTTATCGTTTTGGATTGAGATTAATCCCTGCCTTAAGCTTGCATAGGCTTCCGACATGTGTCTAGTTATCATGGTATAGAAATCAGATTTCTCACGTGGTGGGTAAAAATTTTTTTTTTAATATTGAAATGTCGTCGGATCTGTCAGATTAAGATAGGGGATGTTTAGTATACCCCAAAAAACTTCCATATAAAGCACTGACGATTCAAAGGTTAGGTAAGCCTCTAGGGACATTTTAAAATATAAAAAAATACAGCTTCATATTTTCTTAACTAAGCTTCGCAGATATTTTTTTTTGCTCTAAACTAAATGATTTAGTCCTTGTTGTCTAAAATATATTTATAATTTACCTGAATAACCAATTTTCTGAATATATTTTCTTTTTCAAAACTTTAAAATGGCTGCAGTTTCTGAACCCACCGCTAAAATAAAAAAAACGCTCTTATTATTTTTTTATCAGCTTTACCTAATGTACAAAACCTATTAGGTCTCCATGACGCGAGTGACTACAAAAATAGCACCCTCTCCTCCTCTACTATTAGTAATTTGAAATAAGTAATTGATAATGTTTTTTGTAAGGTATTTCATAGCTAATTGTAAATTTATTTTACTATAACAAAAATAGAATACTCTAATGCTAAAATTATGTAAATATTATGTATACCATAGGCATGTCGCCAAAGACATTTTTAGCAGGTGTGTAGACAGTGTCGACAGAATAATGATTTACACAATAATTATACAATTGAACAATGGCAGATATTTAATAAGCTGATCCATTTTTTATTGCATAAACAATAATAATATAAAATAAATAATTTAATTTTTAGTTATGTCGTTATTGTATCATATTATGCTCAAAATGCTTTATCTTGCTGATTACTTATACTATCACAAATGTGATTTTTTTTTTGTTACAATAATAAGTGTGAGTCGTCCATGGGCGTCAATTCGTCCTTATACTTTTCTTTCATTTTTGTACAATTTTTTTTGTCGTACCAAATTCAAACGTGATATTATATAATATTTAAAAAAAGGTGATGTTAATGTCAATTTTTGAAGCTAAAATGTTTCATCTGAATCCTACTCTTGGTGCAACATCCGTTCTAATTCCTAGCCTAGATTATACGTCAATGCGTCGTATAAGCGCAAGCGACGCCGCGGGTTCTAGTTAACAATGTACATTTCACATCATAAATCTTTCACCCATTGTTCGAAAAATGTCAAAGATCAGCGATTTGGCACCACCGCATCTTCGATTTCTGTACTTTAATTCAATGCCAATAAAATTCCTTTTACAACTTTATGTTTTTAGTTTTATAATTTATAGTTATCATAATATCAAGTAATTATTAACTTTAAAGTTTAAAGTTACTTGTTTATAAATTTTATGATACTTATGTATTTAGTAGACAAATATAATATATTATATTGTTTTTTTAATAGAAATATAATTAAAAAAATATAATTGTAGTTTATTACAAAAGAAACACAGTAGGTTTTAAGTTACAGTTACTAAAAGTAATGACAAGTAGTTAAAATTATAATATTAAAATGGTTAAAACTGTATGTATTAAATATTATACTTAATATGTTTAAGAAATATAATAATATAATCAGTTAATTTAATTAATATCTACTTCCTCTCAAACAAGTTATATTAAATGGGTCTACGTCATATCCTCATACAATTAATTTATTATCTTATAAAAGAGAATATATTCATTGGGATTTCCTCTGAAATCTTAGTTTTTGACTTAAAAGTAAAGGAACTGGTTAGTTACAGATTATTTTTATATTACACTATGCAAATTTTGCAATTTTCTTATTGTTTTTTTTTTAATTCAAACCTTTTTTGCCATTTGAAGTACAAACGAAGAAATTCGCGACTTATCACTTTGAACCCTATTTCCATATTGATAAAGCTGAAGAGGCCGCAAAAACTAAATTATTTAATATCTCATGGTAATAAGATGTTAATGTTATTTTAATTTGAGTAAAAAGTACATTTAGATACCCAACAATAATGTTAATTTAGGTATAGCAAAACTTTACAAGACTTGTAATGGATTTACTGTATAAATTATGCAAAAAGTTAATATTAATAGTCTTTTATACGAGCAACGTATATTTTAAGTGGCATACTCACTAGGGAAAGCTTCTTATATCATGGCTAGTGCCAAAATAACACTTTCTAGTCTAGTGATTGTCTTATTTTTTTAAATTAAGACTTATGTCCAGTTAAAGGTTTTGGGGAATAATGCATTCTGAGAAATTAATCGAGAACTCAGAAACATTTGAGTGAAATTATTCGATAAGCTAAATCAACGTCCAAAAATGCTGAATTATGATTTAACTTGCGTGACCTATATTATAACATATTTTTATAATTTTGCAATTAAAACACCCATTCTTAAATATATTATTTTGTATGGACCTTGCATACCGGAGTTGGCATGAAATTTACTTTAACTATCTAAAGACTGTATAATATATTATATAAGATGACTTGTAGGTGTATAAGGGGCTTAAGAAAGCAGCAGTTCTTTATTTAACTGGATGTCAAACTGAACTTGTAGACCGTTAGCTTGTTTGCAGCCTGTGGGCTTTTTAAGAGTTATGGGAAGCATAATATCTATTACTTTTCTACCTTGAAGAAAGAAGCTTCTTTCTCATAATAATGTTGTAAATTATGGAAGCAATAGCGCTACTCGGACTAAATAACTTAGTAAGTATCTATATATTAATACATGAGCAAAAAACTTTGGACCCCTTTTGACGCAAAATGCGGAAACGTAGGTGCATGAAATTTCGCACAGTTATAGTTTATATGGAGAAGGAATGCATCGAGCCAATATTGTTTTAAAGTTATGCTTTTAACATACTTTATTTAAATAAATAAAACATTACACACACTACAATGTGCACACTACGACATTCTGAATGACAAGCCTATACTTACACACGAATTATATTCTTTTATTTATGGTTGAAGTCTGTTGTCAACATTGTCAAATTAAAAATGGACTGTTGTTTTTTTTATTAAATCTGAAATAGACAATACTTTAAATGAGGAGGCAAAAGAAGAAGAAGAAAGTCAATATTTTGGTTAATAGCATTGAAACTTATAATTAAACTAGCTGTCCCGGCAAACGTTGCTTTGCCATGATATAAAGTACGTATTTCGCCCATATTATTTTATTGAAGTGACTAAATAAGTACATATGTTACCATAGTGAAGTTCATCGCTAACTCGTCGCACAAACAATGGTCGCCGTCAGTCTCGAGTTGTAATAATTTACTATTATTTATTCAACAAATGCACTTATCAATATAATAAGTACCCAGTAGCCGATTCTCAGACCCACTGAATATGCATATAAAATTTGGTTAAAATCAGTAAAGCCGTTTCGGAGGAGTTCGTGGACTAACATTGTGACACGAGAATTTTATATTATATAAGATTTAAGGTTGAATTTCGACCATTGGGCGATCTCTAGGCTTAATATGATTGATATTAAAATTAACTTTTTGTTTGCTATAGTTTTAACATCAATTAACAAACTTGAAACAGCGTTGAAAGGTTAGAAGTTTGACAATAATTTTCCCCAGCTGACCTGTACAGTGTACAACCTTGCTATCTATTTATATATAACGTACAGTTTCGATTTCAAACGCAAGAAATACGAAATGGGTCACGATGTTTAGCGTGAAGCAGCTGTCAAAAGAACCATTTTGTGTTATTTATATCGTACAAACATGCTCTTGCATAACGTTATGCACATAAGTGCAGTATTTAGCATCGAACTTGGGAAATTTCTATAAAAGTACAAGAAAACGGTAGCACTTTTTACATAATAATTAAAGTAATACACACGGTAGGTACTTTTTACGTAGTAATTACTAAAATTCCGATGATAGTAGTTATAATTACGTATCGGTTAAGTTCTAGAAAAGCTGAGTATAACTTTATTCCTTACTCTGGTTTCGAAACGGTGAACACGTTAACAATTCTGCAATTATAAATTCAATTTATCCACATTTATGTAAATTAATGAATTTAAGATCTAACACTGTGGTTATTTCGTTGTTAATTAGAAATTTACATTACTTTTTAAAAGATTTTTATTGTCAGTAAAAGTTAGATTATTAAATTTGATAACACGCAAAAATGTAAAATATCGCATTCTAATTTTTTTATCATATGCGCGAAAATATTGCAGTAAAACATCCAAAAAATATTCATACAAAAGTCCGAAAATTATAAAAAAATACGAAAAAAGAAAAAACAGTCCGTCCATTCGTTTCTTTGTTTGATGCGATAACAATCTAACAGTCAGATGTAATAAAAACCATAATTGCATGTTGTAAAATAAATTACTAATTAAGCTAGTTCTAATATAACGAGTCGGAATATTCAGATATGAATAGTTACAAGTTTTGTTGTTGTTGAAATTTTAATTATGTTACCGTTTCCTCATTATGGGATATAATTTCAATTTTATGACTTAATGTCAACGTCATAAATTAAATTGTGTCTGCAACCGACAGTCAAAAGTTGATTAATTATTATTTTATTTTACATTGTGAGAAAAGTAAAGTGTTGTTAAAAATTATATTAAAGGCTAGCCTTACCTGAAGTCTAAATGATGTACTCATTTTATGGATTGTATTAAATATCACTATTCACTAATCACAATCATAAAATTAAGATATAGTTTGTCATACTTTTAATTATCACTAAGAACTGTGTAGTAATTATTTTATTGTATAGTAAAGAATCGAATTATTTAAATACCATAACAATTTTGGAATAAAGAATTTATTTTTCCCTTGTTTTATTTGCATGCGACCTTCATATTTACTTAATTACATAATGATGTGCTAATAATTCATTTAAAGGACGCACCCATTGTAATAAAAAAGGAATTTTTGACTCTGAATTCCACATTATTAGGGTTCCTCAAAATATTTTTATTTAGGTTTTAATAAGGTTTAATATTAAAATCTAAACAAAAATATTTTGAGTACTACTTTTTGACCAATGAGCCTTTGTAGCATGAATCTGTATTAAAAGTTAACCTGGGTTTAATAAATACTGTTATCTGCTCTTTCATAAATTGTATAAACATAGTAAACAAAACATTAAGGGAAGGGTTTTAATTGTTTTCTCCAACCTAATCCATATATTTTTTATTCGTCTTAGATAAAATGTTAGACTTATGTATAAGCCTTTGATATGATTTCTTATAGGAAAATATTGTAGTATAATATTATACCACAATATTTTGCTATAAGAAATCATATCAAAGGGCCTTTATCAAAACAACGCACCTTAATTTGGTTCGATATTTATGTCTTTATAACAGGTTCGCGTGCGAACCGCTCGTAGTGGGTTACGCAACCCATTATCGTTATTTTTAGACTCTATTATCAATTACCTCAAGATATGTACTCAATGTGGACTAAACGGATCTTAATATTATTTGTCTCTTAGTGCATCTCCATTATAAAGTAACTGTAGAGTGTAGACTCGGCCGGTATGCGATAACAAGGCAGAACAGGTATGACGTCAACAAAGTCTACAGATATTTGAATTATTTTGTCCGGGTTATACGTTGAATACATACCCAAGTAAGTAGATAGGTGAGTACTAGGTACTTGATGCCAACTTTTCTCGGGTTTTCCATCAGGATTCAAGACAATATGCTTGGCAAAGGTACACGTAACACGATATTAAAGCTTCCTACTAAACTTTTCATCTCTTGCTTTAGCTCTACGTCTTCAAATTATTAAGAATAGCTTATACAGCAGGTTATCTTTAATCTACATGGGAAATTGTAATACAGATAAGTTTATATCACTATAATTTTGAATTAAAAAAAAATAATTTATCTTACAATTTTACTTATACTATATAACATGTAAGCTTGCTCAGTGATACGTTCATAATTCATAGCTCATGTCTTTTAGAAAACTTAGAGCATAATAATTACACTTGTCTAACAACTAGCTACACTTTTTTCCTTAACTCTGAAATTTCGTTTAGGTCCAAATATTTTTCCACTATTAATATTTTTCGCGAGCTATTTTATAAATGATAGCGTGTCTAGCGGTATTGTGGACTATTGTGGGTGCTTTATAACGCTATACAATTTTTGGAGCGTCTGTTCAAAGAGCTAAAGTGAATTATTATCTTATTATAGCTAATACGAGTATCACTCACATTTTTTTTTTCTTTACAATTTTAAATCCTTTTTTTAATTGCTTATATTAAATAGGTTTATTTTTCAATCATTGAATCGACAAAAAGACTATTATAATGGCTCTATCATAAGAGTTTACTGACCTTTTGTATGACGTGACAAAATTGTAGACACAGCACGAATGTCTATCGATGGGCAATTTTATGGAATTTCCATTAGATTCGAAAGAATATTTTTCGTAATCAAAAAGCATATTTACTTACTAATAAAATACTATGTTATCTACATAGTTTGAAACTTTTTATTTGTAAGATATGGCTTTACATTGTTTTGTTCTTATCAGACAAGTGACTCTTCTAATCTGTTAAGTGTAAAACAGAGTTTTTTTCTTTTGTGAGAAAGGAGCATTATAGGAATATTTTTTCTTAAATAAACTGATAAAATGTAGAATTTTGATAAAAAAGTACTCATTCAGCCTATAGAATAAATTGCAAATACATTGTAGGTAAGTAAGTATAATAGATTATAAGCATTCACATAATTTCATGTTCTTAGAAAAAAATGTGACGAGAAACGAACTGTTCAAGGTCCAATAGTAATAAGAGTTATAGCACCATCTAACAAAAAACCATTCATGCAGATAATCGGTTTGTAGAGTTATTTGTGGGCTAATTCGTTTTTTTCATTACAAATACGGGTTTTTTACAATTCGTAGAATGGTATGTATCTAATCGATTTTTTTGAAAATATAGTAATGTAAGTACTTAATGAAAAAATGTTTGATATTTCATTTTGAAGATGTAGCCTGTAGGGTAGGCAAAGTACCTACCTGTCTACAAAATAATCAAAACTACAAAACTATGTTTTTGCAAGCAAAAAATATATTAATACTAGATAACGCCCATAACACTGTTGCGCCAAAATTCTTTTATCGCACTAGAACCGTACATTTTTCCGGAATAAAATGTATCCTTAGATGTCCTTTCCCGGGATTCAAAGTATCTCCATACCCATAGCAAAATCGGTTCAGCGGTTTGGGAGTGAAGAGGTAACAGACAGACGGACAGACAGACAGACACACTTTTGCATTTATACAATTAGTATTTCAAGTTAAACCTTAAATTTTCTTCGTACTACTAATAATATATATTCTGTGGCAGTACATCAATAACGAGGTAGTGGTCTGAAAGGCTTTACTTTTTTTAATTGAGAGTACTTTTATGGTACTACCCGTTCCGATGTAAAAATGATACGTTGCTCGACCTTGCTGGCAATAAATACAAAACTTGTGACATGCAAATCTGTACTGACTGCACATTATTCATGGCGATTCGACTTACTGGATGGATCGCCGATTCGATGTTTTGATAATAGAATTTCCACCAAATCATGTACCAATAACGCCTCGCAATCGCGAAAACGCGATTCGGAATCGATTTTCGGTGATCAAATTTGCTTTGAATCTATTTTCCCAATAACATTACATCGTTCTCTATCAAGTATAGAGGCTTAGATTTTTATAACAATTTTGAATTACAGAATACCCGTACCCATACCGTATAAACTCAAAAGAATCCCTTTTTATGCCAGTTGTCACATGCAGTGCTCTGGCTGATTCTAGACAAATTTACCTTTGATGCTGTTGGGGGTGAATTATTCTGTAGTAGGAGCCAATTTTTTCTTTCTATAAGTACCGTAATAAGTACTAATATTATAGTAGTAATAAGTACCATAGAGGAAATTGATTCCTAGGCAGTTGACGGACCTATGTTGGTTGGTTTATGTCAATTCAAAGTTGGTTGGCTGGGTTTGACATAGCAAGACCTAATTACGTAGGTCCGTCTATGGCCGGTCCCTCAGTCGGTCCTATGAGTCAACTTTTCTGATAGTAAGTAGACTTAGGAACCATTTTTTTTTTCAAAGCAGGATCTATTAAGAGACATCGATTAGTTGGTACACAGTAGACTAAGTAATATTATCATCTGCGCTAGAACGCAGCAGGCGATCTTGTAGAGGCGCCGGGATACACGGAGGACGCCCTAAAGCTAGGGCTGTCCACAACCACTTTTAAAATTAATAATAGGCTCGAATAAATAACTTTCATGCGTCAACCGGATACTCTTAAGTTATTATAAAAGTCCGCGTATAATTTTATTGGCATAATTATTCGTATATTAAACACGTAACGTCTTTTTATATGACACAGGTGATGATACGAAAAATTATGCTATGTTTACCTAATTCTTATTCTATTGCACTTATTATAAATTTATCAAAACACTTTACCCTTCGAATTTTGAAATAGTATCACTATACTATTTCAAATTTCGATTACAAAGCCTGGTTATAGGCAGAGAGGGGAACATAAATTTCATTAATTATGATATTATTTGCATTTCCTTCCTCAAATTCCAAATATGGAGGTGTTCGATTCCTAATGTAAAAAATCAAGTATTTATCAATACACCCGAAGCAAACTGAGTAGTTTATTCGCATTAAATCATACCAGTCATAAATTGCACAAACCCGTTCTACAGCTTATCAAAACAATACGCAGACACACTTCCAGTAGACCGACGAAAAACGTCTTCCAAACGAGCCAAGCCAAAGGACGATCCTACTTATTATCAAACTCAGAAGGTCCTGTATCCATTGTCACGGATTATGAGCTTATTATCTATTGGAATTACGCAGCGAACATTTCAAAATTAAGCCTCAAGAATATGATAAATTTTCATAAATCAGTTATTATTTATTCGAGTATAGACTCTAAGGTGTTGCCAATGGGTTTACATTAGTTTTACGTGATCAGGTTCGATACGCTCAATATTTGGAGTCTATCGCACATCCTGTGATCGAAAATGCTAATCTAACGATTACCATAAAAACTCTATTGATTTTTTTCTATGGAAATAATGAGATGCAACAAGTAAAGAAGTATGCTAAAGAACGCTACTGAGTCTGTTGAATGATGATATAATATCTGGAGCAGACTCATTATTTATTTTAGCTTGTAAGTACTATTTAAAATGTAGATTTCCGTGTATGTGTTTGTGTCGCGTTCCGTCCGTATTTTGTATGAAATTTTGAAACGCGGCGTAAACGCGGCGGAATTTACGCCGGCGTAATTCAGCCTAGTGTGTTTAGACACTTTGAATGGACTGAACAAGTTATGCTTCATAATCTTCGTTGAATGCCTTAAGCCTTAAGTCTTAACGATGTTTATACTATGCGTCGCTACACGTAACACGCTAGAGAGATAAAATGTACAGTTTTTCCTTTCTTACATTATTATATTAAAGAGCTTCTTATTATCTTAAAGACATTGATCTTAAAGGTTCTATTTAATCTAATTCAAGGCCCTATGCTTGCTGACATTACAAAGACGAATGTTTGTTTGTTGCGTCTTCAAGAAAATCAAGCACGGTAGTAATTAAGCTATACTCCAGATGAATATAGACTACTTTCTGTTCTGAAAAAGTAGTATGTTCGTACTATACACTTGTAACAATTACTTATTGAATCCAAAAGTAAGCAGACAGAACTAAACATAATAATATTATGTACTATCAGAGAAGTTGATGCCTAAGCAGATGGGGGACCTACGTAGTTTGGTCGCGTTACGTCAAACCCAGCCGACAGATCACAATTAACATTGAATTGACATGATACGACCAAATGACGTTGGTCTGTCAACTGTCTAGGAATCAATTTCCTCGGTGGTACATTGAAAATACAAAACAAAAATTCTACAGTCTATCTTTACACATACTACAATTATTTACATCTATACTTTCACCTTATACTCATAAGTTACTATGGTGCGCACTATTAATTTTCAATAAACGGCTGGACATGCATAAAATGAGGCACGCAGTTCATCGACAGCTGCCAGACCCACCGCCTCGATACTCGGCACTGATATGTTCAACCCTGAAAAAAAAAAAGAATTTAATTACACACTTCGTTCGATATGTACTATCAGAGAAGTTGATTCGTATGCAGATGGCGGACCTACATCATTTGGTCGGGTTATGTGAATTCAATGTCTATTGTCTAGTTCTGGCATGAAATAACGCTACCAAATGACGTAGGTCCGACAACTGCATATGAATCAATTTCATCGATGGTACAACCCTGAAAAAAACATTCTCTCATTTTTTAAAACTTAGATATAGAGAGGATATTTTAGATATGAGGAGTAGGTATTATTATCAATATTTAAGGTTGCTAGAAACCTTACCAAAAATCTTAATGCAGACTATCCTAATTGTATATATCACTGTATATTTTTGTGTATTGTAATAATCACTGTATATTTTTTCCGTGAGTTTTTTTATCCAAATCGGATCAGCTGTTCAAGCGCAAGGATGTAACAGACAGACACTTCGCATTTATACATAGTATTATTGTGGAGTAAAATAGTTTTTAAACAATTCATTGCCATTGTTATAAATTTTCCCTGGAAAAATACCTTAAAAACCAACAATTGCGGTACTTATACAATTACTGAGTTATTTGTTATTATTCAGTTATTACTAAAGAATAAGTGCATGTCACACAATTATTTTATTACAACATACGATAACAGGCCATAAATTATGTATTATATTAAATTAAATTAAAGCCTGTATAATTACAGTTTAAACTGTAATTTTAAATTTATAATTGGCCTGTGAGCCTTATATACGTTACTGATAGTTATCAGCACAATTTCACAAAATATCCCCTTCATCTGTACGCGCTGATTTTAGATATTTCTGCATTTTAAAATGTAATTTAATATTGAGCATTTTGTACGTTAATATTTTGTTATCAGCATAATTTAATAAATTGTATGTTCGTATGTAATAATAACCGCTTTGAAAGGCGAATGTATCTTCCTAAATTCGAGTTTCATAGAGCTTTCTTATAAGTTTGATTGATTTTAGTAGACATGCCTAATTTATTTTTTGTTTTCCAGTTTTCAATTTATTTTAAAAGACATGCCTAATTCAATAATTTTTCTATTTTTCTAGTCATACACAATCATTTAGTTGAATTTTCTGTTTGGTAATTTTCCAAACCACATACGGTGGAGTATAATTTGCGAGCAATTAAGTACAGAGGTCACTCGCGGTTCAATAAACACGGTAATTATTATTTACATGTCTTATTTTAATTTCAGAGTGAGTTATTATGTGTTAAGGCCATCCCCCGAGCAAACGACCTTGACCATACATTTGCCGCGTCGCGCGTCGCCGAGATCGCACCAAAACCCTATCTTTTTTACTTATCCTAGTTCAAAATTGACCTAAAAAAAATTAAAACGTGGAAAGGAATGTTGATATGCTGAAGATTATTGCTGTATTTTTATTATAACTTTGTAGCTTTCAAATTATGAGTTTATAAGCCCCTAAATACGGTAACTTACGGAATCTCCGTAGGGAAGGCCCTTAAGAAATAAAACGCAGTTTTAGTTAGGCTGGACTTATAATTTTATATGCGGCGTCGCGAACGCGCGGTTCGGTGGTTAGTGGTTACACCCGCGAGATGACAAGCAAAATATTATGTTAATACATATAATGCTAAGTACTCACATACGGTTTTGCTCGATAGTTTTACTCGAAATCGAGCAAAAACCACCGTGTGGACCGCAAAACTCACAGCTCGAAGGCTCGCATCGAGCCAGTTTTGAAGGCTCGATGCTCGAGCCGGCTTGACAAATTTTTTGACACTAGTTTTTATTATTCGTAGCTAATTTCCTTTGAACTGGAGTAAAACTATCGAGCAATGCTGAATGTGTGGACGAAAGCCCGAGCCGTGGTTTTTACTCTACGTGATTGCTCGATCGAGCAAAACCGTATGTGAGTACTTACACTATGACAGCGCGCCGCGCCGCTATTTAAATAAGGGCCGGTCCACATCTCCAGGTCACGACGTCGTCAACGTGGAACGGTGCGGTAACGTGACCGGGTGGGTTTTCATTAGTCGTGATATGAAAATTTACGTCAACGTAACGTAAAAATGCACGTCACGAATCACGATGTAGCAACATTGTACGTCAGTGACGTACAATGTTGCTACATCGTTGAAGGTATGGTGATTGGTGACGTAACGTCACCATACCTTGTAAAACTGCTACATTCTTCACTACTCATCTAGATATGACTGACTGCATTCTCAATACGTATTTTGCTTCTGCTATTGTTAAGAAGACGGAGAGCAAGATTTAAGAAAAAAAAGAAGAAAGAAGAAAGTAAAATGTTGCTACACCGTGACGTGCATTTTCACGTTACGTAGACGTAAATTTTCACGTCACGACAACGTACCGTGCCACGTTACCGCACCGTTTCACGTTGACGACGTCGTGCTCGTGACGTGTACATGTAGACAGGCCGTTAATCGTTACATTACGCTTGTGGTCGCGGCGTAGCAGCCAAACCGCGCGTTCTGGCGCACCAAATAAATCCAGCATTAAAGTAATCCAAGATAGGTACCACAGTAATTTAGTTAAGTGTAATTCAGATACAAATTAATTAAAATATAGAACAGCTTATTCATTGAATATTCGTAGATTAAGTTCATCTACCAAATTCACTAAAAATCGATAAAAAAGCCTATTTAACGCTTATTAGATGCAAAAATGTAAAATATCCTGACGAACGTGGAAAACAATGCTCTAAGCGTTGGTGGATGTTAATATAGTGTACCAACAAACCGGTCCGTAAAAGTAGAGTCGGCATATTTTGTTATTTAATTATTGTTAAGTATTATTTTGTTTTATTTATTCAATTTTATTTATTTATTTAATTCAGGCATCTTGGCCCTAATTATAAATAGTAAATACTAAATACCTTACAGACTAACATACACAAAATACTAAAACTACTACTAAACACGTATTTTCTGCGACGTGGGGCGCAACGATATTATACATAATATTATTATAATTATAATATCGTTGCGCCCCACGTCGTATTATATTATAATATTATAATTTATAATATTATAATAGTGTTAAAAATATTGCCAACAAAATGATATGCAGTTTGGCGGTTTTAAGGTTGGGGTAATAATTTGGGGTTGGTACGTCTTTAATAACCCATAAATGTTGAAGTCAATAAAAGTCAAATTTCATTAGACGAAGTCATCTCACGAAATTCACGACTCACGAAAAATATAACAAAACTAACACGTTTCAAATTATATCTTTTGAAAAACCACCCTATCTGTTTTTTCGACCTACATAATTTGGTCAGGCTATGTCAAGTTAATTTTGTCATGGTTAATTGGCTAGGATTGACATCACCCGACTAAATAATGTAGGTTCGCTACCTGCCTATAAATCAATTTCTGCAAAAGTATGTACTTCGGTCTTAACATTAACTAAATACGCAGATATTTATCTAGATAAAAAAGTGTAGCTATTACCATACTTAAAACTGTTATTATGCATGGGAGTTGATAAAATTTATTCGGAAATTCTGAATAAACATTTTTGTTGTCGCTACGTCCAGGGGCATAAGCTGTTATTTAAGATGAGATCAATTTTATTGAGATTTATTTTGTGAACCTTACTACAGCTGATTTTGATGATTTTTTTTCAATTCCAGCTGTTATAGTTTCAATATTTTAAATATTTGATCTTTAATTTTTGCCAATAAATAACTTTATAGAGGAAGAGCTTTTTTTATCAAAAAAATCTCATGTTTGTGTCTCTGTAACTGCTGTACCGATATTTATGGAACTTTGTGTGCTTATCGGGTATGTCTGAAAGTCGGCCAACATCTTACTATTTTACATAAACGAAAGTTTAATAATATGGAAAAACAATTTTGCCGGACTAGCAAATCCCATAACATGTCATATGAAAATTTTCCTATTCATAGAAATCACTAATGAAGTCAGTAAAGCAGGTAGGTATCATGATTCAGTAGAAAATGTTATCTATCACTTATCTTCTAGTTATCGACCGCTGTATCGCTCTATGATTATTTACTGCGATTTAATTTACGCCATATTAAGAGGTAAATGCCAGCTATCTAGCCAATTAATGTAAAATGTTGTTGCTCATTCAAAGAGAAAGGAAAACTACCTAATAAGATCAAATAAGAATAAATGCAGTCAAGAGACTTATTTACGCATTTTACAAATAATTCCGCAATAAACAACTCTCAATTTAAATCTTCACTCGGTTTTGAAAATAAATCTTCAACACTTACGAATCTCACTTCCGAAAATGTTCTAAAATTAAACAGGTAGAGCATACTCGAATCCGACAAGAACGGAGCGGGAAGGAAGCGTGCCGTCTCGCTCCACCCTAAAGTACTAAAACGCTCCATAGATGGCAGTCAAATCGCTGCCGTGATTGCAAACGGCTAGTATATTCGCCATCTAGCGGCGAATAACTGAACTTTTATAGCACGTTTATAGAGGAGGGCTCTTCAGCAGGTCGTAAACATTTTTATGAGCACGAGCCGGGTCCCGTGCCGGTATAACCCGACCGGGGACGGTGGGCCCGCGCTGCTCGGCGCTTCCGTGGAGCACCGGAGTTTTCAATTCGACCGGTGTTCATGGACTTTTATGTGCGATTCAAGGTGCGATTGGATGGCGTGCTTGAGCGTTTATTTGGGTTTATTGTTGGGGTTTGTTTATGCGATTGCTGTTTAACCGACAGGCTTTTGAACTTTTATGATTATACTGTTTTGTATAATGAAGAGCTCGCCGTGGGAATTCAGTGTACGCTCCTACTTTATCGATCGAACAATAAATCATTTTACGGTGTCAAATGAGGCGTTTTATATGCCTACGTAAGGTAAAAAATTATGGTTTATCAGAGAATTATGTTTGGATTTTCTCTAAATTATTACCGTGAAAAAGCCAAAAAGCAAATCATAAATAAGATCCGATTCAAATTTGTAGAAGATGGTATCTGTATGATTTATGGACTCGCACCCGAGAGCGTTGTCTAGTGAAGCGCTAATTATTGTTGGAAATTGTCGATAAATTATTTTATATAATTTTGTTCATGAAACAAACAATAATTTTGTAATACCCTATTAATTTATAGATAATAATAACTTATTAATTATTATATGTATTATTTGTTATTAACCGTTATTGTTTAATCGATATTATTTAGTATCGGTTATTTAAAATTATTATTAAAGTAAAAATTAAAATTACATTACTTTGTTTCAGTTTGTTTTAATTTGTGTTATAGTTCCTTGAAAATTGTGTATCTATCTTCAATAATAAAAAATACGGGAGGCGATAAGTAAAAAATTAACAATTGAATTAGTGAACAGTGTGCACCTTCTTTGAGATTAGACTTTGGTAGAGTTCGACCAGCTATGGACTATTTAGGAATGTTGTCGACTATCTGGGTAAAACTATTCTGCACGCTTACCATTATAATTTAAGTAATCAATTTTATTCGTCACAAATGTAGTTTTAAATCAGTACTTATTGGAATTTAGAATCTTCACATCGTAAACGCGAAGTCTTAGGTTATGTATTCAGTGTATTTTTTTAGACTTTTTTTGCCAAAAAAAGTTTAAAAAACCTGATAAAGATCGACTTACCAACTACAATAATTATTCGAATCCCAACAAAACTGGCTAAAGCCCCAAGAACAATAAATAATCATTAATTTAAATTCAGTGCTCGTCCATTTGATACTGACAAGTGAATGATTTAAATACTTAAACATGAACGAAAACATTTCGATATTTAATACCTACGATTTCAACATAAACTTACCGTGTAGATGATGTTCAAGTTATTGTAATTATTTAATCATACTATAGTATTATTATTACTATTATAGTATAATGAAATAATTACAATAATACTTAATTGAGTATTAATTTCTTGTAAGTTATTATTATATATTACTTAATTGTTTGATTACGTTATGTTCTTATAATATAAACTCATTATATTATAAAATTAAATAACCAATAAGATTCGTGCCACCCTGAAGCTAAGGGATGACGGTTTTGACCGACAATAATTTTTTGTGTTTTGCCTCCTAACCCAAACAACGTATACTCTAAAAGAGATTTAGCGGGCATTTTAATATAGATTACCGTGATTTATACATCGAAATAGACGAACAGAATGAGGAACTACATTCATTTTCATTTACCTCCATTTGTATCGCAACCGAGATTACGAGATTCAACAAAAGGAGTGCTATAAATCTGCCCGCGTCTTAGTAGGCTGGGCATTTTTGATATGTGCCTTTAAAAGCTTTTTTCTGTATTTAGATGAGGATTCATTGTGTAATTCATTAGTGTGGGGGTAAGTCGCGGGCTGGGCGAGGTCGATATCGAGAGATAACGCCATATTTATTGCCGCCCAATGAGATGTCCAACAAGAGCGTGTGATTTACGCTCACCGAAATTTGTTACGAATTTATGTCGACAATAGATGTTCAGGATCAGGCGACAAAATTACCGGGCACTTCCATGTTCGCTTCACGACGAATTCGTATCGAAAAAGCAAAAACAAAGTAATGTTGAATTTAAAAAAATATATGAAATTGCTTATAATATTATTCTTTGAGAATTGAAATCATATACCATGAACATAGAAATTGTGATTAGGTAAATATACATGAATTTCATCTGTTTTGTAAACTGTTTCGTTGCAAAAGTAAAACAAATAAATAATTTTATTTAAATGGACATTGTTCCTATTTTTAATCTTGTTAAAATTATTATGGCGCTGCGGTAACAAATGGCCGCTTTAGTATTCTAAGCACGTATACGCCGTCATTTGCTACTACAATCGATAAGCTAAACTCACTGTCAACGATTTACATCGTTCGTTACCGAGAATATTCAGTGCAAAAATTGTATATAAATCTCTAGGTTAAGGTGAGAACATACTGCCTTAATTGGTCTGACATTTTCTCTCGGTAGCCAGCTTCTATTAGTTCTGCATGATTTTATCAAAATAGAGTGGGTGGTCCCATAAAGTCAACTCGCATTGTCTATTCTCGAATCGAACTTACAATTTGCATCGAACTCGGCGTCCATTATAATGGTCGCTCGGCACGTAACTAATTAGTATCGATATCGATATTCGCATCTCTACATTACTTCGATTTCGTCGATAAAATTGTAGCGCTCGGGACCGAATACGTTCGATACAGCTGACCTGACCGAGTGCCATCTCGGTAATACGTCACGCGGACGTCCCCCTCCCTATCCCGGGTCCCGCGGTAGACGGAAATGACCATATTACAAATTACACGAGAGCGATAGAGATCGCATGATCTCGTGAAACATGGCGCATAACGCCCCTTGATTTATGTGGAGCATGCCAAAGTTTAAATTTTACGCGTGGTACTACAAACATTTTTAAAAAGTAATTTAAATATAATTAATGCACTTGACGTTTTCATTTATTCAGTGGGCTATGTAGAGTTTTGCGGGATTTAATTTTTATTGATGCAATATAAACCAGGCTATAATTTTTTTCATCAAGAACGCTTATACATACATAGGTACTACCACTTACCTACTCCTAATGAAAGCAGTAATTGAATTCAAATATGTTTTTGTTTGAATAAAAAATATTAACACTCTATGTAGAGCTGACATAAAAAATAAACATTAGGTATGTTGTCATTATTTTGTAACACCTACTACAAATTATAATCTACCTCTTAAATTTTGTAACAATATTATTGTCTACCCGAGGAAAAACATATAACTTATCCACATAACATATTCTATTCAAGTCAGCTGGTGGATGATCTACGTGACCTTGGGCTGGTATCAGATCTTAAATTTGTCTGCCACAGCCGTATCTGACTTCGACCGAATTTACGATTTCCTATGAAATATTAGTTTTAACCTTTGAATGAGCAGATAAGGCCAATATAATATAATTTAGGGTTTCCTATCGATTTTGATAAATTAGCCTTAGGATTTTTTGGAAGTGTCACAATAATACAGTTATTAATAAACTTATAAATGGTATGTACAATGTACGTAATATTAGTGTTATTTTATAAAACAATTTATCATATAATTTTAATACTTTAATTAATTTGACTTCTTTTGTTACAGGTATGTTCTATGAGTAAACCTTTTGACAGAACACTACAGTCTACAACAGATAGTAAGTATAAAATAAGTACCTAAGTACATAATATTATAGCAAATAGTCAACGTTTTTGGTATAATTTGGTTTACCTTAATAATAATAATAGCTCCCACACCAGTTTCGGTGACGGTGGCCGGTTTCATTGAAACCAGGCCAGCTACGCAGGAGTAATTTTATAGTGCCCAAGCGTGTGCGCAGTACACAAGAGCACTCTCTATTCCTTTACTCTCATAAACGGCGGTGGGACGGCAGACCGACACGACCGGCGAGAGATCAGGCGCAGGACCGACTTTTTACATGCCCATCCGACGCATGGATCATCTTACTTGTCAGACAATCAGGTGATCAGCCTGCATTGTCCTAACCAAACTTGGAAATATAATGTTTCCAACGCGGGAATCGAACCCACGACCTCCGAGTCAAGAGCCGTGCTCTCTACCACTAGACCACGGAGACGTTGGTTTACCTTACTTGATCACTAACATCCCTATTTTTGTAAAAGAGAGGTAATGCTTTTGGCTACTTTTTAAGTTGTTGTACTGGTCTGGTCAATTTTACTCAAAACCCGTGGTAAATTTCAGACCCCAACAATGAACAAGCGAAGTTTATTTCTTCATAATTTGGTACCGCTCCGTGCGAAGATTAGAGTTTAAATATGAAAAAGTCATGTTCGTTAGTGGTTATTAGGGGGAATGCAATTTGCTTAGTAAAATAGCTTCGGTATCATGTTTCCTCGCCGGGAGGTCTTAACTCTGCGGTAATATTTATCACCCTTACTCAGAACAGTAGCAAATAACATCTGCCAGGTCTTACGAAATTTTATCATACTCTATTTCTAAGCTAACAAATAAACTTTGAGGATTTATGAACTGTTGCTCGTCAAAATAATCTATAGTTATTTTATGTTTGTATGTTACGCAATAACTATAAAATGACTGATCGGATTATAATGTAATTTGTACGAGGATAGATTAGGCTTTCAAGAAGGTCACAGGCTGTGTTTTATGATGAAAAATTATCCCATCCAAGAGCAATATACAGTACACTGCGCGAAAGTTGCGGACGACATCTGTCCCAAAATATTTTTGTCAATATCACAGTAATGAATAACTACACATATGCCTAATACATATATTGTTACTTTCACCATTCAATAAATCTTATTAGTGGAGGCTTAAATTCGAATATAATATACCTAATTAAAATTAAGTCGTTCATTTTTAATAAAAAAGTTGTAATCTAAATAGTAGATAAACTTATTTATTTCCAGTTGATGGAATAATGAGGTGATGCTAAAAACTTGTTTCTCATATTAAGTGAAGCTTGTTTATTAAGAAATTAATAAATATACTTATGCCCACTTGACACAAGCTGTAGGTACGCGACCTAAAGTTCCAATCCTATTATAGATAGGTTCTCAGCACCTACTAATAATATAAGTTTTGAATTATTTATTAATTAATTATTATCATGTATATTTCAGAGTAATTCTAACACTTTAGTGTACAAACAACACTTATCATACAATGAATAAAAATATTCATAAGAATGTGTTAAGAATATACCTTTATGTAATCCCTAATTATACAGCTATGCTTTGCAATGGAGACTCCATGACAAAATATTTAAAAACCAAACAACTAGTAAATATGCAGCATAATAACCCTCATACTTCACAGAAACAATTCAAATTACAAAATTATACTCAGCAGCCTTAATAACTGGCAATTAAGAGGAAATTTTCAGTATAATTTTTCCGGGAGTATAATTATTCGGCGACAAATTGAGTAAGATAGTCCGGGCGCATTGTTCATGATGACAAATAGCTATGGCGGATAATACCACAGTATCGGGTGTCGGATACGTATTTAGCGAGAATCGAGCCAATATTCACGACAATAAACTACAGCGTAATGCGTGATAAACTTCATTATTGCTGTTATTTTTGACAGAATAGCGCGTTTTCTTTAATGAACTGAAACATGGTTTCAC
The DNA here is from genome assembly GCA_963422495.1 of Polyommatus iphigenia. Taxonomy (NCBI): domain Eukaryota; kingdom Metazoa; phylum Arthropoda; class Insecta; order Lepidoptera; family Lycaenidae; genus Polyommatus; species Polyommatus iphigenia. Next base: position 11,589,044 of record OY730179.1, read on the forward strand.
AGATTTTTTTTAACCAGATATTTGAAAGAGTAGATACATTATTCTTTGGATATTGTTAGAGTGATTGAATTATTTCTAAACGCATAGCGTATTTATAGACCAAAAACAATCGGAAGAAGCCCATTATAAAAAGGTATAAAAACAAACCGTACGAACATTAATCTTCAATATAAGTTGAAAACTTTGTAGAACATAAAAGTGCCGAAAGTTTTTCACACTCGAGCATAAATCTAGCGCTTTTAATAGATAAATAGGCCGAGCGCAAACGAGCAATATTACATTATTTGGCCCTCCCTCAGGAAAGGCCCTCCTGATAAGCCTCCGCACCTCACACCCTTATGTTAATGTACCGCGCCAGACGGTGACAACCATTTTTTTGGCCCACTTGGTAACATTACGACGGCCATAAAGAGTATTTCAAATTTTCCGTCTCCATTAAAAGGAGATGTAGCTTTATTAAAGTTAATTTCGTTACTCCTAATTCGCAATGCTACCTTATTTACGACCGTTGAGATATAATTGGCACTAATTTATGTAACAGGTAGCCGCTCTAAAAAGCGTAGTTTATAAAACAACTATTGTTCACGATTGTTCCGTTGTCGAGCAACAAAAGTGCGAGTTCACGGTACGAGGTAATAAAATGTTTAAAACTTTGAAAAAATACGCCGCCGTAAACAAAAAGTGGTTCGGATGCAAAGTTAGATAAAGAACATCTCACACACCTGAGCTAGGAAATTGCTTTTTTCTAAGCTCCTGTTTACGTTACTTTCTCCGAGAATAAAAGAAGTTTCTCGGTAGAACTTTCTCGTTTTTTGCCCGGGCATAAATCATATAAATATCAGTGTGATATGACGTCCCACGGACTCTTACACGGTGGAACTAAAACTTGTTTTGACATTTCAAAAAGAACAATTGACCTTTCTTTAGAAAGTTTGTACTTTTGAAATATCGTTTCCTAGAGTTATGCAATATGAGCTAAGGTTGGATTTTTATCGTAACATTTTTAAGCCGGTTCTTTATCAGAGTAATATAGTTATGCTTTAATAAAACTACTGGTTTACAAACAAACCGTATATACTATAGTATCTTCATAGTATGTACTACAGACTACTGTACAATGGTTACGTTTACTTAAAATAACTACAGAAATTATATTAATTAAATACACTGCCTACCTATAATTTTTTCTAAAATTGTTTCACCATTTTGTCTTTAGGTATAGAAGGGTGAACGCGACCCTTATCACAACTAGTTAAAAACTAATTACGGTTGTGACACCGCCTTTCTATAAATCTCGCGACTCTCCCGGATTGCCCTGACAAAAGTTATTTTTAAGAAAAATCCCTGGAGGCTCCGCCGGGAGTCGAACCCCACCTCCGTCCCGCGAGGAATTTATCACGATTTATATTCATGGCATAACAACGTGAGCCACTTCGAAGTTGCCTTAAATTATACAAAGCTCCGAAAGTTTTTCGCCTTATCAAGCGACAAATATAATTTGTTGGAGTTTTGATTGTAATATTCGCACAAGTAGACGTAATCTTACAGGCTTAAAATATTGTCATATACATAAAATTCAATCTAATACTTGTATCTTATATTTTACTAAAACATATTATTATTTCCAAAAGCTCTGCATCACAATATACTAATTAATGATGGAAAGAGACTATTATTTGGGGTCAAAGGTTTATTTAAAAACATTGTGTCTCTACGACCTACAGATTCATATTGTAGATCTATACCTACATAATTTACCTAAAGTTTATTTAAGGTTAATATATTGGCCCAACAAAATGATGGCGGTCGTTGCTCACCACGAGACGTTTATGGCTGAACTAAATCAGATGCCATATGGCACCGAATGTTTCAAACATACTAACTCAGCCGGTCACTGTAGCTGCGGTTACAAGGAACTAACTAATATTTGATCAGTTTCCGACATGGGTGAATTTTTGTAGGGTTTTGACTTTTGGAGTAAAGCCTCTATATCTGAAGATAATACGAAAAAAAAACACATTATAGTGGGTATGGAAAAGAGCCATGAAAACCATGACATGACATGACATTAATTATATTATTTAAAGTACCTACTTATTGTAAGACAATACCTACTGGTAGAAATATTGACTTCAAATGACAATGCTTTTATTTACATTAAAATCAAATTAGCTGTACCTACAATCTATTGTAAATGACCATTAGGTAATTAACAATAGATTTTAATTTAATTTTTACACGGGAGTTGATAAAGAAGAATTTTCATACAAAATATTATGAATTATATTACATCAACAAAGCCGGGCAGACTTGTTTCATCTAAAAACTCCAAGCTCATAATTTGTCAAGCCCAAGAAAAATATAAATGCAGATCATGTTTGCACCTAAAACAGGTAATAAATTGGTGGAGGCATTTGGATATAGCCTGTGACAAAGGGGTGTAGCCTTAGGGCTCGGGGGTAGGGGGCTTCACCATAATTGATGAGGTTCTTAGCGCAGCAGGCGGCGTAGAATTATCATCACGACACTGGGATACAAGTCTCATTAATTCGTGATTAGCCCTCGGCTAAGAAACTCTTCTAATAGGATCAACTCGAGTTAAGTGCTATCCATAGTCTCTTCTAAATGAAAAAATAGTATTTTCAGTAAAGTAAAATCGCATAAATTGTGATCTAATTTCATAATATATTTTGTAAATTAAAATGATAAGTTTTATCAAATTTTTATCGACATGGTCGGCTCGCAGCCTCGCATCTGGTAATATTTAAAATCCTGCTAAGATAAATAAATGAATAGGTATATTTTGAGATAAGTAAATAAATTATCATAATTAATCAATGGGCATTGATTGATGATAACGCAAGTATTAAGAAGAAGCTATTTTGATTAGCTAAATACTAATTCGTCCTGGGGGGCTAAGATGGTCGCTTTGGAGAATCATTTGAGGAATCATAATATTATGAATTATGATTAATTTTTAAAAAATCACAAAATTATCGTTACTCTGCTTGCAATATTTTATGTCTAGTAATTCGTACTAATTTGACATTCGTCAGTTTGACTGTTTTGAAGATTCAGTTTCTGAATTGATTTTAGAGGAATTGCAAAATGCGATCATTTTAGCCCCCGTTATAAGCAATGCTATAATATATTATGTTTACTGTGCATAACAATGATTATACAAAATAATAAGCGGAGACTTAAATATATATAATAAGTACTGAAACTAAAAAAAAATATACAAAACAGCGCATACAGTACATAAACATAGGGTGTTTTACGGGTATTTTGCTACAATATCTAAAAATTCAATTCATCCCGTAATAAATATCTTAAGCGCCGTTTACTTGGAAGCAAAAACATTCCCCTACTGTTTATAAAGGTGGATTTGTAGAGCATTTATTTCTGCATACGCGTGGAACATTCGTGTCAAGAGGAGCATAAAGATACCAATATGCTTCTGATAAGCAGCGGTTACAATGTTTATGAAATTATGCATATGTCGCAGTCATCTGGTTTAATCTGCGATTCGATTGAATGACTAGCGCATTCATTAAATGACAGCATTCAATCGAATGACTAAAGGACAACTCGTCAAGACGTTGACTGTGACGTTTAACGTCTTGACTAAAGGTCATACAGTGAGGTCATTAAATGGGATGCTATAATTTTTTAAGTAGCCATTGTCGGGGTAGTTACGGGTAAATCCACGCTGTTATAATATTTTATTACAAATAAAGCACTTTAAACTTAAAAGTTAATTTAATCGACAAAATATCACTACAGTGCTATCAGCTGTGCGAGCTGTTTGACGCCATATTTGTTTTAGTGACTACTAGCGCCGCAGTGGGAAAAAAATGAAATACGTTCAATTACCTGACTGATTTCATGTCCGCTGTCTTCAAAAGGCTATGTTACAAATCGCTAACTAGTTGAACGTTGAGTGACGATCGTTCAATCGACGTTCGGCCGAGTCATTCAATTGAATGGTGTCACAATTCAATGAATGCGCTAGTCATTCAATCGAATCGCAGATTGAACCAGATGACTGCGACACATACATTTTAATTTATAATATAATTTTGATGGTTATATATTTTAGTAAATTATCATCAACAGCTTTACTTAGCACCTACAAAATATTATAGAATTAAATGAATATATCTTGTAATTGCTACTATTATGCTAACTACTCCTCCTCCTCCTCTACTTCCCCACTAATTTTGTTCACAAGAAAATGATTGAAAGCGCGTATGTCTAAAAGCTAAAATAATCCTAAATGCAAATATTCCGTGCTTAAAATTACTAGAACCTAATAGAATATTTAATTTAACCTATGCAGCTATGTAATAAAAAACTGCGGATATTATCAATTAATTAATTTAGATAAGACGTCAATGTCTACCAGTTTTAATTAATTTTCCAGATTGTTAAGTTTATGTGCGTAAATCAACATTAGGTTAATAAAGTCAGTTTTTTACATTTGGTAATAAATACCTTGAAATTTTTAAACGCAACAGATGATATAAGATAAAAAATAAACATACCAACTCAATGATTTGCTGTTAAATATTAGGCCTAAGATACTTAAAGCGCATCACAGACGGTGAAGATAATATGAAATATATATTATCTTAGAGCATATTTTAGAATATCGCTCACCATAGAAATCCTATGAACCATCACACACGACGAAGTTAATTTATATTTTATATTTTGTATCTTAAGATACCGAGCGATATGGAAATATATATTTCATATCTTAATATTTTATCTTATGATACGAAATATATATTTCGTATCTTAATATGTTATCTTAAGATGCGAAATATATCTTTATGTACAGGGTGTTTTTGTGTCGAGCAGCGGGCTCATCAGTGATCGGACGCACTAGTGGACGCAGTGTTGCCAGTGCTGTATGTTAGAAAGTTACATACCTACTCTCATTCGAAAAGTAACATTTTGAGGGAAAAAGTAACATTTCGGATAATTTTAAATAAAATTGACTTATAATTTATTGCTTTACTATTATTATTGCTTAAATAGCTCATGAATCCAAATGAATGTTTCTCTTGAATTTCTAAAATACTCCTGAAACTTCTTCGTTGACAGATATTGATAAAGGTTAAATTCACCGCAGATTTTTTTCTTTTCTATGTGAGGCTCTATCCAAATGTTTTTCCTTTTGGAATGTGCTACTACAATCTGCATTTCACATTCTATATCAGAATCATCGCCTGAAGAGCTGTCTAACAAATCAAGAAGTAAGGCAGTATCAGTTATTAGTTATCAGTTATCACTCATAGTCAATCACCCTGTATTTAGAACTCTAACAAGTAATACGTGTGGCACCAACGCAGACTCGTAAGGAAATGAGCAAATTTTTAATATTATCGTATCTTAGCCGTGTGTGATAGCTTAAGATACTATAATATTTTATATTTGGGCATCTTAAGATAAAATATTATATTATCTTCACCGTGTGTGATGCGCTTTAAAGTTGGCCCATAGAATATATATATATATATATATAGAGGGACTGCAAAAATTAAATGAATAGGTTTTTTATAATATCACTGCAACGCCAGAAGCAGCACCAGCATAGATAGTTAACAAAACGTTTTGTTCGACATTTTTTCTGATATTTATTCTGATATGACGAGTGAAATATGTCGGATTATCTAAACATATTATAATACAAAGTTGCTTTTTTTCCCTCATGTCCCTTTGTTTCCTTTAATCTTTAAAACTACGTAACGGATTTTGATGGGTTTTTCAGTGTTAGATAGCCCATTTATCGAGGAAGGCTATAGACTATATTTTATCATGTTAAGACTAATAGGAGCGAAGGAATAGAGGGAAATGTGGAAAAAACGAGGAAAATTATTTGAAAGGGCTAACTTGAACGCGCTTATCTCATGAACTACTGGTCCGATTTGAAAAATTCTTTCAGTGTTAAATAGCCCATTTATTGAGGAAGGTTATAGGCTATATTTTATCACACTAAGACCAATAGGAGAATGTGGAAAAAAAAACGGGGGAAATTATTTGAAAAGGTTTATCTCGCGAACTACTGGAGCAATTTTTATGTTATTTGGCACATATAAGAAGTAGACCACGTGAAAGGATCATAGGCTATCGATTTTAATCATTTTTTTTCAGTGGCTATAATATATTTTATACCCGTGCGACGCCGGGGCGGGTAGCTAGTTTACTATATATGCTAGTACCTTTACGTAATATTTCCTATTAGCTTTTAAGGGCCACATATAACTTCAAGTTTCTAACGCTACGTACGTCATCGTTTTCTTAAGTAAACGTTTCGAGAAACCTCCGTAACGAGATTAATTCTGAGGGCTTGGTAGGAGCCAATTTGTCTGATTGCTTCCCATGTATATGTTACCTATACCTAACCGTATTACAATAAATTTTGACCCCTCTGTCCCCATCAATAAATGTTTTCGCATGATAAATTCAATAAACTATAGCATGGTTGAAATATTTCTTGTTAGAGTATTTGTCAATTCGGTTCTTTTGCAATCTGAACAATTTCTTTTTGCCTGGTTAGGTATTACTTAAAATCGTGCATTATTATACAAATTTAATATTTTGAGGTTATAAGCCTCTATTTCTAACCTTCTGTCTAAAATTATAGCAATCTATTCTTCTTTTGTAAATGTATGTAATTAAGGATTATCAAGTATGTATATAATTTAATTAACTGAACATAAATTAGATTACAGATAGTGCATCCATTTTTAAAGGCAACTCATAAAATCAAACACCTTGTAGGGCAGGTTGTTAATTACACGACCCGTGGCCGTTAGAGGTACCTCACACGTTACGACGACCCCTATGGCAATTGGCCACCTTACACGTTACGGCGACCCCCATGGCAACCTTACACGCCTCTTCCGCGTCCGAAATCTCGACGAGGGGAAACGGTAAATATCGGAAAGCAATCCAAAGTAATTCTATTACCGAAACCTTGCTCTTTTGAATTTTTATTTAGTGCTCATAGGGTTATTGGCGGACATTAAACAAATTTATTAGAATTCCATTCACTTGAATTTGAATAAAATAACAGTAGCATCTGTCTGAAATAAATCGGGGAGCTTGAAGGTTTTATTTGAGTTTCAGGAATACGTAATTATACCCAGTATACATAATATAATTATAATTTATATTAGGTATAAAAAATTTTACTAGTGCTTGCTATGTATTATAATGTACGTAGGTCGTATGTAGCAGCGCAGTACCTATAGCTATTTTATTAATATCGTTGAACATAGAGGCAAAGATTTCAAAACCATCCTGAGTTTTGCATATATGCTATGACATCTAGTTAACAGCAGTATCTGGATAACTCTTATCTCAAAGTGGGCCCAAAATTGCCATTTCTACTATACAAATCTTAGGAAAGTTTCTTTCCTTCCTGCGTTATTTATGCATGTTTCTTTTTCCACGATAAGCCAAGCTCGGTTAAATCCTTATCAAGATACATTGGAGATGTTTAAATCGATTTCCCGGTTTTCCGGAGGCAGTGCGGACTCAATTTACTCCCGGCCCGGGACGGCATTGTTCGCCAAATGAACTGCGCGACAAGATAGTTACATTGCTAACGGCATCGGAAAATTTAAATACGATGGACTTTATGTAAAGGATCGGTTGGTGGTGAAACAAGTTGTTCAACACGTTAATTTGCCTATCATGTGTCAGTCGTACAAGGCTGAAATGTGGCCATCTTGTGAAGCATCACATAAGTTACAACCACAAAAATTCTTGCAGGCCCCTTTGCCCATCACGAACTTTGCATAGTAGTGAAAACACGACTGAGACTAGACTTTTGTTGTGAATGAAACTACAAAATATTTTATTGTAGAACTTCATTGATTCAACGTTGCGTGCACCGGTATTTGGTTGCCAGCGATTAAAAGAACGCGTTTCCTGCTCCACATTTTTAACTAAAAAATTTAAATTATTAACCGGACTGCAAGTGGAACGCGAAAGCAATTTAAGGCTAGGCTCGAAGTAAAAAAGCAATTTACAGTGAGAGAGAAATTAATCCTTAAACTGTATTTAGCTCGCAAATATCAAAGAGACCCTTTAAGTTTCGTTTCATTAAGGCGCTGCGCTTATTTCCCGACCGGAACCTATTTGTTGGGCCGCTATTTAAAACATTCGCCCCGTCTGTTTACATAGATCAGATACGTTCAACAAAGGCTTTCGTAATTAAGAAAGATATTTTAAGTCGGCGGCAGCTTGGCTTTATACGCAGAATGAATTTACTGGATTAAGTTCGCTTCAAGTTTCGCATATTTATTGCGAACGAAATCTAAACACCGAAATCGCTGAAAATATAATAGAATTATTAATTTCAATCGCAGATGTTCTAAAATCGAAAATCACGCCGTTAATAGCACTCCGTGTAAACAATGGACGATTATGGCGCGGGCCAATATCCAAAAGATAGATAAAACACGCAAACCGATATTTCGACCGGCGCCCGAATATAAATCCAAGGGCGACCCCAATTTAGGAGTGCATTATTTTCGCTTTCGCAGACATCCGATACAATTAAAATCTTCTTTAATTAAGGGGCGACGATGAATCATTCGCACGTGGTGCAGTTTTCCTCCGTACACCCGTTCGCTTCTGTGCTATGATTAAAGAGGAGGCACGTTGTAAAACATGTCGTATTACGAGCGTCTTAGGACTTAATCTCTCTTTTCGATGCCGGAGGCTAGTGCCTTATCTATTTTCACTTTGTTGGGTTATTTACTCGCACGTTAGTTACTACGACGATAAATTATTTCCGAGATACAGCCTTGACAAATCAGCTGTGTTGGCCCTTCCCGTTTTAATTGGGCCTCTAATGAGGGATTGTGGAGTATATGCCTATTCATTATACAGAGAAGTCTGTTTGTTATCGGGCTGGATAATTTAAATTATTTCGACGGAGCACAGAATGTTAATGGCGTCCTAGAGTTAATAGAAATACGTCACCTGAGGAACGGAAAATTGTTGTTTAAAGGGTTAGTGAATAGTGATCACTGATCATCCATTCAGATCTTACCTACAGTTTTGTTTTATATTCTACATATTTACTATGACATGGACTTAAAAATATTATGTTAAAGTCTAGTAGCTATTAATCTAATAGTTTTTATTTTTACTGTAAAATAGATGTTCGATCTCTATATTAAATAAGGAGTATCTACCACGTAGTACAATATTAATAATATGATAACTAAACTCTTTCATAAACATTCGAAGCTAATAAACTATATCGCACAAAAACACACCATTCCCAAAAAAAATAAGCAACAATTCCCACCGTTAACAAACTTCCAAAATCCCGCTAAAAATAGATGAAACATGGTGCTTCGGGGGCCGTAACTCAAGTGACAAATATCGAAGCCCACAACTCATATCCGCTATCTGCTCCGTCGCCATCTGCCGCCATCGCTTCGCCATCAGGCGTTTCGTCTATTTTTGTACGAAATAAAACATCGTTTTTTACCGTAATGTGCTTTAGGGTAGACGGAGCGGTGTTAATGCATCTAAAATTACTTTTACCTAATATAATATTATTATACAATAAAATCATATTTACAGAATACCAAAGAGGATCGGCGGTAATCGAAGCATTAAATCCATAATAATTATAATATCGGAACTCAAAAACTGCAACGTCAGATTTAAATCGGAACTCAAAAACTGCAACGTCAGAGAATAGTGCGTGCATACATTATCGAGATCGAAAATTTCACGTGCCCATATAATTTTAAGCTCGTAAAGCTCGGACAATAATTCACCGGGAGCATTTGCGGAAAATGCATTTTATTGTTAAAACGTGAATTTTATTTATCGCCGACAGCCAGTGGTGGGAGCTGTAGCGTGGGGGGGTTGGGGGGGTTGATTTGCTGCGGCGCATCGAACCCCCCTCGGATTATTTATACTAAAGGTAATTTCCCCGGTTCATTATTGGGAAATGCAACATTTGTGCATTTCACGCGCTGTCATTTGCAGTTCATTAAAAATGAGGCGTGTGACGCAGCTTTATTCACTTTAATCTTAATTTAAGAGGTGTTTGTGTGTAAATAAATCCAAAGAGACTCATTTATAGCACAAAAATTATTGTAAGTACTTATTTTTACAGAAGGAGGTATTGTAGGAACAGCAACTTACACACAGAAATATTATACGAAACACAATTGCGTTGTACCCATTTAGGTACAGCAGGATTACTATATCAAAGGGCAAAAACTTTATAAAAAATGCAAGTTACAAACTGACTTCTTACAGTAAAAGTTCCATGTAAAAGCTAAAGTCGAGTGTATTTATCACTGAAGAGAAGTTTTTCAGTAGGAAGAGCTATTTAAGCTCCATAAATCAAATTACACGGTCAATTTAAAGCTCTCGCCTGGCACTAAATGTTTGTCGGCTTCTCATTTGACAATAATCTTTATTAAGTTGGAGTTATTAGCTATTTACATTAGATGAAAGCCACAGGTTTTATGTAGTAAATAGTTAAAATAAAGATTGATATTGAGCCGAGCACAATTTTCCAAAAAAGTTTGTTTATGAGTTTTCTTGCTTCAGTCGTAATTTAAATTCCGAAATAAATCTGAAAATAGATAATATTTTGACGAAATCAAAACAAGGAATTATGTAGTGAATCAATTTGCCAATTTTAACAAATGCTAAAAGTACACAGTGTGAATAAAAATACAGAACTTAAAGCATTGAAGATAAAAGCTTGTTACAATTTTATGAAATTTCAGCCATTTAAACCATCACAGAACTTAAAACAAGATGTAGTTTTCCTATTTAGTGCACAACGGAAACTCTTTTAAAGCTATTTAGCCCGATACCGTCTACCGCATCGCTTTTTTCCCGCTGAAAAGCCAATTTGGAATGAATCACAGTGGCGAGCATCTGTGCTAATTTACCTACGGGCGGACAGTCTAATGCGAGTCGCCGGTCGTAAATACCGCGACCGAGCCGAATATCCGCTGAATATCCGCCGAATATCGAAAGCCGGCATTAGTCGGATACAGCTAATACACACGGGGGCACGTGTAATAAATTATCCTTTTGCCCTTCGATGTTTAATCTGCTTATTTTAGTAGATAACAAAAATATATTTAAAAAGTTTTTATGTGTAGTTAATATGAATGTTAAAAGTAAAAATTTTACCATATTAATCATATAATACCTACTACATTATGAAGTGGTGCATTATATCTTCACTCGCGTAAATATAATATCTCAAGGGAACACTAAATATTTTCAGGATAAAAAGTAGCACGTGTCCAAGGTCTTAACTCTTGCCATGCCAAATTTCATCAAAATCCGCAGGGCAGTTTTGTAAAAGTAATAAACATACCTACGCTTAACACTCAAGTAATATAATATTTTTTCATAATGTTAAAGGTATTTCAAGTTATTGCCAAAGCCCAAGTAATAAATTAAATAAATTGTTATACTGAGTACTTAAAACACATTTTTTTTGTTTTATAATAATAACATAAGTTATTTTAAATAATAAAGTATGCGAAGATATTTATTGTTATTTCTTTATTTCCTTAATATTTTAATTAAGATCCAAGCATTATTTATTAACAAAAAATATAGTATATTTCTATGCTCTCTGATCTCATTAAAAATAATTATATTTTGCTAAGTACATAAGCTCACAAAACTCTTCTAAAACTGAACATTAAAAAAAATTGCTTACGTGTTTAATGATTGGTGGTATAGATGCGAAAATGGGATGTAATCCTATTAGTTCGAAATTCGAATACCTAAAAATGCGAAAATGTATAAATCCGGATATAATAATTATGCTTGAGCTTACCCGTACTCAAATGGGTACACCGTACAGAATTATTCTACTGAAAGTAGTGAAACGCTATAGAACTGTAACTGTAACGCATTTAATGCTACAGAAATAGTACAGACTAGGCATTATACATACTAGAATTATGTAAATGGTACAGTGTGAAGAAACAAGCGTCCCTAAATTGGACAGTACAGTAGTATCTGTACTGCAATCGATGTCGTCTGTAGTACTACATGCCCTGCCCCTGTTTGCGTCTGTGCGTAATACACGATACATGCATTTATATTTCATCAGCACGATTTGATTTTACTCTAAGGTTGTATAGGGGAAGATCCAATTTGAGACTGTGCAGTCTTAGGGGATGCATTTTTATTAGATATTACAGTGGAAAAATAGGATAAAACCAACAAAAACATCTGCAAGCAAACTTTTTCATTAAAGAAGTTGATTCATAGGCAGATGGCTATATTATTTGGTCGGGTTAGGTCAATTTCTTTATTAATTTATTCCTTTCTATGAAGTTATTAATATAATAAGAGAGAGAATTGACATAACTCGACCAAAAACATAGGTCCACCATCTAGTCAGGAATGAACGTCCCTGATACTACATTTAACTTTTTTACCCCATCTCAAAAATCCTAATGTCATTCCTCTGTTCCAGGTACGTACCGAAAAATAAATTGGTAAGGAAGACACGTCACTTTATCACAAAAGGCCTTATCAAAGGCAGTTTGATATGCAATAATGGGGGCTATGTATCAAACTAGCTATCTAAGTTAAACGCAATTTGAAGTATGGCGGTCTTAAGGCGCCCGCGCCTCCCCCAAGGGTGGAGGGAGCCTTATCGCGGTACTGCAGGCTCTCACCTTAAGATTCTTAATATTATATAAAGTGTATTTAGGACGAAGGGAATGAGATTTATTATGGCGAAGTAAATAAAAGAAATCGGTGGCGAAAATGTAGAGTTAGGTTATATAAAACTCTATAATTATTATCATATAAAAAACACAATATGTATGTTATATACTTACCAATAAATCAGTTTACTTTTGGAATTCTAAATTTATTTTCAGGTATGATAATTGATGATGATAAATAAATTAAAATAATTAATGTAGAACGTTGAAGTTACCTAATGCAAAAATTCATTTTTAATTACTTGTTAAGTACAAAATTATTCTTAAAATGAGCAACTATTTTATGTTAATTTACGAATTAATTACGTAACATTTTATTCAAATTGTATCTTTTTATTTACGGCTTAGGTAGAACTACCACTTCCATTTAATTCGGGTGTACAAATCATGTGAAATTTGCATTGCGATATAAAATAAAAAAAAACAACAGAAGGTGGGCTGTACACGTCACACATTTCTCGCTATTTCCCTTATGGTATATGCGACGTTTCAGTAGGAAGCCCCTTTTTTATCTGGAGCTGCGTGCAGAGGTTTATACTTGCAAATATAGGAACTCCATGCAAAGTCCGCACGTCCGCATACCCGCATGCAACGCCGCGGGGAATGAAGACGTTAAATAATTTAGTCGGATGGTCGAATGCTTTATGATCGTACCGAGCCTTCTTTTAATTAACTCACTACTTTATGTAACAAAGTACAATGGCTCTCGCTTACTTGAGACAAGATAGTCTTACTGGCAGTTTGTACATACAGATGCACACACATAAATAAATGTTTTGTATTGCAATAGTCTGTCTTTTGAATTTCATAGACCAACATTTTTGGCCATATTTTGTGCCTAGTCAAATTAACAAACGCACTTATTTATTACTTTACACACAAACTCAAAACACAAACAAAATCAATAAGTCTATTCGCTATTTACAATAAAACCTACTACATAATATAATAAGACTATACCGAACAAAAACTGTAATTGCTTGATCGGTCGTAATTTAAAAGCAAATAAACATATAATTAAATATCTATTTACTATAATCAATTATAACCTTATCACCTTAATTATTTGTTGTTGTATCAAATAATAGCTGGTAATGAATTTCGTAATGAGAAGCCAGAACAGCTTAATGACAGTAATAAAGAAACTACCCATATATATGCAGCTATGGGGTGAATAATACTGTACTTAATACGAGCATCACTTCTCTTGTTATTCTATTATTAGTATAATATTAATAATTAGGAGTCTCTAAATTCTAATATTGCCAGCTATTCTTACAGGTGAACTCTATTTAAAATAGTTAATTTTATTTAAATTTGAAGAAAGCTCCACCAATTCAAATATTCACCGGGCATAAAGGGCAATACAGTCGACACATTTTTTATGCTTTTACATAAAAATAAATTATTAAACTGATGAAAAAATGTCTCTATGAAGTAGGTATAGAGTAAGTCTCCACGTTTTCCTCATCTATCGCATCAGATACAAACACACAATGCTGTCTCGCGACTCGCTCTAAAGTCTAGACATCTCTAGACAGCACCCGCGAACTTTAGAACTAGAATATTTAAATAGGCAAATAAAACAAATGTTGCCTCGTACTTAGAGTTACTAAGCTTAAAGTAGAGAAAAGGCTTTGTAACTTTGCAAGAAGCTTATTTTACAAAAAAATGTTTATTTGTGTGCATCGAACATACTTTGAAAGAGGCTGATTTAAATAATAATATTTACCAGTTAGCACAGATAAAGAATAGACCGTATAGACTATAGAGTATAGACTATAGAACATAGGCTAACTCTTGTTGTGGCAAAATCAACAGTGTACAAAGCGAGCAACCAGTTATCGGACACACGTTTTACAAAACTATCCACAGCACTAAAGGTCGGTTGTTAAATTGCACCGCTTAAATTAAATCATGATGGCCCCGAACATCACTATTACTGGAATTATTTTGTGGTCCGTAGGGTCGCAATAAACTAGCTGCGGTGACGGCGCGTGGGCCCTGATCTACAGCCGCCATATTGTTTTCTAATGACTCAGTTACTGCTTTATTACTTTCATTTTTATACTTATAAGTACTGAGCCGAATAAGGACGGAACTGACAGCTATAAATAAATGAAAAGGTCCTTGTTTCGTATAGAAGTTAGTACCTAATTACCTATTATAAATAAACTAATGAGTATAAGGCAAAAAATCTAGCATTACAATCTTTATATACTTTAGTGATAAATATAATTTCTTTGATTGCAAGGATGCGATGAAAAACAACTATAAGATAGTAACTAATTAGCCATTGCAAACACCTTGCAATTAATGGTGTTAGGTGTTATTAGGTAAATAAGAATATATATGTATCTATTGCTAAAATTAACTAATTTTATATTTATAGTAGATATTTATTGAGTAGACACATGAAAATCTTCCAACTAACAAAACACACTACGTTTACTTAACAGCAATATACAATATACATTACCAAAATTAGAATTTATTGGTACAATGAAATGACTTAGCCGCTGTTTGGCCCTAAGTAGTAGCTTTTCCCCACTGTATATGACAAATAACTCACAAGATAGGGGAGGATTGGTTAATTTAACTAATGGACAAATATATTGCTGGTTAAGATATATTTTGAGGTTAACTGTATTGCGCCCCGCTTACTAAATCACATACAACTGTGCAATTGTTTTGATAAATTGATAAATTACTTTAAAATGCATTAAGATATTGCCTTTAAGAAATTTAGCAATGAAACCTCCCAATTTTAATGATTAGAATCCTACTATATCTACACACCCTTAAATAAAAGTATTCTGCAAATCAATGACTGATAGATTTATCATGAAATTTCTCCACTTCTTTTTCTCACATTAAAGTTTATTACATAAACCAAACTCTACCTTTCTAAGTAACCAAAACGTAATAAAATTATGTAATTTGCTTTATTTCCTTGCATTTTTAATATACATAATGGGATTTGCCCTTTAAACTAGACCGATTGGTTACCGCACGGAGCACGTGACCACAGAAGATATATTACTCTCCAGCGAATCACTAATGAGTATTTACTACTTAGGTAACTTACCGAGAAGATGAAATTACTAGCAATTGTTGCAATGTTTGTTATTATATACCCGGATACTATGAATAGTGTTTTGTTTAGATAAATTAGTTTAATGTTAGAAAGGTGAGAATTTAGCAATATTCTGTGTAGAAAAAGGAATTTTTTAATTAGAAGAACCTAAAATAAAAAAGGTTATTAATTGGCTGGTGAAAAAAAAGTAGCAATTTGGTTACCTAACAGAAATATATTATTTACCTGCATTAGTATGCAAAGTAAAATAGGCTGGCTTATTTGTCTGGCATATTATGCAAGCATTTAAGCATAAAAATAATATTAAAGTTGTAAAATATCCATAAAAGGACAGTAACGATTGATTTTTTAACTAAAGCGAGAATTAAAAATTTTGACCCCAACTTTGCAATATAATTTTTACAGACACAAAACAAAACTTTCAGCAACAAAAATAACTAATAAAACACATTTTGTACTTATTATATGGCAATAAACAAACCATCGAATTGTACAGGGCCGGGAGCAGGGAGGGCCACCCTCCTCAAATTATGTACGACGAACTGGGAGTAATATATCAAGGGGGGCCGTGCCAGACTGAGGAGACTGGGTATTATGGGGTGGAATACTTAAGAACCCTGCGACACCCTATTAAAACACACGTCTTGCATTTTTTTTGTTTTAATTTGAATTTTCTGAAATGGAACATACCCAGTTAACATTGTTGGCTGGGCGGAAATGACTTTTTTATTAAATGGGTAGGTGGCCTGATGAAATGATATTAATAGCTAAAAGAGCGTTAACTATTTTATTTATTTTAAGAATTTACTGTTAAGATATTATCACATTAATAAATTTTATTATAGTTAATAAGTTATTTAAGTTAAGTATAAATATTTTAATGAATAATGAAAAATTCCATGTAAAATGTTCAAAGATTTTGCCGATTTGTTTTCACAATACATATTATGTATACATAATTTCTGACGTTAATATTATCTGTAATTGATCTTGATGAATATAACAATTAAAAACTTGTGCTACAGTAAAAATGTTTTAAATTAGCAATTAAATGAAATATGTTGCAATGAACTTAATTTATCACTGTATTAAGATGTGAATAAATTAAATATCATTTATGACATAACATTTAATTTTTATTGCTCAATTTTATAATATAGTATAAGCATGCTCCGAGGAATTATAGAGGGTTGAAGAACGGATGACACTGCCCCTTGGCCCTTTGCAGTTTAGTTTATTTTTTTTTTTAATCTAGAAGCTAATGCGGTCTTTTGCATTCCTAATGAATGGTGTACGTACAAATGCTTGGCTAAAATAAATGAAAAAGTCGTAAAAAGACATCTAAAACAGGGCCTTTAATTACTCTACTATCGGATGTGTTCTCTTCGCGTGGATGTGTAAACGTTTCAACACAATATTGCAGCTAAGCGGTTGCAAGTGCGATATTACGGGGAACGAGGCGTGAACCGCGGCGGGACGTATCCGGAATCATAATTCCGAAATAACCTCCACCGTCCCGGAATTCCCAAGACGACCGTAATTTCGAATTGGATCTATCTGTCCCGAAAAAATATTGCGCCTTATGTGATTCATTGTACAATGTACATTGTGATGAACAGATGTAATGTTGGTTCATGGTTAGTAATAGCCGGGAATAGGTAAAAGCTAACAATAATATTACATGTATTACTAACCTTTAACCGCGGCTTTAGCTGCATAACATAGAGTTTCTAAAAGACAAGTATGTGTATTTAAGGAGCAGAAATTAAAAAAAAAACGGTTGTCTGTAAAGTCGGTTTACTGACGATAGTTGAACGTGACAACGTGCCTCTTTGTCGCTCGTTCCGCGCTCTCGCTTGCACTTCAAGCCTTAAATGGAACGCCTCAGAGCGAGGTATCGCCGCATGAGTCATGTTTTTCCGTGCGTGCAGCCGGCTCCATCGAATTATAAGACGTTGTCACGTCAAAACTCATTTCCCCGACTGTACATTTCTGCTTAGCACAATTTTCCCCGACTGTACATTTCTGCTAAACAACTCATTTCTCCGACTGTACATTTCTGCTAAACAACTCATTTCCCCGACTGTACATTTCTGCTTAGCACAATTTTCCCCGACTGTACATTTCTGCTAAACAACTCATTTCCCCGACTGTACATTTCTGCTTAGCACAATTTTCCCCGACTGTACATTTCTGCTAAACAACTCATTTCCCCGACTGTACATTTCTGCTAAACAACTCATTTTCCCGACTGTACATTTCTGCTTAGCACAATTTTCCCCGACTGTACATTTCTGCTAAACAACTCATTTCCCCGACTGTACATTTCTGCTAAACAACTCATTTCCCCGACTGTACATTTCTGCTAAACAACTCATTTCCCCGACTGTACATTTCTGCTAAACAACTCATTTCCCCGACTGTACATTTCTGCTTAGCACAATTTTCCCCGACTGTACATTTCTGCTAAACAACTCATTTCCCCGACTGTACATTTCTGCTTAGCACAATTTTCCCCGACTGTACGGTGCTCTGTGCGGTGTACAGACCGCCAAACACAGATAAAATCGGTTGTCTTTAGTCGGTTTATTGACGATAGTTGAACGTGACAACGTCATAGCCTTAAATGGAACGCCTCAGAGCGAGGTAACGCCGCATATTGCGTCATGTTTTTTCGTGCGCGCAGTTGGCCCCATCGAATTATAAGACGTTCTCACGTCAAAATATATTCTCAGTTTTACATCCCACGCTTTTGTATGACTTTAAATATGCAAATTAAACATCAGATATTTACCCAACACGTGTCAAAGTCGTAAAAGAGATTAATTCACGCTAAACACCTTGAGTATTTATTGACAAATAAAAAGTGAACCCGTTAACTCCGCCACAAATCACTTTACGAGCTCTCCTCACGTTTACGACGTCATAAAAACTATCATAAACATACAATCAGT
Organism: Polyommatus iphigenia; assembly: GCA_963422495.1. Taxonomy (NCBI): domain Eukaryota; kingdom Metazoa; phylum Arthropoda; class Insecta; order Lepidoptera; family Lycaenidae; genus Polyommatus; species Polyommatus iphigenia. Next base: position 11,607,862 of record OY730179.1, read on the forward strand.
CCATTCACAAATTGCCCGACACTTCACTGTTCGAATTTACTTTTATATGACTTCTCAAGCTACTTTTAATGAAGTGTACAAGGAGCCTTAATTTTTTTTTATTAATTAAACTAGGACTTTAGAGTTCTACAGTAGAGTTTAAACAACAAAGTACGCACATCTCAATTGTTTATTTTTCACGTCTTAAAATTTTCTTGTCGTATAAAAACATTGAGATTTCAAATTGTCTTTAATTAAACAAAACATGGGAGACAAAAGTTAATTTTATTCCAGACAATTTGCAGACTTTTGGGGAATATAAACAATGCGCATTTTTATTTCACCTTTGACACTTTAATCCAATTCCTTTCCTTGAATCTCACTCCGGGGATAGGGGAAACATCTCCTTTTATAATTGCTATTTTGAGTTATTGGAGATATCGCTCTTTTAAAATATTCTACAACAGTCCAAATAATATATCTAGATAGTGTTATTTTAAACCGAATGTAAGTAGCTAATAATATTATGTATAAGGTATATAAAGTTCAAATAAATAAAAGTAAATCCTTAACCGACGGAAACTATTCTCGTATAATTTCCGTAACTAGCTTTTCTTGGTAAAAAAGCGCGGTTGTCTATGACTATAATATAATACCTATACCTCCTTACTAATAAATAGCCAGATTTTTTTCCCCAAAACCAAAATAAGTTCATAAAATTTTATATGGAAATACTTGTAGCCAAGAAAAGGATTATACACAATATATATAAATACTGTTTAGTTTAAAGTAGGTATATAATGCTTATATAAAGGAGCGCTTTTAAAATTTTGTTACTCTTCGTTTAAACTTCAATAAGTAGCGGAAGCGAAGTCACGAGGAAGGGTAGTCGATAAATCTATCGTATAACTGCCTAATAGAAGATACTATCATCAAGGACGCACCGATTCTTTTTATTGCCAACTAAGAAAATTGGTCCATTTATCTTTAAGATAGATGCTGTGGGCGTACATATCTCGCTTATCTGTTGACGAAGTGAATGAAACTAAGCATTAACTAAAACTGTTTTCAGCTTTAACGCTCAAACAAATACTTAAGCTTTTTCAAAGCTCCTAAGGCTAAAAAGTTAGATACTATATTTAAGTTAGGTAGGTATTAGGTATTTTTCTACTTTAACGTTTTTTTGCTAGGTAGGTAGGTATAGGTAACAAGTAGTATCTATTAAATCTATAGTAGGTATAGGTATTAGCTCCTATAGGACAACAGCCCTTATAAGGGCCTGTTTCACCACCTTCTGATAAGGGATCGTTCAACAATTACGTGATCATATTTGGCTGTTTTTTTAAATGCTGTGATCACATAGGGGGCCTCCCCCCCTATGTGATCACAGCGTAATATTTTGTTTTTACCACCCCCCCACCCCCCGCCTAGTATTTTTATAGGTATATTCCTCCAATATACCTATAAAAATACTCTCTCTGATGCATGATTGATAATGATTACTGATGCTTGGAAAAGTTGATAAAATATGCCGAAAAAGTATAAAAATACTGAATACCAGTAATAGACTTCAAAATTGGACGTAAATATATTTTAGTTAATTAAAGTTATAAAATGATGATGACGTAATCATGGATTCTCTTCTCCCCTCCCCCCAAATAATCCAGATGTATACATGCACCCGACCCCTTCCGGTGATCACGTAATTGTTGAATGATCCCTAAAGTGCAGAATAGGCTATTCACAACTCTTTTGACAGATTCTCCATACTAGATCTGTCAAGTTAAGTGGTGAATGGCCTATTCGGCACTTATCAGGAAGTGGTGGTCCTTAGGCTTAAAAGTCTATCAGATAGTTAACTATTGAGTCGGTTAATCAAACAAAATTTCACATAATTCTTGTATGTAAGGTAGCCTGTAGCTATTTAGTAGGTATTAGGTACGCCCTCATTAAAAATTATTAAAAATTCAGCGCTACAGTTCTATATTATCAGCTGTTCGCTCAGCGATGTATCTTCTGATTTTTATTTTCTTTGCGATTATTGCCAAACGTCATTTGTTTCTAGGAAATAGAGTTGTACCATTCGATTGTCGATTGTTGTCATTGTAGTATATTTAAAATAATTATAATTGTTATCAAATTATAATTACTTTTTTTAATCATTATCAAAAATTAGGAAGCATTTTTATAATAAAAAAGTATTAAATAGACTAAATAAAATATAACGAATATTCTATCTTTTAAATACCAAAACTCTCTGTGAACCAAATCGAAGAAGAGTAAAAAAATATAGGTACCTCAATGATATTATATGAAAAATTGAGGTACCTATTATTTGTACAAACATCGTCAACTGCTTAGACTTAAACAGTAAATATATTCACGTTTCTCTGTCCCAAAATACATATTCATTGCGCAACTCTATTGTGATTCGAGAAAATTGTACTTTGCTGTGGTTTTATAAGATATATGGACTAAATAATGCATAAAGTTCCAAGTGAAAGACAGAAGCCATTTCTTGGCACAGAAATAACCAACGACATATCTCTACTTTCGTAACAAAACAACTTCATCGGTAAAAGCTTATTCATTTCAATTTTATCTCTTGAGCGCTGTACTTGAGTGTTCTTAACCTATATTTCTTTGTGTTGCTATAACAATGACACAAGAAATGTATATACAATAATATTATTTCGAGCAGTCAGGAGCAGTCTCAGAAATAATAAAAATTTCGAACAAATTTCGATTATAATGTAAACTTTTGTGCCTCGATTCGCCGTTTGAACTTTACCACCATCTCATATTACACTTACCATAAAACAATAAATCTAAAGTATATTTTTGTCATTTTCAAAGATATACTGCTAATTTCGCGGTTCAAAATATATCGTTGGGAAAACACAAATGAGTGGTGTGCTAGTGAGGTGATAAATTTTGTCGATGTCTCGGCGTGTCGCGCGTCGGGTTAAAAGCTCGATAACCGAGCCTCGCACCTAACAATAACCTCGCTTTGTTTTATTTTCTCTCGACCAGATATCCGCCAAGTATTTTATGCATAAAAATATCGATATATAATTGCTTCATTACGTCCCTGTGTTGGTGAGTAAAATATGTGGGAGTCGCACACAGGTGGTTTGCGATTTGCGCACAAATTTTTATAAAATGAAAAAATTGTTATTTTGTCAGTAGGTATATATTTGTGTTACCTGCCTGCTAGTTTTATAAATGACTGACTAATATATTAGTCAGTCATTTATAAAAATAGTCAAAGCTATTTGCTATCAAAGATAATATTAGAGTCCTGCATGATTGAAAATAAAATAGCTTTTAGTTAGAACGGCCATGAACGGCGTAGTTCTACCAGCTGTATTACCTTTTTTCGATCTTCGGTTCGTCTCTGGGTACCTACTTAATCGTAATAGATATTATTATAACTTATAAGTACCAACGTAACCCTAGATGAGTAATTATTTTAACAATGTGGGTAATCAAATATTATCTGTACTAGACAGTAGACGCATTCTTGTATACCTTTTAGGTTTACAGTGCGATAATAAGCAGTTATTTGAATAGTGAATACGCATCGGGAACACCCTGTGTCCGGACTCCGGCCCTCAGACGCGTTCTCTGGTGTCTGTCGGGCTGTGTCGCTATCGTTGTATCGCCGTGTCACGCCGTTTGCTTTATGGTGCCAGCTCGGGTGTAATATTTCATGAGGATCGCCCGCCATGATTCATTCCGACTCACTTTTTAACTTTTCGAACGCGCCTTTAATGAAGGCGAAACCGAGATAATAGAATTTCGGATGGGCGTTTTATTTATTTGCATGTTAAGCTCCCTAATTAACAAGTAAACCTAAATTAAAATTATCCGAGCGAACGAAAACCTGTATCGTAGAGAACACGCTTAAAATTGCGCCCGCTGTCGCTTGTCAGTTATAATTGGCCGAGCTCGTCGGCCGAGTCGGCTTTTTTTTACTTTTCTCCCTCCACCGACATCACTCTTCGTCTCCCACGAGGGACGTAAATTGCGGGAATAGAGGCCCCGAAAACAAGCGAATGTGACGTATGAATACGCGAACATGTTATCTTTTATTAAAACTCGAATTTCGAACGAAATGAACTTCGCGCGGACGAGAAAAAGTTTAATCAATACGAGTACTGTTTAACGCACGATGTGTTTCGATGAAATAGAACGTGCGGCGTTTAGAGAATTTTCCATATAAAACAATCCCGACTCACCGACGCACCGGCCAGCACTAATGGCGAGAATCTTTACATAATTCATAACCGTATGCATATCGATACAATTGACACATGTAACAGTTTGTTCGGTTGTTTTTTCGCGTATTTATAGTTTCGCGTGTCCCGAGCGGGGAAGATGGTGTTTTATAAGAGAACCCGTGTTTTTCAATATGTAAAGCGGGTATCAGATTCGACAGTTTTTATCGCGTTTTTAATTTACGCTCGCTCCGCGTGATGTATTTCTCGATATGAAATAAAATATCGCGTCGTAAATTGAGTTTTAAGAAGCGATAAGGTTTCAATTATTTTCTAACGACTGATGTATTGAGACATTTAGTTTCTTATCTAGTTGGTTTCAATAAATATAATAAAGATGTTTATAATTCTCTGGATGTGTGACAGTAATTAACGTAAAAAAATATTTTTATTTTGTTCCTCGTATGCACACAAAATTATTTGCATTGGTCATAATTTTGTCAAACGACTTTCCGAAAACAAAACGCGCATAAACATACATTGCTGATATTATGTAGTTTCTAGCACTATTGTTGCAATCCTAATTGTCCTTAAAAATGCGCATCTTATACAAAAACCGCAGTGGAACTGCAGGAAACCCCACAGGAACACGCTCTCAGCGATATTTTTTCACAAAGCGTCATTAATTTAAAAAGTGCAACAGCTTAACTTAATTCTCAGTAAATAGTCTAGGTCCTAGGAGTCCGCGTCGGCGAGGTAAGCCAAAAATCTGCAACTGGCTCCTAATATATAACCGAATCTATTTATGTCTGCTCATTATCGTCTTTAGAACTTTTCAGTTTATTCCAGGACTTTACTTTGGTGGGATAATAACTAAGGATTCTTTGTTGAACTCGGTTTGAAAAATTTCGAGAATAGCGCTGTAGGGGAGTTTTTCAGGGAAACATAAAAATTATATTTAACTTATTACGAGTTACTATTACCTTAATATCACAAGATTAGGTTTTACTTTATCTTTATAATATTTTAATTGGTGTAATATACATTTTCTTGCAACAAAAAAAATCACTTTTAAATCTGATTAGTTTACCAACACAATACCTATTTTACGAGTACCTAAACTAACACAAGTACTATGTAGGCAAGCACTATTAAAATTACCGGCCTTTATGTGTCTATTGATAGCGATGTAAACTTTCTCCAGTATTTGTATTATCAAGTCCAATTAATTATAGCTAGCAATTACTTACCCGCGGTACTTTTAATGAGATTTTCTTTGTTTTTGTAATTCCGCTCGAGATAGAGAACTATTTCTTACTTTTGGTATTAAATTACCGGTAGTTTCTGTGGAATATTTTTATTGTATCTTTTGATAAGTTTCTTTACTCTCGCCTTTTGGTAGACGTTTTATAATTGTAACTTAAATGATTAAATTTTATGAATACATAAGATTTTAAAACTCAGTTGCCAAATACATAACTCATAAGTATTGGTTTTTCTTTTTATTTCCAGCGGGGCTAAAATGGTCGCATAGCAATTCCTCTCAATCAATTCACAAAATGAATTGTCAAAACTGTCAAAGTCACGAATGTCAAATTAGTACGAATTTAGACCAATTGAATTGGTCAAACTCACGAATGTCAAATTAGTACGAATTTAGACCAATTGAATTGGTCTAAATTTGACATTCGTGAGTTTGACAGTTTTGACAATTCATTTTGTGAATTGATTGAGAGAAATTGATATGCGACCATTTTAGCCCCGCTGTAAGAAAGAATCTAAAGTATTAAATTTTATCTCTCGAGCTAGTCATTTTTGCATGGAAACAGAGATAATTGCATTACAACAAGGTTGCGTTGTCAACGTTTAACTTTATCGTCACTTGAACTTGTCTTACCCCTGACTGATTTGCACTTTGATATACGCCAGCCAACGAAGATCCTCGGGAATCTTTGAAGCACTTTCTTCGAGACTCAAATAAATCGACTTATGCGGGTCTTCCTATATTGGTCTAGCGGGGGGATAAGAAAATGATAAAACAAATACTGACGACTTTTTTATTGGATTTCTTGTGCTGCGTTCTATAAATAGAGGCCATTAAAATATTATATACTAACAGTTTACTGCCCGGAATATAAATATCGTAATTTAAACATTACGCTAATAAATTAAAACAATGAGGAGTTATCGTCGGGCCGATTTAATTGTTTTGATTGTGGGTAGATAATAAAAATTCCAATTTAAATTCGGGCTAAAAAGGAGCTCAAACACTGCTCCCTGATCCGTCACGCTTCCCGGGTATAAATCTGCCCGACCTCCCCTCCGCATAAATAAGGAGGATCTTATTAAAACTTGCGGTAAAAACTCGTACATTTTTCCGGTATTTTTATCCTCCCCTTCCGGTATAGGTGTGTTCACCTGGGTAAAGCTTAAGTAACCAAATTTAGCGGACCGATTTATCGTAATAGAAACATTGTAAATATACGCTTCTTTGCGCTCTTAAATAGAATTGTGGGAAGCCATGCCCCCGCATAAGTAGCCGCTTCCCCTATAAACAAAGGACACGGAAGAGATCTACTGCGAGATAATTTTAGCAATTTTGCGTATCCATACTAATACTAATCTAAAAATATTATAAATTTGAAAGTATATCTGTCTGTCTGTTACCTCTTCACGCCCAAACCACTGAATCGATTTTGTTGAAATTTGGTATGGAGATAGTTTGAGTCCCGGAAAAGGACAAAGGATACTTTTTATTCCAAAAAAATGTGCAGTTCCCGCACGATAAACGAATTTTGGCGCAACGGAGTTGCGGGCGTTATCTAGTAATTTTTGCATAATTAATAATTATATTAATGCATTTATAATAAATTATACTATGTAAAATCCACTATGTTTAGATAAGCTAGTTTTGAATAATAAGTGCACATTAGCAAATCATACGATAGATTTACCGTCACGATTATCCGAAAGATTGACGCAAGTAAGTCATTAATTAAAATCAGCTGTTTTGTATTAATGATATTACTTAATGAATAATCATTATTTTGCGTCTAAACATAGTCTGTACGTCAGACAGTATCGAGGCAGAACACAAAGCAATTATCACATTTAGTCGTAACTCTACTAATATCTAAAATCGGTTGTCTTGCTATCATTAATATATAACAAATTATATATTTCTCTTAATTGCATGTGTCAAGACTATAAAATATTATTTTATTGTTTACTCATAGGTATACTTACTATACCTACTATCACTACTAGATAATTGATTGAATTGAATTGGAAACTAAATTGTTAGCATAAGTATTATTAGAAGATACATAAGTATATTATTATAGTTTCTATGGTCAACTTTAAGAAAGAAAAGAATATTATCATGTAGTTTTTATATCAACCGAAAAAAATTGAATAGTAGGAGGCAGGTGGCTAAAATATTATATTTAGTCTTCATTTAGCTATCTACCTACATATCTGCCGGTAAAGATTTTATGTAAATTATTCATAAATAAAAGGATAAATTAATATTACTTACCTCCTCTAATTAGAATAATTAATGCTTGGCTCGTTAATTATCTCAATTTTTTCTAAGTTGATAAAACTGTCTTGATAGTAGGCGGATTATACCTATGTAGTATATTATGTATATAATTTTATGACCTTTTTTCATTTCATCTTAGTTCATTGTGAATTGCAATAATTTTTAAAATATCAACTCATCTGACATCTCTAGTCACAAGCTTTTTCTAGTAAAGCACATTATATATTTTAAATAATTATTTTGTAAAGTAAATTTTTAAATTTCTATTAGAAATTCTATTTCTATTTAAATTGATATCAGAAATTGTTGATAAAAATTCAGTCAGTATAAATAACATCTTCAGTACATCCCAATCTAAATTAACATCACATTTTCACATAACTAAATGAAGTTTATCGGGTGGCATCCATCAGGAATCTAATTAAAACTATTTCTGTACGCATTAAGGTCTTGGCTCATCTGAGCGGCGTATTTCCTTTAACACTTTATACAAATAATCTCCTTCACACGTTACGCAACTTCGTAACGCAGGTGTTAAAAGCGTATTACAGCTACTAACAGGCGCTAAGCTTCGGGATTCGGTAGACCATGACTCGCTGAAACGGTCGAAGATTAGCGCAACTCGCCCGACTTTATAATATTTCACCTTAAGTATCACATTTGAGCCTTCGCAACTCGAATTGAAGGTCGTATACATTATGTAAATTGAGATTCGAAAATATTACGATAAGTCTTGTGATGATTTAGGTAAATAACTAAATATACGAGTAAATTTTAATGTTGTTGGAAAAAGTCTGCAAACAATATATCTCAATAAGCATTCACAGATAAAAACGTCAGTGGAGAAAATATACTCGATAAAAACGTTAAACTTGCGCGCAATGCACCGTAAACAATGTAGTAATATAGCAACAAATTTCAAGCGCGTTAGACGCACTATTTATTTTGAATTACAAAATCGCAGCAATAAAATCCCAATTATGTAGTGCAAAGAAAATCTAAGTGTGACTACTTAGATCAAAATCGTGACATCGTTTAGAAAATGGCAAAACAACATTCGCGTAATTGCTGCCGCTTCGCACATGAGCTCGTAAAGGCGTGCCAAGTTTTTCTTAGTACTTAATCAATACGGCGCAAAAGTATTGAAAATCGAACGGCGTTTACGCACGCTATTGTGCGTATCTTACAATGTATTGACTTTTCACAGTGCGTAGTTACAGTTTCTAGAATTATTATTTTTCTAATAATTCATATTATGTAGATATATTGTATAATGTAACTTATAAAACATGATTATCATCATTATTTAATTGTTATTCTTTTTTATAATTTTATGGACACTTCATATTATTAGATAAACAGACTTGTGTAGATTTGTTTATTTTTCAATAGAATGCATCTTCAATAAAAATAATTGTTTCACTAATTAGAATGTAGAGATGTGACATGAGTTAGATAGTCATCTATCTCAATTAACAGATCAACATTTAAATTTTTGTCAGGTATTAATCTTGATTTATGTGACATGAGCACGAATTGGCACTTGCCTCAATTATCTCCTAGTGATAGATACGTCTAAAATCTAAATCGAAAGTCTAGACCTATTGGTAACACTAACTCAGGAGGATTGATTGCCTGAATTGCAATTTGCAAAGCAACAAAGTATTTGTTAACCACTTTTAGAGAAGAGAATAGTTTTTGCAATCAATAACCCACATAAATGCAAATGTTTTTAAACGCACTAGGGTATCTAGCGGGTTGGCGCTTACGCTTTTTGGACCTTTTCGGCGTTTGAGTCTTTTCGGCCTTTTCGTTTATTCGGCGTACAACGGGCGAATTTGCATTTTGCACGCGTGATAAGTGGGCCGGATTACACGGGATCCTACAACAGGCTCTGTTTGTTCTGAAATAAAGGGCTGTTAAACTTTTTTCATGGTAATTTGGGTCACCTTTGGAGTTACGACCTCTGTAAATTTGTTCAAGTAGGCTTAGTGCTTGTTTAAATTAAAATATTCAAAACATTAAGGTTTCATTATATAATTTATTGCTTTATTAGCAAATGTATTTCATTTGAGAAATAACGATACTATATCAAAGTTTTTGAATATAGTACCTACTACTTACTTCTATAAAAAAACATATTTATTATACAGTTTTAAGGAGCCGTTAAGTTATGGGACAAATAAATTAATTTTTCTATTAATTGCAGCTAGTCATGTTTAACAATGCAGTGATTTCAATGATCGAGAGTTAATAAATCATAAAAATGATGCAATAAATCTTGCAAGTGTTAACTGTTTTACATGTTTCATACATTTAGAACATGCAATAGAGTAATTACATTTACATGCTTATAAACATAGTCAACAAGCATATGACTTATCTACTATAAAATGAAACCAATTCTAGTAAATTAATAAAAGAAATAATAATAATATAAAATTATTATTGTAATTATATTGCTATTAGTTATTTTTATCAATGAAATTTTGTCATAGAAAAAGTAGTCTTTATTATTTCCCATGATCTACTCTAAACTTCGTTAAAATCGGTCCTGTAGTTTTGATTAGAGCCTATCCAATGCAAACAATCAAATTAACCTATCCAAATTTTCATACCTATTATCATAAATTAGGTAGAATAGATATACTTACATGGAAAGTATAGGTATTTAATTAATATAGTTTCCTGCTTTTAACGCCTAACCTTAACCATACCAATTTCATTTAAATAATTTCAGCGGTTTGAGCCTTTTAAGGTTACGGGCAGACAGACACACTTTCACATTCATAAAATTGCTAATTTCATTGTTTATAATACTAAAACAAGCAGAAAAACACTTAACTAGGTAAATCAGAAAATAGAAAATACTAAGGCAATCTATGACAATCATATTAAATACCTACTATTTATACTAAAAATGCTAAATAGACAAAGAAATAAATAAGAATAGAGCCGACTATAAATACACAGGCTATTTTGCATCGCTTGACTAATGTAAGCCACTGCCGGCTAACTTCCAAAATTGCGACACTAAATCTTGGCTTTTTCGCTTCTTTTATCCAAAGAAGATTTGGCAGCGTATTTATCTCGACTGAGTGTGCATTAAAGTGCACAGTTGAATACTCATAAAAGTTTAGGTATGCTACTGTAGTTTATTCTTAAAATGAGTAAACAGTAGCTGTACCTACTACTTAATTTTTTACTGTCAGCAAATTAATTCTACTCATAAACTTATCAATTAACTTTAAAATAATTATTTAACTTTGTAATATTTCGGTTTTCTGGGTACCTAGGTATATTTTCTTAAACAATATTTAATTCTAAATAGGTGATAACTGATAACTGATAACTGTAACAGGTATACTTAGTAGGTAAGCTATTATAATAATTTATTATCTTTACGATTTAAATTTATTAATACCAGAATTTTTATAATCGGTGATTATTCATTTTATTATATCACTTTAAATTTAGTAAAAGAATACCTATTAAGTTGCATTGGTTATGCTCAGAGCGCATGCGCGCGCCGTCGGAGGACGCCGATCCGACGGAAATACCTACAAATTATAGTTTTAAATAGAAAAACAAGGATTTCAAAATTCTTAATTTAAAAATGTTTTTTTATTTCAATATAATCAAAGATTCATAGGGCTTATTAAAGAAAATCTACACAAAAGCCAACTTTTTCTAGCATTTTAAGCGCAGGAAAACCTTCATTGTGGTAACATCCTAAATATATCGAAGTTTTATGTTAAAATTGCTACAATTTACAAACTTACACAGTCATAAAGATATTTATTAATACCTAACATACCTTGTTATGATTTTTGATTCATAAATATCACAATCTCACTTTGTTGAACCTTGACATTATTAAACTTCCAAAAATAACTTTCTGGTAATCTAAAATCCTTTCAAGCAAAGGTAAAACTATAAAAACTTTCAAAAACGTATATTTTCTAGCATATTAATTCAAAATAAATAAAAATTATCTAAAATACCTCTAAAATTTGGTTTGCCCTCATATACCTACTTTGCTATTCACCAAAAGTATAAATGATAAAATCTTTATAAAACAACTGAATATATATATAAAATAATATTTAAAACTCATTTATTAAAACAAAAATAAGCTAAAATAAAATTTTTTTGGTACATTTTGAGGTTAACTATTCTTACTAGAATGAGCTCCCTCTACGAAGCTTCAATCACAAATACTTTTCATTAGCATCTTGTTTACACACCGTTTTGGCTTCTCCAATTCATAACAATCAGTAATTTTGGTAGAATAATACATTAACACCAATTTTTACACCAAATCAACACAAATAAACGCCGAAAAACAAGTAAAATTAATAAAAAGCTCACAAAACAATACGGAAAACGCTTGACGCGTCATTTGCAATAGCACCGACAGAGCGCGCCACCGGCGGCTTGTTTCAATATGGCGATGTATCGCCGGCATATGATTGGTCGAAGCGAGGAGCGACGTGAAGTTAGTTGCGATTGTCGGAGCGAGATAGATTTATGTGATCGTAAATGTATTGGCGGAAGAGGGGAAATGCGTTGGAAGAACACACGCTCGTGTGTGTCCGCGCTCTAAACTGGTTTTGTCAGAGGCGTTTACGTATATGCGTTTATGTGTTGAAGTCAGGTAGATATTTGCTACCTATTTATTATGATGAACTGTAGCGCGCTAAGCAAATTTTGTATGAATTAAAATCTGAATTTTTAATTTTAATTATTCTTTACAGGTAAGGATGGTTTACGAGTAGTGGGCTCTACATAAAATAGATAAGTATGGACATTAGTTTTGTATAAAAATTTTCTGAATTGTAATAAGTACCTACTTAACTGTCTATTAATGTTTTTTACATTAAAAACAAAATCAGGTTTAAATTAATTAGAAGCTATTGATACTTATAAAAATAAATAAGTCATAAAGGAATTGAAAAGTTACAAGTTACAATACAATAAGCAAGCAGGCAGTTGTAGAGAACAAAATTAATGATAAACTTTGCTGTAAGTATATTGTAAGGACCCTGAGCCATGTAAGGCCATGTTCCTTTGAAGGTCAATCAAAAAGTTGCAGTTATCGTCATGAAAAGACATTTTCCTTATACACACTTAGATCCATCAAACTTATGGCCACAAACGCGGCGGCGAGTCGATCGCGCCGCTATTGTGGCAGTGAGATCTCACTGTTTATAGACTTTGGTTGTCGAGGCTACAATTGTAATTTCCGCACCCTGAAAAACTTTAGTTTTTAGTTACATAACCTATATCTATCTCAAATTTTATAGCAGGGCATTATCGTATAGGGATATGTGTATGGTACTAATAAAATAAAATCTACTCATGCCTCGATTAACGTTAAAATATTGGTAATGTTCCTAGGAAGGCCGGTGGTTCCTTATAAGGCCCAACCAAAGATTTGATAGTTTGCCTTGCTAGGGAACATAAACTTTACAAGGAACATCTAAACATCATTAACATATTAACAGTTATTTTTAGTTATAAATGCGTACCGTAACAATTACAATAATATTGTTCTTTAAAATATCTTTACTTATTATGATTATTAAACTTATACACGCATATTGAACATTTTGGCCCCATAAGAAGGCCATTTTTTATAACAAAAATTTTGATTGTATTATAAAACGCATTGGCAATTAGTTATAAGGTGTCAATGTGATACTCATTGCTACTATTTTTAAAGAATTTCCATTTATATATTCTTAGTTATAATATGATGTTCAAGCTATGTTCGTTATAGTTTTTTTAGATGATATAAATATATTGAGCATTTAATGTGTTGCTTAATTGAAAGAAATTATAATGTCGTTTTAGTAAAAGCAAATAAATAAATAATTGTAACTCTATTTTCAAGTTAAACGACTGATGTATAAACATTGGCCTTGTTTGGAGCTGTGTTCCTTGCAAGGCCATTTGGAAGAGCTTAGCAAAACTTAAGTTTATTGAATGGCTATTGAAACTAGGTTAAAAAGAGATTTATAATATGATACCTTGTGAAACAGAGTATTACTTGATAATTTGTTTTCTTAATTTATTTAGTTAATAAACGAATAACAAGCATTTTCCAGTTAGATTGGCCTTACATGGCTCAGGGACCTTATTTATTAGTTAGATAGCAATGAAATTTTAGAAAATGTAAAATAAATAATTTTCGTTTTTTAAACAATGTTCTTACACTTTTGTATAGAATAGAATAGAATTTATTCATTTCCAAGAAATTTGTTACATGGTGGTACAAAATAGTTTATTTGTGGTCAGCCTGGAAATAGTGTCAGTTTTGCAAATTTAAAATCGTAATCATAGATTAATCCAATTATAAAAAAAAATTCAGTGAAAAATATACAAAGTGTTAGTAGTTATTATAATTAATAACTACTAACTAACTTGAATTTAGAATTACATTTCTTTTAATTTGTTCCATAACAAAAAAGTACAGTGAGGAAATTTTGAGACAGATAATAAAACGGGATAAGAAGTAATCTGGAGTCGGAAGGAAACATCTGTCATCGCGCTTAAGCGCCATAATTGTGGGCTCAACGGTCCGAGATAAATTTATATTGTCACGTTACTGCCAATAAATATGCTAAACAGAGTATAACGTCCGTATGTCGCCTCACATCTCTGCGAAAAAGATATCACTGAATTGCACTGCGCATAGCTGAGATACAGCCTTCGGGAGGCACCGCGCGAAACTTCACTCTGTTTCTTTCGGTTTCGGTCGTTTATTTTTCCCGCGGATTTATTGAGTTACGTCGTTCTGGCGTCGTTTAGTAGTTTTATCGACCTACGGGCAACTACTAACCTAATAAATTTCGGTGTTTCGCTCACTGAATCCGCACGTTGAGCGAATGCATCGTCCCAGATACGGGATTTGACCGACCCGATTTATGACGGGATTATGAGATCACTTTTATTTACAATTTGTCTAGCATCTAGATAAATTGTAAATAAAAAAATGTAACGGGTAGGGTCACTGAATGGGTTGAAAAATTTTTAGTTTACTTACTTCTAAACAACATAAATATTTAATTGATTTCATATTTTCACTTAGTTGGCACTTGGCACAGTATAATATTTTTCTTAGGACTACCTGTTCAATTAAATTTACATAATGAAATTACTATTGATAGCTTTATTTTCTAAAAAATACAGACATCTAGGATAGGTACCTATTAAATTTAGAAGAAAAAAGTAAGACTTGTATATTATTTTAAAATATTAGTAACACCTTTGCCAGAAAGTCCAGAAACACAATATTCAGCAGGTGTAGATTACATTAATGTTTATTATTTATTTCAATTTTTGCGAATAAGTAACACTTTCGCTATTAAAATATTGCAAAACTATAGAAAATTATGTGCCAAGTTACAATAAATCTAAAAATACATAGAAGTCATTTAATGACTTATTTATTAGGTATATAAAAAGTGGGCTTATGGAATGTGGAATGGAAAATTATAATGGTTTTAAAGGCACAACGTCCAAATTCGGGTCTTTTCGAATAAATATTGGCGTCACTTTTTTAATCTTTGGCATCTGAAATTCAAAATCTGGCTATAATGAGATCCGCCACTGTTCAGAATTTCTTGCGATCCCTTTGTTTCTTAAGCACTTGTGACACCAAATTGGATATTTAGAGGAAAAAGCCACATGGAATCGCCGCGTTATTTTTTCATCCACTACAAGCCGACAGATTATTCAGGTTCCTTCTAAGAGATTCCTTATGCAAACGATATAAGAATCACTTTAGGTAGAAATTTGAGGCAGAATAATTCTAAACGGATTATATAAAAATCTTTAAATTGCGTTCGGATTGAGATTATATTTTATTTTGACTTTATTTAAAGCGACAATTTAAACAGAAAATATTTACTATTTTATTTTTTGTATTTGGGGATATATATTCTTTATTTAACGTACGAAGAAAATACATATGAAATATACTCTACATTACTTCAATTTTATAATTTTTGAGAGTCTCATAATTTCAACTATAGCTAGATAGTAGCAACTATCAACTCTTAATTTTACCTTAATTTTGTATATTACTAAGCACTGTGTTATAAATACGAGTATTATGTAGGTAATTGTAATATTCATTTCAAAACGTGAAATCATTGTGATTTGAGTAAATGTAGAGTCGTGATTCGAGACTCGCGCATTGCTTTAGAGAACTAACTAATCTAACAAGGAACCCGCTGCTATTAGTTCTTAGTTCAACTAAAATATATTTTTTACTGAAACATGTAATTGAGTTACTAAAATAAGCATCTTTTATTAATACATTAGATGTAATATTAATGGATATTTCAAATTTATTATCGCTCGAAATACACTCTTAAGACTTAATTAAGGATATTCATTCGCGCATAAATCAAATGCAAATTCAGCGGCAAAATTAAAACCAATATTTAATTGATGGACAAACCTTAATTAACTTGTAGTTTGCCGGCGGACCGAAGCCTCAGATAAGAGAAGCCATCTGCATTTCGGCATTCAAATTATTTTCCAAACGTGTTCTTCCTTCTAACCGGGGAACGGGTAAAATCTTCTATCACATTCACTCCTGCGCAAGCCACGTATGCGAGAACATCACGACGCTCAGGCAAAGGGGAATATAATATACGAAGTCATATGGACCGAAATAAAACGTAACAAAAAGATCAACATGACAAAAGTTTTGCCTAAACTAACCTCGTTAAAAGATTTCTGGATAAAAGAATAACGTTTTTCAGTAGAGTCACGATTGTCCGGCCGATCGGATAGCTCGATCGTCAGCTTCATGACTGATACTGAATTGGAAATTTTTGACACAAAATACAGTTCTTTGCGAGTGCTGTTGTAAAGTTAAAAAAGTCTTTTGTTGCGTAAAGTCTTTTATGCCGTTGCGCAAGAGAAAGTCACGTAGACAAAAAACGTCCCCGTATTGTGAACCGGCCGGCGAACGGCTTAACATTTTTTAGTTTCAAAATATCCAGTCCGTAGAAAGCTTGTGTATGTGCAAAAATGTGACTCATTGTAGTACCGTCGACGTCGCAGCTCAGGTATTTTTTTATTATATTAAATTTTATATCTTAATATTTATTGATATATTGCGTCCCGGCAAAAACTCGGTAGGCCGATAATTTACGAGTCTTATTTGCTGACGAAAAATTCATGGTAATTTTCGCCAACTTCGGCGAACCCTTTTCCGTATGCGGCCGTACATTTTGCGTGATTTACATGTATGGTTTGATCTGTGGGCACTTTTGGGGCTACTTAGGTATGCGGCCGTTTTGTTGTTCGCCATATCTCGTGATAAGTTGAACGTATTACGCGTGTAGACAAAGAAGATACTTAATTAAAGCGGAGTGAGGCAAACGTAAGCATTTAATTTATATCCCTGCAGTAACTTCGCGAGAGTATGGTTTAAGACTATAAGCGCTGCGGAGTATTTGTATAAGATACACGCTGCCTTTATTGAAATCTTGAAACTGAATTTACAGAGCAAACTATATAAGGAATTATTTCTACTATACGTAGAAATAATTCTGGATGTACATACAATTTACATATTATCATGACTTCATGTCTTATAATATAATCAACCAAATACTCATTACTATAATAGGCAAACGTGTTTTAACACTTTATTGTAGAGTTTATAGATAAGAGCTAGTGAGTTGTGTGTGATATTTGATATTATTGAGATTTAACGTAAATCGTAAAGTTTTTGTAGCAAATGCTTACTATGATGCATATATGTAATATAAAATACAGCCATTATAATAATAATACAATACCAATATATTATTATTAGCTGCCAACGCACAACTACTAAACATTTTCTTACTAAAATATTATGAGAGTTCCATAACAGTTTACATATATGATTTGTAATCTAAGATACAACGATTGGGGTTTAGTTTGAGATAGTAATATTATTAACAGACCTTATTGTTCCCTAAAGTCCTATACATCTAACAAGACCGCGTTTGAACAAGTTTAAATATCTTGATTTCCCAACAGCCAAACTAAAGATAACCCAGTGACCCCCTTCTATTTATATCTTTGTGGAGGATAACATATTTTAATTAATGAGATTATGTTTTATCAAAATATGTTTTCCTTTCTAGATTTAATTAATA
Source organism: Polyommatus iphigenia (assembly GCA_963422495.1). NCBI lineage: Eukaryota > Metazoa > Arthropoda > Insecta > Lepidoptera > Lycaenidae > Polyommatus > Polyommatus iphigenia. The sequence continues at coordinate 11,625,774 of OY730179.1, forward strand.
ATTATAAAAATCGCTGCTATAAATTTAAAGAAAAACATAACGTCCTTATCATGCTTACGGTTTGCAATGCTGTTTAGATTTTTTGTATCTATTATGTATGCTATCACATTTTAGCATATACTAGCTGTCCCGGCAAACGTTGTTTTGCCATTTAAAGTAATTCTACTTCATCAGTTGATACAAAATCTTACCCCCTCTTTTGTCCCCTAAGAGGGGTGGGGGGATAATTTTTATACACCAGATGTTAAGTTGGAAAAACAGTTAATAATATGAAGTAAGTCCATTAAAGAAAAAAGTTTGATACAAAATCTGACCCCCTCTTTGGTCCCCTAGAGCCCCTACACCAGATGTTGAGTTGGAAGAAGACAAATATATCTGCGAAAACCGTATGCAAATCGGATCAGTAGTTTTCGTGTTAAAGCAAAAGTCTTATACAAAATCTGACCCTCTCTTTCGTCCCTTTAGAGGGGTGCGGGGAATTTTTTTATACGCCAAATGTTAAGTTGGAAGAAGACAAATTTATCGGCGAAAACGTCATTTAAATCTGATCAGTAGTTTTCGTGTTAAAGCAAAAGTCTTATACAAAATCTGACCTCCACTTTCGTCCCTTTAGAGGGGTGGGGGAAAAAAATTTTATACACCAGATGTTAAGTTGGAGGAAGACAAAGATATCTGCGAAAACCGCATTCAAATCGGATCAGTAGTTTTCGTGTGATAGTGGAACAAACATACAGACAGACAGACAGACAGACAGACAGACAGACAGACAGACAGACAGACAGACAGACAGACAGACAAAAAAACTGACCACATTTTTGGTTTCTATAGCGATGTAGTGACACCCTCCGCTTATTATTTTTTGAATATCTTTAATGTACAGAATCTTCATTTCTACAGTTTTATTATATGTATATAGACCTGTGTATAGATATAATATTTTATAGAGGTAATTTCATATTATGTCATAGATCTATATTAATCAAAATTTCATAGAGGTAATAATTAATGTTCAATATTTTCGTAGCTGCGTTTAATATCGAATTATAATAATTTAAATTAATGTATCATTTTATAAAATATTAAACAATGTTTACCGTATACTATAAAAATGTGTACAAAAACCTGTAAAAAAATGTAACCAAAATACAAATACACAGAGTGCCTAACACACAGAGCAATCAACATAAATGTAGAGTAGCATCGCCATTCACGAGGACCGAGGTAGAGAATTAAAAACACATGGGAATATTGAAACTCCTGACTCGCCCGGCCCTACATCTTCCCACCTATTCCCTTCTTAATTAAGTCCATACCGGGCGAGGGCAACAATGGACCTCCGATGTACACTAAGATATTCAAATACGTCTAAGGCCGCTATTATATCGCCGCCATTTATAGAGACGACTTCTGAATTGAATTTCGCTACACAGTTTTGAGGTAATTGGAAGACTGTATGTGTATTGCCCAAAGGAGTTGCGTATTTTATTAATACAATATACATGTATCGTATAAAATAATATTTGATAAAATTATTATTTTTTAACAAAAAATTGAACCCAACTTCCAAGGTATAAACAATATTCTTAAAATTACCTAAAAATTATGAAATAATGAAAATTATGAAATATGAAATGAATTATGAAATGAAAATTATAAAATTATGAAATAAAATTCGACTAAATCTCAACGAATACTGTACTCAATTTTCATTCGTTTGAAGTCGGTACCAGCCCAGAACTGAGATACTTGACATAGAACTTAGCCAGTACCGACTTCGAAAGAATAAAAATTGAGTACAGAATTCGTTGAGATTTAGTCGAATTTTGAAAAAGGCACTAATGAATAATAAGAATTATTTCATAATTTTAGCTCATTTTAAGAATATTGTTTTTTCCTTGGAAGTCGGGTTATATTTTTTGTTAAAAAATAATAATTTTACTCTTTTTAGTTATCTACAAGACAAGGCTTTATGCGTAGATAACCACTACGAATATTAACTATCCATAATATTATATTACTGTGAGCGAAATTGTGGTATATTATGCTTGCAGTTATCTAAGCGATGCTGCAATTTCCAAACTTTTTTTTAAAGGTTTAGGAGTTCTGTTCAGTGCCTTTGCACCAAGAGACACCTTCGTATGAAATTTCTCTTATTCGTAAAATATGTTTAAGTTAAGTTACTAGAAACAACATTTTAACCACTTTGAGTGTTTTGATAAATTTCAAGGATTTCCCTCGATTGCTCATAGATCCCATTATAGATGCTTATCACTTTCGTAATCGTTATACAAAATAAATATCATGATTATCCTATACAACAACACAAGAATTTTGAAAATCGGTTCACAAAAAGCGAAATATTCATCATAAACATCTGCTTCGATGCAAAATATCACGAAAAGTACCAATAATCGGGTTATTTTTTTTTAATGGCCCCTATCTGGGACCTCTTGTTCCCCCTTCAAAGAGAAGGGACAATTAGTTAAATACATTATATTTTTACATTTTACATTGTTTTTAATTTTATTTGCTGACAATTTTTTACTTACATTTAATTCAGTCTATTCTATTATAATTTATAAGCATTTGTTAAAATAATTAATCTGTATTATACATAATATTACGTATAGTATAGTCCATAAATTAACATGTTAATACACTAACATTTATACATTCATGTAAGTAGGTACCTTTTCCAAATTTACTATGGTATAAATACTACAATTAATTAAATTAGGTACATAATTTAAAATACAAAATTAACAAAAACAATATATATACAGGTAAATAATCATGTAATAATAATTAAAAAAAAAACTCAATCAAAAAGACCACCCCGCAGCGTACCGTGCTCAAATGTCCCCATCACGCTGGCCGCATTGCCGTGTTGAATGGCCAGGGAGACATGTTGGGCTAGGTACGCCCCGGAGCGTGGATCGTTGCCTGATTCCCGCAACCGTCGTCCGAGCTGGCGAACAAAAGCTTTTGCTTCGTTGCACCACGGAACTCCCGTTTCGACGGCAAAAGACACAAACAGGTATTGTCTTTCCAAATCTGCGTACTTGTTGTGCTTTTGCCGAGCAGCGTACTCGGCGGCAGATCCCGCATCTCGGGCAGTGCCAGAAATGTGCGAAGTTGCGTACGTACTAACGCACGTGGCATCCCATAGGCGGCACCGACCCTTCTCCCAAGGGATCAGGGAAAGGCCGTCCGGGCGTTTGCCGTCGCTTCGGCTCAAGCCAGGGGGCTCAAGCACGCACGGTACGTTTGCCGACACCAAGGCTCGACGGAGAATGTCGTTGAGGGCGTGGTGTCTAGCAAAACGACCGGCAGCTTTAATGCAGCTGAGCCCGTGGTGGCCGTACGCGTCAACCTCAGTACCGCAGGGGCAGCGATGAGGCTCGCACACTTCGCAGCCTAGTCTCAGGGCTGCTGCTGCACTGCTATTCTTAGGGTGTTGTCGTCAAGAAGGGTGCCGAGCTGCGGTGACGGCAACGCTTGGAGCCAGGCACTAGATTCCACGCAGGAGACTGCCTTAATACGAGCCAGTGCTGATTCCGACCGAGAGTTCAACATAAGCGTTAAGGTATATCTGGAGCTGAGGTCATCCCATGCACGCTGGGAGGTGACATCCTCGGGGGGGTTGATGCCAGGATATAATTCTTGCCAGGCAGTTTCTGCGTCGGCCATAAAGGGGATGCTGCATCTTGCACCTTGGATTTTTAAAATGTTAGTGACAAGATCAGCAACCCCATTCGACGACGCAAGAAAGGCCGGCAAACCGACAGACTCTATGCTCCTGATGCCCAAACCACCGTGTTTTACTGGTAGCGCAGCCTGTTCCCATTGCTGATCATCTAGAGAAATATTGAGTATTTCCTCTAGCGTGGATCGGATAATACTGTCTATTCTATTACATTTTTGTTTCTATTTCATGTACAAATATCTTTCCCATTTACATTCTGTTCATTTCCACGTTATTATTAGATTATCTTTTTACATTATTTATTAATTCTGCTTACATTATGTTATCTTATTCCTCTTTTAATTATTTTCTATTGCATATTTTATCCTAATTTTTAAAATTCCTTTTTTTGGCATTTATAATTTAAATTACTAATTTACATTTATTTTTATATTAATTAAGGGAAAAAACCTAATGGCAGACACTTTAAGGAAACATGAAACATTTGAATGTTATAAAATATATATTTATGAAAATAAAGGATTGATAACTTCTTCAATGTGTTCAGTAACTCTTACAAAATAAAACTATTATAATTATTCTCTGATAAATCAATTAAAAAATATATTATTGGTCTTTTTTTAAACTTAGTCATAAGTACTAATAGATGACATCACAAAAAACGAACATCACTAATAGTAGACACCAATATGAACTAATAGTTGACATAGAACATTACATTACATTTTACATTTTTCCTATTATTAGGTCTTTATTTGCCATTTTTCAAAAGATTTCATTTACTTCATCATAGTAACTACATGCATCAGAAATATTATCTACGTTGTCTCCAGATTCTATTCATTCTTCTTCCATGCTGAAACTATCTTTCCTTTTATTTTTATTTTTCATATTTTTTTCCTAGCAAATTTATTTTCAGTCTTTAGTTTCCATGCTTCTTTTGCCTCTTCTTTTTTCTTCTTTCTTTTCTCAGCTCTCCTTTTTCTTCTTTTTACTGCTAAAAAACTAAAGTAATCGATTTTTAGATCAGTACAAGGTCTAATATTAGACATCACGTTCATTTTTAGGTGCAGTAGTTCTAAGTTCTTAGATTGTTAATAGAATTATATTTTCAGAGAATAGTGATGATTTTTGCAGTAGAATAAAGTACAAAATACAGTAGAATAAATTGCAAAACTCAAAGATGAGATCCATGTCATCTATTAGGTTTCTTACATTTTCAAGAACTAATAGTAGTCACCCTTTATATTGTTAGGAAAAATGGATAAAAAATCTTAAATAAACATTAATTAGTGTAAACAACATGACCATTAATCCAATGAAATCAATAGAAATTACAAAAAATCAAATAAATGTATTCAAAACTTACGTGCAAAATTTCGCCTTCCTTAACCTATTTGCTAAGAAATTGCCGAGCGCGTGTTGACGCGGTCATATTATTTACGAAAACTGATCCCATTTTAAAATTTTGTTCCCGAAGGCGTCTCTAATATATTTTTTCAATTCAACAGATAGCTTGAGAAGCTTATAAAATTTACAGTGGTGAAAAATAATTAGAGTAATTTTTATTTTTATGGTATTTTTGTCATAAGTATCATCTATTAGTTCAGTGTCTAGCATTAGGTCTTTTCCCTTACATAGATTTTACATTTTTAGTACATACAATTTCTTTATAACATATTTGGTCCATATTTTGAATTTTTCTTTTATTTAATTAGTTAATTTACATTAATGTTTATATGTACAATACATTGATTTCCTAGAATTTTGCAGAATATTCTACATTGTTACTCTTACAAAATCTTTCTTATATAAAATTTGAATTTGTTTCAGGTACAGGTATAATATTTGCATCATCTAGACTGGAATGTCCGGCCGATCTGAATTATTACCATTGTGTTATAACTTATAATATATCATAACCCAAATGCAATTTTGTGGCGAGTTCATAGCGCGTGCGTTCATCGGGTTATAGTGTGATGGTATAATTATGGTATAATTATGGTTGTGATGATGATGATCAATTAAATTGATGTGTTGGCTTATGCTTTCAGTTGTTTAAATAATGCCGAAATCCCCGAACCTGTACCTATAAGGATTCAAAAGTTCTGTTCGGTACCTTCGGATCCAGGGTATCACCTGGTGCAAGATATCACTTTTTGGTAGCATTTACCACGAGTGCTTAAAAAAATCGAAATCACTATATGTTTTCATACAAATTTCAATGAGTCCCCTCGATTCCTTATGGATCCCATCATCAGATCACCACCTTTGCGAACACGGTACCAACCTCGGATTCAACCCTGTACAACAACAAAAGAATCATGAAAATCGGTTCATAAACAGCGAAGTTATGGTTGAACATACAATAAAAAACAGCCTAACATATTATAACATCTTCCTTTTTGGAAGTCGGTTAAAAATAAATTTCAAAATTTAAAGAAAACTGCAGAAAGGTTTGATTTAGTTCGACCTAAATTAAATAAAGGATTTAAATAATATTTTTTTGTATTTAAGCTATTCTAGCAACGATTTTCGCAGCTTCGTGTAACTGTTAATGAAAAAATTATGATCAACCATACGGTTCACGCAGTAAATAATAAGTATGAATATTTTATCATATCCTTAAGGCTTTATACATAAATACAGTAACTTAAATATAAATGTAAATAAAATTCGTTTTAAAACTGTCTCAACAAAGTTTTAAGATGGCAGTTTTTTATTCCGCAGCCATCCAAGTCAGTTCCCAATTGGGACATTGATCTCCGCGAGCGTCTGTCTGGCGCTTACTCTGTGCTTCATAAAAGACGCTGCTACATTTGCCAGCTATTAAAATTCGTATTTTTTTCTTCATTTTAATCGCTTTTAATTCGAGTTCTTACTAATGTAAAGTTAATGCAAAAGTGTGTGTCTGACTTGTTGCCTATCTTTTTAATAGTCTACTTTAATATAGGTATATAGGTAGGTACGCTTAAACTGCTGTACAATTTTTTATAAAATTTCGTACGCATGACATTTTAGGAGTTTCGGGAAAGGACATAGGACAGTTTTATGAAGAAAAGATGCATGATTTCCACTCGAACTTCGGCGCAACGTATAATAAATTTTCCGTAGTCCATTCTTCCATATAGTTCATATACATTATATCTCAATGTTCATATACTTAATATCTTTAATAGGCATCAAAAAGCAGCCATTGCCTCCCTCTACTTCCCTTTAGGCTCTATATTTAGGAAAAAAGGGGTAAGGAAGGACTCTACATTTAGGAAAAAATATCATGACAGGTGTTCTGAAGCATGTTTACCACTTTTTACCCAAAAAGTTCAAAACGTTAAACCACTTCAAAATGTTCCATTTGAACGTCAGTAAATAGCGAGTGAACCAGGTGACAATCTGATCGGCAAAGAAATAGTCCAGTTTTACATACGGCGCGGCGGGCACCAAACATGGCGCATAAATCGCCGCTTCGTGATGCAGTGCCTCGTTGAATATGTATAGATGCTCCCTTCCGTGGTCCTCATTTTACTAATAGATTTCTCTTTGATTAAATTTGTATACGTTTTCAGTATGGCCACTCTAATCTTCAAGTTACTTTTGTATATTCCCGTTTTCATTTGTTTTAAATTGAAAAAAAGGGGACTTATTCATTTCTTGATTCGTGCGCGGTTAGTTCATGGCATAATAGACCATTCTGCGCTTTTAAATTTTGAGCAAAATTACACAATACAGAAAGAGCAATACAGTACAAAATTTGTTACAAGCTACACATAATTATTTATTTAAATAAAACAGTATTCGGGTGTTTATTGCGTGTTAATTATGTATTAAATTAAAATAAATGCTTATTCATTTATTTTTAAGTTTTTTTTTAACATACACACGTCTTACTTTATGCCCAATAAAATACAAAAAATAAGGTAGGTATAGTTACTGTTTTTATAAATTTACACATTATTACCAATTTACCTCAACAAAATATATCGAAATTTAATTAATATTTATACATCATTAGGATGCCGAGAACGATTTTCCTTATAAGATTTATTAATTTTTGTACAAAAGTTACTTAAGATTTCATTAATCTTTTATTTTTCGGTCGCTAAGTCCATTTCTAGACTTTTTTTTACAAAAAACTCGTCCTCGAACATTGCTTTTAGTAACATATTCGTTTTTCATCGATAAAGACGTTATAATGTCTTTATTAAGATTGGCTATCGAGTGAGCTCACGCCCGCTTATTAATATAATTTAGATGTGCCTAAGGTCTTCTACTAAAAGGATGAAGTCATCAGAATTCCCAATTCTTTATAAAAAAATATACACTTTTATTAAGATCGCCTTACGCATTGGAAGCTCAAATATTTTTATCAATTCGTTACTCGAGTTATTCAGGAGTTGGGACAACAAATCATGGTGGTATTATGCAAGAATGCTATTCGTGACGCCAACTCATGGCAAGCGTTCATTTACGTGCTTCTATTTTTTGTTTGTTTTACTCCAGGCTTTCCATATTACGCCTCTGGAAAAATATTTTGTTATAGAGGAAATCATTATACCTACATATTGTACTGAAATAGGTATTTAATCCTTCAAGCCCCATAAGAGCACCGGTGATCGCGACAACAATAGAATACAATAGCATTTCCAAGAATCCGCGATCGAAGGATTAAATATAATAAATTAAGAAATTTAAAAAACCCCCGCCAAAAATCTTTTAAAAGTAATGAAATAATATTTACTGACTTTAAGTTTAAATAATTCCTAAGAGTAAAGTATTATTTTAGTCCATAAATGTTGTCACGGTGTGTCGGGGGACCGCCAAGTAAACTACCACAACAGCGACTTTTGCATTTTGTATCGCCATAATAGTCGCTGATTCTCTCGATTCGGGTCGTTGTGAACTGACCTTTGAACTATAATGTTATGTGAAATCAAACATCTACATAAGCGGTCCCCCGACACACCTTGACAACATTTATGGACTAAAATAATACTTTACTCTTAGGAATTATTTAAACTTAAAGTCAGTAAATATTATTTTATTACTTTTTAAAGATTTTTGGCGGGGGTTTTTTTAAATTTCTTAATTTAATTTTATTTTATGCTTTTTAAACTTTTGCAGAATATTCCTATCAACTGGATCATATCCCAGTGAATACCATCTATAAAATATTATGTCCTCTTCGATGAGGCCGTCAATATGAGCCCAAACATGAAACCTCCACTTTGAGTTCACACGGAGCTCGGCTCCTATAGAATCCAGGTGATGCTGCAGCAGCAGCAGCATGCAAATATTTACTGTTTATCTTCGTCTTACTGGTTGTCGCAATTAAAATGAGCCCAAACACGAAACCTCTGCTCTAAGTTGGTGAGGAGTTGGGTATAATATTGATTACCAGGTGATGCTGCAGCACCAGGTCAACTTTCCAATAATGGTATATACCTATTCATAAGTGTCACGAACCAGAATACAAAATATAAAACCCATCAAACGACTGCAAGTTGCTAATCGTCCTATCACGAACCAGATAAACCGTGATATTTCAGCATTGAGCAGGCTGATGATGATGAACTATAGCTAAGAACACTGTCGGTCATGTCAGCTTTCAAACAAAAAAACTAGATCAAAATTGGTCCAGCCATTTGGACGCTACGATGCCACAGACAGACACACAGACAGACACACAGACAGACACACAGACAGACAGACAGACACGTCAAACTTATAATACACCTCTTTTTGGTCGGGGGTTAACAACTCACTTAATCTATCAATCCCCAAGCGACAAGCCGGCTGTCGCATAGCAATTGAAAATCGATTGTGTCTGCGATACCTACGATGGAGGTGCTACTATTATGAAGATCTACTTCGTCAAGGTTTTTGTATGTTACTATAAACTGCTAAACAGATAAAAGTTTGTGGGGTCTCGGGAAAGGACATAGGATGGTTATTGTAAATAAATAATGTTCGGTTCCCACGAGACACACAAATTTTTGCAAGCTGAAGTTGCGGGCAACATCTTGTAAGTTGTACCCATCTCGACTGAGTAAATACCTAAATGTGTTTATGAATTAACATGAAATATGAGCTAACATTATGAAGGTAGGCACCAGTTCTAGATACTAATTTAAGAAACGATATTAATTCTAAATTAAATGTCTCCATTTCAACCGCCACTGATAAATCTACGTTGATAACTGATAAAGCTGTTATTTACTATTTATTTAAATTCCCAGATACAAATTAAATCCATTAATTAAGCAACAGGAAGTATAACGATATAAGCCAGTCACGAAAGTTTATGAATAAAAATTTGTATAACAGTATCAACTTAATTAGGAGTCATTAAAAGTTTGGAAGTTAAGCGGATGCGAGTCTTACGCCTCATTGTAATTCCGGGTCCATATATTTGTAAAGTTGGGCTAAAGCCCCCAAAAAGTGCCGATTCATCATCGCAAAGCCCCGAGCTCAAAACCGGAGTCCCTTATAAATCTCACTTCCATACTTTCGCGGGAGAGAGTGGTTTATGGGATCCTTGAGGCTATGGATTCGGGAAAATATTTCCTCTCCGTGCTCCGACAAATGAAGGAGCATTGAGCACATTAGAATGTGTGAAAAGGGCCATAGGCGGTTTTATTGTTATGCGCGGCAATTCGTTTAAAAGCGAGCGTCGGTACTTTCATACCGAGCACCTATTTACTAATATTTATTGCGCCTCTTTGGTTTTTCGGTCGGAGAAAATTTAAGTGCTTTCTTACATAATGCCTCTGAATTTCGTTACTCGGGTGAGTAGCGCTAGTGAAGTATTATTTAGCGTGCACGGTACACTTTAACGGGGTTGGTTGAGCTGAAGAGAACCCATTTTCAGTGCTTCGATGAAATTACTTACGGTCGGACCAAATTATGAGTAGAGTCGTCCAAAATGTTTTCGCCGCGGTAGGACGAATTTTCAGATGTTACTTTTTTAGTTATTCATCCGGTAACTCTGATTTATTTTATGGACACAAACATAATTTACAAAGTTAGATATTAATTTATGTTGTTTATGTTTAAGAGTCATAATCTTTACATTAATTTTACTTAACCATTTCGTCACCAAACTCATCCACAACCGAAAAAATATTTACGAGATCCTATTACATAAAAATAAATCGTATTAGTAGATTTATTGCCTATATGTCTACTAATCTTGATATATTAAGTACCTATAGGAGACATCCACATCCTCATCTGATAGCCTTAATTATTTGAATACAATCCCTTTACAGTTGCATAATCGTAATTGAAATGGGCGTATGTATTTAAATTTATACGGTACGAGGCGTGCGTGAGGCGGTGCGCTCATTAGGCGGCGCATGCGCAGGTTATCTCGGAATATGCGTCTTAGGATATAGAAGTGGTAGTTCATTAAATATATAAAGTAGTTTAGTGTTTATGTATCAGAGAAATTGAATTAGGTATAGACAAATGACGGCGTCATTTGGCCGGGTTATATTATCAAGTCAATGTTTATAAAGCTGTCGGCTGAACCCGACCAAATTAGGTACATATTCCATCCGCCTATGAACCAATTCTAATTCTAATTCTATTAAAGTACCCTACCATTAAAATATTTGATGGTAGGGTACTTTAATATAAAATCTTGTGCGTAGGCTTGTATACCTATTAGAACGCAATATGATCAGTAGGTACTCTACATTGCTTACAGAAGAGTGATGTATTAGAGAAATTACTATTTTGGGTACTTCCAGAATCAAGACCATTTCTGCTCCCTTATATATCTAATTTAATATGCTTTGATAAGGCTGTTTATTATAGCTATTTAATCGAATGCACCTTTTAAAAACGTTTATCAAATCTCTACGTCTTGAAGTTTTTACATAAAATCTAAATAAATAGATATTTCTACCTACATAATTTTATTTATTGGTATGATAGAGATAAGTGGTAATAAGCATTTGAATAAAATTGATAAAAAGTTACACGGGCCAGCCTACGAGAACATGGATACACGAACTATACAATACACTTGTTTCCCATATAAGGCGTTGTACCAGTTTGGGATAAATTGGTACAACGGTAGGTAGGCGATGTGATTTGAATTGAATTAATTAATGTATATCCGCATTGAAATCTGTAGAAATCTGTAGAAATGTTGTTTGGTACGCAACTCTTGATTAGTTGTGTTTGTACCGATTTCGATATGTTTTCATCGAAAAGCGATAAGGATAAAATGCCATTTCATGACGATACGCCAAATTTTTGTTACATCATAAGTAAGGTAAACAGTATAAAATGTACTACATGAGTAGTACATTGTAATACTGTTTACCTTTGTAACAGAATACGTCTTAATGTGATAAAAATAAAAGTTTATAAGTCTGCGAATCTTATTAAAAACTTTCTCAAATACTTTCGGTCGAAGGCTCGAAGCTGCAGTCGTAAGGGCCATTTTAAAGGAATATGCGCTTTATCTCCATATAGAGTTCAATAAACCAAGGGATACGGCTTGGCGGGAGTGAATCGCGCGCTGAGAATTTATGCGACACAATAACGCATACAGGTGTCGCCAAGCCCGGCACCCCTTCAATAAGCCGCCGATGGGAACTAAATAGACGAGGGACTTGTTTTACTACTAACTACATTGTTCGACCATGCCAATTTAAAATGTTGGATATCCCTGTCGCTTGTGACTGCAAATGAGCTAGTGGAATTTCGTTTTACACCCCTAGAAATATTGTCGCATCTGTAAAAATACTGTATCCAGCTGACGGTCAAATAGTCGTATCTGAAACTTCAGAAGAATCTAGCAGTTGGTAAAATAATCGTAACTGAAACTACACAAGAATCTAGGATTTAAATCGTACAGGCTCGTATCGGCTTTTGATACGATACGTCATCTAACATCTGGAACTATAGTCGCATCAGTAAAGGAGCCGGTAGCTTTCTATGCAAGTTCATTCTGATCCAATCAGTTATCAGTCCGTTGTCGTCGAGACACGATCGGTGGACAAAAGGTTACCTGACATAAATCAGAACTGGATATTTGCAGCGCGTTCAGTTCAGAATATGAATTATTCTCGATTGTTCTTGCGGCCGAACCATGGTTCATACATGAACTGGAAACTAGTTTTTCCGCAGCCTCCTTCGAATCCATAACTCTGCGGTCGATAAAATGTCGAATACCGAGCTTTGATTTAAATTTCATATTCGGGTTCGTTATTTAAAATAAATTGACGGCGTAATTGTGTCCGAAAAAACGAAACGTAGCGCACACGCAACGCCCGCGGATATTCGGAGGACCAGAATCTGTTTGGGCGAAATTTCGGGCGACTTTTTATCAATCTGGGCTTGCTTGTAATTGGCTGCGGGGGTAATTGACGGTGCTATCATTCTCAACTACTCCGCCGGTTCGAGAAAACTCTTAATTGGTCCACCTTTGTGCGTCCTATATCGCCGCTTAATAATATCACAATTACTAGCAGATCGTTCGTTTTAATTGGCCCCGGTCTCGCTACTGTCGAATTTTGATCGAGTCGTTGATCTGGATCTCGAAGGCTGACGACCCTAAAGCTTCCGTAAGCTCGTATTTAACTCACGCACCGCTCCGCCCGTATATTTCAGGGCGTTTCGTGGATTGCGATATAAGCTTTTTATGATAGATGGCCTCTTGTCACGGAGACGTTTTTTATTGCCACAAATAATTCCTCGGTTACTTATATTTTTAAAATACAGTTTCGCTCGCATTATTTACGACTCGAAAGACTCATTATCGAAATAGAATTATATATAAGTAATTTGACGAAAGGAATCCATTATAAGGACGGGGTTACGGTCGACCCGCCGACCGCATAGAGGAGCTGTTCTTATCGTTACACAATTAAAGAATCCTGAAGGTGACCGTCTACGTTAAAGACGAACAAAAAGTGCGCATTCGTTGAATACTAACGAAAGGGGCTTCAGTGAATTTCTTCACCGAAAAAGTTCCCGAGCGATACTTATCAAGTGTTTGAAATGACACAACCGGATTCCATCCCTTTCGAAGTGCGCTTTTTTCGATGGGGGATATAAAACTGACGAATTTCTCAATAAGAGGGAGATGACCGGCGCGTCGTCACGTACCGGGGCAGAGTATTTGGAGCGCTGCAGCAAAAACTATTCGGGGGCCATTATTATGGCATTTTTGTCGTCTGACGGGGCTGCGTGTCGCGGCCATCGCTGCGGCGGCGGGGAGAGGGGTCGACCCCTCCCGCCGTCCGCCGCTCCCGCTCCCGCACACCCGCCGCTCCCGCTCCCCGCTCCCGCTCGCCGCTCGCGCCATCCATCTTCGATATGCACATAAAGCGAACCGGACCCGTAACGGCGGACCCACATTCTCGCTGCTCTTAAATTTATTTATCTCTTTATTAATTCTCAACTTGAATTTTAATGTACGTAAACTTCTTCGCAACGATCGATTGGGTTTAGGCATTTTTATGCGATTTTTATTAATTTTGTGCCCATAATGTAATGGTAAGTTGGGACTTGATTGCAGGATTTTATACTTATGTGACTTCTTTGCTATGGAGATTTTGTGCAGTTAGTAGAATATAATAACATGTAAAAAGTAGGTTGACATGAAAAATAAAGCCGGTGGTTTGGACCACAGTATATTTAAAAAAATATATAATTAAATAACACAGCTTGTTCAATGCAGTGCGTTACAATAAACATTAAAGATTGAAAGGTCAACAATTTAACGCAAACATAACATTTACAAAAAATTAATTAAATGCTTCCAAGTATCCCTGTGTACACCCTATTTAATTAATTGTAAGTGTTAATTTTGTTACTTGTAGAGTAACATTACAGAATACTTGAGCTTTATGAGGGGAACGCTAGTTTAAAATTACACGATTTTTCCTAGAGACGCACCGTTGAACAATTTTGTAGAAAACTGACAAACTTATTTATTCTATAAATAAATAAACGATGATAATTATAATAATATCAAGCATGGCTCTTTTAAATCAGACTCACGAAGAAAAAGTTTAATTTATGTAGTTATTCACACATCCAAATGAAATCCTAAAATAGAATTTCATTAAGCCTTGAATTATTCCTTAATTGAATTCGAACAATTAAAGTTGCACAATAGCAGATAGGCTCTAGCTCATAAAGAAATGTCTGAGGGCTTGCGTGGAATGATCCCTTTAACGAAGCATTCAGATATCGAAGTGGACATGTTGCCTAGGAGCGCTTTAATTAGCATAGGGCTGTCTATCTTCTCTAACATTTTATTTAATCTTTACTTCTTTTATTTTGCGCACTATTTTTACAAGTTATTTTGTTGATTGCTTAAAGTTAGGTTAGGTTAGGTTTGCATTCTATACATAACACTAGGTATGTATTTTATTTTGTGAATCTGCTCTCTAAAAAAGGATTAGGTATTTGTACAACTTATTTTATTTATTGCTTAAAGTAGATAATGTTAGGCTACGTTTTATTTGGATTCTGAAAAAAATTTAAAGCTGATACAGCTCTATCTCTTAGAGCTTTAGGTGCAGGAAATTATTTAAATTTTTGCCGATGATTAATTTGTTGGTATTTGGCGGTGGGATCAAGCTAGTAGCTTAAATTATTAAGCCATTAATTAAGAACAGATTTATACAGTCTGTTCTTAATTATTGGCTAATAATTCTACTTAGCCAAGGTCAGGCCGTCATCAAAAAATGTAATTAATTATTATATTGTGAAACTTTTATCAATTGTAATTTTGCTTTTACAGAAGTGAAAACGGTTGCTTTTGCATATTGTGATCCCAATTTAATTTATTTGTAAAATTTTGTAAGTAACGTTGGTACTAATTTGTTGGTACTAAGTTGGTAATACAGGGTGCAAGGTTTAATTATTGCGCGTATTACGTTTCAAACTCTACGAGTAGGTATGGTTTATTGGCCAATGGCAAATCACAAATGATGAACCAATGTAAGCAATTATGAATATGTTTCTATTCGTAACCGTTCGCGATGTCTGTAATTATTGTACACGCTGAAAACAGCTTGGCAATCATGGTGGCATTCATGGTTATTTATCATAATCCAATTCCACCTCTACACTTACATGCTATCAAAATTGAATAACAATTAAAGGCTAATATCGATATCGCTATCGATAAATGCAATGCCACACCACATAAATGTAATGCCACAGTAGATAAATGTAATGCCACACTAGAGTCCAATAACGTCGGTGCCCCCGGGCCGGACGGGATATACGCGCTCCTCACGCCGCGACACTTGTTATAAATAATGTACTCTATGTGTAGTACATTTTCTTGTATAGTACGAGTACATTATTATTATACATACTCGGATTCTATTCATTTTGATCTTGTGAACAAAAATTTAACACAATATATTGTGTCAAAACATTTCTCTATAATTTGGAATCAGCATTCTGCTTCAGCGTGTCTCTCAAATCTTATATCTTTAAATGAGCAATTCTTGTATATATATAATTGGAATCTCGGAATCGGCTCCAGCGATTTTCATGAAATTTGGTATATAGGGGGTTTCAAGGGCGATAAATCGATCTAGCTAGGAATCATTTTTAGAAAATGTCATTTTATTCGTGTTTTATCGAATACCGAGCAAAGCTCGGTCAAATAGCTAGTGAGTAGTAATTTGGAACAATTTATTAAAAAAAAATTGTAGTGAGATTTCTGAAAAAGCTCCGAAAAAGATGTTCGGTGTTTTACTAAAGTAAATCATATGTTTTTTGAACTCAAAAGTCGTATTTCTATCATTACATGAGGCCGATAGTATAAAGAAACCCGTACTCTCCCAGTTCACTCAAAAACTATTTTAAAAGTCAACAGGAGATAAATGCCAGCATGGCGCACGATCGAGCCACCGAACTCGGATCTCTGGCCTCTGACCCGGGACCTTCTGAGTCCACGATAGGAACAATGACAGTCATGTTTGGTTCTATGTTGTTAGATAGAGATAGTAGATAGGAAGTAGAGAGAACATCAAGAAACCGTTATTAATTTTATTTTTTAAAGTTTTTTCTGAAGTTAACACCCTCAACTAATAATGTATTCACCGAAAAATAAATATAGAAGTTAGAGGTTTTGGAAAAAAAAATTTAAAATTTCCCTTTAATTCAAAAAGTTGTAACTCAGACTAAACTCAGATATATTTATTTAAAAAGATGTGTACGAAAGCAATTAATTGCAATACTTACTTTAATGAGGAATTATTGTAAGCTGAAGAACAAGGTAAAAAGACTACCTATCTTCTTATTTAAACATAAACATAACGAAACAGTCATTACCTTCATAATCTTAATTACATTGAAGAATAATCGCATACAGAAGCCTCAACCCATAAGTCTGAGTATCTCTCTCACCTATCGATAGGTAATTTGCTATTGCGCCTTTGTGTTAATTGATCTTGGCGCACGATAATTGACAATAAATTGTTACATACATTAATCTGTACGTCAAATTACCAGCTTAATGGCCTTTGGGGATCTATAGCGCATACATGGTAATCAGTTTCAACCGCGTGGATAGCGGAAAGATTTAAAGATTCTTTTAGTTTCAGTTAGTAATAAGACCCTCGCAATATTGAACAGTTGTAGAGATTAATTATAGACTGAAAAATGCTTCTTATTCAGACAATACTAAATGACGCTCGTAATGAATTTATTGCGCGGGAACAGATTAATATAATATTATCTCGACTCGAAGTACCTCCATACCAAATTTCAGCCAAAACTGTTCAGCGGTTTGGGCGTGAAGAGGTAAGTATAATAGACAAACACACATTCGCATTTTATTTTTTACAATATACCTTTTGATTATGGGCCTATCTAGACTACCATTATATGTAAACAAATCGGTATTTATGTCAAAGAAAATCTTTCCACCGGCGACAAACCTGTCTTCAGAGGCGTACAGCATACCTACCGCGGATTCTAGATTTGTACACATCACCTACTCCTTGCTCTTACACACATCCAAACACGTCGGAGAACGTGCGGCACGCACTAATTAACGTTAAACGTGAAACTTTGTCGTACAACCTGCCCAGCTTAACCTGATCCCCGGCACTCCATACGTCTTCCACTTTTTGACGTATCCCGCCACCGAGGCGGGAGGGAGGCGGCTCTAAGTATGTTGGAGCTCCATAATTGCATGTCAGACGAACCCCGCACGTAACATGGCCTTTTATTAGGTGGAAATTCTGTGTACGCCAGTATATTCAAGCTTCGGGGAAAGTTATGAAGTTAACAAGAGGGAATTTATGATCGACTAATTTTATTTACATTTTCATTGCCGTATTTAGCTATTTCCCGAAGGTAGGAATTTTACACTTCCTCGTTATTTTCGTTTAGTTTCTCATTATTATAAATTATTTATTTTTATATTTTACTTTCTTGTATGTGTTTCTGCCTATTTTGTTTAGTATTTCAAGAGATTTTTCTTTATAAATTCTCTACGTCTCTACAAAATAATTTTCCGTCTAATACGTTTATCCAATAGATTGATTCCGTTTTATATTGATGTATGCACCGCTCTGGCTCAATGAGGCTTGGTATAGTTAATGTATTATTGTCATGTTAACAGACTATACCGAACGTCTGCGTTACAAGCGGCCGGTTGTTTATGAACCATTTAAACACCTCACTCACATTATGAATTTTAAGGGGCAGTATTAGTATTCAAATATTCTTATTGATTTTTATCGTTTGTAACGCCTCGTTGTTAATGGGCGATTGAAGGATGAATGATGCGATTTGATATGTGGAATAAGGCCTCATAATATTTTGTTTTGAGAAAGTCTAAAAATTTATGTTACTTTTCTTAGTTAAAAATTGACTCATCATTCACTAGAGTTGTCAAGATATTCATAAATCCCACCAAAAACATAAATGTAAAAATGCTGAGCCAAGTTCCATACAAACATTATATTTCTTGTTTATGGACTTCGCCGTAAAAAGGATGGAGATCTAAATGAGTGCCAAGTTCCATGGAAAATCGAATTATGTACGTATAGGAACCAAATAACATGATGAACAAATAATAGAGTCTATTTCTTTGCTTTATTGAGTATCTATAACAATTGATGTTAGATAGATTAGATCTAACATGGCCAGTTTTCATTACGTCAGTCATTTTTCACAAAGTAATTGAACATTTTAATTCTGATGAAAACTAGCCAAAAAACATCTAATCTAATCTAATTGTTATAGATATTCAATAAAGCAAAGAAATAGACTCTATTATTTGTTCATAATGTTATTTGGTTCCTATACGTACATAATTCGATTTTCCATGGAACTTGGCACTCATTTAGATCTCCATCCTTTTTACGGCGAAGTCCATAGACAAGAAATATAATGTTTGTATGGAACTTGGCTCAGCATTTTTACATTTATGTTTTTGGTGGGATATCACTATTTTTTGTAAAGAAAACTTTCCGAGCAAGGGTAGACACCTTCATCTTCCCAGTTCAAACATCCATAATATTTGACTATATTCAATGGCAATTCGCAACCTTAAGGTGTCGTTTCACCACTTCCCGAGAAGTGTCTGGAAGATAGCAGATACTTCATCTATCAGATAAGTTGTGGATAGCCTATCTGATGATAGGAAGTGGGGAAACATCCCCTAAGCCTTGTTGAGACTTGAGTATCAGACGAATAAAAAAAAGAAAATCCAAGCGAATGGAAAATGCAGCTACCATCAGAAGGCATTGGAATAATACGGTATAACACAAGTGTATTTCCAACCATTAACTACATATAAAGTGTACAACTTACTATGCGGAAGTTAAGTAGCTATTATTATAGCTGTCTAACAGACAGACAGACAAACGGACAGACATATTGAAATAATTCTATGTCTATTCTCGGGACTCAAACTATATCTCCATACCAAAGAACAATCGGTACAAGCAGTTTGGACGTGAAGACGTAACAGACAGACAGACACACTTTATAAAGTCACCTTCTATTCATTTCAAGTTTTTTCAATTCACAAATAAATGTTTACGGGGAGCCCCCATACAATATACGTGATTTTTTGGCCTTTTTTGCTCTTAATCAATAATGGCAGCTGAAAGGTACTTGAAATGTTTACAGAATCCTTAATTATATTTCCTCTTTCATAACAAATAATAAAAGTAAAATAAAATAAATATTTAAGGGGGGTCTCTATACAAAAAACACAATTTTCGTTCTGTACGACTCGCACTTGACCATTCTTTTTTGTTTTCGGATTTTTCCCTACGGTTACACACAATCACCGAGCTGGATTCCAAATTTCAGCCTTCTAGGTCATCTGGAAGTGGGTTAGAATTTTGATCTATAGGTCAGTCAGTCAGTGATAAAAATTTAGATTTTCGGACGTTAATATCTCAACAACCGTTTAAGCTGTGCTTATGAAATTTAAAACATTCATTTATCTCGCAAGTTTCATTATATGAGCTAAATTTGAAACGTTTATGTGAAATAGTTTCTGAATTATGAGGGGGTCAAAAGTAGCTGCAAATGGTTCGTGTAATATTACACACTGTACATGCTCGCCATTCTGTTATGCTGGAACTTGGCTTGATACTCTACCGCGTGTCTAGATACACTTATCATTGAATAGAACTTCTAAAATCTGTTTTAACTTTTGAGACATATTTCATATTACAATGAAAGAATGACAAAAGACAATGAAGAATAATCATATTTCATAAGCTACTTCGAATAATAGAAACTATTATTATTTGTAGTTCATAAGCAATTATTGCATTCCATTGTTTTAATAACCAAAACCGATACCGCTAAGTAACCGTACCAAACAAAAGTTTGGCAAAATAAGAGCTTATTGTTATACAATTATATTGTTGTATTTAACAGTGAAATACCGTTTACAAACAATTAAAAAATAGAAAAAAAAATAGAAAGCTGGACGTTACGCAACTTTCTTCCTTTATCTTGAACTGTTTCATATTTCTATTGTTGAAGAAGCAAAAAATAAGCTTTTGAAGTATGATTAACTTTTTGTTGATTGTTCTGTTAAAAAAGCTTCAAACTTTCTAATTGATACAAAGGTATTGTTAGAAGTTGTTGTTTTGCTTCGTGTTTTTTAGAGTTTTTAAAAAAATGATGCGTTAGCATTCCTATTTGTTTAAATTGAATATATACATACAATGACAATTTAGAATAAAAAAGTGTAAAACAAAAAGGTGCAAAATAAAGAGATGGCAAAATTTCCCTGCCATTACTTATCTGTCACATAATATATAACCTACCTGTCACTACCGACTATATTATGTGTAATTGTCAAATAATCGTCCATATAATCGCTATCAAATTATCGATTAGACAACACAGTTATAAATTGCGGTGACGTTAACGGGCGTATTGGCGCGTGGGGTGCATGCGCCATCACTTACCCCATCGTGGCTAATTCACTGTGACAAATTAACAACAGCCTGTATATAAGGTTGTGCGGAACATTCTAGAGAAGAAAAACCTTTAGGCTTGGCGAAAAACTCCTTGGTACTTAACTTATATGCGTGGGGCGCGTGGGTTTAAAAATGCATTAAAAGACGATATTCAACATAATATTATATAAAAGTATATAATTATTTATTTTGAAAAAGTACGAATCAATATTAAGTAGGCAATTAAGTTTTTAAGACTATCTATTATTATTATTATTTATTATTACTTTTTGGGACTATCGAGAGCGTATGTAAATATAGCAGGGAAAAAAGAAGCAATTAAAATTATTATTTCTGAAAAAGCTACCCTTACGTTATTTAATTACTGCCATAATTATATGTACAGCTTAAAATCTACATTGTACATAATTTATAATACTATGTAAAACTAACCCGCGTATTCTAAAAGCGTGACATATAAATTGTACCAAAAATGCTAAGCAAATGCAGTCGAGGAAAGGTCTTGGAATTCGAGCTATTGTCCGAAGATGGTGGGCCGTATAAACCGACCTAGATGTCTAGATATAGTCTAGATAGATCTAGATAGGTCTACAGCCACATAGGAACAACGACACGAGTAGTGGGGAAGCGTGTTTTGAAATGGATACAATCGCTATAAGATCTATATTTTGTTTTCGAAGATACATAGGGATCTATTTGAAGTAAAACTTTCAAGTAAATGAAGATAAATGGTGATCTACGTGATTGAAATAGATTTTAGCAATGCTTACGTAGTAGGTACATATTTTGATGTAAACTTATAAATTGTAACTATAAGAATAAAAGTAATTGTAGCCTTAACTCTACCAATATAAATTAAACCAAGTAAATAATTTATGATTAACCACACCTTACCTTATAAATTACATAAAATGTAATATAATATAACTATAATAAGGGTAATTTTTACAGTTCTTAATTGAATACTCAGAATACAGAATATTCTGTATTTTGAGATGAAATATTATTTTATTATACTTTTTCTTGAAATTTACAATTCTGCACTACATATTTATCTACCTACGCCCTGTTTATCAAATATATTATAAATGGTGATACCTGCTCGCTATTATACAAGTTAAGTATGCATGGTGAGTCAGCGTATAACTTGTTGACGTGGTATGAAATATAGTCCTCAAGCAGGCCGTTTGTCTCTGCCTAGCCCAATGTAACCTAGTTAAGTACTTACCATAGAGTTATGTGATTTATAACCCATTGAACATCTGTTTAACTGTAGACGGGATAGCATAGTGAGGTCTTAGTTTGTAAATTTTTTAATGATCTTTAAATAACTCAACGATGATTAAAAAAAACTACAAAAAAATTACTTATCTGCATATTATTCTCTACAGTGGCAGATAGGTAGTAGGTATCTGGAAGTTGGTAGAAAATACTATGTGCTAATAATTTAAAATTTGTAACATCTTAACTTTAATGAATTTGTAAGTTTTTACCTTAGTAATCGACTATTCTAGAACTCTATAGCTTGGTTATTTTTTCCTTATCAAATTTAAGTATGTATTCTTCTTAAATATTTTCAAAGTAGTCTGCTACGATTAAGATGATGCAGATAAATAAAAAAATGGCGGCCAGCAGCGTTATATAGAGTTGTCTAGATAAATAATAATTAATTGATCGATATTTCTTGTTTGCATGGTAATTGCTAGTTGTACAAGCCTTTTGGCATTTAATAACTTAATACATTATGCAAAACGTCGGCACGAGCTAGGCTATCGTTTTAATATAATATATGATTACGATGATTGAATATCAAAATATTATAAGCTAGATTGAGACCGCAACTTCCTTGCATCGATTAGTTTATCGCACGGATATTGTACGGTTTCTTGGTTTTTTTTTTCCGGGGCATAAAGTTCATACCAACTATTCATTATTATCCAAATCGGTTTACCAGATCAAGCGTGACTCTTTACGTTATAGCTCTTAAATACATCGTTTTTAATGTTTATTTATGTAATATGTAAGTATATCTAACATTATATTATGTTCATACAATATACTTCATATACTTTTTGTAACATGAAAAACTTATGTCTATTATATTCTTGAAAAAGCTCCATAACTTCGTCGTAGCAAATTTTAAATATAATATCTTTTGTATCATATAGCAAAGAGAAAACGTCAAACGATGATAAATAATGTTTCCTGCCTCATATTGGCTATTCCTAGCCATGTTCGTGTCTATCTTGTCTATCTTCGTATGCCCGTTGACAGGACTTAACTGATCCTTCGAGCTATTGTTGGAACAGACATGCAGGCATTTGATGAGGGAATAGCTCGTACTTTAAAGCTGAGATATTTTTGTAGCAGGCATTCCATATTGGGAGGGATTTACCTGTACAGTGTCTTTAAATCAGATATTTAATTACTTTGTTTTAAGGTTTTGTAATTTTGTTTTTTTTTAACTGGCTACTATTTCTAATGTATGTAATTTTTTCGAACATAGCCTATGTTCACGTCTTGTTTATTACGAGTATATTTACAATCCCCATAACAATATGAATAACGACCGTATCCTTTCAGTTCATCCACAACAACAACATACATCACGCAATACAGTAAACAAATCGGTCAGCAGTTAGACATGTGACTGATAAAGAGTCGCTACTGAAAAATAGCTCCCAATTCTTGTTTGCCCGCTTTCCGCGCGTTATTCACATAAATCGAGCGAAAAAGCCAAATTGCAACGATAGCTCACGGGCCTCGACAAAAAATTGCGATGTTACACAAACAAATATTGCATGAGTGGTTGTTCGCTCCGGCTTTATTACTCTATCATGTTATTTAATTTTTTGGCATCGCCGAAGTGCTGCGGACTTTTTATCGATGTTTCCCTATATCATTGTTGTTCTAACTTTGTTTGAGATCTCTCGAGACCGAAGTATGACATACAAAGTTCTGTGTGCTGTCTATCCTGTTTTTGATTGTAGTATCCTGGAAGCCTTTAAATTTTTAATTAATAAATACAACTGGAATAACTTTATCAAAGTCTAAGGACCCAGTTATTTAAGCCGAGATTAGACGCATGACCTCAAAAATTCTTATTGGAATTCGAACTCCGAGGAGCTTATCAATAAATTTAAAATGTAAACGGTCATCAACACTCGAATATTAAGATTTAAATAAAAGCGTCGTATTTCAATGTGAACGTTTCGTAAATCACGACGAGACGGTTGATAACTTGATACTTTTGTACCGTCAAGGGGCATGAGGAACAAAAATAAAAATCCTATTGCCCCAGGTAAAAATAAAGAGTTCCTTTTGCCCCGTGACGTTATATAAAGCCCTCCATTGCGGTATTAATCCCTCAAAGCTTTGCAGAGAACGGCGTGATAAACGGGCAAACTAATGCTACGCGATTGCATTACGATGCAAAGTTTTTCAGTAGCGCTCGCACCGCGGGGAGAGAAAAAGGCGGAAATATATCGGCCAGTTTTTCACGGGAAGCTTCGAACTATCTGATAATGACTTCGAAATCTCTGACAATATTGCGCAAAGTAATGGGATTAATAAACACTAAAAGTGTGAAGATTATAGAAACAAATATGTTTTTACTTTTTAGGTGTTTAGAAATTATCAGATAGCTACTGACTTTTAGTATTTTTTAACTAATCCAAAATTAGGTGCCTAAATAACTTAAAAAAACTGTAAATAATTAAGACACATTTTAATATAGAATCAACTAATAAGTCACAGTAATAACAGCTAATAAGCAATAATTAAAAAATTATCAAAAGCAGTCCTTTTGTGTTAGGAATTTTCTACAAGGTACACAATCTGAAAATATTTGCACATACAACAGTAGTAAATTCAGCGAAAAGCTGTTATGGAGGATTCTCTTATGATGATTTAGTGCTGGCGACATGGATGGATTTACAGCCTGGGCTTACGTGGGCGAGAGCAAACACGCCCGACGGATTTATAGCTAACTTTTGATTCGCGGCTATTGCAGAGGGTAGCCTTAAATGCATTAAAATAATAACACATTTAAATTAAGAAGCATTAAGGTATAAAAGTGTGTTTGGAAGAAGAAAAAATCGCGGATCGCAAAATAATTCTAGTCATAACAATTCCTATGTTTGCATTTAGATTTTAGCAGCTTTCAGATCTATAAAGCATTTTTTGGTACGATCGTTCGTTCATTCATTGTTAGAATTTATTTACCTGGTCATTCGTAAATAAACCTCATAACGGGAAAGTTACATAAACCAATATCATATAAACACAAAAGAAGATAAAACAACCAAAGTTTTCTTGAGTCAAACATGTTACAATTACCACAGGCTCGGCAGCATATTTGTAAATAAACTTCCCCTTCTCATCACGTATAAATAAGATAAGGTATAAATCATACATGCCTATCTCGCCAACGGACAGGAGGGAGGCTGGAATTATGACAAATCATGCATTAAACATAGGGAATAAATGTTTTCTTATCACGTAGCTATTCTTGTTTGTATTACTTTTCCTTTATCTTTATTGACACAGGTTTGTGGGGGAGCGTTTTATTAGTTTCAAGTAGTGTTTTATATAGGCGGTATTTTATGACGTTTTAAACGATTTTCCCACTATTTAAATTCATTATTCATTATATACAATATAAAAATAGTTTGCTCTAGATAAATACTGTACTTTTTCGGGATAAAACAGTAGGCTATGTTTTAATCCGAAACCTAAGTAAAGAATAAACATACACTTACTTTCTCCTTCCAACCTTTTACCCGCGCAATGTGTACAACGTAGATTTTCCCTCGAAACAAACAGAATATATCGTTGTATACAAAGCATCAAAACCAGTTGAGACAGTTACACAAGAAGTAGGATCCACCTACAGCCCGAGAATACCTGTCCCTGCTCGAACTAGTCCGGCTACTTAGTTGCAGCCACACTAAAAACCGTGCCCTTATGTGACATCACAAAAAGCCACATTTTACCATATTTAAAAATTATATTCCAGTTATTAATTGATATTTTAAAACTTTGCTAAATAAAGCTTATTTTGAGTAGCACGAGCTTTTGAAAGAGAATTCGTTAAATCTACAAGTCCAACGAAAATGACTTGATTTTCAGTGAATCAATCTTATCGTACTGTTTTTATTGTTTTCAAAAAATATCACTTTAATTATAGAAACAAATATAAATACTTCAGCCCCATCCCGCGTATAAATTGAGAAATACCTCCACATATCTCCAAGAAAATACACAAGTCTATTTATTTCGTATACAAAATACACTTGGTGTTCCAACAAAAATTCCATTTAAGCATTCTGCGCTGAGGACCGGGCCCATATATCTCGCGTAATATATGTAGCATACGTACATTTATTACATACGAATATGCGCTCCTGTGAAACAGGTGAAATTATTCGATTTTTCACGTACACTTCACATTGTTATTTTTACCTACAGACGATCCTAAAGGTGTAGATAAATATATAATATGAAAGATCGTTACTGAAAGTGTTTTTAAGTTTTATTACGAAAGGGTTAAAACCGATGATGAAAATAAAACCCGCTAGCCGAACGCAAACGTTCAAACGGGGAGAAAATATTCAAAGTTTTCCCTTTAATTTTTCATTACAAGAACTGCAATTATTTTCAAAAGCGATCAATCCTCAAAGTTCTTTTATTATCGGTCTTTGTTTGCGGTTTCTTTAAACTTTAAATCGCACCTAACTTCCACGAAACTCTAAATACGATTTCCTCTCCAACTGTATCCGTATTCGCGTCTCGGTTTAAAATTCTGAGGGATTTAGAGTTGGGATTCCAACTTTAGAAAATTCGAAGACGGCTTTAGGGGTACTTTAATCTATTAAGGGGTAACTTACGCTCAGCTTGCATTTATGTATCGTGTTTATGTATTAAACTACTTTCTAAATACACAATACTTATGACTATGAGTAACCTTAACCGTAACTTGTCCATATAAAAAGGACTAACAACCACGCATAGAGCTTTGGTTGTTTTTTAAAATGATTTTTGTGAAACACAAATATCTTCAAATAATTAATTCTAATCGTAAAGTTACATAAATTTAAAAACTTAGATTGTGGAAAGCAAAAGCTCAAAGCTTGCCCGCTAGGCCATGATGGATAATAATAATTATTATTATTGCCACCATGATGACGAAGTTAGAATGCACATACAAAGTCCCTCGACCGTAGGCTTATTGCTCGTTTGGTCCATCAACCAACGTAGAGCCACGTAGAGTATTACACAGAAGCTACAACTATAATCAATTTTATTATGAGTTGATTGAAGGCGCGTGTCAACAATAATCTTTTTGTAGCAATTCAATATGAATACCTATTGATACAATATTACTCCAGTGCGGTTGCAATGGCCGGTACAATTCCTGCCGACATTCTATTACACTCATTCAGTTGTACCGTCAGCAGAAAGCGGTCGCATCAAAAATAATCTTGATCTTTAAAACAGCTATCATAAAATATATAAAAGTGTTTATTATAAACTTTGTGTTTATTATATAAATGAATCCTGTATTTTATTAATGTATTGTAAATTGTAATTATTCCATCAAACAATTTATCTCGTGCGCCTGACTACTTCGACTAGATACTAATAAGTGCGCCAATATTTTACCCGAGATATCTACAGTAGGGCCTATAAATTATATTGTTCAGTCGCAATAAATCATAAATCAGTATCAATAGATAAAGCGAACTTCTGCTGCCGCTACTCGGATATGCCCTGTAATAACATGAAACCCAGTAAGATTACCGGCAGAACGCTTTCATGTAGCATACGTTAAATCGCAAATTGTCGGTGCACTTGAGCGGACACTTTAGTACGTTGCGGACGTCTCACGTTCTCAAAGGAAATCATATTTCTTAATCCGCGTAGAGATGAGCGCGCGTGCCACGGCTTGATTTGTACGGCCTTAGGGCACTGGAACCGCCCGTCTTCGCTATGGTCGGCAATCAAACTTATTACGGCACTTAGACTCGCTCGCAGGACTTCGTGAAGACATAATTTAATAAATATTAACAACCGGTAGTCCACGTTTACCCATGTTAGATACGACTCGGCATTGTTTTCCGCGAGATTACCGTCGATATTATGACCGTTCAGTATTCGTGAAATTTATCGCATTTATTAAAGAATGTTTTCGTAGCTGACACTTTTATGGCCGCCGTAAATTTAAATTATTTTACGATATAAAATCTAAATGTCAAAACACAATAGTAAAATGATTTCGGGCCGGCCGCGGTGCTGTATCTTAACACCTTCGAGAAAAAACACAATTTATCAAAAAATAAAACGCTCGAAAACGTAAAGGTACAGTTTTTATAGCTTCAGTGTTTGTTGGTTTGTAACGATTCGCATTCGTCGTTATTTTTTAAGACAAGACGTAGACTAATACGAAGTTATAAAGGCAGGCGGCCATATTTCAAAATTTGACAGCTACAAGCTCCGAGCAATATGGCCGCCGCACCACCCAATGAGGTATTGCCATGTCACGGCGCTTCGCCCGGCCGCATTAATCACGCCTGATTTATTAGAGGAGTGACACATTTTATTTCTATTTTTGAAAATCTAATGACCTTTTTCAAAATGGTCGCCCGACACGTCGCAGCAGCTGCGTCTTGTTATCCCGATTTCGATTATATTATTGTAATTATTCGCATCATCGGTTCGAGTGTACTTATAAATCGGACGTTTTGACGTACGCCCCTCGTAAAATGAATTTAGATGTTAAAGTTGTCGCTGGTGCAGTTAACATGCCGCATGATGTTGTAAATCAAATATGGACAATGTTTATAAATCAAATAAATCATTTGAGCACACGCAATAAATTTATTGAGTCATTCGGCTAAACAATGCCTTTAACTATGTGATAACGTGTACGAGTAGATGCTATTATGCTAGTTCGAACACAATTCTATAGCAGTAAATCTAGGCATAATAAAATTTAATAATCCAGTGGAAGAAAATCGGAGCTTTGACATTGTGTAAAATGTAAATTATAGCAATTGATATTTAGACTATATAAAAGAACATAATATATTATACCTATGTATATACGGTCGAATTGATAAACCTCTTCATTTTTGGATGTCGGTTAAAAGTTGATCGCCATTATTGATTTTTGAGTATCAGAATTCGTTCATAGAGAAAGGAAAATCGGAGGCTTTAACATGCCACATACGTCAGGGTTTGTCTTAATCCCTGGGGGAAGTCCAATTTTTATTGCATCCCGACTGATCTATGGGTTAATATAGAAACGATTTACTTCAAAAGAAATCGAATATTGATTTTAAATGTATACTTCAATACATATTTATGAAGTTTCGCCCCTCTTGAATTGTCAATCACTGGATCAAGTGTCTTTTAAAATGGCATTATTTTCAAAGCATTGAGTACCAAGTACATAACATTTTATAGCAAGTGGGAAAATATAGTTACTGTTATTGCTGGGCCTACTCGGCATTAATTTCTAATGTAACAAAACTTTTTTTTTTTCAAAAAGCCTTATTTAAGTGATCATCATTAACAAACAGGCTATATAAAGAATAAAGGTATATTATATTATAAGAATACATAAGCATACTACCTCGTAAAGAAAGCTCTACATAGAGATTTACATTAACAATCTTATCAGAATTCTGAAGAATTACAAAGATATAATTTTTAATATTTGATTATTAATTATAATTTATAGCACTTACTGTTGAATCTAAATTTTATTTGTGATAATCTTTTTAGAAACTTAATTAAATTCCTTTACATTACTATTTATTATAGGAACGATTCTTATACAGTGATATGCTCCTATAAGATTTCGTATATTAAGACATCGTTTTAAATTTCACATACCTATCACAAGATCGGAATTTATTCAGGTCTCCCATGTACCTATATAGCAAGGCAACGTTGTACCAGGAAGTGTTTCTTAATTGCGTTTTTGAAAGTAATTTTTCTTGGTCGATCGTACCGTTATAGTCCAGCGTGTAAAGATAAAAAGTTACCGCCTCGAAGAAAGTTGGTTCATTTTCAACCTCGGAGTCAATTAAGCATCGCCAATTTAAGAGTATGCTGCATCCAGTACTAATGTTTTATTCATATTGTGTTTTTGAGATAACAAGCAGCCAGATACACATCTACGACTGATTGGTGTCTGTAGGATGTGGCTGATGTATTGCAGAGGGTTTTCGTTACTATTTAAACTAGACTTCGGACAATGGAACAACAGCTAAGCTGACCACGCTAAAAACTATAAAAATAACATTATTTGATGAAATTTAAGTAGGTACCTCTAGTAAATTAAACTAAACGCTAAAAGAAGTTAATGTAAACTTAAATTTAATCATAACTAAGACTGCGTTATACACATTCAGGATATCAAGCTCTACAATTACACCATTCGATAGCATCAAGGAATAAATTCTTCTAATAACGAAAAATTTATGAAAACAAAAATACAAACCTTAGGATGGCTGCGTAATCGCATAAAAACACATTAATCTTCTTATCTACTCGTATATTGTGAACGCAATTAAAAGTGGAGGCATCAGGCAGCTACATATTGAAACTTATACTTATATTCGTATGGACCACCCAAGATGGGTGTTACCTGTTTCTTAGGTATGAAATCTCGTATATATTTCGCCTCATATATAGGTACTTTAAAATCTTCGCTCGCGTATCAATTTTGTAATTTTCGATTCGCACGACCAATTTGCGTGATTGTCGTCCGCGAATATATAATAAGGTTTTCGGCAAAGTTAGCGGGACCGATTATGTAAAAACTCGCCCCAATCAATGGCCAGTGCCCATGATTGGTACTTCGAAACCAGTTCATGTACCGGTAATTAAGATTGACATACCTTTTTCGTTTTGCACAATTTCTTAAATCATGTTCGTGACTTCGTGTATACTTAGATTAAAACGTTATTTTGTAGGTGCTTGTTATATTTTATTAAGCAATTTGCGCTCTAATAAAGTGGAATAAGTGTGTGATTTTCGTGTATGATTATTCCTGAAATCTGCTGAAAATTATAAATAGATGACGCCCGCAACTCCGTTGCGCCAAAAATAGTTTATAGCGCAGGAAATGTACGTAAAATGTACGGTACATTTTTACAGGAAAAAAAATAGTATATGTCCTTTCCCGGGACTCAAAGTATCTCCATGCAATATTTCAGCAAAATCCGATCAGCGGCAAACCGCTGATCGGATTTTACTGAAATTTGATACCTGTACGCCCAAAGACGTGAAGAGGTAACAGACAGACAAACAGACAGACAGACACACTTTCGCGTTTGTAATAATTTATTAGTATGGATTTAAGAAAGCTTCAGAAGTTACTATAAAATAAACAAAGCTCCAAAAATTGTCTACCATTATCACCTAATAATTATCATGCTATCATGGTAAAAATATGTATATATCAATTCTATTGGAAAATAGGACCGCCATAACAGATAATCTC
Source organism: Polyommatus iphigenia (assembly GCA_963422495.1). NCBI lineage: Eukaryota > Metazoa > Arthropoda > Insecta > Lepidoptera > Lycaenidae > Polyommatus > Polyommatus iphigenia. The sequence goes on from OY730179.1 coordinate 11,657,440, forward strand.
TCAGTTCAAATGCACTGTTATGTTATCTTAATTCGCCTCATTAAAGTCGCAGACTATACAGTATTTTACACTGAACATTGTTGCGGCCGCGTGGGTAGGTGAATGACGATATTTGATTGACATATACTAGTGACAGAAACAATTCAATTTGAATGTAGCAGGTAGGTTAAACCTGTTAATGTGACAGAATTACCTGCAATATTTATTTATTTTTTAATGCTGCCAGTTAGTAATAAGCCTCTATAAAATTTAAAAAAAACTTTAGCAGCTGTGGTCGCTAGTTAAATGGTTAGTTTTACAAGTCCCAATTTTAAGTTTTTTTTTTTCACACCAAACGGAACAAGAAAGTAACGGGAGCCGTTATGACTTAACGGCTTTTTTGTTTCAAATCAAAGCCTTCTAGTCATAAATCAGACAAACTTTTACAAATTAGGGACAATTAAAACATTGGAACAAACAGCAGTTGTTGCAAATGTCCTCGAAATGCGGGCTGGCTGAGTTACGGGCGGTTTACAAGCTATAGATTCGAGTCCGAAATTCTTTACGACTAATATAACTTGCGCAATCCTTTTGTCGGGCGGGGTGGGGTCGGGTTCTTTTGTTTGCGACACGTGTTGCAAAACGGGTTGGGACTGACACTTGTTCAAACTTTAAACGCTTAAGAAGAATTGGACTTCAGAAATCGCTTTGTTTGAGGAATGAAGAGACTTTTTTTGTCTTGACACTTGTGAGAAACTTTGATTTCAAGATAAATTTTGTAACTACTCAATGAAAGCCACAATTAAATCTAGGTAGTATTTTATCAACATTATAACATACTCGTTAAAATGATTAAATCTAAACCTTAGTTACATAAACTTTGTAACCTTCAAAGTCATTTATGGACCTCACTCAATATGTTGCCAGAAAAGTAAGCACATTTTGATCATTTCATATGCAAATATCAATAGTTATTGTCACAATAAAAAATAACATTACCGATGGCGCCCAGATGATGATCTGTGCGGAAACGTTCGTCGTTATATACCTATTAAGGCCTTCACCACACTTTTTTGCCACGGACCCGCCCCCGTATCTTAATGAAGTCATTTCTGTCATGTTTATTGCTTTTATGCCGTACACCGGATTTAGAAGTGAATTTACAAGGCGAAAATCGACTACGCACACGTGTTTTGAGGTTACTTTTTATGAAGAAGCTGTCAACGGAAGTGGGAATCGTTATGTCCTTAATGATCATAATAATCGACTGTTGGTTAAATATTGGTTTAGCTTCCAAAAAGATGGAAGTTTTGTTAGTTTTTGGGAAATGAAAATTGACTATTGGCGCCTGGCGGAATGATTTTGATTTTAACTTCCAAGAAGTTGAACATTTTGTTGGTTTTTGAAGAAAGAAAATTGAGTTTGGGTTGTTTGATATTGGTTTTAACCTCTAAGTAGCTAAAGTTTTTTTTTTTTTTTTTTTAACAAAATGGCGTATTCTTTTAATTGTAGAAGTAACTCTTAATAAAGCCAATTAAAAGCAGGGCGTTCCCTAAAACAAATCTTTTTCTAATCCCCTACACAACGGAGGGTGTATTTACGGTACAGGCGAAGGCTTTTAGCAATTAGCATCACTCAATTAGGTCCCGCTCGAAGATGATTAATTATTAAGAAAGTTGCACTTAACTTTAGCGCTCGTAATGTGTAGGGCGGGCGGTTTTTAAGCTCGCCTGAAAATGTGACGCAATGTGTGAGTTATTTTGTTATATGTATTAGGAAGTGTTCTTAGTATTGAAAAAAATATTAATTGTCTTTTCTTCAATAAATAATGGTAAATAATATAATGTTGTCAATTTATAGAAAAAACTTTAATATTATAGAAAAATATTTGTTTCTTTGCATCGAATAGGCTCCGAAACTAATTGACAGAATTTGATGATATTTGGTAAAAAGTAGCCCATATGCCACTTTTTATCACAAAAAAAATACTTGGGCAAATACAAGAGATAAAAAGCTACACTTTGATAGAGATTTCTATCTACATCAGGGTGTGCACCATACATATTTAATGGTATGTAGAATTTGTTTAAGCTAAGGTCACTAGAATTGGGGCGGAGTTGAAGTTGCTCTACGGTACCCGTCCCTCCCGCACTATAGGCGCATGACGGAGGGCTGGGGGGGTTTTAGTGGGTAGACCTCTTGTAGGGAGTCCCACATAAAAAGGTCAGTAGAGTTAAGCCATGTAGATTCAGAAGTTTGGCTCTACATGAGATCTCATATCTTTTTCACAGGGTAAACCTTATGTGGTCGTCGAGGCAACATTTTACAAGAAATGTTTTTGGTGGGTCATTGTTTTCCTGGAAATTTCTAGTAAATTACCCACTAAATGGTAGAGTATAGAGAAATCGACGCCGTTAGACGAGTTGAGATAAGACTCTACATGCACTGCGGCTTTTAGCCTCGACCGCCACTTGAGATAATTAAGCCATTAAATCGGCAACCCCATACATACTCATACATACCATACAAACCGATACCGTGTTCACCGACTTGTGAGAACTCCGACCACGAGCCAAATTTATTTTTTCTTTTCGTCAAAATCGTGACGTGTTTGTCAGTATAGACTACAGACGAAGTCACTCACTGCAGTCACTTAATTCTGCTGTTTCGAAATGTTTAGTAACTGAGCAGTTTTGTGCTATAAGCGCGTGGGTTTCGAAAAATATAAAATACATATCTAAATTAGTTTTTCTCCAAAAATTTTACAGAAGTATCTAGTTGCCGCTGACAAATAAATTATACCTTTATTAATATATCAGATCTTGTATATTGTATAGGATTATGAATACGCAATACTGTCTCAAAGTTTGCCTTCCGACTTCACTTATATAGAAACGACAGTTTAATTTGTCGAGATAAACACAAAGCGTAGTTTAGAGCGGCATGTAGGAAATAGACACACAATTAAACGTTTTGCTTTATTGTGATTATTCTACGTGATTAAACTTACAAGAGACCTTGTTATCGCTCCCTTAGCGGGCTATCGCGGGCGCGAATCGGTTCCTTCGCAATCCACGAGCCTCGCTCCAAATATGGTCCTTCGAACATCAATTATTAGCTGAAAAATACTTCGCACTGCATTTTTTACTCCATTATCCCGCAGTTTTTGTTTTGTTGCATGCAAGTTTTATATTATTTAGCTGTCGGCACTTAAGTTTTAAATAACCCCATCCAATTCTAATCTCGATCCTCCTTTTTCGTCCGCGGCACATTAAAGGCGTTCACATCGCCCTTTATCAATATCGGCAGTCGAACGAAATGAAGCTGTCGTCGCGGGCAATTGTACCGTCATTTGAACTAAGCGATGTAAGACGAACACTTCCATTCAGCCATCAGACGGCGGACGGGCGTTTGCTCCTTTTTTACTCGACGACTCTAAATTAAAACCGTCCGCATCCGTCTAGCACCTTCTAATTTAAGTTTCTAATAAGATTTTTCTCTCTTTCCAGGAGCGAACGGGCTCAGAAGACGAGGCAGACAGACCTACACGAGATATCAAACGTTAGAGTTAGAAAAAGAGTTCCACACGAATCACTACCTCACGCGAAGGAGACGCATAGAGATGGCGCACGCGCTCTGTCTCACGGAGCGGCAGATCAAAATATGGTTCCAGAACCGGAGGATGAAGTTAAAGAAGGAGATCCAGGCGATAAAGGAGTTGAACGAGCAGGAGAAGCAGGCGCAAGCGCAGAAGGCGGCGGCGGCTGCAGCGGCGGCGGCCGCCGCGGCGCAAGGCCACCCTGAGCACTAGGCCGCGTGGACGGTGCCGCGGCCGCAGTTCCGCAGTGCTAGTTACAGTGATTGATAATCCGCCGAACGCTCCCTAGCTCCCTTTGTAAATTGTTTATAATTATTTTTATAATTTAAGTGTTGTTCGGTTGTTGTGATTATTTTTATTATTGATTAGTGCGAATTAGACACGTGTTTTTAGGAGCGAAAGAATAAACTGTTAAATGTTAGCATAGAAACGGGTCGTATTATTTTGTGTTTGGGTTTTGTTTTTGTTGATTTATATTTTTTTACATAATTTTATTCGCTATCGTGGTAGACGTTCGAGCAGTGCAATCTAGAAATCTCTTCCGTGTAACGTAGAGTAGGTGTATCGGCGCGACCGCGGCGCCCCTCCCGGCGACGAACTCTATCACATTGTACAAATTAGTATGCCTACCAAAGAGACCCGGTCTCGTACCCTAATACTAAGTAAAGAGTCATAAGTTAATTACCCGCTATCCTCCCCGATCGGAGTCGCGTGAAGTACCCGCGCCGTCTGTCCTTAATACTCTCGCATAAGTATAGTTTAACATGGTCGTGTTCCTGCAGTCGTAGTGGTCGGTGAAGTTAAACAAATTGCCATAAATATAAGTAGATTATTTTAGCGAGTAGCCGTGTAAATAGTTAGGGTAAACGTGTTGCTAGTGGAAGTGAGCGGTTAGCGATTGCGCTGGCGCCTCGGAATGGGCAGAAAAACCTCCGGGAGTGCGGGCGAAAGCGAGGCGAGGCAGAGGCGAGGCGGAGGCGAGGCAGGGCGAGGCGGGGGCGAGAGACGGCGCGCGGGGAGCGGGCGCAGCCGGCCACCAAACAGGACTAGGTGAGTTTTTGTCAAAGTCCGCGGCATTATTTATCGAGCGGAGACGGTTGCGAAAAACTGACACGTCGTCACCGGCATCGGCCGTCGCCATTTTTAAAATCACTCGGGCGAAACTTCCATAGTATAACTAACTGTTTTGCAATGTTTTAATTTACGGAGGCCGAATCGAGGGCCCTTTGATGTCCCTGCCGTCCCCGCTCGGAACGCGACCGCCGCTCCATTCCTGCTTCATTTTACGAAATAATTATTGACGTCGCTCTTTGAGATAATTATGATTACGAGCGGCGGTCGCTCACTATTTCCATTAAATAATTTCAGAAAGTACACCATTAACGCGGTACTTCTAAAAAAGCGTTAAGCGAAACAATAAAAGATTAAAAGGTTAATTTTGATTCATAATGTCTTCACTGTCTTAGTTTTTTAGATTTTTAGTCGGAACCTCCGTTAATTAACTTAAAATTGAAAAAATCATGGTTCTAAATACGGTGTAAGGAGGCTAAAAGCAAAAAGTTTCTCGTCTTGCTTTTGTTCTAAGCGAACTCGACTATTTTGGTCTTAATTGGACGCAATGTAGAGTCTAGAGATGAGTAATGCAGCATAGAAATAGGTAGAGGCGGTTCTTTATAATGCAATTAGATAAATTTCCTACATTTTCCGAATAGCACTTGCAGTGAAAATAAATAAAAATAAAATTTTATATTACAAACTAGTAAAACGTCAACAAAAATTGTGGCAATGTAGGTAGTATAAATTTAGAATTAACAGAACACATTTTAGCGCTATTTAAAACTTTTACGATAGCAAGAACCGAAGTGTGTTTTGTTGGTCGCATTCGCCGCCATCGTTGATTTGGGTTTAAATCAATTCAACGATAAGAGGTTAATTATTTCGGCCGATGCTAAAAGTTAGCTTTGATTTGAAAGAGCTTTTATATGACTCAATTTAGACCCGTCATACGAGGCACAATTTAATTTCATACGGTTATCAGATGCATAATATGTATGGCTCATGAAATATATAACTTAATTTTTTACAAGGTCATCTCGGTTGAATAAAGGATTCTTAGTTGATGATTAACTATAATGGCCGACCCAGTGCGATTTTTCTCACTCAATTAAAGCATTCCTCGGCAGTAAGTAAACGTAACGACAGATGGGCCGGTAAAAACTTAATGTGGCCCATACGAATGGCCCATAACCTAACACGACTAGTTTCATACTAACGAAGCTGCTTTTTTTCGCGCGGCCGCTTTTTCACCAACGATTATGATCATAATTTATCTTATTAATATAGTTCGCCAGATAGACTCATTTAATTTTTTCTAGGAACATCCGAGCATTACATAAAGGTTTTATTGCATTCTTGAAGCTAGTTACGGACACCTGGAGTCGCATTTATATAATGTAATAACCGCCTTTAAAACATTAAGGTTTTCGAGTTAATTAGACGAAAGTTGAATAATGCATGATCGATTAATCGTTGCCCACGATGTACCGAATTAATCGATATTCAGCGACGGTTTCTTATTAAAATATTGCAATTTTATAAGGCTCCTGGGCGGACTTGTTCGGTGAAAATAAAAAGAGTACTGAGCAGCGGGACGCAGGGCATACATCATTATGTACGCTGTACACGCGCACATACGTCATTATGTTCAGGGCCGGACCGTGATACTACTTAGGGCTGGGCCAATACTAACTTGGGGCCATCATAATTATTGTCTTAACCTGTACTTTGACGTACCAACACCTAAACGTAGACTTGATTAGAGTAGAGAAAGAATTGATCGTAGGACTCGCAGGGCTACAAAACACACGCTTTTTTTATTTAAAAAAATGCATTCTTTCCCATTACCGTCTACCTTGACTTTGACTTAGCTAGCGTTCCTTCACGGGACCCTGGGCTTAAGTCCAAGCTATATGGTAGGTCCGGCCCTGATTATGTACTCTCTACACGCTCGCATACGTCATTATGTACACTCCACACGCGCACAGCTGGCGAGATGATCTTATGTGAGCCACAACGCGACCATTATTTATTGATTTTATAAAAAATAATTTCTTTAGTGTCGTTTTCAAAGTGTTGCATAAAATATGAGGTTATTTTGATGCCTTAATTGGTGAATTGTAATCGATCTTGCAGAATTTATCCTTTACGGCTCAAATAAATATAAAAAAAATGATTAAGCTGAATTGATATTGAACTACACCTGACAAAATTTCAAGGCTTAAAAAATAACTTCAATTTTCCTTGCATAGGGGATTGTAAGTGAATGGATAGAGGAGGTTAGATATTTGTTCAGTTGAAATTTTGGTAGGCATTGTTGCAACTATTCCTAACCAATAACCATATAGAAAAGTTTTACAAAGCTTCAGGTGTGATAATCTGCCAAACTAAACAGTTACAATGTACGAACTTTCAAAACTAATTCTTAAAAAAGCTATAAGCAGGCTTTCCACTGTGTGCTAATATACAGGCTACGCCTAGTTTAGGTACTGGTCTTCGACAAAATTCCTGACAAATATTTAATAAAAAATATATGACAAATATTTTTGTGTGTTAAATTATTTTGTGATGAGAATACACATTTTTCATTTCATTTCACTACATAAGTCGTTACTCACGCAAAAACCTTTGACAAAGGATCTAGTATTTTTAGAATACTGGAAACAAGAGCGTTCGCCGTATAAAGCAATAGCTGTGGTACCCGTTCTCTTCGTGCGCGATAGTATCGCGTCACCCGGCTTGCCCCGCGGTACCACACGACCGCAGGTTACTCACCCGCAATCGATAACGATTTATTTAATTAACTGTACAACGTCCATGCGAGGAAATAAAGCAAATGTTGACTTTGGAATACTTTGAGTTAAGTCTATCCAGTTGGTAGGTAAGAGCGCGGCTGAAAAACACACCCGTAGATGTGTACCATATTTACCGTTATTATGAGTAGGATATTTATGTAGCTTTTAGAAGAATCAGTATGAAAAATAAAGAGGTACTCGATACACTATAAAATATTACAGACATGCCAAATCTTCTTTGATTCGGGGGTTAAATGAGAACTGATAGACGGACCCAGAGAGGAAAAAACCTGTGCGAAATTAACAGTCAGTTTTAAAATACCCCATCTTAGTTTAAAGTGTCTTCCTCCTGTAAACCTACGCTATTTCTGTCAACGAAATGGCTAGATTACCTAGGGTCATGTATCTTTTCTAGATCAAAAATCGCAAGCGAAACCTTGTGCATATTATCTAAAAGCGTTTTTCGCAACCGAAACATGGCCAATAAAGTTTAAAAGGTCGCAAACTTAGACTCTACTTCTATTTCAACTTAAACTTTATGGCTTATGAAATATCGCTTATGTTAACCCTTCGGCGGACATGACAACGAATTAAGTGGATGCCAGCAGTCATAAAGCAGAAGCTTAACAAACCCCATAGAGTATAATCGAGTTAACCCTACGAAATCACGCGATGCGAATATCGCCTGACGGCTATTAATTGCCAGGAGTATACTTGGCAATAAACAAATGCTATCGCCGCCCGAATTGCCTAATAGGCGTTTGATACAATCAATAAGCATTGCTACTGTTCGATTTCTGAATTTCTGATTACCCGACTTAGTTTACTGTGTTTCGTAATTCATGTAAATTCGAATTTAGAGAGTAATTTATCTCAATATTTGACGTACCTAGGCAAGGCAAGGAAAAACTGATGGATTATTTAAATTCTTATAAGATTTATTATTATAATACTAATAGGTATCTTCACAAACACTAATGTCCATTCTAATAAGGTTTACTCTTACCTATAAGATAAGACTCGTATTCTAATGCTGCAACCGAATGTAGAAATCAGCTTTTCTTCAAAAAATGTTTTACAGCAAATACATAAGCAAATGAGGAGAATAGCTGTAAGTACATAAATATTATCTATGTGCAACAAGGAGTGGCAGGACCCCTGTAAAAAAGGCGTTGCAACACTATCCGATTAGAATTCACTAACTCATCACTGTACATAAAATAAGCTTTATATCAATAAATACAGAGAGAATAGAGGGAATTTACGTACCTAGGTGTAGCCTTTACGGTCGTCCGGGGACAGTTGTAAAACTGACCAATAAAAGTTCATTATCTTTGATTGTTCGCGCCAGCGCTCCCAACTTTCATTTTATTGGTTTATGGCTCAAAGCGCAGTAAACCCGCGAATGAGTTAACACTTTTACAACCGCTGAAAGTTGGAAGTGATGATTAATTGACTCCTCTATTTTATTTACTCTACCGTATGTAAAGTTGACTGAAAATAATTGTACTAGTACAAGTGTTTTTTACCGGTCTTAATAATTATTATGAGTAAGTTGTTCACAACTTTATTGGCGCAAAAAAACGTTTCTTGCGCGAAAACTTAAAGTTTTGCATTATAAAAAACTATGATTTTTAGAACTTAATACATCTAAGATCATTACATAAATTTTTTTGCATAAAAATTGGTTTTGCGGTTTAAGCTTAGCTTAATAAAATATGATACCTTTAAGTTTAAACTGTCAAACACACTGTTGCATTAAGGTTTGAACAAACCTACGCGACCACGCGACTGCGAAGCGGAAGCGTCAATACAAAACACACATTTGACAAGTTGTCAAATGTGTGTTTTGTATTGACGCTCCAGCCTTATTGTTTTGCTCAAATATGGATCACATTTTTAGGCATCTGTATTGAAAACAATTCAATATAGGGATCACAAATAATAGACATTTCCTAAAAAAAATAATGTTAAACACATTATTTTCCTTCTGGTTGTATTTTGTAGAAAGTAGATTAAATAGATAAGCAATATTTTGCTGACCATAGGTAACAGTAGATAATCGCAATTCTGCTTCTCTTGGCCGCCAGCCAAGTCTTGAGAAGTTGAACTCTTGGCTAAATATTGGTTTGTGGACTGTCGATTCTGTCTTCTGGTTACCTTATTTATTTAATTTTTATTATTATGTACTATTCTCTTTTAGTAGGAACGCCTTGGCTTCGATTTAAATCAACTTTGTCGTGAAAGGTTCTTCTTTTTATTCGTTAATTTTTATATATATATGTCACCGTAAGATTGTAAACACCGCGAGATTGTAATATGACGAAGTGATGGATTATAAAGAAACAGTTTTCCAGTGATTTTAAATTAATTATTTCGTATTTAAAATAACTTCAATGCCAAATGGTATGAGATGTATAACATAAAATAAAATTTAGATATATTTAAAGTGCTGTTTGAATGTTATGTTATTAAAATTAACCTAATTTATAATTCAAACTGCACTTTAAATATATCTAAATTTTATTCAATGTTATACATCAAATATTCAGGCAATTGAAGTTATTTTAAATACGAAATAATTAATTTAAAATCACCAGAAAACTGTTTGCTTACAATCCATCACTTCGTCATAATATTACAATCTCGCGGTGTTTACAATCTTACGGTGACATATACATACTAATAATATTATAAATGCGAAAGTATATTTTTTTTCTGTCTGTTACCTCTTCACGCCCAAACTTCTGAACCGATTTTGGTAAAATTTTGTATGGAGAAACTTTGAGTCCCGGGTTGGTATGTCCTCTACATACAATACTACTTTATAAGCCAAAATATACGGTTTTCGCGGGTAAACGAATTTTGTCGCAACGGAGTTGGAGCGTCATCTGGTTATTCATAATATTTACGAAACAATTCATACTATTATGTCCTATCAAAATATTTTCGTGCATAGAAGTTTTCAAAGAGATGCTGTTGAGGCTGACCTGCGTGACCTTCAAGTCAGTAACTGGCAGGAGGTAGCGCAGGACCGGGCTCAATGGCAGAAGCTCATTTCGGAGGCCAAGATCCACTTTGGGTCGCTGAGCCAGCGGAGTTAGTTAGTTAGTAGTTTTCAAAATAAGTTTTCCATCCATTCATTTTAATCCATTTAGATCAAAACTTTCTAATGTATTTTCCTAAGCCAAAAACATTCAAGTGTTTTAACAGCCTTTGTCATTTCCATTTCTCGTGCTACTGGGACCTTTTACCTTACCTTTTTAAGTTACCTTTAAAGGCAGAAGTCATACCCTTCGTGACACTGCGGAGGCGTGGTGGTTATGCAAAGTACACGGCCATGTTCGCAGAATGGATGGATGGAACTTTCCATGCCCTTTCGGTAATTGCCCCAATGATTGACAAAAACTCGCCGGAAAAATTTCATTTATGCGAACAAAAATTATACTCGTAAATTTTTATACTTCATGTCGAATTTTATGTTTTCGACCTTTATAGCTACGTTTCAAAGCAGAATAAACTGCGTACTTTTTAATACAATATAAGTATTTCAAACCTACTTATAGAAAGTACTAAAAATACTAAAAATATAATAAAAATAGGTAGGTATGTGCTATTTTAACAGTTCACACCTCAGAATCCATAATTTCTCTAAAAAGTACATATTTCAATAGTTTATTATTTTTACTTCATTAAATACAGGCTTTTCCATGCTTCATAAAGTACGTCTTTTGTTTTTTCTAAAACAGTCACCACTTGGGTCTTAGTCTTAAACAACCCTTTGTCACACATTTGTATAAAGCATTTTCATTAAGAAATTTAATCACCTCCAAACAAAACATTAACCCTAAAACATCTAAGTTTCCATTTCAAATCGTCTGTACCCAATCGTCCAAGTGCGGAGGTGTAAAAGTGTTTAAATTAGAACAGCCGTAAATTGTTTGAGGCGTTTTAATTGAAATCGCACTAGTAGTAGAGTGCGTAATGCGTTTGCGCTTAAATTTGTATGGAAGTCGTCGTGCAAAATAATTGGCTTAGACGTACGTGTATGTATGATGGGTGTTATGTTTATGCATGAATATTTGGTAACTCCTATGTGGTAATTAAGAGATTCTGTCACATAGCCAAGGTTGATCTGTACTTTAATAAAAATTACTTACTTATGTCTGATTTTTTAGTATTTCACAGAAGTTTATGTTTTCGACAATGTTGTTGATTGGTTTTGACTTAATTTGACGTTAGCTAATCGTAGGCTCTAGCAAAGAGATAAGCTTCGGTCAACAACTCTCAGGCACTGGTAATTAGTTATTTAAATAATATACTGTATATTTTGTCTACTTTTTGAGCAGGCAGGTTTATACAGATTTAGAGAAAAAATAATACATTACCTCTTAATTAACTCGACAATTGTAAATCATCTCACATTTGCCTTCTTTAATCATTATTTTTAATCTATCTCTATGTTTTCTAGCAGCTAAGTATTTTTTACCAGTCACAAGTCACAATTGTTTTAGCCAATAGAAGACAAGTAATAGTAAATACAAAAGGGTTATCCCTTCAACTATTCCCGGACCCCGGGGACACCCTATGTATCTTCTGGATATATCTTTATCATTCTTTATCGTTCAAAATTCCAAGTTGCAGCAATGTAAGGATTGATCTTCGATAGTGGATTGAGTAGTTACCATCAATGATCTTCTCCTTACTCATTGAATATTCAAAAAGAAGTGATTAACGATTAAAAGGGCGACTAACGCAAGAAATCAAACATCGTCCTTCTCTCTTCACACTCACGCCCGTCTTTTATATGCCAGGTGAAAAAGGACGACGTGGAATCATCGCCAAGTTAGTTTTTCTTAACTCGATAAATATACAACATTATAAAAATCCGCTAGGTCGGGTCCTCGGAAATATAATATAGTAGAAGCTTGTCTAATTTGAAATGACGCGCCCCACCACTTCAAAGTTGATATAAATGAAACATTTTTGTACTGTGAATACGAGGGAGGGGCGCGTCATTTTAAGTTAGACAAGCTCTACCTATGTTAAAAAAATGAAACAATTCGGGGCTTATTTTCAAGTATAAAAATGAATTATTAAATCGACAATTTTGGGTTAGTCGCCCCCTTAAGTACTACAAAGAGGGCACTCTCTTCACTCTTCTCACAATATGTCACTTTAATAAGTATTAAGCTGTAGGTATGTCATAATCTTATGTCATGAAATCTTATGAAATGAAGAGTCATTTCTTACAAAGAATAGGACGTTATCTTAGATACAAACTACCTATTCATTGAAATTAACTACAGTAAATGCAACTTGCAAGAATGAACAAAAGCAACAGCAAACAAAAATCCCCTTTCTTATTCTAATTAGAACATATTTATGAAGACTTCGGAAGTAAAGTAGTCAACCGAATAATTGTTATTCTATTCACACAGTAGATTTATACGGCGAGTAACTTTCTTGTTGTTTTATTGGGGGATTTGTCACCCCCTTTTATAATTACGCTATCGGGTAACTTTTTAGATTGGATTTATGTAAAAGGTACGGTTCGGGATTATGTCGGACCGTATAATTAGCCGGCTTTCGCGGGATTTAAAGCGATATCCTGATTCCTGAAGTTAGATAGCTGTTTCTTAAATAATGAGGTTTTGTAGTCATTGTAAGTTACTGGGTTTACTTTAGGGGATTCTCATATTCTGAATTCAGATTATAAAATTATTGTGTTTTGACACGGTATGCTACGATATTATAGATTATTTTCCAATTTTTAATCATGAGGTTTAAGGCGATGCCTTGATAATTTGGCTGTAGCGATGTCGATTTTTCTCAGCAATAACTAAAGCTAAGAAGTTAAAGTTTATTGTCAGTATTCATCATGTCTTTGTCTTTGAATTACCCATAGCATAACACGATTGGTCAACTTTTATAACACAGAATAATCAATCAAAAAGACCTCTGTATAAAAAAGGATTCCTATTTTGCCTATACAGAGGAGACTGGAGAGTGGTTTAAGCTTCAAAAATTTGTACATAAATTGGTTCAAGCATAGGTACACTTTAATTTGCCCATAGCTTATATTAAATGAAATGTATTTATAGTGGAGTTCCCAGAGCGTAAAAATCGTGCAAACCTCCGATTTTTGCAATAGTGGATGAAAATTGAAAAGAAAAAAAGGAATGTGTAGCTGATAACATAAATAATAAAGTTTACCTATTGAAAAGTTGTGCTTTTGATTTTTAAATTATTCTCTTCCACTTCAAGTAAACTCATAAACTGTAAAATTTTGAAGAAAATTTGCATATTTCTTTCTTTTAAATATATAGCAAAATAATAAAATATATTATTATTTTTTTGATTTGTATCGTTGCTTATATTCCAAAGAAAGAAAATAAGTTAAAAAAATATGTAATTTAGATTTAAAATTAATATTTTTGTATGTAGATGAGCATACCTCCAAATGTGCTTGTTGTGTGCCTCGCCAGGTAAATGGCGTTCCTATTTTTCTTTGGTTTTAAATAGGAAGTTTAAAATTATTTTTTAGGCTTAACAAAGCCTTCTATTTCTTAATGTGTATAACTTTTTAGCTCTTACTTTATTAAATTTCCTGAAAATGTAGCACAAACTTTTCACGGATATTTCGAAGAGAATCTGTATTTTATTTCTTTTGGTTAGGTTTTTACGGAATAAAATTGATTTTTTTTTTCATTAATTATATTTGCTAAAACATACTTAAAGGAAAAAAAACAAATTAGGTTAAGAACTGATATTTTTTTGTATTCAGGAAAGCATTTTCCAAACATAGGTCGCAGCATACGTCTTTAGCATGTACGTGAGATTTGTAGCACCCACTTAAGTAGGAAGCTTAAATATATTTCAAAGACTAGAAAAAGTCTTTCATTTGTCGATGCATTTAATGTTTTAGCTCTCACTTAAATAAATTCTCAACAAATATAGAAAAATATTTTTGGTCTATTTTACACTTTTTTGGAGATATTTAAACGTTTTTAAGTACTTAAAAGTTATCATTTCTCTAAAAATTAAATACGCACAACAAGTAAGTTTAACACACTTTTCATTACAACCCCTAAATCCGCCCAAACCCTTTTATCTTGGTTACGATGAGCGTTAATTTCTAAAAACTTTGCAAAAACCTTATAGTTGTATTTAGCTTAGCAAAGCAAACTTTCTTTTTTAAAAATTGTGTATTTGGTTAATTTTCAACGTAAACAATCGGATAAGAGTCATTAAATAACAGGAACAAGAAAAAATTTTTTTTTCTGGACCCGTTTTATATGGTGAAATATTAATTTTTAATTAAGTAACTAAAAAATTAAAAGCACAACAAATTTTTTGGTAAACTTTGCAAGTTATAGTGTAAAAAAGAAAATGACACCTCAAAAACAAAAATCCATTTACTATTACAATTTTCGGAGGTTAAAACCTCTGGCGATTACACTATTATGGTTCTTAAATTACGCGACAAAAACCATTTTATCGCTTACGCCATTTTTTGTTGTTTCATTGCTTGTTTTTTATGAGAGGCCGGGCCGGCCTCTCATAGAAAACAAGCAATCTAAAACATATCCAACACGGTTTTTTACTTTAACGCGGCGTCAGTCGTCACCTTAATCATAAAAATTCTTAATGATAAAAAATCTAAGCTTTTCGATTACAAGTTACAACGTACTTTGAAATTGGCTTGTAACAATAATTTTGAAGAAGGATTATTTATATTATGCTGTTATAAAATTCACTTTTTTATTCAAATACTTTTTACAATTCATGTTGTTTTAATAATAATTAAGTAGTCATTTAAATTATTATTATTTAAAAAATGTTGATTTTCATTGCGTTCCTGCCAAATTACCAACTACTAGCGCCATCTATGTTCCGAAAGCAATTAAGTAACATTTTGATAATCCTGGAGCGTACTTTTTCTAAGTAAAATTATTACATAGTAATAATTTATAATAATCATAATCTAAACCCAGGTAATTAAAATAAAAAAAAAAACTTTTAAATTACTTTGCTAGAGGAAATAAGGCATAATAGGGAAATTAAATTAAAAAACAATACATAATTTTAGCAAAAAAGACGATTGGAGAGTAGTGTTTTGTGTCGAACTCGAACTCAAACTCGACTCGAACTCGAACTCGACTCGAACTCGACTCGAACTCGACTCGAACTCGACTCGAACTCGACTCGAACTCGACTCGAACTCGACTCGAACTCGGTTGTCTGTAAAGTCGGTTTACTGACGATAGTTGAACGTGACAACGTCATAGCCTTAAAAGGAACGCCTCAGAGCGAGGTAACGCCGCATATTGCGTCATGTTTTTTCGTGCGCGCAGCCCATATCGAATTATAAGACGTTGTCACGTCAAAAATATCCAGCTAAATAATTCCATTTTACAAACCACGAGGCAAGTCACAAAACTTCAATATTTTGTTAGAGAGAGCTGCTCAAACCTCGTGGCTTGAACCGTAGAGTAGCTCTCAGACACGGTGCAACATTTTGTAGCCTGTGTTAATAATAATTTTCGGATCTTTGACAAGTGGTGAGCTAACGGCCGTAAAAGTTTGGTGACAAATCAATAGATGTCGCTTTTTGTTGATGTTTACCATCTCGAATATAATTCAAATAATTTTATAATATTATGTAATCAAATACTGTTCATTAATATAGCAATATATTTGTAATAAAATAAATTAAAGTCCTAATAATTATCTAGTTTTTGTCGCAAAAAATTGACGGTTTCCGTTCGCTAAACTAATATTATTACATGTATTTATTGCAGCCTATGAAAATTATCTTGTGATAACGTTGCTTCAAGTGCAATGACTGATGTTGAACATTCAGGACTTCGAATTTAATTTTCAGAGCTCAAGAACTGCATCACTAGCGTCCTCAGTCGGCCCATAAAGCATTCACTTTACGACGTGTCGACCATCCATGTCTCATAAAGCTTCAGTGATTCACTCACAGATGGCGCTTTCACGAACTGCCTACTGCGACGTTACTGCCCTCTGTTAGCGGTAATCGCTCAATGCTAGCCGACTCGGTTATGGTTTTATTGGGGCACTAAATAAAAAAGTTACGAGCCACGCGCTCCGTAGCTCGAATAATATGGAGATATTGGAGGGCGAATGGGCGTAAAAGACAGGACCGACTTTTATTGTTTGTAAATTGGTTGTAAAATTATGAGAACGCTCGTATTGTGTGTAATCACGACGATCAGCTGTTATTTTATGGGATAAATCACTTTATTACCACAAGCGGTGTTTTATGACGCTATAAAGCTTCATTCAAATACTTGTTCGGTTGCCACTTGACTCGAGACTAGCTACTATCGTTTTATAATTGATTACCGTCTTCTGGTTTTCTTTTTTGTGTTTGGAAATGAATTTATGTTGCAAAAATGCTACTTTATTTGCGTTAAGTAAGCTTCCTAACTAGGCACTCGAGGTTTTATGAAAAGTTTCGATGCAGGCGGATTATAATTTATTATTACTTTAATGTTTATTATTTTTAATAATTTCACTTCTCTTGGCCGACTTATATAATATTCAATTCAGAGCAGGTTAATAATTATTATTACCTTATATATATACTTATAAAATTACATGTCCTGACTGACTGACTGACTGACTGACTGATTCATCATCGCTGAGCAAAAACTGTTAAAGTTACAGCCACGAAATTTGGTAAGTAATTGTTTTATTAAGTAGACACCCACTAAGGAAGGAATTTTGAACATTTTACCCCGAAGAGGGTGAAATAGGGGTTGAAAGTTTGCGTGAAAGTCCGTCATTTCTTGAGTTAGAAACATGAAACTTTACTTTTGGGTTACTGATTAAAAATGAATGGATACGTATTTAAGCGTTTTTGGAAATTCTACCCCCAAGAGGGTGAAATAGGGTTTGAAAGTTTCAATGAAAGTCCGTTATTTCTTGAGCTAGAAACATAAAATTTTATGTTTGGGCTACTGATTAAAAATGAATATTTTTTGTTTACCAATTTTTAAAAAAATTAAAATTACCTGCACTACACCTGATGATGATTCTATCGAAACCGGTCGTATGAAACATAATTGTAATAAAATAAATCAATAAAAGTGGAAAAAGTGCATGAAAAGTGTATGTTATTACTGTAAAAATGAATGGATAGGTATTTAAGCTTTTTCGGAAATTCTACCCCCAAGGGGGTGAAATTGAGGTTGAAAGTTTGAATGAGAGTCCGTCATTTCTTGAGTTAGAAACATGAAACTTTATTTTGTGCTAAGTGATTAAAAATGAGTGGATACGTATTTAAGCGTTTCTGGTAATTCTACCTCCAAGGGGGTGAAATTGGGGTAGAAAGTTTCAATGAAAGTCAGTCATTTCTTGAGTTAGAAACATGAAAGTTTATTGACATTTGCGTTTGACGTTTGCTTAAATAGGGTCCCGTTTTTACTCTTTGTTATTATACTATGTTAACGCGGACGAAGTCGCTGGCAACAGCTAGTTATAAAATACAGTTTTGAAAAGATTTTTTAATATTGGTTATCTGGATGTAGTTTTACTACTCCACGACAGATGGCGAAGTTAAGCTTATGCTTGATGTATTACGGGAGTTTTATTCATTTAATTTAAAATAGTTCTATACAGCATGGATGCGTTGTAGGACTATAATAATTTATGTATGCTTAGGCGGTGAGACACTTTTGGTATAAAACAGCTGATATTTTTCAAGTCGGGAAGCTTTTGCCATAAAAAGTTGCTGCTTTTTCTTATTACGAAAGCTGCTTTAGAAAACATTGCTTATGTTGTAGGAGTGAAGTAAATTATCTCGATTAAAAATAGCACACAGACAAACATTGAATCTTTGATTAATTCGTCACTGCGTTCAAACTGGACTTGTGTTTGTGTTATCGCGATCTGTTTTATGTCCTATATCATCCCGAGCAGACGCCGGGCTTCACAATTTGTTTTACGAGACAGTTTACGATTACGATGATCGTTAAACTGACGTTAACTGTCGTTTAACACCTCGTATAGTAATTGTTTAACACTTTTAGCGGTTTAATGCTTTAAGACGGTAAACAGATAAAACGTCATCGTTAAATATTCTGATACATATTTGGCTTTGTTGTTTGTTATTCAGATGCATAAATACGACTCAAACATTGTCTCTAAAACAGGACTTATGTAGGAACTTAGGATATGATAGCGTAATTATTGACAAAGATTATAGAATCCAAATCAATTTAGTGTTATAAATTCTAATATGGCACGAATTTTTAAGGCAAAGGACATTAATAAAGCCGGCATAGTAAAGAGATGATATATTATGCCATTATCATACTCAAATATATATAATATCTTTAGAAAGAATATACGTGGGAGAGCCATGCTTCGGCACGAATGGGCCGGCTCGACCGGAGAAATACCACGTTCTCACAGAAAACCGGCGTGAAACAGCGCTTGCGCTTTGTTTCGCCGAGTGAGTGAGTTTACCGAAGGCCCAATCCCCTACCCTATTACCTTCCCTACCCTCCCCTATTCCCTTCCCTTCCCATCCCTACCCTCCCCTATTACCCTATTCCCTCTTAAAAGGCCGGCAACGCACCTGCAGCTCTTCTGATGCTGAGGGTGTCCATGGGCGACGGAAGTTACTTTCCATCAGGTGACCCGTTTGCTCGTTTGCCCCCTTATTTCATATAAAAAAAAGAAACCTCTAAAGAAACAAAATTCTAAACAATAAGAAATACAGCATTGTAATCAAGTTAGGAAATTTATATTTTTATTAAAGTTGATAGTAGTAGGTCCCAGTGGATTGACCCAGAGTTAATAAAGTGTTGGAACAAGACAAACGATCCAAAGAAAGGGAAAGATATAATGAAGGAGAGACTTTATTTATGGGATGCACATTTGGTATGAACGGTGTTAAATAAAAAGCTATTTCCGTGTAAGGTTAGGAGAGAAATATCGGCCTTTTAATCCGGATTCTTTGAGCGTATCATAACAGCAATAAATCTTAGTGTGAACCTTAAAAACATTAAAGTTTGGGAAACAAATAAAACTACAAATAATATTTTTGTATCGTATTTCATACTTAAAAAGGCCTTATTTCAATACTTAAGTATCTTATTGCTATGCAGTTATACAAATTTATAATAATTATTTTTATTATCCTGCATAACTATAATTACTTATCATTATCTAAACCAAACATACCACAATTATCTCAATTTGCAAATATATTAAACCCTTGAATTTAGCTGCAATCTTAAATTATTTCTCCATAAAATAGGAGCTTAAAAATAAAAATATAATGTTATTCGCGACAGTACCGCCTATCGCTATGAGTAAGTTATGGCCGCCGTAGGGTGAGTTACACCCTGCTTAGGTCACGTGGCCCGAGGGGGATGGAGCTATGCGACAGGCGTCAAGCGGGAGAGGGACAGACGAAGCTGGGGCGGCAAGTTATCTTCGTTTCATTCAACTCACACTCGCGCCGCCCGAACGTCCGTATAGATCAATAAAACTACTTTATCTCTTTTTGGCACATCCCCATCCCGTCGACGACTTCCTAGAACGATACTTTAACTGCTTTCTCCTTAAAAACAAAATTTCAAAAAAGGAACGTTTTCAAAAAACGAACAATATAGTTTAAAGAAATCAATTGTTCTTTTTTTTTTGGTTGCGTTTGTTGTTTTTTTAAACGTTTTAGCTGTTTGCGTTGGTAATGGCCATAAAATATTATTACCGGGCTATTAAGGCGAGCCACAGGTATTCCTGGTCCTGAGCTAGTTCAAGTAATTGGCGTTCCTTTTATACTTTTGTGCAGTGTTCGCTAAAGTTGTGTTAAATGTTGTTCGAAGAAGATTCTTTAATCAGGTAGGTTCTAATTTAATTCTTTAAAATCTTCAAGACAAATTTTCTTTCAAGATAACTTTACTTTCTAAAGTAATTTGCAATAACTTCTGGAGTCTCAATAGATCTTCGCGTAACGACGCCCGCAGCTGTCTTTGTTGATTTAAAAACCTGGAAGTAAAAAGGCAGTTGAATAAAAATTATCCGACGCTCAATAGAGACTAGAAAAAAAAAACGATTTTTATCTATTTATTTAACGAAATAAATGAGCTTAAAATAGTTTTTTATTCTATGATGACTACTAGACATTTTCATAAACATGTTTTTCACAAGTTCGTTCTGACGAAATTCGATTATAGCGCGAGAACTGTACATTTACCGTAATAAAAACTATCCTATGACTCAAAAAATTTCCATATTAAATTCTAATCAAAATCGACCGCGCATTAGCGGTCCGACGCACTTACGTATTAATATTAGCAAGAATTACGTTTAGAAACTAGTGTAAAACCAAACGGCAAACTCTAGTATTAAATAATGTAATTCATTAAACAGTAGGATCATTAGTAAATGGATATGGGCGTCTTTCACGGTGTAAGTCCGCCTCTACAAGTAATTCAGACTGTAATTACTGTTGTACCGCGCGGCCGTAATGCGATATCTGATTTCGCAATTCATTCTACTGGATGTAAATATATCCGGATATAAATATATCCGGATGTTAATAAAATTTGGTTTTTGTTAACATCCGTTAACGTTAACAACCGAATCACGGTTGATTTTAGGGTTATTTTTTGCGCTTTAACAAGATTAAAAGCTTAGTAAAATCAGCAGGTATAAAGTTATATCCGAAAGACTGTTAAATATTTCAATCGAATCCCTTAAAACTACGTGGATTCTACTACTTAAAGTTAAGAAGCACTCAAAATAGTTTTAAAAGAACATTTCAAGATGATACAAATTTCAACTAAGTACATACAACAAAATAACTAAGTATGTATGTAGCGTTATCAATAATTATTATCATTATAGCCCTTAATTCTCCTAATTTATCACATAAATTAAATACATAGTTGTCAATTAATTACTAGGGGCTGGCAATAGAACATGTTTTATTGAAAAATTAACGAAGGACCACCGCGACGACACCCTATATTATCCACAAGATAATATCTAGTTAATATTATCAATTAGGGATGCTTCGTTTAATCCACACAAAACAGTAGGCTGCACTAATTATTTCCAACGTATTTTACGCAGCGTTTTTTAGACAGTCGTATTTTATATTTACGTGCTTTAAGTAGGTATGTATCATCTGAAAAAAAATATTCATAGGTTTCTGTATTTGGTCGGGTTTAAAAAAGCGGGGCTAGACTTAACCTGCCTATAAATAATTTTCACTGATAGGAGAAATGTAGGTATGTGTTCTAAACAATAATATTCTTTAGCTACCTATAATTGTACGAACTACTAAAGGTTAAAGTAGGTTTTTGTATAAAAATATAAAATTATAAATTAATTAATGCAATAACAATATTTAATTCAAATATGTAAACAAAATTCTGTTACGCCAACATTTTTCCTTATTTTCCTCATCGCAAAGAGGTAAAAAAATCACGGATCGTATTTGGGTTCATTTCGGAGAGTTTTGTCGACTCCAATCATCAAATCTCGATAAAATTATTCTGGAACCACCCTCGTGTTGCCGACCGCAATGCGAATCAAAATGGCTGAAAATATAAGGATCATTAGGCTTGAAGAAGCAGAGAAAAGTATGCCTACCACCGAAAGAAATGCTTTAAGACTTCGGCAGTAGATTTGATAAACAGAATATTGTAGAGTAAAACAGAAAAAAAAAACGGAAATACCGTACATATTCTTCCCACATCCGACATTTTCTACATACCGGTTTTTAGTTCTAGTAGGTACCTAGTGTATCGGTTCGATTTTTATGTTATGTGCAGGTTATGTTTGATAATAATAATAATCGAACCGAACTAAAGTTACCAGAATTGGCCCCTGCTAAAATAGTCGTTATTACAAATAATACACTTTTACCCATTAAGATGTTTGTACATTGTACATTTTTACCTCACTATAAACGACTTAGGTCGTTATATTATTTGTTATTGATAGCTTATGGTACTATTATTAATTAATCAGGTTAGAGATACGTTATTATTGTTAACATCTGAATTATAATTATAACCACCATTAATTTGGCTGAATCAGGCCGTAAACACTATTATCTCTACAATCACATGTTCGGCAAAGTTAATTTCTCTATCTGTTTCTTTGTTTCCCTTATCGCAGCATTGAATTCCGTGACTGAACTGGTAACGTCTTACACGTGCTTGAAAAAGCTTTTTGTTTTAAGCTTCTTTATTAAAAAGCTCAATATTTTGCTCCTAAGCATCTGTTTGCGCTACTGTTTTGTTTGTTCTTTTGTCTCATTGTTTCGTATAAAAAGCTTGTGTAAATATGTTTTTTGAATTTTTTGTGCCCTTTATTTTAGGGTCGTTAAAAAAACGAGTAACGAACTACTGGACCAGATTTCGCATGTAAACAAGACCTATAGATCATTATGACGTTCGAAAAATAAACTTTAAAAAACTTTGTAAAGTTGTGGCTTTTTCTTTTTGCAAATTAAAGTACCTTTATTTATATCATATTTGCCTAGTCCATCAAGGTAATTTCCTTACCGACTCTTTTTTCTACTGCGCCAAAATAATTTTCATACTTGCATGTAAAATCTTATCATTCCGTATAAAGTGCAGTGGATATCGCGTTACTCACACAGCGAGTATCAAACAAAAGTTTGGTTACGCTTAATGCCTTTACGAGTGCCGGGGGTGACATAAAGAAAATGAAAAACATTTTGTATTATTCTTGTTGCGCTCTTGTCCTAACTTCAGCGGCCCTCTTAGGCTGTCTACAGACCCGCGATTCGACGACCAAAACGTTTTGGACCATATTATTATTAAGTCGTATGTCGTCACTAATATTTTAAGTCGTAACTAATAACTTTAGATCTTGGATGTAAAGCTCTGACGACATCCGAAAACAGACAAGTATTATAATTTGTAACGTAACCTAACATTCCTTCTTATTTATTAAATTTTTTCCTTATTTTTCTTTAAATTGATAGATATACATATTCCAAACGTTTAATATAATCGAGAATTATCTCACATATAATATTGATTCCATATACCTGCCAAGTTTTTTATGAGAAAATATTTTTCCTTTGCGAGGATACAGCATTTACTGGGGCTCTATATTTCTGCTCGACCTACTTCTAAAATATATCCTCTTGCTTGTATCAAAAATTTGATATTTACCTATAAATCTTAGTACATACGCAAGACACAATATTATTCTCACTCTCTTCGTCGTCGGTATGTAGAACTCCTAATTTTTTCCGCCCACTCCCAGTAGTTCTGCTTAGACAAATATCTAGTGAAACTAGTTACGTGTTCCGACTGTAATGTGTGCTTTTAATATTTATCTCGCGACATATCTCACGGAGAATGTATGGCGTCTACAAATTGCTATATTTCATGTAATCCATATTATTGTATTAAGTTTTATTGTCGCCGAAATATGAAAAACAAAAATTCACTATCTCCAAAAATAATCTCAGCTATCCTAAATTATCTATATCTAAGATGAAAACAAGGTTTTACCATGACTATGCCTTAATCTGATGATAAAATCGATAAAAATCATACTATTAGATAATTATTCATTTGAGGATTTTAAAACATTATTAAGTAATGAGGTAATACATAAACCTAAGTGCGTAACAATAGTTACGCACTTGGGTAACGCGAAGTTCTACATACTCGTAGATGTACAGTCAAGTGCAACGCGCTGAATAACATTTTATTCCCGGGTAAGTTGTCGGAATGCCGCAAGATGGCGCCTCACCGAGACGCGATTTGTCAAAAGCGAAACAAACATCCCGAAATAGTTTCAGCTGACAAGTTTATAGTGTGTCTCCCGACCGTGCTCTTATAACTTTATACGGAGGATGTACCTATGTATAAATGTATAGTTTTCGTTCATGTTTGCATATGAGATACCTATTTAATTGTATTTATTATAATATCATGGTCTTGTATAAATTAAACATACAGGTTAGCTTTTTTAAATAGGAATAATATTTTATGTCTACCTAATTTTGGGAAACTTATACCTAGGTACATACATATGTATTTATGAAACATGGTTGTTAGAAAATAGAAACACAGTTAAATAATTTCGAACACAAAAAATCAAAATCATGGCAAAAAAATGGTTTATAGAATCTATTTTTAAATAAGAAACAATTATTTTTAGGACTTAAAACATTACACAAAAACGAACGAACTAAAAATGAAGCGAACTTAACATAAAACGGCCATAAATTTTCGCGTCTTAATTAACTTCAAAATAAATTATAATGAATGATATCAAAATAAATAATTTACAATACAAGCAGAATAAAATTATACAAAATAATATTAATTTAGAAATAGTTTATGAAAAAAGAATAATAATTACAAGTTTAACCTTATAAATTATGTCAATCATCGTCCGTCCGGAAGTTTATTTGAATAAAACAGCTTTTGACGAAACCGTCCTCACTCTTTACCTTTCTTTTAAAAACGATAAATTTTATATAAGATAATAGTATTTTTAAATATATCAAGGGCGCGTATCCCCCGCGGGTTCGCTATAATTCGTCGTGTGTGGCTCGCGACTAATATATCACCTTTCTTATAATTTTGCTACAGAATGTAAAATGCGACAATACATTTCCCACTTTTCTCCCCGACGATACAGTTGAGTTTACACCGGGGAAAACTGTACTTACGCCCTTTGTTCGGGCGCGAAACTAAAGCCTTAGATAAATGTGATCTATGATAAACGTGATTTTGGTAACTAGGTAGTGACGTTGACACACGGCCATCGTTCCGAGGAAAAAATTAAAAGTGTGAGGAGTAAATAACTCGGATGAGGAAGAGCATTGTGAGATCACGTGATTCGAGGCAATAAAGATCAGATCCCTCGAGTAATCTTCGCTGAGAAATTGTTATTTTTTCCCTTGTTCGTATAGAAATGAAAAACTGTAACGCTAACAATGTTGCTTTAGAAATTGCCCGACGACAATTGCTAAGTCTGAGTAGTTTTTAGATTTATTCGCTTATATTCAATTTAGCCTAGAAACAGTTGTCTGCACGTCATCATTAAAATTTTCAGCAACCTTATACGTATTTTATTTTAAGTATCTAAGTTAAACTAGATGACCCGTGAACTTCGTATCACTTATTTCCTAAAAACCTTCCCTGGACTTCCGAGAATATTCTAAGACCATTTACTTAGCCAAATCGGTTCAGCTGTTCTTGGGTCTTAGCGAGACTAACAAAATTTCAAATTTATTTTATTGTATAGACTATAGATCTTCCAAAACTTACTGATGAATTTTGACGAGTGTTTCTATATTTTTGTTATAAGTACGTAGAATACAAAGTAACAATAATAACAACAATTAGATTAATCGCATACCAGATACTACATTTTTAATTAAAGTAATTACATTAATAACCTCTGTTTCCTAGTCAATTACCAAGAATTAATTACTGACCTATTATAATTCTATCGTAAAGTGATAATTGCTATAATTTTTGTAATTTCAACTACCACAATCTGAACCTACCTACCTATTATAGTTACTTACTTAATTAAATATTATAATCTACTTAGTAACTAGGTACATAATCATTTTTCGGAAGTTTCATATTCCACACCTACACTACCGTCATTGGTCAGTCAATAAATGAGATGCTGAATGCTCAGTCGCATTAAAATAACTAGATTTCCACAGTCATAACATTGAAAAAAGTCCATATTACTTTGTAATTTAAATGTAAATAAAGTGAGAATTTACAATGTGGCAGCGGGATTACGCGTAATGAATAGCGCTAGCACCTAGCTGCATTATACAGGGTGCGCTATGACGGATTACGCCGAGCCGACGTATTGCAGTGCTGCCAACAATACCATCTTATATCTTTGGCATCGAGACGGCCCGCTGATTTATACTGTAGTACCAACCTACAAAACTTTTCGGATTAAATAGTTTTTCTCGTTTCGATATTTGGCAACGGTATCATTTTTTCGGCCATGTTGTTTAAATTAAGCCGTGATGTATCGCGTTACGTAATATTAAATTTTGAAATAGTCCGGGCGCTCGTCAGCAATTTGTTAGAATAATATTTCAGTCTGAAATAGTTGAGCGTCTCCGGCCCTCGCATAGTCGGCCTAATGGTGACACATTACAAAGTGTTACGGAAATAAAGAGAAAAGAAAAAGAAGGATTAGTCGGAGAGCGATGGTCGCATTAGCGGGCCGAAAATAACATAAGTAATACATCCCAAGTTAAAGTTCATTGAGACGACAAATGTTGCGATATTGACACCCTGAGAACCGTCCTCGCCGTTTAAAGAACGATTACTCATGTGCGATTTGCAGAAAAAAATCACTCTGTTGCTAAAATTGAAAAAGCATCTTACTGGCGTCACTAATAAATTTAAAATATAAATAAATGTAAAATCTATACATATAATAAAACTGTAGAAATGACGATTCTGTACATTAAAGATATTCAAAAAATAATAAGCGGAGGGTGTCACTACATCGCTATACAAGCCAAAAATGTGGTCAGTTTTTTTGTCTGTCTGTCTATCTGTCTGTCTGTCTGTCTGTATGTTTGTTCCACTATCACACGAAAACTACTGATCCGATTTGAATGCGGTTTTCGCAGATATATTTGTCTTCTTCCAACTTAACATCTGGTGTATAAAATTTTTTCCCCCCACCCCTCTAAAGGGACAAAAGAGGGGTCAGATTTTGTATAAGACTTTTGCTTTAACACGAAAACTACTGATCCGATTTGAGTGCGGTTTTCGCAGATATATTTGTCTTCTTCCAACTTAACATCTGGTGTATAAAAAAATTTCCCCCCACCCCTCTAAAGGGACGAAAGAGGGGGTCAGATTTTGTATAAGACTTTTGCTTTAACACGAAAACTACTGATCTGATTTGCATACGGTTTTCGCAGATATATTTGCCTTCTTCCAACTCAACATCTGGTGTATAAAAATGAGACCAGTGAGACCATGAAAGAGAGAATAGAAAATGAGAACCCACCAAAGAGAGGGTCAGATTTTGTATTAAGTAAACTTTTTTCTTTAACCCATCAATCGTGGCAAAACGAGACACAATAGCTTTTTCATTGTTATCGCGGCCGGATGTGGCCGCTTAGGCCTTCATGAATTAATGGACTTACTTTATATTATTAACTGTTTTTCCAACTTAACATCTGGTGCTACATAACATTTTTCTCCCCACCCCTCTTAGGGGACAAAAGAGGGGGTAAGATTTTTTATGCTGATGAAGTAGAAATACTTTAAATGGCCAAACAACATTTGCCGGGACAGCTAGTGTTATAATAATATTAATATGTTATTTTTCGGACAGAGTATTAAGAGTCTACGAATTCGTTCTTATTCGGACTAAATATTAAGATTATGTAGATAAAGATTCTTAAATTACAAAGTCAGAATCCCTTTTTAATTTGAATTAGTGCAAGCAACACGAAAGGGAAGTGACTTTGTGGTGTTTTTTCCAACATGTCATGTTTCACGAAATTTACGCCGAGCTTAGAGCGTTCAAAATTTTAGGCTCGCCCGTCCAAAATCCTGATAAATGGCTGGGGGCGCATTCAAATACAATGGTAAAAATAAAAATACATTTTTTGTAATATGTCACCAGCAATCATAAACTCGGTAACCAAAATATATTTCTTTGAAATAAGGCGACTTTACCTAGATAATGTTATGTTTATATTGTCATGATATAATTAGTTTAAAACACATTCTGTATAAGTAAAAATGTTAAAGAATTTTATCACATACTAAAATTAAGGCATATTAAGCTTATTAATTAGCTAAAACAGGCTTTATGAGATTAGATCTATATACTATTTTGGTCGGCTACGAATAATCTTTTTGATTTATGTCGCCAGCACATATTTTGTATCTAAAACGGAATAGAAACTTGATAACAGCGATTGAACCATATGGTAGTATGAGAGCGTTATAAATAAAAATATTTTAATAGCTATGGGAGTGGAGTCTTTTTATCTTATTTAGGAAGTGAGCAGTGTTGACAGTTTTAAAATGTAGGCATCTGAAGTTCAGTGCTAAAAATAAAACAAGAAAAGTTTTGGATGGTGACAGTTTAGTAATAATTATTATGTTATTCAGGTATCTTTAAAAGAAATTACTTTTTAAATATATTGGGAGCCTGCGTTTTACTTTTTCACCACTTGTCTATAGATGAATTCCTAGTTATTCATTTCTTTTAAATAGGTATTTTTTGAGCAATAGCCAATGGTTACTAATTTGCTTTATCATCTTCCTTATAAATCGCTTTAATAGTTCACCGTAAGTTTTTCCAAATTCGCTCTATAGTAATCTAGTCTAGGAAGTTCCTACAAAAATTAATAAACATTCCCATATTGGCCGGGAAACAAGTATGGCGCACGTACGTCACGGGAGGGGATGGATTGATAGCAGGTAGGGCGGCTCGGCCTTTCCAAAATGGATCCCTTTTATACAAAAAATTCTATTAAACTCCCTTACACGTTACAATTGTAAAATCTTTTGATGATGAGATTTCTTCAATACTTGATTATGAGGTATAATTGGACCAATTTAAGCAAAAGCGATCCAAACCACAACCTCCTCATTTTTAAGTTTTGACACGTATGTACTCCAAATAAGGTATATTTTAACATATCAAAGACTCATTACTGTATGTTGACAAATGAGCGAAAAACGCAGTAATCCAACTCACAGTAGCCATGTCAAAGACTCTTTTTGAAATGCAAAAGTGTTCCATGTCATTTGAAACATTTTAGCAATTTCTTGGTTGCCCTAGCATATACAAATTTGTATTTTGCTGTAATGATCCAAGCTGTCTGGAACAGTTACGTTTTTTTTTACATCATTGCAATAACGATTCATGAGGTGTGGATCGTTCTTGTAAAATTAAGTGCAGTGAATTTAATTTTTTTCCTTTCTACAATAATGATCCACATCACGTGGATCATCTTTGCAATATAGCAGCTTTGCAACAAAATTTCTTGATTTAAACATTACCGATCCGAATCTCAGCACTTGAATCATTTTTGCATATTTAAAATGAAATAAAACAACTAATTTTAATGTAAGTAAATAATTAATAACAACATACAAGTCTTAAATAGGTAGGAACTATTAAATTAACGAATCAAAAAGGATCTACTACGTAAAAATACTTGATAATTAATTACTTATTAAATGACAAATCAACAAATATTTTTACCTAAAATTTTCTTGGTAGTTGGTACTACCCGCCCTCGCGTCAGTCGCGTCGCTACCGCAGGTGCCGCACACTGGTCCCAAAGTAAAATAAATGGGACATTAAGAATTTTCGGATCGAAGGTCAACGGATCAGGCTGATATTTTTTTTGTAGACAGCTGATGCAATTACAAGTCACTTTTATAGATGTCATTTTTTTCAAATATGCCGTATCTACAGAGATAAAAAATATATATTTTTTTGTATGGACGAAATCATAATTTTGTCAATTTCTTCCAAGATTCAAACGTATTCAAAATAAATCATAGCACAGCTTATAGAGGGACTCTTGTCGTACATTTTTGTCATACACACTCAACTGCGATTTTTGCGCCTTTTAGAGCTACTTTTTTTTTTTTGGTCAGTGGATGAAGCTGATTTTTTTTGTAGCATCTGATGCAATTACAAGTGACTTTTGGACCATTCCGCTACAGACGGCCCTTAACGAGAATTTTTAAAATGTGGTATCAGTTAAATGTTTCTATTCGAATATATATATATATATATATATATATATATATATATATATATATATATATATATATATATATATATATATATATATATATATATATATATATATATATATATATATATATATGTGTGTAAGTAATTTATATAATATATATTTTGTATAAATTACACTATTCAATCGTTATTAGTGATTTAGACGATTAATTTTGTCAGGCCAATAAACAACTGAAAATAAAAATAAAACTACAATTTGGTGCAGTTTTATTACAAACGTACTAGTATAATTATTTATACCATATCGAGAATTTTAAAATTTGTTAGAGAATAACGATTTAATTCACCTTTAAAAGATTTGAAAATTTTGATGTTGCACCCGCGATCGTAAAATGGTTAATAATAATTTCTAGTACTTATTACTAAAATTACTTTTATCTAGTTACATAGTTTCTTTGTTTTATGCTATTTTTAAATATAGGCAAGTTATTTTGTAAAAGTTTCGCAATGACCAGTATTCACATATGAACTCATCACAGTTCTTAATGGAGGGTCAAATTGGTTGCACCCGCGATGGCACTTCGGCCTGTTTTGTGGCCCTTCATACATTTGATGAAGGTTTTCATTTACAAATCATTGTTAAACTAGTTAAAATGTATCCCTGCAAAGGATATTTTATTAATAAATATGCTTCATTTTGCCTGTAGGAAGCTTTAAGTGTGTCAAACTGTTGCACCCGCGATAATGGAATCGTCCTTTTATAGATGTTGTTTTTTCAAATATGCTTTATCTACAGAGAAAAAAAATGAATTATTTTTTGTATGGACGAAATCATAATTTTCCAAGTATAGAGGTAATTAGGCAATGAGTCATTAGTCATTACCAAACAATGTTTACAAACTGGATGAGTCGTGAGTCGTGATCTACCTATGAGTGAGAGAGGAGGAGGGTAGTTTAGTTTTTTAATAATTTAATAAAGATTTTGATAAATTTCATAAAAAATTTTGAGTAAAAGAGTTTGGAACGTTTTTGCGATTTTAGTTTAGCAACCTGTACAGCTTTGTCCATATAAAATGTATATTGCAATAATGATCCAAGAACAAGTTGTCTTGAATATCTAATAAACTGTAACTATTTTTTCACTACGTTTACTAGATTAGTGAACATAGGTTTATTAGATTAGTGAACATACAATTACATCAAATTAAGAAAATCATCATTTTGCATTAAAAGACAGTTAAATTCCAAATTAAACTTAAACTTCAAATATCTCGGAGTGATGTTTTGTGGTTTGGATCGTTTTGTTTAAATTGGTCCAATTGTAGTAGTTATGTGTGAATGAATTTATTTATAATATTATTATCTATAAATTATAATCCATTTTCAATACGAAAAAATATAAAACTTTGTTTATAGGTTACTATTAAACCTACTAGCTTAAATAGCTATCTTACCGCTTTTTAATTTATAATTCAGTGTATTATATTTACTTACAAGTAATTATGTAGGTATTTATAATTTCCAGGAAAGTGTCTGTTTTCAAAAACCGACTCTATAGTTTTGCCCTTTTCAAAATTCATTTTTGCGCTATTTTCGGTTAGCACTCACAAAAAACATCGCTCTCCGGCAATTTGCATACTAATTCCTAGTGTTTACGCATTAATTTAATATGCGTTAACGAATGTAATAAAATCCCTCTGTAGGGAGTGAATCTGAGAAATTTGCTCTCGCCCCTCCCTAAGCCCACCTATGTATCTTTCTTATTGTCGGCTAAGTCTCGAATAGAAGATTAATCCCAAAAGAAAGGGTGCCCAACCCTTCCAGGCCAATCGAAATAAAAGTGAACCCAGATGGGGAAAAAGAATTTAAATCTTCGGAACGTCTTGCACTTTTTATTGATTTATAAGCATTAAAAATTTATAATATTAAAGTGGTCTTGGAAGCTATTAGCCTGATGATACCTACTAGCAACTTTAGATTTCCTGCAATTTTTCCGTGTTTTGTATATTTTATACCAACATAATAGATAGAAGTTCATGTCAACAAAACTCTATCTCATTCGATATGACTCACGTTTTGTTATGTCCGATTTTCGATCATTTCCTCGATTAGAATTGATATTCGTACATCCGTGATTTATTCCATACATGACTGATGGAGACCGTACTATAAACAATAGATTAAATTCAATCACTTGATATGCATCCCGGGCAGCGGCTATCAGCGATCGTCTTGATATGATTAAGTGATTGTAATGCGATTTAAAAGTTCATACTGCTCTATCGGTTTTCGATCGGAATATGAATGATGTTTGGTGTGAACACTTCGACCTCTACATCCTGGTGCGAAAAATAAATCAACAAGACTTTTTGTAGTGAATTCTGATACACCTAAATTTTTTTGTCTTAGCGCCAATTTGGTAAGAACGGGTAGTGTTTGTACTTTATTTATTTATGTAAGGTCCAAAATCATATTTCCATTAATTATAATTATGAAATATGAGAGAGACACTGTTTGATTAACAAACGTCGGTGGAACTGTCATAATATTTTCTGGCATATCTAGGCTGTTCAAAATGTTAAAAGTTTTGTGTTCATAGTTTATTTACAATATCCATTCCCCACAACTAAAATTAAAATTGAACAGTCGCATCAGCGGGCTAATGCGGTCGATATCAACCCTTATCGAGGGAAGACGCCGTTTTTTCTCGGTTTTCCCAAATAATTTATTTAGCGGGCCTCCAATTTATCTCCGGGAGCTAATTCTCGTCGGCCGCCGGCTGGACGTAACTCAACAAATTGCGCGTCTCTCGCGATTTATGAGCCTCCCGCTTGACGGAGCTCCTTGGTCTTCCATTGTTGGACTGCCTCTGAAAATAAATTCAGGATGTCTTGTTTCAGGTCGTTAGCTCGGATACAATGTTAATACGTTAATTGCATTCTTTTTCTAGCACTATTTGTAGCGTGTATTCGTCATCGTTGTTGTGTAGGGGACTTCTATTAGAGGAGTTCGTTATATACTTAAGCCTCTTGTCCAAAATTTTTTGATAATTGTGATTTACAAAATTAGAAAAAAAGTCTTACCTATTCTCCTAAGTTAAGTTCTGACTCCTGATCTTCAGACCGCCCTCAATTTGAAACCATTTTTCAGGACAACCTGAAACAAGATAATATTGTATTAATTAAATTAGTTAAAAGTACTCTTTTCACATTGAATATTGAATATTGTAGTGCCAAGTGGAGTAAACCTAAGACAGTAGTGTCAGTCATGTTCCAACTAATCTCCGGGTATTCCAGCGCGATTACCGTAATTTATAATAGTTGATTGTGGGCTACTCGTATCGTGGATTTCTGGTGTTCATCAAAATTGAGTTATTACCGAAATAGAAACGTTCAATGTAATTATTTGATCGACTAGCCTTATCTATTCTTAGCTTTGTTTCTAATTTCAGTCATGTAATTATTTTACTAGACGTTCTGCGCGGCGAACATAAGGAATTCCGGTAAAAATTTTCCCGCAAAATAGGCTATGTCCTTCTCCATGGTGAACTCTATTATTCTGTGTCAAATTACATAAAAATCGGTCCAGCTGTAATTCGTGAGATTAGTGCGTTAAAATAAGCAAATCACTCTTCAGCGTTATAATATGATGAGTAAGGATTAAAAATATACTATTTTAGTATTAAAAGTATAGAGGATCAAAACTGCATTGCGGATTCCAAATAAGATATTTTCCATGTCTTCTTAATCTTCCTCTCAAAATAATCTAGAGTTGTCCGTTTATTTTTAATCTCCGTTGAGTTATACAGTAATGCAAGCTCGAGCGATGTTTTCTTTCCGCTGACTGTGGCACGGACAGAAAGTCGTCTCGCTCGCGCCCGCTTCGCAAATGGGCAACATCAGCAGACACGGAACTCTATAGAGCTGCTAAAACCTATGTGTTCCATCCCAAGAAATATTCCAACCCATCTGCTAATATTTAAGTAGGAAGCATTGGTGGGATAAAAATACTTTCGTTAATAACCCGTTAGGAATTAGGAACGAACTGAATTAGATTTTTCCTTGAAATATTAACAAAAATATCCTTTCCACCGAATTAACTCTAGACATCGAAATCAAAAAGAATCCTAATTCTAATTTTTTCAAAGTTTACAAACATTTCTGAAATGCCTTATTTTTTTTTTGCAATTAAATATTTTAAGTTTGTGCTAGACTGTAATGATGCTGGCTTGCGCCGTTAATTCTGTGTTTACGTCTTAATACTTGCCTGTCGCACTAATTTTGTTTTGTAAAAGCTTAATTCATTTCTGTCCTTGTTTTGAACTGTTTTGAATCCTTTCTACGATTTTCAAGCACATTATAATTTTACATATTATCCTTTGAAATTAATAATTTATGCCAAATAATGATTACGTAGCGGTCAGACAAATAATATTCATTGTATGATCAAGTACAATAACGACGCGAACTAAACACTGCATTCTCTCTCACTCGAAGTAACAGCTCGTAGTGATATCCGCGCTCTTTGTAAATCAGCATATGCAA
Organism: Polyommatus iphigenia; assembly: GCA_963422495.1. Classification (NCBI taxonomy): domain Eukaryota; kingdom Metazoa; phylum Arthropoda; class Insecta; order Lepidoptera; family Lycaenidae; genus Polyommatus; species Polyommatus iphigenia. Next base: position 11,692,191 of record OY730179.1, read on the forward strand.
AGTGGTATAGCAATAAATCTAGCAGGTCTTGCTCGTTCTCGCATCATGTTACATCTTAATTTCAGCGCCGGCTCGACGGAGCCTGCCAGCCGAAGATACGGCCTTTATCAAACTTTATACGAGTTCGATGTAAAAATTCGTGCGTGCTTAACTTTGAATATATTTTTATTTTACGCCCCACAAATTAATTAAAACTTTCGAGTGAGTAGCTTTCCTCCCCCGCTGTATGTTTTGATTAGCACTTCTATTAATTTCGCTTTTCCTTTGTTTCAGGTGGTCGTCGCGTTTTTAGTTCGATCCCCAAAAACTGACGTCGCGAGATCAAGATATCAAAGTGTCGAATAAATTTCTGCGCCCACACGAGCGCTTAGGCAATCGACTGCCGAAGATTTATTATCAAAATTTCCCGTTAGTACTCACCGAGCCCGCGTATCACTATTTCACAAATAAAAGAACCGGTCGCGATACCATCGCCGACTATAAATTATTGCTCGCATGAAAAATACATGTTTCGGTGTCCGCTCGTTTATCGCTTCACTTTCTTTCGCTAGTTTCTAGCTGCCCACCAATGCAACTTAATCTTTGATGACTCTCGAGATTTCAATTAAATCAGAAGATCCCGAATCTATACCATAAACAAATGTTGGCATTAATTGAGATCGAAGGTCGGCTGTATCGGGTTAAATGGTATCGGCCGGTATATCATTATCCTGGTTGGCACCAGGCAGGCGCTACAGGATATCTATGCATCGCCCCACTCCCCTGTAACAGAAGGATTTCAAAATTTCTATCAAATCAGAAGATCCTTAGCATAAACGAATGTTGACATTGAAACGGGATTGAGAGGCTAGATCGGCAGTATCAGGCTAATTTGTAATGGCCGGTGGCACCAGGCTAGTGATATATCGCCCCGCTCCCCTGTATAAGCTTCTCAAAACTTCAATCAAATCAGAAGATCCTTAGCATAAACAAATGTTGGCATTGAAACGGGATTGAGAGGCTAGATCGGCGGTATCGGCTAGATGGTATCGGCCGGTGGCACCAGGCTAGTGATATATCGCCCCACTCCCCTGTATAAGGTTCTCAAAATTTCAATCAAATCAGAAGATCCTTAGCATAAACAAATGTTGGCATTGAAACGGGATTGAGAGGCTAGATCGGCAGTATCAGGCTAATTTGTAATGGCCGGTGGCACCAGGCTAGTGATATATCGCCCCGCTCCCCTGTATAAGCTTCTCAAAACTTCAATCAAATCAGAAGATCCTTAGCATAAACAAATGTTGGCATTGAAACGGGATTGAGAGGCTAGATCGGCGGTATCGGCTAGATGGTATCGGCCGGTGGCACCAGGCTAGTGATATATCGCCCCACTCCCCTGTATAAGGTTCTCAAAATTTCAATCAAATCAGAAGATCCTTAGCATAAACAAATGTTGGCATTGAAACGGGATTGAGAGGCTAGATCGGCGGTATCGGCCAGTGGCACCAGGCTAGTGATATATCGCCCCGCTCCCCTGTATAAGGTTCTCAAAATTTCAATCAAATCAGAAGATCCTTAGCATAAACAAATGTTGGCATTGAAACGGGATTGAGAGGCTAGATCGGCAGTATCAGGCTAATTTGTAATGGCCGGTGGCACCAGGCTAGTGATATATCGCCCCGCTCCCCTGTATAAGGTTCTCAAAATTTCAATCAAATCAGAAGATCCTTAGCATAAACAAATGTTGGCATTGAAACGGGATTGAGAGGCTAGATCGGCGGTATCGGCCAGTGGCACCAGGCTAGTGATATATCGCCCCGCTCCCCCGTATAAGGTTCACAAAATTTCAATCAAATCAGAAGATCCTTAATTAGCATAAACAAATGTTGGCATTGAAACGGGATTGAGAGGCTAGATCGGCGGTATCAGGCTAAATTGTATCGGCCGGTGGCACCAGGTTAGTGATATATTGCCCCGCTCCCCTGTCTCTCAAAATTTCAATCAAATCAGAAGATCCTTAGCATAAACAAATGTTGGCATTGAAACGGGATTGAGAGGCTAGATCGGCGGTATCGGGCTAGATGGTATCGGCCGGTGGCACCAGGCTAGTGATATATCGCCCCGCTCCCCTGTAAATCCCGCCTGGACGCCCGCTGAGGTACACGGCCGCGAGCCGAGAGCTTCAAATGGAATTGTGTTTTTATTTATCGTGCGAATTGTCCACTATCGTTCATTTCGAATCGCAAGCGCTCAATTCGCGGCCGAGAATAATTTATCTGCTGGATAATTTAGATTAAACAGGATTTCAAAATAAAGATCAAGGAAAAATTCTCAGATGATTTATTCTTGATGCGAACGTCCTAAGAGACGTAACTTCTAAAGTATCAAAATCTAAATGTTTAGATTGTATATTAAGCAAAAACTGAAGAATGTACAAATGTTGTATACCAATCGCATTTTAGCGATTCTTCTATAATATTTAAAGTTTCAATTGGCTAAGAGGCATGTACGCGTTCACTGTGGGCTGAACAAATTTTAATACTAGCATTTATATTTAGGTCTAGAAGATCTCCCGCTTGAAATAAAAGTATAATGTATAAATCTATCAGTAACGTGTTACTTGATAATATTTTGTAAATAATTAAGGTTATTATATTAATAATAAACTGATGTACAACGTCTGTATACGTTCAGAAATTAATAGGTATATTATAATAATAAACATCTGATGTGACGTATAATATAAATGATAAAAGGAATTTTAATATTATTATTATGATTTTATTTAGCTATTATTTAAAACTATGACAAAAGATTTACAAAATAATTGTAGCTAGGCAGGAGTCAGGACTATATTATAGGTAACAGATTTCATAAAATTTGAATAAAAACTCTGGAATTATACACCAATATATTTTGTGTAGTTATTTGTATATTTTGTTATTTTATTTTAGTTTTTTTTAGAAGTAAACACTTTATTTTTGCTTTTAAGATCAATAGAGTTTTGTCGTTAGAAATGTTTGTCAACTGTTATAATAATTATTATTTATTATCTAAAACGATTGCGTCACATCGGATACTCTAAATACGTAAATAAAAAGGCTTTAGTACGAAGAATATTCCATTTTTAGTCGATAGCTTAACTTATACTTAGCTTACCTATAATAATAGTCACTTAAATGACAACAATCAAAACTAGTTGTGCCCAGTATACGAGTAGATAATTAACATAAGTAATATAATTTATTTTAAGATACAGTTGTAGTAATATTTTTGGATTCCTATAAACGTAATATACTTAACTTTTCTCTTGTAATATAAGATTCGTGTTAAAATTTGGACGAGATTCTTTCTGACTTCATTTTGGGGAAGTTTTATAGTGCCAAACCGTGTTTTTGAAGAAAATATTAATTGAAATCAATTTTATCTGATTTTACATAAAATATATCAATATGAGCATAAAGAAAGAATCTTCGCCTAACTTTTTGCCCTCGTTCGTTTTATGTAAATAATATTATATATAACTTATTTATAAATCGCGATTCAAAATTGATACACTTGTTTTTTTAATCACTCTTTGGATCTTTATATAAGTTTATACAATCGATTTTATAAGTTGACTCGTTGCGTTTATTTATTTTATTGTGAATCGTGCCCATGAATATTATACGTAAATTTTGTCCTTTACAAGCATTTGTCATACGTAAATAGGTAGGCCCAATTTATTGTAATGTATCATAATTAATATTAATTAGTAATTAACGAAGAGAAATACTTAAAAAGGGGATTCTAGTTAAACGATTTTAATGTGTTTTATGATTGTACTCGTGTGAGCTGTACTGTGGACGGAAATACTTTTGTACAATATCGGCTATAGTGCAACTGATCTGCATTCAATAAAAACTCTGTTACTGTACATTTGTTTCTTTTTACTTATGCCCTTATATTATCAAAGGACAAAGACAGACTATAGAGGTGATACGATGATACGTAGCTGTTGAGATTGAAAACATCAATAGTCAATAGTCATAAACTTCATCCTTAGTTAAACCAGAGACCAGATATCTGGTCTCTGGTTAAACATAAGTATCAAAATACATTGGTCTGCTTTCATAATTTCGATATCCGCATTTTGTTGTTTAATAATTCGTCTGAGATATTATAAAGTATTTTAATCGACTCAAGCCCGTTTTCTAAGTTTCTTTTACACATTAAGTATAATCTATTCGATTATTTTACATCAAAATATAGTGAACCAATCAACAACGTTGCTGAAAACTAACTCTTGTCCAAAAACCTTTGCAATGAAAAAACTAGGCTTCTAATAGCTACAATGGTATTATTAATAAATCTCTCTTATCCAAGTGGGATAAACAAATATCTCGAAAATAATGGAAACTTGGCAGGTACGGGAGTAGCCGTGGTGCCGCGCCAAACAGGAAACTCGTACGAGGGATGCGGGTTCGACGCCTGCCAGGGGATTCTCAACCCTATTGTATGCTTAGCTAAGCAAAATAAATGTAGAGTTTTTGGAAACTAAAACCAAGGAATGCGTTTCCTCATGTTTTGACGTATTTCAAAATCTGAATTTTGACGTATTTCAGAATCTATAATGTGGAATGCAAACTTTTGTTGAGACTAGGTGAAGATGTACCATCAAAGTAATTTATTCTTTGTAGACGGAAAACATACGTTACTTGGTCGAGTTATGTGCAGCAGAAAGATCACGATTAACTTCAATTTTATATAACCCGACAGAATAACGTAGGTCTGCCAGCTCTGTCAATTTCTCTGATGATCGTACCTACGTAGAATAAAAATATGCAAAACACAGTATTCTAAATTATAAATATGCATTAATAAATTAATAACAGTAAGTAACAAACATCTATATTCTAAACAACTTGTCGCATACCTACATTGATGAATGAGACAAATAAAAATATCACGCCTACATTTGTCTCAGTTTATAACATAACACATTTGAATAAATAATAAAAGTGTCTAAGCCAGGCTTTTCTGATGAAATCCCGAGAAATCCTCACGATAAAAGCAATTTTCTTTTTGAATATAAAAGAAAATCAGACGGTTAGACGAATTTGTGGAGAAAATGCGAAAATCTCAAATAAGAATGGCTGTCATTTGATATTATTGACTCATCTGAATTGATTTCGGCGACCAAAGCAGTTTTTGTAAAAAATATACTGAGAATTATTTAGTCATTATCAGTGTTATCTCTAAGTTACTATAATAACAATAGATATAGATGATATCTCTGGAAAACTCTACTTTTACGGGACGAAACCGTAGTGAGAATAATAACTTGCATTAAAATTTGTTAAGTAGTTTCTAATTAAAAAACAAACATACTTATCGTACACTTTAACACAAATATTGCTTATTTACCTAATATGAATAAAATATGTCCTCAAATCAACATTTAAACAAGGATTAAGCGGATTAACAGCAAATTATTTACCGCCATATTTTTTATAAGACACCCTGTACGCTCCCATAAATCAGGGTGTATTCGGCGGATTACAGTTAGAGTAATGATTCAAGTCCACCTGGTGAGGGATTGCTATTATTTAGCGACTCGCCCGGCCGTGCGGCCCGAGTGGGACGAGTGGGACGAGTGGGGCGAGCGACCTGATACCACGAGGGTCTGATCCGAACTTCCAAATCTACACGATTTATGGCCGACACTTCTTCAGTTTTACGGAAATATTTAATACCTGTTAGTTATGTATTGTGAACTATTGCTCGCTATGAAATTAATGAATGCGTAATATAATGACTGAAAATGAAAAAAATGAAAAATAGTTTATTGTCTCTCTCAGTAAATAATAATTATAAAATGAGACAAAACAAAACAAAGACACAGGATATTACAAATTCAGGTGCGCAACCCCTACACTAAGAATCTTGTGCTGTAGGGGTTGACTAAATTCAGTGTACATAACTCAATGGATATTATAAGATGACAGAGAGAGGGCTCAAGGTAAGTATTTACTATTTACTTTTATTATTTGTATTTTGTATTGGATAAATACAATATTACGCTTAAATAAAGGTACCTACGCATATTGACAATAGTATATTATCTTTCAATTATTCATGCCTCTTAAAATGCCTCATGCCTCTTCCTCAAAGCAAAGTACCTACTCCTTTTGTTACACAAAAAAATCCTAGCAAAGAATTTTAGAAACAAAACAATTACATTGTTCCCAACAAACAAACTAACCTTATAAAACTAAGCCAATAAGGTCTAAACTCTTATAATTGTTATAAAAGAGCATTCATTATGCCAATGTTACTTATAATGGCACATTATTAGGAGATTTGGCTAATATTACCTTTATTCTTGTAATTTGGTTGGGTAAACGTTAATAACTCTAATTTATACGGCAACTATATGGCTTCGAAATATTTTCATCTTATAGTGGCTAGTTACATTGCTTTTTAGCCTTATAATATTCAAACGCGTGTAAAGGCTTTTAATATGGTCAATTATTCTTATAAAAGTAATGCACAAGGTAACTATAATGCTTTTAACTTATAGGGGAATTTAATAAGACACTTATCCAACAAACGAATGCTAACATTTTATATGATCTTAACAAGGATGAAAGTAATCCATATTCGCTTATACAGGGATTATAAACATTTTATTCTTTTTAAGGTTACATTAAAATGCTTTACATAACTATATTCGCCATTTTAAACGTACAACAGATTGTGTAAATATCTTGCGGAGCGGAATATTCAGCCAAGTGCGAGTCGGACCTGCGCACGAACTTTTATAGAGCAAAAACAGCCCAAAAAATTGATTGGTTATATGGGAGCCCCTTTCTATTTATTTTATTTTTATAATAAGTAATATTAATTATTAAAGAACACATACAATTAAGGACTTTGTGTGAATTTCAGGTGCCTACCTGTTGCCATTATTGATAACAAGCAATAAAAGCGAAAAAAACATGTTAGGACTGTATAGGAGCCCCCTTAGATATTATATGTATTAATTTTATTTTGTTTTATGTATTTGTTGTTATAGTGGCAATAAATGCATACAATCCGGAAAAGTAAAAAATAAAACAATTAATTTGATAATCACGTATTATTAATAATATTTCAAACTTAAAATTAGTGCACAAAAGTGAGCTAAAGTATCCTTATAAAGAGGTATCTTTTAGCCAACCCAACTACAGTGAAAAAAAAATCATTTTTATATATAATATTCTGGAATAACACTAGCTAGGTGCGATTTTGTCAGTGTGAAAGGAACCCTAACTATATGTAAAATGGCGATAACATATTAAACAATTGATGCCATTATAAAGTCTTTACTCTCCTAGACTCCTTATAGACGATGTGTGATTCCTGTTGTTCTTTTAAAAGCACTGTATATAACTTGACTAAATAATTAATGACGTTTTTAGCACAAAAACAGCTTAAATTCAAGGGCGAGTTGATACCAAAACACACAGCGTATCACATTTTATCATTTTTTGAAATCCCGCACACTTTTCACTATAAACGAGCAATAAATCAGGTAAATAAACTAATGACTTATATATGTAGAGCAATAAATCAGGTAAATAAACTAATGACATAAAATAATGACTTATCGTTCACTTGACAGTAAAATGGCTGACGTTTCTATTTCTTGTCGAAGCTGTTGCGAAAATGTAAATCACTTATGACGGCAAAAAGGGCTAACGTATTTTAAGAGCCATTTAATTTGCCGCATTGAGTTTAAACCCCTTGTATCGGACAATAATATAACACGTATAAGGGTGATCGCCCGTATTAACGCTTTCCAGATGTTTCTTATAAGTTGAAGTACCTTGTTCTTAGTCATTATATAACCACGTATAAGGAAAAAAGCGGTCAATAAAGCAACTATAAGGAGGGTATTAGGTTATTATCTTTATTAATTGTGCCCAAATGCACCCTTATTAGCGATAATATATATATATATATATATATATATATATATATATATATATATATATATATATATATATATATATATATATATATATATATATATATATATATATATATATATATATATATATATATATATATATATATATATATATATATATATATATATATATATATATATATATATATAATAATAATATTATTTTTGGCTATATAAGCCACTACAAGAGCATGTTTTGTTAGTTGGGTTGTACATAAACTGTAGGCACATACTAAGATGATGATAATATTCACTAAATGCTACATAATATATTATTATAATATTTTCTGAGCTCCGAAATTTCCACTAAACAATTTGTAAGTACAAAATATTTCGACAGAATATCCGCTTACAATATCTGGTCAAATGTAGTAACGACTTAGATAGTCTTTTATGTTGAAATTAAAGCTCCCGTGGAAGGCTTATAATTAACGATCTAATTAGGAACGTGAGACTCCGCTTTATTAGGTAGCTAGGGTTTCGTGACGACCTTATGTTTTCATATCGGATTTTCGTTAATTTAATTAAGTATCTATTCTCGTTAAATATTTGAGACGATAAAACGAGATATTGAAAATGTGGGACGAGTTTCCGAATGACGAAATAAAAAAACATTAATCACAAATATTAAACTGGGTCGCAATCGTCAGGCAAACGAACTTAAAATTATCCTTTTTTAAGTTTTTTTTTTCAGAATATTTAAATATAATGTATTAGCTAATATATCAATATAATCAGGGTTTTCGACAGGCCCACCCACTTTAGACAAAAAGAAATAAGGGCAGATAAGTAAGCGGCAAAGGTGCTGCATTTTAATAATAGTAGATTAGGCAATGATAGATTGCAATTAAGTCTGAAACTTACTTAGAAAAAGAACTAAACTAAAGTATGTAATTTGCAGCTGGCCCGGGATGTATGGCCACTGTCATCTTACGGAAAATAGTTCTTATCATGGCTTTTTAGGGAGGTAAGGGTAACTAGGTATGTATATACTAATGTACGTATATTCTTTTTAATTCATTGTAAAAATAAAAGTAAAATGCTTTATATTGGTAGAAAGTACCCACTATTTTTTGCTATCATTGTAGTTAAATTAAAACTGAATTTATTTTTATACCATTCTTAAACACGTTTTATGTTAAGCACGTAAACGGCAAACCGGCATTCTTAATAATAACTATAACAAGGACATATTATGCGTCCGTGTGAACCTACAAGAGCCATAATAACATAAATTCTTGTCTGTCCGGCGATAATTAGCTGTTGCGTAAAATCATGTAAATAAAGCTATCTGTCTTGCGCAGGCGCATCCATATATTGTTGTCGATAGACACATTGAGTTATCTTAATTAACTGAGAAATAATCCCACCACCTAGGGAGTCTATGAATGTACATAATGAGCTATGACTATGTTTGTAAAAGAAGACACGTAGGTTTTGAGTAAGGGTCGTATAGGTAAAATACATATTATTTTATTTAACTAACTTTAATGTTTAGCAACGGGCAATTCAGGAATTAATATTAGATTCGAAGCAGACTACGCACCAAAGACAGTACTATAGTCACAATATAGCAATACTATAGTCGGCCGATAAGTAATTTTTATGAGGACTTTGGTATTATGACTTAGACTTTAGGATATATATATAGGTACTATTATTATAGATGATAAGTAAACAAATATTACATTATTCGGCCTTAACCTATAATAAAGCTGCGAGAAAGCCCTTAAAATTTGCGATTTCATCAAAATAACTTATTAAGTAGTTTTGAAAACACTTCTATTTACTTTTAACTACTCTAACTCTACTGTCTATAATAGAGTAATAGCTGACAATAGCTAAGGTGGTATAAGTATCTCGTAGGCGCACATAAATCGCTGTATCAAGTCGGACAAGTTCGCGAATCGTGCGGCCGATAAGATAGTCGGCGCGTGCGCACGCTAATTAAGTCTTTAGCTAGCCAGTATCCGTGCTTTATACTTTATAGTACGACCATGACGGCCCTGATAACCGATTTGACTGGAGAAGATTTTAAGCTCTTTATATTTCGTGTTGGCTTAGATATATTAACGGCTGGAAATGCTAGGCTTTGATATTATAATTCTTTCTTTAATTACATTCGATTAGAAATATTAAACAATAGAAATTTTACGCCTCAGGTGAAATTCAAAGTTTCCGTGGAAAAAAAAAAAGCAAGGGTGTACAGATTGAAGATCAAATTTTTAAGTTCAGCGAACAAAACACGGAATTTGAGTCAGTGGTGAATGGTGATAATCTCTATTTTTATAGAGCTCTATTATTACTAATCATGACAGAGGCTGATCCTGTTCCAAGAGGTTTTAACAATAACTAATTTTGTCGAAATTAACTACATCGATTGCAAGGAAGCTTAAAACCTCCTAAAGGCTAAAATATCCCGTTTATTATCAACGATACCAGAAAACCAAAATAACAACAGGTATTTTAGCGTCAAATATTAAAAGACTAAAATCCAAAAATGTAACAAAACGCAGACCGCGGGAATGCGGTAGACAATGCAGTCTTTGACCAACTCTGTCATAAATGCATGATTTACGCAATTACGTTGCAAAGGAGGCGATAAATTATTGTTGTTCACTCCTCTATACAAATATACTGCTTTTATTACATTTTCAATATAATATGAACTCTATTCCCACAGCCATAAGTCACGAATACATATTTGATATTTTCGAATTCAGAGGTGTGCAATAATATCTGATTATTCATAGATTTTGTTAAGCTACCACCCGCCAACACGAAGGTAAAATTGTCTTTTTAAAATGATTAGCATACATTTCACGGTGCGTTTTGCGATTGCGGACTCGTTGATGTTTTTTTATGATTTCAAGGTTTATTGTTTGTTGTGGTTTTTTGTCGGACATTTTCCATAAAATATTTAGAGTACAGGTAAATGCGTAGTTTTGTAAAGGAAGATTTTTGCAAAACTAAAATTTTTGTGAACAGCTTTTCGGAGATTTGTTTATCGATCCAAATCTATTTTTTAATAATTTTTGTTGCAATTCGCATATGATATTGAAGGAAGGTATATTTATCCTATAAATTACGTACAAAGCAACATTCGAATGTATTTAAATACATCACTCCAAGACAATAAAAACAAGTAATTGTGTTAAATTGGCAACAATTTGGCTGCAATGGCCAAAGAATATAAACGCATCTGTTTGATATTCTTCGCTCGGCTATGACATGACAGAGCAAGGCGACCGGCATGAACAATGACCCTAATGTTCTGTCAATCATTGCTCTTCCCGAGGCTTTTTCTTGAATGCCAATTAGCTTTTTGCGCGGCCCTTCAATGAAGCAGACGTCGCCATTTTCGGTACAACACCTAGAACAAGTTGTTTGCGATACGCGAGAAAAAGTTTATATTAACATAGGAATCGATTAGGTGTTAAATATGCGGTTCCGTAGTGTTCTACGTATGTTAGAAAATGATTCTAAGAGTAAATGTAGAGTTGAATTATTGTTGTAGAGTTAATCATTAATAAGCGAATGATACCTATTAATATAACCTACACTTTCGTATCAAAAAATATTTTATCATTATGATTTATTAATGTATAGCCCTCACACGAATCAAAATAGAGTATTTTAATATAATATTATTCGTGTGAGGTTAACATAGCAAGGTTAGTTTTTGACAACACAGTACAGGTCTGCAGTCGTAATATTGTAATCTACAATTTAATATGAAATTAATTACATATAAGTAAAAAGATCATTACCACCACGTTTTGGTCGTATAACTATTAATGTAAAGTAGTAGTCGTAAATATTTTCTTTCCAATATCAAAGAACTCCGCATACATATTTCTTTCCAGGCAACTTGACTGACATCTCATAGTTAATCATTCTCAGTAAAAAGTTTATCCAGTAGTTAGATTTATGTCCTTAAGTAGGGTATATAAATATTTATTGGAGAATTTATTATTTTCTTGTACGTTATTTTACACCACTTCGTTGTTATCTAAAACCTAGCTATTGTTACCAGGTAGGATTATGTATACTTTGTATTCTTATTTCAAAATTGTATATTATGTTAAGTACTAAACTAGCACTCATACAGTACAGGTTAATGAAGAAATATTAAAATTCCTCACTTCAAGTGAAGTGGGTACATCCTAAGTTTCAGATAACTGCAAGAATGGACAATATAAATTAATCATATAAATAAGACACAAAGTATGATTTCAAATTAAGTTAATAGAGCCCGTTAAATTTTCCAAAATAACTGTCTATAAATAATAATTACAGACATAACTTGTCGCTAGAATAATAATTGTTATTCATTAGATTTTTCAACTAGATAATGTACAACGGTCACGCAAAAAGTTTTATACTTTGATACTGTTAATTTTAATGCCTTAGCTAAAATCCTTTTTCTCAACGTACGAGCAACCTCCCTGAAAAATAAAATGGGTGCAGTGGAAATGCCTTAATAACGTCAAATACTTTACATTTGAGTACAAAAAATTGACAAAAAAGCATATTTATTCATTCATTCTAAATTCAAATATTGATTTTTTATGTCTCTACTATCTATAGACTGCGCTAGATATTTAGTAAACGGTCACGTTTGCACAATCTATTATAAATTCAAGTATTCTGGCGCCTCGTGACGTCACACCATTGTCTGGTATTCGCACCTACCTACTGACAGGATATTTCGCTATATCAAACTCATAAGTCGTATGAATTTGTGATTCATCAACCTATTATGATGCCGTATCAAATGGTAGACCGGTAGAGCTATCAGTAACGTCTACTATCAGTCACTCAAATCATCAATAATCGTTAACAGGTGTTATTGTATCTTTCATTTTCGTTACTTTTCCGTAGAAGTATTTTGTCAAAGACAATATAAAATTAGAATAAAGAAATATGATTATAATATTAATTATCTAAAAGAGGCTACTTACTAATTAATAAGTTTTCCAAAATATTTTCCTTGAATTCTTGCGAAGATACTTTATTATTTTCCTGTACAATTTCCTGTTGGTTTCGCATAATTATTTCATAAACATAGTTTCTCATCTACCTATTAACGTAATTCCTATGTACGTACCTATAGGTACCTATTTAATGATTAGCACTTATGATGACAATAATAATAATATTTAATTGATTTTTAGTGAACTTCGTAAGTATGAAGGAGTTAGATTTAAAAAGTCAGTATAAGGCGCAGCGCAGACGACAGACTATCCGTGACGCACTTTTTGTCCGTGGAAATAGAACCTATAATATGCAATTATAAAAGTAACGCGGCGGACTTTTTGCGTGTTGTGTGCGTTACTGCATATAATTTCATAGGTTCTATTTCCCACAGACTAAAAAGTTCGTCACGGATAGTCTGTCGTCTGCGCTGCGCCTTATAAATTTTTTTAAGTTAGAATTTACTCCAAAAGGGTATAAAACGGGACCCTATAACAACTTGGCTAGTGTATCTAAAATAGCTAGACATTCAAAAAATTTAACGCAATATATAGGTACTTTAATTCCACCCCATTAACATAAATGAATCTATATGAATGATGGTATTCAAAATATATAATTTAAACATATTTGCCGTATCAATTGTGAAGCGGTGTTTGCATCATTTAATTAGCATCGGTTTGACACGGTGATGTATAGACACGGCGTTATGCTCCCGAAGCTGATTTATATAAATGGCAAATTTAAAGTTATTGCCCTCTTCCCCTTCACAATTGATCGATTGTAAGTGTGTCGTTGTATTTCGTGTCAACACTTCATCATTTACGACGCATTCGTTCTGTGGCGATCGACTAGCTCTATGCCAGTTATGGTGTCTATCTTGTACTATGTATTACTACTAGTACTACTTTCAACCGACGTTGTTCTGTCCCAACTTAGCATAGTGTTTATATTTCAACTTAGCATTCTGTTTTGATTTTTTCCAAACTTCTCACCGTTAAGCCTTTCCGGAACCTAAACGATGGTTTTAAGACTAAAACTATCTAAATCGGCCCAGTTTTTGTGAAGTGGCAGCAATATTATTAACGAATTGAAATAAATATTTCAATACTAAATTCATATATTATAATTTCCTACATGATTCCCACTTTCAAGTGCCAATTTCAAAGTTGCAAGATGTCTTCTAAAATCACTGTTTTATTCTTAAATCATAGTTAACTTTGCGAATAACTTTTCTTAATTATCACTTTTGATTTAGATTATAAACACGATAATTTATTAGATGAGACATTATGTTTTTTAAACTAAACTGAAGAGGTCTAGTACATCAGCACCATAAAATAAATATCTCATCGCGCATACGATTACTATGTCAGCGTGCAGATAGTATATAACGCTCTGTATAGATAATATTAAATTCGACATGATTTACGTTCGTACGCATTACGCACAATAATAAACGTTCGAAAATAATACGAAACGTACCATTAATGAAAGCACGTAAAATCCATTAGGCATTTTCATTTCAATTTTATTTAATTAAAGCTTATGTGGAAAGTTCGCGAATTGTCGCGTTTTCATTTTCAAATTATCGTTCGATTTTTTGTTACATTTTGAGTTGTGACATAATGTCATTTTAATTTTTATTCATCAGATGAATAAAGTACTTTGAAAATGCGATTCATAAATGCACAAATTTTAACGCTGTAGCATCTAACAATAGACATAATTTAAAAGAAATTAACAAATTTCAGAAAACATTTGTAAAGTGTTTTTTGCAGAAACACAGCAATGCGGTACGTTTCAGGAAAAAAGTTGAGAATAAACAGACGACTGCGAGTGCGAGAGCTCGAATTTTGAATACAAATGTAAATTATCTCCACTAATTACCTCAGACACGTCCAGGGCTATGCGTCTTACGGGCTTACGGGGGACGTTACGTTTTTAGGGTACCATACCCACAGGGTAAAAACCCTGTTACAAATACTCTGTATGTCTATCATAGTATTGTGGGAGCAAGCTGCTAATTGCTATAGACAGTTGAAATTTACTCATAATGTATTTCTGCTGCCTAAAATATCAATAACTCCTACCTAAGTATGTTTTGAAGATGGTTTCATTTTATTACAGAAATGAAAATCATCACTTTTGAAATTTAAAACAATTTAAAGGCTTTACAATTTACATAAATATATTTTTATGAGAGACACATTTTGCTGTTGCAATACAGAGTGCGTTGAAGAACGTTACCTTAATATCTTTAATTGTTTCACCTGTTTACTAGTCAATTTATAAAATAAAATTCAAATAGATCTTCCCATAACAAGCTCCCGATACAACAAACGCGATTATTTGACTATACCGAACCCTTACTACGGTTGTCTAGCTCGCTCTTAGCCGGTTTTTTACGAGTGCCCGAATCGAAACCGTTTTCTCGTTAGCTGCAAATCAAACTGTAATTTGTTGACTTTGGCGCCCGAACGTGACCATAATGCGGTAATTATTCAGCACCTCTCGTCCATTTTTTATCACACCGTAAAACTTTTAGGTGACGAATTTTAAAAAATTAGGTTAGCCAAATGGGGTCAAATTTTACTTGCCTCAGATTAATGAGCATTTGATTAAATTACTTTTTGTTTTCTAAAATTAGAATCTTTTCTGAAAATTTTCACAAGTCAAGAAATTCTCAACTTTAAAAACAATAATTTAATAGGAATACATCATATTCTTTGGAATTTTTACTTTCGGAATGAAAACATAACAATATGATTTAGTTGGATTTTAATATAATAATTTGATTTACTAAAATAAACATAACATAAAAAAAATATAAAACGAAATTCTTCAAATATCTTGTAGAAACATCTGAACAATGTCTTCATTATAATTTTCGAGACACACTATACATACCACCTTTTAGTGCTTAATTGGCTTGCTAGTGGGGCTTGAAAGTAGCTTCTTATAGATTTTATAATAGCCTGTTATAATTGCCGTTTAATTGCTTACCAAACAAAAGGATCATAAAAGTACTCGACAAGCAATAAATATTCAACAAAAACATTTAACGACTGACAATTATCATTAAAATCACTTATCGCGATCATTTCAATTAGGCTAGCCGAATTTGGGTAGACATAAGATCACGTAGAGTTACTCAAAATCTTAAAGCTCACCACGGGCCGCCTTTTGTGTTATGGCAATGGTCTCACGTGGGTATTTCCACTGGAACCAATTCCTGTATTTCCACTGGAGACATTGTAAGCTCACGAATCTCGAATAGTCGGACGATGTACGAGTAAGTGCTGTGGGCCGATAAAGGCTAAAATTGATTGCTCGATCAAAATCGCCAACGTGTGACTGAAATGTAGCATGGAGATACTTATGCGTCGCATCGGTCCCGATTTTTTTTTAATGAAATAAGGGGGCAAACGAGCAAACGGGTCACCTGATGGAAAGCAACTTCCGTCGCCCATGGACACTCGCAGCATCAGAAGAGCTGCAGGTGCGTTGCCGGCCTTTTAAGAGGGAATAGGGTAACAGGGGAGGGTAGGGAAGGGAATAGGGTAGGGGATTGGGCCTACGGTAAACTCACTCACTCGGCGAAACACAGCGCAAGCGCTGTTTCACGCCGGTTTTCTGTGAGAACGTGGTATTTCTCCGGTCGAGCCGGCCCATTCGTGCCGAAGCATGGCTCTCCCACGTACGATTGGATATCATATGGCTTTTTGGTGAAAAATCTACGGTTACCACGCGACAAACGAGCGGGCAACATCTAGTATTATATTTTACCGAGGAAACACAGTAAGTAGATAATTTTAATCACACGAAATGAAAAGCGGGCATGAATAAGTCAGGTTAATATACCGAATCATGTAAATGTCTGTCGACGGCGCGCCCGCAACCGTCGGAAGTTTTTAAAAACGTTACGATCTTTTATTTTTTGTACACAATTTGCATGTTCCGTTTCAGAGATGATATACTTTTAAATTATGCTACCGACTTATTAGGATGTATATTAAAAGCTGCTTTTTCGTTAAATCTAAAATGAAAAGAGTTGCCTTTTGTAACGTTTATTTTTTGTTAGCTGTAGACTTCTGATATTTATAAAAGTGTTAGCTCTGTATTTTACTTTTCTGACAGAAATTAATTTTTCACAGAATTTTTCTACATCTATTTTATACTTACTTATATATAAGAATAACTTTTATTTTGCTTTTACTATTTTACATTCTAGATATTTTTTTTATAATCTTAATTATTAATGTTAAGTTCTAAGTACTACGCCGTACGCCTCTACGGCGTAGGCCTTTCCTAAATGCTATCTGCAGTCTGCATCTCGTGCCATACACTTTCAGCCATCTTTTTTTATATATAAGCATTTAACAATCGTAATAATGAGATGCCTAAACTCAATTACACGCATATTAAATGTTATCCAAACCGGTTTGAACCAGATACATAAATCGTTCACTTCATAAATAGCTCTATTCATGCAAATAATAGAAAGTGCATTATATCCTTTTGTATTTTACTGCGCCAATTATGGCAGACGAAGGGTTAAGCGCGTAAATCAAGCGACGAAATCCAAAATTTATATAGACGGTGGCGTTGGCTCGTTTATTGTTAATTTTAACATTGCACCATTTGCTCTATTTTGTTCATACACCTGCCAAAGATGGCTGTTTTTGCAACTTTATTAAACAAGGGGGTGGCGGTGATACAGTGTAGACAATCATAGAATACAGTTATGATTTGTTGTTTGGGTGTCATTCAAATTATATTAATTTAGATAGCAGAGTCTACAAGACTTTCAGTTTTATTCTTGACTTAATAAATACAAGTGAAGTGGTGAAAGGTTCGTTAAATAAATAACCTAAGCCAAACTTGCATCTTCTAAAAAAGCGAACCAAAACAAATCTATATATAATATATACTTGAAAAGAGTCCTTCTATAGGCACTACGTCGATTGGTAATTTTAAGTGCTGTACTAATGTGTATTTTTTGTACATTCAGTTAATTTTAACGTTTTCTTTAAAAAGTTCTTAAAAGTTTTCTTTAAAAAAATCTAAAGAATCTAAAATTTTATGCAAATAATAAAATATTCAATAAGTTTTAGTATAAACCGATCACAATAAAACTGGAACTATTTATGTATTCAGTGAGCGATATTCGGTGAATATTCGGGCCGACCGTTATTTCTAAATTTGTTTACTTAGTCGCGTAATCTGGACACACTCCTATCACATTGGAAACAAATAGAAGTTACTTAAATACTATAGATGTTCCGCGTCGTACAGTACTCCAAAAGTGATAATGCGCATAGAAGTGCCGCATTTGTCGGCAAGGGTCGTATTTCCCGAGCGACGGTAGACGATATTGCATTTTCTATTTGCGTTGCGCTTAAGATACATGTATCAGTCAAAGTTCGTCGTGATATTCCTGTAGCTTTTGTAACACGGTCATTATTCAGGGCCACTCTTGCGCATTATTAATTTTGGAGTACTATACGTAAGCGCAGAGATCCCAACTTACCTAAGTTTACCCTACTTTTCTTTAAAGATAATATGTTCAACTTTTAAGCCTGCCATTTCAAATGTATAGGTATTATGGTTTTGGAGGTTTTGTGAATAATTCGTTAGTGGCAACACGTTTTTATAAGATACATGAATTAGAGCTAGAAATCTGTTGACGGATCATCAGTAAGCTGACTATAGTTATTCTGCGAACATGGAACCAGGTGTTTAGAAGATGAGAGATTTGTTTCCAGTCTCTAAGTCCGGAGATATTAATCCAATTACCTTTCTAGCGCATCCTTGGTTGAGATATTGAAATTTTCAATGATTAACACAACTTGAAAGCCACTAGATACCGCGTGTTTACGAATAAGATTCACGATACTACTTTCTTATCGACAATTCAATACGAGTACAAAGTAGTGCAAGAGTAATCCAAATACCTTTCATACATTATCGTTCAGAATTAATATGAATTCATAAATTTTCCATTGTAATTTTAAATGAATCATAATTCTGAATGTTTCCAACATTTAATTTCCATCTACGTGATTTGCCTATGTGTAGAAGTAATGCGAATATCATAGTGAAAAAGTAAAACTTTCCATAGCCCACTTCATCTGACGTGCATACGGAATACGCAGACGGTGGAACCATCTCGAATGTCTATGTTGTCCCACAATTTAATCCGAGGCAAGTCGGGCGCGACCATAAATTACTATGTACTGAGAATCTTAATAAAGCGGCTCAGGCTTTTGTAATAAATGACGAAACAAAAATAAGGTCTGAATACTTAATGCAATGAGCTTAGTATTGTAAACACCGTGTCGCGTTTGCATGATGCGATTACTTGAGCGTTGGTGGAAAGTGATAATAATTTTTGTGATAGGTAAAAGCGTACTACTTCAGTAGTGACCCGTATAAATGACATGGTAGACTTTCAAGTCTACCATGTCATTTATAAGGGTCATTTCGCGGATAGTATATTGTGATGGTAGAAAATTAGGAACTGCCTCAAAAATAAGGAGGAATTGCCCTTTATGTAATAAAGATTGCGTAGACCTTTATGGCGAAAGAAAATGCAAGCTGATAATCTGTCAAATGAATTTTTTAATTGAAATAAAATCACACTACTTCCAATGATATTCTACTTATACAGATCTATTACGTTCGTACTATTTTCCGGCTTAAATCTCTTCCGAACAATTTTCAAATTTAAAATTGGACTTTGACAGATAAGTTAACAATAGATAAGAAATGCCATTTACATAAAAGAGACAGACTAAATAAAAGACGACCCAATTGGGTCATATTTGAGTCTTCACAACGCGCGCGGTAGTAACATATCTGCTTTGAGTTTTTTATATAATATCATTGACTAGGTACTTCTAATATTTTTAATTTGTTATGGATACGACAAATTATATATTGCTGACGGTGGTTTACGTTAAAGATTCATAAAATACTGAGTAGAATGAATAGAGCATCCAATGTTCAGCCGAGCTCGTGAAAAGACCGACCAAAAGGGAATATATTTGAAAGAGGAACGACTGAAATATACCGTGCTGTATCAATATAGCTGGCACTGGAAGGGACAATCACATTGGATTTTTTTTAATAACGGGGCAAGCCAACGGGTCATCTGTTAAAAAAAACTACCGTCGCCCATTGACACTCGCAACATTAGAAGAGCTGCAGGTGCGTTACCGGCCGTTTAACCCATCAATCCCCAAGCGGCAACCGGTTGCCGCATATAACAATTGAAAATCTATTGTGTCTGCGATACCCACGATGGAGGGGTTAAGAGGGATTACGCTCTCTTCTTGAAGGTGTGAAACCAGCAATATCCTGCAAGGATATTGCTGGTTTCACTCGTTACTAAGCAAATAATACGGAACCCTAAAAATGATGAATAAGTTAGTAACAGATAATGAGTTTATATTATTTAGTATACTGGTGTAATGCTAAGTACTGACATACGGTCTTGCTCGATAGTTTTACTCCAAATCGAGCAATAACCACCGTGTGGACCGCCAAAACTGACAGCTCGAAGGCTCGCTTCGAGACGGCTCGATGGAATTAAATATGTCAAATATGTCATGTCCTTCGATTTGGAGTAAAACTATCGAGCAAAACCGAATGTGAGTACTTAGCATATTAAAACAAGGTGATAGTACTTACTTTCATTCTTTACTTTCAGACCTTGGGGAAGGCCTTTGCCCAGCAGTGGGACAGCATAAGCTAGAAAAAAAAAAGATATTACTTTGGGTATGTTTGATTCCTAATAGAGTGCGCTGTGAAAGTAGCAGCGTCGAAAGAGTTACTATTTTTTTGTATGAGTATCACGAAGTTAGGGCGTTTCACATAGAAACATAGAAGTCAAAAGTAACTGTTTTAACGCCGCTACTTTTACAGTAAACTCTACAAAGTACAAAGGACAGACGCGCCCTAAAGTTCACTCTGCTTTGTTACGCCCTCAATGAGACAATAATTATAAGCACAATACTGACTTTAATAGGTAATGATGGAAGTTTAAGGAAGGATATTTATTTTAAAGATTTTTGTTTGGCAATCGTTATAATTATTCTAGAACAATCTCTTGAGCCTAATGCTAACGAGAACCGAGACATATAGTGCATTATACAGTATAATGCTTCTTTGCATTTCGTACGGCGAGATGTATTTCCAGGATTTTGTATCTGTGCCAGATACAGAGTAGTGAAACCACGACAGAGAAATAGATATATCGCCGAACTACGAACGTAAACATGTTTACCGTTCGCTATAGAATTAAAAAACAAACTGTGAACAATTATTCACTGGAGTTATTTATAGTGCTGATAGTAAACTAAAACCTTTAACTACATCGATACAAAATTCATTTTTGCATGTTAAAAAACAGAATATCAAAGCTACCGATTTTTCTGAAGAAAAAAGTTTGTAACACCACGAAGTCAAGAAAGCTGGCATTGATAGCGTTTGTACTCTGTATGTAAGCTAGTTTCATTAGAGTCCTCAACTACTGATCCGATTTACATGAAAAAAGTATCTATAATCGTTAATATAATCACGCGTTACTTTGCGGAAATCCATAGCTTAAAATTTTGTATGATATTCTTTTTAGCAATATTCCGCAAAACAAAAAAAAATATTTCGCGGAATATTGCTAAAAATAATAACATAAGTACTAAATTTCGAGTATCTATAATAATAATAATAATAAGGGAAAAGACCTAATGGCAGACACTTTAAGGAAACATGAAACATTTTAATGTTATAAAATATATATTTATGAAAATATAGGATTGATAACTTCTTCCGTGTCTTCAGTAACTCTTACAAAATAAAACTATTATAATTATTCTCTGACAAATCAATTAAAAAATATATTATTGGTCTTTTTGTAAACTTAGTCATAAGTACTAATAGATGACATCACAAAAAACGAACATCACTAATAGTAGACACCAATATGAACTAATAGTTGACATAGAACATTACATTACATTTTACATTTTTCCTATTATTAGGTCTTTATTTGCCATTTTTCAAAAGATTTCATTTACTTCATCATAGTAACTACATGCATCAGAAATATTATCCACGTTGTCTCCAGATTCTATTCATTCTTCTTCCATGCTAAAACTATCTTTCCTTTTATTTTTATTTTTCATATTTTTTTCCTAGCAAATTTATTTTCAGTCTTTAGTCTCCATGCTTCTTTTGCCTCTTCTTTTTTCTTCTTTCTTTTCTCAGCTCTCCTTTTTCTTCTTTTTACTGCTAAAAAACTAAAGCAATCGATTTTTAGATCAGTACAAGGTCTAATATTAGACACCATGTCCATTTTTAGGTGCAGTAGTTCTAAGTTCTTAGATTGTTAATAGAATTATATTTTCAGAGAATAGTGATGATTTCTGCAGTAGAATAAAGTACAAAATAACTTTAGTATGTATTGCAAAACTCGAAAGATGAGATCCATGTCATCTATTAGGTTTTTGACATTTTTAAGAACTAATAGTAGACACCCGTTATATTGTTAGGGAAAATGGATAAAAAATCATAAAGAAACATTAATTAGTGTTTACAGCATGACCATTAATCCAATGAAATCAATAGAAATTACAAAAAATCAAATGAATGTATTACGTACAAAATTTCGCCTTCCTTAACCTATTTGCTAAGAAATTGCCGAGCGCGTGTCGACGCGGTCACATTGTTTACGAAAACTGATCGCATTTTAAAATTTTGTTCCCGAAGGCGTCCCTAATATATTTTGTCACATCAACAGATAGCTTGAGAAGCTTATAAAATTTACAGTGTTGAGAAATAAGTAGAGTAATTCTTATTTTTATGGTATTTTTTTCGTAAGTGTCATCTATTAGTTCCGTGTCTAGCATTAGGTATTTTCCCTTACTATCACGTGTTTGTTAATCCCTCGAAAAACCTAATAATATTATATGATATTATGTAATAACTATGCACCTATTTCTGAATCATATTGCACCAACTCAAGCTACTTCATAATACGTTTAGGCAAAGTATTCCTATGACAAGATCCAATTGCATTTATTGTGGCCATTATTTTCTAAACTTGATGTATGGCACTTTGATGATATTTATAACAGCACTAAATTATCTCCTTCCAAAATAAAAGGTAGTTTTTCCTTTTGTCAAGAAAAGTTACTGGCAAACATCCAATATATACTCCATTTGAAGTGGCCAATATATCACCATTTTTGGCCACTCATATTAGTGCGAGAATAAATACGAGGATATAGACTAGATTAATAATGTTAATCTTTAAGAAATTGGTTAGAATTCTCGTATCTCGGTGTTTGTACGTGAACTCCTCCAAGCGGCTCAACCGATTTTAATGTTTTTTATGTACATTCGTTAGGCCTGAGAATAGGTTTTATCTACATTTTTATTGATACTATTTCTATTTTTACCATATATATTATTAAATACTATTTTTTATTCAATAATTTACATGGCAAAACAACATATGCCTGGTCAGCTAGTAACAGCTTTATCTAATATACTCAGATTACATCTTAGCTTTTATATTTTGTATAGTAGTGTACACTGCGTAGCCTGTATGTTACGATATAGGT
Organism: Polyommatus iphigenia; assembly: GCA_963422495.1. Taxonomy (NCBI): domain Eukaryota; kingdom Metazoa; phylum Arthropoda; class Insecta; order Lepidoptera; family Lycaenidae; genus Polyommatus; species Polyommatus iphigenia. Next base: position 11,715,768 of record OY730179.1, read on the forward strand.
AATCATTAATTATAGCCTAATTTTTACTTGCAAATGTCTACATTAACAATTAACAATTAATTAACAACTTTTACCAAGCCCTAAAAGTGAATAACATAGCTAAATAAGTTGTTACTTTAACTTAGTGTGTAATTATAGCAGGAAAATTGTTAAAGATAATCTATACTTTTAATATTATAAAGCGGAAGAGTTTGTTAGTTTGTTTGTTTGAACGCGCTAGTCTCAGGAACTACTGGTCCGATTTGAAAAATTCTTTCAGTGTTAGATAGTCCATTTATTGAGGAAGGCTATAGGCTATATTTTATCACGCTAAGACTAATAGGAGCGAAGAAATAGAGGAAAATGTAAAAAAAGCGGGGGAAATTATTCGAAAGGGCAAATAATTGAACGCGCTAATCGCAGGAACTACTGGTCCGATTTGAAAAAATATTTTAGTGTTAGATAGTCCATGCATTGAGGAAGGCTATAGGCTATATTTTATCACACTGAAATTAATAGGAACGAAGAAATAGAGGAAAATGTGGAAAAAACGGGGGGAAATTATTTGAAAGGGCTTATTTGAACGCGCTAATCTCAGGAACTACAAGTCCGATTTGAAAATTATTTTCAGTGTTAGATAGTCCGTTTATCGAGGAAGGCTATAGGCTATATTTTATCAGGATAAGACTAATAGGAGTGAAGAAATAGAGAAAATGTGGAAAAACGGGGGAAATTATTTGAAAGGGCTTATCTCACGATTCACGAACTACTAGAGCAATTTTTCTGTTATTTGTGTCAGATAAGAAGTAGACCATGTGAAGGATCATATGCTATTTTTTGTGGACTAATTTGTCTGTGAAATATCTGATTTACGCGGGCGAAGCCGCGCGGAACGTCTAGTATTTAAATATACTATTTTATTTCGATGTTGCCAGATGCAACTTCATAATAACCATGTAGTCCGTTTTACGACCTACAACATCGCCACACGATTTTTAGATAAGTATTTAAAAAGATTTAAAAACTACTCGTTCACTCACTCACCGCTCGACCGATCCCGAACCTTCAACCCGAACCCGAAGCTCGGCTTCATTCGTTTTTCGTGTGCGACATCGTCAACACGTGTTTTTAAATTAATTTCTACAGTGTCAAAGTGTTATAATTTGTGTAAATCGCCGAATACCATGAGAAAGGAAGAATAAGGATGATTACAAACATATTCGCCGCAAAATACGGCTATTGGAAAGTAAACTACGCCGCAACAAAGGAAAAGGTACCAAACTACCCACATTAATTTTTAAAAATTTTAGGATAATTTTTTTTTGTTCTCAGCTAAGGTAAAGCTATGATACGTTACAAAACGATTATCTTTAACGTGTTAATATGTAATATTATCCAGATAGTCAATTATTTGTACCTTAATGTGGTAATACGTGATATTACCCTGGTTACAAACTGAGATTCTTTCTTAACGTGATGATACGTGATATCATATCCTGAAAGTAATTTATGCTTTTGTTTATTCAGACCGGAGAAGATCCGAGTCATCAGCACCCTTCTCCCGGGAAGGCCGCCGCGATTACCAGCACTCATCCGATGACAATATAGAAGAATCACTCATCCGATGAAGACATCGACGCGCGGGAGGCTGAATCTTATTGTGGAACTCCACATCCTTTAGCCGACGTCAAAGACGTGGATTATATGGAGTCGCTCGTGCCTGCGCCGGCGTCGCCGCAGGCTGCACCGCTGACATCAGCGCCGCTGAGCCAACCAGAAGCCACCCTGCCGGTAGATCTTAGTCAAGAATCTACCCCCACATTACCACTTGAAATATTCTTGGCGAGGCCAATAAAACAGAGAAATCCCTAGGCGAATGCTGAACTCTCTGAACGTTGGGGTAAAATCCTGGTTTTTTGCAGCCTCCTGTAAAACTGCGGCTACTTGATTGAGTTTAGGCGCATGTGCCAGCGAAAAGTTAGTCGGTATAAGAATCTTTGCCACAAGCGACTCCTTATATTCCTCAGCCAAACCCGTTGGTTTACCCTAAAACGGAAAATTTGTTCGAGGGCTCCCGTACTATCCCTTTTAACGCCTTGGATTGTATTCCAAAATTTTTTATCTAAACTGGGCAATATAAGCTTTTTTCGATTGATGCAAATCTAGAAGAATCTGAGCGGTTTCTGAAATCTGTTTAATTATTTCGAGTCCGTTTTAGGTGTACCCTAAAACGGAAAATTTGTTCGAGGGCGTAGTCAATTCAGTTTTGTTGATTACAGAACCCAAAAACGGAACCCTAAACTCGAAAGATCTGGTCTTCAAATAAAGAAACCTTTCACTCAACAAGCTTTACTCGCAGCGCAAGCAGCAAGCACCGCCGGGCAACTCCCGAGCTCCTCCTCGTCAGCAGTACGCGAGACCAGCGCCAGCCGCGCCGGCCCGCCCGCACGAGCCGCAGCCGTCCTCGTCGGCCAGGAGGGCCCAGCAGCCCCCGCGCCGTGCTTAATATTATAACTTAATATACTTATTCAACTTGTTATTTCTGTGTGTTATGTTATTTTGAACTAGCGACCCGTAAATATATAGCCACTGAAAAAATGATTAAAATCGATAGAAAGATGATCCTTCACGTGTTCTACTTCTTATCTATGCCAAATAACATAAAAATTGCTCCAGTAGTTCGGGAGATAAGCCCTTTCAAATAATTTTCTCCGTTTTTTCCACATTTCCACATTCTCCTATTAGTCTTAGCGTGATAAAATATAGCCTATAGCCTTCCTCAATAAATGGGCAATCTAACACTGAAAGAATTTTTCAAATCGGACGAGTAGTTCCTGAGATTAGCGCGTTGAAGTTCCCAACTAACAAAAATTGCTCTTGTAGTGGCTTATATAGCCAAAAATAATATTCTTATAGGAGTCGTATTGTCGCTAATAAGGGTGCATTTGGGCACAATTTATAAGGAAAATAACCTTATACCCTCCTTATAGTTGCTTTATTGTCCGCTTTTTTCCTTAAACGTGTTATATAATGACCAAGAATAAGGTTCTTCAACTTATAAGAAACATATGGAAAGCGTTAATATGGGCGATCACCCTTATACGTGTTATGTTATTGTCCGATACAAGGGAGTTAAACTCCGTTAGCCCTTTTTGCCGTCATAAGTGATTTACATTTTCGCAACAGCTTGGAGAAGAAATAGTTTATTTACCTGATTTAGTGCTCGTTTATAGTGAAAAGTGTATGGGAATTAAAATGCATGATAAAATGTGATACGCTGTGTGTTTTGGTATCAACTCGCCCTTGAATTTAAGCTGTTTTTGTGCTAAAAACGTCAATAATTATTTTGTCAAGTTATATACAGTGCTTTTAAAAGAACAACAGGATTCACACATCGTCTATAAGGAGTCTATGAGAGTAAAGACTTTATAACGGCATCAATTGTTTCTTATGATTTCGCCATTTTACATATCGTTAGGGTTCCTTTCACACTAACAAAATCGCACCTAGCTAGTGTTATTCCCGTATATTATATATAAAAGTTTTTTTTCCACTGTAGTTGGGTTGGCCGAAAGAGACCTCTTTATAAGGATACTTTAGCTCACTTTTGCGCACTAATTTTAAGTTTGAAATATTATTAAAAATACGTGATTATCAAATTAATTGTTTTATTTTTTACTTTTCTTCTGTAACCATCGCTCCTTTTCAACTTCTTCCACAGTTTTGAATTCCCTTTTTGGGTTCCGTACCCAAAGGGTAAAACGGGACCCTATTACTAAGACTTCGTTATCTGTCCGCCTGTCTGTCTATCTGTCTGTCTCCAGGCTGTATTTCAAGAACCGCAATAGCTACAATTTTGAAATTTGTCGGGATTGTATGCATTTATTGCCACTATAACAACAAATATATAAAACAAAATTAAATTAATACATATGATATCTAAGGGGGCCCCTATACAGCAAACATGTTTTTTCGCTTTTATTGCTTGTCAATAATGGTAACAGGTAGGCACCTGAAATTTACAATAAGGCCTAAAAACTTTAAAAAAATTTGGCCTTTTTTTGTTCTATGAAAGTACGGAACCCTTCGTGCACAGGTCCGACTCGCACTTGGCCGATCATTCCGCTCCGCAAGAAATTCACACAATCTGTTGTACGTTTAAAATGGCGAATTTAGTTATGTAAAGCATTTTAATGTAACCTTAAAGAGAATAATATCTTTATAATCACTGTTTAAGGGAATGTGGATTGCTTTCATCCTTGTTAAGGTCATATAAAATGTTAGCATTCGTTTTTTGGATAGATGTCTTATTAAATGCCCCTATAAGTTAAAAGCATTATTAGTTACCTTGTGCATTACTTTTATAAGAATAGTTGACCATATTAAAAGCTCTTTGAATATTATAAGGCTAAAAAGCAATGTAAATAGCCACTATAAGATGAACAAATTTCGAAGCCTTATAGTTGCCGTATAAATTAGAGTTATTAACGTTTACCCAACCAAATTATAAGAATAAAGGTAATATTAGCCAAATCCCCTAATAGTGTGTCATCATAAGTAACATTGGCATAATAAATGCTCTTTTATAAAAAGTATAAGAGTTAAGACCTTATTGAGTTAATTTTATAAGGTTAGTTTATTTGTTGGGTTAGCCCTTTCAAATAATTTTCCCGGTTTTTTTCACATTTTCCTCTATTTCTTCGCTCCTATTAGTCTTAGCGTGATAAAATATAGCCTATAGCCTTCCTCGATAAATGGGATAACACTGATAGAATCATCAAAATCCGTTGCGTAGTTTTAAAGATTAAAGGGAACAAAGGGACATGAGGTAAAAAAAGCGACATTGTTTTATAATATACTAGCTGCTGCCCGCGACTTCGTCCGCGTTAACATAGTATAATAACAAAAATGGATATTTTTCCCCTTTTTGTGGTTTCTTATACAAAGATTAAAATTTAGTTTGTTATTATTTTTAGCAATATTCCGCGAAATAAACTTCCACCTTTAAGTAAATGAGTGAGTGTACGCATAGGCATGCATACAGCACCTCCCTCCTCCCACACTGCCTATGCGTACACTCGCATGCAAGAACTTGCAAACACCACCACCACACAAGCAATAATGTTGGCAAATCCGTGCAAGGCCCCTCACCACCATGCAGGTTGAAAACCTCGACGCGCGTTTCGCTCCAACACCGGAGCATCCTCAGGATGTGGACTCTACGAACAACGTCCGTCAAGTGCCGCCACCGGCCAAAACACCGCCTTTTATACCCTTTCGAGCCCCGCTACTGCCCCCACTACCCTCACCAGTACCCCCGAACATATTAATAAGCGGTGACGTAGTCAAGCAAGTTTGGTCATTCAACAATGCAAATCTGTTATTTTTCTTTTCTTTTATGATCTCTAATTGTTCCAACACGCTCAGCCGAAAGCCTTTATCGCATTTATGTAAAACTTTATAGGAATGGCCATCGGGCACGGTATGATTACTATCTAAAAGATGTTTAGCAAAATGTGACTTATCAGGATGACCATTCCTATAAGCCGCGATATGTTCTTTATACCGAGTCTCAAATCTGCGTCCAGTTTGACCCACATATACACTATCGCATTCAGGACAATCGATCTTATAGACACCGTACTGATATTTTTCATCAGTCCGGTCTTTGTTATGACATAAATGATGTTTTAAAGTATTGTTTGTCCTGAATGCGACATGCATATCAATGTTTTTCATTATTTTGGATAAGGTGGTGAGGGGCCTTGCACGGATTTGCCAACATTATTGCTTGTGTGGTGGTGGTGTTTGCAAGTTCTTGCATGCGAGTGTACGCATAGGCAGTATGGGAGGAGGGAGGTGCTGTACGCATGCCTATGCGTACACTCACTCATTTACTTAAAGGTGGAAGTTTATTTCGCGGAATATTGCTAAAAATAATAACAAACTAAATTTTAAGCTATGGATTTCCGCAAAGTAACGCCTGATTCCATTAACTACTCTTATAGAAAGGGTAAAAACGGGACCCTATTAGACCCTATAGACAAACGTCAATAAACTTTCATGTTTCTAACTCAAGAAATGACGGACTTTCATTGAAACTTTCTACCCCAATTTCACCCCCTTGGGGGAGAATTACCAGAAACGCTTAAATACGTATCCATACATTTTTAATCAGTAGCACAAAAATAAATTTTCATGTTTCTAACTCAAGAAATGACGGACTTTCATTCAAACTTTCAACCCCAATTTCACCCCCTTGGGGGTAGAATTTCCAAAAACGCTTAAATAACTATCCATTCATTTTTAATCAGCAGTCTAAAAATAAACTTTCGTGTTTCTAACTTAAGAAATGACGGACTTTCATTTAAACTTTCAACCCCTCTTTCACCACCTTGGGGGTAGAATTTCCAAAAACGCTTAAACACGTATCCAATCATTTTTAATCAGTAGCCCAAACATAAAATTTTATATTTCTAACTCAAGAAATAACGGACTTTCATTCAAAATTTCAACCCCAATTTCACCCCCTTGGGGGTAGAATTTAAAAAACGCTTAAATATATATCCATATATTTTTAATCAGTAACCCAAAAATAAAGTTTCATGTTTCTAACTCAAGAAATGACGGACTTTCATTCAAACTTTCAACCCCTATTTCACCCCCTTCGGGGTAAAATTTTCAAAATTCCTTCCTTAGTGGGTGTCTACTTAGTAAATCAACTCTACTTACAAAATTTTCTTGGCTGTAACTTTAACAGTTTTTGCTCAGCGATGATGAATCAGTCAGTCAGTCAGGACATGTAATAATTTTATAAGTATAGATATGTCGCAGGCAAAAGAGGATATCAGGGATTTCACGATATCCCTAGAGATATCACGAACTCCCGGTAGATGCCGAATATTCTTGTTTGTTACGTCTTCTTACTAAAAATGTCTAGTGATATGTCATTTCACTAAACTAAATCTAGTGAAACGTCAGAAAAGCGGACAACGCCGAATAAAAATAAAGCCACGCATTTCTCTCGCTTGCTCTAGTAAACACACGGATACTTTGATAGGATCATCTAACATCTGAATCTGACAAGTAAGATGTTAGATGATCCATGCGTCGGATAGGCATGTAAAAAGTCGGTCCTGCGCCTGATCTCTCGCCGGTCGTGTCAGTCTTCTGTCCCACCGGGTTATGCGAGTAAAGGAATATAGAGATTGCTCTTGTGTACTGCGCACACACTTGGGCACTATAAAATTACTCTTGGCCTGGTTTCAATGAAATCGGCCACCGTCACCAAAACCGGAGTGGGAGTTATTATTATTATTATTATTGTGTGATAATAATCCTATGGATTTAAATTCAAGTAGTGAAAGTATTGATTTTACATTATGTTCCTCATCAAATTGCTCATTTTATAGCACAGAATCTTTAATCCCGCTTAATGAATCTTTGGCCTTAGAGTTTCAACAAGAATTTAACAAATTAAATGTTGTCCACATTAACGCACAGAGCATTCCAGCCCACTATTCCGATATGTTGGCGTTATTCACACCAAAATTAAATATTCATGCAATACTGGTATCCGAATCATGGCTTAAACCATGTCTCCCTTCCCAATGTTATGACTTACCCGGTTATCAGCTCATTCGCAATGACAGAACTGGATGAACTGGTGGTGGTGTTGCAATTTATTTACACTCTGATATTTCCTTTTCCCACATAAGCTCATCCAATCAGCCACCACCAGCAAATGCTCCAGAACATTTGTTTATAGAAGTAACACTGTGTCACACAAAGGTACTACTTGGTGTCCTGTACTGTCCTTCTTCCCAGATTAATTATTTTACAGCTTTTGAAAGTTTACTTGAAGAACTAACACCGGCATATAAGCATACAGTAATCATGGGAGATCTGAACACATGCTTACTCAAAAATGATACTAGGTGCAACAAGCTAGTTTCTATCGTAAACTCATGTAATATGCAATTACTGCCTTTAAATGCAACCCATTGTGCTCCCAACAGTAAACCATCTCTTCTAGATGTGATAATTGTAGCATCCTCGACAGTTACTTCCAAACATGGTCAGTACAATGCTGACTTGTTCTCGTGTCATGATCTCATTTTTGCATCATGTAAGATAAAACCGCCCAAACTGAAACATAAGACGCGTATGGTTCGTAGTTTTATCGGAATCGACTTGGATAAGTTGCGTGCTGATGCACAAAGTCTGGATTAGTCACCGGTTACTTCAGCCGATAACATCGATGATAAGATAGAATCTTTTACATCCATGATTACAAAACTGTACGACACCCATGCACCTCTTAAGCCAGTTAGATTAAAACATTTACCTGCACCTTGGTTATCTAATGAAATTAAAGATTTAATAACTAGCAAACACCGTGCCAAGGCTGCTTACAGACGACATAGAACTGACGAACATCACGAAAAATACATCAAAATTCGCAACCGCTGTTACACCATGTGTCGAGATGCACAGAGGCGCTACATTCATTCGTCGGTAGAAAGTGGTGGGACAGCTAAAACTTGGAAATTTTTAAAGTCGCTGGGCATAGCTAATCGAAGTGGGCAGGTTCCAATCAACACAGGACTTGAGGAACTCAATAAATTTTTCTCATCGCCATCAACAGCACTGAGTGCGACTGACAACACTAAGACCTTACACCATCTATATTTGCAGCCTCCTGAAGGTTATTCTCCTTTTTGTTTCAGACCAGTTACTTTCAGTGAGGTTAAGAAAAATATAATGTCGATTTCATCCAGTGCTGTTGGTAGCGATGAACTTGGTCGAAACATGATTGTGCCAATAGTAGACATAATTTGTCCCATTATAACTGATATACTTAATAACTCATTATTAACAGGTACTTTTCCAGAATCATGGAAAAGAGCTAAAATTATCCCTTTACCCAAAAAATCTAACCCACAATCTTGTAAAGACTATCGACCAATCTCTATTTTGCCATTTTTGTCAAAAGTACTGGAGCGTCTAGTCCATCATCAGGTTGAAAGCTTCTTAAACAGGTTAGAATTTTTTAACCCCCTGCAGTCTGGATTCCGTCCTGGCCATAGCACCTCAACAGCATTAATAAAGGTAACCGACGATATTCGTCGCGCCATGGACAGCGGCGAATTAACAATTTTAACACTGTCGGACTTTCAACGGTGTTAAAAGCATTAGCTTTTAACACCGTTGATCATGATATTCTCCTGCAACTCCTGATCTCTATGAATTTTTCCCCTAACGTAGTGGCATGGTTCCGAAGCTATTTGCATAATCGTAAACAACGTGTTGTGGTCGAGGATGACGCCTCTGAGTGGTCAACAGTCATGGATGAAGTCCCCCAGGGCGGTGTCTTATCACCTTTATTGTTTAGTATCTTCATTAACAACATAATAAAAATAATTACCTTCTCTTGCTCTCACATGTATGCTGACGACCTGCAAATTTATCTTCACACACCTGTTAATGACTTGCCATCAGCTATTGCAAGAACTAATGAAGACCTTAAAACTGTGGCTCGATTTTTATTCGGCGGTATCCGCGTTTCTGACATTTCACTAGATTTAGTTTAGTGAAATGACATATCACTAGATATTTTTAGTAAGAAGACGTAACAAACAAGAATATTCGGCATCTACCGGGAGTTCGTGATATCCCAAGGGATATCTTGAAATCCCTGATATCCTCTTTTCCCTGCGACATTTATAATATAAATAAACACGACTGTTGTAATGAATATTATGACTGTTTTATTCTGCTATAAACGCTAATCATCATCTGCTATAAAAGCAAATCTACATGGTTATTATGAAGTCTCTCAGATGCAGCACCTCACAAAATTTTGGTTGAACTTCACTTCAGGTTAGTTCGTTTAACCATAAATAAGCTATAATTTCCCAACTTCCAATTAAATACGAGTATGATCTTTAATAATAATTATGTGCAATAATTAAAAAAGTAGCCACGTGTTAATAGCACTTAGCTGTTTTTATGTTTAACCATAATTAAGCTTTAATAAGTATATATTTTTTATGATAGTGTGAATAGTGTGCATTGGTTAAAAATACGAGCGAGGTACTTAAATCGACAAATAGCTTTTCTGCAATTGACAGTGTATTAAACAGCTGCCTGCATGCCAGAATAGCTTTGCATCCTCAGTGTAAGAGGGACCTTACACTCAACAATTTAACGCAATTATTTTCCTTTTGGGTTTTACAATGGACCGATTTTAGGGCAGCTCTTATAAAACACTTTTAAATCAAATTTGTCAATAATTTAAAGTACTAAGGGCTCAGGGTCAGATAACTTTTACCTAAAGAATAAATATGACGATGATAAATATGAGTGATAAAATTTGATTTTTCAATCCTCAGATGAGGATTGAAAAATCAATCCTAAGTAGAACAATATGAATGTATCTCTTAAAAGTTAAATAAGCAAACGTCTTGACAGTTTTGAATAACAAATCCTAAAATGTTTTAAAACATTGTCATGCATTCAATAAAAGTTAAAACGTAAAACATAATAAAAGGCCAAAAACAACCTAGTTTCCTAGCTAGGTTCTTTTTGGCTTTTTATTTAAAAGTTATAAAAAGTTATTCAGTCAATAGATTAAAATACAAATTCGATTAATTATAAATTTATAATAATACCTCAACCCTCATATACGGGCACGCCAATCGTTCCTATCGTATTGATCGCAATACTCAGACCATGTCAGTGCGAAAGCTCCCTTACAACGTAGAGGTTGTCACGGCGCCTAGCGGGTTGCCAGCTAGCTGAAACTTTTTCTTTGATAGAGTTCGAATAAATCTGCGACAAAACCGGCAATGCAGACTCCACAAGACGTGCTCGAAGAATTTAGATTTTCAGACGTAGCTCTTTTCTACTTTAGTGCCTGTGTGTAGGTGTAGAAAATATTATATGTACATATTAGGTATATAATGTAGTATGAACTATGATATCTATATTAAGTGCTTTAAATAAATAATGAGAATGTAAAAGTAGTAGAAGACGTCTTCATTATTTAATGAAATGAAAACTTTAAAGTTTATTTCAACAAAATTTCATTACATATTGTAATGATTCACTTCTACAATAACGGGGCTATGATGTTGCAAAAATCCTAGAGTACTTTTTTAAAAACTTACGTCATAGCGTTCGCAACAAATATTTGTATCACCTTATTTATCGTTTCCTAGTTCGATGAAATATGTATTAAAAGTGTAGTCGCGGAGTTGCGATTATGAATAATGCATTTTTGTTTTGGATTTTTATGAGAAAAGTTTTGATTATTTTCGGCTCGGAGGCAAGTAAGAGATATGAGGCGGAGTCTTCGATGCGCGGATGGAATAATTGGCAAACTCTCGTTCCAGAGGTAGAAATGGATTGCTACGTAATAAATTTAGTACAAAAGTTATTTGTGGTCTACAGGAATTGCTTTACTTTTGTACATATAATGAATATTAATATCGTGCCGGACGTACGTACGTATTAGAAAGTTAAAATATTAATGCTTCCTCTTAAGATTTGATTTTTAGAAACCTTGAAAAATGCAGGTAGGTAATTGTGCTTAGTTATTTACTACTTTACTTTGATAAATTGATTCATCAAAATTTACTTATTAAAAGGAAGTAATACCACAGAATATATTATATTAGTAGTGTATATAATAGTTACCTAAATCAGTAATTTAATTTAATAGGTGCGATTTTAAATAAAAATAATTTGAATAGACTAAAACATGAAATCTGAATATCTTTCACTAGGAGCTACATAAAAATGTTTGTTTTTCTTAAATAAAACCGACCAAGAATGTTTACGGAGTCTTTAATTGTTGTCGTCTCGCCTCTTAATCAAATAAATCAGTCTTTATAGGCAGTTGTTATATTAAAAACTATAAAATAATAAGCCATAAATCGATCCCAGTACATTTATCAGGCGGCCAGTTATTGTGCGCTGACACCGCCAGATTCATTTAGCTAGGTTTTGGAGCTGTATTTATGAATATCATGAATATTGGCTTTCAGGCTAATTTAATTTAAACTCTTTGGAGGATTTCAATTTTGTTCTATTTGAATTTTGATATAGTATTAACCGATAATAATATAATATACCAGAGAATTATTTGTGTCAAATTAAAAAAATCCTTAACTTTTACTGCTAACTGATGCCACGGCTACAAAATATTATTCTATGCTATTAATACTACTACAATCAAATACTATTTCATTGGATGAATCATGCTACAGGTATTATAGTCGAAAAATTGGCCACCAATCAATAACCCATAAGGCTCGGCTACTTTAAATTCAAAATAAATACATTAATAGACTACGCCGAATGTAACTATAATATGGAGTGGAAAATTACCACCTTTAATCAACTATTTAAAAGCTGGACACTGTGTCTGTCCATACACTCACGTGCGAGGAATTAGGCACAGAGGAACGTTTTGTGGTGCTCCTAACAAGTTCCTAACTGTTAAAAAGAAACCGCTAACTACACCTAATCGCTAAAAAAGGGCTAGCACGCTTAGCGGCAGATCGTCGTTGTAGATAAAGTAATTTTGCATTTCAAATGCTGTCGATATTAACAGGATGAGGGACGAGTCGAAACGCCACGTGTTAGACATCGAACACCTATCTGTGCTAAAGAAATTCAAAGAAAGTTTGATGAGGGCTTAATTAAAAAACTTTGTCGTAACAATTCCTATTCCTGACCAGGAAAGTAAAATGCCACCAAGGGCGCTAGTTGTTATTCGGAAACTACAAAGAGTTGGTAACTGATTAGCACGGACTATAATTCGTCCATGCTGAGTAGTTTAAACTTAGTTTCAAACATTTTCGCAAGATAATGAAGTTTTTTCTCCTGCTCGTGTAAACAATATATTTTGATGTTAAAATTATTAATAAATAAGATAGATTCAGTTACATTTAAACCGATACCGTAACCGAAACATCAGAAGCACAGATTGAGCGATTAAACCAGTAATTAAGTATGGACTGTCGTGGCGACTCTCAAATTTGCATGTTAAACGAAGGCTGCGTTTTATTTTTCATTTGGTATTAAGATAGTTCGCGTGCTGCCGCGGCCGGCTACCGTTCGCCGCTTGAACCTTATGGTGGGACAATAAAGACTAAATTAATTAATATATCGATGGGCTTTTTAATTGTGTTGTTAGCTTCAGAATGAAGGCGTAGAGATCGCTAGCTCGATGCTGTTACATTACTTTATGTTACATTGCCTCAATCTGATACATATTGAAATATTCAGAGTATAGTAGCTTCACGCGTCTTCGTCGAAGTGAAAATGTATCGGTATACATTTTACCGCAAATTTAGCAAATAGGAGTTAATATAGCTATTGGACAAAGGTACCATATTATAATATGTTGATTTTTTAGTTTCAAGTGATTTAAAGTGATATTTATAAGTTTGTTATAATTTGTTTACGTTCTCTGACTTTTAAACTTAGCACGGGGCCAGACTGACGTGGTGTGAAGCGTCCATAGATAGATAGATAGTTTAATAATAAATCAAATATGTGTTTCGCTTACACAACCATAATCTGGGATCTTAATATCAACCAAAAATTTAATGAGAAATCATTCGCTTGCCCACTTATTTAATATTTACTTATTTAATATTTACTTTCTTAATATTTTATCGCAATAAATAATAATAAGAGGTATTTTAAAGTATTTGCACCAGTGTTTCTGTGTAACGGCCAGATAGTACCGAAAGCACTCTTACAGGAAAAGGAAATAAATTACGTACTTACGTCGGTAAGCCATATAAAGCGACCCCAATTAGTAGATGTGATGTATGGTATAATATACATTACGGGGGGGTTCGATTTCGCGTTAGCCGCTGGTCAAGCATTAAAATATTAAGGGACCTCTAATCTACCATGATTGAATTTGCGTTTCTCTGCCCCTGTGTACCCTCGCTGCTCTTTAAGTAGTGAATTTTGTAGCGTTACCATTGTTTCCAGCATGAAACCAATTTTTTGTGACGAAGGATGATTAAATCAATTTATTTTTCCGAGGATTTTAATAAATTACGTAATTTGTAACATCTGACTGCACATTATACGCTTCACTGAGAGAATCGTAATATGTAGTTGCCTTTTTGTTATGTACCTAAGTCATAATAACAACATACTCATTTCAATAAAATTGAGTTTTTTTTATCAATTTATTTAAGGGGTTTTGTCGGTGACCGACAATGCCACCCCCATAAAGCTTATAAACAAATCAACCACAACATAATATTATACACTATCTATACCTAAATATTACTTACAACGAAATCTAAATATATGTCTAGTAGGATAAGGGCTTCCCTTGAATTAGGTGAGGCTAGAAAACTATTACAGACTCCTATATTTCCTAAAAGATCAAAATTGAGTATGATAAAATATGATCTATTTTAATTAAAACACATACATTTAAAACAATAAAATTATGTAGACACTTGTTTAACTCAAATCTAAAAAAAAACTAGAACAACTTAGCATGATATTATGTCTTGTAAATTCTCTACATGCTTAAAATCTTGTACCTTTAACCACACCTTACTAATAAATACTTCAAATTTCGATTCGACTTACATTCGAGTCGAGTTTTCATAGTACGGTGGTAGCGTATGAAATAAATCTACAGGCTGTATACAAAGCGTGCGGGCGCCCGATAGCGCCAAAGCCGAGGTGGAGGAGAGAAGAAAATTAGCATTTTAATAAATACACACCCTTTGGAACATACCGGCCGTAAATCCCGCCGGATCTTTATAATCAAATTCAAACACATTATTCTTATTTGAATGTGGAAAGTCTTCCGAAATTGCGTCGATGCTAATTTTTGAAATTTCATGTAAATGGAAATTTATTTTATATTCGTGATGTTGTGGTGCAGATTTTAGGTTTAGTAGACAGGGACAATCATATATACATAGAGATAGAGGTATCCAATAATTTGAATCATATTTTGTATTGTACGTTACTTCTTACAAAACAAGTTCATTTAAAATTTCTACAAACAAAAATGGTCACTAGTATAACAGCAACATTTATTACCATCACAAAATACGTTAGGTTAGCATTGCGTTAGTAATTAAAGAATTACCTACCGCAAGAAAACTACCAATTCATACAATTCCTCTCGCTTTACTAAGACAGATACATGATACCACAGTATATTTATATAGGACAATTAAACTAAGCAGTCGCGGTCATCGTAATCTTGGATAAGGGCTGGTGCATAAATCAGGGCGGGTGACGGTGCCCCGGGCCTTCACTTTATCTACTACCCACTAACTACTACCGCTGGATACGACATTTTGGGAATTTCATTAGATTAAATAAAAGGTTGAGGACTACTGCTTTGTTGTAAAAGTTTTAAGTGTTTTGGAGATTTTTAGCTGCCTTTTTTTAGAAAAAATATGAAATTAAACATTTTATTTTAATATTTTATATAAAAAGGCTGCTTCTACTGAGTGAAATTTTCGTTATCACCATGTTATCGCTTTTACAACCTGCAAACTAATACTACAATCTTGCTATTACACGCCGTTATAATAAACTGACTACCCACACAAAAAGTTTAATCGGTTCTATCTAAAAGTCTTTTGTCGACAGAAGCGTGTACAGTGTACACTATACAGTAGACAGCAGAAAGTATTTTATTAAACGCATTTTTTTCAGTACAAAAAGTAGGTTTCTCTACTATCCAGTACTGCAATATGCGTGTTAATTGCGGCAGCCCAATACCTCTGACCCGGCCTGAAACTTGCAGCCGATAATATATAGGCGCCAGATTAACCGACCCACGAAAAACCCCAACTTCATTAGCTGATAAGTTAAAAATGTTGAGGATACAGGTTTTGTGGGATTTTCTTATTTCTGAACGGCTTATATTACTTAGTTTCATTTATACTTTAGGCAATAAGTCTACGCGCAGAAATAAGACAAATCCATTGGCTTGAATCTTGATACGAAAGATTTAAAAAAAACCTTGACCATCGACCTTTTTGTGTATATTTTGGGATTATTTCTAAAAGAAAAACACATACATTGTACTAAAGTCTTTCATAATCTTGTAATACGTCGATTTATATTTCACAACTTACGTCAACGGCTAGAAAAGGCCCAAAATTAAATATTATACCAATAAAAGGGATGATAATGGCTTCCTTCACATCCGACCGCCGATAATTCCTCCGCTGGCTTCCCAATAAATATACCATCGACGTTGAAGTTACACAGAGTAGGTATATTTCATAATAACCTGAGGCGAGACAGGACCCAGTCGCCCCGAGGCTCGCAATAAAGAGAATCCCTCTAACGTGCGAAGCATTCTTGTCCCTCAGACTTATAAATATCAATTCATAGGCCACGTCAAACACGCTAAAGCCTGGCCATTCTCAAATATGAATCGTCGGCCATATTTCTCGCGGGGACAACATTAATCTTAATTTTTTCTTGAATTTTTCTGAAAACGTGCTGCGCTTAATAAGTGATTACCTTTCTCTGTTTTTTTTTACCTTTACGTGTGCCTACCACGTTAAGGTAAAATCTACCTACCTAGCGATTTAGCGAACCTACATACAACAAAAATTACAGGAAGTTTTCATAGCAAATTAGCGTAAGTTTATAAAGATGTTAACGTTTTTAGAGTCAATAGAGGAAGCATTATTAAAAATAATTTAGAACGCGGTGATTTTCCTAGGTTATGTGTTAGGTAGGTACCTAAGTCTTAATGTGAATCTCGCTGGAGGAAAAACACGATGGTTATTGAACAATTATTTTGTTGCATTTGATTTGAAGGCAGAGGATGCTCAAATTATTGTACTTAGATCATAATATTTTGTGCGCAGTAGCTTATGATCTGTGATAAAACAGACATAATAGTGCATAAATTACCAAGTAACGGTTATTTTGACGTTAACCCTAATGTGTTAATAGAAACCAGTTAAATGATTCAATTAATCTGGTGTTCTCATTAACGTATCATCTGTCTTTGGCCATAACACTCAACATTATTTTAACAGATGCTGCCCTCAAAGTTCAAATTTATGACTTTACTGATACAAAAAACCGTTAGAATATTGTGTGACAAACATACAAGTAACCGAAGAAACGTAAAAGATCTGAAAATGATATGTTGGTGGGCACTTACTTTATTTTACATAAAAAGTATTCTTGTTTAACCTCATTTTATTGAGGTGTAAATTAACGATGTCCTCTAAAATATGCACTCGGATTTCGAAAGCTGTCGACCACGATAGTACAATATCTGCTACAAAATAACACTGTATTATTTGAATTAATAGTAATTTAATGAGTTTTAGAAGCAAAAGGAAGGAAGGATGGATTTAATACAACAGCAATTAATAATACTACTAAAAGTACTTTTATATTATACAACGTAGGTATGTTTTCGAAAAATATACAAACACAAATTCCGTGCTCCGTAAAACCAATTGCGCGCGAATCCAAGTTGACATTAACATTCATTAAATTCCGGACTTAAATTTAGAGTCAACAGACAAAAATAGAGCAATATTTTATGTGGATTTACGGTACAAATATATGTAAAGTTTGCCAGATATATTATATTTGGGGTCGGTCCCAAGATGAGAGGGAATATACGTGGAAGCATTCGCTTACGTGCCCCGGCATAATGCCTCCGAAAGGGCGAAGGATCCTAAGCTGGCGTAATTCGTCTTTCAGGAATCCCTCATTTGAAATGTGAATGAATTTCGAATTGTTTGGGGGAACTATTTTTAATATTAATTAAACTTTAAACTAGTTGATTGGATTATACAATTTTGGTTTTCAAAGAAAGTTTTTAATCATCAAGACTTAATGTCCTACGAAAGGTTGATAGGATTGAGGTACAAAAAATATTTTCAATTTGGTTAACTATTTTTTTTGTTCTATCTTAGTAAATTGCTAAGAGTTGAAATATTAATATTTTAGAGCCGCACTAATTTTCATAGATATCCTTTAGGATGTCCAACATCCAAAGGTAACATAGTATCAATCATTATTTCACAATTGAGCAGGATCCTGACCGGTCTTAAGACAATACCCTCAATAAATCCTATTTACTAGCTACAGGTCCTTAACATATTACCCGTGTTCTAAGACACATCTACCTAAAACGCCCTTTCCTATGTATTTCTATTTATTGTATTGAGATAAATCTAAGCTTGATTGATTTATGTTTGATTAGTTTGTGATACTATTACTCTATCAATAATATTATTATTGGAGCCACTACAATTTAAGGTAACATAATATTATTTTTACGTTCGAAGTTGCCCGCAACTTCGCCATTTTGTTTATCGCGCGGAAGATTTTTCGAGATATACAACCGAAAAAGGAGAGGTGGCAAACATTTTTAACCGACTTCCAAAAATGAGGAGGTTATGTGTTTGCATTTATAATGCGTACCTATTGCAATTTATGTTTATCAAAGCCGTCGCATGTTCTGAAGATAAAAAGCTCATGATCTCCTTCGTAAAAACACGACAGGATACCTTGTTTCCAAGTTTTTGTAATATTAAGCGTTGCGGATTTAAATTTTTCGTTTAAAGTTGTTAGGAGATTAGCGACAAAGCGTCGGCGATATCTTAAATGCGAATCTGCAGCGAACAAACTCGCGCCCCGCTATTTATGAGTTTATTTATCATTAACAAATTATTAAGCTACGGCATTCTGTTTTTTGTTTTACAGGGTTTAGCTGAAAATTTATTTGGAGCATCATTAACGGTGTAAACACTTTGGAGGTAGAATTTTAGATAAAAGTTTTTTTTGTACTCATAGATCGAAGAAGTGTGGACTTGTTATCTCGGACCTAAAACTCCTTTACTTATGTATTTCACTTGGTGAAATGCAGCACACCGTTATTTCTTGGCGATCTTAGTATTCACCCGATCAAGACGACCCATTCGTGTTTTTATTAAGTACATTTTGTTTTGTGTAGTGTACACTAGTCTTGTTTTCTAAACTTATTAATCGATATCAAATGTTAAATTTAAGGCGACCTTTTTTGGCTGTAGATTTAATTAATAAGGAAGTTTCAACTTTAAGCATTTTCTTGTAAGAACATCTGACCTACATGTTATATTACGATTACGCACATTAACGTCCCGCAATATACGGAGCGGACATAAAACATCCTTAAAAAGTTTTTTATTCGTCGGAAAAACGAAAAAATCCCCTAAGAAACGTCTGATAAAATAGCAAATTTTTCATGAGGCAATACAAAGAGATTCCGCTGAGGGCGAACAATGTACAGGCCCATCTGCTCCCATTCTAAGATTCAATTAAATTTTTACTGAAGATTATCACGCAGACATAAAGTAGATATAAAGGGGTATTACGTATTGATATTACGTTTAAACTCTACTGACTTTGGAAATACATACTTCATAACATTTCGGTTTCAGGCGTTCCGTCTTCTCTTCTAGTTAGAAGAGAAGACGGAACGCCTAAACGTTTCATTTCATCGAAACGTTTCATTTTGGTAAAAACAGTTGTTTTTACCAAAATGAAACGTGTTATCATCAGCTTAGTGTTTGAAAACTGTTAATCGTCGTATTTTTTTTAAACAAAGCAATTCTTCGCATAATTTTTTTACATCTAAGAGTAGAATACATATAATATAACTCTAATAAATGAAGACGTGCATTGTGTTCAATCGTTGTAAAAATTCTAGTAAAATTGCTTGTGCCATCGAGTATCTACCAACTCTACTACGTAGAGTTTTTCTAGCCGATCAGCGGAGTCCCGATGCTGGTGATTTTTTAGGGCCTAAAGTTTATAGATGAGTATTTTTTTAATTTTTATCACTAGGGAGTTACAGGGTGTTGACGTAATTCCTAAGGAAATACCAAATCACCTTTCCAGCGAAGAGCGCATACATAGAAATAAGCATTCAAAAGTACAACTCTTCACCCCTAAATCACTGAACCGATTTAGTTGAATCTTGGTGTACGGATACTTTGAGCGCCTTCACATTACGTCGCAAGTGCGGCAGCAGCACTGCTGCCGCGCGGCTGCCGCACTTGTGAGGGCAGCCTTTGAGTCCCGGGAAGGAACACAGGATACATTTTATACGGGAAAAATTCACGGTTCTCGCGCGATAAATGCGGGCGTCATCTAGTGTAGAAATTATGTAAAGTACATATTATTATGACATTAAGTGGCTATAGAATTGGAAAAACAACAACAAGATTTTAACCAGCCTTATTTATGACTACACTAAAACTAGAAAAGTCGTGGAAAATAATAATAATTATTTTCTTAAACTTAACTTATTAAAATATTTTTTCACATTGTCACAATAATGTAAGATTGGAAAAATGAAATTGAAGCACATAAAACTGAACATAATATTTTCAGTCACAAATGCCGTGATGAGAATCAATCGCTAACACGCTACGTAAAAGTCCCTTCGCCTACGGAAGGCGGATCGTAAATGAAAAATAAACATGCACAGGAGTTTCATGTGAGTTAAAGTGCTCTACGTGTTATTATCATACATTTAAATCTTAGTCGTACTTCTATACTTATTATAAAACAAAGTATATATTCTTTCAGTGTTAGACAGCCCATTTATCGAGGAAGGCAATAGGCTATATTTTATCACGCTAAGACTAATAGGAGCGAAGAAATAGAGGAAAATATGGAAGAAACGGGGAAAATTATTTGAAAGGGCTAACTTGAACGCGCTAATCTCAGGAACTACTGGTCCGATTTGAAAAATTCGTTCAGTGTTAGATAGCCCATTTATTGAGGAAGGCTATAGGCTATATTTTATCACGCTTAGACTAATGGTAGAATGTGAAAAACGGGGGAAATTATTTGAAAGGACTTATCTCGCGAACTACTGGAGCAATTTTTATGTTATTTGGCACAGATAAGAAGTAGACCACGTGAAGGATCATAGGCTATCGATTTTAATCATTTTTTCAGTGGCTATATATTTTATACCCGTGCGACGCCGGGGCGGGTCGCTAGTATATAATAAGATCAAAAGTTTGTGTGTATGTTTTTAGACATTTTCGCTAAAAACTCAAATTTTGACGTCGTCAGGAGTAAAATCTAGTACCATTATAATAATATTTGCAGTTTTAAATATTTTGTTTGGTGCAAGTTTTAAGATTACCTTATACTTGAGATACATTTCAGTACTAAATAATTAATTAATTAAAGTTATTGAAAAGAAACTGTTGAATACTCCTTTTCAACTCACAAAAATATTATATTTTATTTATGATTGTAACTACCGTCTTGTATTAATTAATCACTTATATGTAATAAGTTTTATATTAGTTTAACACTTGCTAATAGAACTATAAATCTATTTGTGTTACAGCAGTAGGTAACTTATGTTTGTAACAGACTGCTGTCAATATACAATGTAACATTCATAAAAAATAAAATTATATTCGGTTACCTTAACAATAACATTAATAAAACAAAATATTTTATTAATTTACGCACAATATGATTTATGGTCTTTGTTTTAGACATGGAATAAATAATATATTATACTTTTATGACATAAATAATTATAGAACCTTATTTAATAAATTAAACTGACACTTTATAGCAAAACATTGCAATGGTGTCATTTTTAATAATTTATCCACGTCAGAAAAGTTGACTGTAGTGAGGTAATAAAATATATTTCCATTGCTATTGACAAATTACACTATTAGTGCGATTACTACTAGTAATTACTTGTTAATAAATACTGCGGTATAGATGTCTTGATAAGGAATAATTCTTATTAATGTACGTATTAGCACTTAAATGAGTGCTAAAAATGTTGCTATCAATTTTTATAAAATGGCACTTCGAAATGCCACTTGTAATTGCTTTTTGTGCGTGAAAACGTCTTCTAGGTATCATTTGTTGGCATCAGACAAAATTTTCAACAGTAATATCTAAAAAACCAACCAAGTGCGCAATATAGGGTACCGTAGTACCGCTGGTTTTTGATAATGGTATGGTCAATGAATGTACATTTATAACGTGTTTTACACTACAACATCATCTCTGTAATCAACAAAATTTGATTGAGGAACCCTAAAACGGATTATAGATTATAGAACCCTAACCATTTGATATTTTGTACATTGATAGGTTAATAGTTAATAGTTTAAGAGTAACATTGTCCTACAAATATGTATAACAATCCATATTTTAGGACCGACAAATCGAAATATTAAATCCTTTCTATCTCTGTTTACTATCACTTTCGAGAATTTTCGCGGAGGAAATTGTTGTCGGTAGCTTCATCTTATCAAAATGAATCTACCGACAAAAAATTAGCTTGATAGTAATAAAAAAAATGTTCTAGGGAACCTGTACTAAAATTACTTAATAAAAGAGAAATTAAAGCTTATAGTACCTAAACTACATAAACGCGTTACGATGCCCACAAAATATAATTTAATATCCATTCACACCTCCACATTAAATATAGCCCAAATCACTCTCTCGTCCAAAACAAATTACCATAAGAAAGAGATTCAAAAAGTTTCCCTCATACCCATTATAAGTTTGCAAGAAAAACGCTTTTCGTACACACGTCGCTGGCAGTTTTTTCTCGGCACTTTTCTAAGTGCTATAAATCTTTCACGTAAATAATTGAAACGATATTTTATGCCAAACATTCTGCGGGTAGGGAGATGTCGCGGGCCACCTGCCCCCTCTTCTAACTTGTACCACTTCCCACTTTAATTTGGTTGCGTAATGTATTTTCAATTACATTCGAAGTAGCTGCGTGATTTGTGGTCCAGGTAAAAGAGATTTGACTCGTAAATTCCTCTTCGTCCTATATAAAGCTCGAACGGCGAGCTGACTAATTGCTTTTCTAAATGAATACCTGTAAATTGCGGGAAAATTTGTGAAAACCAAGGTTTATTGAGTTATTGTTTTGCCAGAGATTTATTACTAACTACAATGATCACGATAAATATAAAATAATATTGGATGACAATAAATACAGTAATCGTGAATCGTGATACAAAAAATAGCATCCCCTTCATATTAGTCATAATTCGTAAACATACATACTTGTAATTTTGACTTGTGATTATGAATAGGCAATGTAAATTGTATCCAATGGTCCATAAAATAACAATATAATATAGTTTGACACCTTTTAGTTCGCCTATACGTGACTAATTAGGTGAATTTTCGCTTACCGACGTCGAAGCACTTTTTATGTTTTTTGTCAATAACTAATAAGTCATATTCGTAAGGATTTGTTTCGGAATTTATGGCATCGATGTTTTTACGTTTTTCTCCATTGTGATCGCCTTTATCCGCCGAGTTTTATCGTCCCGAACACTGACAGTTTACGAGTTATTAATCGCTTGTCACGAGTTTATTTATTTCTCTATTTTGACAGTGGGCCGTTTTTTGTCGTACATTATGGGGGGCGGATTGAAAATCTATCATATTCAGGTTGTCGTAAATTCACCGTGATATAGTGCGTTACACGGTAATAACTCTGCGAGTATGTCGAGTAGTGCGGACGGCGGTGACGCGCGCTAAATAATGACTAACGATATTAAAATGGCCACCGGTGCAGATTTTTGGGCAGTTTCGCACATGGCAGCCCTAGGTGGTAAGCGTTTGCTTGATAATAATTGTGATCCTTCCAAACGAGTAACCAATGGGCCTGTCTATAAGGATTGAAGGACTAAAGAAGCGTTTCGAATTTATTTAGAACCTTTCCACCCTTATAAAATTTTCGTTGGTAAAAAAAGTTGACAATATTATTCTGAGTTATTATGTAAATGGCCAAAAGACATATTTCACTGAAGATTTCATTACTTATCATGAAGTGGTAAACATAAGAAATCAAAACAAAATCCGTTGACAAACAGCGGAAAAACAAGGGGTTGAGCAGTTTTGTTTTTCATACTAACACTTACACCTACATGCGTATAAGAAGAGAATGATACTTGTAAGTGATAATGATATTGCACTCACAATATTGCTATCGTCTACAGACTCTCTTTGAAAGGAAAAATAGACACAAAATCTGTCATTTTGTCCCTAAAATCGATCAGTGTTTCTTTTTTTGACCGACTTCCAAAAAGGAGGAGGTAATACATTCGGCTGTATGTATCTTTTTTTTTTTTTTGTATGTTCAACGATTACTCAGCCGTTTGTGGTCCGATTTTCAAAATTCTTTTTGTGTTGTATAGGGTTTAATTCGAATTTGGTACCATGTTCACAAAAATGGTGATCTGATGATGAAATGCTTGAGGAATCGAGGGTACTCCTTGAAATTTGTATGGAAACATATAGTGATTTTGATTTTTTCTGAAGCATTCGAGGTAAGCACTACCAAAAAGTAAGATTTGGCACCAGGTTATACCCTGGATCCGAAGGTACCTAACAGAACTTTTGAATGCTTATAGGTACAGGTTCGGGGATTTCGGCGTTGTTTAAACAACTGAAAGCATAAGCCAACACATCAATTTGATTGATCATCATCATCACAACCATAATTATACCATGGTTCATCACACTATGACCCAATTATTGGTATTTTTCGTGATATTTTGCATCGAAGCAGATGTTTTTGATGATGATTTCGCTGTTTGTGGACTGATTTTAGAAATTCTCGTGTTGTTGTATAGGATATAATCTTAATTTTGTATAAAAATTACGAAAGTGGTGAGCTGATGATGGGATCTATGAGCAATCGAGGGAAACCTTTGAAATTTATCAAAACACTCATAGTGGTTAAAATGGTGTTTCTAGTAAGTTAAACATATGTTATGAATAAGAGAAATTTCATACGAAGGTGTCTCTTGGTCCAAAGGCACTGAACAGAGCTCCTGAACATTTAAAGATAAAAGGCTGGAAATTGCAGCATCGCTTAGATAACTGCAAGCATTTACCACAATTTCGCTTACAGTAACATAATCTGAATGGTTAACATTCGCATTGGTTATTTACGCATAAAGCCTTATTTTGTAGATAACTAAAAAGAGTGAAATTATTATTTTTAACAAAAAAATTTAAACCGACTCCCAAGGTAAAAACAATAGTAATATGAATACCAGTCCCACTACACACATATACTATAACTGAACTCACGATTAAATTAGCTGGTACGAACTTCAAAATAATGAAGACTGTAGTATCATGTACAGAAATAGTTGAGATTTAGACGAATTCTGAAAAAAACACTATTAAAGAGTAAGCGTTATTTAATACTTTTTAGTTCATATTACTATTGTTTTTACCTTGGAAGTCGGTTTAAATTTTTTTGTTAATTCCGTATATTTTTAATATACTAAGCCTGCGTGTGAAATAAATGATGCTCATGGGGTTGATTATGATAAACGTCAATACCATAATGAAAACAGATGTCCAGACGTAGGTAATGTGTCAGGCAGGTATTTTAAGTGTTGTCGTGCGTACTAGGTAAATGGTTACCTATAACTCTAATTCATCCTGTGAAACAAAAACGAGCAATTTCATTTTTTGCTTATTATATTCACGCAGATGTCAATCCTTAAAAGTTATTAAAGAAAGCCGGTATATGAGACGAAGGTACATTCTGCTTTATAATTCTTTGGCTGTGTATTCGGAAAATATATTGCGCATTGTTTCTTCTAAGAAAGGACCAGTTTGGTATTTTATTCAAGTGTGAAATGCAAATAATTAAAGTTAATTAATAAATTATTATTTTTGTGGAATATGAGGATTGAATTTGAGTGAATTGTGGATTTACGTGAACTACAGATATGCGCTACGCAAGTGCTACGTTTTCGTAGCACCATTAAGGTAAAGGTAAGCAAAACGATTTGTACTTTTTTTATTTCGAAACTATTCATGACAAGTTCTTGGCAGAAAAATACTAATATATTTATGATATTCCTCCTCAAGTGAAAATAACTATAAGAAAAACAAAACGCCCTAACCGAATCTATCTCTTACGCAACACTAACATTTATAATGTATGTATGTGCAGAGGTCTGTATGCTATTTCCTTGTCTTATATATGTTCTTTTTTCCGCCATGAAGCATTGTTGGCTGCTTTATTCCTTGATTTATAAGAGACGTTGGGAAGACAAATAGCCGGATTGTGTTCCAAATTTTTAAAGCCACATTTGCGCACCCCCGCGCTCTACCTCGCTCGAGCGGTCGCGATCATTAAGTCCAAGTATCAAGAAGAGTTGAGCCATAAATAATAAAGGGACACTTACTAATGAGATCTCGTAATCTTTTAATCACACACTCAATCTTTACACTATTATTTTTTGTGTTAATGAAAATAGCACCTCGGGACACGAGAATTATGTGTTTGTGTTTCTCACAGCTTGTTATTAATTTATTCATACGTTTGAGTGATAATTTTTACATAATATTTACTAAAAGTGTCATAGTCGTTAATATTCTGTAAGGTGTCGTATGTCTGTGAAGTATTAACCTTCACAGACATACTTACACTTACAGCTAGTAGTTATTTCTAGCATTTTTAAAAGTAGACAATAAACTATAAAATATTAATATTCATTAATATGATATTTTATACTTTAAAATAGTAGTAATGTGGACTGCAATGAGGATACTTAGTCATCATATTATCGTTTTTATGCAACATTGAAGAGATGCACTGTTGATGCAAGCTGAGGACTGATACATCACAGTCAGTACAAAACTTACTTTCATCAATGATGTAAGTATTACAGTTGTTGAAATCACTTTTGTTTACATCCATAATATTATATCCAATATCGGAAAGGCCATCTAACCAATTGATAGTGAACATTTCCGCTATCGCTACTTAATTTTTACTCCATAAACGCACCCCACGGATCGCGATATGGAAATCCGGCCTCGTCGTCGGCAATATTCGGCAATATTCGGCCGAACGTGCGTCCCGCGTTAAATTGCCTATTTATTCTTAACTTCATATATTACTTTACGCGTGTTGTCTGCGCAAAATGATATTTATTGTTTGACCGTTATTGCGTCAAATGACGTATTGGATATACGTATGGGTTAAGAATGGCCCGCGCGTGAGACTGATCTCTAGGAAATAGATTCCAAGATATTTTTGGTCCTCTTGTAATAATTGTTGTAACTGAAATATAATGCCTAACCTATCAGCAACATATTCAGCATGATAAATTAGAAGAAAAAAAACTACCGACACTTAAAGATGAATTCACGAGGATTTAAAGATACTGTGTATATTATAGGACTACGAATTAAACTGGAAATAAAAATTGATGTCAAATATTCTGAATATCGTCATGCTTACCCCGACGCAGAGTTCATTAAGCGTGAAATTGTATTTCCTACGACCAAGATTGCTATAGCTAGCCCTACCCCTAAAAATATTTGTATTTGATCATATTGGAGTTTACAGGTTGTCTTTTTAAACTAAGCTGGCTTATGCCTGTTTTTACCATCCGCCTCCTAAAGTTTATTAGTAACCCCCTAGCGCCCATTACCTACTGCTTAAAGTTTCACCAAAATTAGTATATAATTAAGGTTGTTGGGCTTAAGGACCTAGGTGAGACGTAGGCGTTGGTAAAAACGTTTTAAAAACCCTTAGGGCTCCCGCACATGGGCAACCGGCCACAACCACATAACGCTGCTAAGGGCATATTTCCTGTAGTTTTCATACATTTTTTGACGCCGGTGGCCGCCACACGCTACAACGATTCACTTTACGACCAATAGACCAGCTGTAAACGGCATTTGAGGCTGTGACGTGTGGCCCGTGTGCGGCGACACTTATAGACCGCACGGAGGTACTAAGCGAGGTTGGTAAAAACACTCATTACTTTTTTACCAAACACAAAAGAGGCACTGTGGCACCATTCAACCAGACACGATTTATAAATAAACAGCAAATTGTCCTATTAATAACATGCATTAGCTCATCTCGAGTACAAGATAATGGCTCGTACCGCTTATACTAATAGTGATTCTGTATTAAATACTTTCTTCGTGTTCGGAGGGGGGTGGGGGGGAGTAATGAATGTTATTTACGAGCAGCAGACTGGCAGACGACCGATATCGTCCCCATCAATATCATATCGCTATTACATTTGGTTACTGAGTTATGTTCTGTGAGACACCAAATGAGAGTTTTATTTCTAATGTTGCGTTGAATCTGGGAAGTTCCATGGTTATTTTTTTAATAATGAGTGCTAAATGAATTAAGTGTTAGATAGTGTAAGTTACGTCCGTTGTTCTAGATTTTAATAAAAATTAAAGACACATGAGATACCTTGTGTAAATTAGTCTTTGTTTCTTTCAATTATTCAGTAGTAGGTACACATAAAGATTTTCGATCATCATAATAAATAATAAAACATTGTAGAGGAACAAAAATCTATACCTACTACCCAAGTTCTATAACGTGCCTTTATCGTTACGCAATCCTAAAATAATTTAAAACAATTGTTACAAAAAAAGAAATTATTATTATTATAAAATAAAACACAATTTTACGCTTAAGCGAGAGAATAGGAATAAGTTGACAGGGACTTCGTCCCTGAATTATGTTTCTTAAGATAAACGACGCGGGCGAAATGAAGTCGCGACCCACTGCCCCCCCAACCCCCTATAGGGGGGAGTGGGCACCCCCTCGCAGTCTTCAGGAGGAGATAAATTCTGGAAGAAAAATCCGCGACCTCCTCCACGAACATGTGATTTGGATTATTAATTGTTAGCTTGTATTAGTTTTGTAAAATATTACTGCAATAAATCTGTGTTTTTCTTATTAGGGGTTTTGTTTAGTACTATATCTAGCACTAAATAATAAATAGTTCTAGATCTAACAAGGGTGAAAAAATCGGCCAAGTACGAGTTATACTCGCGCACGAAGGGTTCCGTATTACTACATAGCAAAAATAAGCTAAAAACTGTATTTTTTGTATTGGAGCTCCCATTAATTATTAAATTTATTTAAACTTTATTTTTAATTATTAAATTACAAATACAATATGGTATTTTCTGAACATTTCAATTGCTTATGTGTTGTCGTTATTGATAAAGAGTGGAAAATACCAAAAAAATCACGTTTGTTGTATGGGAGCCCCCCTTTAATATTTATTTTATTTAGTTTTTAGTATTTGTTGTTATAGCGGCAACAGATATACATAATCTGTGAAAATTTCAGAAGTCTAGCTATAGCGGTTCTTGAGTTACAGCCTGGTGACAGACAGACGGACAGACGGACAGACATCGAAGTCTTACTAATAGGGTCCCGTTTTTACACTTTGGGTACGGAACCCTAAAAAGGGTATTCTAAAGTGTCTTCCAGTCGTCAGAAAACCAAATGGCAAAGTGACGTCCTAATGACTACCTACTTATAAATTTTAGTAGGATTAGCAATAACTTAATTATCTTTCGCTAAAATAATATACACTAAAATCTCTGAAGATCATAAAATATATCGCAAAAGTTAGAATAATACAGTGCGAAAAGTTCATACTTGAACTATAAATACCGAGTAATTCGCACTTTAGTTTATCAAAAGCAAAAAAAACAACCTATAATTGTGTCATTGGAGCGAAAGTTCGGACATTCGTTTCTTTAATCGTTTTCCTTTATACTATGTTGTTCATACATTAACGATGACATCCCTATCTATGGCGAGATCTACTGCTGACCTGTATTATTGTCATAGGGATATTTACTGCGCTCATTTATTTGCGTCCCCTCTTATTTTCCGTTCGAAGCCAATCCGATAGCTACTGTTGAAAAATTTTCGTAAGCAGCAATACATCTTGTCGGAGTACTATCTCCGAGCGAACATTCGACCACCCCCGTCCCCCAAAGAGTAACTGGTGCAGAGGTGGCATTGTATAATATGTAGAAAGGTACAAAAACATTGTACTAAAAGGCTTGCTACTAATTTATTCGGAGATTTAAAACAAAGTAACATTATGACCTGAAAGCCTTACGTTTACAATTTAGTTTTTCAATGGGATATTATTTTGTTCGACTTACTAATTGATATTTATCGTGGAGGTATAAATGGCTCAAACTACATGCATGAAAAACAGATTTTCTACTAACTACTCTTTCTATGCCTTGTTTATTCTTTGTCGCGTCTTTTGGTAAATACCCAACGCTCCCGTTTCAGCTAACACTACTTGTGCCAATTTTCTTAGAGACTTCTTTCTCTTTGCTTCAAAGCAAGCAGCTTCTGTGTAACTTCCATATGGGTGTAAAACTATAAATTTTACATACAATTATTATAAAAAAATTTCTTTTCAAATTATTTCTTCTTCTCTATCATATCTTTTATGTAAAGCATACTATTTTAAAATTATAGAAGCTTTTCATTAATTTTGAGTAGAATAGATTGAGTATTGAAGAAATATATAAAACCTTGATGGTTCGAGGTAAATGACATATTTTGTTTGGATTTAGTTTTCGTCCCAATATGTAAATTCAAATCGGAATAAAAACGATATCTGACAAAAAAAGCAGGCGTTAAAAATTATACAGTATCACACTTGCTCATCGAATTAGCCTTCTAAGAACCACGTGTTAGGTTGACAGAAGAGCTCGTAAATTACACAAAAAAGGCTTTATGTATTTTTAAAACGTTGGAACCACCATCATTAATCAACGAAGCGTTAAAAAATGGGATACGAAGTGAAAAAACTGAGTCACCCGTATGATCGCGGCCTTATATCTGTCACGTAGGTAAATTATTCCCGCTTCATAACCCCGGCCGGCCTAAGGCCGCGGCCACAGCGGGACCGATAAATCCCGCGCGTCAGGATCAGGTGACACCACCTTCTTTATGTTTTTTCCCAGGCCGTTTTACGGAAAAGATAAAATCTTTACATATTTTGACGCTGTTTTACGAAGCTTATTCTCAAATTACGCGCGCCCATTACGTAATACCGAGAACGGACCGCATTTGAGCAACACGATACTCGCCTAGATTCATTAAAATATTAAAACAAGTAGCTAGAATTTTAAATATTCTCGTACCGACTCGTTCTCTGTGAACTAGTACAGTTTTATGTTTGTTTTTCTCGGAAATTTGTACTAATTTACTCAAGAAAATTCCTTGAAAATTAGAGCATAAACGTTGTAACTTATGAGTGTGTCATTATGTTCTCGCATCATAGAACTTTACGTACTTATCTACGAAAAACTTCCACAATGATTTTCTATGAAATAATTATTTAATACATATAATATCTCGTATGATGTATGACACTCGATTAGATTTTCTAGACTTCTAAACTATATTTATATATTTCTACAATATGTAAACTCAAAGCACGATAACTGTAACTGAAATTTCTTGACATATTTGAAAACAATCTCCCTCAATTTACCCATAAACAAATTCATGAGATCCATTGGACAACATACCTACAAAAACAGGGAAAATTGTGTACGATTTCCACCGTGTGATGTAGAATTACGGTGAATACGAGTGATGTATAAAACATTAGTAGATACAGCGGAGCGGGCTGACTGGCGTCTATGTACCCGCATCGGGCAAAACGAAAATATATTACTTTTCCGAAGATTTAGGAGTGTTTGGACCGAACAATAATGTCCGGCTTTTGTGGAAAAAGATAAATTGCAATGCATAGCTTACGTGTAGAGTTTTTCCTTTGTGAGCGAAGTTGCGGTGAGCGATGTTATTAATATTATTTGTGCGAGAGCGAGGGTTGATATTAATGTCCTATAATGTAAGTATTGTAAAAAGATTTCTAGAAAATATGTTCACTGTTATTTGTGTCCTAAACTACATTTTTTTTTGTTAAATTTTGAACGTAGTCTTGTTCTAAATCGTCTAAAGAACATAACTGCTTTTATAACTCAATAGTCAATACCTATTTTTTTGTGGGTTAATTTATACGAATGCTTAAAACAGCGTCCAATTATGACCATTTTACCACAGAGTTTGAAAGATTACTTTATTTTTTAAAAGTATGTGTATCAAATAAGATATCGCCAACGACCTCGTCGCGCTAAAAATCGTTTTAAATCACGTGAAAATTATATTAGGCGTCAAAAATATATGTTGAAACTAATATTCACGGGGACTTGTTGCTAAGCACATAATCTTTTTGTGTAGGTACCTAATAAGAATTAATACTATTAAACCTAAGTTTCCTTTGTAAAATAATAACGTTAAAATTATTCGTAGCACTGCGTCTACACCACGTAGTGCGTAGCACGGAACTCGTGCAAACCGGTCTTGGTAGTAAATTAGTAGATTTAAACAAGAAATTAAAATAAATATACAAACAAAAAATTAAACATTCTTAACTAAAAGTTATTGTCATATTTCTATTGTCAGATCTTTATCAGTACCGTAAATTATAATTAACGCACACACCAAAACTGCCAAGCCCAATATAAAATAACTCATGTTTTATTTATAAGCTACCGATACTTGAACTAGTCGTATATTGTGGAGCGCCATCCGGTTAATTTGAATATTGCGTAAAAATTGTTCTTCGAGTCTAAGATAGACGGAAATCCGTAGCCAATAAATATACAGTTTTTAAAGTATGTGTGGGATTTGTTTGGATGATATCTTAATGTGGATGCTTGAGTATTGATTTAGATTTAAGGTTATCAAATTCCAAAAACCGTTTTATGGAATGCTGTTACTACTGTTGATTAAGAAGAGATTAAAAGTTTAAAGTGTCTATCGTACTTCGAAAAGTTATCATTGAATTTCCATAAAATAACCAACTGAAGCAACTCTTCGTAATCTTTTAATATCTCTAAAATTACCCATCTAGTTACAGCTGTTTAGAATAATTATTCTGAAAAGCAAAATATATCAACTCAACAAGTGTAATAACAAAATAATGCTTTTATTCCACAAAACAATTCTGATTACACAACAGAAGGGACGTAACCCATAAACAGATAAACATACACATAAATAGTTAAACATTTAGCCCCTATTTCGCTACTTATTAAATTACACTTTAACCACCCAACCTATGTTTAAGACGGCTTTTACCGCCATTTTAAAACAATAAAAAGTTGAGGAATTATCATTTCCCTGTCGCTTCATTGACTTAACTACCAATAAATTGTGGTTCGTCTCACATTAAGAGACATTACTATGCTGAACAACCAATAACCGTGTTCTCACTTTTTTGTTACCGGCATGATAGGAAGAACCTATGTAACCTGAAACAAATGAACGTGATATCAACCATAAGTATATATTTAACATAACAAAGCAGCCTATAAAATGTTATGTAGTTGGCAGTTCATCATGATAGATCATGGTTTTACAGGTAACTCTATTTATTTGAAACACATACACAAACTAATCTCTAAAGTATTATCACTTTATTTTATTACACCCTGTAAACTTCATAGGCACAAAGAACTAAAACACAAGGCCTTTGTATCCGTTGTGGATGATTTATACGGTATTTTCAGAGCGAAGTGACTACTTCTCAAAGACTGTAGTGCCTGGGACAAGATTTAAATGTCCGTAAATGGCAACCAGCCCAAGCGCATACGGCATTCTCGCAACATAGTCGGCCTAGTCCAGAGGAAAGAACTAGTCAGTACGTCTGGGACCTACTATGTGCGGGTTTCCTCACGATGTTTTCCTTCACCGTATGAGCGTCCGTATTATTGTACTTGAGATCAGAAAATGTCTCATTGGTACACGCCCCCACCCGGGATCGAACTTGCACCCTCTAGAAGTTCAAACCAAAGGTCTACCCATTAGGCCACGGACGCTCCAAAGAACTAGCTACTTACATTATTATATCGAAAAAAAAATTAATTAATGTTTAGAACGAGATTTGTTGAAATTGGAAAGAGTAGTCTATAATAATATTAGTAGAGAGCACGGAGCAAACTAACGCCGCTTTCATTGCAGCAAAAAGCGCGGTGCTCATGGGATTAGCTTGCGTGCAACATGTAACTTTGATAACAAACGTCAACTAGTTTTACATGACAGACAATTTTGATTTTGCCGAGATTATGTTGCGTTGTGTTGTTCTGAGCTGTAAATTAATGGTTCATTTAATTAAAATTAAGTTACTAATGTACTGATTAGCGATAAGCTAGATTTAGTTTGCCTAGCAGCTAAGTTTGTGTAAGTCTGACAATTCTCTTTAATGAGATAAATATCATTATTATTTATGCGCGCTACGAAAATGTAGATAACTATTAAGGTCTACCAGAATCTGATGGCAAATTTTGACAGCAGATTTAAAAAATATATCCTTGATCATTGGATAAATTTATATATTAATTGTATGTTTCACACACAGAATCAGCCGCTATAAGGAAAAAAAAGGATCAAAATGTTTTATTCCAATTACCCCAGTATTGCTAGAGTCAATTTAATTTCTCACTTTTTGCCATCAGATTCTGTTAGACCTATATTTATAAAAATCTGATGAAAACATTGTATTTAGCACTATGGTAGAGTCATACACTTTATTATCTAAAATATATTATTAACTTATAACTTTTAAACTAGTTAAACGAATTTTTCATGACATTTTCTCTTTATGTTTTCTGCATAGAGAAAATTTAAAAACTGGTCTAGACTCTATTCACCATTTTATAATAACCCAACTAACAAAAATTGATCTTGTAGTGGCTTATATAGCCAAAAATAATATTCTTATAGAAGTCGTATTATCGCTAATAAGGGTGCATTTGGGCACAATTTATAAGGATAATAACCTTATACCCTCCTTATAGTTGCTTTATTGTCCGCTTTTTTCCTTATACGTGTTGTATAATGACCAATAACAAGGTACTCCAACTTATAAGAAACATATAGAAAGCGTTAATACGGGCGATCACCCTTATACGTGTTATATTATTGTCCGATACAAGGGAGTTAAACTCCGTTTGCCCTTTTTGCCGTCATAAGTGATTTACCTTTTCGCAACAGCTTGGAGAAGAAATAGTAACGTCAGCCATTTTACTGTCAAGTAAACGATAAGTCATTAATTTATGTATAGTTTATTTACCTGATTTAGTGCTCGTTTATAGTGAAAAGTGTATGGGAATTAAGCCCTTGAATTTAAGCTGTTTTTGTGCTAAAAACGTCATTAATTATTTAGTCAAGTTATATACAGTGCTTTTACAAGAACAACAGGATTCACACATCGTCTATAAGGAGTCTATGAGAGTAAAGACTTTATAACGGCATCAATTGTTTCTTATGATATCGCCATTTTACATATCGTTAGGGTTCCTTTCACACTAACAAAATCGCACCTAGCTAGTGTTATTCCCGTTTATTATATATAATTTTTTTTTCCACTGTAGTTGGGTTGGCCGAAAGAGACCTCTTTATAAGGATACTTTAGCTCACTTTTGCGCACTTAATTTAAGTTTGAAATATTATTTAAAATACGTGATTATCAAATTAATTGTTTTATTTTTTACTTTTTTTCTGTAACCATCGCTCCTTTTCAACTTCTTCCACAGTTTTGAATCCCTTTTTAGGGTTCCGTACCCAAAGGGTAAAACGGGACCCTATTACTAAGACTACGTTATCTGTCCGCCTGTCTGTCTATCTGTCTGTCTCCAGGCTGTATTTCAAGAACCGCAATAGCTACAATTTTGAAATTTGTCGGGATTGTATGCATTTATTGCCACTGTAACAACAAATACATAAAACAAAATAAAATTTATACATATGATATTATCTAAGGGGGCTCCTATACAGCAAACATGTTTTTTTTTTTCGCTTTTATTGCTTGTCAATAATGGTAACAGGTAGGCACCCGAAATTTACACAAAGGCCTAAAAACTTTTAAAAAAATTGGCCTTTTTTGTTCTACGAAAGTACGGAACCCTTCGTGCACAGGTCCGACTCGCACTTGGCCGATCATTCCGCACCGCAAGAAATTCACACAATCTGTTGTACGTTTAAAATGGCGAATTTAGTTATGTAAAGCATTTTAATGTAACCTTAAAGAGAATAATATCTTTACAATCACTGTTTAAGGGAATGTGGATTGCTTTCATCAGTTAGCATTCGTTTGTTGGATAGATGTCTTATTAAATGCCCCTATAAGTTAAAAGCATTATTAGTTACCTTGTGCATTACTTTTATAAGAATAATTGACTATATTAAAAGCTTTTATATGTCTTTGAATATTATAAGGCTAAAAAGCAATGTAAATAGCCACTATAAGATGAACATATTTCGAAGCCTTATAGTTGCCGTATAAATTAGAGTTATTGACGTTTACCCAACCAAATTATAAGAATAAAGGTAATATTAGCCAAATCTCCTAATAGTGTGCCATTATAAGTAACATTGGCATAATAAATGCTCTTTTGTAACAAGTATAAGAGTTTAGACCTTATTGTGTTAATTTTATAAGGTTAGTTTGTTTGTTATGAAGGTACTTACTAATGATACAATTTTATTGATGAGACTTTGTAAATCGATAGCAGAGCTATCGATCACTAGAACTTTCTATTGCCTGCGCGTACGCAGCGTGACTTGCACCAGAATCGTTCGTTAGTAGACGCCGCTTACACACACGGTATACTAATCTGCATATTAACCCTATACATATCATTATGATAATTTATAACGAAAGTCTTTCCTTACTGTCAGAAGATGGATTGATGTAGATTTGAATAAAGTAATTTGTAAGTATGTATATATGTATTTTGTATAATACTTGTTGTCGCAGCAAACGTTTTTTCTATGTAGATTGTAGAGTAGGTTAGTACCTAGTTGAGAGCCACAGAGGAGGATCTGTTCACCGAGTCAGAAGTTTTTATTTCACACGTGGAAGGTCCTTTCTGAACCTCCAACAGTAGATGGAGCCTCGCTGAACAGGCAAAACGTGTCGAACATCCACTAACATCTATTGTGCTCAAACATTTGGCTCCAGTAGTACGCCATTACACCATTACAGCCAAATGTTAGCCAAATGTTTTTTCACTTTTTTTCACAATGCCGCAAATTTTAAAGAACCCATATATAATATTAATGAGAAGAACTATTAATTAGTTCTTCTCATCAAAATGTGGAATATTAATATTAAAAGGTTCAAAATTGCATAAAACGTAATGGTAGAGAAAATGTAGAGAAATCTCCTTAGTTACAATATTATCAAAAAATACACCTTTTAAAATAATTATAATATTATTATTATAATATGATTATTATAATATGTATACGACTATACGTCTTATACAGGGTCTAACAAAACTAAGTGATAATACTCGAGGGTGTGTATGTGTTCCTTGTAGAGAGTTCATTAAGAAAGTAGCAGCGTGCAGCGCTGAAAGACCAATTTTTTTTCACTTTTGTATGGGCAACTGCCCCAGCGTAACGAGATTCCCCATGCAAAAGTGAAAAAAAAAATTGGTCTTTCAGCGCTGCTACTTTCACAGTGAAGTCTCTACAGGAACACATACACACGCTTAAGTATTATCACAAAGAATCGCTTACACGGGCAATAATTTCTCGGCGACACGAATGGGGCGATCTGGAGCAATTAGTAGAGCAATATGGAGCAATTTATTTCATATCGCTCAGTGTCATATCGCTCAAATATTCGATGGCAACATCACTCAATATTGTATTGCGCAATATTGCTGCTTGTTGCCGCAAATTGCTTGATATGGTCGTGACGTCAAAGTTGACGAGAATTAACTGGAGTTGAGCAATTTTAGTTGCCCGTATAAGCGTACCATTAGTTTTGTTACACCTTGTATACTTACATACTAGTCAGTTGTTACTGAACGTGTTTGAAGATTGCTTTTATATAGTTCATACGTCCCATAGTTCTACCTTCTTAGGCACTTGAGGGTTACCTTGAAAGCACTACAAAAAGTAATTACAGTTTCCCCTTTCCATTATTACTAGGTCTAGGCTTAGCTCCTAATTGCTTTCAGATGGTTCATTGTTTGGCCCGAGTAGAGTGAATGGAAGAGACAGTTTGGTAAAGGATTTTCATAAATGTTTTTTACAAATGAACCATAATTTTCGGTATGTTCATTTTCTTTGTCTGATCTTGGCGTTAGTATTATTTTGATATTAATCTTAATAACTATTTAGATATTGTAAATAGTTAAAATTTTAAAATTACATAATACGGACAGTCGCAAATTGGCAAAAAAATTTATGTCCTAAAAAGTGTGAGTCCCAAAACTTTATATTTAACTAGATGACGCCCGCAACTCCGTTGCGCCCTAAAATCGTTTATCGCGCGGGAATCGTACATTTTCCGGGATAAAAAGTATCCTATGTCCTTTCCCGGGATTCAAAGAATCTCCATGCCAAATTTCAGCACGATCGATTCAGCGGTTTGGGCGTGAAGAGGTAACAGACAGACAGACAGACAGACAGACAGACACACTTTCGCATTTATAATATTAGTATGGACTAGGTGACGCCCGCAACTCCGTTGCGCCAAAACTCGTTTATCGCGCGGGAACCGTACATTTTTCCGGGACAAAAGTATCCTATGTCCTTTCCCGGGACTCAAAGAATCTCCATGCCAAATTTCAGCGAAATCGGTTCAGGGGTTTGGGCATGAAGAGGTAACAGACAGACAGACAGACACACTCTCGCATTTATAATATTAGTGGGGATGTCAAATTTTTTGTAAAATTTTGTTTTCCTCGTGATTTAAATATTTTAAGCTTCTCTTAACATTTAAGTATCTTACCAATACGTACACAAACCTCTACTATCAATAAAATTAATCTATACATTTTGTAGTCATCGAAAGCTCATGTCATTAATCACTTTCGATCTTATTGTCAAGCCATTTGAAGGCTAAGTGCGAGTTGGACTGGCGCATAGAGTTCCGTACCCTCGACTAGGTAAACAACTGACATAATAGACAGCGAATTTATTATTGGGTTTCGTTTTTACCCTTTGGTACAGACTCGAACACGATGGGTTCCGTGCCATTTATTAATATTCACCAAACTTGCAAAAAAAATCGCGTTCGTTGTATGGGGGTCATATATAATAGTATATTTAATAATTTTGTTTTTAGTATTTGTTATTATAGCGGTAACAAAAATAAAAAAATAGATAAACAGACAGAGAAGTCAGTAGGGTTCCGTTTTTGCCCATTAGGTACGGAACCATAAAAGTCATGCCGCATCCAGTGCCGATGGCTCCACGTTCATAAGTCATTTAACCAGGGACGGAATTCGGTGTGAAGTGCGCCTCTTTAGTTTATTGGATTAAGGGTAAAGTCGCTTTGCCACCTGTTGGATCTTCGATGTATACCTGTTTTTGTATGTTTTGAATACTTCATGTATACGAAAATTGTGAAATACTGCCTAGATAAAATAGTGAAAACTATGTAGATATGCGCTAGCGATGAAAATTAATGGTATTTTTTTATAGTTTTACACGTTATAATTTGCAAATAAATAATATTTAGATATATTGTATTATTATTTTAAAATATTATTATGATTTAAATAGTGTTAACAAAAATATCAGTAGGAAATCCATCTAAAATATATTATGGTCTAGTTTCTACTTCCTACTGATATATTTTTTGTTTTCCGCTTTTACGTTTTTTTTATTTATAACTCAATGTTTTTTATATAATTTACATATAGGTATTTTTTATATTTTCTTATTGACAGTTAATAAATTTATTAGGGTTTATTCATCAGATTTAGTCTTGAGAATGTAATATATACCGACTAAGCTACGGCACAATCGTTTCTCTTTTTTTAATTATTATAATAATTATTTATTCAACATTTCTAAAGCCGCTGTGGTTTCGGTGCATCATCGTCGGCGCCATTCTCTGAACTGCGGCTCCCACCCCGCGACCCGCACGCCACGCGCTCTCCGCCCATAAATATGTCACTTCGGGCCGCATGCCGCGATTTACGACTTCTCACTCTAACGTACCCATAACTCAGCCGAACAAAAGGGAAAGCTATACGCTCAACGATCCCCAGCGGCTACTTTAATTTACACACACAAATGTATCAAAATGAGCTAGTATGCGGCTCGGAGAGCGGATAGACTGCAAATTCGCAGATAAAATGTGCAGCCATTTTAAAAATTTCATATATAAATAAAAATTATAGAAATATTCAGGTATATTTTTGTAATCGTGTTAACAAAGTTTCTATAACAATATAACCAATTTCTAAAATAAATAATTAAAAGAGTGTAATTTTCTATAATTTTGCGTTTACTACACTGAACTTGTGTTCCTCAGTATCAACGACTGTGTAACGTACAAGTTAACCGTCGGCAAAGACTGCTATGTTTTCGTCTCTTTCCAACTTACAATTCCCAGATCGTAAATCTCGAAATGGCCGCATGTAGGTTACGCATGCCGTTCGCGCGATTCCAGCGAGAGCGCATAAAGTATAGTTTTCTCTGTTTTATTGCCTGTTTTACGACGCGATAAAGGAGACGAGACTATATCGAGGAAATCAGCTGTTTAGGGCATGCTTTAACGTGCTCAGGAATGTGGCGAACGAAATATGCTGTGCGCTGATGCAAACGTTGCTCTACTTCAAATATTTGGCGTAATAATAATTTATCCTCAATAAAGTTTTAAAAATTAAGAAAGAATGTCAGTGCATTATATCATTACACGACATAGTATTTAAGGAATTGCTGTTAATCATAATTAGTATTAATAAATTGCAATGTTATTTTATTTGGATATAAATTATTGCGACAACACAAACATGTTTTCTTTCAAATAACTTTATATTATTTATATTGCGAAAATTAGCAGTTTTTTTTAAATAAAAAAAGTTATTCCCAGCTCCATGGGCTATGTATTTTTGAAGTGAAAACTTCTTTAGCGGCGTTGAGCACTTTTGTGGGATGGGTAAAAAATGTGAAACTTGCGTCAGATTGTCATGCTGATCGAAAAACCAAGGAAAAAACGTAGGACGGTTGGAGAGTAGTGTTGTAACATCGAAATCGATTAATCGAACAATCGATTGTTTTTTTTTTTTTGATTGTCGATATTTTTTAATCGATTGTAAGGGTTTCGATTAATTAAAAAACCGTTTTTTTTAAATTGATTTTCATAAAAAATGGGTTAAAAATTTAATCGATTATAATTTGTAAGGTTTTCGATTAATTAATTAAAACGATCGTTATTTTTTTTTATTTTTTTTTTAATCGATTTTCATAAAAAATGGGTTTCAAAAATAATGCACAACGTTTATAATCAAGTTTTCACTTCTGCCCGCACTCCCGGAGTGCAACCCGTCTTTTTTTTTTTGTTGTTGTGAGCCTTCAAAGTAGATAGTCAAGTCAAATTTTGTTTTTAATAACATTATTAAATATTTGTATGTGCGCATGAAATAGATGAAGTAAAATTTTATGTGACTTTAACGATGTACCGTAAATTATTGAAAAAAGTAATATATTCGTGTGTTTAAAAATCTGAATAAGTATAATGTTCGGAGGCTCTTTTTATTTTCCGTAATATTTGTTTTACTATAGATTTGGTTTTTCTGCTACATTTTCTCAATTTTCCGCGGGAGCCACTTCTGGCTTCGTATGCATTCACCGATCTTACTCCCACGCTTTTATGGTACCAATAAGTTTACAAAAACTATTCCTGGTGATGATTTCATTAGTGATAAGTCAGAATCTGACTCCAATGATGATAAATTACAGTTTTCTGACTTTCTCTTATTCAAAAACAATAAAATCGTGTTTATTGTGGTGATATGTGGAGGACCAACTATCGAAGTTTTCTAAACGTGTCGGATAATATTATAGTATTCTTACATATTATACCACTTCGGCCAGACCGAAAAAACACCTTTGCTTAGTCGGAAGGTCTTCCTATTCGCCCTCCACCATAATATTATCACATTGGTAACCCTCGATAAAAATGCTCCTACTTCATCAAAATTAATAATTATGTTTCGATCGCATATAAAATGTAAAAATCGTTACGTTTTCTTATGCCTAAACAAGAAAATAAACTGTTTCAAAGACTTTTATTTGTAAGCTTTGGCTAAATTCTGTACTTGTTATGCATACGAAGCCATATATGGCTTCTAAAATTATTTTCTAAAATAAGGTACTAAAATTTTTTTTCTCCTAATAACTATCTTAATTACCCCTTATAAAGCAATATTAGCCAGTTAAATATTTTTTCTTCATTCTACCATAATTCATGTAATAGAGAATAATAATTGGGGACAGTAAATCAGTGAGTTTTATTTGTAAATCATGTTTTACAATCATGAAACTTCAGAAAAAATTGAAATAGAAAGTTGATCTTTTTGGGAGTTAAAATTTAAACATTTTTAAAATCATAATATGTAAATCACAATCTCAAAATTTACTTTCTATTATGCAGAGTTCAAATCAGTAAGTATGTAGTATTGTACTTATTATACATTATGAAATTATATTAAAAGACAAACTTTTAACTTGCGAAATATTGTCACTTATAATAATAATGTACTGATATTATGTTTGACATTAACTTTTGGTACTTTTAATACTAGAAAGGAGCTGTGTACTATGAGATCTTTCTGGTATCACAATTGGATGCTGTAGTGATTTTTAACTTTAGAGTCTTTAGATAATATTTGATTTTAGATGTGAATTTATACCAAAAATTATAAAGCTAAATAAATTAATAATATAAACAACTATGAGATAAAAGTTAAAACAATAATTGGCATAAAATAAAATAAATAATATTGATTCTAAAATATACATTTTATGTAATCGTTATGCACAACTTTAATTTTGTAAAAAAATTAAACCAAAATATAATTTAAAAAATTAAAATT
This sequence comes from Polyommatus iphigenia, assembly GCA_963422495.1. Classification (NCBI taxonomy): domain Eukaryota; kingdom Metazoa; phylum Arthropoda; class Insecta; order Lepidoptera; family Lycaenidae; genus Polyommatus; species Polyommatus iphigenia. The sequence continues at coordinate 11,758,560 of OY730179.1, forward strand.
AAATAATACCTTAAGTCTCACAGATGCACAATGACAGCTAAGTACAGTGTCACTGTGTTACAACGCAATACGAGCAAATAAGTTTCGGTAGCAACCAGATGAATCTCGGCCCTCGGATGCGTCACGTTAGTGGGGGAACAGACATGGCCGCCAAATGCAACGTTCCTATTGGCTTATGCGCAGCGTCGCTGCTCCGAATTATTTGGGGATTTCATTCGATTCAGATGGCTCCGAATGAAAGTACCTATTGATACAATTCTATTGTACTTGGGTTTTTTTGTCGAAGGTGTGTTTAGTAAAAATAGGTGTGCTAATAAAGTGATTACAATATTGTGGTTTCTCATTTATTTTTAGGTATGTTGTTTACTACTGCTGTACTTTACTTTGTTACTGTTGTTGTTAATTTTTGGCTAACAAACGCCATTTTGATAACAGCTTTTCAACTTAATATTAGAAATGTTAAAGCGAAAATTGGGATTGATTTCTATTAACATCTATTTTAGTTCTGTCTTGTCTTGTCTCGTTGTCGTTCCTATAAAGCTATATCGATTTCGTGGTTTTGTATGGTTCACAATTGGTGATGGATTTTAAAGTATTTTTCGTAAACCACTTTTAAAGACTAAAAAATATTATTAGTCTGAGGCATCGCCCATGTTTGCTTTTGCTCGCCCCGTTTCCTTACATTAACATAGAAGAAGTTCTAAATTTATTGAATGAGCTTGTACTTTTTGGTCGTACGTTTTTCTATATAATTTGAGTTTGTAAAACACCCTACACCTATTGTATTACTTGTCTGTCCCTATCTATGTCTATAAAATGTATAACATTATTTTAAAAATATTTTTACTATCCTTCTATGTAACATCATGTTTGATTCTGGTCACCCAATCATAAATATTATTTGTATTTATATTCGATATACATATTTTTAAATAAATAATATTAATGATCAGAGTTATAAGGTAAATAACTTTTGCTTTATAAGTATTTTATTTGCTTTATATTTACTTTATAACTTTTGCCTTAAAACCTTGAGTCTGAGAGATCTGAATTTATGATTAACAATTACAAACTGTAGTCTGTTTAGACAAAGCTTTGATTGCTATAGCCGCAAAAGTATCTTAAGAAATATACAAATTCCACATAATATGCCGTCTTTTAAACGCAAAACAATGATGTCCCTTAAAATAAAATAAGTATTCAAATCGGATTCATTCGGATCAAATCCTTGGATCAAAATATAATAGGAAGTTTTGAAAAGTCTCACGGTAGATTCAGAAAATCGATGCCATCCTATATTTGGAAGAATAATTTGATATTGATCTAAGAAGGAAAACTTTAACTTATTGTATCTAAGAAGGAAAACTTTAACTTTAAGTATTGCATATTGTTTATAAACTATAACCAAATGTAGCCTAACATTTTTAAGAAACAAGGTTGAAAACTATTAATACAACATCAAACGAGAAAATCTATTTACGTCTCTGCTGTTAGAATTTTGAATAAAAAATAAAATATTTTTTTTTTTACCTTATTGCATATTGATGGACAAAAAGTATATTTTCTAAATTTCAAGATAAAATAAATTTATGGCTATGAAAATGACAAAGTTGGAACAAATTTTGTGATATCATGTTATAAAGCCGAAAGATAGTGAGATTGTGAGTGTGTATTATGTTTGTTACTTCTTCATGCTTGAATGACTTGGCATGGAGTTAGCTGACATCCTGGATTAACACATAGACATTTTACTTCGAAAAATGTATTATTCTTATGGGAAAATCATTAATTAAGATTAATTCACATAAAATCATCATTGCACCAATATTATATTCAAGCACAAGTTGATGAGTTTGTTACTTCTTTCTTCACGCTTAAACAGCTGGAGCGATTTCGATAAAATTCGGATATGATATTGAATGTACTGCAACTTCTTGGTGGAAATTGATGTTCAATTAAATAATTATACACTTTTTTGCACTTATTCTAGTTTACTATATTGCATTTATTACAAAGTAATTGCTTATTTTTAATTTTACAAAATACACCGCTTTTGTTACACATTGACACACCGATGATCATCGAAATGTTTGGCTAATTCCTGAAGTGCTAGAAAGCTGAAATTTGGTATGTAATCTAAGTTCAGTATACAACCAACAAAAAAATCATAAGCTTACAACTTCCCCCCCCCCATACCCTAAAATTGGGAGGGGGGAGGGAAGTTTAAATGAGATTTTCACAATTTCTTGAATTAGGACAAGAAATTTTACACGAGGCTGTAGACAGATACTAAAAAAACCTATTAATAAGTATTTACAAGAACCAACTTACAAAAAGAACTGAAATCCCACCAAAAACATTTCATGTAAAATGTTTATCCTGTGAAAAAGATATCAGATCTTATGTAGAGCCAAGCTTCTGAATCTATACGGCCTAACTCTACTAATCCTATTTTCAACAAATTCTACATAATTATTTTCACTAAAACTTTCTTAAATAAATAAAATAAAATATAAAAATAAACGTTTACTCAGTAATTTAGATATTACACAAAATTACTTAAGATCAGAAACTAAAATATATTTGCATCACCTCCACGACGGTAGCGCCATACATATTTACAGATATTATGTAGAATTTGTTGAAGTTAGGGTCGGTAGAGTTAGGCCGTGTAACTCTACTGACCCTTGGCTCTACATGAGATCTGATATCTTTTTCACAGGACAAACTTTAATATATGGTCGTCTTAGGAACATTTTATATATTTTTTTTTGGTAGGATACAATTATTTCGACCCTTTTTTTCAAGACGCGACCTTAAAATTTCACTCCCAACTAAAGAAGTGTGTCGTGTCCATAGATATTATAGATACATAATTCAGAAAATGGTCAGTTGGCAACAAGTATAATAATATTATTATTATGATAATTACAAAATTATTTACATTTGCTTGCTACAAAATGTAAATTAGACAGGTGTTTTGCGCGAATGAATCAGTAGAGCTACTTGTGAACCGTGCGCCCGGCTATCAACGTCTGGTGCATCGAACGATACACGAAGAAACTTACGGCACCGCACTTGCACGGGTCGGCCGGTCCACGGACGACCGCGGCTACAATACTATCGCGAGCTGGATACCGTTCAATTAATTGGTTCGATTAACGTCGTCTAGGACGTCGATGGTGTCGGATTAACGGAGGGTGGTGTCCTTTTCTGTTGGTCGCAGATTTAGTGCGGCGCCGCGGCGTGCGGCGTCGCCTGGCGGGGGGCGCGGCGACGCTCGTAAAGCATCGGTCGGCACACTCTACTGACGCGCGCCTCGGCGAATACGCGTTGCGTAACACACCGCGCCATAAACAACACGACGTGCTCTCGACCGCACCTGACCACCACGTGCGCTCGTACATTACGTATTGCGCTCATGCCGTCTAAAACCCTAACACGTGACACCACCGAGTGAAACTTTCGGAACTCTTTGACGAAAACTGAGTGAGTTTTGTGAAGAAGTTTTTACTGAGCGGGATGCCGCGACCCCGTTTGCCGACGGCGAACGGCGGCCGAACCGCTTAAGGTGAGTTTATTGCCGATTTACGACTCCCGACTTTATACACTCGGGACCGGAGGGTCCGACGTAAGTTTCTAAACAAACTTTTGCGCGGGCTCTCTTCTTTGATATGAAATATGTAGGCCGGAGGTGCGAAATAATAGCGGAGCGCGGGCAATAAATAGCCCTACAACGGCGCGCACCGGCCGTAATTGTCCACCGGTCGTATCGCCATTATCGTGGTCGCGGTGCAAACGGCCGGAGCGGTTTATTATGTAAACAACACATTAAATATTACGCTAAAAGAATGCGACACAACATTAACGACGTAATAAAATCATCTTCTAATTAACAAATTAAACAACCGCGGTAGACACCTCACATAACTCTGCTTATCTCACCTCCGATCTCATATAAAAAATAATTATCATAAAATTAGTAAAGCTTAATTATTTAATTGTTATAAAATAACTCTGCTCAAACTCCGCTCAAAATGCGCTATACTTAATAGTAAAATTAATAATTTTACATATACTACAATTAATGTCAATGTTCTATATGAAACCTGTCAAAAATTGAACTTTAAGTGTATGTAAATAAGACGTAACAATGTTAATGACCACTCAAGACTCTTACTAGTATGTCAAACTTGTCAATTCATTGATATTGATTAAAAATTATTATCTGATACTATCAATACGTCTCTTTTAATTTATGTAGATGATAATATTGTACTACTTGTCATTTGCGATAGCTACTGTTATTAAAATTAAATAATAAATATTATTGAAACTTACTCCGTAATTACTGTTACTAAGGGCACTAATTTATAAGTTTTTAATCTAATTACAATAGGTAGTTAACTCATAGACAGAATTCCTGCATTTATGTACCATATTATCTATATGGTATTATCAATAAAATAACCTACACTTAGATCAGATACAGATATCCTTCAATTCCTCTAATTAAAGCTACAATAAGCTACATTATTTACAAATAAATAAAAAAAATATTATTACTCTTAAGTCCAAATGATTTATGAATTTTAATTCAGATAATATTATTAAAATTAAAAGATTACTTTAAAGTAAAGTTCCTATAATAATTATTATATTTACTTGGCAATTTATGCTATAGTATGGTCGAAATTGTATCATAATCTATGACTATAGTAGAAATGTTCGGCAATATTGTAAGCTAAGAATACAAATCCAAATTTCGTCCCTACTCACAGGTCTGTAGAGCACAATTTTCTTTGTAGAAGTGGCGTCTGGAGTGAAGAGATTTTATGATCATCGTTTATGGACTCTTTGTTACATCAATTTTCGGATATTACTTGATGGTAGAGCATAAGTATCAAGTTGTATTTGATCTCTTTGAGCCATTTTTGGTCGGTCGTATAATATTAATTAGATTAAATACTTTTATTTATAAGATAAAACTTATTACATATTATTATCTCATGAAAATTGTCAAAAAGCTATAATATCTTGTAACCCAAGTTCTGACTCTATAAAGTATAATATTTTAATTGAGGGTATTAATCCTCACTTTCAGGCTGTTCTACTCTATCTCTGCATTTTAGTCATCATCATCAGAACGAAAATTTTAAAGTTTTAAGGAATCCAAAGTTCAGTTCTTTGACTCATGGCAATTTTTTTGCTGTAGGTACCTACTATTAATTTTTCTAAGACAAAGAAAAAGTTTTTCTGCAGTTAGCTCTGAAATATTTTATGAGTAGATTTAGAATTTTGGCTTATGATTATAATTTGATAATAATTGTTTGACATTGCCAATGAGTAATATCAAACAATAAATATTATATTTATTAAAATTACATAAAATATTTAAGCTCGGATTTCTATCCTTTTTATAACTAAGCAAAATTCACAAAATATTTGTTTTAATCAATACTATTTTCAGTTTTATTAGACCTCTATAATATTGTCATAAATTATTATAAAATTTACCATTGCTCAGTTTATGGTATTATAATTGAGTTTGACCTGTTTTGCCTTGTTAGTGAACTTTCAGATGACTTACTATAGTGTTTAAATACGTTAGATATAACAATAATATATAACCTACATGTTGGGTGCCTAATATAGCCTTGTCGTTGTTAATATTGGGTGCCTAATATAATTAGGATAGCCCAAACTAAACTGTATTAATCACTTTGAGATTAGTGGGTCATTCACTCATTCATATTGCATTAATTGTTATTTATTGCCTTTTAACATTTAAAGTAACAAGATGTCAGTCCTTTGGTGCAATTAAAACATCTAGCTCCATATTGAATACTGATGATATTTTTACTAAGTTCAACACTAATAAATAATAATAAAGATATGACTCAAAATATTGTTGGAAATGTAACTGTAATAATTATGTATTAAATAATAATAATATAATAATAATATCTATGGACGCTTCACACCACGTCAGTCTGGCCTCGTGGTAAGTACCTGAAGGACTTGTGTTACAGGTACCAGACAACGGAAATATTATATTTAATATTTTTATACTATACATATATTTAAGATTTTTATTATATCATACACATATTTAATACACATCCATGACCCAGGAACATTGAAAAACTTTTTGTTCCGTCGGCGGGATTCGAACCCGCGACCCTCGGCTTGAGCTGCCACACACTCTACCCATTGAGCCACAGAGGTCGTCAAATAATAGTTATTTAGAAAAACGACCGTCTATTTCTCTTGCAATATTGCCTTAAAATATTAAAGTCTAAGTATAGTCTTGTTGACGACCACGGACCATCGATTGAACGCTTGTGGAAGCACCCAATTTAATCAAAATTCAAACGTATCTATGTATGTGGCCAGCTTAAGAGTGTAAAAACTGCAACAATGTCTTATACCATATCGACACAAGTAAAACATATTACATACCCAATATACCTTATACGATTTCATACAAACAATATCGTTACCTGTATCGGATCGAACGATTTAAAAACGCTCCGACTCTGCGCGTACGCAATGGTGCATTTGATATGCTGGACGGGTGCAACGCCGTATTTGTCTTACTTCAAATCACCTCCTTTAGATCTCAATCTCCGTACATTATTCAGTGACTCGGCTTGATTAACAAGCACTGCAGAAAAGGTTAGATTTTAATTACAGAATTATTAAAGTAATACTTAACTTAAATAATATACAGGAAGTAACGAAACAATGTGATAATAGTTTGGGGTGTATAATATATTATATGTATATATAATAATATAATATAGAGGTAGAGTTCGTTGTGCTGTGTTACAAGCTGCACTGAAAGAGTAACTTTTGACTTCTATGGTTATAGTAGTATTTGAAACGGCCCAATGTCATGAATCTGCCCATACAATAATTTAAAAAAGTTCGTCTTTCAGTGCTGCTATTTTTACAGTGAACTCTATAAAGAACACATATACATTGCACACTCTTAAGACTTAAGTATTATCACTTTGTTTTGTAACACCCTGTACAATCTTCTTGCTCTACCTTAACTAATTATTATTAATCTAGATAGATTAAGGCCCAATTTTACCATCGTCTGTTAGTGTTATCAGCTTGTTAAAATGTCATGTGTCTTCTCTTTCATTCATATGAAAAACGAAAGAGGCAACGTGATACTAAATCAAGCATTAACTTTAACAATCGTTGGTGAAATTGGGCTAAAGGATAAGATAATTGTAAATCCATCCATCCTTAACTGCTAAATTCCTTATTATTTCATAGATGTCTTTCATCGAGGTTATTAGGAATTGTACTTAATTGGTTGACGTCACTCGTCATTTATTTTCAACAAAAACTTTCAATGGCAATGGCTTTTCATTGAGTGATAAAATATTACCCCTTACAAGCAAATCGGTAAACAATTATCCTCTTTTAATTGAAAATTAAAATATAATTATTTAAATAGAGTTTTAAAGCTTCTGAGTGTTACTGGTAAATAAAAGTTAGTGACTTGTAAAGTTAACTGTATGGCAACGAACATTGTATAAATAACATACAACCGATGGAAAAATGCACCCCAGAAGTGCTGGCAGTAGTAAAAATGAAATAGTAGGAGCAGTCCCCGCGGTAGAAGGAGTAAAGAGAGAAGGATATTATCATCTGCAAAATAGCGCTGGCGGTCTTCTCTCTGCTCTGTTTCCATGTTACTAATGTTTGATCACGCCACGTGAGACGTGACCTGACTTGAGTTTGATAACTCTTACAGCTTACTAATCCCAAAAATGAAAAAGTGCATTTATTAACACCGCTTAAGGATTATTACTTTAATAATATTTACTTATAGACTATACAAAATGTTACAAAACTAAGTGATAATATAGAATGTGTATGGGTATTGGGTCCCCTATATTATATATTACACTGTGAAAGTAGCAGCGCTGAAATAGTTTTTTCACCGCTTTATTGAAAAATTTATGACGCGGACGGTTGCCCATACAGATCACAAAAATTTTGCTCTTTTAGCGTTGCTACTTTCACAGTGAATCCTATATAAGAGACACATGCACACCCTAAAAATAAAGTATCACTTATTTTTGTTACACCTTGTATATTAAATTGGGCGCATGAGCAATGTCTTTTCAGATTATACTCTATGACATAGAGTATATTGCTACATTGTAGCAAAACAATGTAAAGTCGCGTAGAACTTGTCCTTGTGTTGCATCTGGTTGCATCAAGTTATTATTCCATAACATATAAAAAGCGTATATCATGCAATCGGCATACTTAATATCTTGAATTGCCTGGTATTTAGAGTTAAATGCATTACGGGCTATTAACCCATTGATTGGTGTGTTCCACTTAGACCCCACAATGCTCTATATATAAAAATAGTTTCAAAGCGTTTGTTTGATCTCAATTGGGTATGCTTTCGAATAGGTTTGATAACAATAATATATAGAATAATTAATGGTGCTGAATATACTTAGAGTGGCAACTTCTGTTTAGACTAGAACAAACCAAAGCTGAAATTATCATTTCTATTCTTGGTATCTCTCCCTATACATATTATATATGTACTTGGGTCTTTAAAAATACGCAGTAGATGTTTTTTTTTTTTGAAAAGATACAGTTATCAAAATGTTATTTCAAATAACATTTGGTGGTCAGCAAGTCACAGTATAAAAAAACCTTCGATATAAAATATGAGGTATTTTATGACATACTAGCTGTCCCGGCAAACGTTGTTTTTCCATTTAAAGTATTTCTACTTCATCAGTTGACACAAAATCTTACCCCCTCTTTTGTCCCCTAAGAGAGGTGGGGGGAAAAATTTTATACACCAGATGTTAAGTTGGAAAAACAGTTAATAATATGAAGTAAGTCCAATAGAGAAAAAAGTTTGATACAAAATCTGACCCCCTCTTTGGTCCCCTTAGAGGTGGAGGGGGGGGGGGGTAATTTTTATACACCAGATGTTGAGTTGGAAGGAGGCAAATATATCTGCGAAAACCGTATGCAAATCGGATCAGTAGTTTTCGTGTTAAAGCAAAAGTCTTATACAAAATCTGACCCCCTCTTTCGTCCCTTTAGAGGGATGGGGAGAAATTTTTTTATACACCAGATGTTAAGTTGGAAGAAGACAAATATATCTGCGAAAACCGCATTCAAATCGGATCAGTAGTTTTCGTGTGATGCTGGAACAAACATACAGGACAGACAGACAGACAGACAGACAAAAAAACTAACTTTTCGGCTTCTATAGCGATATTGTAACACCCTCCGCTTATTATTTTTTGAATATCTTTAATGTACAGAATTGACATTTGTACAGATTTATTATATGTATAGATCAGAGGCAACATGACTAAGAAATAGTTGTAATTGAATTTAATAATCTAAAAATAAATCAATTATAGCGGCACAATCTTTCTCACCTTGATAATTGCATGCACGCGTAATATTGATTAGACGCAAAAAAGTGTGAAAATACTTCTCCCGGACACTGAGACGGCTGACGGCGAGACAATGTAGCTGCAGCCATTGTTCTTTTCTATCTAAAATTAAATACATGACGCAAGTGGAAAAAACAAAACTGTGAATCAGTTGCTTAAATTAAACTTAGATTAATAAAAAATAATCCAAATTGTTTGATGCGTGTGTTTAAAGCATTTGGATAAAACAGGTCCTTTATTTTCCATTATTCAATATATTTTGGCATATTTTGAGACATCCTGAAATATGTATTACTTTTTAAAACTAAAATTTTCAATTTTTTTTTAAGTACCTGTTGTTGAACTGTATAGGAACAATAAAAAATTAACTGCTTTATTATATTATTGCTTTTATATTGACCAATTTTTAATTAAGCAAAAAACAATGTCTTTCAATTTAATACTTTGATGTAAAAGTATACTTAATATTAAAAAATAAAATAATTACAAATAACTTTTATTCAATACCGGACCCTAAAAGCAAAAAGTATTGTGAAATTGTTTTAAAAAAGTAATAAATTATCATCTTAATAAGTTAATGAGTGATTCCAACAATTCCTGAGTTTTTACACTGCGCGGGCGCAAGTGGCGACTCGTTATTCCCGTATTCGTGCGGTGCAGCTGCCTACTGAATTTGATTAAAACTCATGTTTATTTATTGACCGTTTATTCAATGATATTCAATAGCGCCAAATGTTTTTAGCGGTCGTAAAATCGGAAACAATTTGGCTTAGATAGAGATAAAAGTTTAATAACTAGAAAATTAGTGCGTTAATTTCATTAACTTTTTATTTAAGTAATTATTAAAATTAAATTAAACAAATCAGATAGAAGTCAATAAAAAACATGAAAAACACATGTTTCGTTTTAAAAGTATGTCTATCTAATTTCAATCTCAATCCTCAGCTAATATTATGTGTTGTAAGACTTAACTTTATCATCTTTTCAATAGCGTTGTTAATGTTAGCCAATAAAAAGTGCTAGAACATAATATAACCTGTCAAAAACCTAAGGAACTACCCTTAGTCTCTTTAAGTAAAAGCTATAATTTCATTTTTATTCTTGACTAGCGACCCGCCCCGGCGTCGCACGGGTATAAAATATATAGCCACTGAAAAAATGATTAAAATCTATTGATTTTAGTTTAGGCTATTGCCTATGATCTACTTCTTATCTGTGCCAAATAACATAAAAATTGCTCCAGTAGTTCGCGAGATAATTTTCCCCCGTTTCAAATAATTTCCAACGTTTTATCCACATACTATTAGTCTTAGCGTAATAAAATATAGCCTATAGCCTTCCTCAATAAATGGGCTATCTAACACTGAAATAATTTTTCAAATCGAAACAGTCGTTCCTGAGATTAGCGCGTTCAAGTTAGCCCTTTCAAATAATTTTCCCCGTTTTTTCCACATTTTCCTCCATTTTTTCGCTCCTATTAATCTTAGTGTAATAAAATATAGCCTATAGCCTTCCTCGATAAATGGGATATTTAAGACTGAAAGAATTTTTCAAATCGGACCAGTAGTTTTTGAGATTAGCACGTTCAAATAAGCCCTTTCATATAATTTCCCCCGTTTTTTTCCACATTTTCCTCTATTTCCACGCACCTATTAGTCTTAGCGTGATAAAATCTAGCCTATAACCTTCCTCGATAAATGGGCTATCTAACACTGAAAGAATCATCAAAATCCGTTGCGTAGTTTTTAAGATTAAAGGGAACAAAGGGACATGAGGGAAAAAAAGCGACTTTGTTTTATAATAAGTATAGATATAGATGAATTGCAAGCATCAGTTGCAATAATTGTGTCAATATGAGCAATGAAATTATTTACAACTTAATCAAATGAGGTGATAAAATTTGAGTCACTATGACATAGTTTGTCACCTATAATTGTTATTGCTGGTAGGTATGCGTTTTTAATACATTTATGCGCACTTCCATCAGTCAATAAGATCTATAAATACCGCGCGTTTGCATTGCGATCACGTGCAGTTTATGCGCGATCGAATTTTTAATTTCTGCAAAAAATTTATTTGCCGCATCAGGTGGACCCACCCGGGGTGGGGCAAAAACCCGACATGTGTTTGGGAATGCACGATCATATCTACTCGAATACGTCGCGGAGACAAATTGCGATCACTTCAAAAGTGACCGAGCCTCAGCCCTCAGCGGAATAAGCAAATATCCATCGAAATACAATACAGTATAGAACGGTCCAATGTTCTCGTACATTGGTTCAAATGTGGTTTCAGTTGGTGGCGTGAATATGAATCTATGGCAACAAAAATGACCGACCCCAGTATGACTACCAAAAAAAAGTACCAGTGGAACCATTTTTTGTCGCGGTTACTGTTACAAATTATTTTTATATAATTTGGAAGAGTAACTGTTCTAAATAATATAGTATTTCAATGTATATAGCACATAAACTACTCGGGTCACAGTCCAGTACAAGATGGTCTATCTTATATGGACTGAACCGTCCGAATCAGGCGCACGCATTTTAAATTATTTTAAAGAAAAACATGTTGGATTACCTCGCACGCGCAAAAAAATCGTCTCTATGTTGCGTTAGAATTTCAGGACACACACTGGACACAAAAAGAACACAATTTGAACTAAAGGCTGAATTATTGTCTTTGCGTTGAGTTCAAATTCAAGTACAGGCTGAGTTATTCTACTCTATGATATTGGACAAATACTCGTAGTAGAGTGGCAAACCGAATGGCTCCGAGGTCCAGCAAAACGCAAAATGGCTTTCCGCGGACGAGACCTTAAACCACCTTTAGCATCCGCATAAAATGCATAATAATTGTTGTATAGGTAATAAATAAGGCTTCGTTTGTATTCACACTGGCCCTCTTGCTTACAACATCATTATCTTTTTAACTTTATATAAACTAGGTATTTCCTCTGCGAGTTTCAGTGCAATTTTCATTCCGTTTGGCGTTGGATTTCAAAAATCTCTCGCAATGGAAGTCGAAGAATTTTCCCGGCTTATTCTTTACTTCCAGCATGAACTAGTATTGGGTCTAGTTCATGCTGGAAGTAAAGATTTATGCCGGGAAAATATGACATGGTGTCTGAGATTTTGACAGGAGACAAATTAATATTCAACAACATTGATGATTGGTTAAGATGCCGATTTCAGCCAATCAAAAGCGCTGGAGAACAGATAAACATTAGTCAAAAGACCTTAGAATCCGGCCACCAGCGGTAGCTTAAGTAATATAATATAATATATTAATCCTTCGATCGCGGATTCTTGGAAATCAATTGTTCTCGCGGCCCACTTGGGCCGTATGGGAGTTGAAGCTAAGTTAATTCCCAGTTTTTAAGTTTATCTATTCAAATGTTTGCCTGTTGACATCGTTAAATTAAAAGTACTAGTGCATCAAAAGCAAGCTCCCATCAAAAACCCTCTGAAACTATGTAATGCAATGATAGCGACAAGAAACTTTCGATTGCACCAGTAAAAGTCATAAACGTCACTTGGAGTCATAAATAAAGCAGAAGAAAGTGGCGGTGTCAACGACTCAAGCCCACCTTTTTATCTACAATTTAAAGTCCGCGCGACCTCTGCGTCGATAATGAAGGAGGCGGGCGCGAACGGCCGACTCACAAGAATATTAATGTCAATAAAAAGCCCATAAACTCTATTGCCCATCATGAGCCCATTACATCTGCTCGCGTTTTGCGTACAAATACTTCATAATTCAATTGTGATACTCAAATGCTTATTAATTTTAATTGTTTAATTAGAACTGGCAGACTCTACTTTGTATAGGCTAATTACAGCCTTCAACGGTCAACCATTTGGTAAGAGGCTTTAAGATCTCTCAAATAACTTGCAATCACAATTTTTTCCTTAAACTTATAATATAAGATAATCTCTTATATTGTTTTCTTTTAATTGTTTGTTGTATGTTGAGTTTTCTTTAAAGTCCAGACAGTTGATAAATTAAATTAATATTTAATACTCTTCTGCCTCTAGTTCATCTTTATAAAGGATGACTAAACACAAAAAGCAGAAATAAAACCACGGCTTAACGTATAGTGTTATGCAGATTTTCATAGTTGCATCATTTCAGTGCTATTTTATATTTTCAGAAAGAAGTTGAGCTTAAAACTAGAGAACTTAAAACTTGAGACCAACTTATAAGGGATACCTTAAAGGCAAATAAAATATCATAATTAAAAGCATAATATGTAATTAAATTTAATAACATGCCATATCCACAAAATTTACTGTCTATACTTTTATATTTTATAAGTATAGACAAGAAATAAAAAATAAAAACATAATATTATTATTATCACATCAAACAAGACGTATTAACGCATAACTTCCTAAAAGCTTAAATAAAACCAAAGTATTGAAACACGTTCAATTTTTTTTTAATAAATTCCAAGAATATTTTAAAAACTTGCCCTTTTGTGCATTTTGAGTTTTTAGACGGTAAATTAGTGTCATTTGATAAAACACGGAAATAGACTTTTGTTTGCCACAAAATAGAGCAATAAATAACCGCAAGGTGACAATGTGAGTAACGTCTTTGACCACATTTAAAATACTTGCACATTGTTCGCGACATTACCATAATAATCTCTTACCTGGACAGGTGGGTAGAAAAGTCGTCAATTGCGCAATCTTTTGTTTATCAATCTTTTGTTTGAAGATTTATGTCGTAACGGAGCTTTCAAGGAATCATAAACATAACTGTTACTCTTATTTGCATCTTTGTTGAGCTCCACAATAGAGAACAGCATGTGTTTTCTATACAAAAAACGCAGTTTTTTATCCATTTCCAAAAATACTGTTATTCAAAGTGTTTTAGTCGCAGTGCTTTCATTAAATCTATTGTTTCATTATTTTTGGAGCTCCCGTTTTAAATAATATTTACATTACTATTGTTTCTAATTATATTGTGTTCGTTTGCTACTTGTATAACAAAAGCTAGAATTAGAACCGAAAAAAGTTATCAAAATATTATTTCAGCAATATATTTTTTTGTAAATAAAATAAGAATACTATACAAACGTGTATCAATTTCTTGTGAAATAACATTAAATGACAAGCGAATTTGGTACAATTTATACAAGTTTGCATTACGATTTACGGCATGTATATAACAGAGCTGCAGTTGTTATAACTCTCTCCTTTTTTCCTGTAGCTCTATGGTTTCATTTTTCAAAAAATCTTCAATTTCAATGACTTTTTTTTTGGTTTGAATGACAAAGTCCTCATTATTTATACACAGAAAAGTTCGGTGGTCGCTGGTGCGGCGGTGCGCCTCGGAAATTGTAATATTTCAAAATTACTCAAGAGTCGCGTTCAGTTGAATAATTTGATAAGTTTGTGGCGAGCAGCGTGCGTGCCTCCCCACTCCCCACTCCCACAACTTCTAATAGCAGAAATACCTTTTATGTAATTATATTTAGTAGTTTAATACATAAAAGCTGTTGAAACAGAACGTAAAATATACAAAAAATACTTTAAGGAAATGAAACGACACTTTTGATTTACTCAATACTCACAAATAACAGCAGGCCAGCAGTAACTCTACACAGTAATAAATTTTTTACATATTTTGTTTTTCTCAAAATTCAATCTACTTTTTACACGTCATAAGCTGATTGTAATTTTGAAAAAAATATTCTTTAGTCATGAAAAACATCCAAAAGACTAATCTCGGCTTAAACTTAACTTATACATGATTCCTTGACTTGAATTTAAACAACAAGACGTGAGTGTAAGAATAAGGTAAGTAACATGAAAAAAATTTTTGCTTAAATGGAGGCTTTCGGGCCAGAAAAATTATTTGAAATCGAAAAACTGATTATCATATGTACAGCCAGATACATTAGCTAGGTTATGAAGTAGATAAGTCACAAGTTTTATTAAAATAATTAGGGAAAAAATGAGTTACTGTCCGTATGTTACGAAATGTTACTTGTTCGATTCTTCCTCTCATGTCTTCATTATTTATTATATTACTAGCTGTCCCGGTGAACTTCATGTCACTTTAAAACCTTCCCTGGACTTCTGCGAATATTTTAAGACTAAAATCAGCCCAATTCGTTCAGCCGTTTTCAAGTTTTAGCGCGACTAACACATTTGAAAATCCATTTTTATATATAAGACTAGCTGTCCCGGCAAACGTTGTTTTGCCATTTAAAGTATTTCTACTTCGTCAGTTGATACAAAATCTTACCCCCTCTTTTGTCCCCTAAGAGGGGTGAAGGGAAAATTTTTATACACCAGATGTTAAGTTGGAAAAACAGTTAATACTATGAAGTAAGTCCATTAAAGAAAAAAGTTTGATACAAAATCTGACCCCCTATTTGATCCCCTTAGAGGGGTGGGGGGGGGGGGGGGTGGATTTTTATACACCAGATGTTGAGTTGGAAGAAGGCAAATATATCTGCGAAAACCGCATTCAAATCGGATCAGTAGTTTTCGTGTTAAAGCAAAAGTCTTATACAAAATCTGACCCCCTCTTTCGTCCCTTGAGAGGGGTGGGGGGAATTTTTTTTATACACCAGATGTTAAGTTGGAAGAAGACAAATATATCTGCGAAAACCGTATTCAAATCGGATCAGTAGTTTTCGTGTGATGGTGGAACAAACATACAGACAGACAGACAGACAGACAGACAGACAGACAGACAAAAAAACTGACCACATTTTTGGCTACTATAGCGATGTAGTGACACCCTCCGCTTATTATTTTTTGAATATCTTTAATGTACAGAATCTTCATTTCTACAGTTTTATTATATGTATAGATACATAAAATAAGATATTATGTCAAAATCTTCATTAAATTAAATTATTATTAAATGTCTCTGAGTTCAGCCTTAAATGAACTTAACTTAACCTTTGAAAGATTAGTTAGTGCATTTACCGTTTGTACCTATACGCGCACGTGGAGGCCATGTGACAAACCGGTCCCAGCAGCCCAGTAACCTCCAAACGACTCGCCTTGGAGAAGGATACCACTTTTAATCCTTTTGTCGAGCTTTAGAATAGCAAATGTGTGACGAAATTCAGCGGTAGTTCGCACTTTAGTCACCTATAGTGTAAAAACACCTGACAAATATTGAAAATTTATGACAAATATTGAAAGTTCGGAAAATTCATGAAAATCGTACATTTTCTTGTTACAAGAACTTGTGCGAGTATGTGCTTTCGGAGGACAATAAATAAATATATGTTCAAGTAAATTGATGTTTTTCGTAGCCATTAAATTGATAATAGATCCTAACTATTAAGTACCATACCTATGCTTTAAAGATTTTTAACTCGATTTAGCTCGTCATTTTAATTATTTGCAACAATAATGGATTTAAATTCTAAAGTTATTAATCAAATTGTACTGTGCTATGAATTTACAATTACCATAATAATATGATATTGAATTATGAGAAAAAATCTGTTAATCCTGTAGTACATAACCTGGTTAGTGGTTACTCTAAGCTGGTATATAATCAGGGTTATGATAACCTGCGAACCTGCGATGTACTTGTGTTACAAATGAGTTCGATTGTAACAAACTCGCAACCAAATATTTTATTATCTTTAAAACAAGTAACATTTACATAATATATCTGGGGATATAAATCTTTGAAGTTTCGATAAATCTTAGACACACCACATAAATTAAAATTGTTTTTTTCTCAACTATTCTTACAAAAGAGTGTTAATATATAAAGTTCATTTAAAATTACTTGAACTATAATTATTATATTATCTCATTAGTGTATCAATATATAGCCTATTACGCATTCATATAAATCATCAAAGGCAACCTAGGTCCCCTCAGGAATTATTGTAGTCGAAGAAGCAGAAATGTACAGAATACTTGAGAACTGTTCGTAATAAGTCAAAGTGCTCTGTAGCAAGCGAGCACAGAGTACGTAGAGTGTAGAGTAATTAAGTAAAATCCAAAGTGAGTTCGAGTATCAAGTGTGTAATTGAATATCTCGCTAAGTGTAACCGCACCTGAAACTTCGTGCCTACTCCGAGAAACTCCGACTTCCCAAGAATTCCCGCTAAGAATTCCCGCTAGGAACTCGTCTCGTTAGATCGTTCGCCGCAAAACCTCCTCTTATTTATGCTCCTACTTTATTCCATTTGCGGCCAACTTCGAGTACTGTAGCTGAAAATTTTTAACGTTACTTGAAGTTGAGTTACTGTTTATTTAGTCTATGCTCCTTTTTTGGGAAGTACGTGGTGTTTCTTTTTAATTTTACGATTTAATTATTGAATTATTTCAAGTTAGTCGTCTCCTCGCAGCATGGCGTTATGATTTATTAGCTAAGTGAATTGCGGAAATTGTAATGCAAACCGCGCGTATAATTCAGTTTTTAATCCGTCTGTCTCCTGTCAGTTATGCTTGTAATTATCCGCTTCCGTGCATTAACATTTTATAAATAAAATCTAGAAGTATGCCAATTAAATAAAAAATAGCTTTCTAGAATTCGATACATGCGATAGCGAGGTGTCGGAAAAACGCAGACAATCCTATGAAAATGCAGCGCCAAAGAAACCTGCCTCGGAATGCCATATGCCGTCTCATTTAATCAATATTGATAACGTCGTGTTACAATGAAATATAATCTTTGATACGTGGACTTAATGTGCAATTTGTTTTGCACAACAAATTGTTGTTACGTTATTTTGTCGTGTTCCCGTAATTGTTGCTAGTTTTTGTTCGGTACAAGGTGCAGATATAGTCGCCGTACATAATACACGTTCTTCTGTATACTAAATGCGGCTCGGCGCGGAGATAAATCATTTCCAACACGTTATTGATGACAAAAATATTTAACGTCAATCGCAAAAACATGTCAACAATTACTGCTGCAAATTCAATTATCGCCTAAACGTAAAGTATCACAAGTAATGTATCAGTCAAAGTCAATTAATATTTGAATGCATTATTAAATGTGATTTAAGAATCTAGATGTTGCCCGCAACTACAAACGCGCGTTTTATACTGGAGACCTAACTGCTTAGGGAAACTAAAATAAGAAAAAATAAAAAATACAACTAAGTAAAATTAGTGAATATAATATTCTCTACCAAATCACACCAACTCTCCTTTTAAAAAGTAAAACCGGTACTAGTGAGGCCCAGTCTCGTCGTATTTTATCATTGTTTATCGAAGTGGAAAGTATTGCATTTATAATTTAAATATGTTTTATAGAAATAGAAAAAAACTAATTAACGTCTAAAGCGCACCGTTACACCGTAATTGACTTGTTTTTTACTCACGACTATTACTTTTAATTACAGTTACGTAACAATTTTGTGATACTTATTAGGGTTCCGACTTCCGTACCCAAAGGGTAAAAACGGGACCCTATTACTAAGACTTCGATGTCTGTCTGTCTCCAAGCTGTGTCTCAAGAACCGCTATATAACTAGACTTCTGAAATTTTCACAAATTGTGTATTTCTGGTGCCGCTATAACAACAAAATATACTAAAAACAAAATAAAGTTAATATTTTAAGGGGGCTCCCATACAACAAACGCGATTTTTTGGCCTTTTTGGCTCGTAATCCATAATGGCCACATACCTAAAGACATTTGAAATTTTCAGAAAATTCTCAAGTATATGTATAATTTAATATTAAATAATAAAATTAAAATAAACAATTAAGGGGCTCCCATACCAAAAACTCAATTTTTTCCCTACTTTCGCTCTATAACGGTAGGTACGGAACCCTTCATGCGCGAGTCTAACTCGCACTTGGCCGATTTTTTTATATCAATACTATGGGTGAGGTCCACATACTATGATGATTGATGATAAGTCGTTCTTTCGTAAACATCGTGGTCTACACAAGATCTAGAACAGTGTTTTTCAATCTTTTTGATTTCGCAACCCCTTTACAGATTGAAATATACTGGCGACCCCCTCGTGTCATAGAAAGCCAAAGAAATAATTTTATGAAAAGGGTCCTACGTTAGGTAATAATTTTTTTCCTAGTTTGGTATATTATTATCTATTATACCTTAACTTGTTCTTTCTGTCGGCGACCCCCCGAGTAAGGCTTCGTGACCCCCCCTAGGGGGGGGGGGTCACGAAGCCTTACTCGGCCCTTACCCCCTTAGGCCTTACCCCCATTGAAAAACACTGATCTAGAAAACGAGACACTTGCAGTTTCTTGAAGGTCTTTCATATTTTATTTTTTAATTTCATGACCATTAAAAGCCATAAAAGGGGCATACTTTACCACCATCCACTAAATATCATAATTATTTTACTACATTAAATTAAAATTACCTAATTAGAATAAGTGTTTGCTGATGTTTCGATTATGTTAGGAATCTCAATACATAATATTTACCTACTCCCATCGTCTATGTAATGTAGATACGTTCACATCACATAATACTTATATTATGTAGATACGAGTATTTAAGCTCAAGCACGTCAATTTATAGAAACCTGTTCCGCTGTAACTATCAATCATCTTACTAAGAATACATCGTATACTCGTAAATTATTATAATTCGTAATAAATCAATTAATTTAGAATATTTGCATTCAAACAGTTCAATGCAGCCAATTTATTGTATCTATGTAGGTATCACGAGTAACAATTACTGAACTTGTCTAGAATGTTAGACCTAGGTCTTTGATGTTGATTAGACTGAGACCTAAATAGTAACAGGCTCCAGATTTAGCTGCGGCACAAATTATAATGTTAATCACAACAAAATATTTAGACAACATAGTGTATTATAATATTACCTGTGGACTGTGGTGCAGTTGTGTTGCTTGTGAGAGGACGTTAGTTCGATTCTGGGTAAAATATGATAATAGGCTAGATTGTTTGGTAGTTGACTACTGCAGCTAATTTTGTTGAAAATCAACAGCCAAAGATAGATTTCGGGTTTTATTTTGGCAATGTTGCTTAGATTGAAAGGTTTGGAAAAGTTTATGTTCATCCATATTAGGAAACTTATTAAGATGCAACAGAGATTTTGAGCAATATAAGATATTATAGGAACTCTTAAAGAGCCCATATTATTGCCCCACTGATGAACAAAGGCCTCCCCCAAGGTTTACCATTCCACTCGCTCTAACGCAACCTAGGTAATCTATAATAGTCAATATTACTAACCAATTATATTTATACATAATCTTTATATGTCTTTGCCGTCTGTATGGGTTTTTAATTTGCGCTCGGCAGCCTTTAACCTATCAATCAAGCGTGTAAACGTCGGTAACGTCCATCCACTGAATGGGCTTCATTCAATTTATTCAGTCTAACATTCATTCATAAAAGTTTATCTAACCCATATAATATGTATAATATATAAATGCGAAAGTGTGTTTGTCTGTTTGTCAGTTACCTATTCACGCCCAAACCGCTGAACCGATTTTGCTGAAATTTGGTATAGGGGTACTTTGAATCCCAGGAAAAGATATTGGATACTTTTTATCCCGGAAAAATGTACGGCTCCGACGCGATAAACGAATTTTGCCACAACAGAGTTGCGGGCGTCATTTTGTTCATTTATAAATCTAGTGAGGTTTCTAAATAGTAGGAATGAAATGTTCATTTTGTGCCCTACTTGTGCATTATACTTGGGTTTTGGTTTCGTGGCAACAGCTAAAAATATTTCCTCTTTTGAACAAACTAACGATTTCCCTGCAAAAACGAAAGTGACTGATAATGCTATTACTTATAATTCCTTTTACTAATGTAATTAAAATGTTATTTAGTAATATAAATTACAAATAATAAGTTAAACCTAGTTTTATTACATATTAACCCACATAAAGACAAAGGGTTCCGCGCCAGTTCGCGAACCGTCGAAAGTAAAAGCACAGTAAAAGCTTTAAACGATTCAAATTGATTGCGAACTTTATAGTGATGCTATTGAACTTTTTAATTGCTTTTGTTCGTTACGGAACTGTGACGTAAATGCAACTGTTTTACTGCCGACGAGTACTGTTGGTCGTTGGACATGCGAGAATTTTGGATCGCTTTAATAAAAAATATTATTGATAATGAATTAATTATTTTACAGTAAATACTTGATTTTTAATCTAAAGATATTTATTCAAGTTTGACCATAAGTTAATTTAACTTAATTCTTTTCGCATTTTGAATCTTTGAAAAAACAAATGAAAACCTGTGAGATCCATTTCTTTGCTTGTTTGCCAAAGCCTTTTAAATGTATAAGTTCATAGTCGAAAATCGAATCCAATCATTATGGATGAGTCAAAAAAGTTATACTTTTGACCATACAATTATTTTGACTTACTATCCAGCACAACAGTGAATACCCTCACCTACATATCCCCATAGTCCAAGAAAGGTACAACTAAAAGGGCCACGGATTAGAGTTTCCAAATCCCTTCGACTTAGCAAAGGCATCGTAGCTAACTTCGAAAGGGTGATTTAACAATCGAGGGCTGAGGGCATGTTTCGGTATTCCACATCAACCCTTCATAGGTACGATACTAAGAAATTACAATTATTGAAGTATTAAATCATAGATGTAATATACTCATGGAAAATAATTACAAGGATACCAGGTAAAGGATTACTGACACTGATGTATTTGTTTGTATCATACAGACCTGCGAGGATCTCGTCGCACTTACATAAATTGTCATAAGGGGATGGATGCAAAGCTTTTCATTTCAGTCAAATGCCAAGCCTAATTATTATTGGACGCTAAATGTACCTATTTACATATTATATCAAAATCTAAAATGCAGATAAATTCAGACATTACGATTACGAAGGCTAATCGTGAGTGGGCGCTAGGCTCCAGTTAAGTTATTTCTTGAAATTTGTCAACGGTCTTCCACGTAACAATCTATTTTAGGTGCACGAGTTTGACATTTGGCTATCTTAAATCATTGCGCACTATGAAGGACTATGTAATATATGGAAGGAGTTATGTCAGGCCGAGGATTTATGCAAGGTTTTAAAGCGGCATTTAATAAGCTGCGAGGGACGTCCATCTTCGTCGACGTCCGAGCTGCGAGTGACATAAGTCGGGATGATTTATGCGAGAGGGAGCCGCCTAATTAAACGCAAGCGCATCTCATTCTATGTAAATTTCGATCTAGGGCGGTAAAAACCAATCATTCTATTTCAATTTATATAAAATAGCTACACCTAAGTGTGTATAATTATTGTCCGTTAAATGGTATAAAAAATTCAGAAGAAACTCGTTAGTATTACTTTGAATTTATCTGTAGGTAAATTCTTGCCATTACATTACATTACACCTACTTTAACTTAACATTTGTTAAAACCCAAAAAAGTGTTCGTCGCTTATAATAAAGTATGCAATTAACAAATCAATTTAACTAATGGCAAAATTTAAAATTATAAACACATCAATAATAATTTAGCACTTTAAATGTACTAAACAGACTTCTACTATGAAACTGTGGGTAGCCTCAAGCGGGAAATAAATTGGTTCGAATTGTTCGCACTCAAACGAATTTTCTCAGACGATTCAGTCGCATGGTACGGGCTTTGAGGACGAGTAATGTTACGAGCGAGCCATTATTGTCTCGCCCCATACCGTAAAACATTACGCAGTGTTGCCGACCTTAATATACATTCAGAGCTGATAAAACAAAAAATACAACAATTAATCATATCGCATGCAGACGCGTTGATTTATCATAATAAACTTTTATTATACTTTTTTTTAATATTTCAATTTGCCATTTAATGCATGTAATTAGATACCTAGTATCTATTAAATAATGATTGTAAATAATACGTGTTTCGTATGAAAAATATTACCACTTAACTTATTCAATTTATTATTATTTATTGATGTTAATAATAATTGTTGATTAGATTAACGTAAATCATTTGTTACATTTGTAACATAATGAATATATCATTTTCTTGCTACTACTACTAGCGTACTAGCCAACTGTATAATCCCTAAGACACTTTATACTTTTTAGTGATTATACAATTGGCTAGTAGGTAACTAAAAAGTAACTTAAAATATTTAATTACATATATATAACTATGTTTTGTCCACGAACGTGCTAACAAAGTCAGTTGTTATTTTTTCTCAAACCACGAATTCTAAATTCTTATAAAACCACTGCTGACTGTTACTTTACGGATAACCGATTCCGGCATTTGTAATAAATCCAACCATAATTAAAGACTTCCTGATTTATATAATTAATATACTTTACCAGTAATTTAACTAATGAGCGACGCGCGACGTAACTATAAGTGTTTAATTAATATGTTATTAATAAGACCGGTTCTCTGAAGTTTTTTTGTAGCAGCTCTATAAATTTCCTTAAGTGAAACCGTTTTAGGATCGACGAGAGATTTCTTCTGAGCTGTAAAGATGGTGAAATCATACGGATATAAAGATCTATCAATACTTATATTATTATTGCTTTATTTTATCTATTACTAGCGACCCGCCCCGGCGTCGCACGGGTATAAAATATATAGCCACTGAAAAAAATTATTAAAATCGTTAGCCTATGATCCTTCACGTGGTCTACTTCTTATCTTATCTGTGCCAAATAACATAAAAATTGCTCCAGTAGTTCGCGAGATAAGCCCTTTCAAATTTATTATCTGCTTAGTGTTAAAACCTTTTTGTTTTTCTTTTGAATTACCTAATAAAATGAAATCAAGGTACTTTCTATAATTACTTTCTAATATGTATCACTAAAAAGGTTCGTAGCAAGTAAACAAAGCATAAACTTTGATTAACAGAGCAGAAACGCCATTGAACTTTAACCCTATGTTTACGGTAAACGATGCTTACTATTTAGTTAATAGTAAAACCACCAACACAAAAGGTTTTAACCACCTTACTTTAAAAAAAATGGTATAGATTTAATTCTAGTAGGTAAAGTCTATTTTCGAAATTTCAAACTCATAACCGTACATATTGAACTATGTCTGTGTAATGTTGGTCGTAACTTTGTTAAAAGCTTTTAGGGATCAGTTGGTAAGATATAAAACCCGCAATAGTCACGTCTGTCCGCCGTGACAGGGTCGAAATCGTCAAATTCAAAACCGTCAACATAACTAACATCCGGCGAACGCTGATGAATCGCAGCCGCAGAACTATGGAAACAAATCTCTCCCAGTAATAACTCACGGCCGCAATATGGAGCCGCACAAATAGACCAAACAGAACGCGCGATGGATGTCGCCTTACTTTAAAGATAGCTCGTTAGAAGCGTATCCAGCAATAAAGGTAACAAGTTCGCTGACCAATCCCTGAACTACGTAATTATAGCCTTCGACCGAATTAGAACGGCGTTTGACCGGACTAATTACAGATATTACCGAAACCGTTCCATTATCTTTATTGATTCGACGTCCGAATGCATTACGATCAAACGTGCAAAACTTAAGCGATATGCCGTGCATCAAAATAGTCTTCTTATCTTCTCCGGTCAGGCTTTTGCGAATCGCCAACGCCGGGGCTGCCGGCTCGATAAAACGTTTCGGATGGTCGGGTGTCTATCCGGACTCAATTATTTAAAAAACGAAAGGCCGTTACGTAAGGGTGTCCCTGTTGCACCTTAGTTTAGTGGGTATAGCCATCCCTGTCGTGCAGCGAGCAGCGGCTGCGCCCGCGCCGTCGATAACCTCGGAATGCGCCGGCTGACTTCAGTCGAGCGGCTCTCATAGACAATTTAAATTGGAGAGATTGGTAGGCAAGTAACTGGGAAGGACTGGTAACAGACAAATGTCTACTCTAATAATATGAAGGTGGATCGTTCATTCAGTGGATGAGCCTTAGTCAAATTACATTAAACATTTGATACTTTCGAAAGTGAAGTAATCAAGCACCATAGTCCATGGCACTTAGCAATGCATTTTGTCAAATCCCCATACATTTTCGATTTCTAATTTAGCTATCAAAACTATCGAATGACATTCAACTATAGACTGAGTTCGTCCAACTCCGCATCCGTTGATAAATATTAATGAATGAATTTTCTTAATGGTATCTTAATACTGGAAGGTAAATTGATAACCCGGCTATGTAAATTGTCGCCTCTATAAAACATTTTATGGCTTGTTTAAAATGGTCTTTTGTATTATTATGGTTTACTTCTTATTTTAATTTCACTAATTTGCTTTTCCTTTCGTGATTAGCATACGGCGTAGGCGTCTCTCTCACGTCATTAAATGATAAACTGCTACCTAATATTACCCGTTTGAATACATTATTCAATTAAGTTCTAACTTTATTAGTAAAGGTAATCTTTATGATATAAAGAAGCATGGTAATATACGTATCTTAACAGAAACCTGCTCTAAACTTAATCAAATATCATAAAAGAAAACCGAAACGCATTTCATAAACGGCAATTTCAAACAAACTGTAACTAAAGCGAATTCTTCTGGAAATTTTCAAGTAGTCTTGAACTGTATTAAGGCTACCATAATAAGGCTTTCTGGATTAGGTGTAGCTCTTGAGTATAAGCTCGGGGGAAATCCGGGCTCGCTTCCCTCTAATTTATCGTCGCTTCACTGGCTACCGGCCTTCGGATCACAGTGCAAAACGTAAAATATACTTGATAGATTAACTGTGTAATTAGATTAACTCAAATCACCCTTTAGGTGTTTGAGGTATTAGCGTAATCCACGATGATAATAAAGCTTAATTAGTTATACCTAGCTATGTAGAGATTGGTAGAACTGTTATGGCCTTTCTTTGCTCGATACATACTTCTAATAAAAAGCAAGCCAATCTGATGTATAATTTTAGGTTATATTTTTAAATACATAGTACCAATAGTTACTTAGTACCTGAGCTTGTGTAAATAAAAAAATGTACTTAGAATTGCGAGCTCTTTACAACAATATATTTTGACACTAATATTGCAAATACGATAGTGGCCGTCTTTCAGCTCTTTCTGTTACCTCTGTATTCTTAAACCTATGCTAGTGCTGTAAACTAAACCAATGTTTATGATAAAATTCACTATGGAGATAATTTAAGTCCCAAGAAAATAGATTTTGTACTAAAAAATTGTACGGTCCCGTAGCGATGAATAAACTTTTACGCGAACGAGTCAGGGTGAAGCCAAACGAGCGTAATTTTGTGAGTCGTGAATCACAGAATTTCGGTTGGCAGATATTCTGCTGCATTCAGTTTCATAGAAAATTCCTACTTCACTCACACGAGCGTAATTTTGTGAGTCATGATAAGTATGAAAAATAATTTACGCGGCCGAAATTCTGCGACTCACGATATATAGGGGCGAAATCTAGTTTACCTACCTATAATTTCACTTAACG
The DNA here is from genome assembly GCA_963422495.1 of Polyommatus iphigenia. NCBI lineage: Eukaryota > Metazoa > Arthropoda > Insecta > Lepidoptera > Lycaenidae > Polyommatus > Polyommatus iphigenia. The sequence goes on from OY730179.1 coordinate 11,785,368, forward strand.
AGGATCGCAAAGTTTATTTTTACAAACATTTAAGTATCATATTTGGTTGAAAATCTGCACGGCGTTTTAAAATAAATAGTTTGGATAACAGCCATGAACAAAGAGACGATCCGACTATACATTACCGTCCGAATTGATTTAATGAGATCTTAAACTAATTGGATTTATATGGTTCGCTTGCATTTACTGTATACGTTAAGATAAACGCGGGCAGTTCCTTATACTTATATCCATTTTGTCAGTAGCGGCAGTTTATTAGGACAGGTTTAGTCCAAATGACTCCTTTGAATGATTATGATAGGTAAAGAGTTAAAAAAGCTCTGTTTAAGAATTTTCACAAAAATTCAGGCATAGAAGTCTATGACCTAACTAACATGGTGGTATTCTAGTATATATTTTTCTAATTAAGAATTTTTATTCGTAAAGACATAACTTTTGTCATAGGTACACCGTCTCATAGATCATTTTTTGTACCCTGATCAGTATAAAGTATCTCCTCTGTCATGGCACAGTGGTTTAGGTCTTTAGCTTAGAAGTCGTGGTTGGATTCCATGTTAGACAAAAGGTGCTTCCAAGTTCCAAGGTTTATCTACAGCTTAAAACAATGCAGACTGATTACTTGATGTTTTGACAAGCAAGATGATCCATGTGACGTATAGAAAGGAAAGAGTTGTGTTGATCATCCATCAAAGAGATAGTGATCTTTTTTACATTTATATTGACGGTATAAAACTCATTTATAGGTGGCATACTACTGATATCGGCATCTAAATACCCAGCCTAATAAAAAGTACCTATCTTATAAATTCGGCTGGACGCTACAAATGCGGATATATATTATTTTTACAGCCGGAATTTCAACATCCCGTCTAATCGCCAGTAGTGAATTACTGCAGTTTGTAGTAGAGACACTTCATTATGGGGGCAGGCCATAAATCAGGACTTCTAATATTAAACGTGCCTTGGTGGGGCAAATTGCGGCCGTCTGCGGCCTAGGCCTGGCAGCCAACTGCGAGTGATAATATGTTTATGGCTGTAAAAATGTATTGGCTGCGAAATGATGAGTGTATTTAGTTGAGAAGTCAATATGAAGTTTTATTTCTAGTTGAGTTCATCTTTGTTATAAGTCAATTCAACATAAAAGCGCGGACTAAATACTAAAGTTAAATGTGACAATAGTCTAAAGTCTAAACTCTGACTTTTGGTATGTAGTCTTCTTTCTATTCTATTATAGAGGTAATATAGAATCGAAAGTTATGTTTTATATGTATGTAAGGAAACTCGTAAATATATCAAAATTATTGTGAGAACTTTAAACGGTGACTCTACAAATTCAACATTGATCCTATTAATGCCTCCAATTTCCATATTATATCTTAAACCATCCTAACTAATAATTTTAAAATTACTGTATATTTCATTCATATCCAGTTTTAGACTTTTCTCGTGTAAATTTACCGTTACACAGATTGTATATTGTTTTTTGAGGTATAATGATTTTGTATGAGCTTATCGCAATTTCCGTGTAATTTAATATTTTCCTCGTCATTCAAAGCGATAAGGAGAAGGAAAAAATGTTTTAATTTATATTTGAACCGCTAAAGATAAATCAGGGCCCCTCAGAAATACGTCTAATGTGATTTTAATGTACCGCTTTAAACATCTTGAATTCATTGGGTTATCACATATCTATGTTTATAACTGATTTATTTTCTTGTATGTTATAATATAATAAACTCCGATGTAGCTACTTTAAAGAATGTTATCTGTACTGATATCCATTATTATTAATCATTCTTATTTCTTTGCTACTGTATACTCAAAAGTAATAAAGTTAAATAGAAGAGTTGGGACGAAAAATAAGGCTATATTTGAGCTGATGTACACTACAATAATAATTTTTCTAATTAATTTCTATATTTTGATTTCATGACAGTAAACTGTACAGTGGGTAAATAATGTTATCATATTTTAAAATTACTATAATATGTATAATGTATTTATTTCTTACCATAGTTATATATTTTAAGTCACAAAATTCATAATAAGCAGCAACTACAAACTCTCAGTGCAAAATTCTCTTTCTAATCTAAGTGACTATTTAGGTATCTTAGAAAAAAGCAATTTATATTATTTTTATCTTTTTTTGACACTATCTGACCCTCCTCAGCTGCGCGAGACAGGGGCGGATCGAGAGTCGTTTGGCCATTAGGCCCCCTTGCCCCTCAAGAAATATGGAATAGGGGACCAAACTTTTTAAATATTTAATGCAATCGAATAGCAATATATAGAATAGGTGGAGTTGTTGTGCAAACATTTCATTGTTTCTTAGCCTCACACTTAAGTTTTGACATTTGTATGAATGAATCTGCGACTTAAAACTATTGTAAAAAAAAATTAACAGTTTTCCCTATTAGGCTATGCATATTAATAGAGTTAAAATTTTCAGTTTGTGAGTTAAAATGTATAACTATATAGTAAATGCTGGGGTCACCAGGGCTAAGACCAGAAAAAAATTACTCGATGTCACCAAACCGAATAAGATAACAAACTGACCAAAATTATCTTTCCTTCACCTTATGTTACAAGTGTTTTCCACTTTTCTTCCATCTAAAGTATCTATTGTTTTGTGTTTACCCGTAGGAAATGTGTTTGAAATGGATTGGAAAATATTTGTATGGAATTATTCTCGTCGCCTCCTGTGGCGTAGACTTTTATTTGCCAATGAATCAGCCCCTACTGATATATCGTGTTGTCGACGCATGTTCACTATTACATTTTTTTAGCACATTAATAACATTTTTTGTATCAGTAAATTGCTGATGCTATTGTTTTTATGTGCGCCGAAATGTATTGCTACTGCCAAACTTGTTGAGGCAAGCGAATTTATTAAAAGTTGCATCAATTTGATGTACAAAGTTACAAATAATGTTGCCTGTGAAAAATATGTTAACATGAAAAAAAACTACGGTTTGCACTTCGGGAGTGCCAACAGAAGTAAAAATGAAATACTAAGAGCAGGCATATTTTTTCCAATGAGGTACCGACGGAGAATGGCAGATATTACTTTTAATGGTCTACTCCTCCCCGTCTTATGAATTTTCGATCACCTCACATGTCCTGACTCAAGTTAAAAATAACCCATTACCCATCCCAAAAAAGTGCACTATGCTGCTAAAAAGTTTTTCAAATAGCGAATCGGATCTTAAAAATTGCAAGGAACTTGCACTGTTGAGGCGCAGAATAAATAGTTACTTCGTAATTTGAGGCTATACGCCCTTTTGATGGTCTGGTAGCGATGTCTAAAGTCTAAACGCATTCAGTTGTGTCCGTATGATTTACAGCAGAGTGTCGTGTCATTGACTCGTTAGCGAACTTTGAACAGCCTGAAGAGCCGGTTACATTAAAACTTCGTGAGTATGAAGTTCGCCGGACATGGTATGTGCATTAAACAGAAAACGAACTTATTACAATTATAAATTATGTTAATGGCGTGTAAAGTCGAGATTTTTGTTGTTATTAATGTAATAAAACAATTAAGGTATTTTATTTGCTAAAAAGGGCAAACGAACAGCTATTATTGTTAATTATAATTTTACAGCTAAAACTGAAATGTTCACTGTAACTTTGTTATAATTTAAATGTACCGAATTTATCAACTATCCCAATTTAAGACAAAATAAGAACAAAAAATAATAAACAATATAACAATGAGTATTGAAAATATTTTGTAGCCAATTTTTACGTAAAAAAACTTGCTTTTTTAATGTGAATGAAACTTTAATGACCCTGATGTTAAAGCGACCTTAAATTTAAAAAAAGAAACTTTAAGTTTTATTAAAAGCTCAAGTCGATATAAAACGTTGAGTTTTATCGCTAACTAATGCGGTAAGTTAAAACAGTGTCTAACAAAACACATGGCACAGACACATAGTTGTAGAAAGCAATAATTTATCCCTCCTCATCCCCGCTATAGTCCCTGGGCTCGCACCTAAACACGTCAATACGCCACTGGAATGAACAAGTGTTTAAAATTTAAAGTACTGTGTTTTAAAATGCTTAAATTTTATTTAGTTTTTTTTTTATATGTCACGTTTATTTATAAATGTATTAATAAAAATATTTCTTTCCATTTCTGTATTGAACATACTTAAAGTAGGTATATAATATTTAATGTAGATTTCTAGCAGTAGGCGAAAATTGAAAAAATGGTTCGCTTACCAAAAGATTATTCTATGGTCTTTTAATTTACTTCTTCTAATTATTATTTAGGCTTTTTATAGCTTAACCTAAAACATATGCTTCATTCCTTGAAAGACTTCTTATATTTTAGAGTTTCATAATACGAGTATAGAGCTGGTGTAGTACTTTTCTTACCTTTTTAAATTGTGTGTCGACAATTACGGATGCAGGGTTGCACCATTTTAACAATTTTATTTTTATCTGATTCTCGATTGTATATCTTACAAATCACAATATGTGCTTCTCTCTTCGACGGTATTTAAATATTTTACACACATTTTCCATGTCGTATCCAGTGAAGTAACTCCGCTACCCCGAATATGAGAGTACGGCACGCGCTACATATATCAAGTTTTGATTCGGCCGCGCAATAAACAATACAATATATCAGGAATACGGTGGCAAGTGCGGATCATGGCGTAATTATAAGGTTTTTATTGAAACTCGCAAAACAGAACGGTGTTAAGCTAACCGAGGTTTATATTAAATCTTAACTTGTACTTTTAAATATGTAACAATAATCTAAAATAAGGAACTCTTAGGCCGTGTTCACACCAAACTGACAACACGCCACTGAATGTGAGCGAGCGTTACGCAGTTTATTTTATTTCCATACATATTCACTTTTTCGTTCACACCTAACAGACAATACGAAATAACGCTAAGCGTAGGCGCGGACATTCGATACCGTATATTTTGTATGATTTTCACGTTCACACTGGGGCTCACAGTGAGCCTGCTCACATTCAGCGGCGTATAAGTCAGTTTGGTCTGAACACGGCCTTAGAGAAATTAATTCATAGGCATCTGGCAAACCGAGGTTATTTGGTTGGATTATGTTAACCCGACCAAATGACGTAGATCCGCCATCTGCCTATAAATATTTTTCTACGATGGTAAGGCTTTTTTTACTAAAAACTTTTATAAAATCTATCAGTTTTGAGAGTTAAGACGCAGTTACCAAACCGACTTCTTTAAAATCACAAAAAAAATGTCCAAAAAGTCATAAGCGCCTCATATAAAATTAAAACATGTTTGAGTCTACACAATATTCGTTTCGATTTCAACAATTTAATAAAGCTAATAATGCTTGAAAGTTATTTCAAACTACGAGTACGCACGGTACGGTCCGCAGCTACACGGATTGTTTCAAACTTTGATTAATTTGCCGCTCGTACCTTGTTTTCCCTTGATTAGTTTGCAGTTCTACTAAACTTTCCTTTTCATTGTTAAGTATATTAGGATTTTTATTAAGCGCATTCTTGTGTTACTTTAAGTTAAATTAAAGTTGACAAGCTATACGTGACCATTCATGATGGAAATAGCAGAGTAGACAGAATGATAGAGTATGCCGACTTAGAACTGATGTAAAAAAATTTAAGTTTGACGTATTATGACAAAAGTCGTCGCTAGGGTCGTTACCTACAAATTTTTGGTTGTTTATATTTTGGCACATGTAAAGAAAACTGTCAGAATTCAATTTCAAAATCTTCTTTTTAAAAATAAATTATACCAGCCAGCGCGCCAGCCTTTAACTTATCCTGGCGAAACCCGACAGAAATGACAGATATTAATACTCGTCCGTCTCTTAGTAGTCGAATTACTGGTAGTTATGTCTATTGTGGAAATAGTAAATAATTTTTTTTTTTTGCAAGACGGTGAAAACCAAGATAAGTGACATAAAGCCATTTATTTTTCTTTACTGCCATTCGCTCTAGACAGTATCTCTCAAAGTGTCTAAAAACTTCCCTATCGTCACGATAATACACATTAAAGCTCATATCGTATTCCGCAAAGCAGGTGGAACACTAGATACATAAAAAAGCTATCACATTACAGACCGTAAAGAACATATTGGCAATAACATTAACGCTTAAAATGTTAAGATTAATATAGACACCTGTCTGCCACCCTGTGAGCTCAAAACCGACGGCTTATCTCGCGAATTACATTAATGAGAGGTGTGGAGGTAATTAATATTAATTAAAATCACCTTTTAGTTCGCTACACTGAATGCGTATCACAGTTAATAAATTTACCTCGGCGCATCAGACCGCTAGGGCACTGATAAAAACAGACTGACGGCTTACTTCGAGACCCTTATGCGATTTTGCACTTTCTCATTCAGGGAATAAGAACTCGTATAGTTCAGTGAGTATAGATTGCAATGCTAGCGTAGAGTGTTCTAGAAAAAAAAGTAAGTGTTTTCATCCTAAGTACTTAATGCGCGCGTACTATCGTATTTGCAATCTTAACTTTTTAACGCGTTAATTTGGTGGCATAGATCGTAACTATTGGGCGTGATTTCAATTAAAAAATGGGACCGTAATCTGGTCTACAAGTACTTTACTCATTATTACCTTAAAAGGAAAACACAATACTTATTTCTTATATAAATTTAATGTCATGGCCTTAAGCATTCGCATGGTTGTCAGTAATGACCGATTTGAAGTAAATTACTTTAATTATAATGACCTTTTTAATATTCTAATACTATGTCTCTTAATTATTACATGCTTCAGTGATTTTAATTGATGTTTTGCATTTCAATTCAATACAATATTTAGGTTGTCTGTTTAATTTCATGGGTAATACTAATACTAATAAAACTGTAAACTAGTATCTAGGAGTTTCTGATATGGATTATGGACAGTTCATATCTTACAAATGGGAAATATTTCCCATGTTATTTTTGCTTTCTAATAGTGTATTCGTAGGTATGTTGTATATTTATTGTCATTAACATTCTAAACGATTGAAATTTTCAATTAGGTATCCACAAATTAACATACGAGGAATATAAACTTTGAAATCGCCTAAAAAGTAAAAATCATTGCTGAATGCTGAATCCTATCAATCAATTTGGCTTGCCTACTTTAAAATATTTTTAAAGTTCCTTCTAAGTAATGATTATTGTCTATTACTAATCCATACTTATTATAGGTACAATTATTATTAAACCTGTAGTATATATTTTTGTTTACCTATATCTATGTACCCAAAGACTCAGGAACGAGGGTGGTGGCAGACATATTAAAACAGGGCTCGTTTTATGAAAATTAAATACGGGGTCCATCCCTTTGTCTATGACCACATGTGCTCTGGATATGCAAATGATATATCGAATGTACACTGCGCCACACAGATCATATTATTTTACATTAATTGGCTATGTATTAAATAATCGGCCAAGTGCGAGTCGGACTCGCACACGAAGGGTTCCTTACCGTACCTATACAGACTTACAGAGCAAAAATAGGCCAAAAATTGTGTTTTTTGTATGGGAGCCCCCCTTAAGTTTTTATTTTATTTTCATATTATTATAAAATATTAAAGTACACATATAACAAAAGAATGTGTGAAAAATGTAAGTGCCTACCTCTTGCCATTATTGATATTATAGAGCGAAGAAGACCGAAAAAATCACGTTTGTTGTATGGGACCCCTCCTTAAATATTAATTTTATTTTGTTTTCAGTATTTGTTGTTAAAGCGGCAACAGATACACAATCTGTGAAAATTTCAGAAGTCTATCTATAGCGGTTCTTGAGATACAGCCTGGAGACAGACAGACGGACAGACAACGAAGTCTCAGTAATAGGGTCGGGTACAAAACCCTTTGGGTACGTAACCCTAAAAGTATATATTAATACGGGATAATATTTTTTTTCGGAATAAAAAGTACTTATCCTATATCCTTTCCCCGGGACTCAAAGTATCTATATTATACCTGTCAGCAAAATCGTTTTTTTGAGTAAAGAGGTAACTAACAGACAGACAGACACACTTTCGCATTTATAATATTATCTAGTAATGAATATGACGATAAGTATATGAGTAAACTAGTTGACGCAAATTTAATAGTGGTAAAATCCAAACTGCTGCAAAAATTAAGGGTAGGTACAACACGGTCACATTAACTTGACGCATCGCTGGAATGCAATAACATGCGAGCTTCATAATGACGTCATCAAACCGTGCGTCTATACACTGACCGTGTAAGGGTTGGACCTCATCTGGCAGCACGGAATCGCCTTTTTCCGTCGCCCTTTCTCTTTCTGTCGCTTAGAACTGCCATTTGCTAGACCGAGACAGAAAGCATAATGCGATAGCCTCGAGGATTCCGCCGCGTGCTATCGCATTATGCTTTCTGTCTCGATCTAACAAATGGCAGTTCTAAGCGACAGAAAGAGAAAGGGCGACGGAAAAAGGGGATTCCGTGCTGCCAGATGAGGTCTCACCCTTATACACTCGTAGACGCAAACTCAACAATGGTGATAAAAAAACAGTTGTCTGTAAAGTCGGTTTACTGACGATAGTTGAACGTGACAACGTGCCTCTTTGTCGCTCATTCCGCGCTCTCGCTTGCACTTCAAGCCTTAAATGGAACGCCTCAGAGCGAGGTAACGCCGCATGAGTCATGTTTTTTCGTGCGTGCAGCCGGCTCCATCGAATTATAAGACGTTGTCACGTCAAAACTCATTTCCCCGACTGTACATTTCTGCTAAACAACTCATTTCCCCGACTGTACATTTCTGCTAAACAACTCATTTCCCCGACTGTACATTTCTGCTAAACAACTCATTTCCCCGACTGTACATTTCTGCTTAGCACAATTTTCCCCGACTGTACATTTCTGCTAAACAACTCAAATGGAACGCCTCAGAGCGAGGTAACGCCGCATATTGCGTCATGTTTTTTCGTGCGCGCAGCCCATATCGAATTATAAGACGTTGTCACGTCAAAATGATCGTTATTCTTTGAGCACTTGGAAAGAAAGTAATGTACACAATATTAATTCATGAAGCCCCAAGCGGCCACATCCGGCCGCGATAACAATGAAAAAGCTAATGTGTCTCGTTTTGCCACGACTGATGGGTTAATACTTACCTAAGCCTCTTCCAGAAAATATTGTGTGTATAATATGCATTTGATTGGTCTTAACGAATTGAGAAAAGGAGTCCTAAAATATAGAGACTTAAAGATCTTGGTAGTTTTGAAAAACTATGGGTACAATATTTTATTAATAAAGATTAACGTAACTTACTCGTATTACTTTATTGGGTATGACACCTTCAAACCAAAATGTGTTTTGAGTTTTTAAACGCTTTGCCACTGTTTGGACTGGTAGACATTATTAAATACATATTATGTAGTTTTCTTTATTTAAAAGTTGATATTAATTATAAATTCAAAGCAAAGACTTGAAATAATAATTCTGGAACCTACTGGATACGTATACGTACGAAAATTCTTAATAAAATACAAGTCACATTGCTCATTAATATTAATTGTGGCATCATTTACATTATATTAATGTATTCAAATTAATTACATATAATATACATTTGAATATTATATTGTCTGTTTTGTTGAATAGACTATGCAGCTGTTTATTATAACCTTGTAAGAAGAAAGTTTGGATCGATTTAAATTCGATCAATTAATATTGGTTCATTAATACATAATATGTATTAGAATAAAAAAAATGTTTATGTAGTTTTTACTTTTTTAAATGATAGGAATATATTATTATAATGATTATCAAGGGTCGGTACCAGGTACAAAGAAATTTAAATCTAGAACATAAAAATTAAAAATCTACTAGATTTGACTCCAGCCCCCTTAGCATGGCCTTTGAGATGTGTTTCCAATCTTCTAAGAAAAGAAATAACTACATTTTGTTGATAAACGTTTTTAGATTAAATAAGTCTAAAATTGAATAAATATTTAAAATATGTACCTATTTAATAACCTAAAAACTATGTTTAATGATAGACATATAATACCAAAGCGACACCTACACAATTATGCCAATAAAAATAGTTGCTGAGTTTGTTTATCTTATCTTTTTTATCTACAGTGGCAACGACGTGAAATATGTATAAAAATTAAAAATACATTTTTTAAATAAATCCAGTGGATAAATTAGCTTGTCAAGTCAAGCTTCACATATGAGTAACGCAGAGCTCTGAAATTTAAATTAGTAAACTAGTCCTGGATGTTTCTATTTTAAAGTTTGTTGCGATGATTTTTTTATTAATTTATACTGATTCAACCCGAAATTCGTTTAGCGGTAGAGTAAAAATCTACCTTTCTCGGTACTCAAACTATATCTTCACGTAAAATTTCATTTAAATGGATTCAGCAGATTAAGACAGAGACTGATTTTCACTTTTGTATTATTAGTATGGAAATATGGATTAATATTTGATTTTAATACAATTTTATAACAACTAATATTTTATAGTAGACGCTTTTTTAGCAATTTATGCTCATACAATATAATTATAAAATATCTGTTTAGCAGAGTTGAGTGAACTGTATTTAGGTACATGATCAGGCATGCCTTCTGAATTGAGGAAACTATTCGTCAGCCTCGTTGACGAATCTCTGATGGAATCCAGCGCCAGTGTGATAGCCTACTTGGATATTATGAAGAATGCAAAGATAATTCCTACGAATATGATTTGGATCTTAAGACTATCAGACTAATTGTCTGAAAATAGCACACATTTTGTCGTTATTTATTTAACTAGCTTCGTGTGTACCCACTTTAAGGGTTACGTAATTTTTTATGTTAAATTGAGACATACATTAGGTACCTAAGAACACCTGTTTTATAACACTATACCTATAGTGTTATAAAATACCCATGACTGTAGTCAAGTCACATAGATAATATTGCTTGCAATGACTATATTATTGTGTTCCTCACACTATAATATTATTTTACTTGCGCATGGAAACATAATCTATCTTTCCTATGGAAATTCGTGTGTGGTCGACAAATATTTGAGACAGGTTAGTGGCCGAATTTCTCCATCATCCGCGTCCTATGTCTGTATAACATAAACAATAACCATAAACAAGAAATCCCCTCAAGAAATACAACGAATGAAACAAAAGGCGTAAACTAACCCACAACAATAACTCAGCAGCTCGCAAGTGCACATTAATAAAAACTATCATAATTCATCTTCATACATATTGCAGGGGTAAATTCACAACATAAACCGCGATGGAATCAAAAGTTTTTAGCCTTCAACCCCTTCTATTCGGTTCATAAAGTTGGCGAAACGTACAAAAATGCCATTTGCATAATGTTGCCAGCTTTGTTTTTTCATAGACTTCGAAATGTCACCACAGAAGGGTGCGAAAGCAGCCATTAGCGTCCTTGGAGTGTATTAAAAATCGTTTCGCGTCCTTTCCACTGTAAGGTTGCGTAGACCTTTGCTTACAGAATATTTACGGAGGGAATGCGATTCGGTAAAGTCAAAGTTTGACTTTCGCGAATTAACGTACCTTACGATTTTATTGCGGGTTCATTTCTATTATTTGTTTTTTTACGTTCTGTCCGAAATATTTCGGCGTAGCGCAACTGGCTGCTAAGAATTGCAAATTAGTTAATTTTTTTTTCTTGGTCTTCAAAATCATTTGACTGCGAGTAAATAAAGAAGATTATAATCATAATTAGACGTAATACTATATTAGGTATCTGCCTATTATTGGCAATACAAACTGCAGGCATCTCAGCTAAGCGACCCGAGACACAAAAGCGAAAGTGAGGTGAGGCTTTGGAGGCCAAAGAGCGCCTAGAAAATTAAATGGGTCGTACACTCGCAGAGAATTTACAATTAATGCTCAATTATTTATAAGCACAAATTGTACAATAATTGTTTCTGTAGATGTTATCTTATAATGTGAAAGTTTATGGGATAATTTGCTGTATAAAGGATGAACTGAGACGCTAAACGTATAGACCAGCGGTTGGCAACGCGCGGCCCGCGAACGTTTTACTTGCGGCCCTTCTGAATGTTTTGAGAATAAGTACCTAATTATAAGTATCAAAAAGTAAAAACATTGTTTTCTAATATTGCCATCGTTATCGCAACTTAAAAACGCTGTTTGTGTCATTTTGTAATAAAAACTCAGTTTATTGTCTGAATCCCCTTCTAATATTCTCTCTTACAAATTTTGACAGCAAACTTTTTACTAGTGCCATACATCAGAGAGGTTGAACTTTTTTTAAAATTATGGTTTAGAAAAGCCCTTATTATGCGTAGGTATTGGGCTTCTAGGGTTAAAATACTATGCCTGAGGCCCGCCTCTAGTTTGTTTTGCCACCTTGTGGCCCTTGCCTGCCAAAAGGTTGCCGACCGCTGGTATAGACATAAACGTAGTTTAGGAATATAATATTACTGTCTTGAATATATGTATTTATTAGTCGTACATGTTATACACACAAATTTATCGAGATTTGATATATTTCATATATCATTATACTTGCACATCAAATGACAATAATATTAATTGATAAGTACATAATATTATTTTTTAAAGAAACAAATTTTTTGAGCAGTTATTTATATATTCGAGATATTATTATGATCAGTTGAAAAAAATATTTAGCAGTTATTTAATTTTTATGGCGGTTGATTAATTATTACGACAGTAAAACATGGACAGTAATAAAAAAATAATTCAGCAGTCCAATAACTGAATGAGCGGTAAAAATGATGGAATGAGCGGTAAAAATGGTGGAATGCGCGGTTCGATTAAATTCGGCAGATATAAGCGAGCGGTGACACCCGAACTCAAGTTCATTGACAAGAGAGGTATTTAATGTTCGTTAGTAGGGGGAACTAATTTTAGGAGCCAATAAGCAAATTCTACTTTTTATCCCGGAAAAATGTACGGTTCCAGCGCGAAAACGAGTTTTGTCGCAACGGAGTTGCGGGCATCATGTAGTTCGAATAAAATTTCCTATTATTATTATACAATTTGTGTTTTTAATTCCTTCAGTGAAAGTAAAAGTAATTTAATTTTTCATTACTATTTAAGTACTGTTATTTTTTAGGGTTCCGTACCCAAAAGATAAAAACGGGACGCTATTACGAAAACTTCGTTGTCTGTCCGTCCATCTGTCTGTCTCTAGGCTGTATCTCAAAAACCGCTATAGCTAGACTTCAGAAATTTTCACAGATTATGTGTATCTGTTGCTGCTATAACAAAAAAAATACAAAAATAAAATAAAAATAAAATTTTAGGGGGGCTCTAATATTACTATAAACGATTTTTTTGGCCTTTTCTGCTCGTAATTAAAAATGACAAAAGCAAGGCTCTTGAAACATTCACAAAATCCTAAATTATATTTGTACTTAAATGATAAATAATAACATTAAGATAAAATAAATATTTAAGGGGCTCCGATACAAAAAACACATTTTTACTTACTTTGCTTTATATCGGTACGGAACCCTTCATGGGCGAGTTCGACTTGCACTTGGCCGATTTGATTTTATTTTACCACCTCATTATTTAAATAACTGCTAAGAATGATATTTCTTACTGACCAATTCCGATTTATTACTGCCCACACGTAACTGCTCATTAATTAATTTTTACCGCTCATTTAATTATTTTACTGTTCAATAATTGTTCGAGACTGTATTCGCCCATAGGTTTTCGCCGCTGGCTCAGATCGGACTCGAAGACCGAGGCTACACCGGTAATCTTGCAGAGCGGGGGCGTAAATAAAACACACGAGAGTCGAGGAGAACATTGCTCCCGAAACGCACCTCGCTTACCTGGCTCGGGCGAATGCCATATAGTAAGCCGCTCCGATTCGCATGTTTTCCGTCTCACTTTTGCTATCGGAGACGGCTATTTTTCCCCTATTTTCCCCATTTTCCGTGAGCCAGGTAATTAAAACGCGTTTCGGGAGATTATTTATTCATCGTTCCACAATATGTACCTTAATCTAAGTATCACCACTTATATTTTAACGTAATTATAGCTAAGTAAACATAAAAGTTAATAGAATTTGCACATTTTTACACACAATTTTCTTAATATTTTCCAAACTACATATGTTACACAACAAATTTTTCCTGCATTTATTAGATAACTTATTAACTTATTAAATTAACTATATTTTATCTCTTAGGAAGCCACAGATTTAACGTAATTCACTTTTTAACGTCTATTTGTAAAAACACTGATTTGCACTGAGTCTATTTCTCACATTTCACTTTAATTAGTTTATATGCACTCACTATACGTTTTTCGGGAGCGAGGCCGCTGTCCTCAACATCCTCCCCCCGGCGCAGTAGCCAGGGTCTACGTAGTCTTCTCCGGTGACTGCGGGCTCGCCGGTCTCGCTGTCGGCTGCCTCGCTGAGCACGAGCTGGCTGAGCTCGTCTCGTCTCGATCTGGTGACTGCGGGCTGACTAGGCCCGCCGCTGACTGCCCTGCTGAGCACGAGCTGGCTGAGCTCGTCACGTCTCGATCTGGTGACTGCGGGCTGACTAGGCCCGCCGCTGACTGCCCTGCTGAGCACGAGCTGGCTGAGCTCGTCGCGACTCGTTCCGGCGACTGCGGGCTGACTCGGCCCGCCGCTGACTGCCCTGCTGAGCACGAGCTGGCTGAGCTCGTCACGTCTCGATCTGGTGACTGCGGGCTGACTAGGCCCGCCGCTGACTGCCCTGCTGAGCACGAGCTGGCTGAGCTCGTCACGTCTCGATCTGGTGACTGCGGGCTGACTAGGCCCGCCGCTGACTGCCCTGCTGAGCACGAGCTGGCTGAGCTCGTCGCGACTCGTTCCGGCGACTGCGGGCTGACTCGGCCCGCCGCTGACTGCCCTGCTGAGCACGAGCTGGCTGAGCTCGTCACGTCTCGATCTGGTGACTGCGGGCTGACTAGGCCCGCCGGTGACTGCCCGGCTGAGCTGGTGACTGCCCGGCTGAGCTGGCGACTGACCGGCCGAGCTAGTGTCTGCCCGGCTGAGCACGAGCTGGTTGAGCCCGTCGCGACTCGTTCTGGCGACTGCGGGCTGACTAGGCCCGCTGGCTCTTCTCCTGGCGCCGTCTGCTGCTCCGGCGGCGATTCTTCTATCACCGCCAGCTTTGATGTTGGCCTGCGGAACACTCCGCTGCGCGTACGCACGTCCGCGCAACGCACTCGTCCGTCCGGGCCCGGGTAGACACGGTGTACGAATCCGCACGGCCATGTATTACGCGGCAGCGCGGGGTCCACGACGATCACTAAGTCCCCCGGGGCCAGATTGCGGCCGCTCCTCGGTGCCCCGCAACGGGGCGTGAGCGTCGGCAGGTATTTTCTCACCCATCGCCTCCAGAACTCGTCCGCCAAGGCCTGCGCGACCCTCCACGTCTTCTTGTCGGCCTGCACGCACGGCCCGACGTATGGTTGTCCCGTGGATGACCCTATGAGAAAATGGTTAGGTGTGATCGCCTCTGGGTCGTCGGGGTCCACGGAAACGTGAACGAGCGGCCGAGCGTTCACGGAGTACTCCGCCTCGATCATCAGGGTCTGGAGCACCTCTTCCTTCGGTGATTTCTCGTTCAGTGTGGTGAGTAGGGCGGTTTTCACTGACCTCACCAGTCTCTCCCAGGCACCCCCTTGGCTCGGCGCCCCTGGCGGAGTGAACTTCCATTTCATGCGGTGTGTGAGGCCCAGCTCGGTCATAGCCGGCATCCACTCGACGTACGCTTGTCGTAGCTCGACGTCCGCGCCTCTGAAGTTCGTCCCATTGTCACTGTACATGACCGCCGGCCATCCCCGCCGTGCGGCCATTCTTCTCATCGCCATCAATGCTGAATCGGTCGACAGCGAGGCCATCAGTTCCAGGTGAACCGCTCGCGTCGTCAAACAGGTGAACAGCGCTCCCCACTCTTCTCATGACGTCGGCCGATGGTAACGATCATTGGACCGAAACAATCGAGACCACAGTAGGAAAATGGTCTCTGGAACGCCCCCAGGCGCTCCGGTGGCAGGTCTCCAGGTTGCGGGATTCTCGGGCGCGCCCTCCTCATCCGACAGAAGGCGCAGTTGTGGATGATGCTCCGCACCGTCGGCCGTAGCTTCAGGATCCAGAATTTCTGTCTTAGATCGTTCACAACTCTCTCGCGGCTCCCATGTCCGGCTCTGGCATGCTCCCTGGCCACCAGCAGTCTCGTGAACGGGTGTCTTCCGTCCAAGATAATTGGGTTCTACATTTCATCCGGCACCTGCGCTGCTCTGATCCTCCCGTCCAGCGTGAGCAGGCCGTCCCTGTACACCGGGTTGAGCCGGTACAAGGAGCTCCATCTTGGCGCCGTCCTTCCTTCTTACAGAGTGCGGCAAGTTTCTCTTCCGCCTCGTATCGCAGGCGCGCGACGACATTTGCTGTCGATCGACGCGACCCAATTGAAAGCCTTCTCCCTGGCTACAGGTACTCCCGATGGCGCGGGTGTCTTGCTAGTGCCCGGCCTCGGTTTCAACACAGTTTAAAGCAGATCCGCCCTCCCCTCGGTCGGTGGCTGGCTGGTTGCGGCTGCAGACGGCGACCTGGGCGGATCCGAAAATATTTTCGGTTGCTGGTTCTCCTCGGCCCCGCTCTGACTCGTGATGACCATCGTGATGACCATCTTCAATGGTTAAATCTTCTATATTGAATCTTCAATCTTCTATATTGAATCTTCAATCTTCTATTGAATGTTCAATCTTCTATGTTCAATGTTCAATCTTCTATGTTCAATCTTCAAGGAACTTCAGTAGGTTTTGTGACAAAATCTACGAATCCTTGCTTCCCCTTGGTGGTGTAGACGTGTATCTTCGAGTCCAGTCTTCTCCGAGTCCAGTCTTCGATTCCAATCTTCTTCGGGTCCGGTCTTCCCAAATTTTTCTAAGTCCAGCTGACTCTTGAAATTCTTTTAAGTGTCGCCTTCAGTAAATGTTTCTAAGTCCAGCTGGCTCTTGAAATTCTTCTGAGTGTCGTCTTCAGTAAATTTTTCTAAGTCCAGCTGGCTCTTGAAATTCTTCTAAGTGTCGTCTTCAGTAAATTTTTCTAAGTCCAGCTGACTCTTGAAATTCTTCTAAGTGTCGCCTTCAGTATCCGGATCGCAAAGGACCAACTTCACAGTTCGAGACTGTATTCGCCCATAGGTTTTCGCCGCTGGCTCAGATCGGACTCGAAGACCGAGGCTACACCGGTAATCTTGCAGAGCGGGGGCGTAAATAAAACACACGAGAGTCGAGGAGAAAATTGCTCCCGAAACGCACCTCGCTTACCTGGCTCGGGCGAATGCCATATAGTAAGCCGCTCCGATTCGCATGTTTTCCGTCTCACTTTTGCTATCGGAGACGGCTATTTTTCCCCTATTTTCCCTATTTTCCGTGAGCCAGGTAATTAAAACGCGTTTCGGGAGATTATTTATTCATCGTTCCACAATATGTACCTTAATCTAAGTATCACCACTTATATTTTAACGTAATTATAGCTAAGTAAACATAAAAGTTAATAGAATTTACACATTTTTACACACAATTTTCTTAATATTTTCCAAACTACATATGTTACACAACTAATTTTTCCTGCATTTATTAGATAACTTATTAACTTATTAAATTTACTATATTTTATCTCTTAGGGAGCCACAGATTTAACGTAATTCACTTTTTAAAGTCTATCTGTAAAAACACTGATTTACACTGAGTCTATTTCTCACATTTCACTTTAATTAGTTTATATGCACTCACTATACGTTTTTCGGGAGCGAGGCCGCTGTCCTCAACAATAATATTTTCAATGACCCATGTCATTATTTTTTACTGCTCATTTTTGTTTACTGCCTAGTTTTAACTGCTAAACTAGTTATTGAACATGCCATTTATAATTTTAACTTACCAAAACTGCTATTTACAACTGCCCCTTTAAATCAGTGCCTTTTTTAAAAAGCTCTTAGGCAATATTATGTAAATGCCTAAGAGCTTTTTTGAGCTAAGCTAATTTTTACATATGAAAATAATATAGAATCTGATTCGATTTTGATAGTGGTATAAACACGTTAACTGCCAACGCAACAATAAAGCAGCACTAAGTGCACTCACAGAAAGTAAACTAAAGTAGCTTATCTTTGAAACATCTTGATACTTTTTATCCGTCCAAGTCAGCGAAGTAGACTCGAAGGCGACGAAATTGTATATAGTGATTCCGGCAATAACAGTTCCGGTAGCGACACTCGGCTCGCTTCCGTTTGCAGTAGAAACTGCTTCCTTCGGATTGTTTATGTCTTCGACAAACAGACAAGTTGGACTTACTTTTGTAGGACACATGATTTTGATACTTTTGGATTTTTTTGCATTATAATGTAATGTTCGGTTGATACATCCCATTGCTCTTTCACAAATGTTGTTGTCATAACTATAAGATTATGATTAAACATAGAAAGCCTTACTCAAATTTTCTTCTTTTTGTCTTTTGCATCAAACATCAAAATTGTATAAAATGTAAATGTAATGTTTTCTAGTTTAACAGGATTTTGAGACATGTAAAGTTTTTGGCAAAGGATATTCTGTGCCCCTTTTACTGCGTACAATTTAAATTCATCAGTATAAGTAAAATGTGAGCCCCAATATAATTGCCATCCGGAAATATTAATTTATTACACTTAGAATATGGAAATTCGGGCGCCTTCTGCTACGAAATGGCCTCGAGTGTTTTTAATCTGAATTCAAATTAATGAAGATTTTGGATCATTTTTGATGTGTAAGCTACATTAAAACGTTGTTTTCACTCAAAGTGTTATTCCGATGCGTTATAACGATTAATCTGCTTTCGTATACACATAAATCAACTGTTTGTTTTCACATACCTAAGGCTGAATCACGTAATTTATTACTCCGCACTAAGCTCTTTTAGGATAAGATAAAGTAGGTACAGCACGAAACTACGAATATCGTTAGGCATTAGTACACCACAGAGGATTCCTTCGAAAATCGTCGATAGAAAAACCAATAAAAACAATAATAAATAACTCTTATCATATTTCGAGTATACTCCCGGTCGCATCGCGAGATCCGAACCAATATATCAAGAGGAATTTACGAGGCAAGATACGACAGGAAAATTGCAAGAATGGTGGCGCAATCTATCTTAGTTGGGTCGGAGAGGGTGGGGGCCGGGTAGGGGAGGCTGGGGAAACTTCGAGAGGTTATTAGTCCAAGCATCTGTTGTTGAGCGGGGGCGTGATGAAACTCCTCGGGTACAAGCTAACAAATCTAATTGCTCGGTAGGCGCCTGTATATCGCCTGACAAATGGCCCCTCATGTGGCGGTACACGGTAGCTATTTGTTAAACGCACAGGTCGCCCGGTGATTTAGGATTTTATATCAAACTTACCGGGTATGGCGGTAGAGCTTCCACGTTATAGTATTAATTCTCACTTTCCTTGCTGTACTAGAAAATACTTCATGTGTATGTGCTTTGGAACAACACGTACTATATTTTATTTTGTATGAATACAATTTTAGTACTTTACATGAGGTATTCGTAAGGCAAGGTAATGAGTTGAACCTTTGAACTTCTGATCTAATTTTTCAGTGCAAGTGACAAGCTTAGCTTTTGAAGCTTTAAAGATGCGACTTAGGATAATTTATTTGCAAAGTTTACAGGATTACATAGTCCTACATAATATTTCTAATTTATGGGTTTTATTACGTACCTACGCTTACATCGTATTCTACTTCACTTCCTGGAACTGGAAGTTCTAGTAAAAAGGTTAACATTTTTTATGGAGCTATGTTTGACGTTAGATAACGAAATACGAAAAGTTTAGTTCTACTGTGTACCCACCTTATACAATCTTTTTATGCTTATCTTTCTCTGATTTATGCTCCGTTCGGCGTCCAGCGACGGGAAAGAAAGGAGGTATACAAAAGTAATTTATTTTTTACGTTTGTTTTTCTTGTCTTTCCGTGCGTGTACTGGCCGGGCAAACATGTTTTGAAGTTGGCATTTTTGAGTTGTCGTATGATTTATCTGACCTCGTAGGCGGTGCTTAGTTCGGTGTTTCGGGGCTCGCATAAATCAAAGTGAATAAATCTTGAACCGTCACCTCTTTATTGTGGTTGGCGCGAAACGATACTCGCCCAGAAACAGCCGTATGATTGCGTAGACAAATATATAAATCTTGAGGATTTTCTCGATAAATATAGCAGCTTCAAAGTGCGTGTGCAGCTTTGTGTAAAATCCAGTGTTTTATTTATGAAATTGTTAGCGTATAACCTGAAACATAATGTTATTAAGGCGACGCCTTGATTATTGGGCTGTAGCGATATCGATTTTTCTCAGCAATGACTAAAGCTAAGAAATTAAAGTTCGTTGTCAGTATTCATCATGTATTTGTCTTTGAATTACGCATAGCATAACACGATAGGTCAACTTTTATAACACAGAATAATCAATCAAAAAGACCTCTGTAAAAAAGGGATTCCTATTTTGCCAACAGAGAAGAGTGATATTTTAAGCTTCCAAAATTTGTACTGTGTACATAGATTGGTTCAAGCATACACTTTAATTTGCCTATAGCTTATATGAAATGTATTTATGATTTTTAAATTACGCCACAAAAACCATTTTGTCGCTTACGCTCTTTCAATTTTTTGCTCTTCCATTGCTTGTTTTCTATGAGTGGCCGGGCCGGCCTCTCATAGAAAACAAGCAATCTAAAACATATCCAACATGGTTTTTTAATTTAACGCGGCGTCACCTTAACCCATCAAGCCCCATAAGGACACCGGTGACCGCGACAACAATAGAATACAATAGCATTTCCAAGAATGCCCGATCGAAGGATTAATGACTTGATAAATGTCTGGGTATATTACCTACTAAGTTAAATATTATTAGGTACTAATGACACAATACTAAACGCAAATATATAATCTATTTGCGTTAGAAAGAAAACAGAGCTGTAATACTCGATGCTAAAAAACTCATTGTAAACAAGCCCTTAGTACATAGAATCATAGATTGAACTTTACAGATAAGGCTAAGTAAAAACTTCACACGCCTCACCTCGTACATATCTTAATGTTCTCTCAATTAAGGCTCGGCCGGAATTATTCATGGCGTGACCCGGACAGTTTTCACTCCATGATTTATACAATTTTTACACATGAGGCTTTAAGCTTAATTAACATTTTTTTGTTTATTTTCAGGTACGCCACGAGATTTAATTGGGTGAAAAACTTTTTGTGTAATTAATCCGCGAGACGTGTCAGTTTGACGTGTTCATTTGGAGCATTTAATTGTGACTTTATATAGTAATCAATTTGAGGTAAGTTCACTTTTGGCTTTTTAGATTGCGGTGGGATTTTTGACACCGACTTGTTTACTGTACGCGGCTTAACTGTGGTCTGTGTCCATAAAAACATTCAAAATTAGGAAGAGATGCAGTGTCAATCCTTACTAAAACACATTCGAACTCTTCATGCTTAAACCGCTGAATAGATTTTGATGACACTTGGTAGAGAGATATTTAAGTGCTGGTAAATTATTATAGTTCATCTCGGATAATTTTATGGTTCAACCGAATTCCTGTGCGCAAGATGTTCCAGCAAGTACCTATCTTTCTGGATCTTCCTTTATTAAAAAGTTATAAGTTATAAGCATAATATTATAATGATTATAATTAGCGTACTATGTAATTTGTCAGTCCAGGCTCTAGAGTACACAATGGCATGGATATATTTATCAAAAAACAGGCCGCAAGCGATGTTCTGCAAAAGTACATGCATTATGAAGATTGCACATTTAGCCAAGCCAAGTAACGGACTAACGTTCCGTTGCCAAAAATCACACGATAAATAATACAGAGGCAAGCTGCATGCATTATAACAGTACCTTATCTTAGTGAATTTGAAGCCAAGAATTGTCCATTAAATATGCATTAAAATTACCTGCACCGAATGAAAAATGCGCGATGCAAGCTCGCCTGTGATTTGTTACGATTTAACCACGTACCTACTGCTTGAAACATTAACTGTTCTGGTCGTTGTGTCCTGTAAAAAGATAACTTTTAGGTAGGTAAGCTAAGTACAGTAGAACCCGTTTAAGACGATCACGCTTAATACGATTTCCCGCATAATACGCCATTTTGCATGAGTCCCTGCAACTTGAGACATGTTTTCATACATTCATTAACGCTTAATACGATCGTCATCCCGTTTAATACGCCCTGACGGCCAACACATATTACCTCTTACCCATCGCATCGCCACGGCATTGTGTACCGTCAAATCAGTGGGAATTGAGATGTTGATAGTTGATACGTGGAAGGCAAGTGGCAACACTTCCCGAATTTTAGCAAAATTACGAACCGCGAGACATTTGTAACGCAGACGAATTCAGTTTATTTTTTAAATTGATGCCAGAAAAATCTTATGTTTTCAAGGGATAGACTTGTCATGGTGGCAAAGCAAATAAAAAGAGACTGACTGTCCTGGCCTGTGCCAATTCTGATGAGTCGGAAAAGTTACGTTTGCTGGTGATTACTGATTGGTAAGGCGAAAAATTCAGGTTGTTCCAAAAACGTAAAATCGCTTCCTGTAACATATTATTATGATGCACAATCTCGAGCTTGGGTGACCGGCATTCGTTTCATCGATTGGTTAAAAGCTCTAGATGATCACTTCCAGATTAAATGTAGACGCATAATTATCTTCATTGATAGGAACACCTACATCCGAAAAATCATAATAAATATTAATACAATACGTATGTAGTAGGTTCGTTTTTCCTATGTCCCGCATAATACGCTTTCTATATAATGCAACATTTTAAAGTTGAAACGAGGATTTCAGGCACAAAATGAGACAATTTTCTATGAATTTCTGTGCCTCGTTAGTACCTAGTCGTCTTCACCGGTCAAGAGGGATACAACTTTTAAGTGGGCCAAAACACTTAAACGCTCCAAAAAGGCACAAAAAATTAATTCCATTTTAATACAACATAAATTATAATAAAGAAAAACAGTACTCGAAGATCAAACAGTTTTGTGTCGGAGCAATAAATAAAGTGAGGCAACAATGATACAGAATTATACATTCCGAACACGCCTCATCGCAGAACAACCTCCTCAATTAGATGCTGTGCGAATACTTTATACAAATAAGATTTCCACCGTATTACTACAGATTATTAAGTTACTTTGTAATATTCTAGCGTCGGGTTTCAATTATACCTAGTTCAAGTTAAACAGCATCTTCCGATTTCGATGTTTAGCATAGAGCAAAGGTCGAAATTTAGCAAAGGTTTTTCGAGGTTACTAGATAAGTGTAGGTAATATATAACAATTTATTTTAAAACGTTTTAAACACAACCCTTATTATAATATTGGCACATATTTGAACATAACATTAATATTGTACCTACCTATACTGTATGCTTATGGTCAGTTCACAGTGAGCCACGATATACAAGGCATTTTTAAGATAGCGCCTCAAAATTTAACTTTGTTAAGGCCGTCTCCCGAGCAAACCACCTTGACCATACCTTTGTCGCGTTGCCGAGATCGCACCAAAACCCTATTTTTTTACTTATCTTAGTTCAAAATTTCCCTAAAAAAATTTAAAACGGGGAATATGTAGTTTATGATATTGTCGATCTATTGGCGTGTGTTTCAAATAGAAGTACATAATTTGTAAATACTGAGGAGATACTGAATGTATGCTTGGATTTTAATAAATTGGCTTTACTTTGGAAGCTGATATCATGAGTATAATAAACAAAAATAGAAAATTTAAACGTGGAAAGGAACGTTGAGATACTGAAGATTATTTCTGTATTTTTATTATTATAACTCTGTAGCTTTCAAATTATGAGTTTATAAGGCTCTAAATACGGCAAATTTGAAATTACGGATTCTCCGTAGGGAAGACCCTTAACTACAAAATAAGGTAGCCGCGCCGCGTAGTACCGACAGCGCTTTTCTTGGTTAAATGAACTTCTATAACGTGTAGGTACTCTTGTGTAGTTAACCAAGTATTTTTAAATAGTGTAAATCCCAAATTACCTGCTATAATTTTTAACCAATCAAATGACCTCATTAGATTTTCAGAATTAATAGAAAACTGGTAGGTATTTATATTTTCTGAAACTCATATACGTATTCAAATGTTCACGTTTATAACATAATATAAGTATCATCTGGTAACTAGAATAGTATACGTAAGGTAGATATTTTCATAGCCCTTTGTTCTACCATATATGCATTTTACAGCAATTATTTCATCTCCGCTTCGATTGTCTAAACTTAATCATTATGGTGTCTATCATACAACCGGCGTTCTATAAATAATACAGTTTCGTATGTTCCCAGCTTCCCGCGTCACACGTACCGGACACGCTTCTCACTGCCAACATGTCAACTCATTGTCAACTCACTACCATTGCCAACTGCCAAGACCATTGTGCCCGTATCCATTTAATATGGAGCCAAAATTTTTAGGTTACTGAATACTGATATACCTCAGATCTTTGAAAATTGCTATCAAACTATTAGGTACTTACGAGTATTAACCTCTAACACCCTTTCTAATAAAAATATTTAATAACCAGACTTTCCGCTCGACTTCGCCCGCGTAAATTAGGAATTTCACGGCATTTTCTCGCAAATCGTAGTCTTTGTCCTTCCACGTGATCGTGATGTGCCAAATAACATAAATATTGCTTCAGTTGTTCGTGAGATAAGCACTTTCAAATAATTTTCCCCGTTTTTTCCACATTTTCCTCTATTTCTTCCTTCCTAGTGGTCGCAGCGTGATGTTTTAATATAGCCTATAGTCTTACTCGATAAATGGGCTATTTATAACGGTAATAATATTTCAAATCGGACCAGCAGTTTCTGAGATTAGCGCGTTCAAACAAACAAACAAACAAACTCTTTAGCTTTATAATATTACTAGATGACGCCTGCAACTCCGTTGCGCCAAAACTCGTTTATCGCGCTGGAACCGTACATTTTTCCGGGACAAAAAGTATCCTATGTCCTTTCCCGGGACTCAAAATATCTCCATGCCAAATTTCAGCAAAATCGGTTCAGCGGTTTAGGCGTGAAGAGGTAACAGACAGACAGACAGACAGACAGACAGACAGACAGACAGACAGACAGACAGACATACTTTCGCATTTATAATATTAGTATGGATGTATGGATAGACGCCAGCAACTCCGTTGAAATGTACATTTTTTTGGGCTAAAAAGTGACCTATGCCCTTTCCAGCTGGGATTCAAAGTATATCCATACCCAGCGAAATCGATTCAGCGTTTTGGGCGTGAAGAGGTAACACACAGACAGACACACTTTCCTAATTATAATATTAGTATGGATGGATAACTATTTCAGATCTGCTTTTGACTTAGTGGAGGCAGTGAAGGTTTTCACCTCCGATTTCGTTGAACCTCCATCGATTTTCATGAAAATTGGTAAGTAAGTGTAGGATACCCTAAGAAACAAAAGTAACATAGTGCCAACTTGCGCTTTTGCCCTGGGGGTGGATGGCAACCCTTCTCGGGGGGTGAATTTTTTTAAATAAAAATAACTCCAGGAATCAATAGACACACAAATTCCAAGCAAATTTTGTAATTTAAAGTTTTTTGAATAAATCAATACTTTCGGAGTTATTAAAGATCAAAAATCATGTTTTTGCGTGAGAAAAATACTTATTTTAAAGCGGTTTTTCATAATTAACTAAGAAACTATAGGTTTTTACGAAAAATGTGTATTTACCAAAATTAAAGCCAATAAAAAAACAAACTAATATCTATTCTAAAATGCTTTCCTATATTCATCCAAAGTGAGGTATAGGTGATTGTATATGTATTTTCTTTCGGCGAGTACCTAAGTCTAAGCATTCAAACTTTAATAACGGTAAACCGATGCATTTTATGACATGTACTTCTGTTAAACTTTTTAAAGTGCTTAAAAATACCTTTCTAATAAGCATTGTAAAAAGTTAAAAGCATCAAAATTTAATAAGTTATGATAAAAATAAGATGACGTTTTCAAATTTTTTTGGAAAAATCGATAAATAAAACGTTGACCATTTCTACAATAATTCAAATTTATGGTTATCCGCAAAGGCTTTACTTTATTAAAGCATAAGTAATGACGTCAAAATTTTTTCTTGGTTTAGAATGCTTAGTTTTGAAAAACAGAATGATTTAGTAAAATCGAAATTATTCAAATTTTCGTAAATATCATTTTGTTTTGAACATAACTTCTAAAATATTGAATTGTCGTAAAAATTATATAGAACAAAATTGGTGTCCACTTTTTAAAAAATCTTTTGATTTTTAGAAGATGCAAAACAACGAATATAGAGACTTTTAAAGCCTATCTTTTACGGCTAGAATCATGAAATCGGGACCTTTTAACCCTAATTTTTTTTTAAACCAAGGGCTTTAAAAAGTTTTGCTTAAGTTAAGCTTAAAGCTCTTTAAATTACCTTTAAAATGGTCCATAAATGAACCTGATAACTTAAAAATTAACAGAGCTATTGTGATAAAACAAAAATAATTTTTTTTGAAAACAATTTTGAAGCAGAGATTTGGGATGCAAATATTGTAGGAAAACCTGTCAATAGGTACATTTATGCTAATATTATAAATGCTAAAGTGTTTTTGTCGATCTGTTACCTCTTAACACCTAAACGGTTCAATATTTTTTTCTGAAATTTAGTATGAAAATACTTTAGAGTCTTGGGAATGGATATGGACATAGGATACCTACTTTTTATCCCGAAAAATGTACGGTTCCAGCGCGATTGCAGGTGTCATATAGTCCTTACTAAATATGCGTTAATCTTTTCAAGTCTTTCAATATTCAGAAAGTAAAAAAAACGGTAAATGTCGACTCGATAAGAGAGGGGCTTTTTATAATGATGTGCGTCTATTAAATATTTCAGTCTGGCAGATTCAGCCTTTGCGTCAATGTTTTGCACAGAGGGTAGTTTGAAATCGTTGTTTGAATATTATTTTGGACTAAATAATATCAATGTTTGAAATATATTAATAAAATTTATCTTAACTATGAAAAAATATTCGAACTCATTAATGCTGATAAAAAACTTAAAATAAAAACTTAAAGCTTATTTTTCAGACATTGGGTAGTTTACAGGGGTGAAAAAATTCCGCAAAAAAACTTAATAAGAAATTAATACTAAGTAAACTGAAAAAATTGGGTTCAAAAACATAAACCTATTAACACATTGAATGCCAGCTACGCAATATTGCGTAGGCACTAGTAATGCTAGGGGCCAAATACGTAATACAACGTAGCACTTTCATACAATTTAAATGGGTATTTGCATTATTAGGCCTCCTGGAAAGGACGTTTTTAAGTTCGTTGGCATCTCAAATAGGACATGATATGGAAAAAAAGTAACTTTATTATTTTTAAACTATTCTAATCACAAAACTTATAAGGCACTTCGAAGGCCCAAAGTACAGTTTTATAATGAGATCAAAATTATTTTTATAACTATGTAAACACATCGATAACTATAATTATAATTTATATAAAAAGGAACATCTAAGAACATCAATAGAATTTTATAAAAAATTATGCAAAACGAGGATCAGTGTGGTAGGTTTACAACACACAAGGCAAGCTTTTCCGGACAAGTGGCACATACGAAAGATGACTTCTTTCGTTTTTTATTTTTGGTGCAGACACGACAAGGCTGCGCTGGAACAGCCTTCTTAGTAGCTGGGAGCTTTTCTAAGTTATGAAAATCTTTCAACGGAACACGATTTTTATGAACGGCCGGCGATGCAGGTGGTACAGAGGGCCCAGGCAGCAACGACGATGGGTCTGCAGCAGACCCATCGCCGTTTCTGTTTGCTTGAACTTGTTCAGGCTGTACTGGCGGTATTTGTGGTCCAGGTGCTTCTGCAGCTGTGGTAGTAACACCGCCACAGTACAGTCCCAGTAGATATTTCACAAAATCTTCCCAAAACTTCTCAGTCCCAGTAGATATTTCACAAAATATTTCCAGAACTTCAAGAACCGTATTTCGGATGTCCGGTCTTACAAACGTAGCGACCTATGCGCGTTTTGTACGTAAAATTATGCGAATACGGAACGCAATATTACATAGATTGTGGCACCACACATGCCATTTTTAAACAGGATGCCGAGTACGTAGTGTTACGTAGATGACCATTTGTATGGTGGGAACCAATAATGACCTGAAAATATATTTGGCACTCAATGTGTTAAGTTTTTGAACCCAATTTTTACCGTGATTCCGTAATAAAGGGGTACTTTTAGGGGTTTATATTTCAGTCTTATCCAAAAATTATATCATAAATATTAAACACACTGTTTATACAATGTAAATATGCGATTTTAAAGTTCAGAACTACAAAAAGTGTTTTTCACGATTAAAGGGATGGTTGCCATATTAAGGGTTGAAAAATTAATTAAATAAAAAAACATTAAAACATTTATTTTATCGAATTAAACCCAATTAGATAAGCCAGAATGGTCAAATCTGCATTTTTTCTATTTTCAACAAAAGGGGTGGATTTCACCCCTAAAATAAAAAAAAAGCGCAATACGAGCGTATGTCACTATTAAAGTAGAGGGCTTAATGTACTTCATCCCAAATTTTCATCCAAATCGATGGAGGTTCAACGGAATCGGAGGTTGCACCTGATTTTTGCCTTCATTTACTGTACTAACTGTCATATGTCATGACTTTATACCTCTGTCCACATTATGCAATTTATCTTCAATTTTCGTCATCTTATTTTTATTCAACTTTCGTTTGGCATATTCAATAATTGAATGCGTCAAAATCCACCCGCGTTGAAAGAAAAGTATCATAGCGAGCGCTACGATTTCAACGCGCGTCACGGGCATGCCTCACGTTCGCTGTTGACTGCAATATAACGCATGCCCTTGATGAACAAAAAAAGGCCCAGTGTGGACAAAGCTTATCGGTATGCCGGTCAACGAAAGGCAGGTCCTGTAAGTAAATGCGCTATGAAATATTTTTATTAATGAGGGGCTCAATGTCCTCAACGTCTAGACTCTAGACAAAACAGTTACATAATAACACACATATTTATATTCCATAGTGGCGCATAACCTTATAGGTCCAGTTAGTGCTTTGAATAAAGGATAAGCTAACTGTTCGTAGATAAAAAGAAAACAGGAACATATTACTTGATGATCAGGCGCGCTGCCAACGTCGATTGTTATTCACTGGCTCGCCGCAGCGCACCTCGAATACTTGATGTGGGGAATTTTCGCCGCTCGTCACGTCGCGTACCCATGATACATAGGAAAAAATGGTCTACAATGCTTAGAAAAATAAACGTTTGTACGGAGAGTATCGGCAGAAGTTAAAACGATAGATTTTCACTGTAGGTCCAATCCTACTGTACCACGCTTGCGGTCTAGTCAGTCTTCATCTTACGAATTTTCGATGTGTACTGCATCCTGACAGTTTTTCATTTTTCAATAATCGAAAAAAAGTGCACAACGTGGCTAAACATGTTTTCATTCAAACAATTATTATTTATACGCATTTGTAACTAAAACTACGCGCTTACGCACACATAAATATTATTATGCATGAAAAAATGCATTACGGTACGGTTTGTACGGTACGGTAGCGTATTTTGAATGCAAAAATGCATTCAAAATACGCTACCGTACCGTACAAAGTAGCGCGACTTTGTACGGTACGGTAGCGTATTTTGAATTATACATGAATATTTTAGGCAACCTTTGCTATGTAAGTTCAATTTAAAACAGTATCGATATTGATCGATAATAAGTATTATTATAATCAATAACATAAGGCGAATTGGCTCATCTAATAGTAGGTATACCAGTAAAAACGTTATACATATAAGGTTACGTAGCTTTCCAAATTGAATGTATGCCTTGTGATCGACGGCGGCCTTAGTAAAGTCTAATGCTAAGTACTCACATACGGTTTTGCTCGATCGAGCAATAACGTCGAGCAAAACCCGCGGCTCGGGCTTTCGTCCACACATTCAGCATTGCTCGATAGTTTTACTCTAAATCGATATATTTCATTCCATCAAGCCGGCTCGATGCGAGCCTTCGAGTGGCTCGATGCGAGCCTTCGAGCTGTCAGTTTTGCGGTCCACACAGTAATTATTACTCGATTTGGAGTAAAACTATCGAGCAAAACCGTATGTGAGTACTTAGCATAAAACGTTGAGCCGCGTTAACGACATGTGACTGTCAGTGTACAGTTAAAAGTTTAATTCAATTGATAAATTTATTCCGAGCACACTATAATCTAGAAAGCCGGTCGAAAGCCGTCCTCCTATTAGCTTCGGATTTCAACAGTCTCGAGTTGTCTTCGGCCCTTCGTATCTACACTAACATATGAATGAGAGCGTGCCGGTGGAGTCTGGACGAACTGACAGATGTATTCATTCCCATGTGGGTTAGAAAACATAAGTGCCGAGCCTGTCCGCGCATCACACATACACTTGAATGGGTACATCTCGATACGAGACGCATTAAAAGTACAATTTTTATGACAATATCTAGCCATAGACGAAGCATCAAAGCGTATCGCTTTAAAATTACAATCGTGACTTTCGCTCGTAGACGTTGAAAGCTCACGGCGATGTTTTATTTAAAGTGGCGCGAGAGTCGTAAATCAATACCGACCTTTAGTTCGGTCGGTTATTTTTTAAATCGGAGCAGAATACGAACCTAATTGCGGTGTCAATAATGAACTTATTACGGGCCGCGCTGCGTGACAAAAAATATTTGTCGCGTCTTAATAACCGGAGATGTGAGGAAAGTTTTAAGCTAATTATGAGGCCGAAACCGCCCGTAATTAATCTCATTTGTCCCGCTGCAGTATTTCCATCGAAATTAGGTGAAACAGGTTGCGAAGGCGCAAAAAGCACATTTCAAATGTGATTCGACGTGCAAAAGATGACGCGATGACAATTGGGCGATGTAGCGTCAGAAAAAATGATATGGTATGTCTTTGAGAAGTATGCGACACATTTTCGGGACGCTTATGGATTATTAATACGTATTATGCGTCTGCGGTCCGCGGATGAGATACGTTGTTCATGTGAAAAATCGATATGAAATAATTGTTGTTCGGTATCGAATACACGTCTTCATCAATAACTGATAATTTATGTACAGCACGATCGGTACAAGACGAAATTGCGGCCGCCGGCTCCCTTTGTAATCAGTGCAGAATTATAAAGCCATTGCAACACCGCGGGCCCGGGGACTGAGTTATTAACAAAGTTATATCTCAATGAAGTTATTAAACTGTTTCCGATCAAATATGTTAACGCGTTTGATTCAAACGTGTACCATTTGATTGGACAAACCACAGACAGAACAACTAAAACATCGATGAGGTACGTCTCTTTCATAAAAAATTAATAACTCTTAAAAAAACTGACGAAGAAAATTAAACTCCGAAACCAGAAGGATTACCTCCTAAAATATTAACTCTTTAATTAACCCCTTAAGTGGTTATTGCTCATAAAAATCATTTACACCCATAACGTTAAGCCGATACATCTGTACTCAGTTCGATATATTTTTACAGTCGAAACTCGAAATTGATCCATCGCCCGTACCCCTTGTTTACGAAAGATAAATTTACACTCGAGGTTCGGTGGCTATTTTAAGACCTCTTTTATTAGTTTTAAAAAGGCCGTTAAGATTAGTGCGGTATTAGAACTGCTCTTGAATGACGTGGCAAACTGCCTGTAAATTTTAATGGCTCTCTAGTTAACTCATAGTTTTTGTGCCTTATGCTTAAACGTGGATGTGATATTTGATATGTATTATTACGAGTATGATTAATTATAATACTTACTAATGAGTTCAAAAATTAATCTGAATCAATTTTTTTATTATCCTATTAAGAAGATACATCTCATTCTGTAATATGAAACCATTCGACATTTATATTGGAATTGCAAATACATAAATCTCGTACGTCAATAAAAATAAGACTAAACCCGTTCTGAATATTATTATCTTCATCAAGAAATGTTCATTGATTATATCACTGCAACATTTCATTATATTAAAACATGTTTCGACTTATCTTTGAAGCTTAATTCGTATATTTAAGTTGCATAAATTTTATTGAAATCAAAATAAGTACAGTGCAGCTACTTTCTTGACGAATTATTTCGAACTGTACATTTTTCATTTGTTGAATTAAAAAGTACGCGTACTGTAAATTATTACGTACATAATAATTGATAGTGTAAACGATTACTCAGACGCTAAAGGCAAAAACATTAAAGCTCTATAAATAAAATCGTAAAACATAAATTTCAAAATAAGTTTAATTTTACTTAAGAATGAAATGAATTAAATTAAAACGAACACAAACATAAATCAGAAATAGCTTTACAAAATATTTCCTTTAATTGCTAGTGCAAGAGATTTATTTATATCGTGAAATATGCTGAACATTCGTCATTAGTATTTTTATTATGCAGAATATTCTTCCAAGATAACGATGTTCCCTTGAAATTATACACTTTTAAAGTATTTCTCTGCGCCTGGCGCAGTTTGTCATTTCTCACTCGCTTCTCGATTGCGAGATAGCTTCGTGTTTATGTCACTTACATTTAATTACTCAAGTTGATTATCTTGGCACTATTTTTACAGACTTACGAGCTCTCCTACAAAAGGTTAAAAAAGTAAATAATGAATTACTTACGTAAAAAATATAGCTAGGGATAAGACGGACTCTACATATTTTTCCATTACGAATATTGTCAAGAGTTTTCATAACTTTTAATAGTAACGACAGTTCATAAAACTAAAAAAAATATTTTTAGTTGATTACCGTACCTATACCACAAATAAGCACATCAATAATAATCATCATAAAAAATGCCATTAAATCTTCTCGGATCGGTAGCTAACTACAGATAATAATTTAATTAACTTTATCTACGGCCCATAAAACTATTATTTTAATGTCTATATTTAATCATTGTGATAAATAATGTCATAAGCACTACAATTAAAGGGCAATAAAATTATTTTGTCATAAAAGTCAATGTAAACACCGCATTAAAAGGCGGGCGTGATTCGACTTAACGTCTTCATTAAACTCGACCTCGCGACGATGTAATTTTCGAATCGAGTCGAGTTACGGGTAATTTTCGTTTTGGTCGATTTGTCGGTAAGGTTCAATTCTGTAACGCGAATCGCTGGGCAATTTTCAAACAAACGATTTGCCCGTATATTCCATGCATCTAAGTTCTAAGTAATTGATGCCCGAGGCTAATAGTGATTTAAATAATAGAACTTGATTGTATGTTATAACTTATAAGTTAACCGTCTCCTATCTCTATATATTATTTTATATCAAATATTATGTAGCAAAGTAACGGATATTTGGACTTTTCGAATTATTTATACTTTTAGATATAAAATATATTTTGTAAAATATTATAATCTTGTTTAAAAAAAATATATCCTGTTATTACTAATTAGTAATTACTAATTACACAGAGTTAGATTTTCAATTCACCTTTAAATTAGAAATATTCTTCGACCCAAATGTTTTCATAACAACTTAAAAATTACAAAAGAATCATCAAAAAAAATATAATAAATTACATAATAGTCCCCACTCATTTTTCTTGTCAAACCTTATCTTCCGTATGCCGACAGGTAGAAAATTATAAATAATATTACTCATCGCATTTGATTTGGGAGCGGTCCGCTCCGAAAGCCCGACACCTCCGCTAGCTTCGGTCCCCCAAACTTTAATTAGATGCGATTCAGAATCGTCTATCTATCTCGCTCTAACGCTTGGCATTAGACGCCCTCGCGGTATCCCCGTCTCGCGCCACTAAAATAGACTTTGCCCAAGCGCACTACTCGTGTCAAAAGTTTTGTATACTCCGCGATGGCTTACGAAATATTCCCCTACCTCGGGACTTTTTTGTGCAGTCGAGTTGGTGTTTTGATATGGTAGAGTTGTGTTGAAAAAACACAATACGTCATCGGCGCGTATTATCGAGGAGGTTTTTATGCGACCGGCAGATGCCCGCTCTGTGTTAGGTTGACTCGCTGTTTTATTATGGACAACATTGTCAGTTTTAAATAAGGATTTGTATAGACCATACGTATTCGACAGGTGAACGTTAAATGGATACGCACTACAATAATTATTTTATAGTGGTCTAATAGGAAGATTATAACACTAGTTGTGTTTTGTGATACAGATTATTAGGTAGTGTTGAAGTGTATTTGTGATCGACTATTATCTAAAGGATTTCTTATTATTGTGAGTATGAGCAGTATTACATAATATTATTTACTTGCGAATTATTTCATTTTATTTCAATTGAATTTATGACGTGGTACCTATCTACGTCTATTTTTTAATATTTAAATAAATGTAAAGTAGTCATTAAAATAAAGGAACTAGGTCCAAACTACAAAATTGTATAAAAAAAATTGGATTTCTATATTATATAATACTATAGCGATAAGTACCTAAGATATCAACTCTATTAAGTAGTTTTAATTTTGATCAAATTAATTATTATAAGTTTTTAAAGTTTAATCCAGTACCGTACTTGCTACGTCGACGCAACGTGGCCCGTAGGTAGGCGTAGCCCTAGCTAGAATTCTTCTAGCTAGGTGTTTTTTAAATATTAATATTTAAATTAACATTTTAAATTTATATTTAAATTAAAAACGAAAATATTGCATCTATATTTTGTCCATTCGTCTGTCTGCCTATTTGTATATTGCCACAAACGCTTAAGCAGCTGAATATACATATTTTGCTTAAATTTGGCATGGAGATACTTTTGAGTCCCGGGATCTATTAATAGTTTTATTATCGGCAAAATATTACATTTGTGTACGGTACCTGCACTCTATATGCGAATTTCTGCACGAACAAAGTTGCGGGCAGCATCTAGCAAGATATAAGTTAAACTTAAGGGATCTGGTTGGAATGTATCAAGATAAAAGATGTCATCCAGAATCTGAGAGCCTAAAGCGAAACCTCCCGTGGACCGGTCATGCAATTGCTAACTCTATCATGAAAGATATAAGATTAATTTTTGAATGATCGCGTGAAGGGATAAACAGTTTTTTACAAAATGTTCGGACAAAACTTTGACCTAGCTTTTTGGAATTTATAATATGAAAGCGGCTTCCAATGCGTTATATATTCTGCGAAAAAGGTTTATTCATTCGTATTTCGTATGCCCATACTACACATCTATATTCTTCTGCTAATAATAAAATATATAATGTTAAGCAAAGTGTGACACATAGATTAATATATCGCTACGTAGCGCCGTGCGCGAAGACCAATGATTAATCTATGGTGTGACATCAGGTTATTGAAATAGAGATAATAAAACTTATTTGTCTAGAATCCTTAAATTTACTAAGGGTCGGTGAATACTTATATCTAAAATCACTTGACGTCAATTTGGTATAATTTATGCAAAACGTATGCATTATAATAAAATGTTGCATTAATTTTATTTTCAACGAAAAAAACTACACAAAAGCGCTTTATATAATCCAGAAATCCTGTGAGAAATATTTACCGCACTCAAACTGAATTCAGAACTTTTATCACTTAGGTATTTTTGTCAGCGACTTCCTCAGATAGCGAAGGCTTTCTCAGCCGCGGGGAAATGAAATTCTTATCGTTCCTTTACAGAAAGACGCTCGATTCTTTCTGTTATCCGCGCAGGAAATATATAGGGGAGAGCGCGCGCTCGCAATAACAGACATCGCCTAAAGAAATCGCACGGATATCCTAGCTGGATCTACTAGGGACGTAAACGGATTACGAAAACCGTCGATAAATTTTTACACAACATAAACACTCGCGTAAATTACATTCGGTACATGAAAATGTTGATTTTATTATCATTATGCATATTCAGTGCGGTTAACGTTCGAAATCACAGAATTCGCTTAAAAACTTTCAACAATGATGTCCCCTTTTTCATTCTGACGCTACAGAAAATTTACGATCGGTCCGCGCGAGCGAACATTGCGTGCCTGATGTTTCTAAAAATGTGTCAAACTTTTTACAAAGTTCTTTCATTTGAGCCCGTCCTTCGAACGTAGCCTTGTGATTTTTTCTCTATTGTTCACTTTTTAGTCTCTATAGAAATCTCGGAAGAAATTCTAAGTGAAATAAAAACTAACAACGTGGATAATGAAACTCTTTTCGAAGTTGTGAACGCAAAAACTTGCATTTCGAATTGTAAGAGACGGGCTTCGTAATTTAAATGACAATATTAACGTCGAATATTGTCGTTTAGAAAGTTATCTTTGGAACATTTAGACATTGTTTATTAATGAAAAAGTTTTTTGTTATCTCTTTGAAGAGAATGTAGAGAATAGTCACGTAACTTTCAAACGCTTTGATTCGTTAACATAATATTTGCTTAACATCTTTATTCTTTTCAAACACGTTTCTTTGATATCATACTAAATTATAACAAATAATCTATGAAATTAGGAAAAAACCTCCGTGTTTAATTATAATGCCAAGTTTTATGCATATTTTGTCTTAATGATATTAATTTTAACGAGTAACGACACGCTACGTCACCTCTACGCAGCCTCTACGAAAGTGCTACGAAACTCAAAAAACATTTTAGTTTAAAAAATTCTAAACCAAGTAGTTTTTATCGCTGGGAATAAATCCTATTTTGCATAATCGGTTTATTTAAAATTGATAAAGTGTCCCTTCGAGGCGAGCCGTGTCGAAACCGGTCCCTGAATTAGGTTTTGTTGTTCCGTCTTCACTCCACGCTATAAATCTTTAAAACTCGGACAATAGCATATTTAATAAATAATCGATTGAATTTAAGTACTCGTTGATATGTTAAAATAAATTGGGGACATCCCAAAAATAGTGGAGACATCACTAAAAAAATAGGGACGTCGCTAAAATAAAAATTGTAAAATACATTTTTTTATATTGTGTATTAAACACTCATATTTGAAAACAAACATTTTCTCGCGACTTTGTTCGCCCGAAACGAAAATCTATCTATCCCGTGGGAACAATACATTGTACGCGGATTAAGGGTAGCCTACATGCTAATCCGCAATATAAAATATTGGTGGGTTAAATTACATTCAAATCTGTTGAGTATTTTAAATGTGTAATAAGAAGTTATTTCTACATCGTAAATTATTATTTTAGAAGTAATATATTTACTTAATTCAGAATTTGCATTTTGCAATGGTTTGCATTTTATATTTTATAATTTATCAAAATATCGTGAGCAATCTTGAATTAAATAAAAAATACTAACTTATGATATAAAACAGTCAAATTATTTTTATGGTCAACTACGAATTGCGGTATCTTATTTCGGTGCTATTCTCGACAAGTTTATGTGTTTACGTATCGATAAACTTACGGACATATTATTCGGTTAATCGAGAAACATATAAAACTATGTCGTAAAATATACAGTAGACACTTACCATGTATGGAAACCGAAACTTAGTTAACCTTATGCTAATTATTTCAGCTCAAACGCTACGCATTCGAATTTCAAATTTAGAGATGCGTAGGCGCAGTGAGTTAGATGTTTTGAAACATTATCAGAGTAGGTAGGTGATTTATTTCCAGTATAAATTTCACTCCTCTTGTCGAATATTATACTAATGATACGGAGAGCACACATACCTATTCAAAACGTTGGTTTGTTAATTAGAGATGACATTTTCAGATCATGTCTTGATTTACGGCTATTTTATAATGAGGCATAAAATTATAGAAGTTTTGTTGGGAAGCGAAATTTTTTTGTAATAAATTATTTAAATTTTTAAACTTTTACAGGGCATTTTAGTGTGCACATCTTTTGATTCTGTTTTAAGCCAACCGATCTGTCTCATACTCCAGAAGTCTAGAGTCCAGACTTAATCGAGACTTGAATCTACTCGACTATTATAGTAATCCCGACATCTACACTCGATCACATCGATATTCGAGAAGTTTAAATCGAGTTTCGTCAGAGTATAGATCATGAGAGTATGGACATCGAATCACTTGTAAATCTATCTTTTTGGTTCGGAAGTAAGGTATACTGATTCATCTCCTGTAAATTAAAATACATATTAATATTATAGCTGTAAAATATAAAACAGGTCTTACGAAATCGTTTTTCTATCCTAAAATCCATTCGCAACAAACAATAGGTACCTGCTTGTATTTACGTGTAAAGGTAGGTACATAGCGGCGCCACAGCTGCCCGCCAGTTAACTGACAGCTTTTAGATTAGGGCCCCTTGCCGGCCCCTGCCCCGGCCTCTCCCGGCCCTGGCCGGGCCCCAGCTCGGCCCCTAATTGAGAATCCCATACCGCTTCTGCCTAAATTAGTAACGGTAACCAAAATTGCATTTTAATTTCCGCTACAAATAACTTGATTTTGATACCCTTTCGTATTGGGTTATAATAAAAATATTCAATGTTATTATTCTGAAAAAAAAAATCAAAACTTAAATAAAAAGTCTGTATTAGAATTATTGTTTTGTTAAACTACTACCATATTAATATTAAAATTAACAGTCACACGCGTAATCCCTAACTAATATAATTTATTAACTGAAAAACAAAAAAAAACAGTCACAAATTACATATTATATTATTATAAAGTAAATAGTGTTTTATTTTTTGCTAAACAGTTTTGATTTAAAATACCTGCTAAGCTACCATTAATACTGGCGGAGACGACGACCAAATCTACCTAAGCCTCATTCGACCTTCATAATAATATATTTTCGTATTGTGTTATTGTTTTGTATTTGATCTTTTTTTCAACACGAACCCCGGGGGCCGGGGCGCGGACGGGGCCGGCCCTGCCCTAGTCGCGCGCTGTGTAGCCCAACCCTAATTTTAATGGCTGCTCGCCTGTCACATCCGGCCGGCTAATATGGAGACGGACTTTTATAAATTATTTTTAGCATTTTTTATTTGAATATAATCTGATCGACGTCGATAAATACAAATCATCACACAACAAGAAGCGAAAAGTGTTAATCGATTATTTTTTACGATGGTCGTAATGGCCAATCGTCATGCGATGTGGGCCGGCATCTAGTTTTTAGCTAGACCAGCGCAGCTTCAATACGTGTCAATGGGAATTGTAGCACGGGAGGCGTGACTAATTGCTGTAATTAAACTGCAATAAATTAGTCATTTATGGGTTAACTATGTGGCTAGACCTGGTACCTTTATTCAATTATCACTTGAAGGTAAGGGTTAAGCAGCTTTGTAGAGAACAAAGCTTTATTGCTTATTTACTAGATTATAGAAATCGAGTGTCTGTTTTTACTCAATGATGCATGCTGGATTCATTTTTTTTAATTGATGTATTATTACATCGATTGTTTTCATTGTTGTAGTAATAAATCCATTTATTACTTGTTGCGATAAATTACCTACATGTTTCTTTAAACTTGTATCTATGAATTAATAACTTATAAAAAAACTCATAATAATAATCTCTCTCCATAATATCACATGGTAGAGTTGATGAAAATATTGAAAGTATTCTTGTTGAAAGTATGATGATAGAATACATAGAAATACCTACACAATATTTAAATTATAAATGGGACTGTCCTCGGCTATAAAATAATTATAACTTACAGATACATGTACCATTTTCGATAGTCTGTAGACGGTAACTAAGCGTAGCTCGTTCCAATGTTTATAATAAACATAAGCGCATCCTAAACGAACTGCACCTCCAGCCAAATGAATCTCCTGCGTCCTGCGCCGGGACGTACATAAAGTAAAAGTCATCGAAGCTGTAGTACTGTTGGTAACCCTTCCGCGCAAGCTGATGCATGAATTATGTGTGTCGGGGCGACCCGCGCGGATCGATAGACGCTTTTTGTTATATTCAACCCGTAATTGCTGAAAAGTTTTCGCACCGAGCGCCGGTCACGCGTATTTTATTACTATGAAATTGAATTATTTATGACGCCATCCCCGCGCGGCGCTGAATTTTAATACTGAAATTATGTATCGTGATTAGCGCAGCCGTCTGTCAGGGATGACGTATCGCCCTTAATTGCGTCGCCCCAAAGCCTTGTCCGCGATTTATGTATATCCAATCCCGGCCGTCTAATCCCGGGCCGGGTCAATCCGACCCCGGAAAAGGTTTTCCCGGTTATTTTCCGTGGAACTTTTAATCCCGGCGAATACCGACATACATCATAGAGGATTAAGAGGTTTAAATTGGAAGTTACCGACGTCCGAAATAAATTTAAATCGGCCGGCACCCGGTATTGTGATATCGGTTCCGATGCTAAATGGTGGCCAATTTTATCCGGCTACTACATATTTCTTGGGTGGAGCTTAGAAAACTTTATTTATTGTTAAATTTTATAATTCCGTTTCGAATTTACTACACAGCGTCTGCTTATTTCTGGCTAGTTTACAAGCATTGTGTTAGTAGTGTTCGAAATAGAGTCAAAATTTAATATAAAAATAAAAGCATTTTCTTTACGATTTACCTCAAACGACAACGACTTTTAATAACAGTCAACAAAATTATCCTTGTATTTAGAAGTCGGTTGAAAAATATATTTCGGTAGGTACGTCGAAGTCTAATAAGAATGATTTCGTACTAAAATAATTTTATACAGACGTAGGTACAATCGACGACAAAACGCAATATACCAAAATATTAGCCGGTGTATTGTCCACTTGTGCGGGAATAGAATTAAAAGGGCATCAATAAGGGGACGGTAAATCATGAGAAAGCTCTACCGTAGCAAACGACCCTTTCGAGGACAGCCCTCGGTAACAGCTGACCTATTGGCAATGCGTTTACTACGTAAGGGCCGAAATGAAATTCGCCTAAAACGATTTCGAACTAGTGCTACTTATTGATTTATACTGTAAATAATTTGATGTTGAGAATTTGTTTGTTTTTAGAGGGTGAGTTGAGTGTCCAAACTCTAAATCATATCAATTATTTGGTATTATTATCTACTCCATAATAATATTAAACTCTGTTAAAAAACTATAGTTATACGTTTATGTATTCAATATATTAATGATTTAATATTTGCTATTACGATTACACAAGATTAGGTAAATCGTAACAAAAATAATTAGTTTGTAATTTTTCTTCCAAGAAAAGATCTTACCCGGTTTTTAATTTGGTGGTATAATTTGGTATTACAGCTAGTTCATTAATCGTGTATGCAGCGCCACCCTGCGACGTAAATCATTAATCAGCTGGCTCATTTGTTCGCGCCAAAATTATTTACGCCGCAGCGGCGAGCTCACGATATCTCTTTAAACCGCCGTTACGTTAATCTAGTGTTTAGAGAAATAAATTGCTAACACTTTATTACGTGACTGTACCTTATATAGGTTAGTATAAATAAAATCTGGATACAACGCCAAGGTAACAGAGTAAGGCAATCCATCAGTTGGTGAGTATTTTACCGAAAAATTCTTACTTTGTACTTTTTTTTATAAGAATTATGGTGTGTATTTCATAATAAGACATAATAATATAATGTTTCACATCTCATAATATACTCGTAGATAAGAGGTAAAATAAGTTCGAACTTCGATCGAACTATAATTATATTCAGACCCGTACAAAAATCGATTAAAGCCTCTTCTCTACAGCCTAAAAAGCATGCAAGCATTAAATCATTTCCAGTCCCCACAACTAATCAAGTGGAAAGTTGAACTTGAGGCAGGGAAGGGTAAGGGCTTTTTACCAGCGCTTTCGAAGATACCCAAAATTGTATTGTTATAATCCCTTTTTACTGTGAAATTGATACTTATGTCGTTGTAATAAAGATCATGTTAAGGTAAAATAAATTTGAACTACTGAAACCAAATAACTACCTTTTTGTGATCTTCGCGGTTAGTCTGTTCTGGTAGAGAAAAACGTTGTTATAGTATTTTGACCGATAGTACCTACTAATGAGGCTAGTGAGCCTAGATTGAATTAATATTTACCGAATATATTTCATATTTGTCTTTTAGTCTACTGCTGTTAAACCTAAAGCTCTAGACTTAGCAGGCAAAAAAATATTAAAATTACTCTAATGCGCTTGTGTTTGTGATTATACCCAAATTCTAATAAGTAAATTGTAATGCGCTTGTGTTTGTGATTATACCCAAATTCTAATAAGTAAATTGTAATGCGCTTGTGCTTGTGATTATACCCAAATTCTAATAAGTAAATTGTAATGCGCTTTTGTCCCTGATCATTCTAATAAGTAAATAGCTCTAAGTAAATTATTGTTATCAAAATTTATCCCATTGAAACTTTCTTCATTAATTTTTACCCTCACATAATTGGGGACATTCCGGAGAGGGGCTGACCGCATACGGGTTGTGGTGTACTAAGAATTCTACTAATTGTATTGTAATTAATCCAAATACAGTCATTTGTACAACAATGTAACAGCACTATTTTTGTTCAAGTGTCGTTTACAACCTGTTTGAAATATTTGAATGGTTATATTTAATCATTTAATTGCAATACGTCTTATTATGATACATTTTTTGTTTTGAAATAGTTCAGCTCTAATTGCAACTGTATTCAAAAGTTTTTGAATTCCTAGTCAAACTCAATGATGATTAAACAATTATCACAATAATTATAACTCTACTTTTTCTTTTATTCTCTATATTTTCCTCTTTTTAAAATAAATCAAGCTTAAATAGTCGCTAATGCCTGCTTCCTAAGGTTTTTATAGGAGTTTTTCTAATGAACAGGGTTGTTGATTAGTTAACTAGTTTAACGTCAGCCACTCAAAAACTCTTATGAATAAAGTGCCATCAAAAAACCACCGAAACCGTACACTTAGGAACACCCGACTAAGAAGCCATCTATTAAAACGCTCGGGTTGCGGGCCCTAAGATTATTTAAAGACTATCGGGACCACGATCTAGGAACAAGGCTCTATTGTCATACCGCCCTGCTCACCTTTAATTACACGGCTAACTCTATCTTATATCTATACTAATACTTATTATAAAGCTGAAGAGTTTGTTTGAACACGCTCATATCAGGAAGTACTTGTTCGAATTAAAAAAAAAAATTTAGGTAGTCCATTTGTCGAGGAAGGCTTTAGGCTATACAAAATCACGCTGCGACCAACAGAAGCGAAGGTACAGTAGAAAATAAGAAAAAGAACGGGGAAAATGATTCATCTTTGTTTGTTATGTTAACGCATTACAAAGTTGTGGACAACAGTTATATCTGATAAAGGCGAGGAATGCTTATAAACTCAACACTAGCGCACCTAGGTGGCCTAAAAAAATGATGTAATTATGCCAATTATATTTAGTAATTGCGATGAAATATGTCTAGCATCCCTTCGCTGTAATTTATAAACTGGTATCGTTTTTTTTGTGATTCAGTTTAGGTAATCTATCTGCCGCTAGATGTCGCTGTTTTAAATTCATTAAAGTGTTATAAAATATAAATCAATTAATTTGTATGTATTTAAATATTTATTTAAAATTCATTAATAATCTAAATCATGTTACATAATAATCGACGTACTAAATAATAATAATATAATAATTAACTCAACTAAACATGTGCAATATAGTTCAACGTCCCGAAGATAGATGGCGCTCTAGTCGGTGGCGATGTGCGGGGTCAATGACTTTCGAATCATTTTAGTTAATCTAAAGCCAAAACCATGAGTTGTAAGTTAATTTAGCACAAAACTTTAACATGAAGTTAAATAAATGGAATGAAATATCATTATTCATTAATAATAATTAAAAATGTATATTGGTGTAGATAT
The DNA here is from genome assembly GCA_963422495.1 of Polyommatus iphigenia. Lineage (NCBI taxonomy): Eukaryota > Metazoa > Arthropoda > Insecta > Lepidoptera > Lycaenidae > Polyommatus > Polyommatus iphigenia. The sequence goes on from OY730179.1 coordinate 11,829,264, forward strand.
GTCGCAGTCATCTGTAGCTCTAGCACGGCGACCAGCGGAAATGCGAAAGTATGGACAAACTGGAAATAAACCTAAAGTGCCGTTCCGATCTTTACCGCGGCTAATTGCGACCGACAAAAATTTAATTAAACTGCCACTTTATGACAGACTATATAGTATTTCATAAAGTAGGATATTATTTCAATTTTTAGGACTATTATAGTCTGTCTTAAAGTGGCATTTTAATTGAATTTTTCGGAACTAAAAAAGATCGGAACGGCACCTTAAGTTTATCTCCACAGTTTGTAACTATAATTTGTCATAAAATGGCATTTTAATTGAATTTTTCGGAAAGAAAAAAGATCTGAACGGCACCTTAGGTTTATTTCCACAATTTGTCCATACTTTCGCATTTCCGCTGGTCGCCGTGCTAGCGCTACTGGTCTAATCTGCGATTCGATCGAATGACTAGCGTATTCATTGAATGACAGCATTCAATTGAATGACTAAAGGACAACTCGTCAAGACGTTGACTGTAACGTTTAACGTCTTGACTAAAAGTCATATTATAGCGAAGTCGTTAAATGGGATGCTATTTTTTTTTCTAGTACCTAGCCGTTGACGGGGTAGTTATAGGTAAATCCAAGCTATCATATTATTTTATTAGTTATTAGTTATTACTTATTACATTTATGAAGCACTTTAATGTAAATGTAATCGATAAAATATCAGCACAGTGCTATCAGCCGCGCGAGCTGTTTGGCGCCATATTTGTTTTAGTGACTAGTAGCGCCTAGTAGGAAGAAAATGAAATACGTTCAATTATCTGACTGATTTCATGTCCGCTATCTTCAAAACGCTATGCTACAAATCGCTAACTAGTTTAACGTTGAGGGACGATCGTTCAATCGACGTTCGGCCGAGTCATTTAATTGAATGGTGTCATTCAATGAATGCGCTAGTCATTCAATCGAATCGCAGATTGAACCAGATGACTGCGACAGATACATTAATTTCTTCAATCAGTTAATTCTTATTAAACTACTAGCTGTCCCGGCAAACGTTGTTTTGCTATTTAAAGTATTTCTACTTCATCAGCATACAAAATCTTACCCCCTCTTTTGTCCCCTAAGAGGAGTGGGGGGAAAAATGTTATACACCAGATTTTAAGTTGGAAAAACAGTTAATAATATAAAGTAAGTCCATTAAAGAAAAAAGTTTAATACAAAATCTGACCCTTTCTTTGGTCCCCTTAGAGGGGTGGCGGGGGGGTGATTTTTATGCACCAGATGTTGAGTTGGAAGAAGGCAAATATATCTGCGAAAACCGTATGCAGATCGGATCAGTAGTTTTCGTGTTAAAGCAAAAGTCTTATACAAAATCTGACCCCCTCTTTCGTCCGTTTAGAGGAGTGGGGTGAAATTTTTTTATACACCAGATGTTAAGTTGGAAGAAGACAAATATATCTGTGAAAACCGCATTCAAAGCGGATAAGCAGTTTTCGTGTTAAAGCAAAAGTCTTATACAAAATCTGACCCCCTCTTTCGTCCCTTTAGAGGGGTGGGGGGAAAAATTTTTATACACCAGATGTTAAGTTGGAAGAAGACAAATATATCTGCGAAAACCGCATTCAAATCGGATCAGTAGTTTTCGTGTGATAGTGGAACAAACATACAGACATACAGACAGACAGACAGACAGACAGACAGACAGACAGACAGACAGACAGACAAAAAAACTGACCACATTTTTGGCTTCTATAGCGATGTAGTGACACCCTCCGCTTATTATTTTTTGAATATCTTTAATGTACAGAATCGTCATTTCTACAGTTTTATTATATGTATAGAAGATCCAAATACTAATATCATAAGTCATAACTCATAAGTCATAACTTATAAAATTTGTTTAAGTACTGTATATCTATCCTTTAGTTTTAGGATTAAGCACCTTAATTTGGTATATAGAGTAAGGGATAGTTTTGTTGCGGAAAATTGATGCACAACAAAGCTGCAGGCAATATCTAGTTATTAAATATAAGCAGGATTATTGACCAATCCTTTTATTTAATGACCCCCAACTATGCGGCTATTAATATCAGGGGTGGCCACGGTCGATGTAAGGAATTTAGGGCCACCGTGTGCATGCTTTTTTTGTAATTATACTGATAATCGTATAAAAACAAAATGAAACCAACTTTTCGAAATGTTTCGTTATGTTGGGTCCTAAGAACAGCTGGAAACATAAGAAGGATTAATATTATGTAATAATTAATAAATATGAGCTTTTTTTTATTTTTAAACATTATAATAAAAGGTTTAGAAAATACCTAAAAATTTCAAAAATTTTAAACTAGTAAGTACTTAACAATGATTAGGTTTGGATTTCAAGATTCTTTATTTCTCAAAATATTACAAAATCGCTAATTAAAAACTACATGTTCAGCGAGCTCATTTAAAATACAACAAAAAGACTACACATAATAAGACTGATAGAAGAATACCCACATTTTTTTGTTTTACCAAATATAATATAATATATAATACAGATTCAGTATAACAACATTACAATAGATAGGTAAGTCTACAATATGTTACTTGTTAGAGAAGGTAAGATTTAGTTACGTAAATAATAATTTAAATATTATTTTCTTTTGACATTTACAATAATTAATACTTAACAATTTCAAAAATTTAAAACTAGTACTTAACAATGATCAAGATATCATAAACTCTAAAGTCAAACAATTCAAATTAAAAGAAACAAACGAAAAAGATAATACAAAATCCAATATGGCTTCTTATTTTTAATCTATCAAGAATGCCTCAATAACAGATGCAAGGGTAACGCACCCCTAAAAATTAAACATGGCCGCCAGCGCGCTCTCGCTATTGGCGGCAATAACTCATCCCGCCGCCGCCAGGGGCGCTGTCATCGTTTATCTCTGTCAGCCCCCACCAACCGAAGATCCATGAAGATGTAAGGGGCGCTTTTGTATTGCGAAGTAGGTCAAACATTTTTTCTTTTGTTTCGTTTAATTGCAATTAATATTGTATTTCATTATAAAAAATACAGTTATAAAAATATTTCGACAAAATTCAACCGAGGCGGTCTTTTCCAAGTTCTAAGCTAATTAGAATAGATAACCTGTCAGCGCCTTGATTAATTTATTGACATTCATTTGACATATTGTTGCTACGACTGATAGTGGTGTGATAAAGTCACAATAAATTATGTTTAATTAGCTTTTCCGCATCACTATACTTCTAGTTGGTTTTACATAGATTGTGATATATATTTTATAATAAAAACTAGCTGTCCCGGCAAACGTTGTTTTGCCATATAAATAATTTTTGGTATGAAAAATAGATGTTGGCCGATACTCAGACCTACTCAATATGCTCACAAAATTTCATGAGAATCGGTCAAGCCGTTTCGGAGGAGTACGGGAACAAACATTGTGACACGAGAATTTTATATATAAGATAATGTTTCTTGTATAAAATGCCATCAAATTGATAAATCAGTAAAAGTGTTCTTGTTATCCGCATTCAAAATTAAGTACAAAGTAAGACCTATTAGAAAATTCAAGTAATGATCAGTCACGTCATAATATTATAAGATTTAAGTATTTAACTTAAATCTATAATACTAACTATACTAATATAAAAAATATATAAAAAATACTAAAAATAAATAGATAAATAACATCATTCGACGTATAATTCAAAGATTTAAACAAATAACTATGTGCTTTAAATAAAAAATTTATCTAAGCATTGACTCTAAGCATGATTGATATCCCACTAATTTGACTAAATTTTCTCTGAGATTTTACTGTAATGGAAAAAGACTTGTAATAACAAACTATTTTTAGTTTGAAATGGTGATTAGGGATGGGAATGATTAAATAACTATAATGTCGAAATCTTCTTTTAATGTGTAGAACTTGCACATTTCGAGTTAAAGTAGACTGTAGACATTTATCGTGGACATAATATTTTTAAGATATCTATACTTACTATAAAACAAAGTCGCTTTTTTTTCCCTCATGTCCCTTTGTTCCCTTTAATCTTTAAAACTACGTAATGGATATTGATGATTCTTTCAGTGTTAGATAGCCCATTTATCGAGGAAGGTTATAGGCTATATTTTATCCCGCTAAGGGCCACTTGCACCATGATGTTTAACTCAGAGTTAAAATTAACTCTGAGTTAAACATCATGTCATATCTGTCACTCACCAAGTGAGTGATAGAGCTAAGACTAATAGGAGCAAAGAAATAGAGGAAAATGTTGAAAAAACGGGGAAAATTATTTGAAAGGGCTAACTTGAACGCGCTAATCTCAGGAACTATTGGTCCGATTTGAAAAATTCTTTCAGTGTTAGATAGCCCATTTATTGAGGAAGGCTATAGGCTATATTTTATCTCGCTAAGAACTTATTTGAAAGAGCTTATTTCGCGAACTACTGGAGCAATTGTTATGTTATTTGGCACAAATAAGAAGTAGACCACGTGAAGGATCATAGACTATCGATTTTAATCATTTTTTCAGTGACTATATTGTATTTTATACCCGTGCGACGCCGGGGCGGGTCGCTAGTAATACATAATATTATGTTACGTATCTATATAAGAGGAATGTATATTTTCCTCTTACTAGTTAATTAATAGCAAATAAGTAGGTAGGTATATATCACGCACCAGAATTGCCTAAAATTTTAGGTCAAATTGAATAAAATAACAGTGCCAACTTTCTAAAATTATTTACATACACTGTATATATATGACGATTTAACATTAAGAGATATCATAGAGACATACACACTTTCGCATTAATAATATTAGTAAGTAGCAAGAATATAAGGCAGTAAGGATTCATCTGGTATCAAAAGTCATCATCGATCGCTCAGAATTAAATTATTCGGTGATATCGAGGAAACATCGATATCTTCCCAACCCTAAAGGTAAGGTGTCGTGCTGACATTGCGTGCTAGCAGCCCATGTCAGCACGCACCGCACGCACTTACCCAAACTATTTTTTCGAATTTAGAACTCAGATGCATGTTTAGATTCCTCACTCGAACAGCATTATTAAGTTTATGATAAATATGAAAAGTCCTGATTCTGATTCAAGTTGTTGACTTTAATGATAAGGTTGTTTATGAGTTTAGTAGAATAGAAAAGTTGTATTTATCGCTGTTCTAGAAATAATGATTTGAAATTACCATAATATCTTGATATATCAGAAGGAAACATGTTTTATGAAATATATTGTTTTGTTTAACGCAGGAAAGCTTATGACCACATTAGCTACTCTACTCTAATTTTAACTTTACAGCTAGTAAGTAAGTAGTTTAACATCTTGAATAAATAAAAATCAAATCATTTTAATTTAATACAAACATGTTTAATATATAATTGTGAATAATTAATGTGGTTGAATTGAGGAAAAAAATAATAAATACGTCATAATATGAAACTGTAAAAATTGCTGTACGTGGTGAACCTGCTGCATATCATGTTTGATCCAATTTCTATTTATTTAAGTACTACATGTTGGCCGCAATTTCATTACAACGATTCATCAAAGTTAATAAAGATTTAGATTATTTTTTTTTGATTCATTTCTAAGATCAGGGACCGTAATAATATGTTTCGACTTTCGACGCGAAAAAATGTCCAGGACTTGAATCATCTCAATGCCAATTTGGATTTGGTTCAGCGGCTTAGTCGTTTAGAGGCAACAGACATATAATTATCACACAATTTTACCTGAATAATATAAGTATGAAATATAAATAAAATTATCTTTTTACGTTGGGGAATGAAAGATGACCATGATTGCCAACATTTTTGCGAAGCTATCATAGACATAATCATATTATGCACAATCATAGACAAAAATATTCTACTATAATTATGACGCCTGAAACTCCATTGTGCCAAAATTCGTTTAGCGCGCAGCAACCGTACATTTTTCGGGAAAGTATCCTATGTCCTTTTCACGGGACTCAAAGTATCTCCATACCAAAATCGGTTCAGTGGTTTGGTGAAGACTGAAGAGGTAACAGACAGACAGACACACTTTTGCATTTATAATATTAGTATGGAAGTATGGATACGATCATAACCACTCGTATTGATAAATCGTTACATAGAGACCGTATAATGTATACGAAACATAGTTGCAAACGATTACAACGTCTTCTCATTACGTAAGTCGTAAGTCCTAAAAGACCTGACCAAAAATAAATCACTGACGACATCTCTATCTGAAACAAAGCCTTCGCATTCGCATTCGCAACGATTATTATCTCTAAAACAAACTTAATGCATTTACGGCTAGTAGCGATACGGTCTAGAGACATTTTACTACCTCGCCAATTCAATTATACGGCCACTTTGACCCCTATTACGTCGTCAGAGAGTGCATTATCGCGTACCCATCGCGTGGTTTATAAATATGAACTAGGAGTTTAGTATGTATCTCTCTTGGACCTTAAGTGTAATCGTATAGATATTATTTTTGTATAATTCGAGCCGGAATATATGGCTTAATAAATAGGAGACGCTAGTCGTGATCTCGGTTCGTGATTGCAACACCGCTGCCTGCCCTTTGAACACGGGTTCTGTAGCCGTGAAAAATCACTAGAACATATGCAACTGTTACCTACGTCTGCATAGGAGGGTCTATAACTACATTTTTCATATTTTAATTAGGCAATTTAATATTTGCTACACATCATCAGTATTATCAAGAAAATTAATTTATAAGCTGAAGGTGGAACTACGTTATTTGGTTGGATTAAGTCAATGTCAGTCGTGAATTCGTGATCTGTCGGCTGGGCCTGACATAACCCGACCAGATTACGTAGGTCCTGCCAGATTGGTAGTTCTATCAGATAAATTAATGAATCAATTTATCTGATAGAACTACTCTACTTTCATGAATTTTGAATATTATGGAAATATCGTTAATGTATCAAAGCTTTTTACAAATTAGGACTTCGATTATCTCCTTCAGTGCATCAGACTTATTAACTTCATCATCCTTATATTTATCATTACATGAGGCTAATCAATAATTATAGATGTCAATAGCGTTTTATTAAAATTCGAACACCGCATCGCTACCAGTAAGGCGGACAAGGGATCATAAAACATTATTGCTCCATTCTATTCGCTACGTGATAACCCCGAGCCCCAGTGAATTCTAATGTAGGGCTTCGACACAAATCCGCTTCCGGGAAGTCACGAAAAGGTGACACAGTGGACACTGGAAAGTCCACTCACCAAATTCCTGACAATGTTCTTGGTACGGAATCATCAGGAAAATATGGTGTTAAGCAAAACAGCAAAGCAAATGAATTATAATATCAAGAAAAAGTGACACAGTGGATACTGGATATTACTACTCCCTCAATTCCTGACAATATTTTTGGTACGGGATCATCAGGTCTTCCGTTTAGAAAGGACAGTATCACCGTACGACCGTTTACAGAAAATCACGAAAAGATGAATATGTGGAGACTAGAAATTCCAATCACCAAATTCCTGATAATATTAAATTGGTACGGGATCATCTAGTCAGGAAAATTTGGTGAAATACAAGAAAAGAAAGTAAGGCTAGTATCACTGAAAGTTAAAATAGACACTGAATAGTACATTGCTTACTGAAGAAATCTTGGTAAAAGGTATTAAGTTTAAGCAAAGAAGAATACAGGGCAAGTATTACGTACAAATTTCTGAAATATGAATATCAATGCATCGCTTCTGGGAAGGTGACATAATAATAAACTGGATGGTCTCCTAACCAAGGAATATAATATATAGCATAATATTATGGTGATAAAGTAAAGAAAAAGAAAAGCCAGTTTTAAAGTTGTCTACAATACAAAACTTTCTTTTGGCTTTCGCTGTGAAGTCACAATGTCATGGTGGACACTAGACAGTACTGCAGTAACTTATATTCTTGAACATTCCGTGTGTGTTCTCGTGTTCTCTATACAGATGTGATGGTATGAAGGAAATTGTGTAAAAAAGGATTAAACGATTAAATGGGAATAATAATATACAGTACTACTAATTGTATGAGGTTGATATAGAATCAAAATAGAAAGAATAAAAAGAATAAGTTACAAAACATTCCTAAGATTGATAAGATATTATGTTAAATATCATTTTGTAAGACAAAATGTTGTATTTTTCAGTAACTGGCTATTTATATATTTTATAACAAAACATATTTAGCAGTTACTGTTTGTTTTAAGATAAAGATAGGATACAGCTATAAATCTTAATAACGATGTTTGACTCAATTATTAGTGTTACTTCTTAAAAACTCATAATTATATTCAATGGGTGGGTCGCTTTTGTATGGACAAAAATTAAATTGTCCAATACGTTTTGTAATAGTTAAAAAAAGGTAACCCACATCTATTCACGATAAAACAACATAAAAAATTGTTTCTAGTATAACTCCTTCTACCCACGCATTGACTTTGAAAATCTGAAATTTTAGCTTTTTTGGTTAATTATTTGATAGTTTATTTTTCGTGACTCATAGGAAAAACAACTACGTAAACTAATAAAATAAAGCGCTTTTGGACTATATTTTATTATAAAGAAAGAAAAACAAACAAATAATAAGAGTAAATAAAAATAAAATATCTTCATATCACGTTAAAATCTTTCTTACTTTCGAACTTTGGCATAAGCTTTCGTGAAATAATTTTATTCTTAATTAAAGCTTCTCTTGCAGTTTTGTGGCAAAGCTGCATAGATGCCTCTGTTACTGTTTTTACAGCCCGCTCCACAGCTTGAGTGTGACATGGTAGCCGCAGAATAATGAGTTCATCTTCACCACCTGACTCAACTAGGGAATGAAGAGTCTCATCCGAAACATTAGTCAATATAGGTGGTTGCGAGTAAGATTGTTGCCAGTCTATCAAATCGATGTAAGACGAAGCGTTTAAATTTATTGTGGGCACTTCAAAGACTCGAAGCTGAAGGGATTCGGATAATTTTCTTGCCTTTAAAATACGTCTAGCGGCAAGTTCTCTCACATGTTTTTGATCTCTCACATGGTGCGCAAAAAAAGCATTTCGCTTTATTACAGGATCAACAACACTCTTTAATTCTTGCGGAAGGTATCGAGAATAAAATACCAACTTCCAAAAGTGCCTTGCTCCATCTTTACATGTCGGATTCAATTTGATTTCGAACCAAATAGGAGCATATACTTTAACTACAAAAATAGCGAGTTGTTTTAGTTCATTTGTAGGTATCTCAGTAGAAACATATAAGCGTTTCTACTGAGATACCTAAAAATCCTGTTGGCCTTTGTTAGCCACCTGGCATGAGACATTTTTCCCGGAGATCGATGAGACAAATCAGGAGAGCAATTACCACTTATGACGGCAGATGTAATTTCATAAAGGTAACATTGGTCAGAACTGAGGTCTTTTACATTTGAAATGTTTGTTAATATACCTTCTATCTTTTCAAACACGACAACAGAACGCTTCTCACAATTATCAAGTAATTTTCCAATAGCACCTGAATAAGTAAGGGTCCTGTTGTGGTGCCATCAAGTTTTGCAAATAAATGTCTTAAAGGCAGTTCGTTTAAGTGTAAAGGCATATGATCCATTGAAGTGGTCGGTGTAAACGCTTTTCTAAAAGCTGTATGACTCCGCCATATTTGCCCGTATTGGTTACCGTTCTGTTTGAAAGATAGCAAACTCCAACCCTTTTGCAGTGCCATGGCTTGGAACGGCATATCCGACATAAACTGATCCTGGTTCTTTAATTATTGAAATATGTTCTTCCACAGATGTTAAACGGTATTTTTTTCCTCCTTTCATAATAATTTTTAGGGTTTTATCTTTTCGTCCATCAAAAAATAGGGCAGGAATAGTATCTAGTTGGCCTTGAGATAAGGTTTCTTTTCGTAATTTTTGTCTCGCTCGTCGTAATTTCGACTTATCGATTATTTCGTTGTTGATTTTTACATCTTGCAAAACGGCAGAAGCGACAGCAGCGGCTGCTCTGTCCAATATCCCGTATCGGTCACAGATAGTTGACAAATTCTTGAGAGATGTTATTTTACGTTTTGTTGATGTTGGTTTTGATGAACTTGAGGGCAAAGTTTGTTCTTCATCGCTACTTCCAGACGTTATTGAAATATTAAGATTTTTGTGAGAAGTGCCTGGTTTCTCAAACGCTAGAATCGTAATAGGATTTAAGCTTAATTTTTCTATCACTCAGTTTTCTTTTCCACTTACTTGTCAATAAATCTACAGTTCCCATAATCATTTTTCTCTCTGTTCTCTGATCCATTAAAAAAGCTCGTTCTTCTTTAGGAATCTTTTGGTCTTTGGAACATTTGCATAATTCTAAATCTTTACACTTACATAAACTCAAATCAAACAATATTTCCGAATTTCTATGAAATTCTTGAATCTTTTCTTCAGATAATCGCTTAAAAGATTTTAATAAAGTTTTACATTTCGCGTGGTAACTTTGAATTAATTGCATCACACGATTATGAGACACAGTAGGTATTGACGCTTTTCTCCACAAATATTCAACTTTAGATGACACTATTTCAGATATCTCATTAATCGATGGCTCTTTTTTTAAATTGTTATCAAGTTTAAGCTGATGTCTCACTAAATTGTAATATTTCATAACTTGTTTGTAAGTGGGTAGTTGATTTTCGTTAATATCTTCCGGGGTACCGAAAATGGGACAACTTGTAGATTTTCGCGTACTATTTGAAATCTCCATGATGATGATGAGACACAACGTCACAAAAACAATAAACAACTATACAAACTACTCAAACTATCGAAAAAATTAGGTAAATGCGCGCGACCTTTTACCCGGAACTAATTAAGCGCACTGAGACAATGTCGCATGCAGGGTGACCATATTTAAATTACAGATCCTGCCTTACTTTGGTCAAAAAACTGCCAAATCCTGCCAAATCCTGTAGTAAAAATGCCCAAATACTGCCATCTTTATTTAGTACTGTTGTTTTAAAGTAAGAAAAGTAAAAATACACATATAATATATTGCATTTTTATTAGATTAAACATTTCTTCATCTTTATACATAGATTTGTTCATGCGATTCAAAATTTATTTTGTAGGTTTGAAGGAAAATTTGCAATCACTATGCTCACCAATGCCTTGCATAACATGCAACATAGATGCAACATGTTTGTTTATAAAATCGGCCAAGTGCGAGTCGGGCTCGCTCACGAAGGGTTCCGTACCGTTACAGAGAGAAATCAGAAAGTAGGCAAAAAATTGTGTTTTTTTAATGGGATTAAATATTTATTTTATTTAAATTTTATTATTAATAATTAAATTACAAATATAATTAAGGATTTTGTGAAAATTTTAAGCGTTTAGCTGTTGCCATTATAGATTACGAGCAAAAAAATCACGTTTGTTATATGGGAGCCCCCTTGAATATTAATTTTATTTTGATTTTAGTATTTGTTGCTCCGGTTGCTTGGTTTAGCGGCACCGGAAATACACAATCTGTGAAAATTTCAGAACTCTAGCTATAGCGGTTCTTGAGATACAGCCTGGAGACAGACAGACGGACAGACAGGCGGACAGACAGACGGACAGACAGACATTGAAGTCTCATGAATAGGGTCCCGTTTTTACCCTTTGGATACGGAACCCTAAAAACGGTTCCGAGTTTTTGGATTGATTTGGGAGAACATTCTTTCGCATGAAGCTTTAGACATTGGTAAGCATAACAATCCCTTTGAAACATTTGAACTTATTAAACTCCAAAAAATATTATCTACACTTAAAACAGAATTTGAATTATACTACCACCAGATTCTAATAAATCACTGACTTCTTTAATGCAAAAATAACATTTATTGTTCATACCCCAATCCTGCCAAAACCTACCAAGTTTTTTAAAAACGTCAACCGATCATGCCATAGCCAAATGCCAAAATGGCAGGAACCTGCCACATATGGTCACCCTGGTCGCGTGCTCGACACTTTACGCCCTCTTTCCCCGCTCCTTCCCCCGCACAATACGCACGATTATTATAATATTTTGGTTTGTTTATTATCTTTATTACGTGTTTTACTGATTTTAAGAATTTAATATAATTTTACGCCGTGTCATTATACAATAAACTTTGATTAAATAAATGTAATTTTAACGATTTTGTCGAATTTTCAAACGACATGCGCGGGTAATTAATGTTAATATTAATAAAAAATAATTATGTACGTTTTTAAGTCTCTGCCCAGGTCATGTTTTCCGCACTATTACAAATTGAAATTCGGAAAAAAATATTTTCGACCCACCCATTTATTTATTATTCATACTTTATCATAAAATCAACATTGAAACCCGCATTTAAACAAATATAAAGTTATTTTACACATTTTTATGTAAGGTAAGAAAAAAATAAAATCTTGAAACTATACGATGAAACAAAAATGTAGAGTTAACATATTTTGTGCCTCTTGCTCCCTTCTAGCTATCGTTAGGACTTAGGGGTTTAATTTCATGGCCTAGAGCAGGGGTTCCCAAACTGTGCGCCGCGGCTTGCCGTGACAAAATATTGAGACGTGTAACTGCGCCGCAGGCTGAAAAAGATTGGACTTTTTAAGATGATTGTTATACTTATAATAATTTTCACCAACTTTATAGTCACCTTCAACTTCAATCAATCAACAATATAATAAACCTTACGCTATTACGTATATTCACTGAGGCTCAAAACCTTACGATTCTTATCTACCAAATATTATCAAAACAGTACCGTGCAAAACAAAATATAGTCGCTTAACACATTTTGATGAAACATCGATAAATCACGGGGCCGGCCGTGACTCCAATATTAATTAGCTATCCCTCGCACGTGCTGCTGCATTTTTGATGGTAATAAATCTTTTGATTGTAATCTTTTACGATATGTAATTGAGTTGTTGCTATCGAATATATCTACAATAAAACCGCAATTGCTTGTCAGTTGTCAATATCCTTACGGCCGTTCCCAATATTTGATCTATCTCTGGTTTTGCCCTACCAGAGATAGGAATAGTTACCTATGTTATGTCAATTCAATGTTAGCTGCGATCGGTCGTATGTCAAACCAGAGATAGATTGAATATTGGGAACGGCCGTTAGTAAATTATCTGCTAATTACTGAGTTCGGATAAAACTTATCAAAACAAGACTGTGCGAAGTATTTTTTCAGTGTTGTCATTTTACCATAATATTATGTCATATTATATTATTCTTTTATAAATTGTATCATAGCTACTGAACTGACTCCAAGACAAATCTTTATTCTTACACCGACGCTATGCTGATAGCTGGTGCTCTCAAGAGTTAGTATGCCAAAACTATACTCTTGTAAAACATAACCCTCCTAGCGCAGTCGGGATCTCTAGACCATCGTGGTGGGGTTAATGGTGTGGAAGTTTTATGTGCCTTGTTGAGATATTGATATTGATGGGAGTTATACATTGTCGAAGGAACAAGAATAGTACCTATTTAAAACCCATCTACGAGCCAAAAGGAGCCAATAACGTCACTTTTTATTTTTGTTATTGTTTGTTAAATTACTTCAGTGTCATAATATAATTGACTAGATACTACTATGTCAGTAGGTAAATAAAAAATACACTACACTAAGAGAAAACAAAATGCGTGAATATCATTCACCGTGATGCGCTCCAATAAAATAACTGAAACAGAGTTATGAATATTAAAAATCATGCATTTTTGGACACTTGGCCGCCATCTACTTAATTACATACGAAATCAGAAGCTGCAATTCAGGCATGCATAGTTAATCATTCGTTAGCATTCCAATCTGCATGCGTAATGTCGCCCGTTGATGTCCCAATGTCATTAATAATTTCCACACTGTAATTAACATTTAAATCTGCGTTAGTTCCAGTACATCGTGTAACCTCACCTTAATTGTTATAGAAACAATTACGTTCGGATACATCAAATTCATGATCAGTAGAATTACGACCTGCTTTAATTGTAACTGCAATGAAGGTTTGTTCTTCTAATGTAATTAAATCTTTTCTTTCTAAAGTTTCAAAATTTTATTCAATAAGTGTAGCAGGATTTAAATTCATTTTTTTTTAATTTTATTATCAAAACTCACTTTTAAGAATTATTTTCGGATTTAAGTATTATTTTTTTCTTTTATAATCTTTAATGCTTAAGATAAACTTAATCATTAGAAACTTATTTCTTTGCTGTTGAACATGATATTTTTTCAGTGTTTTCGTAATCTATCTTTCGTTGTTTTTGCAGAGAACAAACCGCTCACCCCGCGTTCCATTTGATGTTAAAAACGATCAAAACGCTCAAAATGCGTCCTATTTTGAGCGTTTCGATCGTTTTTAACTTCAAATGGAACGCGAGGTTAGTATTTCATTGTAAATAAATATTTCAATGAGCTAAAACCTTCATAGATTGTATTCAGCTTATGAGTATGTACTTATCTGTTTTTGTATTCTCATCATTATTTAATTCACATTATTTAATTTCACAAAAACGTGATATTGAGTCACCTGTAATGCAAATACAGGTTTGTCGACTGGGCTACTTCAGTCAACATCAGAAATGTTCTGGAGTAGTTTTTGCTATTATTAGTCATTATGTCGCGTCCGTTACCCCATTACGGGTAATGAATAACTCTATGTGCGATGGGAGGTAAAAACCACCATGACATGCCATGTTATATATCTTCGGAATGTACGGAAAAAATATAATTGAAAGTGATCCCGAGGAAAATGTTGAGTCGGGGAGCTCCTTTAATTAAAAATAATTGTTGCGAGATCGTTAATTAAAATATGTATTAGCTTTAATTCGCGTAGTTTATGGCTCACTTATATTCTATTGTATTTATATTAAGCCGTTAACTTTAATGTTTGAATTCATATAAGAAACAAATGACTCTATGTGCTCTTCCGTCGTTGCGAAATTATTTATCGTTATTGTAATACTAGTACCTAGTAGGAGCTAAATTATTTTTTCTTCCGTCACCTAGCTCCTTTGTTGCGAGTAGCTTCATCCATAACGCATTTCATCCACGCAAAAATAATTCTAAATCAATTACTAGTTCACTTTAACTGTAATAATTTGTTACATAACAATCAATTTGGCTTTACTAAAGGTAGGTCCACTACAGATGCAGGCATCAGTCTTCTATGTAGTATATTTGAAGCTTGGGAGGGGTCGCAGGATGCACTTGGTATCTTCTGCGACCTATCCAAAGCATTTGATTGCGTTGAACATGCTACATTAATCAGAAAATTGTATCATTATGGTATAAGGGACACGGCCCTAAAACTGTTAAGTTCTTACCTTGCAAATAGAACGCAAAGAGTTGAAGTCTTAAAGGTCTAATGGTAGTAAAATAAAGCTAGGTGTTCCACAAGGATCTATTTTAGGTCCCTTTCTTTTTCTCATTTACATAAATGACCTACCTTATCTAGTTAAAGATAAGCATGAGATAGTACTTTTTGCTGATGACACTTCACTAATTTTTAATGTGAAGCGACAACAATTTAATTACGACGAGGTAAATAGTGCTCTCTCAAAAATAGTACAATGGTTTAATGCTTATAATTTACTATTAAATTCTAACAAAACGAAATGTTTAAAGTTCAGTTTGCCAAATGTTAGGCAAGTACAAACCAATGTACTATTAAATGATGAGAAAATGAAATTAGTGGACACCACTGTTTTCCTAGGTATAACTTTAGACAGTAAATTACAGTGGAGTCCGCATATTGCAAATCTGGCGGATAGGCTCAGTTCTGCAGCAAATGCTGTTAAAAAAATCAGAGAAATAACTGATGTAGAAACAGCGCGACTTGTTTACTTTAGTTACTTCCACAGCATTATGTCCTATGGAATCCTTCTATGGGGAAATGCAGCGGATATTAATTCAATATTCGTGCTGCAGAAGCAAACCATACGTTTATATTTATAAGATGTCATCGTGTGAATCCTTAAGAGAAAAGTTTAAGGAAATAAATATTCTGACCGTCGCATCTCAATACGTCTTGGATAATGTACTGTATGTAAGAAAGAATTTAATAATTTCAAAAAGAAAAGCGACAGTCATTGTTTTAGCACTAAGAATAAGAACAAATTAGAAATACCAGTGATCAGACTCAGCAAAGTCAGCAAATCTTTTAAAGGCCAGTGTATACGCCTGTACAATAGAATCCCAGAAAACGTTCAAAATCTCTCTGTCAATAAATTTAAAAATGTAGTAAAAGAACGTTTGTGTACTAAAGCTTATTATAAAATCAATGATTTCATCAACGACAACACACCTTGGGAATAGGGTGGTTCTTACAGGCTACTAGAATATTTTTTATAATTCCTATTGTAAACAGCTCTAAGTTATAATATTGTTATATAACACGGTCAAATTAACTAGACGCACGGTGATGGCATATTGCATTCCAGTGGTGCGTCAGGTTAATGTGACCGTGTTGTACTGATTATGTTTTTAATTGTAATTTTCCATATTTTTAGCAAAAGATGGACCCGTGCGAGTTTCTTACGCCGGTTCTTCTCGACGGGTTAGTTCCCGAACCGGTGGTAGGCACCGTAGTATCGACGTTCGGTAATGTTTTTGTAAAAAAAATACTCCGAATAAAAATATTTTGATTTGATTTGATTTGACATAGCATAATGGCCTTACAAAAAACGTATGCCTACTAAACTCAATAAATATGTCTCTAGTTTTCATTACGAGACGTAGATCAACGTCAATCGTCGATTCACGCTCTACAGCACGCTACACCCATACACCTCACGCTTGAGAAATTAAATGCCAACTTATAAGGAAGCTATGTCAGGGTCTAACGAAAAAAAACGCGTTGGGCTGGACTAAAAAACGTTTTAGGAAGCACGTTTTGTGTAAGACTTAATTGAATAAAAAAGTATTAAGCTTCACTGGCAGGGTGAGTGGCTGCTACGTAGTATGTGTTTACTACGCAGATTTTTTTTTTCATAATTGGCTAGTAGTTACTAACAAGTCGTAAAAATTGTGTGAGGTGTGAGCTTGAGGTCCAGAAGTATTATCTATACATTTAATAAAACTGTAGAAATGACGATTCTGTACATTAAAGATATTCAAAAAATAATAAGCGGAGGGTGTCACTACATCGCTATACAAGCCAAAAATGTGGTCAGTTTTTTTGTCTGTCTGTCTGTCTGTATGTTTGTTCCACTATCACACGAAAACTACTGATCCGATTTGAATGCGGTTTTCGCAGATATATTTGTCTTCTTCCAACTTAACATCTGGTGTATAAAAAAATCCCCCCCCCCCCCCCCTCTAAAGGGACGAAAGAGGGGGTCAGATTTTGTATAATACTTTTGCTTTAACACGAAAACTACTGATCCGATTTGAATGCAGTTTTCGCAGATATATTTGCCTTCTTCCTCAACATCTGGTGTATAAAAATCACCCCCCCCCCCCCACCAAAGAGAGGGTCAGATTTTGTATTAAGTAAACTTTTTTCTTTAATGGACTTACTTTATATTATTAACTGTTTTTCCAACTTAACATCTGGTGTTCATAACATTTTTCCCCCCACCCCTCTTAGGGGCAAAAGAGGGGGTAAGATTTTGTATGCTGATGAAATAGAAATACTTTAAATGGCAAAACAACGTTTGCCGGGACAGCTAGTTTTATAATAATTGCATTAGCGTTGCCACCTGAATAATTCCTAAAACTCAACAAAATATCAGTTTACCTCATCCTAGATGCATAACAATCATTGAAATCGCAGCACAAACAACAAACAGCTCTTGTTATTCTGATTATTTTTGCACAAACAACAACAATCCTTTTATTTATTAATACCTCGTCACACCTCTGGGTGTGATCGACACGCGCGAACCTTTTCCATCAATTTGTCCGGCGCATAAATCGCATTGATATGCGAAATGTCGTCTTGTTTCGCGCATTGCATACATACGATTAAAAATCGACGCGGTAGGTGACCGGGGTCTACTTGGCTTTAATTGAATAGATTTAGAAGCCCACTCGGACTCTTAATTGTCTAATTTGAAGCGAAAATGTTTCTGTTTGGCGGTCACATGAGGGGCTATGGCCTATGGTATGCGAGGACTTTCTTTTGGAGCGAATATAACTAACGGTTCGTATGGTGTAGCGAACGGGGCTACCGTAGCTTAAGCTAGTGCGCACCAAAATTAGTATTTTAGACCCGTCGGTATGCGCGGGTGGTTGAACTTATAAATTTTGGATCGTCGAAATCGCGCCTATCCTGTTTATATGCACGTGTACGCAGAACGGTGGATAAATTATTCGAGTTTGAGTTACAACTTCTGCGTCTAATATTTGTCTAGTGCGAGCACGTATACGTTTAATGAAAATTCGAGTAGCTCCCGTGATTCCGTTGCAGGATGTTCTAGGCTCAGTCGTGGGCCTCGCAGCTCTATTTAGGGCAGAAAGCAATCAAAAGATTGCATTGTTCGCTCATCGCGAAATTGTTATTCTTCGGATGTTTGAGTAACTGGTGGCTCACTCGCGGGTGGGCCACTAAAAGTGATAATAAAAGCTGATATTATCGTAAAACCTAGACGGATCGTGAATACGAAACGTGGCTAGGTGTAGGTGAATGTACTAATTGATATTGTCAGCATGATCGACCATTAGCCAAATAAATCATTGTTGTTTTTATAGATAACTCCCAAGAAGCGTGCCACGTATTCTATTGTACGTGAAGGCAACATAATTACGTAAGGAAGTGTTCTTGTATGTACTTTATTTCCAATTAAATTTTGTCTATCTCTGCTGAGACAAAATTAATTGGAAATAATTTTAATTATAATCCCACCGGTAACACAAAATTTACTTTTTAGGTTTCGTAATGATAATGTTTAAGAAGGCAAAAGAATTAATGATGATGATGTATGAAATCGTAAAGAAACTCAATTACTCGTTAGTGTTCTAGAACTATAAAAATAGATTTTATTGGAGCAAAACAGTAGGAAATAGATACTTGTAGTGCACACAATTTATTCCGTTCATTTATCACGCTTACAAACATAACCGAACTACACCATGTTCTAGCGGGAAAATAAAGACAAAAGGCGACAGCGATAAATCCCCGCTGAAAAGTAACCAAAGCATTATACAGTTGCATAACAGCACAGTAACAGTAAATAAAAAGGAACAAAACTGCTCGAAACTGCGCGCTTTTAAATACGGAGGACGTCGGGGAAGGCAAAGACATTTATGTTCACTAAACAAGTAGTAAAAGTCACTACTTGAGCGTTTTTATGGCACTCATAAATGTCAGATTGTGCGGCGGGGTTTAGCAGGGACGAGTCCTGGGCCCGGCTCTAATTGATTCCACACGTTTTTCAATTTGCTCCCTAATGATTTCGTTTACATTCGACTGATGTTTATGTCACCCATAAATCGCTTATCACACCTGCTTTTTTTTTACAGGTAATCCGCTGCGGAATTGAGCCAATTATTGGTAAGGCTGTATTTTAATGAGCATATTTAGTGAGTGATTGAATTTATCGCCGATAAAAATGCAAATCAGAAGCCGAATTTAATAGCTTTTGACAAATTGAAGGATAATTGTCAAATGTAATTTCCTTGAAATACTTTCGACTTCTGGCTTGAAACTAGCTTGAAACTTTTGAAATTTCAAACGCTTTACTAAAATATGAATGAGCAAGGACCAAAAGTAGCAGTAAAAAGTATTTTTGATGGAATAAAACTGATTTAAATTAGATATCAACCGCGATTTGTGTAACAAGACTTTTCGCCGTACAAGGGTGTGATGGGCGACAGACGTGAGAATGGCCGGTTTCCACGCGTGCTCCGGTATGCAAATGTTATCATTAAACACCTCGTCCGAGCTTTCGTGTCGGACGGATCGGACGTCGGACGCCGGACGTAAGATCGGACCACGACAGCCGGACGCGCCTGATTGGCGTTAGTTTATTCTTAACAAGCTCTCTTTTATTGGTTGTCAGCAAAGATTGTTTAAGAAAAGTATTGAAACTGGTAACTGGGGTTGATTTTAAACATTTTCTAGAATTGTGTATATTTTGTATTGATCAGGATTAATTAGACAGGTCAAAAATGGGCAAAACAATAGAAAGTTATTTTAACTAACTTTGGAGCTTTTGCCTACTTCTCCTCCACTTCTATATTTTTAGCATATTTACATAAATTTAAAGAATAAGGTTAGGAATAGGCATAGCTTTTAGCATGTTTACAAATTACACGTCATAATTTCCCGACCATCAGCAGTAAATCTGCACACCTGCTGCGGAACGTGTGTTTGGGGGAGCGGTGACTTTTATTGCTACACTTGTTCTACGCTTTTTCTATTTGAAAATCGAGTGTCGAACCAAATGTCAATGTCAGAAGCACTTCGGCATTAGATCGTTCGATTTTCAACTTTATTTTGAGAGGGTCTTAAAGTACTATTTTCAGTGCTGTATTTTTCCGGTAAACTAGTTCTTTGCAGTGGCTTAAAGTAGTCCACCTAAAATAGTATTTCTCGAACACAAATTTCGATAATTTAATATCGTCTATACTCTATCGGATCCAAAGCATCTTCTTAGGAACCAGCTGCCTACCAAAATTCAAGTTTCTAGGCGTCATATTTTTTAAGATTTAACGATTAATCAATGAGTGGTATTTTACCCTTTACAACTACATAATATTAAGTTTAGGGCCGCGCTACACCGGAATGGCAGCGTCGAGGCGAGCACTTTCAGTGTCATATGATTTTAAACTTTATCTTCATTATTGTAATACATAGTATCGCTTGAGAAGTCTACGGCCACCCGTGGCCGCCCGTGGCCGCCCGTGGCCGCTCGTGGCCGCTCGTGGCCGCCAGATGTATTACAATAATGAAGATAAAGTTTAAAATCATATTATGACACTGAAAGTGCTCGCCTCGCCGCTGCAATTCTGGTGTATCGCGGCCCTTAAAGTTCTACGTATGTGTCAACCTCCAATTGCCAAGGAAAATCCCATAGAACTGAATCACGTATGAGATTAATGTTAACTTATTGTTTGCGTGTAGGTGCCAAACACTTTCTACTCCTTGCGATTCCATTTGCCGCGTCTACGTGCCAAGCCGTATTCAATACGCCGGTACCTGTGGGTACCAGCGACGTCCTTGTACGGGACCGTAAGGGCCAGTTTAATCTATGAATTTGTAGGGACTATGTGTTACATACATAGATGCAGAGTTTTCATTTTTTCTTGGTTATAACTTACTCTTATTGGGCATTTCTTCAGTCTCTATCTAATAAAACCTGAACTAGACGTCACCCAAAGTTTCGTTGCGTAGCAATTAATGATTATGGGTAAAATTTTCTGCAATGTCCTTTCCAGAGCTTACGGCTTAAGCTTGAAAAGAATACAGGAACGAGCTAACAAAATCATTTTCGCACTTCTAATATTAAGGCCCAATTTTACCAACGTCGGTTAGTGTTAACAGCTTGTTAAAGTGTCATGCCTTCTCTTTCATTCTGGATATGAAAAACGAAATAGGTAACGTGATACTAATTGGAGCGTTAAATTTAACTGTCGTTGGTGAAATTGGGCCTAAGTATAAAGTAATAAACTTTTATTTAGACACCCACTTCTGCCAGTGCAGTTGCTATAGATTTTAAAAGCGTGCTGAAATTGTATTGAAAATAGCTAATCACAGGCGTCGCGGATCGCGCGCGAGAGTGCATGTCTTTGATCTACGATAGCATTGTGCGAGTCGCGATCGCGCGCGGATAGCCCGACCTGTCGCTTACGTGTCGCCTCCCGACCCTATCTGCCTGCATCGCACGCAAATTATAATCGATACCATTATTGTAATATTCAAGTATAACATTCGCACTATTGTTCCGTTTCTTGCTCTTATTGGACGCTCCAAAAGGATTTTGTGGTGTGCAATGCGAAGCTTTTAAGGTAACAGTAACGTTCAGAAGCAACAAATTGACTTCTGGTGCCATGGTCTTATCAATAATAATTATTATCATACGTCTTCTACGATTTTCTCTAACCATAAATTTTATTAATTAGTCCCACATTACCGAATAGTACAACTTACAAGAGATGTCAAAAAGTAATTAAGATATTAGAATACAGGTGTTCTAAATAGGTTGCCCTGTTGTGAGGGGTATTTATAGCAACTAAAACTAACTAACTTTAGGGCTTTTAACTTTTCAATACCTCATTCTTCAATTCCAATCCGATTGTAAAGCAGAACGTCATTATACAATCATTTTTCAAGTTTACTGAATACATAAGCAGATTGTATCGCAGTGTTAAATCATTTGCTTACCGGATTCATACAAATTCATGCAATATATCAGGGGACTGAAAATGCAATAGAGCGGTGACGACCTCGTTTATTTCTTTTTTGTTACAGCCCACGGACGCACAAACAAATCCATATTTCATATGAACATTTGTAACCGCTAGGCATTGAAAAATAGAAAATTTAAATTGCCAGATTTTTCGTACTTGCTAGTAGAGTATAAAATACAGCAGGTAATCCTTTCTTTTTTGTTTTTTTTCGTCTTCATGTACTTCAGAAATATATTTTATATCATTTTAACACTAATATTATAATTAATGCATAAGACGTGTTTGTCTGTCGGTTTGTCCAAATTCACACCATTGAACAGATTTGATTGAGAACTGGGTATGGAGGTAGCATAATAATTTTAATTTACTTTTGTCCTTACATGGGATTGTTTCTCTATAAAAGAATGATCGCATCTTGCTCGGAACATCTAGTAAAGTATATTTATCTTAATCGAACGTGGCACAACATAATCTTTGCTGAAATTATCCACGTTTTTTGTTTTATTGTATCGAGATATGGGCGTACGAGCTGCCACTGTCTTCATAAATCTTGCCACTTGCAAATATATTGTTACAGCCCATAAATACGAACAAGTCTTAATTCGAATTCTCGATATGAGTACGGTCTTAATCAGTGTGCGCCTTCGCTGTTGGTACCAGTTTGGTACATGAAGGTTGATATAATATAATATTATATACTTAGTAAATACATATTATATACATAGTTAGTTTTGATAGGATTCGGGTGCTAGATTTATGTCCGTGGATCTAAATTCTAGTGTGATAAAAGTGGAGTAATTATTTTCTGGTGCGTTTCATGCGCTTCTTTAGTTGCGGGTCCATGTTGGATGCGAGTAGCAGGAGATCGGTCATCTTGGCGTTCATTGAGAGAAGTCTATGTCCAGCAGTGAACGAATATAGGCTGATATGATGATGATTATGAATTATTTTCTAAAATATTTTGTACAGCAGGCACTATTTTGTAATACCGGAAAAGTTGTCGGCGAAAGCAAAGTAGTTTCGTTTCTAATTATAAAGCTTCTTAAATTTATGCCTCATATAAACTGCAATACTAAATAAAAAGTATTCTTTATTGTTACAAAAAGCTCAGACACTTTTCACGCAACGCTATCGGCGGCAATAAACAAACGCGAGCAGGGAAAAGTATTAAGTTTTAAAACAGGTGAAAGTAGCGAAGGTTATTGTTAGGTATGACGCGAGACAACAGCTGTTATGTAAGCGTTTAACGGTTCAAAGCTATAAATTGACGCAATATAAGGTCAGGGTCCCCGTATAAACGTTCGGCGCTCGATGCACTACGCCGCAAAGTGGTCATTCGTTTCAAATAAATTACCATGTAATGGCATGTTAATTTGCATACTCCACCCAATAATGCCGCAATCTCAGCAGCCGAAAAACAACTCTATCTGTATTATTTTAAACTGTATTTCTCGCAGGATTCCGTGTTCATTCAAAGCTCGACGGCGCTAGTGCAGCGGAGAAACGCGGAACTAACTGAGCTTTACGCAGTTCGTGCGCCATCCCAGAGATGGCGCTGCAAAAGGTTCGAGTTTGAATCGGTTTTGGGGGTTGTTTGCGAAATTGGAGGGTTCGTGACCGAGTCGTAAGGGTGGGTCTGAACTGTTGAATCAGAACATCGGTAGATGTCGCCACAATTTTGAATTGTAGACTGTAGAGTCTTGTTAGACCGCACCACTTCATCAAGTTGCTTTTCAACTTGAAGAATTTTTCTAATAAGATTTTTTGAAAACTTAAACTTATGTAGTTTCAATTTTGAACTCCGATAACAAGACTGTACCTACCGGCAAACCTTAATATTATGTTGCTGTGATAATATACTCGTACCATAAAATAAGAAATTTTAAATTATTTTTTTTGTACGAAAATACAAGTACATACTTAGTTAAATCAGTATTTTCGTAAAAAAAATTAACAACACATTTTTATAAGATAGTTCTTTTAGAAGTACCGTATATTTTCTAGATTATATTTTTTGTCTCACTGTTTAGCAGTCTAATAGATGGCGGCACCGTGTTACGTAAAACTTTTGTAGAGCTTTCGAATTTCAGCACGTTGTAATTTGTAGCTTGCCTCCTAAAATGCTTACTATTATGATAGTAAATATCTTAATTTAATTTAAAAATAAACAAGTTTTTTTTTATTAGAGTAAAATGGAACGTAAAATGTGCAAATTTTAATGCAAAGTTTTCTTCCGACTTATTTCAACTTTGATCCTTGATATCTGCAGTAAAAACTTAGCAAGTGTGTAATGTTGAAGGTACTTTTTATAACATTATCACTTATTAAACAGGGTGTAACAAAACTAAGTGATAATACTTTAGGGTGTGTACGTGTTCCTTGTAGTGAAAAGTGTGAAAGTGCAGCGCTGAAAGACCAATTTTTTTTTTCACTTTTGTACGGGCAAGCGCCCTAGCGTCACGAGTTTCTCCATACAAAAATGAAAAAAAAAGTGGTCTTTCAGCGCTGCTTCTTTCACAATTAACGCTATACAGGGGACCCTTACACACCCTTAAGCATTATCACTTAGTTTTGTTACACCTTGTATATTACTTTATGAAGGACCTCACATGACATCAAATTCGGTTTTCCGTAAAGCATTGTCACAGCACAAAGAACGTAGCTACTGTATTCAAAGTGCCTTATTATTCTAATACCAACAATAAAAGTGAAAGCTTCATGCTCATTCCAATTTGCGTAAACACCTGACTTCTTTATTGTACCTCATTGTACTGCCTGTTCTTCACTCACTGCTCACTGTACACAGCTCACTGTACTTCATTGTACCAAGTTGCACAATCTCAAATGTTTGTAAACGCTCCGCGGGGGACCACCTTGTCCCATTTTCGAACGTTTGTTTATGATTTACCTGTGCATTCGAATTTTGAATATTACTTTTTTTATTAGTTCTAACAGCAGACTGACGTCAAACAGTTTTCCTTTCATTAGAAGTTTTGAGCTTCTGTATAATCTTGTAAATAGCTTTAATTTGAGGCTTAGTAAGGCAGGTGTAATAAAACAGGAATATTCAGAATAATATATTTTTGTTGATATTTGAATTTTAAACCAGTTAGTTAGTAATAGTTTACAGTAATATATTCTATATACTATAACTAGCGACCCGCCCCGGCGTCGCACGGGTACAAAATATTCACTGAAAAAATGATTAAAATCGATTGCCTATGATCCTTCACGTGGTCTACTTCTTATCTGTGCCAAATAACATAAAAATTATTGCTCCAGTAGTTCGCGAGATAAGCTCTTTCAAATAATTTCCCCCGCAGCCCCGCTTTTTCCACATTCTCCTATTAGTCTTGGCGTGATAAAATATAGCCTATAGCCTTGTTCAATAAATGGGCTATCTAACACTGAAAGAATTTTTCAGATCGGACCAGTAGTTCCTGAGATTAGCGCGTTCAAGTTAGCCCTTTCAAATAATTTTCCCCGTTTTTTCCACATTTTCCTCATTTCTTCACTCCTATTAGTCTTAGCGTGATAAAATATAGCCTATAGCCTTCCTCGATAAATGGGCTATCTAACACTGAAATAATCATCAAAATCCGTTGCGTAGTTTTAAAGATTAAAGGGAACAAAGGGACATGAGGGAAAAAAAAGCGACTTTGTTTTATAATAAGTATAGATAGAATATAGAAATACGCTACTATATAGTCTAAACTTTAAGTCGTACTCGTAAGACTTCACTCAGAACTTCGTAGTTTAGTGTTTTTTGACTTTAGTGCCTTTGCGGTTTTGGCTCTGTGGTAAGAAACCCGTAATGAGAATTAAAACGATTCGAAGACCCCAAGTCATAAATACGACGACAGTTCAAGCATACATCCGAGAAATTTAGACGTCTCATGTTGAACAAACATATGATTTATTCCGAAACACCATGTATTATGACGTTTCCACACGATAAATCCCAGCTCTCGAGGCGGACATCGGGCCAGCGACGACACTGCGGATACATATGATCACCCTGTATAAACCGGTCGCAGAGTACGCCCGGGTACTCCCGGGTACCCGGGTATACCCGGGTATAAATCTAGCGCTTCCGGTGTATACCGCGCCGGTAGTGGCGACGATTATTCACCCAATATCGAGTTTTGGCTTTACTTGCTAGGTTCTAATCTTCGCCGCGCCTGGATTTATGGTGTGATGATTTCTGGAAGTTTTTATTTGAATACCTCGGTCCTCTTAGTTATTTAACTTGACCCTACATGAGTGTTGAACGGGTTTCTTTCTGTGAGGAAGTTAACAAATTTGTATGACAATGTATCGAAACAGAAATCACATCGACATAATGTGCACTTATCGTATATTTACATTGACTATACAATACCAGTTTTTGCTGAACTTGCTTGAGTTAAAAACTTAGTACTTACCTTAATACCACGATAAGTGATGAAAGTTAGAGGCCTAATATAAGGGTTCAACTTTGTACAACAGTATCAGAATCGGACCTTCGAATTTAATTATGTACTTCATTTCTAATTGTCTCCAACACACCTAACCTAATCACTTGTAACTAAGGTCAATAAATCAGGGTGCCATTTTTGTTTTCAACGCACCGATAACTCTTTTGTCATAGGGCGACGCAGGGCAGTTATTTATATTGTCGTATTTTCCTTGCTAGAAGAAAATTTCCTTTCTCTTCATGGGTCAGTGAGCAGAATCGGCTGCCGTTACACGTGGCTCATACGTCGTGATGACGCAAATGGAAAAGTTACATCCAAATTAGACAAATATTTCACGTGTTAGAATATGTAAAGTAAGTAATTAGGAATTTTATAGGCCTTGTTAGATTCTTGGTTTTGTATATTTTTTTCCTGTGCCTTAAAATGAGATTCCTCGAATTGTACAAAATTATACAAACAAATTATTATTAGACCTATATACTACATAATGATTGTAGAAGTAAATGGTGAACTGATTTTTTCTAGAATTTCCTAATTTTCACTTTCTTCTAACAAATCCTTGCCAAACTTTTATCAAGTTTTTCCGTAGATAGGTACAAACTTTTGGGTTTTGAAAGTTTTGAGTTGCGCCCTTCTCGAGGCAACCGTGAGCACCCCCAATAGTTCGCAACCCTGTCCGTGCACCCCAGCACGGGAAATAATTGTTTATTTTCGACAACCATGCACTTAAGTCCACATAAGTGAACGTCCGTATATAAGTGGACCAAATTTAAATTGCCCCGGCCCGAAACAAAGATTTTTAGAAAGATAACCGCGTAATTAAAGTCTGTCGGTTCATGCATATTAATTTTCCGCGAAGATTTCTGAATATTTTTGAACATTTTAATTAGCGGCCAAAAATACTGCTCCAGATGCAAACATTACGGTGTGCCTAAGTAATTATAATATTTTAGTTCGTCCAGGTTCAGTCAACCAGCGGTGAAATATACGCTCGAAAGTTTCTTAAAGTGACGATGTTCTTCGCACCGCGGATTTATAAGGCACAAAATACTTTCGTTAAATTAAAAAACAAATTGAATCTGCGGTTCAATCTCACCAATCTCATGTGTAGAAGATGACATAAATAACGCCGCGGGGGGAGGGGAGGGGAGGGGTACAGACAACAACACAATAGCAAATGTCGAGGCCCGCGATCATTGTAGCGTGGCGCGGGAGGCGTTACGAATCAATGGAGGGAATTATCGGCACATCGGCATCGATGGAGATTCCTTGCTAGTAAAAAAACTGGTGCTAGTCAGATCCTCTGCTTGATTGACAATAAAGGTGTTAGTGTGCATTTCTTGCTAGTAAAAAATGGCAGTAGCAACCCAGACTTGCTTATCCTTAAGTTCTGATTTACAGTAGAAAGCACCCGTATCACTGACTTTCGCTGCTGCATCTGCAATGTATCAATGAAAATTATTAGCATCGAATGTTATGGTTTGATAAACTTTATTTATTGTCAAGGCTGCTAATTTTACAAACAATACTAGCTATTTGACCGAGCTTTGCTCGGTATTCGATAAAACACGATTAAAATGACATTTTCTAAAAATGATTCCTAGCCAGATCGATTTATCGCCCCAAAACCCCCTATATTATACTAAATTTCATGAAAATCGTTGGAGCCGATTCCGAGATTCCAATTATATATGTACAAGAATTGCTCGTTTAAATATATAAGACTAGCTATTTGACCGAGCTTTGCTTGGTATTCGATAAAACACGAATAAATGACATTTTCTAAAAATGATTCCTAGCGAGATCAATTTATCGCCCCCGAAAACCCCTATATACTAAATTTCATGAAAATCGTTGGAGCCGATTCCGAGATTCCAATTATCAAAGAGCACGGAAGTGCGCAGGCCTAGTTCCAGCTGCAGGCCGCGCGCATGCCGTGCACTATTTACACGAACCGTTTCGACGCACTTTTGACCCCCCTGTAGCTCAGTGTTTATTGCAAGTGCAAAAATAAAATTATACCTACGTTATTATATACTAGTACTTACGCAGTATACTAAATTTCATAGCTATAGCTTTGGTAGATCCTGAAATATGTCCCTGTAAAAATCAACTCTTTTTTAGGCCATAAATTAGCCTATTGGAACTAGGCCCTATTTTAACAGGTATATGTTTTTGGCGGTGCATAATATATACAAGAATTGCTCGTTTAAAGATATAAGATAAACCAGAGTTTCTTAACATAATATCGCCACTTGCTAGTTGTAACCTGAAAAAAGCTAAAGGCATAATAAAACATCAAACAGATATAATATTTTCATTGGTTTGACTTTAGAAAATAATATTGGTGATTTATCTAATATAATTGACATTAACAAAGTAAGCTTTATCGTCTTGAATGTTATCGCAGATTATATTTTCAATTTATTTAAAAGCTCAGAATACAGAACAAACAAAAAAAATTTGTTCTGTATTCTGAGTTTAAAAGTTAAAACACACGTTTTAAACAATTCGGTTCTACGTAGCGCGCTGTTCGAGATTAGTACGTCCTACACAGCGTATCGGTTGAAGAGGTAAATGAAATGCTATCCGGAGGGGAAAACTTAAATTACTGAATTTGAGGGTCAAAGAAATAAGTCTTTCAGAGACATATTATATACTTACGATACGCGGCATTGAACTGATTGATTTAAAAAATTTCAATTTAAAACAATGCGTCTTAAAAGATTAAGTGTTGTTGAATTCCTTTTTTTTTTTGTTTTGTAATGGAAGCAAGTTTTAGTAAAAAATGTTACTTTTTATATTTTTATCTTTAACCTACAATTTTAGACTAAAATTTTTTAAAACCGAGTAGGTACTTTAATAACATTTTGATGTCTCTAAAACAATGTTTAGGTACGTTTATGGCACAATTCATAAATCAAAAGCAATGTATGTACTAAGGGAAAAGACCTAATGGCAGACACTTGAAGGAAACATGAAACATTTGAATGTTATAAAATATATATTTATGAAAATAAAGGATTGATAACTCCTTCCATGTCTTCAGTAACTCTTACAAAATAAAACTATTATAATTATTCTCTGACAAATCAATTAAAAAATATATTATTGGTCTTTTTGTAAACTTAGTCATAAGTACTAATAGATGACATCACAAAAAACGAACATCACTAATAGTAGACACCAATATGAACTAATAGTTGACATAGAACATTACATAACATTTTACATTTTTCCTATTATTAGGTCTTTATTTGCCATTTTTCAAAAGATTTCATTTACTTCATCATAGTAACTTCATGCATCAGAAATATTATCTACGTTATCTCCAGATTCTATTCATTCTTCTTCCATGCTAAACTATCTTTCCTTTTATTTTTATTTTTCATATTTTTTTCCTAGCAAATTTATTTTTAGTCTTTAGTCTCCATGCTTCTTTTGCCTCCTATTTTTTCTTCTTTCTTTTCTCAGCTCTCCTTTTTCTTCTTTTTACTGCTAAAAAACTAAAGCAATCGATTTTTAGATCAGTACAAGGTCTAATATTAGACACCATGTCCATTTTTAGGTGCAGTAGTTCTAAGTTCTTAGATTGTTAATAGAATTAGATTTTCAGAGAATAGTGATGATTTTTGCAGTAGAATAAAGTACAAAATAACTTTAGTATGTATTGCAAAACTCAAAGATGAGATCCATGTCATCTATTAGGATTTTTACATTTTCAAGAACTAATAGTAGACACCCTTTATATTGTTAGGGAAAATGGATAAAAAATCTTAAATAAACATTAATTAGTGTATACAACATGACCATTAATCCAATGAAATCAATAGAAATTACAAAAAATCAAATAAATGTATTCAAAACTTACGTGCAAAATTTTGCCTTCCTTAACCTATTTGCTAAGAAATTGCCGAGCGCGTGTTGACGCGGTCATATTATTTACGAAAACTGATCCCATTTTAAGATTTTGTTCCCGAAGGCGTCTCTAATGAATTATTTCAATTCAACAGATAACTTAAGAATCTTATAAAATTTACAGTGGTGAGAAATGATTAGAGTAATTCTTATTTTTATGGTATTTTTGTCATAAGTGTCAGTTAGTTCAGTCTATTAGTTCAGTGTCTAGCATTAGGTCTTTTCCCTTACATATTACCAAACAAAACTCTATGCTTGTATTTTGATTCAGTTGAAATTGTGGAATTCTGTTTTACTTACGTGAGATGACTAATGATAAAGCGGGTCATTTTATTTAAATATTAAACAAAAGTCTCGGTCGGCCGCACAAAGTACAAAACGGAACTAGAACTGCATAAATTGTTACATTTATTACATAAAGTTTCGTAACAAATAGAGTCATTAAATAAATGGACGAAATAAACCATTCTACACGCGGGCTCCCCGTTTTAAAACGTTTGATAAATGCAGCGTATTACGTCAATATTGTTTAAATTGGGAAGGGTCACATAATGACCCCGTTTACCGTTATCTGGCCTCATCGGCGACCCCAGGGCCCTTAAACATTGGCTCAAGCCTCAAATATCAAATTTGTTATCACGATAACCACTTTTTAAAAAAGTTTATAACATCTGCCTCGTCTCCTGCGCATTCAAAATTCGAAAAAGTTCCCGCCAACAGATGCGACCGGATTCCTCAAGCAGATGTTACTCCCTCATAGATTAATACTTTTGTTTTTATCCTCGTCGCGATATAGCTCTCATAACATCAGTGATATGCGGGTCATATAATTGGTCTCATTTATTTATATAGAAACAAAGTGAGCTTCAAGCTAATATAATTTTGTGTCAGTTTTACAAACGCGATCTCATAATATAGCATGCTTTAGCATGTCCCTCGGGCTCCCTGAGATCATATTATGAAAGGGTTTTCGTGGTTGGATACCGCTGCCGATGCTGGCGACACAGGAGATACACCACTGTATCTCCATTGTGGTGGAATGTGTGGTGGGCCAAAGTCCGATTTAGAAACTTACGTATCTAAAACCAAAATTGGTCCCCGCTATCTGTGATAGTAACAATTAAAATACTCGAAACCTATATTATTAGGGACGATCAAAAGAACCGAGTCCCCGATTCAATCAAAGTTTTACAACGAAGATTAGTAACCGGTAATAAATACGCAGTAAACAATACTAATCACCGCGACCAATTAAGAACTTAGAAATAACGAACTTCGGTAAACGAAGAAACGATTCGAGTTGAATTCGAGTCGATTTCACGGTCAATTTTTATGTTCGAGGTTGGCAGGCTAATCTCAGTTCGTAACTGTCGGTTGACATGCAACCTTTACGTGAACTGAAATTAGATAAAACAGGGAAGTTGTTTCGATTACGTACAAGGAAATAACGAGAAATGAGGTTTTTTGTTTGTGAATTTTTGTCCAATGTTTTCATGTTAATTGTAATGATGTCACGATTTGTGCGCTCTACTTTTAGATTTGATTTACTAAATAGTACATAACCTGAATTTATGTCTTCATTTTTGATATAATAAACAAACATATATCTATAGTCTATCCAACTTTCCGTCTAGGTCATATTTTTGTGTAAAAAATAATGAGTTTAATTGTTGTAATGCGACAAAATTAGTTCTCAAGGTCTTTTTATCACGCTTATGCCATGTTTTCGTGGATCCCTGCGGCTTTGTTACATTTTATTCAAAATGAAATTAACGCTATTTTTTATTTGACCAACCTAGCGAAATACCTCAATAAAATAAAAAGGTACGTGTACACGATCGAAAAGAAAATATTATGCTTCAGTTGATAACCGCACTTAAGACGTACATTAAATCGTAACTTTTATAATTGTTTTGTAAGTTCTATTTTTAATTCTGTGTAGCGGAAACTTTTTTGGTGGCGCCAAAATTATTACAAGTGTAAATAAAATGTATGATATTGTATGACGTCACTCCTGCCATGGTGGCTGGCTGCACACAATGGCTGCCACGGGCGAATCCGGCCGCGCCCTATACTATCACGGATATAATATTTATGAGGGGTTCGTTTTCACTCTATAATTACGTATCGATTCCGAGTCCTGTGACGCCCAAATTAAATTCATCGGCCAAATTGGTTGCTGTAAAAATCGATAAAAAAACTCGATTCCAAAAGGTCCTACTCTGAAAATGGAATCCAAATCGAAATGCTAAATTCAAACGTATTCGGTCAGCGATAAACGAAAGGGAAAGTGGATGCCACGTGATCGTGGAGTCCCGTTGGCACCATACCTGTTGCAGTCTTATTTATGGCCCAAAACAATCGCTTTATCTCGCCTTGTCCATATAATGCGGCAGTAAAACCCGATTCTTCACGTTCGCTTGCATAACAGGCTTTTGTTTATAATCAAAAGTTCTCAAGGACGCTGCTACCTTAAAATTGTAAGTGAATTTTTATCCAGTACCTGGTGGGGCGCGTGGGACGAAGGTCCGAAAATTCCGGGCAAATTAAACGAAGCGTTAATTGGCTTATTAAAATTCTAAATTCGTCGCTAGTCGCTACATTAGATGCTGTCTGTGTTTTATTGTGATGAATGATAATAGTACCGATAAGATCTACCAGTGATTGTGCCGATATGAACGTGACTGACAAATCGGATACAGATGAGTGTAATATATTTAGAGTTTTTGAGGTGAGTTGATAGTTTGGTTGGTTAGGACTTGGTATGGTTACTGTTACGAGTTGCGTGTTGCGAACACCTTTTAACATACTCGTAGCGTAGCTACCAGTATGTTGAAAGCTGTTTTATTATACACTCATTTGAGTAGGTACTGTCTTAAATTGTACCATAAAAGCAGCATATTTTAGATTTACGAGATGATAATTTAGAAAATTGTCTGCTTAAGAAAAAGTTGGCAGTATTCAGTGGTGTATTCATTCTGAAAAAACTATTACGTAACGACGAATCTATAATATTAAGTTAAAACATAATATGAATGGTTAAGATGGAAAAGCAATTATAACCTATGTTCAAATATCCACACAATAATCTTTGAATATAACGGGATAACTTATAAAAATATTAAAAGTAAAATATCAGCATAAATCACGAGCAGTATCCGTCAATATAAAAAGTTGACGTTAGAGAAAATGAACAAAAAGTGCTCATGCGAGGAATGGCGGCGAAGCTACAGCCCGTTCAGACCTATTTAACCTCTGACATGACCCTTATGCATACGACGTAAGGCTCAAAGAATGTCAGAGGTAAAATAAGTATGAATGGTAAGTAGGGAGGGGAGCGCGACAAAAACTAATAATAACAATGTGTGTCACCCCATCACTACTGTCCCGTTGCAAGCTCTACCTACTTCACTCTGGTTCGTAGCAACTTCGCTATCTGCTGCTACTTCACTCTAGTCTGCGCCATGTTTGATTCGTAAGGAACTAGCACCAATTTAATAACATACATTACACAGATCTTGATAAAATTGAACAAACGGCGTTGTATCATGAAAAAAATACACGCCAAGAGTTTTGTTATTCGTAGACGCCAAGGTTATATTTTGGAATGCCACAAAATGTTTACGGTCATCGTAATATTTTATATACAGCTGTGAAAAGAAAGTAGTAACTAGGTGTATAAAAGTTTTTTTTTTTACTATAAAATATACTTTTTTGATGCTGTATTGAATCAGTCTTTTTCAGGAGATAAAGACTTTATTGTAATATGTATACCGTAGTCCGTAAGTAAAACATGACCACTAGTTGGCCAATAACAAGTGTTCCTTCTTATTGAAATTTCAGTGAATGTTTTCATAGTTTAAGGATGAGCAACTTTAAAAAAAATCGATTTTACTGTTAAGCGGTGGGCCCGGGAAAATCCCGTTGAAGAATTTCATTTGCATATCATTTGGTAGCAAGGCAGCAACGTTATAAAAACAGTTATTTGGGATGTATGCCGGAAAACGCTGGAGTTCCGTTGATAGTTGATACAGATACATTTCAGCGAGTTCCGATTCTCACACTTGTGGGGGCGCAGGTGCGCAACACTAGTTGTTCATCATCATCATCATCACCTTCATTATTATCATCACATATTAGGTTCAAGTCTGAATAAGGCTTCTTTCAACATTGTGATACATATAACCTAACAACATAGATGTAAAAATGATAGAGAAGGCATGTCAAGTCAAAAAACATGGCTGAAAAAGGTCCGCTTCGATATTTTTTGAGGCTATAATATTAATATAGTATATACGAAGTATCAACTTTTTCTTGCTTGATAATTATTTCTGAAATATAAGTCGGTACACATAATATCTCAAGTTTGATAATAAATGTTTGGCTACCAATTAAACGTAATATTACTATGTAATTGTATACCATCTGATCATAACATTCTTCTTATCACATATTTAAAAACGATCAGCAACGTTAAAGATGATAATTCTGTAAGAATATATTTCTTTTTTGGACGCAAAAAAAAACTTTACGCCTCGACTATCGTGGCTCTTGTATCGGTACCTGTGATCTAATGTAATTATAACATAGCCGGGCTAGTGTAAGTCACGATTTAAACTACGGCTTAAAAACTCCTTGTTAGTTATACGAAAAACGTTTATACGTAGATAGCGCGGTCGAATCTGATGATGATCGCGCGGTAGAGTAGGGCTGGGGATACAATGGGCTAACGGAATACTTTATTATTTTATTTAATTTAATCCTTCGATCGTGGATTCTTGGAAATCTATTGTTATTCTATTGTGTCTCGCTCACCGGTGAGCTTATGGGGCTTGATAGGTTAAATTTAATATTGAGTTGACTTTATAACTACGCCAACAATGTGCTATAACAAAATATAGTTTTTTAAAGAATTGAGCGATTGATTCCAGAATTTAATATTAAGCTGGAGCGGCATCAGCAATGAAAGACTGAAAACAGAAATCACTGACAAGTTGGTTGAGGATCAATTTACAACTCTTACCATTGAAATCACAGACACTTTTTTGGAATGTTTCGCAATTTTCCCGTACTAAGTAATAAAAATAGTTACATACTCTTCGTATAACTACTTTATTTATAATCTTCTTACACGTTGTAGTAGGTACAAAGGCGGGCTTAATGCCTTGTGGCATTTTCTTCCTGCCAAACCTTAGGGTGTTGCTGAGAAAGTGAGGTAGATGCAAACATTTAGAGGACAGAGGGATTAAAATAAGGTAAAATTAACATTATGATAATATAAATACATAATATAAAGGTGCATTCATAATATATACTTTTATCAAAATAAAATACCTACTGAATGTTCGCCGCCTTTGTTTTATGACTATTCCAATGCGCCGGACAAAGAGAAGCAGATTTTGCATAGTTATTCGCTGTGTTAAATCAATTTATATTTGACATTCTTGTAAAATTTTAGCAGTACATAAATCATGTACTACCCAATGTGCCCGTAGCCCAACACCGAGACCGTGAGTTAAAATGGTCGATAATCCCGGAGTAGACACGCGAAACACGAGCACCGCCCAGCGCCCTCCGTGCCGGCTTAAAAATTCCCTACACAGCGCCATATTATAGACCAGGGGTTCCCAAACTTATTTTGTCTACAGTCCACTTTGAGAAAAAAAATATGTTTAAGCGCCCCCATTGTTTAAATTTAAAATGCATCCAGATGAAATGAAATTACAAATCACCCCCCAAGCCTCTACACAACGCCCCCACTTTTTTCTGGGTCCCACCTTTAGACCTTCAACGCTTAAGGCATTATCGCCCACCTTGGAAAATTCTGCTATAGACTAATTCAGAGATTCCTTGCCCTTATAATATGCTGCAGGGCCAAAGCCTTAAACATACCTTTATTCAAATATAAAGAAATATTTAAAACCTTTATCGGTATTTTTAAATATACCTTTATTTGTATCTTTACATATATAATTATTTCTTCCAAAGCGTAGTATAGTGGCGAATCTCTACCATCAACAAAAGAGCTCTATGACAAGGATCAGCTGCTTTATTTCTATATATATAAAACTCAAAGGTGACTGACTGACATGTTGATCTATCAACGCACAGCCCAAACCACTGGACGGATCGGGCTGAAATTTGGCATGCAGGTAGATGTTATGACGTAGGCATCCGCTAAGAAAGAATTTTGATCAATTCTACCCCCAAGGGGTTAAAATAGGGGATGAAAGTTTGTATATTATAATACTTCTTAACGCGAGCGAAGCCGCGGGCAAAAGCTCGTTTGAATATATAGTTTTAATTAAATTGTTTTAATAGGCTAAGATGTATATTCGATACTTTGCTACGTTTCAGTAATACTCAAACAAAGGTTGATGCAAATAAAGTAATGACAATGTGGTCAGAAGATACTGAAGAAACTTTGGAATAACAAATTACTATCATTTCAAAATTCATAACGTTTAAACCGTATGAAGATAATTCGCATCGAATAATCGACAAAGAGCGAAATTTGAGCTAAATTAAATTCAAATCGTTGGAGGAAATAGCCGCCCCGTCTCCGGGAGATTTATGGTATTGTCCTGCGTTTATTTTATTATTGTAAAACGTACAAGTTGAGACAATAGAGACGTTATGTAGTCTTACATGGTATTATGTACAAAAAATCTGAAAAGGTGAAATAAAGTTGAGAAAATATCTTAACTTTTGTAACTACGATTTTGAGACGAATTCAGATTTTTATTTATTAATATACCAGATTTTATTTATTAATGTCTTGGTTAAAATCTAAAATATCGTTTGCACGTTAACTCAAAACAAAACTATTTATGACAAAAATTGCTTAAGTTTTTTACATTACGTTTATTTTATTATTGTAAAACGTACAAGTTGAGACAATAGAGACGTTATGTAGTCTTACATGGTATTATGTACAAAAAATCTGATATAGTGGAAAAAGTGCACGTAATATTGTGTTTTATTTGTGTTTAAAATGAATTTCCACCAAGAATCAGTGCAATCAATTACATATACATATTTTACATAAGTACTTATGAAATGACCGTACACTTATATCTAAGAAGTAATAAGAATACACAACCAAAGAACTGATTTTAATGTTGATGATGATAATGATAACCGTAATGACATTGATAATGACAGAGAAATGATAATGGATACTACTGTAAACACACGTAATAGTGTTTGTTGTGACATTTCGTGCCATAACAAAATTACTCCTTTTTCGGCAAGCTCATGAATACAAAGCTAAGGACGCTATCCGTCTCGTTCACACCCGAGGACATTATCAATCTAACACGAATCGAACAATAGCGTCGCATGATTTATACAGTCGCTTAGTAGAAACATTACGGATAATTATAGAGGGAGCAAACGGTTTTCATACTTTTGCATATTTTGTAAATATCAATAAAGATATCAATAGAGGTAGGTACTCAATTAGTGAAATAAGTAAATAAATTCGAGATGATTTGATCGAGAGTTATATTTTAAAATAATAAATAAAAAAGTTCTGACACACTAAAGTAAGAGTAGCACATCAATCTTAAGAGTTACTAATTAGACTAGTACTAATTTCAGTCTGTCAAGAAAGAGTAGACGCAGTACATAATTTTCTAAACGTAATCACGCTCAAAAGGTGGATTTTTCTCTTTGTATTTCCACAGCGAACGCTTATATACATTTTAAATATTTTCATCTCGATTTAATAAGTTTTTCATATTTTTTATGTGATTTCAAAATTGTGTACAGCGTCTACTCTTTTTGACAAGCTGTAATAGGTATGCATAAAAATAATAAAATATTTTATGATATTATGGAAATGACTCTTGTGGTGCAATATTTTTATCTTTATCTTTTTAAAATGGATATCTACAAGTTTAAAAAGTTTTAAACTATTATTTATACATCACTAATAATAATATGAGGGAAGTAGTTGGAAATAAACATTTTCAACTTTATCAAGAACGTAAAATAGACACACAATAATCATATTCAACTTACACACGTTACTCGAATTGTAAACTGTCAATTGGAGAGTTTACAAATCCCAAGACGTCTCGCCCGAGCTACACCTCCACAAAAGCCGAACAGAAGTAGGAGCTCAGCTCACGAGCTTTTCAAGGGTGGTGGCTTTCGGCGGGAAAGCGGCTTCAAGCGGCAGGGGGTGGGTTGAGGTGGGGGGAGGGGGCGAGGCGTGATGGTTCGTATTGATTTAGTGCCGTCGTCGACGAAGCTATGTACTGCTGGAATCGCCTATTGTCGCTTGATGCGCTTTCTTTACACCTGCGCTGCGATTTTAAAAAAATTAACAGGCTAGTAATTTTTTATAAGTAGGTATGGAAAGTGATGTTAATTTTTTTAAAGCGGTAAACATTGTGATGATATGTTTTTTAATTAATATGTTCTTTAAGGAGATCGTTTGGAAAAATTTTATACAGACCGTATAAGCCAGATCACTGATGTAAGAGACCGCATACATTGACTCTAAAATGAAGAGATTATATACATATTATAGACTCTATGATGAATACCTATTAAAATTGAATGACGATTAATTTTGAAACAATAATTATTGCTAGACAAAAAATATTAGATAAATAAAATTAAATAGTGACTTAATTACGACGGAAGGAAGTGAACTACAGGATGTTCCAAAAAGTATAACCAAAAAATAAATCTATGTTTTATAAATAATTAAAGGAAACATTAATAAATTTATGTAAGATGACAATATTATATTTTATACTTAAATTGTCTGTCCGGTCTACTTTCACCGCTCTTTCTTTCCTTCCGTTGACGGTTTTCCGCAGTATGTTACATATTGTATATCCTTTCTATTTCATTCAAAAAACATTGTTAATTTAAATAAAATTCATCATCATTAAAAATAAGTTTCATTATCGTTATACAATAACTTATGGTGACTCTCCCACTTCCCAGATATTATGCAATAAACATACTAAAAGTTATCGACGACATAAAATACTTAGTACAAAAGTTTGCATTAGCTTGCAACATCATTCAAGAATGTACTGTTTAAAATCACATAATACATCGGAGCAAAAGCATTTTCCAGTGCTGCAGCGCTCTCCCTCGGGACGGCCTCCCAGCGTCGAAGATTTAAATGGATATTTAACTTTAGTCTCAAGGAACCTAAAGTCTATTGCTTTTAACGTCCTTCGTGTCCAAGGAGTTTTTTTTCTTTAAAACTTGCGAAGCTTTTAGCAAATGGTTTAAAATTGCTCGGATTTAAAAACTTGTTGGAACTTTTCTTTCTCGATTTTATAATCTCGCAATGCTATTTAGAATAACTGAAAATTAATTAAATGGTTCGTAGAAGTGTTTAAATTTTTGTGTCCACTTGTGGATGGGATGTCGTAGATGTGAGTAGAATTAGGGTCAATTCAGACCGCAACGCGACGAGGCGAGGCGAGGCGCGGCGCGGCATAAATTTGTATGGATTTGACAGATTTCAAGCCTCGCCTCGTCGCGTTGCGGTCTGAATTGACCCTTAGGGTTGATTCAGAACGCGCGGTATAAACTTACTATGGATTTCAATATAAATCAAGTGAGACGTCTTGCAAATATGTCAAATCCCTATAAACTTGAAATGCATCTACGCGTCGCATTGCGGTCTGAATCAACCCTTAGTGTGACAAACTAACTCTACTCTGTGAAGAGTCATATCATTCTAGCTAGAGCCCAAGTAGCACACTTCAGACGCCTTAAATCTATTTATGCTTGAGGAGTACTAATCATGGCTTATTTATATACATAATAGACATTGGCATTCTATACATGGTTTTAAATAAGAACTAAGTTTCTAATAGAAAAAAAATATCTAGTGATCCTTGTATTAAAACCTTTATTAGTTCATTACACTAAGTTAAGAGCAAATTGATTTGTTATGGACTATATCTACTCTGTTAAAAGCGCTGCTGTAGTTCAATTATTCTATAGACTTATTATCACAAATACTTTTTAAGAATTGAAATTATTTATAGAACAATTACTCTAAAAGTAATCAAAAAGGTTTTTAGATGGGTTTGTTAGGCACTTTTTTAAGTCTATACTTAATAGAATCAATGACTAGATACTCAATAGTGTATACTCTAGTGAAAGTCCAGTTTCCTCCTTCATTAGGGAACTTAGGCTTTAAGCATTTTATTTTAAGAGTATTAAGTATATAAAGGGCAGCGTTCTGCAAGCATGAAGAAAGCATTCGGAGAAAAGTGGAAAAGGTGGAAAAGTATAAAAAGGTGCCTTTAGAGTTAGACAGTCACATCAACTTTCTTTGCCCTCAAAGTCATCAGTCATAACTTCAGCAACGAATCGACATAATATTATTTTCATCAAGCCGCGAAGAAGACGAATTGACACCGTCTCGAAAATCGATTCTTGATGAAAATTGAAAACCATGATATACCAGAATGACAATGATGGTGGATGAAAGTGACATAGGAAAGTGACGATTCTGGCGATGAAGTGCCTATAATATGCTTGCTTTAGAAATACGTGTTTATGCTACCTAATAATTTTATACAGACAATAAAATATTGCGAATATTTTTGATAATAATATTGTTAGTATCGATTTTCGAGACGGTGTCAATTCTTCTTCTTCGCAGCTTGATTAAAATAATATGTTGATTCGTTGATGACAAAGTTTGGGGCGTTCCACGCCAATACGCGTGCCAATATTATTGTCATAATAATAATAGGATGACAAGATTAAGAATGATGGAACTTTGAAACTTGATTTCTCTATTCGACACTCAGTGCTTCAAAGCCGATTATAGTATGAAAAAATTATATATTTAGGTAAATTATTTAATTACTGGATTTGTTCATTTAACAAGCTGGAAATCGCTAAATAGTGGAAATTGGCAAAAACCTTTGATTTTAATGTGGGGAAACGTACCCTTAGATAAGTTTTTGAAAGAGTAACATACATGAAAAAAAATATACTTATATGAATAAATTTTTTTGACAAAAAGATTTTTTTTCTTATATAA
The DNA here is from genome assembly GCA_963422495.1 of Polyommatus iphigenia. NCBI lineage: Eukaryota > Metazoa > Arthropoda > Insecta > Lepidoptera > Lycaenidae > Polyommatus > Polyommatus iphigenia. The sequence goes on from OY730179.1 coordinate 11,871,070, forward strand.
GTAAGTAGGTATTTCTTTTTTGCCTGTTTCTCTTTTAAGAATCTATTGAACGGTACTTTTAACTTCATCTAAATTTAAGTTTTTCGCCAATTTCAACTATTTAGCGATTTCCGGCCGCAGTGCAGTATGGCGCTGGACGCCCCCTTCGGCAGTGTTTTCAGTCTAGCTCCTAATCCACTTCCCGGCCCATTATAGAAGTAGTGCAGGAATGTTCTATAGAATAATATAAGCTATTTATACAAAAAAATATTTAAAAAATGGTCCCGCTTTGAGAAAATCAAGAAAAAAGTAGATAAATATAATTTTTTCAATCTATAATCGGCTTTGTAGCACTGGGTGCCGAATAGAGAAATCAAGTTTCAAAGTCCCATCATTCTTAATCTAGTCATTATAATATTATTATGACAAAAATATTGGGCACGCGTAGATTTAAAACTATGTTTATGTTTAGAGTAACACGTTAAGGTATAACATAATCGAATATTATCAAAATCAGAGACACCGACTTTTTTTTCCTGTCCGCTTGGCGTGGAACGCCCAATATAAAACAGGAATGCCACCAGAAATATTGGTTCTCTATGGTATTGCACTGAAAAATCACCAAAACGCGAACAAAACGCCTTCTTCTTATGCCAGTCTGATAATTACTCTGGTAGATAATTGCGAGAAAAAATAGTTTACAAACATTTCTTTCTATAGATAACGATAGGATGGTCTTGAGAACAATTATACTATTGAAAGATTATTTTTCTGGTGAAAGTGCAGGTTGACTTGTCATGCTCTTAAAATTACCTTTAGCTCAATTTTAGGAGTAAATCTTCTAATCAATACTTACTTATAGAAAATTTAATAAATGCCATTTTTATTAAAAAAATACGACGGTAATCGCCATTTTGGTAAAAATCTAAAAATTTAGTTACAATAAAATACGCGATTTATTTATTTGTAAGCATAAAAATAGTTAGATAAATGATAATTTTATCAAAATACATTGTTTAGGTATTTATTTTAACAAAAAATATCAAAAAATGTGCATCAATAATATTTTTTATTAAAAAAATATTATTTAAATTTACGAATATAATAGGCCCATCAGTTTTTTTAAAACTATTTCATCGACTTTCACGATAAAATAAATTCGGCACGGAATTTGAGCCCTCCGTTCGCGCGAAACATAAAAAATATATTATAATACTTATTTAATTTAATTTCGCCATTAAAGCTTTGACTTTAAAATACTTTTAACTACGGTGTGCCATTAGAAAATAAGAAAAGCTTTTTAAAAGAAGTAACTCTTGTTCATGTTTTTATTTAGTTGATTTTGATTAATAGTGGTTTTAAAAATATTCACCTCTAGAACATCAGTAGAGTAATGGTGTTATCTTAATGTTGGCTACAATACCTAATTCCTTTCTTATGTGCCTCTTATTATGTTTTTATGATAGTTTTGTAGATATTCCCTATAGATAAATATAAATTGGTCTTATCGTTATCTAATGATAAATTCTTATGCTGCTCTTGTCATTACAGTGTAGACAGGTGCCCATTTTTACTGAACTCGGTATATAGGATATCTTCAGGATATCTCCAGGGATTATTGACTCTTATGTAAGAATGCCAAGTTTAATTCTATAAAATAACTAATAGTGCTTCACTAGATATACTTGTGCTGCTTGGGAGAGCTAGAATCTAAAATCGAGGAACACAAGTATTTGATAATATTATATTTCCGAACCTGTAATCCAACTGATCACAAATCACAATGCTTAACTGCAACTTACATTTTGAAAGCAGCTAAGTGACCTTAACGTACCTACTATAACCTGTGAGAGGTGCAAATAGATGATTATTATAGCTAGAATTGTATGGAATGACGAATGTCATCAAATTATTAACATTGTCATGAGCCGGAAGAAAATGAAAAAAATACAATTACTTAATCACGATACGATTTTTCGCCTCAACCACTATACCAACACGTACAACCGAAACTTTCAATTTTTTTACTAACTTTGGTTTAAATTCACTGACTAAGCAATAGAAGGTCAAGAAACCCGTGAGACCTCTCCACATAATAAACATATATATTGTCATAATAAACCACTGTCTTCATGTTGTAGATAACCATCGGAACACCGAATTAATGTAATGTATTTCGCACGATCATATTAATACGGCTTAATTAGTGACTTACATTTTTTGCACTTTATTACTGCATTTTAGTGAGCTCGCTCGAATCCGAAGTTCAAGTCCACAAAGTTATTATAATATATTTTGGGAGTGCCTCCGCTGCCGGCGCCGGTTGCCGAAGCGGCTGCCGGCGCCGGTTGCCGAAATGGCTGCCGGTGCCTATACGGCAAACATCGCTTGTCAAATAACAGAATAATGATCAAAAACATCCAAGGAGGTTCTAATATATGTACTTTGTAAATGACTTAGTAGCATAGAATATAATTGAAAACATCAGTCTTGAGCTAAAGGACTATGAAAAGTATCAATAATCCTACTAATATTATAAAGGCGAGATTATGTGAGTTTCTGAGTTTGTATGTTTGTTACTTCTTCACGCTTAAACGGCTGGAGCGATTTCGACAAAATTTTACAAGGAGGTAGCTGACATCCTGGATTAACACATAGGCTACATTTTTAAACGACTTTCAAACTGGAGGAGGTGTTACTTTCATTTTTTTTTAATTACTTATGTTCAACGATGACTCCGCCGTTTGTGAACCGATTTTCAAAATTTTGCCGTCTGCTACTCCCCCCCCCCCCCCCCTCTTCTCCTAAAAGTGTTGCTTTTAACGAAACAGTGTCGCGTCGTTAGTGTTGAGTTTTAATTCTCCTTTTTAGGAAAAAACTAAGTTATCCTACTAATATTATGAAGGCGAAAGTATGTGAGTTTGTGAGTTTGTATGTTTGTTACTTCTTAACGCTTAAACGGCTGGAGGGATTTCGACAAAATTTTACAAGGAGGTAGCTGACTCCTGGATTAACACATAGGCTACATTTTTAACTGAATTTCAAAATGGAGGAGGTGTAATGTTCTTTTTTTTTAATCTATACTAATATTATAAATGCGAAAGTATGTCTGTCTGTCTCGCTTTCACGCCAAAACTACTGAACCGATTGTAATGAAATTTTGTACACAGATAGTCTAAAGCATGAGAAAGGACATAGGCTACTTTTCAACTGGAAAAAGGGGTTGTAAGGGGGTGTTTATGCGTAAATTTGTTCAAATTAAGTTAGTTCCAAAAATTCATAACAGATGGCGCTAAGAGTCGCCTACATCTCGCTATCGCTTGCTCATGCGTCTTTCTATAAGAGGTGGTACCATGTGTGGTTGTGTTTTTCGATTCATTTGATTGTTATACACGTTAATAAATAACTCACTACTCAGTACTTTATCTATGCAGTGACGTAACCTTAAACCTACCAATGCAGCAATGATAAATAGTTTATGGGTAAAGAGTTGTGAAATGGGGGCTTAGTAAGTAAGCTTAAAATTTGGTATAAGTAAAGTTTAATTTAAAAAAATGAAATACTATGTGCACACTTGCACAGCTGTTTAACCTGTTTTTGGGTATTTTGATTTAACACTAGAAAGACCGAAATTCTGAACTTCCTTGAAAGACCAAGAGCGGTCAAATGACCCGTCGTATGTTTTAACGTGTTTTGTGTGTCTTATTATTTTGCTTTCGGATTTTATCGACCATGTTATTATTTATAAATGTAACAAAATTAAATTTTAGAACAAATATTTAAGAAAACAATTTAAAAAAGCATGTTATAGACCTAATACTAATGTAATTGACATTATAATTACTCCACAAGACTTATTGGTTTTGTTCCTGTATTTGAGCCTAAAACACAGTTTTGTACACATTTAATATTTTTTCATTTTGTCATAGAATAGTAAGGCTACTTGAATGTACAGTAAATCATGTCAAGAAGCCATGAGCATCTTGGTGAATTTTCACCAAGATGCTCTATTGGAGCTCAAAAATATTATTTTTTAATATCATATTTTTGGTCACATCATAAAAATTATCACCAAAGTTAAAAAAAGTATAAAAATATGTTATAGAAATAAAATATATTTAAAATTTTCATAAAAATAACAATTTTTATGATTTTTTCATAGAACTACAATTCGTAACCTTTAGGTTGCTATTTGCTTTGTTTGTGTAGGTAAAACAAAAAAAAAAACAAACTAAGAATAAATATTTTGTTTCATTTCGAACTACCAATAAACCCCGACTGTGTTAGGCCAAGCCAGGCAACAATACTACAAAAATCTATGCTTATATTTGTAGTGATAGTACCTTGATGCTTTTCAATAAACACGGTTTCACTAGGCAAAAATCTTGAAATACACTACAATGTCAAAACAGGTATGGCAAATGATCTTATTTGTACACGTTTTAGTGATAATATATTTGCAAATATATTTTTAACATGTTTACATATCAAATTATGTAATTTTAGACTATTTACATAAATAAAAGTATTAATCCCAGTTTTTATTCTATGAGTCATTCAGAAGTATATTTCAGTCGAGTTTTTTATAAATTTTAAATCAAACTTCATATTTAATACACAAACAAAACATAAATAATAATAAAACATTTGAAAGAAAAATAAAACAAGCAAGAAAAACCAAGTTTCTTTAGAAATTGTATTCAAGCGGTCAATTGACCGCTGCGGTCTTTCTAGGTAGGTTATTATATAAGACCTATAATTATTGAGTTATCATAATTTTTTTTATCACAATTTAAGCAATCAAAAACTATTAAATGTCACGAAAGGAAAACGAATTTCATGCAACGGTAACAAAATTATCGCAAATTAAAAACGAAAATGCGGTCATTTGACCGCTCCGGTCTTTCTAGTGTTAAGGGGTTTTCAAAGCTTTTAATTTGACACCAATTTTATTGACACCGCGCGATAATATTATAAAGGCGAAAGTATGTGAGTTTGTGAGTTTGTATGTTTGTTACTTCTTCACGCTTAAACAGCTGGAGCGATTTCGACAAAATCTTACAAGGAGGTAGCTGACATCCTGGATTAACACATAGGCTACTATTTAACCGACTTTCAAAATGGAGGAGGTGTTATGTTCTTTTTTTTTAATTACTTATGTTCAACGATGACTCCGCCGTTTGTGAATCGATTTTCAAAATTTTGCCGTCTTCTACTTGGGGGGGCTGCCCAAACCCCCCTCCCTTTTCTCCTGACAGTGTTGCTTTTAACGAAACAGTGTCGCGTCGTTAGTGCTGAGTTTTAATTTTCCTTTTTAGGAACAAACTAAGTTATTAATTATAAAAGTGAATTTATTCTTACCTAAACTAAACATACAGATATTGAGTGTCATTTGATTCATAGGCTTTCGTCCCGTCTCCTACTTGGGGGGGCTGCGCCCCCCAAACCCCCCTATCCCCCTCCTGGTAGTGTTGTTTTTAACGAAACGGTGTAGCGTCATTAGTGCTGAGTTTTAATTGTTCTTTTTAGGAACAAACTAAGTTATTAATTATAAAAGTGAATTTATTCTAACCATAACATACCGATTTCGAGTGTCAATTAATTAATTTTCGTCCCATCTTCTACCTAACACCCTAGGGAATGCTGCTTATCACAAAACAGTGTCTTCCATCAAACTTCCACCTCTCAGTCATCAAAATTGAAGTTTCCGATGATCAAACTCAATTTATTTTGTCTCTAATACTATTTACCTATTTCAACACAATTTAGTTTACCTAATTACACCTAATAAATCGCGGGTAACACCGCGGGGCACAGCTAGTACAGTCACAATGTGAGGATGCATGTTTAATGGTAGTGATGATGATGATGATTAATGTGATCTGCATAGTAGACGTAGTATTAGGCATATAAGTTGGTACTTATGTTTCTTTAAACAAAGCTGAAACTCTCAAACATATTGTATGAGGAGTCCGAAGTTCTGTTCAGCACCTTCGGAACCGTGGTATAAACTGTGTTGCAAAATCTTACTTTTTGGTAGCATAAAGCATTTGATCAAAATGCATCACAAAAAAATAAAATATCCACAGGCGAACATATAACTTTCACCTTTGGAAATCGGTTAAAAAGTCGAATATTTGAGGTTATAGGTATTTCTTATTAAAATTTGGTAACCGGAACTGAAACCTAGCGTTTTACGTATTTTCACCGGCTCCCGTTTTGAGTGCCGGCGCCGGCAGCCGTTGTTTTATATCTCGGCTGCCGGCAGTATACTTACCGCCGGTTCCCATCACTGATATTTTTGGGAGCCGGCGCCGGCAGAGGAGGCACTACCATATATTTTTTTATATATTACTAGATTTTCCCGAATTTTCGTTTGTTACTCGGAAATAACGGCGAATTTTTTTCCGGGATAAAAACTATAATATTATATCCTTTTTCAAGACTGAAGTCGAGATACTTGAAAGTATGTTCATACCAAATTTTCTCAAAATCAGCGGTTAAAGTATCAGTGGTATGAAAACCCGACAGACAGACATACATTATCATATTATCGCTTGTTTTACAACATTATTCGTTTTGATTATAAACCTCATGTCATAAATATTATAATACCGATTAATTAAGACTGTTTCTATGATGCTTAATGTCTCCAATAAAATTAAAAATCGATATTCAAAATTGCAATAAATTCGCTAAGCTATAAATATTTTTTCTAGATGTGCTAAACCTGAGCAAATCAGGTCTTACCGTATAATATTATGTTTAAAGTGGAGACTCTGTGTCTCGACTCAATTTCTTGAAAATATTGTTCATTGTAAGGATTTTAGAGTAGAGAGTATAACGATTTGGAGACCAATTTTACGACTTTGGAATAAAGACTTTTTTGCACCTCATACATTTTTGGAATACTTTTCTATTTGGCGGTAATGACAATTTTGGACGTCGAAGACACATAGCAAAGTCGAGTACTCGCTTGAAATCCAAAGTACGAAGTACCTTCAATATGGTAAAGGAAATCTCAAGTGATAGTCATACTTAGTCGTATTAAAATAAGATCAAGTTATATCATTTGCAAAGGAAATAATTATATCTGCAATAAATAACATCTATCCGGCTGCACGCTAATAAAATTCTAGAAAATGACAAACATCGACATCCTCTTCCTTCGCAAGTTACATTTTAAATATTTTGTATTTATACAAAAATAATTTATAATAAACGAAAGCTGAATAAAATTTGCATATTTGAATAACTTGTTTTAACTTCGGAAGTCAAAACGTGTTCGGTCCTCTAAGTATTAGTATTTTATATCTAACAGCTTAAGCGCTTATTCCACTTATCCTAGCTAGGTTCCTAGGTAGGATCCTAGCTAGGATCCTAGCTTTCTAAATGTTATTCCACTTGACTAAATCGGAAACGATTTAGGATCTAGGAACCTAGCTAGGATAAGTGGAATAAGCGCTTTACTGTTAGGTAAGTACGATAATAAAAAATATAACAAAAGCTCTAACTGCCGCACTTAGAGACATTTAATGATGATTAGACTTCAATTTATTGAAGAGTTTGACAAATAATGTATGGAGCTTATGACAAAATCTTCATTTAATTGCAGTTAATTAAAAAAAAATCTGAGTGCGGTAGTAAAAGTATCACACTTGTTACTTGTCGGTAACCAATAATAATTATTGTACACCGAGTACCTATAAACAGTTACAGAGTACAGACTCGGAGGTAGTAACTGGTAAATATATAAAACGACGGTGGCGGCGTCAGTACTTACTTTGAAAGTCCAATCATCTCCATGTACTAATGTTTTCTGAGTAATAGCAATGTAATAGTAATTGCAGCATTTTGCATGCATTTGCAGAACCCATAATATGAAAAAAGTCCCATATATATTTTTAATATATTTGCCTTATTTGGTGCATTTATAACAACTTTTCCTAGTAGGGTAAACAGTGATATACTTTACGTTATTTCTGATGTCGTGTCTGATTACACCTGATGAATATTAAAATTATTTAACGTTTTCGACTCCAAGATTAATGAACCTCATAACTGTGGGACGAAATTCGTGCTAGAATATATTAAATTAATGATTCGAGTCGAAAATTAAAATAAACTCGAACGGAAGCTTTCCGCTTAACCAGTTCGTTTGATAAATAGCTCGAAGACGATACCATTAGATTGTCACATTACTGCTAATGGTGACCGTTACTTTGGCGCTTCTGTACTTTTGATAATGATTATTATGACAGTCTCGATCATCGTTAAAATGCCGACAAGAGGTCAGCTTTTGTCGGCTTATGTGTGTTAAAATATTTGACTACTTCCAAGTATCGATAGTTTACGACTCACCCAAATACGTTAAAGAAAGTACGCACGTGATTTGGTAGCACAGTTACGACAGTGTTTAATCATGTACATATGTAATGTAATTTTATTGCTTTAAATTATATTTTTAGGCAACTTGTTCAGAAACTTTAACAATATCATAATAATATGGATTAGCCATTTTTAAAGATACATATTGCAGATGGCTTATTTAATGGAATGAAGACGTGCTTCACTTAATAATTGTTAGTTTCTGAACCTCCAACAATTTTTAATTACCATCTTAATTAGCGATGATACAATCTTGTATTGTGTTCCTTATCCAAAAACAATTGTTAATTTAATTCGCATTAAAAGTTGATGTTAGTATGCACATTGTTCCAAAGGTCTTCTTATCACAAGCAGTTATTAAAATTTTATTTTTTAAATTGTTTGCTTTTAAATATTCCATTGTCTTTAAATTATGAACTAGATAATTTTCTTGATAAAACCTTTCAATGTTGATAAAATTCTAATAAAATATAATTTATAAGGTATATAAAATAAAGGAGATGCAAATTGTCACGCAAAAGAAAATTATTAACAGTGTTAGAAAAGCCACATGATATATCATGGACATATTTTATACCTGCTATTTGCAATTCAAAATGCCCAACTTTGGAGTGATGTTTTATTTATAACGGGCGAAAAGCGGCAGCGTCTCCTACTAATGGTTTCAAATTACTCAAAATCACGTTACTTTTTGAGATCACAGATGAATAGATAAGCTAATGTCCCAATTGATTTAAATTGTCGATTAAATCATTCGAAACGAAATACATGATAAATAGGGACCATGCGACGTAAGTTTCATCACAGTTAAAGTTTTGTAACTTATATAAGCCCACACCTTTGCTTACAAAACAAACTCTGTCAATCTCAATTTCAATAAAATGTGATCATGAATAAATTCAGGACGACGTAATTGTTTTATTTTCCTCTTGTGATAAATGATCATAAATAAATCTGTTTAAATCAGTGGAAAAGTACTCAAGTATGTCTAAATCCAGCACTAGAAAAAGTATAAAAATCTTGCAAAATATTTTCCTGTAAATGCAGCCTTACTTTAGTAGCTTAATTAGTGGCAGTAGTCCATTTAATTATTGTTTATTGTGCCATAACGATGAGCGGTTCGCATTCTTCTGGAAACAACAATACAAGTTATTTCTCATTACTTAAACATCGGCGTGCCATGCGTAATTAGTAGTTCTAGATAGTCCCTGCTCCTTTAAACGTTTATAATTCTTCGATTCTAATTATATAATACGTGAAAATATGAGTTTATTTGTTCCATAATTTAAAATTAAGTCAAATTATAAATAAATACAAAATTTTAAATCGATAGAATAAATTATTACATAACATAATTTGGTTAAAGGTGCTCATTCACCGCGAGCATTCACTTGTAATGTAACATTACAATACTATCTTCCTGACTGACGAGCATTCGCGTGTAACATTCGACTTTGAGCATTGCAGGATTTGAAAATCTCACGTCAAGGTAAAAATGAAATCGAGGTGACAAAGCGAACAATAGTAGGGACCTAGGCCGGAAATCAGCGGGTGTCCGCTCATAATTACATTCACGGATGATATTTTTGAACTTTCACGTGATATTTTTTTTCAATTTTTTTTTTCTAAACTTCGTGATTTACGTCGCAACTCGGATCCTGCGAGTGTCGGGGGGTGTCGACAGCTTTATGCTACTTTAACATTCATTTTGTTTTATTCACTGTATAGGCGCGTTTTGTATTTTTACAAAGAAATTATCCCTTATAATTGTGATCATCCAAAATCAATGAAATGTATATCAAAAGTGTGAGCTACTAAGTCTGAAAGCATAATATGTTTTATGTCTAGTTTTAAATTAGACAAAAGTCTAAGTACTCGTGCTTACACGATAAATGCCACATCTTACGTGTAGACAATGTGAACACAAAAACAACTTCGTTACGATTTTCGGTTAAATCCTACTTATAGTAAATTCAGTCGTAAGGTCCAGACCTGAACGTAAATCTTTTCTTTCGGACCGGAGGAAGTGCAAGGGAGCGAAAAATAACTGAAAAGGAATGGATTCGATGTAACACTCCAATGGACTAATTGGTTCAGTTGTGGAAATTCCGAAATTTTTACGAAGTCTAATGCTTTTTATACAATAAATACTTTTTGGAAAAATACATATTGCAGGTACGACTTTAACCCCTACATGGACCATCCCGAAAAATTGCTACATTAGCCCAGCAGGGTTAGATTTTTTTTTAATTAATTAAAGTCAGAAATTTTTTTGCACCAGTGTTTAGAGGAGGTCACAAATAGCTTAAATTCAAAAACTTGACCAGCCACGACGTGTGCGTTAGCCGCCATATTGGTTTGAAGGTCGAATCTTTTTTTAGCTATAACTCCTTTATTTTTTATTTTATTAAGCTAATGATAAGGATCAAATTTGTCGAAAATTTGATTTTCTATAATTTTTGTCCTTATACTTTTTATTGTAAAATCAATATTTAAGGAAAAAACTGCAAAAAACAAGTCAAAGTATAATTTTGACCTGTTCGACCTGTATCGCGATTATTGTCAAATACAGAAAAAAACAGAAAGAAACTTGTAGCTCTTTACATTAACCACAATTAAAATTAAGACTTCGCTGTCTGTCCGTATGTCTGTCTCCAGGCTTCAAGAACGGTGATAGGTAGAGACTTGAAATTTTCAGATATTATGTATTTTGTTACCCTCTATAACAACAAATACTAAAAAACAGGATTTTAGTGGCATTTTTTGTTCTTTATCAAAAATAGCAGCACTTAGACAGTTAAAAATGCATAAAATATTTAATTGTATTTCGACGCCCCCACCGAATAATCGGACAATGTGCTATTGTTGGGTTTTTGCTGTCATGCGTTTTTTGGCATCTAGGAGTCAAAATACAACATGTAATTTTCAGAATTTTCCTATGGATATTTACAAAGATATAAAAAATTATGTGTTTATTCCATAAAAATACTTAAAATTGTATTTTACACCAAAAACCCAAAAACTGGGCAATAGGCTATTGTGAAAAAATATGTCAAAACGATTTGACGACAAACGACTATTGCACGATTATTCTGATAAATACATTGCTGCCTACTGCACACTTCCACTTCTGGATATCTCACTTTCACACTCCGTCCACTCAGGTAGCCACCGATCACCCGCCTCAGGTTCCCCAGACACCTAATTTCAACTAACCAAACCTTTACAGCTGGCCACCAAGCATTGTCGAAGGCCTCCTCTGTGTCCAGCGATACCACAACAGAAATTTTCTCCTTCTCTCTCTTTCTGATGTGGTTCACTAACCTAAACCTTCGGTGCACCTTTAGGGCATAAAGGCATATTGGTTGGGTTTTATTTTGGACAACTTGTAGAATCGGAGTCGGAGACCATCATATCGCGGTGATCATCTCAGTCCACTCACATCCAGCCTCCAGTCTCAGACCAGCATCAGATCAGTCATCACAGTGGCTTACATAGGACCCAAGAGTCAGGAATAGTCAGACTTTCTTCATTAAAAAAATTAAGAATGTCTAACTGTCCCTGGCTAGCTTTTTTGAATGTCTTAAGTCATCATAGACGTAAGAACGACCAGTGGTCGTTGTGGAAGACATCAAGTGGTAAAGTACTTCCTAACATTCGTTAAATTATGTACATTGCTCATATTTTTATTTTATGTTATACGGTAACTGTAGGGATCCGTCTTCTTGTGCAGTTTTCAGAATATATATCATAATCTGTTTCGATTTTTGTAATGAACATGCGGGTTTTCTCACAAACAAGGATGTATGGGCAATACTTGCTACAAAATAAACTAAACGTGACCGATAAGCAGCGAGGTCTGTTACAAATTAACGAGAACGTATTTAGATATTTTCTTCTTTCGCAAATACTCCTAAGAAGTTAAAACTGTCACGACAGCACTTGTTACAGTTTCACGCTTGCAAGCAGCTGCTGTCAGACAGTCAAACATTATTTGTGGAAGTTCTCCTGCAGGTCCTAATGGGACCTAATTCAGTATTTAATTAGGAATGCGATTGTTAGCTGCTATAAGATGTGCTGAGTGTGTTGTGTGAATATTGTATTGTATTGTAACTTGAGAAATTTTTAACATAGTTTTAATCCTGATTACATTGTACTGTATTACGATGTAGATAGAAGTCGACGATTAAACCACCGTCATATAAGAAAGGCCTACGATGCTCTCGGAAGACTGTCTAAAGCAATTTCCTGCCATTATCGTTAATTTTATTAGAACATAATATGATATTGATTATTGTAACACCAACTTAGGTTGCGATGGGGGTTTGACTGGATTAACATTTTAATTTACTCCTATGATTATACGTACTATTAAAATGATAGAGCCAGTCTCCAGAGTGTATTTTTTCGAACCTAGAGCTGTTTCGATTGCAAGAATGTCATTTATAACATCAAATAATGAATGTATTAAAACAAAAATACATATTATTTTTATTTTACCTATAGTAGAAAATCATTGCAATAAACGACAATGACTATAATAATTATGAAGTGTACAATATTTTTAATCACCGAATAGTAAAGTAATAAGTGTTTACCAATATTCTTATCCTAAACAATTTCCCCGAATAATATTGCAATGAGATATTATATGTGCATTTTATTACAGTCGAAACGCAAAATTACCCGAATAATCATGCAATAGACAGTAATGATCAGAGCTTGACCTACTCCAGAACGATAAGTTGCGTTTTGCTTATTTAACGAAAAACCTTTGGTAGCAATTAAATATTATTGAAATAGCAAGATGGGCAAAAAAATTAGCTTTTATTTGAGATATAAAAAGTCTTTGAAGCTTTTTTTAACGGAGTTATTAACAAAAATCAGTTTTTTGGCTCTCCTGAACATTTTCAATTTTTCGATTGTCCGATTATTCGGTGGGGGCGTCGATTTGTACTTTAATAATTAATAATAAAATTAAAAGAAAATAAATATATAGGGTGGGCTCCCATACAAAAAGCACAAATTTTTGTCTATCTTTGCCTTATAATGGTACGGAACCCTCATGAGCGAGTCCGACTCGCACTTGGCCATTTTTTAATAATTATATTCAGGTGTAGGTTGTGCCGTAATTGTTAAAAGGTCTAATTCATGATCAGATATATTCAGTTTTATCCAGTCGCTTGGGTCCCGGTACATTTACCATAGTTGTAGGAGCTTAAATATTGATTTCTAAAAAAATTCATAAGAACCAAATTTGTAGGAAATTTAATGATCTATCACCAACAACTTTGTTTCTACAATTATTTTCGCTAAATTCGATAATAATTGACATACAAGCGAAATTATACCTTGACTTGTTTTTTGCATTTATCTCCGTAAATATTGATTATAAGAATTTAATACAATGAAAATTATAAGAATTTAAAACGTAGAAAATTAAATTTACAACAAATTTAGTTCTTATCATTTTCGTAAGAAAATATAAAATAAAGGAGATATGTCTAAGAAAAGATTTGATCTTCAAACCAATATGGCGGCACACGTCGTGGCTGGTCGAGTTTTTGAATTTAAGCTTTTCATGATTCCCCCTATACACAGGTGCAAAAAAAAATCTGACTATAATTAATTTTAGATTCCCATACAAGGCTGAACTAACCCTACTGGGCTAATATGGATAATGCCGGAAAAAGTTACATTAAGAGATGTCAGCCGTTATATTATGGTCAGTAATGACTATTGTGATACGTGGGAGAGCCATGCTTCAGCACGAATGGGCCGGCTCGACCGGAGAAATACCACGTTCTCACAGAAAACCGGCGTGAAACAGCGCTTGCGCTGTGTTTCGCCGAGTGAGTGAATTTACCGGAGGCCCAATCCCCTACCCTATTCCCTTCCCTACCCTCCCCTATTCCCTTCTCTTCCCATCCCTACCCTCCCCTATTACCCTATTCTCTCTTAAAAGGCCGGCAACGCACCTGCAGCTCTTCTGATGCTGCGAGTGTCCATGGGCGACGGAAGTTGCTCTCCATCAGGTGACCCGTTTGCTCGTTTGCCCCCTTATTTCATAAAAAAAATGAGTTGTTTTACGGTAGCAAAACTACCGAAATAAATTTATATAAGATCTTTGTTAGTAATTTTTTGTATACTACCAAAGTAAATAATCCAATTAAAGTTGCGTCAACTTGTGTCCTGCTCCTGTTACAAATTCGTATAAATCTCTTCGAACTCGTCAGACGGAAATAGCACTTCGCCATAAATCAACATCCATTTATATAGGTAGTTCATCTGTAACGAAAAATTATCTTTACATATTAATATTTTCTTGGCTTTCCTTACAGTTATCATTTACAGTAAATTGTATACATTTTTTTGTAACAGTCAAATGACGTCACAACTCATCATCTCTTTAGATATTAGAAACTAGATGTAAAAATTAGGTACTAAGCTTATCTTTTTAATACGCTATGTCCAATTCATCATTGTAATGTAACGAATGGGTCTCGCGAAATTTCCTAACACGCTGTATAACTTGTTGCGTTTCACACAAGACACCAAGTTCTTCGCCGAAACATTTTGAACATTCTCCTCTTAAACAAGTGTACCGTGGGATACATTAGGATATTCAAATAAGGAAACCCGTTACTAAATATTGTCTGTGAATTTGGCCGTGGCACGTTTTATAACTCTTTAAATAAACTGGTATAAGTATGACAATCATAAATATTCGATTTTGATCTTGAACTTGACTTTTGTCTCATTTTCTAGTTATTTGTGCAGAAGTTCAAGGGTAGTTTGAAATCTCAATAAATAAATTTAAATAAACGAATCAGAGCTTATAAGAAATATTTAAAATAAAATATACAAAACTTTTGCAGGTATATTATTGCAACTTCATAACAGGTTTTTAACCAGATGTCAAACGATAAAATTGAAATAATAGCACGATAATTAATTAATTTTTATGTCAATTCCGTTTAAGCATCATACACATAATCGTACATAAGTAACAGATAATGAATGTAATGACATCACTTAACTGTCATTACTTTTAATATCGATTTTATATTCGTTAACTCGCAAAGAACAACACTTCTTATCGCAATTATACTTAATCAACCAACAGTTGTGGAATTAAATGTCAAGATAAAGTGTTGTATTTTGAGCTTAGCTTTTTCAGTTCAAAATAATATTATTGACAAGACATTATAATTATTATATTATAATTTATAGCTCTCTATCTCTTGTTAAGATTTTACAAAATAGATCCTTTACTGTTTATGGTAGGTATTGTATAGACCAGGAGTCACCAAATGGCGGACCGCGGTCCGCATCCGGACCGCCGACCCATTGTGTGCGGACCAAGCATGTTCGAAGATGATCTTCGTTCATCTCAGGACTTCAACATCTCCAGGATTTAATGTCAATATCTATAGCTTGCACCAATATTTCACTCCAAACTTCAGAGAGAATCATTCTTATCTCATCTCATAGATATCTAAATAAATGTAACCTTTGTAGTTTCCGTAATTACCTTTATTTCATAAAAAAAATATTATAAAATGTGTGGACCGCGAAGGTCATTTCATGTCTTAAAACGGACCCCGAGCGAAACTAATTGGTGACCCCTGGTATAGACTATAGGCTAAATTAAATATAGTTTTCTTTTTGTAGCTTAAAAAATAAGATAAAAATATTAAAGGACCATACCTAACGTGACCATTTTTTTTTGTCAGAGCGGGACAAATACAGAATTACCAGAATAATTACCAAATATGTATTTCAAAGTGCTAATCTCAGGAACTACTGGTCCGATTTGAAAAAATCGTTCAGTGTTAGATAGCTCATTTATCGAGAAAGGCTATATTTTATCACGCCAAGACTAATAGGAGCGAAGAAACAGAGGAAAAAGTGGATAAAACAGGTTTTTTTTTTGAAAAAAAATTATCTCACGAACTACTGGAGCTATTTCTATGTAATTTGGCACAGATAAAAAAACCACAGTCCACGTGAAGGATTATCGGCTATTTTGGGCTAATTTGTCGGTGGAATTTCTAATTCACGGGGGCGAAGCTGCGCGGAACGTCTAGTTATTGATATCGAGCAAAATATTACGACAGAATATAATTACGTACGTTGTCTGTATGCGTTACTTCCAGGCATTGCACAGGCACTTCAAACATAAAAATACTTTTAAATTATTGTCGTTTGGTCTGTTTACAAAAGTGGGACAATTTCAGCCTCGCGGGGGACAGCGGGACAGACTGCCTGAAAGCGGGACTGTCCCGCCCAAAGCGGGACGTATGGTCACATTAAGTCCATACCATACACGGAAGGGATTTTGCGAAAGATTTGGAAGCATTAAGTAGCGATAGAAAAAATTGATAGTAGAATTGGATTAATTTTATTGGTATCTAGAACCTAAACTTAAAACTTATCATCATCACTTACTTACACGTTACTAATTAACATGCTAGTGTTAAAACATTTATAATTAGTTAGCCAAGTTATTAAATCAGTAGCACAAAATATATATCTGCGGCTTACGCGTGGTGTCGCCGAATGAAAGGGAATTCCGGTGGGTGAAATATAGCTGATACCCGCACCGTGATACGTATAAAATACTGTCATACTGCATACACTATAATATGTATATTCGTATATTATTTTTATCGAAAATTATCGTACAGTCCACTGAAATATAAGAATTGAAATAAATTGAATATCAACCGAAAATCATTTATTCCTAAAAAT
Source organism: Polyommatus iphigenia (assembly GCA_963422495.1). Lineage (NCBI taxonomy): Eukaryota > Metazoa > Arthropoda > Insecta > Lepidoptera > Lycaenidae > Polyommatus > Polyommatus iphigenia. The sequence continues at coordinate 11,888,191 of OY730179.1, forward strand.
TTTCCGACCGCCTGCTAAGATTTTCTCAAATTTCAAAGTGAGAAAATGTCTCTCTAAATCTTACATACTTAGAAAAACTCTTGCTGAGAAACCAATTACTATAAAGTTACAAGATTATCTCAAACAAAAAAGTGTATGTATGTAGTACCAGTTTTCACCCTATGCTTAGAAAGACAAACTCTCCTTACTAAGTCTAAACAATTTTCGTGAGTATTTTTCGTCTGTGGTACATTAGGCAAGATCCGTAATTAATTGCTAGAGGCGATTGTACGACGACAGGGGAATGATCCGCTAGATTTATAACCTCGCACTGTTCCTGAATCTATCTGCAAGTTTGTATGCAGGGGAATTTGTTTTTGAATCTAATATTTGTTTCTACATTTAGGTATTAATAGAAGGCCGCCAGTAGTCGAAATTAGAAAATGTAATTCATATCATTTTTAACTTAAAGTTTTATGCGGATTTTAATTATTTGAAAAAGTAAAATTACATAATTATAAACTTCAATAGTAAGCTATAATATGTTGTAACAAAGTTGGTTACCTTCCTTTCTTATGGTTTTTTTTTTTAATTTTTACGAAATCATCCGATAAATAATTGACTTCTATCATTCTACAAAAGGAATTGAATGTAGCAACATTCGCAGCTTTTAAAGCTAATAATATCTAAAATGTCAATTCCCGTAAACTCGCTTATCGATATCGATACAAAACGCACGTTTATCGATAAGCTATCTCGGTGTTCGATACAAAAATCGTTGGTGGCACCTACTTCATCACGCTGCACCTGCCGCATACATATTCATTAGCTATCGACTCCGTATCGACTGTTCGCGGATACGTCACTAGGACATAGGAATCGGTTTGTGTAAATGCGTTATATTTAATCTTTGTTATGAAACCCAAAATTCGAATAACCCGAGTTGAAAATTACTTGAGTAGATTTTCTAAAATATTATTGATCATTCCCAATCTTCCAATATAGTACCAATTTGTGAGCAATAAAGAGTTATCTATCTATCTTCTTTTTTTCTTGACTTATCTTAACTTATCAGCATATCCTTCACAGATTATTATATTTTGAAAGAACCTTTGTGACTAAAAATTAATAAGTAAGGGACTATGGAAAATTAGATTTGACGCATAAAACATTAATTCGTTAGACTCTTTGACTTTGAAATCGTTGCACTTTAAATAAATAAAAATAGAGATCTAATTTGAAGATGAAATGATAATAACATAATAATTATAAATTGAACCATCAAAAATGGCGTTAACTTAAGATGAAGTGTGGGTCATTTAAAAATGACAAATGTTACTAAATCATACTAATGATAAGTATAATATTATAAATTTAATTAATATAATTAAAATGACTAAATCATAATAATATATCTATCACCATTGTACTGAAATAGAGGGGTTGTGGAAATGTAAATGATATAATTATACACATGAACTATGTAGAGTGTAGACCGGTTACAAGACTTTGACTTAATGAAGACAGTCATTCATATAGCTTTAAATACGAAATGCATAGCTGAACTGGATATAATATCTAATATTTTGAAATTGACAGAGATACGTTAGAGATACAGTAGATACGGAAGGGGATAAAGATAGTTCAAATACTATTATACCTTTTATCTCTACACGCATCTTCGAGGTTATATCGAGGTTATTCAAATAAAGCGTCCTGTCAAATGAAAAGCTCACAATCTCTTCAGGTTTATGCAAAACAGCAATTAGCTTAGTATCAATACATAAGAATACTGATTCAATTTAAAATGAGATCCGTCTACTCGTTGGCCCCACGTCGATCGGGACGAAATTGAAAAAAGAAAAAAGTCGAGAAGCGGAATAAATAAAAATAGAGATCCCGCTACAGCGCAAGTCGCCGTTGAAATGAAAATAAAACAGCAAAACGCTTTTTGTGGACGAAATAAATTAAAAAGTGGATCGCGATTTTGCAAGCAACAAACCGTAGACAGTTTTGCAGCGTCGCTTTAAGTTCGACTATGATATTCCATTTTGGATTTCTAACGTTGGATTTTCTGGCATAAATTAAAAATGGGTTTCAATTTTCACTGTAAATAAGACCTGCAGATTTCACATAATATTATTCTTTACTGACTGTCTTTAAATAGACAGATATTGACTCTATATCTTTTATCTGTAGGTATATAATTATGTATTTGATAGCATTGAAGTATTTTCTTTTATTAGATACCTACTTGTTTTTAAATTGTTCTCTAGCAATAAATCATACAAATTGATATTAATAATTGGTGAAGTAAGATGTCTTTAGGCATCAATAAGAATCCTAGTCGTGATAAGTTCCCCATCACTCACTACTTTATCAATAGTGATAACAGCTCCACCCAAATTGATGACTTTTTACAGGCTAACCTTTTAGTTCTTCTCAATTTCTTTTGTTTTTAACCGACTTCAAAAAAAGGAGGTTATCAATTCGACGCGTTTGTATGTAATATTTCCAGAACTGCCCAGTTTTTGTATATTTTAATATGACAGCTTCTGAACAAATGTGCCAAATTTCAAAAGTGTATGTATGTATGTTTTTATGTTTGTGCATGCATATCTCGGAACCACAAGTCTGATTTTAGTGATTCTTTTTTTATTGTACTAGGTATCTATTGTTCAACTTAGGGAATACTGCAAGTTTCATCAAAATCGGTTCAGTAGTCTTTGAGATAGGGAATTTTAATTCTTAATTACGTACAAAAATTTGAAGTCGGTTTTATCTTTTTAAAATACTATTATATCTTTACCACTACCTTAAAATAATCAATTTAGCATGACTTAAATAGCTTTCATGATAGCTATATAAATAAAATAATATTTACCTTTTGTAAGTCTCTCCATGTCTCGCTAAAACTTGGGAATCGAACTGATTTGTCTAATTTTGGTCTTAGAATATTAGTCCATGAAAGGTATAATATTAGGAGGGAAACGATACGAAATTCACAGGGCCATTTTAGTATATTTACATGGGTTTTTTGAAGTGTCGACCTGCAGTTTAAATTTGTATACTTACCTATCAATGCACACCCTAACATACGCAGGAGGCTTCAAAGAAATCATGTGTTAAAAAGCACCTTAACAACGTCCAAAGTTTTATCCAAACAATAAACACGGCTAGCACTTATAACGAGGAGAAAGTTTCGCCAGAATTATATTTGTGGGTCGTCACGGTCGGGGATGGGGAGGGACCCTCATCTCGGAGGGAGAGGTATTGAATATTAATTTAGATTATGTGTCCTTTGTTTGAAAATATTTAGAATCATTAGACCGTATCAATAGAGTTCTCGTATCGTAACTATATCGGATTGCTATTCCAGCGTTTAACTTAATGTTAAGAAGAAAAGTTGTAATGAGTAATCAAATTAATATTTACGTGCTAGATGACCTGGCGGACGTTATTTTGCTGTATACTTAATGCTATATTTTGCAAGCGTTAAGCCCATAAACCTTCCCCTTGAATCGCTCATTATATTATTTTAAAACGCATTAAAATCTGTTTAAATGTAATTTTTAATATCTAAGCATGTAGAGAGGCCTATGTCCAGCAGTGGACGAATATAGGCTGATATGATGATGATGATGAAGCATGTATTTAAGGAACAGACAGCGCGAAGAGACTTTGTTTTATACTTTATAGAATAGTGTAAGCGCCAAAATGTTGAATTCGAAACAGAAATAACAGATATGACTAATCGCGGGTATTATCGCCTAATTCTAGCCCTACCTAATTTCTTGAGCTGTCAAAATATTTCGTTAAAATATTGTGTTTTAAATATTAAAGAAGACTTCTTGGTAATAAATTCTGAATAGAAAAATGTAGAAAATTAATAATTATAATGTCCGTTTTCGAGTTTTTTAATAGAATGACCTTCTGGCATTAACAGGTGCCTGAATAGTGAAGAGTCCGTAGTTTATTTTCTTATATAGAATATAGAGTATAAGCAGGAAATGAGGTGGATGGTCAGCTATTTCTGTGTTTAAAATCATGACTTTAGCAGTCAATAAACTTTTAAGTTTGGTATATTTTGTTCCGGTACATGTTGATTGATGTTATTAGAAGTGTTGAGGGCTTTTATAAGTACAATAATTAGTAACGATTTGTGGATTTAAATAAAATTATAACATTTTTAAATGCTACTCGCATTCGCCGCCGTGGGCAGTCTCGACAAAGCTGACGAAATGAGCTGGATGCCTAAAAGCCAGGCTGCCCTGCGGTGGCGGAGAACAAGACAGATGGAAGATCTTGGGGAGGCCTTTGCTTGGCAGTGGGATAGAAACTCTTAAAAAAAGTAGAGTCAAGAAAGTTTGCGAAGAATTTTGAATGAGGCATGTCGGGTGGCCGGGGCGGTGAGGCGGCGGGCGGAGGAGGCGTCGCGGCGGCGGCGCGGCAGTGCGCCGCGCGCGGCCAACGCGCCGCCCGCCCAGCAGTCGCCCGCGCGCCGCCGCCCGCACTCAGTCGCGATGCCGACCGCCGCTCGCCCCGCCGCGCGCGACACGCGACCGCTCTGAACTCGCGCGCTCCCCCGCACGAAACTGAATAAGTTCGACAAATCCTCCTCCTACCTGGACCACTATATCGACGGAGTGACCGGTGACAGTTCGATAGATTTTTCGTTTCCTAGTACAAAATCGTATATCTTCGGTAGAGAGAATATTTTTAATAGTACAAATAATGTAACGTAGCGACGGAGTAGCGTTCTTAGATTATTCTTCTAATACAGGGTCAGTTTTGTATGAATTGTGATTGTAGTTTAAGTCGACGATATCGCATCTGTTCGTACCGCTTGTAGAGTAACGGAATTATTATTAGGTAAGTGTACCCGAGTATTCCTGAGCGCGTAGAACACCGATACGCGAATACCTTAGATAGAAAATAGACGGAGGAAGCGAGCCATGAATCTTTACTCCAACGCTTATCTCGTAAGCCAATTATACCGCATATGCGTCCTTTGCACGCCGTCGTCGGAACCCGACGATATGATTTGAATGTTGTGTTAAATCAACAGCCGGCGAGAGTGGCGAGACTCACCGCTCGCGATCCGCGAATATTTGTCTCGCCCTTAACAATGTAAATTTAGAACCAACGAATGCCGAACGTAAATCGAACGCTCAGCGATTGTTTTGACAAAAGCAATGAAACGTGGCATCGCGGGCGAACTGATTCTTGCTAATGTGTATTTCTTATGAACGAATCTCACATTAGCGCTGTATAATCTTAAGGTTTAATTAAAATATCGGTGTATCGTATGATTAAGAATACATTCTCACATACACATCACCTACTTCACAGCTTAATGTTGTATGACAGCCGCTCTCTACTCCATGGGAACGTACTGTGTGACAAAACCGCTTTATTTTACAGAACCTCAACAATTGTCATTTATTAGGAATGCGAACAATTTTATTGACCATCGTACGCTGACATTTTGCTAGATCACATTTTTTTTCGATTTAGAACATTATGTATCGATAAAATAAATAAAGACCAGTAAATGACCGCAACGACAGCGTGTTTCTATATGGATATGGTGTGAATTTGAAAAGTGCGGTTGCTAAATTCAACGAGGCTGCTAAACATTTATGACGCTCATATCGTATCACTCGCTTGCGGCTTAGGTAAGAACAGCGACAATAACAAAGACAGTTAGAGAAACCTTCTAGGAATTTATTCATATTACTTATATTATATTATACCCTTAATTACTTAACGAATAAATGAATAATTCGATCAAAAATTTCCTGTCATTTACACTGAGGAAACTGTAAGAAAGGAGTTTAAAAGAGGATGCCTATTGCACATTCTCTACATAGAGCAAGGTTAAATATAAACAAAGAAAGATCTTACTACCTCTACATTGCCTTGATTGATATTATTATTTATTTTATATTTTAATAGAGGAAAAGGAGTCAATGAGTAGCTGTTAATGATGTTAATTTAAGGTATAAAAAATCTTAAACAGTTTGCTTATTTGCTTTACAACTAACCGATTACTCTTTAGTAGAGGCCTGCTAGACAATCAAAATACTTAACTGGTATTAAGATAATATTCTTAAAATTTTATTGTGCAATCACTTTGTCTTTATGTTCTAAACGTCACAAATACTTCTACAACTTTTAGCAAAATTAACAAAAAAACTTCTTGGTTTTCGTAAAAACTTTGAGAATAAAAAACGATGTCTTTTTAGTGTAAAACAATTACGTCTTTTAAAAAATGGAAACAAAAAGGCAATAATTCATATCTGGTCATTGTTAAGAACTCTGTTCTAATTTTAAGCACCGTGGGTCTAACGGAATATTACAAAAGATTTAAAAGGTATACAAAATACTTGCACAAGTTTCTAATTTTCATACAAAAAGTTTTGTTCCGCGTTCTCGCCTGGTGGTCTATAGAAACTGCTTTTAAATAGAACAGTAACCAAAAAACCAATAACATTCCTATTAGGTGTTACGTGGTTTTATTTTTAAAAGTTTAATATCTGGATATGGTCAAATTATTAGTTTTACTTCAATAACAAGTTCAGAGTTTAAATGGGTCCTCAGTAGGTCTCAGTACACTCAGTAGAGAGTGCTTTATTCTTAACAAAACCATTTTAATTTAATTTAAAAATCTACAGTTTTAAAAATGGTATGGAGTTTTGAGTAGGAGTAGGCAACCAGTTTTGTTTATATTTGATGTTATCATTATGTGACAATCAATTAAAGTTCAATAATCACTAATTGGATACAATAAAGTTAGATTCGAATAAATTGGAAGATAATTAGAAAAGAATTAGCTTTTTCCACTAATTATAAGTAAACTCATAAAACGTCTAATTTAAATAAAACTAATTAATCCGACTTGTACGCCGATTTTATGATTCCATAAATTCGAAAACGTCAACCTGTTTTTATCGCGAACGAAATCGTTGAGCAATCTTGATTTATCTAGATTACTGTTTGAGTTTTACTCCATTTTACCATAACTTCCTAAATTCGATCGTTTTCGAATAAGGTTAATTCGTTTTATGGCTTCCACATTATTTCGTAATATAAATGTTACATTCACACGCTAATAAATTAGGCGTACCGAGCGTTCGAAAAATGTTAATATTTCTTGTATTATATGTTACATGCGTTAATAAAATGGTACATTCTATATCCATAATCCGCGAAACTGCTGCCACAACGTTGCAAGTGCCATTTGCGTACGGATGTTATATAAATCATTCTCGAAACGAGTAATTAAAATACTGGTGGACGCCAGAATCAGGCATTTCGCATTTACGCGTATAGTGTAGATGCAAAAACACGAAAGTGATATTGCACGCTCGCGTCGGGGGAATATGAGAGCGCGGAAAATATTACTGAAAAATGTCACTCGCTGAATTCATAAAAAAGGTTTTACTGCCCTGAATTTTTAATAAAATTATTGCAGAAATGACTTTCATATAATATACATTTCAGGATCACACTACAATGCTTTATTATAATATCAACTTTTATAGGTAAACATTTATGTCACAGATTAGGTAAGTCTAGTCCTGAAAGATGATACATATTAGGTGTTTCTAATTTTTCTAACAATTAGTTATCGATAATATTATATAGACATTAAAAGTTTGTTTGCATTAATATGCTCAGAAACTTCTAGGCAGGTTTCGATTTTTAACACAGACATGATGAAATTTAACAAAGCTAGATTAAGACATTTACTGCGGAAAATGTGCATTTCGCGGGATTTCTCTTTGCGCGTAACAGTCGTCGCCAACATCTAGTATTAAATAATTTCGTTAGAACTAGCAAAGTATCTTAAATTTTAATGAAAATATAAATTCAAACCTAACGTCATAATTTTGTCACAAATTTTTAACTACGCATGAATATAAAATAAACAAAAATATGCAAACGAGTAACACTCTTAATAAATTCGACATAAATCTTATTTTGTTTAACAAAACATTCATATAATTCTCACAATAATTACGCCTTACGAACATCGACCGTAATTATAAATTAAGATTCTGAATAAATCAACGAACGAACTTAATAACGGTCGAAACTTTAGATTCTTCGCGGCGCGGATCAAGAATAATATACAGGGTGTATTATAAAACTAAGTGAATATATATTTTTAGGGTGTGTCTACACAGACACACCCTAAAAATATATTATCACTACACACACACACATACACATGTGACATGTGTCCCTTAGTAAAGTTCACTATGAATATAGCAGCGCTATTCTAATAGAGTTACTTTAGACTTCTATGTCTCCTGGAATTTAACCATACAATAAAAAATACCTCTTTCATCGCCGCTACTTTCACAGTGAACTGTAAAAGAAGCAGCGCTGAAAGAGAGAGAAAATATAAATATCACCCTGTAAGTAACACGTTACACGAGTGCAAGTTGCAAAGTAAGCCGCGAACAAAAACCAGAAAATCTAGAGCGTAAAATAAATGATACCTCTTAAACTGCACTAACTAATGTCGGTCGTTAACTGGATAGTTTATTTTATTGAGTTTTAAATCAATTTTGTTGCAATTACGTAATCGTAAAAAAATTAAAAAAAATTGTGATTTTTGTTTTTTTTTAGAAATTAAAAAATGGCTACAAAATATTAATTTAAACGTAATTTTGTATCTACTTTACATTTTTGTAAAAGTTTTGTTTATAAAATTTTACAACAATATTAGGTACATGTAAGTATTAATAACAGCTATGAGTTATTAAGCTAACTGTTATTTAATATTTTAGTAATGCAATCGGCATATTACAAATTATAATATGCCTATGCACATAGCTCGTAAGTGTTTACAGCCATATAAATTTAAGTACGCGTAAATGCCGACATGAAATGCCTTGTAACGACTCAATAACGATAATATGCCAAAACAAAACATAAAATTCATTCATGATCTTGCTCAATTTTATACTTAGTAGATTGTAAGTGTAAAACTAGCTATTTAATTAATATATTATGAAAAAACTGGAGGTTTCTTAATCGGCTGTCCATATTTTTATTTTTCTGGGGATCCTTCGATTCTATAGTCTGTAAATGATTTCATGGGTTTTTATTTCAATCTCACGCCCCAAATATTTAATCTGAACCTTTATTCTACCGTACAAGGACAGGAACTGCTATCAAGGTCAAGAACCAAAAAGCGGCATTCAAAATTTGAGAATCAGAACTGGTTCTCACATCCTCTATTTATTATTATCCGCACTAATCTGCTCTAGTTAAAGGTTCTTATTTTAAAATTTGGACTTATTAAAAAAAATAAAACAAATGTTTGCATTGGAATATACAAATTACTCGTACGTACGTTACAAATATTTTAGAAGTATTTATAGATGCTTAAATTGCAGCTTAATAAAACTACGCAGTAATAATTTGCAATAATAAATAAAAAAAAAACATCGATTAAATTATTGTCCCCAGGCTAAAGACAGGTGTTGTCAACTTTTTAATTTAGGCAAATAAATAAAAATAATGCGAATAAAAAATAATTGAGGAGAAACAGGCTTATTCATTTACATACGCCTAGCAACGACAATCGGATACGGCTTTCGTATAGCGGTCCGCGGACGTCCGCTGGCGACCTTCCGACAAAATATGAACCGTAAGAGATCCCAAGAAATGTGTATTTTTTTTTATTAGGCTTATTCTTAAAAACGAAATTCTCGTGACTCTTAAAATTTTATTCAAATATTTAAGTAAGTATAATATATATATATATATATATATATATATATATATATATATATATATATATATATATATATATATATATATATATATATATATATATATATATATATATATATATATATATATACCGTGTCTAGCATTAGGTCTTTTCCCTTATTTTGTGCTTTTTGAATTTCATGCTATAATAATTATTGTTTTTCTCTCTAGTTTTTACATTGTAGTAGCCGCCGCGACAAAAAAACGTGTAAACGCCTTCTGTATTCCATTACCAAAAGTAGCGAGCGTGAAAACCGATTCCATCTATATTTATAGTTTCCAATTAAACAAACGTAGTCCTATCTAGCGCATCTTCACTCGCCACGACGTCGCGTGACCACAAACACAGAAATTCTTGTACTTAGGGCTCGCCGACTATTTCATTGTGGCGAATGTTTAAGTATGTTTGTTACGCTATAATATGCCTTAAGCATTATATTATATAGATATAATATCATGCTTAAGACATAAAGCGTATAATAATGATTTGTTACAAGAAAAATTACAATACAAACCATTTTTTTAATGTAAACTGTTGCCTATTTTTTTTATAAAAATGCATAAAATATACAAAAACCCACGCAGGTAGCGGGAAAAGCTAGCACATCTACATATTTATTGTGATCTCGACTTTTATGATATTATTTATTTGCCCTTAACGCACCTTTAACTTTCACTATCAATATGCGGTAGCTTAGTTAAATTATGTGCGCTTACAGTGTCCAATGTAGCGCTTTAATTAAAAATTGATTATAGATATCGCATCAATTTACATAATACACAAGTTGGTGTGGAAATTATATCGGTTTTGTATCGATTTTAATTACTGTGCAATTTTGTTAACTTTTTCGAATAAATTTTGAAAATATAAAAAAATCCCTATTCACTTCTGTGAAAATTGAAAGTGGCATTTCCTGTGTCGTTGTTTTTTTTTCATGAAAATTAAGCGATGGTATGACAGATGTTCCGTCCAATATGTCGCTTACTATAAATAGCGTCGCTTAAAGTGGCAAAGCGCGCCGACTTGGGCCTTCTCCCTCGGCCTGATAACATCACATTAGGGCACGAAAAAGTGCCCGACCGCTACTGGTTTTCGTCACACTAAAAGTATATAGATCACTGATAGTGGAGCTTTAATGTATTGTTGTGTTCATGAATACTTTGTTAAAGCATTTAAGACTGAACAAAAATCACTTACTTGTAAGAATACTTTAGAACACTTAAAAAACTGTTTTTGAGTTAATACATTATTCTTAAATTATACATAGTACGCAAAAATATACGTTGCTTTGACATTTAGTATTAAAGTAATTTTGACCATAATTGCACTAAGCAGCTTGCAAATGCATCGTTTCTCAGCAATCAAATTGCGAATAATTTTGAAATAAGACACATGATTGCTAATTATGACGTTAGGTTAGCCGCTAATAAAGTATCAAATAACCTGGTTGTTATCGATCGCACGAGATAAGCCTCGCCCACTTCCCATCTTGCCTTGTTTGTGGGTGGTTATTAGCGAGCAGGTGATTAGTTATTTTCCTCATCTGATGACAAACATGCAATGGCTCGTGATCAAATAATGCTTTTAAAATTATTTGACGTTATGCAACGAAAAATATTGTCAACTTAATAGTTAATAATTTAATATGTACCTCTAAATGAAATCCTTTTTTTATTAAAAAAAGAAAGGGAGGATGAATTATTAATAATGTTTATGTTTATTTATTGGATAATATTTATGCAAACTAAAAACTTTAACTCATAAAAAATGACATTGAATTTATTATCCATACTATTTTTATAGATTGAGAAAATTTGCACCAATGGTTGAGAACCCCAGTTAAAAAGGAAATAATACTATGCGACTGTATAAAAAAGCAGTTGTAAACATTTGGTGTTTATTTAGTAAATATCTAATAGAGAATTCACGTCACAAAACGCTTGGTTTGGGTCTCATTCAGGAGGCGTTAAATCCGCTAATACATTTCGAGATCAGTGTCGACATGGAGCAAAAATCAGAGCGAGCCGCGTCCTGCATAGCAAACAGGAGGAAACATTCCCCGCTCGCTTCTTACGGACTTCGATAACGATTTTAATACGCCAATGGCAAAACGCAATAAAAAAACAAGAATTTAGAAAAAAACACTAGTACATAATTTCATTGAAACAAAATTGGTCAATGTCCAGACTCCTGTAGTGCACCCAACTGCGTTGCTTTTTTCGGACAGTAATAATGCATAATTTTTCTCGACACACTTTTACGTGTATTTTTGCCTAATTGGTTGATATTTTCGAAACTAATTCGGCATTTTCTCAACACTTTTGCATGTAACATATCAGAGCATTATTTTGACAATAGCTATTTAGAAAGCACTTACAAAGAAAGTTTGGTACACATAATTAGCAAGTGTAAGAAATTCACTCATTACTGAATCACAATTCATAATTATTTTCACCTTAATAGCCAGTTCTGCGTATACACATTTAGATAATAAAAGCAGAAGTCAAGAAAATTCAGTTTTAGAATATTATCATTTTTTTTTTATTTAAATTAACATTAGGTAGGTACATTAGATATTTACATTTCATTACATAACTTTAATGCTGGGAAAAACTGCAATTGGAATAAAATCATCTTCAATTCGAGCATCGGCTGCTTTTGATTGTATCTGGATTGGAGTGGTTATTGGGGACAGCCGAATATCTGATCAGTGGCTTATTCATTGGGACCAGATGTAGATGCTATTAAGTAAATAGGACAGCTAATGCACATGGTACGAGTAGGTACAGTCGAATGGAAAATGTCTTCAGAGACACTCTTGTATAGCTTTCAATGTCGACATTAAAACTTGTAAGAGATCTGAAGGCTCCAGGATTTCCCACCATTTTAAATCTTATTTTCAATTACCAAATTAAGTCATATTCACTGGATAATTTAAAATGTTTCTTTGTTGTATTTTGTTTGATTAGACTTAAGTAATATAATTAACAATATATTTTTTGTTTCAGGTACATAGTCATTATCCGGATATCAAATACAGAAACACTGGTTAGTCATTATCAAATAATACTAATCAAAATTTTGTAGTATACGAAAATTCCCTCAGTTTAGTAGCGCAGTTGTGCCTTCACCTTAAACCTTAGAACGAACTTCACCGGTAAAAATCATTGAACTTCACAAAAGCTCAGGTAAGTATTATATGTAATAGAACTGCTAATAGAATAGGTGCCCGACTATGTGCGAGACGGGGCTATATTTTTTCAATGGGTGCGAGCGGGACGGGAGTATGCAAGTCGGTTGCGCCCTTGCGAGCGCCGCTCAGCTGTCTGCTCCGAGCGCTGATGTTTGAAACACCGGACAGGCGGAGCTTAGCTACAAATCACTCAATGTCACATTTTGACATTTGAGATATTAGGTCTTTTTTCTATAACTCAGCCACCTCTCGCCTTTAGCACAAATACGTGTTTTGTCCCCTCAAACCAGAATTGTATTCGAACATTCGTATATTCTATATTATCCCTATCATGCAAATACCTCTTGCATCAGTAATTTTCCTCAAAATAGCTTAGTATGACGTGTTTACTAGATGATAACGTCAAAAAGCTATTTTTATCAGAAACCCCACTTGTTTGATCTAAGGATTTCTCACATAACATTTCGGACGTAAAATTTATGACGTCCTAACATTGTTGTCATGCTTTAAGATTTAATTTGAAATTTAACGGAACAAAATGCTTGCGGTCTGACCTTGAAAAAGTGGACAGTTTAATGCGATCCCTAGTTGCTGTTATTTTTTGGTAGAGCTCCTAGCGGGCACGGGTCATTTTATGATGGTCGGTGTCGATTCAAGGAAGTCCCCTAAATTGACCGAATGAGGCAATAAAAGTCCGCAGAGTGATGTCCGTAGCTCAGCCGGACGCCGCTCCTCATATTTTTACAATGTCATAAACAAAATTTATAACGGTAAGTAGTAAAAAAAAAATAAAAACTATATAATTGCTATGATCTCTATTCTACATAGACGAAATGTTGTTACTGCTTTCGACTGCATTTATTGCGATAAATAAGCAGATAAAAATATCTAAATGTAAAGTAGCTACCTGGGTAAAGAATTCGTGAGTCAAGAAGGCGTAGAGTATTCTGATAGCATCGCAATGTAGAGCCAAAAATTCAACCTCCGCGCTACACGTAACTCTGATAACATAGTGTTTTATAAAGTTCTCTTTTTGTATAAAGAAACCACTTGTTATTTGCTAAAAGCACCCACACCAAAATTTTTGGATTTAATTTAATTTAAATTAACATCTTACTTAGATTTGTTACACAGTAGACGCTACTTCGAGTTTCTCAAATTAAGTTACAAATTATATTCCCACCAGAAAGCTCACTTTCGTTAATTATTAAAAATGTTCTGTTAACGTAATAATTAAAAAAGTAAGAGCACAAAAAACTCATTACATGAACATCGTAAATCTTTTTACAAACCCAAGCGAAACAATGTTAAAAGCGTTGTCCAAATCGCTGCCATTGTCCAGTCATGTGCATATGGCTCACATTACGCAAATGTCCAAACACTAGACCAGGAACCTCATTATTTTAAATTATTAAAAAAAACGACCATGCGATTGTTATACTTGTAAGCACAGCGGGATTACAAGACAAATAATTTAGATGTCAAATGTTATGCCGCCTCTACATCTCTATTAGCTGCTGTTAGAGTCGAATTTCGCACGAAAACCGAAAAGTATTTTTGGGTGAAAAAATTCTTCACGCATTCTAATTCCACATTTACCCATGGATAAAACAATGCGTAATGAGCCAAGCTGTTGTATAATTATTAAATAATTCGTGTTATTTAAACGGAATTCGAAATTATTTATGGTACCATAAACGAACAAACCACGACGGCCGATGTATTTGATTATTTTATTGCTAATAACTTTTTTATTGGAGCCCTATAACCGTACATCGGTCAGGTCGATGCTAACTCTCCTTTTTTGTCGCTGTTATTTGAGTATTAATTTTTAGGTTTTTATTACAATAAAATATGCATAGTTTTTCATATTCTGTGGCTTTAAATTCTTCAAAATGTATTTTATCTGAAACAAAAAAAAAACTCTTGTAGAATATTATGTTTTACTTTTACGTTTTAAAAATTTAAAGACCTACATATTTATAGCAATTTAAAATCTGAATTCCACAGTAACCCAACTCGATAATTAGGTAATTAAAATTAAATTCAAAAATCTTGTAAAACAACAAGTATGTCGAAAAACAAGTACCCGAGGTTTTATTATGTTATTTAAGTAGCATGACGGATATGAAACAAATGCTAGGTATCATTAAAATTCCAATTAAAAAAAACATTGACAAATACATGTAGTTGTCAAATATTTAATCATTCGCGAAAGGTCATTTGAACTGGATCAGGCGATTGGTTACAGATATTCTTAAACAGGTTTAAGTGTATCTAATTTCTGTCACTGTTACGCAATTTAGGTGTAAAGGGTGTTAATTGATTTTGATTAGGGTATTTTAGGGTCATAAAACGAATAATAACTTCTTAATCGTAAAGAATTAGAAGTAGCTCAAAACGCCAAAGGTGTTTTTTACAACTTACAAAGACTTCACTTCTTCACTTAGGTACCTAACAAGTAAATGTAGCATCAAAATTACAATTTTTTAAAATTGTAATTTGTTAAAAAATTACAATTTTAACAAGTCCCTACTTAACACATTTACGTTGTACCAACACGTACAACGTAAATGTGCTAAGTAGGAACTTGTTAAAATCGCATTAGAAAAGCGGTTTGGTGGCAACCCACCCAAAAAGCTCTTACAATGCGACTGTGCCACTAAACTGAAACCCTTTTGAACTCAAACGAGTTCAAAGATAACACCATGTTGGTAACACATAAGCAGATACTAATGAGTGTTATACAGAGTTTTACCTAATCGAAATCTACACCAGATTGACTCTATCTACCTCCCGAACTTAATCCAATCTCAACATACCTTTTACATGTAATACCTAGGTAAGTCTGACGAAGGTTGTCTAATATAGGAGCCCCCCGGTGCGATAAGACGCGGTGATGGATGCCCACAATATCGGAAACCAATCCCGCCGTGTGTGGTCACGATACTGATGAGTTTTAAAAGGGGGAAAATAATAAAAATATAAAATATTACATGTTTCACGCCAGTTTATTCCACCAAAAGTAGTTTATCGCGCGGGAACCGTAATTTTTTCCGGGATAAAAGTATCCTATGTCCTTTTCTGGGACGAAAGGATCTTCATGCCAGGAAAATCGTTTCAGCGGTTTGGGCGTAAGGAGGTGACAGATAGACACACTTTCGCATTTATAATATTAGTATGGATTAAGTGTTGCTGTTACTTGGTGCATTGAAATTCGTTTATCTTGCTTTCTCGCGAGAGAATAACATTTTCGGGATGAAAACATTCATAATATGATCTGGAATTAAAAGTATCTGCATTTCAAATTCCACCAGCGGTTTAAGGCGCAGCGCAGACGACAGACTATCCGTGACGCACTTTTTAGTCTGTGCAAATAGAACCTAGACGCAATTATATTCAGTAACGCGGCGGACTTTTTGCGCGTTGTGTGCGTTACTGCATATAATTGCATAGGTTCTATTTCCCACAGACTAAAAAGTGCGTCACTGATAGTCTGTCGTCTGCGCTGCGCCTAAGCGTGAAGAGGTAACACACAGACGGACAATCGGAAAGACAGACCAAGATTCGTCAAAGTTGTTATCAAAATCGGCACACTTATATCAAAGCCTATTTAATACAAGTTTAAGGGCCTGTTTCACCACTTCCTGATAAGTGCCAAATAGGCTATCCACCACTTAACTTGACAGATCAAGTATGGAAAATCTGTCAAAAAAGTTGTGAATAGCCTATTCGGCAGTTTATCAGAAAGTGGTGAAACAGGCCCTTGAACTATGCGAGTATTACTATCGCAATTCAAAACCTTTTTATTGTAACTTTTTTCAATTAATACGTTTCTCCCTGTTATTATCTGACATCTGTTAATAGACAGTAACTAACATTAAACTCATATCAATCAACTGCTAGAGCTCAGAGAGACTTAATTAGGCATATCTTGATAATTCCCCTGGGATAAACACCTTTGAAACTTCGTAGTTACGTACATCTATAATATTATGCTGTGTCTATGTACAGAGCTTAGATAAAATATGGACTTGGCTAAGTTATCCACTAGGCAGGTACTTCCATTAGGAGTTTGTTTTATTCGTAGTTTTTTAATAATTAATTCATATATTGTTACTAATTGACCGGCAAATATTGCAGTTCTGTTGAAAATAAATGTTGCCTGATTCTCATATCTACCCGATACGATAAGCACACAAAATTTAGTCTAAATCGGTCCAGCCGTTTCACAGGGGTTTGGCAACTAGCATCATGATAATAATTTTATGTATGAGACTTCTGGTTAATAAACGTATTAATTTATCACCTTAAATAGTAGATTAATTAATTGTCACACAGCCATGTCACAGCATCTCGAACAATACTTTATTTGGTAGTTTTTATTAACACTATATTAATTGTATAAAATAGCAATTATTGCTATAACGACCTGACCATCGTAAAATCCTAATTAATACTGATTTAATTAATCTCAATAAGGCACCTTGTTTATTTATGTTTGTGATAATACTCTTTATTAAGTTACAATATGATAGGAATACCAAAATTCCATATTTGGAGTAGAAATCGCGTTGGTGTTGGCCCTGAAGGCAACTTGATACTGCTTAGATTGCAACACACATACATACATACATACATGTACAAATTGAGCAATACATATGCATTTCACACCCACACACACTTAATATTCATAGACAGCTTTTGCACGCGGCTCCCTTTGAGTCGATGTCCAAAATTATAATTTAAGTTTAATTATTATTTAAGTTATTAATTATTGTATTTGCAGGATTAACTCTATTTTTCCTGCAGTAATATGTAACCAACGCCCTTCCTCTTACTTTATGCATATAGTGTTAAATTTAATCGAAACCGGTCGAAGTAAAAAACGATGGAATCTACAATTTATTTTCATTATAATATTAGCAAGGATAGAAAACTTAAGTTTTACTTAACTGATAAGCTACCACTCGTTGTTTCACTTGAGTATAAAATCCTTAATGATTAATTATTCTAATATCCAATGCCAAAGCTTAATATGTAGTTACCTATACAAGCATATTATTATATCTATAGCTTGTATATTATAAGGATAGGTACATTAAAGTGGGAGTGAACAGATCATATTACAAGGCACACCAGATGGCCCGTACACCAATAGAGTTGTAGAGTTAAGGTCGTGGTGAGGTGTTGGTTAAAAGACACTTAAAATATACCGATAGCAGTTATTTTAACTATATGTATTACTAGCTAATAACAGCTATTTACGTATTGTCAATTCGCATTTTAATTCATGAAGCCCCAAGCGGCCACATCCGGCCGCGATAACAATGAAAAAGCTATTGTGTCTCGTTTTGCCACGACTGATGGGTTAATAAACTTACCTTAACATTTTTGGTTGCTCCAAAATCAAAAATAAATTCATCATAATATTAAGCAAGTCTTAAAGTTCAAAGTTTATGAAAAAAAAACGTTATTCATGAAAAGACTTATTAATCAGCTAAAAGAACAGATCATTATTAGTTATGTCTTTATAGACATAATAAATTAACAGTATTTTATAAAAATCAACAAACGACCATTGTTGGTAGTGGCGATGGTGGATTTTTCATACAGATTTGTATGGAAGTGTATAAAAAAGCGATAATCGAGACGCGGGGGCTGGCCGATATTCTCGGAAAAACAAAAGAGATTACTCATTCCGCCGCTCGAACTGTGAGTGTTCTTTGAAACGCACCACCGTGTCGCGTAGCGGCAGCAGCCACATTTTTGCAACTTTCAAACGAATTCGAATCTAACCGACTTCAAAAAGAAAAGTTTTATTTTTGATCTGTTCAGATTATACCTCAATCTGTAGCGGTTTAACTTTCGTTATATTCTAGCTATACGTAATTAGAACTTACAAAATATTGTACTTTAAAGTTAATTTTTTTAAACTGAAATGTACCAAAAATAAATCAAGTCTAAAATTCGTTAATCTCACCTTACTACATTCAAACGAAAAAATTAAAACCCGACTAG
This sequence comes from Polyommatus iphigenia, assembly GCA_963422495.1. NCBI lineage: Eukaryota > Metazoa > Arthropoda > Insecta > Lepidoptera > Lycaenidae > Polyommatus > Polyommatus iphigenia. Next base: position 11,907,177 of record OY730179.1, read on the forward strand.
CATAAATCGATATCGAAACACCATTTAACATTCAAATCTATTGCAGAGGAAATTGCACCCTTCACTAATATATTGAAGGGCGATATTTATTTGTTGTCGCTACTGCACACACCCCTACGTAAAAGGCGAGCGTAAGACGGAGTACAGAGAAAGTTTGAGTGACGTGCCCCCACCGCGTTCGTCCCCTCTCGTCCCCCCTCGTCCCTTCTCACCCCCTCGAGGATTTATGGCGCCATATTGGATTGGGACAAGATGACACGATGCCCGGATAATTTGGGCAACGATATCACGTGACGGCTATCCGAACGGAACGACACTTTAATTATGATATTCCTGCTTTAAACGAGTTCTACAAGGCTATCGAACGACAGAGGAAAAGCAAAACTGACAGAAAACCTGCATAAAATTTAACTTGCGTTCTTTCATTGGACAGGAAAGGGTAGTTTTAAAGTTCAATAAAGCTTTTCTGACCTATGTCCAGAGACGGTAATTGCTTACCTTAATTTACTTCCAATAAAAAGCTCTTCACTCATTAGTAATGCAACGTCCAATAACGTATTCATGAGCTTTTTACACAGCGTACAGCATACGGGAATGAAAGATGTTATAAACAAAGCGAAGTCATCGTAGAGGCAATAAATTACACGCGCGCACGCACTCGCGCGCAGTCTGATGTCTGACACGCATGCGCCGTGCCAAACTGCATCTATGCAGGCGATTTAGAATATATCTGACAGAAAATGCACTGAAGTGCTGCCGAAAATGAGCTTTCATAAAAATCCTTCATGAAAAGCGTGATTTTGAAGTAAATTACTGATTATCAGGTTTCAAAGCTTCGAAAGTTTTCATATGGTGTTGTCGAATATAAGCTTTAGTAAAAGCTTTTCTTGAGGCATTATTTTGGAGTACCACTTATTCTTTACTTGATAAGCTCCAAAAACTTCCATTGTAAACGTAGCTAGCATAGACTGCATTGAATTTAATAAACGCGTATCAACTTTCAACGCAAAACTTTACAGTCCAAACGTCTCTACATCTTAAATTAAATTTTCAATAAGTCAGTTACGAGAACTATTAATTCCAAGATTAAGTTACAGATTTCTACTAACCGAAATAACGTTTCATAATCTAATCGAGAACTACTCTTTAGTAAACCGAACGCTAAGGGGTGCGAATGCTGCAAAAACAGAAATCTCGTTAAGATGACAATTTATGGGTTGTTTTTGCTAAATGAAAATAGTCGTGAGCCGTGAACTGAGCAGACCTTTTTTGATTTTCTTAATGGAATCTTTCCGCCAGGGATTTGCGTCAAGCGCTGCTTAAGCTTATGTCGGTGATGCGAAATTTACTGATTTATATCACCCTATTATGTTAATATTTACATCGGCTTAATTAACGCAAGCTTATAGCTAGGTGTTTTCGGGATAGGAGCTTTATAGGTGAGAATGTAAAATATGAAGCGAAGCGCTTGGGAAAATCTGAAAAATTAGAAACTAGGGTCTGTTTTAAGGCTCGATATATTATTGTACATCCATGTTCCATACACATTTTTTACTGTATGTTTGTTACTTCGTAGTTTGTGACGCCTAAACCACTCAACCGACTTTGATTAACGCATTAAGGTGCTTGGAGAGCCATGATTTAGGTATTATTTACGAGCAAAATAAACTCAGTTATTAGCTATTACTTATTACTAAAACTATTTTTTAAAGCATAATACGACGTAATACTTACAGTATACAAAATATATGCCATCAGAACGATCACTAAAATAATTTTCAATATAATTTCAAAGGTATAGAATACTAGATGACGCCCGCAACTCCGTTGCGCCAAAATTCGTTTATCACGCAGGAACATTTTCATTTTTTTCGAAATACAAAGTAACTATCCTGTGTCCTTTCCCGGGACTCAATACCAAATTTCAGCAGTCAGTTCAGTGGTTTGGGTGTAAAGAGGGAACAGACAGATACACTTTCACATGTATAATATTAGTATGGATATGGATTATGTAATTAAAGCATTTTATTGTCATTTATATGAAACGTTTGTTTCAGATAATTTTCTTTGTAATAAGGCAAAAAGTCGGAAGCACTCACAATTTATGACAGCGCTACTTTTGTTTTCTCTTTTTGTACTTTTTATTTTTCTATTTGCAATGTTCTTGAATAAGAGAATTAGCATTATTCATATTGAGTCACGTCAGCTGTTAAAATGTCGTTATGATAAGTTTTTTCTTAAGAATAATAAGAATTACATAATTTAATTGAAACGTATAATAATAAAAGGCGCAATTTATATGATGTAATTTTTGAGAAAACCTTCATTCAATAACAATAATTTTAAAGTCACAATTGTATAACTATAAAGAAGAATTGGTTTTAAAATTGTTGAGCTTTTTTATATCTCTAGTTTTTACTACATATCGCTCTTGCAAAGGCCAATCTTATTCATAAGTATTTTTAAATTACATACATGCATATCAAACATCAATATCTTTATTATTATATCAAAAAATTTATTCATAGGCAGTTGACGGATCTACGTCATTTGGTTCGATTATGTCAATTCAATGTAAAGGTGCTCCCAGACAGAAATTATATAACGTTATAAAACATTGTCTAACAAGATAACATTTTATAACATCGTGTAACATACGCTACAACATGTCAAAAAATAAACGTGTATTTTGTTATAAATTGTTAAAAAGTGTTATACAAAAATGTTATAATATAACGTTATATAACTTCTGTCTGAGAGCACCTTTAGTCGTAATCTGTCAGCTGGAATTGCCATAACTCGACTAAAGTACGTAGGTCCACCATCTGCCTATGAATCAACTTCTCTGATAGTAAAGAAATATAAACACAATACATAATATTATACCTAAAAAAGTACATACTACGAGTATTAAAACCTTTTGTAAATTATTCAGTATAATTTCAGGACAATGTTAATTGAAATAGGACCTAAGCTTAATGTAAGCCTGTCACAGGTAGACCAACTCTCTGGGGGCGAAGGCACCCCCGCGCCCCCCGCACCCCGCACCACCCTTTGTCCGTTTCCTGACACGTTTTCCTTTTAAATTCTTTAAAAGAAACTTCCTTGGAATCTCTACATTATTTTCCTATTGTTTTTGTATAATCCTTATTTGGAAATTTTAGCTTTAAAAAGAGGTGGCAAGTTGCATTTGCCGTAACAAGATCTAATTGACATACTTACACAAATAAAAAAGAAAAAAGCGGAAAAGAGTATTATTTTAAATAGTGTATTAATTAAGACTTAACATTTTATAGAATTAAAATAAACATACATTCAAAGGGCAGTTGAAATGACGAGAAAGCATAGAGGAAATAGAATCGCTTATAGATCACTGCAGGTACGAGTAGTATAGCTATCTATTAATACATTACATAAAGAAGATAAAAAGCCAAATATTATGTACGGAGATACAAAATAACAGTTATGTGGTCGCACACGTTCTATTTTCTTGAACTCCAGTTTATTTTGTTGTCTCGACTCTCGTCTCCCGCTGCTCGCGCGGACACTTTTGGTTAGTTTGTTCTGTTTACACCATAATAAATAATAAAACGCATGAAATACTTACAACTATATTCTGAGAGTTACTGCCAGAACTGTTACTTGTTTTATTTTTTTCAAAAACATAGTTTTTGCACTTCTCCGAAATATGATTTCGTGTATGCAAATTAGAAAGTCATACTAGAAAGAGCTAACGAGTTTCCTCTGTGCTCTAGAAATGTACATAAAAAGTAAATAAAATTCGAGACCGTCAAAAAACCGTTACAATTATTCAGATATTTATTACCATTCGATTTTTATAGGCTCATAATCGTAAATATAAAGAAACGACCGCGCGACCGCATCCGCGGTATTTATTTATGCTAAACACAAATTAATTTTGCATTTACAAATGTCGTTTTAATTTTCTATCAATTATCATGCGCGTATTAAAATCAGATTACGCTATTGACGATGGAAATTCATTTTGTAGCTGAAATCGGTGGACGATATATCATTTTATAAAAGACGATTGTCAGGCGTGCTACTATTTTTCATGTATCCATTGTATGGCACGCGTTTAATAATGTATTTCTGATAAATGCTCCTATTTGGGGGGCTAGATCAATGATATTAATTGATTTATGGATCGCAATCGCACAAAACATCGACACCGATTGTTGAAGTGACAAGCGAGCTGCTAAAAAGATACCAATGCAGTAACTAAAAATTGCAATAAAAATTATTCTGAGTGATCAATGTTATAGAGTAACAAAAAATATGTTATGCGGATGCCCTTATGGTTTTAGTTTTCGTATACTACACACATGTACACACCAAATGTTTCTGATACATACTACGCAACTATCTTTTAGAACTACATCTAAATTCTAAACTAATATTTAAACTCTGTTTTAGATCACGACTGGTCGACGAGTTTAAGCGCGTAAAAAATACACAAAATCATGTAGATTTTTCGCAAAATTATACCAAACAGTAAATAGAGGTACACAAAGATTATATCGGCGGCTAAAATGTTGTTTCATTCGGTGCGGAATCCGCGAAAGAATCAATTTTATTGGAACAAGCGCTGTTGATTTATGTGCTAGGAGCGTGGTACGATAGCATGTCACCGCCCGCCGTGTTCGCGCCTCGCTCTAGAATTTGCTAGAATTTTCTTTGTCTCTTGATAATACTTTACAAACATTGAATTGTATCCTTTGAAAACTTTCCGGGCTCAAAATGTTTGGAAATGTGATGAGAGATGGTACCTAGTTGGTACCGTGTAAAGTTACACTGTAACTATTTATAAAATAATTAATATTATAAAATAATTACTTACTCTAGTAATAGTTTTTAAGATTATTCAATATTCATACTATGCTTTGCTTTGATGACTTGGGAAAAATAATTTACTAACTCTCAATGAAAAACTTACCTTTTTATGTATAAATATACCTACATAAAAAGGTAAGTTTTTCATTGAGAGTAACAACCAAAAGTGGTTGTTACAGCATTCAGCTGCTTATATAAAACAAATTCATCAATTAATTCAATTGTATGGTTTTTCTCATAAAATAATCATTTGTTCCTATTTGATGCTCACCGCACAAAAAAAAAATATACCTATATTATGTCAATAGCATTCAGACAAAAAACTTAAGTGCCGTAGACACTCGTAAATTTTGATTTCAATTCTGGAAAAATAGCGTAACGTCCATACAAACACATGTCGTCATTTTAATAGCTCTATTCAAGCCTTATTCTAATAGCCATCGTAATTTACTAGCAGGTGCATCAGCTTTTATATTTCATTTGCAGTTTGTCAAGTCGTTTTATTCCTTCCTTGCAAATTTCCTATACTTTTCATCCATTTGTCATTGTAATGAATGAATTACGAATTACCAGCATACCATTGTCTGACTCCCTTCGATAAGACGTAAATTATGTTTTCACTTTTTTCGTGTCGCGATTCGATATTTTTATAACAGCTACGCTTCATAAATTCTTTCAACGTACATAATGTTTTCTTTTTAAATTCTATAAACGTGAACTTATGTAGTAAATAGTACTATATTTTATATGCAAATCCTTTAAATTGGGTTCAATTATTTTTGTTTCTTATGTTTAATTTCTGGTTTGTTATAGTTATACTCCGGTCGATTTAGACCAAAAAATGAGAGTGAAGTTACAAAAAGTCCCAGCAAGCTAAAAATCGGTGAAATTGTTAAAAATATAATTATAAACAATGTCTAAAAGTTCCCCATCATTCCCCTGCGTGGAATTTTTTTTATTCAAGGTCATAGGTAAAAAAAAAATAGTTTTTCGCGATTTTCAGCAAAACGGTAAGTTTTATCATAAAAGTAGCTCAGACAAAACTTGCAGATCATAAAATTATCTATAAAAATGTATCAATACTTATTTTCTTACGAGCCACCGTTTCTGAGATATAACGTTTAAAAGTTTTAAAAGTTGTTATCGTCATATTTTTGTTATGTCCTTTCCTAATTATCTTCTGTCACTAGATTGATCACACAAACAACAAACTGGTGTGCAAGATAAGAAGAGGTAATGTTGAGTTCTAACTTACCGATTTAGTCATCAGTTTAATGAAATGATCGTTATTGACGCTATCGAAACCTATTTACAAGCTATCGCTTTATTTCTTCGTGACTTTTGTTTTAACTTATATTATGCTGTGTATGATATCCGTACTTGGTATTTATTATGTAAGTACAATGTACATATTTATATAAGTATTTAACTATGATGTCACCCGCGGCCGCGTCCCACGGGACCGCATACAGAATGCGGCGTCCGAAGCTCAGGTGCGCGGCGCGTGAGCCTGCTCCCCGCGCCTCACCACCTCTCCGAGTACTCCTTATCTCCAGGCAGAGATGCCTAAGGTGGTAGGTATGGTGATAGGCGGAAGGCGCGTCGCAGGGTCATGATGCGGCCGTTCCACATATACATATATACTAAGAGCGTGTTGCATGGTGCGGCACGTGTGCCACCACTATTTTCGTTGATATTGTTATTATTTTTTTATTTAAATTACACACTAAAATATGTATAATGCAAACATAAATTATATTATATTATGTTATACATATTTTGATATTTTATTATCTATTAAGTATTTATTTTTAATTTTTTTACCAATTATACTTATAATAATTATTCATACAGTTTGCCTGAAGTAGTCTGTCCAACGCTGACAAAAATGGGTCCGCAGAATATCAGGGGCTGTGAAACCCACGGTCATGAACCTGAGCGGATTCCATTTCGACGGTTTGAGCATTACACTACCTACCAATTTGTCTCAAAATGCGCCTTGTTTATTTAGCGTTATTGTCTTTTTTCTGTTTTTTTATTTTGTGGATTTGCTGTTACCTGCATAGTATTTGTCTGTATTCAGTATTATTGTTTTAAAATCGTGATTGTTTGTATTGTGTCGTATTTTTTTTTTATTATTTTAAATGTAAGTAGGTATTTTGTGTTATGTTCAAATTTTTGTTGAATAAACGTTTATTTACTTATTTTATTCATAATATGCATGAGTACGCCACGTATACAGTGTGTTTGGTCAGCAACTAGCGATATTTTAAGCACTTATGTGTATGTACTTGTTATGCAAAAAAACACTAACTACAAAGGTCTAGCCCCCTTCGCCTCTGTGTGGCAGGCACTTTATTATTGACTCTACCCGGTTAGCAAAACACATTCTAAATTTGCGAAGTTTTGTCCTATTGTCATCGAAATAGCCTTCAATGAAAGGGAATTAGATAGTCTACCATTAAAAAAACACAAAAAAGGGTTTTTTATGCAACAAGTTTAAATAAGTCATAAATTTCTAAAAAAACTAAGAAAACACGTGCAAATTTTACAACTATTGTATGTTTTTACAGAAACAGCCTTCATTACCCATTTTTATTAATTATTATATCCAAAGAATTTAAGTTAAGCTTGAATACAACATATTCATTACGTCCGTATGTCAAATACTTTAAGAGCTGTTGTTCTTTGAACATTGGTCGTGCGCGAACACGAAATGTTTTTTTTTTGAGCTTTTTGAGCATTTTGAGCCAAATTTGTGAATTTTCAAGTGTAATTAGACAGTAAAATAGTTATTAAAATGTGCAGTGTTTTTTTTTTTCATGATTTCCTTATAAAGTTGCGCACAATCGTTTTTAGTGCTTACGCATAGGCTATGTTCAACTAATAATAACTTAAGAGGAATTTGGCATACAGACATAAATTTAACGTTTTTTTACAGCTTAACTGAAATTCTATCCTTGATCCTAATATTAAATTAAGAACCTTGCAGTTTATATCCTCACTCCCTTCTCCTAATTTTGATCCTTTCCTTATTGACCCTGTCACCGAGACTGAGATTAAAAGGCACATAATGTCTATAACGTCGAATGCAGTCGGGGACGACGGCATTAGCCGTAGTATGGTCATCCCAATTTTAGACATTATTTTACCTATTCTCTCACACATTTTTAATTCCTGTCTAGAGTCCCTTTCCTTTCCTGATGCCTGGAAAACTGCTTATATTATTCCCTTACCTAAGTCTTCCTGTCCCAAAACTCCGTATGATTTTCGTCCTATTTCGATCCTACCCTATTTATCCAAAGTCCTGGAGAAAATTATACATCAACAGCTCACAAAGTATATCTTGCACAATAATCTGCTAACTCCGTTGCAATCTGGATTTCGCACTGGTCACAGTACGACCACGGCTTTAATCAAGGTAGCAGACGATGTGCGATTAGGCATGGACCAAAAGAAACTTACTCTTCTCATATTACTGGATTTTAGCAACGCCTTTAACTGTATTGATCACGACATCCTTTTAAGCAGATTAGCGTCCTGTAACATCTCGTCAACAGTAATTGGGTTGCTTCGTAGCTACCTTGTAGGAAGGCGACAGAGAGTCAAATCGTCCGATAGCTATTCTGACTGGAGTAATATACTTGCCGGCGTACCACAGGGAGGAGTATTGTCACCTCTTTTATTTTCCTTATTTCTCAACTCTATTATAACTTCAATTACATCTTTTTATCACTTGTATGCTGACGATCTGCAAGTGTACATCCAGTCAGAATTAGGCGGCCTTCATTCAGCTATTGGTAAATTAAATAACGATTTGTTGAAGATCAGCGAATGGAGCAAGAATCATGGTCTTGTTATTAATCCCAAAAAAACACAATTAATATTAATTGGCAGCCCGGGGCTGGTCTCCAGGATTGACTGTAACTCCTTACCTCCCGTCCTCATCAATGGCATTACAATCCCATTTAGTAAAGTGGTAAAAAATCTCGGTGTGTCTTTCGATGATAACTTATCTTGGAAGCCACAATTACAAGAAATCAGTAGGAAGGTATTTTCAACTTGGCATTCCTTAAAACGCCTTCGATATGTTCTGCCTACACGAACTAAAGTAGTCTTAGCACAGTCTTTGTTTCTTTCCCTACTTGATTATGCCGATGCTTGTTTTACTAATTTAACTGAGGATCAACTGAATAAGCTCGAGCGTCTACAAAATCTCTCAATAAGGTTTATTTTTGGTTTACGAAAATTTGACCATATCACCGAATACCGCACCAAGCTTAAGTGGCTCCCAATCCGATATCGTCGTGATTTCCGCGTACTCTCCCTACTCTACAACATTTTATTTGACTCCCGGTATCCTTCTTATTTAAAAAACAACTTTGTCTTTCACAATTACGATAGAAAAGAGCTCCGTTCCTACTCAAAACTTCTCCTTAACGTTCCCGCCCATAAAACTAAATATTTCAATTCCTCATTTACTGTTAAGTCTATTTTACTCTGGAATTCCTTACCAGATCATATTAGGCAAGCTGAAACGTTAAATCGCTTTAAGTCGTTAGTATTTAATCATTATTTTAATATATCTGTCAACCAATAATATTTACAGGATATACACATTGTAGTAATAGTAAGTATGTATTATTATTTATTATTAGTATTTACATTGTATATTATTATCATTATTATTATAGCATTTATTATGTTATGTATAGATTAGTTGAGTGTATGTACATTTTTATTATGAATATATATATATATATATATATATATATATATATATATATATATATATATATATATATATATATATATATATATATATATATATATATATATATATATATATATATATATATATATATATATATATATATATATATATATATATATATATATATATATATATATATATATATATATATATATATATATATATATATATATATATATATATATATATATATATATATATATATATATATATATATATATATATATATATATATATATATATATATGTGTATATGTGTATATATATATATATTAATATATTAATATAATATATTAATATAATATATTAATATAAATGTATACTTTTGCACATCACCATTTTCCTAAATTCATAATCTCATAAAATTTGTTAAAGGGTTGCCTGGAAGAAATTGCTTTCAAGTAATAAGGCCGCCCTTGTGTACATGTCTCATTTATAAATATGTTTGTTAATGTAAATTTTACTGTTATGTTTGTGCACAATAAAGTATATTTGATTTGATTTGATTTGATTCTTTGGATACAGTAAACAAAAAAATATGTTATGTAAAAAACTGTTTCTGTAAAAAAATGCAATTGTTGTAAAATTTGCAGGTGTTTTCTCTATTTTTTTAGAAACTTTATGACTTTTTTTAACTTTTTGAATTAAAATACTCTTTTTTTTGTTTTTTAATGGTAGACTATCTAATTACCTTTCATTTAAGGCTATTTGCATGGCAATAGGACAAAACCTCGCAAATAAAGAATGTTTTTTGCTAACCGGGTAGAGACGATAATAAAGTGCCTGCCACACAGAGGCGAAGGGGGCTAGACCTTTGTAGTTAGTATTTTTTTTGCATAACAAGTACATACACATAAGTGCTTAAAATATCGCAAGTTGCTGACCAAACACACTGTATTCGTGGCGTACCCATGCATATTATGACGATAACAACTTTTATAACCTTTTAAACGTTATATCTCAGAAACGGTGGCTCGTAAGAAAAAAAGTATTGATACATTTTTATAGATAATTTTATGATCTGCAAATTTTGTCTTAACTACTTTTATGATAAAACTTACCGTTTTGCTGAAAATCGCGAAAAACTAATTTTTTTTGACCTTTGACCTTGAATAAAAAATTTTCCACACACGGGAATGATGGGGAACTTTTAGACATTGTTTATAATTATGTTTTTAACAATTTTACTGATTTTCAGCTTGCTGGGACTTTTTGTAATGTCTAAATCGACCGGAGTATTACGTGCGCTGGGGTATTAAAATTGTCGGATTCAACTTAATAAAAATAAAAAAGTGCACTTAGGAAAACAAAGGTAAGCTTAGAGCTTACATTATAAGTTAGCGTCATTTTCATTTTAAGAATTGTTCCCGTTACTGTATCTCTACTTAAGTATAGTTTAAAAAACATATTCAAATAACTTAAATGTAAACCCACTTAGTAAGTCATATTTATTGTATGCAAAACTTGTGGGTATCATGTCGTAACTATTCCATAAATACCTTTAGCGAAAGCGAGATCTGAAAGGATTAGGGTCACGTATGTTGAATAACGTTGAGTGGACGTAGATATGACTTCGTGACTTAGATACACTGATACCACGTTGCTAAATGTTGCTGCAATATAAAAAGTGGACCTTACAGAGGGTCCCCTTTTGATAGACAAATTAATAATATTGTTATTTTATCCTACTTACATATGATGTTATGAAGCAAGAACAAGAGGAGTACAGCTTTCGAATAGTTGAATTAAGTTTTTGTACTTAGGTGCTTTTTACTTTATCTAGAAAAACTTTTTACCCATCTAAAAGTAAAAAACTAATGTAACCACAAAATTGTGTATATAAACAGTTTCCTTTTGAATGTAATACCTCGCAAAAATAACGTTCCAAATTTGAATTACTGATCTTAACAAAATCACAACGCTTAGCCGCAAATCCAAGAGTGGCTTCAATTCTAACAAGCTCGCCGGGAACTGTTTAAATCATGCGCATGCGCCGAAAATAAACTGCGCGCGATCATTTCTCTGCCGCGCTGTAAATTCACCGCTAATTTACAGCCCCTCCGCGTTATAAATAAATAAATACTGCCACACTATATCCCCGCCTGACATAATATGCCACCACGTGCATGGGGCTGTCATAACATATCCTCCGATGCACTTAATTGATGCATCTGAATACGGCGCGAATTGCAACAATTGATGTTTTTGGGTTAGTAGGATATCTGTTGAGTAACTTAGCCGTGTCCTTGAAATGAACTCACTGAATACAAGAGTTTTACGTACGCGGTACGAGACGTGACCCTGTCGTTTGCGAGTTATCTGAAATCCTGCTTATGTGTGCGTAATCCCGATTGTCGCAGTCTAGTAAGGATATGGACTACCTACTGTATAATATTAGGTAACGACGTAACGGTTATTGATGTAAAGCAGTAAATATTATAAGGTTAAGTTATACACATATTCCACAATACAAAATATTTGTCACTTGCCCTATGGCCTATGCTTACCGCTCCTTGTACAAAATGTTCTAAAATTATTATTTTTATCGCTGCACAGTTCCCATTTATAGCACTCGTGTAAAAAGTATGAAACTCGATAAAGCAATCGTGCTCACTTCATAAATTAAGAAGCGAAGAAATTAATTAAATAATTTAAAATATTATGTTAATAAATTCTTTAACATGTAAATCCATGATAGCGATCAAATATCTTATGTTTATTTATTACACATTATTTAATATGTATGCCATGCTACATAATTAATTTATAAAAAAAAACAAAAACAATTGAAAACACATTACACTTCTTGCACTTGTTTCTCGAAGAAATTTGCAAAATACGGACAAATTTTTTTTCATACGTGTAGTGCTTTTGAATTTTGATACTATTTTTTTACTATTTTGTAAGTGCTTACAAAATAGTAAAAAAATAGTATCAAAATTCAAATACATATAAACATATCTATATAATACTATATTAAACAAAACCATTTGTGTCCTTTACGCTAGTTTTCATTTAATGAATCCACTTCCGTCTTCAACGTTAGTTTTCATTTAATTAATAATTATAATGCGAGCTTTCATCGATTTTCTACGCTGCACTGAAATAGCTTCAAGGAAGCACTCGACTTACGGAAACTTTAGGCAGAATTCAGTTTTTCAATTGAAGATTAGAATTAAAATTGAAAGAAAAGTGAGAACTGAAATTGAATTTCTATTCGATGTTGCCTTTACGCACAACTTTGTAACGTTAACTAATAAATAACAACGTCCATTCGTTACGGAATCAATTAAAGACACAAAAATAAATTTAAATTTAATTGGCTGGCTGAAAAAAAACACGCATCACAATGTTATAGTGAGTAGTGGTTGACAAATTATTCCACTTTTGACGGTAGTTATTGAGTGCCAAATAAATTGAAGACGCCGAGCAGCCGCGCCGAGCCCGTGCCAGGTCTGTTGCTATTGTAGTAGGAATTCTCAGCCGCTGTTAGCATCCATCTTGTTGATTTTAAGAAAAAACGTAGACAAAAATTTATTTTATTTCGTTTTTTTCGAAATTCGAATTTATATTTTTTTACGTTTTGGTTGACGCGGTTTTTAGTTTTCAACAAAGGCTTTCAGCGCAAAAAAAAATTTCGTCATCTTCTTTTTATTCAACTTTCGTTTGGCATATTCAATAATTGAATGCGTCAAAATCCACCCGCGTTGAAAGAAAAGTGTACATAGCGAGCGCTACGATTTCAACGCGCGTCACGGGCATGCCTCACGTTCGCTGTTGACTGCGCTATATAACGCATGCCCTTGATGAACAAAAAAGGCCCAATGTGGACAAAGGTATTTACTCATCTAGAAAAGATGTACCTTTCATAGCAAATAAATTGCGAGCAGTATCTACCATTAATAAAAACCTAATGATTATACTTACCATATCATTAAGGCTTTTTTACTAATTTAACATAACAGCTGCTGCCGTTTTGTCGAACTACTAAAAAATTTACGACCACATAAAACTCTAACACGGTACAACTATATACCGAATACGAAAGAATTAGGGAAATTCTTTCGAGCCAAGCCCTTATATTTTTATTAACATATTTTCGTTGGGAAATTAACTTTTACTAATTAGAATATTATTTTATTGTTTTATACAGAATATGCCCTTGTTAACGGTAGCATTTTCGTATTACCATCTTTTGGTTGGTTTTAGTGGTTATAAATAAAAGTTTAGATGTTTAAAATATTAATTAAATGCTATATAAAAAAAAGATTTTGAGGGTTTGTGGCCATATTTTACCCTATGTACCTAATTTGATATTCCTCGATTCTGTGTTAAGATTCCTTATCTAGGTTTAGCGGAATAAAAACAAAAACACATGCAAATTCGTAGTTTATTTTTTTTCATTTACATATTAAAGATGCATAAATATAAAAGAACAATCATAAATTATTTATTAACATATCGATTCTGTAGAATTTCGCTACCAAAAGTATTATTTAAATCAATTTAATAGAAATCAATACTATCTAATTAAATTAAAAGCTAATTTTATGAGCTTCAAAGAAATTTTATTAAACAATTTTAAGTATTCAGAATTTATGATTCCTAATTTATTTTTTACTAGAGGACCCCCAACTCCGTTGCGCTAAAATTTGTTTATCGCGCCAGAACCGTACATTTTTCCGGGATAAAAACTATCCTATGTCCTTTTCCAGAACTCATCTGCATCTCCGTGATCTCCATGCAGAAATTCAGCAAAATCGGTTCAGCGGCTTAAGCGTGAAAAGGTAACAGACAGACAGACACATTTTCGCATTCATAATATTAGTATGGAAGTATGGACTTTATGCACCTACTTCAGAGTAAAAACTAGAAACGTTGAGAGAAAAAAGGCTTTTATTTTATCCTTTCTATTTTCTACTTATTGCAAAAATTATATTTCCTAGTTGAGTCGTGCTCACTGTTTTGTGTACTTATTAGGTATAGTATTAAACTTTTAGTAGACCTATCTAATATACCAATGAATTACCCTTGGGAGAAATTATTTTGAATGTCTGGCCAAAATTTTATTAAACAATTTTAAGTATTCGTTTTTAATATTTTTAATACAATTATGTACAGAGTACAATAGTTACAACTGTGTACAGTGGTGTCGGTTTTAGATTTCAATAGAAATAAGCTTTACTTAAGATTATAAAGGTATCCAAAACTCTCCTTATTTCTATACAGAGTAATTAGTACCTAATACTACAGAATACATATTAGTACAAGTATTAGTACTTGTACTAATATGTATTCTGTAGTATACTAATTCCTCTACAACTACTCGAAAATGATGTTTCTTTGTAGAGGGCCCTACATAGGGCTAACATCAGTTACGCCTGTTGGTCTGTTCGTTCATTACGATTAGGCCGTGTTCACACCAAACCGACTGCTAGCCGCCGAATGTGAGCAGGCTCACTGTGAGCCCCAGTGTGAACGTGAAAATATACGGTATCGAATGTCCGCGCCTACGCCTAGCCTAGCGTCTTGTCGGTTAGGTGTGAACGAAAAAGTGAATATGTCGCTGGCTTGCGAGAATACAGACGTAATTCAAAATTCGGTCAAATTGAGTTATGTATGCCAAACAATCAGAAATCTTTGATATTTTATCGTCAACAGAGACGCAACACCAATTTCGCGGCAGAGACCGTTAGAAAGAGACAGCGTCATTATTCATTTGAGACAAAACACTCGAAGCGTGATCACAAATAACGGCTCAACTCAATTGCGCCTAAGTTGCGGCTATGATAACGGATGGAACGCACGACCGGTTCTCGAAAATATCGACGTATTTAACAGTTGAGTTACAATAACTGTTGAAATTTTTTCATGAATAGTGACATATTTAGTGATTCGTCGTTGTTTCTGATAATAAACTTGTATTTTAAGACACATTAAAGCTATATACATGACATAACATTTTTATTATTTGGATTTTCATGAATAAAGTCTGAAACCCCCCTTTGTATGACGATTTTTAAATAATTTTTGATAAAAGTTATAATTTTCTTTGTCTTTTAATTTTACAATAAATTTTCTTTTAATCAGTATAGTCAATCCCTCAATAAATAATTTACATTTTGGGTTATGCACAAAAATATTTAAAAAGTGATATTCTCTTAAATCAATAATTTTTAGTTGCGTCTATATTCTCGCTAGCCAGCGATGTATGGAAATACAATAAACTGCGTAACGTTCGCTCTCATTCGGTGGATCATAGTCGGTTTGGTGTGAACACGACCTAAAAACTTAACAGCTAAAGCACAGATTAGAGATCCTTTAGTCCCGTGAAAAGATAAAGCAAAATTTTTATTGCACCCGAAATTTACTGCTATCAAGTAAGAAATTATTAATTTCAGCGTAAATGAGGTTGAGGGTGAAATCTTGTAAATAATAATATCAAAAATAATCTTTATACGTAACAATGAGTGTCAACAGTCACACGAATTGACGCGCGATTTTCAATTTACATTTTACGTGCACAAAATATTAATTTAGCGAACACCCACGACGACAGAAACCAATATGGTCGATAAAATAATATGTTATTGTTTACTGTAAACGCTTTATTAAATAAATATAAAAAAAGTTAATATAGATCGAAAGATTTAAAAGCTAATAACATTAAGATGGTGAAATAGTTTATTTAAAAATCTGCAAGAAAATAATACGCTATCTACGTAAGATACTAAATTATTGCACCTACGTTAAAGTAAAAATCCGAAATATCCCCGACGACCAGCCTTTAATTAAACAACACTTTTTGCCTGCTCATGCCATCACATCACATTTACATGGAACATTTCAAAAACAGGAAAAATCATGTTTATTGTTTAGCAACATAATAAGTTAGTACCACAGTATTTCGAATAAGCGGTGACTTGTAGCCGTAAAGGTAGAGCTCAATCCAAGCTTCCTTGTGGGTTTAATTGAAATAATTTGAATTGTACGTCAATCACCGTATGTATATGTGTATGAGAGAGGATCATCATGTTTTATTTATCGCGGGTAAGTGGTAATAGAGTCGTGAGAGCAGCCGTGTTTTTTGCCCATCGTATTGAGACGTCTCGGATGCTGATGCCTTGTACCCGTCTACGTAGAGACAGTGACACTTTTCTATGTTTGTTTTTATGTAAAGTCTTGTTGGACACCGAGCCGATTTGTTTCATGAGCGTTTACATGATGGGCCATTTTTTGTATCATGTTTATCAGCTTGTGTATGTGATTGTGTATTTTATAGTACGAACAACGTACCCTGTTGCTTTACACTCACTTTCGAAATCAACAATTTAAGGGCCTTCCCTACGGAGAATCCGTAATTTACCGTATTTAGAGCCTTATAAACTCATAATTTAAAATCTACAGAGTTATAATAAAAATACAGAAATAATCTTCAGTATCTCAACATTTCTTTCCACGTTTTAAATTTTCTATTTTTGTTTATTAAACTCATGATATCAGCAGCTTCCAAAGTAAAGCCAATTTATTAAAATTCAAGCATACATTCAGCATCTCCTTAGTATTTACAAATTACTTTTATTTGAAACACACGCCAATAGATTGACAATATCATAAACTACATATTCCGCGTTTTAATTTTTTTAGGACAATTTTGAACTAAGATATGTAAGAAAAATAGGCTTTTGGTGCGATCTCGGCAACGCGGCAAATGTATGGTCAAGGTAGTTTGCTCGGGGAACGGCCTTAAGGCTGATTAATTAAATGTTTGTAAAAAACGTAAAGCATAAACCTACTTAATGATTAATACAAGACGTTAAAAAGCTTTGAAGAACTTAAGAACATTACAGAGTTACATAATTATTTTTCAATCATATTACGAACAATTCAGTTTATACAACGATTAATCACTCGGGTTCAGAATCTAGACAGTTGCAGAAGGATATTAAAAACTCATTCATCACACCAACAGCAAAAAATACGATTTTAGATTCACACTCAAACACAGCGAATGCGAAATCTGGAGAGACGTGGAGGTATTCCGCCCAGCCTCCCCCCGATCGGGGACCGGGGTCTCCTCACCTCCCCTTTGTCAGGAAATGATTGTCTAATATTAGCTGCGTTATAAGGTTTCTCTATAGGGACTTCGGATGCTTTATAACTCAACGTCGATTAAAAAAACCGCCGACAATATAAACTAAAAAAAAGTATAAAAAACATTTCGGGTCAACGGCCGCCAAGAATCCGACACCCCCGATTATAACAAAAACCAATGTTTCCTCCGAATTCTAGTTTTATTTTGGATGAAATTTATTGGTGCGACATCTATTTCGGTGAGCTTTCGTCAACGCCGATAACCGTTAGGAGTAGGACTGTGCGCGAGTAGATTCTGGCGCTGACAGATTTGTGAATTACCGACCGAATCCTACGAGGTTCCGGTGAAAACAAATAGATTTGTGACTTTCGTTGTAATTATGACATAATAAGTATTCTATATTTCAATGGATTATAGTCTAAGTATATAAATATATAAAAACATTGAAATATTCCCTAAACTCTAAAGTGTTTTAATTTAAAACACTCTAAGAAAAAATGTAATGTAATTTGATGATTTTGAAATCTGAACTATAAGCATAGTAATTACCCAATATAAAATAGCTTACAATTTATTGCAGTCAGTGTGTAAATTGTACACCTAAACATCAATTATTGTCAATTTTAATTTAAGCGACCGCGACAATGAAAATGAAATGCCAATACAGACGATATTTCACCGCAAATATTTTTGCCGAAGCGGCAATAATATGAATCTCGCATATTGCGCGATTTCGTTTGTAGATAACAGAAATAATGGGGTTCAAAAATGAAATTAATTCCAGGTTGATGATTTCAAATTGAAAAGTCACATCGGCTCGCGCCATAACTCATGATCCTGAAACGTGTCCGGGCGCTGTGTTGGACGCGCTCTAGGGCTGGCACGACGTAGAAAAGAAAATATTTTTAACTTTGTGCCAGTATAATACTTGATGAATGAATATTTTTTATTGCATTTACACATAACATTTAAAGAAATACAAACTTAGCACTATTAATAAATTACATATAAACACAAAAGGCGGCTTTATTGATATGCAGCAATTTCTTCCAAGCAACCGAAAAGCAGGAAATTATTTTATTTTATAAAAAGCATATAGGCAATGTGCAAAGAAAAAAAACAATTATGTTATGAAAGTTTTTGTTTAGAGACTCCAGTACTACTTTAAAATAATTTTCACTATCCAGTGTATAGAAACATACAATTTATTAGACCCGGTGTGAGAAATAAGATAAGGTTATATTAAATTAAAATTTCTGTTACGTGTAGAATGCAGTTTTAAATTATTTTGTCTTCTGTTTGGGTGGGTCATAAATTATATTAAACCAAAATATAATTAACCACGTGCTCAGAAAAATAATTACATACGATAAGAAGATTGTATGATAAACAGAACATAATAATAGTGTTTAGCAAGTCAATTAAACTGGTAGCGACTTAAGTATATAATTACACAATTTATCAATATTTATAATTACATTATCATTTTAATTGAATGACTAAATATTTAGCGTGATTAGTTATCATTAAAAATTTAATATCAGATCATCTAGACCTATTATCATTAAAGTGGTAGCGAAAACTAATTAAAATTATCTATCTTTAAATATGTTATCATTTGTCACTAGTGTTTTACGAGCCTTCTTTAAATGCGTGGCTCATAAAACTAACACTCTGTTATCTAACTTGTAAAGGATAATCATGTGATATTTCCCAACTATAAAACGTATTGCAAAGGATAATAATTAAATTTATTCTATAGTTTTGGTTGTGAAGTACAATAATATACTCGTACAAAAGAATTAATAAACTATAATTCTTACCAATGGTTACTAATGATACTACTTTTTGCATGTCAAATAATATACAGTGTTTTGTTGTTGCAACACTGTCAGACATAATTATTACAACTTGTAAACAATATTTAATCATTGTTTAGGGTTAGATTATCCCTTGTATTTTTCTTAGACAATATAAAGACGTAATAAATCAGAAATATTTGCATATGCCTTGGCATATGCAAATATTTCTGTTGACACTTGTGTCAACCCTAACGGAATCATTGTCGCAGCCTTTGTCGGAGGTCTTTCCGCCTCACCACGCGGCGTGTCAGAGATGGTATGTTTGTAAAAAGGAAGTCCCCTGGATCAGCATTTATATTATTTACTAACTAACCCGGCAAATGTTGTTTTGCCATATATAAATTACGTTACTACGGGTATGTAAAATAAATATTGGCCGATTCCCGAAGCACACAAAATGGCTTCAAAATCAGTTCAGCGTTTATCTATTCATGGACGAAAATCAATATGAATTTGAATATGAACTTGAATATAATTAAGACACACACCCCGTGCAAATTTTTGAGTCACCGTTACCTACATCTTTCAATGGCTGAACTGCAAAAAATCGATTTTTTATGAGTGTTTAAGGTACAAGACGTATTTACCTATTGCTAGGAAAAATACTAGATTTTTGGGAGTTAAATCATATACAGAAGATATTAAAAAGAATGAAAACCAGGACTGGATCTACCATATGGCTATTTGGGCTTAAGCCAGCCCCATGAGATCAAGGGCTTCCGCGGCCCAGTTAAGTCAAGTCAAAAATAGACGATAATGCGAAAGAATTCATAATTTTATTAATTTTTTGTTGGTATCCTTTAGATTCCTACGATCGAGGTTTATTATACAATTTAGGTGTTGGTACTTGGTACTACGAACTGACAGTTAAAATGTTGTAGCCCTAAATAGTTTTAGCCCAGGGCCCCGTAAGCTCACGGTGCGGCCCTGATGAAAACATAATATATACGTGTATTATATTATGTACTCGTAATTACAATTTTTATAGAGTATTCTACATGGGTAATACATATATATATTTTAAAACCACATACATTAGATTTATTTTATAGAAAACGCCACAATTTTAACGGTTGATCGCCACAATGTAGAATATATTTGAAAGCGCTCCTTCCGCCATCGCTCTCTCTTTTCTCTACCGAACTTCCTGTCAGCCATTTCCGGCTACGAAATTAGCTTTTTAAACTTATAATAATCTGATCAGAATACAATATTAAAGTCATACATATATTGTTATTACTTAATATTTATTTAAGTTTTTATATTAAATTTGTAAGGATAGAAAAGCTTTTTCATTCTTACACTACTTTTTCTACTTAATTTTTCCCCTGTCTATACAGACACCACACTGTATACACTATACACACAGTGTAGATTTTTAGTATTTTCTGACCTTTGTGTGTTGGGTGTGTAAGTACCTAAACAAAATATTTGAGGTTATTAAGGGATATAAAGTTTCAAATTTAGATTATTATTAAACAAAATTATAAAATAAGGGGGCAAACGAGCAAACGAGTCACCTGATGGAAAGCAACTACCGTCGCCCATGGACACTCGCAACATCAAAAGAGCTGCAGGTGCGTTGCCGATAATGGTGATGAAGCTGATGATCATGACGACAGTGATGATGATGGATATATCATACTAAGTATAATCTAAAATCTTTTTGCATAGCCAGGTAGTGTAAGCCTCATGTATAATGCAGGCTGTCATGAACATTTGTTGGTTGCACTATTTCAAATACTTGTAGGTAAACGCGCTTGTTTGCATACCGAATATTTTTAGCTACCCACGCGAAAATATTACCTAACTGTATTTAAATTATGCCGTGGCTTATGAAGTTATGATCCATACCAACATTATAAATGTGAAATTTTTAATTATTGGACCTCTGCCCGCCAAACTCCCAAGCGATTGAAATTGAAACGATTTTTCTGATATTTGGTATGGAGATACTTTGAGTCCTGGGAAAGGATATAGGATACTTTTCATCCCGGAAAAATTCACGGTTTCCACGCGATAAACGAATTTTGGCACAAAGAAGTTGCAGGCGTCACCTAGTTAGATAATAACTCTGCTAATATTGTATTTTTTTCAGTATAATATACTAAATCATATTTTACGAGTATACTAAATCATATCACTACTCGTACAAAACAGGACAAAACTTGTACTTATGCTCTTGTTTAGTAAACTTTTTATGCTTAGGTGCAGGTATGTGTTATTTTGCTTTTATGAAAATAATATAGAGCAAAGTAGGTTTTTAATAACCAGTTTGAGGAATACCTCGTGTAAGTGTAGGTTTTAGATCTTTAACTAAACCAGTATAATAACAAGGTTGAACAAAATGTCACTGTGGCGGATTTAGTTGTGAGTCACTCGCGAAGTTTTCGATCTCATGTTGGATTACAAGGTTGTTACAATTTCGTAACATTTTTTTTTGTTACTAGCTCGATATTTAAATAGATAATTTAGAATCGATGAATTTGCTGCTCGATCGGTCCGAAAAGTTTTCGCTTGCAATGACAGAATAAAGAAGCCGCAACTATGTTAGCACTTCTTTATATGCAAGTGCTCGATTATATAGCACTACAAATAGTGATATAAATAAGTCAAACTTATTTAAATTTATGCTCAGTCAAGTGGGATTCTTCGATAATGCTTTCTATGTTTACAATAATTACATCAGGCAAACATAGTAGTGACAACTAAAGTTTAAAAAAATATCTCCCAACGTTGTCTTGATTTACCCTACAATTGCAATAAGAACAACAATTTAATTCGTTTTTATACTAATTAAACAATATCTAAGAACGTTAATTTAACTAACTATTAACTGATTTCTCAGTAAAGTGTTATTTCTGATGGTGGGTTTCTCACTTGCTTCTGAACAAAGCAAAAGAACATCTTCACAAATTATTAGGTAAAATTGAGTATGAAAAATGTTAGGGCAGATTACAAGTTAATCCTACTAATTATTATTCCTACGAGTTAATTAGAAACAGCCACATAAATCATTCCATCCAAAGCCATGGAATATGGTCGTTTTAGGGAAACAAAACACAAAATATTTGCGTCTTTATCTACCTGCAATCTCGTACGAGGAAAGAAAGAGAAAAGAGAAAACGGGCGTGCTGATGAAAAATGGGGCCATAATTTGCTTGCACGAAAATTCTTTAATAAATCATAATAGTTTTAGACAGACCGGGGGTAAAAATAAACCAAATTGGAAAGTGAATTGTAAGGCTCGGCGAGGTTAGTCTGTTATTAGAGCAATTATGTTATTATGTTTGCCGTGTCTAATCCGAAAAACTAAATTGGAGTCGGCCTGCCGGCGACCGATACTTCGATCTCGGCGCTCGCACGGAATGCCAAGCGGAAGTAATCGGCAACACGAAGTTTTAACAAATTACACAAAATATACCCGACGCAACAAAATGTAGAGTTCGAGACCCCGTTTTGCTACGGTTAATAGTTGGACAAATTAAAAAGGGTGATAGTACATATTAAAACGCTCTAAGCCCCTCAGCCTTTAATATCCCTCACTTAAATCATATTTCATCCTGTATGATCGTAATTGAAGTGGAACTCCGATAATGATACGAACGCTTACGCGCATACACTAAAAGCTCATATTGGTTTGCAGATCCCCAGATAGGCGTCCGTATGAGCGATCGCCTCTTTATAATTTGTATCTTTTGCATACATCGCTCGGAAACAGGTTTTCCCCGTGTAAGCTCCAGCGCGTTTTGTGTTTGATACCGATTCCTATTGTATCAACGAAATACCAAATATGAATACCAAATAAGGGTTGGGACAAAAGAAAAACTGACACAATTTTAATTTATGCGTAAACGAGTACATGAAAACGTAATAATAGGAGCGTGTTTGGTAAATATAATAATGTAATAACTCTCGAGGGTTGCGAGGGACTGTTTTCGAAAATTTCACGGTAGATACATCATTTTGCTGGAATTTTTGACGACTTCATTTCTTATGGGATCTGGTATTTCTATCAAACGTAATGAGCGTATTGAGCTCCCAATTATTCTGAGCTGACCGAACGAACGAGTCCACATTTATTTCAGTGATACGACATCTGGTTTTGTAATTTCTGGTTTCATGCGTATCGTTTGTCCAATTAAATATTTCTTTCATACATTCAGCTGGAAAGTTAATATTATGGCAATAAAAAAAACAAGAAGCATAATACATATTATAAAATATGATAACTCATTTAATTCTAAAAGTTACTAAATACATATAAAAGAAAGAAAATCTTAAGCTACTAGCAGTTAAAATGCTGTAAGTCGAAATCTTGTAAGTTGTAATTCCTGAAAAGCACTGAAGACAATAAATATTTACGCAAAATGTAATTCGCTTTAGTTTTTATGTTGTGTTTCGGTGTATGGATGTTTGCCAACGTTAAACATTAATGTTACAATTAAATAAAATCTTTACGATGTAATTCTCAATTTATACTTTCTGCTACTGTTTCTACTCGCAGCTTTAACTCAGTAAATAATTGTAATTAAAACTTTAATCGATTAATTATAAATTGAAATAAACATAATTACTTATACTCATAATTATATTGAATTTTATAGAAATAAAATTCAATATAATAACTATTAATAGTTTAATGAAAAAAAATTAACAATTAAGTGTACATTTTCGTTAAATATTAAATTTTGAATTACGCGACAAAAAATAAATTAACACTTAATACAAAATAAAAGTTTTCAAATCATCTGTCTATATTTATTTGAACTCGAACGCAATAAGTTAATTTTTATTTCAACATTTGTTTACGAGCGTTAGTTTGTTAACCTCGATGCAATTATTTTAATTAGCTCTCCCGTGATAACAGCAACAAAAATACAAAACATTTCACATTACTTTGCTCGTAAAAACCCAACCTCCTGAGACTCCAAATGTCTCCAAATTTCGAACAGCGATCTCAACGGAGTTCCAGTGCTGTCAAATCTCTAACCCAGTGTTTCCCAACCTGTGATCCGCGGACCCCGCGGTGTCATCTCTGTAGACTGTACCATGCATAATCCGATTTTAATTGCTGTTTCTTAATCAAGTGGGTCCGTGAAAACTGTGCTTTACTTCCTACGGGTTGAAAAAGGTTTTGAAACACTTCTCTAACTCAGCGTTTTTTCCGCCAATTTTCTTTGAAACCTGGGATAAAATACTCCTTCCGAGCTAAATTATTCGTGTCAAATCCTCGATATCCTTATATAAGCTGTTTGATGTATTTAATATTTGATTCTCTACAATTCTCTACAATTACCAACATTGTTGCAAACTTCGGGCCGCTCACAATTATTTACAACCTCGATCAGTCATCTGTTCCCAAACCATATACTTTATGCTTCAATGCCGATTGTGAATATCAATTTTGGAATTCCCAATCTTTATTTTGTAGAAGAGCAAACTCTTATACTTATTGTAAGATTTTTATGGCATGACGTCAAATTTTAAGTTTTTGCTACTCAAAAAACGTAACTCGTAAACGTAATTCATTTATGCATTATTTGTGTGTGATGGTTATAACTAATTAAAATTAAAATTTTATGCTATTTGTTATAAATCGTTTCTTTGATTTTCTGCGATTTGGAATTATAGGTGTTGATGATGATTTTATTAATCTTGACCTCAAGTATTCTGCCCCAGTTATCAGCACCCTGCTGACCGCGTCTCTATCAGAGTTAATGAACTAGAGCAGGTCAAATGATAGACGACTTTCTTGAACTTTTTTCCTGTCTCAAGATAAATTTGCCTCTCGTGTAAAATACCTACTATTTTATTTATTATATTTTTTAAATTTTGTATAATCCTGGGAACTCTACATTTTTTAATTTTTGTGCAAAAATGTGTTTAAAATATTATAATATGTGTGTATATTTTTTGTCATTGTTATTATAATAAATTTTTGTTTAATAAAATGTTTTTTGTTGCAGGTAAGTCGGAGCTCAGTGCGGCGCGGAATCAACGCTCGGCTGACACAAATGTATGCGATATTTAAATTACCGTTTACCTTTATTCGTTGCGATTGTTTGTTTTGTTAGGTAATTGTCACACGATTCACGACTCAATCGCGATTAGCATAAAGTCGTATTTCAATTTCGCACGAGCCCCGTATCGCGAAAGGAATAAATTCTCGTGTACCATGCGAGCGCTGAAAATCAAAGGGAAGTCCTATCATAAGTTGTTAACACAAATTACATTGTACGTTGAATATAATAATCTCGTTAATGTGACATGTTAGTATCGATTATTTATTTTAACGATTTGTTAACAAATCCGCAGTGAATTTCATTTTATTATCGCCGCAGTCATAAAAACGATTCTGTGCCTCTTATTTTTTCTTAATGCAGGATACTGCAGCATGTAAAAATGGTTTTTGCTTGTCATTAATTAAACATGCATCTAGGAGTAGATAAATAAATAAACCATCTTCATAAATCAAAAGTCTTGTATGAATATTAAGTAAGAAATCATTACTCTGATACATACAAAGTGCGTTTCCCGCCCATCCGTAGCGCAACATTGCATGCATTCACACGCATTCGGATAATCTCTCGTGTGATCCGCCACATAGGCGCGTGTAGTCACTCTTAACCAGCCATTTTGTAGAACCGATACAGTCCACATTCCCTTTTGCAGTTGAGCATCATTTCGTCTGGCCGCGTTAAAAGCACGCTGCATGTTCGCACTCCCACCCGCCACAACACAAACGCATGGCATGTATGAATCATGGGGCGTTTGGGTGTGTGAGTACGGTACATTCGCACGAGGCTGTCAGTGTGTTGGTGACTATCGCGGAGTGCGCGTGTGTGTGTGCCCACTCATGGCAGCGGACTATGACGGCTCGTAGATTTGACAGCTAGCTCAATGCGGGTACAGACGTTCATTTATATGACGAGCGATGTAATTTCGTGAAATAGTTGGCGGTTTATTTACGTGCGAAATAGTGACGTTTCAGTTTCGGAAGTTTCAGTGCTGGAGCACCAGTAAGTTTTCCCGCAAACTTGAACTTGAGTTCGAAAGGACTCTACTTTGCGATTGATTTGTGAATATGTTCGCAATTAGATGCGCTCCGTTGAAAATCAGTATAAAGGGTAGCGACGTGAATAAAATATCGCTCCCGCTTTATTGACCCTCAATGCTCCGTAGCACTTCCTGATAAACGAAAAAATGAATCGACAGCTAATAGACTTAATGGAAATAAATCAGATAGTACGACAAAGGAGGTGATATAGACTCGTGCCTTATAAAATAAAGTGATGTGAAGAAAACTAAAACGTAATATAAGTGAAAACAAAGTGACATATTTACAGGAATGTTTGATAAGAAATAATAAAGTGCATTATTTACATATTTTATTGGTAAGTTTGCAAGTTTTTTACCGAAAAAATTTTTTTTACGTTTTTTTACTAATGGGCCAATATCACGAACTCTACATTTAATACATAACGTAAAACAAAAGTTGAAATATACGAAACAGCTGGTCCCGGTGGCTTTATGAACTCTGTAAAATTAATATAGACATTAGTATAAATGAGTATAATTTTATTGTTTTTTACATGCGTCATGGTGAGATCCTTTTGTGGGTGTCGACAGGACGCAGGTAATATGGGATACATGATCATTAATCTTGTTTATTTTTTTTAATATTCCGAAATGACACGAATAGAGTCGTAAGTGTTCGGAGTCGAAGCGCCGCCCTCGGCTATTTATCAACATTTTCACTGACTTTAATAAATTTGTTGCGATTTGCGAATAAAAGTTGCTCTACATAGATCTATATTTGAAACTTTAAATAAATGTGATTCTAAAATTATAAAAGTTTTTGTTAAGTAACTACTCAAAAATATTTTGCTAAAATTCAAAAATTATAATAATTTTAAATAAAAATATATTTTTAATAAAAAATAACTTTTTAATCTTATAAACATACTTTTTCCTATTATATATTTTTTGAATTTATACGAGTATTTTCTATTTTTGTCTCGCATGAAAAATATAATCATTATCTTATTTTCGAACATAAAAGATTAATATTTATGTATGTTAATATCATTTGTAATTATTATAATCGTGTAAAAATATTTTTTTTATTATTTATAACAATATTTACATATTTAATTATATTATTTTACTAAGAATGTGTATTATTTCACTAACGAGTAATTTTTTATTTTTTTATTATTAATTACTTTGATAACAATAATTAAATCGGCGTTACTATTCGAAAAAAAAATTATAGACGAAGATAAATCATTGTGGTTTGAATTTAAGATACACTTGAAATTTAAATTTTGATAAAATTAAACTTCGAGTTTGTTAGTTTTTAGTAGGTACAGTATAAAACACATTTAAATATATTACTATGTTTTTAAATGCATTTCTTATTAAACAAAAAAACTGTTATTTTAAATAAGCTGTTGTATTTCGTGAAGGAGCAAAATAATATATTTTAGATAGGTAAAAAACGTACATCAACCAAAATCAAAACCGATGGTTTCTTTCTTAATAACTCTTATTAATTGAATTAATTTTATTACTTACTTTACTGTACTTCTGGATATTGCTTCACATAATTTGAACTGTTTATAATATAATTTTAGTTAGGTTTGGTGCAGACGGGACACATAACCGGACAACCTGTTGATACGTTCATAAATTTTTATCATTTAATAATTAGTCTAGTAACCAGATGAGGTATTTCAATTTAATTATGTTACCTTGCCTAGCAAATTTTGTATAACTTAATAATCCTTTGTTGGTATAAAAAATAAACAATAACAATAATAAAAACTATCTATGACACAAAGTCTAAATATACTTAGAAAAATGAACGATATAAATAATTATAGCCTGCATTTTACTTTTATCTATTTCTAGAGTACTTATTACGATGATTTCTATATTGTATTAAATATGATTCTATACTACTATATCTAATATGATATTTTAATCAAAAGTACACAGAGTAAATACGGCAGGCGGAATAGCGTAAAAAACTATAACAACGTAAATAAAAAAAAACCGGATCATTCACTGTAATATTTTGAGAATGATTACTAATTCTAATTAAAATACTTCGGGTGTCCAATGTCATTATTTATCAAAAAGTCAGAAAATTGTTCTATAAAAAGAAACATAATTATGTATTATTATGATAACACTAGATGACGCCCGCAACTCCGTTGTGCCAAACTTTGCTTATCGTGCTAGAACCATACATTTTTCCGGGATAAAAAGTATCTTATGTCCTTCCTCGGGACTGAAAGTATCACCACACCTTTTAGCAAAATCAATTAAGTGGTTTGGGCGTGAAGAGGTAATATACAGACAACCTTTCGCATTTATAATATTAAAGTATGGATAAGAAAAAACATGATGACTTATTAGTACTTAACAACTACCGACTTTTTTCTTGTTACATTGTTGTCTATATGTGAAAACTTTTAATTGGCCTTCATACGTGTGTGTTCTTCTGTTTATAATTGTATGTAGCCGTAAGTTTTCCGAATTTGATAAAATAAAATAAATAAATTAATAAATTAACTCTGGGCAAAATGTACGATTTCTTAAACATACCACGAAATCGCGGGCTGAGTGTCTCGTCTGCGCGGTTACAGTTATGCTGAAGGAGATTTCCGAGTGATTCCGTGCCTTTCACTTATCTAGCTGACCATCGGCCAGCCGAGTTTTTCTAAACTCTACATGTAAGAATTGTAAGATAATGTTAGAGATTTCGGTAATACGATAATAGTGCGTGACTCCGGGCACGACTTTCTATGAAATAGTTCATGTTTTGCTTCTTAATTCATTTTTTGTATGCCCTTCATGTTCGAAGAAAGTTTCTTTGCCTAACAGTAAGGCTTATCTTGGATTTTAAGCTTGAAATATGACTTGGATGAAAGTTTGTCAGTACTTAATAAAACCTGCATAAAATCAATGCTTGGTATTAAACAAAAATTAAAATACTTATGAGGAAATAATTTATCAAAGTTTCTTAAAGTGGTATCTACATAATTATATTGAAGCATTTTGTATGTGTATTAATATGGGCTATTAAGTGATTTTATAGGCATTCATATAAATTAACCGCTAAAAGATTACCTTTTATGGAACGTAAATCAAATTATGAACAAATCGTACAAAAGTATTGTAATGTCATGCCCTAATAGCTCTTCAACAAAAACTTTAAAAGAGTTAAGTCCATGTTTGGTGGTACAGAATTGTATTTTGATAAACATGTTACTTTAAAGAAGTAGGTGAGTAATAATCCTACTTTTTATACAGCAAAAAGAGTTATAATTATTGTTTTAAGTTAAGAACTTAAAAATATTATGTAGAATTAAAAAGTCGGTTAAGCGCACGAGTCGCACTAGCGCATGAAGAGTTCCGTAGATTACGGCTAAAACTTGATTGAGAGCTCCTATTAATATTTACACTATTATAGCGGTACTAGTACGGGAGCCCTAGAACAATTTTTTTTTGTGATTAATAACAAGCTAATTTTTCGTGAGTAGCTACATTTTGATAAGACGAACAACATTTTTATTTTCGAAAAATCTCGAAAGTGGTAGCTAACAGAGATAGAAAGGATTTCATACTTTGACTTGATAGTCCTTCAATATGGATTGTTTTATTTGTAGGACAAGGTTACTTTTAAATTATATAATTATTAACCCACCAATATACAAAAAATCAGCTGGAAAGGGTTTTAGGGTACAGTAGTCAACCAAGTTTTGTTAATTACAGAATCCTAAAACGGAACCCTAACCAGCTGATTTTTGAAATTTGTTCTAGGGCTCCCGTACTATACACAATATAATCTGTGAAACTTTACTAATAATAAGGCAAATGTTACTACCTATCCTGTCAACATTCATATCCTCCTAGAAGCAACAAAAGACAAGAAGAAAAACAAGATGATGATAATATACAATGTATTAAAACAAACCGAGTATCAAGGTCAGTTCTAATGGGACCAATTACCTGATGAAGATATTTTATCTAGGCCATAAAATATTATAGGTACTCAATCATTGGTCAATAAACTGAATTGTAAATACTTTTTATTTAACTGAGATTCATTGAGTGGTCCATTGGCACTAGTGAACGCTTCAAAATCGGTCCTTCGTAGAATATTTATATTAATAATTTTAAGTAGAGATTTTGATTACGAATATAATATTATTATTCCTCCATTGTTATGCTTAAGAGTTAGTTCACATTTTTATCAGGACAAGACCTAACGTTTATACTTTATCATTTATTTCGCTTTAAAATAAAATAATATTTCTTGCTTCTTTTATTCTTAAAATAAAATGATATGCCTGTATTAATTATTAGTCCGCGTAAATAAAGGCAGCACTATACTTACCTACTACTGGTACTTTTCGTAATGCAAAGTAGCCAACGTCACAAATTAAACTACAAAAAACTACAAAGGTACCAATTAATGTTATCATGAATCGTCTAGTAGTTTTTGAAAGAAGTAAGAAACATACACTCAAACTCACTTTTGTCTTAATAATAATTCTAGTGCGATGTACCTATGTCTATAGGTACATCGCACTGTCTGTCAAGAAAGTAAAGAAATTAAAATGTGGCAACATCGTAGTCGCATCCCTTTTTTTTTAGTTTGATTTGAAAGGGATGACACTACGATGTTGCCACTTTTTAATTTCTTCACTTTCTTGACAGACTATACAAATCAAATCAAATTAAAATCAAAATTGTTTTGTTTCTGAATAAATTTAAAATAAATATTTTCAGAATGTCCTATATACACCATAAGGACGCCTCTCTAAATCATTTTTCTTTATATTAATTATTAGGAAATTTAAGTGTCATGTAGAATTATTGTCCTACCAAAGCCTTCATGAATCAAAGGTGAAACCCAGAACTGACGGGTTAAAATGTTTCGTCGCTGCTTTGTAGTTCAGTAAAAACGCCGGTAATGTCACTTAAGTGACAGGATCTTTCGGGTTGTCTGGAATTAGAGCCCGGATGCCATCTTCCGTTGGATCTGGATCGATCGCTGAGGAAAATTCTGGATCTTTTTGTGACAATTAAATGCTAATTTCTCCCAAAAGTTTTTTAGTTAAAACTCTGGTTATTGATTAAATAGATGACGCCCACAACTCAGTTGCGCCGAAATTCGTTTATACGGCGGAAACTGTACATTTTTCCGCGATAAAAAGTATCATATGTTCTTTCTCTATACCAAATTTCAACAAAATCCGTTCAGTGGTTTGGGTGTGAAGAGGTAAGAGACAGAAAGACACACTTTCGCATTTATAATATTAAGTATTCTTGGTTAAAATTTGCTTTATTTCACATTTGTATGAAAGTTTTAAACTCCTGAGAAAGCAATTAAAGATTTTGTCTAATAACAATCACAAATCAATTTGATTGCAAAATAATAGCAAATCTAACTTATTTCTACAATTTCGTTACACTCGATAAATGTCCTGTAAGATTTATCAATGAAATCTATTACGTAAATTAGTTAACCCTAAAACGCCCACGTCGCGTAAATTAATATCATTTGTTGGTGTCATCGGCTACCGGCACGGCACCTCATTATATATTTTAATTAACTATCCAACATGTCCAATACTACCTACATTTTAAATGTAATGACCTCATTTTTAAAATCCGCATTGTAAACTAATCACTCCTTTTTAGGGTTTCGTAGTTCGTACCCATAGGGTAAAAACTGGACCATATTACAGAGACTTCGAAGTCTGTCCGTCTGTTTGTCCGTCTGTCTGTCTGTCTGTCGGAAAAACACATTTTTGACTATTTTTACTCTATATTCTATAATGGTACGGAACCCCTCGTGCGTTAGTTAGGTTAGGTTTTGGATGTTTAGTCGTCTCGTGTCCTGAATTTCCGGGATTTTGGCTGTAGGTGCTGTCTCATTTTCCGGGACATTTTAAAAGTTGGATATTCCTAATCCCTAATACGAGTGCGCGTCATAGTAAACAGTAGATACAGTTGAATTTTACATAATGTAGTCTATAAAATTCCGTTTCCCAATTTTGTATGCAAGATCAACAAACAAATCCACTCATTTCCAAAACTTTCCTATCAATGAAATCACTTACAAGTGATTGCCAAAAATTGCAACCCACAAAATGGCCGAAAATATCGCGTTGGGTTAGGTTATATCACTGGCAATTGATACAGACGGTCGAATCAACTGCACAGGCACCTCTCAAATTCAATCAACACGCAACATTGTATGATATTACGTGGCTTGTCACCGAGCACCGACAATATACGACACGACGGACAGATTATTTTTGATATCTATAGAGAATACGAACGTCCGGAACACTAGACGAGTACAAAAGGGTTAAATAGGAAGAAAATTGAAATCTGAAGGAAAAAGTTTGCCCGAGTAGTCACGATATTTTGATTACAATAGTATGTTTTTGGTCGATGATAGTGATGATGAGCGTTGATTTATAATTCTCATCATCATTACATAATGAAGATGGAAATTATAAGAATAAATTAAAAGTATGCGTTAGACATGTTTTGATATTTAATTAAGTCGACGCGACGCCTTGATAATTTGGCTGTAGCGATATCAATTTTTCTCAGCAATAACTAAAGCTCAGAAATTAAAGTTCATTGTCAGTACCTATTTATCATGTCTTTGTCTTTGAATTACCCATAGCTTATCACGATTGGTCAACTTTTATAACACAGAATAACATCAATCAAAAAGACCTCTGTATAAAAAGGGATTCCTATTTTGCCAACAGAGGAGAGTGATTTAAGCTTCCAAAATTTGTACATAGATTGGTTCAAGCATACACTTTAATTTGCATATAGCTTATATGAAATATATTTATGGTTTTTAAATTACGCGACAAAAACCATTTTGTCGCTTACGCCCTTTCCATTTTTTGCTGTTCCATTGCATGTTTTCTATGAGAGGCCGGGCCGGTCTCTCATAGAAAACAAGCAATCTAAAACATATCCAACACGGTTATTTACTTTAACGCGGCGTCACCTTAATCAGCCGTCGAAAATTTTGTCACTTTAGGTAAGGTATCTTTTTACCAAATCTGTATTTTTTGTTATATTAGCTTAGTGGCTAATACTGAAAAGATTTTAATTATCATAACAACATGAAAACACAGCAGGTAAAATAACACTAAACCAGTTAGGCAAAGGTGTAATAAATTTAAAGCTCCGTTGTCAAAGCATCTGGTACTTTACATATCGATTTTATTATAAATAAGCGAAAGTGAACGAGAATTATAAATATACGGTTAATATACGCTGGCTGACACGTGAAGTTTGATATTAATGTGTATAATAGTGTGGAGCCGCTTATACAAATTGCTCAAATTACAGGCAATTTTATGAACGTTTCTCGGTCGAGTTTTGCATGGAAGCCATTATTTCGTTATAAATATCCGTCATTATTAATTGTGTGAAATATTAAAATATCAAGGGCATTAAACACGCAAAAACTTGCGTTTTGAAATTGACGTGGCTGTTTTCTTGAATTCTTTTTGGTTGAAATTCTATCGATAAAAATGTTTATATTTTTTATGATTTATTAGTCGAAATATGCGAATCATAAATGGTTATGCAATACGACAGGTAATAGTACCTTAATTAATAGTTTATTATTAACAAACTTGATACTATTAATGAACGTCTAAATGTTTAATGTAGCTGTCAAACGAACTAATGCCGGCGACTAATTACAAATAATTGACATTCATTTGGTAGTCTATGTATCGGCAAGGCTATTATGGTTGTGTACCCCATCAATCGCTGCTATCAAAAGAACCGACAGTTTCGCAAACCTGTTTCGCACTAAAACTAAAAAGCGTTAAATTTCTTAATAACTCATAGTAGCAATTGAGATAGAAAATTAAGTATTTATTTCTCTATTTCAAGGATATACATTAAACAATAAACATACCACGTTGTTTCCAATAACTTCATTAGAAAGGCTATTTTGTATGAAGTTTGGAGCATTATTTAAGAAAACAAAGCTTTTGAATACCTAATATTGTCGCTAACTGTGCGAAAAAGAGGGTATGTTTTACTAGTGTATGTATGTTTGTTTCACTAGTTACGAATTAGGATGAATCAGAAGTGTCATTAGTTCTTAACCGCCGATTGTCTGTCAGTGAATATATCGACGTAAATGACATTAAAATAACATTCATAACAGCGCGCCTTGTACGGTGGCGGTTACGACGCTCGCCGCGTCCATGATAGGGCGAAATAGGAGAAAAAACCTTTTTAAGGCTTAATATAATACATATTTCAAAAAAGTAAAAAAACCAAATAATAAATTCTTTTGATAAATAATGAAGGAGTAAAGTGGTTTCATTCAACGATTTGGAGGTGATTTGGTTTTTTATTTCTTTATTATGTGATACCGATAGAAAAAATATGGCAAAACCAAATTACGTATCATATCATGTAGATTACTAATTATTTTTTTCAGATATAATTTCTCTGTTAATGCCGATGAAAAGTTGTTTCATCTGCACGCTTTTTTCGAAAGAGCAGCCTTAACAGAAAAACCGGTTCAGATTTTATTGTTATAAACCTATGTTTAGATTTTTATGATGCTGTTATGTGTTTGGTTAGACAACATTTAAAATAATTTACGGCTATCGAAGACACAGGTGGAGTCCATATTCGCTTATCTTTAGAATAAATTTTATCGTTGACTCAAATTATAATAGTACTTTCATGAAATCAATATATTTTTATCTATACCTCCAATACTTATTTTTATGCTGAAATGCGTAAAATAAAGTAACGAAACTAAGCTTTAAGTTAAAAAAATGACTTAATCTAAAGCGACTGTCTTATTAATATTTTAACAAAGAAGATCGTATCATTATCCTAATCATTGTTTTATTCTGAGACAATAATATAAAAAATGAAAAAGTTAAAAACCTTTTTAGATATTGAG
Source organism: Polyommatus iphigenia (assembly GCA_963422495.1). Lineage (NCBI taxonomy): Eukaryota > Metazoa > Arthropoda > Insecta > Lepidoptera > Lycaenidae > Polyommatus > Polyommatus iphigenia. The sequence continues at coordinate 11,942,759 of OY730179.1, forward strand.
GGGATGAGCGGATATGTATTCTCTCTGCGAAAAATGTCTCCGAACAACTTGAGTTAGGTTGGACAGTTGAGGGGCAGAAAATGTGGTACTTTTAAAAATAAGGTTAACATTTTCTATGCTTGTCCAGGCTAGAGACACGTCTTCAGGGACATTCATATTCTATAGAAAATAGTAAATACATAAGTATGTACATACAATCAGTGCCTTAAATAGGGCGGTGCCACCGGTGCCCAGGCACAGGGCGTAGACTCAGGGGGATCTGCAAGAATGGCCAGATCAGGCTGGACTATTATTTTTTTGGTTCCCGCTGCGCTCCTAGTACTGCACAGCATGGGTAAAGTAGTGGTCGTATACATAACAGGCAAAGGGCCTACTTAACATCAGACGACTCGCCTGATAGTTTGTCCATATCAATTCTTAAAAAAATAGTTTTTTTTTTTCAAAATATTGGTATATTAATATTATAATTGCAATTGGTCTTCCAAAACCAAGATAACATTGCTCTGGGTACCTATAATATCTAGAAATTATTATTTTTTAACAAAAAATTAAAACCGACTTCCAAGGTAAAAACAACAGTAATACTTATTCATAATCTAAAAAGAATCAAATAATTCTTATTCCTTATTACAGTGGCGTCTTCAAACTTCGCCTAAACCTCAACTATTTCTGTACTCAATCTTCGTACTTTTGAAGTCGGTACCAGCCCGGAAAAGTTCTGAGATCCTTGACATAGCAATTACGCTAAGGTAAGCTGGTACCGACTTCAAAAGCATGAATATTGAGTACAGAAATAGTTGATGTTTAGGCGAAGTCTGAAGACGCCACTGTAATAAGGAATAAGAATTATTTGATTCTTTTTAGATTATGAATAAGTATTACTGTTGTTTTTACCTTGGAAGTCGGTTTTAATTTTTTGTTAAAAATAATAATTTTACCCTTTTTAGTTACTTAAGAGACGACAAGGCTATATTATAGCTTGTTGTCTTAGAGTTGTACATATTACTAGCGGTCGCCCGCGGCTCCGCCCGCGTAGATATGCAATACGGCTGCAAAAAGCCTACCCAGGAAAGACTCGGTCAGCAAAATGATTCCCAGGTCAATTCACAGACTCCGACACTGGCATCGACGACGCGGACGCAGTCATTATCCGAAGGGTGCACACTTGCACAGATTGTCTTCCTCCCGCACGCTTGGTGACGTCCACTATCATAATATTTTAATTTCGCCATAATTTCAAAACCAAACGTCCAATTTTAATCATTCAAAGACCAAATTTTATCTACATAAACTGTACTTAGTGATGAAATAATTTATTTTGATAAGGATTAATAGCACGAGTAAAATAAACGCGTTTTAATGTAGTCCAAAAAATTCAAGATTTTTAAATAAAAAAATGGTTATTATGCCTCACTCGACATAGATAAGTATAGTGTATCGCGGACTTTTTTGTAGATATTTATAAGATCTACAATTATTAGAACATTTTATGGTTCTATCTTTTATAGTTTCGGCAGCGTACATAAATAAGTAACTTTTCTGGTTGATTTTTTCACCTGGCGTCCGAAAAACCCAAATATCTTACGAATCCCAATTTTTTACAAAATAAAATTTAGCTTATGTTCAGCAGAAGTAATGTAGGATTCATTGGCTTTTGCTTGGAGTAGTTTAAATAAAGCCAAAATCCTCAAACTTGTATCTATAAGGATTCAAAAGTTCTGTTGGGTACCTTCAGAACCAGGGTACACCCTGGTACAAAATCTTACTTTTTGGTAGTATATGCCTGAAATACTTCAGAAAAAATTGAAATCACCATATGTTCCCATATAAATTTCAAGGAGTCCCCTCGATTCCTCATGGATCCCATGATCAGATTATTATTTTTGTGAACATGGTACCAACCTCGGATTTAACCCTGTACAACAACAAAAAAATCATTAAAATCGGTCCATAAACGGCGAAGTTATGGTTGAACATACAAAAAAAATATATATATATATATAAACAGACGAACATATAACCTCCTCCTTTTTGGAAGTCGGTTAAAAATCGCGCACTCGCACAGGGCGTAAAAAAGGCTAATTACAGCACTGCATACAATACATGCTTACATTTTTTTGTTGTTGCCAACACTTCAAAAAATCTTTCTGATATCTTTAGTTATTATAAGTCAAGATTATTATTTGTATAATTTTCTTATTTACATGTATGTTTGTTACCAAGAGCTTTGTTTCAAAATCCTATTATGAAACCGTGCATTTCACATTCGTGTTATAAATAGGAACGCGAGGAGGAAATACCGCAATCATAGATTTAGGGAGCTCAAAGTATGAGGCCCAAATTATAGGCAAACGCTGCCGGCGGCGCTATATAAAATACAATTCTAATGTACCATTATATAAATAACCCAGTTTGTGTGTCTGCCACAAAAAATGTGGGCGGCTGTCGCTAACTTTACATCAACTCCCACCCACGGTTTTAGGTCAGATAATCGGTGATTTCGCTGATTTTATCGTCATTATTATAGCCATTGGATAAAAAAAATACTTTTGAATACCTAAATCGATATTAAAACAATACAAAATAAAAATATCATTTTTCACCAAAATACTAACCAGTAAATTCGTGAAAATTAGATGCATCTTTGTGATTTTTTTCTATCGAGAAAATTTAAAGATATCGTGGTTTTGCTCAAAGTGAATTCTTGTAAATTTAATGTAGTATCTAATTTTAGAAAATGAAACAATTCGGGGCTTATTTAAGTATAAAAATGAATTATAGAATCGAAAATTTTGGGTTAGTCACCCCCTTAAAAACGTGCTTTTTCATCTCAGAAAAAAAATAAAAAAAATATACTAGAATTAGATAACAAATAAATGTGTATCAACAAAGAATGCACCATATAGGTAGAATACCACTTAAAATATCCTTCTACCTAACCTACCAGTCGTTTGTGGGCCTTTCCCGAGTATAATTGAATTTTAATTCCATCAAATCGAGAGCATCCACATAATAGATATTCCATCAAGTTATTGAAACGAACTTTTGAATCCCGTTAGAATACGGAAAGGTGTGGTTGGCTACGATCCAATACAAGTAGGTACTGTTATTTATGATTTGAGACACTTTTCATGTTCTAAAAATTGTTAGTAGATTTATAGAAGAGTGTGGCGATATATTAGACTGAATTATGGATTTTTGTATAACGCCCACGGAGTCGCTAATTGTTGACAACGCTTTATTTATTTAATCTTCTGGTCACTTTTAGACCCACCTGTGGGCTAGCATAAAAATATTAGCAGGCATAAATAACATTGTTTAGAAATTTCGTAGTAGTCTGATGATGAAATATTGATGAACTTCAAAAAACCAATAAAAAACAGTTCTTCCGTTTGGAAGTCAGAATACCACGGACAGACAGACACACAAGAACAATCAACTTAATATGGGCTTCTTTGTTTTGCTTAATTGATCCTTTTTATTATTAAGGTTTTATTAATTAATTACAGAATTTTATTAATTAATTAAGAAATTAAATTAATTAAATTAATTAAGAAATTTATTAGTTAATTACAGAAAAATAATGGCGATTACAAATCTGTAACGGAATATTGTTCTCGACTTGGAACCAATATTCCGTTCAGCGTTCGCCCGATGATGGTCGAGACCGAGACTCTCGAGTTCGACCATCATCGGGTTGAAAATACAGTGTGTAACAAATAAAAAGTGATAATACATTAGGGTGTGTACACACACCCTAATGTATTATCACTTTTTATTTGTTACAATTTTTTGTTTTTTACAACTTTAGGGTATTATCAAAGTGATAATACCCTAAAGTATTATCACTTTGATTTGATGGAACACTCCTTGGATGGGATTTGAAGGAACACTCCTTAATATTATTATAAAGTTCACTGTGAAAGTAGCAGCACTGAAAGAGATTTTTTTTTGTACGTTGTAAGCGCCCGAGCGCCCTCACAGTCTACAGGAAGATTGTGATGGTCTCTAAGGTGATTGCCCAAACAAAAGTTTTAAAAAAATTTGCTCATTCAGCGCTGCTACATGTAGGTACAGTGAACTCTATAATAATATGAGAAACCACTGAAGTATTATCACCCTGAAGTAATTATCACTTTGTTTTGTTCGCCTCCGTGGTCCAGTGGTTCAGAACTCGGCTCTTGACTCGGAGGTCGTGGGTTCGATTCCCGCGTTGGAAACATGTTATTTCCAAGTTTGGTAAGGACAATGCAGGCTGATCACCTGATTGTCTAACAAGTGAGATGATCCATGCGTCCGATGGGCATGTAAAAAGTCGGTCCTGCGCCTGATCTCTCGCCAGTCGTGTCGGTCTTCCGTCCCACTGGGTTATGAGATATGAGAGTGCTCTTGTGAACTACGCACACACTTGGGCACTATAAAATTACTCCTGCGTAACTGGCCTTGGTTTCAATGAAATCGGCCACCGTCACCGAAACCGGTGTGGGAGTTATTATTATTATTATTATTTGTTTTGTTACACTCTGTAGATGATGCATACTGTAGACAGCGGTGCAATCATGGTGACAATCAATATGTTAACCGAACATGACTACACTCAGGTATAAATATAATGAACGCCCTGGTTTTAATAATAGAAAATTCTATTAATATTAGGTATAGATTATCGACCTGGTTTTTGTCTTGATTCCCCCAAGCCCAGCTGTATGATGTAGATGCTGGCTGGACCATCTTGCGCTGACGCAACTCGGTGCATAATGCCAAAACATTTATTGCTGAAGGATTTATCTGTATTTATAAACCTGAACGTATTTACATATTGTGATCACGACGCTGTTCGATCTGTGTTATCCTAGTAACGAAATAGAATGGAATTGCAGATCGTAGTAACAAAATCAAAAGGTATGCATTATGCAGTATTGAACAAAGCACCTTTACTCTTCGTCTGAAAACTAGAAACTTTTGGGGTGCAAAATTTCCTGCACTCTCCAGTCCCTACGTAACATTTTTGAAACTCTAAAAGCTCCCGCGTGGAAAAGAAGATTAGCTGTTGATACCAACAACATTTTAGCAAGATACTAAAGATTGATGTCATAAAGTAAATGTTTTATAATTTTTTTGACCTATACTGATAATTATTATATTTTTAAATAGCTGTCCCGGTGAACTTTGTGTCACTTTAAAACCTTCCCTGGACTTCTACGAATATTTTAAGACTAACATCAGCCCAATTCCCCAATCCGTTCAGCCGTTTTCGAGTTTTAGCGCGACATTTGAAAATCCACTTTTATATATAAGACTAGCTGTCCCGGTGAACTTCGTGTCACTTTAAAACCTTCCCTGGACTTCTACAAATATTTTAAGACTAAAATCAGCCCAATCGGTCCAGCCGTTTTCGAGTTTTAGCGCAACTAACACATTCGAAAATCCATTTTTATATATAAGAAGACTAGCTGTCCCGGTGAACTTCGTGTCACTTAAAAACCTTCCCTGGACTTCTACGAATATTTTAAGACCAAAATCAGCCCAATCCGTTCAGCCGTTTTCGAGTTTTAGCGCGACTAAGACATTTGAAAATCCATTTTTATATATATAGATTATGTATATTTCAAACGAACAACTCTTAAAAAATTTGTAAAATGTGTAAAAAGCATCATTATTATTTTTGGAATATAATTATTGTCTTTTCTGATTAACGACCTAATTTAAATATTGTTTGTTGGCTTCAATTGCTTACTGCCTTATTAAGGCTTCGCTTAAAATAAAGTTAATTAAATTCAATTATCACAATTAGGCTCTGCTGTATAAATAAAAAGCTGCAGCTAGATAGGTAATAAAATGCTGCCAACCACCGTAATGGTCGGTTTATACTTTGTTTATACTAATGTTATAATATCCAGTGTATACTTAATGTTTCCTTTAGCTTGTTAAAGTCTCGGTAAAAACGGCTCACCATGCTTTATGAGGTATTCTAGTCGTAAAGAACCACGCTTGGTCAGACAGCTGAGCCAAACTATTTCATAATCACTCAATTGTGATGGCTAGACGGTTGCTAACTAGCTTAAAAGTGTAAAAAATAAAAAAAAACCGTTTTGCTTTCAATACATTTTAGCCTCCAGTGTACGCAACTGCGTTTTTGGATAAAGATACGGCTACGAATTTTGCTGAAATTTGGTATAAGGATACTTTAAGTTTCGGGAAAGGACATAGGATACTTTTTATCACGGAAAAATGTACGGCTCCCGCGCGTAAACGAATTTTGGCGCAATGGAGTTGTCGTCCTCTAGTCTAGTACTATATAAATAAAAATATTATGTACTGCTGATGCCATAATGAGCTATAATTTTATTCACAGTAGGGAAAACGAGAGTCAAAACTTAATGGTCCTTCTTTACATTGGCCCTTGATGGATAACCATGATTGTCACCGTGATTGCAAAGCTGTCTCTAGCATGCAGAATCGATATCGATCATAACAATCATAGATGAATATAATATCTACCCCTCTACCGTAGAGGGGTACATTATTATTATATTAGACTCGTAGAGGCTCTACGTGTTCGTTATCTCTTGTAATGGTCAGTCATAGGCCAGTGAAGTGAAACTCCCCATTTATACTTTGATACAAATCAATTCCAAAACAGTCCTTTCATTCTAAGTGACAAGATTTGCTCCTAAATTATTACTTAGGAGCAAATCTTGAGGGTATGATTGGCAGACCACATACAATGTATTCGTAATGTAAAGATTATACGAGTACGTCGTTGGCGCCCACCGACGTTATGATTATCATTAATGGAGATCCAGCTCTGTGGACGTGCCCGCGCGTATCTTTTAACTTTTTGGTGTGTTCCACTTGGTAACTTTTATCATTTAAAAGTTATTTTATTTGTTTTTGATGAATTAAATTGGTATTTAAGGGGACTTGAGCAGGCCTTTAAATAACAAAATTGTGCAGGTGACGATAGTACAAGAAAAGTAAAAGAAATATTACTTTGTTTCCTTTACTTGTCCTACATTATATAACTATGTACAGTACCCGGCGATAAATATTGCACATCGACCTTTGGAAAGTGACAGTCGGCTAATTTCGGTTTTGTAGAGCGTTATCTCTAACGCACGAAATACAAAAAGTCCGGTATATATTAGGAGCTGTTAAAACAATTATGGTTTGCTTCTTTTAACAATTTTATTATTCTTTGTATAAAATACACCAAATTTTCTATAAGTTATGGCTTTAGGTTCGGGTAAAATAAAATAAAAAAGGGTGTTCAAATTATGTTTACGTATTTAAAATTCTTTTGGAAAATTACAGCTGTAGCAAATTTAGGGGTGTTAACAACTCTAGATATATATTTTGAACTGGACGCGACTGCACTCTATTGAATTTGAACAACGACTGACATAATGCCGAATAGGTGTGTGCTACAAAGATAACGCTCTATGAAACCGAAATTCGATCGACCTTTGGAAAGAGAAATTAGCCGAATGTCTCTTTCCAAAGGTCGATGTGCAATATTTATTGCCGGGTATTGTATTTTGATAGTTGATTCTTTTGAGTGTAAGATCACTGCAAACGAATATTCAAAATATTATACACAATAAATAATAATCATAACAACCTACCACTTGAAAAACTGGGATGGATAAGATTTTCTGTCTAGTTTATAACATTGTGTGTCATGCAGGTTTTCAATTTAAATAGTTTTCCTTTTCAAGTAGTAAGTAGATAAAGGTCATTAAGAATATCAGTAATTAACAATTTTTATCACGTGGCCTCAATTGAATCTCAGAACACTTGTGTCAACAATAAAATTAACCGTATAACTTCGTCACAAATAATTTTCTTTGTAGGAACATTTACAATATTATAATATTAGGTAAACAACTAAACATAGTTCCATAAAAGGATATAGGTATTATGTTTCATTAATTACTAATTATTTATTGGTATTATGAAACCTGCTGTAAAATATTATGTAGGATATCATCTGATATAAGTTGGTTCATGTCTAATATGTACCTACCAACTTACATTATATTAATAACTAGCTGTTGCCCGCGACTCCGTCCGCGTGGACTTCAGCTCATAGCGCGTGGTAGTTCCCGTCATAGAGTCACTTATATTATTATATAGTAGGTGGTTCCCGTTGAACCATGTAGGCTACATTACTGCAAATTGAAAAATTTGCACGACAGAGGTGCTTCCGCGGTACGCTTACTTCAAACTTCAATGTTTATTGTTTACACTTTACAGAGAGACAGACACGTCACACATAAAACGCCCCTATTTTTGCGTAGGGGGTTAAAAACTGGGGAGTGGGGTCGACGTCGAACATCAACTCTTCTTAATACTTAAAAAAAAAACGTAAAAGGAACTTTCATCCTTACCACCTCTTATAGAAACACGTTTGAGTAAGCGCTTGTGCGATGTAGGAGACGGCACGGCGCCATCTATTATGAATTTTTGGAACTAACTTAATTTGAACTCACCCCCTTACAACCCTTTTTTCCAGTTAATAAGTAGCCTATGTCCTTTCTCAGGCTTAAGACTATCTGTGCACAAAATTTGATTACAATCGGTTCGGTAGTTTTGGCGTGTAAGCGAGACAGACAGACAGAGATACTTACGCATTTATAATATGTATTAGTAATAGATAATAGATAATAGATAACACAATAAAAAACTACTTTCCTAAAATAAGAAAGATACAGATCTTCATTCATTCATGAATAGACTGGTCTTACTGATCGAAGGGTCTAACCAACATTTTGGACCTATTCGGCATTCGCTATAAAACTATTACTACTTGGTGTCGACCACAAATCTTTTTGAGTTTCTAGTAGACACCAAATAGGACTATTCTTAAAGTATTATTAATTATTATTTTTTTTTAATTTTGAAGATTTAATTTTTAGTTTTTTAATTCCTGGGTCGCAAGTGGAACACACCGGTCTGCCGCACGACCGCGACTCGATGAGCCCTGTCAGCGTGGTATCTTACTGCGGAACGTTTATAAACATTGTTCACATAAACTTAACTCGATACTATCATCATCAGCTGGAGTTCAGTTTCAAGAGTAATATTGAGATTTTATAGTCATGTTGATGGTGTATGTTTGAGTGTGTAGGTTTCTTAACTTTGGGAAGATGTTGCTAAATTATTGTACAAGTATAGAAGGAATTCTTCTAAGTATTTAGAAAAGTTTTTTTTTTTTTCAAAATACTGGGGTTAAATAGGGGTTTTAAGTTTATATACTAGGAAATAGCTGATTATTTCATTTCATCATATAATAATATTATATCAATTAATTTCTTACATAACGAATTAACAATATTATACTTACACGTAATAAATAAGAATCTGTTACTTCTGTTAAGCTACTATGTGGGTGTTGTTCCGCTAACCCGCGAAAAATTTATTCCTTTTATTAGTCTAAGTTATATCTCGTAATAAATAATAGGCACTGACGTTTTGATATACAGCCAATAATAACTTAATGAATATGAACGGACAAAAGGATAATCGAACGGAACAATAAATCATCTTATTCGTAACGAAATATATTTTCCGCGTATAAACAATCAAATATAATTTCCAAAAAACCTCACGATAGGATGCGCCAGGAGGTATATTTTCGTATTATAAAAGCAGTTGTTTTTGCTTCTGGTTCATAAGTTTTTTTTTTTTATTAAATAGGGGGGCAAACGAGCAAACGGGTCACCTGATGGTAAGCAACTACCGTCGCCCATGGACACTCGCAACATCAGAAGAGCTGCAGGTGCGTTGCCGGCCTTTTAAGAGGGAATACGCTCTTTTCTTGAAGGTTTGCAGGTCGTATAGGTCCGGAAATACTGCTGGTGATAGTTCGTTCCAGAGTTTTACAGTGCGCGGCAGAAAGTTACGCGAAAAACGCACTGTGGAAGACTGCCACTCATCAAGGTGATGAGGATGGTATGATTTCGCGTGGGACGATGGCGAAAAGTTGCCGGTGGTATGATTCCGAACAATTCCTCAGAGCACTCCCCGTGATACAACCGATAGAGGATGCAGAGTGAAGCTACATCTCGGCGTAATTCCAAGGGGTCCAAGCTGTTTGTCTGTAGACTGTAGAACCTTAAGCAGACCCTTTGTGTCGTTTTACTGTGTATATTGTTATATTGTAATTGTTTCTTGTGCACAATAAAGTATTAAATAAATAAATAAATAAACCTTTGTTGAAAAAAAAACCTCTCAGGAGGTAAGCTAGGGAATAGATGTGTGTGTAGTAAATATATTTTCCGCGTTTAAACAATCAATGAATATTGAAAAAAAAACCTTAATCCTTCGATCGCAGATTCTTGGAAATCTATTGTTATTATATTGTTGTCGCGATCACCGGTGATCTTATGGGGCTTGATAGATTAAAAAACCTGAATATTGCTAATAATAAGCTTGGCTAGACAATAGTGCAAGGCTTATTTTTGTAACATTATCCATATTAAGTCTGTCTGCTTGTTACTTCATGCCCAAACCACTGAACCAATTTCGCTGAAATTATGTATGTAGATAGGTACTTTGAGTCCCGGGAAAAGGACAATAGCATATTGTTTTTGGGGAAAATGGACGCTTCTCGCACAATAAACGAATTTTGGCGCATCGGAGGTGCGGGCGTATATAAGTACTAAATATTATAATCGGCTACTAAACAATCAAGTATAATTTCCTTAAAAAAAAAACGCAATAGGCGTAGCTAGTGATGTACCAAGGTGTTCCCGCGCTAACTGCGCTCCGTCACGCGACTAACTCCGCCCATCACGCACTCCGTTGTTTTAGTTTTTATTACAATTATTTTATAGTTACATTTTTATTGATCATTTGCCTACTGTACTTAAATTAAGGGCAGGTTGGGGACCGATTTGGCTATGAATACTTATTTTAAAAAGTTGATGTTTTCAACTTTAAACAGTTTTTGAAGTTATTTATTTCTATTATCAGATAATTTTAAATGTTGTTACTTAACATTTTATTATTTGACTAGCAATATAGGTACATAATTTGTAAAAAAATTATCCTATCGTTTAAAACAATTTTATGCAGAAGAAATATAATAATAAATAAATTATGTTTTAATTTTATGACATTAGCCAGACACACAACTTCACCTTAGAAATAATAGAATATACCTACTTACTACAATTATTTATACTACCTTTGTGCAGCTCTGTCTTGGCTTATTGAGCTCTCAGTTTCCATATTGCAATTTTAATATTATCCACAAAATTAACCTCCTCAATAAAAATATTATCAAACCATAAAATTCCTTACTCTTCTTGCTCCTCATAGCCTTCTTACATCAACTTCTGTTAATTGGAGACATTATTAACCCTCCTACTCAATAACTATTACGAATCTTATTTTAACTCAATATTCAATTAACTCTAAAATCAAACAGCTGTATCAATAAAATCATAACCACAGTCCACAACATTCGAATTTCGAACACTGTTTCTTGACGAACGGCGGCCATCACTGCACAGCACGGCCTATTATGAGCGCGTGACGTCACCGCCCCGCCCCCCGCCGCTTCAATCAAACCGGGAACCCTCGTCAGGCCCCCACCTCCCCGGTCCCGCTTCACTGACTCCGCATTTTTTCTCATAATAATAACGTCGAAAAAATCGCGCAAAAAATCTCGACAGACGCGCGATCCCATCCCTCGCGTTCCTTTTTGCCGTTCGTGCGGCATTCCAAAATTGAATTTGGGAGGGAATTTGCGTTTATAATTCCGTCCCGACACTCCGAGCGGACACTTTGATAGGGTATTGATTGTAATGCTTAATTCTTTTTAATGGGATTTCTGGCTAGGATTTTCCTGTTATTTTTTTGTGATTAGACCTTGTTGTAAACAAATTATAATATTTTTATAGTAAGTACATTAATTATAGGCATGACGTTATATTATTGATTAATACTCGTATTTTATGCAGATAAGTACCTAAATAATTATAAGAAATAGGTTGATTGTATTTCCATCGATATAGAAAAACATTCTGACTAGATCACTAGTTAAGGTGCACAATATTAAATTAAAATCAAGTGTTAAAAATAAGTCATGCTCTACTATTTGAGATTAATAATATTATTACAATAAAATTTTATAATTTTAATGTTAGTTCTAAGTTCATCTTTACTTCAGATAAGTAATTAACATTCCATTTACAATTTTTTCTTATAAGAATTTTATATTCTTATTAGTTATCGTCAGTAAGATTAACTATAATTTTAGAAAATTACGTTGAAATAATAATTTAAAAGAATTCAAGTAATAACCAACTTACGTGTGTCGTTTATGCTGACTTGAAATAATTACTTTAGTACTCAATGAAATAAGAAGAAAATTAGTTTTTATAATATTTGAAACAAAATAACAATCAAGATCTGCCAATCAATGCCTCTAAAAATATAATGTAAATTATTATTTTAAAATTCGAGAAGATTAAAAATGTAAAGATTCAGTAAAGCCATCTTGTATTGGAAAGCTGTCGAATCCAATACAACAATTCTGTTCCACTACTGGTCCATAGAGGTCACTACTTTACAAAACTAAAAACTCGTTCAAGTAATTCAATAAACTATCAATAGATGGTGCTTTTGTGGAATTCGAACTCTGAATTCGAGAGCTTTTACCTTGACGATTTAACTTAACACCGGGTGAGATATATAACTATGAAACTACTTTTTAAATTTTAGCCTTAGAACATTATTTTAATATGTTCTTTTTTATTAACAAAAGCTTCAAGTTATGAAAATGGAAAATGACAAAATAATTTATTAAAATTATTTATCTTTTCCTTTCATTTGTTGCACCAAGAGTTTAAACAAGATCGAGGTTATTATATTGTATAACTAGATCTATATTAGAATTCATAAATTATTAAGAAACGCTTTCAAAAAACGTTATATTTCTTTAGCTCGCTCACGCCGGATCAGTAGCTTGCCCAACGCGTCATCTGTTTGAATTTCGAAGCTTTTTAAGTTTGTTCGAGTTTGACTTGACTCACTGGCTTCGTATCGAAGCTCCCGCGGCTCGCTACTTGTTATTTTAGTAATTACAACTAATCATAGATGGCGCTGAATTGTTAAGTTAGTGAAAAAAATATTTTAATCTATATTTTGTAATGCACGACGTAATCTATGTAAAAATTAATTATTGTATTAATTTCTTAGGTTTCTCTTCATATTGTATGCACGTAAAGATAATCTTAAGTGGTAGGTATTAGAGGCACGCTTTAATAAGTCAGACACAATTACGAAGGTGTCGGCTTTGGTATCTGATCGTAAATCAGATGCACGATGTAACAATTAGCTGTAGCTATGTTAATTAAAGTGATAATACCTAACACCGAAACCCAGTCAAATGGAGAAAAGTATGGAAGCTTTTACTTAATTAATCCTTCGATCGCGGATTCTTGGAAATCTATTGTTATTCTATTGTTGTCGCGGTCGCTACTCACAATGAATTCCTAATAGTCTACGATGGGTATTAATTATTATAATAATAAGTCATCTGTAATAAAGTGTAATAAAATATTAATAATACAAAATATAAACTTTGATAAAGTTATCGCCTGGAATTACCTCTGGGTTCTACGTATTGATTGATTAACCCTAGAGTGGGCGCGTTATTCCGTGAAACGTCAGTGGGCGCGTGTGGAGCATTTTGCCGCCCCTTTTCTTTAGCTATTTTTAGTAGGAATTAAGCAATATCATTAATTTATTTTACCACGATTTAAATAACACACAGATAAAAATTGAAAAATTCACCATATTTATTCAAATCTGTTTTTAGGACTTTGGCTTACAAAACATTTTAGAAAATTTAATATTTTTACTGACTTTTTTACTTTGTCCTAAATAATACCCTATAATACTGAAAATTTTAAGAAAAAAGGATCAAAATTATATGTTTTCCTTATCTTTAGTATATGTTTTATCTAAAAAGTCTTCACAAAAGTATAATAGTGGAGGCATTGAAGGTTTTCACCTCCGATTTCGTTGAACCTCTATCGATTTTCATGAAAATTGGTAAGCAGGTGGGGGATATCCTAAGAAACAAAAGTGACATAGTGTCAACTTGCGCTTTTGCCCTGGGGGTGGATGCCAACCCTTCTCGGGGGGCGATTTTTTTTCAAACAATACCAGGAATCAATAGACACACAAATTTTAAGCAAACTTTGTTATATCAAGTTTTTTGATTAAATCAATACTTTCGGAGTTATTAAAGATCAAAGATCATGTTTTTTCGTGAGAAAAATACATGTCTTAAAGCGGTTTTTCATAATTAAATAAGAAACTATAGGTTTTTGCGAAAAATGTCTAATTACCAAAATTAAAGCCAATAAAAAAAAAACAAACTAATTTCTACTCTGAAATACCTTCCTTTATTAATGCAAAGTGAGCTATAGGTGATAGTATATAAATTTTCTTTCGGCGAGTACCTAAGTCTGAGCATTCAAACTTAAATAACGGTAAACCGATGCATTTTATGACATGTACTTCGTTAAGATCGTTTAAAGTGCTTAAACGTACCTTTCTAATGAGAATTTTAAAAAGTTAATAGCTTCAAAATTGAACAAGTTATGATAAAAATAAGATGACCCTTTCAAATTTTTTTGCAAAAATCGAAAAATAAAACATTGACCATTTCTACAATAATTCAAATTTATGGTTATCCCCAAAGACATTTCTTTATTTTAGCATAAGTAATGACCTCAGAAGTTTTTCTTAGTTTAGAATGCTTAGTTTTGAAAAAAAAGAATGATTTAGTAAAATCGAAATTATTCAAATTTTCGTAAATATCATTTTGTTTTGAACATAACTTTAAAAATATTGAACCTTTGTAAAAATTATAGATAATGAAATTTGAGTTCATTTTTTAAGAAATCTTTTGATTTTCTTTTGAATTTTATAGGATGAAAAATAACGAAGATAGAGACGTTTAAATCCTAACTTTTACTGCGAGAACCATGAAACCGGGACCTTTTAACCCTTTTTTTTTTTAACCAAGGTCTTTAAAAGTATTTGTCAAGTCGATCTTAAAGCTCTTTAAATTACCTTTAAAATGGTCCATAAATGAACCCGATAACTTAAAAGTTAGCAGAGCTATTGTGATATTAACGAACATTTTTTTTGAAAACAATTTTAAAGCAGAGATTTGGGATGCAAATATTGTAGGAAACCCTGTCAATAGGTACATCTATACTAATATTATTATAAATGCTTAAGTGTTTTTGTCTACCTGTTATCTCTTAACACCCAAACGGTTCAACAGATTTTGCTGAAATTTAGTATGAAAATACTTTGAATCTCGGGACTGGATATGGACATAGGATACTTTTTACACCGAAAAAATGTACGATTCCAGCGCGATTGCAGGCGTCGTATAATCCATAATAAATATACATTAATCTTTTCAAGTCTTTCAGAAAGGAAACGAAACGGTAAATGTCTATTTGATAAGAGAGGGGCTTTTTTATAATAATTTGCATCTATGAAATATTTCAGTCTAGCAGATTCAGCCTTTGCGTAAATTTTTTGCACAGAGGGTAGTTTGAAATCGTTGTTTGAATATTTTGGACTAAATAGTATCAATGTTTGAAATATATTCATAGGTATTGAAAATTTATCTTAACTATGAAAAAATATTCGAACTCATTAAAGCTGATAAAAACTTACAATAAAAACTTAAAGCAATTATTATTCAGACATTGGGTTGTTTACAGTTTGCATTTTATAGAAGCTGCCCCTAATCTCGTTAGCTATGCATTCTGAAAAGCTGGACCCCGTCAAAACACGGGGGCCCGCCTAAAGTTAAGTTTCTTACCATCAGGTGTCGCGGGGCGGCAAATTGCTCACCGCGCGCCCACTGACGTTTCACGGAATAACGCGCCCACTCTAGGGTTAATCAATCAATACGTAGAACCCGCGTAGAAGGCGCGCCTTATCTTTCTGATTAAGACCAAATTGCATCGTTTTTTTTCTGCCAAAACCAAAAAGCTAAAACTTAAAAAAAAAGAGATTCTGTATTGCTTCTATGTTCAAGATCTAAAATCGTATTATGAAGTGAGTGCCAGTGAGGCGTGTCAAAGGTAAACAGTTATAGAATGGACTATTAATCCTTTGAAGATGTCTCATGCGCCATGACAGTCGAGGAATGCCCGCCATTTTGATTGCGCTGCCCGTAATTGATTGCGGCCGGTTTGATTAACAGATTCCCGTTCTGTCTACTAATAGGTAGATCCATACCTTTGAAAATCTACTGTGGTATACCTTTATGTCATAATAATATAATGATAGCTCCCACACCGGTTTCGGCGACGGTGGTCGGTTATATTGAAACCAGGCCAGTTACGCAGGAGTAATTTTATAGTGCCCAAATGAGAACAAGAGCACTCTCTATTCCTTTACCCTCATAACCCAGTGGGACGGCAGACCGATACGACCGGCGAGAGATCAGGCGCAGGGCCAACTTTTTACATGCCTATCCGACGCATGGATCATCTTACTTGTCAGACAATCAGGTGATCAGCCTGCATTGTCCTAACCAAACTTGGAAATATCATGTTTCCAACGCGGGAATCGAACCCACGACCTCCGAGTCAAGAGCCGCACTCTATACTACTAGATCACGCGGAGGCTAATACCTTTATGTGGTAAGGTTACGTGCAGCTTTCATTTCTCGGGCTTTACATAAAGGACCCAATGGAGGATAAAGCCATAGACTGCCTAAAAGACAAATATCGTGGAATGGATATTACTTATAAGAGTATCCAGTTTTGGCAAAAAACCTAATCTCCTAATCTCCCTTCCTCCATCCCCAATCCTCTGTTGTCACGTTGTCCTGACTTCTGGCCAAATAAAAAAATCCTGTCACAAAAATTTGCAACTTTTTATACAATTTTCCTTTTCGTTGCGTCATTGTTTATCTATTAGTTTTATTCTAAAGTAGGTTATACCATGTTATACTTACATTGTAGACACAAAAGTAGCCGCTTATTATTCTACGAGTGTTCTATACTAACCTGTGCATGGCTTAAATTATTAGTAACATGTTGATAATATAGATGGCAATATTATAACCACTTCCTATGTTACGGTGATAGAAAATTGTGAAAGTATGGGTCCGTTACTTCGCCGGTTTGATTAAACAGGAAAGGAAGTAGAGAATCAGGCTAAAAGGTTATAAAATAATATTATGTACAAGCACAATATAATCAATAACTCAGTAAATCATCTTCATAATATTATTCATATCGAGCACAAAACACAATGTTATAAAGTATGCTGTATGACGTTGGGCCTGCGACCTGCGTAAAACTTATATTTGTGTTGAGCAAATTCAGTTCCAGGGACACCACTGTCATTTTTCCTTCCTCCCTTCATATCTTACATTTCAAAGATCATCATCGATAATTCCATACCTTATTAGGGTAATTCAGACCGCAACGCAACGCTTAGATGCATTTCTAGTATTGAATTGACAGAACGTCTCACACAATTGAAGTCTGTCGATTCAATACAAATTTAGAAATGCATCTACGCCTTGCATTGCGGTCTGAATTGACCCTTACTTCCTGAAGAAGCGCCGCCACTGGTGCGCTGTAAATGTGTTCACCTTTCCACACATTAATACTCGTATGCCACGTCATGTAACCCTCAAACCTCATGAAAAATTGTGGGGTATATTACGCAAGTTGGCTGATTAAATTTAGAAGTTGGCGTAATTAGCGCTACACGGCATTTCACT
Organism: Polyommatus iphigenia; assembly: GCA_963422495.1. NCBI lineage: Eukaryota > Metazoa > Arthropoda > Insecta > Lepidoptera > Lycaenidae > Polyommatus > Polyommatus iphigenia. The sequence goes on from OY730179.1 coordinate 11,960,547, forward strand.
CAGCGCCGCCAACCCCCGCGGGGGCCGTGAGCGAGCATTGACTTTTTAATGACGAAAATCCGCGCTTTCAATTTCACCTGGTTAGGTTCATACCTGCAGTATTCATACGTGGGGATTTGAAAGCAAGGGATTTTGCGATAGAGGGGATAGGGCATTATTGAATAAAGTTGTCATCAAACTTGCTTACATTTCGTGATTAATATGGTACCTACTTAGAAAACTTCTATTCAATAATGGAAGTGAGATTAGAAATGTATTTTGACGCTTGCGCCTTGCGATGCCTTATTAGTTATTGCCAAAATCCCATATTGACGAAGTTTGAAATTATAGTACTTACATACAATTTATAACTTCGGTGACGAAAATTTTAAAGGCTAATATTATTAAGAATACTTATAAGATTTAATAAATTAGAAAGATAATATATTTTTAAGTATGATTTTTTAAATGGACTAAGCCCAATCCCTAAGTAGGGCTCACGGGACACCATAAAACATTATAATTAGGTGAATATCGTCCATTTATTTTGTCAAATCATCGCCAAACTAACTGCTTTAATAAATATGAGAAATTTTTCAAACAAAAATTAAATTTTCACGCTGTCGGTTCCCTTTGATGCCAGAAGGACCACCCTGGGATAGTTACCTATTTAGAGGACTGTTCCATAATCATATCACACATGTAAATATAGATGCGCCAAAAATGACGACTCTTTGATAGAGTCTATAATATATTTACACTAATTTAAAGATCTGAGGGAACGACATTGAGATGAATTAATATCTGTGTATATTTAATGGCTTCGACTATACCGGTGCCATAGATCTGGAAAGTGTAGATATTCCAAACATATAAAGCAGTTCTAAAGATGCAATATATCAAAAGTGGTAAGATTGAGCAAGAAGTAAATAGTGCAAAATCTTGAATAATATAAATAAAAGAATTAAAATTTAATGTTTTAAGCAAAAAGATTAAAATGATACCAGCTTCGTGTAAACTGTAAAGCAGAGCATAAAGACGTCAAGTCAAGTCTTAAATCATTTCAAACAGGCTAATAAATAACGATATGAAGTACTCTACGCGTCCTAGCTCTACGTCGATATAAAAATAAATCAAAAACGCTTATCCCACAATAGCACTAATTGACAAATAGCGGGAATGATTAATACAGGCGCTGAGAAATGTCCCAAAATACACCCTTTGATCGTGCCTTGATTAACAGAGCTAGGCTGGAGTGAGGTGATATTAATTTTGTTTTTAATTTGGTCTCTAGCGTCTCTAGTCTCGTATGATTTATGTTATGTACAAAATGAACTTAGTGTCGTGTCTTTTTGTTAGTCCAGACAGTTTGTAATGGATGTTAGATGAGCAACACTAAAAAGACCTTTTTAAATTTCTGATATTTGCTGTTGAGATCTTCTTGCTCAATTAGCTTTTACACGCTGAAACTTCGTACAGTAGTACCTATCACCACAATACAAATCTGGTAGCGCAGATCAGTCGTGTTACTCTTGAACTACCTAAAATCACCCTTATGTGTGCGTGCGCCCGATTCGGGCGGTCTAGCGTAAAGATACATACAACATTACCTACCTACCTTCCAAGAAACTGTCGGAAAATAGGAAAATATGTCAAAAACTTGTTCTTGACCATTCTCACGGAACAGTCCACTGCACCTTTAACCTCGGCTAGATTTAATTACAAAATACACCGAAAAGGGCATGTGAACGCGTCCACGGAACCCGTTTAATAAATCAAATCTCGGTTATCATGTTATCAAACACACGTGAGTCTTAATTCCCTCGTCGGTCAGTTTAAAGACTTCTCCGAAGCGATGATATCTCGTAATTGCCGGCTAGAACATTAGCCTGAATAAAAACTAGATTAAGGTATGCAGCTCTTTCGCGCTTTTCTAAAGCTTGTAATTTTGGACTCGTTATGTTTTCAGATGATCGCTAAGTTTTATTTTTACCCGACTGCTTCAGAGGGAGGGATTTTTACCCTAAGACGTAGGTTAAATTTTAGGGTAAAATCAACTCCTCGCAAACACTGACATTTTTGGTTTTAGATTTTCTCTAGCTTATACATTTTTAAGCAATAGTAATTTAGAAGACTATAATTGCGTCATTTATAACCTCAACATTTTCAACACTTTAAGAAAAAGATACGACAAAAGCTTGTAATCTTTCAAACAAACACCTGTATAATAATATTATTATGATGCTCACATACCTAACATAAAATATTTTACATATATAATAATTATATGACATTTGAATACAAAATTATTAATTAGACATTCAAATAATTCTAAAAACTAAAAATAACAGCACAAAATATGATTGTGAACAAGTAAAATTACAATTTTGGATATGGCCATATAAAACTCATAACGTAACATAATATGGAAATAGATAATTATGTTTTTCACGTTATTTGATAAATGTGCATGAACAATTGTAAAAGGACAAATGAGGTAAACCTAACAGTTAAACTTTTATATTGTTTCGTTATTGAAATTATATTTTGTATAAGTACTTTGCAGTTTATGAGATTAAAAAAGAAGATAATTACATACATAGTTTCAGGTGTAGGAACGTAAAAAAATACGTTGGAAGGGCATGTCTTCCAATGTTTTTTTTTCTTTATTATCAAACAAACGGGTAATAAGCCTGCATAGTCTCAGCTTTATTTTCCTGATTCCACTGCAGGAATCAAACCCAGAACCTTTGATTTAAGCTCTAAACTACTAGATCATGCTGGCTTATATATTTCTATTAAACATCCAGGATTTACGTATTAGCTAAATTGGGATCAGACACGAGCTAGTTCGTGGAATGCAAATTGAAATAGAAAATTAAAAAATGCGAGGGTCGATGCGAGGGGACTCCCTCGTAAATTAAAAACTCCGGCCGAATTCCCATTGTTTATTTCCTCCTATCTATTGTGCTGAAGGCATATAGGCTACACATACAAAATAAATACATTACATACCTATTGGACCTCGACCTCAATTATCGAATATTTGCTGTTTTGAGCTAAAACCTGTAGAAATATTTCAGAATAAGTTTACTAAAATATGCACGAATGTCAAGGGATGTGACCTAGCTACATCATCTTTGTTAGAAAGTAGAGTATCAGAATTAATATTAATGAAATAAGAGTTTTGTCTCATCTTAAAATACGAACAAACTATATAAGTAGAGCACATGCTCATCTGTACACGTATTTCAAGCAAGCCGATGTTACTCTTATGAATCTTACTACCCTTGAAATAGGGTCTACGCAAGTGCTACGTCTGGTTTGCCAACGACTGTACATTGTCTCAAGACACTCGCCGCCTTCATTAGCCAGTGCTAATGATGCTTGAGTTTTTGGTTTGAAATAAACAGGGCCTGCCTCTAGGGGCGGGAGAGCGAGTATTGTGCCTAAAACTTTTTTTACTTTGCATCAACTTAACCGTATCTAAAACATTCCGTTGTAACTTTGAAACGAAGTACACTTATATTTTGTAATTTTTGCTAGAATTCACTCGCGTCTCAGGTTTTAATGTTCCGTGTTAATTTTGAAAACGCCGACTTAATTCTCGGAGTTATAAAAAGTTGCCATGTAAAGTGATAAAAATATGCTCTCACGGTAAAACCTCGCTACTATTTCATTTAAATAACGTCGTAAATATAAAGTAAAACGAGTAGTCCGATCTGAGATAACATTTGAGCTATTCGGTGTACACTCGACACTCGACACTCGAATGTACGTCGCGGGAATGTTACGTCGTCGTGCTGTCACTCATGGCCCATCAACTGGTGGCACCGCCGATATGACAGCGGGTCAGCCACATGTCGAACATGCCATTATTTCATCTTCCTGTCTCATTCCTGAAGAACTTCTTACTTGGAACACACAGTGTTTACCGCCTGAAAAGATTTCATTTGTTTACAAACACGTCTTGTTTGAATATATAGGTACATCCATTGTATTTCTCTGGATACTTAATGGTATTTTTCCTAGAGTTTCCTTTCTGTCGTTTCCTGTAAGAACAATCAATTAACATAGGTTTTTCCTCTTTTCAGATAAGCCGAGTTTCTGATGAGGAAGTATTGTTTGCTGACGCATCGTGAATCGGCAGAGCTATCAAAAACCGCTGTGTAGTGAATGGAATCCGAAGTGTAAGTGTGGTGACTCGTACTGTGATAGTGTCGGCCGATCCGGCCGAGAACCTGCGACGGAAGATCCGGACGCCGGCCACGCGGGCTGCGCGCCCGCGATGAGCGCCAACAACTGCGACAGCATGACATATTTCTCTAACGCCTACATGCCCGACATGCGCAACGGAGGCGGCCACGACCACCAGCAGGCGCACGCGCACTACGGCGCCGTGCCGCAGCAGGGACACGACATGGACGGCTGCGACCAGCAGCTGCGGCCGGCGCAGCACCACTACCCGGCCCAGCCGGCGCCCGGCATGCCCTACCCCAGGTTCCCGCCCTACGACCGACTGGGCTACTACCAGCAGATGGAGCAGAACGGCTACCGGCCAGACAGCCCCACGCAGATGGGGCACAACATGGGCCCCAAGACCGACGGGTACGGGCCCAACGGTCACCAACCCCCCGCCCCGGCGGTGTACACGTCGTGCAAGCTGCAGGCGGCGGCGGCGACGGCGGGCGGAGTGCCGGGCAGCCCGCCGCTGGAGCAGGCGCAGCAGATGCCGCACCACATGCACCCGCAGCAGCACATGGTGCAGCACGGCGTGCCGCCGCACCAGCAGCACCTCATGTACCCCGTGGACGACATGCAGCACCAGACGCAGATGCCGCCCATGCACCAGCAGGCCATGCACGCGCAGCAGGCGCCGCCGCAGCAGCCCCCACCTAACACTAACGCCTCGTTGCCGAGCCCCCTCTACCCCTGGATGAGAAGTCAATTTGGTAAGTTTACATTTTTATCACAACTTTTAGATAAAGTTAGGAGGCGGTTCAGATAGTCTTTAAAGCGATGACACACTCGATAGGACGTGAGATCGATTTCGGGACAATGGCCCTGTAATTACACATACGCTTTGTTATTAAACATTCATATCTTAATATCACGTTGAAGACTCACAAATTACACCCATCAATTCGGGCAGAAATGACGGGAGGCCACTGTGACTAATTACGAGGAAAGTGAAACCTTGGATTCCAGTATTAACAGGTAGCAGACGTTGTGCAACGCATTGACGATAACAATACGGCTCGAGTACGGCCAGAAACAAAGGGATTAATCCCCGGTTATTTATGGGGCGAGTGTTCAAAGGAATTTCAGTTTTCATAAAATTTACAACTTGTACACAAAGGCTCACCTTCTGTTTGGCTGACGAACAATGAGACCACAAGTTGCGCTACCGTCTCGCACTGTTTTTGAATTCGTCTATGATTTATTGCCTTGCAAATTTAGTGCTTTTGTAATTGGCGAATTACTCAGTTCGTCTTCTGCGTCCGTGGTGCACTTGTCTTGTGCAGTCGTGACTTTCGATTTTAGTTAGTTCTGTGACATCCCTGACTTGCCTACCCCATTTTATTTTGTGGTGAGTTCAAAACAAATATCATACCTACTTACTAATATTATAAATGCAAAAGTGTGTCTGTCTGTCTGTTACCTCTTCAAACCCATACCGCTGGGTCCCGATTTTGCAAAAATGTACAGTTCCCGCGCGATACACAAATGTGTTGCGGGTGTCATCTTCTATCTTCTATAATCTATCATCTATATATCTATATAATATATATAAAACTCAAAGGTGACTGACTGACATGGTGATCTATCAACGCACAGCCTAAACCACTGGACGGATCGGGCTGAAATTTGGCATGCAGGTAGATGTTATGACGTAAAGCCGCAGGCAAAAGCTCGTCTAGTATAAAATGACTTTCTTTAGCTCAATTATCTGTTTAGAAGTAGGAATAATCAGTATTTGAACCTGAAATGATCAAACGAAAGTAAATTGGATGTTGGACTTGACCGAGTGGGGGTCTTTATTCATTAGCTCCTGTCAGAGATAACGGAAACGCAACTGCCTCTACCTAAATTGTGTACGGTCAACATAAAAAGTGAATTAAAATTCGAAAATTTCAAGAAGAGAAACCACTTTTTCTTGTAAATTTGTATTATAAATAAAGTAGATTACCATAATATATTTACTTTGATAACTTTTTTATTTACTTCTTCAGTTCACCGCCTCAAAAATGAGTTGAGTTGTGAACACCTAAATAAAATGAATCCGATACCTGTGATAATAATGTTCACAATATGAATATACATAAATGTTAGTTCTTATCGTAACATGATGCTAAATTTTATGAAATAAGCTTCAATCAATATCAAATCAATAAGTCAAAGCATGTTTGTTTGCTATTGAAATAGTTGTATAAACTAAATAATACAATAATTATCAAAATAGGATCTCTGTAATTAAAAACAACTTCTGCGCTATAACATTCTGTGAGTCCTTTTCTGCTAACCCTCCCCATGACACATGCGCTCATCTCGGCAAACCCGTGTCATAACTCCTATCCTACAAGACGGGACCAACTCAGCTTAAACATTCAATTCACCAAGTTATTGATTAAATTTGGATCATTAACGACCAATACAGTTTTCTTTTTTCTTAGCGTTTCCTAAAGACTACATCATTTGAAACTTAAATACGAGAAATCAATGATAGGAAACAGTTAATTTACGTATATAGTTAAGCCTGTATCCATTAACTTTTACGTTTTTTCTCCACTTTAAACGGCTTCTGAATCTTTGTAAATTCTTAAAGTAGCGAGCCAAAAAACTGTAATCAGGGCCAAATTGACAGACGAAGGGCGACGCAAGTCTCAAGTGCTCCAACGACAATGTATTTAACGCATGAAAAATACTGATACTTACAGTAGCTCCCATATCTTAAATGTTCATTAATCTTGGCTTGAGTGTTTAAAAAAGCCGAGCCAATGAGAGCGGCGCTTGTGTCGTTTAAAATAGCACTCGATCCAGACGAATCATTAATCATTGGAACTTACACCTACTTGTGTGCTATAGGATCCGTTGTATCATTATTTTATACTGACATCATTATTTTTTGTAGACCAAATGAAAAAAACAGGTTTAAATTTCACAAACTTTTTTACAAAACAAGTAATTCCAGTACCTATATATAATATATTTTAAATGTGTAGGTTTTAAAAATGTAGGAAATTTTTGGTTAATTTATCCGTTATATGTATATTATGTATTTATAAGTTATTATTATAGTAAGAGTTGAGTAAATTACAGCACCTTTTGATAAAAAAAAAAGCAGAAAATCTGCATATTATTTAAACATTTTATAAAATCATTTTCATTATTACATAACTAAAAACTTGTAAGAAAATTAAAATGCAATTCGAAACAAAAACGCAAAATTTTTACACAAAAGTATCTTTTGACGTATAGCTCTATCAAGTAACGGCACAGAAAGATAGACTTATAGTCCGAAGGTGGAGATAAGTTGGGACTCGGGAAGCGAGGTGGAAATGGAAATGTAATGGAGGCCCACCCCACATTGTTCAGTTATCAGCCCGAGGCCTTTGTGAGCGCGATGATTGAATATGAAAATTTGTTTCAGTCCCTGTCTTTGATTTGAAGCAATTTTATCCAAAATTTAATTCTAAAATTTTAATTTATGTTAATAGTTTTTGTTTAGATATCTGGTTAGAAGGATGGTCATTCCCGTGCTTTGGAGAAAGTAAAGTACTTTGTGTCGATATACTTGTAATAATTAATATTTAATATCATCATTAACTATAATACTGATGACGATTGACGGCTCATGAAATAATTGATGGAGTAAGTGCAGTGCACCTGCCTGCCAGCCTTCGAAACTTAATAATATTTGAGAAAATTAAGGCTTTTACTCGTAACATGATTTAAAGCTAGATTTCTTACAAAAGGTGGGTTAAGATTATACAACGCCAACTTGTAGCTTTGTATAATTTTAAACCGCCTCTTGTAAGGAAGTAAAAAGAGTCTAGATACTCTTAATTTAAGTATTTAAATTTTATTCCCTTTTTTCTCGAAGATAATGGAATCCATTATCAATAGCCAGCTTCTTCGATACTTGGACGGCCAGGGATTACTAAGCGACAAACAATACGGGTTCCGTAAGGATCGCTGGTGATCTCTTGGCGTACCTGACTCATCGTTGGGCTCAGGCAATTGAGTCGAAGGGAGAGGCATTGGCTGTTAGTTTGGACATTGCGAAGGCCTTTGATCGGGTTTGGCATAAAGCGCTGCTATCAAAGCTTCCATCATACGGGCTGCCCGAGAAATTATGTAAGTGGGTCACTGGTTTCTTAGCAGACATAAGCATAAAGGTCGTAGTTGACGGCGAATACTCGGACACTCAGTCTGTTGATGCTGGTGTGCCTCAGGGCTGTGTGCTATCGCCTACTCTATTCTTACTGCATATCAATGACATGTTGCAGACCAGCGGCATTCATTGCTATGCGGATGACAATACAGGTGATGCTGTATATACCGGCTCCCCCAATATTTCTCGGCAAAATGTCACTGAGAGTCGAAACGAACTTGTGTCTAAGGTGGAGAATTCATTGGAGAAGGTCTCTGAATGGGGTAGACGTAACTTGGTCTAATTCAACCCTACCAAGACACAAGTCTGCGCGTTCACCACTAAAAAGTCATCAATGGTCGTATATCCTCGTTTCGAGGGCACATCTTTAACCATCTCCCCTAGCATTGAGATACTTGGCGTCAACATATCGAGCGAAGTCCAGTTCCGATATCATCTAGAGGGTAAGGCCAAATTAGCCTCGAAGAAGCTTGGTGTTCTTAACAGAGCGAGACAGTACTTCAGTCCGGACCAACGCCTACAACTCTACAAGGCGCAGGTTCGGCCTCAAATGGAATATTGTTCTCATCTCAGGGCAGGGGCGCCAAAATACCAACTGCTCCCTCTGGATCGTATCCAACGAAGGGCCGCTCGAATTGTTGATTGCCATAGTGTTTCAAACAGCTTGGACCCCTTGGAATTACGCCGAGATGTAGCTTCGCTCTGCATCCTCTATCGGTTGTATCACGGGGAGTGCTCTGAGGAATTGTTCGGAATCATACCACCTGCAACTTTTCGCCATCGTCTCACGCGAAAAACATACCATCCTCATTACCTTGATGTGTGGTAGTCTTCCACAGTGCGTTTTTCGCGTAACTTTCTGCCGCGCACTGTAAAACTCTGGAACGAACTGTCACCAGCAGTATTTCCGGACCTATACGACCTGCAAACCTTCAAGAAAAGAGCGTATTCCCTCTTAAAAGGCCGGCAACGCACCAGCAGCTCTTCTGATGTTGCGAGTGTCCATGGGCGACGGTAGTTGCTTACCATCAGGTGACCCTTTTGCTCGTTTGCCCCCTTATTTAATAAAAAAAAATCTACCATTTGGAAGGAAGTGGAAAGAGTCATATTCTTAATTAATTTAAGCATTTAAATATCTACCATTGAAAGCAGTTAACTTTAAGAGTCCCTGCAGACTTTTAGTCGTCTGCCTGCGGGGGGCGGAGGCTCTTAAAACTGTAAATTAGTATCTACTAGTAAAATCCGGAAAGAGGCTTGAAAATTCCAGTATTCATCGCAATTCGTCCACGTACTCTCAGCTGATAAGCTCCATTGTCGTCTCCGGTTTGATCGATGTGCGATTGCCGGTAACAATGACGATGAATGCCCCCATAGATGGAGTTCCGATTCCTTTCCGATCCGCTACTTCCCCCTTAGCGAAAGGCAATGAAAAACGGCCTCTAATTGTATCGATCTTCTAATCTCTAAGTAGGTATGTAATTATATTGTACTGTTACATATATTTTAAAGCAAAAGTTTGTCTGTCTGTTATTTCTTCACGCTAAATCACTGAATCGTTTTGGATAAAGGTGTAGCCTAATAAACAAATGTGATAAATCTAGGAAGGCATACCTAAATGAAAATAAACTTAATTCTTTCAAAGTCGAACCTTCGACCTTTACAGTTACAATTAACAAGTATGTATATGAATTTAGGAAACACAAATGTCACCTAATGAAATCAAATGCAACATTTATCGCGTAAATCCCGGTTTGTTTTCCGAACTTCCCTTCACGTGCTATTATTTGCATAAACATTTTTTCCGAGGGGTGCGGTGGCTGTAAAAATATATTTCTAATTCCGTACCGTTTCCTCCGTACTGCAACACCGTATTACACAAGACGTTGACTGATGGCTGCTCCTCCACAAATATTATTTTTGAGTCTGTCGAGATATTTGAGATAAACTAAAATATATCACTATTTTTCTTCGTCATTTTCGCTTGCGTAGGGGAGGTGGGGCTACTTTGATCTCGTTAAATCTACATTAAATATAATATAATGTTGTCAAAGATAACTAAATAAACTTAGATTTCTAACACATACCTATTATTTAAATGCATAAACATTTTTAGCATAAAATTAGAACATCTTGTAATTGTGTAATAGTGTACAGTGTATCTGAGGTCCACCTTTGTACTGACAATAAAGTTCTTAGCTGTTTCGCTAGATGGCGCTTTTCTTGTTTACAAACAGGCTTCTAAAACACCTAATAATCCCAAATAAATTAAAGATCATGTGCCTGTAAAAATAACAATACTACTGGAATGATTTTGCTATATTGTGCTTCATATTATTCCCTTCAAAAATAATATGTTCCTATAAGTTTCTTCATAAGTAGATTAAAATTGACTCAATTAGGTATTTATTTCCTTCCCGTTTTTTACATCAAATTATAACAGAGATCAAAATTGGTTTTCGTAGAAAAAACTGGAGCATATCAAAAAACTATTACTGCCCATAATTACACCCACATCTTAAAACACCAATCCCATTAATTCTTGTCGGATCTCGTACCACTACAGCAAAAACTATCGTATCCATACACACACTGCCACAAGAAATATGATGTAGACAGCGCTTGAGTGCGATCAGTATTGCCAGATTCTAAGTTTTGCCCATTTTCGGGTAAGTGTGTTTTTAAATTTAATTATAGGTTAGTTATAAAAATGCTTGTGCTATTGTTAAACAGGATCCGTTTATGATTTAACATATTTGATATATTTTGATAATATTAAGCGATTAAAAATGTTTTTTTATGAAATAGTATCAATTGACACGATTTTCATTATTTACTTAAACAGCAAAAGAAAAACAAAATGCTCAATCAGTAAATTTACTATTTTCAGAGTATAATTTTACGCAAACTAATAAAAAATTAAAGTACAATATGAATCTACCTCATAATTCCATTATCAATTTTCTCGCACCTTATCCGTGATTAGAATTGATTTAAGTATCGAATTTTTCTTTTAAGGCCATCCCCTGAGCAAACGACCTTGATCATACATTTGCCGCGTTGCCGAGATCGCGCCAAAACCTATTTTTTTTACTTATCTTAGTTCAAAATTGACTTAAAAAAATACAAATGTCCAGTATGTAGTTAATCAAATTATCAATCTATTGGCGTGTATTTCATATAATCGTAATAATTTGTAAATACTAGGGAGATACAAAATGCTTGAATTTAAATAAATTTGTATTACTTTGGAAGCTGATATCATGAGTACGTATAAAAAACAAAAATAGGAAATTAATAACTATGAAAGGAACGTTCACATACTGAAGATTATTGCTGTATTTTTATTATAATTTTGTAGCTTTCAAATTATGAGTTAATAAGGCTCAAAAAAACGCAAAATTACGGCATCTCCGTAGGGGGAGCGTCTTAATATTTTCATTTTGGCTTGAGTTAGCAAATCTCGTAGCGTTTTCGTAGCGGTGCTACGAGGCTTGTAGAGCAGTTAATATAATTTCCTTGCTGACACGGAAGCGATGTTTTGCACTACACACACTACACACGGTACAAACATTGACTTTTGCCGATTGACATAACCGATAAACATTATAACAAGATGCCTCTGAAACATCAGTCGGCTTGAAGCAGTTTTGTTTCCGTTACGTTATTATTGGTTTGGAAATTTACACCGCTTCACGAAAATTATATGTATAAGATTTAACTTTGAATTACTTTACATACTTTTGTTGTATGTATGTATTTTACATACATTATGTAGGTATGTTGCTATACTTATAATGTCATAATATTATCTTATTCTTTTATTTCACCGATACGTTTAATATTATTATCTTTTACGATTCATATGCGATGTGCATAAAAAATTACCAATTTAGTGTGCAGTTTTAAGTTTTGATGCTGACAACATTTCCAATCAGTCTGTCTCACTCCAGCGCGTATCGCTGTCTCTGTTCATTTTAAGTTGGGTCCGCGTCCTACATTAATTATTAAACGTCGGGTTAGGACGCCAATCAAACTTTGACCGCAGCTAAGCCGATGAAGCCGAACTTATTATGTAGTATTAGAATTCAATTTCGGAACATTTAAATCATAATTAATATTGAATATAGGTGTAGCTAGGTGTAGCTATATCGTAAATAGCATGTAGTATCTATTCTTTACCATACTTTCATAATTATAGTTATTAGGTAGGCTAGCTGTTACAAGAACTATTTCACGCACTATTACTTTTTAATTGCCGTATCACAATAACAATATGTTGATACAAGGGGGGATTTTTTATCCAATCTAATTACAAAAACAATGTCATTAGGGAATTGAGTATCATGTGGCGCTTGCATGTGCGTACATAAATCATAAATATATATCGAAGGAAAAAACCCCCGTTTCCTGCCATCACACATGACCGGAGTGTCTGCCAGACCCGTGTCAAATATTCTCTGAAGCGGAGACCGCCCCACGGGGAGACTGGGGTCGCGTCCCGCGGCGCTGCTCATCTTAGTACCCTAATGCGTTCTCGCAATGGAATTTTGTGCTCTTATAATATCTTTGGGGCATAAAATCTAGGTTAATATAGCTTTTTGTAGGTTTCTGGCGAGATTGGCAAGACATGAATCATAAATAAACACCGTCTGAAATGAATGAACCGCACTGAAGATCTCTGTGCTGATGGCAAGATGGCGTTGCTCTTTTGTTTATATTTTTCTAAAAAAATAGACCTCAACTTTCATAACTTTCTTCGTGCCCCACAGCCATTACTCACATTCTATCGCCTTCTCAAATATTCATTCGTGTTTTCCCGCAAATTACCGTAATGGCCGTAATTAGAGGCCGGGGTACCGTCATATTACCGTAGTTTCGAAGATGAAAAAATGCTTTTAGTGTATTGGAGTTAATTACATTAGTGACATTCGTGTATTGAATTATTAGAGTTAATGTGGGTGTGAGGCTAGCGACAGGGGACAGGCGACAGGCGGAGTCGCGCGCGACACAAAGCTCGGGCCTAACAAAGACGTCACCGGTCCTGGCCGGGACGGGGAGTTATGGCGCCCATTGTGCGCAACAATACCCAACAAACGAGTTTGTATAAGCTATTAGGTGCGCGCATTAATATATATTTTTTGTTCACCCGAAAATTTAGCATTCCATTACGAGGGAGAGAAATGAAACGCCCGCCGCATGAATTATATTAAAATATATTTGAATATTTCATTTGACGCGTTTTTTTTCGCGGCGCCCCGTTCAATCTGCACTGGCGTAATTTTTAGCGTACACCAAAACGAAATTTCGTCGAATAACATTCCATTTGCGATGTGAACACGACGGAATCAGTGTCGACGCGCGGTGACGGATGGCGCTGTTCGCGATATAAATTCTTTAAAACACATTTATTACGTTCTGTTATGACTTTATAACAATATTTTTTAATATAGGTATACCATATCTTATACAATTCTTCAATTAATAAATGTACAGTACTAAAATAACAAAATATATTTTCGCTGTCTGGTTCCAACTCGCAACACACCACGTACCACGATGTCTTCCTTGAGGCACTTTCGCAGCCAGACGTAGTGTGAATCGCCCATAGATATTATAATTAAAGTATCAAAAAATAGTAATCATGTCAACTTTATCCCTACTCTCAATCTTCTCCCTCATATTAACGTCCTTACAAATATAACTGATAAGAGAAAGTACTTATCACTGCCCAAAATGTTAACTACGTGTTTGAATTGTCACTCTTCTTCAATTAGGACTAAATAAACTATAAAGACATCATTCATAAACTTTATTTTCGTACAAAACAAAGTGAAAATATCACACAGAACTTAGCACTCAAGCAAAGCGGGATTTTCTATGTATACCAAAAGTCATTAGGCTGGGTACATATATAGTGAACTATGAACATAGATTACGTAGACGCCCGCCCAGCCACGACAATGATTAATGAATATCAGAGCTCGGGAGGCCTCCATGTTTCTTTTTTATGATCTATTCCCACATTTCCTGGGTTTAAAACGAGCAATTATTGCTTTAATACATTCACACGTAGCGAAAACGTATTTCTTCATTTTAATCGTGTAACTACATATTAATCGATTCGAGAAAAGATTCCCACCAGAAAAAAAAAATCCGGTCCACAGAAGACCAAAATATTTGTCGATAGATAAATATATATTTTTTTAATCAAAGCAAAAGGAAGTTGCCACTTCATATGCTTATCGAAACATCTCGTTCTTTTGATTTTCTTCGCGAAACCGACAATTTTATTTACGACGTGTAACCGTTTAAGAGAAAATGCATTAATCTGACCCGTTTGATATCGTGTTGCAGTTTGCGAAAGGCTTAAATCAAATAAAAAACGGCACGGTTTAAGCTTATTGGCGTACGGGATAAAGTTATAATTCGTGTATACAGGGTGCTCAATATCGCGATTCCATTGCAGCGGTATGTATGAAATTGTACGACATGAATTATGGATTGTCGATATAGCTTCAAGCTGTTGCTGTGATTTTTTTCCTCGGCGCGATACCGCAACGAATTAAATTAAAAGCTCTTTTCACATGTCGTCCCTTGATGAATTTCGTGTTACTATTTTTGTTGCGTTTTTGATATATGGAATTCTGTAAACCTCGTACGCGCTTTGAATAAAATAAAATCAATACTGAACTGGACAAAACACAAGCTTTAAAAATTATTTCTGGGGTACGAGTACTTTGATTACCGTACGTTCTACATTATGTGATATACCATTATTGTTTTTAGATTCCTGATTCGATTCCGGTCATGTATTTTTTCAAACCTTTACCCTCTCCCCTCGTAATCAGTACAAATGCGATCCAAGATATCATGAACCCGCTCAATATTTTAACACGCACTCTATCCTGATAAATGTAAGCTCAAACCTGACCCTTAGGTACGCTCAGATTATGGTGTTGCTTTATAAAGAATCGGATATAAAAAAAATATTAATGTTACGAAGTTTGTTTATTGATCAATAATGTATGTCAAACTAGGTCTTACTAAAGATGATGTTGTTCGAAACTTTATTGTTCTAAAATGATTATTCGTTTTCTTAAATTCTTCCGTAATATAAACTTTTCAATGTCCTCATTCGAAACCCCAAGTACCTATCTTAAGGGCCAACCCACACACGGTACCACAACAACACGACAACCACAACCACACCACGTGGTCGGGAGTATATTTCGTAGTGTAAATGAACTGGACCATTCACACGTACCACATTTGCAGTTCGTTGGCGACCAATTGTCAGATACCGACCACATCGCAACCACAACGTTGCGTCGATGCAATGACAGTGCGCGCACACCGCCAGCGCTCTTCCCCCCCTCCGTTTTATTGACTTTCGTACGTAACCACATCGCAACCACCTGGCGACAACGCAACCACGTCGGCATTTTGTCACACACACGTAACCAGTAACCACTGCTCGACAACATTTTGTCGTTGCGATGTCGTGTAGTTGTGGTACGTGTGGGTTGGCCCTAATACCATATTTCGCTAAAATCAGATGAGCGACTGAAGCGTGAAGAGATAATATGCAAGAATGTACAGACACATTTTCACATTTTTTTAATATCAGTCTGAAAGCATAGGTTATATTCTAATGTGATTTTTATTAATCACTAGATGATGCCCGCAACTCCGTTGCGCCAGAACTTGTTCGCGCGGGGACCGTACATTTTCTCGGAACAAAAAGTATCCTAAGTCCTTTCCCGGGACTCAAAGTATCTCCATGCCAAATTTCAGCTAAATCAGTTGAGCGGTTTAGGCGTGAACAGGTAACAGACAGACAGCCAGACACACTTTCGCACTTATAATATTAGTATGGATACAACATACAGGGTGTGTTAGATTTTGTAAATTAAATTCATCCTTGGCTCAATTCGATCTGCACATTGGTGTATGATATCTTAGGTTGTCTCAATAATCTCCCGCGTGTCCGCACTAGTGTAGCTCCCCCTAGTCCCCCCGACATGATTAATATCCTCTGCGACACATGGGACCCTAGTACAGCGACTGGAATGAGCGCATCGAAAACGCGTTTTTATTTGTTTACTAAAAATAAACACTCTGTATACGAACTCGAGATTATTCGATTTTTAAGAATGTTTACTAAAAATAAACACTCTGTATACGAACTCGAGATTATTCGATTTTTAAGAATGTTCCGAAAAGGTTCTATATTCAAATTAATTAGAATATTTAAATTCTAGACAGGAATTTGTTTTTTTTTTTCCCAATATTTCATATGTTTATTAAATTTTGCCACCAGTTTTGCGATGCAGACCTACGCTGTGCACATTTATTACTCATGACACGTTTTAATTACTGGTGTATGTTGCACCAGCCCAAGGTGTGCCTCAAACCTGTTCGTCTTATCTACTAGATATTAATTGTTCGTGAACAATAATTAATAAAATATGTTATGTAAATTGACCGTGTATTTTGAAATAAAATATTTTCGGTCCGTATTTTGTCATGCGCCTTACGTTGTTATTATTTTAATTAAAAATAAATTGCGGGTTATGTTTCCCGTAAAATTGAGTCAACATGTCATCTTTTAATGATACTGAAATTATGATGTTCCATGCAGCTTCTTTAATTTTTCTACTCTAATAAATCACTCATCTCGACAATGAAATGGCAAAGTTGCATTCGATAATTATTTAAACACAGAAGTTAACAATTGTATGTACCAGTAGGTAAGGACATATACATCTACAAAGTACTCCTAAAACCTCCTCAAATCATTCATTCTTGAACGTTTAGATTATTTCGTATCATATCTTCACTTATAACTCATTCTTTAAAACACTACTAGTTATAAATAGCTTCTTTGATATTAGCAAAGTGTTCTCAAGTCTCAGGCGCTCCCTTAATGTTCTTATTACGTTCGTTTAAATCTGACGCGGGATCATGTTTTATGCATCACCGTATAAACTCGGAAGATGTGACCTGAACTTTACTTTTCGGAATTGTGTTAGAATCCTAATTTAGGATACTAGCCAACACAAGCCTTTAATAAAAAAAAACAGTAAAATATAACGACTGCTTGTCGTTCGTTGTATCTGTCATATTGGAAAAGTTACATGAGAGACAAAAACTACCTTAATTGAATAGATCTGTATTATAAGCAAGGTGGTTAATGAAATATTCAGTATTCTATTTATGTATGTTTCCAACTAATACACCACACCTTTTCGGAGAAAAATACCAGGTCAATAACCTCTTTCACGATAGGTTATGTTAATTTACTTATTTGAATATGCTTGAATATTATAATTTATAAATATTAATACATAATACGAGTTTTAGGTGTCACGAAAGTACCGAACTGTACCTACTTATTTATTATGCAAAAAATCCAGATTTTCTACTTGCTCATCCACTAAAAGATTTATTTCCTGAATAGTAATTTAAAATAATGAACCAAAGTAGAAGTAGTAACGAATTAAAAAAATTAAAACATTTGAAAAAGGAATGACAAATTTTTTTTAGTCTAAAATAAAATTACTAGACTAAATTTTAAAAGTCCGAAACCACGTGTTGAAGACCAAATGCATATTAATGCAAGACCATAGCCAATATTACATTTGCATTCTTGAATGCGACCCAAAAGCGGGCGCGATGAGGCTGTTATCAATTTCCTCAGCAACAAGTGGCCTATAATTTTGAATCCTCCAGTTGTACTCGCCGAAGAATATCTTACACTTACTTTAGCTCTACATGAAATCCTTCTGAAGAATTTCGTTTCCTATTTCGTTTTTTGTGATAGTGGATAGGTGGAATTAGAATATTTTGATTTCCAACTTTCTATTACCTGCTAAAGTATGTTTTGTTAATACTTAATTAACAAAACATACTCTGGATGCATTTTGGAAGGTAAAATTTTTCAGTCTCTACATTCGATAAAATTAAATTTTACGAAAAATTATTTGATTGTTGATAAGTTATTTTGTAGGTTCATGAACCAATTTGTCCGTTACTCAAATATTGACAATCCGGAAATGTACACTGATGCAAGACAGATTACAGATAATCAATAATCATAATATTTCCATTAAAAATTACAAGTCTTCCTCAAAGAGGAGGCTTGTCGTAATTTCCTTTTTGCCGTAGCATGGGAACGGTTCTGAGAAACATCAGTATGAACTTGTTCGATGTAATCCGTTTCTTGTCTGAGATTTTCTTCGAAATCGAAATGTAGCTGTTCAATTGAATTGAAATTTAAGTGTTTATGTTTGTTTCAACCCCGTTTGGCGTTGAGGGGTGAAAATTAACTCCTCTAGCAGTATTATTCCCTACTAATACTAAAAGTACAATATAATTATCTCCACTTAACAATAAATTACTTTTTAATTTCTCATCAACAAGTGCTAAAAGTATTAAATATAAAATAACATTAAATTGCTGTAACTAACTCTGTATTACACAGGGTAATTGTAATTACACCGGTAACGATGAATGTAATTGAGCAACATTTTAACACATAATAACACTTTGTTAAACTTAATCACTATTATTAATAATCGAGCAATTAAATTTAATTCGATAAGATTTAAAGTGATTTTCCTCGCATTAATTTGATGTGAATTTAATTAAATCTGAATTAGCTATGGAGTGAAACAGTGTGTTGTCATATTGGACGTTTTTGAACGCTTTTGAACGTAACAAATTACAGTGTTCTGGGCGTCCTAAACCGTGTATAATAGGCTTCGCATCTCCAAGAGAATAATGGTCACAAAACGAGAAGCTGCAGCTTAAATTATTTTAATTGGCTTCGGTAGCAGCCCGCATTCTAGCGTCTACGTGACTATGATTTTGTTCGTTCGTTGTTATTATTGGATTATAACTGCCATGTGCGAATTGAGGTATTAAGTCGGCGATTGGCAGTAATGGGTATTTAAATACCTGGTTGTTACAATTTGCTTTAGACAGGTTCCACACTCTCTAGGTACACGCCTTTTTTTTTGCTCGAAACATCGTTAGTTCTAATTTTCTCAAGGACCTAATGCTTCTTAATTTTCCCACATATATTTTGAAACTTTCTTTTGTAATTTATAATTATACAATTCTAAACAAATTACATGGATATTTAACCCATCAGTCGTGGCAAAACGAGACACAATAGCTTTTTCATTGTTATCGCGGCCGGATGTGGCCGCTTGGGGCTTCATGAATTAATCAACATTTTTAGTGAAATTACGATAAATTCTTCTCAAATCTGATCTAAATTATAAAATTAGAAACCATTACAATAACATTTTCTAGATCAAAACCTATATTGTACAAGCGTTGTAGACGATAATGGAACTTGAATTAGTTGTACACGCCACATTAAGCTTGTAGCCCCAGACAGGCGGGAGAGATGCCGAACAAGCAAAAACAATTAACAAATTGATAAGCTCAAAACAATTTCCAATTAACTTCGCCGCTGAGTTCGCTGTTAACAAATAACTGCCATTTGTAACGAATGCCTATGCAGTTTCAGCTAACTCCTTTTTTTTTTTCATTTTTCCTCTTTTCTCTTGGCAATATTTCCCCAAACTTAGTATGTACTTCTACATAATATTATGTCACACAAATTTTTTATAAACCCCTTTCTCCCATGTCACAAATGTCCACTTTTAATGTCTTGTCAAATGTGTTCCACCACAGTTTCACAATAGACATAACTACCAGTAGTTCGACTGCAAAGAAATGGACAGGTTTCAATATCTGTCAAATTCGTCGGGTTTCACTAGGATAAGTTAAAGGCTGGCGCGTTGACTGGTTTATTTTATTTTTAAAAATAAGATTTTGAAATTGAATTCTGACAGTATTCTTTGCATGTGCCAAAATATAAACAACAACTAAATTTGTAGGTAACGACCCTAGCAACGACTTTTGTCATAATACGTCAAGCTTAATTTTTTTTACATCAGTTCTAAGTCGGCATACTCTATCATTCTGTCTACTCTGACAGTTTAATGGAAATAGTATATAGGTACCTACTGTTGTGACGTTATATTATGTGGATAGATACTTCTCTTTTAATGAAATTTCTTGTCGCTTCATCTTCCATTTTCATCAATATTTTTCTGACGTTTCATGAAACGTCACTTTGAATTTAATCACAGTCCATGGACTGTGATTAAATTCAAAGTAAAATTTGCAGGTAAAAGTACGCCATCTTCAGATTATCCTTGATATTTTCCCTTATTCAGAAGGAATAGCTTTTTATATTATATTTAATATACGCCTGTCTGTCAGATTGTCACAAGATTTATTTTCGTTGTCTCCTTATTAGTCAGCTGTTCTAGCTAGATACAAGGTCTTCTATTACACGATACTTGATTTTGATTGACAGAATGATTGAATCAGTTCATTGCCTTTTAGAATGGTGGTACACTGTTGTATAGAAATATTTATAAGATTGTTGGTATGTCTCAATGAAAGATTTAAAGAATAAATTTTGTTTTATAAAGTCTCAATAATAATCTGCCATATTTTACTCCACCCTCGGGTGAGGTATCCAATAAATAATTATTTGTATTTCTTCATTTCACCATAATAACATGTTCCTTTTTCGAATTTCAGAGCGGAAGCGGGGTCGTCAGACGTACACCCGGTACCAGACCCTCGAGCTGGAGAAGGAGTTCCACTTCAACCGGTACCTGACGCGGAGGAGACGAATCGAGATCGCGCACGCCCTCTGCCTCACCGAACGCCAAATCAAAATCTGGTTCCAGAACCGACGCATGAAGTGGAAGAAGGAGAACAAGACCAAAGGGGAACCCGGCTCCGGAGACGAGCCGGACAACATGAGTCCGCCCACGTCCCCCCAGTAGTCCAGCGGTCCAAGACCGGATCGAATCGGTTTCGGTGTCCGTTATTTTTCTGTTGCGATCGACCGGAGTTAGAACAGTTTAATTTGTATAAATCGTATGTTGGACTTACTATTACATAACTAATACGTAACTTAGTGATTCGAAGTAATAATGATAGTGTGATGAAGAGATTTTTACAGTCGTTAAGAGTAAATTAATTTATAGATGGAACTCTCAATACCAATAATTACCAAAAATCCACGTATATGACTAGTGTACATCAGTAAAGATGTGATCGCATACAATAATAGCCGAGCGACAGACTCCAGTATTTTTTTAATTTAACTTATTAAAAGTGCTCGATATTTTGTGAAAGTGACTACACGACGCGTTATAGGTATTTATTGAATCTCCCCGGGTCGAGCACTCGAAAACTTCTTATTTATAGAATCACAAAACCACAAGGACCTCTTATAATTAACCATTGATAAGAAGGCAATTAGTATGGATATTGTTATTATTTAATATATTTGATGTTTTATTTTAATTAAGCTATCGAAACGCTATTCTGTACATATTAAAATAATAATTTTTAGATTTTACGATTATGTACAATTGTTTTAGTGTGAATATGAAGGCAACGACTCTCCTGGGCGTCTCGCAGGAGCTAGTGTAATGTGGATGTTCTCTGATTCTGTTTGTAGTCGGGAAGGCCAGTTCTACGTGCAATGTATACGATTTTCGAAAACACATATACGTAATTTAAAATCATAGGGATATCGTAAATTAAATGGCGATGCATATTTCTATATACTTTTGTAACGTCTAATGTTTTAAGCCGTCTACTTAAGTCCTATTTAAATTCGAAACAGAGAGATTCATTATGTATTTATAGTAAATGAAAGTTACCTTCAATTTGTAGGGACGTATCTTATGTTTTCTTCCTGACCTGTGTTACGTGTAGGTGAAATGACATAATATACAGTATACCAAAGTTAGTGAATAAACTTCTGATAAACCCTTTTATATATTGCCACCTCACTCGAGGGATGTCTCGATGCAAAACCAATAAAATTATTATTTGACTTATTTGTTAATAAATCTAAACAGACAGAAGACATCATTAAAAATCGATTAATTCAAAGATTGATTAAAACAATGTTATTAACATTGTTTTATATAATGTTATAACATTGTTTTATTCAATCTTTGGATTACAATCGCTCTTTGAATCTGTATTACTGTACCAGCACCTATTTGTGAATTTTTTAATTTGTAATGACCAAAAAGTAGATAATGCTTGATCTCGTGTCTGTATAATTTTAGTAAAATATTAAACTGTACTTAATAGTTTAACTTTACTAGACTTTAATTCTTACTATCTACTAGTATATTTATCAAACCGTAAGCTGATATTGATTTAAGTTTGTTTTCATTAAATTTGTAACTAGACCATAATGATTCTGCGGCTGAAAATGCCTGTCTGTAAGGCTTTTTTCTTCTCTTACCGCAATTTTCTGAAAAATAATACTATAGAAACTCCGAAAACAATGTTATTGGTTTTGTGTCTAGATATTTAATTATTCGGCCGACAAATATACGAATCTTGAAGACTTATGTAAAGGTATTTTTATAAAATCATTGCCTGAAAAAACCTATATACGTAAAAAAAATATCAATTAATATTTACTCGTAACTTACTAGTGTTACTGTTGAAATCGCTGAGTGCCCTTTGAAAGGTTGGATTGGGATTCAAGTTATACGTTTTATCGAATAGTGTATACTATTTATTGTAAATTGTTTTTTTTTACATAGATTGTAACTAGCGAATGTTTTATGAACTCAGTGAGCCCGTTTTTTATTTGTGCTGTGTTCGTTAAGTAATGTAAATTGTAATAACTGTATATTGTCGATATTTTTACAAAATATTTATTTATTTTGCTTAATTAGGTTTACAAAACAATGTTCTATCTGGCCAGAACGTTTTGCTCAATCATGGATTCCTGTGAATTTTGTTTGCCGACTTTGCGATGATTTGATCCATTTTGAATTTGAAGGCAAGCTATTCGAAATTCGCGCCAGATAGAAGTGTTTCAATTGGAGAATAAGTTTAACGGATAAAATTAAGTTGGATTAGGAGCCGACTGTCCATGACATTAAATGAGAAGGGTAACCGAAACGATAGGCTACCTGAGAAGGTTTTATTTACCATTATTTCCTATCGATCAAAATTTATGAAATATGATTATAATTAGTAACTTAATAAGGTTAGGCGAGACGATATTGTCATAAATATATAAATACATGAAATTAATAAAGCATAATGATTGTACTTTGTGATTTTATTAACACTAAGCCCGATTGTAGAAATTTTAAGAGATGTTCTGAAAATGTTTGAAGACTTTGAAGTGATAGTTTCTTGTAGCGTAATTTAGTCCATTTTAGTTACAACTACTAAGCTGGATAATATTATTAAATTATTAATCAAACATTTTTGTAAAGAATCTTTACTTACTGTATTGTACATATTGTAAAAGTTTAGATATAAAATCAGAGCATATTATTTAAGCTTTAGTTGGAAAGCAGTCTACATAGGAGATGTAAGCACTGAAGAATAATGTCAGACATTTCAGTTCATTTTTGTTAAAGTATCTATAGTTATCAAAGCTTTCTGTATCGAGAATGATGGACAGAATTATCTACTCACTACACGTACCTATTTTCTAGCATTGACCTCTTTGTAGGAAGAAAATTATGGATCAAGACCTCATATTATACGTCTCGAATATCTCACTCGCCTGTGGCTATTCAATATTTCGCCTAACGACAAAATAATGATTTCGCGTGATACCCTTCCGTGTCAGTCACGGATTGGGCCGCCCCTCTCGAATCTGAAAATTACTTTTTTGTTTCAACACGAAGACTTATATACCGACGAACGTGTGCCACTTTTGGGCCTTATTGTAATGATAGTAGGGGCGAAATGTGCCACGAACCTAGGTGTGGTCGCCGCTAATGAGTTTTTAATAATGCCTCGTCCAATGCACGCTGAAGGCGAGCCATTATTTTGTAAGGAACTAATGCGATTTTGACAAGTTCGAAATTGAGGCCATTAAGGTTTCGCGGAGTTTTAAATGGAGGTGTATTTGTCTGTGTGTGATGGCCGGAAGTCATTAGCCCTTATGTAACCGTAATTATTGATCAATTCATGAAAATTATTTAGAATCCAGGAACAAAGGTTTTACTTTCTTATTCGTTTTGTAAGTTCAACTACTTACATAATGATGGTACATTACAATTACCTGTGTATAAGATAGTTTTAGGGACAGAAAAAATGCAAGATTTTTTTGAGTAGACTAACTTTGAGTTACCTATAATTAGTTAAAATTATTGTAAATAATTTTGTAAGCATTGTTAAAAATTCATTATTTTATATTTTACCCCTTCAGCTAGTAACATATTGTATTCAAATCAGTATTAACTCTTCAATTGGACGCGTCATGTCAACTATCACTTGAATCTTGTCTGTCTGGTCGTATGAGGTCACTGTAAATTGGTCAGTCAGTCATCTGTGTGTCAACTGTTATTTATGATCCGAATGCCATTGCACTTGGTACAGATTGGTTTCATGGTCATGATTAGACGGTTTTATGCTATGTGGTGAAAGTAAAAAATATGATTAGTAACTGCTTTATGCAATAGGCAATAAGAAAATTAAAATACAATAATGTATTGGATATTTTTCTAATACAATGTAAGAAAATTGTAATCTAGTGGAATGAACTAAAAAAAATTTGTATAAGACTTATCGTAGAAGACGTTATCAAATTTCAATCACCAAAATCATTTCAAAGGAGCACCTGGCAATTCAAAGTTCGTAAAAACTGAAAAAGCCGAGTGCAGTCCTTAAGATGAAGACATAAATCAAAGTCTACCACGCGCGACCTTGCTTCATAACATTCAATTTTATTGACTGCAATAAACCAAAGCAATGGTTAAATCAACACCGCTGTATCGATTTGAGCACATCGTAAATATTGTCACTCCCTTTCATACCTAGCGACTTGCGCTTAAGCCGAATAAGGACAGACAGATCGCCTCCTCGATTCATTACAGAAAATAGTTTATGAAGACTCTACAATAGGGTATTCAATTTACAACTTTGTTGCACTTTAATAAGGCATATTTTAGATGAATGTAAAATTTTATCGCCTTTAAATAGGCCCTTAAATTGCAATAACAATTTGTTTATCGATAATTCAATAAGGCTATAATCGCTGGTATGTGTGAATGATATTATGTGGCGTTAAGCAATAAAATTTAAAAGCAATAAAGATGCACCATAAATTTTATTGCTCACCTGTAGCAAAACGGTTGCAGCTTGGAGAATGGAGGCAAATAATAACTGGTAAATTATATATCATTATTCATTATTAATTAAGTTATTGTAAAAAGTGTTAAAATTATTATCTATCGATTATGTTATTACAACAATTTATTTATTTACATAAAACACTTTAAATCTAATTATATCACCATTCACCTGTAATTTAAATGCATAAAACTATGCAACTATGCTAACTGGTGTCAGATGTAACAACCAAGGACTCTGTTATTTATTTTTAATCTTTTTTGTGATTATTTCAAAGAAATACATAAAATACTTGACATCTAAATGTTATTCGAAATTCAAAAATTGGCGCGCTAGACAGCCATTTTGTTTTGGGCGGGGCCCCCCGCCGCCCCGCCCCTACCACACCCAAGTGACAGCCACTCGGACGCAGCCCAACTCATTTATTATATTGTACACTAGGCGAAACAGGTTTGTAGGGCACGGACGTTCAATATTTTATTATTATGGTATGGAAAAGAAATTTGATTGAATAAATTATAAAGCCTGCGATTGTAGTGGTTGAAAAATCTAAATTTTGATTTAGACAAAAGTGAGGTACTTTTTATACCTTCAGTTTCAAATTCTAAATTAGTTTTTATAATATTATTGATTGGGGCGTTTAAGACATGTTACATACTTTAAAAAATTATAAAGATTTCAATATTGGCCATATTCATAAGATGAAAATGTTGAAACAAAAAAGTAGGGAAACAAAAATATACGTCGGTAATAGGACTTAAACCATTTTTGTTTGTAGGTATTATGTAAGCTTAACTACACTAATGAGTCATTACTTACTGTGCAGGCGGTTATACATAAGTACTTACTACTTATGTATTACAGTTATAATAATTTGGCTAGTTCTGCAAACATAACCAATAGCCAATAATAATTAGGTATTATTTATGTTGTCAGTAGGTTTAGGTAAATCATCGCATTGCGGTAGGTATTAGTAGCTAATAATTATTAATTTCTACTATTAATATACCTACAGTTAATAACACATGCAAGCACCTGCAGTCTTCTCATATTAAATTTAACATGAAGTAAAAAAAAAAAACATGGAGCAGTAGTAGAAGAATAGGATAAAGGAGTTACGGAGGCAAATGAATCGCAATGAATTCAGCTTAGTGGGTTTTCTGCTTATAAAAAAGTAGGTTCAAAGGGATACTAATAACGTCATGAACTCTATTATGGAAAAGTTTAAAAAAATAAATAAAATGTGGCGAAAATGCGCGGGTCAACTTGTTGTCACGGGATACACGTCAGCTGTTGCATTTGACGATGACAGCGATTGAAGTGAGGCCGTCTCCTTCCCTTATATGGTAAGTTGGATATCATTGACTTTTTTAAGCATTTCCAAGAGCTCCTACTTCAAACGTAACAGCGTGAAGAGTTGTTACGTCACAGCTTAACGAGAAGAACCTATGAAATACAAAGTTATCTAGACTCCAGTACCTATATTCATACGTAGCGAAGCCGATTTAAATATAGATTAGTTCAGAATCTGCTGCTTTCATACATATCTTTTAGATAATACCTTGATGTTTCCAATTTATGTATGAACGCGAAATAAAATCTTGCAGGAAACATACATAAAGTGCTCTTTGTCCTTCTACATAATCTACTCCTGCCAAATTTAATAAAAATCGGGTCAGTAGTTTTTAAACCTATATTTTGATGCAAGCAATTAACAAACTAATCCTTCCTCCTAATAATATTGTAATAATATCTAGATATTCTGTACTTACTAGAACTTACATGAAATACGGTGTACAGTAAAAATTAAAAATGTGTACAAAGAAGTATGTAAACGTTAGGTATTTAGGTGTAACCTATGAATTTTGCTGATCACACGGTAAACAATATTACATGTAGCATCCTATTATATCAGTCTGTTTCAAAAGAACTAAGCAATAATAAAGTGAATATTTTAATATTTCTCACATATTAAAAAGTGCTACGCAACCGTAGACCTGCTACGCGCAAAAAAACGCGTAGGCGTAGTAAATATAGTTGTTAGAGTCAGATACGAGTATACGGTTTTTTTTGCTTCACATGTTATACCTTTTTACCATTATTCAATTTATTTGATGTGTGGAGAGATGGATAGTCAGATACATGGACGTTTATTACTCTAAACGCAAAAACTACAAAATTAACTTTGATGAAAAAGTAGCATTTAAAATTCTGAAATAGTAGTAAAGGCTTTTTATAAAAGTACGTTATTACCGTAGGATTTTACATGGATGGGGCAGAAGGTAAGTTCGTAAAAGCTAGTTAACTTATATCGACTAATTGTAAAGCTCCTTAATGATGATAGTAAGTTACAAGTTATATTTTAAAATCAAAAGAAACAAACACGCTGTATTTAGGAAGCCGCAAAGTTATTTTGAATCCACGTCACTTTTGACTTTGTTGTATTGACGTTACCCGTCGGATGTCCCGAAATAGCCCGCCGTCGGATACACACGCCGCTAAAAAAAAAGTTTTTTCTTTTTTCGTAGAAGCCGATGTGTAAAATTAAGCCTTAAATTAGCGAAAAAAAACTTAGTTAAGGGAGTTTTGCATGTAGCTCTAACCTAACTTGTTTTTAATGTTACCTTGGAATATTGTCTGTAAAAGAGATTTTTGTAGACCCCTTTCAAATCATACGTATAAAAATAATATTATGTAATTACGAGGAGAAAACAAATATATTATCTAATAAATATCCGTTCATTTCTGGAAGTCTGCGCATGAGATGATACATAGGTACCTGCGACTTAATTTTATATAATTACTAGCTGTCCCGGCAAACGTTGCTTTGCCATAATATAAAAAGTATTTCGCCCATATTATTTTATTGAAGTGACTAAATAAGTATGTCGCCATGGCAATGTCAGGCAGGTTGTAATAATTTACTATTATTTATTCAACAAATGCACTTATCAATATATTAAGTACCCAGTAGCCGATTCTCAGACCTACTGAATATGCATATAAAATTTGGTAAAAATCAGTAAAGCCAGTTCGGAGGAATTCGTGGACTAACATTGTGACACGAGAATTTTATATATAAGAAGTTCATGAGCACAGCATAGTTAGTTTTGGTAATACCTAAGTGAATAGGTGAAAAACCATAACGATCTTACTGCTGCACTCAGACTTCAGAGACAATTAAAATTATTAACATAACATTAGTTTAATGAAGAGTTTGTCAGAAAATATACTATGGAGCTAGTGTCAAAATCTTCATTAAATTAAAGTGATCATTAATGTCACTGTGTGCGGCCGTATGTCTTTAACCCAACATAATATTATCTCCATACTAATATTATAAAAATGCGAAAGTCTGTCTGTCTGTTCGTCTGTCAGTAAGTCTGTTACCTCTTCACGCTAAAACCACTGAGCTGATTTTGCTGAAATTTGGTAAGGAGATTAATACTTTGTGTCCCGGGAAAGGACATAATATATGATACTTTTTATCCCGGAAAAATCTACGGTTCAATAAACGAATTTTGACGCAATGGAGTTGCGGACGCCACCTAGTTATTGTCTTATTCTTTACAAGTAAGTAATAATAAAGTGTGAATAGTGAGTACACCGTAAACTTTGTAGCTACCTGTGTCTAATCACTGGTGTACTCAGTCCAAACAGTGAGCCACGTCAAAGAAGCTTTGTTCAGCGAAGGTCGACTCTCATCGTTTGCATAACACAGTCGTGATTTCATAGTCACGTTTATTTACTATGTCATTTAAATACTAATGTCTCACTTTCGAATGCTAATAATTTATTGTGGGACATTTGACTGCGTTCGTGTTTTTGGTATTATAATTCTAAGTGTTTCACGAAATAGGTCGGTCTTCATTAAATCATCATGTAGTTTAATCTAACCTTTATTAAGCGTTAACACCTCATTGTTACCTAAATAGTAAGTAAATTATTTAGGTACAAATTGAGGTTTTTACGCACTGTCAATCAAATCGATTTTTGTCAAAAAATATACACTATTACTGCAGTCTGCAAAGAAGAATCATATTTCATCGTTTCTAGACTGATTTAGGTACTTTTACATGTTTTTTATTGTAAGTTCAAGTAACTAAAAATAATATTAAAAGACTTATCAATTTCCAACAACACATTTTCTTAATTTTTATAGAAACATGTTGTTGTGCCCTACACCACTGTAGTTTGACTATCGTCTTTATAGAAGTACCAGCAGTAAGTTGTAAGTATGTATACTTATTAATTTAGTGTACAGTCTATACAGTTAATACGTCAAGCAAGAGTACGAGTTTAACCATACCTACTATTTAAAAATTAAAGTACCACAACAGAAATATTAGAACGCGATGTAGTCTGCATAAAATTCTGTATAAACGCCTGCGCAGTCAATTCCCTCTATGTAGATAACGTTTGTAGATTTTTACATTGGTATCAATTTTTACAAGGGAATGCATACATGGTGACAATAAGATATATGGCGGTAGCCCTCGACGCAACCAACCGTGGATATGTTGATAAAAACGTCACCCATACAGGAAACGCTTGTTTTAGTATCCAAATGTTATCCCAATAATAGTATCGGACGAGGTATCATTTGTGTTACATGGGTAAACTCTTTCTCATGAATCGTCACTTAGGTACTTTCTGATTTTATACACTGGTATTTAACTAATTAGGTCCTTGAAATCAAATTATCTTGCCAGTTTTTTTTCGCCGGGTTCTCGAACCCGAACTTTAAAT
The DNA here is from genome assembly GCA_963422495.1 of Polyommatus iphigenia. Taxonomy (NCBI): domain Eukaryota; kingdom Metazoa; phylum Arthropoda; class Insecta; order Lepidoptera; family Lycaenidae; genus Polyommatus; species Polyommatus iphigenia. Next base: position 11,990,899 of record OY730179.1, read on the forward strand.
AAAATTCAATTCTTGCTATTAACGTCAACTTACTCCGATAACCACTTAACAGTCTTGATGCCTCCAGGTAATCTCGAAGAGTATACTCGAAAACTGTTTTGAATTAGGAAAAAAACTCGTATATAAATCAGGTAAGACAAAACGAACTACATATGCTCTTGAGTTCTCTATCGGTATCAAAAATTATAACCTTTCACTTACCTTTTAAAATGCAATTAGCTCGAAACTCGGTCAGGATCGTAAATCAAAGTTGGAATCAATGGGTCTGGCCACGGAATTTATATAACATTCTAGCTCAGGGCACGATGAAAGAGCTATGTGGAAGTTATGCGCCGCGTGGATAACAGCATGTGGTAATTTAATATAAAGATAATCTGAGATAAGGTCTGCACAACTTGTCTATGTAGAGATAGCAGAGAAAGTTAACATTTATTATATTGGTTTGGCATTTTATTTAGGTTATGTTACATCCGAAAATAATATGTACACCCGAGGAAGTTGATTCCTGGGCAGATAGCGGACCTAAGCAATTTGGTCGCGTTAACTCAAACCCATCCGACCGATCACAATTCACAGCTAACATTGAATTGACATAAGTCGACCAAATGACGTAGGTCCGTCAACTGCCTAAGAATCAATTGCCTCGATAGTATTTCTAATTATCAAACTTCAATTGAAATAATTTTTTTCTCCTCATCTCAATGACTGGTAATTTTGTTATAAATCTTTTCCGAGTAACATAGCTCATTGCATACAATATAATATTTAAAAAATATACCAGTTAAAAAGTAACCTTCTGTATAATATTTTTTTATCACAAATGTTTATAGAAAGCCGTGTAACATACAAACAAAAAATAATTTAGACGAAGGTATATAAAATAATTTCGTTACCATAACAATAAAGTAAGGAAGTAAAATATTTAGGTATTTAGAGGCAAAGTAACATGTCTCCGAGGGGCTAATGTATGATTAATGTTCACTCTGCGAACGCGGATTTCTGACTCCGTATTCCGTAATGGAATTCAGCATCACTCGGCTTGGGGTAAAGTGATTAAGTGATCACATTGATTCTATTCAAATTTTGGGGTTATACGTTGCGTTGTATATACCTGGGCTTGGGATCTCAGATTTGTAGTAAATTATATAACTACATATTTTATTTAAGGTGAAGAAATAATTTGTTCTGTAAAATATGTTAATGTCTTTATTGTTTTTATTTCAACATTATTTAATAATAATTGTTGGCAAAAACAATTAGAGATTTGCAGACAAAACTCATCCTGATTTTGGTACTATATAACTAAATTATAGTTTTCCAGTAGGACCTAAGTAGGTATGCTCTTGTCCTCAAAAACATCCTATTAATAATTTACTATACTAAGTTGATTTAAAACTTATAAAACTTAATATTTTGAATTCATAACCACTTTATTCAATTATTTAATTTAAAAAAATCACCAGTCGGAATAGGTAAAGAGAGTAAATCATCTTTCATGAATTTATTTTTTAATATCTAACTAAGATACAAGAACACTTCGTGTCGGATATTGAAAAGCTCTTATGGCTCAGCATTAACATATGGGTTAGATTCGATTGTCCTCATACCCGTTATACACCTTGAAATATACTCACACTGATTATGTAGATGAATTCGTTCAATATAAACAAGTATAACTTGACCTCTCACTCCCCCAGGTTCGCTTCAAAAGAGGAGGGATTCGATACAGATTAAAGGCTCAGTCTGCGCTGGTCGGGTACCTAAGTTTGAGGTGTGCGGCTCCATTGTCGCACCTCATTGATTAATGGTGTAGTTTATCTACCGATTTGACAACAATAGCGTCTTACTCGAATACTTTAATGCGTTCTGCCTCTAGGTTTTATTTAACCAAACAAACCTTTGCTCTACATGGTGCTCCAGTTTTGTACTGCTGAAGTTTCGTACTGTGGTACTGCTGAAAATTTAACGTGTGACGTATCATTTTCCCTTGACTGTAATTACGAAGGCCGTGTTCACACCAAACCAACTGTGAGCCGCCGAATGTGAGCAGGCTCACTGTACCCCAGTGTGAACGTAAAAAAATTTCGAAAATCGGTTCACAAACGGCGGAGTAATCGTTGAACATACAAAAAAAATGTCCACAGCCTAACATATAACCTCATCCTTTTTGGAAGTCGGTTAAAAATATACGGTGTCGAAATACAATAAACTGCGTAACGTTCACTCACATTCGGCGGCTCACAGTCGGTTTGGTGTGCACGGCTTCGTCTACAATATAAAATCATGGGCTCATAAACTAATATACTATTAGAGAAGTTGATTCATAGGTAAATGGCGGTCCTATGTAATTTGATCGCTGTCAAACCCAGCCAAAAGACCACTAATGATATGACATAATCCGACCAGACGATAAAGGTCTGTCAACTGCCTAGGAATCAATTTCTTCGATGGTATATTTTTATAATAAACAATACTTCAAAAACATAGAAGTTATTGACAACTTACGTAAAAATTAATTATGTTTTAATTTTATTATTTTTATTTTGCAGGTTTTACGGCAGTCTGCGTCTGCGACTCACCAGATGCTTCGACAGAATTTTCGCATTTTCCAACAAAAAACACTGTTTTTTACTTTTAAATTTAGTAACTAAAAAGGAACTGCTTTTTTAGTTGCTAAATTTTAATATTATGTCCAATATTTAATCATTTGATCAAACCAAGGCTGCATTTAGAGTGTCAATAACTCAAGCGTCAAAAAATCATTAATTATTTTACCAAGCATGCAGCATGACGATTAAGACATTAGTAATATTTTGTACTAACTTATGCAAACATATTTTATTTTGGCAAAAGCTAAATAAAAAAGGCAAATAAATATTTTTTTTATTTAAGTCCAGCTGCTTTGATATAAGTTATACAACATCATGGATACTATCAAGTAGGTACCTATATCATAATTATAATTATTGAGCAAATATAAATTAACATTATTTGCTACATCTCAATTCTCAATAAACGACAAGTTTAATAAGAAGATTTTTAAATTAATAATTTACAAAATATTTCATCCATTAGTGCTGAAACAAAATTCTATGTAACCTTATGACCGACGACGACGACGTTAAAGATATATTAAGATAACTATCTTATATCTTTAAACTTTCAGCAATTCTTGTATATAATTGAAATCTCGGAATCGGCTCCAACGATTTTCATGAAAGAACAAGGGGCATTGTTGTATGGGACCCGTACCCAAGCTGTAGCACGTTGAGACAAATATCAAATGAAAGGGCTTGAAAAGTTCTACATTTTCTTGTATGACGAAAAATCTCTAATCCGTGGGAGAAAAAAGTTAACGAGGGTAGAAAGTAAGACAAAATCACAAAAAAACATCCTGTATTGACAGTTTTTGACAGGGAGTCAATGACCGCTAGCGACAAGTTAGCCCGAGTGGAGTATAGCTACGAATCATTTTTAGAAAATGTCATTTTATTCGTGTTTTATCGAATACCGAGCAAAGATCGGTCAAATAGCTAGTGACGTTTTATACTATCAGTGACTTTTCAGCACGTCCCTATGTCGTTTTTATAATTTTACTAAAATTTATTCCCCTTTTTTACAGAAACACCCTGTACCAGATCAAGGATGTCACTCAGCGGTTGATGGATTGTGCTACATCGTCTCATTCTATGCAAATGTTCGCCCGCTTGGTGATCTCTTCGATCGATCGATCTACTGATTCTACCTATCCAACTATTATGTACTTTTAGAACCATAAAATGTGGCAGTGCAAACGAAAAAGTAACCTTGTTGCGACATTTAGTAACCGAGTTACATAAGTTTTTGTGGATACTAGTGAAAAACTGCCAAAACGGGTTTATGTTATTATTGGGTTCTTTACATCCTAAGGAACAGGTGTGTTCAAGAATATCAGTAAAATTATGTTTTTTAAGTATATTTCTTCGACCATAAAGTTTAGTAGTCAGGGTACCTTCTTAAAAGCGTTTAAAATTTGGATGATTTTATCAAAATTTCCATCACGGGTAGTCAAATGCCTCTTTCTAAGATTCTAAGATTTGTTGAACCAATAAAAAAATATGTTTTTATAAGAAAGCATTCAAATTGCGTGACTCTGGTAATGAACGTAGAAGCATAACTACTTTTTTTAATTAAATGCTAAAATCTACCGAAACCACACGAAGGTCACATCACGAGGTGTTTCTGTATTAATAATAATCGTTCATTTCAAATTAAGCCAATGAAAAATTGAGAAGTTGAGTCTTTAGTCCCACAAATGTTCATTCCGGTATAGTAGAGCGAATGACTATAAGAAGCGAATTTTTATTTATTTGACATCCACCGTTTCATTTATGCTTTATTATACAATATAATATTATACTTGGTTACGTTAGGGTCGTGTCCCAAGAAAAGCACAGTGCCGCTAAAGAAGTTTTTAAACCTTACTAAACAAAATGGTTATGAGTTATGACTTATGAATGATCATAATTTCTGTACCCTACTTCGATGTTTTTATCAGCAAACAAAAGAATATAAAGGAAAGTCGCTGAATGAAAAAAAATATTGAAAATTCGCTTGTAGTCACTAATTGACCCACTGGGATGCACATTTATGGGACAAAAGATCTCGAAAAATTTTGTTAAGTTATTTTTCTGGTTTTACCACAGAATACATATTAGTTTAACAACAGATTCCTCACTCCCGAAACCCGTTTAAAGAAACAACGACGCAAGCTACGATACTATAAAGTTGAAATTCCGACGCGCAATGCTAAATTGCCTTTTTTTTTTTTCACGCAGAGAAATGCATTACGCATTCGACGCAGGGGATGGGGACTCCCGCTGCGGATATGTGGGGCTCATCGCGGCGAAGATGGTAGTGCCGCGATCCTACCCACTAAAACTCTGCGACGCTCCTCTCGTCAACCAAGACGAAGCCACGGGCACGACACACCCACCGCAACTGCGTCAGTGGCCGTCCGACCTTTGTCAGACCACACTCATTTGGGGGCGCTTCTCGCCCCGCAGGCCGACAGAGGCCCCACTTGGGGCTCGCTTGGGTCCGCCTTCTCTGGTGTCACGATGCACGGAGCGTTTTGTGCATCGTGACTCACTCTGGGACTCGAATTTGATGACGGCGTCCCCACGCCGCCACCACGAGTACCCCGGCTAGGGTGGATCATTGTGCTGGCGTCGCACACGTCTCCGTCTTAGCCGTCTCGAGGGGTCGACCGCCTCCCTTTCCCTGATGCGTTCGGCCTCCTCCTTAGCAGCCATAATAACCTCCTGGGCGAAGGTGTCAACTGCCGTCCACGCGGTCTCGCTACTCAGCATTGCACGAATGATAGCTGGTAGCGAGAGATCCCGTCCAATTGCGGCTACGAGGGCCGCACGCTGTCCTGCCCATGAGGGACAGACCATCACAGTATGTTCTGCCGTGTTCCTTTCGTCTTCAATGCTAAATTGCCTACGGATAAATTTACCTACAAGTGCGCATAACGCGTACCTTTTCTTAAGAAATCAAGGTTTTCGCCTTTTAGAAAACAAAATATTTTTTAAATTACTATTGGTATGAATAGAAAACCTTTTTATAGTAATATCAAATTTCAGTAAAACAACCTATATTTTATAGTAGTTCTATATTGGATTATAATATTGCAGGAAACTTTTAGTGTTTATTTCTGTGTAGTTTGTGTGTTTCTTTGTATGAAATTGGTTTATTTGCTATGTTTGTATAGTTTTTATCTACTATTTGTATTTAAATACCTTATTCAAATATAATAGGTACATATTTCATTGGCTTTTTAATTGTTCGTTTTTATAAGATTTATAACGATTTTGTCACAGCGGTTAAATCAGTATCATATTGTATTAAATTCCTCTATGATCAGTATACAGTAGATACGCGACGAATATCTTGCGCGTGCGTCACCGCTCGCTTGTGAGTCCCTTGTGATTTGCCACCCGCGGGTGGTACTTACAGTTCGATCCCCATACGCGCGAGTGGGACAGGCCTTTTTTTTTTCTCTGTGTCTGGCAGACTTCATCGCAGCAGCTGTAAAGCTGTTGAGCCTTCGGGAGAGCAGCCTGAGTCATCGGGCGCTCTTCTACCGGGCAGGGCTCGTGCAATGGGCAGCGGATTCCCCAATCCACCGCCCGAGCCCTGATTACGGCGGGAGCTGGCGCTCATGTATGGGACAGGCCTGGTTTTACTCTATTTATGTCAGATAATGACTTGGCATGATAAGGTACCCAGTTTAGTAAAATGTCAAATTTTATGTTTTACACGATTAAAACCGATTAAAACGGTAGTTTTTATATATAAAAATAAATTTATTTGTGCAATAATTATACTAAATAACATTTTGGTAGAAATATTTCTTGCATTAAAGGTACAAAATAGTAATTTACGCGTTTAAGTTACTAAAGTTTAATAAATGTCGCAACAAGGTACCCTAGTTACGTTTCCATACAAAAGTTTCGACCGAGTCACTAAACTTTATTATTAAAAAAACTGCGTTAACACTATTTCGATGATACCACTGTGGCACAGCATGCTAAATATAGTTTAATCTCGTGATATAGCATCAATATACACATCATTTTGTTGATTTTTAATATTGTAAGTGTCCGTTTTTGTAATTATTGAAAAATTCGGTATTTATGAAGTTTCTTCAAAATTATACGGTTTTCTTACTTTCAATTATTTCAAAATGCCTTAGAATATGTAACTCTACTGAGAAATTAACAGTTTTTATCGCATTACTTTACGAATTGGGTATAATTAGTACTTTCGTGTTTCTTCGGCCCTTGCATGTGCAGCCTAAGAAATCAAAATAATTAAAATGTTTATTTAGACAATTCACATTTATTATAATTCTTTAATTTCCAAGGTTTATGATTATACCCTTCACTATGTAACTTCGAAGTAGAAGTGTGTTTTTTACCATCATAAACTTTAAGTGCAACTTTCTCAACTTGTGCATTTCGGAAGTCGGAATTTCAAAAATTTATAAAAAATAGTGGTTCTACCTACAGCCATAATTCTTTTTTGTATTCATAGCAAATTTAATCTACTTTTTGGAACTATGCATAACTCAATACCCGTGACAAGGTACTTTTTCGTTTGCACTGCCACAAATATAGAAACTTCATACTTTACATGATAAATTAATGCGATATATAATATTTCATTAAAAAATAGTAGATAAGTAGAGAATCGACGATAGGCGATAAACAAAGATATAACCAAAATAGAGAGGAACAGGGAATACATACTAACATTTTACAATATTAAGTTTTGTGCCTAAATTCACCGGTTTGTCTATATAAATAAAAACTAAGATTAAAACCTCGATCGTGGAAAAACCAGACACAATAGCTTATAGCATATATATCGTTATTGCGGCCGCATGTGGCCGCTTGGGAGTTGAAGCATATTAATTAATACTTACAGTTCGACAAGGCTTCAAGTGAATATGTCAATGCTGTCAATGGGCGCTGCTGGCAAAGGAGAACTGTCAAAAATGACGTTTTTGTATGATAAAAGCGTTAGTTCCTTTTCTCGCCACGTTCATATACAGCCTTGTCGAACTGTAAGAACTATACTCCACTCGGGCACTCGGGCAAGCTTGTCGCTAGCGGTCATTGACTCCCTGTCAAAAACTTGTCATTTTCCATATAAACCGCGATTGATTTGGTATGGTTTTATATGGAAAATGACAAGTTTTTGACAGGAAGTCAATGACCGCTAGCGACAAGCTAGCCCGAGTGGAGTATAGATGTTGTGACATGTGTGTATAAAATATAAATTAACCCATTCCTCAGAAGATTGTAGGATTTACATCGTTATCCAACTTTTTCTAGATCTTATTAATGGCGAGGATAAGAAATAGATAAGATTTATACAAAGTTAATCAATAGATTTCTCCGTCAAAAGTACTTTAATCTTATCTACCATGCAGGTGTGTTTCAATTTCATTTTATTTTGTTTCTTACACTTGTGATATACATCTATAATATTATAGCATAATATTATAATATTATGTGATCTTATAAGTAAGTTATTATAGTGTTGATGTCGCAGCCAACTGGCTTAAATAGCCGTTCAATCAAACAGCTAGCCCTTTGACTGAACAACGTCACACGTCTAGCTTTTTAATTGAATATTTAAGTCACTCAAAACGTTCAACGCTACAGCTGATTCGAAAGCCGCCGTTTGATTGAATTAGTTCAGCGCTCACCACCGCGGCGCTTGGTGCGTTTTGTTTACAATATGGCGTTAACTATACCGGTGTTTTGTGGTTGTATTAATCCTTCAAGTACCATACGACCACCGGTGATCGCGACAACAATCTATCAATAGCATTTCCAAGAATCCCCGATCGAAGGATATTTTTCCTAAATATATGTTAAAAGTACTATTAAAGAGACAGAAATTATGGGGGCACAAAAAAAAGAATGAATCAAAATTTAAACTAATATTCGAGGAGAAATTACGGGATTATGAAATGCATCACCATGGTATTTACTGCAATTGTGTTAAATGAGTTAGGATACAATTAATATTATGCTTGTTATCATTACGCTTGTGTAATAATAGTACTAAACTAGTGGCCACCTTAGTTAATTTACCATTTAACCAGTTGGCTAAGTGTCATCTAGTTGTAGTGTTGAACGTTGCAGTCAACAAGTCGGCTAAACGACGTATAGCCGTGTAATTGAATGGCGTTGTTCAGTCAAAGGGCTAGCTGTTTGATTGAATGGCTTTTTTAACCAGTCGACTGCGATATTGATATAATAATAATATTTTATTAAATATTCATTTTGTTTGATTTAAATAATAAGCATTATATATTTTTGGAATAAAAGCAAACTTTAAAAGCGACTTAAGCTTCTCCGAAAAACGATTATGAATCCATAGAGTTATTAAATATGTACTATAAATATTTTTTTTAAATCTTAGAGACCAAAATTTGAACCGTCTAAGAACTACTGTATGAGCTTTAAGTTTGAAGATAGAAACTGCTGTTTTCTTTTAGCATTCTAAGATAATATTGTTTTTTGTATTAAATAAAATAGTGACTTAGTTTTGTGATTAGCTCCCCAATCTCCCCTCCTGATGACACGAACTTTCAGCGGGAGTCTGACGCACCACACATGCTGAGTCCTGAGGCTGTTTATTGTCACGCGGGTTCTGCAAACAAAATTGTTTTACATTTAGCAGGTTGGTTGGTATATAATATTATATTATGTGATCTGGAAAGTTCCATCGCCTATTTCTTGACTTACAAAAATATTCAATTTAATAATGAAATAATATTATGTTTTAAAAATTATTTTCTTTTATTAATAAATTATAGGGGTGGAGGCTACTTCTCTAATAAATAGGATAGATGAAAGCTGGTCCTCACATAATATTTTAGTTCTTTGATATTCTACACCATTAAAACAAATAATATTTCTTAAAATTATATTTAAAGAGCAACTTAGAAATGAATTAGACGAATGAAGACGTTACAGATATCATTAATAAAAGCTCTCGCCAGTTTGAGGCAGAAATGGTTACTAGATAATGCGAAGGAAATGGCTGATCTCAGGAACGCCTACTGACGTTATTAGAAAAAATAAAAAAGCATCGTGATGGAGAACACAGAAAAAAACTAAATTTCGTCTCTAGAAAGACTGCGAAGCCTTATCTATTTTCGATTCGTAAGGTAATAAATCAAGGTGAGCTCCACTTGAAATTAGTCCCTATTATTACCTGGATACAGTTTAATTCGGGACGCTGGTATCGTTGTTAATAATAGTTATCACCTTTGCAGGACAACGATAAAGGTGTCCGTGTCTAGTGCGAGGGAGAGATCTGGGAGAGAGAGACGGCGCTATGTCATTTTGATTAATACGTAGTCATTGCTCAGAGCGGGCTGTGTACCATTGCTAAGTAATGACCACTCCATAAAGACATGGTTAAGGTTAAAAGAAAATTACTTTATCAACGCCTTGTTTTAAATAAATATCAAGTTTCAGGAAATATTATTGTATCGGCTCCGGGATCGGATTGAGATGTTCCGATGAGGTTCAAACACCGCCTTATTAATAGCAGTACTTGTGCCTTGTAATTGTAGTCGTTTATTATGGGAGCCGTGAAAATAAAAGATTTGTAAATGCTTTCAATAAACAAAAATGTTCTTGACTTATATCGCACTAAGCGCATACGTAAGATCAAATTAGTTTTTCATCGACTTAAAAGTTAGGTAGAATTTGGATACTAAACACTGACTATTTAATGTCTAAGGAACTTAAAATACATAATATAATAAAATAAATTTTATGAGTCGTTTAACATTTAATTATTTACCACATAATATTATCAGTTATCTAGTATACCTATATACCTACCCTACCCGGATACCAAATAGGCACTATAAGGAACACCCAAACACCGTACAAAATAGTATGTCTTTATTACGAAACAATTTTGTGCTACATTTTGAAAAAATTAGGCATATTTGCATAAAATAGTAACAGAGGAATAATATTTTTATAGAAGTTAAACATATTAATTAATATTATTAATGTTAAAGCCATGCCTAAAGTTAAAAACTCTAATCAAGAAAAATTACAACCTGATTAAATTTAATGACCGTAATATTTTCGTGTCGTTATTTCTATATAAATAATTGGAATATAGTAATGTTTTCCTCACTTGGTTGTAGATGGTGAGTTACATATTAATATCTTAGATTAATGTATGACACAGCCGAATAATTTATTAACGGCTATCAAGAATAATGTATTGGTAATATAGCTAATAACTGTGAAATTATACCGGAATAGTAATAATATTAATGAATTATTAATTGCTCATTTCGTAATGAAAGTTGTAATTAAAACAATTATGGAATTTACTACGTTTCATTTTAGAATTACCTGCCATAATAACTACTAGAATGTCATTAAAAGTAATATAAAATAACTAAGTCTTTGATAATATTGTAATGCGAAAGAATTTTTAGATGATAATATACATAATAGCTCATTTTATAAATAAAAAACGCAAACAAAATTAATTACATTTATATGACCAAAGTGAAATTCATTAATGACTCATTAAAAATTCACATATTAATCTAGAGGACAAAAAGTCCCGATGCTAACCCGATGCCTACATTATCCCATTGGCTAAAAAGGGTTAAGACAGCTGTCAGACTGTCTCACAGCAAAGGAATGAATAATAGCTGAAGATAATCTGTGACAGAATCGTCTTACGAAAGGCCGACGCTTGACAAAGATAAATAATATTATACGAACGTTTCCAACCTTGAATTTTTGATCTGTTTTAATTACCTTTATTCTCACATCGTATGATCGATCCCCATTGGCTGTGGTAAAGGGTTGGCTTTATATGGATAAATTAAAAGCTGATATCTCAATAAGATAGTCTTGATTAATTATAAAACATTTTTGGTGTTGTGAGAAAAATGGGTAGTGTGACACTTTAAAATGTGTAGATTTCAGAACAGATTTAAGTTATAATAATTTAAACACACTTTTTGGCGTGTTGATATTATAGTATAGTAACTGAAATTATGATCTAAGCCACGAGAAGAGCCATAAAACTACAAAAAGAAATATCAGAATTAAGTTTCGTTACGTTTGTGACTCTCTAAAATCTAAATTGTCACGTTGAGTGTTATAATATATTATACCAACGGCAAACGTTGCTTTGCCATCATATATTTGCCATGTTATTTTATTGAAGTGACTAAATATGTATGTCACCATGGCAACGTCGATCGCTATCCCGTCGCACAAACTTAATGGTCGCCGTTAGTCTCAGGTTGTAATAATTACCCGACTACGGCGAAGCAAAAAGGAGGGTTATGATTTTGACCTGTATGTATGTATGTGGGTATGGATGTTTGTCTGTTCCTTCGTAACTTTAAAACTACTTGTCCTATTTAGACAAATGAGGTGTTATTGGAAGCGTCTTGATTGTCCGCTGGTTATAGGCTACATGACTTTACGTAAAATTGACTATAGCGCCATCTAGGGCACTTAAAGTATAGAACAAAAAAAAATTTTCCTGACTATGTTGTGTGGGGTATCAAATGAAAGAACTTTGTTAGCACATTTCAAATATATAAATTTTATTAGGTATTTCCCTCGAGTTTGCTTGCAATCACCTGATTATTGCATGAATTCATGATATCACTTCAATACAATATGAAACAACAATTAATTATATATACCTTCACCCTCGGCTCCCCCTCCTTCCTGAACATGTAGTCGCGTCGTTAGTGTTGAGTTTTTACCCGACTACGGCGAAGCAAAAAGGAGGGTTATGATTTTGACCTGCATGTATGTATGTATGTATGTATGTGGGTATGGATATTTGTCTGTTCCCTCGTAACTTTAAAACGACTTGTCCTATTTAGACAAATGAGGTATTATTGGAAGCGTCTTGACTGTCCGCTGGTTATAGGCTACATGACTTTACGTAAAATTGACTATAGCGCCATCTAGGGCACTTAAAGTATAGAACAAAAAAAAATCCTATGTTGTGTGGGGTATCAAATGAAAGAACTTTGTTAGCACATTTCAAATATATAAATTTTATTAGGTGTTTCCCACGGGTTTGCTTGCAATCACCTGATTATTGCATGAATTCATGAAATTATCACTTCAATATGAAACAACAATTAATTATCTATAGCAACACTAATTCAAAGTAACTCGAAAATCAGTTAAAGGTGCTGTTGGGCACTACATTACTATATAATAATATTATGGTGTACGGCTTTGCTTGCAATTACTTGATATTTGTAGTCGCGTCGTTAGTGTTGACTTTTCATTCTCCTGTTTTAGGAACAAATTAGTTATAAATTGAAAGTGAAATGATTGTACCCTAAACTAAATATATACTTTTTGTTTGAGTATCATTTAATTACCATGTAGTATCTTCACCCTCGGCTGTATCTTGGGGGGGCGCAGGAACCCCCCCCCCCCCCCCTTTCTGAAGATGTAGTCGCGTCGTTAGTGTTGAGTTTTAATAATTCTTCTGTTTCAGGAACAAAGTTATAAATTGAAAGGGAAATTATTGTACCCTGAACTAAATATTATATACTTTTTGATATTTTATCTTTGTGATCGGGTCTCGTTTTTACGCTTTGAGTAAGGGACCATAAAAAGGAGAAAATTAACCATCTCCGTTATTATGCTATGCTAACGCGGGTGGAGTCGCGGGCAACAGCTAGTGAAACAATAAATAACTACATATTCATTTGCTCACTAGAAACAAATAAATTGTAAAATATTCTTAATATGGTCGTCGATCATTTGAGGAGTTGGGAAGGTTAAGAAATTTATCAAGCGAATCTTAGCCCCAAAATAATTGAAATAAAAATAAAGTTTAAGAAACTAAAACCCGACTACTAAAACACGCTCTAAAAAGTACGAAACAAGAAAATAGTTTATAGGGATATGGAAATGTTTAAAGGATAGCCGTGGTCGTATGCCACCTACTAAGCAAAACAGATTCATTATAGATAATAAATGGGCATACATACGACTAAATTTTATATATTAGAATAAATATATTCTTATATATAAAATTCTCGTGTCACAATGTTAGTCCACGAACTCCTCCGAAACGGCTTTACTGATTTTTACCAAATTTTATATGCATATTCAGTAGGTCTGAGAATCGGCTACTGGGTACTTTATATATTGATAAGTGCATTTGTTGAATAAATAATAGTAAAAATAATAATATATTTTTTTCAGATTTTCTGAAACGGCTACATGTTAGGTTAAAAATTATAAAACATTGAACTTAACAGTTTTTAACACAATTATATTCTGCTGAAATGACAATTAAGTAGGCGAATAATTGTTAAAAAGTATGTAAAAAAGTAGGCATGCTATACAAGTGTAAACGTACACCTGACCGAGCTATGGTTCCATCAGGTGTACTGGTGGAGTCACTACAACATACTGATGATAATAAGCTATAACCATAATATAAAGTATCATTACCATCGTAAGTGTAAAGTAAAAAAGTACTCTTTATGGTAATCCTACATACACGTTTTTATCGCTAATTAATCTTGCTATCGCGTAAAACGTTCCTTTTTTGTTGCGATGAGATTGCTCCTTATTTCTTCGCCTTAAAGCTTGTATAGAGGTAAAACTAGTATGAATAGTGTTGCAAGAAGGGGTTCAGTGGTAATCAATTATGTATGGCTAGGTGAGGCCACCGGAGCAGTTAGCCGGAATGGTCTCGCCATTACACACTAATTCCTTGTCATTTGCCTGCGGCCGCTTGCCGCTGGTCAACTCACACTTTGTCTAAAGTCCTCGCACTAGCTCAATATTCTTAATTTTGTATACTAAGAACATAGATCTAGTACGAGTTACTCTATATTCTTAGTTTTGTACACTGGGTCGCTCAATAAAGTTCTAGAAAGTATTTGTATTATTTATTTCATCTTTTCTGATAGTTCTAGCAGGTAAAAGCTATATTATTGTTTGTTCTGGTTTTTAAAAAGCCAGTTTTCAATCTCTACTAAGGCGCATTCAAGTATGATATGTTGAAAACTTTGAAACTAAAAATAAATAACTTCTACGAGAAGTCAGAAGACTATTTTACTACTACTTTATTTTCCGTCCCTTATTATTGTCTTTTATTAAAAAATAAATGTTTTATCTACACTACAAATTAAGGTTACACAATTCTTATATTTCTACAAATTCTTATTGCTACGTACCACCAAAAAACTTTAAAACCTCTTTTATACTTGGAAACTCGATCCAGTTCAGTCTGAGCTGTAGTTTAATAAGGCCAGCTATGCAATTCTTTAACATACTCCTTCAGTAAAACAATTATTCTTGGACTAGAATATTTTAACGATAAACCTCGCTCAGACTCAACAGAAGTCATGAAGTGTTTGGCACTTAGAACGACCGGCCATTACCAGATAATACGAAGCCGTTTGCATCGGCCACTGAAAATAAATAGATTGAGAACGCAAATACTTACTGTGGTTCACCTACTATAAAATATCTAGTTTAATTCTAGTTTCTTTTCTACTACATGTGGCATTTCATTGATTAATTAGAGATTACGAAATTAGAGACATGAGTAAACGACATGGTATATGAATAACTATTTGAAAATGTCGTTTTCTAGCATAATTATTGGAGGCTGTAGGCCGGGAAAATGATTCATAATAAAAAAAAAACATGTTAGCTCGACATATTATTAGCTAGATTGAAGTAGGTAAGTTACAAGGTTTGTTCAAATTGTTAGGGAAATGATGAGTAAACTACTCTTATGTTAATAAAATTATAGATACCCACTTAATCCACTCATGTCTTCAATTGTGTTTAGTCATTCGTTAAGCTCAGATTAATATACTAAAATATCATTTCAGGTATTTATGTAAAATTTTAAAATGTCGAAACAAGTAGGCACGGATCGGGAGCCCCTCGATCAATCATGGTCAATATTTGGTTTTCCTCGTAATCTGTTTGCTCAAACTTCTTCGTAGAGGGACCCTGACATGGGGCAAAAATCGACTC
This sequence comes from Polyommatus iphigenia, assembly GCA_963422495.1. Classification (NCBI taxonomy): domain Eukaryota; kingdom Metazoa; phylum Arthropoda; class Insecta; order Lepidoptera; family Lycaenidae; genus Polyommatus; species Polyommatus iphigenia. The sequence continues at coordinate 12,006,501 of OY730179.1, forward strand.
TCTCTCACGGAAATTATATTGATATTCAATACACAATAAATGGCCGCTGTCAAAAACTTGCTGTTCGCTCCTACGGTCATCCCTAAGCTATCTGTGTCATTTGCTATTGGAAACGCAACAATGTGCATCTCTCTCCCACCCACTGGCATCCATTAAAAGGAGAGAGATAGCTTCGTATAGTGGGTTTAGCGTGCCTTTGTCACGAGGACTGAGCTAATTTTTCATCATACGGCCCGCGACAGTTACAAATGTGGCTCGAACTGTCTCTTTCTTTAATAATACTTTTTATTTTTCAAGGGTAGTTCGCCCTCCGAATGAAGATTTTCATCCGCGCGGGGAGAAAATTGGAAGAAGCTTAAATTCACATTTGTTTGTTAAAATTTGAAGCGACATTAATTGGAGGAGATCCAATTTAAAAATGAAAATTTTGTTTGTTTTTTAAGGTAATATTTGAGATTTTGAGAAATTCAATTATACACGAAGATTCATGGTTGTAACTTGTAAGTGTAATACATGTAACAGTCATGTTATAACTTAGCTACAACTTACAAGTGCTAAAACAGATATGATATAACTCATAAGTTCTATGACTTATTTAAAATAAAATAAAAATACAAATTGTTATAGTAGACTTAGATAGTACCCGAATTTCAAATTATAAAGTGTAGAAGAATAAGCTTAGAAACAACGTAATTTTTAAAAACATTCTGAATGTAATCACAAAGCATTTTCCCACTTAGGAAGCTGAGAGCAAAAAACCCAAGTAGTGCTAAGAATAATAAAATTTGAAATACTTTATCTACGTCTATATATAGTAAGGTGGCCCAAACACCCTCTGCATTATAATTCGGCACCCCAACAGATCAGCTCTACGCCGATCAATCACTGTACGAATCTGTCATGTTCGGTTTATGAGAAAAATTGTTAGGAGAGCCCCGGTCCCCAATCTCCCCAGCATTGTAAACAGTTAGCTTATATAATAATATTATTAAACAATATTATATTAGCTGTTTATGTTTAGAAAACGTGATTTATCATCATTAGGTAGTTATTCAGGCATTTTGAATTTTAAATTTTGTACGAGTTAAATTCATGAGAAAATTTAAGCTAAAAGCGCACGATCTTAGCTGGAGAGTTACTTGGGCGCGGGTATATAATCTAGTTTTTTTTTTATTTGATGAAAAATAAGGATATTTAAATGCGGCTAAGTTACTGTGTAATCACTGTATACATCGTTCAAAAATCATTATTATTTTTCCAAACAATGCAAGGTTTCAAAGCAATTTAATACTATTTTTGTTGATTTTTTTTGTAGACTAATTTTACTCTCTTTTCTTTTAACAGACTTCATTGTACATCTACATATATATACTAATACTAATATATACTAATACTTATTATAAATGCGAAAGTGTGTCTGTCTGTCTGTTACCTCTTCACGTCAAACCCCTTAATTGATTTTGCAGAAATTAGGTATGAAGATTATACTTTAAGTCCTGGAAAAGGACATAGGATACTTTTTATCCCGAAAAAATGTACAGTTCCCGCGCCACAAGCTAATTTTGGCACAACGGATTTGCGGGCGTCATATCTTAGTCTTTGATATTGTCTTTGATGATACTTATTTCTGAATGCATTTAATAAAAAAATATATGAGGAAAACGAGAAGCTTTAAGGAAACTCTGCCTAAAGTTTGCCGAAAAACAACCACAAGAAACGCTGTATCATTTGTCTAAACGTTGCAGGGGTCAATACAACACGCCGGTTCCCACGAAACTTCCAACTACCTTATGTTTTCCATCTAAAAACAGGGGTTCTCGATAAAATACCTCCACATTAAGAAGTATTCTGCGTGTTTTTGTTTGTTTGTAACCAGGAAATACCTTAAATTTCTAATCAGGTGCGCTGCTAGAACATCTCTGATTCTTACGAAATCTTGTGTCCACTTAAAATACGTGGTATTTCCAAAAGTGGTGCCGAAAAAAGTTTATTTTGTTAAGCTTCTTCTCAAATGTTCTAATACAAAAATAATATAAGGTAAGCAATGTCTAAGTCTAAGCAAAACTAGGAACATATACCTACTACCTTATGATTACAACACAAATCTGGATCACAACACCTATAAATCACACACAATATAAAATCCTCATTAGCTTGAACTAAAACTAAAAGTACACACTACACACATAGAAAAAACCTAATATAGTATTATTTGAAAGTATAGCGAAAGATATTGAAATTCAAATAGCCATCCGTGATTTAGTATTCATTTGACGTGATGGAGGCTTTGCCCGGTTTAGGTTTCGCCAGGCGTCGCCTTCTCGTACATCATAGCGGGCTACGCTTAAGATCAAGAAGGCGGTGGTACACTGGGCATACATTTTCATCTCTATCAAGGTAAAAATCATTTTCAAGGTAAAAGTTTGTGACGTCTTATACTTCTATACATATTATAAAACAAAGTCGCTTTTTTTTCCCTCACGTCCCTTTGTTCCCTTTAATCTTTAAAGCTACGCAACGGATTTTGATAATTCTTTCAGTGTTAGATAGCCCATTTATCGAGGAAGGCTATAGGCTATATTTTATCACGCTACGACTAATAGGAGCGAAGAAATAGAGGAAAATGTGCAAAAAACGGGGAAAACTATTGGAAAGGGCTAACTTGAACGCGCTAATCTCAGGAACTACTGGTCCGATTTGAAAAAATATTTTAGAGTTAGATAGCCCATTTATCGAGGAAGGTTATAGGCTATATTTTATTACGCTAAGACTAATAGGAGAATGTGGAAAAAACGGGGGAAATTATTTGAAAGGGCTTATCTCGCGAACTACTGGAGCAATTTTTATGTTATTTGGCACAGATAAGGTTAAGAAGTAGACCACGTGAAGGATCATAGGCTATTGATTTTAATCATTTTTTCAGTGGCTATATATTTTATACCCGTGCGACGCCGGGCGGGTCGCTAGTTAAATTATATTGTAAAAGGTAATATTTTTATTTCTAAACTCAAAGGTAAGCTGATAAGATATGCTAAGATGACTGAGCAGTGGGCTATTAAAGGTTTGGTAGTTTTTATTTTCCAAAGTCAATTTTTGTCTCTCTATATTATAGTAACAACTCTCTTTTATAAATGTGGAATCTACATTATATCTGCCATTTTATGCTCCTCTCCAAAGAGAAAGTTTACAGTCCTAACGTGGTTTCTATAAATTGTAGCTATTGCGAGGTTGTAAATTTATGAAAGTTATTTATATTTAATTTATTACGGCAGGTAGAAGAAATGAAATTCAAACCATATTAAAGTCTCATTTAACTGCATAAATAAATACTCTACATAGAGTTCTTTTGCATATTATAACCTGTTACGTTATGTTAGCTATGTGTGTCTTATTAAACACCTCAATGAAATACTATCCGGTTATAAATTAAATAAAATTCCTTCCCCAGTGTCCTCCCAGCGTTACTAAGTCGGCGGCGTTCGTAATCCCAAAAGATTTCCACTTGGAGCGCGCATCGAGTCGCGTCGCCCCACCGCTACACATTCTAAATAATAAACAGCGGTCTACCTCCACTTATATTATGTATAGGGCATTAGCTTAAACAAAAGTGTATAATATAACACGTAAAAAATTACAAGAAATAATATAGGGCAAGGATGTATGATTAAATATAAAGGACATAGCCTTTCTCACCTTTCTCATAAAAGCCTTAAAACCTTGGACGGTAAAAATCCATGGCAAATGAAGACACGCAATTTTCACGCTGATAAGTTACAGCTTTAAAATGAAGGTAGAAAAATATATTCAAAAAATATGTTGCTACAAAATCTGATGTTCAACAATAACAAAACGGCTAGTTTACAAATAGACTAACTAATTAGTCTCATTACCCAACTTTATCGTTTAGAGAGCTATGAAAAATCCACGCTGGAGTCTCTGGAGGACCATAGAAGTGAAGAAGGAAAAACAAGGAGTCAGTCTCAGCCTGATGCATTCGCGCTGCGCCGCTGGGCCTTCGATTGATGGCGCCGACTGCGGACGTATGGCTCTCGTTATGCACTAATGTCAATGCGACTGCTGCCCAACGTTTGTCCAAGAAGTTTTATTTCCAAGGAGGTTTTCCTATGCATTTCGTTGGAATGGTTGTAAAATTACTAATGTTCTGAAAGTGTATGTCTGTTGCTGAAATGGCTTGACCAATTTAGATGGTACAGATTCTTCAAGTCTAGGCAAAGGATGAAAGATAAGTTTTATGCCGGTAAAATGTACGGTTCCTCTATACCAACAAAGTTGCGGGCAAAATCATTATAATTTCGATTGATGTTGCCGCGTGGGCGCATATGGCTCTCGTTAGAGTATGTTCATACGGGATGCGACGCAACTTGGCATTATTGTGATGGCAATTTTAAATTCAATTTTCTTTAATATTATATTGAATATTATATTAAAAGGGCCCTTATCTTTTCTACACGAAAAGTTTTTCAATCAAATAGAAAAAGCGGCGCGGGTGCCGTGCCGCGCTGCCTAACGTTTTGCAAATCGAGTCTTGGTTGATTAATTTTGTTTAAGATAAAAAATAAATAAAAATTGTAGCATTGTAGCAGTTAAAAGGTTATATTTTAAATTAATATAAGAGTTAATTTTTGTATTTAGTGTCATTTTATTATCTATTCAGAAAGAATAAAAATAGTAGATACAACTTTAAAATAAACATGGAAACTGTAAGTTATATACTTGAAAATATAAGCGTTAAATCTATATTTCTGTTTAGAAGTTAGTAATTTCTAACCCTTTCGTGTTAACTGATACCATGTAGGAAGCTGAAGACTGGCTGAAACATAAATCTGCTCGGCGGCTCGGTCGCGCGTAAACTTTTTGAATTATTAGTTTTAATTTCCGCCTAAGATCCGCTCCCGTATCTGTCAGAGCGTTGGTCCTCGCACGGATTATGTGCTTCGAAATATAAGAAATAAACGCTGGTCTATTTAGAAATATCGGGTTTTTGTCTATAAACTACACCGTTTATTAACTACTTTATCATATTGCCCGCGCTACTTAGTTCGCCTAAATAATATTTTATCGCAGAGAACAGTACATTTTCAGTGATAAAAAGTATCGTAACCCCTAACCTGGGAAATTAATATTTTTATACTAAAATGTATACAAATATAAAATTAAATAATCCGGTTCAGCGGCTGAAACTTAAAGACAGCTTTTATTTTGACAGTGGAAATATCTATGAAAAGTTTTGTTTTCTTAAACACTTATGGATTTTGTCGCGGAGTACTCTATTACTCTCGACGTTTCTGCTACTTTACAGCGTCAAGCTAAACGTCGGAAATAAGACATAAACACACATATACCTAGTCAGCAACAAATTCGTAAGTGTTGAATATTCTTGAAAATGTATTGTATGTATTAGCCATAAAACTTTAAAATCAGACCGAGCTCCCGTTAAGCCTGCTTATATCAGATCACAAGACTTCTTAGCACTTCATTAAAATGCAAAAGCCTTATTATTAAATGCGGTCATAATTATATGGAGGCACGAATCGCCACCGGCTGCGGCGTACGAGTTTATTACGAAGAGATATACGTATGATATATGTTCAATACATTTATACAAACAGCCTACTCATAAAGGATCCGTTATGCCTCTTAATGAAGTCAATTAAAATTGAAATCATTGGGTTATTTAATTGAAAAAAATGTGATTACATTTGCATGGAAATGTATGAAATGATGTTTAAAATAAATAATAAAACGATTGCCTCATCATTATTCCTTGGGTGGATTACCTAAATCTAAATAATTAAAAATTACCTCATCTACTTTGTGGATTACTTATAGCAGGTTTGGTTTACACTACAAGCTAAAATACTCCCATGTTTTGTCCCCTAAAAGCTATCTAATCGTCCAAAAGTGCTGTCAAGAAAAGAAAAAAAGAGAAAATCTATCAGACGATACATTAATAAATTTGTCTCGTGGAAATGCTTTTACTGTTGGCCCTTTGCGCGTGTGTTCTCCTACATTTTTCAAACGATAAATCATATTTTTTTACCGGTAGCGCTTTTTACGGCGTCCTTTCGGTTTGCTCGAGCGTACTGTAATTTTTTTTACTCGGACATGGGTGTTTGCACTTTACTATTTCGCTTTTGTTTTGTACAGAGAATTTATGATTAATATAACTGGGGACGCGGAGGTTTTCGATCGAGATAACTTTTGCGCGGATGGAAAGGTAATTGAATTCTATACAGCCACGTCGACTGTTCTGGAACCTGTCTATTAGTTTACAAAGTTTGGGCTCTAAAGACATTTAGTTTATTTTTATAATGTTATCTAACATAGATATTTGATATCGAGATATTCAGCATGTGGGTAGTGTCACATTATGTATGGAGAAATTTCCATTGTTAACATCCACAGGTCATCATCCATCTAAGATAAGGCAACATGTAAGTGCTCGGTCATAGCAAATGCTGTCGGACGTCGGCCCACGGAACTCGACGCCTCAGCGCGTAAATTTTAATTTAGCTACCTCGCCGTGAACAATTTAATTTAATTACCAAATCGTTAAGTTAAGCACGGAATATTAGCGGCACTAGCTCGGCCGAATTAATAACTCGGGGCACCGACGAACAAATCAATGACATCGCGAGCGGGGAAAAAATGGTGGGGACTCCGCATTAATACGTGATCATAAATTAAAGCGTGGCTTAAAATTAAGACAACAAGCCTCTTTAATCTACAATAAATGGTGGTCGTCGCCCCGAGACCGGTTCCGGAGATGGAGGCGTAAAGGAAAAAAAATAATCCGGTCCGGAGCGGGTCCAAAATATGATAGGCATCCATAATGCAACATGGCTGCTAAGCTCGTATATCGCTCTCTGTCCCGCGCGCGCGACCCGCATAAGTCCGTTGCACTTTATTAGGTTGACCACATGTGGAGTGTTCCGCTAAGCCTAACCTTGATATCATACTCTCGAATACAAGGGGTGTCCGATTCTAACGCCGTATCAAATTTAAATGTGTAAAAATTATAAATACACATCACATTAATTATCATTTTTTACTTTTGATTACATAAATCGTTACTTTATGGCTCTACGATATGTGTTCGTAGCAAGCTACGATATTGCTACAAAGACTTAAATAGTAACCATTTTGAAGAAAACTTTTAGTTAAGCTACATAAAATATCTATTATGACTTAAAAATTGTATTGGTACGTTTATTGAGATTCTAAATTTATACATCCGCTTAAATCCTTGTGCTAAAACTGCGTAATGCCTAATGCCAACGCGCGTAGAGGCTTTAGACTCCGTACGCCTAAAGACTATGCGAGTAGATATTTAATGTTTTTCGATTTCTTCGTTACTGAAACAAAACTGTACTACATAGCGATTAGATTTCCCGCAAAGACATCGTTTATGGAATAAGTATAAAAGGGATAAACAATTGTATTAATTAAAATCATATAACTTGTTATATTCTCCGTCTATAATTATGTTATTTAACTACGCATAACTGAGATATTTTTTAAAATTTTGCAAGAACGCATGCTGAACGAAGTGCCAAAACGAAATTGTGAAAATTCATACTATAATAATAATTACTGTGATACTACCTCATAATATCTGAAGACTCTATCGTAATATGCTACTGATCGAGAGCAGTATATTATGTATATCAAAACGTTATCATTTTTGTAATATATTAGATGATCAAAAAGGTATCAAAATAACAATTTTCTATTAAATATGAATGTAGAACAAAATCGTGCATTATGTGCAGTATCACCCTGTATCACAGGGAGCAATCCCTCCTCTCAGCGCGACGGCCAACCGTCGGCCCGCCACAACATTCCACATTATTACACTACCACCTTATAAATAAAACCGCTCACATCTACCTGGTCACTAATCCCACATAAAAATAATATAAATATACCTCTACCTTGTTGACATCTCAGATAGCCGATACATAGATTTATTATTAACCTTTCCTATTCGTGTGTATTCGATATTTTATTTACGTACACTACATCAAACGTATCGAGGCAATAAATTCTAACGATTAACATGGAAACACATTTATAAGCACCGAGATATTTAGACACCGTGTCACGACACTCCAAGTGAACCCTGCCATTGCGTCAGCGGCGAGAAACTGAAGTGTCCAGTAAATCGAAAGCGAATTTTTGTTTTTGAACAATATTCAAGAGATATTTAGACACCGTGTCACGACACTCCAAGTGAACCCTGCCATTGCGTCAGCGGCGAGAAACTGAAGTGTCCAGTAAAACGAAAGCGAATTTTTATTTTTGAACAATATTCAAAACAGCAATGAGAACTGCAGGTGGCCATTTTTGCGAACAATTGAAGAACGACAAAAGAGACCATTGTTCGAATTAACTTTCGCTCGCATTTTGGCAAACCCTTAAGACATTATTCGTTTTGTTTTCGTACTTGTGGCCAATCTTGAAGGACTTTCAATAGAAAACACTTTCTAAGCGTGAAAGGGTATGCAAAATTACCTGTTATAATTTAACAATAAATTACCTCTCTTTACACGCGTTATTGATGTTTCTGCGTAACTTTTTCTTGACCTTTTGATTGTTAATTTTATGTTAAACACGTTTTGTGCAAAAAATATTTATGGACAAAAGGCCAAAATAAATCATGTTCCAAAAGCTTGTGTGCAAGATTGGTTAACACTTTTATCATTAGTTTTTGAGTTTAAATACAATTTTGGTTGAGCTATAATTTACTTTGTAACATATTTTCATTTTGCTTATAATGTCAGTGTAATGTCAATATTAAGAAGCTGTTCTTTCCTATATATTTTAGACCTGCTTTGTCTACGAAAATAATAATAGGTATTAATTATTATACATAATTTGAAATTATTTTATTCATACGTACATAGTATATGTTAATTGTTATGGCTACATAGTTCAATAAAATATTATTTTCTTATGATATTATTTTCAAAGTAACAAATTGGCAGGGGTCGCGGTCTTATTGACCATAATATTATAAATAATATTTCATTCATATTTTACAATCAGTCGATTACATATATTGTCTTTTGGGTGGGCTTTTTTACCTCAACCGATCAGTTTTGTGAAGTTTGTCTTAATCCATCATTGCCACGTTGATAATATTAATAGTGCTACGTTGACACGTAGGCAGATGCTAGCTTTTCGGAAAATTAATCAGAAAATATATTTCTTGTACCAAATCCCTGTCAGGCTGCTATCCATCAAAGTCTGTTGCAACGTTATATTATGAAAGTAAACTTTTAACAGGAAATTATAAGGAGACACAGTTAATTTGCTAATAAAACCACCACTTTTTAAACCGAATATTTATTCTACGATGTCGTCACATAGTTCATCAATTTAATTTGATAATATCCGGTCGTAAACATGATTAATTCGCTACGGAATCGGCATACAAAAATTTATTAATTTTTTTTCTTATTATGTCACTTTAGATAAATACACGTAACACCTGACTGATAATATAATGCGTGGATATAATTACAATACCTATTTAGTTTATTATCATCTGATTAAATTAAGTTCAGGTATATCTTTCATATTATCTCAATCAAGATATCATCAATTATATTTCCTTTTCTGAAAAACAGCACTGAACTCAAAAGTTCAACAATTCAGACTCTTTATTCTTTGCAATTACACAAAATATATTCAATATTAATAATAAAATACTCCCAACACCGGTTTCGGTGACAGTGGCCAGTTTCGTGGAAGTAATTTTATAGTGTCCAGGTGTGTGCGCAGTACACAAGATCACTCTCTATTTCTTTATTCTCATAACCCAGTGGGACGGATGACCGACACGACTGGCGAGAGATCAGGCGCAGGACCGACTTTTTACATGCCCATCCGACGCATGGATCATCTTACTTGTCAGACAATCAGGTGATCAGCCTGCATTGGAAACCAAAACTGCACCAAACTGTACCAAACTTGGAAATAACATGTTTCCAACGCGAGAATCGAACCCCCGACCTCCGAGTCAAGAGCGACGCTCTAGACCACTGGACCACGGAGGCGTTATTCAATATTATTTATGTTGTATCAATAATATTTGCACTCCTTATTCAGATAATCCGTAGGATAATCCATTATAAGGATATCCTTATCAATTTTAATAATGGTCTATTGAATTCACGACCGTTACTACTTTCATCATTAGTCATAATAGTATCAAGAACAAAGCGATTGTTGGTGAATTGAAACTATTATCTAATAATTTTCCATCCATCATGGCGTCACTCTTCCCCTTTTACTTGATATCATTAATCAATATTAAACAAAACACTGGTATAATGATGTAACAAACGTTCTTTAATGCGGGTATAGCAATTAAAGTAATACTTCTTCCGTTTTAGTGTTTTTGTTTAATTTCTTCATGTTTAACTTGTACGTAAGCATCACAGTTTTGATACATAACTATTATTTATCTTTAAGAATAATTATGGTATTTTAAATCTTAAGAGAAAGGCTGCTGCTAAGAAAATAGTTTTGACTTGTTGTAATTTTATAAAAATGTAGTATGATCAGGATTTTATAATCCGACAACCAGCTATTGATTATTATTATTAATTAGCCAGTTGTAGAGTCATAAAGTTGTTCTTTGAATTAATGTACTCTGAAATCTACAGGGTACAGAAATTATGATGACAAGGCCGCAAGGCTTTCAAAACATCTTATATGTTGACCCTTGCATGTGTTACATGATCACTTGTCCAAATTCCATAGGTATGTTCGGCCGTATTCACCTAACACTGCCAAAATGGAATCCAAATCAGAGGCAGGAAGTTAGATTAGCATCTCCCAACTGTAACGTCATGGGTTGAATAATGCCGTCCAATAATAAAGGGGCTCAGCATGCGGGTTGTACATTCCCCTGTACTACGGTATGCGATTGTATTCGGCACTCGCATACCAATGCTTGTCAAGCTACGTCCTACTATCCACAAGCTGTATATTTGGCACAGGGTTCTGATACAACAATAGTTATTAAGATGACTTATTTACAACAACCTGTATAATATTCGGTAGAGAATTTTAACACAGTAATTTTACACAGGCTGTTCATTTACACGATTGTACCATCGAGGAAATTGATTCCTATGCATTTGATAGGCCAACGTTATTTGGTCGAATCTGTCAATTCAATGTTAATTGTGATCTGTCAGCTGGGTTTGACGTAACGCAACCAAACTACGTAGGTCCCCGATCTGCATAGGAATCAACTTCTCTGATAGTACATGACTCTGACGGCTGACCCGATATAAATATTATTGGCTATGTCCACACTATGCACTTTCGTCTTCAATTTTCGTCATCTTCTTTCATTCAACTTTCGTTTTGGCGCAATTAATAATCGAATGCGTCAACGAACGCAACGCCAACATTGTCATTTTTGTTTTTTGGATACGGTCAGAGGGCATGCGTCGCGGGCATGCCTCACGTTCGCTGTTGACTGCGCTATAACGCATGCCCTTGACGAACAGAAAAAGGCACATTGTGGACAGCTATGTCCACATTATGCAATTTCATCTTCAATTTTCGTCATATTCTTTTTATTTAATTTTCGTTTGGCATATTCAATAATTGAATGCGTCAAAATCCACCCGCGTTGAAAGAATATAGCGAGCGCTACGATTTCAACGCGCGTCACAGGCATGCCTCACGTTCGCTGTTGACTGCGCTATAACGCATGCCCTTGACGAACAGAAAAAGGCACAATGTGGACAAAGCTATTGAGTTTCTTACACCGCTTCTTTCCGTTAGGTTAGTATGGTGGTAGTGTTATAACGAAAACATAATTATTTTGTATCAAACTTTGGAAATAGAACTATTATTTCATCAAAATTGAATAAAATATGTAATTTACATCGTTGTTCTATACTAATGTCAATTTTCACTTCAGAAAGTTTTTTTCCTGGTTGTACCTCACACTAATTACAAGTTTTCATGTTCACCGCTATTCTTTTTCTTTGGTATAGGCACTATTTAGTTTTATGTACCAGTGTGATGACTGTTACGGTGCTGTCTTTCTGTTTTTTTTTTATATATAACTTGCCTAACATTAGCATTTAGCTAATGTTAGATGCTGTTGCATCTATTACTAGTATCTACTTGGTGGTATATTCTTTTGGTTGCAGTCATGGCGTGTATAAGATAATTTTTGTATCGGAATGTTTCTGTCTAACAATATTAACAATAAAGAAAGCATTATATTTATGTATTTACCTATGCAAAGTTTTGAAATTGCAATTTTATTTTGAATTTGAAATTTACTGCCGCACTCAGGGTGGAACATTAATCACTTAAATGTAATTAATTCAAAATTTTTACATAAGCCTCATACATTATCTGTCAAATTCTTCATTAAATTGAAGGTTTATCATAATTGAATGTCTCTGAGTACGGCGGATACTTTTTTGGTTGCGAGTCTAGTAAATTGATTTATTTTTTCATTTATTATTGGCCCACTGTGTCCCACTGCTGGGCAAAGGTCTCCCCTCTTTTCTTCCACAATTCACGATCTTGTGCTGTTACTGGCCACTTTTTGTCGAACTCTTTGTAAAAAGAGTAAATTGATTATTATCATGTATCTATTGTCGCATACGATTTGTGTTTATATCTGTCTGGTTATGTTTGTGTGGTTTGCAGGCATAGTTTGTATTTGTTGTATCTGTTCGGTTGTTGCCGCCAGTGAGCACTCAGCTTTACGTGCAACGTCGACGTGCATTTGTCAGCATCGATCGTCCGTCCCCTGTACCACGAATGCGGTTGCTATTAATAAGTAATTAATTGCTGTCGTATCATTTGCAAATGGCCGTGCTACAAATAAAACGTGGGAACTAGTATTCGGAGGAAAAACGCCTAATTTGATTTTTATTAGGTGTAATTAATTTACATTATTATTGCTATTAATATCTAATTCGCAGCACACGTTTTTGTTACTTAATTACAATCATTAGTTAAGAGTTTAATATCGTTTAAATCTTGTGATATAGTACGCTAAATTATGAATATCAAAAGATTCATTAGATAAATAAAAACCAGATTATAATAGTAGGATTCATATCGATATTTTCATTTAGTTCTGTAAATTGTAACGTAGATCACACATTCATACTCTCCTGGGGCACTAACTAAACTCGTTAACGGACTTATTTTACAATAATTGATTTAACCCTAAACCTAATTCTCTCGTGGGCGGTAAAGTTCCCCTGCCGCTCGAGCAGGCTGATTTCTTAAATAATGTCGGTTGTAGGTAGGAGGGCCACATAGCAGGCATAGGCTGCAATCAGTCTTATTCCGCGCGGACGCGCCGCGATTACTCAACGCCCGCTGCAGAGACAACCCCCGACCCGAGTATCGATTGTACGTAATCGATTAAGGTTTACGGTAAAATATATCGATATTAAGTTACGTCACTGGCGTGGCTCGTTTTTTGAAATTATAGTTTGTAAATTACGCTCTCTTAAGTCTTGTCGTTAGTAAGTACGACACTTATTTGATGTTATGAGTGTCTTATTAAAGAAGACTCGAACTTATTTGTAATGAACTGTTTTAAGTTCTACTTTAAAAAGTTTTTCTTACCTAGACATAATATTATGTACCAATAATTATCTATATAATGCTTTTTTATAATAATAGCTAATATTATATCCAAAAGCTACTCTCAAAAGTTTCTTTAATTAATCGTGTCTACAAAATCCATACCTGCCTTAATACTTGTACATGTCTCTACATAATGTACCGTCGTTTTTCATCAAACATCTCTATGTGTTAACGTGTTAGGAATGTCGGGTTAGTGATGCGTTGTAGATATCTAAAATTAACATACTATTTATATATTCTTAGGATATTTTAATCCAACGATAAATCACACGATAATCGTCCGATCTCATCTACGGCTCTGTCAGCGGGCTCATTATTGGCGTTTCTATTAGAACGAGCTTCTTATTTCACATGAATATACATAGATTTATCTCGCCCAGAGTAAACATGTCGGCTTTATCAAAATTCATTACCTGTATTTTATTCGTGCATTCATCTGTTATCGTGACTTTTCTCGCTGCGGCATTATAATGAAGAGTTTAAATTTAGGCGTAATGGTTGACCAATAAGATAAAAGCGAGAGACCTGCCCTTGCAAATGTCGTTGTGCGTCCGCTCGAGCCTTAGTGCGTTGATCTACGGGTGAGTTTAGGTCGTTGGGATGTCGTCGTAAGTCGGCGGCAGGGTAATGACGGACGCATGGACCGCGGCATACAAAGCAGGCGGCTACCAGAATAAAGTTATCTCGCGATATATCCCTGAATTAATGACCGACTCGTTACTGGTGTATTGAGTTGTTCCGATCGTTATGATCGAGTCGACGAACTTGGTCTTAACCGTTATGCGACCGGTTCGATAAAGGATCGAAATTATTGATTGCACCTGTGATTAATTTAAAAGGTAGCCTTATAAATACACAGTGCTCGGTCATTCCAAACGTATCGAACATAACAACTGCTATTTAAAAATATACTCACTGATTTGATTATAAATTTGAATATAATTTTGTTTGCTTTAAGCTTAATACTTATTTACAGTGATAAATAATATATAATATTTAGCAAATGATCAGGTCATTCACAATGAGGTAAATTAATCAAAAAAGACTTACATCAGAATTCAGTAAGAAACATTTGAACTGGAAATGATTTTAAAATCGGAAATAAAAGGCACTGTAAAAACGGACTTTAATTTCTACTTTATAGAATCTAGAAGAATTTTGCTTTGATAATGGCTAAGCGATTTAAGTGACGTCTTACTTGGACAACTCCATAAGTGGTGTTTTTCCGATGGCGAAACACGATCTTTGATGTTTATCGTGTACAGGGCGTCCGAGAACTATAATTTGCCAGTTTTCGCCGTCTAGCTGCCTGTAATTTTAAAATATTATCTAAGGCTTCATTTAATTCAGCTCGATGATGACTATATTGTGTTGAAAGCGGTCCTCGGCTATTATGAAAATTTGCAGCGATTACCTTTGGAAAAAACTAAAATCTCTAGATTCTGATATGATAAGTTAGAAAGGTAGAGATGGTACAAAATATAAATCTAGTTGAATCTACAACGGCATGCCTATTACATCTATGATAATATTGCAGAAATCATTTTAAAACAGAATTCTGTTACTCATGTGTAGTCATAGCGGGTCAAGACACTACTGAAAAAATGTCTGGCGTCAGCATATTTTGACATTAGTCATATTATTTTAACATAATCTGGTAACCAAATGTGTATTTTAATAAGGACTAGTCCAGTTTAAAAAAGCGGGGGCCATTCAATATGTGTGGCAAGTGGAGGTATTCAAATGAGCCGTGCCGCCGTGCGTCATAAATGTCAAAGACGTGGCATAAATCATAGAGGCTATTGAGACATGACTCCTACGCCAATTGTCTATTCTTTGATCGGATTTCTCAAAACGAGGTCAGGACCACATGCGCTTCTGTTCTATTATAACTGACAGTTGCACAATCTTCCGGGTCCCCGTTTCCTTTGTTTAAAAATTGCCATGCAAATTTTTTGCCCCCGAAATTTTGCCTTTGTATTTTTTTATGAAACAATAGTCGAAAATGCAAATAAAATAAACATCCCAGAATCGATAGCGTCAGATGCAAATCGAATGTAACGCACGTCCGTGAGAACTCAACCGTGTCAAACTAAACAAATCACCGCGTCACATTATCCATTTACTTGCAAATTTCGTGCAAAATACGAAAAAGTGCCGAGATAAAGGCACAAAGGTGTTCTATTCTAGTCGCCAAATGAATAATTACCTTTCACGTTTCTCCTTTCAATCTGCGCTCGGCGATCGATCAGCGTCGCGCGAACTCTTTCAGTCGCGTCACCCTCGCTGCCGCCACCTCAGGTAAAATGCAATTAATCTGAAACATCCCGAATCAGTATTACATTAAGACCGAAACAGCGGCCCGTCGTTTTTTCGCCGCGTTTTCTTTTCCATTCAGATTTTTTTGACAGCACGAAAAATGAGACTCATTTATTTGACTCGTACACAATGTTGGACTGTTTGAGTACGAGTATTTGCTATAAATACGCATTTTTCTTTACATCTCCTTCCGCGGTGTGGGGTGAGCGTTAGCCTCGGATGGGGACCCGAGTGTACCTTTTGTTCGTCGGATTTCGGGGGAGTACTGATGCTAACATTCTCATGGAATTCATCAAAATAATCGCACCTCATGTATAATGGATAGTGGTGTCAACGGAACACAGTTATGATTTATTTTCGTCTATTTCAATATAGGAACACTTGTCTCGTTTATCAGGTTATTGCATTAAATATAATAATTAATCGATTGATTTTCTGTGTACTTAATTAATATATCTGAGTGTCCAATTATATAAATTAAAAATCCAAACTAGACTTATGGTGCAGCAGTGGCATACGGTCTACGAAATCATAAATCAAAAAATTTATAAATATTAAAATGTGTTAAAATTCTCATTAGAATAATCATAAAAGGCAATTGTTTCTTTACACATTTAAATAGCGTCTTTTGTTTTATTGAGAACCGTGTAGAAGCTCGTCTTGGTATTTATTCTGACATTTGTGAAGAATCTATAATAGTTTTTCTAAGCTTATTTTAAGGATACGCTTAGTATTCGAGTGTTCTCTGTACGAGCGAAACATCGTCTCTTTGTGTGATAAATCGCTTAACATAAATACATCATTGTCTTACACCATTCAACTGTAATTAGGTAGCATAATTTAGTCTCGTGAATTGGTAATGAGTCCGTGACTTGTTAACTCATCAAATCTATTATACAAACACGTACTTTATTTAATGACAATTCAAATTTGACTGTAGCAGGCATTATACAAGTGATATACTATGTTGAATTAGCCGTAAGTTCAAAATTCTTATAGGCGCTATTTAAAAGTGGATGGTAGAATCGAATAAAATCTGGTATTACTAAGTACACTAATAGCCCGGTCTAATTAGACGCAAAAAAATCGTAACCTCGGAATAATTCGCATAGAGCTGAAAATTGGTAGAGACGTTAAATACACCATAACAAATAAAACCTCAAAAATCCCCGGTGATCCTCCTTGTGCAAAAAAATTTATTCAAGGTCAAAGGTATGAAAATGAGGTTTTTCCTGTTTTTTTTTCCAAACTGTACATTTTATCACAAAAATAGGTAGGGCAAGAATGTAGATCA
The DNA here is from genome assembly GCA_963422495.1 of Polyommatus iphigenia. Taxonomy (NCBI): domain Eukaryota; kingdom Metazoa; phylum Arthropoda; class Insecta; order Lepidoptera; family Lycaenidae; genus Polyommatus; species Polyommatus iphigenia. The sequence continues at coordinate 12,023,785 of OY730179.1, forward strand.
TAGAATTCTCTACAAAAAATATTCAGACACTTTTTTCACATGACTTACCATTCCTTATAAATGGCGGCCTTAAAGTTTGGGAAAATCATAACTATGCTTATATTATAAAGCTAAAGAATTTATGGAACTACTGGTTTGAATTGAGTAATTCGTTTTTAGTTGGATAGTCTAATTTATCGAGGAAGACTTGAGCTATATAATATCACGTTAGCACCAATAGGAGCAAAGAAACAGAGGAAAATGGGGAAAAACGGGGAAAATTATTTGAAAGAGCTTATCTCACAAACGGCTGAAGCATTTTTATGTTATTTGGCACATATATAAAGTAGACCACGAGGAAGGACATAGGCTATTTTGTTTCTCGGGAAAATGTACGGTTTCCGTGAAATACATAATTAACAGGGCGGAGCGGAACCTCTTGTACTACAGCAAACGAGGGCTGTTCACAGCCAAACATACTTCTGTGTGACTTATTACCGTTACCAAATCTAAACTTTTCGAATCTCAAAGAGCAACAGTATGCTTGCAAGTCACTCAGAAGTGTGTCAGGCCGAGAACATTAATTAAATTTTTTCAAACAACCCTAGTATAAAGTACTAGATGTTAAGCGTGGCTCCGCCCGCGTTAATTATAAATTTCTCGGAAATCATAAATTTTCCTGAAAAAAATAGCCTATGCCCCTCCACGTGGCCTATTCTATATCTGTGCCAAATAACATAAACATTGCTTCAGCCGTTTGTGAGTTAAACTCCTTCAAATAATTTTCCCCGTTTTTCCCCATTTTCCTCTGTTTCTTTGCTCCTATTGATGGCAACGTGATGTTATATAGCTCAAGTCTTCCTCGATAAATAAAACTATCCAACAAAAAACGAATTATTCAATTCAAAGCAGTAGTTCCACAAATTCTTTAGCTTTATAATATTATAAACATAGATATGATTTTCCCAAACTTTAAGCCCGCCATTTATAAGGAATGGTAAGTCGTATGAAAAAAGTGTCTGAATATTTTTTGTAGAGAATTCTATGATCTACACTCTTTCCCTACCTATTTTTGTGATAAAATGTACAGGTTGGAAAAAAACAGGAAAAACCTCATTTTCATACCTTTGACCTTGAATAAAAAAAAATTCACAAGGAGGATCCCCGGGGACTTTTGAAGTTTAATTTGTAATGATGTATTTAACGTCTCTACCAATTTTCATCTCTATGCAAATTATTCCGAGGTCAAATGTTTAATTTTCCTGGGGTATAAGTAGCTGAAGTTTTTATCGTATTCATAATTTTTAATATAGGTACATATTCGTAGCTAATCACTCAACGCGTACAAAAAGTAAGTGCCCGATAAGAACTATGTTTTCATTGAAAGCAGCAGAGTAACAAAACACTTGCACTAATTATATCTGCATAATTGGGATACAAAACATTTAATTACTGGCATCAATAACGTTCACATGTCGTCAGTCGTCACGCCGCGCCGCGCCGCACCGCGCTGCGCCAGATGCCCTGCCAATGGTACGAAAATTCTTCTTCGTGCAAACATCAATCAAGCTCGGAAACATTTGTACCGACCACTCGGCGATTTGTCCGAATGAAAAATTAATTTTGCCGATGATTAATATAATGAGTGGCAATAAAATGTAATTGCTGTTCCGAAGTTTTTACATCTTCTTCTTGTCTAAATTAATTTATAAGGGCAAATGGTGCATTCGTTGCTAAAATTTATAACGAAGGGCGGTTATGTAATGTTTATAAATTAAATATAATAAAAATTATACAAATAAATAAATAATTATGCAATATTGTATTTAGACGTGACTTTTTTATTTTTCATAATAAAAGGTCTGTCAAATTAGTTATTATGCCTACTAATTGAAATATTAATTTCATATCTTCCAAGATATTAATAGTTAGTTTAATGTAGAGTGTAGAGCTGCTGATCTCTACATCTAAAAATGTTTTCTTCTAAATGAGAAGATAAATATACTTTACCTTTTATATTAACTGCTATTTACAAAATCAAGAGTAAATACTTTATCAAATTGATTCTGAAAATGAGGGACGTGTAGAAAAAAGTATTTTCATGATAGCAGTTAAGGCGAAACAATCAGGTGACAGGATGAGGTATGACGTTTCGTAAAACAATGAGCGGGTTCTCGCTTAAATAATGGAATGAAATATCTGCGGTAACAATTTATATTCTAACACTGGATTCAACTTGACAATTTATTAATCAAACCGATTACCTCCCCTGCAAACCCTCGGCCTATTGTGAAAATATTGTCGAGCAAAACAATCCTATGAATAATTAAGGATTTAAATTTTCATACAACAGGGCACAAAACAATAAACGCTCTGGGAGTGGACAAAGGCATTCTGGAAGTGGCATTTCGAGGTCTAGCGTCCCCCGCGTATATACGGGGCGGTCGGTAGATTAATGCTTATGAAATTTTTAATTTAAGGTGGCTAACGTTGATTTTTGTTAGGGTGATGGCACACCGTGATGTGGGAGGATCGCACCACGAGGCCACGACACTCAGGCGTCGCCAATCGCGCGTGAGGCGCGCAGTCACGACTTTGCTACGGGCGACATCACGAACGAGGCGACACCAAGAAAAAAACAAGTGAGTCTATAAATCTTGCAGCTTATTTTTATAACTATATTTTTCGATTTGAATAACTCATGGAAAACTACGATAAACTGCTGGTATCTTGAAATTATTGATTAAGCTCATTATTAACCGTTTGAAAACGGCAAATGATTTCCAAAGATGGCACTCAGCATGTGTCAAAGACGTTAGTGGTGATCATAGTATTATTGCGATTGATATTTTAAATTAATTAGGTATTGAAAAGCTCGCAAAAATCAATTAAAGATATCAATGGCCTGGTCTCCATCTCTGACACATGTTGGCCCCCACTTCCCTCAGCTTTTTCCATAACGACCTGTGAGCCCCTCCCTTCTTTAGAGAGAAAAGCATAATCCATCAACGTACGTCACCCCTATTTTGGCTTCCTCCGTCCCTGTCGCACGACCGACCGAGCGCTATACCTCTCCTTGTCGCTTTAGCTAGGGGTAGTTTCTCTCAGTCGTTGCTTGACGGGTGATCATTTTTCTTGTGGCGCGTTCAATCATCGCGTCACTGTTCCCTTCCTTTTCACTTATAGGCAGGTCTCGCTGACCTCTCGCTCGCACCGGTCCTTCCTGTCTTTCACTGTGTCCCTTATTTTCTGTTAGCGGTGCGTGTTCAAATGCGTGCAAACCAAATATGGCGTCTTTTGTGTTCGATTTGATGTTTTAATTTTTGACAATTAAAAGATGAAATCATTAAGATAAAATATTTACTATTTTGTTTTATTTAGACGTTGGTATTAAATATTTTTTTATACAAATATTACCTATCAAAATAATTATCTACATTATGAAAGTATCTATCAAAATAATTATCTACATTATGATGATAAACTGTACCTACATAGTCTGAATCAAATAATTTAATTTTCTAAACTGTCTTCGGGTTTACCTAAAAATTGCAAGCTTTTTTATAGTTAGCATTAAAATTTACCTTTTCTTAACGTTTGTTAGTAATTTCATTTATTTAAATCTTAGATAAAGTAAATTCTTAAGTAAACTAAAGGGTAATTCCAATAACTTATTCAAAACTTTGACAGAAACGGTTCAACCAGTGGACAAGACACAAATGTAGGTATTAATTATGAATACAGATATTAAAATTAGCATATCTGTGGTTCCGTATAGTCCCGGTGGATCGGGGGAGTCCTCGGAAGTCGGAACAGTCGATAGACTTGTCAGAATATTTGAATTTTAATCCAGGACAGAAAATGTGTAAGCTCGTTCATTTATTCATGAGTCTACGTGAATATAGACATTAGCGATGCATTGTGTTATAATTAAAACAATTTAGGCGGGGGTAAAATAAACTTAATTAGAATATTTAAATACATCTAAATAGATAAGTTTTAATGTCTACAATATTATGTGGAATGTAGATTTAATCGTGTGTCTCATGTATATTTTAAACGTATTAACATGTCTCTATATTATGTTTTAAATAGTGTCGGTCTTTATTTGTTTATATATTCATAATAACTGTACAAGTACAAATATTTTCGACATGTTCAAAATAAATAAAAGTTTAGAAACAACAAATAAACACCTACACAACAAAACATTCGATTGTGTAACACTATGTTCAAATAACTCGATATTTTGTGATTCGTGTAGACACGGCGTACATTATTAATTGTAATCAATATAAAAAATACTATACTTTTCCATTTTCGTTTCGTAGATTAGAATAATGGTGGTCATTACTGGTACAAGTCTGACTGAAAGTCGACACCGTTGTCAGCATATAAATATTCAATAGCACTGAATATGTTAATACTCTCATTGGCTTGTAGATTGCTCCATCGTTTTTATCTTATACGACATTTAACTCTGGTAATTCAATTTACTTTATTTGCATAATGTTCCCTGTATTAAGTAGGTGAAATGACTTAAGCCGGGTTTAAGAGAGTGACTTGGAAAACAGGTAGCTGAAAGTTTTGAAATCAAATAAGGTGTACTTAATAATTATTATTTTTTAATAAGTCAAAAGTCCCACTTTAGCTCCTAGACTAGAATAGTCGTACATTAATTAAATAACGAGTATCTAATATATTATATGATATGTATAATGTTTTGAAACTTTATACTCACAAGCTACCTCACAAACTGTCACAATTAAAGTAGCTTTTAATATGATATTTTTTCAAATCGGTTCTGTAGATTAATTAGTGTTTAGCTCCTATACTATGTCACAAACTCGCAAACTTTACCTCTTCACAACTTGTAAATTAACTTTTTCCACTAACTTCTGGTCTGCCAAGATGTAGGGTAACAATAATAATTGCCCCATGATTGCGAAGGTATCTATAGCAGGTACATTCAACGACAATCATGGGCAATTATACACGTTATATCTCTTGTATTGGCCCAGCATACGCCAAAGTGGAAAGGCCGCGTTACACGAGCACACATGTTTCGGGCCCATATTATGAATCAAAAAGGTTTCATCACGCTATTTCGTAGCCGAATGGAGATATCTAGAATTAATCGAGCACTGAAGGCATACAAAGCCGTGAAATATCGCCCGCTCGTTCCTCACAATGGTACGTCTTCATCACGACCCTATTGTTTTTTTTCTTTTCTTTCTTCTTCGGCACCACACTCGGGATTGTTTTCTGGTTTGAGTTGGGATGTACCTATGTCCTGGCTATTAGTCACAACCAACTTTGACTTACTTAGCTAAGACTACGAAGCAAAAATTTTTTGCGCACCTCGTAGGTGTAATTAATCTAAATTACGTTTAAAGAACTCTTTATAGTAATTTGTGGAAAATATGTACTCTAATTCACTGAAAAGGACAAAACAATGTCGCTACAGTGGAAAGAGGTGCAGCTGTTACTATTATAAGATAGAGTTTTCAGAGAAAACTGAAAAGTGAGTGCAGCTAGAAATTTCTTTCCACCATCCATAAAATATGTTTGTAGAGTAGTGTAGAGCTAAACTATATGGCTTGCAAGAACGAAAGATTCAAAACAACTTTCATAGATATAATATCATGGAGTCGGTTTTGGCCATTGTTGCAGTATGTTGGTACCACTGAATGATAATTTAAATTCATTCTCTTCGCCGCCCGCGCCATCATTTGGACAAATGTTACGTCATTTATCTAAGAGAGTAAGAAGGGAAGCGGGGAGGTGTAGAGGTTTCACCTGGTTTCCGAAAATGGTCCCTAAATTGAGGAAATAGAATACATTTTCCGAAAGCCTTTTGAATACAGATTCCAAAAACATACTCAAATATATCGACATTAAATAAGTTAACTTATTATTAAGGTCTGAGAGTCGATTTTGCTTCGTCGGAGTATAATCTCATTTTGTAAGCTTCCGAAAACATTTCCTCAATGAAAAATGAAACTTAAAAAGAATACTTCTCGGTTGGTTTTTGTTTGTCAAGTATATTTCAATGTGTATTGAATTAAAACTTGCAGTATTTGTATTGCTAATTAATTTAATTACATACTCCATTTCGTCATTGTTTAATAATATAATTTTATTTACCTACGTAGGTACAACTTTTTCGTCTACTCTTTCAGGAATACATAACAGCGACTTAATAAAATTAAATGGAATATTAATTAAGTAAACTTAAGAACAAAGTTTTTATGGCCATAAATAAAATAAAAACCTGAGGTCAAACAATATACAAAATGATGTAAAATATATTTGTCTAAAATTAACACGACATAAATTTAGACAGTCCACTACACAGAAAAATATTTTATGTAAGTACCTACAATATCTTTGAAAATTGTAAGGCTGATATTATAACAGGCAGGTACTATTCTTGAATCTTGATAATATTATGAAGAATATTTAAAATACTTATATTTGTGGAACTCAAAATTTCTGGTGACCGAAAAGATGTTTAAGACACTATTCTCAAATTAAACACATACTTTAATTATAATCACAATATTTTGAGTTATCTACATTATGTTATTACTTGTTAGGTAATCATTCCTACTTAGTTTTTGTGGTACATTTTAGGTCTTTTTCTCATCTTGCTCAGTGCCCAAGAGATATGGTGATGCCTCCGAGTAGGTATCTGCTTGTCCTAAAGGAAAACCAATTTTGAGAGACCCCGGAATGACAGAGACGAACAATGCCATATTTTGTTTTTTTTTTCTGTATAAAGTATGTACCTGTCCCTGTCCTGTACCTGTCCTTTACATAATGTAAATGATTTAAAAACAATATAATTATTAGGTACGGAAAAGCTACCGATGGATTTTCTTAATTAAATTAACCAATAGATTAACACAGAAAACAGTCGCTACGTGGTATTTACAATCTTCATTCTAATATCTTTGGTATTCTTCTACCTTCTTATAAAATTCGTTTTGGTGTCTAAGATTTTTTTTTTGGAAATAATGATGATTATTTCATATGCACTAGTGGTGTAAGTGTTGATGAGAATAATCAATACTTTTATTTTTAATCGTAATTCTGTTTTACACGATCCATTTACACTATCAACATATACAAGTAATCTACGGGGACATCTTGCGGAATTTACATAGATACATATCAAAGGGTAATTCCGAAAGGATGGAGTCCGGGCCACGACAGTGGCGCCCCCAGCCGCGAGTGACACTGACTGATCGCGGGGCATTAGTCATACCTCTCCCCCCTATACCCTGTTTATTTACTTTTTGTAACGGTATTGATGTTTAATTATAGAGCGACCCTAATGGAAGTCGCGAAGCTCAGTGTTGTTCCATATTCGAAATTTTTTGACACCCTTATATTTTTTTTACTTATTTTTAAATGCTGCTTAGGCGTGAAAATGCAGTGAGTCAAAAAAAAAAAATAACGATACTCCAGGACTTCAAAGTTAGAGTAAAATATGTAAGTAGTTCTTGTTTATGTGCCTCCAAATATTGATTAGATTTTAAAACGAGTATTTTGCTTCAAACTTTTGGAACCACAAGAAATAATTTAAATTAATGTTCGTCTCATAAAGTTTTGAATAAACAAATGACTATTGACTCAGCCTTGAAGCCTGAACATCTTAATTTTCGAACAATTAATGTTCTTAAATAATGATTAATTATTTATTAAATACGTAATTTAATGAGAGGAAATTATCGAATCATTAATAACGCTTCAATCATTACCTATCATCATCATACCTGTTCGCTTGAAGGGCGTTCCCCTTATCACCTCGCTAAGATAAATGACTTTAGTCTATCTGTTAATTAAGATTTTCGCGAGCACTTGACTGCGATGGAAGCAAATTATCTTTTAGCGGGTTATGATTTAATTTTGGTTACGATCTTTTCTCATGATAGAATATTATGTTGTGACGTAAATATTTCTTTTAATAAGTAATGTTAATAAATATAATTACATTATGTATTGCGTATACAAACTAATATTGTGTGTTAAATAATTAAATTGACTACAGTATAATAATAAGACGTAATAACATTCATTATAGAACTTAAGAGACGCTAATAATTCTCATTAATTCATGAAGCCCCAAGCGGCCACATCCGGCCGCGATAACAATGAAAAAGCTATTGTGTCTCGTTTTGCCACGACTGATAGGTTAATTTAGCTCCTAGCATTTTATAAAGCTCGAGTAGGTACTTATTATGGGGAGCTAAATCTTATTGAATGCAATAATAAATAATTATACCGCATAATTTTTGTTTAACGCCTAATTCTGCATTACGGCTACTACTGGTTCCTTGCAAGACGTATTACGAAAACAACAAATGGCACTATAAATTACCACAATTTTTACGATTTAGAAGTAAAAACATATAATTTTTCGAACAAATTAACGTTTTGTGGAGTTATAAAGTGCTAAAAGTCACGTTAAACTTGATAGTTCGCTGATCACCACTAGAGGGCGGGCGGCCATTTGTCAAGACGATCCTCATTAAGGGTCGAGGCTGATCGACTCTCCAGGGATTAAGGGCTTCTAACTCCTGCCTCAGAGATTCGATAGAAAATTCTAAAACTCTTATCCTATATACCTCTATATTTTTTATTTACGTTCATTAAATCTTAATTTGGTATTATTTTTAATAAGACTCTATATGAGTCCTAATTCCATGTTCGAAATTCGTAGGTTTAGCCGATTATATAACTTTAAAATATTATTATAATATACCTAGTAATATACAGAAATACGGAATACCGTAATTATAATGACATTACGCGTTGGAAACAAACTTATCGCGACCGCCAATCACAGAGGAGAACTTTTATAAATCGATGTTACGTCCAATCATTATTCCACGTCAGGATCGACTCAATTAAAATATCGTTAATGAATTACAATTATACAAAACTCGACCTTACACGAATATGTTAAGTCGCGTTTTCCGATGATACATATTTTACTTGCGATAGTCATTATGGTAAAATGTTGTTTACTATACGACCACAGAACCGCCGTGTCTGAATCAGAATAAAGGCAAAATAAACAGTCGAAACCGCGACACTCTAGGTGTGCTTTTAAATAAAATAAGGCCGTCATTAAAAAGGTTTAAATTATATAAATGAAGTCCAAATTCAGCAACATTTAAAAATGCAAAATTATAATTTATTTCGTGATTTGCGAATATATGCCCAAAGTAAATTAGAAGCAAGATAAATAGTACCTAGATACTGCAACATTGGAAGAAAACAAAAGATAACCAGATAGAATAACTATTGCTCAAACGTAGGTTAGCAGTAGCCGCAGAGAATAATATTGGTATGTATTATTTTTCATCAATATACTGGTCTGTTATCACCACAATATAGAGCCATAATTATTGCAAAGGCGAAGTTTCTAATTTTCTATAAGGCTCTACTTCATATGCACTATAAGTTAAAAGTTAAAATAAGTATGTCAGTTTAAGAAAAACTTAAAATAGAAACACTTCGCCCTGCATAATGGTCAAAGCCTAAAGATTAGCGTAACATGATTAAATGAGCGTGAGTATGACTCTTAATAATATTTTGAGCCCGGCCTATGCTTATTTGACAATAGAGAGGTGATGGTAGCATTGGTAGCCAGTTTCATAGAAACCAGGCCAGCTATAAGTAGGAGTAATTTTATAGTGTCCAAGTATGTGCGCAATACAAAAGAGTACCCAATCCTTTTTTCTAATAACCGAGTGACCGAATGATCGACACGACTGCTAAGAGATTACCAACCAACCAAACCAAACTTGGCAATAATATTTTCTAATCGAACCCACAACCACCGAGTCAAGGGCCACGCTCTAAGCCACTGAGCCGTAATTGTTAAACGTAAACGTTAATTGTCATAAATACCTACTATGACTGCAGTATGCAATATTCCCTAAATACAACTGACACATACTTCAGTTCTCACCTCTACAGGTAGACGCATTCTATTCAGACAAGTCAGTTCCACATGATTTATGTTGTGCAATCTCCGTGCTCATGACGTTTGTGTCACCACTACGTAGACGTAGAGTACTACGTGAAACTACGTGGTACTACGTTGAACTACGGTGAACTCTGCATAATCTCAGGATGATAGCTCTCTTAAAAACTACAAGCAAATTGTTATGATACTGTACAATTTACTAAATAATATAAACATGAAACTGTGGCTGTATGACTGTTGCCTCTACGCTTAAACCATTTGGATAAATTTCGTAATAAAGATATTTTAAAACCTGGGAAAGGAGTATATTATATTTTTGCCTCAAACATTAAAAAGTTATAACTCTACTAAAAGTACTAGATAAAACTTAAATACAACTATCGGCTATGAAATGCACTCTACATCTCTACATTACTGACAAATTGACTCGCATCATACTTATAAACAGATCATCGTATATAAAATTATATCAAGCATTATAATTTGGAGGCGTTTTAAAAGTATTTGCACCAAAATACCGTTCCTTTATATCGTATACAAGCGATAAATTACTTGTAATTTCGTACTCGGGTGATACCTGAGCTAAAAAACACGAGACGAGACGTCTTGGTGCGTCGCAAATTACCCTCATCATCTTCTCATCAGGCGTGGGTACGGTGATGTAGAGCTGGGGGTATAGAATAAATATGTAGAGACGACGGATCTATCTTGATACCGGAAAATGTAGAGTTCATGTTTTAAATGGTGATTTTTGTAGGTTTTCTGGGTTGCAATTGTTTGTTAATAAAGCTGCCTGTTTTTAATTTACAGCAACAAAAAGATAGTTAGGTTTGTGTTTTTTAGATACTGAGCGCGCGTTAAAAAATAAAGAGCCTCGACATATTTAACAAGAAATTACATTTAACATTTTCATTAAATTTTCTTTTCTCTATAGGGACCGTGCAGAGCGATGACACTGCCACTAGTGACGAAGAGCCGAAACTTATGCGAAAATTGTATTGTCAAGCCCAAGTCAAGCTACGGAAAATTATAAGATTTCTTGAGTTTGAGTATTTTCAAGAATTGAAATGCATTGTTGTATTCCCGGATGTTCTAATACGTACAAGAAAAATAAAGTCAAATCGAAGCATGTAAAATTTTACTATTTTCCTGGAAAAAGTATTCAAATGCTATGGCTTATTGAAAAACGAAAGAAATGGATAAAAGCCGGTTAGAACATACGTAAGTATTTAAAGAGTTCCATGAATGATAAGTGTAGACTCGTAAAAACACTGAATTTTGTAGATTATAACCGTAAATTCATTTTTGATGAACCCAATATGAACCTAACCGTTGCTTCTTTCAGTAAACATCCAAACGGGCTTCCATCTAAATTGATATGCCAATAAATTTGCATCAAAAGTAAGGATAATTTGGAGAAGTCCTGCCAGGAATTCAACACTGAGGATAGTATTGAACTTTAACCATCTTGTCAAAATGTTGGTTCTCAAAAGGATGATTCTTCAAGTAAAAAAAGATTAATAGTGCAGTCTTCGTGTGTTATTTAAAGAATACTTATATGGTGTTTGCACTGAATATGAGGTTCAGACCGAAATTAGTTAAAAATAGTGACAGACAAAAGTTGTGAAGATGGTATCGAGCGAATCGCAGAAGGTTTTTATTTTTTCAATGAAAAATAGTTTATTGTCTCTATCAGTAAATACATAATAATAAAATGAAATAAAACAAAAGATAGACACAGGATAATACAAATTCAGGTGTGCAACCCCTACACTAAGAATCTTGTGCTGTAGGGGTTGACTAAACTCAGTGTACTTAACTAAATGGATATTATTATAAGATGTCCATTTAGTTAAGTACACTGAATTTAGTCAACCCCTTTTTTTATTTGATGTTGATGAAATAAAAGCATTTATTTTAGTGAACTTGTTTTATTTTATTAATCCACAAGCATTTTCAGTAATTATTATAAGTACATATTTTTGCATCTTCATTATTTTATTGCAATATTTATCAAGTTTTTCCTTTCTATGCTGATGGATGCTACTAATGACTTTTTCAGATATGTTCTTAGATAACTAGATAAGCTTTATACATTTTTATTCACGCTTTCGTTCTTTGTTTACTGTTAGAAACTCATCCATACTCAATATTATAAATGCGAAAGTGTGTCTGTCTGTTAGCACTTCACGCCCAAACCGCTGAACCAATTTTGCTGAAATTTGGTATGGATTTACTTTGAACCCCGGGAATGGACATAGAATACTTTCTATCCCGGTAAAATGTACGGTTCTCGCGCGATAAATGATTTTTGGCGCAACGGAGTTGCGGGCGTCATCTAGTTTTTTACTTTAATTCTTCGATCGCAGATTCTTGGAAATCTGTTGTTTGTCTCGCGGCCGCATGTGGCCACTTGGGAGTGTAAGTATTAAATCATTTTATAGTCTAAAACATAAAAAAATCACTTATAAACTAGCCGAGGTCAAAGAGAATGCGAAGCCAAAGTCACTCACAAGTTACTTCTTTTACTCGCATCGTGTCGCTGCTGTCGAATTACGACGCCCTCTATAGTTTCTGCACGGTCCACGTGCACGGTATTTCCATCAAGGATAATAATATACTTATAATCTAGTCTTGAATCCGAAAATAATAATTTGTTTAGTATACTTACATACCAAAGAAACAAACTAATACCTGTATAGGACAAAAAATGCTGTTAAAACTACGAATATTGTCATGAAAATTATTTTCGTGATTAAATATTTTAATCTTTGTATACTGTTTCATACCTACATGCACATCGTGTAGGCTCTGAGAGTCGATGTACGACATATCCTAAATTTGAACAACAAATTACAAGGAAGTGAAGTACGTAATATGACGCTGTGAAGTTCACCCACTAGGAGAATGAGTCATTCGTCTCTGTTGGAACCTACAACTGTACTTACTTTAGTAGGTATAATACTAAAATATTATGCTGCCCGCAGTCTGTGCAGAATTGCGTATATTGCGCGAGAACTTTTTTATTTCTATAAAAACTATCCTAAACCATTTCCAGGGATTCAAATCATCATTCATTCATCTTTATAGGAATTTTGATCAAACTCGTTGTAGAGACTAGACTTTTTAACATCAGTTTTTATGGATGCATTAGAACCTATATCAATTTAAGGTATACAGGATTATAAAATTATAAGAAAATTATTTGAAGATTTAAGATTTATAAGCGGGCAATTTCCATGATTACTCTGATAACTTTTATTTTTGATATTATAAGACCGTCCGCCCGTGACCACGGCAGCTGTAAAGCAGCCGAAACGTCGGGATTAATATAAGTGCTCCGCGACAAAATCCGTAAGTGTTTAAACTTATAATATCATGAGTGATACTCGCGAAAACTTAAGAAAACTTTTATTTTATTTGAGGCACCTTCATAGTACCCCATGATATACTGATCTTCCAATAGAGTCGGGCACCAAACGCAACATTAGCAGCTTAACAGAAGCTGGGATGGCTGGGCCATAACAAACATTAGAAAGGCAGTGGCGGACTATGATGGCCGCGCATGCATATCGAATCAAAGTGCCTTTTAATCTGTTTACAGCGGACATGACGTGACGGGTGTCAGATTAAGGTAGGAAGCCATATTTAATGTCACACTGTTTTAAAGTATTAAGCTGCTACATCTAAAACATCTTAAATCTTACACAATGCCTTAAGACCAGGGTCTTTAACCAGTGTGTTCTACTGGTAATGGCAGTAGACGGTGAAAGGCCGACGATGATGACATGATGACGAACATCCTAAAGTATTGTTCGGAAGTGCCACTATAACCCAAGTCGACTATTGGGCTGATATGCATAGTAACATTTGAACATCTACATTTCTGTTTTAACTATGCAATTGTAAATGTATGTACCTACTTTGCTTTTTGCTGTACACAAAGTAAATATACTTATAAAAATTATTGTATACTTATCAAAGATATGAAATTCCCACTTGTTTTAAGATACTAATCGCCGAATGTATGATTGATAAGTCGTTGGACGGTAGCTCAAAAAAAGCAAATTACCGAAACGAATTGAAGGTAAAAAGTGGGCCGGCCTGCCACGTCATTAGGCTGGGGCCAATAGTCGTTACCTAAAAGTCATTAGCCGACTTCCCTGTAATTTGAGGTTACATGGTCATCCCTGATACATAAGTATGGGAATATAATTATGTTAAAAGCCCAATTTTGTATTATTATTTATTTGTATGTTTGATAGTTTTAAGTAGATTGCAAAATAATGTTGTGTACTTCTAAGCTGGTGCCACTTATTTTTATATTAAGCTTATATTCTACTAGCGACCCGCCCGGCGTCGCACGGGTAAAAAATATATAGCCACTGAAAAAATGATTAAAATCGATAACCTATCACGATCCATCATGTGGTCTACTTCTTATCTGTGCCAAATAACATAAAAATTGCTCTAGTAGTTCGCGAGATAAACCCTTTCAAATAATTTCCCCCGTTTTTTCCACATTCTCCTATTAGTCGTAGCGTGATAAAATATAGCCTATAGCTTTCGTCAATAAATGGGATATATAACACTGAAAGAATTTTTCAAATCGGACCAGTAGTTCCTGAGATTAGCGCGTTCAAGTTAGCCCTTTCAAATAATTTTCCCCGTTTTTTTCACATTTTCCTCTATTTCTTCGCTTCTATTAATCTAAGCGTGATAAAATCTAGCCTATAACCTTCCTCGATAAATGGGCTATCTAACACTGAAAGAATCATCAAAATCCGTTGCGTAGTTTTAAAGATTAAAGGGAACAAAGGGACATGAGGGAAAAAAAAGCGACTTTGTTTTATAATAAGTTGTGTATTGTATAGATGATAATGAGTAAGTAAGTATAATATGTAGAGAACTCTATAATTATTAATTATTATCATTGACGCAATGTGAAAATTTCAAGGCAAGCCTATAGGTTTCGTGCAAAATAACATTATTCCAATGACCATACTTCATCGATTAAGATTTCCTAACTTCAGCTAACTTGGCATTAACATTTAAGTTTCTGGGGCCAAAAAAGTGACATTTACGAATCTTACAAGCAACTCCAGTCTGTTGAGTTGCGGCACTAACGAGACGACATAGTAGAGCTGTTAGCCAAATGCGGAGCGACCCGAAAATCCACTTAGTGGGCCAGCGGCCAAAGGGTTAGTTAGAACTTAGCTGAGAACTTATTTTAAATGGTTTTTGCAATTGAACATGACAGATTTTAGCAGATTTAAGTATTACTTCCTATCTAATTCGCATAAGAGCGTAAGTAATTCACATAAGAAAATAGTCTTATTTGAATTGGAATGGAGTCTCGTATAGACTCCAACTAGCATTCCTATAGTTAGAACTTAGAAGTTCCAATTAAATGTAATATAAAAATATTTTATATAAAATATGATATTGTGCAGGGATTCAGGATGTTTAATTTCACTTCCATCGCTTATGATAGCAAGTAAGGCAAAAAAACTGTCATGTCTATAAATGACGATGATATCGTTGGCAGTCAGTCTGCCTCTTAAATTTTGTTGTTTGGCACCTTAGATTTTGTTCGAAAATACTATCAATGCCATCAATAGGGCTTTCTTATAGCCTCTTGCAGTCCCAATATTTGTGAGCTTACCTTACAACTTCGAAGGAAACATAATATGCCAAACAATCTAATATCAGAAATTCGTAATGGCCGATGGCATCAAAATGTTAATCGTCTAACTACGTCTGATCTCAAAGTACATTATGCTCGCTCGCTTCAGTTTTACAGCCAGGAACAATCCGCGCCTGGGGAACGAGCGAGCGAACTTTTAATTGGCGTGCCATTAGGACGGGAAGCACTAAGCGATTTGTGGTGTACCGGCCTGCTCTCTCGAGCTTTTAATTTCTCTCACCTCTGCAGGGGCATTATGTATTCCAACCCCTTGGATCCTATTAGATCATCCCTATTATATGTGACATTATTTTGAGTGTGTAAAAAGAAGTACTGCGGTAAAAATGCTAGAGGATGCGCAAAAAAGTACATAGTTAATAATTGATCAAAGCCCAAAGGTTGTTAAGCTGCAATACCTTGGCAGAAGTTTCCTATGAAACATAATTTTTGATCTACTTACTATGACGTACGTAACAAAAACAATTTTTAGTCAAGTACTAATGATTCTAAACATCTGAAAAGCATGTCTGTAACTATTTTAGCCGTATATAAAATGAAAAAAGTTTTTGTTTCACGATACCTTCACGTATTTATTACGTGATCTACGATAAAAACTACGATCCAAAGGAAGAAAAAACTCTACCGTGATAGTGTCGATTTCAACGTTTCCAAGCTATTACCTGTAATTACCTATAAGTTTTTCTACCTCTCGAGCGCCGCTTTAATGGCACCTCGTTACCACAAATCTGAGGCATTACCACGTTTTTAAAAACTTCGACATTTAAACAAACTTTACGTAATCCTTATTAAAATTCTTGTCTCGTTCTTACGTTTGAACGTTGTAAAGATATTTTAGAAAAGTTAGAGTTTTATGATAAGGTGAAGACAATAAGTAATAACGTTTAAATTTAAAGATTTTGATTTTCTTGTAGCTGTACAGCGTATATAATGACTGGTGGGCTCACTAGCCACCTTAAGAAAATCAGACAAAACCTATTTCGATGAAATTTAAGATGAATAACACACAACTTTTTATCCGGGAAAAGTGCGGCGTTCTAATGACAAACTTTGGTTAAATAATAAATTGTAGGCGAAGTCGTGAGCCTCAAGCTACGCATTGAAGCTACGTCAATGTTTAAATATAAACAATGATAATAACATGTATAATTTTATGACACTAAAATAATAATGTGTAACTTTAGCTAACATTTTCTTCTCATCTTCTATGTCCAGAGAGAAGAATGTTTTTATAGGATCCAAAATCAATATTAATAATTATTATAACTTGTTGTGAATTGTTTTTAAATCATGGCCAATAGTAATGAAATGATTTAAATATTATAATTATTATTAAAACTGCACTATATTTCAATTTATCATATTTTCTTACTACATAATGATTTCAAAACCTTTCGCTAACTAATAACTGATTCGTTAAATAATAATTCCTAAAACCTGATTTCGAAACACACCTTTAATACTTCACTTTTGCAAGTGGCGCTGTATTGCAGTTTTTCACTTGCAACCCCAAGGAACAAGGGGATGAAAGTAGTTTCCCTCACCTTCTACAGATGGCGCTATTCGGGATAGTCCAGGGAGATAATAATTCAAACGATAGAACACAGATGGCGTTAGTAGTTTACAACCAGGATTGAAGGGCCAGCTTTACTTGACATCGATACTGAGATTAAAAACTATGAAGTGAAAAAATACACATTGTGCGCTTTTGTAATTTTGGACGTGGCGGTAGTATCGTGGACGTCCGCGGTAAGACGATAACATAGGGAAGTAAAATGTATGGAAATATATATTATGTATAATATATTATGAAGACGCTTTTAAATTTCCATTGACGATAACTTTTAACGTGCACGTTAGAGGACATCACGACGTCTACATGCGTCTACACTCTTCTGAACCGGAAAAAACGTCCGCGGTGCGTAAAATCATAGGGGCAGCAAATGACCTTGGCCATACATTTGCTGCGTTGCCGAGATCGCACCAAAACCACAGAATATATTATATTAGTTGTACCAACCAAAACCCTATTTTTTTTTACTTAATATAAGTATATCTTAGTTCAAAATTGTCCTAAAAAAAATTAAAACGGGGAATAAGGGAAAGGCACTAATGGCAGCCACTTTAAGGAAACATGGAACATTTGAATGTTATAAAATATATATTTATGAAAATAAAGGATTGATAACTTCTTCCATGTCTTCAGTAACTCTTACAAAATAAAACTATTATAATTATTCTCTGACAAATCAATTAAGACATATATTATTGGTCTTTTTGTAAACTTAGTCTTAAGAGCTAATAGATGACATCACAAAAAACGAATATCACTAATAGTAGATACCAATATGAACTAATAGTTGACATAGAATATTACATTACATTTTACATTTTTCCTATTATTAGGTCTTTATTTGCCGTTTTTCAAAAGATTTCATTTACTTCATCATAGTAACTACATGAATCAGAAATATTATCCGCGTTGTCTCCAGATTCTATTCATTCTTTTTCAATGCTGAAACTATCTTTCCTTTTATTTTTATTTTTCATATTTTTTTCTAGCATTTCAGTCTTTAGTCTCCATGCTTCTTTTGCCTCTTCTTTTTTCTTCTTTCTTTTCTCAGCTCTCCTTTTTCTTCTCTTTACTGCTAAACAACTAAAGCAATCTATTTTTAGACCAGTACAAGGTCTAATATTAGACACCATGTCCATTTTTAGGTACAGTAGTTCTAAGTTCTTAGTTTGTTAATAGAATTATATTTTCATAGAATAATGATGATATTTGCAGTAGAATAAAGTACAAAATAACTTTAGTATGTATTGCAAAACTAAAAGATGAGATCCATGTCATCTATTAGGTTTTTTACATTTTCAAGAACTAATAGTAGACACCCTTTATATTTAGGGAAAATGGATAAAAAAATCATAAATAAACATTAATTAGTGTATACAACATGACCATTAATCCGATGAAATCAATAGAAATTACAAAAAATCAAATAAATGTATTCAAAACTTACGTGCAAAATTTCGCCTTCCTTAACCTATTTGCTAAGAAATTGCCGAGCGCGTGTTGACGCGGTCACATTATTTACGAAAACTGATCCCATTTTAAAATTTTGTTCCCGAAGGCGTCCCTAATATATTTTTTCAATTCAACAGATAGCTTGAGAAGCTTATAAAAATTACAGTGTTGAGAAATAATTAGAGTAATTCTTATTTTTATGGTATTTTTGTCTTATGTATCATCTATTAGTTCCGTGTCTAGCATTAGGTCTTTTCCCTTATGTAGTTTATGATATTGTCGATCTATTGGCGTGTGTTTCAAATAAAAGTAATTTGTAAATCCTAAGGAGATGCTGAATGTATGCTTGAATTTTAATAAATTGGTTTTACTTTGGAAGCTGATATCATGAGTATAATAAACAGAAGTCGAAAATTTAAATCGGGGAAAGGAATGTTGATATACTGGAGATTATTGCTGTATTTTTATTATAACTTTGTAGCTTTCAAATTATGAGTTTATAAGGCTTAAAATACGGTAAATTACGGAATCTCCGTAGGGAAGGCCCTCAATGTAGGTACCCAACGTTTTATCGTGGAAGCCGGCATCCACGATAACGTGACGTCCAGAATTATGAAAGCGCACATTCGCAAAATAATGTAGGTACCTGTTCGTTACGTATGACATACAATAAAAAACAAAACGAACAAAACATTGTACAAGAAAAACAAAAATTTACTGTAAGTACATTAAAAACATTGTACACTCATAGCGAAACATTGAAATAAATACTATGCTGACTCAATGGAAGTTTAGACACCAAGCTCTTAGTGTGAATTATTATTAAGGTTTTCTTTCAGTAAGAAACAAAAACTTTTGCAGGAATTAAAAGCACCGGATAAATAATTAAATTATAATTTATATCTTGCCCGGAATGGTTACACACAACGCCACAGTTAAAGTTTCTTTTTACACTACATAATATACCTATTTATAAATTTGTTTTATCTAAAATTAGTTATTTTGATGTTAGGTAAAGTAAATCATTGTTATAAAATTGTATTCCATTTTCAAAAATTCAACATGTTCGGATATTGTTCGAAAACGAGCTCGTGAACACCGGCTGTTCGAGATTAGACACGCTAGCCGGAACAATTTTTTAATATCCCCAAACAAGGAACAAGACGTATATACGTTAGAAATGTATAGATACTGAACATTTAAAAGCTAGGTGTGTTAATGTGAGTCGGGGACTTCTTAAGGCCGTCCCCCGAGCAAACGACCTTGGCCATACATTTGCCGCGTTGCCGAGATCGCACCAAAACCCTATTTTTTTTACTTATCTTAGTTCAAAATTGTCCTAAAAAAATTAAACGGGGAATATGTAGTTTATGATATTGTCGATCTATTGACGTGTGTTTCAAACAAAAGTAATTTGTAAATCCTAAGGAGATGCTGAATGTATGCTTGAATTTTAATAAATTGGTTTTATTTTGGAAGCTGATATCATGAGTATAATAAACGAAAATAGAAAATTTAAAACGTGGAAAGGAATGTTGATATACTGAAGATTATTGCTGTATATTTATTATAACTTTGTAGCTTTCAAATTATGAGTTTATAAGGCTTGAAATACGGTAAATTACGGTATCTCCGTAAAGAACGCCCTTTATGTTCCCTTGGTATTCCGCAAGGTCTGTTTTGTTGGAATATCGCCGAGTTTCAAGGGTAGGTCTGCGTCTACTTAGGTACCACCTTTTCGGTCGCAAAAATTCCAAAACATCTGCGATGGGAGTAACCAGTCCTCCATAGAATGCTTTGCGGCATTTTTCGGCAATAAATGATGAGTTATATATTAACTAATAAATAAAAATAATACCTATATTAATAAGTGTGAGTAAGCAAGATGATTAAATTCATGACAACGACTTTCACATTACGGTCAATTTTATGATATTAATTTTTAAAGTGGCTACTAAGCGAATAGCGTAGTAGGTACTTATGTAAAATAGACAGTTTGTAGATCATTATCCCAAAAAATATGTACCATGGAGGAAATTGATTCTTAGGCAGTTGACGGACCTACATCATTTGGTCGGCTTATATCAATTCAGTGTTAGTTGTGATCGTTCGGGTTTGACTTAATGCAACCAAATTACTTAGGTCCGCCATCTGCCTAGGAATCAACTTCTCTGATAGTACAACATGAAAGCACAGCATTACATGTTGTAGATTGGGAAGCTAGGCTAGCCTAGCCAAAATAACGATTGTGTATGATTTCTAGTCGAGAATAGAAGACTATAAGAGATATATCCAATAGAATCACTGCGCTGAGCGAAGTCAGGAAAATGAATCGATTCTATTGGTTCTCAAAAACTCATTCTTCGCAACAGAGCTTCGGTGGAAAAGCATTCTCTGGTCGTATCCACACTAGGCGATCGTATAAAAGACATTAACAGTGAGCGAGTTTGACAGGAACAACTCGTGTCTCGGGTGGAATTACCATACACTTGACGCTTGCACTTGTCAACCCTGCCAATAACAACATATTACCCCAATATTACTTTCCACTAAAGGTTTTCCTGCCTCTTTGAATCAATATTGTGGGTTGATCTGTCAGTTAATCTGCTGTGTCTTATAAACACAAAATAATAAATAGTCATGTAAAATACTTTGCATCTATTTGCTTAAAACTGCACATAAAACAGTTAAAGAAAAACTCAAAGACAAAGTCATGTTTGAGTTAAGGGCATCCAATTCTCTGTACACTGTAAAAAAACTCTTAGATGCTACAAAAATAAATTGTTATAATTGAAATTATTATTGTAAATAGCACTGTAGATAGAGACCGTGAAATCCTCATGATAGGAACATCTTTCATGATTTTACTAGCATTCCTTATTCGTTGTCTTCTATATATTCACAAATATAGATATCGTCAAAAGGGATGGTAATATTAAAACAATTCATTAGTCAAAACGTAGCAGTGTAAAGTTTAATTTTTACGAACAAAAGCCTCACGAACGGGGAGTGGTTGCACAAACACGGATTTCCAATTAAGCTAGGGCCTGATTGGCAGGTCGTTAGTCAATGTTGTGCGCTGAATGTGGGCGAGCGTCTCCGCGCTCCTCGTTACCCCACCATTGACAGACGACAGCCTAGGTAACCTAATGATTTTATATTTAAGCTCCTGTAGAACCTTTGTTTGACAATATTTTAGCGGCGTCTATGTGACTCGCCTATATCGTATGTTATGGGAGTCACATAGACGCAGCTAAAACAAAATACAGTTTATTCGCGAGTGCTTCTTATCAACCCGCTATTGGCAGATGATAACTTACCTTGGTATTCACAGAATAAAGTGATATCCTAGGTGACCTAGTATTTTTATATTTCAGCTCCAGAAAGTATTGTACTTACGTCAAAATTATAGCGGAGTCTATGTGATTCCTATTATATTGTACAGTTTATTCACGAGCAGTCCTTGTTACCCTGGTCTAAAAACAACCTAATGATTTTATATTTAAGCCCCTGAAACATTGTTTGACAAAATAAAAGCTATAATATGTCTATGTGACTCACATACATAGCGAGAAAGCAATCTATAATAACATGGGGAGAATGTTTTCTGAATCATTGAAACAAGACTCTACCTCCTTGCTACATAATTTCTCTCAATTTTAATTATATCGAAACCCAAGCTGTTTTAGAAGATACAAAGACAGGAATCCTAAGACTCTAAAAATATGAGAAATACTATCAACTAAGTAGAGACATAATTAAAATATCTCCCATAAAGACAAAGAAAAGAAGAAAATGATTGATGACCCAACAATTCACCGTAGAAATGAAGAGATATCGTTATAACTACAGAAAAAACATTAAGTATATTTCTTTGTCTAGTGTGATATCATTTTCATAGGCTTCGCCCTCCTTTTATCGTAACAGAGTTCGTAGTCAAGACGTCTTCTGTAATTTCACTGTCGTAGTTCGAAATCAAAAATGGGCTGAGTTCGGTTCCATCTAGACACGTTGTAGCGTGTCAAGCGAAGTTCAAGTATTAAGAAAAATGTAATAGGGTAAAAACTATGATTTCATGAAAACGGAACTTGAAAATGAAACGTAAATGGTATCAAATAAACTTCCTGCAAAACAGAATCACTCTTAAGAGCCCATTGATAAGTTCTATTTTACTTTGATTTGGATTAAGACATCTAATTTACTAAAGAAATTCAAATATTGCTTAGTAGGTCAGAGGTCTCGTGTCTTAGAGAATGTAAAAACCTTATTAGTTTTATAAAAAGTTCTATACAAGTACTTCTTTTATTCAATCTCATGTAATTTGGATACTTCATAATAATTTTAACTTTTGAAATAGAATAGGAATGTTAAGAAAATTATTCATATGTCCAGACGTTTTTGAACAACGAACGTCAGGTACGTTCCTGTTCCAAACTTACTAATAATATAGAACTGAGGTGAATATTTTACAATCATAAATAACATTAATCCTAGATCTGGCATAGAAATGTAATAAACAGTTGGCGAATCTGTTTTAATAATTTTATTCTCTACATTTTCCGTTCTCGTAAATCAGTCTACAAGTGTTTTTCTTGGACCGCCTCAACCCGCCGTGTTTTGTTTAGAATCACGCACCCTGTGTCTGTTACTTCTGTGATTTTGATTTAGGACTCTTGAATTATTTCGAAATTTGAAACTTGCAGTATTTAAATATAGAAACTTGTTTTATTTTAATTTATTGTAATGTCAGACATTTTTTTAGGCGGGCACATTTAAGAGACTACGTACAAAATTTAGTCAGGTTACTTCAAGACCGACCAACAGATCGCAACTAAAATTAACTTTGACTTAACCCAACCAAGTAGTAGTAGGTCAGCAGCAGCCTTACCCCCGAAACTGATATCAATCTGATATCAGATTGATATCAGTTTCGGGGGTAAGGCTGTTGGTCAGGATCTGCCACATGAATCGATAATTTCTCTAACACGCGTCAGCCTTATTCTAACACGTTTTGTGAAATAAAAATGCGTTCTGAAAGTTTAGTTTTTCGTCCTTATGCACTAAGTAGCTATACTTATCTATTAGTTAGTACTTCGACGTATATATCTCGGTCATAGGAATTATGTTACATAATGATTGTAAAGCCAAACTCTTTATTTTTGTACGAATTATTGTTATTTTAATGGATCGCACGCGGCATTCTGAGCATTCCCTATTGTAAGGAGTCCAGAATCGAAGCACTGATTAATGATTGTGCATTGAGGGGCAACTAAAGACGAACGCACACTACCAGGATTGTGAGAAGGAATTTTTCATAGTCTTATGTTTTTACTTTCAAGTAGGTATTAAAAAAAATAAAAAGTGACGATGCTATTATTGAAATACTAATAAAATGCAAATTTTCCATTTCATGTACTTAATGAAAATTATCTACTTGGACATTTTCAATTTTTTTGCCAGAGTCGGGCGTGGCTAATTTTAAATCGTTTCAATTAATTTATATGTCATGTTCTAACAGCGCAATAAAGTTCAATGATATGGCCCAATAGTTTGATTAACTTTGAATTTTCTGTTTATACCGATCTACCCGTTGCTACCACAATTATTAAGTATTTGTAAAAGTAAAAAAAATCTATAATTATTATTTTTTTCTCACAATTCCTTTTATTTCTAGTATGCGTCTCTCCTGCGTTCGTATCGCGGTATAATGCCATAGCTAAAGATTATCGCAGTTCACCGGTGTTTGTTAAATCAAGGTTTATGGGGACTTACCGGGGGCCGCAGACACGTACCCTCCATCGTGATACATTCAATTAATGTTAATAGCTGGACAAAAGGAAGTAGAAGTTGTGAGAGCTAGACAGCTTAGATTTAAAACTACAAGAAAATTTAATTAATTCAAAACGGTGTTTCTATGAACAAGGTTTAAGGAATTGTTAAAAATGTAGTCGGTGTGTGCTCGGTTATATTATTTAGGTAGCCGTTACTCCTTTGCTCAGCACAGTGGATACGTTGAGGTAACTTTGGAGCTTGCGCGCAAACCGCAGTGTCAATATAATATCGGTCGAAACGTCACTAAAATGACGTCTTGTTTTATTGGCTATTTCAGTTTTTACTTTAAAATTATACAAAAATTTTGAGCTAAACTAAGTATGATAGAAAACCATAAAACAGCGAAACCAAAAGCAGGTACACACCAAAATATTGACTTCACCGCGACAGATGTCCGCTTTTTTCGTGCGATCATAAATTGAGAAAAAGATCCAAAGTAAATATCGAATGAAAGGTTCGCGGCAGAACCAAATACAATATTCTGAATAAGCCATCGATTGATTTCGCAAGATTAATGGTGGTACATTGTCAGTGGCAACGTCCCTATGACGACGTACGCATTTACCCCCAAATATATTTGCAGCACTGAGCTTAGCTTTTTAAACCTTTTTATTACACACTTAAAATTAGAGGCATTGGGTTGAAAATCGTTTTGAAATTTTTAAAATCAGATCGGTGTGAAATTTAAAATTAAAAAGTACTTTCGTGACCACATATTTATTTATTGGTTCAATATTTGTTTGATTCGTTAAACTTATTGAGCGTAGGTACTATCGATTACTTTTGTTATTTTATCGCTTAAAAAACTCTTTAGTTATAGAAGCTTGCTAAATGAAAACTTGAACTTAATACTATGTATTTTTGTTTTTTACTTTGTTAATATTTGTCTTATACTTTTCCATAAATATTTTATACAGTGTAGCATAGCAGAATCTTTGTTTCCTTTTAAAATAAGAATAGTTTCAAAAATATAAATAGTACCTACATACTTTTCCCCTACTTAGGTTAAAGATTTCACATTTTAACGCTAGTCATGATGCGTTTGCAGTACTGAGTGTCCAATAAAATCAGTACAGGCGACATATGCGCTCCCTGTCCCACCCGGAGCTCAGCCATCTGTTGGACAAGCCCACACCCACAATAAGCTTTGTGTGAACGCGGCCTTAGCTATATATAAATCAAAGGTATTTTTATATTCAATTTGTCGTTCAGTTTTATTTGATTTCGAATCCGTTCTATTTAAACTCGGTTTA
Source organism: Polyommatus iphigenia (assembly GCA_963422495.1). Taxonomy (NCBI): domain Eukaryota; kingdom Metazoa; phylum Arthropoda; class Insecta; order Lepidoptera; family Lycaenidae; genus Polyommatus; species Polyommatus iphigenia. The sequence continues at coordinate 12,049,581 of OY730179.1, forward strand.
TTTGCAGATGTTTGAAATTATTTATTTGAAGATCACGTGTGACATTTATAGCTTCGGTTTATTACTGTTTGTTGTTCTCTCTGAATTTGGGAAAACAGATTTACCTACTACACATTTCAAACCATTGCTAAGAAGTTATAGTAGTTCTATAGATCATTGAGTAAAATAAACATAAGTATGCACAAGTAGATTTAATTTGATCTTCTAATGAACCTCTTTTAAACGACACAAATCACATCAAGTCTTCAAGGTGAACCGCCTTGCCCTAAAAAGGTAACGAGATCACAATAGCTAATTGTTCTTGAATTTGTATAGGTGATGACGATTGCCGGACCCAGCGTGAGCTCTGCCTGGACGTGTTCTGGTCACAATTTCTTGCAATTCTCGAGTGAACCTTTGCTCGATATTTGTGTTATCATTGTGTAGGTAAAGGACTGTACTGTCCGTTGTACTTTGCTTGCGAACTTTTTCTTTTTAGGATATTCTTTTGGACAGTGAATCTTTCCGTTCTCACGCTTTCTCATATCTGAAAATTTTTACCGTACTATTCTTAACTTACAGTCATAATAATACAACTGATTATGATGTACATGAACAAATAGAAAATTTAAAGTAGACCATGTAAAAATTAAAAACACATTTTCATTAATTCGTGGCAGTTACAATATTGTCACCCATACCTGTTTTTTTTAGTATTTAGATATAAAAGAATTAAAATGGATAATTGTTGATAACTTTGTCACTTCAAATAATAAGTCAACACATTTTTTAAGTACCATGATAATTATAAATTTATGCATACTTTACGAGATGGTGAGACATGTTTTATTGTAATCTAGTGTTAATCTGTTAATTAATAACTCAGAAACTGCAGCCGGGAGTCGGGAGAGACGCACGCGCACACATACCGCGCTTTTGTGCAGCCCCCAATTGAACTGTTACGCTGATGAGTTATGTGCTTACGACACATGATGATTGTACAGGGTGTGTGTTTAACTTTTAGCTACAGCTATTATTAAAAGTGATAATAAAATAACGCAAAATTATGACAAGTAAAATACACTGCTAAGCTAAGTATTACTTTATTTATATTATTATAAATAAATCTATGAATGAAAAATAAAGCTACGAATAATTTAAAAGTTAAGTACATAAACTTTCCGGACTTGTAACTTTCACCTTTTTTTTCCAAAAGTAACTAAAAATCCGCGTAAGCGTGCCGTTAAGCCTGCGACTTCATTTAGGAAACAAATATGTAGTTTTTTTTATTTCCTTGAGCCGAAAGTCAAGCTTAAAAATTATAAAAATATTTATGACTGTTATGCAAGTTATTTCGATTTTCGATATAAAATTATTCAACAATAATTTTAGTGGGTAAGAGTGAGTAATATACTCAAGTCGAGCCAAGAGTTTATTTTCCTAATGTCAGGTTAAGTTAAACATTCGTCGGTCATAAACGAACTGAGGAAAGTATGAAATTCCCTAACTAAAAGATGATACGAAATGTTATATTTTCATCATCAGTTCTATAAGTCAAAATGAATCAACCTGTGAAAGGTAAAAGCTAATCTAACACACTGACACATATACGCGGCTTTACACTAAACCAATAATAGAATAAAATCAATCTATACCACCCTCTTCCACACATACTAATAAAATCCATGCGCACGCACACATGCTCATATTGCATTGTAAACATTCGAACAATATTTGCAGTACCCTCCAACAAAAGTTTATATTTTACATCTCGCTCTAGCACACTTCGTTAAATGCAAAATGTTGACAGCGAGTGAGACAAAAGTCGCTAAGCGACAAAGGGACAACGTCTACTCTATTGTTAGTTCCCCAAATTTTTTAGGTCATATAAAAGTATTACAATCGAAGGGTCGCATCGGTCTTACTTACATTCGCTTTGCAATACATCTAAGGGACGGATGATCGACGCCAACGCAGTCCAGTGAATTGTGAATAATGTTTCAGTGCTTAGTTTTATAACGTCAAAATGACCTCAAGTACTGTTGAACAACCAAGTGATATGCCGAGCTATGGTGAACTTTGTGAATCGAGTGTGAAACATTCAGAATACATGTATCAATATGGACCACCGCATCTCTACAATAACTACCAGCAACATTTTGCAAACTACAATAACGAGTTCGCCAACATAAACAACAAAAGAAGTAACAGTGAAAGCACTTACAACAGGCACATCAAATCGGAGTACGGTAACTATGCACAATATCATGGTAATTATAATCACGGCTATCCAAATCTGAGTAATGATGTCCGGCAAGCTTCTGAAAACTCATACAATCACGAGAACTACATGTACAATCATGGCATGCAATCATCCGATAGATCTTTGAATCAAGTAAAAGCAAATCAACCCTACAATTATAAATCTAAGATAGAATTATCCGAAGAAGTAATGCATGATATGACATACACGTCAAACGATAGTAGCCACTCAGACGATCAGCAAGAAGTTAAAATGGGCTACACTAAAGATATAAGCAGCCATACAAAAATGAACAAAGTCATAGGAGGTGGAGCTTCTGGGATGGAAGCTGCTAAGTCATCAGATACATCGAAAGATTGTCAGGATATGACGAGGGTCGGCGCAGTCGGCAACAATGAGGATTACGCAGATACAAAAATGGCTGCAAAACCAAATGTACAAAACTGCAGTTTCCCGTGGATGAAAGGTACTTACATTGATTGTTTTTTTTTTTTATTTTATGTCATAATATTTGGTTTGATAATAAAACTTACTTACTTAAATTATCTCGGTTAAATACCCCATGCGTTTCATTGTGAAATACAAAGTTAGTTACGTTAAAAACATATTTTCTATTTTAGCTGAAGAAACAAAAACAGGATCAAAGAGGACACGACAAACTTATACCCGATATCAAACCTTAGAGCTAGAAAAGGAGTTTCATTTTAACAAATACCTTACAAGGAAACGAAGAATAGAAGTATCCAACGCGCTTAGCCTTACTGAAAGACAAATCAAAATATGGTTCCAAAACCGACGGATGAAAGCGAAGAAAGATGGTAAATTGAATTTAACTCCTGATCCCTATGTAACGGAAGATTATAAGAAGACGAAATTAGGTAACTTTGGAGGCTATGTTGATACAAGACAAACTATTCCAGGCTACACAAACTACGGAAGTTATCACATGAATACTGAACCGTTAGCTAATATGGCCCATTTGGCTGAATCGCATATAACTGGGAACGGGATTTCTCAACCAGCAATGATCTAATGCAAATTTTAAAATATTAGTGTAATTTTTTCGTAATATGTTTATAAAAATGCATATCGTATTTAAAACAATACACATAATATGTGCCTGCATCACACTTATGATGGTGCGCAAGCGCTTGAAAAAAGCTTGTTGAGACAGCATTTTTAATTGATTCAAAATATTCAAATGTTTAATTAATCTTTTTTTTTAAATAACGTTTAAGTATATTAACATAAATTTGTTTTATGTAGTCAAACAATAATTTTGGCACTTTAAAGCATAGTAATATATATATATATATATATATATATATAATACACGTGGACTCATTTAAAAGATTTTGTAAATAAAAAATATTATATATGTAGCTTGTATAAAGTAATTATTATAAACAACATGGTTCCTAAACGTAGACGTAAGAATAATAAATACTTAAATATTATATTTTATTTTAGGTATTTTGCAGCAAGGCTGCCTTCACATTAAGTAGACGGCCGACGCGCGTAGTGCGGCATCGGCAGCCGCGCTACTCGCGACTTAATGTGAAGGCAGCCTAAGTACTTAATCTGACCAAACATTTTTAACTTTTTGCAGTAACTAGATTATCATCAATATTGTCTCCACATTTTAATGATAATTTATCTATCTAATCTCGTGTCTCCACATATTAATGATAATCTAGTTCTTATCTTTTTAATTCACGTTGGTTTTCAATTCTCTATACCTATCTATTTTATTATTCCAAATATTTTGTATTTTGTTCGGGTTATGTACAATTTACAAGGTGTATTACTAGTCATTATTAAAACCTAACTATTGTATTATACTTTGATAGTAGTATTATGTATCATTATATTATTATTTAATTATTTTACTTTTTCATCTTGTAGTACTAAATTAAATACAATACCTACTTGATATTGATTATTATTGACCCCAATTTTCGTATTTCACCTTCGTGTGCTCATAATACCTTTCAAAACTTTGGTTACGTTAACATTTATTTTACCTTCATACAGTTTGCTTTGTTATACAATAATAATTCCCAGTTTTTAAATTATCTAAGCCACTAATAAACTAAGTCTGCTTATGTAATAGTAAGTAGTTAGTTACAAAAAATTGTCCTTTTACAAATTCAAAAGTAAATAGGATTTAATCCTTTGACTACCGAGTTGAGTCTCAAGGGAATCCGACCCAAACCCGAAAATATTGAAATATATTTTGGCATGTTTTGACGCATTATTGACAGAAAGTATCAATGCCAAACAATATTTTTGCTTCGTAATCCTGTTATGGGCTTACTACCTGTCTTCGCAAGTTAACTTTGCGAAAGTTAAACAAAGAGAAGAGAAAGAATTATTGTTTGCAACACAATGTGCGTAACTTTCTTTTTTTTTTGAAACCTCTGTATAAATTTATAACCTAACAGTACAATTATTATAACTAGGAGTATTATCTGCAGAGTATGACAGTGCAATTTTCTTATTTAGTTATTACTTAGGATATTATTATGACCAACATCTTTTTATCTAAGTTTTAAATTATTTTAAAGATTCCAAAATTGAATCAGCGCATTCACTTTTTTTTGTTGATAACTTCATGTATATCTTTTCTTTTGATGCCAACTGGCCAAAACTGGAATTTATGCCAAAAAAGGGAGCACAATAATCATAACAGCGTATGTAAGAAAGAGACAGAAACTTTATCAACCCCAATTTTAGGGTGAACCGTGAACATCGCGCATGTGCAGACCTTTGATCAAACATGGCGGAAAGTGTTAGATTTAAGAATAGTGTTTACGGCTTCTAATGTAAATTTAAATTACGTATTATGTATTATGAAATAGATAAACCCAAAAATTCCAGAACACGGTAGGCTCATCACGATGAACTATTGCTAAAATTTATATGAAAAATAAAGGATGAATGAGGTAGGTATAGTAAAATATTTTCGTCAAAGCAAATTTTTCAATCGCATCGCAACAGCTGTAAGTATCGCAATTTTTTACTATGCATGAAGAGACAAGTAAGTGAGTAAATATAAGTGTTTTTAATGATTGCAAAGAAATTAAATTGTGTTTACTTTATGTGATAAACTACAGTAATAAAACAGATGCTGTAGTCTGTACTTATCATAATTCTGAAAGCGTTAACACGATTAGTACATACAAATTATAAAACTCTAAATTAAATAGTTAATTAACGCTTTCATGGTCGACTAGACTCTTGTATGAAGGTTTGTAGAAACAAAAATGGAAATCTAAAATGTTGGTACTTTAAGTAGCAGATTATGTATTTTTAACTCCCGACAAAATAAAGGGATGATATAAGTCTGTCTGTCTGTCAGTGTGTGTGTCCGTACGTGGCACCGTAGCAGTGGCGGCCTTACCTATTTGCTAGGCCCCGGGCGAAAGGTCTTATCGAGGCCCTGGGGGCCGGGTTTTTGTGAGGCCTTTATCTTACAAAAAAAATCCTTGCGAGGCAGGGGCCTCTCACGGGCCTATCGCACACACAGGCCAAGCAAGAGCGAGGCCCCGGCTCCCGTGCGATTCTAGAGGTTCGCCACCCCCTAGGGCCGCCACTGCACCGTAGCATCCAAACGGGCGGACGATTAGTTTTTGTTTGTTTGAAATCTGACATGATTGAGAGTATTTTAGCAATAGTTCATCGTGATGAGCCTACCGTGTTCTGGAATTTTTGGGTTTATCTATTTCATAATACATAATTACATTTCAGTAATTTGATCGATAATAGCTTATGTTTGCAGTTTGATTCCTGAAACATTAAGGTTTTGAATCGGGGGCGGGTCGTGTGAGGTATGAGCAGCCTAAAACCAAAAGAAGTTAAAAAAGCATAAAATTATTGTTGGCCACCCTAATTATTTTTATATTAACTACAATTTTTATTTAATCAAAAACATTTTTGATTCTTTTTTATTTTTTATTCGACAAGCCAGTTATGAGTAAGTATTAAAAGTAGGTTATAAAATGCGCATTAAGAATGTATGTCGGTGATTCATACGAACCGAATCCTACGAAGTTCGAAGAAGGGCGTCCATTGAATACTTTGAATAGCACCTCTAATTAATCCTTCGGATGTAAGAAACAAACTGATGTGTATTTGAATACAAATAACTTAGAGTCTATAGCCCGCTTAATTACTTCGTTTTTTAATTCGTAATATAATTTTAATACGCTATCAAATAGCTGTCAATGTATTCATAATGGTTATTTTCACATTATTATCAAATATAAACGGATAGGCAGATATGTACTTAATAAAGAAATTATAAATAAAACAAGCGAAGTATGTTATGAAGTGTAGTCACTTGATTTTTTTTAGATTTCAAAAATCGAGTTTTAGCACAGGTATGTAATTGACAACTTTAATACCTAGTTGTAATCTTTTCATTGTTTTTCATCAAGATAATAGTTATTAAACACAAAGTATATAAATAAAACAATAAGATTAGGGGCGAACACGTGCACAGAGCTTTGAACAGCGCGCTTCAAAGTACTTATTTTGTTATCGAAAGCAATAAATTCATCCTTATTATGATAAGTAATGAGTAATTTAAGTCATGTAATGTAATTTAATTGAATGAAATTATCTCTGTTGCAAGTGCATTTAGTAAATGTAAACTAATATTATTGGTAGTTTTATCTTGCGCACAACCTATTACGTAACATAAACGCTCTATGAGAGAGCAATTTTAACGTTATTGATATAATATTAGTTATAAATATAATACATATATTATATATATAAAATTCAGTAAACTATGATATGAGGTAGGTGGGTACTATTAGAAAAATGGAGTCCAAGCCAGTTGTCGAACATACTTTAATTTTTTGATTACATAGTTGATATTATAATATATAATAATAATATTATAATAATCATTCGTCATCGGCTTGTCCTAAGATTAACACATACGTACTTGTACATCTTTAGACCAGAGGTTTCCAAACTTTTTTTTCTCATAGACCACTTTAAACATTTTGCTGGATCCGGTGGACCCCACAGCTACCCAAGTTCAAGACCGGTCTAAAAAGCGTATTCATCTCAAACAGTTGGACCTTTACTTTTTTTGTATTCTAACTTTGACTCGCTTCGGTGTGGTAAAAAGTAAGCGCAAATATTTTCTTGCTTTGTAGCTATTTAACACAAAAATTACCACACTTTTACTTATTTCTAAATCTCCTCGCTTTGTAATATTTTATCTGGTATTAATATAATATTGTCTGTATAGGAGAAGTCAAATCGGGTCACCAAATTTTTATAGACCCCCGTTAACGACTCGTGGACCCCCATTTTTTTTCCACGCAAGCGTAGACCCCTATCGGGCTCCCGTGGACCCCATGGGGTCCACCTGGACCACTTTAGGAATCAATGTTTTAGACAGTCTTGTTCACATAAGTACCATAAAATACTTCTTACGCAGACAATGGACTTTTTTCCCGTATCCTAGTGAGAAAATAGATCTTTAAGTTTTGTCCCTGCCGCTCAGTGAAACAACGACGGAACTTACGAATTTGTCACTTTTTGGGTGATTGTGAAGCAGGGTATAGAGCCTAACCTGCCACAGTACGCTAAAACTCCCAAAATGGAATAGTTTAACACCAAAATCTATACGCGGTCCGAAGCGTTGTGGACACATTACAGAAACATCAGTGTCCATACAAAAAGGGAGTAACAAAAGAATTCGCGGGGCATTGTCCCGGCGTCATTTATCACGAACGCTCCACTGGCACCGTTCGGCAGCAGATCGCCGTTGCACGAGGGTGATTTGCTTCTGAAATCGTTAAAATTTTACATACTTTAATAATGTAAAAACGATAAGACCATCAAGGTCCCTTTAAGATTTGGAGACGAAGATCAATGGGAGTTTTTTATCCGCGAAAAGTCACTAAATTGCAACACAATTCTGTCGGACGACGTTCAATGCATTCCTTGTGTGTTTTTTTCGCTATAATCTCGTTATAATTTAGGTAACATGCGAACTTCACCGTTCTTTAAAATGCTAACCATGACCTGTTGAGATTTCTTAGCATTTAAATGGTAGAAAGAATAATTACTTACCAAGAACACAATAAAGCGCTCACGTCTAATACAATCATCAATAAAAACATAGTCGGGATCATCCTACTATCTATCCTACTAATATTATAAAGGCGAAAGTTTTGATGGATGTTTGTTACTCTTTCACGCAAAAACTACTGAATGGATTTTAATGAAACTTTACAATGACATAGCTTATACATCAGAATAGCACATAGGCTACAATATTAACCGACTTTAAAAATAGAGGTGTTATGACTAAAGAAACAGACTAGGAAAATGTGGAAAAAACGGGGAAAAATATTAGAAAGGGTTTGTCTCACGAACTACTGGAGCAATTTTTATGGCAATATTTGGCACAGATAGAGTAGACCACGTGAAGGGACATATCACGTAAACTGTTTTTTGCGGCAAAATGTACGGTTTCCGTAAAATTCCTAATTTACGTGGGCGAATCCGCGCGGGACATCTAGTATTATATATTTTCCTGAATATTTGTTAGTATTTACTCCATCAACTGAAGATTTATTATGCTATCGTACGTGTTGTATTCAGGATGTATTTTACACTCACATCTAGTCTAATTTTATCTTTAGTCGTGGTCCGTGGACCGTGGTTGTAATTTCCAATGTCAATATCTTTTTTTTTTAATATTATAGGCAAAGTAATAAAGGCTGCACCAATCAGTCCCAGTTCGAATCAAAAACACCCGTCGTATACCTGACATAATACAACGTAACGTAGGTAGGCGCCCGAGAAATGTCCATCAAAGTCCACTCTAATTTGAGCTGTCCAGCTTATTGGAAAGTTTTCTGTTACTTTAGGAATTTATAGGAACGGCTCCGTGGGAGAGCTCAAGGTTCGGTGGTGTAGGTATCGACGTCAATGTCACTTATGTGTTTAACCCGGCAAGTGGATGGAGGAAATGATATATGGTATAGCAACCGTGCCGTTGCTGAAACGAATAACTTTGCGGAATGTTATAGAGATGATAAAAATGTATTTTAAACCTTCGATTGTGGATTCTTGGAAATGCTATTGTATTCTATTGTTGTCGCGATCACCGGTGCTCTTATGGGGCTTGAAGGATAAAGGAACCTAAAAGTAGTATAGTCGAGTGATGCCCGTTTGCACCAACCGCTCCCTAATGCTTAATATCCCCTAGCGGCCATTAAGTGTACCAATCCTTTTAGACTTTTGTAATTTTTATGTTTTACCTACATCTTTAGGGCCAAGGAACTTTAGTGAAACATAAGGATTTTCAAAAATGTTTTATTTTTTAAAACCCTTAATATGTAAGAGATAGACACGTCTTAACCTTAAAAGACCGCTAGGAAACACTTAGCGTTAGGGGGCAGTTAGTGAAAGCAGGTATGAAGCTTGTGAATTCCTTCTGGTTTCGCTGATTCGAATTTCGAGTCCCTCTCTGAATAGTCTTTAGGGAAAGGGTACTGGGATTTAATTTAAAGATCTTGCTAACTGGTGTTTTGCCATTGACTCAGATGTATTAAAATGTGATTCACCAAAACTTTAAAAACTCTTGTAGATATGTATGAATTGCTGCTTGTTTTTTCATTATTTAAAATAATGAAAATAATGTTATGAAAGTGTAATAGTATAGGTCTACCAGAATCTGATGGCAGAAAGTGAGAAAGTAAATTTACTCTAGCAATTATATATCAGGATAGTTGAAATAAAATATTTTGATCCTTTTTAGGGTTCCGTACCCAAAGGGTAAACACGGGACCCTATTACTGAGACTTCGATGTCTGTCCGTCTGTCTGTCCGTCTGTCTGTCCGTCTGTCTGTCCGTCTGTCTGTCCGTCTGTCTGTCCGTCTGTCTGTCTATCTCCAGGCTTTAACTCAATAACCGCTATAGCTAGACTTCTGAAATTTTTACAGATTGTGTATTTGTGTTGCCGCTATAACAACAAAACAAAGAGGGGCTCCTATACAACAAACGTGATTTTTCTGCAATGTTTTGCTACAAATCAATAACGGGAACACATAGACACTTGAAATGTTCACAAAATACTCAATTGTAGGCACTTGTTATTTAATAATTAATTATAAAAATTAAATAAATTAAATAATAAAGGGGGGCTCCGATACAAAAAACACAATTTTTAGCCTATATTTTTTGCTCTGTAGTGGTACGGAACCTTTCGTGCGCGAGTCCAACTCTCACTTGGCTGATTTTTATTTTTCCTTATAGCGGCTGATTCTGTGTGTGAAACATGCAAAAATAAAAAAATTATCCAAGGATCAATCAAGGATACTTTTTGAAAACCTGCCATCCAAATTTGTCACCGATCCTGGACTCTTGGTAGACCTATAACTTTGACCACTTCAGTACAATCCACCACTAACAATCAGACTATATGTCACCTGTGAATTCATGCACGCTAAAGTTTGTGAAATCGTGATTTACCCCTCGGTAAAAAGTAGGTCATGTCCTTTCCTGTGGTAAGCTCAATGTCTTTGCCAAAAATAACATGTAGGTGCCAAAGTATCTACTTTGTGTATCGAATTTTAGAATTTTACATCTTTAGAATTTAATAATTGATGAAAAACTATAATGCTTTTGTAAAATAATTGTATTTCACTCTTGTTCATTATATCATACATTGCAAAAAATAACTTGATGTAAAATATGATATTTCACACTCCACTAAGCTTTAGTGAAATGTGGAGATTATAAAATTAAATGATAAATCTTTTAAACTTTATTAATTAAGTTTGTGAATAAAAATAAAATAAACAATGAAACAAATTTTGTGGTAATATTATCATCTCTATAGAGATCCATCTCCCGTTTCGACCCTCCGCGAGCACTAAATTCCAAATTGTTTTTGACTGACGGCTAAATGTAAGTTAACATTGTTTGAGAGACGCACCGCAACCGTTTACCCAGATATTACTGCCAGATAATATTGGAAGTGTACCTAAAATACTTTTCTTCTTATAAGTATTGGTATATTATGCTATAGTAATTATTTTAATATGATATTTAGCACTTCGAGTATGAAGTCCAAAAAAACAAAAATTGATTAAAATAGATTTTTATAATGAATTTGTGTGCCCACTGCCCACTCTCGTCAATTTGATTATAGAAATAACTGAATTGATGCTTTAATATTAACCTTTGTTTCAGATCCTGTAGCTGCTCCATGGATAAAGTAAATTTTATTGGACATTGGTTTCGCCTACTAATATTTTCATACACCTAGAATATTACTTAGCAAAATAACAGATATTCATTATAATATTTAATTAGTTATTAGATCATTGTGGTAAGAAGCTTTGCGCCTATATTCTACTCAATGTAGTGTGATAACATGTTTTGACTTTTGCTGTTGTTACCCCGACTGGATCGAGCAAGACATGAAACTGCATAAAGTTGCATCAAATACGAGAATCGAGGTACTCTAGCTAAACGGTAGCCACTTTACGCCATCTTGTTCTATTTTCAAATTGTTTTTTTAATATAACCAGCCAGTTTTAATAACATCACACGCTGCCAGGAGTTCGGCAGCGAAAGGGCAAGTTCAGCGTTTGACAAGGGGCGACAGCTTGACTAATGGTGCTCAGCGTCATTGCTGCAGCATCGCTGGAATTTGTGCTAAAGCAAACGTAAAATTAAGGTACCCAATATTGGCGAAATTAAATTGTTCATAATACAGTCTGTTGTTTTTTTTTGTATAAAAACCTAAGTTAAGAGAAGGTTATTTACTAGCTGACCCATAACCAACTTCGTCGGGCGTTAAAAGTGAAAAACATTTTAACCGCCTTCATAAAAAGGAGGGTATAATTTGGGAATTATTAGTAAGTACTATCCAGTTTTCGTATAATATGTTAGTCTATAATATATGCGATGGAACAAATTTGCCAAATTTCAAAAGTGTATGTATGTAAAGGTTGTCTGGCAGAAACTGCTGTAAGCAGTAAGGCCGCCTATTTGTACAAAGTTTTCTTATATTGTGTTTTTTATTTTTATGTTTAGTTTTAAGTTGTACAAATAAAGAATTTTCTATCTGTCTATGTATGCTTTTGTGTTTGTGTTCGCATATTATCTCCGAAACTACAAGTCCGAATTCCGATTTAAGGAATTTTTGGTGTGTTGCACAGATTATTGTCACAGTATTGTTGAACTTAGGAAATACTTTACACTGCAAGTTTCGTCAGAATCAGTTCAGTGCCTACGCCCTACCGTATGAGATAGGGAACTTTTAAGGCGGTTATATTTTTTTATAAAATACTAGCTGTTCCGGCAAATGTTGTTTTGCCATGTAAAGTATTTCGCCCATATTACTTTGTTGAAGTGACTAAATAAGTATGTCACCTATGGCAACGTCCATCGCTATCGCGTCGCACAAACAATGGTCGCTGTCAGTCTCGAGTTGTAATAATTTACTATTATTTATTCAACAAATGCACTTATCAATATAAAAAGTAAATGTTGTACATCCGATTCTCAACCTTAGCATCATGCTCGGTAAGATTCACGAAAATCGGTCGAGCCGTTTCAGAACAGTTCAACTACGCACACCGTGACACGAGAATTTTATATAATACTAGCTGTCCCGGCAAACGTTGTTTTGCCATTTAAAATCTTTCTACTTCATCAGTTGATACAAATTCTTACTTCTTTCTTTTGTCCCCTAAAAGGGGTGGGGCGAAAAATTGTATACACCACATGTTAAGTTGGCAAAAACAGTTAATAATATGTCAAAGTAAGTCCATTAAAGAAAAAAGTTTGATACAAAATCTGACCCCCTCTTTGGTTCCCTTAGAGGGGTGGGGTGGGGGAATTTTTAGTCACCAAATATTGAGTCGGAAGAAGACAAATATATCTGTGAAAACCGTATGCAAATCGGATCAGTAGTTTTCGTGTTATAGCAAAAGCCTTATACAAAATCTGACCCCCTCTTTCGTCCCTTTAGAGGTGTGGGGGGTAAAATTTTTATACACCAGATATTAAGTTGGAAGAAGGCAAATATATCTGCGAAAACCCCATTCAAATCGGATCAGTAGTTTTCGTGTAATAGTGGAACAAACATACAGACAGACAGACAAAAAACTAACTACATTTTTGGCTTCTATAGCGATGAGTGACACCCCCCGCTTATTATTTTTTGAATATCTTTAATGTACAGAATTTTCATTTCTACAGTTTTATTATAATATATAGATAGCGGTCGCCCGCGGCTCTGCCTGCGTGGATGTCGGTTACCGCTGCAAAAAGCCTACCCAGGAAAGACACGGTCAGCAAAATGATTCCCAGGTCAATTCACAGAAACATCGACGACGCAGTCATTTTCCACATAGGTTGCACAGATTGTCTTTCTGTGGATGTTAAAGTTGTTAATGATGAGAATATTTAAATGTAATTAATAATAAGTTTTCACCTCTGACGGTAGTCCCGGAGTGCAACCCGTTGTTTTAGGATAGATAACTAAAGCGATTATTGTAGAGCTTTTCTATAAACAACATTAATTGACGTTAAGTTATTTTCAGGTAACAAAATATACTGATGGTCGGGATCCCCGACTCGTGATAGAGCAAAACATTCTTTTCATAAATCTATTCCTACTAATTTGAATGTATGGCCCTGGAATTTACATAATATTTATCGTTAGTGCAAAATAATTTTTTTACAGGAAATTGGAGCCTTTTGAAGGGTATAGGCAAATCAATAGGGATCATTGGTATTCTTGGTATATGAGCCAATTCACCAGCTGCAGGGCCGGTCATGATCTTCGCTAGTGTGCACCCCCGCCTTGGTAGCGCCCACTTCGAAACGGGCGTAAACCGCAAATTTTAATTTCGCCATAACTTCTAAACCAAACGTCCAATCTTAATAATTCGAAAACCAAATATTATCTACATAAACTGTACTTAGTGATGAAATAATTCATTTTGATAAAGATTAATAGCATGAGTAAAATAAATGCGTTTAAATGTAGTCCAAAAAAAATCAAGATTTTAAAATAAAATAATGGTTGTTGTACCTCACTTGACATAGATAGGTATAGTGTGTCGCGGACTTTTTTGTAGATATTTAAAAGATATACATTTACTTAGAACATTGTATGGTTCTATCTTTTATAGTTTAGGCAGCTTACGCAAAATAAGTAAATTTTCTGGTTGATTTTTTTCACCTTGTGTCAGAAAAACCCAAATATCTTACGGAACTCTACATTTTCCGAAATAAAATGTAGCCTATGTTACTCGTAAATAATGTAGCTTTCGAAGGGTGAAAGAATTTTTGAAATCGGTCCAGTAGTTTTTGAGCCTATTCATTACAATTAAACAAACAAACAAACAAAGTTTACCTCTTTATAATATTAGTATAGATTAGATTATTATTAATATATTATATAATGATGATGAAACCCCAAGTTATACTTTGCGGATTACGTTAAGGCCGTGTATTCCCAGAAACGGACGATTTTCAAGATTTAAAAGTGAAAGGAGACATAGAAATATAGTAATTTAAATTCTGAAGAAATAGATGTGTTAGTTAAGGATCTAACACAGTGGAATTTATATTCCATTACACAATATCATGAACTTCACTCGATAGAAAAAAATCCCAAAGTTACCTCTTCTTTTAACGAAATTTCCTTACTATGTCCAAATTATTTGGAATTTTCAGATAATTTTTGTACTGAATGAAAGACACAGAATATATCTAGGGACTCTCGATTTTTTGACTCGATTGAATTATGTATAAAATAACGACGATCAAAAAACTATAGAATTGCAGGCGCAAAGGCTTGGCTCGTGCGCTCAGTCGCGCTCTGGCGCTCTTTGACGACGGACCGTACAACTTTTTCTCGCAACATTTTGAATACAAATTTTAGTCCATTGAAATGTTACATTTGCTTTGCATTTATTAGAGGACGCAATTTTATTTTTGGGATATTTTGAGGGGCTCAATAGAAGCTTAACCTCAAGTTTGTGGGGTCGCCACTCTTGTCCCCCGGCCGCCATCTTGAAAAAAGGGGTGACAACACTATTTTCGTGATATCTCGGAAACTATACGTCTTACAAAAAATTTGTAAGAACATAATTTATTGAAAATTATTTTGCCTACAAATATGCTTATATAACTTTTTACCCTAAATTAAAAATTTAAAACGTTATAAGCAAAAAAGTGAGAAAATTTTTAAAAAGGTTTATTATCACTTTTTAACTTTGTTTAACATATTTTACAAAAAAAATACCTTAAACCAACCTTGTAGATGATCTTTAGAGAAAAAGATCCCCCGATCCCATGAAATTAATTTTCTGCAGGTACAAAGAAAACTGTGGAACCATTTGTGGCTGCAGAAAAGCAGGCCTGAAATGCTTTATAGTATAGTAGGCACGTGCAGACTAGTATAGTAGGCATACTATAATATAGTTTGCATATATTTATGTAGTGTAGTAGGCATACTGACTGTGGCTGCAGAAAAGCAGGCCTGAAAAGCTTTACAGAATAGTAGGCATACTGTAGAGCATTTTAGGTCTGCTTTTCTGTAGCCACACATGCTTTCACAGTTCCTTTGCATCTTCAGAAAATTAATTTCATGAGGATTGGGGGATCTTTTTCTCAAAAGATCATTAACAAGGTTGTTCTAAGGTAATTTTTTTGTAAAATGTATTAAACAAAGCGATAGAGCGATAATAAACCTTTCAAAAAATTATCACTTTTTTGCTAATAACTTTTTAAATTTTTAATTTATCGTAAAAAGTTATATAAACATATTTGTAGGCAAAATAATTTGCAACAAATTATGTTCTAAAACTTTTCTGTAAGACTTATAGTTTCCGAGATATCACGAAAATAGTGTTGTCACCCCTTTTTTCAAGATGGCGACCGGGGGACAAGAGTGGCGACCCCTCAAACTTGAGGTTAAGCTTCTATTGACCCTCCCAACATATTCCAAAAATAAAATTGCGTCCTCTAATAAATGCAATATTCGGTCCTAAAATTGTAACATTTCAATGGACTATTTTTACAATTTGAGAAATAATTTTAACATATTATGCAAGTGGTTGATCATTGCTAACAAGTGACGCAAACCAAGTCCAAAATAGGCTCGATAGAAGTACCTTAGAATTAGCACAACAACAACCGTAAATACTATCGTCTATCATACAGTATTGTAATTATTTGTAGATAACTCTACCGTATTTTTATTTTGTATATTTTATATATTATAGACTCGCAGTACGTACACATGCGGAGGCATGCCCAATGCCCACCTGCAACAATTTCTTTGCATCTTGCATTTGCATTTGACATGGTTATTTTTAACCAACTTTAAAAAAAGATGGTTATTCGACTCGTATCAATGTAATATTTCCATGTAATATCAGGGTCTGAACAAATGTGCCGTATCTGGGAAGTGCATGTATGTATGTTTTTAATTTTTATGTTTTATCTCCTAAATTACGCACTCTTACTTAGACTTGTAAGTAAGTATTTCCTTTCGTTGCACTAGCTCAATTTAGGGCAGTGTTTTTCAACGCGTGGGTTGGTGTATGTATGTATGCACATTTTTTTATGTTTGTGTTCGCATACCTACCGAACTGTAATTCCTATTTTGTTCAAGATATTGTTCAACTTAGGTATTTAAATACGGCAAATTTCCTCAAATTCGGCTCATTATGAGATAGGGGATAGATTCTGTGGGGATCTCAATTATTATTACGTACAATTTGAAATCGGCTAGATACTTGTTATGGTCCCGTACCCAAAGGTTAAAAACGGGACCCTATTACTAAGACTTCGTCTGTCTGCCTGTCTGTCTGTCTGTATGTCGGTCTATATGTCACCAGGCTGTATCTCAAGAACCGCTATAGCTAGACTTCTGAATTTTTTACAGATTGTGTATATCTGTTGCCGCTATTAGCTATAATAACGAATACTAAAAACAAAATAACCCATACCTACAACAAATGTGATTTTTTTGGTATTTTTTGCTCGATATATCAATAATGGCAACAGGTAGGCACTTGAATTTTTTACAAAATCCTTAGATATACTTACGTGTACTTTAATAATAAATAATGATATTTCAATAAAATTCAAATATAAGGGTATCCCATACAAAAAACTCATTTTTTGGCTTATTTTTGCTACGGTACGGAATCCTTCGTGCGCGCCTCTGTTTTGAGCTTTTTTTAAAGGATATTTTTTAATACTGCTTCAAAAATTTTTGAAAATTTCCTATATTTAGAGATGTATAATATTATTTAAACGTAATAGTCTATGCGTCGTATAATAAAGAAAGTCAAAGTACGTGAGATTACGCTGTATCGGTGAGCGTAAAAATAGGACGAAACTACTACTATCGCGACTGTACATTTTTTCATTAACAAATGACACTAATCTGATTTTACTTTATCTTTGTGCGGTAGGACTCAATAAAAATGTTTACCGTGTAAATTATCAAAACGGGCAGATTTGATTGTTTAGGGCGTGTTTTCGTTTCTCAATAGTATCGAACGTACCAGTTTCGATTATGTACGCTGTTTTTTTCAGAAGTATATAATTTCTGTCGAAAATGACCGTTTCGATTCTATATGAATAAATACGAAGATTATAAATACGTGGTATTAGAAAGACGTTCCGCGCGGCTTCGCCTGCGTGAATTAGATATTTCACAGAAAAATTAGTTCACAAAAAAGCCTATGACCTTTCACGTGGTCTATTTCTTATCTGATCCAAATAACAGAAAAAATGCTTTAGTAGTTCGTGAGATAAGCTCTTTTCTAATAATTTCCGCCGTTTTTTCCACATTTTCCTCTATTTATTATACAATGTGTCCCGACACCAGAGTCCGATCCTTTAATGTCATTATCTATGGCATATTTTATCGACAAATTGGCTCTCACATTTTTTTTCTCTCACGGTTGTAAAATGGCAGCCATTTTAGTTTTTCTCGGGCTTTCACACTAATCTGACCATTACTTCTCATGTAAATATCCTATGAAGATAAAAAAGGCCTCATTTGATAGCTAAACTTGTGGTCTATGCTTACACAGGCAATATGTTATACATTTCGTGGAATTAAACATAGAAAAACCAAAGTTTAAGAAAAAAATTGTGTATTTTTTAATTAATGGCTTTTTGTGAAAAATCGAGCGCATTAAACTGGTTGTATTTTGTTTTAAAAAGATAGAAGAGGTTTTCATTTTAAATAAATTCTTTATTTTAATGCTCTAAGTCATAATATCAAATAGTTTAGAAGTTATAACGATTTTCCTATGAAGTATAGGTTAGATTAGTATGAAGTATGATAAAAAATTTTTTTCAAAAGTTGGAGAAAAAAAATTTATACTCATGATTTATTTTATTTTTATCATTATTATTATTTTAGTGACAAATTGGCTTTCAAATATTTTTTTTCTCCAACTTTTGAAAAAAAAATTCTCTGGCTCCTTACTAATCTGACCAATACTTCATAAGAAAATCGTTATAACTTCTAAACTACCTGACTTAGAGCATTGAAGTAAAGAATTTATTTAAGATGAAAACCTCCTCTATCTTTTTAAAATAAAAAAGAACCAGTTTAATGTGCTAGATTTTTCACAAAAAGCCATTAATTAAAAAAATACAATTTTTTTTTTCTTAAACTTTGGTTTTTCTATATTTAATTCCACGAAATTTATAACATTTTGCCTGTGTAAGCGTAGTCTATAAGTTTAGCTATCAAATGAGACCTTTTTTATCTTCATAGGATATTCACATGAGAAGTACTGGTCAGATTAGTGGGAAAGCCCGAGAAAAGCTAAAATGGCTGCCATTTTACAACCGTGAGAGAGAGAAAAAATTTGAGAGCCAATTTGTCGATAAAATATGGCATAGATCATGACATTAAAGGATCGGATACCGGTGTCGGGGCACATTGTATAATACATAGCCTATAGCCTTCCTCGATAACTGGGCTATCTAACACTGAAAGAAAGTTCAAATAAGCCCTTTCATATAATTTCCCCTGTTTTTTCCACATTTTCCTCTATTTATTTGCTCCTACTAGTCTTGGCGTGATAAAATATAGCCTATAGCCTTCATCGATAAATGGACTATCTAACGCTGAAAGAATTTTTAAAATCGGACTAGTAGTACCTGAGATTAGCACGTTCAAATAAGCCCTTTCATATAATTTCCCCCGTCCCGTCCTTCGCTCCTATTAATCTTAGCGTAATAAAATATAGCTTATAGCCTTCCGCCATCAATGGGCTATCTAACACTGAAATAATTTTTCAAATCGGACCAGTAGTTCCTGAGATTAGCGTGTTCAAATAAGCCCTTTCAAATAATTTTCCCTCGTTTTTTCCACCTTTCTCTCTATTTCTTCGCTCCTATAAGTCTAAGCGTGATAAAATATAGCCTACTAGCTGTCCCGGCAAACGTTGTTTTTCCTGTTATCCCTGTTTTCCTGCTTTTCTCTTGAAGTTTTTTTTTTTTCTATAAACCTCACGAAACCTTTCTAATGAATACAAAACCGTGGAAATCGGTTCGTGCGTTCTGGAGTTATAGCGTCAGGAAGGAAAACCCGACTTATTTTTATATAGTAGATAACCTTCCTCAATAATTGGGCTATCCAACAGTAAAATAATTTTTCAAATCGGACCAGTAGTTCCTGAGATTAGCGCGTTCAAACAAACAAACAAACAAACTGCAGAATTATAATATTAAAAAGATTATATAATATGCAAAAGTATATATTATATCTGTCTATCTGTCTGTCTGTTTCCTCTTCACGCCCAAACCACTGAACCTATTTTGCTGAAATTTGTTATGGAGATACTTTTAGTGCCGGAAAAGGATATAGGATACTTCTTTCACGTAAAAATGTACGGTTCCTATGCAATAAATAATTTTTTAAGAAAAGAAGTTACGGGCGTCATCTAGTGATTAATAAACCCGGATTTTTAATGAAATAATATTTTTTGTATGGAATTTCATCTATTTTTAACGATGTTTATAATAATTATATTGTATTTGTCATTTTCTCACACCCTAACGAAGTAACCAATCGACTTGATTTTGTCATAGACTTATTTAAAAGGGCAGAGAATAAAATAAGCTTCTTTTGGTCTAGAAAAACATCATTTTCCCAAGGGAAGCGCGATATACTGAATCTATGTTTAATTTTTAATGACATTCTAAATCGAAAACAGTAAAATTAAACACAGACAGTTTTCGTTTATAATAAAATTAACCTACGTCTCCATGTTGACAATTAAAAATTTTTCGAAAGTCAAATGTACATCAATTTCAAAAAGTCTCGTTCTTGTTATTTTTTACTTATGTCATTTTTTTACTCCTTGTATTTTTTTTTGTACCTTGTATTCTGTCTGTGTAATATTATGTGTATTTAAGTGTAGTGTGGTATGAATATTTGTTGAATAAATGTTTATTATTATTATAAGAATAGGCATGATGACTTTTCTTTCTTATTGGGAATTGAAAGGTCCTTAAAAATATAAACATCGCTGAAAGAATGACTCTGATAGCTTAAAAGATATGACAATTCAAACATCTCATAAAATAGACCTGCCCGAAACGCTCCATACAACGTGCAACGAAATTATGACGTCACTCTTTCGTAGTTTGTACGCATTGGAAGAGAACTTTGTTCAATAGGTAAATTAAATACTAGATGACGCCCGCAACTCTGTTGCGCCAAAACTCGTTTATCGCGCGGGAACCGTACATTTTTTCGGGATAAAAAGTATCCTATGTCCTTTCTCGGGACTAAAAGTACCACCATACCAAATTTCAGCAAAATCGGTTCAGCGGTTCGGGCGTGAAGAGGTAACAGACAGACAGACAGACATACAGACAGACAGACAGACAGACGGACAGACAGACAGACGGACAGACAGACAGACACATTTTCGCATTTAAAATATTATTATTAAATAAATATTGCGTTTATGAAAGTGGTTTCATACCAAAAGTTGCTTTTAATTGCTTCGAATGGCATACAAATATTAAGAAATTTAATTGAAAAAAAATCGACTTGAGTGTCCAATTTTGAAGGCGCATAACAAAAAAAAATACAAAATATGCTATTAAGTGAATGTTTGGGAACACTTATTTTTTAACAACCATAAATAAAAAAGTGTAATTCGAATGTATAGGTTTGTCACTCAAAAATCTGTCATCTTTCTTTCTGTGTAGGTATGTTGTAGTATGTGTAATTGTTTTATTTGTTAAAAAATGTATGATAAAAGCATAATTTCAAAATAATATTAGATCGATGCACTCCTTCACCTTATAAACTAGGTATAAATGTGCAAAATTTCATTCACCTAAGTTACATTTTCCCATTTTTCGTCAAAAGGGATACAAAGTTTTCCTCTCGCGTATTAATATATAGATATGAACAGGATGTTTTCTCTACACAAAGAATGGGCCAGGTTTCAAACTAAGGCAAGCCCTTCGTCAGTACAGAGAATCATTAATGTTGGCATGAACATTGGATTTCTTATTCCTAAGTAGGATATCTGTGATAAGTGTCATAGTTATTCTTAACATAATATGTTTTCGACAGAAGGGCAAATACTGGCTTATAATAGGCAACCACAGAAATGGACACTAGCAAGCGAGATGAAGAACAATGTATGGGTTACATTTGACTTTCAAAAACTTTATGTGCTACATTTAACTTTCAAAAATTTTCTGTGTTTAGCTTTACCGTTTTCGATTTAGCTTTAAAAGAATGTACATGCTGTGGGATAGGTTTTGTAAATAATTAGAGTATTCGTAGCTCATTTTTCGATTTAGGGATCGATTTGTGAAATATGAAGTTTTAAAGTGGAAAAATTGTTAAGAGTCTCCACCCTTCTACCAGCTAAACGGTTGCTTCTTAAAATGTGAAAAAATTCATGGAAGTAGAAAATATGCTGAATTTAAATAGAAAACTATCACGGCTACGAATAATTCATAATAATTGATTTATAGGTGATCAACAAAAAAATATAGTATTCGGTGAAGTATAAAGGGACTTTCAGTTTGACAAATTCCTTGGAACATAATTGAGATGATGTTGTTGTTATAGTAGTGTAAAACACGTTATAAATGTATATTCATTGACTATACAAAAATACAAAAATTATCAAAAACTAGCGGTACTACTGAGTATTTAACCCTATATTGCGCGTGGCCCGACACGCACTTGGGTGGTTTTTATGAATATTTCATCACCCGTTGCAAAATTATGCAAAAAAAAACTTTAAATCGCTCTCCTATAAAGTACGGTAGCGTTTATTCAGTTTCGATACTTTAGGTAAAGTATCGAAACCGAAAAAACGGGACCATTGATTTATTATTGTTAACTAGGTATCAGTGCGCGAAAGGACTAGTTTAGCACTATTTAGTGCCATACTTATTTAGTCGACACTTCAATAAAATAACATTTTATTTTGTTGAAGTGACTAAATAAGTATGTCACCACGGCAACTTCCATCGCTATCCCGTCGCACAAACAATGGACGCCGTCTGTTTTGAGTTGTAATAATTTACTATTATTTATTCAACAAATGCACTTATCAATATAAAAAGTAGTCAGTAGCCGATTCTCAGACCTGAATATGCATAATATAAAATTTGGTAAAAATCAGTAAAGCCGTTTCGGAGGAGTAAGGTAACTAACATTGTGACGCGAGAATTTTATATAATTACTAGCTGTCCCGGCAAAGGTTGCTTTGCTATATAAAGTATTTCGTCCATATTATTTTATTGAAGTGACTAAATAAGTATATCACCATGGCAACGTCCATCGCTATCCCGTCGCACAAACAATGGTCGCCGTCAGTCTCGAGTTGTAATAATTTACTATGTATTATTTATTCAACAAAATATGCACTTGTCAATATAAAAAGTACCCAGTAGCCGATTCTCAGACCTACTGGATATGCATATAAAATTAGGTAAAAATCAGTAAAGCCGTTTCGGAGGAGTACGGTAACTAACATTGTGACACGAGAATTTTATATATAAGATGTATGAGATGAAATAAACAAAAAAAAAAACAAAATAATTACATCAGCGAAATCAGTACAATATTGGATAAACCAATTCAACTGTTAATTTTTATGCATGCAGCATGATATTATATGATTTATAGAGGTACTCATTAACATCACTATAAAGGAGTAAATTAATAAAAGAAACAAAATTCTAAATAAAATGAAATAGCTAATTAGACTACGGCTCATTTTTTGTATACTGTGGCGCGTTCAAATGCAGCTTAGGAGGTTGAGTCACGAGTTCCCCCCGCAGTAAGTTGCCCCGCACCTCGGCCCGATCGGATTGTTTCAAGCGGAGCTTCGTCGCTGCGAATACTTTTCTTTCTTTGGTCTTCCCGCCCTTAAGGGGGCGACTAACTCAAAATTTACGATTTTATAATTCATTTTTATACTTACTTCAAAATAAGCCCCGAATTGTTTCATTTTCTAAAATTAGATACTACATTATATTTCCGAGAATTCGATCTGAGCAAAAACACGATATCTTAAAATTTTCTCGATAGAAAAAAATCACAAAGATGCATCTAATTTTCACGAATTTTTAATTTATTGCCATAACCGTGCATTGAACTAAGTTAATATTTTAATACATTGTATAAAATTCTATCATTGAGAAACCGACCTAGCGGATTTTTAAAATGTTGTATATTTATCGAGTTATTGAGAAAAAACTAATTTGGCGATGAGTCCGCGTCATCCTTTTTCACCTGGCATATGAAAGGCGGGCGTGAGTGTGAAGAGAGAAGGACGATGTTTGATTTTTTGGGTTAGTCGCCCTCTTAAAACTTAAGAGCGTTCCATTCATAGAGTATTATTTTTTCATATTATTTGTCACATTTGTTTTGGAACTTTCATGAAATCAAAAATTTTGGCGCGTTTCTGAAAAGAGACAACATACATATTATTTAGCAGCATCGTCTAGGAGTTTAGGCAAAACTGGGCCTGGACCAACTACCAAGGCCATATCAGCTGACGCAGCTAGACGGCTACTGCCTATAGTGCCTAATGATTTATAGCTTGTCAAAAAAGACTCGACGCTGTAAAGTTTTACACAATTTAGAAGATATGAAAACCTTAAAAATGTGCAAGGTGATAATATTTAAAGGGTATTAAGCGTAATATCTGTGGAAATAGAAAGAGAAAAAAACACCTTTTGAGCGTGATTACGTTTAAAAATTTTTGTATTGCGTCTACTCCTTCTTGATAGGCTGTACCTAAATACCTACAAGTAAAGAAATTATCATTTCATAATATTTTGTCGTGAGTCGTACCTACGAGTAATAAAAAACTAAGGAAGAGTAACTCCGTCAAAAAACATGCTCCAAAATACTTGTCAAAAAAGTGTACCATAGGTTCACTTTTCATATATTTGCAATATTTAGGTGACCTTGAGCGGTACAAAGGCTGACGTTACATGACAGTTCGAATGGAACCAAATTTAAAACTGTATTAGTATGGGAGTTACGTTTCCTGGTTTTATTATTCGTAGTCATTAACTCTTAATTTGCAGAGTGTGATTCTTTAGACAGAATTTTGTATGACATCGAATTAGTTACCATTGTTTGACACTAGGGGCGCTGTTTCAATGCCATACAATAATATTATACTCACAATCAAGTCCACATCTCTGATCTCACTATAGGTGTTAGTCAAAATATTATCCCTACATTAACATTTAAAAGAGTAAAAGTCTTTAAGTCCATTGCTTTACCTTGTACTTCTCTTTATATTCAAAAAGCTGTCCTACAACAAATCTCCTTACCAATTTATTTTAAGACAGCTTTTTGAATATTGAAAAGGTTTTTACGAATTAAGTATCAATTATTTCTCAATGACATTCGGACAATAGTAACCCATACATGAAATATAAAACTTACTCAACAAATCGCACTTTAATTAAAGTTATAGAATAGGGTTATTAAATTATTAATTTCGTCTCCAAAAGGTCTTCTCCTAAAAGCGCCATCTGTTGGCGCATTTTAACGTATAAGAAAACTCCTAACCGAGCAGCCGAGCTTTGAAGAGAGCTTTTTTTCGAGTCGTATGACGTCGCTTTGGTGCAAGAAAGTATTACGTAAGTATGAAGCTCATTATTTATTAATGTGAGATATAAACAGCATAGTGAGTATTTTATTGTTTATTTTATATAAAAATTCCCAATCGGGAATATTTTTTTGCTTTGCTAGCCTTAAATAGCTAGAAACTGTGGTACTTCTACAAGGATTGAGATTAACGTGGTGTGAAAAAAATTATCTTATGAAGCTTACAAGTAATAATAATTATAACAATGAAGTTTAATACCCACATTTTTAACAAAAAAATGTCGAATGGAAACAGTACTTGTTTACATGAGATTGAGCAGTGGAACGATATAATATTATTATATTTATTTCACGGAAAAATGTACGGTTTTCTTTTACAATTATAGGTAGGTACAGGATGCCGTGAGTAATAAAATATTTGAATACTACGAGGGCTGCTATTTATGTATCCGGAATTAAAAAAAGAAACAAACTTAAATCATTTAATATGGTTTTATTGCTTTTCAAAATATTCGCCGCGATGATCGACACACTTTTGCATACGCTGGAACCAATTTTCATAGCACTTTTTCCATTCTGATTGAGGTATCTCCAAAACGTGCATTTTGAACGCATCAACAGCCTCTTCGCGGCTCGAAAAACGTTGACCACGTAATTTGTTCTTCGCGTATGGAAATAAAAAGAAATCGTTAGGTGCCAAATCAGGGCTGTACGGCGGATGACCAGTCAATTCGATCTTTTGACCCTCCAAAAACTGAGTTGTTTCAGCTGAGGTGTGACAGCTAGCATTGTCGTGATGTAATATGATTCTGCGTTGTCGGTTGTCCTTTCTTATTTCTTCAAAGACTTCTGGTAAACAAATGGTCGTATACCATTCAGAATTAACCATTTTACGATTCTCTAATGGCACTGTAGCCACATGTCCATTAATTCCAAAAAAACAGGCGACCATTTGCTTCAAAGTACTTTTTGCACGAGTAACTTTTGTTGGTTTCGGCTCATCTTGGAACACCCACACCGTTGACTGTTGTTTAGTTTCGGGGTCATATGCATAGATCCAAGATTCATCACCTGTGTAGATATTATAAACGGCTTTTGACGTACCACGGTTGTATTTTTTTATCATTTTTTTGCACCAATCGACACGAGCCCGTTTTTGATCGATTGTCAAGTTGTGCGGAATCCAACGCGAACATATTTTTTTTACAGCCAAATGTTCGTGTAATATCTTATGTATGCTCGTCATACTTATGCCTAAGGACGCCTCTATCTCGCGATATGTAACATGACGATCACGCATTATTAGTTCCCGCACAGCATCTATATTTTGTGGGACAACAGCTGTTTTTGGGCGACCTTCTTTATTTTCATCCGTGAGCATAGACCGCCCACGATTAAACTCACTGTACCAGTGATAAACAGTGGTTTTTGATGGTGCTTCATCTCCAAAAGTTGCGGGGAGTGGAATAAAGCACTGTTGTTGATTTAGCCCACGCCGAAAATCGTAGTAAATCATTGCACAAAAATGTTCACGCGTTAAATCCATGGCAAATGAAGACACGCAATTTTCAAAATGACGCCACAATGCAAAAAATAATTGACAGTCACATGAAACAAACTTTATTCTTCAACCAAAGAGTTCTATTTTCAAATGTTGTAATTACTTTTTAAATATTGTTCTTGTAAGTGGCCAGTTCCGGATACATAAATAGCAGCCCTCGTAGATGATGCCCGCAACTGCGTTGCGCCAAAATCAGTTTATCGCGCGGGAACCGTACATTTTTCCGGGATGAAAAGTATCCTATGTCCATTCTTGGGACTCAAGGTATCTCCATGCCAAATTTTAGCAAAATCGGTTAAGCGGTTTGGGCGTGAAGAGGTAACAGACAGACAGACAGACAAACACACTTTCGCATTTATAATATTAGTATGGATAGAAGTATGGATGAATGATAGTTGGCATACGAGATCTACGAGCGTCACCTAATAGACACATAGGTATCTCACTCACAAAACTATTGAAGGATTCACCACCAACATACAGCTCAGCTTAGGGCCTTAGGGCTCCATATTTCAGTGAAAATCAACTAAATCGTCATGAAATAGTAGCTATACTGCACTCGGTGAAACATGGCGGTAGCGGTCATTGACTCCCTGTCAAAAACTTGTCATTTTCTATATAAACCGCGATTGAAAATGAAGTGTCAGATATGTTATCAAACGCGGCTTTGTATAGAAAATGACAAGTTTTTGACAGGGAGTCAATGACCGCTACCGCCATATTTCGCCGAGTACATTATAGTTTTCTATGAACTCCTAAGCCCTCATACAATAGCCCAAGAGCCAGCGATAGCAAGATTTCGTCGTTTTATAAAAGCTGAATGTATTCCTGTACATGATTCCTATAGAGCAGGGTTTCTCAAAGTGGGGTACGCGAACCCCTAAGGGTCCGCCATTCGAGGGCAGGGGGTTCGCGACAAGATTGAGGTACATAATAGTGGCTTGATAACTGGAAGGCACGCGCGGCACTCTTTTGGCACTTTATGTGTTTCATTAGTTAATAAGCGGTTCGCTGTCACCTGGAAATTTTAACAGGGGTTCGTGGAGCCAAAAGTTTAAGAAACCCTGCTATAGAGGTAAGAACGACCAGCATCTATGGAGTATCCAGTTTTGAAGGTCTACCTAAACTATGATAAAGTATACCTAAAGCTCAATTTTTTATCTTGTTTTTGCGGGATAACTGCAGGAATCTCGTCTTCCACTGCCAGACCGTCACTACACTTACTTCCTACTGCCAGACCATTTTAATGTTTAATACTTTAGAGGTCGAATCGAGTCTAATTCCATATATTATTTTTTAATTCGAACATCTCTCTTCGACACTCATAAGTCATAAGGCATAACTCAGTGGGACTGATAAACCGAAATGACCGGTGACAGACCAGGCACAGGAACAGCACTTACACCTCTGGATCATTTTTCTTGTCAGACAATCAGGTGTCGGATTGTCCTAACTTCTTAGGAACAATATTTTTCAGACGCTGCAATGCAGGAGCTCAGGATTACTCGTACCCCATGACGAGATTCGACAAGCCAGTATAATAGGAGATGTTTGACAGGCAAGTGTAAGGTGTAAGTATGACACGACATAATATCGAGACATGAAATCACAACTATGATGCGACTAACCGCCACAGTAAATACGCCGCCGCAGGTAAATGAGATATTGCTATCATTGGAGGCCAAGAAAGGCATTCTTCTCGTAGCAATTAAATGCATAATTATGAGTAAGTTAGTACCTGCGTAACGTTCTACGAGGGCTGCTATTTATGTATCCGGAATTAAAAAAAGAAACAAACATATATCATTTAATATGGTTTTATTGCTTTTCAAAATATTCGCTGCGATGATCGACACACTTTTGCATACGCTGGAACCAATTTTCATAGGTAGCACTTTTTCCATTCTGATTGAGGTATCTCCAAAACGTGCATTTTGAACGCATCAACAGCCTCTTCGTGGCTCGAAAAACGTTGACCACGTAATTTGTTCTTCGCGTATGGAAATAAAAAGAAATCGTTAGGTGCCAAATCAAGGCTGTACGGCGGATGACCAGTCAATTCGATCTTTTGACCCTCCAAAAACAGTTGTTTCAGCTGAGGTGTGACAGCTAGCATTGTCGTGATGTAATATGATTCTGCGTTGTCGGTTGTCCTTTCTTATTTCTTCAAAGATTTCTGGTAAACAAATGGTCGTATACCATTCAGAATTAACCGTTTTACGATTCTCTAATGGCACTGTAGCCACATGTCCATTAATTCCAAAAAAGCAGGCGACCATTTGCTTCAAAGTACTTTTTGCACGAGTAACTTTTGTTGGTTTCGGCTCATCTGGGAACACCCACACCGTTGATTGTTGTTTAGTTTCGGGGTCATATGCATAGATCCAAGATTCATCACCTGTGTAGATATTATAAACGGCTTTTGACGTACCACGGTTGTATTTTTTTATCATTTTTTTGCACCAATCGACACGAGCCCGTTTTTGATCGATTGTCAAGTTGTGCGGAATCCAACGCGAACATATTTTTTTTTACAGCCAAATGTTCGTGTAATATCTTATGTATGATCGTCATACTTATGCCTAAGGACGCCTCTATCTCGCGATATGTAACATGACGATCACGCATTATTAGTTCCCGCACAGCATCTATATTTTGTGGGACAACAGCTGTTTTTGGGCGACCTTCTTTATTTTCATCCGTGAGCATAGACCGCCCACGATTAAACTCACTGTACCAGTGATAAACAGTGGTTTTTGATTCAAAAGTTGCGGTGAGTTGAATAAAGCACTGTTGTTGATTTAGCCCACGCCGAAAATCGTAGTAAATCATTGCACGAAAATGTTCACGCGTTAAATCCATGGCAAATGAAGACACGCAATTTTCAAAATGACGCCACAATGGAAAAATAATTGACAGTCACATGAAACAAAATGTATTCTTCAACCAAAGAGTTCTATTTTCAAATGTTGTAATTACTTTTTAAATATTGTTCTTGTAAGTGGCCAGTTCCGGATACATAAATAGCAGCCTATGTATGTAAGAATCCACTGGATTCACAGTAGGTACCCACATCAGGATCCACAGGACCAGTGCAGTGTGGGTTATTTGCATCTTGCGATTAAAACACAAGATAAACATTAGGTCACTTCTTTTATTTAAACGACTGATAGCTAATAATGGGAATAAATATTTGCGCCAACTTTTACTGACGGCCTTACCTGAAACTCCTCTATATAATACACGCAAAAACAGTATTGAAAACGAATTGCACAAAAAATCTTAATCGTAAGTGAATACTCTACTAAAACACGCCTCCGTGGTCCAGTGGTCTACACTCTAGAGCGTCGCTCTTGACTCGAGGGCGCGGGTTCGATTCCCGCGTTGGAAACAATATGTTATTTCCAAGTTTGGTTAGGACAATGCAGGCACATCACCTGATTGTCTGACAGGTAAGATGATCCATGCGTCGAATGGGCATGTAAAAAGTCGGTCCTGCGCCTGATCTCTCGCCAGTCGTGTCGGTCTTCCGTCCCACTGGGTTATGAGAGCAAAGGAATAGAGAGTGCTCTTGTATACTGCGCACACACCTGGGTACTATAAAATTACTCCTGCGTACCTGGCCTGGTTTCAATGAAACCGGCCACCGTCACTGAAACCAGTGTGGGGAGTATTATTACTCTACTAAAGTGGTAGAGTATATACGATAAGATAAGCTGATATCATGTAGATATGATTCATTAATTTTCCTCTTTACCATCTTGCGCTTAAAACACAAGATAAAACAAATGTATATCAACAATTATTAATTAAAAGATTAATAACAATTATTATTAATCCAGTGAATCTGATTTTAGCTTAGATACCACGTACTGAGCACATCTAAAACTGATTTATTTGTACCTTACCAGAATCCTATTAGAATGCGAGCATGTAGACCACTACAATCTGCATTCTTATAATAGACCAGGAACTTATTTCTCATAGGACTTACACGACTTGTTTATAATATTATTTTTATTCGTATTATTTGTATAATTGAAATACATACATGCATATTGCATAATTACTTATAATTATGTAACTTCTTAAAGTGCCTCTATTACATTCTACTTTACTTTTAGCTGCTGTACCTACCTAGCTCCAGGGTTTATTTGGAGTTATTTAGTATTAAAATTTTTTGACTTTGATATTCTGTGAAGATTATACAAATCTCAACATGGTCACATTTTGAAAATTTTTAGAACTTTGAGGTCTTCTAGCACTAAGGCGATTCAGGCAACCTTTACGTCAACGAAAAACTTGAGACTTTAAAAAAAAATTGTAACTTATTTACATACCTAGTACCCACCTAACTAAAGGCACACAAGATACAAGTATACAACACATACTTATAGTAGGTTTAATTTTTTTGTAGTCGTTGTAGTCCCTTAAAGTAACTATTTAGACATATTCTAGGAGATGGTACCTATATCTGGGGGTTGACCCCCGATCATCACGTATAATACGAGCGTCTATCTCCAAACATACTTTCTTATTAGGAATTAAGAAAAGGAGGAAACTCAAAGTAAGACTAGAATATGAATAAGAACTAAAAGTTAAATAAAGTTTTTTTGCGAGTGAAGAAAAGAATTACAGTTTGTGCAATTAATTAGTAAATTAAAAAATATAAATATGAAACTTACCCACAATAGCTTAAATCTGGGAACGCCAATATGAAACACAATGTCATTATTATACACAGAAAAAAAAAATAGGTAACTGAAAGCTACCTTTATTTAGTTTTTCATAATATTTTAATATTAAGAAAGTTTTCCCAAAGAAAAGTACTAACTTATTACACGCAGTGCGAGGCTACATTTTAACTATTTCCAACCAATCAGCGCCCCGTACGGCACGCGATAAACCGCACCCACCTCTACGCTAGAGCATGTCGATCCACCGTCTGTCTCACTCACTCCTATGCCAAACGGAATGTAAGAGAGTGACAGCAGATGATTTTCCCCCATCGTCACGTGCATAATATTTTGGTTTAATTATGATGACTATCTTAAAATATTTTTAATGTATCTACGTGTTGATATAAAATGTTACATAGGCTAATTTCTAAATGTTTGTAATTTGTAAATACCGAATGTGCCCATTAACGTTTTAAAAAGTTGTAGCTATAAATAAAAAATATTTAAGTCGCAAACAAAAACTATAGTATACAGGTACTTTACCTAGTTAGAGCTAGTAACTACTTTTCTTTTGTGAAATAAAAGGCACCATCTGCCTTTTTACCCTAAGTTGTCCTTTTATACTTTTTTTTTTTTTAATTAAAATATGATTGTGACCGTTTTTTGTACAATTCAAATCAATAACCTATTAAAATTAGTTAGGTTTGCTATTGGTAAAGTTTATAACTATAAAAATCTAATCGGCTAATCTAATATTTTCGGAAAACCCTTAATGTTGGAGACATAATGATTGTCCAATAAGAAATATAAAATTTTGGATCCAGCAGACATTTCCAGCGCTGCTGCTTTCACAGAGAACTCCATATGAAGGACACATACACATTACACACCCTAAAGTATTATAACTTAGTTTTGTTACACCCTGTGTTTAATACTTACTTCGATCGCGGATTCTTGGAAATGCTATTGTGTTATATTGTTGTCACGATCACCGGTGCTCTTGAAGGATTAGGCAAAGTTTGTTTGAAGTAAAAGAAGGAAATATGCCAAAATTTAATTTTTTACCATAAAAATTATAAAACTATAACATCCCAGCCGAGCCCAGTCGAGCCAAGTGTTGCACAAGTGCGCTACATTAACTCTACATTCTCTGGAGCTGATTCCTCGACTTCCTGAAACCCCACAACTTGGATTTGGGTTACAGCATAAAATTTTCAGGATTTTATGCTGTAACCCAAACAACCGGACTTATAAAACAAAAAAAAACATTTCTTAGTCCTAAAATTATGCATTTTATTGATGACTAAAAATCTTTGATATCTTCGCTAATAATAATATGATTTACTGATAAAATCAACTTAAGGTCCTTCTGCTGCATGCTTATTAACGTCTTGGTAATAAAAATAGTATACAAACAGCAGCAGCAAGATAAATATTAAAACCTAGTTAAGGAAATAAAAGCGTTCTAAAAAATTAAGCTAAAGCTGAAATAGCTGCAAATGAGTGTATTTCCAACAATAACAATTATTACGTGATAACATTTAAGCAAGACATAATCAGTCAACATTCCACAAACGCACGTAAAAAGGGTAAGGTCCAAATTGGGCTAATTTTAAAAGTGCCGGCCAACGCAAATAAACCCATTATTTAAATTGAACATAATCTAAGGAATAATTTTTATTATAACACCAAAGTTCTAAGTCAAGTCTCCGAGTTGTTATTCAAGGTCAAACTTTTTTTATAATGTATGAAATTAAACTTATTTTATAAATTAATAGCAATAAGTAATCGATCCCAACGTCCTCAGTCATAGAACAGATTGGAGGCCAAATACCTATAAATGTTTTGAAAAAACTCAAAGGTAGGGGGATACTCTACGTGCTAACTTTGGTGTAATAATAAAAATTATTCCTTAGATTAAGTTCTATTTAAATAATGGGTTTATTTGCGTTGGCCGGCACTTTTAAAATTAGCCCAAAATTGTATGGACGTTGGATCTTGTCCTTTACATAACGTCCGTTTGGATATCATCCAGCGCTGTTTGTATTGGACTACGTTGGGAGGTCTTGTAGGTGGCCGTTTCGTCAATGCGACCACGATACCCAAGGCATTGTAATAAATAGCTAAGCCTCATATTTAGATTAAGATGTAGATGAAAATATAGTCCTCAGGGCCTGTAGTATTAGGTCATATGTAGAGTTTTTAGTTTTATGCCCGCTGGTGATGACAATTTGGTAAAATTTTACATAGAAATGTTTTTATTAGTAGAGAACTACTTAGTTACAATTCCACACAATAAAACAAAGTTAATGTGATCTACCCTTTAAGTCAACAAGTTTATTAGAAATTAAATTTATACTAGAACCTTTGATTAGCATCAGATGTAGGCTCGAACTGACTCTCCGGACTAGTTCGACTATGTTGTTAAGATGCTGTATGTTATGGTAACTAATAACTAGGTATAGATAAGGATCAAAGGTTGTTCTGTTCCAGGTAAGCATTGTCTAGCACTTTATTAAAGCTGGAGTTTTTTAATTAGGGTTCCGTACCCAAAGGATAAAAACGGGACCCTATTACTAAGACTTCGTTGTCTGTCCGTCTGTCCGTCTGTCTGTCTGTCTGTCTGTCTGTCCGTCTGTCTCCAGGCTGTAACTCAATAACGGTAATAGCTAGAGAGTTGAAATTTTCAGAGATTATGTATATCTATTGCCGCTATAACAACAAATACTAAAAACAAAAGAAAATTAATATTTAAGGGGGGCTCCCATACAAGAAACGAGATTTTTTTGGCTTTTTTTGCTCTATATCAATAATGGCAACAGGTAGGTACTTGATTTTTTCTCGAAGTCCTTAGTTATATGTCTTCTTTAATATTTAATAATAATATTAAAATAAAATAAAAAATTAAGGGCGGCTCCCATACAAAAAACACAATTTTTGGCCTGATTTTGCTCTATAATGGTACGGAAGCCTTCGCGCGCGAGTCTGACTCGCACTTGGCCGATTATTTTATTTTAGGTGTATTTTTGGTACCGTAGCAAATATGCTACGAGTACGCTCCTAAAAACATACGATTATTAAATTAAAGTAAAGAGGAGTAGTGGATGACCAAGAAAAACTATGTTAGTCCACTATTAGAGAATGCTAATGTCATGTCACCTAAAGAACTGCAGTGCAGGCGTAGGACAGGGAGAAATGGCGGCAGCTCCATAAATAGAAAGAAGAAGAAGAAGCATATTAATTATATATGTAGTATGTTTTAACAACTTAATGTACTGTCAGGGAAGTTGATTCCTAGGCAGATGGGGGACCTATAACGTAGTTTGGTCGCATCGAACCCAGCTGACAGATCACAATTAACATTGAATTGACATGATCCCACCAAATGACGTTGGTCTTTCAACTGCCTACGAATCAATTTCCTCGATGGTACATAATATACGTAAAAAATAACACACAAAGAGACAAAGCTGTTTCTGCAAGAGATAAGCTGCTTGTGGTGTAAGAATTAAGAAGTTCTAAAATATTTAATAAAGTTAAGCTTATCTAGGTTTTCTCCTAAACTCTATGTACATAATATTCAGTAATACCTAACAAATTATATTTTTTGAATGACAAATATGCTATACTTAGCTTTGGCTGACGAAGATGACGACTCACTAGTCATAAATAATTTTTATTAACATATAACATTACCATAATTCAAAAACAAACACGTCGATAACATATTGATTATATAAAAATTCCGAATACAAATGTATATAAAATCCCAATAGACACTGTCCCGTGGGCATAAAATTTATTACAACTTAATAAACCACACGCACATGTTAACATATTATTCAACTGACTCGCCTGACGTAATTTACGACTTGGGGTGTTTTCTCTTTATCTCACCTGATACGAAGGAAAGGGATCACTAATGTTGATTTAAAATGCCCTTATCGATATTTAATTACTTATGCAGGTTGAGGAGATGAATTTAAATATTTTAATGGTTTCCCGATCAGAGGATATTTTAGAAGTTTAAAGGCAAGTTGGAGGTACGTAGCTGTAAAGCTAGAGATCTATAAGATTTTATTTCCGGCTACAGTCATCTTGTTTTCAGTAATTATACAAAAACAGAACAGATGACAATACGACTGCAGGAACATGTCGTCGTTGAGTAGTGGTTACTAGGTTTATGTTTGGATGTTTTGGATGTTTTGGAGCTTAGGGCTTTATCACACTGGCGATTAGCGAGCGATTTGAAAGAGACGCGACTGCGCAACGCACACGCCGCGATTGCGCGACGTGCACGCCGCGACAGCGCAACGTCGTCGCGGCGTGGCGTGGACGCCATTTTGTACAGTCGTCTAGGGAATTCCCTAGACGAGTGTACAAAATGGCGTCCACGTTTAATAGGGAATTCCCTAGACGAGCATTTAGAGGGAATTACCACACGACTCTGTCATGCCTCGTTCATACGCTGAAGGCTCGCTACACCATACTATTTTTTGCAAACAACTAGCCTTTTCGACGATATATTGTGTGTAAAAGTTTGGCGTTTTTAACAGAGCCAGTCAGTATTTCAGTCCAGACCAACGCCTACCTACAACTTTACAAGGTGCAGGTTCGGCCTCATATGGAATACTGTTCTCGTCTCTGGGCAGGAGCGCCAAACTACCAGCTACTCCCTCTGGATCGTATCCAACGAAGGGCCGCTTGAATCGTTGACTGCCATAATGTATCAAACAGGCTGGACCCATTGGAATTACGCCGAGATGTAGCTTCACTCTGCATCCTCTATCGGTTGTATTACGGGGAGTGCTCTGAGGAATTGTTAGGAACCATACCACCTGCAACTTTTCGCCATCGTCCCACGCGAAAAATATACCATCCTCATCACCTTGATGCGTGGCAGTGTGCTGCCATCCGTTTTTCGCGCAACTTTCTGTCACGCGCTCTAAAACCCTGGAACGAACTGTCACCAGCAGTGTTTCCGGACCTATAAGACCTGCAAACCTTCAAGAAGAGAGCGTAATTCCCTCTTAAAAGGCCAGCAACGCACCTGCAGCTCTTCTGATGTTGCGAGTGTCCATGGGCGACGGTAGTTGCTTTCCATCAGGTGACCCGTTTGCTCGTTTGCCCCCTTATTTTATAATTTTTTTTTTAAACCACTGATTACAGTTGTGTAGAATTCTATGCCTACGATTTCCTAGCATACAATATTGAACAATCAGTCATGGATTTTTTTATGCAATTTATTTGTGCCTTACACACGACAGTCTCATCATAATATTATCTGATCTAAAGAAGTTCCCCTATGAACTTCGGCGACCAAAATATAAAGCGAATGTTGCACTTGATGTAGGATTGCACCTAGTGACTTTAGTCCAACATCTAAATTCTAAAAGAACGATTGTGCTAGGTTACTGGTTAGTCGACGAGTAAGTTTCTTTTTCTTATTTTGAGACGCCAGTCGTGGACTTATTCGGCTCATATCTCTCTTCATACATAATATACCTTCTATTGAAGTTTTAAATTAAGGAGTAGAATAATAGAAGGAGAAAAAATGTAGAGTTTGACTGTCCTGTTATAGAACACCATATCAAACTTTTTAAACGTTGTGTGTGAGGGAAAGCTATCTTCGTAAGACCTGTACATATAATATTATAAAATTGAAATACAAAATATTAAGAATTGTTTAAAAAAAATGTCTAATAATATTCTATCAGTCGTTAATATAATGATATGAATTTTAATCAGTCCGATTCTACCAATCACTTATAAGCAAATTATATAAACGATCAAGGGAACTGACAAATTGTTATATTTTATTTGAGTTCATTTACATAATATATTCATATTATTTCTTCAGTTTTAAAGTAAACACATACATCAAGTTTAAAAAAAGACTCGTATAACGTTTATTTTATTAGGGGCAAGAAATGTGCGGAAT
Source organism: Polyommatus iphigenia (assembly GCA_963422495.1). Classification (NCBI taxonomy): domain Eukaryota; kingdom Metazoa; phylum Arthropoda; class Insecta; order Lepidoptera; family Lycaenidae; genus Polyommatus; species Polyommatus iphigenia. The sequence goes on from OY730179.1 coordinate 12,087,157, forward strand.
AATATGTTATAATTATTTTAGTCGGCAAGGTGGCAAGAGTTATTAAATAATTACTTTGATTGAAGCCTCATTTGTCTCATATTATGTACCCTAGTCCCTACCGTCTCATATAATATTATGTGTAAGAGTTGGCACATTTTTAAATCATAAGAGAGGACTCATACAGATAAATAGAACTTACGAAGGTTTTCCGTTTGCTCGTTTGCCCTCTTATTTATAAAAATAAAAATAAGGGGGCAAATGAGAGAGCAAACGGGTCACCTGATGGAAAGCAACTACCATCGACCATCAACACTCGGAACATTAGAAGAGCTGCAGGTGCGTTGCCGGCCTTTTAAGAGGGAATACGCTCTCTTCTTGAAGGTTTGCATGTCGTATTGGTCCGGAAATACTGCTGTTCGTTCCAGAGTTTTACAGTGCACGACAGCTATGGTTGCGCGAAAAACGCACGGTGGAAGACTGCCTCTGATCAAGGTGATGAGGATGGTTTATTTTTTTAAAAGTTGCAGGAGGTATGATTCCGAACAATTCCTCAGAGCACTCCCCGTGATACAACCGATAGAAGATGCACAGTGAAGCTACAACTCGGCGTAATTCCAAGGGGTCCAGCCTATTTAAAACACTATGGCAGTCAACAATCCGAGCAGCCCTTCGTTGGATATGATCCAGAGGGAGTAGTTGGTATATTGGCGCTCCTGCCCAGAGATGAGAACAGTATTCCATATGAGGCCAAACCTGTGCCTTGTAGAGTTGTAGACGTTGGTCCGGACTGAAATACTGGCTCGCTCTGTTAAGAACACCAATCTTACAAGACGGATCAGATTATAATATTCAGTTAGGAAGGACTCATCTTAACTAGCGATATAACATAGTAAGTGAGTACGCCATTAGTAGGTTCCTTTCCAGTATTTTACTTCTTTGAAACGTGTATCTACGTTTTATTTTATTTCACGATATGATAGGAGAGAAAACGATTTTGATTCATTTCTATTTACTTATTCTTCTAAGTATGTAGTAACTAGTACCTAAACAAAAAAATATTTTTGGTGAAAATCTTTTCAAACTTAATTTTTTATGACGATCTAAAAGAACTACAATTTGCAACTTTCTATTAGGTACATTTTATTAATATATTTTACTGTTAGCCAAGATTTCCCTGCAATGCTTTTTTTTCCATTCACGATTTAAAAACTAAAACTTTAAGGTCCACGAATTTACGTAATACAAAGTGATAATGACGATAAAAATAAAAACTTGAAAAGATAGTAGTAGTTTGCTAAAGTTCCCTTAAACTTTAATGTGCCTACATAAAAATAAACATGTAGATATTATATAATAAATAAAATTAACCGCCTTAGCAGTGCTAACTGCTAAGGCACCTCCCTATAAATAAACTTGAAAAATGCATTTGAGACGTTTCCAATAAGCCAAAACAAATATAAATAAACACCGCGTTAATCCACGCACGCAGATAACATTAAAATCGCTTCAATCACAATAACCGATGATTGAGGACTCCCGATTTAAAAAACAATAATCATCAATCGGTCCATTGAAATCGAATCTGTGTTACGACAAACCTCTAATTAAGCTAATCGTCGGGCTCGAGCGAGAGCGGGAGCGGGAGCGGGCGCGGGAGCGGGCCCACGTGGCGCTCAGGTGCGCCCCGCCCCCCACCGCGCCCCGCCCGCCGCTCACTCGGCTCGCTCGCTCGTCGCGCCAGTCGCGCCGCACTCGACGCCCGAACGCCGGGAAAACACGAACGCTTTTCCGCCGCGATCGCCCCTCCCGAACTTTTGGTGCGATTCGAAAGTTTAGTGTGTGTACAAACTTGTGGGATGATTGTGTTTGTGATTTTATAGTTGATCGCCACTCTGAAATTTCGTTGGAGTGAGTATTTTTTTTTAATATTTGGCCATTGAAAATTATGTTCCATTGATATAGAACGATCAAAGTAAAATCAAAGCGTGTCGGAGTTAATCTTCTGGGACGTCGGAGATTTGAGTGGCCACTTTATGACGGGCTTAAAGTTTATTCCGCTAGGACTTATGAGCTTTCGTCAATTGAAATAGTTTTAGTATCTTTATTTTATTGTGCTCAATAGTTTGTATGTTTCATTCATGTTTACAATAAAAAAGACGAACTAGAGTCTAGACTAATAAGTTATGTCGCGAATCCATTATAATAATACTTGATATGCTTTAAATTATGTATGTTTTAATCATATGGTCGTCTTTTAGTTTAATTTTAGGGGGCAATAAATATAAGGTAGATAGGTAAGTTTAATATCTAATGGTTAAAATAATACTTAATAACTTTTATGCCGCTTTATTTTTATAATTATAATAATCAATAATCAATACAAGTTGAAATATATTTTGAATGAAACAGAATTCTAGATTTAGATGTAATTCTTATAAAACTTTATTCGTACCTACTCTAAAACATTACGATTAATTTTCTCATAGAATGATCAATATTATATCATAACAAATGTAACTTACTTGTAATAAACATAATAAGTAAACCATTTAATTTCCATACATAATTAATAATAGAGCCCTTAAGGGCTTGTGAGTTTTCCATACGCTGACTCCGCCCACTGTGAAATTCGTACATTGCCATTCAAATTGTCGCTACTTTCAATCTTCAATTCTTTCAGTCTACTTTTAATTTACTTAGTTACAGTCTAAAATATACAAAATACATGCAAGAAGAGAAGTTAAAAATCTTATATAAATTCGTTTATCGCGCGGGAACCGTACATTTTTCCGGGATAAAAAGTATCCTATGTCCTTTCCCGGGACTCAAAGTATCTCCTTGCCAAATTTTAGCCAAATCGGTTCAGCGGTTTGAGTGTGAAGAGGTACAGACAGACACACTTTCGCATTTATAATATTAAATATGGATTATTATTATTATCTCATAAGGTTTTTACCTTATCAGATAATAATAGTACCTATACCTACCTTTTTAGGTAGAGCTTAAAGCTACCTTATCTCAGTGGGAATGCAATCTACTACAATTAATTTGGGTAGTCTGAAAACACACATATTATATTATGTCTCTACACATATAAATTTCACTACTTTCAGACTATTTGGTAATTGGTACTATTTGTTAGTTCTACATCAATAAAGCAGTATACGTCTAAAGATAGCAAGCCGTTTAAGCGTAGTTTAAAAGCTAAAAAATAATTAATTTAATTAATGTGATAATCATTTAATTTCTTGACAAACAATATTTATGCAAGCAAGTGCAATATCGAATATTCTGTTGTTCTTAAAATTCGAATATAAATGTTCAAAGGATGCTGGGATATTAAAAAAAACGAAAGCAATGAAATCGTTCGGCCCATTTAACCCGCACCGGACGGGAGTGACAAAATTTCTACACTGAAATAAACTAACACATGTCGTCTGCGTGTCACGGGCAGAGTAACGAGATTTAGATAGCTTACCATTGTGTACATGGATCATAACATGCTCCTCATTTGTTGTCTCTTATCTATAGGAATGAATTGCACGATTTAGTACAGACAATTATTGTGTTATCGTAATATTATCTTCATCTTACGGATCCCTTGATGCTTCAGGTATGTACAGAAGAAGAAGCAAGCTCAGAATTAAACGTAGCATACCATTATCAGGGCGAGCGAATCGAGCTCTAGTATATCCCACACCATGAACATTTTGTGGTACACTTTACGGAAAAACTTAATTCACGCATAATGATTTGTGCTTTAACATAATAATTTTTATTTATATTAATATGTAGATGTATTATCATCAGTCAGTCAAGGTGTGTGACGCGAGCCCTCACAAATCTCGGCTTTTTGCTAGTTATATCATAGGTATAGCAAAAGTCCACAACCTGTAAAAAGGTAAAAAACATTTACATACCTTTCGCGGGACATGTATAAAATTTTATGCAATGGACTTCCGTAAAGAAATACTTACCTGATTTTATTAACTAAGTTAAGAGTAAATTTAGAGCTTAGGTACAGCTTTGGAGCATAATATTAAGTATGCCCATTGATCTTCTCCTAGTACAGTACGCAGTTTTAAAAAGTTTGCTTTATGTATCATGAATAGAAAAGTCACTTGACAGAACAGCAACTTTATGTAAGTATACAGCAGCGTAAATATTTTATCAGCAATTCAAAGCCTAAGCCGATATGGCTTAGGCTTTGAATTGTCCTTGGATATACATACATTAAAATATATAATAACATTACATTAGATATCTCTAAGGGTAGCAAATCTTTCTTTATAAGCATTAGTGGTGGCTTGAAAAGTACTAAAGGACCTATTTCACCACTTCCTGATAAGTGCCGAATAGGCTATCCGTCACTTAACTTGACAGATGAAGTATGGAGAATATGTCAAAAAAGTTGTTCGGCACTTTATCAGAAAGTGGTGAAACAGGCCCTTAGGAAAATTAATAATTATAGGCATAGGTGACTAAACATTGTGAAGAACTCGAAAAATAATATAAGTCTTTAACATTGTGAAAGATAATAAAACTCTAGTCTTCTTTCCCTGGAATCGACGGACTAAATAATTTAAAAATCAATGTGGTGTGTAAAATAATATCATATATATAAAATTCTCGTGTCACAATGTTAGTCCACGAACTCCTCCGAAACGGCTTTACTGATTTTTACCAAATTTTATATGCATATGCAGTAGGTCTGAGAATCGGCTACTGGGTACTTTATATATTGATAAGTGCATTTGTTGAATAAATAATAGTAAATTATTACAACGAGACGAGATAGCGATCGACGTTGCCATTGCGACATACTTATTTAGTCACTTCAATAAAATAATATGGGCCAAATACTTTATATTATGGCAAAGCAACGTTTGCCGGGACAGCTAGTAATTTATACATTTTGGCTGTCTTCTGTCAGTAGGTACCCAAACAAATATTTAAAACCCGTGTATTTTCTGGTTATCACTTATTATCTCATCATTATGAGCTTTACATAATTTTATCAGTTAATTAAAATGTTATTTAATTGTTTACTATGACTACTTTAATAAAATGAAAAGGTATTTAACCATTATAAATAAAACAATATCTAGTTCGCGTCGTAATTACATATTATATTCTACTTATTTTATTTATGCTCATAACTTTTTAATTCATAATTTTGAACCGGAACATTTAAATCATTCGTATAGCCCTGAAGTTAGAAAATTAAAGGTACTTAGTATGATCTTTGACCATGATAATAATCATTATGTAATTAATTGGACTTCACAATTTTTACAATTATCTTCTTCTTATATTATGAATGTATAATTAAGATATTCCTTGAGGACAGAAATTTAAACTGAAGTGTTGAATATTCTTTAAGAATACACATAGTTTACATTAAGAGGGCGACTAACCCAAAAAATCAAACATCATCCTTCTTTCTTCACCACAGAACACATTAAAAGAGAAAACTTCTTTTAATGTGTTCTGTGTTCTTCACACTCACGCCCGTCTTTCATATGCCAGGTGAAAAAGGACGACGCGGATTCATCGCCAAATTAGTTTTTTCTCAATAACTCGATAAATATACAACATTTAAAAAATCCGCTAGGTCGGTTTCTCAATGATAGAATTTTATACAATGTGTTAAAATATTAACTTAGTTCAATGCACGGTTATGGCAATAAATTAAAAATTCGTGAAAATTAGGTGCATCATTGTGTTTTTTTTGTATCGAGAAAATTTTAAGAAATCGTGTTTTTGCTCAGAGTGAATTCTCGGAAGTAAAATTTTGTATCTAATTTTAGAAAATGAAACAATTCGGGGCTTATTTTCAAGTATAAAAATCAATTATAAAATCAAAAATTTTGGGTTAGTCGCCCTCTTAATATATTTCGTAAATTTGCTACTTCATACATTGAGTCCCGGGAAAGGACATAGGATACTTTTTATCCCGGAAAAATGTACGGTTCTCGCGCGATAAACGAATCTTGGCGCAACGGAGTTGCGGGAGTCATCTAGTTAATATATATTTAGTGAGTGCTTGATACGTTTTCTTTACAAACTTAAGGCACATTAATTATCGTTAAGAAATCGTATTCATAAAGTGATCTTCAGAATAAGCTTATATGCATTATGCATTATTATTAGACTACAGGTTGGTTTTGGTTCTTAAAGAAAGTTAAATATTTTGCTCTTATAATCTACGCTCGAGGTTTGTCAAAGAGCGATGGAGCGCAGCATATTAGGGGTCAGACTAGCCGACCGAATAAGAAATAGTACACTGCGCTCCAAAACTGGTATTGCAGACGTCGGCATAAAAGCTGCCAAGCTAAAATGGGACTGGGCGGGCCATACAAGCCGTATGCATCCTGACCGCTGGGCAAAGATCACCACAGAATGGGTACCAAATGATGGACGACGCCGCCGTGGCCGGCCTCGAAAAAGATGGCGCGATGAGTTAGACAAATACGAGCCAGGTTGGCCTACGGCTGCGTTGAATCGAGAGAACTGGAAGACTTTGGGTGAGGCCTTTGCCCAGCAGTGGGACAGCATAGGCTCTTAAAAAAAAATCTACGCTAGGATGTTGTTGAAGTAATAAGTAATGAGTTGGAGTAGCTCTCCACTATAGATTCCGATGGAGCAGTCTATAAGTAAGTGTTTAATGTACGACTTTACTGGTCTAGTTTATAATTGGTCTGTCTGTTCCACTTGTAGGTTTTTTAAGCCACCCTTGGATCAAAAACTTTGACTGCGACTAGAGACCAGCTGACTCTTACTATTGTCAAATTATGACACTACCAGTAGGCTCGAAATAAATCTTTTGATAGCGTGTTAATTTAAATTGAAGGGAAATGTCAGAAGCGAATGCCTAGCAGTCGAGAATAGTAAGGACATCAGCTATAAATGTGTTGCTCTAGCGATCAATCTTATTTATAGAGTCGTCTACGACTGACTTAGCCGCGGCTCCATCATTATTTTGTTTATTTTCAAACATAAAAATGTCATAAAAATAACCATCAGTTAATAGCCGAATAAAAATTAAATGATATCAACGTGTTTGTGTTTTAGAGCTATCAAAGTTATTACTGCAGTAAAATTTTCTTTTATTAGTTCTTAGACAAGTGGTGCATTTTTGTGTTTTAGAAATTTTTATATACTACTAGCTGTCCCGGCAAACGTTGCTTTGCCATAATATAAAGTATGTCACCCATATTATTATTTTATTGAAGTGACTAAATAAGTATGTCGCCATGGCAACGTCGATCGCTATCCCGTCGCACAAACAATGGTCGCCCTCAGTCTCAGGTTGTTATAATTTACTATTATTTATTCAACAAATGCGCTTATCAGTATATAAAGTACCCAGTAGCCGATTCTCAGACCTACTAAATATGCATATAAAATTTGGTAAAAATCAGTTAAGCCGTTTCGGAGGAGTTCGTGGACTAACATTGTGACACGAGAATTTTATATATAAGATGTACATAGTTGTTGGGTTATTTGAGTAACATTACCTGTTATTATAATCGATGGTTTCGTAGTGATTATAAACACAAATTAAAAAGATTAGAAAGAAAGATTAGAGCAAATTAGGAAGCGTCAATCAGCATTGAAAATATTTTATAATAAATAATAATAATATTATTATATTACAATATCACTCAAAGTGATTAATTTTTTTAAGGTTTGCTGTTTAATGTTACTCAATAATAATATGCCTTAATTTATTATTTAAAATAGTTCAAATTGGGTGTATACAGTATACCCTCGAATTCATTAGGCGTAAAGACGTGCGGCACACAATTACTCTATGCCTGTGCAAAAGTTCAATAAAATTAGTCCAGCGGGGCTACAATGGTCGCATTGGAGAATCATATTATGTTTAATCATAATATATAAAATATAATTAATCATGAATCATAATATGAATAATTTTAAAAAAGTGGTCGCTATGCTTGCAATTCATATGTCTAGTAATTCGCACAATTCATATTAATTTGAGTTTTGACATTCGGCAGATTGGCGGTTTGGACAATTCATTTTCTGAATTGATTTGAGAGGAATTGCAAAATGTGACCATTTTAGGTCCGCAGTTATTTCGGAGCCCATTTTATTCTAATGCCTAAGTTATAATATTTCTTGTAATTAATAGAGTCAATACGGATATAGAGCATAGATAATAAGAAATAACAAGATTTTCATATGACATAACTGCGTTATTAAATGTTGGGCATTTGGCAACGCTCTCCTAATAAATAACACTAAAAATTAAATCGCATTCGCCAGAAATTTTAAATCGAAATTATTCGTTGCAATAATTTCGATTTAATTCGTAAAAATTTATCATTATTACATCATTTTATTCCAATTTATCATTAATCATTCAATAAAGCAAGTGGTAATTTAGCCGGGAAGATGTATGCAGCGGGCGAGTACATAAATCGGCAGAGTCACATTCGGCCTACCGCTTACACCCATAAACCTCTGTGGACATTTTTATGGCTCTACCACGTGGCTGGATTTTTTTCTCCACTTGACATATGTACGCTTTTGAATGTCAATTTGTATCATTAGACCTCCGTGTTGATACGATGAGATTTATAGAATCGCCGTTTTATACTGCTACTGCATTTTCGTTGTGAATCATGCTATTTTGGGGAAATCCGTCCTTCTATGGTGAATCTTTGGAAGATATATTATGTTGAATTACTTTAAATGCTTGGGCCACGTCGCCAATATTTAAAAGATTTAAACGTCACGTGCCTCATCGATTTATTATGATCATAATCATTGATTTGCATGAAAAGTGGTTAAGAAATATCTCCTGTTCTAAAGTTTCCACAAAATTAGTTTCAAGTATTTCAGTATGTATATACGATAATGATCATAATATGAAATTATACCACCAGATATAAAACAACGACATTGTAGTGTGCTAGAATAATATACGTGTATTAGCAATTTAAATAAAACACATTTGTCATCCCGTAACGAGGCGTCGTACTTGACCAACTAATGTATTTTATTTCATCGCAGGTCCATCAATCAAGCCCCACTCCGCGAGGACAATTGAATCGGACCGGTACATCTGTAGCACTTAATATGTCCGACTAGACCGAACGTCCGAGGATGACAACCATCGAGTAGAATTCAAGGAAAAAGTGGAAAGAAATTCGTCACAAATGAACGACCTAAACTACAACGCCGGGATGAGCTCCTACCAGTTCGTCAACTCCCTGGCCTCGTGCTACGGGAACCAGGTGCCGGGTCGCACGGGGACGCCGGTGGAGCAGACCGGCCACCCGGGGCTGCCGACCCCTGGGGCCGACTACTACAACCCAAATCCGGCGGCGGCGTCCTACCCCAACGCCTGCTACTCCCCGCCGCAGGTGGGACATCACTATCCCCAGCACCCCTACGCCACGCCGGCGTCCGGGGCTCACATGCAACCTCAGTCCATGATCGACTACACCCAGCTGCACCCTCAGCGACTTGGCTCGGCGGCGAGCCACATGCACCAGCACTCGAACGCCAGCCCGGGCGCACTGTCGCCGAACATCATGTCGACCGCCAACCAGGCGTCGGGCACTAGCTGTAAGTTCGCGGACTCCACCTCCACGACGGGAGTCGCTTCACCCCAGGACTTGTCCACGTCGTCGGGGCCCGGCCGGACGTCCCCGGGCTTCGGCGTGGGTCAGAACTCTGGGACCAGCACTAAGCTGGGGCTGACCACGCCGATAGCCTCGCCCGTGGAACACAAAGCGAACGTCAATCAGAACATATCGAGCCCCGCCTCCAGTACGTCCAGCAACGAAAGCAATGAAGCGAACAACTCCAGTACCGGAAACACGAAAAATGCAAAATCTGGCAGCGCACAGGCGAACCCTCCGCAGATATATCCATGGATGAAGCGTGTACATCTAGGCCAAAGTAAGTATCTTTTTACATGTTACTATTAACAATTAAGACAGATAACCATTTATTATCTTGCACCGATCTGAAGTAACCCTGGGCTTATGATGTTTTTCCTCTCATTTCTCTTATTCAACCTAGAGATAATTTCAACCCAGGTCTGAGCGGGTGGCCCTTAATTTATATAGAGTTAAATACTACAACACCATACTTCAAGTATAAGCGGCTGAGTAATTCAAATACTATTTAATAACCACACGCTTGCCAGGCAACAGCTAATTCGTGATTTTGCCTTGTAATATTTAACCTAATTATCTCATAAATCGTGATAGAAGTAGCAAATCGTAAATGGATCCGCTTCTAGCAAATGGTCCGGCCACTCCCCCATTAAAAACCAATTTAATATAGCTCTATTTGTCAATTAGGTGCTAAAACAGAGACAAAATAAATTATATATGTGTTTATAAACCATTAGTATTAATGTATGATCAATGGATGACTGATGAATAGCCTCCTTAATAAGGCATAATAGCTTTGTGCAGGTTTCTTCGACGTTTTCCGAACGGCCAGGATCGTATATGGAATCTTTTGAATACATTACAAAACGGGCATCATACTCTTTGAAGTGTAAACTCAGTGTTTGCATTATACATAATACGAGTATCGCCGTCAAATTGTAAATACAGGTAGATTGTAACATTCCAAAGTTATTGATTGTAGACAATTAGTGCTTTAGCGATTAACACTGATTTTGTGTTTGAAATAATTTCCAGTTTTATACCTCTTAATTAGATCCGCGATTAGATAAATTATAAGTGTAGTTTGATGACAAATTAAATTTGCAGTTATGCAGTTATTCACCAAACATACTTATTTAATTTATCGTAACAAGATCTACGACAATTTTATATCGGCATCTAATTCAGAACTGTACGTTTTTTTAACATAATATAATTTAAAATCACCAAAAACACTGATTTACAATCAAATCTTTAGGAATATAACAATCTACCAGTATTTTCAATTTGACGGTGACATATATAAAGGCACATTCACACTGAGTCCTTGAACAATAACTTGCTATCACGCGATTAAAAATAATTATATTAATGAACTTACGTAATTAACTAAGGTGGTTGTTTTTTTGTTTGTTTTGAACTAAATTAAGATGTTTTATGTCGCGTGGATATTATTATGGGTTTTTGGGTTTGTATCATTAACACATCGTTTTGTGGAAAAGCTACGCCTCTAGATACTATTAAAAACGTAGTATAAGGTAGTATAATATGCCATTCAATGTTCGGATTCGTTGATATACAATTCGAATTTGATTATTCTTCGAAATTCGTTGCTTAACCTATCAAGCCCCATAAGAGCAACGGTGATCGCGACAACAATAGAATAATAATAGATTTCCAAGAATCCGCGATCGAAGGAAGTTTTTTTTGTCAAGTCAGTTGACAAACCGGCACCAAGTAGAATTACCACCTATACTAAAATTAGTTTTATTAAACATTTTTTATAATGAAAAAATATGATAATATAGTATGTGTCCTTATATTCTTTGAAATCACACATAATGGAACGAATAAAAACAGTGAACACAGTATAAAACATACTATGGATTTTCAAATGTTATGATTTTATGAATACGTGTTTTTCTTAATAAAAACGTAACTTTAAAATTCTAGTACAAGCATGTACCGGATGGGCCAAAACAAAACTAAGAACAATAAAACATAAAAATTACGAAGCACGGAAGCTGTCCTATCACATTTTAACACACGCCAAGTCGGTAGATGTCCTCAGATAAAGACAAGCGCAGATGTTGCGTTTCTCAGTATTTCTCGGAATCTTATTGTTTCTATTTTATTTGCTAGCCTTGTCAAGGTCCTGTCTTCTGGGTTCTGTTTGTCTGTCACTTCGGAACACGCCTTCATCAGTATGTTGCGTATAATTTTATTATAGGAAGAATATAATATGAATATTATTAGGTCTTTATTCTTTCCGATTTTATTATTATGATCAATAAATAATACTGAGGTAAAATAGCTGCAGAAGAATTCACAATAATGTAAAATAAAGATCAGAATACATTCAAGTCTCAAGAATATTAAGCAAGAAGTAGAGATAACTCTAAAAGCTCAGTTTTTCAAGGAAAAGGTTACTATTAACCACACTTATTAAAACATTTATCGTACGCACAATATGAATCCTTAATTAAACAGAAAAATAAAAATAAACCATAGGTTTTATTAATTCTTATTAATTTATTCTTACGTAGTAGCATAATAAACTGTATAATAATTTCACGAATGTAACCGCTACGCAGGTTTTAATATGTATTTACAAAAAACACCATAAATTTTCAAAATAAAAAGTTATTGGACATTACAGTTTCATGTTAAAGTGCAATATTTCATTCAGTATGCGTGCAGACTGCCTTTTGGTATTGCAGATACTTCGTTAGTTAAAATGTGTTCTAGGGGCTCATCAAAAAGTAAATATCTAGGACAATAAAGATTTTACCATAAATGAGGACACAAAAACAGTATGTATTCTTACCAGAACTGAAGGGATTTTTAGGGTTCCGTAGCCAAATGGCAAAAATCGGAACCATAGATTCGTTATGTCTGTCTGTCTGTATGTCACAGCCACTTTTCTCCGAAACTATTAGAGCTATACTATTGAAACTTGGTAAGTACATGTAGTCTGTGAAACGCATTAAGGTGTTGATACAAAAATGAAAAATATTAAAAATTTTAGGGGTCCCCATAGGACAACTGAAACAAAAAAAAAATTTTCATCTAACCTATGCGTGTAGGGTATCTATGGATAGGTCTTCAAAAATCATATTGAGGCTTCAAATATATTTTTTTTCTAGCCTGAATAGTTTGCGAGAGAGACTCTTCCAAAGTGGTAAAATACGTCCCCCCCCCCCCCCCCCCCTCTAACTTCTAAAGTAGGGGCATGATAAATCTAAACGAAATATGTATATGATGTACATTACTATAAAAACTACCAACGAAAATTAGTTTGAACGAGATGTAGGAAGTAGTTTTTTTTATACTTACGTCATAAATGGTACACCTTAATTTTTTTTCATCTAACCTATGCGAGTGGGATATCTATGGATAGGTATTTAAAAATCATATTGAGGTTCCTAATATCACTTTTTTTTAACCTCGATAGTTTGCGAGAAAGACTCTTTCAAAGTGGTAAAATGTCTAACTTCTAAAGTAGGGGCATGATAAATCTAAAAAAATATATAATGTACATTACTATAAAAACTACCAACGAAAATTGGTTTGAACGAGATCTATTAAGTATTTTTTTATACGTTATAAATGGTAAACCTTAATTTAACTTTCATTAAATCAATTGAAATATAAAAATAAATCAAAAACCTTTTGATTTCATAAAAATAAACCTTATTGCTGCTGCGGAACCCTTCATGGGTTCGCCCAGCAATAAAAAACCGGCCAAGTGCGAGTTGGATTCGTCCAACTCGCACTTGGCCGGTTTTTTATTACCCGCAAACGTTTAATCCTTCGATCGCGGATACTTGGCAATCTATTGTTTACGTGGTCGAATTCGACCGCTTGTTGATAGGTTAAAGGAGACATATTTTATTTATTGCATATAAAATATACATTTTTTATCAAAAAAACTATCCTACTTCCTTTCCCAAAATTCAGAGTATCTCCATAGCGAATTTTATCCTAATCAGTTCAGGTTCAGTTTGGGCAATCAAAATGTTATATAACTATAGACAGATATACATTATACAAATACCATACCTAGCTACTGGCTAGAATCTAGATAAACGAACCGACTTTCACATCCATAATTTTAAGTAGGTATGCAAATGAGAATAAAAATATCACTAATTTCATGAAATGCGCATAAAATGCTCCACTTTAATAGGAGTCTTGAATACTTTACAAATTATTATTATTGTTAGTATTACTTGACCCCAAAGGTATAGCCTGAAGAATTTAATACTGTTATGTCTGGCAAAATGATCTATGACCGAGATACCGTGATATTGATATCATGATCCTGCGCCGTATCAAAACCGTGATCGTAATGTTTGGAAAATATAGGTTTACTGGAGCCATTTCATAGCAGGTAATCTAGCTATTGAACCCAACTAATCATCGTTTTTCGTCATTACAATTATTATGCTAAGCGACATAAAACTTCCGTATTTAAGCTATTCGCTACTCATTAGGAAAAAAAGCTCTAAAAGTTCTGTGAATGCACTAAGAGAGACATAATGACTCGGTACTTATTTTTTAAAGATCATAATGTATAGATAATTTATGTAAAAAACTTAATTGATAATAAGCGCGACCCTTAAACTTCTAGTAATTAAAGTTTAAATTTAATGAAAAACCAAATTGTAATCCTTAACGAATAAAAATAAAAAGATTCGCACCGCTTTGTTGATTTAAAAACTGCAGGGCATATTGGCAAAGTTATATAAAACATTTATAGCCTAAAGGCCATTTGTTTTTCTGAGTATACGACCATGGCGGTAAATATACCACTATGTGTCATACGTAGGTAATTAAAATAATTAATTAGCATACATAATGAGCCGTAAATCAAATAAATTGTATTTTTCAATTGATAAAATTTGCCATAAATTAAAAATAATCGAGAGCGTCACATTTATTATTATCTAAAGCCTACATTTTTAATTTAAGGTCGTTTTCTGGCACTAAAAATTCTTAGTCAGTTTGTCGTTTCCTGTCTTATAAATACAGACTATCACGTCCTGAATCAAAATTATAAAATATTCAGATAATATGTTCACTATTATGTAAAGGTTTCATATCATTTTAAGAAGTTATTTAACTACAAGCTGTTGCCCGCGACTTCGTCCGCGTGGACTATAGTTTATAGTTGTTCCCGTACATCGATGAATAGTTAACGCGCAAATCATAAAACTTAAAAGTATAATATAGTGTGGGACAATATACTTTTATGGTATGATAGATGTTCCGCGCGGCTTCGCCCGCGTAATTTAGGAATGTCATGGAAACTGTACATTTTTCCGCAAAAAAAGAAACCTATGTCCTTTCACGTGGTCTATTCTTCATGTGTGCCAAATAACATAAGAATTACTCCTGTAGTTTCTTAAGATAATAAGCAATTTTAAATAATTTCCTCCGTTTTTTTCCACATTTTCCTCTATTTCTTTGCTCCTATAAGTTTTAGCGTGATAAAATATAACCTATAGCCTTTCTCGATAAATGGGCAATCTAATACTGAAAGAATTTTTTAAATCGGACCAGTAGTTCCTGAGATTAGCGCGTTCAAATAAGTCCTTTCAAATAATTTCCCCCATTTTTTCCACACTTTCCTCTATTTCTTCGTTCCTATTAGATTTAGCGTGATAATATATAGCCTTTAGTGTTTTTCGATAAATGGGCTATCTAACACTGAAAGAATTTTTCAATTCGGACTAGTAGTTCCTGAGATTAGCGCGTTTAAATAAGCCCTTTCACATAATTTCCCCCGTTTTTTCCACATTTTCCTCTATTTCTTCGCTTTTATAAGTTTTAGCGTGATAAAATATAGCTTATAGCCTTCCTCGATAAATGGGATATCTAACACTGAAAGAATTTTTCAAATCGGACCAGTAGTTTCTGAGATTAGCGCGTTCAAACTATTACTAAATAAGCATTTCATATAATTTTCCCCGTTTTTTCAACATTTTCCTCTATTTATTCGCTCCTATTAGTCTAAGCGTGATAAAATATATCCTATAGCCTTCCTCGATAAATGGGCTATCTATCACTGAAAGAATTTTTCAAATCGGACCAGTAGTTCCTGAGATTAGCGCGTTCAAACAAACAAACTAACAAACTCTTCCGCTTTATAATATTAGTATAGATTTTAGGGCTTACCACAAAGTAGCTTTCGATCAGTCAAGTCAATTAAGAAAATACTAAATAGCCTTAAATACAAAAAACAAATAAAAGTTTGTACCTTTGAATTTCGAGCAAACATTTCCGCATGTGAGAAATCAGCAAGGCTATTAGTATTGATGTCAAGAGGTGCGCATTTGTATGCAATTACAAATTGTTTTATTATAATTAGGAACAAATTCTAATTACTTAGAGATAGTTTCTAAACAAATAACAAATTGAATTCCAGCGAAGATTAGTGTCGGACGGCCGGGGAATAAATCAAGCTCCGACTGCAGTAAATTACTACACAAATAATATGCTAAACTATCACGTAATGCAATATCATACACTGCTATAACATTTAAACTAATATTTAACGTTTGTATAGTCAGCAAAAAAGTTTCAACAGTCATTTTATAAAAAAGGCGTCAATTTTATTAAAAGTAAAAATACTAGCATAAATAGCATATTTTAAAAATAACATGTCCACTTATTAGTGAAAATTGGTAAACTTATAGTAATTATAAATTATAATCCATAAAAACTAAACACGCCGTTCACATTAAAGCTTTTTCACATCGCATAAAAGTATGACCTCGACAAGGATTCTCAGAAACTAGAAAGGTTTTATAAAGAAACTAGTTTCAAGTTTCAACTACTTAAGTCGACTAACGTATTATGTGAGGTAAAAGATAAGATCACAGAACCGCAAGCACCGCCTGATCGCGGCTGACCACTCGGTACTCACAAAGGGTTAAAAATAAATAACTAAAACTTGTATGTAACAAAATGAATAAATAAATGTAAGGCCGGGGATTAGTCGGGCCGCGCGGTTGGCTGTCGGGGAATCGGCTCGGCGGCAATGACTTTGCAGATTTCGCAAATTCCTTTTATTGGGTGCGTTTTGCAAATGGCGAATCAAAAATGTACCTAACGATAAATTTTGGTGATTTTATTTGGTTATGTTTGAAAATAAAATGATCGATGAAAATATAGGATTTGAAAAGGTACCTACTTACTAATTGTTATTTTTTTTATAAATTATTCTGCTGACTGCACCTATTGATTCCCTAAATCTTTTATAAATAAAATAACAGATACGTAAGAAGTATCGTGATTCGTGAACTCTTTCGAACTCCCTCAAGAGTTTGGAACTTTAATAATTGATGGCAAGTTTAGCGGCCATAAAATATAAGGGGAAGCCGTTATTTTTCATACGGCTAACCTTTAAATAATTTGTAGTTCGACGCGAGGACGGTTAAATAAAAAATACTTTTTATTTTCACAAGGTTCAAGTGTACACGCAATATGACAAAGTGCAAAATAAGTGCATTGACTCAAAAATTATTCATACTTCATGCTAATTTTGATACTGCGAAGCATTTTCTGAATTGAAAATATACTGAGCTGTTAAGACGTACCTCATTAGTTCTTGGTATGGATTTACCTACCAGATTTTCCCCGGAAAGAAATCAAATGGCAGTTATTTTTTATCACATATTATAAAAATAATCTTGCAAATATGCAACTTATAAAATATTAAAGTAGGTAGCTGCAGTTTCAATTAAAATAATATTTTGTGACAAAACAAGTTGACCTTAAATACTTTGACATTACGAGTAAAATAAGTTTTAGAATACACAAGTTAAATAACATGGCTTCTGTATATTAGCATACAATAGCGTAAATCTTCAATTAAATCATCATTAATAATAGTTTGACACCGTTTATCATGTATATCTGTGATTAATCATGTTGAGGTAAGATTACTATCGCAACCAGTAATCGTTTGTTAATGCATCTAAACTCCTACCTTGCGTCTTGCAACCTTCACGTTAAACCCATATTAAAAAAAATATTTGGATAAAATTTTACTGACCTATTTTTCCATGCCAAACGTTATCGTTAAATCAGAGTATAGTTATTTGATGTATAAAAAATTAATTAGTATGTAAGGGGGTAGAATAAGCAATAACTTTACGTATAAATGACATTGTTTCTAGATGAAAGTCTACAAAAACCTCATTTATTTGTCTAAAATTGACTCTACATAAGTATGGTCGACAGCATTAAAATCAGCATAGTTTTAAATAGTTACGTTAATCGTAAAATAATTAGACTTATTTAATGCTAAGTACTCACATACGGTTTTGCTCGATCGAGCAATAACGTCGAGCAAAACCCGCGGCTCGGGATTTCGTCCACACATTCAGCATTGCTCGATAGTTTTATTTCAAATCTATATATTTCATTCCATCAATCCGGCTTGATCCGGTTTCATCAATCCTTCGAGCGGCTCGAAGCGAGCCTTCGAGCCTTCAGTTTTGCGGTCCACACAGTAATTATTACTCGATTTGGAGTAAAACTATCGAGCAAAACCGTATGTGAGTACTTAGCATGAAAGATGCTTCCAAAAACCATGAAGCATTTTAGTTCCTAACTTCTTACACCCACATAAACGTCAAACGCTGTGTTTTGTCGTCCCACTTTTTAATCTCATTTAAAGTTAAATGGTTGAGCTTCCTAAACATAAATCACTTAAATGTTTTAGCCGCATTTAAATATCTTATATCATGCCCAAAGTTGACTTTCAAATTCGTAGAAATATGATTAATTTCACATCGGATGCAGAAAAACCTGATCTACAAATTATAGCGTTGCAGACTCCAGTACAAAATTGATCGTCAGATACCACTTTTCTAAACAACGAATGATGAAAAAATTAGACATCAGATTTTGGTCTTCAAGATTCCTACTTGCAATTCTTTCTTTCGTTACTAAACGCTAGGTTTTAAAAATAATCTTAATAATTACTTTGATTCGTGATTCAAGTAATTTACGTTGTAGGTGCAGGGAAAATCAAATATACTTTAAGGACTCTCAATGCAAAGCTTATTCAGAATTGCACATACAATGAGCGCCCTTTAGTGTTTTAATTTCATTTCAATAAGCCATGCCGCCTCAGACACTGATTAAGTTTCATAAGGACTCGCTTGTATGCTCGAAGAGAGACCTTTTCAACCTTAGTGCTTTGGTAATTCGATCGAAAACGAATACCGGTTCAGATACCGCCCGTACAGTAAGCTACACATGTCAGAGACATATAGCCGATTGTAATAACATAAAAATACATAACGTGTTGTGCTGTGTACGGCAATAAGCTCAGAATTAGCATAAGCATCTTACGCCATTACTCAAACATACGTGTACCTTATTTTAATTACAAATGAAAGTTGTTTCTGTATTTCAAATGAGCAAAGCTGCAAGCATACGACAGAATATAGGACCTAAGACAGGCTTTATAATTGTATTTAAATTAATCCTAATATTATTCATAAAAATGCAGATGCAAAATGTTGTAGTAGAGTGAAGGTGACAAGTTCTTACAGAGCTATAATTACGTGATGGTATTTTGAAATGCAATTTGTTTAATGCGTAGCATGATTTCAAGGATTTATTTCCAGTAACATTAAAACTCTTATTTTTCGGTCAATTTGTATTGATAGCAAAATTTAAATAAATGAATAAAATAACTTGTAACATGATGAAAATATTATTCAGTAGATCAATCAAAGCTAAAACTTTCCTTTACTTTCTCGGAATAACTTCAATGAGATTTGCAATTTGCTTTTTATGATATTGATAAAGCAACACCTAGAGAGACGGATGCCGCTCGGTCACCTCATATATTAGATCTGCCACATTGATAAAGTAAATTTGCCGGAACTTCGCTTGTAAGAATTCGAGTCAGTTGGCTTCATAACAGAGCATAGGAAAGGTCAGGCCAGTAAATTTTGTGATGAGCTTAGCGCGTATAAATATGTTACGCTTTAATTAATCAGTGTTGATATTATTCATTTAATAAAGTGTTGACGTATTTATATAACCCAGTTGTGTGCTGTGGCCACCTCTTCGATACTAAATAGTAAATACTTACACTATCTTGAAATGCACATCCTACGCGAAAAATATTTTCTAGTTTATAAAGATAAAGTTTAACCTGATACGAGTATAGTGAATCTTTATGATCCTGCAATTTAAATTCGATACATTTTTTGCTTTTTTTGCAATAATCTCATAAAATGGTGCAATTATTTTTGAGTTTATGTTAAAAATCACACGACTTTTACTTCCTTATAAAAGTCAATAGACTGCATTCAAGTGAACGTCTTCATCAATGAAAAAGATGTCAATGCAATAATTGTGTCATATTGTGATATAATAGGAGCGATTCAATTGTTTCGCAGCAATAAATAACATTTTACAAAAGATTCGCGGTTTTCTCAAAAGCTAAACGGGCTGCTAAACATTTTTTTTTCGTGTCGGTCCTGCGGCGTTCCAGGGCCTATAAATATTAATACAATCAAATGTTTTGACGGGGCCCTTTTTTAAGCTTTATCTTGTACCTCTGCTCATTTTTTACGAGGATCGAATTCGTTTTTATTTCGTGTTAATTTGGGCAGCGAGGTTGGTCTTTTAACAGATCGTAAAGTAGAGGAGTGTGGGGTGCCGGTGCCAGGTGTATTATTTGCAGAATATTGGCCAATCATTTTAGGGAGTTTCTTAACTTAACGTATTTTATTTTTTTCAATTTGTGTCCGTTGGGCACTTGAGAAACTGATTGCTGAGAAAAATACAGTCTTAAGAGCATTACAAAAACGCTGTTCTGCAATTTTTCTAGTTTTTAGTTCACAAGGTACAATCTTACTGTATTCTTGTGAGTTGTAGGTGAAGGACGTAAGAAACAAAACCTTGCTAATAAAAATATATTGTGTTATATCTATCATCGTTAAAATACTATATCTATTGTGGACAATTTGATGCATTTACTATGTAGTATATTTGGACTTACTCCAATATTTTGTATACCTACCTATAAATTTTGAATATCTCACTATTTTAGTAAGATACTTCTAACAACCTCTTTTCTTACAAGTCACTTTCCTATAACAATTTAATACATGATACAAACTGCTGGATTTGATACAAAACCCAAAATAATGTTATATTCAGATACTCTCTTTGTAATATTTTTATCATTTATCTCAAGCATATTATAATATAGATCTAAGCTCAATTGCACATCGAAAGTTAACTCGCTGCCATTAAATCAATTAAAGAACGCGATGAATACCTTATTAATTACTAACGGGTAATATTTTACTCGGAACCAACTTTTACTTCAATATCGTGCTATATCTACCGACATGTAATCAGCGAGCTAATGGGGTTATAGATAATTATTTAGAAATATAAAATTTTCGAATTCCCAGCACAGATTATATCAAATTAGCATAACAGCGATTACTCACACTATATCATTAATTCTTAAATAAAAACATAAATCTCTGCACCGTAAGGACTGTAGAACAAACACCCACCGGTCGATTCGTACGATCGAAATTAAAGTCTATTTCGGTCGATTAGGGTCGGAAAAAGCTCGCATCGAGCGGAACAGGTTCGGCTTCGACATGATCTGATCAAAGTATCTAAAATGGTCACAGTTAGTGGGTTAACCACTTTAAATTGTCATGTGGCTGATTTATTTCTGTATCTTTTGCGGTCAAACACATTTTTGTGTTCTTACATTCTAAATCTACCTAAATATACGGTTTATTGTGTAACACCGATTTGTCTCAAATATTTAACTGTGTTGAGCTTCCGGAAGATTTATTTTTATTATAAACGGTTCGTGATATCGTGGTTTTATTACGAGCAGCAATTTTAATGGTTTAATCCTCTAGATCGGCTGATTAATAGATTACTATCGCATAGGCCTCAAAAAGTCTGTAGCTCAACCGAGAGTCAAGCCCCAAGTATCGTCTTGGAACCACCTTCGCACATTGTCCACTTACAACTTATCTAATAGCTGATTTATTATTCATAATTCATTATTTGGTATTTGCTCATTGCAGCTATATTGCCTGTAAAATTTGATAAATTGTTTACGTAATTGCTACAAAATATTGCAAATCTTTTCAATAATTATGTAAGCAGTAAGTGCACGCTCGTCATTTTTTCTTGCGTTAGCTAGTTTCATGAACTCTTCATTTACCTTTTTGCTGACAGTTGACGTGTAATCTATTTTGCATTATCAAGATTACTAAAAGCTTTACTTGTAGTAATGTTCATACTGTATTTTTCTACTTAATATTACTTATGACGCATATACATTCATAGTTAGTACACGTTAGTAATTTTTTCTTGCGTTAGCAACTTTCATGAACTCTACATTTTACTATTTTCCTAACAAATTAAACTTGTTGATAACTACGGGAGAGATGGACTGTATAATGAAGATGAAGATAACTACTAATAACTACTAAATGATACACTCGAACTGCAACGACAATTACTGTATTCTCTCGAGTCTCGGTAAATTGTGTAACAAAAATATAAAATGTCAATAAGCAAAAATATGACATAGAAAACTAAATATTTCAAAATAGTAAAAAAGTAAAAAACACTCATCTGTCCAGCCAGTCGCCAACACTTGTAGTATTCTTCATACTGTATTTTTGCATTCAATGTTTACTTTTTTCTTGAGCGCTACATTTACTCTTTTGCTAACAAACTTCACTTATAGTAATCTTGATACTGTATATTTCCACTTACATACCAATATGTACTTACTTACATGTACCTCGTGACAACACTCGAGCGATTATAGATTTCAACATACCAAACTTTTTAGCCAGAGGCGTATTAAGTGTACGGTCGTAAACTATAATCATTCGCGAGGGCCAATAAATAATTGCGTAGTCCGGGCCTGGTTTTTGTCGGATGCGCCGGCGCAGGTAATATAGTCATAAATTTCCATAACCGCCACTCGATCTTATCAAACATGATTTTAATTTGATTTCGGTGCCACACGTGTTGAGGCCCACGAGTTACGACCGAAGCAATAAATACTCCTTAGTAGCACATAATAAATTTGGTAAAATATTAAAAAAAACATCGTCGTAAAATTAGTACGATTTTTATTGTCTGCTAAATGATTTTAAGTTTATAGGTTCTATAATTTAATTTATCATAGGAAGTAGGTTTTTTAATATAATTTTACATAGTTATTTAAGAATTGCTATTACATAGTTTATTTAACAATTTAGTAATGTACCTACATAAACTTTTTTATAAGAGAAAACGACCAGATACCGATAGTGCTCTATATTATTCGTAGATTGGGAGGCTTGGTTATACCAACGAAATAGATCATGCGTTTAGGATACCTACGGAACCCTTAAAACGAGTACTAAAAGGTATTAATAACTGAAGGTGAACATTAGCCCAGTTCACACGATATCATGTAACGTAATTTATTGAGGCGCGTTATCGATAACAGTTCGAGTTAAATCGACATCGTAACAAATCGATTCTCGCCTTTTACTAAACATTAGTGACGGACAATATGTCATTACAGCGTATTCATTATCGATGGATTCACTGTAATTTTCTCGTAATTTTTCAGTTGCGTAATCTTTACCAGACATTTTTGTACAGCCGTAACCCTTAATTTTGGATAAATATCATCAGTACTTTCCTTTCGTTGTGATACTATTTTTGTGGAGTTATGGTATGAGTACGTTTTTTGATTTCTAATATTTAGTTCGTAAATGCTACGTTATGCAGTAAAGTGCTCTTTATCTGTATTCTATTTTCGTTTAGTTCTCTTATTAGCAGTACTGCTACCTAGTGAGTCACATTAGTATCTGCTTAGTACATCTTAAATATTCAATCCTAGATAATCAATAAAATATTGCTCCACGTCACCTGTCGAATTAAACTCGCCTCGAATTTACTGTAACCGAGATTAACACCATACGACTATTATCTGGTATCAGCCTATAATCCATTTATCACCGCTTTTGTTTACGATCCTCGCATATCATCGACTATTAATTATAATGCGTTCCTCACTTCGAACTTTGACGTTCTCGCTGTGTGACAGACCAGAGATAAGAATGTTAATGTTACGATACTTGCACCTCGTCAAACAAAGCAATATACGTCATAACGTAACGGTGTAAGACTGACTTTGACTCCTTCGCTAATGGATCTCGAAGCTTTCGAATAGCAATTCTACCACATCGAGGTTAAGGTCGAGATTCATTGGGGGACAATTGTACACCTTTTCGTGGAGCTTCGAGAATTTTGATGGATGCGGTTATAATTGTTTCTGTATCGATTATGCCAGTGACGTATACCGCGACTATAGCTCATTTTATTAATGACGTGGAAGCGGAAGAGGTTGGATGTAACGACAATGTAACGTCACAATTAATATCGGAGCTGTCAAAACATCTGTCAGCGCCCGCGTCGGCGGCTGACGTAATTAATTTATTTTAATTAACTATTTCAAGACACCTTTCTTCTGATTGACCATTATTGTTTCGTTCGAAGCCAAGAGTCAAATTAGAATCGCAGTGTTGAAGTATGAGTATTAAAAAACTTTATTTGACACTAGATGATGCCCGGAACTCCGTTGCGCCAAAATTAGTTTATCGCGCGGGAACTGTACATTTTTCCGGGATGAAAAGTATCCTATGTCCTTTCCCGGGACTCAAGGTATATCCATACAAAATTTCAATAAAATCGGTTCAGCGGCTTGGGCGTGAAGAGGTAACAGACAGACAGACACACTTTCGCATTTATAATATTAGTATGGAAGTATGGCTTAGTATAATTCAAATTCCATTTATTTATACAAATTCAAAATACTAATAAAGGAGGAACAACGATGATGCAAAAGTAACGTAGGACGTACTGCAGGCTGCAGCTCTATAGACCGACGATCTCAAGATGGTGGCAGGCAGCGGATGAATGAGGCCCAAGATCGGGATGGCCAACCACCATCTCGTTGAGACTTTGAGAGAGATCTGCCTTCAGCAGTGAACGGCGATGATCATGATGAGACAGAATTTCTCACGTGAAAAATACAAGAAAGTCGTACGAGTCGTCGATACGTAGTCCGTTTAATTTGCCATATAAAAATAATATATGAGGTAGTTCAGGCTTTATCTTAATGCACAAATTATGTAAATTGGGTGAGCTAAAAGTGTCTAAAGTGCCCAACATAAAATTGATTTCTTGTGTTTTGTTGTAATTTATACGTAGCTATGTTTGCTTTATATGAGAACACAGAAGCCACCGCAATGTAAGTTATCAATATTGAATCTTTAACGGTACTTATATTTATTTTACTTATATTTGTATCAACTATGAAAAGTAGAATATCTTAGATACTTAAATTATTACAATTAAATGTCATAAATCGACCAGAGATTAAAGTGAAAACTTAGATGGATTCTTCGGTTATAAACAGCTATCTTTTGTCTTTTTAAGGCGACGCCTTGATAATTTGGCTGTAGCGATATCGATTTTTCTCAGTAATGACTAAAGTTAAGAAATTAAAGTTCATTGTCAGTATTCATCATGTCTTTGTCTTTGAATTACCCATAGCATAACACGATTGGTCAACTTTTATCACACAGAAAAATCAATCAAAAAGACCCCTGTAAAAAAAAGGGATTCCTATTTTGCCAACAGAGGAGAGTGATTTAAGCTTCCAAAATTTGTACATAAATTGGTTCAAGGATACAATTTAATTTGCTCATAGCTTATATGAAATGTATTTATGGTTTTTAAATTACGTGACAAAAACCATATTTCTGTCGCTTACGAGTTACGCCCTTTCCATTTTTTGTTGTTCCATTGCTTGTTTTCTATGAGAGGCCGAGCCGGCCTCTTATAGAAAACAAGCAATCTAAAACATATCCAACACGGTTTTTTACTTTAACGTGGCGTCACCTAAAGACTCAGTCTCCATAACTATCATCCTTATTTGTTCAGAGGTTTGAACAACAGATACCCTTTTGCCATTTACAATAGTGGATTCAGCGTGTGAAATGATATTATATTTTCACATCATAATGTTATAGGTAAATAATCGAGCTACACATAAGTGTGTACTTACGTACAGCTCAACTGTCCTGCTAAAATTGCTCGACGATCATCATGATTCTATAGAATATAGATGATAGACGTGTAAAAACCCAATGCTCCACCTACCTCTCGTTTTACCCAAACAGAGAACATTATCGGAAGAATCACTGACAATATTTAGAACATCGCGAAAAATCGATACAGCCCGTTGGAAATTGTCTAAAATTAACGGCACCGTATAAACCAGCGAAGCAACGAACCGGACCGGAATTTAAATAGTCTGAAGGCAACTTTAGAGCGAGCCGGAATCTATTCGGTACGAGAAGTTGAGATGGTTTAACCACGGTTTAATCGATGGTTAATTGAAAATTTTCATCCTGACGACTGCACTCAGAAGATTTTGACGCAAACTCCATACGTTTTCTGCCCAACTCTTCATTAAATTGATGTTGAGTTTTCATTCAATGTCTCTGAGTACGGCCGTTAGTGCAATAAGTAATGTTTTGTTTCTGCCAATTCGCCGAGTAGATTTTACTATGTCTTGATAGTTATGTATTTATAGCAGGCAGCTGTTAACATTCTATGTAAGGTTATAAAATATTGTTTTACTAACTAAAGATAAATTGAAGCCTATTCTATGTCCTTTTAGGTCCGTACCCTCGAGAGGAACAAAAACACAAGACATATCGATGTCTTAATTCAATTACATCAAAGCGACATGAACAGTTTTTGTGATAAATTTGCTGTTATTTTCTTAATAGTAAAAAGGCTTAGAAAAACACCCACGTACACTATAGACATTCCTATAAAAGGTCGGCGATAGTCACAAAGTTAGGACAGGACGACAGCGTGTGACGGGGGTTCGACGTGGCCACTTCATTAATTCTTGAACGTCTGATCAATACGACATTACTTCGATCCTGCAGACTGTTAGGGTGAAGCCAAACGAGCGTAATTTCTGCAGGGCAGAATTTCTG
Source organism: Polyommatus iphigenia (assembly GCA_963422495.1). Taxonomy (NCBI): domain Eukaryota; kingdom Metazoa; phylum Arthropoda; class Insecta; order Lepidoptera; family Lycaenidae; genus Polyommatus; species Polyommatus iphigenia. The sequence goes on from OY730179.1 coordinate 12,113,897, forward strand.
CCGGGCAGAAATTTCACACAAAAGCCATGTTTGATTCACACGGCGACTCAAAATGAGTTGTCATTTGCACAATAGACATAACTACCAGTAATTCGACTGCAAAGAAACGGACAGGTTTCAATATCTGTCAAATTCGTCGGGTTTCACTAGGATTATGAACGGAATGTGCCTCGCGCTGGCTGATATAGTTTATTTTTAAATATTTAAAACAAATATTTCAAAATTGGATTCTGACAATTTTAATCGCTTGTGCCAAAACACAAACAACAATACGACCAAAGAGGAACACGGCCAGCGAATATGTCATAGTTTTAAATTCGTAGGTAACAAGTCAACAACCCTAGCGACTATTTTCGTCATAATACGTCAAATTTAAAAATTTCAACATCAGTTCTAAGTCGACATACTCTATAATTCTGTCTACTCTGTCATTTGTATGACAAGAAATTCTGCCCGGCAGAAATTCGGCGGCTCACGACTCACAAATTACGCTCGTTTGGCTTCGCCCTTATTGTAGATCAATTATTTTGCTACAAAAAAAAATATTGTTTATTGCAGTGAACAATTTGTTGCAAAGACTAAAAAGTTACTTAATTATTTGATTACCAAACAGCTATTACTTTCAGACGATCTTTGAATCTGAGGATTTGATTGCTATTGCCATCAGACACGGGTGGGTATATACCTACTCTGCTAAGAGTCAGAACTTAGAATATTAGAATTATTAGAATACAGATAAAAATATGTTGTGAAATCAGAATGTGATCAATAGCTTATGGTAAAAAAATAGCATCTACTCTGCATAACAAAATACGTATTTGTTACTGGTTTAAGATCCTTGAGAGGTACAAGCCTACTAGCCGTTAAGTAAGAGGAAGTCAAAAACGACACCATAAATTTAAACTAAAAACAAAAATAAGGAAATCGCTCTATGGGCGGAAAATATAAATGTTAATAACTTGATTAATTACAAAGTAACACTTAAAATCCGATGTATTGAAACGGAGTTACCCCGTAACATCGGAGTGCAGAACAAGCGGACAGATATTAATGGTTATATGGAAAAAATACTTCCTTTTCCCCGCTTTTAAAATGTAATAAACAATGCGCAATTAAAACGCGAATATGTCGATTTATTACTGACAGCTTTTAACTTTTGAGTATCGCACGAAGAACTGATAAAATTATGATTTTTATTGGCATAGTTTATTTAGGCAATAGGCTATACTTAAAGAAACTTAGCGCTTTGTACGTAAAACATGATTCAAATCTAGGGCGGAAAATAGTTAATTTTATAGTGTGTGTATTGTGTAGTTTGCACTTATTTAGTTATGATAATATTATGCTGATAAAACTAAAGCATTTTTACCAACGCAGTACTATATTTTTTATCGGTCAATTAAATGCGTATGCTAAAGATAATAAGCAATTCAGCAAAGTGGAAATAAACTCTTCGTTGAACTTTCAAGCTAAAAATATCTCCGTCTCGAATAACGTTTTTAATCCCGAGTTCAATACATCGAAGGACAGGCGTATAATTTGCATATGTTGCAAGTGTGTGCGGATCGATGCATACCGAATGGCCAATTAAAACCGCGCTGTGGACTGTCATTTTGTAATTGGTTCATTATAATCAGTCCGACTGGGCGGGGCGTAGGTATATTTTAGCACAGGCTACCGTACAAAAGATATTTACATATAAATAGTTCTAGAATGTCGATATTATCATAACAGGTATTGCTTAATATAGGTTAGGCTTTTGTGCTCTATGTAGAGCCAAATGTTTGTTAGAGTGTTTGTAGAAGTTAGTTATTATTATGTAAGTAATGGTCATGTTTGTATCATTTAATGCTTATAGGCCAGTCATTCAAGCCAAAACCCGAAAGAAATTAGTAACATGATAAAATTTTAGGGGGTTGTTAAAGAAGGTAAAATAACTTACCGTGTGATTTTGCAGCGTTCTGGGGTGTACGGAAAGGGTTGAAAAGGGGTGAAAAAGGTTTTTTGTTAATAACATTGCGTAAAAAATTAGTAACACGCTGCAAATTTGGAATTAGGTTGTTCTTACCGTTTTGTAACTTGTATTAAATTTGCAGCGTTTTGCAACATACGGAACATTGTTTATTATTAAAAAACAATAAAATTTGTTAATAATAGGGGTAAAAAAATTAGTAACACGTTGCAAATTTGGAATTAGGTTGTTCTTACCGTTTTGTAAAGTGTATTAATTTTGCAGCGTTTTGCGACATACGGAACATTGTTTATTACTAAATTGCTGTAAATTTGATATAAGTTAGAAAACGGTAAAAACAACTTAATTATAAATTTGCAGCGTGTCACTACATTTTTTACCCTTGTTAATAACAAATTTCATTGTTTTTTAATAATAAACAATGTTCCGTATGTTGCGAAACGCTGCAAATTTAATACACGTTAGAAAACGGTAATAACAACCTAATTCCAAATTAGCAGCGTGTTACTAATTTTTTTACCTCTGTTATTAACAAATTTTATTGTTTTTTAATAATAAACAATGTACCGTGTATAACAAAACGCTGCAAATTTAAAACACGTTACAAAACGGTAAGAACAGCCAAATTTGCAGCGTGTTACTAATTTTTTACGCAATGTTATTAACAAAAAACCTTTTTCGCCCCTTTTCAACCCTTTACGTACACCCCAGAACGCTGCAAAATCACATGGTAAGTTATTTTACCTTCTTTAACAACCCCCTAAAATTTTATCAAGTTACTAATTTCTTTCGGGTTTTGGCTTTAATGACTGGCCTATTATAGGTTTATAATTATTATCTAATATCTATACTTTTACTTAAAAATCATAAAATATAATATGAAGGTAGCAATAGATAAAAATAACAGAAAAATTTATAGAGGTAGGTAAGTATACCTATCTGAGTTTTGAGAAAAAAAACTTCAGTGCAAACTATTTTTGTCAATCCTCATTATAGGTAGGTACCTACCAAAATATTATTTTACCCTATCAACCACTCAATAACTTTTTTTATAATAGTTCGTGCTCTACATATAAATAGCGCTGGCTGTTAGCAACATCTTTATATACCGATTTAGCTAGTCAAAATATGCTTAAACAAATTTGAAATCCGCGAGAAACACACGTCCAAGTACTGACGGGGCAAGTTTAGTTTGTTTTGATATGTCCCGAACGACGATTTCAAGCCGCGCCAGTCTTGCCAACCCAACAAGTTTTAACTGTAGATCTACTGTTTTTTCCCTGTTTTCTCTGTTTTTCATTAAATACACAGTTTTTTTCAATGGATGTAAATAAAAACGGCATAAGATTAGACACTAAGTCAAAAATAATCGTTTGTTATTCATTTAAAGCTGGAATTCGCAAACATATTTTGTGTCCTGCCCACTTTGAGAACAAATTATTTTTAGCGTCCCTATGTTTCACCTTCTTCCTTAGTTTTAATTTAAATGAAGGGGCTTTTGCCGCAAATTTTATAAAAATCGATACAAAGTGCTAAATTACTCGATTTCAGACGATATTTTCATTCCCAAATTTTCACCAATTCCGGAATTTCGGGATTATTGTTTAACAAAATATTATTCTAAGAAGTCGCCTCCAAAAGTTGCTGGCCAAAAATAAAAACTAATGTGAGGGTACAGATGCATTTAATTTAAAATGCATCCGGATAAAGTAAAATAACAAATCTACCCCCAAGCCTCTACCCAATGCCCCCATTTTTTTTGCGTCCCATACCTTTTAGGCCTTCAGCGCCCACAAGGGGGCATTATCACCCACTTTGGGAAAGGCTGATTTAAAGTCACGAAAAACACAATATGAAAAACTTAAACAAAAAGAAGTAAAATTTCACAAAGAAAAGTGATACAGAAATGACTGATTATGTTTAAGTATTTATAATATTAAAGTGTCCAATTTTTTTCTTTGATTTTTGTTTTTTTTTTTGAAGCGAAAACTTCTTTAGCGGCGTTGAGCACTTTTGTGGGATGGGTAAAAACTGTGAAACTCGCGTCAGATTCTCGTGCTGATCGAAAAACCTTGGAAAAACCGTAAGACGGTTGGAGAGTAGTTTTGTAACATCGAAATTGATTAATCGAACAATCGATTGTTTTTTTTTGTTTTTTTTTTTCAGTCGATTGTAAGGGTTTCAATTAATTAAAAAAATCGATTTTTTAAAAATCGATTTTCATAAAAAATGGGTTAAAAATTTAATCGATTGTAAGGATTTCGATTAAGTAATTAAAAAAATCGATTTTCATAAAAAGTGGGTTAAAAAAAATTGTAAGGGTTTCGATTGATTAAAAAAATCGATTTTTAAAAATCGATTTTCATAAAAAATGGGTAAAAATGCACAACGTTAATAATCAAGTTTTCACTTCTGCCGGCACTCCCGGAGTGCAACCAGTCTTTTTTTATATTTTCTAATCTATAAGTATAGATGATTAGTGATTACTTAATGATAATCAGGTATATTAATATTATAACATAATATAAAGAGATGATTTTAGTTTAAATTTTTATGTCACCTACAGTTTTCTAAAGTTTTTTCAATGATGAGCTGCCGCAGGTTTTGGGGTTTCTTGTGTTGGCAACACTGAGCCGCGCCGCCGCTATAGACAGCGGCGTCGGATTCACCGCTTTTATAAAAAACTTGCTTTATATTTTAAATTTCAACTCTCTTTCAATCTATTAAGGTATAATTTTGATCAATCAGCCGGATGAAAATATGTGTTATTATTTTAAGTAGGTGGTTAGCAATATAATTGATTTTATATTCATTTTCACGGATATAAAGATAGCTTAACTGGTATAATAAGATTGAACACCTCGTAAAGTGGGTATCGGATACTTTACTGCGAAACGACCTCGACGAATTACGAAAGATGAACGATGAACTTTTCTTGCAACTACAAACTCTTTCAACAATCAAGTTCACAGATTGAACCAAAGATCTAGAATTGTATCTGCTTAGGATTTGGGTAAACAAAAAGTGTACCTAAAAGACTGTTAGTCGTCATAAATCATAATATAATGGTAAATAAACTTAATAAGTAATACTGAGCCCGTGTTAGTTACATAAGAAGAATTCCTAAATGAAACTTATAATTACTATAGTTGTTAACTTAAGACAGTCGCAAAACGTTAACCAGTCAAGTTCAGTCAGAAAAGTAAAACTTCTGTCTAACATCAGGAACCGAGTCTGCAATTTTTAATACTGCCGTTTCTATTGATAGAAATGGGTTCATTACCAAGAAATTCCATATTTAAATTATAAATCGTTTTATTGGCGCATTGGCAGTCCTCTGTTTGTGTCATGAAGTGAAGAGCCGCACGGGTGCGTCCGCTGACAGCCGCTGATACCATGATACACCTCGGATTAAATAAATCCACTCGCTAAGATGAAAAGTCCATAATTCGCGGTATTTGTCATATTTATAGCACACGTTTAATACAGCTACGTTCGATATAGTGCTTATATTTTATTGATTGTTAAGTCGTCAAAAGTTGTTGATATTATCAAATATTTTGTAGAGCACTTAAAGACTTTGATTCAGAAGCCTAGCTATAGCGATTGTTTAGATACAGCTTGGAGACAGACAGACGGCCAGCGAAGTCTTAATAATAAAGCGGGACCCCCGTTTTTACCCTTTGGGTACGGAACCTAAAAGTGGAAGTAACGATGATTATAGAAGTCTCTAAGTTGAGACTTTGCTGAACTATAACGCATTGTTCTGTAGCCAAAATACTAGTATCGAAGGTGCAAACTTTTAAATCGTAGTTAAAGTCAATTTGTACGTCTTATTTGAAGTCGAATAAAGCAAATATTTCGTTGATTGCATGTCTAGGCTACGGCCCACGACGGAAAAGTGAATGTACCGAATATATTTTCGTAACAATTCCTACTATGTAGTTACTTTTGATAACGTTCACATGCAATGTGGCGGGTCAGGAATGTGTCGTAGCATTAAGTCATTATAGATGAATTAAACGAAATAACCAAATTTTGATCAAGACTAGCAAGCCAAAATTTCTTCAAAAAAGTGTAAGGTCAGAAATTATAATCATATTAAACGTGGCTGTCATTACACTAACTTCTCATTATATCAGTAGCTACAAGCTCAGAACTCAAAACTGAGTGAACAATCCAACGCAGTCCAAAATTTAGTTGCAGTTGAAACAAAAGAGACATGGCGTTTTAATACTTTAGTAAGCTGTAGTACACAATAATCCACCATAGTTAATATAGTAGTTCCATAAACCATCTCTTTCCCCGCAGTTGGCTCATCAGTCGACCAACAAATTAGTCGGTGTCACTACAATAATATACAATAAGCGTGGTGTACTCCACACGCAGCGAACCGTCGCATAAATCCTTCAGCACTGACGAGTAATGTTTTGTATGGAGATTTCTTTCGACGGAGCCGCGGCTGCCGTGTAGTGGCCTTTATCTAGTCGTAAATTAATGCTTGAAATTGATAAATGCAATGTTTCTTTTACCGGGTCAGGTCCAAATACATAATTAGTGGTTTGGATTTATTGCTGGCGAATGGTACTTTTACCGTCGAATCTGGAATGGGGAATAGAATTAGGAGAAATGATTTTATTAATGTATTAGTAATATGTTAGTAGAATGTAAGACCGTGTACATAATAATAATTTGTTTTAAAAAGAAAACTGCGTCATTGAAATAATTAAATTTTCGTGATGATTTTAAAATTAAAAGTTTCAGGCTGAAAAATAACAATTAGATACAATATAATAAGAGGTCTCGTCAAATCCTTTGTACAAAGTCTCTTGTGACTCGTTATTGTCATTATTGAATTAATTATACATGTCATTTACTTTAAATAGGCACCCATTAGTGACATCATCTCTTATTTGAACCCACAGCTCCACAAACATTTGTAAGCCGTACTATGTATTGTGCGAAACGCCATTAGTTTTGGACAATACACGACGCCGTAAAATTCACTTTCAATAAAAGAGTTTTTACTTTCTTCATTCGTTTTGCTACGAATACACCGCAAGTGGTATTTTTAAAAACAACATAGCGTGTATCTGGAGCAACAAAGAGGATTTTTTGCGAAGCAATAAATCAATGTAGTGTGCGAAAAATTAACAAATGTTGCGAAATTGCGTTTTGTTCTTGCGCGCGCTTTTTGCGCACATTTGCGTATAAAAGACTTTTGTTGCAGTGATAAGTGTATTAATGGGTTTAGGACTTTTACTTTTGACTTTTGAGTAATAATCGGGGGTTTCGCACGAAGGACCACAGGGCAGGTAGTGGTAATCGGGCGATTTGTCTTATTGTCGGAGTTGTCGTGTGTCTGTGCGCCGCCTGCCCGAGATAAAACTCATAAATAACGGCCAACGGAAGGCGTCTGTAATGCTCGCCGCCGACCTGCAAGACCACTTTACTTTTAAACACGAATTAATAAAAAATATAATTGTTTGACCTTTATAGACTTTTGACGCTATATAATAGCTATCGAAATTCATTTATTTTAATTTTGAATGCAATAATTTCAATGAGGATTATTTGATCAAGAAATTACGAAAAACTGAAAACAAGCTAGTGAACAGTGATTCAAAGAATGCCTCATGTATCTATATCTTCCATATGATATTTAAATTTATCGATTTTAGATAATATAATATAGTGGGCTTAAAGCCGATTATTATTGGATAACCGAAGCCATAAAGCAGGTTTTTATAAAATTAATATTCAATTAGCCATCCGCACATGACACGCTGGGCGTGTGTTATTAACTTTAATTTATAGCATCATTTACGAAGCGATATTTTTTAAATTAATACTGGTTCTATGACCTCGGTATTGTGCACGAGCGATTTCAAAAGCTATTCGATTCACTTAAGGTTTCTAATTAAAAACATTTACATTTAATCATATGATAGCACAAAATATTTTAAATATCTGTACGAAAAAGGAGTTCGCTGAGGTTACTTGGAAGTAATTACAACTAACAAATATTATGTAAACTGAGCGATAACATCGAAATTTTCATGTTCCTGCATTTTTAGTTTCGAAAGCAGAGGTGAGCTCACGAACTGAATTATATATTAAAAGGACTAAAGAATAATCGGCCAAGTGCGAGTTGGACTCGCGCACGAAGGGTTCCGTACCGTTATAGAGCAAAAATTGGCCAAAATTTGTGTTTTTGTATGGGAGCCCCCCTTAAAGTTTTATTTTATTTTAATATTATTATGAATTATTAAATGACACATATATTTAAGGCTTTTGTGAAAATTTCAAGTGCCTACCTATTGCCATTATTTATATCGAGCATAAAAGGCTAAAAAATCATGTTTGTTGTATGGGAGCCCCCCTTAAATATTAATTTTATTTTGTTTTTAGTATTTGTTGTTATGGCGGCAACAGATAAACACAATCTGTGAAAATTTCAGAAGTCTAGCTATAGCGGTTCTTGAGATACAGCCTGGTGACAGACAGACAGACACTAGACAGACAGACAGACAGACGGACAGACAACGAAGTCTTAGTAACAGGGTTCCGTTTTTACCCTTTGGGTACGGAACCCTAAAAAGTACGTTCTAATTATATACTCTGTGCTAACAATAGAAAACTAATAGACCTCGCTATTGATTTGAAATCTAATGAAACTTCTCTCTTGATAGACAAAGAACTGAAGTTTTAGGATTTTAGAACCTGGACTATCTTAGTAGAATTTTGAAGTGGAGCATCAAGAAGATGTAATTATTTTTAATTGGATCTTAAAGTGCAATTCAGAGTCTCTCAGTAATTATGAAATAGAGCGTCAAAAAGATGTAGTTAGAATCGGCGCCGTCTGCACCCGCGCAGATTTATTAACGCTTATGTAAATATCCAAACGGCATTAGAATCCTTAATAACTCTGTCGCCGCTAATTAATATAACAAGGAAATAATATTAACACTCATGTTATTGCTTAAGATAAACCGAACTAGCATTAATCTAAGCCAAGACAAACTTGGAAGACATTATATTATTGCATATAAAGTAGCTAAAGTAAATGCAAAATATTTTAATTTTATTTTCAATTTACAGTTTTAATATTATTTAAACTATGTTCACAATAGACATAACTACTCTATCTACTCTGCTATGTTTCTACGTACAGAATATTTAATAAAAGCGAGGACCGTGGACCATGTGAGGCCACTGCAACGGGAAATTCTATTAATTTTATTTGTTAACTAACTAAATAAATTAAGGAAACAAATTATCAAGTTATGCTCTGTTTTATCAGGTATCATACTATAAATCGCTTTTTATTTTTTAACCTAGCTTGAATAGCCTTTTAATACACTTAAGTTTTGTTAAGCTCTTCCAAATGACCTTGCAAGGAACACAGCTAATCAACAAGGCCAACATTATACATCAGTCATTTAACTTGAAAATAGAGTTACAAGTATTTATTTATCTGCTTTTACTAAAACTATATTTTAATCTCTTTCAATTAAGCAATACGTGAAATACTACTGAATAATTCATAACCACACACTGGGACCACACCGTTCAAAACATTAATATTATAATTATGTAATTTATTATATTTATTTATTATATGTATATATTATATTATATATAATCTATTCTATTATACATATACATATATAAAAAAAGTCCATGGCGTGATAGACTGCAATTAATTAAAATTAATAATATTATATCAAATATCTTTGGTGCGAAAAATATAAATAATAAAATAACAAAAAAAGGATATGGGCGAACAGCCCATAGACGGCCCCAATTTTATAAATAAAAAAAAAAGAATAATTTATAACATTATCATAAAAAAACTTTAACGAACATTGCTTGAACATCATAATATTATAACTAAGAATATATTAATGGAAAGTCTTTAAAAATAGTAGTAATGAGTATCCTGTATCACATTGACACCTTATAAATAATTGCCAATGCGTTTTAAAATTCAATCAATTTTTTTTATCTAAAATAGCCTTCTTATGGGCCCGTTCCGTTCGAAGCCAAAATGTTCAATATAAGTTTAATAATCATAATAAGTAAAGATGTTATGTAAAAAAAACATATTTTTAAGTTTCGCGGTTCGCATTATAGCTAAAAAATAACTGTTTATAATATGTTAATGATTTTAATATGTTCTTTGTAAAGTCCATGTACCCTAGCAAAGCTAACCATCAAATCTTTGGTTGGGCCTTATAAGGAACCACCGGTATTCCTAGGAACATTACCAATATTTTAACTTCAATCGAGGTAAAAGTAGATTTTCTTTTATTAGTACCATACGTAACATTATATCCTTATACGACAATTCACTGTAATAAAATGCGAGTTAAATATAGTAGACCAGCGGGCCGATTCTGTATCGTACATTTGTGAGTTAATCACTGAGTTACTAACGAAACGGAGGAGTGAGCAACGGAAAGTCTCATTTTTGTATGCAAGTGAATAGTGTGTATATAAAATATAAAAGTGAAAAAAAATTACAGTAGGATGAAACCCATTACAAAAGGAGGAGAATATTATAAAAATTAAGGGAAAATATATAAAATAATTTATGGGCGATCTGAGTAAGGGAAAAGTGTGGGGGAGGTTTTAAGGGGGAAAAACGGTTTATCTCGATTTTTGGCAAAACTTAATATTCATATGAAAAAAAGTCAAATGGCAAAGTTGTAGGTAAGAAAAAGATTTAAACTTTTCTATTTACACTTTTTCTCCCTAACCTCAAAATTTATGTGAAAAATTCAAAAAACCATGTTTTTGGTTTTTTGAATCAAAATATATCTTAAAAGACATAAAACATTACAACACTTAAAAGGTATATAAAAATATATTTTGAATAAATCTGAAATATTTATATATATGAAAATCGGCCAAAAGTTATATTTACGTTATATATTTTATATAAATTTATAGATTTTTAATATATTTTTTATGTATTTATATGAATGACGGACTTTCATTCAAACTTTCAACCCCTTTTTCACCCTCTTGGAGGTAAAATTTCCAAAAGCGCTTAAATACGTATCCATTCACTTTTAATCAGTAGCCCAAAAATAAACTTTCACGTTTCTAACTTGAGAAATGACGGACTTTGATTCAAACTTTCAACCCCTATTTCACCCCCTTCGGGGTAAAATTTTCGAAATTCCTTCTTTACTGGGTTTCTACTTAATAAAACAATCCTACTCACCAAATCTTTTGGCTGTAATTTTAACAGATTTTGCTCAGCGATGATGAATCATTCAGTCGGTCAGGACATGTTACTTTTTAAGTATAGATCTACATATATATTTATATATAATGAGATTCTCTATGAGAGAAATGTAATAAGAATTAAATAAATCAACTTTTTAACTGGAACAAATTGCAGCAATCACATTTTTTGATGAAATTATTCATAATGATTAAAAATTTTTTTTCAAATTCGAGTTTTTTTTCGATTTTTTGCATTTTTTGAGAAGATTTACTATGGTGAAATATATATGTTTTTTCCATCGGAAAGTAGAAATTTCAACGAATAGAAAGCATACCAACTTTTTGAAAAAAGCTGATATTTTGACGGTCGAATTTTCGATTGAAAATTAGGGTATTTTTTCGATATAAATTCAAAATAAGGTGAAAAAATAAATATTTCTAATCAAATAGATGACAGCATATCTGGGATATAAAAATGTAAGTTTTCACCAAATTTCGTGACAAAAAAATTTTTTTTTTTGTAAAAGATATGAATAAAAAACCAAAAACATGTTTTTTTGAATTTTTCACATAAATTTTGAGATTATGGAGTAAAAGTGTAGGAATATTAGTTTTGCCAGAAATCGAGATAAGCCGTTTTTCCCCCTTAAAACCACACTTTTCCCTAACTCAGATCGCCCGTAAATTATTTTTCCCTTAATTTTTATAATATTCTCCTCCTTTTGTAATGGGTTTCATCCTACTGTAATTTTTTTTTGGTTTCAAAATTATTGGTCCTGGTCTTTAGGTTTTGTAACTAAAAACAAAATTTTTGCAGTGTGCGGAAATTACAATTGTAACCTCGTCGACAACCAAAGTCTATAAACAGTGAGATTGCACAGCCACAATTACGGCGCGATCGACTCGCCGCCGCGTTTGTGGCCATAAGTTTGATGGATCTAAGTGTGTAGCAGAAATGATATGTTTTACCATGACGATAACTATGACTTCGTGTAGTTGGCCTTCAAAGGAACGCGGCCTTCCATAGTTCATGGTCGTTTTGTTACAAAATATGAGTTTATAACTACGTTTTTAAATAATTATTAAGATTGTAATAAAATTTTCCACACAAGAAATTGGAATTAGGTTTTTCATAATTTAAATGTTTACTATTGAGAACTGTATCTTAATAGAATTTATAGTAGTAATAATTATGATTTCCAATCCTAGATGATCATTGATCAATCTTACTTTATACTCAATCATAGTATTAGTGCTCGCTACTAAAGATTCCTGACATAATATACTATGCACTGCAGTCATATATCATTATGTATGATTGTCTTCATTCATTCATCAGTTTTGTGATATAATATATACCAATAATATAAGATAAATATGCACTGCATCAGCATTACTTTTGTTTTCATCAAAGTCCTTGCTAGTAGAGAGTTTTGTGATATTTTTAGTTTTTACCAACCACAGGCTTGGACTCATCTGCGGTTCGTATAACATGTATCTGCTCTTGGTCTTCAATGCATACGAGCTATTATTATGTATTGTAGGTGTTGGCCGATGCTCCGTTCATCGCATTTTGCGTGAAGTCGGGAGTCGGGACACTGTCCGAGGAATGACGTTTGCTGTTATTAAACACGAACCCGCGGGTGTGTGATGATATCATATGTTTATATTCAGAATCCACTAAATAAATTAATATTCTGTAGTATTTAGAAGACGTTTGGTAGTATTACGACAGGGTTTCGTAATATTTTTGATTAATCGGGTACAGTCATGTGAAAATATGCGATATGCGATGTCAACTGTCAAAGTCATTATTATGACAATGACATTGATATCATCGCGCACAATTTATTATTTTCGTCTCATACGAAATATTGAAATCATTATTTACTAACATTTTGTAGCATTATACCGTTCGCTATTAAATAAATATTTATTCAAGCGCGTTTTACAAAGGCTAACTGATATTCAATAGGTATTAAGATATTATCTATCAAGCACTATCTAGATAGAACTAAACAAACCGCAAATGCTACAAAAAGTTTCGTACTGCGCGTTCTTGTGTATCAGCTATCTTATCTAACAAAAAGCCCAGAATAAACTTAAAGCATGAAGCGCCGCGAGTAGCATTTAAGGTAGACGCATGATAAGTGGGCGACACATATAAGTAATTACTGTGGCTTTCCACTGATAAAATTACCTTGATATAAATTCTTGACCTCCACAATTAATTTCTTGTTAATATTAAAGTTATCCTAGGAAACATTCAACTGTTAGCACATAACAATTCAATAGAACAAAACACGAAAAACCGAAAATATAAGCGTGCCTGAAATAATTCGGCGCAATAACTTATCCGCCGCTAGGAAATCTAAATCTACGCCTAAATCCTTGAAAAATAGTCTGAAATCCAGACTGAATAACAATCTAGTTTATCAAAATTCCAAATCAAAAGAAATATTCACTCGATGACGTTAAAGAAGCGCTAGGCAAAAACAAAGTCAGGAAAAACCTAGGCTACGATTTAGAATTCTAGCTCAAAATTCAGTTTAAGGAGTCCGCTAGTCATGATTAATGCGTCTGTTTGTATGGAATATTGTAAAGTGACCTGCTTGACGATGCACCGACTGCTTGTAATGGGCAGATGTTAGACATACCGAGCTTAGGCTTCTTAGCAACCGATTTATTATACGATTCCGGTCATCCTGACGTGTATAATTTTCAGGTGTATTCTTTATTATTTTGAATTTCAAATGAACTGACGCTCTCGTCTAGATTTTAGATTAGCTTCGGTCTGAAAATTTTAAGTATTGGATCAAAATCATTTTTAGGGTTCCGTACTCAAAGGTTAAAATGGGACCCTATTACTGAGACTTCTATGTCTGTCCGTCTATCCGTTCGTCTGTTTGTCTCCAGGATGTATTTCAGAAACCGCTATAGCTACACTTCTGAAATTTTCACAGATTTCTGTTGCCGCTATAACAACAAATAGGTGCTAAAAATAAACAAAATTAATATTAAAGGGGGCTCCTATACAACAAATGTGATTTTCTTTTTTGCTCGTAATCAATAATGGCAACAGGTAGGCACTTGAAATTTTCACAAAGTCCTTAGTTATGTGTACAAACTCAATAATTAATAATAGTAGTTAAATAAAATAAAGATTTAAGGGGGGCTCCCATACAAAAAACACAATTTTTGCTGTATAAGGATTAAGGGTACGGAACCCTTCGTGCACGAGTCCGACTCGCACTTGGCCGATTATTATTTAAACATTCCTTGCAGTTAAAACTTCGTTTAAAAGAATAAACCCAAGAGACTAAAATTTCAGTAGTAATGAAATTAATACAATTTAAATTAATTAAATTTAATAATAATCAACTTTCGTAGAGGCTGACATTGTAGAAGTTTTTATCATTCCCGTAATCTTACCATTAATTTTTGCACATTTTAAAATACACTATTTCAGTGTTTCTATTTCTTCCACTATTATCTAGCAGACGATCGTAGAATACACCACAGCTATAAAAAATATCCGTGACACTTTTATTGTATGTATTCTGTTTTCATCTAGATATCATTAGTCATTCCTACTTTGATGTTTTATCGCCTTACATTTTTATGTTGGCATATCCAGAGCCAGTTATTAAGTATCTACGTTGATAGAAAGATATATACTAGATACAATTCAAATTGCTCGAAACTCAAGCAGTGATTTTTTATCTTGTAAAATATATTTTACAAGATAAAAAATCACTACTAAATTTATAAATACTAGTCTATTTTTTGTAACACAAACTGTATTAACTAGATCGCTCATATTATAATAGAGTTTATTTTTATTTCTTATGTTCAAAACTTCATTGCTACTATACCTAATATAATAAGTTTAGAATTTAGATGTACCCTACTTGGAACAATGCTAAGAAACCTTTTTATTTTTCTTGTAAACCTCTTCCGTATAACTAGTACACTCCTCGTTTTCATCGCAGTCGGGTTAAAAGTTAGTTCATATTCAACTGTATTTTTTTGATCCAGACAGGCTACTTTAATTTTTAAATTTCTAGGCTCATCCATAGGTAAATCGATGTCATTCATTTGAATTCGACCATGCAATATGTCTAGACCAAGTAGACGGAATATTAATGGTCTGTGACCTAGAACTTTTTACGTCTTAAAAATAAGATCGGTTTTATACAACATCGAACATATTTTTTTGGGTTCCGTACGTAAAAAAGGCAGACGGACAGACAACGAAGTCTCAGTAATAGGGTCCTGTTACTAAGACTTTGTTGTCTGTCCGTTTGTCTGTTCGTCTGTCGGTCTATGTGACTATCTCCAAGCTGTATCTCAAGAATTGCTATAGCTGTTCCTGAATATTTTTTTCAGATTTTTTATTTTTATTAGCGCTATAACAACAAAATCGTTTGATCCGGTTTAGCACAAAGCGCTGCTATTAAAGCTTCCATCATATGGGCTCCCTAAGAGATTATGCAAATGGGTCACAAGTTTCTTAGCATACAGAAGCATTAAGGTCGTAGTTGACGGTGAATGCTCGGAAACTCAGTCTGTTGGTGCTGGTTTCCCTCAGGGCTATGTGCTATCGCCTACCCTATTCATACTACATTTACATATCAATGACATGTTACAGACCAATGGCATTCATTGCTATGTGGATGATGGTACAGGTGATGCCCTATATACCGGCTCCCCCCCGCCCATATTTCTCGGCTAAATGTCATTGAGAGTCGAAACGAACTTATGTCGAAAATAGAGAATTCATTGGAGAAAGTCTCTGAATGGGGTAGACGTAACATAGTCCAATAATTCAACCCCGCCAAGACACAAGTCTGCGCGTTCACCACTAAAAGTCACCAATGGTCGTATATCCTTGTTATGAGGGCACCTCTTTAACAATCTCCCCTAGCGTTCAAATACTTGGCGTAAACATATTATCAAGCGAAATCCAGTTCCGATATCATCTAGACTCTAGAGCCTAGAATCTAGATGATAGCCTCGAAGAAGCTTGGTGTTCGTAACAGAGCTAGACAGTATTTCAATCCGAACCAACGCCTACAACTCTACAAGGCACAGGTTCGGTCTCATATGGAATACTGTTCTCATCTCTGGGCAGGGCAAAATCCTCAATAATTGTAAATTGTGTACTTTAATAATTAATAATAAAATGGAAATAAAATGAATATTTAAATAAATCCCATAAAAAAACACAATTTTTGGCCTATGTTTGCTCTATGAAGGTAAGGAAATAAAAAAAAACTACTGTACACTTTGTTTTACTACTGTATCGTAACTGCAATTGAAAAGGAAATAAATATTATCACAAAAATATCCGTAATACCATACAAGTTAACCATCAAATCTATTTAGTCAAAGAACGAATGAAAGATAAATATTGTGATGGTCTAAGAGAAAATCAGTTAGTATAAACGCGACTTTATTTCCACATACCGAATCCAGAAGACTTGATTTATTGCGAAATAATGTAACAGACAGCTCTCCTGTCACCGGTGAAGTATCGCTTATACCTGTTCTCGAGTTTTTTAATCCGTTTATAGTCATCTGCACTTCCTAATAATATCTAATTCAAATTGGCCCTATAATGTAAGCGTTTCATCAAAATAACCATACTCGTGATTCATTGAAATTCATACAACATCGTATTGTGTTCGTACGTTTCGTATCTTTACAGGGATTATGATAAAATAATGCTGTCCGTCAGTCGCCGGTGCATCTCCCTGTCGCTAACATTTCAATCGCGGGGTTTTTGCCGCTCCATCACTTGCTGCGGCCCGGACGACATCGAATATTTATAGTTTTTAAACATCTTTATCGACGCGGGCCTGACATCTCGTACGGAATAAGGGATAACATTAAACGTTACTGCCGTTTTCATTATCCTCGCGTTTTTTTCTGCTAAGTATTTATCATTAATTTTGATCGAAAGTGGACCGACGATTTATTAATGGTGCTCCTACACATAATAGTGTCGAAATTATGGTTAACAAACGCCGTTAATCGCGAGCATTACGAAAGCGATTCATTAGTGTGGGGCTACTTAAAGAAATGTAACAAATGACACAGTTTAATTTAGAAGACGCGGGCGAGACGGGCCTCGTATCGATCACGGGCGGACTGGCGACCGTCCAAGCGGCCGAGTGGTGGGCCGCGCCGACGACACGCCGTGACAGGTGCGGCATGCAACCCGTCACGGGTTCAACGATAGTTCTCACAACCGTCAATCGTTACAGTTTAACATACATTTTTATTTATCATCATCAAAATTTCTTATGAAATATTCGGTCACCGGAACATAAAATCGTTTAGGTTCACTTTTATAAATGTTACTCCAGCGAAGATAAATTAACGTTATTATAAATTGCACCACGTTCAAAAACTCTTAACTGAAATCTCGTTTTCATTCGTGCGCTTTGCCGCGAGCGGTACATCACAATCGAGCAAGCGTGGCAGGCCACGAAGTCGATCGAGCCAACTATTCATTGGCTCTCAAACGAGTATTCAGATCTAAATATCAGCGAACTGCGTTTTGCAATCGGTATGATGTGTGGTGAACTCATAAGCTAGAACATTAAAGTGTAGGCAATTATTTTAATTGAATTTATAACTGTTTCAGGTACGGTGAATGCGAACGGGGAGACGAAACGTCAGCGAACATCGTATACCCGCTACCAGACCCTAGAACTCGAGAAGGAGTTCCATTTCAATCGGTATCTGACTCGAAGGAGACGCATCGAAATCGCTCATGCGCTGTGCCTCACCGAACGTCAGATCAAAATCTGGTTCCAGAATCGTCGCATGAAATGGAAGAAGGAGCACAAGATGGCTTCGATGAATATCGTCCCTTATCATATGAATCCGTACGGCCACCCGTACCAGTTTGACCTCCACCCGAGCCAATTTGCCCATCTGTCAGCATAGGATCAGTGGAATTTTTCAAATAGTGGATAACTGATTTACTAAGCAATCAGTCGCCTGAATCGCAGGGTTGTATGTAGGCTACTGCAAATATCTGCAGTAATCCTACAGCAATAAGACTGGATCAGTTATTCGCTGTTTGAAAAATTTATCTATCATAGACAAATTGTTAAAATTATTGTTGTGACATTCAGTGATGTTAAAGATATTATAGTGATTGTGCTGGAAGAAGCTCAAGAAGAAGAAGAAATTAGAAGAATAAAAATTAGCGCTAATGTAAGAAATCAAATAATTGTAAACTTCGATATCCCGCTGACTGGAGACTGACTTATTAGTTCAGAACGGAATCAATAAGTGCTGCCATGTGTAACAAAATCAACAAAAATAACACTTCGTCAAATTGATTAAGTTACAATTTTACCTAGTCATAAGATATTGTTTGATCTTAATAATAATTATAAAGTTATAGGGTTAAAACAAATCAACAAAACTAGTGTAAAAACATTTCTAATAAAGCCTACGATAGGAGTAGGTACTTTTACTTGTTAGAATCTTATTAATGGAATGTAACAAAAATATTGTTCAAATGAATACCTTCTTAAGTATCAAAATAAAATAATTATCGTCGACGAACTAACAAATTCGGAATCGTACAGGGATAGGTACACTTTTCAGAATGCTGTAGCGCATACGTACGTTTTATTTTCCTAAATATATTTATTTGAAAATATCTAGACACAAAAATGATATGAACGATGTGAATTTTATTACTTGATGTAGCTCAGTTGCGTTAGATTTGTGAATAGTTAGATTTCTTTTTAAATGTAAATATAAAGATTTTCTCTGTAGTAGATAGATATTGATAGAAAAAGTTTAATATATTCAAACTAGAATAACTTTTTCGAAGAACTGTTTTATGTTCCTGAGTTTTAGTTGTAAATAAATTTTATTTCACTTTCTTTTGCAAACTACGGTTCTTGTACTCGAGCATTTGCGAATATCATAGAAGTACAATGTACATAACTTGTACTAGATGTATATAATTCTTAAAATACAGTACCATATTAATTCGTATGTAATTATTACTTATTATAAATCTTTAATGTTGTAATTGTAAATGTACTTAAAACGGAATTAGCGTGTAACATTTTTATCTCGTTTCCATTTTCAATTTTCTTCCATTCAAAGACGTGTGTCATTACATTTTTTGTTTCTTGAGAAATGTCGTGGTCAACTGTGATATTTTGTTAAATTTAATTCTTAAGAAAGATATTCATTTCTGTATAAACCTTGCAGGTTGTGTGTATGGTCTTTAGTTTCGACTGGTTTGTTTGTTACTTTATTTATTTGTTTGTAAATACGTGACTAATTGTACCTAACCGGCCAACAATTTTCTACTTAACACGCGTTTTAGAAAACAATAACGTGCAATAGGATGTTGCCTGTTCAATACTTATTTTACCTTTCCTTGTATATTATTATTGTTTATTTACTTATGTTATTCTTTCTAATTATAAAATATTTTATTGTTCATTCCACTCAACAAACGCCCTAGAAGTACTACATGATCATTAAATTATTGTCAATAACGTGTATTAAATTCGAATAATTGGTAAAGATGATAAAATAAATTATGATGATACCCTTTTATTTTTATTTCTCCAAATCTTTTGACGATAATAATAATGATTACTACATACTAAACTTTGATCGGATGGATCGTGAAAAAACTGAGATAACATACAGTATCAAACGTTTACGTGCAGCCCCAAAACACTTTCCCAAAATCCAAAGGGAATGTGATGAATATTTCAGGAGCATTAGAGCAGCATTTTCGATTTCATTTGAATCGATTGCAACCGCCAGCTCGACGCCCAGTTTGATGTTCGTATTGAGTGATGATTAATGATCGCCAGTGATGACATGACGGGCGAACCTGAGGGGGCGCCAGTGTACACCACGTGCCAACAAAAGAGTGTCGAAAAATGTGAAGGTTGCCTTAGTTTGTAGGTCGCGGGAATTCCGTATCGGAGGCTGAACCTATCAATCATCCAGCGGGAGTAATGCTCTGTGCCTGGCGAAACTGTAGATATACGATACAAAAATCTAAACCAAATTCTACAATAACAAACCTTGGCGCGAGTTTAAAATTCAAGGCAACTTTGGATTTTTCCTATATTTTTGCCTGGTGCATGTCGGCCTCATTACTTAAATTCTCGGTATCAATGCGAATCTTTTGAACCACCTTACAAGTTAGATGTACTTAATAAATATATGTTTTCAATGGTAAGTGTAGTTTTGTGTTGTTACCTAGCGAATAGTATTATGTCCAAAAATCATTGGAGGGTTATAAATTATAATATTAGATGCATGGTCCAGCCTCATTTGGCATAGGATACCAATTAGGCCTGGAGATACTGACACAAAATTCTTGGTCATTTGTACCAGTATGGCGGTTTTACAGAGGTATAATTACGTAAAGGCAAAAAGGAAAATGATGGTCATAGCGCTCGCACTGGCAGCCCAAGCGCGTGGGCGTTAATCGAACGTGTCGGATAAATAACGAGTGTCGAACGATTTGTTCCACAAAAATGCTTGTATTTTCAGATAGTCGAAAAAAAAAGTAGGCGAAAGCGTAATGCCATACTTGTCGGGTGCGGCTTACAGCCCGCCATGCCGACGCGAATACGTTAATTTTAATAAAAAAATTGATCCATTTGTACCAGGCAAATTTTTGCATAGCTAATTATCGTCGAGTAGCCATTCACGAAAATCACCTTGCCATACTTTTCCGACACGTCCCAATGGCCGCCATACCACTGCAAAGGTGTAATTAATTTTTTTACCCAAACGATTTGTACCACCCTGAAACTTTTTTTAACAGTTCCCTGTATGATCATAAATAGGAGTCTGATAATGCCATACCTGTGGGAGGCAGCGAATGTGAACAATATTAATTCAAAATCCTAAGATTTCTTCGTAATTTCAAACGGTTTTTCAAGTATGGCGCCACTTTTTCAATCCAATCCACAAAATCCAAATGCCATACTGGTACAAATCGTCCAATTTTTATCACTTTTTTGCTCAAGTCCGATAGTCATCCCGCCCCATGGTTACAATCTGTAATATTTTTTTTTTGGTACAATTGCCAAATGACAAGAATACAATGATGCCATGATGTAAAAAATGATTTTACGTATTTTATAGTCGTATTTTTAAAACGTGTCAAATAAATAAGTATGGCAGCACTTTTTCCCCCTACTAGAAGTATGGGAAAAATAATAACGGTCATATTTTGCCAAATACTTTCCAAAAGTTTAAATGCCATACTGGTACAAATTGTTTGGCGAAAAATAAAATTACACCTTTGCAGTGGTATAGCGGCCATTGGGACCTATCGGAAAAGTATGGCAAGGTGATTTTCGTAAATGGCTACTCGACGATGATTAGCTATGCAAAAATTAGCCTGGTACAAATGGTTCAATTTTTTTATTAAAATTAACGTATTCGCGTCGGTATGGCGGGCTGTAAGCCGCACCCGACAAGTATGGCATTACGCTTTCGCCTACTTATTTTTTTTCGACTATCTGAAAATACAAGCATTTTTGTGAAACAAATCGTTCGACACTCGTTATTTATCCGACACGTTCGATTAACGCCCACGTGTTTGGGCTGCCAGTGCGAGCGCTATGACAATAATTTTCCTTTTTGCCTTTACGTAATTATACCCCTGTAAAACCGCCATACTGGTACAAATGACCAAGAATTTTGTGTCAGTATCTCCAGGCCTAAATTATATTATCAATCAAATCAAATCAAATCAAATCAAAATATTTTATTTCCAAATAGGTTAACAAAGTTAACACTTTTAGAACGTCGTGTCTACATGAGGCCTACCACCGGTTCATAAATATTTCTTGTCCACCTCTAAACACAGGACACAAAACTCAGATAAATATCATCTCTTGAATTTTTGCCAGAAGTCATATTCCTAATTTATATTTTATTTATAGAAAAAAATATTCCTAGATAAGGTAGTGATATAGAAAAAATCTAATGCAAATTCTGATGGAGTGATATTTGCATTAAAATATAGAAGTAGTTTCATGACTGTATAACAAACGTGTGTTAAAGAAAAAAAAACAGATGTAATAATTAATAATAGGTTGGAAAATGGAATCTAAGTAATCGCGGATTTTACTCATAGATGGCTTCAGTTGGCAGATGTCGTACAAAATATTTTTCATATTTTGCTATTTGATAGTTTGGTAATGCAGCTGTCAATCAGTAAAAAAAAGTTTTTTGATCAGTTGCGTCGTTAAAAAAGCGAAAATCAAAAGGAACATTTTCGTCCCACTTCAATAGTGATAATGATAATATTATCAAATCGTACCTGATTCAGTTTTTTGCTAATAAAAACCAGAAGTTTTATGAACATGAGATTATGATGCTGCCTGAAAGATGGCAACAGTGCCATTGATCAAAATGGTCAATACATTACAGAATAAAGTTATTTAGTTCCATGAAAAAATGGTCTTTGATTTTCAAAAAAAATCCGCAATTACTTAGTTTTTAACCCAATAGAATATAAATAACATTCTATCCAACATTTAATAATGGGGATTGTCCATTTTTTTTAATTGTGCCCATTACAAAAACATTTCGACGAATAAGGTCAGTGATCGTTATTCTGTATATAAATTCAAAAAATATCCATTAGTTACTTATATTTTTAAACAAATATGTTTAACCTTAGTTTGACCTTCAATGACGTCATCACTGGAAGCCATACGTTAAATTAGCAATAAACTCGACCAACATTACGTTTTGAACTTTTGGTATGCTTCTCGAATCAGTTTTCACATAAATAAGAGAACTTGCATTCATTTAACACCTTGTTGATACTTGAAAATGCTCTTTTTTTAATTTTTATGTATTCAATGCTGCCGGCCGCCGATGATGACGTCATAGATCCGAAAACTTTAAAAATTTATTTAAAAAAACTAGCCAATGAATTAAAAAAATATTTAATTTATATTCTTAAAATACCCTATTTCAACGAAAAAAAATATAAAAGTACATGTGATTTTTTTGGACAGTGCCCATTAGTGTCCACTTTATTAGTTATCCTTTTTAGAAGATTATAATAGACTAAGACCAATGCTTGAAATTTCCGTTTTCCCGTGGTTTTCCCCATATCAAGAGTATGTGTCATTCAGATTCTTCACCAAATGATTGACAACAAAAAAAGGTCCAAAAACAGTTGAAATGCTAAACGGCACATTCATATTGATCGATTGTACAAAATGCACGAAAACAATTTAACATTTATAATGTGTCCGTACAATTTCTCCGTTTACAATTCAAATAGTATCGGTACGGCGATGTATATCGGGGGCCAGTCGCAGCCGGTAACAATGAGTAATATTATTAATAGTGGCCTGTCCATCCGATTGTGGCCGGATCGCGAGATACCTTACATTAAGGTAAGGCCCGTGTCGCAAATCATTTTTCATCCCATACCTACTGTGTCGTGCAACTCTTGTATGACATTGTTTTGACCATGATAAGGTATCGTAAGAGTTATTTGAGAAATGCTATCTGATTTAAAATGTGACCTGTTGATTTTATAAATGATCGCCGTGTTGGTTTTTGTTTTATTGTCAGGTTACATGACGTTTGTCATTTATGTAATTTTGACTAATTAAACATTTTCTTTCTTCTGACTACTTTAAATGTAATGAAGTAAAACTTAGTCCTTTTAAGTCATACTGAATATGAAACCGTAGAGGTACTTATATATTAGTTAATGTGGCTATATGTAATTACAGTCATGTTTAAACAAAAAGCAATCAATGTTTAATGTGTCGGTGTAGCAGGATCTTCATAGTTCATGAATTAATTAAATTGTTAAACCCAATTGTAAGGAGTATTTTAGTATTACTAAGTACTAATTGTCTTTTAAAGATAATATTATAAAATTATATATATATATATTTTTAAACTGACATCTAACGTCAAACGTTGGAACTACACACTCTTCTACTTCTCAAGACATGTTAACCAATCTGCAGGCTCTTTTTCGTGTCGTCTTATCGCTTGTGACGTATTCACACGAAGTCCCCATAGATGGCGACACTTGAAGGCTGCTAGCTTCAAAATGAACTGGACTGAGCTAACCTCACAGAGTAATTTTCATTTCAAGTGAGTGTTTAGCGCTGTGAATAATAATACTCCCGTGTATAAAAATACAGTAAATAAAGTTTTGAAAGGTTTAATATTTTTATTCTGTTCTCTATTAACAGTTGAATGTCAAAGTTGTGCGTGAGTGTTTAATTTAATAAAAATTAAGTTCCATAAAGACTTTACACCCAGGTCTGAGATTTATGTAAGTATTATATTATTTTAAAGACCCAATAAGCAGTTGCAAATTAAATTATTATTTCACTTGAATAAAAATTCTAATAAGAAAGCCTTAATAAAATCAATAGTTGTGTTTATTCTATTCGCCGCTAGATGGCAATCTTGCTTTGTAGGTAAAGCAGTTACGTCAAACTTTGACGTTTAACAGAATAAAAATGTTAGAGCTTTCAGAAAGTTCGTACGAAAGCGTCGCATTGTGACGCTTCTCATTTGTGCTTTATTGCAATTAAAATAAACGAGTAAATCGAACGAGAAACAACGTTATAGCGGTAAGACATATTTTCAATTGTTTTCTTATGTTTTTCATGAGGTATAAATATTATTATGGTTATTGGTTATGTAGCTATTATAGGGAAAGTTAAAAAGCTGAGAATAAATATTTTATATATTTATTCTTTCCTAGAATCGGCACCCTTGTTTATTGGTCTTATATTATTAGTACTTATTAAAGTTTTATTTTAATTTATATTATAATATTAGCCTCTGTTAATTTGTTAAAAGTGTTAGGTAAGTACATGAATTGTGTAATATTTTATATTGTTAATTACTGTTTAAAATTATCTTGAGCAAAACTTCTTATACCTTGCTTAGTAGATAAAGATAAATAATTACCAAAATATTATTCATATTTAAGACAGAAGAATTTCATCAAATCAAATAGTCAATTTTTATCAATAAAGTAAAATATTATGTAGTTACAATCATAATTATTGTATAACTATGTAGACAGTAGATGGAGTAATTATCTTAACTCTTACAACTATGTTTTCATTCAAGTTTATTTTTAAAAACTAATAAACTTTATGACACGTATGTTAAAAATATTTTTATTATACTTACATTTCTGTTTAACAACAGCAGAAGTTAAGAAAAATCCAATCATTATAATATTATATTACAATACTGCAATATTGGTACAAGTGTAAAATAATCGAGATTTATTTAAGTAGCAATTTTAAAAATATTCCAATGTTGAAAAACAGTTTCATTCCAATATTTGCAGTCTACAGACACATAAAACTAAAATTAAAATAACGAAACGTTTCCCAGCGAATTTAATTGTGCGCTGCCCCTCTGTTTAAAATTCTCCACATAAAAACGTTGACGTCAAATTTATACCTGACTTCCATGAATGGCGATATTTTTGTTTAGAGGTTGTTTGAAAAAAAAAAGCAATAAAATATGGCGGTCACAAAGGCACCTCTGTTGCGCCTGCGCCGGAGCTTAACTTGCGCATTGATTGAACGAAATCAGAGCAACCCGTACTAATGGTTCTAGAAACTGGATCTCGAAACTCGAACTCGATCATCGAATCTGAAAAACACAGTAAAAATAATTATTTGTGAGTTGTGAGATATTACAATATAACATTGGGCAAGATAATAATAGTTGTAAAAATAGTGTATTTAAATTCTAAGGCGTTATCCCTAGGGCTTATAATATTATTTTTATATTAGCTCACTGTCTACCAGTAGTAAAATAATTAACCATAATATGTAATATTAAATCACTGTTTATTAGAACTAAGTTTCGCCATATTAAGCAATCGTTACAATATTAACCGTACCGACCGTACTTACATAATATAGGCATAGAATATAGGTACCTACATGAAAAGTTAAATCAGTTGACAAACATCTTCATAATATGTAACAATAAAAAATAATCCATAATTAAATAAGTAAACTATTGTATTTTGATATGTATAATATCTCTTCTTATTTTATTTAGTGTTATTTGTAATACCTATATAATATTGACAACATTTTAGCAATTCTGTCTTTTACCAATTTTAAATCTAGTCATTAGGAAGATTCTTCTCAGATCCGCAAATTGTTCCGGAGAAGGCCAAGGGTAACAAAATATTTAGTCTGTTAACGGTGTAATTTTTTCGATCGAGAACCAGTGGTTGGGGTCGCGACTCGCAGTTAATCTGAGAACAAATTTTACGATGCGGCATTTTTAAACTTTAAATTCGAACGAACGCTTTCCAGACACATTTTTATATTTTTGTATTTAGCTTTTATGTACTGAGTTGACCGTGTTTAAATTAACTATTTTATTATGATACTATATATAAGTATTGAATATTAGTCAGCCATTTTAAACGAAATTTAAATTACTTAAAATTATTAGGTTACATCAATTTTCTTTGTGTCTATCTGTCTGTTACCTCTTTACGCCCAAACCACTGAACCGATTTTGCTGAAATTTGGTATGGTACCTCCATACCTCCATTTTGAGTCCCTGTTAAGAACATAGAATAGTTTTCATCTCGGAAAAATGTACGGTTGTCGCGCGATAAACGAATTTTGGCGCAATGGAGTTGCGGGCGTCATCTAGTAGTGTAGTTCTATACTAATATTATAAAGAGGTAAACTTTGTTTGTTTGTTTAATTGTAATGTATAGGCTCAAAAACTACTGGACCGATTTCAAAAATTCTTTCACCATTTGAAAGCTCCATTATTCACGAGTAACATAGGCTACTTTTTATTTTGGAAAATATAGGGTTCCGTAAGATATTTGGGTTTTTCTGACACAAGGTGAAAAAAATCAACCAGAAAAGTTGCTTATATTGCGTACGCTGCCTAAACTATAAAAGATAGAACCATACAATGTTCTAAGTAAATGTAGAACTTATAAATAGCTACAAAAATGTCCGCGACACACTATACCTATCTATATCAAGTGAGGCACAACAACCATTTTTTTATTTAAGATTCTTGATTTTTTTTTTGGACGACATTTAAACGCATTTATTTTACTCATGCTAATAATCCTTATCAAAATAAATTATTTCATCACTTAGTACAGTTTGTGTAGAAAATATTTGGTATTTAAATGATTAAAATTGGACGTTTGGTTTAAAAGTTATGGCGAAATTAAAAATTGCGATTTACGCCCGTTTCGAAGTGGGCAAGGCGGGGGTGCGCAGTAGCAAAGATTATGACCGGCCCTGCAGCTGGTGAATACCAAGAATATCAACGATCCCTACTGATTTGCCTATAGGCTGTAGTCTATACCCTGCAAAAGGCTCCAATTTCCTGTGAGACGTAGCTTTTGCGGCGGTACCGACCAATGCGGGCCACGGGTAGTAATAATGAATATAAATCGAAAGTGCTGAATCAATTTTAATCATTTTTTCAGTGGCTATATATTTTATACCCGTGCGAAGCCGGGGCGGGTCGCTAGTTTAAAATATAGATTATAGATTGTAGGTGATCTCATTAAAATCTTATCTCGGCCTTCCCGACTTCTGTTAATATGTACCGACTACATACAAGTAATTATTAATCATGACTGGCATTGAATTTTATGACTCACGCCATTCTTCACACCTTCAGCTATTATTATGATTATCATCATCAACATTGGTTAAATAGCCATAGATACCCTAAATAATTATTTTTGTTTACAGGCTAAATGATTTTAACTTTCTGGAAAATATTTAACCAATTTTTGAAGTGACCTCTCCTTTTAACCGACTTCCATAAGGAGGAGGTTCTATGTTCGGCAGCTGTGGATATATATATATATATATATATATATATATATATATATATATATATATATATATATATATATATATATATATATATATATATATATATATATATATATATATATATATATATATATATATATATATATATATATTATTTAATATTATTCTCATTGGATTTAAATGATGTTGTGTGAAAACTTCTGCAGTTTCCACTATTAATTTCTATAATATTTTTTTGAGTTATTGTTACATAGGCATGTGGCATTTCTTGTAGGTACTAAATAGTAGAAGAAATGACACAAAGTTGACTACTAGTCATCGCGTTAGCAATACCGTCCAATTTTCTAGGTATCATGAATCATCTCTAAAGGCCAAAGGGTTTAGCCCTATAAAGATGATACTACGATAAAGGAATTCATACACAAAATTGCTCAATTTTCGGTCTCTATCATTCCACGAAAATGTGACAAGGACAGCGATATAAACCGTAATATGCAATAACAAAAAATATCCGATTGTTAAGAACTCGGCTTGAAGAGTTCTGTCAGCTCAGTGAAGGGGAGCGGATTAAATGAAATTCCTTTTTTAAATTCACCAATAAGGGGAAGGGCGGCCTGGTATTGGCTGGATACACAAAATGTTTACTTAGTACAGCTTTGAGTTACATTTTTGGGTGAACTTATCTTGGCAGTCATCCTGTTATTGGCACCTTAGATTTTAGTTTAAAAATACTAGACTGGACATGTACGATGTTCTGTACCATGAACTATACTATAAAAAACAACGGGGCAGTCGTGGGGCAGTCTCAATTTATAGGAAAACACCTTATCTATACTCACTGGTATAAGTAATAAATAATATTGTTCATTTGCAACTATAAAAAAAGAATAATAGATCTATTTCTTTTTTTAGTTTTAAATGCAAAGTTTTTAATACAATCTATTCTAGATCAAAATTACGTTTAGCCTGCTTGCCCCCACAGGTTTCCTAAAATTCTTATTTCATTTGCGTATTCATTTTAGTCTTTATGGTTATAGAACTAAGGATTAAAATTGAATAAATTACCTTAACGGCTATCGTAAAATCATACTTGAGTCACAGATCATAAGCAAAGCGCCATATGGCATCTAGTTGGACATAGACAAGACAACTATTAGGGCGCTTCCATACTAGAAAAAAAAAAAGTGCCGCAATAAAAATAATATTTTGTAAAACTTACTTTGTTTTAAGCCCGCCTAAAGCATAAAACTATGGAATAGCCTAAAAAAGGTTATTGTAAAATACAATATACATATTATTATGTATGTACTTACAGTAAGGTACTGTATAGAGTATAATATTTTATTCATTTAAGACAATCGAGTTCTCAATTTTCTCGGCATTCGACCACACAATAATAATATTGTCATGGACGTGGTAAGCGCTATAGAACCAATGCTTGACCATTGTAAATCGGTTCGATCGTCACTCTATCCTATTTGCACAAAATATACATTATACAGGCCTACCGCCTACGTAATGCTATATAGATAGGTATAGTGTGAGCTATCAAGCTCAACGATATGAATTTGGGCACCTACGAGAATCGGGACCATAATATTGTGGACTTTCCAAAAAAGCTTCCCATGTGGACACGTCCTAACGCTTACGTCACGTCGCGTCGCCCGGTAACGGTTACACTGTCAATTGGCTCTTCTTTTGTATTTTGCACATCATACGTAACGTTTACTTAAAAATTTGTGCCGTTTCCATAAATTTCCTATTTACCTACAGTTATTGTTTTTCGTTTTATTTTTAATTTGTCTGTGTTTTTTTAATTTTGTTACGTAAGTAGTTAAGAATACGATGAATTATTTCTTGCCTACCCAAGGTTTTTAGCTTGGTGATAGTCAGCTTACCTTCAGCTTACTTATGTCAGAATTTTATGATATTTAGGGCCTGTTTCATCGCTTCCTGATAAAGTGCCCGATAGGCTTATTTGACAGATTCTCCATACTCTATGTGTCAAGTTAAGTGGTGGATAGCCTTGTCAGGAAGCGGTGAAACAGGCCCTTAAACTATCTTTTTCTAATCAACAACTCTATACACAATATTTTTCTTTTTGCGTTTTAGTTTTACTACTTTTATAAAAGTAACGACTATTATTAATGTATTATTAATCTACAAGCTTAATTTTTAATACTTATCCCTAACCTTACAACAATTATTTATTATTATATTTTATCAACATTCAATGTTAGGACCCTGAGTCATGTAAGGCCATGTTTCTTTGAAGGCCAACTATCAAAAAGTCGCAGTTATCGTCATGTAAAGACATTTTCCTTCTAATACACACTTAGATCCATCAAACTTATGGCCACAAACGCGGCGGCGAGTCGATCGCGCCGCTATTGTGGCAGTGGGATCTCACTGTTTGTAGACTTTGGTTGTCGAGGCTACAATTGTAATTTCCGCACCCTGAAAACTTTAGTTTTTAGTTACATAACCTATATCTATCTCAAATTTTATTGCAGGGCATTATCATATAGGGATATATGTATGGTACTAATAAAGAAAATCTACTTATGTCTCGATTTACGTTAAAATATTGGTAATGTTCCTAGGAAGGCCGGTGGTTCCTTATAAGGCCCAACCAAAGATTTGATAGTTGGCCTTGCTAGGGAACATAAACTTTACAAGGAACATCTAAACATCATTAACATATAAACAGTTATTTTTAGTTATAAATGCGTACCGTAACAATTACAATAATATTGTTCTTTAAAATATCTTTACTTATTAGGATTATTAAACTTATACACGCATATTGAACATTTTGGCCCCATAAGAAGGCCATTTTTTTTAACAAAAATTTTGATTGTATTATAAAACGCATTGGCAATTAGTTATAAGGTGTCAATGTGATACTCATTGCTACTATTTTTAAAAAATCTCCATTTATATATTTTTAGTTATAAGATGATGTTCAAGCAATGTTCGTTATAGTTTTTTTAGATGATATAAATATATTGAGCATTTAATATGTTACTTAATTGAAATAAATTATAATGCCGTTTTAGTAAAAGCAAATAAATAAATAATTGTAACTTTATTTTCAAGCTAAACGACTGATGTATAACATTGGCCTTGTTTGGAGCTGTGTTCCTTGCAAGGCCATTTGGAAGAGCTTAGCAAAACTTAAGTTTATTGAATGGCTATTGAAGCTAGGTTAAAAAGAGATTTATAATATGATACCTTATGAAACAGAGCATTACTTGATAATTTGTTTTCTTAATTTATTTAGTTAATAAACGAATAACAAGCATTTTCCCGTTACATGGCTCAGGGTCCTTATTATTGTAAATGAACTTATATCAATACCCTAAAATAAAATATCAACAATTTCCATGACAACTTTACTCTTATTCAGAATAAGGAAAACTCACTCCCATAAAGGGGTATGGGGTAAGCGGGAGTAGAGGGGGGTGACTCCCCCCACACAAAGCCGACATAACGCCGACACTTCGCCCCGCGCAGCTGTCACGTGTCGGCGTTGTCGGTGAGTTGTATTTGAATATGTATTGTATTGTTTTTGGGGGATTCTATGAGAAAGTAAGCTTTAAAGTTTTGGAACGAATTTTTTTCAAGTTGTTTTTATGCTATAAATTATTATATTTCGATACAAAATACTTCGAATATCACGGTAACATAATAATTATTAGCATATTATGATTTTTTAATTTTTTTATATATTCGCAAACATAGACTTAGATCGAACTTTACGTAAATATGCGAAAAATTGTTTCAATTTTTTTATTAATTATCAAAGTATAAATACGACTAAGAATTTTGTCAATATTTCAAGTGCCTACCTATTGCCATTATTGATATTGAGCAAAAAATAGCAAAAAAAATATGTTTGTTGTATGGGAGACCCCTTAAATATTTAATTTATTTTGTTTTTAGTATTTGTTGTTATAGCGGCAACAGATATACACAATCTGTGAAAATTTCAGAAGTCTAGCTATAGCCGTTCTTGAGACACAGCCTGGTGACAGACAGACGGGCAGACAGACAAACGGACAGACACAGGGACAGACAGACATCGAAGTCTTAGTAATAGGGTCCCGTTTATACCCTTTGGGCACGGAACCCTAAAAAAGCTTATAAGGCGCGTATTTTGCCCAATAAGTCCTACGTGTCCCACCGGTGACATTGTTAGTCCCACCCGTGACACCCTTTATTTAATTTTTGTAAAATATGTTTTAATAATAGGGCATATTTTTTATTGAAATATTACGTGTAGTTTATTGTTTCAGACAAATATTGTAGTTTGCATTAAAAAGTTTAATGAGAAAGCAGAGTTTTGTTGAAAATGATTCATGTGTAACAAGTATGTCCATTTTTTGTCCCACTCGTGGCAAACATTTAGAGTCATTTTGATTTCATTTTACACGGTGTTATAGTATATAGTTAAAGTATATAAAATATTCTGTTATTCTTTATATAAACCAATTTGATATCATTGATACAATTCGCATAAATTAGTCACACATACTGAAATTAAGGTACAAGTGTCCCACCCGTGGCGCTAGAATCCCCCTTTTACGTATTGTTCTATTTTGAATTGGGATATTTTTTTAACAAAAAAAATTTAAGTTATGTCTCAACGCTCGCCCGCAACTCCGTTGCACCAAAATTTTTATGGTTCAGGAGAAAATTGTACTGTCTAGAATAATCAGAAAAATATACGTCCAAAAGGGCTCTTTAAATAATATATTATATTTAATATATTGTATTTAACTTATTTTAAATTTGTAAATTCGTAAATAAGTTGATGAGTTTTCCATAATATTAATAATGTATGTCACAACTCTTAATAATTAAGACATCAACGCATATCTTAATGAATTTTAGTCAGAAGTTAAATTATTACTGAAATTCTTACTATACTTGTACTAATATTAGGTTATTTGATAAATGTGGGGGTAAAAATAAGATAAAAAAATCTTGCTAGGCACTGAGGTAATAAGTACTTGGTACGATATTAGTAGTGGTTATAGTCCGCGCGGAACTAGTTGGCCGCGCCTTAGGTAGGGACGGGGGTGAGGGGTTGCTTGCTGCTCGCAATGCACATGAGATTAGACAGTGACGACCAATCTCGCGATATCATGAACAATTGTTCACGATATCGCGAGATTGGTCGTATCGTATTGGTCGGATAATATTATTATATTATTTAATTATTG
Organism: Polyommatus iphigenia; assembly: GCA_963422495.1. Classification (NCBI taxonomy): domain Eukaryota; kingdom Metazoa; phylum Arthropoda; class Insecta; order Lepidoptera; family Lycaenidae; genus Polyommatus; species Polyommatus iphigenia. The sequence continues at coordinate 12,147,217 of OY730179.1, forward strand.
GAAAGAATAAATTAAAGACATTAGACAATTGATCAGTTTTATATTCTAAACCCGCGATCCCCAACCCGCGGCCCGCGGGCCGCATGCGGCCCGCCGGAACTTTATTTGTGACCCGCGTGATGTTAAACAATTTTGAAATTCACGCCCACCGGCAAAATAACGTAAAGTCTAAATATCATTAATAATAATATTAAATATAATATTAAATCTTTAATTTTGAAGAAAGTTATTTTTTAACCTCATCTTGCTATTGCAATCTCTTGTGCGAAGCGCCCCTGCCTCTCCGTCCCACCGCTCACATACCTCAGGCGCGGCCAACTAGTTCCGCGCGGACTATAGTACAATTTCAGTGTTGCTAGGTAAATACTTAGTCTGACATATTTTATTATGTCAGTTCAAGTTAATACAACAGGCTTATGGAGCAATATATTCGCAAAAAAATATTCTTTGCCTTAAAGAAAAAATTATTTAATCGCGAGATTCTTTTTTTGTTTAATTTTTTTATTTAAAACATAATTAACCGACTTCCAAAAAGGAGGAGGTTATATGTTCAGCTGTGGATATATATTTTTTATTTTATTTGTGTAAGTTCAACTATTACTCCGCCGTTTGTGAACCGATTTTCAACATTTTTGTTTTGTTGTATTAGGTTTCACTCCAATTTGGTACCCTGTTCACAAAAGTGGTGACCTGATGATGGGATCCATGAGTAATCGAGGATCGAGGGAACTCCTCAAAATTTATATGGAAACATAATATAGTGATTTTGGTTTTATGAGAAGTATCCTAAGCATATGCTACCAAAACACAAGATTTTGCACCAAGGTATACTATGGTTCCGAAGATACTAAGAGAACTCCGGATTCCTCATAGATACAAGTTTGGGGGTTTAGGCGCTGTTTTAAGAACTGAAAGCATATGCTACTATGCAAATTACATTCATCATCATCATCATCATCATCCTCATCATCATAATCATTACCACATCAGGGTCACCAATGTCACATGGTTGTATTATGTGCTTATATTATATTATGAATAAATTTAACCACAACAACAAAAGTATTAAATATTATATTTCCGTTGTCTGGTAACTACCTGTAACACAAGTCCTTCAGGTACTTAGCACGGGGCCAGACTGACGTGGTGTGAAGCGTCCATAGATATATTAGATACTAACTAGCTGTTGCCCGCGACCTCGTCCGCGTGGACTCTAGTTTATAGCGCGCGGTGCCAACAAAATTGTTGTCAAATTTAAAAGCTTTTTAAAACCCTGGTACCCCTTAAATCAAAATACCCAAAAACAGCTGTGCAGTGTGCACATAATATTTCATTACTTATTTTAAATTAAACTTTATTTGTGCCAAATTTTAAAGCTTATTTAGCCCTCCATTACACAACTTTACCCATAAAGTATATTTTTTTTAATTTTAACATTGATAGGTTTAAGGTTACGTCACTGCATAGATAAACTATAAAGTACTGAGCAGTCATGAGTTATACAACGTATGTAACAACCAAAAGAATCTAAAGTGTGATAACTGATAAGAGATGGTACTACCTCTTATAGAAACACGCAAGCATTCAGCTATGTCTGGTACCGACTTCAAAATAATGAAGATTGAGTACAGAAATAGTTGAGGTTTAGCCGAACTTGGAAAAGGCACTATTAGATAGGAAAAATTATTAGCATATTATATCCTAAATATGCGACAGCCTGGTGCCGCTTTTCACTCCTTTTTAGGGTTCCGTACCCAAAGGGTAAAAACGGGATGCTATTACTAAGACTTCGATGTCTGTCCGTCTGTATGTCTGTCTGTCTGTCTGTCTCCAGGCTGTAACTCAAGAACGGTAATAGCTAGAGAGTTGAAATTTTCACAGGTTATGTATTTCTGTTGGCACTATAACAAGAAATACTTAAAATAAAATAAAATTAATATTTAATTGCTCCTATACAACAAACTATTTTTTTGTCTTTTTTGCATGTATAATGGCAACAGCTAGGCACTTGAAATTTTCACAATATCCTTAATTATATTTGTACTTTAATAATTAAATCCCTTACAAAAAACATTTTTTTTTTCTACTTTCGCTCTATAACGGTACGGAACACTTCGTGGGCGTGTTTGACTTGCACTTAGCCGATTTTTATCATGACGCATGCGCAATTGGCTTTTCAGTTTCTCTAAACTGAATCTTGCTCTCTAGTAGACTCATAAGTCAGATAGAGAACAGATTGACTATGTTTAATAATAATTTATACAGGGAAAATAATTAAACATAATATATTGTCTATACAAATTAAAAGGTACGTCATACAAATATGTCCGGAACTCTTTATTTAAGTATGTCTCGCACTTGGCTGAATTTATGACCACTTCTAGTAAGCAATCAAACGGAATCCATATTGGGCAGTTGTCTCAGAATTATGAGGTTGTTCAGAATATGCAGCCATAACGTTTGGCCTTATAACTAGAACTGCTTGAGGTCAGTGGTTCTCTATTTCTAATTAATTTATAAATATTCTATGTTGCTTACTTTTTAAGTTTTTATATACTTATAATGAGTTACATATTTAAGTTTCCCTCCTTTATTATTTTGATTGACATAATATATTAGATACATATGTATTTCCTAAATATTTAATGTCAGTCAAATCATATAGTTTAACATAAGAGGGCGTCCACAAATTACGTGAGTCAAATCTCATCTAACCTCACGTTGGGGAGAGGGGGGTCTCGGCAAATCTCACGTATTTTTTTCCTCGTTGTTACAAGAAAAATTATACTATTTTGGTCCATTTCATCCAGATTGTACGTATGCTTAAGATTTAATCGTAAGCGTAATCGTAGACGTTTATTTTCTTATTTTTATTATTAGACGATTAAGATCATTCACTAATTCGTTCGAAAGAAACTTATTTGAATTACATCTACTGACTGTCAAACAATCCAATGCGTGTAAGAAACCTACATTTTGAAAAATCTCACGTGAGATTGGGGGGTGGGGGAGGGGGTTGAATAAAATCTCATGAAATCTCACCAGGGTGGGAGGGAGGTTCAGAAAATGTAAAAAAACACCTCACGTAATTTGTGGACGCCCCCTAAGTATTGTCTAAAATTATTATTTTTAGACTTTTTTTTTGCTAACAAAAATTAAAAATATTAAACTTATGTGAGAAAAAAAAATCCTATGCCGAAATTTCGCCAAGGTTTTGGGTAGATTTCCAGGGAAAAATATTGTTTGTAGACTGATGGCCTTGCGTTGATCGAGTACTGACTGATTGTATAAATCTTTTATGGCTCGATTAATATTCATGACGAGCAAACTGTTATGAATTTTATTTGTATTATGATCTCATTTTATGTTGAACAATTGTCATGACTTTGTTTATTGAATTTGAATTCGAACTTAATTGATAAGGGATCGTTAAACAAAGGCTTAAGAAAAATAAAATTATTCTAATCATAAAATGTATTATGTTTATGTATTAATAGTAATAATATGTTTTTATATACAAAGCTCTACTTGCTAGCAATACGGAACAACTAACAAGTAGATAATAATCAGCTGTGATACTAGCAACGAACTTTGTAGATTAATTACAACTACTTACCAAAAATATTGACCTAATGAAAAACTGTGAAAGTTTATAATATTAATATGAACTAAGCAATCAAGGATGGTAAATGTAGGTTTAGTTTTCGAATATTTCGGATAAAAGTCATCCAACTAGGACGAATTTTCTTTGGACGAGACACCAGAGTCTAGACTACGCAATTTTTGCTAGCCATCCCTCAAAGACGGGGTATTTGATCAAACGGAATCGTAAAAGTACTCCGAAATTCTTTTATCGCGTAGGAACCGTACATTTTTTCGGGAGAAGAGGGTATCCTATGTCCTTTCCCGGTACTTAAAGTGTATCTATACCAAATTTCAGCAAAATCGGCTCAGCGGTTCGGGCGTGAAGATGTATCAAACAGATAGACCAGACAGACACACTTGCGTATTCATAATATTAGCATGGAAATAATATGGATTTTTTTTTTATGTATGTTCAACGATTACTCCGCCGTTTGTGAACCGATTTTCAAAATTTTTGTTTTGTTGTATTAGGTTTCACTCCAATTTGGTCCCATGTTCACAAAAGTGGTGACCTGATGATGGGATTCATGAGTAATCGAGGGAACTCCTCAAAATTCAAATGGAAATATATGGTTTTTTTGGTTTCATATGAAGTATTCTAGGCATATGTTACCAAAGAGAAAGATTTTGCACCAAGATATACCATGGTTCGAAGGTGGTGAACAGAACTCCTTACTCCTTAAAGATACATGTTTGGGGGTTTCGGCGTTGTTTTAAGAACTGAAAGCATATACTACTAAGCTTATTACATTAATCATCATCATCATCATCACCACCATACCACCATACACCTTCACATTATGACCCTGTTATAATTGGTAGGTATTTTTCATAGTATTTTTAGATCAAAACGGATCACGGATGTCTTTAAACATTGTTCTGTAAAAAGTTAAGCTATTTTGAAAATTATTTTATTATTTCGACCTGATGATAAGATCTATGAGTGATCGAGGGAACTCCTCAAAATTTATATGGAAACATATGGTGATTTCAATTTTATGAGAAGTATCCTAAGCATATGCTACCAAAAAGCAAAATTTTGCACTAAGATATACCTTGGTTCCAAAGGTGCTAAGAGAACTCCGGATTCCTTATAGATACAAGTTTGAGAGTTTGCAAACTGCTTGCTACTATGCAAGTTACATTCATCATCATCATCACCAATACCTCCAGTCACCACACCATGAATCATTAAATCATAACTCTTAATTTGTCGAACGATTTCAAAAATTATATTGTTATACTCGTATCAAAGTAAATGATTCAAACTTGGTGATCAGGTTACCAAGTTAGCAATTTGATCATGAGATCTATGAATTATGAGGTATGTCCGTATGTAGGAAACTCCTTATTATTGGGACAAAATAAATAGTTATATTGACGTAGTTCTAAGTAGTTTAAGCATAATATAATATGAACATTATAGTGAGCTAATGACTTTCCAGGAGTGTTGTGATAGAAAGAAAGTCACTGAACAGAACTTTAGAGCCTTTAGAAATAGGCGCATGAACATTAATTTTATCATTTCTTGGTTAACGCCAAGCTTATATTATTAATTATACAGTTATTCGAGTATATTCTTGGAGTTGCTTATGCAATTCTCTATTCCGAGAGGGCGCTAGGTATATTAACTTTATGATTCTCATATCATAAATGTGTATCCTGGCTCCAAAGTCACTTAGTAGAACACATTAGTATTTACAGAAAACCTTATGAATTGTTTAAATTACTAAAAATAGTGAAATTATTATTTTTAACAAAAAATTAAAACCGACTTCCAGAGTAAAAAACAATAATAATTATTATATAATGAACAAAAAAGTATGAAATAATTCTTATTCTTAGTAGTGCCTTATGCAGAATACAATCTTCTAATCTTCAGTCGAATGAATGAAATGAAGTCGGTACCAGTCTTTAAAATTTAAAATATTTTGTCTAAGAACTCACCATTCTTAGCTGGTATCGACTTCAAAATAATGAAGATTTTGTACAGAAATAGTAGAGGTTTAGGAGTATTCTGCATAAGGCACTATTAAGAATAAGAATTATTTCATACCTTTTTGTTCATTATATAATAATTATTATTGTTTTTTACTCTAGAAGTCGGTTTTAATTTTTTGTTAAAAATAATTACTATGTGTCAACAAGCACATTATTCTCCAACGTAATATTACGTCGAATTAAATTAGAACACGCAAGTAATGACTTTTAATAAGTACAAAATGAATTTAGAAATAATTAACTTCAAGCTTAATTATAACAATTTATGAGTAGAATAAATTGTTGTTAAGAACATAATGTTAAAACTTAAAATTAATTTATGCTTATTGAATCAGATTATGTTAATTACTTTCCCTCGTTCTATTTATGTTTTGTCATTATGTAACGGTTACATTTTATTGTTAAATTAGGTACTTTTACACATATAAAATTGTAGGATATTTTTCTTGAAAGTTTTGAAATGTTCTTTAAACTAGTAAAGTATTAAACAAGTCACACAAAAATAACGGACAGAGATATTTGAATGATATAATTTTACTTGAAAAGAGAATATTTTGAATTTTTGACATAAACACCATATAGTAAGGGGAGCCCTAGAACAATTTTTTTTGTAATTACTAACAAGCTAATTTTTTGTAGGATAAGGTTACTCGTAAATAAAATAACTATTAACCTACAAATATACAAAAAATCAGCTGGTTAGGGTTCCGTTTTAGGGTTCTGTAATCAACAAAATTTGGTTGACTACTGTACCCTAAAACGGAACCCTAACCAGCTGATTTTTTGTATATTTGTAGGTTAATAGTTATATAATTTAAGAGTAACCTTGTCCTACAAATAAAACAATCCATATTTTAGGACCATCAAGTCAAAGTATGAAATCTTTTCTATCTCTGCTAGCTACCACTTTCGTGATTTTGTGAAAATAAAAATGTTGTTTGTCTTATCAAAATGTAGCTACTTACAAAAAATTTGCTTGTTAGTAATCACAAAAAAAAATGTTTTAGGGCTTCCGTATTAAAACTAATTATTGTTACTTAAAAATGTTAAATAATATTCATTGAATATCTCTCAGTATTCAGATCGAAACTTGAAGTCACATAAAAGCATTTACTAGCAACAATAAAGTATAAGGACAGAATGTGTATTTGAATAATTTTAATATTATTTCGCATAGATCTTATTTTATGGGTGTCATAAAATAAGGATGCCGTATGTATACATCCAATTGGAGTGAAATTGTATATTTTTATTGTATTATTCGCGGCGCGGAGTCTGCGCGGAGAGGCAGTCGATATTGGCCCGAACACTGCGCATGTGCGGATCCCGCTTCTGATTTCTCAATAATATGAATGTTAATTTTAAGTGTCATATAACCAAAATTACCCATAATGCACGGAGTCTTAATAGAAAGATGTTTTAAGTCTTTTACACTATGTTTTTGAACGTAAAATGTAATTTGAAATATTTTGTATGTTTTACAAATTTGAACATCGTCCGTCTTGTCTCTGGCCATCAACAATATGTTTTTTTAAATTTAAATTTTAAAGTTAAATTGTAGACTTTGAAATTAATGTTAGATTAACTCTATATTTTGTCTCTACCGTAGCCAAATAGTTGCATGTCAGTATCAAATCTTCGTGAAATTAATTTACTATTTATAGTTTTGTTTTGTTGTCATTAAACTATGAAATCGTCGAAAGTATTTTAACATAGCGTGTCACTATACACGTAGAGCCTTAATAAATCATTTTAAATTATGGTATCTACATACTTTTTATTAGAGTACCCTATACATTTTTATATAAATTAGCGTCAACATGCATTTTTTTTATAATAATATTATTTTACTTTTGTTCGTTTTGTGCAGTACCGTGCAGTGTGCACGGGTCCGGTCAGGTCAGCCGATCAATCGGTTTTAAATGACATATTACAATCATATAAATAAGTATAAAATCATATAAATATAAAAAAATATAAAATATTATAAATACTCGTATGCTATGTTATATAAGGTAACGCGTAATTTTCAAACGACTTTTAAAAGGGAGCAAGTTTTGTGTTCGGTTGTGGATACGGTATATTTTTTAAATGACTCTAAAAACTAAATTTTCAGTTACTTAAATGAAATTTAACAAAATTCAATAAAATGTCATTAACTATTAAAAATATAAGAACAACACAATTTTTACTAACAAGGGCTGCAGCACCTAAATAATTAGTTACAACACCTATTGAGAGCATAGAGATAGTACCCTGTTATGTCCCTAAGGCTAAGGGCCTGTTTCGCCACTTCCTGATAACTGCCGAATAGGCTAACCACCACTTAACTTGACAGATGAAGTATGAAGAATCTGTCAAAAAAGTTATGATCATAGCCTATTCGACACTTTATCAGAAAGTGATGAAACAGGCCCTAAGTGTAACATTATAAAAATCAGTAACACAAAGGCATATATCACGATAATCCCTATCTAAGTTACACAACGCTATCGGCTACCTGCGTAATCCACTTGATACGAAAACAAACACGCCAGAACCCAGCTTCCGTCGCCTTAATCTTTTATCTTACATTGGATATTAAGGTTGAATAAACAGATTCAGGTTGGCTAAGCGATACCTCCGTCAGTTTAGATAATATTATAGCTTTGTAGACCATAGATTTAAATCTATAACGTAGGCTTTGTAGAGCGCACATAATTCGAATCTGATTTTGAATAATAAATAAATAATTTATAATTCAACTTAATAATGATAATAATAGTGATAAAATTATCTTGAGATCCAAAACCGAGAATTCTAACTTTCCAAGACTCAAGAGTAGCAAGTCAAATTGCAAACTAAGTAAAACTAACTAACGCAACTAAAATAAACTTACGCGGCGCTATATTATGTAGTTAGGTGGTATTTCCAGGAGAGTCCACAAAATAATTAAATTATCTGTAGACTGCACAAAAAATTAAAGCAGGTACTTGATTCCTTCGGTACATTTTACATTAGACCCACAGGCCACAGGCCACATCTCAACTCTCAATACCTACTACATACCAGTGGCGACCTTAGGGGTGGCGAACAGGGCAATCGCCCTGGGCCTCGCGTCAAGCAAATAAAAAACTGATTCATTAACTATATAATCAAAGCGCACGGAAGTGCGCAGGCCTAGTACCAGCAGGCCGCGCGCATGCCGTGCACTATTTACACGAACCGTTTCGACGCACTTTTGACCCCCCTGTAGCTCAGTGTCTATTGCGAGAGCAAAGATAAAATTATACCTACGTAATTATATACTAGTACTTAAGCAGTATACCCAATTTCATAGATATAGCTTCAGAAGATCCTGAGATATGTCCCTGTAAAAATAGCTAATTTTGGCACTCACTCACTCACTCACTGACCGGTAATCAAAACCTCTAGGCCACTTCCAATTGTCCTAGCGTTATGAAATTTGGCATACAGGTCGTGTGTTATATGTAGATTAACGAAAAATTAAGAAATTTTAGAAAATGGTCAATCGTGATTCGGTTCATCTACGAACTTCAGGGGCCACTTCCAATTGTCCTGGCGTTATGAAATTTGGTACACAGGTCGTGTGTTATATGTAGATTAAAAAAATTAAGATATTTTAGAAATCGGTCAAGCGTGAGTCGGCCCATCTACGAAATTTAGAGGCTACTTCCAAATGTCCTAGCGTTATGATAGGCACACAGGTCGTGTGTTATATTATGTAGAATTGTAGATTAACAAAAAATTAAGAAATTTTAGAAATCGGTCAAGCGTGAGTCAGCCCATCTACGAACTTTAATGTCCTAGCGTTATGAAATTTGGCACACAGGTCATGTGTTAAATGTAGATTAACGAAAAATTAAGAAATTTAAGAAATCGTCAAGCGTGAGTCCGCTCATCTATGAACTTTAGATAAAAATTCTTATGTACAGTGATACAATGAGGCATCTATTGAAAGTATTGTTTATATCGGGCGTAACACAAAAAGAAAACATAGCTGTATGATTTCTTGAAAAAAGTATTGAAATCCCACAAAAAACATACCTGTTAAAATAGGGCCTAGTTCCTGTAGGCTAATTGTTGGTCTAAAAAAAGAGTTGAAATCCAATCCAATGCCAAGTTCACGATGCACTTCATCGATCATAATCATCTTCATTAACAGCCTGATCCATAATACTTTTAAATTTGAACTTGGCAGGTTTTTGTGCTATACGTTACACTTGATTAATTATATAATTAGATAATATTTATAGAATTTAAATAACCTGCCAAGTTCAAATTAGAAGTATTAGGGAACAAATATAATGACCACCAAAAATGCACCGATACCCTAAACTTGTTTACCAAATAAAGATACTTAACACCAAAAAAATAAAGTCTAAAATTGCAATGCTGCCAGCTATTTTAGTCATGACAACACTTCAAATTGTAATCGAACACCAAATATAGTAAATGATCACCAAATATAGTAAATAACCACCAAATATAGTAAATGATCAGCAAATAAAGGAAATTATCACCAAATATAGTAAATGACCACCAAATATAGTAAATGATCACCAAATATAGTAAATGATCACCAAATCCTTGTAAGCAAATCAATGCGATATTTCTGTCCAAATAAATCACTACGATTGACGAAACATGTAAGCATAATATTATTAATAAAATAATTGGCCAAGTGTGAGTTGGACATGGAGGGTTCCGCACCGTTGTAGAGCAAAATTAGACCAGAAATTGTGTTTTTGTATGGGAGCCCCCTTTATTTTTTTGTATTATTATTAATTATTACAGTAAACATATAATCAAAGCCTTTGCGAAAATATCAACGTGTCTACCGGTTGCCATTATTGATATCGAGCAAAAAAGGCCAAAAAAAATCACGTTTGTAGTATGGGAGCCTCCCTTAAATAATAATTTTATTTTGTTTTTAGTACTTGTTGTTATAGCGGCAACAGATATACATAATCTGTGAAATTTTCAGAAGTCTAGCTGGAGTGGTTCTTGAGTTACAGCCTAGAGAAAGACAGACGGACGGACAGACGGACATAATATTATAGAGACCCGTTTTTAGGGTTCCGTACCCAAAGGGTACAAACGGGGTTCTTTTACTAAGACTTCGATGTCTGTCTGTCCGTCTATCGGTCTTCTTCTCTTTAATAGGATTGCTAAATAAAAATAGATTTGGTTATAATTTTACATTAAAATGCTAACGTATAATGTTGGTGATCATTTACTAATTTTGGTGATCATTTACTACTTTTGGTTTAACAATGATTTATTTTCTCTTTCTTCTTTGAGTCTTTGAATAAATTTTTGGTGATCATTTTACATTAAAATGCTAGTATAATGTTGGTGATCATTTACTAATTTTGGTGATCATTTTACATTAAAATTCTAGTATTATGTCGGTGATCATTTACTAATTTTGGTGATCATTTACTATTTTTGGTTTTAAGATGTTAAATCTTTGGTTATCATTTTACATTAAAATGGTGGTCTGTATTTTGGTGATCGTTTATTATTTTTGTCTATGAAATGTTACTATTTCTGGTGATCAGTTAATTATAAGCCGAAGTATTATGGATCAGGCTGTTGATGAAGATGATTATGATCGATGAAGTGCATCTGAACTTGGCATTGGATTGGATTTCAACTCTTTTTTTTTAGACCAACAATTAGCCTATAGGAACTAGGCCCTATTTTAACAGGTATGTTTTTGGTGGGATTTAAATATACTTATATATTTTTTGTTGAAAACTTTTTTTTAATTAAGTACTAATTATATTTTGTCAAGGTTATAACTTATATGTTATAATATAATGGTAAATAAAAATAAAGTTATTCATTCAAATCAGTGGTCCCAAACTTTTTTTCATACGGGCCACAAATATATTGTCTTTAACTTGGTGTCGCGGGCCGCACCAAAAATTTTTTAGGGTAAAAAAATTACGATCTACAAAATTAACGATTTGAAAGTGTAAAAAATTCACGACCTTCACGACAAGTTTACATTATTTTAACGGTGGGTGTGGGCCACGGCTTAAGTCCCGGCGGCGCGGCGGGCCGCATACGGCCCGCGGGCCGCGAGTTGGGGATAGCTGATTCAAATCATAATAATTGATGAATTCATACTATAGTATGTACTTACTTGAATATCGGTTTTTTAAAAGCATAGTACTCGGGACTATATAGTCTGTGACTCAGGAGTCAGCACATAAACTCTTCTATCGCTCGGGGAACGAATACCTACTAATCAAGCAGATCTACTTTCGCAATCACATAGGTATTTTTTCGTAAGACAAAGAGCGTCGCAAAGACCTGCCGCCCGAGGCCTCGCAATGGGTAAGGCCGCCACTGCCTACTAGTCAAATTAAAGGAAAAAAATCAGTTGTCGCTTTCCGTACATTCAGCGTTCCTCTTAGTTAATTTATTAATAAGCGTTTTTATTAGTATTTGAATGTTTGACACAGCTACTTCTGTGCTTGGTAAGTCGTACCTATATGCACGTACGGTTGCCTTCCAACTGATTAAGCATTTATGAATCTTATTCTCATAGCTGTAAAGTCCAAAATTTTCAACTGGGAACACCGACTTTTCATCAACCGTGCACATTATGCTAATGTAACAACAAAATATTATGTAGTATGTGACTTTTAAAACAAAGACTAATTAAAAACGTCATGTTATATTAAAAATTCTAAATAAAAAATAGTGTTTATTGTTTAGATAAAATATGAGCATTAATAGAACGGCAGGAAGCGAATAATAAATCCTATGTCATTGACCTCGTGACTTGAATATGGATTCCGTTATGCGAAACGCGTTGTGTTTTAATAAAAATAACACGATTATACTATTATCAACGTAAAACGTCCTATAAAACAATAGAAAGTTAACAGTAAAAAATTAACTACGACAATGTAGGTTGGGTAGTATTACCTGCTTAATATTTTAACGAAGAACCAAGGAAAATAAACAGCTCGACTTTGTCTATTTATTTATTCTGAGCACAATACAAATACATACAGTAGCTTAACTTAGCGGTGTCCTTAAAATCTTATTTGTGCAACTCAGGCTTTTACACGCGGGACACTGCATTGTTCTGCTTCATAAACTTATCTGAAATCGATATTGTGGGTGGGATAATGCCTAAGATGAGTAATAAGATGAGTTAATTATTTATAGTCTTGTAAATAAGATCTACTGTATTTTATTTCTACTGTGCTAATAGTTACAAATGCAGGAGCAATGTGGCAAAAATGTCGTCCAATTTATTCCCGAAATTTCGTCTCGACTGGACCCTTTTTGTTGCCATCTGTGCGTGCCGGCCCGAACTCCAGACAGCTCCACCCTAAAACCGCTTAGATGAAATTCCATTCCGTTCCCACACTCCGAGAGTACATATCGTCATCTCGCTCTAAGCACGGGAATAACCAGGACTTATCGGCTGTCTCTTTTTCGCACGCGTGTTCGCGTTATCCTGTCCTTTTTGGTTCGGAGTAATTCGTGTGTTTCCGCTTCCCACTCGGCCGGCGGCCATGTTTGGCGGGACTGTCAAGTCAATGCCAGTTTGGCGCGTATCAGGCTGGATGAACAAGGTCAGTTTCCAACACTGGGAACTAATTAACTAATCATAATAATTAGAATAATTGACTGTGAAAGAAATTAATCAGAATTTCGTATGCAATTTCAGGAGCGGAAAGGCGTTGGAGGAAGCTGCCAGTTAGACGGTGAGTGTAATCGATATTTAAAACAATACCTATAGGCTATAATAAGCTTATGTCTGTTAATTTAATTTGACCGATTTAAATGTGTATCGATTCCAACATTAGATTCGTAGAAGTGGTCTAGTTCACGATTCACGAAGTAGGTATGTGGATAATAGTTGGCATCGATATTTACATAATATCTAGATCAAATTACTTATTTAATTAGAGATATTATTATAATTATATTCGTATCGATCTATGAAAATAGCTTACATAGCTACATAACAAATTTTCAAAGCATAATGTGTAATAGGAGTGTGACATGCATAGGGATGGACAAAATCCCCATAAATGTTGATAAATGGCCAAAATGCCCAGGCGTTTATGTGTGTAATAATTATGTATCCACATTTTTTTCTAATCTAATTAACAAAATGTGTGCTTAAAATATACAAAGATTACAGACCTTTAAGTAATTTAAAATCCAAGCCTGCGCAATATTCATTTTCTCCAAAATTCTAAAAGTTACTTCTGCGCGTTAAAAATTAATTAGTATTCTAATTTAAACAAAGACGAGGCAATGAATAGATGCCATAAATTGCATACAATAACTTCTTTCATAAGCAGCAACAATTTTAACAGCTTTAGCTATTGTTTACACAAACTTTCACGGCTTTTGTTATCGTTCAAAAAACAGCTCGTGTTTTGCATAGTTTCGAAATTTTGCATTTTAAATTTTTTAGTATACTTTGTTTGGTATAACACCTTGGAGAAAAATAAAAAGACATAAATAATGTAAATCTAGTACTAGACTACTCACTAAAACATATTGTTTTTGGTAAACTTACTCTGCCTAGAGTTGTATCGTAATCTATTCTAGATTCATGCCACATAATTTTGACTATCCAATAAATTTTAAGGCCACCAAATTTTATGACCTATATAAGTAAAATTCCAGCGCCAAGTGTAAAGTTGATATCAGACGGGTCATTTTTGTTCATTTTCGTCTTTCATTTTGCATCTTTCACTCCAAGTGACACGTCTAAACACAAAATGAAACATTAGTGCCGAATGAATTCATTAGTGAACCGATCCAACTGTGTTGGATATTGTCATTCGGCATCTTTCACTCCAACTCCGAATGAACGAGAAATGAACGGTCTGAACACTGAGAGAACGATCATTCGGGTTTCGCCATTTGGTCTCGAGTCCTGTAGCCGACGGACGACATAATAATTATTGTATTGATATTTTTTCTGTGTTTTGTCGTTGCCTCACATCGGTCGCAAGCGAGCATAATGGTGTTTAAATGGAACGATCATAGTAGGATATTTGTATTTCAAGGTACTCTTTACAAAAACTCTAAACTTCCAAAGCTATCACCTGTTGCCAGGTATCTTAGTACAATTTGAAGTTTTATTCGGTTAGGTATGCTGTCTCTCATTAAAGTATTTTCTTTCTTTATTAACGGAGCAATAAGAAGTATGTAAAAGTTCTTCAAATTTATTTTCATCCATTCGAAGATGATTACAATATGAATCTGGATCTTCAACGGCTAGTTCTCTCAACAATGTATTTGAAGCTCCTAATAAATTTCTTCTTTCAATCCATGGTCGCACCCACCACCGTCGACGTTTTCTTTGCTTCTTTTTTGTCAACTCTTTGATTAAATGATCACAAATTAAAGTAATTCCAAGACGCACGACTTCATTGGACGACATATTAAAAGAAAAGAAAAGTGAATGTTCTTTTCTATATCATTCCCTTTAAGCCGTGTGAACATAGAATGAAAGGAAAATGAAGCATTCACTCGAGTGAATAGTCTTCCGAGTGAACCGTCTGATATCAGCTTAACGACACAGATTTTTCCAGGAGCGCATGAGTCATTCGGTACATCAAAGTAATAAACATTATAAGAGTTATTAGCGCTGCTTCGGTTTTATAATTTTTGTGCGGTTGGCACACATCTTCTGTAAACATAGAATAATTATGCACAGTGAACTAACAAACGTGTAAATGGAGCAATTACCGCCGTCTATGTAGGCTGGCGGACAATTAGTATCTTGCTAATAGTTTTTCATCAGCACTACTCTGTGCTCAGTGGGAGTTTCAGCGCAGAGTGGAATCGGCTGTCGAGCTGAACAGTCTTGTGCAGAATATTGTTTTTTTTTTTTCATTCTTTTTAAACATTTTTGGTAAGTGGTTGTGTATTTACGTTTTCTACTTTTTACTGCTTACGCATAATTAGTTACACTTAGTAAAATTTAATACATAATATTACATTTTAATTTGATTTCATGTTGTTTTAACGGCATTACGGTGAATAATAATTATTTTTATAATATTATTTCTCAGGATCACTTGCTAGCCTCGTACAAATTGAAATGAAATTAAACCTTTTGTCTAGCTTGTTTTCCGATAAATGTAAAAAAAACATTAATATCTTATCATACAAAAATTCACTAGTATTATATCCTCTTTGCTAGTATATACAATTTATATCTACTCAGCAATATAACCCTTTTTGTAAAATTAAGTTGGCACACAGTGCCGTATTTTATTTTATTGCATTTTTTAATTAGTAGGTATCTAGCAAAAGCAAACGGAAACCCGCTTTAATAATAATTAATTAAATAAATTATTACCGTTTACCACCTGGCCTTGGCATCCATTTAATATTTATAGACGCATGCTAGAAAAAGTAAATATAAAAAACGTACAGAAGCGTGTATTTTTAATTTACAGATCATATTCTGTACGTACTAATTTAATCAACGAAGTAACACATTGTAACAGATACCATTAGCTGGAATGAGAATTCGTGTCTCTACATAACGACATACAAACAAAAACATTTATAAGAAACAAAAGATATCTAACAAAATCAATACCCATTACCGTTGGAAGCGAAGTACAAAGCTGAAAAGTAATAATGAGCTCAACTGTAATACGTCTAATGAAACACCCTATGTAGTTCTGCAACTAGTGGGCCGAGCACTCGAAAAGATTTGTCCAACAGCTGCTAGATTATACGTCCAGCGTAGACGGAGCCGTGTGGAAGGCCGAGTTGCGCTAACGGAAGGAACAGGGGGAGTTCACGTTATGCTGGCCGAGTCGTCTGGGCCATTCAGTCCCGGGGGCGGCGTTCATTGCCCATGTCCGGAGTACGCACGCGCTCGCGGCCTGACCCAGTTGAGCCGAGCCTCGTTACGCCAAGGGCGAATCAACGAATTCGCGAAATCAGACGTAGTGACGCGATGGAACATCGATAAATTGAGAAGTCAATATCGATATAATATTTCGGCAGTGACGTCAATTGTAGCGTGCGTGAAATAATATTACTTATGTAAAAAAATCGATGCAGATGATTATTGTACTGTAATGCAAACGTTAAAATCAACAGTTTTAAAAGGTAAAAATGTGTTTTAATATAAAATGGAAGTGGCGTGCATATTAATGAAATGCAAATACAAAAACAATTATTTTTAAAACAATATAAAAATAACCTGAAATTACGAAAATAATTTTTCCATAAGTGAATAACTTAAGCACGATTCACACAGTGTTTTAAATTTTAAATCGTGTGAGTCACGATGACGTAACACTTACGAAATACCACATTATTACGTATTGTGTGGAATATTGATTAGCGGGCTCCCTCTAAAATGCGTTTGAACTCCTTCCGTTTGCAAACCGAACTTTCTATAGCGCTCTGTGGGCAGAGAATTTTGTTATTAGTCATTCATTTATTTTGAGACTAATCAAACACGGGCGTCCTCACTTGTCACCGATGTTTATTATGTCAGAGATAGCCTCAATTACTGTGATCGATTACGACAGGAAAGCTACTGTGGCCATTACACGGTCTGACGGATCCACTGTGGACACACGGGCGCACAACAATCGATAAAAATATCGCCCACCTTGACATCACTAATTTAATGACACGTTTTTATTACTGTGATTTTTTACTCATTCAATTTTTATATCATTTCAGGTGCTACACGGAGAAGCATCGACTGAGGAGACTTCATTAATATTAATTTAAGTATAAAATATTACAGTTAATAATAATTTTAACTTATATTTGTGTAAGTAAGTCAAGATAATTTGTTTGCCCTGAAGTAATTAATTATTCATATGGTAGACTTATTAATTATTATTTCCTCTATTCAAAATTTTGTAGGTACAATTTATTTATTTATTATTGGTAATATAATATTATCAAGTTTATTGTCCATACGGAACCACAGAATAAATATTAGTAGTACCAAACGGAACACTGTTAGGTTGTGACTTTTATATTAATGATAATATTAAAAACACAATTATTTTTATTATAACGAATAACGATTCATGTCAATTGAACATGACTATTTTGTTCATTTTATATTCTACACAAGAAATATAAATAATTTAACTAATCATTATTATCGATTATTTTATATTTATTACTATTTTTTGATGTATTGTCGTCATAGGCCATACTTATAAGTCATACACATTAATTGAATAACATAATTGATAATATCAAGGTTAGTATTAATAGTCGTATTATATTATTATCTATCTGGTTTTCCTGTTTCTATTTCTTCCATTGTGTTGCATATTATAGTAATTAAACAATTACTTACTTCTAAACATAAGGAACCTAATTAATAATTATCTAATTCTAAACTTTTAACTGTCCATTACAACATCTGAACTAATTGAATTTGCAAAAATATTTTGTTTGCATTATATTATTGTCAATTTCTATAACCACAGCTAGTAAATTTTAACTGTTTTTGTAATATTATCAATGTTATTTATTCATTCAAGTCCTCTTATTGTTCTTATATTAAAATAACATTAGTTTCGTAGTATTCAGTACTAATCATAAGTACACTTTGTATACGCAGTTTTCATCATACTTTGAGCTCGTCCACACTGCGAGACATTTTTAATGATTAGATACTAAAATAGTTATAAAATTGTTTAGTTTATGCTAACTTAACTCCTCAAATAATAATTATTATTAAATGTTAAGACATTTAATAATTATTTGAGGCAATGTCTTAAAAGATTAATTATGGCCTTAGACATAAGGGCCATAATTAATCTTTTAAGATATTGTCTTCTGTTGTCTTTTTCATTAAAGAAAATTATTGAAGATCAATGTTTGGCAAACGTTTATAGAATGTGTCCCGCTCCCAACATCATTGTAGCCTTTAATGTTATGTTAAAAGGCATTTTTTATCAATGAATTAGCTCTCAGTTTTTTTCTCTCTCTCACAGTTGTAAAATTGCAGCCATATTTGTTTTTTTTTTTCTCGGGCTCTTATACTAATTTGACTAATTATACTTCTCATGTAATTAATATACTTACGTATAATTATCAACATAAAAAGGTCACATTAATTAAAAGCTAAACACGTAGACTACAATTACACAGACAATCAGTATGTTTTAATTTTCGTGGGATAAAACATAGAAAAACCAAAGCTATCGAAAAAGTTTTTTTTTGGGTATTTATTTATTATTGGTTTTATGTAAAAAGCCTAGCGCATAAAACTAGTTCTTTTTTATTTTTAATGATAGACAAGGTTTTAAGCTAGAATAAATTTTTAAACTTCTTTAAAAAGAAAATGGCTACCATTCTACAACCGTGAGAAAAAAAAAACTGGAAAAATTCGTCGAATAGATATAAAATGCCATATAATATTTAAATTTTAAACAAACTAGGTGCTCGGACACTGGTGTCGCGACACATTATATAATATTATAGTGGTAAATAGTTGTGCGTGTAGGAAATCGTGTTTATTATAAGACTTATCTTAAGTGTAATGTAAAGTAATGCAATTACAGTCCTTCTTGTAAATATTATTGTAGTAATCACTAACCATGAAACCAAGTATTATAATTTTCCTCACGCTCCAAAATAGCCTTATAGAGGTAGATTTCTTGATTTCAGATGCGAAGAAGTCTACAGAAAATTGAAGAAGTCTACAGAAAAATTATCGTCGGCATCAATATTAGTGCCCTACATCTACCCTGTAGATCCGAATTTGTTTGAAGTGAGGCGACAAATTCGGTTCTAGAGAGGTTTGTGTGGTGCATCACTGCATCGATCAAGACTAAGAAGAGAAGAAGAAAGTAATATTATTGTTCTTTCTATAGAGCTGGGTACTTGGTCAAATAGTTTTTCGACGGCGGCTAAAAAACAAAATTATGTCAAATGTATTGTTAATATTCACTGACCTCCATGTACTAGTATAATGAAGGTAAGTGTTAATATTATGTACTATCACAGAAATTGATTCCTAAGCAGATGGAGGACCTAAGTAATTTGGTCGCGTTACGTCAAACCCATCCGACCGATCATAGCTAACTATTGAATTGACATAAGCCGACCAAATGACGTACATCCGTCAACTGCATATGAATCAATTTCTTCGATGGTACATTTGTACATTTTTGGTCTATTAGTTTATGAAGAATTTATGGAATTCAAGTTGACTAAGTACCTACCCTTCTTTATGCTTTATTTACATTGATACAGTAGCAAGCGCCAGTCACTAGATGCTGGACTGGATTGAAACGTCCAGCAATTGAACGCTGGATATGTTTACACTGATACAGTGTTGATCCAGCGCCGGAATCCAGTAACACTCAACCATCACTGTGTCTATGTAAATGTGCACTTACTTTAATGCCACATTTAGGGACGAATTAATCTACACGGTATATCTGTAATTAACTAAACATTTTGACATAAGCCCCGTAAATTTTTGAACTCTTCATTAAATTAAAGTTTAATCATCATTAAGTCTCTGAGTGCGGCTGTAAAAGCCCCCCGCGGACTGCAGACTTTTAGTCGGTCTATAATTTTATTGAACGCAATCATTATGAAAATGTAAGGAGGTGCGCACAATAAACGAATATGTCGGCCGATAATAATGTACCTACTTAAATCCCAATTTGGTCTAACTATCCACCGACTAAAAGTCTGTAGTTTCGGGAGCTCTAAATAATATTAATATTATGAAATTATTCTATTCCATTGTTACTTAATTCCATTGTTGTTATCAGTGGCGTAATTATAAGATCCGATGCCCGTGGTAAATTGATGGGGCCCTATCAGTAAAATAAGTCATGTTAATAATAAAACCATGTATAACAAATTTCTGACCTCACGGGGGCCCTTTTAGGGTCGGGGGCCCGTGGCATTTTGCCAGCCCTGCCACACTATAGTTACGCCACTGGTTGTTATGTTGCCTTTCAATTGTATGCTGATAAGTTTATATTATAATATTGTAATAATTTATTGTAAATGGAGATAATTTCTTTGATTCCAACCGTAACATTGTCCTTTGTAAAACGTGTAGCCAGTAACCACTGAAGAATACAATTTAAGTGGTGTATAAGAATGTGGAGATACTTATATAAGGGATTTGGCGAGATTTCTTTGTATCTATATTATTATGTATGCTCATGTAGAACTAAGCTTTTGAATCACAAACAATTAAGGCCTTAATCTACTAACCCTAACTTAAGCACTGTACATATCCCGCCTGCACTGGTCCATGGAGGTCGAGGACGTCGTGGACTACAACAGTAAGAAGACATCCCTCCGCCTGAGGGTCGAACGTCTGCAGTCTCGCAACAAGGTCAACTTCAGTTCCTTTGTGGTGAGAGTACCGACGCATCTTCTGTCGACCTTTGAAGCGGAGGAATTCTGGCCGACTGATGTGGTTTACCGAAGGTTCTGGGGAAGACTCCGGAATGAAGCGCGCGTCACGTCGCCGTTAATTCGTGATAAAGTGTAGTTATTAAGATTATAATTGATATGTATGTTAGACATTAAGGTATATATTGTATGGGCCTACGTAGCCTGATTTAAATAAATAAATTAAATTAAAATTAAATTAAACAAATTCTACATAATATCAGTAAATATGTATGGTTCGGCTGTTTCGATCGTTACTAACTTCTATCAGAAACTAAATATTCGCATCACCTCCGCGACGCGACGGCAGCGAAACGGCGAAGCCATAATATTATACATAATGTACTGGTATATAGAATTTGTTTAAGTTAGAGTCAGTAGATTAAGGCCGTGTAGATTCAGAAGCTTGGCTCTATATGAAACCTCAATCTTTTTCACAGGGTAAACCTTCTGTGGTTGTCTCGGCAACATTTTACAAGTAATAATATTTTTGGTGGGATGTTAGTAATATTATTAGACTTTATGTCTAAAAGCATAATCAATTATTTATTTTGTACTTCACAAGCTAAAAGTCTTCACCTAATACATAATTGTAATAATAAATAATGTTTAAATTATATAATTTTCAAAATTTCGTTAATATCTTAAAAGAAATTTTATTTTTAGATACAGGTCCTGAATTCAGTACTATTTTTAGTAATTGTTCAATCTCATCTAGTTTTTGACTATTGACTAAGCTTTTTTTCTGGTCTGGCAGTTGATAAATAAATATTAATAAAATGTTTAGTATTTTATTACCTTTTGAAAAAATAATGGTTATACAATATACTCTCATGGAGCTTTTTTTTTTCTTTTAGTACAAGTTTATTATTTGTATTAGGTAAAAGATAAAAGCTCTGTGTCAACATTAATTTAATATAACAATTAAATATGCAATTATTAATATTATCTCGAGAGTGAGATAATAATAACTCTTTCGTTCCCAAGCGGTCGCATGCGACCGCTTGGGAACGAAAGAAAACATGACCGCGAGAACAAAAGATTTCCAAGAATCGGCGATCAAGGTATTTATCTCGTCGAGGTCGAAGAACCGGCGTATGAAACTCGCACGGGGCCATCTTTTACAAAAAAGATGGAGAATTACTCTTTTCAAAGAATGACATAATAATAATATTATGACTTATTACTATTTAGGTACAATAAAAAATATAAAAAATATTTTAGTAGCCTGTAAGGGGCTACCTTCCAATATGACGTGTTGTCGTCTAAGAAAATAATAATCGAAGATAAAGGGGGTGTGAAATAGCCGCGAACCGCTTCGAGAAAAGTATGGTACGGCCGTGCCTTTGCTAAAAAGCTTGGCTGGGGCACTGCCGTGCCCCCAGATGGTACGGCCGTGCCTTTGCTAAAAAGCTTGGTTGGGGCACTGCCGTGCCCCCAGATTGATATTTTTAACAAGCTAGCACACAAATGTTTTTTTTACTAATTTTTAAATTATATTTTGTAGTTTTACAAAATTATTATTATACTTACTTAATAATATTTATTCTATTTTGGGACTTCTGAGATGTTATATTTAGTTACAATATCTAAGGTTCTCTTAATTATTATTAAACTAGCGACCCGCCCCGGCGTCACACGGGTATAAAATATATAGCCACTGATAAAATGATTAAAATCGATAGCCTATCACGATCCTTCATGTGGTCTACTTCTTATCAAATAACATAAAAATTGTACCAAATAACATAAAAATTGCTCCAGTAGTTCGCGAGATAAACCCTTTCAAATAATTTCCCCCGTTTTTTCCACATTCTCCTATTAGTCTTAGCGTGATAAAATAAAGCCTATAGCCTTCCTCAATAAATGGGCTATCTAACACTGAAAGAATCGGACCAGTAGTTCCTGAGATTAGCGCGTTTAAGTTAGCCCTTTCAAATAATTTTCCCCGTTTTTTCCACATTTTCCTCTATTTCTTCGCTTCTATTAATCTTAGCGTGATAAAGTATAGCCTTATAAGTATAACCTTCCTCGATAAATGGGCTATCTAACACTGAAAGAATCATCAAAATCCGTTGCGTAGTTTTAAAGATTAATGGGAACAAAGGGACATGAGGGAAAAAAAAGTGACTTTGTTTTATAATAAGTACAGATATTATTAATTTTTTTATATTTTATATCTGGCAATGTATTCTAAGTTCATGCTTCTCCCCACTAGATGAGGTTTTTCTATTCGTGGACAAGACATCATCAGACGCAACTCCCAAGTTATCAGTAGTAAATTCTACTCACCGATAGATGGCGTAAGAGAACTATTTTTATGAAATCATTAAGAGAGGCGACGCGACGCGTGACGACTGACGACAGAGTTTTGTAGTGAAAAATGCTCGCAATATATATATAATTATGTATTTTACTAATTTATCAAGGAATAATTTAATTTTTAAATACAACACATTGAATTTTATTTTTGTTCAAATATTTAGATGGCCACAAATGGAATATTTTGTTTTTTATATACGTATACCTACAGAAATATTAATTGCACATCTATGAGGTAAGCCCGAACCTAACGATTCACGATAAATCACAACAATAGCGTAATCACGTAAGACCTCAAGTCAGGTAATAAATTTAAATCAATACCTGATACATAGCAATTTTAGTATCGCGGAACGTTCGAGAAATTGTAAGGACCGGGAAGATTAATGATGAGTGGACCAACAGACAAGCGCGGCCGTGTTTGACAAGCGCAGGTGCGTTATTTTCATAATTGGCCCCAAACCCAACGTCTAGCTTTCAGGAATGGCGCAAAATATTACATTTAGATACGTATGCTCCTAGTAAAAATTAGATGCATACTTACTTAATTTAAATAAAGCCTTAACTAGAACGAATACATTTTTTGTTGCACTAGTTTCCAGTTATACCTAGTCATCATTCTATGAGATTGACATAATATTTTATTGATAATTGATACCTAGATATATCTTATTGTTAGTAAATTTTTTGTCAATAAAGGTGATGGTCCAAAAATGTATGGACCAAAAACCTAGACAAATATTTTACCCCACTGAAAAAAATATGCCCATATCCGTGGGATATAAGGAAAAAAAAAGCATCTGTGTTGCATTTAGCGAGATAAAGTATTGTTTATTATAAAATAATTCAGAATCAATTAATTGATAATATTTTCATTGTAGTCACCATTTACTAAGTAAATCACATAAAATATTAGTAAGCTGACAGAGCAAAGGTAAATCAAGTGAGGTAGTGTTCCAGTAATCAGTGTAATTAATCAAGTGTGCTGGCGACCCCAATGTCTTGCGACGTTGAGCACTCCTTGACATGGCCATCTTAAGCCCTTGCATCTGCGCCAAAACTAATGACATGTTACTAAAAAACAGAACACCCTATTCTGAAACCGTGCGATATTTTAACGCCAATATTGCTCGTTACTGACGCTCACCATAATATTGTTTGTAATAGGTTTATAGGTGGACAATTTTTATTATGAGTTTACCTTTGCTATATTTTGTACACAGAACAAAATAACATCTAAGCATACCTAACTCATTAACAACTTACAACGAAACCTCTGCATTACCACAGAATATATATTAGTAGTACCAAGCATTACTAAAGAAATCAGTCCAGAAATGCGGCTTACCAATTACATATTATTATAGTAGGCCGTACGAGAATGACTCTGATTTTTTTCGAGGCCAGTACAATAAACCAGTAGGTAGGTACAGAAAAAATAGAGCATCATAATTATTTTTCTCACAATCACGACTTTCTGCAACTTAAAATTTTCTTAGGCGATAACATTATCGAGCGATTTCCGAATAGTCCACACTACACATTCTGAAAATTGTACAACTGAGCCAACTGCATTGTAAGCAGGAAGGGCCGTGTCAAAAATTACTATTATGCCTCTAACATAATTAATGAACTGCTTATTCAAATACTTTTAAAAACTATTATTCATGCCGTTTACGTTTGAAAGGTTCCGACGATTCTATGAAAGGGCTCCTTCCGAGCGTTAATTAAAAAATGTTGCCGAATGCAATTTCAATATGGTCGTGAATCGTGACATAAGGCGGAACGAATTTTAATATGTAAATAATTTTTGTTGCTAATTGAATATTTAAGATTATAAATTGCGCATAAGCGTCGATGAAATAATCAATCGTTAAATTGTGCTACCTTCAGTAAGATTTTCTTTTTTTCTTTATCTGTCACATTAGGTTATAATAATATTGTATTGCGATTCAAAGGAAAAGCAAGAAAATACTTTCAATTACATCAGCTTTTCTTGCAATGTGACCAATAGGTCTAGATTTGGTCAACCTTTTTTTGTTTGGTCGGGAAGTGCCAGATTTGGTCAACCCTAGCCCACCCCTAGAAGAAGATAAATAAATAGTTATAATATATCTTCTTTCATTACCTTATACTAAGTAACTATTCATAGTCTACTTAGGTATATGTCTGGCTTTTTAGTTTAGCCACATGAATCATTATTGACAAAAACAGCGAAATAGAAATAGTTTACACTACTTTTAAAGATAGATTTTCTTTATTAGTAAAGAAGGATAGATGGAAAAATAACATTTGTAATTGCCGTAGCTCTAATGAGGTTTGGCTGGTTACTTGGGTACGCACTAATATCAAAGATCACACACATAATATAAAAGAAATTAAACCTCGTGTTCTGCTTGTAGAGCATAAGTTACTTATATCTTAATTAAGTAACTTAACAGTCCGCTGAATCCAATTACTCTAACTTCATAATAATTCATTACTGTATGATGTATCAGTTGCATTGCTTCCGTCTTTCAGATGCTTACCTATATACTTTATGATAAGTGATAACTAAAGTTCATTCATATTAGTTTTGTAGAAACAAAAAAAAAACAAGTTGCACTCCAGGAGTGCCAGCAAAGTTAAATCGAAATAGCATTACGACAGGCATACATACTCGTAAGTGCGATAGAACGAGAGGAGGGATATTACTTCCTCCACTAAACCGCGCCGAAAGCCTCCAGTTCTATCTCCGTCCTACTAATTTTCGCTCAGATGACGTGGAGTCGCGAGTTTCTCTACCTATATATATACATAACATTATCTAAACGTTGTTTCACGCCGATACTGGATGAGGCCGTATTGATTCAATACATCTTCGGCTTAATCGTGCCAAAACATGGTTGTCTCGGGATTAAAGAAAAACAGCAGATAACTTAAGATTTCGTATTAGGTAATCCACGTTTTCCGCTTTCCTTATTTTGATATTTCCTGCGCCTTATTTCTTTTGTCTTCCACTTTTTGCTGGGTTTGCTTTCCGGTTATTCTTATTAATATTACTTACTAACGGTTGCACATTTAATATATTTGGCGAAAATACATCGAGTGGCTGTCGGCTGTATCTCTTTTATCGGTTGTATCACATAATTGTTCGGAATCATACCTCCTGCAATTTTTCATGAACCATCGTTCCACGTGAAAAATATACCATTCTTATCGCATTGGTTCATAGAAAGAACTTGATTCATAGGCAGATGGTAGACCTACGTTATTTTCACGGCTTACATGATTAAGCTCAATCTACAGATTACGGCTAACACAACCTCTTCCAAATAACACAACATATTCCAAATAACGAAGCTCTACCATCTACAAAATAAACTGTATTGAATCAAATTCTCTGCTCCTAAACGAAAATTCAGTTAGCTCAATGACAGCTAGACAATAATACTAGCAATTCGCACAAGAGATTGTCCAAACTTATAATACCCACTACTATTGCAGTTTCCATATCGAAATCCCATTGCAACACTGCACCGCGAACTTTTAATCAAGTCCTGGAGAAACGATTTGCTAGGACCAAAGAGTTATTAACTGCGATAGACATGATCATTTTATACTAGGACAAAGTGATGTTATTGTAACTTATTGTTTATAAGATTTTTATAAAATTTAAGTATTTTTTTTAAACAAACTAAATAAAGTGAAAATATTTTAGGCTCTCCTTTATACAGGTTTCACTGTGCAAAGTAGCAGCGCTGAAAAGTTACTTTTATTGTATGGCAAGCGTCCCAGCGTGCAGCGTCATAACTTAGCTCATAAAAAAACAAAAAAGTTACTCTTTCATCGCTGCTACTTTCACAACGAACTCTATACAAGGAACACATACACATTACAAATTCTAAAGTATTATCATTGTGTTTTGTTACACCCTGTAGGACAGTTTTTATCTCGGGAAAATGCAAAGCCTGGCGTGATAAGATTTTTACCGCGACGAAATTCCGCCTATTATTTTAATATAGGGTTTTGATGTTTCAAGCTTTCCTACGTATTTATGCGAGGAATGTATTTATCAATATAAATTATATTTTTTATTGTATTTGCTAGTATCCCAGCGACATGAATTTTCCCATAAGTACAAAAGTAAATAAAAAGTTACTCGTTCAGCGCTGCTACTTGCACAGTGACCTCTGTACAGGGATTCCATACACACCCCAAAAGTATTAGGTATCACTTAGTTTTGTAACACCCTGTCTATAATGTAAAGTACACCCGCAACTCCGTTGCGCCAAAATTTTGTTTATAAAAAAATTACTTCAGTAGTTTGCGTGTGACAAGTTGGTAACAGACAGATACACTTTCGCATTAATATGGATTGCATAAAAATACCTATCATTTTAAAGGCTGGCCCTGTCTGTATATTCTTCAGTCTGATGTCAGTGCTCGCCCGCAGTCGGCGCCCGCCGTGGCCTGGGCAGCTCACCATTAATCACCGGTTTTAGCTACAGAACTCCACGCTCACTCTATATTGGTACCGCTAGACCGATATGCATTTTCTACCGCCAACGGTTTTTGCCAAAGAACGAGTAGGTTGGAGGAAGAATGTAGATGTTTCGTATTTTCTAACTACAGCACAATCCGTTTATATCGACTCCGCCGCTTATTACGACGTATCTATCTATATATATAAAACTCAAAGGTGACTGACTGACATGGTGATCATACCACTTAATGGATCGGGCTGAAATGTTGTATGCAGGTAGATGTTACGACGTAGGCATCCGCTAAGAAAGGATTTTGATAAATTCCAACCCCAAGGGGTTAAAATAGGGGATGAAAGTTTGTATAAAATAATACTTCTTAACGCGAGCGAAGCCGCGGGCAAAAGCTCGTTTATATATACGATACAGAATACTACGTAATTTGGGTTTCTTGTTAGATATTTGCGATACCTCAAATATACTGAATTCGCATACAGTGACAACATATCGCCCATGACTATTAATAATGTCGGATGTGAAAAACAGCAACTTTACAGGAGAGCGATTTGAAGTCTAAATTGTGAATAACTTTTTACTTATTTCAAGTAGAATCATGAAATTTCAGGGTTGTGCTCTATAAGTTATTCATGCTTAGTATATTATTAGGAGTATCCCGTATTTTATGAATAAATATGAGAAAAGTCACTTCTGACCTTTTTAACGGAGTACGAGTAATGCTGATTTGTCGGAAGTGCCAGAACCGACATTGTTGCTTGTACAAAATCAATGATTGCTTGTCGGAATTGGCACTTACGCCATTGTTAAGTGATAACTTTTAATTTAAAACATGTCGCATGTAGAAATTACCAACAAAAATGACAACAATTTCAAGAAAATATATCTTTTTTATGGACTTCTATCAAATAAAACGTAAAAACAATGTGTGTATGAAAATACAAAATATTTCTTATGACGTAAATAATTAGGAAAATCAAATTTTCCTCCGAAATGTAAATTAACCTAAAACATTGAAATTAAAAATTATTGCCATCACTATTTTGTTAACTTTTTGATACCATAACTTAAATTAACTTAACAAAATTAATATTTTTTTTTTTGTATCAATCATAAAGAGGAAAAGTTTGTTTCGTGTTTGGAATAGTCTTTATATCTTTGTTTGTATTGAATAGGTTCAATAACTACTGAACTAATCTTAAAAATAATTTTACCCTTGGTAAGCTACATTGTTTGCAAAGAACATAGGTAGTGTATTATTCAGAAAAATATTAGGGATCATACCAAAAATCGCAAAAATATAACCAAAAGTGATAGAAATTTGCAATAAATTACATTATTTCGCTTGCGATGCGAAAAATACAGCTAATTCATAGAAATAATATTACAAATATTATAGTATTCATCATTATCTTCAAAAAAGTTCAGGACAGCATTTATGTATCTTTTATGGTTAACGAATAATAACCATTTCCTTCATTAAAAAATTAACTTGAAATCATCTCCTAGTAGCGTGGTCAGCGAAACGAAGCTTGCGGAATCAGGTAGTTCTTAAAAATCTCTACATTTTTAGGGGACTTACGTACTACCACAGACTTCATTTTCAAGAAAAACTTAGATGAATATTTATTACATTAATTAATCAAAAGCAGTCTTCTTCATCCGAGATTCTCTATGTATATATTTACTCTATGGTATTTTTTGAGAATAATTTCACTTTTACATATCTGAGTAAATCTATATGTTTGTTAAGACATATTGCAAGCTCTGCATTTACAATGTCTACAAGATCAACAAGGCTTATCAAACCAGCTACTCAACGAATTTGAGAAAATTATAATAATAGTCTAGGAAAAAAATGCTCATGGAAATATTATTGTGACTGAAGTTAAACCTAGTGTGAAAAAAGGTCCTTTTAATACTTTTTTACGATTTTTAACAGTATAGCTTATGTTTTGTTACTATTATGTATTAAAAAATGCCGAAAAAATCAGCTATCAGATACCAGATCTCCAAAACACGATTATTTAATTAAAAAATTATATTCGAAAAAAACCGATTAAAAATGTCGTCTGTGAACAACCGACATTTTACACATTTGAAAAACCGGTTAAGAATGTTTGATGTGGCATATCCGACAATTTTAAATGACCTACGATAAAATGTCAATGAAAGTAAATGTTTTTCTTATAATCAAATCTAAAGGAATAAAACATAAGCTATACTGTTCAAAATCTTTAAAGAATATAATAAAGAATAGTAAATACCATTTACCGCACTAGTATTAGCTTCGATTATAATATTTCTATCAGCATTTTTTTACCTATTACTATATTTTTCTTAATTTCGTTGAGTACCTAGTTTGATTAGCCGTGCTGATCTTGTAAACATTAAAAATGGCGTCGAAAATTAAAAAAATATAACTAAGGTTGCAAAAAAAAACAAGTGACAGCGCGAGGTCCATTTCCTTCGTTAACATAGTCGCCCCCGCGTCCCGTTAACAACGTAGGTAGTGACTATCCGAGATTGTTAGCGGACTATCTTAGTACATAATATACGACATTTTTAATGAAGCTATTTCAGAAACTATGCATAATATAGATTTTATCTTTTCAGCTAATGATAGCCTTGGTTATAAGGACATGTTTTATGAAATAAAATAAAAATGTCGATTTTGCACATCCGACATTGTTAATAGTCATTGGCGATATAGATGAATCGTTTCAGAAAGAAAAACATAAGCTCTACTCCACCTACTTACTTTGTAGCTTCTCTCTATCTCTATTTTGGTTTTCTATGTATCAGTGTTCAATAATATTTTTTAAACGGCCACTGACCAACTACAAATTTCTACCACAGCAAATCCTGTGTCACCAGTATGAATAGTGGCAACCAATTACGAAAATCCAGTGACTAGTATTTATTTATTTGTTTATTCACACTTTATGCAATTTACACAGGCGGGCTTAATGCCTTGTGGCATTCTCTACTAACCAACCTTAGGGTGATACTGAGAATGTTTAACACAGGCGCATTCGTGGTAATGAGATACAAAGGAATAACGATAAAATAAATGGATTTATATATAAATAATTAATAAAACTAATTATATATAATTAATTAAAATAAACGTACATAAACAAGTATTGCTGTTTTTCTCCATCTTCTATATTCAACCAAACCTATCAAAAACTTAATGATGAACTTGCGTATTCGGCGAACTTTTGGCCGTGTATCCCACGACAATTGGTACAATAAATGTTGCTTAGACAAAGGCGTATGTGCTGAGTCAGCGCGAGGGCGGTAGCGCCTGGAACCGTATGGGGCCCAATTACATTGTTACAATAACCCCATCGATCTATGGATATTTGTGTGGAAATGGGGTTTTACTATTTACGCACACTCTAATATTAAAGTTGAATCCTGCCAGTGTTGTCTATGTCACAGGAAAAATGACTAATCCCTACTACAAAAGATCATAGTGTTTCAGTTTATTTTAAGTTTTAACATATTTTGGGATTAAACTGTATTAGCTATACATCATCAACAACCAAATGAAATCAGATTTTTATATAATATTTATCGAACAGTTTTTCAAGTCACAATATCATCCTTACATACTTTCGCACTAACCCAAGTATCTAAATAGCTTAATATGTGTTATCAAATGATTCTTTTCTTACCTAACTGTAGCAAATTTTACAAATCCCAGAATAATATAAAAGACAGTTGGAAGCATACCTAATTGTTAAATTTAACAGTTATTTGATGCAAACGGTTAGAAATAAACAATTAGTATTGATTTATTGCACATAAACCCTTTTGCAGAGTTTTTGCGACTGCAACTGTTACAGTTTCTGCAAAGAATTATTTATGGCCTTACAGTTGTGTACAAGTAGCTAATAGTTTAGCAAGTCACCCGTCTTTTGTAGGTCAGATATTGCTACCCTATGCCAATAATGTTCCGTTTCCAAATATTCTCAAACTTTTTCTTGGAGAATACTTACCTACTTAGAAGCAATAAATTAATTTTTTTTGTTAGTCTACAGTTTTGAGGATTTTATAGTCTAGGAAAAATGGCTGTAACAGAAATACAGACAGATATACAGACCAGAACCCAAAAAGACCGAGGTCACAGGCCCATGCGTAATTCAGAACAAATCAGCACCACACTTGTGTCCGCCGTCTACGATTCTTATCGAGTGGCCGAAGATAGGAAAAGCTGACGCTACATCATAACAAGGAAGTTCAGAAAAGGATGAGAAGATTTCTGTTTAAATTATATCCAAAAGGTGGTAAATAACGAATACTACTTATATCACATACCTAAGCATAGTGGCGAACAAAAGCTAGTCATGGATAAAAACATAGCTTTACCAAAGTTATAGACTCATTTACGTTATTGCTATTTAGTATTTACTATAGTAAATTTTGGTCTGATTTATAATACGTAAGTGTTTCTTACTTTGAGGCCTTTATATAACATAAGGATTAAGCAGGCACTTTTTGAGAGCCACTGCCTAGCTCCTAGCATTTTCAACAATAGCTCACTAATGATTTTATTAGCATTCAAATCGCCCACACGCACCTTTTGTCTCCAAATAATGTATTTTTTTCTTCAAGTCACAACACTATTTCAAAGAGCTACGAAAACGAACATTCCAAACTTGATTGAAGGATCTAGGTCGTCGGGTTTGAATTGAATTATGTAGCAATATAAAATGTTAGTTTCAAAGCGAAAATAGATCTAATTCGTTTAGATTCAAAAGCGTTATTGATCAGCCGAATATGAACCACCTATCAATCTAATAAGGTAGACACTTGAATTCATGATTGGTGTCATTTGTCAATATTTTGGCATTTCTTTTCAATTATGTTTGAAATAAACAAATATATTCGTTTAAAAACTAATAAAAGATGAATCAATTATTAAAAGTTTATAATTGATTTTTCATTTAAAACTCAACACGTAAAAGAGAGTTTTATTTTCGTAAGGCTGACATTAATATTTTTATTAACTTCAAATTAAAATTAGCTTAGCTGCTATTTTCATAGCACGTCGTTATATTTAGAACGTCATTGAAGCGGGTGACATCTATTAGTTATATTAGACAGTTTTAGACGTGGCTAAAAATAATTTAACTGATGATTTGTTTCTTAAACAGGTACTCTTTGACTTAAAGTTCATTTACTTTAAGTTCAAAAACATAAAACTCTAAAATGGTTTGAAATAGCAAGATGCATTTTAAAATAAAAACTGATTTTAGCAATGTTTTAATTTACATGTATGTAAAGAATATGCAGGCAACTAATTATAATGGATTTTCCATAATTACACCCCATAAATAAAATAATAAATAAAATAAAATAAAAATAAAAAAGCCTTTTATTTCTTGCCAATTACAATTTGCTCGATCATCTCTCATTCTAATTAGGGTAATTAAATCAATTTAATTTAAATAATAAATACAAAATTAAACAACTAATAACAATTATAGTCATGTCAAATTGATATTAAGTAATTAAATTAAATCATAGTTTTAAATAATAATTACAAAATTAAACTAGTCATAACAATAGTCATATCAAATTATAATAATTAAATAAATCATAGTGTTAGAATTAAACCTGTTATGACATTTTTCAAGTCAAATTATTATTATTGGACAGATTTATTATGTCATGTAATTTGATACAATTTTAATATAAAATTTAGTCATAGTGTCTAAGCAAGAACCCCTTCTCGGGTGAAGGCCTCCTCCAGAGATTTCCATACATTTCTATCGCCCGCTACTTCTACCCAATCCGGTCCGGCTACGTTCGTGATGAATACACCCCATAAGAAATAAAATATTAACCTAATTCATGTAGTATATCCCACAACCTAAACACTTTTGTGGTACACTTTAAGGAAAAACTATCACGTCAATTTTTATTTTTGTTATGTGGATGTGTTATCGTGGTTTTTGGCTTTCCCATACACCTCCCAAATACCAGTTTAAATCTCTTCTTTTTTTACATAGGTACTTTTTTGTACATACAGCATGCTACATATCAATTCCGAGCAAGTAATTTTGATCAAAAGATTGCGTTTGAACTCAATCAAAATTTTCTCCCTTGCAAGTTCGGACAATGCGTCGTTAAAAATCTTCGAAAAGTTCCAAACCAAATCCCGTGAGAATGGTGTGTCAACGGAATCATTAACAACTGACACCTAAATTGTATTGTCGACGTGGAAATGGAAAAACCGACGATGTGCAAGATCGCATTCAGCGAGATTTCACGCGTCATAAAATATCGGGTCTCGAATTTCGATGCTCGCCGCTGGCTTGTGGATCGAATTATATTAATTGTATGTATTTGAAGAAAACATATAAATTGTCATTTTTTTTTATAAACGTACCAACTTTTAAAAATATATTTTTAAAAGTAATAATAACTGTCTGAATAAAATGTGTGCGAACTCTTGATGATCAATAACATGGTTAACAAGATTTTTTCGAATATTTTTGTTAAGCATGTCATTGATCATCTCCAGTATTATAATATTCTCTCTAACGATCCTATTATTCCCCTAATTTGTCTGATTTAAACTTATAGGCTTTTTACTCTTCATTTTTTAACTCTAGTTGACTGAAGTAAAAAACTCTACACAAAAGTAAAACTAAAAATAATAATAGAGTTGCAGCCATATTTCACGTCCCACCAACTGCCAAGTCTACCCTCAAAAAGTTGTATAAGAATTCTTGTTGCACTGTTAATGTCCAAATCCCTGATGCGTACTGGTCATCAGCTAGCCCTCTGTAATCCAGTGTCGCTGGACCAATCAACACTCCCTTCAAGGGCAGAGACCCTCGAGGGCCTGAGGGAAAGGGGACAGAATAGGGGAAACTGATAGGGGATGCAATGCAACGCTCGAAATACGAAACTATCGAATACGTTTGAATAAAGAACACAAAGCATAAAAAGTTTTTATCCCCTGTTTTATTGTTGTATTGCATAGGCTACCATTTTTGTGTTTCAAATTTGTTACCGCTTGATTGATGAAAAAAATGACGTATGTATCTAGTTTTCTACCTAAAGCAGCATCCGTTGATTGTAGTTTTAGAAGAAGCCTAAAAATAAAAAAAAATAAAAAAAAACTTAAAACAATATTTGCATCAATTTTACCACCTATAAATTTCACTCTCAAAACGTTTGTTCAAAAATAAGGTGCTGTGTCTACAGCAATCTGTACGACTATATTTACGCCCACAATCCGATAGATTTGTTTATTCCGGAATTTAAGCCAAAATCTTTATTAAATTAAAGCATAAATTAAATTTAGATTTTGAAGTAAACTCTATAATTTTATTGTCAAACTCATCTTTCTCTGTGTTTGCGGCTGTTATTCCTATGAAAACTACTCAGTTTCATTAAAAACCTACCTATATATTGTAACGTCAACTGAAAATTCAACTTTCGTAATTAAATGGAAATACTCTTTGTCAGCGAACTAATTAATAGCTGGACCACGGGTGATCCATTAAGCCGGAGTTT
Organism: Polyommatus iphigenia; assembly: GCA_963422495.1. Taxonomy (NCBI): domain Eukaryota; kingdom Metazoa; phylum Arthropoda; class Insecta; order Lepidoptera; family Lycaenidae; genus Polyommatus; species Polyommatus iphigenia. The sequence continues at coordinate 12,182,625 of OY730179.1, forward strand.
TCAGCCGAGGATCACTCTACACCCTTTTCGAGAAATCCCCAATGTCCACTGTTAATCCCTGATGTCCAGCTAGCGGAAACTTTGTCTCCATTACAGCCAGACCTGACGAGGGGTCGAGCATAAATGGTCACTCGGCCGCAGCTATTGTTTAATGCAACGGTTTCGCTCGCAAAGGTAACCTTTAATTGGATTAAAGATTGTGTTGATAAGGGCTAGTAATGGCTACTGGGCACTGGGCAGCACAATTCATTACGATACTCATCTATCAATTTATTTGTGAAAGTTTTTTAGCACAAATATATTTTGCTAACATTCTAAAAAAATAGTGAAGAGATAATAATATTGATTAGCGAAAACCATAGATACCTAGCAATTAGCAGCACATATTTTCAAGTAATTAATAACATAATAGTCCTAGACTAGAATTTGAGATGCCAGTTGGCAGCACCTTCGTTACGTATTTTCCTTTCAAAGTATGCATTATTATTGCTTTCCTAGCATCGATACTTTCGTTTCGAAGAATTTTCAAGAAGAAAAGTGGTACATTTATAAGTCTCTACTTCATGTAACATAAGAAATATTTGATACATAACAAAATCCATACCCTGTGTCGTTGACATCAAAGTTCAAACAATTAAAAATAAAATACAAACTAGGAATATAACCCGGGTATGACGGCGCGCCGGGCGGCGTGTCGCAGCGGGGTTCCGTCGGTTAAATTGAAAAACAATCTCCCACCATTTTCGCTCGCCGAACGTAATAAATCTATGTACAAAAATTCTACACGTTATTTATGAAATCTATTCGGATTGTGATGGTTAATAATGATGGAGAATTAATAACTGATTAATATGGGTCCGTCTAGTCGAGACCTCTCTGACATTCTCGTCAGAGGTTAGGTTAGGTGTGATTTCCATGGTAAGTTTAATCAATTTCCAAGCAATAAATCTGTCACTATCTTAAATGCGAAAGTGTTTGCCTGTTACCTCTTTATGCTCAAACCGGTAAACAGAAATAAAATTTTAACTCTGGAACGAACTGTCACCAGCAGTATTTCCGGACCTATACGACCTGCAAACCTTCTTAAAGGGCCGGCAACGCGCCTGCAGCTCTTCTGATGTTGCGAGTGTCCATGGGCGACGGTAGTTGCTTACCATCAGGTGACCCGTTTGCTCGTTTGCCCCCTTATTTAATAAAAAAAAAGTTTACTGTGGAGATTCTTTTAGTCCCCAAAAAGGACAATGATAAAATGTTCCCGTGCGATGTACGAATTTCTGCGCGAAAGATATTGCGAGTTACATACTAAATTATATGTATGTATGTCAGCCTACTTGTGATTTTACGGTGTGCTTTTTCTAGTCTGTTAGAGTTACAAAAAATATTACAAAATGATTGAAAACAAATATTGAAACTGCAGACAGAAAGAAAACATACTTTGTAGGTATTACTACTATTAGGTACATTATAAATAAGTAATGAACAATTTGTTTACATAAAACATTTCTACGACACGGAAAAATATTGGGCCATAAATCAAAAATATTTTCAGTTTTTCGGGCATTGTAGAGTTGTATTGTGGCATTAATTGCATTAATCATTTCCACTGACAGCTATTACATTTTTGTGCGCGACTTTTCATTCCGAAACACGACTGTACTAGAATATTCTACGATCTATTTTATGTAAATAAATAGAGCAAATTCTCAATATTTTTGTGTGCAATTTTTACAGTGCAAAAATAATTTTGGAAGTAATATTTTGTCTGTGTCCAAAACAGCGACAACTAAAGTTTATGAATTTTTCTCATGCTATAAGGCCTACCTTATTATTATTTGTTAGCACCTATAATACTATTATTATAAGGTTAGTTAGGTTCTAATTGATCCGACAACGTTGTTTTTCCTTATTAGGTATACGGTTGGGAAATATGCTTGAGAGTTGAGACCATGTTATAAGTTCAGACGTCGTCATAATTATACGTTATTTCACGCCGATCACAAATACATCGTTAGGCGAGATTTTGGACTGTGCACATCCACTTTGTGCATGTTGGTCGATTATTATATTTCATTATTATCAGACCCATCACCCATAAGATGCACGCAAAGTATCATTTTTTTTTAATTAAATAAGGGGGCAAACGAGCAAACGGGTCACCTGATGGTAAGCAACTACCGTCGCCCATGGACACTCGCAACATCAGAAGAGCTGCAGGTGCGTTGCCGGCCTTTTAAGAGGGAATACGCTCTTTTCTTGAAGGTTTGCAGGTCGTATAGGTCCGGAAATACTGCTGGTGACAGTTCGTTCCAAAGTTTTACAGTACGCGGCAGAAAGTTACGCGAAAAACGTACTGTGGAAGACTGCCACTCATCAAGGTGATGAGGATGGTATGTTTTTCGCGTGGGACGATGGCGAAAAGTTGCCGGTGGTATGATTCCGAACAATTCCTCAGAGCACTCCCCGTGATACAACCGATAGAGGATACAGAGTGAAGCTACATCTCGGCGTAATTCCAAGGGGTCCAAGCTGTTTGAAACACTATGCCAGTCAACAATTCGAGCAGCCCTTCGTTGGATACGATCCAGAGGGAGCAGTTGGTATTTAGGCGCCCCTGCCCAGAGATGAGAACAATATTCCATATGAGGCCGAACCTGCGCCTTGTAGAGTTGTACGCGTTGGTCCGGACTGAAGTACTGTCTCGCTCTGTTAAGAACACCAAGTTTCTTCGAGGCTAATTTGGCCTTACCCTCTAGATGATATCGGAACTGGACTGCGCTCGATATGTTGACGCCAAGTATCTCAATGCTAGGAGAGATGGTTAAAGATGTGCCCTCGAAACGAGGATATACGACCATTGGTGACTTTTTAGTGGTGAACGCGCAGACTTGTGTCTTGGCGGGGTTGAATTGGACCAAATTACGTCTACCCCATTCAGAGACCTTCTCCAATGAATTCTCCACCTTAGACACAAGTTCGTTTCGACTCTCGGTGACATTTTGCCGAGAAATATTGGGGGAGCCGGTATGACATGATGACATATGACACCAGCATTAACAGACTGAGTTTCCGAGCATTCGCCGTCAACTACGACCTTAATGCTTCTGTCTGCTAAGAAACTAGTGACCCACTTACATAATTTCTCGGGCAGCCCGTATGATGGAAGCTTTGATAGCAGCGCTTTATGCCAAACCCGATCAAAAGCCTTCGCAATGTCCAAACTAACAGCCAATGCCTCTCCCTTCGACTCAATTGCCTGAGCCCAACGATGAGTCAGGTACGCCAAGAGATCACCAGCCGAGCGACCCTTACGGAACCCGTATTGTTTGTCGCTTAGTAATCCCTGGCCGTCCAAGTATCGAAGAAGCTGGCTATTGATAATGGATTCCATTGTCTTCGAGAAGAGAGAGGCTATAGCGATTGGTCTGTAGTTGGAAGGATTTGAGCGATCACCTTTTTTGGGGATCGGGTGCACCAAGGCTGTCTTCCAGGAAGCCGGGACGATGCCAGTGGAATAGGAGAGCCGAAAAAGACGCGTCAAGACCGGAGCCAACTCTGGAGCACACTTTTTCAACACAATAGGCGGGATTCCGTCAGGCCCACTCGACTTTTGGATATCAAGGGACGGAGGGCTTTTCGCACTGAGCGCTGATGAAACCGAATATCCGACATGATGCTCGTGCATTGCGGTATGGTCGGCGGTTTCTGTCCCCCGTCATCCAGGGTCGAGTTTGACGCAAAGAGCTTGCCCAGGAGATCTGCTTTGTCTTTTGCATCCTGGGCCAATGATCCATTTCCTACATGTAGGGATGGTAGGGTTGGCTTGCAGAAATTTCCTTCGATAGCTTTGGCCAGAGACCAGAATGCACGGGTTCCCGTGCATCAACATCATCCGTCCATCCGTATCGCAGAAGTTTGGCAACACATACCGGGACACGAGGATTTTGTACATATAAGATTATTCCACGTGAGAAAATAATATACCTATTACGATTACCACGTATTTAGGGTGGGTCGCACCAACTTACTTACCACCACCACCACCTTAGAGAAGTGGGGGGATAATTTTTTTATACACCAGATGTTAAGTTGGAAGAAGACGAATATATCTGCGAAAACCGCATTCAAATCAGTAGTTTTCGTGTGATACTCGTAGTGGAACAAACATACACAACATACATACAGACAGACAGACAGACGGACGGACGGACGGACGGACAGACGGACAGACAGACGGACAGACTGACAGACAGACAGACCGACAGACAGACAGACAGACAGACAGACAGACAGACAGACAAAAAAATAACCACATTTTTTGCTTCTATAGCGATGTTATTATTTTTTAAATATCTTTAATGTACAGAATTCTCATTTCTACAGTTTTATTATATGTATATATGTATAGATTATAAATGCGAAAGTGTGTCTGTCTGTCTGTCTGTCTGTTACCTCTTCACGCCCAAACCCCTGAACCGATTTCGCTGAAATTTGGTATGGAGATACTTTGAGTCCCGGGTAAGGACATACTGTGTTGTTATAAGAAATATTTTTCCTGTCGATTTTTACGGATAATTAAATTTTTTATACTCTCAATCCCATTACCTGTAGCTTTAATAAAAAAAATAAACGCAACAGACATCTGTCAAATTCTGTGGTCAAAGTTAAGGTTAATGTTAAGGTTAAAGCTAAGTTAGCCTTAACTTTAACCATAACTTTAACCATAACTTTAACTTTAACCGCGCCTCTGGTGCAATCTACCCTTAGTATTTTTTTCGGCCATCAAAAGCGCAGTTACACAACACAAGCATTTTCATTATTCTACGAGGTTGATACCATTTCAATGGACTTTGAATTGATGAAATTTAAGTTGAGTTTTATTTTAGTGTAATTTTCAACATGCCAATATCATGGTTTTATTTTCCTGCAGAAATTCATTACTCTTCCAATGACACATGCGACCTTAAGTAATGAAGTCATACAAACGCCATCGCCATAATGAATAAACGCTTTTAAAAACTAATCGATCTTCATAAGATCGTTTTTACAATGTATTTTTTACTTAGCTAATGATATTGTGCGATGGTTCCTACATTATCAAGAAAATGTTAGCTTGGTGTAAATTTCCTTCTAGGTACAATGCATTGTACAATTTTCAGTAATTCAATTCTTGTATTTCATACTATAAGACAAAGTATGTCAGTTAGTCTGTCTATCTGTTTATATACTTAGATGTATCCTGCTATAATGTACATCTTTGAAATATTGTTGCTGTATGTAAGGAGGTTAATAATTTAAGAAACAAGGTAAATTTTTATCTTAGAAAAATCTACGATGAAAAATATGAATATTTTGAGAATGTGTTATAATGTATCATAATATTATTATAAAATAACACATTCTCAAAATCATCATATTTTTAAATTGTCAAAAAAACCAGCCGATTTAGCAGCAACTTCAACATCTCTACACTAATTTTATTTTAGATTTTCCAAACCACAAGATAGTTTGCGACTTGTATCGTGGTTGGACCGTACGACTAGTTAATCAATTGTCAGTAGACTTGATTTATTTCATTAAGCTCATAGCCGTGTAAAATATTAATGGATGCGAAACCGTTTAACACGATCTATAAACAAAAGCTAAACAATCGTGAGGCACCAAGCTGCTTCGATATGCTTCGTACTGCAGAATCGTGCGCATGTTGTTATTGATTTATTGTCTGTCGATATAGTGGGTGGGGTAAATGATTGAATTACTTTGAATTGTGCAAGCTATAGTCAAAAGACATGACATGTTTTTCATGTTCACGTCATCTGTATTGTGTGCCACAGTCCGTAACCATGATGTAGTCAAGGACTCAAAAGCCTACTCAATACTCATCCTATAACACTTTGGTACCCAGCAGTGGCGAATGATCATAGAAATCTCGTAACTGATATTCTAACGAGATGACGCCTGCAACTCCGTTGCGCCAAAGTTCGTTTATCGAGCGGGAATCGTAATTTTTTCTGGGATATAAAGTATCCTATATCCTTTCCCGGGACTCAAAGTGTGTCCGTACTCAACAAAATCGGTTTAACAGTTTGGGCGTGAAGAGGTAACAGAATAGGCACTTTTGCATTTATAATATTTGTATGGAATGTACCATCGAGGATATTGATTCCTAGGCAGTTGACGGACCTACGTCATTTGGTTGGCTTATGTCAATTCAATGTTAGCTGTGATCGATCGGATGGGTTTGACTTAACGCGACCAAATTATTTAGGTCCGCCATCTGCCTAGGAATCAACTTATCTGATAGTACAAGCATTATTAAGGCGCTATATTGAAAAAACTGTCCTTTTTGACGTAATACTATAGGACCCTCAGAAATTTTACAAATCTGGTAATAAGATATACATATCTTCATAGCCTTATCTAGATTTGAAAAGAACTAGAAACACGATTAATGTATTTTGCCTCGACACATTTAATTTTCGAAATGACCTCTTAAAAATACGAAATTTGAAGATTATTTTTAAACGAAAATAGATGTATTGTAGGAAATTAGTCTAATAGTACGAGATACGACTGCAGAACTGTGCAGGTATCGAGTACACGCTTAAAACCACATTTTTACAAATATTTATGATTAGGAGAACATATTTCTACTGGGGTGCCAGTCCAAATGTGGCCGCAACTATTTAAAAAAAAATTAAAAAATTGAGTTTGCGGGATAAAATGTTTTCATCAGGTATTGAAAGCAAACATGGTTCATTTCACGGCAATGAGTATAGAGATTTAGAAAAATCCGGTGTGCCGTTGGGCACCCGGCCGCAACTCTATTGTAACCAGGTGTGAACAGGTACGATATATATATATATATATATATATATATATATATATATATATATATATATATATATATATAAACATACCCCATATAAACACATAAATTTTAGCCTAATTTTGCTCTATAATAGTACGAAACCCTTCGTGCGCGAGTCCGACTCGCGCTTGGCCGATTATTACTATTGTTTGAACCGATGGTTAAGTACACTAACATGATGTACAATCACTATCCTCGTTAGACCCGTAATGTTACGCGCTAGCTCCCTTTCCCTCAACCTTCGATAGTTTGCCATCTTTGACAGCCGGCACCCCTTATTTGCGGCCAGATTTAACTAGGCACACCTATATTATAATAATAAGAGGAAAATAAGCTTCCATTTGATATATAGAAGATCAATATACGTTATGGATGCAAAAATGTATCGGAATCGTACCTGTTCACACCTGGTTACAATAGAGTTGCGGCCGGGTGCCGAACGTCACACCGGATTTTTCTAAATCTCTATACTCATTGGTGAAATGAACCATGTTTGCTTTCAATGCCTGATGAAAACATTTTATCCCGCAAACTCAATTTTTTAATTTTTTTTTAAAAATAGTTGCGGCCACATTTGGACTGGCACCCCAGTAGAAATATGTTCTCCTTATCATAAATACCGTCGGTGGCCAAATTATTATACTCACTTGAAAAACAATACGTTTTTGTGCCTCATAAGGAAAAAAAATTATCTTTAAAAAAGTTAATAATTTTTTTAGCCTTATGGTAAGGTGCAGAGTCCTACATACATATGCAGGTCCCGTCTGGCTGCTATTCAGCCATCTGGGGATGGAGATGACTTTGTAAAACTAGCAGATATTGGTCTTAACGCATGGTTCCTTCAACCACGTGTAGTAGACCATTCCCGTTTGAGCTAATCTCGCCCCATGTCGTAACCGACGAAGGAGGTTTCACTCGTTCAATAACACAGCTTTTATAAAAAAAGTTATGTCGCCTTCGGTGAACAAACTAGGGATTGTCCTGGAGGATCTGAATCAATTGGGTCATATTAAGGTCACGTCTTTATCTTCATAATTAAAAAAAATTAAATTAAAATAACTTGTTTTCCTCCTTTCAGTATTCCTCAGACCAGTGTTTTTACATTGTAGCAAACGCCAATCGCTTAGCATGCATGCATCTGGGGTAAACTTAGGTTTTTCGAAGGACGGAAACAACTGAAATTCAGTTTCTTCAGTTTCGCCTTAGCATTTTGTTAGATAAAGCCACGCCAGCATCATCTAACAAAACTTTTTTGACTTTCAGGGGTTTTCTTCTGTTCTCAACAATAAAACGCCTTGTTTCCTCTCCCGTTCAAGCAGTCGCAAGACGTTTTCTACCACATTTATCAACTCGCTATGGGGACAAAGATTTTTTTAGGTTCATCACTTTTTTATATTTCAAAGTGTAGACTTGGAAACGCCTACTAATCTCACAATTTCTCTCCGGGTATGATTGATATGACTCGAAGGTGTCTAAATTTTAGATTTATTTCTAGCTGAAATGTCTGAATTCTTTCCCATGGCTACATCTTTCATTATTTTAACTTAAAATTACATTATCACAAAAAATAACCAAGAAACACTAGAATAATGTGTTAATACCTATTATTTATACATTATAATAAAATAGATAAGACTTAAGTGTTGCTTTTTATAACACGTTTCACGCAAAAAACATTTTTAACGCCTGTGTCTAACTCCCTATTGCACGCACTTAACACAGGAAAATATGGCATAAGTGACTGTCGTACTAAATGGTGTTATTATTACAAGATTATTGAATAATAAATGTTACTGACTCACAAAATGTAGAAGACAGCCTAAAGTAACAAAAATAAAAGAAAAAACTAAAACTAACAACACAAAATGGCTAAACAATCAACCACTATGAATCTATGTAAAAATCTCACACTTAGTATATTAATTTGGCCACCCACTGTATTTGTAAAAATGTGGTTTTAAGCGTGTACTCGATACCTGCACAATTCTACAGTGGGATCTTAGACTATAATTGACACCTTTGCAACTCAAAATCGCATAGAAGCATTTTGCTTAAGAGTCCGTATACGAAATTTTGCCGATGAATACGAAATTGCAAAAGTTCGCTACAGAAATATTATAAGGTTTTTTCCCCTTATTAGACTTATAAAATATATATATTAATTATTATATATAGATTTAAAATATATTTAAGCGCGGAAAACCGACTCGAGCCTTGCGGCGAGTAATATAATGTGAGATTTAGGTTGTTTTGAATCGTGTTTTTTGGCACAATTTGTTTTTTTTTTTATTTTTCTTTTTTCTTGAATTGGATAGAATTTTATCTACAGATTATTTCTGTCGTTTTATTTTTATGAATTACAGCTCCAAGTTGCCGAAATTAACAGCAATTCTTTGCCCATTTTCTCTAAAATTTTGCCGAGTTACATATTTTTTTACTTAACTATTTCATATTAAAGTGGTAAAAAGTAATTCCAACATTTTATAGACGACTTTCTCAACAGTACATTGTATTTTTTTCATACCGTTAAGACGTCAATACAATCCATAAACAGGTGATATTCTAAACCTTTTACAGCAAAAATCACAAAACTGTCGCGGGTTTGAGTTGGATTATTTAAAAATACTTAAAAAAAAATCTAGCTCCAACATTAGATTATAATTGAAATGATCTTACATGTTGTGCATTAAAACTTATAGAAATACTGTATTTTAACTGTTAAATTACGTCTGTTAAATCAACGAAATCGGCAAATTTCGTATACGGACTCTTAAATGCTCCTAGTTATTTTTTAAATGATTATAATTACGTTTTTTCGCATGTTTTCCGAGCGATCCGATAGCTTCTGGCCGCATCGTATTCACGACTTTATAATCATACAAATTAAGTATAAAATTGCCCTTGCGCTAAAATTACTTTCGATATAGCGCCTTAACAGTCAACATGTTCAATGTTCACGTCATCTGTATTTTCTTTGGAGGTCTACTTATGATGTATAACTTGAGGATTAACATAGTCTCATATTACTCTGTATAGTGGTTTCGTATTATGTACTGTCGGAAAAATACATTCATTGGTAGATAGCGAGCCTACGTTATTTGGCAGGACTATGTCAAGCCCCGACAATGGCCGGCTCACATCATTTAAATGTGGCTCTGGATTACTATTGGAATAATGTAACATGGAATGAGTTTCATTCCATTAGAATCCAGTTCATACAAAAAATTAGCGCTGAATGGATCACTGGTTGAAATAATGTAAACCATAAGTCAATCTGCTGTGAATCAATTCCTCTGATGGTATTTTCGTAACTAGTTACTGCAAATTCTTTGAAATAAAGGAATACCTACTCATTTACTTTTCGTGAATTCAACTTGTGAAAATTGGTACACCCTAAAACTGTTTGAATTTTCTTATTGTAATAACTAGTAAGCTACGTAACACCACAGAATATATTGGTAACACGAGGAAAGTAATTAAAAAATTTTGTTAGGTTTGCTTATAACATTTTTTTGTTAATTCGCTATAATATTAGGTTGAATGTTGATTAAAAATTATTATTATCAATTTAGTACGCATAATTTTCGTAAATTGCAATAATGTCTCCGTTAGAACAGCAATTACCATCCTCCATGTATAAATTAGCTTTTTATCGAACACCGGCAAAAACTTACATCTTGCGCTATAATAGAGTCGTTTAAGTTTTCTTTAGTCTGTTATTATTGAAATAATGATAATATTATTTTCTATTAACAGCGCACGACAATAATTCAGTCATGAATTTTTTCTAATCACAAGGAAATAAGAGGAAATTTCTTCAAAGCGCCCACTTACTTTCAAGAGATATAGGTATTATGTATTTTTTATATAAAATACAATTAGTGGAGTTCCCAGAGCGTAAAAATCGTGCTAACCTCCGATTTTTGCAATAGTGGATGAAAATTGAAAAGAAAAAAAGGAATGTGTAGCTGATAACATAAATAATAAAGTTTACCTATTGAAAAGTTGTGCTTTTGATTTTTTAATTATTCTCTTCCACTTCAAGTAAACTCATAAACTGCAAAATTTTGAAGAAAATTTGCATAGTTCTTTCTTTTAAATATATAGCAAAATAATAAAATATATTATTATTTTTTTGATTTGTATCGTTGCTTATATTCCAAAGAAAGAAAATAAGTTGAAAAAATATATAATTTAGATTTAAAATTAATATTTTTGTATGTAGATGAGCATACCTCCAAATGTGCTTGTTGTGTGCCTCGCCAGGTAAATGGCGTTCCTATTTTTCTTTGGTTTTAAATAGGAAGTTTAAAATTATTTTTTAGGCTGAACAAAGCCTTCTATTTCTTAATGTGTATAACTTTTTAGCTCTTACTTTATTTAATTTTCTGGAAATGTAGCACAAACTTTTCACGGATATTTCGAAGAAAATCTGTATTTTATTTCTTTTAGTTAGGTTTTTACAGAATAAAATTGATTTTTTATTAAATTTTTTTCATTAATTATATTTGCTAAAACATACTTAAAGGAAAAAAGTACAAAATAGGTTAATAACTGATATTTTTTGTATTCAGGTAAGCATTTTCCAAACATAGGTCGCAGCATGCGTCTTTAGTATGTACGTGAGATTTGTAGCACCCAATTTTTTTTCTGGCTTTAAGTAGGAAGTTTAAATATATTTCAAAGACTAGAAAAAGTCTTTCATTTGTCGATGCATTTAATGTTTTAGCTCTCACTTAAATAAATTTTCAACAAATATAGAAAAATATTTTCGGTCTATTTTACACATTTTTGGAGATATTTAAACGTTTTTAAGTACTTAAAAGTTATCATTTCTCTAAAAATTAAATACGCACAACAAGTAAGTTTAACACACTTTTTGTTATAAGTTACAACCCTTAAATCCACCCAAACCCTTTTATCTTGGTTACGACGAGCGTTAATCTCTAAAAACTTTGCAAAAACCTTATAGTTGTATTTAGCTTAGCAAAGCAAACTTTCTTTTTTAAAAATTGTGTATTTGGTTAATTTTCGACGTAAACAATCGGATAAGAGTAATTAAATAACAGGAACAAGAAAAAAAATTTTTTTCTGGACCGTTTTTATATTATAGTGAAATATACATTTTTAATTAAGTAACTAAAAAATTAAAAGCACAAAAAAATTTTTGGTAAACTTTGCAAGTTATAGTGTAAAAAAGAAAATGACACCTCAAAAACAAAAATCCATTCACTATTACAATTTTCGGAGGTTAAAACCTCTGGCGACTGCAGTAAATATGAATACTCAAAACATGCTTTCCAATAAGCATGCTTACTAAAACATGCTTTTAAAACATGGGATGGCCACATTTGCCGTATGCATCCCGACCGCTGGACAAAGATATTGACAGCGTAGGTACCTGAAGCTGGAAGACGCAGCCGTGGCGGCCTAGTAAAAGATGGTGCGATAAGCTGGAGGTATAGCAGCCGGCAGCCGGGCTGGCCAACGGTGGTGCTGGAGCGAGATAAATGTTAAACCGTGGCCTTTGCCCAGCAGTGGGATAGTACAGACTACAGGCTAACAAAAAAAAAGTCGTCTGATATCAACCCAACTGCTCCCTCTGGATCGTATCCAACGAAGGGCCGCTCGAATTGTTGACTGCCATAGTGTTTCAAACAGCTTGGACGCCTTGGAATTACGCCGAGATGTAGTTTCACTCTACATCCTCTATCGGTTGTATCACGGGGAGTGCTCTGAGGAATTGTTCGGAATCATACCACCTACAAGTTTTCGCCATCGTCCCACGCGAAAAACATACCATCCTCATAACCTTGATGAGTGGCAGTCTTCCACCGTGCGTTTTTCGCGTAACTTTCTGCCGCGCACTGTAAAACTCTGGAACGAACTGTTACCAGCAGTATTTCCGGACCTATACGACCTGCAAACCTTCAAGAAGAGAGCGTATTCCTTCTTAAAAGGCCGGCAACGCGCCTGTAGCTCTTCTGATGTTTGCGAGTGTCCATGGGCGACGGTAGTTGCTTACCATCAAGTGACCCGTTTGCTCGTTTGCCCCCTTATTTAATAAAAAAATAACAATACTATCAAGTATCAACCAGTCCGATACCCGACCATTACACATTTTGGGTTGTATGTTGTATGTACGTATGTATGTATGTATGTATTTTTAAAAACATGTCAAGTCTGCAAAGGATCCCACCGTTGCATTGGAATTAAAAACATGCCAAGTCCAAACCCAAGTCCTAGTCCAAAGATCCTGGCGCTGGAACTGTCACAACAGAAATGTCATATCAGCCTTAATACCCATTCAAATAGCCGTGTCCACTCGAAAAAATGAATGGGTTGGGTGTTTACAAACATCCTAACCTAGGCTAATGATGAACGAGGCGTGCGGTAATCAGCGGCTGTTGACCCCGTAATGACTGCCCGATGACGCTGCATGTAAGCACGTGCTAACCCAACTTAACGGGTTTTTTCGGGGACAGATGTTGTATAATCGAAATTCGGAATCGAAGTTCTTAGAGGTCAATGAAATTGAATTTCAGAGAATTCTGTAATTGCATTGTAATTGTTTAACGTTCAGAATCTTAAATTTCGTACGCTTGCGAAGCAAACCTAACAAGATTTTACTGCGAATAAATCACGATAGACGCACGTCAAACAAAATCAAAGATTAGTAAGAGACCGTTAACTGAACAAAATTTTATTTACACAGAAAATTGTGCTGGATTTGAATATAAAAGAATTGTATACTTAGTTGTACATACATCCAGCCCAGTTACAAATATAGCTGTGATTATCTTTGTAATTGGCAGCATGCCTATTCATTGCGTCAATTATGCTCAAATGCCTCGCCAATCAGAGCCAATTAAAACCTTACTCTGAGAAGCGGCTATCGACAGCAAAAAACGCTATCTCTCGGAACTCATATTCCAATTATGAAACAGAGACAAAGAGCTTTTGTCTTCTTACAGATCTTCGAATGGATCTATACCAGTTATCTTTCTTTTGATTTATTTAGAGCGCTTTTAACATAAATAACTGAATCTAATGTTACTTACATTAGATTCAGTTATTTATGTTAAAAGCGCTCTAATGTTGTAACTGTGTGAAAACTCTGATCCGATGACTAGCAGTCATTAATTTTAAAAATTTAAACTGCACAAAATTGATATTTATAGCACGTTTACGTGACGTTCAAATTAGGAATATTATAGGCACCAACACTAAATTTTGATTTAGTGTTGGTGCCTATAATATTCCTTGATTACAATTGAAACGGAGGTTATGACAGGTTAAGGTGACAGCTAAGTTAGTTTTAATCAGCTGTCAATAAAACAGTAGCCCTTGGCACTGCATGTGTAATGACTAACATACATTCGTTTCCTCATTACGTGCTGTCGGATTTCTGCTCCATCTCGCACCGACTAACATTGAGACGTCACTTCAATGAAGACAAATAATTTTTAGCGTGACTTTCATAAGGAAAGTTGTAAATTGAATAAGTATCAGGGCTCACTAAATGTTCAGTATTGTGTATTTGTTATTAGCTAGTTTTATATCATTTTTGTAAAGCTGTTCCTAAAATTCTTTAACCTATTGTCATGTAGTTCAGCAATAGATAATCCTGTAGTTGAAGACGACAGATTGAAGAACCTGTATTTTGATATCTATAGTATGAAATATAGTAATGTAAAATTGTGTAAAAGTATGGATGCCATTCTCATATTATAAATACGAAGTATTTTTAACTGTCTCTTTTAACCGACTTGGGTGTTACTTTGCTTAAAGGATAAAGTTCCCGAGCGATAACCTAATTCATGACTCTATTTTGAACAATATAAACTGCGATGTATTACATAAAATATGAACCTAAAACTTCTGTTTCCTGCACCTTTCAGTATTACATTTCCTGAGCTCCGAAGACAATGGCTGCGCGTTTAAGTTATTGCCTCAAATTGATACGTCAGTCTTCATAACGCTACCCTCCTAAAAGCCAGGAGTTGCCAGTGAGTGTGAGAGAAAATGTTTCTTTATTATAGATATTTACCGCGACTCCGTACGCGCAAAATAAAACTGCGTCATTTTTGTGCAATAAAAATCAGGCTATGTCCTTTACCCGGACTTCTTTTCCGGGTAAAGGACATAGGCTTCCGGACTATAGAAAATCAAAAGTAGCTTTAAAAATTAGGTATAGGTATTAGATAAAAACAAGGAGCTGTTACATATTTCCAAAACAAATTCTGCAGTTTTTTCTTCAATCAAGCATAAAGTTTGCAAAGCTGATGTACGAACCTGTTGGCTCCTTCGTAGCACGGAGCTACGAAATGCTGACCAACCGACGCGCGATGGCAGAATATCATTTTTGCTCGAAACAGCAGCGAAACCAATAGAAACATAAATATTTTGAATATGTGTACAAATTATTATTATTCAATAACTGATTCTAATTTAGCTTAAATTATATAATATTTTTTTTATATATAAGGTACAGTCGCCATATTATATCGTCCCCTTTTTTAAAAAACGTTCTAAAAAAATAAAGTAAAATACTACAGTTATAAATCAAACATCGAACTTTAGCTTCACTATTCCTTTATTCTTAAAAATAATCAAAAATGCGTTAACGTTTTCAGGAAAAGTTTAAAAGTAAATTTAACAAAAATACTCATATTTTCAAAATTTATTTTTGTGCTCCTAATTCCGTCCCTTTAATATAATATATTTTATTTTTAGTATTTGTTGTTGCAGCGGCAACAGAATATATGTAACACAATTCCTGAAAATTTCAGAAGTCTAGCTATAGCGGTTCTTGAGATAGAACCTGGAGACGGACAGACAGATGGACAGACAACGAAGTTTCAGTAATAGGGTCCCATTTTTACCCTTTGGGTACGGAACCCTAAAAAAACATATTTTTCTACAGTTTCAAGCAAAAAGAAGTGATATGAACGTTCGAGATTTTGGCTCATCTATTTAAACAAAAAACGTGTTATAATCTCAAAATTTTACTAAATCGATTAACATCTGAGATTATAACAATTAGTTTGACAAACAAATTGTATCAATAAGTCAGGTATCTCAAAATTTTATGGTATCCAAGAATATTTCTATGAAAAACTGACTTTGAAAACTTTTTTTGATTTTTCAATTCCGGTCGATAAGAACGGCGTGGCGCCCTCGCTTCTTCACAATGGCCGACTGATGCAACTAGCTTCTAGTTCGTGCCACTAATGATAGACCGCAGTTTTTAAATAAGTAGATATCGAAGGGGACGGAATTAGGTTCGGGAACAAAATTTATACCCCTACCCAACGCACCCAAACCAACAAAACATGATCAAGTCTTCTCAAGTATTGCTATAAGACTTAGACAATCATATCACTGTATTTTATCAATTTTGTTAGAAAATCTGCATAATCGTAATCCTATTTTCATGGAATACGGTAACCACGATGACTAGCAATAGTCAAATAGGCTCAATCGGATATCAAGCGGCGCGACTGACATGTAAATCGTGATCTGCCGGGACTCGAACCCGCTACCATACACTACCGGTGCCACTGCGCTGACTTAGCACTTTTACTACCACCTGCCGTATATAGAGGCCTTCAAGCGAAAATCGTCAATATTGCAGCGTGTTAGAGGTGAATTTCGTGTCAAATTTATCTAGGTTTTTTGTTTAAACTACAACAATGTTAATAATGGCTTCGATAAACAGATCATGAACAGATGCTTAGAACGTAATTCAAGTGACGCGCTTGATTGAACTCTGGCCGAGGTTTTTTGTGTCTAACTAGGACTAATTAAAACAAAACTTTCAACCCTTTGAAGGCTTTTGAGCGGAAAATTCAAGACGATCCTGTCTTGTTTTTGTTTAGCAATATAATTAGGTTTTTGATGCGGATAAAGACGTAAATTAAGGTCTTGGATTGAAGATAAAATAAAAAATAATACGTAATTGAAGCGTAAAGTAAGTACTTTACACTTCAATTACGTATTATTTTTCTCTTCTCTTATTCTTAATAAATTCTCTTCAAAAATTTCTTAACCGTCAAGATGGCTTACAAAATTTACTATTATATCCTGGTATATATAAATACACACCAACTTAGTTATCCAGGTAAAAACTAAATAATAGTTAATACTCCCAGTCAACCTTCGTCAAATTTTATCTAACGTATGCTTATAATACGTTTTTTTTTTCTAAAACATAATTCGTTGATCCTACTGCTAAAAAAGTGGAGATATTTTTAATCTAACGTTTGAAGGATTGACAGGTTCCCGCCGCGCCGGAGGTGGTTCAGGTAAAAACTTTGATTAAAAATATTTCAGCGAAACCCCGATATGTTTGAGTTTCAGATACTTGAAGTAGAGATATAATTAATTGATAAATTGTGAAAGGAAACTCTGAAACTTGAAATTAGGATGAAATTAAATTAAAAGTGAATTTCGGTGAATTAAAATGACTATCACCGATGGACAAAGTACACCGATAAAAATTTGAATTTCATAAAAAAGCTCGATTGATTTTAGTTACCTACTAGATTATAATTGACATTATTAAGTACTTTGGAATTCAATTATTTATAGTGGTTCCAATCATTTTATCTTGCAATGAATGCTAGAATTTACTTCCAACATGGCGGAATTTCGTCAAGCTCTTTTCGCATATCCCTAACATAAATACTTATGAGGGATAAACATCACCCCATAGATGCAGCCATTTCTCAAATTACATGGCGAGTGTATTCAGCGAGGCACGTTTGAGGACCCTTAGAAAAAATATCCAAGAACCATCCCCTAAAATAATTTTAGTGAAAAGAAAGGAACTTAATACAGTCCCCACCGCTGACGCACCCCTCGTGAAGCTTTGTGTGTGTGCGGCGCGCGTGTGTGAGTGCCCTCCGAGCTTAAAGCTCGGGTACGGTGGCTGAAAGTTTTGTGAGCTTTATTCTGTTACTTAAACGTGAGTAAAAAAAATATTTTTGTCTTGCGGCGCTCAGCCATAAAGAACAATTATTACTTGACATTAACAAACAATAACTTTAACACTTAATATTTCAAACACAAAAATGTTTAATCCAACATTTTAACAAATAAATTAAAACATAAGTCAACCAGTAATATTATAGGCAGGTAACCTACATTACTGGTTGAAAACATTTTGAAGCGACATCTACCAACAAAGGAGGTTCAGTATTTATTCCTTCATAACTTTCGTTCACCGTACACACCGTGCCGGGCGGTGTCGGGAAATCAACACACACATCGGCGCGTCGTCGAAATATATGCCGCCGTACATAGGGCGAGGGATTTATCTATTCTTTTTATTGCCAACAACATCGACATCTTGAATTTTATGTGATATTTCTTATACTTTATAGGTTATATCGTCTAACGATTAAATACAGTTGATACAATAATTATATTTTCATATTTTACCTTTCAGGTAGGTACATGTTTTACGTCTTGCTTTCATTACTAATAAGTAATAACTTATCAGTAGTCATTTTTAGTGATAAGAACATTTACGCAGCTTAATATAATTATTGAAACTTCTGTGAATGTCTGTCATATGACTCTTATAATAATATGCCAGACAATGTCAAGATCAGGTACCTATACTTAGTCGTTGTGTTTTTTTGAATTAGTAAGGCGGTTATGTAATCTATACTCACATTTGTCACAAGTCCTGGGTCTGCTTCAGCTTATCTTACGCCTCCTCTCTTATTTCATTTTGTTGCTATTTCTTTTCATTTCAATCCAAATTTTATTCACTTTATATCACGTATTAAGCTATAATAGTAACACGTATAACAGCACATATTTTGTAGGGTTTGCTACATAATATGTGCTGTTCGTATCTGGGCTTGTATCAGGTCCTCTACAATTTTTAATGAACATAACTTTCCTTCTGTTCATACTTTTAATAATGTATAACTATATGTAAGAGACCCTCAGAGAGTGAGTTCCCTTCTCAAACTGTGAGAGTTGCGAGTTGTGACATTATAAGTATTGAAATTTGTCCTCTACGTACGTTAGGACAAAACTATTACGAAATTAATTCAATTGCCTCTTTGCAATTTTTCGAAGTGCAGTTTGTTACTTAATTTTCATAAGGAAACCCTATTTTGTTAGAATCGTTATATTACAAGTTTTTTTTAATTCTTAAATTATAAAGGCCATACATCTTAAAGATTAAGTCGGCCTTAACTTAATCTTTAAAAAGTGAAATTAGGAAACAATAAAATTATTATGTATCTAGTTCTCTTAAACATAATGAATGTATAACACTTAATAATTTTCTTTTTTTGATTGGCAAAAATACTAGCCCGAATTGTTTATTATGTGGTCAATATGAAGATTTGTACCATGTGCTTTTAGAATGTGATAGGAACCAATCTCTCAGAAAAAAATTTATATCGGACACCAAATGCAGTAAATCTGATTTATATTTTTTATACATAATATTGTGAGCTCTGATTTTAGGGCATTACATAGTGATAGGTTACTTAGTTTTGTTTTTTTATGTTACAAGTTTTTATTATTAACAATTTTTAATGTTACCTGCAGTTAACGCAATAATAAAGATGATCGATTCTGCACTAAGTTATCTGAGTCATGGGTACCTGGAAATAGTAGCAGTAGTGAGGCTGGAAATTACAAACAAGGAAGGAAAGATGACATTTTAATAATCTTGTTTTTATAAATAAGGAGAACTAGTAAATGATGTTTATCCAATGAAAAGGCGAGACTGGTCACTGGGCACAGAATTTCATGCGATTTATAAAATTTTATGTCAAGTTTTATGCCTCTATTTGCTAGTCAGATCTTAGCTGTTACGACTTCAAAATTCAAATTATTTCATAACTTTTAATAAAAAAATTAGTGAGTTAATTAAAAATTGTGCCAAGAACAAATCCCAAACTCTTAAAACTATCTTATCACTATGACAAATGCCATTGCGAAAACATTCAAAGAATTCATCGAATATGCCGCTAAAATACTAACATCAAAGGAGGTTGCAAGTCACGGCCTACCGGTACTTCCTTTAAACAGTCCCCCGAGTCGCACCAGTCACATGGGACTCACCTGGCAATCACTAGTCGGTACCTTTTAGCTCTCTTTTGTTTTCGATGCTTGGGGACTGATAAATTCCACGTAAAATGCTGTTTAGTTTTAGTTGTAGATTTTTGTGTAGATATCACCGTCGCGACATGATTGTGTCGACTTTGCCAGACATTATAGTGTCTTTATTTGCTCTCTGCTCGTTTTGCAAAATATCTTAATGTATCTAAATATCTATAAGTGCCGTTTTATCATCATCTAAAACCGTAATACACTCTCACTCAACACTCTCTTCTTAAATCTGTAAGGATCATAATTTATAGTATCCACTATCGATAAGACCTCGAGCGTTTTTTCCTAGTTCTTAAGGTACAATTCCGTGCATCGCGATCGATCGCGGTCGTGCACGACCTACGACTGTCGTCGGACGCTCGCGACCATAGTCAACGTATGAAAATGTATGGCACCGCTTCCGAGGCCCGCGACTGACGCGCGCGGCCTACGACTGTCGTAAGCCGCGCGCGATCGTGCCATATAACTTTGACACGGTCGCGCGGGGCCTACGACTGTCGTCGGTCGTGCGCGACTGTCATAACTTCAAGACACGATCGCGCGCGGCTTGCGACAGTCGTAGGCCGCGCGCGTCAGTCGCGGACCTCGGAAGCGGTGCCATACATTTTCATACGTTGACTATGGTCGCGAGCGTCCGACGACAGTCGTAGGTCGTGCACGACCGCGATCGATCGCGATGCACGGAATTGTACCTTTACTCGTTATTCTGCAAAAATACTATAAGAAAAGTTCTATTTTCAATTAATTTATTTGACCTTTGACAATTTCTAATCAAACAAATACACTTTATTCTTAAACAAATGAAAATGATTGGTATTCTAGACGGCACATCTTTCTGTATTATACATTATGTTTATCATTTTTAATATTGGATAAAACACAAAACAAAAATAGCGGCTTCTACCAAACATCCATTAGCAAAGACATTTAACTCAGACAGTTAACTGCATTGTCATTACAGGCTACCGGTTTAAGTTGACAAAATTGTCTCGAGGGACATTTTTTGCAAACTTTACAAAAGTTTACCAAACAGTTTCAGTAGCAAATCCTTTTATTTGCATACAAGGTCTTAACAATATCATCTTTTGTTGTCATTGTTTAGATTCGCAAGAAATTGTAACCCTTCAACGCGTATGTTGCATTTAAAAGGATTATTTTAAATTCTATTCAGTCGCCTATTACATTAGGTAGCAAAAAAACCTTTTTGTCAATCTTCTTTTTGACCGACTTCCAAAAAGGAGGAGGTAATATGTTCGGCTGTATGTATCTTTTTTTTTTTTTCAATTTGCATTAGAAAATTTTCTTTGTTTCTTCGATCTTGTCAGTCTTCTGTATTAGTTGTCTACCAATATTTGGTTGTAACATATTAGTTGGCCACTTTTGATACTAGTAGTATTCATATTTTAGTTGTAAGGTAGAGCAGATAGACTTTTGTTTTCTAAAAAAAGGTTTTCAAATTCTTATAGGCCTTCTGCAGAATCCATAATATTCATGGAGGTTTTTGTATGTTCTAAATATGTAATTGCAAAGACATGTTATTCTAAAATAAACTAGTAACATACTGCTGTTCTACACAACGATAGTAATACCATGTCTTGTAGTATTGAAATATTAGCATCAAATATAGTCAGTTAGTCACGTAGGTACAGCCCGTCAGAACTAAATCTTGCAGTAGCAATAAATAAATACGGATTTTGAACATCGCACGCATTGTGTTTCTTTTAAAAAACTAAAATTATTTAGGCTTGTCTGAACTAAGCTCGGCGGGTAGAATCGCCTTTTAATGCGTGCATTATCAATATGTTTTTTGTGCTTCCTCCTATTTATTATCAGTCAATAAATCCAACCCATCCAATCAATAAATTCAATCAAGCTAAAATTATTTTACATAGAACGTTAGACTCGCTCTCGTTAATAATTTCTAAAACAAAACTGCTGAAAGGGCAACAACATTGCCATTCTTTTATTTCATTAAAAAACAAAAACCGGGCATTGCATTGTATCGAAATGATAAAACTGTGGGTTGTGTTGGTAAGTAGAAGATACGTTGCGTGCGGCCACACAATGAGAGGAGGGACTTTGATTGATGACTTTACATTGAACGAATACATTACGATTTTTGCTTTCATTTCGTTCGGTACGAATCGAAAATGTTATGATATCTCGTCAGTAAATGTTGCCTATATCTAGACGCTGATCCAGAATTTTTGTCGATGATATGATTTACCTTTGCTAGTTATTCAGCTTTTTTATTTTAGGTGGTGTAATATTTTTTCAGCTATTTGTATTATTACTGATCTGGGTTTTTAAAATATATCATTTGTACACTAATATTACTTTTGTCATAATACTGCAATGTCCTGTCTCTGTAAACGGCTTAGTATTCGTTTCTACGTAGTTTTGTCGCTACTTTTTTCAAATTAAAAAGGCTTTTTCAAGCCTCCATTCTCATTTTTTCGATAGTAGAGAATCTTGGCCCGTAAGATTTTATTTGACAATAGTAACTACATATTATGGTATTTAATAATAAAATAACAACATTAAGTTTGAGTTTTATTTCACTGGTGTCATATTCACATTTTACTATTTTAGTTACAAAACAATGTTATAATTTAGTTTCAATGTACTAAAACCTAAGTCATTGCCTATTTTAAAATAATTTTCTAAACAATCTCTCTCTAAATTGTTCTTTTTACATTGGATTATCTCGTTACTGCTTTTGTTATAAAGTTCAATTAGAATTATTATTAATTAATATTATTATACTATTTCAGTATTATACAAACTATTATTTGTTAATAAATAAACATCTATCTAATAATGTAAGTCATACTTTATGTACAAGAGTATTTATAAGTGAAACTTAAAAAATACAGTTTATAAAACAGTATAGCAGTATTTACAGTGGAGAGTCAACAAAATTTTTATGTATCTTAAAAGTTAAAGGGGCATTTAAATTCATTTTGGAAGCTTATTTAACAAGACGGCCAAAATAAAAGCGCAAAATAATAGGCGCTTTGAAGATCACAATATATAATAATAAGAACAATTTCAAAATGGTTATGATAATATTATATTCTGTATGTCGCTTATTAAAAATATGTTTAAGTTATAAACGAAATACATAATTGACTGAAATCTGAGATTTTCTATTGAATTCAGTAGTACATAATATTATATCCATAAAGTAAGCGGAGAGGAGGCTTTCATTGACGCGCGCGTTAGTACTTGGTACTCAATAAGTGGGTTAAATCAATATGATCAATGTTCACCGACCACACGTAATACAATGGTTGTGAAATGTTACATACCATTGTTATATACTTGAGTATTAGATATAACATTAAAATGATTTAAATGTAAAATATTAAACGACAGTTTATGAATTTGATGACAATGACTCAAGCTTAAAGTACAAGTCCAACACTCAGATGGTATATCTATACCTACCCTAAAATAATCACACTTTTGACATTGTAAAGTTTCCTCTTACCTATTAAACACCCAACTTATTACTGGTTACTATAACTTACACTGCTTAGCCTAGAACTTATTCAACACATTCATCACTTTAATAACGTCTATCGTCAAAGGAATGGTAAAAAACAAAAGTCCGTTAATCAAAATATATCTATACACTCTTTAGTTTAGGGATTATAAGGCGGTGAGACCGTAGTCGGATTTGATGACCGGGTTGCTGGCGGGGTTGAGGCCGGTGCCGCAGGCGTTGCCGACCGGGGAGCCGTGAGCCGCGAGGTTGGCGACCATCGCCGGGTCCATGCCGGCGTGCATGCTCATCATGTGCAGGTGGTGCGGAGTCATCGGGTGCCCGGCGTTCATCTGGCTGGGATGCGACATCGGGCTTATTGCCGAATCATGTGACATTTGCGCACAATGTAAGTCATTCATGATATTGTCCGTCACGTTCTCTATGCTGTCCGGTCTGCCGTTATTGTTGGACTTTTTCTTGTCGTTATTATTCGTATTCTTATTCGATCTACTCTTTGGTGTGGATTTTGTGGTCGTGGTGACTCCCGCCGGATTAGTTTTTCTCCTGACGTTTTTGGTGTTCGGTAATTTATTGTCCTTCTTCCACTTCATCCGTCTGTTTTGAAACCAGATTTTTATTTGTCGTTCCGACAAGACTAGAGTGTGAGCTATTTCTATCCTTCTTCTTCTGGTTAGGTAACGGTTGTAGTGGAACTCCTTCTCCAATTCTAATATCTGGTGCCTCGTGTACGCAGTCCTTTGTCGTTTCGGTTCCATCCCCGGTTGGAAATTGCCATTGGCTGCGAACAAAAGTGAATTATGAGTTTTATTTCAGCAAAATTAAGTTAAGTGTAGTAAAGCATTCGCAAAAACTTTAGTTATGCTGAATGCTTATTGATTTTATTCCATTAACCGGTATGCAGTAATGTTACATATTTCAAGCCAAGGTCATAGCCTCATAGGAAATAAGCATGAGTTCTAATGACAGTAATTAATAATTATCAATCGGTAGTAACTAATCGAAATATATATTATGAATTTTTATTTCCTATTGCTTAAAGTTGAAGCAGTCAAACAGGTTCTAAAAAAACCTAATAATTATTGGACAACTTAACTGTATGAGGCATACTGCACTCTACAATATGTAATTCTGCTTTTAATTTTTAAAAGTAAGTCTACCTATTAAATTGAGTTTCCACAAAGTACATAAAAACAAAATTCACTGTAAACAACACCACGGTATACCTAGAATAATGTTGCGTGCTGAATAATTTATATGGAGGCTCTCAGGGCGGTAATTAATGTGCATATAATTACACGTGTACAACCGTGAGCTTCCTTTTTGCCTTTGATTAATAGATGCTTAGCAAATTAGTTTATATAATAACTAGGGCTTCGCGCTCCATAATAAATATACTTAAAATTACACCTAATAGGTAAAAATATTACACATTTTGTTATATTTGTATTGCAGTCGAAAAACACACCTCAAGGTTAAAATAAACTTAATTTATATTACTTATGTCAAAAGCGAGATAAAGATTATTTAAGTAACAAAATAAATGAAAATAGAAAACAAGAATTTAGCAAAACATGATAATAATATGTTTATTCATAAGAAATAGTAATGTAATAAATAAATATTAAATTGTAAAATACTGTACTTTGACGTCAAAAAGTGTTGTAACAACCTATTTTAATAAATGAATTTGACTTTGACTTTGAAAAGTTTTGTAACGTCAAACAAAATAATATTTATGAACCTAGAACTGATTACGTTTTGAATTTTTATCGTGTTTGATTAAATTTACAAAGAAAATTATTCATGATTTGGCATAATATCATAAAAACTTAAGTTCTATTTATATACCTAATTAAAATTTCCATCCGCAAAGTCCTAAATAACAAGTAATATAGAGCACACGTTTCATCAAAGTAAGTAAAGGTAAAATAACCCAGCGTACGTTGAATTTTGAATGTAATTCCTCAATTTCCTGGCTCGGAAATTGCCTTTGTGCTCGTATAAAGCGTTAATACAGCGCTAATACAACCTTGAACAGTTAAAGTTATCGCTTAATCAATCTTTTGTTGCTTTATTAGAGCGTGTCTGGTGCCAAGTTATTATACTCGATTATTTTACAAAATGTAAAGAAAATGTCCTGGCAGAATTCTTGTTATAAAGGTAAAGTTTTGTTAGAAAGTTCTGGTACCTACCAGAACTACCTAGGTATAGATACCTACCTAGGTATCATAATATCCAATGGAAATCCTTTCTAATTTTCAATCTGAAAATTTTTTTAATGCAGCGATGCTGGCATCCATGTAAATTAGCACGAACGGAAATTATAAAGTATCTTATAGGAAACAAGATGTTTCGTCATTGTGTGATGAAAATAAAGAGTAATTTAGCTACACAAGAAGCTCTGATTTTCTTAATGCAGTGTCAAGTGTGAAAATATTTAATGACGGCATCTTTTGAATTACTACACTGTGCAGAAATGCAGAATGCCACGTAATTTTCAAACACGAGAAAAAGAATTTGCGCCTAAATTTTGAAACTGGCCTTGAGAAAATTGTGAATCATATTAATAAAATTAGCACAAAATATTTGTTGAACAGCTGATTGCTTCTGTAGGACTCGCCCGATTAAGATGACATTTGGGAAGACGAAGCACTAAGATCTGCCGATAAATAAAATGGCAATCGTTCAGAAATATCGATGTCAGCCGGTAAGAAAATTTTTAAAGTGTCCTATACGATATGTCGGTCACTCATAAAAATGTCGGAGCCGGTAACCAATATAGGTTGGAGCTAGGTGCATAAACATTCAATATATTAACTGTGCCTTACTGTGAGTGCTCAATGTATGAAAAATTAATTTAATTCTAGGCTAAGACACTATCAATAATTATTATAAATGTAAACCAAATGTTAAATTAAATAATAGATATTCAATAAAAAGGTGATTTGATCCTCTGCAAGGGAAGATTACCTACAAAAATTAAAATCAGGTTTAAAATAAAAGACTACGAAATACTGAAGGTTTTCGAGGAGAGGCATTTCCAAAATCACGTAGAGGTTGGAATGTGCGGTCAGTAAATGGCTACAGAGTATTCAAACTTGGGGCTTTTGACCATTGCTTAAGCTTGAAGGAAATTTGTGAAATATTTCGTCTAGTGTTTACCCGAAAATACCGTTAAAAAGCATTTACAGTAAAATGTAAGTTACACTTAACGCATACGATATCGTATGACGATACGACATAAAAGCTCAGACTAAAATTTTATGAGACTCACAGAAAACGAGCGTACAAATTATTATTTGCAATTGTTTTAAATATAACCATTTAAATTCCATTACCAATTAATATTCTTTTCAAATAAAATGAAAAGTAACTGATTGTTAATTAATATGAGTATGCAAAACATCCGTTACCGAGCTACACTCAATCATTAGCCGTATAATCAGGACGATGACAATCTAAACGTCGGGCTACCTGCGGGCGTGTGGTCCGATCTCATCTCGCAGCTATCGCGCGGTGGTCCCTCATTACGACACTTACCATCTTTGTACCACTATTATGGAGTGAAAAATGTTGGCCCAATGACAGGTGTCGATAAGAAAAAGCATCCTTTCAATTTTGTCCCGCGATTATCATATCTACAACTCGAAAGACCTGTTGCAATATTCAATTATGATCTTAAAATATCGTGAGGAAGATGATCCAATGTCTTAAAGTTGTTGTTACGAAGATATCATCAAAAATATTATTTTTTCCAGTTTATGTGCACTGCAAATTATTCTTTGATCTATATCGAGCTTTTAACGCTAAGAAGTCGGACATTCTGTCATAAGATGAAGAATCATTATCTCTACCAGTTACCACAATTATTTACACTGTAAAAACGAGTAAGCTTACTGTCATACTCGCATAAGATGAGATCATAAGTGCAGGTAACAATGCGCAGAATCAATATTGTGATACTTAGTGTAACTTTATTTTCAATACTAAACGAGAATCGAAAAAGCACGAAAAATAATAAGATAAAGGAAATTGAAAACAACGTTGACTCTCTTATAGTAATCTTAGTAATCTCTTAGTAATCTTAACACATGTAGTAAACAACGAAATTGTTTTTAATCTGTCATAAAACACCTAACTGTGTATATTACATTCTTTCCTACGGTCTACAAAAACAATAAATTGGAATAATATTTTTAAAGATAAAATGATTGTAGCAAGTAGATATGTTATAATGAATTACGTTTGTTCAAACAGCAAACAAACGATACATTATCGAGACCTGTTTTTGTATTGACCTTTAGGTCGAGGAAAAATAAATGTAGTAGGTAGCTATATGCATAATGTATATTCGACTTCTGATGTCTGTCAACGATGTATGATAATATATTATCGTGATATGCATGAGTTTTGTTCGCTCTCAACATCTTACTTCTTTACCAACAGGTAACATGCAACTTGTTTACAAAACAGTTTATTGTAAAACAAATCATAAATGAAAAATACGAAAAACTACTAAAGACACAAATTTTAAACGTAAAACCAGAGAAAAATAAGTAAGATCATACCCGACAGAAACTTAAATGGTTGCTTCTAAGAAAATGTCGTTGATTTTAATAGTTCATAGTTTTTTTTTAAGAAACCACTTTTTTAGGTACATGATACACATGATGCAATGATTGCCATGATTATTATGTAGCACAAGAAACATGTCTTGATGATATATGTTTTATTATTTTTACTAACTAGGTAGGAACTTATAATATTTCAGTCGTGTTATTTTGGAATTTTAAACGAAATAAAATAAACAATAATTGATAACATAATGTTTGTATAGTTATGATTGTCCATAACCACGATATAATAATAATGTTATAATATTATACTAGTAAGTACATAATATTATGAAATCTAGTTAATAAATTCAGGCGTTACTTTGCGGAAATCCATAGCTTAAATTTAGTATGTTATTATTTTTAGCAATATTCCGCGAAATAATGCTAAAAATAATAACATACTAAATTTTATTATAAAATCTGCTAAGGCTTCTGCTTAATATTGAGTAAATATTTCTTTCTACATATAAAGATAGAACATAGGTTATTTACGGGAACCAAAAAAATCATAATTAAGAATTTCCTAAGACATTCCTAAAAAATTTACACCACAGACATTCAAAGAAGTATAAAAGTAACTAGCTACTTAAACTTTAACACAACTTAGGATACAAAAGAATCAAATTAATAACGAATAAGTCGCCAAAAAAATCAATACTCAAGTAGATAATCTTGGCGGCGGCTTCGAAGCCGCAACCTCTATTTAAAAGCGATAAAAATAAATGAGGCTCATTACGACCCATGCGTCTCATTGTGATGCAACAAAGTGCAACAGGAATTTAACGACATCACATTAGTAAAATGTCAAAACACATCAAAAGACACTCAAAAGATCTTGAGGCTAAGGATCAAAAGATACTGATTGGTGCAATTTATTTGAGTGTGACGCCGCAAACGTTTTGGCTCTTTAAAATGCATTTTGCACTTATGTCTGTTTGTACAATGGAGCGCCCACGACTATTAATGTGATCTCATTAGTTATCTTAATCTTTATTTTGTGTGGTTTTGTGTTATTTATGTAAAACGAATTTGTTCTCGTTTGTAAGCGATTTAAGTTTTTGACGGCATGGATCTTACAAGCTTCACGCATCAAAAGATTTTTTGCAATAAGTCGCCCTTTACCGAAATAATTGATATAAGAAAAAATACTTTACACTATCCGGTTTAAAATTACTGCATAGATATTATTATTATAATCAAATAACTATTCATTGGCATTCTTTTTATATTTTAACGAATATACCTTTCTTATTTATTTTACTCTCAATAGTTTGGTAGATGTAGCGCAATAGCTTATTTATTTGATAGCCTGTTAGATTTCAATAATCTGTCTGCATAATTATTGTACTACTTGGTATACTTATATTAAAATACAGCACAGGTGTTTTTGTTTCGTAAAAAATAATATTTTAATTAACATAAAGAGGATTAATTTGAATCCAAAGACTCAAATTCGACCACCTTTCATTTCATTAAAATATTTAAAATGTTCAATTTTCGCAAGATTTCCTAACGTTATTTTTTATCTGCCTATTGTAATTTAAATAAGTACATACATTCAAATGCTATTACATGAATTTCGTAAATAAAAACAGATGAATGTATGTTAAATGACTGGTAAAATATTAGGAAGGAGTGGAAAATAAATCTGTGCACTATCTTCACAAAATGTATGTCTTTAGAAAATATGAAACTATAAGATCCTCATATTTATCCAATGCTCACTGCATTTGAAATTATGAGGATCAAGATTAGTACACAAAACCGATATTTCTACTGTCGTACAGAGAGAACAGAGAAAAAATACTTCAAAAAAATCTAAAAACAACATTTAGTTAAAATGCATCGATGAAAAATCTACATTTAAAGACGAATCTATTAGATCGATGATGATGATGATGATCAAAATATAGGAGTCTCTGAGCACTAACAGCAAAATAGTTTTATTACCTATGCCTACTCATATTAGATGTACCTAGATCACAAATTGTACGTTTAACAGCTTGCAAAGAAACCAAGTATTATAATATTAGTTTTGTCCAATTTGATCCATATCTCAGTCTTTCCTAAAGTGGGCGATAACGCCCCCCCGTGGGCGCTGAAGGTATAAAGGGGGGTGTGGGACCCAGAAAAAAATGGGGGTGTTGTGTAGTGGCTCGGGGGTGCAGATGTATTTCATCGGGATGCATTTTAACCCATCAAGCCCCGTAAGAACACCGGTGACCGCGACAACAATAGAATACAATAGCATTTCCAAGAATCCCCGAATCGAAGGATTGAATTGAAACAAAGGGGACGCTAAAATATACTTTGCTCTCAAAGTGGGCAGTAGACAAATTTAAGTTTGGGAACCCCCGATCTACATGCTAAATCGCCGAACCTACTTAGATGAAATTTTGCTTGGACATAAATGTGAATCCATTTTTCCATTTTTGAACTGGGGCACAACTAGTTAGTAATTTAAACTAGTTAGTATTACATTCTACAACAACAGACAAATGTAGTACTTATTACGTCATTATTTATCTAGAATATATCCCCAATACCTGCTTGATACTAGATATAATCTTGAAAAAAAAATCAGACAACAGCTAGTCATTATTTGTAATAACTAATAAGTATTAAGTGATAATGCAATTATGAAGTATTTATTAGGTATATTCTATTGCTTTTTATAAATATGGAACCATTTTTAGAATAAATAAAGGTAACGATGATAAGGGAAAGGCACTAATGCTAGACACGGAACTAATAGATGATATTTACGACAAAAATGCCATAAAAATAAGAATTACTCTAATTATTTCTCAACACTGTAAATTTTATAAGCTTCTTAAGCTATCTGTTGATGTGAAAAAATATATTAGGGACGCCTTTGCGAACAAAATTTTAAAATGGGATCAGTTTTCGTAAATAATGTGACCGCGTTAACACGCGCTCGGCAATTTCTTAGCAAATAGGTTAAGGAAGGCGAAATTTTGCACTTAAGTTTTGAATACATTTATTTGATTTTTTGTAATTTCTATTGATTTCATTGGATTAATGGTCATTTTGTATACTCTAATTAATGTTTATTTATGATTTTTATCCATTTTCCCTAATGAGAAACCTATATCACCACCACCTATAGAGGTGTCTACTATTAGTTCTTGAAAATGTGAAAAACCTAATAGATGACATGGATCTCATCTTTTAGTTTTGCAATACATACTAAAGTTATTTTGTAGTTTATTCTACTGCAAATATCATCACTATTCTCTGAAAATATAATTCTATTAAAAACTAACACAAATATTAGAATTACTGTACCTAAAAATGGACATGGTATCTAATATTAGACCTTGTACTGATCTAAAACTAAAAATCGATGGCTTAAGTTTTTGAGCAGTAAAAAGAAGAAAAAGGAGAGCCGAGAAAAAAAAAGAAGAAAAAAGAAGAGGCAAGAGAAGCATAGAGACTAAAGACTGAAAATAAATTTGCTAGGAAAAAAATGTGAAAAACAAAAATCAAAGGAAATATAGTTTCAGCATGGAAGAAGAATGGATAGAATCTGGAGACAACGTGGATAATATTTCTGATGCATGTAGTTATTATGATGAAGTAAATGAAATCTTTTGAAAAACGGCAAATAAAGACCTAATAATATGAAAAATGTAAAATGTAATTTAATGTTCTATGTCAACTATTAGTTCATATTGGTGTCTACTAATAGTGATGTTCGTTTTTTGTGATGTCATCTATTAGCTCTTTTGACTAAGTTTACAAAAATACCAATAATATTTTATTTTATTGATTTGTCAGAGAATAATTACAATAGTTTTATTTTGTAAGAGTTACTGAAGATACGGAAGAAGTTATCAATCCTTTATTTTCATAAATATATATTTTACTAGCTGTCCCGGTGAACTTCGTGTCACTTTAAAACCTTCCCTGGACTTGTACGAATATTTTAAGATTATTATTATTTTTAAGAAAAAAAATTAAAACCGACTTCCAAGGTAAAAACAATAGTAATATGAACTAAAAAGTATTAAATAACTCTTACTCTTTAATAGTGCCTTTTTTCAGAATTCGTCTAAATCTCAACTATTTCTGTACATACTACAGTCTTCATTATTTTGAAGTCGGTACCAGCTAATTTAATCGTGAGTTCAGTAAAGTCTAAATATCTGAAACTTTTGGGACTGGTACCGACTTCAAAGTAATGAAGACTGTTATAGTATGTATAGAAATAGTTGAGATTTAGACGAATTCTGAAAAAAGGCACTATTAAAGAGTAAGAGTTATTTAATACTTTTAAGTTCATATTACTATTGTTTTTACCTTGGAAGTCGGTTTTAATTTTTTTTTCTTAAAAATAATAATTTCACTCTTTTTATAAGAGACACCCTCGTATGAAATTTCTCTTTTTCTTAACATAATTATGTTTAACTTACTAGAAACATCATTTAACCACTATGAGTGTTTTGATAAATTTAAAGGATTTCCCTCGATTGCTCATAGATCCCATCATCAGCTCACCACTTTCGTAATTATTGTTACACAAAATTAAGATTATATCCTATGACCTATACAATAACACGAGAATTTCGAAAATCGGTCCACAAACAGCGAAATCATCATCAAAAACATCTGCTTCGATGCAAAATATTACGAAAAGTACCAATAATTGGGTCATAGTGTGATGACCCATGGTATAATTATGGTTGCGATAGTGATAATCAATCAAATTGATGTGTTGTCTTATGCTTTCAGTTGTTTAAACAACGCCGAAATCCCCGAACCTCTACCTATAAGCATTCAAAAGTTCGGTTCGGTACCTTCGGATCCAGGGTATAACCTGGTGCAAAGTCTTACTTTTTGGTAGCATTTACCTCGAATGCTTCAGAAAAAATCAAAATCACTATATGTTTCCATAGAAATTTCAAGGAGTCCCCTCGATTCCTCAAGGATCCCATCATCAGATCACCACTTTTATGAACATGGTACCAAATTCGAGCTGAACCCTATACAACACAAAAGGAATTTTGAAAATCGTACCACAAACGGCTGAGTAATCGTGGAACATACAAAAAAAAAAAAGATACATACAGCCGAACATAAATTACCTCCTCCTTTTTGGAAGTCGGTCAAAAATAAGCCCAATCCGTTCAGCAGTTTTCGAGTTTAAGCGCGACTAACACATTTGAAAATCCATTTTTATATATAAGAAGAGTAGCTGTTTTCCGCGACTTCGTCCGCGTGGACTTCAGTTTATAGCGCGCGGTGTAAACTTTATTGGTGTCAAATTTAAAAGCTTTTTAAAACCATGGTACCCCTCAAATCAAAATACCCAAAACAGCTGTGCAGTATGCACATAATATTAATTTTTTTAAAATTAAACTTTTTTATACCAAATTTTAAAGCTTATTTAGCCCCCCATTACACAACTTTAGCTTTACCCATAAACTATTTAGTATTTATCGTTGGTAGACTGTTGTTTCTAATATCTATGTTGGTAGGTGAGTTATATTTTAATAACGTGTATAATATCAATCGAAAGAATCGAAAAACGTAACTCAACATGGTACCACCTGATATAGAAATACAAATGAGCAAGCGATAGCGTGATCTAGGCGACTCTTGGCGCCATCTGTTATGAGTTTTTGGAACTAACTTAATTTGAACAAATTTACGCATAAACACCTCCACAACCCCTTTTTCCACTTAAAAAGTAGCTTATGTCCTTTCTCAGGTTTTAGACTATCGGTGTACAAAATTTCATCACAATCGGTTCAGTAGTTTTGGCGTGAAAGCGAGACATACAGACAGACAGACAGACAGAGATACTTTCGTATTTATAATATTAGTATTAGTATAGATAGCTGTCCCGGTGAACTCCGTGTCACTTTAAAACCTTCCCTGGACTTCTACGAATATTTTAAGACTAAAATTAGCCCAATCCGTTCAGCCGTTTTAGCGCGACTAACACAATTTGAAAATCCATTTTTATATATAAGATAACATTCAAATGTTTAATGTTTCCTTAAAGTGTCTGCCATTAGGTCTTTTCCCTTAATTATTTTGGCATCAAATAGTCAAGTTTTATAAAATTATGAATAATAAATGAGTTAATATCAACAGGCATAATAGAAGACGTGAGTGGAAGAATCGAACAAGTAACATTTCGTAACTTTCGGACAATAACTAATTTTATCTCTTATTATTTAACAAAACTTGTAACTTATCTACTTCATAACACATAAAATCCATAGGTTTTCTATTTCAAATATTTTTTCCGGCCCTAAACCCTCCATTTAAGCAAACGGGACGTTTTTTTATGTTACTTACCCTATTCTTCCACTCACGTCTTGAATTATGACTTAGTATTAACCATGAATAGCTGTTAGGATGCAATAATAATTGTTAATTTATGTTTTTATTGTTTTTTATTTTAATATTAAACATTCAATAGGAACCATGCCTTCTCTAACTGATACCTATGGCTGTTTTTTAAATTATTTTATAATATAAACTCTATATTAATGTAACGTGTTACGTGTGGTTATAGTTCTCAAGTATATGCGTAAAAACATAAGCTTCACCCTCGCAACCCAATGTAACAAAATATAATATGTTTGAGAAGACCACAGGGACAGGATTGACTTTTTACACGCCTGAATCATCTTTCTTGCCAGATAATAAAGTAGTCTCAATTGGGGTAGTAAGTACCTACTAAAATCGATACCTCCAAAGTCAAGAGCTTAGCTCTTTATAAAAGGACTCGGTGATAATTATTATGATTACCGATATTATATACATGCTGTTACGCATTGACGACGTGGCTACTGACTATTAATTATTATTATTGGAAATGGAAAAAGTACTTTCTGAACTGCCTAAATTATTAAACTATCTCTAGCACTCTGATGATCATTTTTAGGGTTCCGTACCCAAAGGTAGGATATATAAATGTTAAAAAATATCTCTATAAAGATACCTACTCGATCCGTGCGTATACCACAACTCTTTGACATCCCACTATGTAAAAATAATGTATCAAAAAATAACCCTTTGGTTCGAATGTGTACATCTTACAATAATATTTGTTCCGACAACGACATATTTTTTGATAGCTTACCATCTTTTAAAAATAAATTAATTAAAAAATATAAAAATTGTAAATAAGTAATTTTTAATATTAGATTACTATTTAAGTCCAACTTTATTTAAATCTATATAGCTAATTAGTTAATTGACATATCTACTTCAAATTCTTATTTTATTTGTTACCTACTATGAATTATTGTTAAATTAATTTATTAACTTGTATATTTTTCTTACTGTTACTATTATTTTAATTTATTGACATCATTTACAAATAACTTTATTTTAATATGAATTTTTATTTAATTTAATATAATCCTCTAATCTGACATATTTTTAGGGAATGTATGAGTTTTGCTTTGTTTTATTTAAATTTTTTTTTTTTTCTCTGTATTGCAATATATTTTTTATTTAGGCTTCTTGCTCACAATGAATTTATCATTATTATTATTCTTTGTTTTTGTAGTTATTGATATTAAATATTTACCTATGTATTAAAAACATGTGTGACCGTGACAATCATAATTCTAATAATTATTGTTGAATAACTTATTTAAATATTTTAGTGTAATTGAGTACTTGACATTTGATATTATTATTATTATTGAATTTATTTTTTTTTGAATGTTGTGTATAGTTTTTATTGGATTGCATGGTAAAATGTTACTTCTTTTCGTATATTTTTGTTAGCTATATTACTTACTTTGCTGTCTGTTACTATACCGAATAAATAAATAAATAAATAAATAAATAAATATACTGTACGAGGCCTAATTTTGCTCTATAATGGTACGGAACCCTTCGTGCGCGAGTCCGACTCGCACTTGGCCGATTATTTTATTATTAAATGAATCTTTATGTCTTTTGTTATTTTAATTGAAAACTTATCATAGTTAATCACTGTTAATCACTGAAATGTGTCTCTACACATTTCAGTAGATACTCTTATCTGCCTACAAACAACTAATAAGAGATTTTTTGCGTAAGCCCAACCTAAACTTGCTGTGGGTCCTCCTACATGTCGATATTATAAAACAGTAAAAGACTTGTAGCAAGCATGTGAAATACTAATATTTCTAATTTCTATTGATTAGAAACAAATTGTTAAAATACTTACAAGCTCCAGCTACGTGGATTTTCTTCATCCATGGATAAATAACCCTATCCGTATTATCCGAACATATCGAAGAGTCATCATCATCGACCGGCGGACTGTCTAAGAGTAGTCGCTCGTCGTCCAGCTCTGAAACCGGCGAACCTTCTCGGCCTAGAGCCTGGAGTTTTCTTCCAGCAGGCGCTGCCTCTTCTATGTGTCTTTCTAGCCGCAGTCCTAGCTCCGCCAGCCCTGGGGTGGCTTCGTGTGATGGTATATACCCATGATCCGCATCAGACGGATGGGACGGTTCAGGTGGTCGCGGCGGGGGCGCCACGGGGGGATGCTGCGGTATCGGATGGTAGTATCCCCCGTAACCGTAGCCGGTGCCGATTTGAACGGGGTACTGGTGCTGGTAGCCATACTGAAGCTGATGCTGGTAGTATTCTCCGGGTGGTATGTAGTCCGCCTGGCTGTACTCCTCGGGGGGTGGGAATTTGGGGTCCGGCTGAGGCTGGTATCCGCCGTTCATGAGGAAGGAGCTCATTGTGGGCGTGGTCGAGTCGGCGCATCACCAGCTTCCAACACGCCTGCTAATATGGCGGCCATTCACTCACGCATCACACTCATGATCTTCTATAATCCCCTGTAAATAAGTAAGGCAAAATGTAGTCTACCTAGTTTAGGCCGACTTGTTCTAAATTTCTCATAGTGGCACAAGTGTATGATAAATATTGCTAATGTTTAAAAGTTACCAAGTCGCCTCACAATTTAATTGTATAAATAAGTTCTGTATAGCTACGGTCTTTAAAAGAGTGAAATATCTGCTTCATTTAATCAGTCAATAAGATAGTTAGGTATCTTATGACTGATTAAATGAAGCAGATTCGATAGCCTTTGTTCTTAATTCTTGATTATGTTGCCATTATTTTTTTAAGTAACTTATATCATATCAATCATAAAAGCTTTTAATACTGCTAGTTTAAGTTACAATTTTAATGAGATATCACAAAATATTTACCATGTTTCATATTATATCCGTAATATTTCCACTGTAGGTATTCACTTTTCTAACATGAACGTGTTTCCACGAAAATCCACTGAATAATCTCACTGCTTTTCATAACAATTTTATACACAGTTTGTTCTTCGAGTCAGGAATTATTTCTAAATATTGCAAAGTCATGTATTCTATCACTTATTGTTAATAAACAATTGTAAATTCGCGCACTCCCGTTACATTTTGAGACAATATACACTGCCCAACACGCCAGCACACTCTGTCACTTTAAGGACTCCTATACATGTTCATCAATTTTTACATACCACCTTCCATTTTTAAGGCGGAGCTGTTCTTCTACTCTCATACCTTTGAACAAGAGTTGCAAATATAACTCTGTAACCATGATATAGAACTCAAAATCGCTTAACGGCGACCGACGGAGCCACAAACAGTAGCAATAATTCTCCCCCTTCCACTCACAAACAGTTCCAATCGTGCGAATGAAATGGAACATTCTCTCGCATGTCGTGGGAGCGTATAGTGAATATACCCGTTTCATTTTAGCTTGCGGCAATTTGATAAGTGGAAAAGAGATAAAATACGACTTGTTTTGTCGAGGGGTTTCACTGTTTAATAATACTACAAAATGAACATGGTCTCTATTTGCGAGACACGCTGTTTTAAATATTTAATCTTTGACTTCCTTTATATTTTATTAAAATTGTTTCTGTTTAAATTACAGTTGTGAAGGTGAATTTCTTCAACCGAGTAATTTTATCACGTGCCTATAATTGATAATTGGATATAAATTATAACACTTTGTTAACAATGAGTAGGTACCTATTGTTATAAAAGTAATATTACACTTTACAAAAACAGTAGTAAAATATTTTGTATTGCAGCTTCTGATGGGTAAAAACTAAAAAGCAGCGCAATTTTTGTAAATTGTTAAATTAGTCAATAGCCTTGCAAGAATAAATAATATTTATGACTTGTAAATATATGAAAACTGAAAAGCTCTTGCAAATTGCAAAGTTATCATTTCCTACAATCATTGTCTTAGTAATAATACTTACCTATAAGCAAAATAACTTGCTGCAATTTAAAGTGTAAATGCAACAAAATAATGCAACATAAATAATTGATTACAATTAATAATAATAATAATTGACAACAAACATTGAATTAATGGGATGAAATTGTATACAAGTATTTAAAAGAAATCCAAGGATTAACATATAGGTACATAATTTAAATCCAAAACTAAAGAGTACCAATCATAAACAATGAATGATGAATGGCCTACGAATAATAAAAAGCTAAGGAAGAGTAACTCCGTCAAAAAACATGCTCCAAAATACTTGTCAAAAAAGTGTACCTTAGGTTCACTTTTCATACATTTGCAATATTTAGGTGACCTTGAGCGGTACAAAGGCTGACGTTACATGACAGTTCGAATGGAACCAAATTTAAAACTGTATTAGTATGGGAGTTACGTTTCCTGGTTGTAGGTTTCCTTTATTATTCGTAGTGAATGGCATATACCTAAAATTCTTGGAGTAAGTACAAAATATTATGTAAAATATTGTAAATAATTCCTAATAACCAAAAATGATTCCTCCAGTCAGATGACTTCTATTCCCCAATGCATTGCAACTGTTTGTAAAACGCCGTAATTTCTGCTGAGTCAGAAAAAACAAACACTACTGCACTAAATCCGAACAAAAACAAAACAGATCCGAGTCACGCTCACGGCGTATCATGAGGCTTAAGCCGCTAATACGGACACCCGACAAGGGAGCCGAAATAAACAAAATGTCCGGTGATTTCATTGAATTAGATGATCACAATATCATCGAATGTGCTGAGTCAAGGCCCAGCATAAACGAACAGTGAACACCCGCTCAATACAGGTTTGATCAATAGCGAAATACTATAGCCGGTCATGTTCGTTACGGTGTTCGACTACTTGATCAGGGATTTTTATTTTACATCATGATCATCATCAGAAAGTAGTATGATTTTGGATATACTCTAATTAGTGACCAGCAGTTAAAATTAAATAAATACTTTACTGCCTCTGTAGCATTAGAATTTGACACATTCATCAGGAATTTTATGTAATACTTAAGTAAATTTATTTACTATTTATTACAACAAAACATTATTTAAATGTTTAAATCAATGCAATATTACTTACTTTTATTTCTACTTGTGGTTGCTCATGTGACCGTGTCAAATCCATGGATGTAATTTTTTATTTTTAAGTAGGTACAGGCAAATTTACTGTTTCCTCCTTCTGATAATATTATTCAGATTAAAACCATTGTAACTGATGTTATGTCTTTTTGTTAGATTAGCTGATACATATTTTCAGCCTTGACTCTATTTTTATAGAGGTTACTACACGCTCTATGTTATATTCCTAACATGATGTTCTATATTATTACCGAGATCATTTAGGTAATATTTTTGTATAATATGCTCCTACTCAAATAAATTTAATATTAGTTATGTAATTTACTATTGTATGACATTATGTGTCATTCTTCGCAAATTTTGGTATTGACTATTGTATAATTTTCGCTCACTTCAATCCAAGCCTCTATTTCAAGTAATCGTCAATTTCCAAAATTTGGATTTGTGTCTCAATAAAGGCAATCTCTGCAAAACTTTCTCATCCTCGTTCCTCATACTTTTGTTTTTCAGTCGTGCTAACTGGATACTGGCTCGTTTTATCCAGAACAAACTTAATCCAAGTTTAATGAACAATGAGACAGGCTCTTAATCAAACTTTGCAATTCGAAAAAGTTTGCTTTACTCAAAAATGAATCTAAACGCTGTTCAATAAAATACAAAATTTATCGACGCAGCTGGTAAACTTAAATCATTTAAGTTCTATTTTCAGAGAGCCAGCTGAATAAAAACCTATTTAACTTGGCGATCGCATTATTTGTTTTGTTTGGAAATTTCAGTTTTAATTTGCTACAGCTTTCAGTGCTATTTAAGATACTGCAAATGCTTAAATGCTATTTGTAAGTTACATACATTCTTTAAGTGAAGATCTATAATAATAATCCATATTATATTTAAATATTACAGTATTCTTACTTTACTTCTTAAAATTGACTATACTGAAGACCACCTCAAAACCTTGCCCCTGATCAGATCAGGTAGAGACTTATATTGCCTTTACAGCAAAACCTTAAACCACTAATTTAATTTGGCGGCAAATGGAAAAAAATGAAATTGCGAATCCCCAATTATCGAAGATCCAATTCTCTATAATGGCGGTTGCCATTTCCCATTTCTGTGGGATCGTCTGTCGGCATTTTTTGCAATCTCGCCCCTCCTATGTCGGGGGCTGAACTCGGAGGTAATGTATGGTTATGTAGTAGCGGGATTTACATAAAAACAATGTTTTTGTATGATGAAGGAAAAATTCCATTTGAGAACAGCGAATCTTTTTTCGTTTCATAATTTAACAATTACAATGCAGCGTCATATTATATTTTATTGAAAAGTAATTTTAGTTTTTTTAGGTCTGATTCTTTTACGATCTCTGTTTTATAAAATATACCTAGTTCCGCAAGACCTAAAGTAGCTTAGATAGTATATAACATTATAGCTTAATACACTACTTTATATTTATTCATAGTGTTTTTAACAATTTAGACAGTGAGCTACTAAACTTTAATTTAACTTTTATTTGTGCACATCACACTCATGCTAATAAACTTTTTTTTTTTTTTAATATACGAAAGAAAGAATTAATACGTGTGTTGGAATTGGAATTAATGTGGAGACAAGAGAACAAGCCTTAGAGATGAAGTAGAAGAATTTTAATTAAAATCTTTTGCAAATTGTAAAAATAAAACCCGAAAAATGAAAACACAATAATATAAATCATCTTAATGTCCCTTTTAAAAATATTGGGACAAAATATCTCACTTTTAGATAAAAATTTGTGTGACGTGCCTTCTAGAAAATGAAAATACAGCACTTTAGTGAATATGCCGCCATGTTGGAATATCATTGAAAACCGCTTACTAAAGCAACCTATTCAAAGCCACGCGCAAGTTTCTGACATGGAAACGTCATCGTATGTCAAACGTCTGACAGCACTCCTCGCGCCACCCTACCCCCCTATGACGTCAGCGAAGGGTTCCTTAAACTCTCATAACTTTCGATAGGCAATCAAAGTTTTAACGTTGAAATATTGGAGTAATTTATTGAAGATATTTTGATGTGGCCAGACCACATCAAAATATCTGCAATAAATTACTCCATATCCTGAATAATTTACTCACAAAGGCCACGAAAAGTGTCTGATGAACATTTTGGTCAAAAGCACCATTAAGATTACTTTTTTTTTCTTAATTACTGCTTGTTTAAATATAGCAGTTAAACAGCAACTGTTTAACTTCTAATTAAAATAATTAAAATATGTTTTGATATCTATAAGATTGTCACCTTTATAGTCCTACAAAGTCTACAAGTACCTAAGTAATTTCGTCAGTGTAATGTACATGAAATTAATCTATATTGTCAAAGTGGTCAATGATAATAATACCTTCCTCATTATAGCTGTTTAGATCAA
This sequence comes from Polyommatus iphigenia, assembly GCA_963422495.1. NCBI lineage: Eukaryota > Metazoa > Arthropoda > Insecta > Lepidoptera > Lycaenidae > Polyommatus > Polyommatus iphigenia. The sequence goes on from OY730179.1 coordinate 12,224,545, forward strand.
ACCTAAATTTAAGGTCAGCAGACAGCAAATCTAAAAGCTATACTTCCTTGGTAGCTTTTGTACTTATACAACAGTAGCTTTTCCTCTCTGATCTTTATTTTGATTGCAAAAAAATGTAAGGCCAATAATCCCCATATTTGCCATTTCGTACATACGGTTGTCGCACAAAAACGTCAAATGTTACAGCGTTGAGGGGACACGTTTGGTATTCTTGACAAGTCTGGATGAGTGCTCTAAGAATTTCTGATGTGCTCAGAAAAGAAACCCTATTTTGTGGGTTGTAGAGTTGTTTTCTCCTTGTTATTTTCTAGCTACTAAGGGTGTTTACAGTCGAATGAGCAGAAAGTTCATTAATCAGCCAGCAGTCGCGACAGTGCAGCAGCGTTGCCGTCGTGGTTAAATTTTTTCCTCTTGCTCCCTTACTTTAGATATTCGACGCGATTTCCTGGGATTCTATGGACTGGGTGGTCGCCTAATCAATAGAATGTGCAGATGTCTTTCTACATATAACTCCAGTACATACCTAACGCTTTCAACTAAAAGTATAAAAGGTGAGTTTTGATGTCAAAACAGTCTTTATTTGTAAACGATACCAAGTAATTAACTTTCTATTAAAAATATCCTATCCGATGCTTTCGCCAATTGATTATAACTAGTAACAATTATTCAGCGTTTCTGATTTCCACTTATAACTTCTGTTTTACTAACTTAAATCACGAACTTACAAAATTTGCTTATCGCGAGCTAACCACAATATGTCTACGAGGTAAAAACTAAAAACTATTATGTCCTTTCCCGGGACTCAAATGTGTATCCATTGCAAACTTCATCTTAATCGTTTTATTCGACACATAGACACAATTTCGCAATCAAAATGTCCTATACGCATAAAATACAATCTTTTATGTAAAGGTACGTAGGACGCCTAGTCTACCAGTATATAATTTGGAAAACAAACATTTGTGACCGGAGCCCATTTGCATTTCAATGCATATTTTATCAGCGCGGCGGAGCGCAGTATCTCGAGTGAGAATATCACTCTTATCGGCACCCCTCACTCACTCTTTACACTCCATCCCGCGAATAATCCCTCCGGGAGAGGGGAGCTTTTTTGCAGTTGGTAGCACCGAAATATAAAATTCTTTTATGCTTAGCACAAACCTACGCGACCACGCGACTGACAACTTGTCAAATGTGTGTTTTGTATTGACGCTGCCGCTTCGCAGTCGCGTGGTCGCGTAGGTTTGTGCTAAGCATTATGCTGGACAATGTTAGGAAAACATTTGAAAGTTTATACTGAAGTATTGTAGGCATCAGTACCCGGTTTAAAAAGACTTGTCAAGTCATATCATTTATTACTCTATACAGTTATTTTATAAAGTTCTTAAAAAATTTTGACCGAAGTACCTTAACATAAATATCGTGAATAGAAAACATTATTTAACGTCTTGTTTCTGATATTATCTAATATCTATGGTCACATCTCTATAATAATTAAAAATGAAGATCTAAATTAGGAAACAAAAATTGTTGCAGAAAGCTATGTTCTATTACTTATAGTAGCTACTAAGTATTTTCGATGAATTTAAAAATTTTAAATTATGTTGGAGCAAAGCACAATATAAAATTGTGATTTAATTAGGGCTTAACGCGATAGCGAGATTTTTCTCGTCTCGTCTCGTTCTCGTCTCGCTTTTACGAGACGAGAACGAGACGAGACGTTTTGGAAAATATTATCGGCAATACCGAGACCACATACAGGGCACTGGACAACCCGAGAGTCTCCTTTTGGGTCTCGTTAATTTTTTTAATGAAGTTTTTATTCGAAAAATCAGAAAAGGTCTACTTAGAAAACAATATATTTTACAAAATATAAGATCTGGTAACCATCCAGACTGCATTTTGTCATATAAATACGCTAGTCATAAAATATTCCTTATTCTCTTTATTATATCATAGAAATAAATCATTATAATTACAACTTAGCGAGACGAGACGAGACAACTGGTAACGAGACGAGACCGAGATTTGAACGAGACTCAATTTTTTGAGGAATGACGAGACCGAGACGAGATTTTTGTTACTCTCGCTTACTCTCGTCTCGTGTGAAGCCCTAGGCCCTTAATGGCATAGCTCTACTTAATTTTTATACTGATACTTTTAGAATAAGACCTGACTGTATTTAATAATTTCAATTTTCTTTTTAAACCTTAGAAATGACGGATTTGTGTATTAACTCAAAAGCAAAACTATAATAGTACAAAGGTGCTGTTAGGTAATTAATACTAATTTACGTTTTTATTTCGAGTGTCCAAGCCCTGAAATATATATCTACAGTAGCAGGTTATCTACGCAAATATGCAACCAGCTCTAAACGAGCTAGGTATTACTTTCATTTTTCACATTATATTTTTTGCCGCCGCTCGCGCTACTTACTGTATTATGATATATCAATTTCACGCACGGGTGACATTAAAGATCTTACTTTCTAACTACCAGTCAGGAGCTGATCGATTGCCCGGAAAATCGCTCTGATTCTCCGTAAATATTTTGACGGATTCGAGAATCGTATTACAAAAATCGAACTTCTTCATAGTCCACTGTTTCTTGATGGATCGGTCCCTCGGGTCGATTCCGGACAAACAGTAGCAAAATACAACAATGCGTCAAAGAAATATGTCCCCAATGATTGCTAAGTTGAATATAGATGTTCTTTATTTAAAAACTGCGAAATATCTAATGCTTTTGGGATTAGTTGTTATTTTGAAGGAAGTTCTGTAATATTAGTAGTAGCCTATGCATATTTGCATTACCTCTTCACGAATTATTTTAATAACTAGGTAATATATTTTGCTTAGTTCAAACAAGACAACTTTTGAATACAGCACCTCTACAACTGTTGCAGTTGTAGAGGTGATGTATTCAAAACTCTACAATTTTAACTATCAATAATTGTACTATACAAAATGTTTGAAATAATCAAGACGCTATAGCCTTTAGTGAAAGGCTAAATGTTCTTTAGTTAAAGAAGATCAAAGTTATAAATCAAAGGCATTACAGAAACATTATATACAATTTTGGTATTGCCAAAAGTGACGCCTACAGTAAAAAATCCAATATCAACGGCCCACACTTAAAATCAATTTCAATTAATATCAAATTAACAGTTATTAACACACATTAAATACGGAAAAAGACAATCTATTTGCACATAAAAGCGCAGACAATTCAGATTGTGCTGCACCGAAGGCGGTCGCAAAAAGCGCTCCGCTCAGAATGAGTAATGATGCCGGCTCCACGTAGTGAGGATTTCGAAAATACCGCTCCGTCGCAGCCGTAGACAATGATTGAAATTTAGAAAATAATTGAGTAATGGATATGGTTTGCTTTATAAATGCCGCCCGTGGATCCAACATACGACTCGAAAGACTATTAGAATATCATACGGAGTTTTTGTTGGCATATCAAACAAATCAATTTAAGTTTCAACAGTTTTGGGCGTACGCTTTTGTGCAATGTTTTCAAGTCAGAATACTTTCTTAATGTTTTTGATCAAAATACATATTATGATAACAGGCATCAAAGCCACTTGTTTATATAATATCTAGATTCTAGTCAATAGCGTACTAGGAATCACATTTAGTATTATCTCATTAAGAAAATTCTGACAAATCAATTTTAATTTCACACACTAGAGCAAAAAGATAACTTACGCTGTGAGTATACTTTATACTTCATATTGTATACAGGCCTGTATCTGTATACAGTATGTTGTAATATAAAGTTAAAACAATAAAATTGGTAACACTATCGCTAACCATAGTGAAAAGCCTCTTTTCTCCTTAAAAATTAATATAAACATAGTACCGTGTACCCTATTGGTATTGCTAGGTTTCTTGACACCACCTTTATTGCAAGAAAGAAAAGCAAAACTAATGGAAATTGTTCACGGACAAAAGAAAAGCATTAGTCCAAAGCCTCGGTATTAAACAAGTACAAAATAAAGTGAAAATTATGTAAAGGCTAAAAAATATTTGAAATATTTTTAATTTTTCTATGAAATGCTTTTTTTCAGTTCAATGGCTTTATTTTCTTTCAATAGTAGTTGCAGAAGACGTGGCTTGCGTGCTGATAAGGACTTTTCCAAGACCGAGCTCTACATATGAGCTGAAGCCAGTGACTTTGGATGTTATTATTGTATTGTTTGTTATGTGTTTACATAAAATAAAATAATTTTTAATTATGACTTTAATAGTCACACGAAAACTCGAAAAAGGCTGAACCAATTTGGCTGATTTCAGTCAAGAAATATTCTTGGAAATCCAGGGATGGTTTATATTTGGAGGAAAATGATACAAAGTTTACCGGGTCATCTAGCAAATAGTAGTAACTTTAATTTTAGTTTAAGATAAAAATTAAGATTCCAAAAATTATGAAATTGCTTACTACAGACATTATTGATTGAATCCTAAAACGAAACATAATTTAATATTTTAAAAGTCAACAAAAATTAAGTTAAAATTTTTGATACATCCTAGCCTTTTGATCACATTCATATCATTTCAAATTAATCCGTAACATAAAATTTTATAAATGAAAATTAAATCAATAGCCCCGGCCGCGTTTCGTCCGAACAAAGGCCGATGATACCTACGCCGATCCTCCGCCGGAGAAAAATAGTAGGAAATCCATTAATAACTGTCACGACTCCTTGTTAAATGCATACAATACTCGGGCCTTTTTAAAAGACTCACAATAGCGACTTGGCTAAATTAAAAGTTTTTCGATACAGCGCGGAACTGAAAATGGATAATTATGATGTACAGTATGGTGAGTATACTTCCTACTGTTTCCGATGTGTAAAATTACATAAAGATACAACAATTATTAATAGCTCATAATTTTGTAGATAAAAATTATTTTTGCCTTTTTTTATATAAAATAAGGGGCAAACGAGCAAACAGGTCAACTGATGGAAAGCAACTACCGTCGCCCATGGACACCCGCAACATCAGAAGAGCCGCAGGTGCGTTGCCGGCCTTTTAAGAGGGAATACGCTCTCTTCTTGAAGGTTTGCAGGTCGTATATGTCCGGAAATATTGCTGGTGACAGTTCGTTCCAGAGTTTTACAGTGTGCAGCAGAAAGTTATGTTCTAATTTTTTATGAAATACTCTTCAAAAACCAAAAGCTCTGGCAAACATATTCACATTATTCGGCCAATATTTTTGCCACCGTTTTTCTGGGTTCTTAAGTGATTATAGATACGATAATATGGAAGTTTTCGAATACAGGCTTTTATTACAAATAGTGTTTCCATCCCTATTTCCAAACAGATTCTTTTTTCTCGATTGGAGGAGTATAAATTATTTATTTCCTGCCAACGTATTAAGACATTTTTTCACAAATTTATTCTTCCAGCTGTACCAAAAATGTCACAGCACAGGTTTGTAAAGGCATATGTCGTCTAAAGAAAAAAGATATAACTAATGATGTGAGTGACTTCTTAAAGGACATATGGTCGGATTTACGCTCATGTAGTTCAGTGACAATCTGCAAAATTTATGACGAAAATACTTGTTTAAATAAAAACAGACGTAGAAATAACTGCGCTGAAATTGGATTCAGTATATGCACACAGCTTCAATTAATTAGTTAAGATATTCTAAAGCTGTTTCTAATGTGTAAAATAATAGATATGAAATAACGTATAGAATTTTGCATCGGATCTTTTCATCAAAACAAATTCCAATAACAAGGCGAATTAAAAAACTTCATAAGTATTTAATGTGAAAATTGTTATATGGTACTTATGTGACCAGCTTCGTAATTTGGACCATTTCCTCCACCCTCCAAACTATAAACACCAACAGCTTACGTAACATTTTGGATGTTTAAAACTTACACAATTTGACTATAGTACTGTACTGAAACATTATCTGGACGTAGCGCTTTTTACAGTACGGTAAGTGGTAACGTAGATGCATGGCCGTAAATAGAGGGGGTATTGGGGGGCAATGCCCTACCTTAAAATCACAATGCCCTACCTTAAAAATATCAAAACCCTAGAAAAGTAACTGGTAAGTTGTTCCACCGAAACACTTATATGAGCAAACAGATCACCTAATGGAAAGTATCATCATCATAGAAACCCACAACATTATATAGGAGACAAGCAAGTCCTGAAAAGGATGTACGGCAAACGTTGGCCATGTGGAATGAAATAGCGTCAGAGAACCCAGCAACATTTCAAACATTTTCTCTCCAACTTTGTTCCCTCCTGTCCCGCGACTGGCCATGTTTGATTGACTTATCAGTAGATCAGCTTACGCGGGGGCGCTGCTGTCCAATCATCGGGCGATACTATCTCCTCATACTCCGACAGCTGACGTGATCCCCCGCCATTGTTATGACGTGGGACACTAAACAAACGAATTTAAGAAAGCTTGTTCCAGCTTAGCCCTGGAGAGTTGGGTTAACCGTTAAGGCTTTAATATGAGTATGTCAGAAATACATTTTCACTTAAGATGCTTTTATCAAGCATCAGAAGGTATTTGTAGAAATACACTTTCATTTAAATCAGAATCTTTATAAAATACATCTCAAAAGCAAAGCAAGTGCTTGAACTTTGACCTCCCCATGAACGGCAAGGCCGATCGTATCCGGCCGACCTGAACCACTAATATGTATTCTGTGCCTGAACGCAGGCAGACCCTAACGCGACTCCTGCACACTGGAGTGGAGGGTTAAGGTCGGTCTATGGTACTATAAAGCTGTTATTGTATAAGTTAATGATTAAGTTTGACTTAGTCGACAAAATTTCGGCCATTGGCCTAAAGCAGCTACTCTTTTTCACATACACAAGAAAATTATGTGAGATACCAATATTTTTGAGCGCGTGTGAAGGTATTATGTTAATTGATCATTCCTCAACGCCATCTGACCATTCACCAAACTATTATCTACTTCCTGTGGATTGTGAGACTTTCGAACCGTCACAAAGAATTTATACTATTTTTTCTATAATAAAAAAATATTCAGAGTTATAAAAAAAAATTAAGGTCGAAATTATCATGATGCCTACCACCGGTTCTGGAACTAACTCAGCGAGAAGAATCGGCGTAAGATACTCACACAGAGCAATCTTCTACCAAAAAGATGGAAAAAGTATAAGTTCTCAATACTAACTCAATCAAAATAGAGTCGGATATCGATTTAAATTTTTAATTACGTCTCGATGGTAATTAAGGGAAGACCTCCTGACCCATTTTAAAAGTTTTATATGAACGATCGGCGCAAACGAGGGGAGTGATAAATGGAGAACATCAATCAGACGAATTTAAGTGTTGCGAATTTTCACCATTGCTAAATTATCGTTATTAAGAACCCTTTTATTTTGAATCAAAGTTGCGAAGTTGAATAAGATGTATACGATTTGGTATCGATTGGAGCCAGGAGTTCTTCGTCGGTAGAGATTCGAGGAAATTAGATTTAAAATTGTGTTGTACGATATTATCAACATTAATTATATATGTCGCAGGGAAAAGAGGATATCAGGGATTTCACGATATCCCTAGGGATATCACGAACTCCCGGTAGATGCCGAATATTCTTGTTTGTTACGTCTTCTTACTAAAAATATCTAGTGATATGTCATTTCACTAAACTAAATCTAGTGAAATTACAGAAACGCGGATACCGCCGAATAAAAATCGAGCCACTCATTTCTCTCGCTCGCTCTAGTTCCCACACGTGACACGGGCACTAGTGGGAGTGAAACAAATGCGTCGCTCGAGCTGGCGCGGCTCGTCTAGCCTGGAGACAGACAGACAGACTAACCCTTTGGGTACGGAACCGTAAAAACTAGGATAATCGAAGAGCTGGAGTACCTGTAGTACCTGTGCCTGTACAAGAGCCTAACCAAACTAGAGATCGACATGCCACCTTTACAAAAAATATTCAACTTGGTCGGCCGCTTTATTTGTCGTAAAAAATCAAAGGTCTGAAGTATCTGATGAAGAACCCTCAGCTGGTTTCAACTGTATGATTCAGAGATATGGTGATGCCCCCTCAGATCTGCTATAGTTGCATTACACGTGTGATAATAATAATAATAATAACTCCCACTCTGGTTTTGGTGACGGTGGCCGGTTTCATTGAAACCAGGCCAAGAGTAATTTTATAGTGCTTAAGTGTGTGCGCAGTACACAAGAGCAATCTCTATATTCCTTTACTCGCATAACCCGGTGGGACGGAAGACTGACACGACCGGCGAGAGATCAGGCGCAGGACCGACTTTTTACATGCCCATCTGACGCATGGATCATCTAACATCTTACTTGCCAGATTCAGATGTTAGATGATCCTATCAAAGTACTCGTATGTATACTAGAGCAAGCGAGAGAAATGCGTGGCTTGATTTTATTCGGCGGTGTCCACTTTTCTGACGTTTCACTAGATATTTTTAGTAAGAAGACGTAACAAACAAGAATATTCGGCATCTACCGGGAGTTCGTGATATCCCTAGGGATATCGTGAAATCCCTGATATCCTCTTTTCCCTGCGACATATATATTTTGTGAACCATATTCATTATGTGCGTTGCATTCAGTAATTTTAGCAGAATTTGCAGTTTGTGTATTTAAATTTTTCGTGCATATTGTCTATATTGGCATTCGCCGAACGAATCTATTTTTATTAAAGAGTACCTATTGTATACAAAATCATTGCTTAATCTCATCTAATTAACATAAAATTATAAATATCAATTTAACACGATGTATTAACACAATTACCATAATTAATTGTTTAAATATCAAAAACCTGTCATAGGTGTAATAAAAATGTTCATTAATCAAGTACCCAAATAATTCATCACAATTAAAATCAATTAAGGTATTGATAAGAAGGCGATTGTGAACATAGGAACAACATTGACAATGTTATCAAACGATGAACATTCGGCTTCTGTGGTGTCGTTTTTTTTTAAATGGTATAAAGATTTTTAAGGGACATTAACCCACGACACATTCTAACTACTGTTACTCATGTAAAAACGTAGAAAATGAAACATTTAATAAAGCTGCTAGAAATACACATAGAAAAAATTAAAAATAACGCTCTGCATAAGAAGGGTTGGTTCATAATGTAAAATTCCATACAATTATTATTTTGAACTTAGCTTTCAAGACTATAGAACACAAGTGGACGAAACTACGGCGTTTAGGCCAGTAAAAAACGGTTAAATTAATTTTTGTTTTAAATAAATATGTAGCACTCCAACAGCCGAACATTAAGGGGACGACTAACCCAAAATTTTCGATTTTATAATTTCTTTCGTGTAAATTTCATTTTTATACTTGAAAATAAGACCCGAATTGTTTCATTTTCTAAAATTAGATACTACATTATATTTCCAAGAAATCGATTTGAGCAAAAACACGATATCTTAAATCTCGATAGATATCTTAAATCTCGATAGAAAATAATCACAAAGATGCATCTAATTTTCACGAATTTTTCGTTTATTGCCATAACCGTGCATTGAACTAAGTTAATATTTTAACACACTGTATAAAATTATATCATTGAGAAACCGACCTAGCGGATTTTTAAAATGTTGTATATTTATCGAGTTATTGAGAAAAACCTAATTTAGCGATGAATCCGCGTCGTCATTTTTCACCTAGCATATGAAAGACGGGCGTGAGTGTGAAGAGAGAAGGACGATGTTTGATTTTTGGGTTAGTCGCCCTCTTAAATGGATTTCGCAAACAAAAGACCAAAAGCTTCAAGACCAAAGACCATATTACGTAAAGTTAAAAAGTATCGCCCCAACTATTAATCAACATTCGATAACGTAACTCAAAATGGGCGGTCTGTTTCACCAAATGATTTATATAGATCATTTTGGATCAATTTAATTTGTATCGAGAGCATATAAGTAATAAATGATAGGCCGCCTCCCTTTGAAATATCAGCCAGTTAAATAAATAACGAATATTAATTTAGTGATTTTAGAAGCATTAAAGAATATTCTTACCCTAACTAGTGTAAATCTGTAAATCAATGAATATACTTTGTTGAATTTATACAATTCAGTAAAGAATATATTTATTATTTTATTTTTGTAAAATCGAATAATTTCGTAAAAATTACCAATTAAGTACTAAATGTGTCTAAATTTTAGAATACTTTTAACGACTAAATAGACATGGCGGCACTTAGCCAAAATATTATGTAATTAATACTATCCGCTTTCAAACCTCCTCAAGCGAGTAACGACAATCCGAGATCTCAATGATCCAGATATGTTCGGCTACTGATAGGTGAGCGATATAAATTAAACAATGGTACGGTTTCATTTTATCGTAAGTCACTTATCGCCATCAAAAAAGTCATTTCGGTAATGCTCTGCTTATATCAGAGATGTAGGTATGAGACAAATTGCTACCGGGTACTGATCAATTAGTTTTTACTACCACAGTTAAGTATTGCCTGCAACATTCGTTTTTCACGCAGCAGCTCTATATTATTGTGACAAAACTATCATAATATTATTATGTCCTTTACCCCGGCCGAAAGTATCTCGATAGCCACCAAAATCGGTTAAGCTGACAGACAAGGCAGTCTACTAGTAGACTGCCGTGTTATATGTCTGTCAGCTAGTATTACTATTATAGTAGTAAGTATTGCTACTGGTTTTTCATTCAATGTCTTATCCCTTTTTTTAGACAAACCTTATTACACCCACTCTTAAGCAGGGAGGTTAGTGTTTCATTAAAATTCTTACATGACTTGCCTTAGCTAAGCTATTGACTAAAGTATTTAATAAAGTACAATTCAAATGTAAAATATTTTATTTCCGAGATTAGTAGAAATGTTTTATCTATACTTTGATTACATTACCTTCATAGTTCTTATTTCTGAACAAAATATATTAACAGAATGAGTTGTCAGAACTTAGCTCAGTTAATTAATTTTACTTCATTGCGAAGGCGTTTAGTGAAATATTATTTTTAAAGTAATCGGTCGCTTAGATACCTACACAATAATGCAAACTAATAATATTATAAATGCAAAAGTGTGTCTGTCTGTTATCTCTTCACGCCTAAACCGCTGAACCGATTTAGCTGAAATTTTGTATTGAAATGTCTACTTTGAGTCCCGGGAAAGGACACAGGATACTTTTTATCCCTGAAAAATGCACGGTTCCCCTGCGATAAATGGTTTTTGGCACAACGGAGTTGCGGGCGTCATCTAGTAATATTCTGTCTCTAGAAACGCGTACTCTCTGAGATGTTTTTCATGTGCGTCCTACATTACTTAAGAAATCAATAGTTTTCCCTTTTTTGAATTCGTTGAGAACAGCAGCTCCATCTGTTGACGTCAATAATAATTTTAATTTTGTAGTACTATGACTAGACCGTGCTAGAAGCTAGACCCGGACTACGAAGTTAACAAGTAAGAATGTACACACCTAACGCCCTCTTTGGACGAGTAGCCTCAGCTATTTCAGATAATGGTTTACTATTGCATGGTTTTAATGAAATAGGTAATGACTATTTTGCTCTTTTTTAAATAAAGACGTTAGAATTTTTATTATTGATGGCATATTTATTAATAAATTATCATATAAGAGCCTATTGTAAATAATTATTCCACGCGAAATAAATATAATGATAGGAAAATAGTTTACCTACTCGGGCTTAAAAAGTGAACTGTAAAAAAGAGAACCTACATAATATTATGTAATTTTGTCATGTTGTGGGTCCAGTGTTTCCACAGCTTACCCACAGATGACACCTTATTTATAGCAATAAACCAAAATTATTGCATTTAACTTGACGTAGTTTTTACTAGAGTAACAAAATGTTGACTTTTCTTGAATTAACTGGCATGTCTAGTAAGTACATAATATATGGGCCATCGCATAAAAATAGAACTTGTACCTAGGGTAATAACTAATATCTAATAATAATAATATGCGAAAATCACTCATTAATTGTCTTTTGATATTTTATTTTTATTTCCCCTAAAGACTTACTTTCTAAGAGTATATTAAAACCTAATGCTGCGGAGTATATTATGAATAAAATGGAAGACGTATACTGTGCTCGTTTTATTTTATTTACAAATAATAATCGTAATTATGTGTAACAATAATGTAGATAGGCTAGGTTTCATTTCATTAAGACAGATCCAGGACATCCCTCCGTATACGGCTGAAGGCCAACCGCAGGTGGTTTTAGTGGGTGAGAGTCCTACATACACCGCCCAGGGGTGTTTCGAAACTTTTAACTGAGGCACATCCCCAACTCGGGGCACCCATGATGGGTTTCCCCTGCGCAACCAAAAAAATTGTTTCATTTCATTTATTCATCTCAATGAAATGTGGTCTTACCTCATTATTCCACATTTTAGATACAGTGTAGCAATTTTACAGGCAGTGTAGCAGTAAAACTAAAATTAAGTACAACAAACCCCAACTTTTTAACGTTATTTAAGGACTAGGTAAAGGGTACGGAGCTTCCTCATTTTTTGGAGACATCAAAAATATTATGAATAGGGTAAATAACTTACAAAAAGTTCACTTTATTTTTTCTCTTTCCTCTCAGGACCCAAATTTTTAAAATTTCCAAAACGTTTTATAATATTACTAAATACAATTAAGTTTCATAATAAGTATGTTTAAATTTTAAATTTAAAAATACATAACAACATTTGGAACCCCCCACTACAACAAAATGGTAGTGCTATTCATTTATTTCCAAATTCATAGAAAGCATTTCTAATAAGTAGTAACAGCTAATACCAGAATCATAGTAAGTATTAATCATTATTATCAATCATGACAAAAAATAAAAAATAAAACATTTTTATTCACACTAACATTTTTAGAACTTGAAAATATTAAAATTAATATAATCTATAACATAATTATAATTAATTCCTCTCTCATACTATATCGAACTCTCTTCTACAAGATCATTACATCCTACATTGTGCCATGTTGGTATCTACTACTAATATAATATATTCTGTGGCCATGTGACATTGCTAAAAGCCTAAAAGAAATAAATCGCGCAGAGGGTAGGCGACGCTGCAGTGCTATAAATTGTTAAAAGCCATGTAAGCAGTTAGTGCAAGCTATAAAGTACTTTCGAGCACACTCGCCGCTCCATTTATTTGCCAAAGTAGCTTACATAGCTTCTCCCAGCTTTAAGATTCAATTTATAGCTTATCCTATAGAGAAATAGGAGCATCTTTGTGAATCAAGTCTGCAAGTCGAAAAGTAGACTGGTTCAAATTTAATGACTTTTGAACATAATATGCATTCTTGTATAGCGCAATATCATACTGTGAATTTTAGGAGCATAGTTTTTAACCGGTGCACCAGTGATCGCGACAATAGAATACAATAGTATTTCCGAGAATCCCCGATCGAAGGATTAACAATTAACAGACATCTACAACTTGTTAAAATACTTTTATCTAAATTTATATCATATTAAGTAGGTACTACATTATAGATAACGAAAAAATTATAATTATTATTACGATCTTGCGACATTTTGTCTTTCATACAAATAATAATGATGACATCATAATATTGCAATTTGTACCATATAATATAAAACATATTATAATATAAAACATATTAATATATGTGAGTGGTTGACCAAAAAGGGACCTGAAGGTAAATAATTAGATTTTGAGTAAAACGCGTTTGAAGTTTCGTGTTACGACTCGTGCGCGGTTCACAAAAAAATTCATTAAAAAACCTACGGCACCTAAAAATATTCTGGTTAGACCAAAAGAAAGCTAAAAGACCACCGATTAAAAAAATTAAAAAATTAAAGAAGGCAAATAATTTGATTTTGAGTAAATCGTGTTTGAAGTTTCGTATAGAAACAAGTTACGACTCGTGCGCGGTTCACAAAAAAAAATCATAAAAAATAAACTACGGCACCTAAAAATATTCTGGTTAGACCAAAACAAAGCTAAAAGACCACGGACTAAAAAAAAGTGTGTCAGATCCGACGCACGACTGGAGTTTACTCCTTAAGTACGAGTATAGCAATATAAATACATCGACACTGATAGAAACAAACAAGCCCAATAACATATAGTATATAGGTATAGTCGCCTATACAGCATACCATATGTACGTCTTAATCATAAAGTTAATAAGTTAATATACCTATCGGAATATAATATTATATAATAATATTTTAAAAAAAAATCCAAATATATATATATATATATATATATATATATATATATATATATATATATATATATATATATATATATATAATTATATAATAATATAATATAATATTCCGATAAGTATATTACCTTTATGGTCTTAATACACTCACAGCCAAATTAGAAAGTTGCGCACTAAAGGTGCGCACCAAAAACGTGACACGATTTTTCGTTACTTGTTAGTAGGTTTTACCCCTCGGATTTTTCTCATACGGGGCGCCTTATATATGAAAATCGATTATTAAGGAGTAAACTCCAAAAAATTAAAAAATTAAAAAAAACCGTTTCCAATCCTTCAGGTCCCTTTTTGGTCAACCACTCACATATTGTTAACGTTCACACGGTAATACACCACAAGCTAGCAAGTACTACATTTTGGCTTATAGACATTTTTTAAAAACTAAACATTTCAATGAATCTTCACAGCGTCTTCCGCTACAGTATCTTCTTTTCTTCTCTCTTCTAGTTTATTTTCATCAAAGTAGCGAGGTCTTCCAGCCGTGAGATACCTGTAGAGACGAGCTTCTGATGCTATAGATCTACAAAAGCCCGGATCTACAGGGTAGATCACGAATGTGCCATTTATATTTTTCTTCTTTGACGTTCTTCTTTGATGTTCATCTTTCTTGTATGCTTTTTTCACGATTACTAACGATATAAGATTTTAAATACTAGAGCGTAAAAACTAAGGTATAGGTCTACTAGAATCTCATGGCAAATTTTGATGGCACAATTTAAAAAAATATCCTTGATTATTGGATAAATTTTTATATTTGCATGTTTCACACACAAAATCAGCCGCTATAAAGAAAAAAAGATCAAACTGTTTTATTCCAATTACCCCGCTATTGCTAGAGTCAATTTATTTTCTCACTTTTTGCCATCAGATCCTGGTAGACCTATATTTAGAATATTTCGCCTTGTGCTGCGTCGCTCCGCTGCATTGTAGTGTCCGTCTAGTGCGGTCTCACCTTTAGATAATAATCCATACTTCTATACTAATATTATAAATGCGAAAGTGTGTCTGTATGTCTGTCTGTTACCTCTTCACGCCCAAACCGCTGAACAGATTTTGCTGAAATTGGGCATGGAGATACTTTGAGTCCCGGGAAAGGACATAGGATGCTTTTTATCCCGGAAAAATGTACAGTTCCCACGGAGTTGCGGGCATTATCTAGTAGAAATATAAGTGAAATTTTACAAGATTTCTATCCGATGAGTTGTTTCCGAATGCTGAACCTTACTCTGAAACAAAATAAAACATTTTTAGTGTGAGTTGATTAAACTAGTAGTGTAGCTCAACTTTAAATATAAAATATATTTTGGCCTTGGTTTCGATCGTAAATTAGTATTAATCTATACTTATTATAAAACAAAGTCGCTTTTTTTCCCTCATGTCCCTTTGTTCCCTTTAATCTTCAAAACTACGCAACGGATTTTGATGATTCTTTCAGTGTTAAATACCCTATTTATCGAGGATGGCTAATCACGTTAAGAATAATAGGAGCGAAGAAATAGAGGAAAAAAACGGGGAAAATTATTTGAAAGGGCTAACTTAAACGCGCTAATCTCAGGGACTACTGGTCCGATTTGAAAAAATATTTCAGTGTTAGATAGCCCATTTATTGAGGAACGCTATAGGCTATATTTTATTACGCTAAGACTAATAGGAGAATATGGAAAAAACGGGGGAAATTATTTGAAAGGGCTTATCTCGCGAACTACTGGAGCAATTTTTATGTTATTTGGCTCAGATAAGAAGTAGACCACGTGAAGGATCATAGGCTATCAATTTTAATTATTTTTTCAGTGGCTATATATTTTATACCCGTGCGACGCCGGGGCGGGTCGCTATAGTTATTTATAGTTTTATATCATGCAGTCTCATAGGTCTTTTTATTCCTTCAAGCCCCATAAGAGCACCGGTGATCGCGACAACAATAGAATACAATAGCATTTCCAAGAATCCGCGATCGAAGGATTAAATCGCCTATGTTATTCCTTTTCTTGAAGCTGAAGAGTAACCATTATGTACATTGTACAGCCAACTACTAAATAGCTACGTGTGACAATTTTGGTAAAATGAACCTAATATTGATTTCAGGCCAAGCAGATGTAATACGATTGTTGTATACAATTTTGTCAGTAATAAAATCACGTAGACAGTGGCGAGGCAAGACCTAAATTTAATGTGGGCGAGATAAAATTTTGCACCCCCCGATAGATGACGTGAGAGGAGGATTATGTTAAGAGAAAGAAATTTCGGACAAAAATTTGGTGGCGCAAGGCCCCTTGGATAGCGAGGTTACGGCCTACGGGAAGAGGCCCACATCGTCCACGCCTTACGCCGCCTCTGCGCGTAGGCAATAAAATTAGTGTGGTGTGACTAGAGTAGTTTTAAATCCATTCTTAATCCTTCGATCGCGGATTCTTGGAAATCTATATTTTTCTATTGTTTTCGCGGTCGCCGGTGTCCTTATGGGGATTCATAGGTTAATATATTATTATCATTTAGAGCTCAGAATTTCGACCCGAAGACTCTACCGTATTGGAACAACAAGTTTATTTCCAAGTTGTCAGCCTTGGCGACCCTTCCTCCCACTGGTTTATGAATGTAGAGGAAAGGATAGTTCACAGTGCTCTTTTGTACTGCGTACATAGCATGGCACTATATACCTTTGTGTACCTTTGTGTAACAGTCTTGTTACCTAAAACTAGGCGCATTGAAATAGTTGTAGTTGGGAGCTATTATTTCTTTGGCCTGCAGTTTGCACCTACAAATTAAAATTACCTCTACATAGCTTTTTTAGTTGCTTTCAGCGTTCTTTAGATTTATTATGTCCTACTAGCTTCAACGCACTAGGTCTTATATATAATATCTGAAATATCATAGTGATTGTTTTATTTCCTGCAAGTTTTTGTAAACTGCCCCATATTTAGTTATTACGTCCGCGTCAGCATCTGCTCTGCCCATTACTTTCTTCGTCGCTGAATGATGAATTTCTGAAATTGATAAAGATTTTTGAGAGATTTTCATAACATAATATACTTTGCATACTATAGGTTAAATCTAGACACGCGGTAGCGTGTCAAGCCAAGTTCAAGTAAAACAGAACTGGCGAGCAGCACCGCGTGTAATATTCATATTATCAATATGTTTATTCAATAAACTCTCTATAATAAAATATCGATATTTCAAATACCAACACGAAGTACTAGCGGGGTATTCGCCATAAATCGAGGCCAGACCAATCTCACAATTTCCGATTTTTAACTTTCAAAGTAACTATAAAACAAGCAATGGAAGTCAGCTTAAACATCAGCTTATGATTTGGTGCTACCTTAGGTATACTTATCTACTACATTAATAATAATAAAATAATAATACTCCCCACACCGGTTTCGGGGACGGTGGCCAGTTTCTTTGAAACCAGGCCTGTTACTCAGGAGTAATTTTATAGTGCCCATGTGTGTGCGCAGTACACAAGAGCACTCTTTATTCCTTGTACTCTCATAACCCAGTGGGACGGAAGACCGACACGACTGGCGAGAGATCAGGCGCAGGACCGACTTTTTACATGCCCATCCGACGCATGGATCATTTTACTTGTCAGACAATCAGGTGATCAGCCTGCATTCTCCTAACCAAACTTGGATATAACATGTTCCCAACGCGGGAATCGAACCCACGACCTCCGGAATCGAGAGCCACGCTCTAACCACTAGACCACGGAGGCGTTATATACCACTGATTATACTCATTATATAAGAGCTTTCGCACAAAACGAATTTATCACATCGCATGACAACATATAACAAATCAAAGGAATCGGCACAAAAATCTTGTCTTCCCGCAAATCATCACGCATTGTGGCGATAATGTGAGCCGCAGAAAGCCCACCTAATTGCGTGAGGGAGGCGCACCATTGTTTCCGAGGCCTTTATACGCCGATCATCAATTTCCCCGATTCCAAAATTGATTTTAGATATCATGATGTGGGATAGGAATTTGATGATTTCTTTTAAATTTGTTTTTGTCAATCCTGTAAGCTTTATGTTTAGATATAATAATTTAAGTTAAACCTTATTTATATATTTAATTATCTCGGTATCAATAAATAGGTATATTTTCGTGATTACAAAATATAAAATGTAATGGTAGATGGTTTGATTCCCGGGAGATTGTTTCCAGTGATACAATTGTATAGAATAGGTACTGAAAAGATGGCAGGCTAAAATCAATCTTCAAGAAACATAAAAGTCTTAAATGCATGATTATGAAATATTAACAGCATTTCGTATGTAATATAAAATAATAAAGAGTTTGAAACATAAGTATTGAATGCATTGATTATTATAATCCAAAGATAAATATGATCTACCAGACTAAAGTGTTAGCATATGAACGATAATTTTAACTCTTAAAAACTAGAAAATATATTATTGTTGTCAAAAATAACTGTTGAAGAATATTGCGTAAGACGAACACAGATCTACTATTTTCACATAAAAAAGGGAGACAAGACCAACAAGAATGAGTAATAATGCAATTTAATATAGTACAAAATCAAGTAGCATATTTATTAATCAAAATTTAATATAACTAGAAAACTGCGTTAAAACGCAATCCATCTTCGCTATACAAACGGCTAATGAATTTGTAGCGAAATTCCCAGTGAATACGAAAGCATAATTACGATACGGGTGCGGGGGTACTTAGACAACTTGCCCTCAATAATTTCTACATCGATGTTCGGGATGAAAAAGTTGAATACCTAACTAGAAACGATTTTACACATCAATATAATCGCGCTTGCGATGCATGAGTCATTTTCCATAGTATCATAACATTTTTATATCTAAATTTGCAGTAAAAATTATCAAATACTAGTTGTCTAAGTACCCAGGTATACCTGTGACATGTACTATAGTATATGCCGTATCTACAAGCAATTAGACCCAATAGATCGTGACGTATATTGTCCTCCTCCCTCTAGGGGGAGGACACTTCGACCTCACCATTAATCTTACGAGTAACAACACTCCCGAGTTTTCCATCTTGATGAAATAAAATATTATTTCGCCTAGATTTCGGAATTGATGAAGTGTATTCTATTTGTGATGAATTGATTGCTGATGACAGAATGTTTGTTATGAAATAAATGTTAGGCTAAAGCGTTCATTTAGTCCTACTAAAATATATAGAGAAAAACATCATACATGGTTTGCATTGAATAGGCTTGAAGACTACGAATTATTCGTAGCTTGAAGATCATTAAACCACTGGACTGAGGAAATAAGCATTTATATGAACTCTATATTAGCAAAAAAAAAAGACGGGTTGCACTCCGGGAGTGCCGGCAGAAGTGAAAACTTGATTATTAACGTTGTGCATTTTTTAACCCATTTTTTATGAAAATCGATTATTAAAAAATCGATTTTTTAAATTAATCGAAACCCTTACATTTTTTTTAACCCATTTTTTATGAAAATCGATTTTTAAAAAATCGATTTTTTTAATTACTTAATCGAAATCCTTACAATCGATAAAAAAAACTATCGAGTGTTCGATTATTCAATTTCGATGTTACAACACTACTCTCCAACCGTCTTACGGTTTTTCCAAGGTTTTCGATCAGCACGAGAATCTGACGCGAGTTTCACAGTTTTTACCCATCCCACAAAAGTGCTCAACGCCGCTAAAGAAGTTTTCACTTCAATAATTCGTACCTATAACTTATTAAAAACAGATAAACAAAGTGAGCAAAGTGCAACTTAAAATAATAAGTAAGTACAATGTAAAACAAGCATGAGCAATATGATTAAATAAATAAATATACTTTATTGACTCCTATTAAATACAAATTTAGATAGGAACACAAATATTATCATAGCACCAAGGTTTACAAATTAAAGTGCGCAACCCCTTACACTAAGAATACTTGTGTTGTAGGGGTTGACTAAAATTCTTAATCGTACATACAAAAGAATAAAAACATAGAGAAAAGACAAATAGAATTCAGTAATTGTACTTATAAATTGTTAACTAAGACGTGTCTTTGTGTGTGTGTGGTGAGTGTGGTGTGTGTGTTTGTGGTGTATGTGGGTGCGCGCGCGTGTGTGTATGTGTGTGTGTGTGTGTGTGTGTGTGTGTGTGTGTGTGTGTGTGTGTGTGTGTGTGTTTGTGTGTGTGTGCGTGCATGTTTTATTTTATTATTTCTAGTAGCTTTTCAGTTTCTTGATAACTTAGACTACTAAGCCAGCAGGTGATTGCTAACTTGGTGTCTCTCTTATTTAATGTGGTAAGATTATCAATTTTCTTATTAGCGCGGTTGTACAATTGTGGGCCAAGAAACGGTTGATGACGTTGTTCAGTTGTGGTTTGGATTTTAGGTATCGCAAATACTTTACATCTTTTTCTTTTACTGCTGTTATTTGTAGAATCCAGTTTACTGGTAAGGCGATGTTGTGCTAATATAAGGTTTTTAATGTAGAGTTGCCGAACTGATAATACGTTGGCGTCTTTATAAAGTGCATCGGTTGGAAAGCGATAGGGTTTGGACGTGGCTACTTTGATAACTGCTCTTTGTGCTCTTTCAATCAACTTGCTCTTGCTCTTGCCTCTCCATCAATCCAATAAAATCACAGGTCATTATTGTGGGGAGTCAAGGATTAGTATCCAAGATCGACCGTGAGAATCTACCTCCGGTGCTCGTAGATGGTACTCCAATACCCCTAAGCACGAAAGTGAGAGACTTGGGTGTACTTTTGAACGATCGTCTTTCCTGGTCAGACCATATTTCCTTAATCAGCAGCAGGGTGTGTGCAGTATGGAGGTCACTGAGAAGGCTAAAAAACGTTCTTCCAATAAAGACTAAAATTCTACTTGCCGAGTCTTTATTTTTGTCTATATTGGATTATGCGGATGCTTGTTTCACTGACATCACTGAACAACAAATGGACAAACTTGAGCGTCTCCAGAACATGGCAATTCGCTTTATATTTAACTTGCGTAAATATGACCATATATCTGAATATCGCCTTAAGCTTTCTTGGTTGCCCATTCGCCTACAACGTAACATGCGCATCCTCACCTTGCTTTACACCCTGCTATTCAACCCTAAAGCACCCTCTTACCTCAAATCAAGGTTTGAATTTCGAACGTCCGAACTTCAACTGCGCTCTGTGTCCAATCTCCTTCTCTATATCCCTAAACACAACACCAATTTCTATAACAAATCATTCACAGTCAGGGCAATACTGCTATGGAACTCCTTACCAACCAAAATCAGGCAAGCTAAAACTATTGTAAGCTTCAAAAAAATGCTTAAGATTCATTACCTCAGCATTTCGTAAAGATTTCGTGCGAAGGAGCTATAAGCCTTATAAGTATTGTTTTTTATTTATTTCTGTGTATGTAGGTATACGTGTATGTATTATATTAATATATATTAGTTTGTATATATATATATATATATATATATATATATATATATATATTAGTTTGTTTATATTTAGTATTTGTGTATTAGTATATTTTTTAGATTAGTACTTACCTATAGTATTATTTAACCCAATATGCTATAGAAGTATTACATTTTAAAATAGGGTTTAGCGTAATTTATTAATATTTATGATAAGCCTTGTATAACTTTAGTAATATTCCAACTTAAGCTGCACTGTTTTGTAATTTGTTTCCATGCGCCAGAGGTTGCTTGGAACAAATCGCTTCATAGCGATAAAGCCGCCTTTGTGCTCATGCTGAGTTCATGTAACTTCTTTTATTATGTTTGTACTTTTGAGCACAATAAAGTATATTCATTCATTCATTCATTCATTCAACTTAATGTGAGTTTTGCAAGCGCCTCCCCATACAGTATTACAGTAGGTAAGGATAGACTCACATAGAGCTCGGTAGACCTTTATTATAAGCTTTTTATCGGCAATACTACGTAATTGTCTGAAAATAAATATGAGTTTACGTACTCTACTACTAATCGTCATAATATGTTCTTTCCAGGAAATATGATGATCAATAATAACGCCAAGATACTTGATGTTTGAAACTTCCTGTATTTTAGGGCAGTTAGTGCAGTTAGTGTGGTTGCAGTTGCTATGTATAAAAATATTTAATGGCGGTATACGTCTCCGAGACAAAGTGAATTTTACATATTTAGTTTTGTCCACATTCAGTGTCAACAGGTTATTAACCAACCAATTAGCAACGATGTTTAAACCCACTTGTGCATGTGCCCGAACCTCTTCCCAATCTTTACCAGTAAACACTAAGGCAGTATCGTCTGCATAAGAAAAGACTCTTCTGTTGATTAGATGTGTATTACAAAGGTCATTAACATAAACTAGGAAAAGGCTCAGGCCCAAAACACTTCCTTGGGGAACGCCATAATTAGGGAATTATGGGATTAAAAAATGACTCAGCAGCAGGAATTGATGGCATTACATCACAAATTCTAAAACAATCTGCACCTACATTGACACCCATTCTAACTCAATACAATTTATGTCTTACCACAGGCATTTTCCCCAAAGCCTTGAAAACATCTATAATCAGCCCTATACATAAGGGTGGCAGCAGAGACCGTGTCGAAAATTATAGACCTATATCAGTCTTACCCACAATTTCCAAAGTTCTAGAAAAAATCATTAATATTCGGTTAAAATTATATTTGGAAAAATACAAATTACTCTCACCATCGCAATACGGATTCCGAACTGGTTGCTCTACCGAAGATGCTGTGTCCGAACTCACCAATTTAGTTGTCAAAGAACTCGATAGAAAAAATAAAGTTGTTGGCATTTTCCTAGATCTTGCAAAAGAATTCGACACGGTCCCTGTTCCTGCACTTATTAAAAAACTAGAAAATCTGGGTATTCGTCGTTCTGCACTGCGATTATTTGAAAGTGATAGAACTCAGAAAACTAAAGTAGGCGCTGCAATAAGTGATGAAGAAAACTGATAATACTGAAGTCAACTCCCTAGTTGACTTCAGTATTATCAATTTCTAGCATTGCCATTGAGTTTGTGTGTGGTATCTTTTTGCTTGTACGACTGTTATTACTGCCATTATAATTGGTGTTATTAGTTATATTATATGCTAGGTTTTTACCAACATTTGCAAAATATTTGTTAATGTAGTTTACCGAGTCTATGGCATTGGGTTTAAGTCGAAGCAAGTTGTCATTATGACATTTTTGTGTATTTGTGTGTGTGACGTTTTTTATTATTTCCCGCGTTTTTTTTAATGTTTCCTTTGTTTTTCTCTAATTCCAATTTATGATAGTCGTCTTTAAGTTTTTTTACTATGTAGCTGCAAAAATTTCTGTACCTTTTATATGATACTTTTAAGACTTCGTTATTCGGGGATTGTTTTAGGCACATATGCATTTTGTCTCGTGTACGCAAGATTCCGTCAGTGATCCATGGCTTAATAGTGCATTTGTTACGGGACTTTGTGTAGGTACGTGAATTAGATTTTATTATTTCTTTAAGTTTTGTATTAATAAATCAGTTGCAGAGTTAGGGTCTTGACAAGTTAGAATATCATGGAAATCTGTGTTTTTAATTTGCGAGGCGATTTGCCTATAGTCTAATCTTGTACAAACTCTCTGTGGGGCGAAGCAGTCTCTTAATTTGTATTTAATATTTACAAGAACAGGACGATGATCAGTAAGGTAGGTGTTTAAAACAAAAGTTGTACTTTGATATTTTGATTTTACCATTAAATGATCTAAGCAAGAGTCGCTTCGCAAAAATGTAGGTATATTATGACTAGGTAAAATTCCATGGCTAGCTAATAAGTC
This sequence comes from Polyommatus iphigenia, assembly GCA_963422495.1. Lineage (NCBI taxonomy): Eukaryota > Metazoa > Arthropoda > Insecta > Lepidoptera > Lycaenidae > Polyommatus > Polyommatus iphigenia. Next base: position 12,248,636 of record OY730179.1, read on the forward strand.
CAAGTACTGGGTAACGTTTTTATCCGTTACCTGCAAATTAATGTTTATGTTAATATCACCTGCAATAATAATATTTGCACAGCCTTTTAAATCATTTAATAATACATTGAGGGATTCAAAAATGGATCCAAGTTTCTGAAAGACAGCGATCTATACGGTGCAATTATTGTTATACTTTTGTCCAAATTCAAAAGGAGACAATTGGTTTCAACCATTTGTGGTTCAATTATGTCTATGGGTATGGGTAAGAGAAAAACAACACCGGTTTAAAAAAAATGGTATATCTAACTCAAATTTTTCAGCACTAAGCGGACTGATGATTACAAACCAAAGCCAAGAACACGCTCAATAAGCTTTCAATCAAAAAAACCAGATCAAAATCGATTCACTCGTTTGGATGCTACGATATCGATGCCACGGACAGATACACAGACAGACAGACACGTTAAACTTATAACATCCCTCTTTTTTGTCGGGGGCTAAATATATAATTTAGTCAGGAACCGTCTAGGCGACTTATCGCGGCTTCAAACATAATTTATGAAAGACGTTAAGAACTTTTCCCCAGTTTATCTTAACTATCTTCAGCATTTAATATTTAAATTTTGTTCTCGACTCTTCTTTATAAAAGTTTATGACACTACGTCTAGACTTGGGTTCTTTAGAGTAACTATTTGATAAAAGAGGGTGTTAAAATCCTAAATCTTTTTAATAGCAGAGATTGAACAAAGTTTTTAACTTAGTTATTTTTTGTTTATTTCTCAAGGTTCATTTTCTTAAATGGACAAAAACACATCTCTGAATATTTTTAAGGCTATCCGTCCGTCTAAAACTCTTTTAGTGCCTAAGTAAGAATCGCAATTTAGTTCTTGCTAATAGTAATTCTGCCTAATACAGAACTCCCCTATTACGACGTACAATTGAACGATTTAAGTAGGAAAAACGTTTTCTATTTATACTTCAGAATAAAATTTACTTAACAGAATACATAAGAATGAAGTACTAAAATCTGATCAAAACGTCACACGAAACTTACAAAAATGAGCAACAAAAAGTTACGTAAGTAATTTCGTACACAATGTACCTCTCAGACCTCAGTCTTGTAAAGTAACAGTACCATAACTTTTATCTTCGCCATAAAGTCTCACGACATGGCTGTCTTTTTACGTGACGAAATTGTATGATAGTGGCATGTGACGTTATAATTTTGTATGATCTATACAAAATCTTTATTATACGTACTGTTCGGCTCAATCTTTTCACTTATGATCATTTTTATATTCACTTAGCATGTATACAATTTTGTAGATAGAGTATACTTTGCTCTCTCTTTGCTTTTAAATATTTAAAAAAAAACTATAGCTTATACTGTGGCTTTACCCACGAGAATTTACTCTCCTGAGAAACAAGTTTTTTACTATTTTGCCCACTTTGGGGTGTAACTTTGTAAATTAGTATTTTCTTAGTGGTTGCCTATGTATTAAATTTTTTTGTACAAGGTATCTGTTTTCTTTAATAATAAAATCTTTTTAAGTTTCTTCGATTGAATAATTTTAAATAGTGAAAGCGTAACAAACAAACTTATATTCACATTTTTGTAATTTTAGAAGATATCTATACATATAGTAAAATCGTAGAAAAGTCAATTCTGTACATTGACTATTTTTTGAAAAATAATACTTGGGACGTGATCTACGATCGACATGGAAGCCAAAAATATCGTTTTTAGAATTTTTGTCTGTTTGTATGTATGTCCGAGATAAACTCAGAAAGTACTGAACGGATTTACTTCAAATTTTGCACGAACATTACTTAGAGGTCGGGTCAACACATGGGCTATAAACTATAACGATATCACCCAGGATTGGGAGGAGGGGCTCAAGTTTCAATATTTTTAGTTTTTTGCTCATATCGCTTAAACGGTTAGTTGTAGAGAAAAAATGTCACGTACAAAAAGAAAGCTCATAAAATTTCCTACAAATTCGTCCTTTACACTATGTATCTACCTCCGCTCCTTGCCTTGCTATCAGCTTTTATGTATCGTATCTATACAGATTTCGAGTGTCGTTTTATTACTATGCGGGGAGCTTTGGCACCGGTCGTTTCTCCACATGACACGTCTTATTTCTCCTTTTTAAGAACAACCCCCCCCCCCCTCATGGATCTGTTGCCTATAACGAAATAGTGTCGTGACGTTTGTATTGCGTCTTATTTTTTCTTTTTAGGAAAAAACTAACTCATATATTATATCTATTCATATAATAAAATCGTAGGGAAGTCAATTCTGTACATTGAATATTTTTGAAAAATAATAAATACTTGGGACGTGATCTACTATGCTAACGCGGACGAAGTCGTGGGCACCAGCTAGTCTACAATAAGTGTACAATGTATGTCTATGTATTTTATAAGATACTTGCCCCCTTAGTGCCAACCCACACGTACCACAACCACACGACATCGCAACGACAAAATGTCGTCGAGCAGTGGTTACGTGTGAATGGTGTCGCTGCAGCATTTTGTGGTTGCGTTGTGGTACCGACAAAATGCCGACGTGGTTGCGTTGTCGCCAGTGGTTGCGATGTGATTACGTACGAAAGTCAATGAAACGGAGGGGGGGAAGAGCGCGGGCGGTGTGCACGCACTGTCGTTGCATCGACGCAACATTGTGGTTGCGACGTGGTTGCGATGTGGTTGCGATGTGGTCAGACAACGTTGCGTCGATGCAACGACAGTGCACGCACACCGCCCGCGCTCTTTCCCTCCCTCCGTTTCATTGACTTTCGTACGTAACCACATCGCAACCACATGGCAACCACTGGCGACAACGCAACCACGTCGGCATTTTGTCGGTACCACAACGCAACCACAAAATGCTGCAGCGACACCATTCACACGTAACCACTGCTCGACGACATTTTGTCGTTGCGATGTCGTGTAGTTGTGGTATGTGTGGGTTGGCCCTTAGACAAAGTACGTATCTTTCGTTAAAAACGATGACGAAATTCGTTATTAAAATGTATGCGGTTTGACATAAGTAATCGCTAAATGACATTTCGCTTTCGAAGACTAATGTCAAATCCCATACATTTTGATAACGAATTTCGTCATCGTTTTTAAGGAAATAAAAGGGACTTTGGCTACGGCCTCTGGTCTACTCTATCAGCCTCGAAGCTTTATAATTTTATGGATTGCATTCACAATAGACAATATTCAAAATGGCGTCGCTATCGCAAATCGATATCAGACTTAACGCACTGGAACCATTGTTGCTTATTTACGACCCAAAGTGTCCCCGGAGACGACTTTTAATATATACCGATATTTTACGAGAAGAAAGGCAAACAAAACGGAAAATACCTTACCTCAGTCCAATAGATTCGGCTGACGTGTTCATTTTCATATGGGCGTGTTTCCCCGCGGGCCCTGAAATGTTTAGGCCAAATGTTACATTTCAATATGTCTACTAAAACAAACATTGATATGCCTTCGACTTTTTCAAGTAAAATGAAAGTATTTATTTTTAATAAAAGTTTATTTTTACTAATAGGATTGAGAAAGTAATAGTATTTTTTGTGATTGTATGACGATTCCATTCCATTCTATTCTACATAATTTTAAGTCCTTGAAGTTATTTTATGAATTACTTGAATCTTCAGTGTAACCTATTTTGTTGATGATTGTAATCACAAAGTAAGTATATTCTGAACGAAAATTAATACCCGGAAACGAAACATAAAATTTTATTAATGATGAAATGAAATTATTATTTTGTTCAAATAATCTTTGGGAGAGTAAATTCATAGTCCTTTAACGTCAAAACCATAACTTTGAATACAATGATGGCTATAATAATTATTATTATTCAAAAATTAATGTTGTGTTTATTAAGGGTTAACTTTTATAGAAATACGCGTCTCTTATCTTTGCCAGCGCAATTATAGTAATAGTGAGCCCTAGAACAATTTTTTTTATTACTAACAAGCTAATTTTTTGTGAGTAGCTTCATTTTGATAGAGATCATAGAACAATCTATATTTTAATAGTAGGTACCGTCAAAACAAAGTATGAAATCCTTTCTATCTCTGTTAGCTACCACTTTCAAGATTTTTCGCCGATACAAGTGTTGTTCGTCTTATCAAAATGAAGCTACTCACAAAAAATTTGCTTGTTAGTGATAAAAAAAAATGTTCTAGGGCTCCCGTACTATAACGCTTCTCCGCGATACTTTATTTCATATTTCATTATTCTAAACAAGTTTATCGATTCACATTTCATAATCTTACGCCGATCACGTTAACTACAGTTTAATAACTGGAAAATTTTCAAACGGTTCTCATCAATTTTAATAAAATTAATTTTTATAAACAGGAATCATAATCATGATGTGAGCGTCCGTTGTGCTAGTTGTCTAGATATAAAACTGCATAAAATGTGATAAATTCAAAAACACATTACGAGCGATAAGCATGCGCGATTCATCGATTTGATATACGTTTTGATAATATGGCAAAGAATATAAATCTGGCGCGGTTTCTGGCTCCAGGCCAAACTGTTATCGTGCAGACCTTAGGGTTTAGTGCGACCGCCCATTACGCCCGTCATAATTGTATGCAAAAATAAACGCGCACTAGTGTCGCACGCATTGCAGGCGATATCGATTAAAGCTGACACGGCCTCTGGTTTGCAGTTAACAATCCGAACCGCGATGTTTAATCCAAAAACAGTACGTAAAGGTTTTATTTTACTGTAGTACAAGTTGTCTGCAACTTTATCTCGCCGAAATTCATTTTAAATCATGCGGAATTTATACATGTGTATGTAACATGTGTTCCCTAAGGAAACAAACTGTCCTAAATATCCTTTCCGGGGCTCAAAGTATCTCCATATCGAATTTCATAAAAATCAGTTTAGTGGCTAGATGTGAAAAGGTAACATACATATAGACACGATTTGAGATTTAGATATTAGAATGGATTTAAAATTTGCAAGCCACTTGAAACCTTTATGTAATTTAGGAATAAAAGCAAAATGTAATAATTCGAAGGCAATGTAAAAAATAATATCATTAAACCTTATTCATAGAATTATTAATTTCATAAAGAAGTAGGAGCGTAATGTAATAACGTTAAAAGATAACAAAATACTAATAAAGATAAGAGCGAGATTATGCAGCGCTAATCCCGAGAGGTGCGAAATAAAATGTAATATAAGTTTTATCAAATAAAAGCTCATTCTTAATCCCCAGTTTCATTAGCTTTGTAAGCTCGAGTTTTGCAGCAAACATTGCTTGAACTTAATTTAAGCTAAGCCTGCATCTGCATACCAGAAGTAGGGTTAAGCCACATTTGCACAGACATAAACTTGGCTGGCAGTTAGCCGGCTAGAACATATGGGAATGGCCCTGTTACAGTTTCATTTGAATAGCTGCTAATGTTTATGGGTGTGCACAAACTTCGTGTTGGTTACACAATGCAGATTGTAGTACCTTGAATATTAATTGTAAAAGTTCCTAATGAGAAACTATAGTCACTGTGAGGTCTAAAAAATTATAAGTACTACTTAAATTAGGAAAAGTTAAACTGAAGGCGTAAGTTTTTTGTATAAACAAACAGTTACTTCTTGAGGCTACAAGTATAGAATGAAAGTTGATATGACGAATACAGCTTAAGTTTTGGATTACATAGGCTACTTCTTATGCCAAAAATGTAGTGTTGCTGTGTGGTGGTACTGTTATAACTAGGACTTTTCCGCGGTGGGTTAAAATAGTCTAATTGTAATTGTTATGAAAATCTAACTAAAACGGCAGTCATGAAATAAAACTATAAAAACTTTATGAAAGGTTTTAGATATTTTTAGTGATAGAAGAATTCTAAGAAGAATACTAAGCAAAAAAGGCAGGAACAAAATGTTATCTTCCCTCGGAGTGGAAGACCGCATTTAGATAAAACCGTGCTGTTAACTCAAATTGCATTTGCATACCCACCGAGCTGAAACGTCACAGAGCTGCGGACTTTTGAAAAATTGTACAACTTTTAAGGAAAACTCCAGAATATATTTGTTAAAAACACAGCCATAACGATATTATGCAATTTAAGTCATCGGTTTACGAGAATACCTTTTTATTTTTGTAACGCATCAACATTTCATTACTTAAAATTTAAGGCTTCACTCCACCGATATTTCGAATGATGATAGTTGCCATCAGGAAATCCATTTGCTCGTTTACGCGTGTTATAAAAAAAACCTAATATGGAAAATAAAATTCTAAATTCTCACTCCGTTTAAACATTATTTCCAACGCGATAATTCAAATAATCTCTTCAGCAAACACATTTACACGAGTGTAATAAAAGAGGATCAAGGAAATAAAAATTAAAGCGACCATGTTGCCCCAAATTCCTGCGTAGGACGAAGCTACATAATATCCTATTTATTTCCGGAGAATATTCGTAGAATTAGCCGTGCGCAACATCAATTCAGCATTATATGCCACAGCAAAATCTCCCGAACAAAAACATTCAAGAAAAACAGACGCCAGTAACAATGAAATTGGTGGTTTATGCGGAGAATAAAAAGCCCGATACGGCATCTGAAAAATGGCGCGTGTCGAACCATTTAGCGTTGACTACATAGTTTTTTTCGAGAGTTTTACTTCAAACATTTTTAGGATCTTTTTAGTTCCGTAGATAATGTTCATTTTTTTAACACGATATTTTACGTTAAATAGCTATGTACAGGCCGCACTAAGTCTATACCAAAGTCTATACCTACGGCATATTTTATAAAATTACTTATTTTATAAATTCCGTAGGTATAGACTTTAATGATTACATAACTTAATTTCGGTAAAGTGTTTGACACAAAAATGAGTATTATGATAAAATCTCCATTAAATTAAACGTAAGTAATCATTAAATCTCTCTGCGAGCAGGCCGTTATTCATTATATCTCCATATCTCTATTTGCTACTCTAATAATATCATACTTTCAAGCAAAACTTTCCTTATTTCTTGAGAACCGTATCACACATTAGCATTTTATAGCATTTTCACAAGTTTCACCAAAACGCCATTAGCGACAGTGCATTTTAATTTCGTGCAAAATCAAGATGGCGTCTGCAGTGAAGTGAGCAGTGCTAATATTACATCTGCCTGAATCTTAATACCTACGGCATAACGATCATTATAGAATCTCAACTACGAAAGGGGGCGCACTCGTGCATTAGCATTTAGCATACGTATTATACCAGTCTGTGGAATACGCGATTCCGGTGTGTTCAAGGAAATTAGACCACAATTACCAAAAAGGTTTTTGCCATTAATGGTTTACCGTTCTAGCGCTAAAGAAAACCAATTAGCTGAATCTATATACATATTATAAAACAAAGTCGCCTTTTTCCCTCATGTCCTTTTGTTCCCTTTAATATTTAAAACTACGCAACGGATTTTGATGATTCTTTCAGTGTTAGATAGCCCACTTATCGAGGAAGGCTATAGGCTATATTTTATCACGCTAAGACTAAAAGGAGCGAAGAAATAGAGGAAAATGTGGAAAAAACGGGGAAAATTATTTGAAAGGGCTAACTTGAACGCGCTAATCTCAGGAACTACTGGTCCGATTTGAAAAATTCTTTTAGTGTTAGATAGCCCATTTATTGAGGAAGGCAATAAGCTATATCTTATCACGCTAAGACTAATAGGAGAATGTGGGAAAACGGGGGAAATTATTTGAAAGGGCTTATCTCGCGAACTACTGGAGCAATTTTATGTTATTTGGCACAGATAGGAAGTAGACTACGTGAAGGATCGTAGGCTATCGATTTTAATCATTTTTTCAGTGGCTATATATTTTATACAAGTGCGATGCCGGGGCGGGTCGCTAGTTAATTATATTTCTTAATAAGGATTTTAATTTTATTAAAATTACTCATTTTTTCCCTTATAATTTGAACACACTTTGCAACTTACTACTTCATCATTTAGCTTATAATATATCTAGCTAAACGCATAGAATTATAACCTTAACGCAAAGTATTGATATCGTTGGCTACACGTGAGATCCACATTTTTTTTGATTTCAAATCATTTTCCATTCCTAAAAGCTCCAAGCAAAAAAACGGGGGTTGCAAATTATTTGTTACGTGGTTACTCCACTCATGTCTTCAATTATGCATTCGTTATTAAATAAGTTCGATTAAAGACGAACGACGAAAATTTAATTTGTTCAATGTTTATTACTCATATTCTTCATTTAAATTGTAATTTTCTAAAAATTGTATTTACCTAATCTGAAGATGTTTTCTAAATTCTACCTTAGAAGTCAAAATCACATGAACTTGAATATAACTAAAACAAACTAAATATATTATAAATATTCATACAGTGCCTTTCAAAAGAATTTAATAAAGCTTAAATAAAGCTACGTTTTTGCTCAAAGATTATTCTAAATCTCGTCTTATTTGTTATTCAAATCGCGCCCCGCGGTATTAACGCTCATTATTGACAGTATTACCATGGAATGTAAAATGCGGCAGACACTCGTTTATTTTTATACTCCATTATTACAGTATACATTATCCTCACTGATGTCTCTATATACAAACCTCCTTACTGATAAAAATATACATAGCAAAATATAGATATGGTCTGCTATCTTTGTAACATGTAACTTTTATGGAAATGTTACAGGCAATGTGTTATTTTCATAGTGTGAATATTTTTAAATCGCTGGCAACATCTTATAAATCAAACGATAACTTGGTTTAGTTCTTATTGAAAAATAAAAAATCGGCCAAGTACGAGTTCCGTACTACTACAGAGCAAAAATAGGCTAAAAATTGTATTTTTTGTATGGGAGCCCCCTTTAATTATTATTTAATTTATTTAAATTTTATTATTAATTATTAAAGTACAAATAAAATTAAGTATTTTGTGAACATTTCAATTGCCTATGTGTTGCCGTTATTGATTAAGAGCAAAAAGTAGCAAAAAAATCACGTTTGTTGTATGGGAGCCCCCTTAAATATTTGATTTATTTTGTTTTTAGTATTTGTTATAGCGGCAACAGATATACACAATCTGTGAAAATTGCAAAAGTCTAGCTATAGCGGTTCTTGAGTTACAGCCTGATGATAGACAGACGGACAGACGGACAGACATCGAAGTCTTAGTAATAGGGTTCTGTTTTTACCCTTTGGGTACGGAACTCTAAAAACGTAGTTTTGTGCTCAGCTGTCAATTCTTTCGCAATTACTTTCTATATGCTTAATCCAGACATTAGACAAGCATAGAATAAAATATACAGCATAAAACAAGTTATATTGAAGATCAAGTTAGAACCCCAGTGGCCAGTATTCCACAAAATAAGTGTCCGGAATTTATAGATCTAGATATGAAAGGAATATTTACGTGGAAATGATCGCACTAAATTTCAACGAAAAGGTCCGCGGCTCCGTTTATAAGCCTATTTCCTGATATATGACAACTAAATCTACCCTCTATCTATTTCACGAAAAAGGATTTTTCATGCGAAACTAATTTTGATAGATTCTCTTAACTTAATGTTATGTTTTAAAAGCTTTTAAAGTAATAATTAAAAACAAATATTTATTTTAATGTGTGATCCCATCAGTCGTGGCAAAACGAGACACAATAGCTTTTTCATTGTTATCGCGGCCGGATGTGGCCGCTTGGGGCTTCATGAATTAATAGAATACATTAAAAAAAATTATAACTCGTATCGGCACAGACCTCTATCTAGTATCGGGTATAATTTTGTAGTTCGTATTAAATAAATTCAGTATTTCAAATAAACAAGAGGGACCAGAAATATTTTTAATACAAAGCTAATACAATTCTACAAAAGTAATTTCATAGACAAACAAAAAGCAAAACCTAATTTCCGTTTCTATAAACAAGAGAATCTAAGCATTACCAAACACTCGTACGAAATTGCTATTCCAGCCAATACTGAGGGAAAATAAAAATGTTTGAAGTTTTATCGCGAAAGATGTTTATTTTAGCGAACTCGACGGTTCCTCGAAATACGTTTTCGATATTGGAATAAAATCATTTTTCACGCTATCTAATTTGCAGCTGGGTTTTTTTACAAACTTTTCGGTTTATCTCTATCTTTTTCGTCAAAATTATGCATGGGTTTTAAGCTCCGCGCTTTTATATTTTGTACATACAAAATATCGAGTTTTGTTTTGAAATGAAATAAGGTTGAATGTCGTTATGCCTTTATATTTGTTTACTGAAACGTTTAACTTTATATACCTACTTAAATTATTGCGCAGTGTACGCAGTTGAACTTGTAATTGTTATAAAAAATACTGTTTAAAATCAAAAAATGTGAATTTAATGTATATAGTATATTAGCCAGATGATGAAGTAGGTAAATTACAAGGTTTTTTCAACTTTTATGAGAAAAAAATATTAATTTTTCCCTTATGTTATAAATTTTTTAAACTTTTATGAGAAAAAAAATTAGTAATTTTGCCCCCATGTTATAAAATATAAGTTATCCTATTCTACTTCATCCAGTTATGGTAACGTAACTTTACAAAATATAAACTTTTGCTAAAAATTAAAAAAAAATTAAAATACATAAATAGGTTTAGACTTAAGGAGAATTAATAATTATAGACTAACCACTATTTATCTACAAAGTTTTATACGGAAAATCATCAAAAAAGATAAAAATTATGCTCTCAATTGATACTAATAATAATACTTGGTAAACCACGCCTTTAATGACGTCATCCAAACAAAGTCAAAATTTCATTGGCATAGTTGTAAGGGCTTTCTTACAATTACTATAATAACTATAATCTGAGCGAGCGAAGCTAGCCTTATAGTAGGTATGTCCCACAACCTAAGCACTTTTGTGTTACACTTTACGGAAAATCTATCACGCCTATTGATTTGTGCTTTAAAACAGTAATTTTTAGCTAGTACAAGCAACTAATTATATTATATTCTGTGGTACAAGTACCGTAAGATACTAATCATTATATGTTCTGTGGTACAAGCCAAAATCCGAGCTTTGTGAGGGCTCGTGTCGTTTTTCTACGTGGTAATGATCTTTAAGGCAGTTTTTTTCTTGATGGTAATTGATAACACATAATGTACATATAAATAAAAATTACTATGTTAAATCACAAATAAATAGGCGTGATAGTTTTTCCGTAAAGTGTACCACAAAAGTGGTTAGGTTGTGGGATATATTATTATCAAGATTGATTAAATTTGGCGTTCTCTATACTTAACTAGAACGTATTTAATTCAAGATTTCCAATTAAAATATTATTGAAAATTGAAACTCATATAAATTAATTTCTACAATGGAATGGGTACTCAAAACTGCACCTGATCAAAATAATTAAAAGTAGCCAATCAAGTTGTGTTTAGAAAACATTACTTTAGATGATTTTATTTAATGATTACTAACTTAGATTTTTGTTATCGATTTATTATTTTTTTATTCTCATTCAATCAAGAGATTTAAGCACACTTAGTGGCTACGTCTATCTCATCGTATTAGTAAATTTACTAAAACTATTTTCTTATCATAAACGAATACAATAATCTTACAAACTTTGAATCAGGTTCAGCCAATATAACTTTTCAAAAAACTTACATTCGTTAAAGCTGTACTTTAAGGGTGTTAGCTAAATCATTTCTTTCAGAGTATATAGATTTATTATTTTGTTTCAGCCATTGCATGAAAAACTTACAGCCTGATTAATTTTTATCACACTCCTAGCATTTGTATTTCATCAATAAACTATTTGTCATCAAATTAATGCAAACAATTATAATAATGATATTTTATACTTTTTAGGATTACCTAAATACCTACTCAAAGCCTAAGGAATTCCCGTGCCTACGTAATATTAATATACTAAGAATTGTCTGTCCGCCTGTCTCTCCAAGCTGTATTTAGTAAACTATGATGCCTAGACAGTTAAACATTTACCTACTAATCGTATTTTGGCTGTTGCTGCAACTGCATACAAAATATAACAGAAGAAAATATGAATTAATTAGTAATGGGGCTCCAGCAACAGACATGTTTTAGTAGAACAACCGTGTTCCTAATGTGACAATGATTATATAATATATTGGATGATAATGATTAATGAATAATGATAGTGTAGAGCGCCGGTTCTCAGACTTTTTGGTGGCAGAACGCTTTTAACAAGTGTCATTTTTAAAAATGACACTTCCTTAAGTAAGTGTCATTCCTTCTTTGCGGGTTCCTTAAGGAACCGCAAAGAAATTATGTTTTGTTTTAGGATGAATTATTGTCTATGCTGGTATCTGGTGTCATTTCAAAAAATAATTTATATGTGGCCTTTGCCAGTACAAGGATTTTTTCAGAGTAATATCCGCGGAGCCCTGGAGCTATGAGAACAGCTGGTGTAGAATGTAGATAATAATTATTAATCAAAGGATGTTTAGTTGTGTACTGTAGTATAAAGAAATTTATTACCAAAAAGCTGGTCTAAAAAAATTTCGTTTTATGCCTCAAATTGATAATAACAATGTTGATAATGTGACGTGGGTAATTAATAATTATAATGTTTGTTTTTTCCCTTTAAATTGCTTGGCATAAATACCAATTATAATGGTCTAGTACCCCCTTTTTTGATCAGCGAAAACCTATATAAGCTCTAATTGTCTTTGTCTGACGCAATAGAAAAGTCATATGACAAATGAAGCCAGCAGTGAGCAGACCTTGAATTGTTATACCCTGTTTATAAGTAAGTATGGTGAGTCGATAGTTTACAAAAATAAATAGGCTTAACAGTGCATTGAATAAGTAACTAAAATAAAAGGTATTGCATTTAGACATTAACATTTTAAACGTAATAAAAATAATTGGTCGTTTATAAAAATGACATTCATCGTAATAGAAATACAAATAATAATATGTATCCAAAACTAACTTTAAGGCAGGTGCAACAATTAGTTGTAAAATCAATAAAATATATTTAAATGAAAATCAAACCAATAAAATAATACAATATTAAATCAAATAGAACACAAAATAATTTAAAAAAATTAATAATCCAAATCAACAAAAAAGAAAATCAAAACTATACATTACCCAAAGTCAGTGTCCTCACAGCCTTCCCAGCATCTGAAAACATAAACACATAGGTAAAGTGAACGTGTAGGTGTAACAGAAAAAGGAAAAAGATATAAGAACAAGTAAGATGAATCAAAACATAATTGAAACAACAAGTCAACAACAATTGCTCGCGTCACTCACCGAGGGTACGAACCGCGTTAGGGGAGCGCTTCACCAAATCGAATTACAACTTTACTTAACACTACTCGCAAGGAAAATGAACAAAATTCTCACCTTATACTATCATGTAAAAATGTCATTGATTTTGATATCTATTTTTTTGTTTTCCCCAATTAATATAGGAGCGTGGAGTGTCGTTATAGTCAGGAGCTCAGTAGCGTCTAACTTTGCGGCGAGCCGCGCCCCTACATGATACTTGTACTGAATCTCTACCCCTATTCCGGGCTCCGGGAGGCGGAAGACCGTCTAATGCAAATGGACGTATATTTCCCAAAATTTGCCAATCTACATTCAACTTTGAGACGGTCGGATTGAGTTTAAATTTAACAGCAGGATCCCGTACTTACGACGTTCTGGAGACTGCGCTGCGTGTTTCGCTTCCCGGGGATGCTGCGCAAAATTGGAGAACGAAATCAACGAGACTGCGAGGCGCTGGCGGGTGGCGCGGGGCGGGGAGGGTGCGAACAGACAGGGAATATTTGAATAGACCTCGTCGGCTCTCTCCCGCCGACCGAACCGGGGGACGGAGTCGCGGGGCAGACCATGTCGGACAAATCCGCGATGTACTGCACAACAACGTGCACCCATCACGGCCATTATCGAAGCTCCGTTGTTTTCTGTAAGAAAAAACGAGTCGGAGATAATTGAATTTGTTCTCATTACGTTAACAAACAAGATCTTCGTAAATCTCTGCGGGAATACTATTAGGAATAATTTTCTAAATATTTTTGGTACATAAATACTATATCAAATTGTTCAAATATTATTATTACTTAAGATGAGATTTACTGATCTATCTATATAGTTTGACTTAAAATATAAAAGTAACCTATTCACACACAATATCATCGCTTACAGCGACGTCGTTAAACTTTATAAGCCCTATGCGATCCGTCATCGCTACACCCTGTTTCCTGTAGCATCCATAGTTATGTTTCCTCCAACGTAACCTTAGTACCAATAACATAAGGATCATTCTGGAAGCTCAAACGGAGTAGTTTGCATAAATCCGATACGTAGTTGCAGGTTGACGTGCACATACGTTTGCTCATTAGAGCAGTCATAACGGATTGTCGGGATAAGCGGGCGGCTGACGGCGATAAATCCCGGGCCAGGCTCGACCATGTGGAATCCCCAGATAACTAGACAACATCCTAAGACTGATATCTCCCAACAAGCAAGATGTTATCATGCCTTTAGAATTAACTTTCGTTTCTTAAAATATTATATACTCGTAAATGTTGAATGTTATATAGCCAATATGATAAAAGTTAATTCCTTTTATTTGGACAGTAACTTAGGGTACAGAACAGAGTATATTTTTATTCTTTTAGAGAATAAGATTTTTCAATGCACTTTTTAAAATGTGACGAAACGAAAAATGGTAAGTATGTAAAACCCATTGTTCTAAGTTGGATAGTTCTTATGCATTCGTCCATTCGTCTATAAAATCTTTGCATTATTACAATTACTGTAACTATTTGATAATATTGTTATTATTTTCAAATTACATTTTTTTATAACAAAACTTTTAACAATATATTTCTTACTTATATTTTCATTAAGCTTATTTATTTTGTCAGCACGAAAATAATTGTTGTTTGTAAAGTTTTTATATTTTGTAGTTACTCAGCGTGGACAATAAATTTCTCTCATTGTTGAGATTTATTTTTAAAAGCTTTTACATTTTCTTTTACTTCGGTGCCATCAGACATCATTGTTACTCCAAATGTTCACGACAATTTCAAACCTGGTTCCGTTTTATTGTTGTATATAGGATGTTTAAAAGTGACCTAGTTTTATGCTACAAAGATTTTTTTAATCCAATGTACAACTAAATATAATTATTGATATTACACTAATTAGTAGTTTTATAGTACAACTTATATTAGATTATTTTTTCATATAGCTAAACTAATTACAAGTATAAAAATTTTTTTTCATAAAAAGTGCAATTTTAGAGAAGTCTTAATATTTCTCGTAAAAAGTGCGTGCGTTGAAATCATTTATTATAGGCGTAGGCGTACTACGCGCGTAGCGCTTCGTAGAGCGTCTACGCAAACTCATTTTATTTACTTTATCACAACAAAATTTAACTTAAAACTAAGATAAAACGTTAAAATTAGTTTTGTTCATTGTATATCGATTATTGCATTATAACGAGCTTCATCATCATATTATACAGACTGTTTCATATTATATTATATTATATATTAAGATCGTAGCTGTTTCACTGTTATAAAACTAATTACTTCATAATAAGTACTTCATTTTATAAAACAGAACAAAGAACATGTTGTTTCAAGCGTGTATTTAGCAAAAGAAAAACTTTTAACTGGCTAAAAGAAAAGCAGAACGTCCACGTCTCTGGAGTCGGGACACAAAGTTTCAGATACAGATTCGCTACATAAAGCCCTATTAATTGAACAACGCGAGCGCTTGGAGGGCGGCCAATTTAATGTATAACTTGGCTCGTCGGCCGCTCTGTAATCCGACGTCAAATAGATATATTATTATAGCTTCCACATTAGGCCCTTGATAAATATATTTGATACATCTTCAAGTTTACGAGGATCTTAGCATTCGTCTTTATTTGTATGTTAAATATATGAGATTGGATAAACAAGGTTTGGATGTCTTAACACTAAGAAGAAGTTGTTTTCGCGTGGAAATAGAATGAGAAGATTAAGCTGGGGCCTGAGTCAAGACGAATTAGTAATCGCTTCGTTATAGAATCGCCGATCAAAATGTATGGAATCAATTCCATACATTTTGATCGGCGATTCTATAACGTTGACGTTCGACTCGTCTTATGTCAACATAAGACGAATCGAACGTCAACGTGATATTAACGAACGCTTATGTTAATTCCATACATTTTCATCGGCGATTCTATAACGAAGCGATGACGAATTCGTCTTGACTCAGGCCCCTGGAATCGCCGATTTGACTCGTAACTACATACTCTTAATAGTTATTACAATTTTTTCTTTATAGTTTATTTTCGGTGTGTGATTTTTTTAACAACACTGTCGTCATTAGATACAATCATCCAAGTCTGTTCATGACGCGTGGTGGCAGTTTTGGGATCTAAAATGAACTCTTACAATGTAAAATTGTGTCTAAGACACCATGTTACATTGTAAGACTTATTCCTAACTGCTCCGCGCTATTCCAATGGTACATGTTTAATATTCGCGTCTTGGTGTGAGCTGACCCTCTGAAAACGTTTCTGAATTCTTGTAGGAACAGGTACAACAGGTAGCAAATAAAGTCTACACCAGACAGACGCGAAACATCGCGTACAACGCTGACGGAAGTAAGAAATATATAATTTTACCTCCACAGTGTTACAACGTAAAATCAACTCTCTTCTTTGGTATTAAAGTTTATTTTTTATTCTGAATATAATAAAAGAGGTTTTATATTCGAAACCATTAAAGCGGAATTGTTTCAGATGCAGCACTTAAAATTATGTATTATTATAAACTGACGTCATTAGATCTACTATAGTCTACTTCTGGGCCAATATAACAATATAACCATTTTTATAAAGGTCACAATATATTATAATATGTTTGAAGAAAACACACGTTGGAATACTTAACTATTTATTTCTCTGAATAACTACCGTCGAGTACAATAGTCACTTGTGGCCGAGTTGCAGGAAGACGGGAATCAAGCCCTTTGCAGGATGAGCTCTGCTTATAAACCCGTCCACCCCCCTCCGTTCCCGCCCCGTCAGACGGAACCAGAGTGGGGTGGTGGCGTGTTATCAGTGTTGCTATTGCAATAAATAATATTTAATTTAGGAAATATGGAATATAAATTTGGGAAATATGACATTCGGCCATCGACAACACACGCCACCTCCTGGTGCGCAAGTTTATCAAAAATATCACATTCGGCTGTTACAACATGCTTTGATCACAAAAATAGTACTTTTGTACAATTACAACAGTAAACTTACTTTCTTTTTCAAGATCATCTTTATAAATTTGATATCAGAATAACAAACTATCAAGTAACAATAAATTAATATTTAGTGACAATTACTTATGTAACAAATGTATAAACTATAATGAGAAACGAAGCATTACTATAATAGTGTAACAACTAACTATTTTTATATAACATTACTGTTATTATAATTACTGTGACAACATTATTGCCTTAACTATGGATTAGTCATTAAATCATCAGGTTTACAAAATATAAAAACAATAAAATGTAAACATAAATATTATAAAAATTATTGAAACAAAGTAAAAAAAAATACTTATGTGTAAAAAAAATTAAACGTTGATTCTAATATTATAAATATTCATATCCTTATTCTATTTATGTACATTTTATTCAAAATCTTATTATGATCTATACCTTCTCACAATCACTAGCGCTACTGGAAGTACTCGTTTTCGAGTCGTATAATTCTAGGTTTTTAAAATGAATCCAGGGTCTCTTATTCTATCAGCAGCCACTACGGCATTATAAGGCTTTCTTTTTTTTTAAATTAAATCCAGGTGTATCGGCTATTCTGTAATGATAATTGGCAAGTGATTCAGTGATTTTATGGGGCCTACAAACTTTGACAGAAGCTTTGTACTTGTACCATCATTATCAAACTTATTACGTGAATTTTTTACTAAATCACCCACGTTAAATTTCGTTGCTGGGGACCGATTTGCATCATATATAGTTTTTTTGTTTAATTTGTTCCTATCGTAAGTTTACTGCAATGTTATTTCTAATACTTGAAATATCCGAATTAGAATATTTTCTTACCCGTTACTGAGTTTATTTTCAAGAGCATTGCGCATTCTAATTCCAAACATAGCTTCTGTTGCCGTTTTTTGTGCATTAACAGTATTATTAATACCCCACTGAAACTCGCCCAGACACTTGTCCCAGTCGCGTTCGTGATGATTTGAATTTTGTGCTGATAATGAAGTTAATATTGTTTGGTTAAACCTTTCGGCCTGGCCGTTTGCACTGGGACAAGCGACTGCATTTAATATATGTTTTATTCCATTATTCATAAATCAGGAAGACTTAAAGCCAGTGGATGTGAAACTGGTTCCCCGATAAGATACGATTCGGGCCGGCACACCAAAATCATAAAATATTTTTCTAGAATTTTTTTTATGGTAGAACTAGTTTTAACATTCGGCACAGCTCTCACAAACACATATTTGGCAAAATCACCTACAACGGTGAGGATATGTGTATTACCCACTTTACTTTTTACAAAGGGTTCTAGGTGATCTATGTGAACGGTATGGAATGGTATACAAACTTTTTCTATGGGGTACAGATGTCCAGCCTTTTGTTTAGACGCACTATCTTTATTGAAAGCGCATTCCATGTGCGTGCATACCATGAAGGCAAAAATGCAGTGCCTACCTAATGCATGACTTGCCTGTGTGTGTGTTGCCTGAGTGGCTTAGGACATCTGTAATAAGGGTGTCCCTTTACCTTACAATTATTTTTTTTTTTTGCTAAACCAACTAACTTTTGTAATGAAAAATGAATGGTTTGTTTATCATTCCAACCATAGATAATTGCGCACTCATAGACTTTACGAAGCCAGCAATCCATAGTTTGAGACCTATTCGACGGATCATACTCCGGAACCACATTATTTAAATTATTTCCAAAAAACGCATTCTTTCTCGAGTCGCCATTAATTGATGTAAGTAATTCCACCACATACCAGGTTGAGAGCCTGGTAGACAGCTTATGCGACTTGCGAGACCTTGAAGCTCCACTGGAAGAAGAGGAAGAAGCCGACGAGCTCCATGCTCTCCGTTTATTGGATTTGTTTTGCTTCCGCTTGTGGCATTTCCGCCGTGGTGGCGTTCTAGGCGGCGTGCCAGACTGATTGTCTAAATTCATTGTCCGAGAACTCTAAAATATAGAAAAAATGTTTTAGTCGAGCATTCTGTTCAAAATTATCCTCATATAAAAAAATCCATCAATCCCAAGCCTCACCCGGCTGCCGCATAACAATTGAAAATCTATTGTGTCTGCAATCCCCACGATCGAGGTATTACTAAGCTTAATTCTTACTAAGTTGTTTCAATGGCATAGTGAAGATAAAGAACTTCCCTTTATCTGACCAACAACTATTAAAGTACTTAATTAATTTAATTTTCTTATAATTTATAATAATATGAGATGCATACTAATAATATTTATAATCTTTATAAAAGTGCAAAATATATTAACCGATGTGACTTCGTTCATTGTATCATTGCAGATTGTTATACTTAAGTAAAATTTATCAGAAACTCTGTCTACTCTGCCACTGAACTGCAAAATTTCACAAGCGAATTTAATCTGTGAAAGACATATTCACAGACCATTGTAGTTATATGAATTACAAGTCAGCGGGAGACATACGCGTTAACTAGAATATTATAAGATTACTATCATTTAATCTGTGAAAGACATATTCACAGATCATGGTAAGTATATGAACTACAAGTTAGCGGGAGACATACCCGTTAACTAGAATATTATAGGATTTCTGTCATTTAATCTGTGAAAGACATATTCACAGACCATGGTAGGTATATGAATTACAAGTCAGCGGGAGACATACCCGTTAACTAGAATATTATAACATTACTATCATGTAATCTGTAAAAGACATATTCATAGATCATGTTATATGAACTACAAGTTAGCGGGAGACATAAAGCATTTTATTATATTATTTAAATACCAACGATAACGCTTCGTACTTGGATCACCGCCCAAGATGTATAGAAAAGATAATGGCTTCTTAATTATTATTCTACCCGCACTGTCGAAATTTTAAAATGTAATATTTTATTGTTTTCATACAAGTGACGAAATGTCTTAGTAAAATCTATACCTAAAGATAATTAAACCCAGCGGGAAGCATACCCGTTAAACTGAAATATAAGATTACTATCATAATATTATAATCTGTGAAATACATATCCACAGATAGACATTATTTGAACTACAATTAGCAGAAAAATGCGAAAAGTAAATTACTAGTTCTTTTTTTTACCTTTTACATGATCAATGCTTTATTTTTTATTTTATTTTTATTTCACTTCATAATTCATATAACAAACAGTGATGAATAATATTATTTAAAGACTAACGATAACGAATCGTTATTTTCCCAAATAAAATAGCCAATTGATTTGATTATAATTTTATGGTAAATATTCAGCAGGATAAAGCGTGAAGCGAATGTTTAGCCCGACCGAAGAGTCGCCTCGGCCACGAGCACGTGGTTTTGTAATGTAATGCAAGTTTTGGCCCGGCCGAAGAGTAGCCTCGGCCACGGGCACGTGGTTTTGTAATGTAATGAAAGTGTTAGCTCGACCGAAGAGTCGCCTCGGCCACGAGCACGTGGTTTTGTAATGTAATGCAAGTTTTGGCCCGGCCGAAGAGTAGCCTCGGCCACGGGCACGTGGTTTTGTAATGCAATGAAAGTGTTAGCTCGACCGAAGAGTCGCCTCGGCCACGAGCATGTATTATCGTAATGTAATTTAGTAAGTTTTCATTATATGGAACAAACAAAAGTAATTATTATATCACTGCTTTTAAATTAAACGATTCCAAGTGAAAATACTTATAAAATTTATAAGTGAGCGTTATAATATTATGCAATATTTTTACATACCTTGGTTCCGTCGCACTTCTGAGATTTGAAGAAAACACACGTTGGAATACTTAACTATTTATTTCTCTGAATAACTACCGTCGAGTACAATAGTCACTTGTGGCCGAGTTGCAGAAAGACGGGAATCAAGCCCTTTGCAGGATGAGCTCTGCTTATAAACCCGTCCACCCCCCCTCCATTCCCGCCCCGTCAGACGGAACCAGAGTGGGGTGGTGGCGTGTTATCAGTGTTGCTATTGCAATAAATAATATTTAATTTAGGAAATATGGAATATAAATTTGGGAAATATGACATATGCCTGCATGAAAACTTGTCAAATAATTTTATCTTTACGTTACATGATTTTTACAAATTTATCGAAATGTTGGTTAATATGACCCACTCAACCAAAACCAATGTTGCCTCATTCTAGGTCGGTCGCTATCAAACTACAAAATCTTAACATTAGTATTCCTATAAAATTTTAATATCATTTAACATTACTTGACATAGTAGAATCTGGGTACACACCTTTGTTTCTATCATTTTGATCAGCATAACGATAGTATGGAGGTTAGTTAACCATTATGTTGGTACTTAAGTAGGTACTTAAGCCAAGACATAATCGATTTTGCCAGATTTCGCAAACTAATGGGGCCGAAGACACTTAACCACGAGCTTACCCTCTCCTGAATTAATTTGTCGTAGAATATTATCTTCTTATTATATATTGATTTGCAAGAGTGAGTTTGTTGTAGCATTCACTATTATCATTACCTACCTTTGTGATGAAAGACGTAGATAAGCTTATTAAAATCCATACTTTGGTATACTAATATTATAAATACGAAAGTTACCAGGCAACCCCTAAGTAAGTAAGTCTTCAAAATCAAACGTGACTGACTGCTCAAAGTATCTCCAGATACTTTGAACATTCAGTACCGGGAAAGGCCTTATAAATAGTTTTTAGCCCAGCAAAATGTATGAGAGAATCATACATAAGATGCGACAAACTAATTTCAACACGACGAAGTTGCAGGAAACATCCAGAAAATAACGCTCTGTACCATTAAATTAAAGTTCAGTAGTCGTTCCGTCCATCATAGATCGCCGAGGCTCTCAAAACAATCAAAAGCGATGAGTCTGAACAATTGAGCTCGCTGCAGCGAGAACATAATGTCTCAAACGTGATAGTTTTAGCAAGAAAAATATGCAACTAACTCAGCATTTTATTATAGTAAATATTTTGTGCCAATCCATGACCTCTTCTTAAAAAAATGTCATCCTTTTTTTTAACTTTAATTACATTTCACCCGCAACTCCGTTGCTCCGAAATTTACTTCTCTCTAACAAAATTTATATAAATCCGTTCAGCTGTTTAAGCATGAAAGGTTAAAAAAAATCGTATTACAATTTACAAGTAAACAACAACTATGTACAAAAGTATTTAGAGCGCCGAGTTTTAGCGAAAAACTAGTTTTAATTTTCAGCAACCGAGTTGTTAACTGGAGGAAAGTATAGCCATTCATTCTCTTTATTGCTGTAAATTATATTTGCCGAGACGTTTCTAGAACATGAACAGATAAAGCACTAAATATCGCACAACACCAGCCCAGTTAATTTACTCGGTACAAAATTCTCAGTATAAAATTGTGATAGCTCCATTGATTTATAGAATGGCTTTACCGGATTTATTTGACATGGTCCGACAATGGTATCGATTATTGAGATCTAACATTTATAGTGCTGAAGTTTAAGCGGCGAATAGGGCCATAAATTTGTATGAAATGCCTCGTTATTTTAAACTAAATACACAAACAGAAATTTTCGTCTTGGCTTTATTGATGATCTATCAATAAAGCCAAGACGAATCCTTTTCAGTTTTTTTTCGTTCTTCATTTTGCATCTTTAACTTGAAGAATGCATATAAACACAAAACAATAATCAGTCAAGTAAAGCATGTGATATAACCTTAAAATCATAACAATATTTTTAACAGAAACAAACAATTCCGGTCGTCAAATAACTATGAAAATACTTTCATAAATTGCGACGCCATCCGAGGTGTTAATATTTAATTATGTTGATAAAAACACAGTAATTTTGTCCATGAGCCAGTTCGGAACGTGGACTAAATTTAATGGAGAATTTATGACGTCATAAAACTCATGCAGAACAGTGCAGTGGCGAGGTACAGTGCGCAGAAAATTTTTGATTTAATTTTTCATTTATTTTCCTTCATTATGATAAAAAGACGTTAATTTATATTTTTTTAATAATGACGACTAAAATAAAGATAACAATATCCTTAAAACGATGCAATGTTTATACTGATTTAGAAAGTTCTTTAAATAATATACTTATTTTACCCTTTTTATGTCGAAAGAATCAGATGTAATTAAGTACTCGTATTATTATAAATAATACACCTGTGGAAAGTTTTATTTCAAACCAGAATAAGCCTATATTCACCAAATAAAGCTTGTTTCATAATCACCCAATGAGAAGCCTATAACTTGATATCGGGGCAGTAGTTTTTTCTGTGGTTCTCAGCATATTTATACTAAAAACCAGAACGCGTAAGTATGAGCAAGAAATCGACCATATAAGCTATTGCCTATTTATTTATTGCATTAGAAGCCCTTACTGAAATGGCATTTACGTACAAAGTAACAAAAGCAGGTAACCATTATATCCAAGTGTCTATAAATACGGTTGGAATCAGTTCGCAATAAAATAGGAACGTAAACTATAACCTCAGGTAACATTGTCGTTTATATTCTGCGGATGGCGGAATTGCTATAAATCAGTGCGATAATAATTATACGACGCTATTTGAACCATAAGCGTACATAGTGATTTATTATGATGAGAACGATGTCACAATGTGATGTTATTTTAGTTGAGTTTTTTTTTAGATAATTTGAGATTTTAAACTTAGTTCAATTTGAGTGGATGTTGACTGGAATTTTATTAATCCAGAAATACTAAATCTCGCGGAAATTATAAAAGATTTTGTGATAAAAACTATTGTGTATATTCATACTAAATTTCATGTAAATCGATATACTCGTAGCACCTCTATCGTGGGTATCGCAGACACAATAGATTTTCAATTGTTATGCGGCAGTCGGCTGGGAATTGATGGGTTAACGTAAGGAGGTAATAGATATCATAACGCAAGTATTATTTTTACAGCTTAAAAACGGCACCGATACGCAATGACAAAAATAAAACTTGCATAAATAAATAACCAAAAGCACAAATTTATTCATATAAAAGTCACACACACACACACATCAAGTTTTAGCGTAATAATTTGAACACATATCCTAAAAATTACTGTACGCTACAGTGTAAACACGCCCTTGTATTTTACGGTAACCACTAAACAATAGCTTTATTTGAATTCGCAACAATTAAATGTGTAATTATTAACGTTAGATAAACCGCTACGTATTTTTTTACTTAAGTGTTATAGATTTTTACCATCCATACTAATATTATAAATGCGAAAATGTCTGTCGTCTGTCTGTCAGTCTGTCTTTATTTACTCTGTTACCTCTTCACACTTAAGCCACTGAACTGATTTTTATGAAATTTGGTATGGAGACGAATTTCCCGAGGTCCCGGGAAAGGACACAGGACAGTTTTAATCCCGGAAAATGTAAGGTTTTCGCGTGATAAACAAATTTTAGAGCAAAAATAAAAATATATGCGCACGCATTTTAACATAGTAAAGAAAGCAAAACCAAAAAAGGAAACTTCCACTAAAGCATAAAAGAATATTCAACATTCCAAAAATAGGCATCAAAAGCCCTTGAAAGTAAACCGCGGGCCCTTCCCGAGATTATGCATATCATGGCCTATCGGTAAATAGGTTGGCACATCATCTACCCCGATATACACTATCGTAATATCGAGATACCGCTGCCCTTTCATATTCAAACCTCGAATCTTATCGCCGAATGTTTGCTGTTGTAACTGAAAAAGATTAGTATTGTAAACCGGAGTAAATGCAAGAAGATATATTATCTTACTTGAGAATAATTATTCTAATTTATAAATTAATTAATAATTCTGATATTATAATTATGCTAAAGTCCTTTTAACGGTGAACCCGCTGAGCGAATTTTGATGATTCATATTCCGTATTTCGGAGTACTGTGAGTAAAAATGTACGGTTACCATAGGATAAACGAATTCCGGCGCAAAGTCTAGTACAATTTTAATTTATTAAGGTTTTGAAAAAAACATATTGAATACAGCTGCATAATATTAGTCATTATCAAAAAAAAATTGCAACAAAATGCTTTAATTGCAATTGAAACTTATGATTATCTTTATTTCTTCTTTTAGATGTCAGTTAAAGGTGCAAACTTTTACTTGTCTATGTGGGAACAAAAACAATCGCTGGCCCCGGGCAATAAAGGCGTAATATCAAAAATCGTTTTGTTCAGGAGAGACAAAATAAGCTAATTTGTTTATAGTGAAGCGTACAGTGGTCCAAAACAAGCGTTTGAAGTATCATAAGGAAGCTATTTTTTTTACCAATCTAACCATATAAAAATAATTGTAATAGTGTATATATTAATTGAAACAATTGAAAAAATGTATAATACAAATAATACTCGATATTATTTCAATTGCAACATTGTTCATGACTTTATTGACACACTTAAACCTCCGAGTTTCACGACTGTAAGAATATAATACGACGTATTTTTCACTTTAGATTTCGAGCGTACCAGCCGAATACCACCTTCTTCTGGGAAATCTTACAGCCAAAGCTTAGCTGTATCATCTTCTAATCGCTATTTTAGAATCCTATCAATGAATCATATTTTTATGTAATCATTGTATTGGACTGAGTTTATAATGTGATTTTTAACGATAACGAAAGTCTGTGAAATTAATACGTATCTTTATGTTTTTTTACCAATTTTTTGTTAAATTAAATTTTATATGATAATCACCTAAAAAACCTATGAAATGACTTTTTATTAAATATTAAAATTTGGGAAACCAGACAATCCCTGAGTTCGACTACGTCTTATCTCGTAGTAATGTGAATATTAATTCTGTTTGTTATAATAATATTATGTAATTGACATTAAAAAAAAATATAATATATTACTGCTACCATGTCTAAACTAAAAATTAAAGTTATTTTACACATTAATTTATTTTTACAGAAAGCCTTGTAAAGGCGCGCCCAGCATCTGCATTGCCAACAACGAATAGTGCTCTACTGCAAAAAAATTATATGGAAGTAACCTAAGATATTATTACTATTATCATTTTTAGGGTTCCGTACCCAAAGGGTAAAAACGGGACCCTATTACTGAGACTTCGATGTTTGTCCGTCTGTCTGTCTGTCTGTCCGTCTGTCCGTCTGTCTCCAGGC
Organism: Polyommatus iphigenia; assembly: GCA_963422495.1. Classification (NCBI taxonomy): domain Eukaryota; kingdom Metazoa; phylum Arthropoda; class Insecta; order Lepidoptera; family Lycaenidae; genus Polyommatus; species Polyommatus iphigenia. The sequence goes on from OY730179.1 coordinate 12,275,008, forward strand.
TGTAACTCAAGAACGGTAATAGCTAGAGAGTTGAAATTTTCACAGATTATGTATTTCTGTTGCCGCTATAACAACAAATACTAAAAACAAAATAAATTAAATATTTAAGGGGGGGCTCCCATACAACAAACGTGATTTTTCAATCATTTTTTGCTCGGTATCAATGATGACAACAGGTAAGTACTTGAAATTTTCACAAAGGCCTTAATTATATGTGTTCTTTAATAATTAGTAATAATATTTGAATAAAATAAAAATTTAAGGGGGGCTCCCATACAAAAAACACAATTTTTGGCCTATTTTTGCTCTATAACGGTACGGAACCCTTCGTGCGCGAGTCCGACTCGCACTTGGCCGATTTTTAAATTTACTGAAGTTATAGAAAATAAGAAGAATTTAGTAGCATTTACTCCTTAACAAAAATAATGGCCTTAATCTGTAACACCCACTTTATCTCTATGGGACAATTTTCAATCGTCATTAAAATAGTAGGATAATATTATTTGGCTTAACGATTATAAAATTATACTAATAAATAACTCAACTATTTAAAATAAATATAATTTGAATCTCTTTAGTACAAAATATTGGCACTTTGATTTTTGGTAGCAAACGCGGCACCGGTTTTGCAAATACCTTTTTTGTATCTTTATAATATTATTATAAAATATTATATAACTTTAAAGCAGCAAGTTTATCCTACTCACTGTTATCATTTTATTCATTCCGAAATTGTAACAATTTTTTTTAAATTTTAAGTGTTTTCTTCACAAATTACCGATTTTTAGCTACTGGGTTAGGCTCATTTTTAATGACCTACCTTTGCCATTTACACTGTTAAATCGCTTTTTAAAATCATTTACACATCTAAAAAGATAAACAAGACTTATTTAGAATGACAGATTTTGTGTTAAAATCCAATCTTATATTGATTTCGTCATAACTGCTTGAATACGCGCGCCTTCAGATTTCTTCTGACTTGGCGTAGATGGGTGTTCAAAAAAATTTTCCTAACAAAGCAATCTACAAAAACCGTGGGTTTTAAGATAGTTAGGAATGGTTCCATATGTGGTATAAGTTACACGCTTATAAGTCACGCAGAAGTATGTCAGGGAGAACTTTTCAAACAGCCCTCGTATACAATAGACGTACCACGTGGCTCCGCCCACGTAAATTAGGAATTAACGGGAATCGTACATTTTCCTGCAAAAAAAAATTCATATGTCCCTCATCGTGGTCTACTCTATAGCTGTGCCAAACATCATGAAAAATCATCCAGTAGTTCGTGAGATAAGCACTTTCAAATATTTTTCCCAATTTTTTTCACATTTTCCTCCGATTCCTCGCTCTTATAAGTCGCAGCGTGATTTTATATAGCTTCAATCCTTCATCAATAAAGAGACTATCCAACGCAAAAATATTTTTTTGATTCTTAGAACAAAATACATAAACAAATAATTCTTCTACTTCATAACAAGATGATTTATAACATGATTTTCCCAAACTTTGAACCCACTATTTATAATGAATGGTATGTCGTATAAATAGAAGTGATATAATTTTTTATAGAGTTTTTATTGATCTACAATCTTGTCGTACATTATTTTTTATACGATTTACCTTTTGAAGAAAACGGAATAAAACCTCATTTTTTAGAACAGGGGGATCGCCGGGGACTTTTGAGGTTTTATTTTTAATGGTATACTGAACATCACCACAAATTTTTCGATCTATGCGAAATATTCCTAGGTCGAAAGTTTGAATTTCCCGTGCTAATAAGTTTACGTAAACGATACTAGAAAGCATGCGTAGGAGTCAAAGTGATTCAGGCGTTCAGCGTAACATGACAGTACGGCGCCGGGATTACAAAAAAAATCCCGGAAGAAAGGCGTAATAGCTAGTACGGTGTAGTATGTTGTAATACGTTTGTTACCTAAAACGTGGTTAAATTCAATACTCTTATTCTTTGCTAAGATATGTAGTGTTAAGATGTTCACCGGTTTTTTGTGTTATGTTTCATAGAGTAATGCATGAATATATTTTTAGTTTTCAGAGAATTTTCCGTTCAATAAAGCTGTCATTGTCATTTATTATAACTAAATATTAATTTAAAAATATGAGAAAATCGATATCGAGATATCGAGTGATAGATCGATACTCAGAGAAGCCAAAAATCGAATAACATTAAAAAGGGCGTAACCGGCGTTTACCACTTTATTGCCCGGGGCCAGCGATGTTAATATAAGTAAATGGATCGGAAAACTACCTTTTAACCGCGTGATAGGAAGTGGAAGGATGTGATATTTTAGCCCCAGGATAGTAAAGTACGCATGTAAGGAATGTATTAGCATGCGGGGTGTGCATTGTTGGTAAGTCCATTTAAGGTGACGCAGCGTTAAAGTAAGAAACCGTGTTGGATATGTTTTAGATTGCTTGTTTTCTATGAGAGACCGGGCCGGCCTCTCATAGAAAACAAGCAATGGAACAGCAAAAATGGAAGGGGCGTAAGCGACAAAATGGTTTTTGTCGCATAATTTAAAAACCATAAATACATTTCATATAAGCTATGCACAAATTAAAGTGCATGTTTGAACCAATTTATGTACAAATTTTGGAACCTTAAATCACTCTCCTCTGTTGGAAAAATAGGAATCCCTTTTTTTACAGAGGTCTTTTCGATTGATTATTCTGTGCTATAAAAGTTGTCCAATCGTGTTATGCTATGGGCAATTCAAAGACAAAGACATGATGAATACTGACAATGAACTTCAATTTCTTAGCTTTAGTCATTGCTGAGAAAAATCGGCATCGCTACAGCCAAATTATCAAGGCGTCGCCTTAACTGAATGGCCAGTTAACACTCACAAGTTTTTTTTTTTTTACAAGTAAACGCTTTTTAGGTTGTATGTAACTTGAGAGCCGGCTATTATATTGCATACTATTTAATTTCTTTCGAAGACTTCTAAGCGGCCGTTAGTACACACTGCTTTATTATTAGGTATACCTTTTAAGGGCGTTCCCTCCGGAGATTCCGTAATTTACCGTATTTAAAGCCTTATAAACTCATAATCTGAAAGCTACAAAGTTATAATAAAAATACAGCAAATAATCTTCAGTATATCAACATTCCTTTCCCCGTTTTAAATTTTCTATTTTTGTTTATTATACTCATGATATCAGCTTCCAAAGTAATACCAATTTATTAAAATTCAAGCATACATTCAGCATCTCCTTAGGATTTACAAATTACTTTTATTTGAAACTCACGCCAATAGATCGACAATATCATAAACTACATATTCCTCGTTTTAATTTTTTTAGGACAATTTTGAACTAACATAAGTAAAAATAATAGGGTTTTGGCGCGATCTCGGCAACGCGGCAAATGTATGGCCAAGGTCGTTTGCTCGGGGGACGGCCTTAACAAGTGTGCATATTGTTAAACATCGCTCGTTTCGATCCATCGCAAAGAAACTGCTGTTACTGGTATCGGTTGCGATGTTTATCGTAATGTGTGAACGCAAGTGAGTAGCAAACCTTATTTTTGCGCCAAAAAAGTCAACAATACAGTAGGTACTATTTACATACTTTTGACCCACACAAAACTTAAAAGTATGTACCCATGACAAGAAAATGATAAATTCTTTAGGAATTTCGCCCTTTACTAATATATTTAAGGTAAAGGAAAGAATCTGTCACCTTATCCCTACCAATTTTGGAACCCTTTTTATCTCGATTCCCCTTTCATAGCGACCCGACACTTAAAAACAAAATATACCTACTATGTATGGAAAGTAATAACCATCATAAAATATGCAGTATCGTGACTCGGGAACGGGAATGTCCTTTTCCGGGACTCAAAGTATCTCAATACAAAATTTCAGTGAAATTGGATTAGCGGTTTGAACGTGAAGTGGTAACAGTCAAACAGACACATTTTCGCACTTCTAATATTAGTATGGACTTAGTATGGATTTGATAAGATTGATACCCAAAGCAGATCTAAATTATTGTTATTTTATGCTTCTACATAGTTGTTAAATTATTTGTTTTTACAGCATAATTTCGCGAAAACTGAATCGCGTTTTATATTTGAGTTATTGAAACGTTTCAGTACATTAGCGCAGACATTCCATTTTCATAAGCGATTCATCACGTCTGCTACAAGGCGGACAGCATTTTATCATTATTTCAATGAAACATTAACTATGATTTAGCTTTCCTATAGAATTCAACGTGAAAAATATAACACTTAATTCCCGCACCTCCGTTGCGACGAAATTCGTTTATCGCGCGGAAACCGTACATTTTTCCGGGATAAAAAGTATCCTATGTCCTTTCCTGGGACTCAAAGTATCTCAATACGAAATTTCAGCTAAATCAGTTTAGCAGTTTTGCCGCGAAGAGATAACAGACAGACAGACACACTTTCGCATTTATAATATTAAGTAAGACGTATGGTTAAATAAGAACGGATTACACAGGTTTCTAATAAAGGGTAAAACCGCGATATAAGCAATATAGAATCTTCATACAAGACATAGCTTTGCTATCGAATCCATCCTGAAAAATATAATACTTGATAAATGATAACTTAGAAACACAGGTTTTTAATTTAGGGTAAAGCCACGATATATGCAGTATACAATCTTCATACTACAGACTGTTTTGCTATAAACTACAGATACATCATGAACAAGTGGGGTATATTAAAAAAATTAAACCCACATGAAAATACTTGAATGTACTTTAAATTCCCCATGTCAAAAACTACTGAACTGATTTTGATGACACTTGCAGTATTCCCTAACTTTAAAAATACATAGTACAACAAAAGATTGAGAAATGCACATTGAACCTATATCTAGCGCGTATCGAATATACGAACTGCGGGGCTAAAATGGTCGCTTTGGAGAATCATAATTTGATTCATTTTTTTTAAATCACAAAATGGTCACTCTATAGCTATGTCCACATTATGCAATTTCATCTTCAATTTTCGTCATCTTCTTTTTATTCAACTTTCGTTTGGCATATTCAATAATTGAATGCGTCAAAATCCACCCGCGTTGAAAGAAAAGTGTCATAGCGAGCGCTACGATTTCAACGCGCGTCACGGGCATGCCTCACGTTCGCTGTTGACTGCGCTATAACGCATGCCCTTGATGAACAAAAAAAGGCACAATTTGGACAAAGCTATATGTCTATTCGTACTAATTTGACATTCGTCAGTTTGACTGTTTTGACGATTCAGTTTCTGAATTGATTTTAGAGGAATTGCAAAATGCGACCACTTTAGTCCCCGGTGTCACTATTCGATTATTTACTCGACATTTGCTGACATCTATAGTTACTGCACGTTCCCAATTATAACAATATTATATGATAACTCGGGAAGTTTCCTCAAAAACCTTGTCTAACAAATGTGTTCACTGAGACTAAATACAAAGTATAAGAAATCTCGTGTACTCTCTGACTTCAGAATTACCCCCTCAGGACATAAAGAATTCATGCTGAGAGTTTGTAGTACTCATCGTATCATTTATTCTCGTCCTTTGAAAGTTTAGAATTTTCTGCCTTCATATTCATAATATGAGATTATAAATCTACACGTTTTTATTTCGGAACATGTAAAGTTTTCTATATCATAATTTGATATTTTCTATATCAGGGACGCGAAACCTTTTCTAAAATTCCATGTCAAATAGTGGGGAGCCTTAGAACATTTTTTTTTTGCTTACTAACAAGCTAATTTTTTGTGAGTAGCTTCATTTTCACAAGACAAACAACTTTTTTAATTGCGAAAAATCTTGAAAGTGGTAGCTAACAGAGATAAAAAGGATTTCACACTTTGATTCGATGGTACTAAAACATGGATTGTTCTATTTGTAGGACAATGTTACTCTTAAATTATATAAGTTATAACTATTAACCTACCAATATACAAAAAATCAGCTGGTTAGGGTTCCGTTTTAGGGTTCTGTAATCAACAAAACTTGGTTGACTACGGTACCCTAAAACGGAACCCTAACCAGCTGATTTTTTGTATATTGGTAGGTTAATAGTTATAACTCTAAAAAAATTGTTTGTCTTATCAAAATGAAGCTACTCACAAAAAATTAGCTTGTTAGTAATAAAAAAAAATGTTCTAGGGCTCCCTGACTAAAAGTTTTTGATCTAAATTTTTTCCAGTTCTTATTTGTCATGCGTTCCAATAGTAATAAATCCCAGCCGTATGTTCAATATAAAATACAGATAGCCTCCGGAACGTGTATAAATCGGGGTCGATATCGGGACCATAAAAATTGGCATCGGAATCGATTTTGAGCGCAATAAATCGGCAGGCTGTAGCCCACTAACTCTCCGATCGCCGGCGACCCGGCTATGCACACCTAATTAAACTTTATCAAATATCTTTCAAAATATATTATATAATATGTGATATGTTCAAGTAGAAAATGTTGGAAACTATAACTTTAGTAAAAGTATAGTCAGAGTAGACAGAACTAAGGAGTACATCGACTTCAAACAAACGGGCGAATATACGCGTGTTGGGCTCGACTGTCACTTTCAAATGTTTCACAATGCTGAGTACCGCATTAGTACGACGCGCGCCGGCTGACATGACATACTATGTCAAACAAATTCTATGATGTCAAACGTATATAATAAAATACTTCGAGATCTTCTTCTGAGTCAGCCTACTCGGCACTCGCTAGCTCTGTTAACTGTTTGCTCTGGTATAGTTCAATTAAAACTTTTCTTGCCACCTAAAATATTACTATATTATTTAGTTGCAAAATATACCAGGTTTTACTAATTAACTTACTTTATTTAGGATATAAATTAAATATAAGTTAGGATAAGTACATGTTATTATAATAAAATGTTCCTGAGAAAACTGTTTTTTATAAAAAATTATAAAAAACTACCTACCTGTTTAATTATAATATTATTTTCTTTACTTCATGAATATTCTGTATAACTTCGTCCTCAAACGCTGCTCTATCATTGCATGTTGTCAAGACCTGGAATCAGAAAACAATCATATAAAAAAATAGAATCAGATATTGTTAAAACATTAGTGGGCAGGTGTGTTAAATATTTTCCAAAATTTAAATTTTCAAGTTGATCGATATCTAAAACCAATACATCCACATTAAGCCCAATGAATGAAATAGACGCGTGTAGAGGGGCATTACAAACGACTATAAATGCCCGTGCTATAGATAGTTACAGAATATACAGCATACGGTGAAGTCTGAAGATGTATTTTATCCTAATAAAGAGCATTATAATAGCCCCTCTAAGATTGTCTTTTGTTTTTATAATGACTTCATTACTACTTGGCCAGTTAGCGGCGCCAGTTTCTGGCCGTCTTTAAAGTTTTAACGACTTGATAACAGTCTGCTACTATGAAACTAGCGACGAGTAGACATCTGTGCAGACGAGAAACTTCGAACTCAAGTTCTTATCGGACTAGTAAAATTAGACCAAGTTGGTAAAAATAGCTACGCTAGAAAGTACTAAATATATGATTGAAATAAAACGTAGCTGTTAACTAAGCTAATAATAAAGCGAAAGTGTGTCTGACTGTCAGACATGTTATCTCTTCGCGACCAAACCCCTGAACCGAATTCGCTGAAATTTACTATATAATTTATATTGGAAATACTTTGAGTCCCGGGAAAGGGCAATAGGATACTTTTTATCCCGGAAAAATGTACAGTTCCCGCGCGATAAACAATTTTTGGCGCATTGAAGTTGCGGGCGTCGTCTACTAAGACTTGGTGACGCTATAATTTTGTGTACTTAATATAATATTTCTAGAAAGACACTCTCTTAGTAATATTTTTTATAGTTAACGCACTTAACACGTTATTAATTTCCAGAGTGTCACTAATAATAATGATGTTAAAATTTTTCAATTATAATAAAATAATAAAAAAGCAATGACGTGACGAATATAATTAATTCTTCGATGGCGGATTCTTGGAAATGCTATTGTATTCTATTGTTGTCGCGATCACCGGTGCTCTTATGAAGCTTGAAGGATTAATATATAAAATACTTCGTCCGCGTGGACTTCAGTTTATAGCGCGCGGTGGCAACAAAATTGGTGTCAAAAGCTTTTTAAAACCCTCTGGTACCCCTCAAATCAAAATACCCAAAACAGGTGTGCAGTGTGCACATAATATATATATTTTTTTAATTAAACTTTTTTATACCAAATTTTACACTACACAACTTTAGCTTTACCCATATAAACTATTTACTATTTATCATTGGTAGGTTGTTTCTAATATCTATGTTGGTATGTGAGTTATTTATTAACGTGTATAACAATCGAAAGAATCTAAAGGCAATACTTAACATGGTACCACTTCTTATAGAAATACGTATGAGCAAGCGATAGCGCGATCTAGGCGAATCTTGGCGCCATCTGTTATGAGTTTTTGGAACTAACTTAATTTGAACAAATTTACGCATAAACTCCTCCTTACAACCCCTTTTTCCAGTTAAAAAGTAGCCTATGTCCTTTCTCAGGCTTTAGACTATCGGTGTACAAAGTTTCATTACAATCGGTTCAGTAGTTTTGGCGTGAAAGCGAGACAAACAGAAAGACAGACAGACAGAGATACTTTCGCATTTATAATATTAGTATAGAAGTATAGATTCTTAAAACATTTTAATACCTATATTCCAACATGAACGTGGAGAAACCTTACTTCAAAGTTGAAACATAATATTATAAAAAGACAATTCTATTCATCGAATACCTAATGATAAAAATAAACGAAAAAATAAATAAAACAACAACACACTTATTTGAAAAAAACAAAATTTAAAATATTATGTAAATACGTAAACTTGTTAAACGGTCTTCGTGAAAATTGGTTACAAAATACATTTTATCATACGACTTGTCGTTGCCTCTGCGTTACATCGTGCTAGAGAGGGACGAGTGTATTGAACATTCGCTCAAGTGTGACAGAGATGGAGCTACCTTTTGGCATGTTCATATTGATCTTTCACCCGCCATTTTGGTCTGAACCATTCTCGCTTCGGGCGTCGCGTGAACTGAGCTTCACTGAAAAAAATCTTTTGTCTATTACTTTTTAATTATATGAGTAATTACCAGAATGTCTCTGTTATGTAAAACATTCTGAAAATCCGAAATGGAGTAAGTACCTCAACTATCTCAAACGTTAACTAAGGGCCTGTTTCACCACTTCCTGATAAGTGCAGAATAGGCTATCCACCACTTAACTTGACAGATGAAGTATGAAGAATCTGTCAAAAAAGCTGTGAATAGCCTAGTCAGCACTTTATCAGAAAGTGGTGAAACAGGCCCTAGGTGTCCTTAATTACATAATAATTATCATGCTAAATAAAATCAAGATAAGTACTAAAACGTTGACGCACAGCGAGACAAAAATATTTTCAAATAATAACCTAGTAGTCACACATATTGGAAAATTAATAATTTTCTACGTACAGTCACGTACATTTGCGAAAAACCACTTTTGATTTTTGAACAATTATTTGGCTACTGTATGTCCTCAAATGTACAAAATTAGGAATATATAAATGGTTTTTCATTACAATTTTTTTTTCAATTATTGTCACAATAATTATGTCACTAATATCACTAGGAAATTAAAACATCCAGTCTTTGTTCCGAAATATAACTTAGTATACCTACTGATGGCCAATGCTCATGACGTCAATAATCGTAAAGAAAATCATTTTTGAGGTCAATAAGACACGACGTCCATCTCTGAAAAAATTAAAATAAATGAGTACAAATATGACTCATAATAGGGTGCTAAAATGTTTCATATCTACGGAATTAAGGATGTTTGTTTCTCATTCAAACACTCAGTAATTATTATTATGCTCGACTGTACCAGTACGCCAGCGTGCTGTTGAAAATTGTAAAAGTTAAATAACATTTAACGGGTTTACATTTCAATATAAAACGAATTATGCATGTTTTCATCCATTCCCTGGAGGCTGGAGTGATGTCTACATATTATACCCAATTTTTCATCCGGAAGGCAGAAACTTTTTCGTTTGGATACACGAATATTTTCGATAAATGTGTTAATCTTGTTAAGGGCGGCAAATAAATTTGTTTGCCGTCAACACTGTAAATTATCGAATTCTCTTTCGGAAGTGTATGGATCAAAAGATTTTATCGATATCGATAACATTTACGATTTTCATTATCGAAGGGTGGGCAATTGTTTATTCTTCTCTCTTCTCCTTCTATCTTCACATTGGATCATTAATTACCATGTTGATGTACCATGGTCCATGACTGCGCAGCTGTCTACACTACCACTACTTGGTACTACTAATATGTATATTCTGTTCCACTCAGTTACGGATTAACCCTTAATCAAATTAAGCAATTGCCTAGGGCATCACGTCTGAGGGGGCACCAGAAGAAGGACAAAAAAAATCTGTCCTTAGGGCATCACGTCTCACTCTCAAGTCTCACGTCACCAAAAACCACACCAAAAAAGTTTCTAGGAAAAAACTAATGTTCAAATCAAATCATTTATTCACATAATGTAGTTATAAAGGTGTTATCTTATGTCTAATTTGTGCTTACATTATACCATTAAATGGTGTGTGAAACTTGTTTAACAATCTTTATAATTAATTCATTCATTTACATGCTTGCAAGTTTAAAATATTAAAATAAGTCAATACTAGTAATAACAATAAGTCAATAAAATAAAGAATAGAGTCAATCAAATAATTAAAAAAAAATACATTATAAATACGCTATAACAATTCAATAATAGTAAAAACAAGTCATAAAGAAACAATTCATTAAATAAAATAATTATATCAATAAAAAAATAGTAATTGTGAGTATACATGTCAATTGTTAATATTATTTAGTACAATATAGATTTTGGTCACCATAGTAATTAGAATTAATAATATTAAGAAGTGTCATTTAGATATTCATCAATAGTATAATAGCATTTTTCGGTCAAGAGTTTTTTGAGTTTTATTTTAAACAGGTTTATATTCAGGTCTTTCAAACGCTTTGGAATCTTGTTGTAAATTTTTGGTCCCATACAATAGACACTTTTTAGCATCATTTCTGTTTTGCACTTTTCTATGCAGAGTTTATCACCGTGACGCCTGTTTCTTATAACATTGTCTGGTAGTCTAGAAAATAAATTATTATTACTTTTTACAAATAAGGCTACTTCAAGCACATACAAAGACGGGAGTGACGGGGGGGACAAATTTTATTTTCTTTGAATAACGGTCTACAGCTGTCTGTAATTTTTATTCTGAACATAGCCCATAAGCACCTTTTTTGCGTTCTTTTTAGTTGGTAAAAGTTTAAAGACCGATTCTAGTTGACATACGGATAGGGGGGGGACACAGGCATGGATTGCTTAGGGCATCAAGTAGTCTTAATCCGTCACTGGTCCCACTACGCACAATTTACAATATAATAATTATAATAATTCCATCTAAAGGTTCATAAGCGCCTATGTCCAATGTCCATGGGCTAACATAGAGTGGTTACATTATACGATTTATATTATTAGGTTACTTTAAGTATACTATATATAAGACTTGTGTATTAGTTTACTATCACTTCTTTATTAAATGCTATACTGAATTGCACGATGCGTTTATTTAGTTAAAATAATCCTATACCGTAACTTCAGTTTATATTAAACTAGGATACCATAAATCAAGTGACTGCTTATTTATAAGCCGTAGAAGTGGGTAAAGAACTTTTCATCCTGTTTAAACTGCTTTTACATGGCGCAGTGGAGCAAAATTTATTGTCATGATTCTCGCACCACACTGGCTCTGCAGTAAACTGCGCCGGCAGCGATACTGCTCCCTATTTTATTACTTTAGTCAGAATTAACAAGAGAATTACTATCGATATTTTTATGGCACATTACTAGCTGATATCGAAAATTTACTTTAATAAACGCACTTTTGTTTTATTTAATATGAAAATGCGCTATATTTTGTGTAATAATATAAAAGGCTGGAATACAATTTTTAGTAAAAATATGTGTTATGAAATCTCATCGGAGCTCGTACAATATTAAGTGAATATTATATTAAAGACGTTATTTTCCGCGACCTTGTACACGTAGTATGCTGTATAACTTACTTCACGTCAAATATAATCCCATGGGAACTGTACAAAAGTGTCTTATGTACTCGCGATAAAGTTGCTTATGTATGTGCCAATTTCATCTTAATCGCTCACAATATTTATAATTTGTGACAAATAGTAACGTATAAGGTAAAAATAATACCCAATTATTAATACTTTAAGTCTTTATTTACAATGAAAAGTCCTCTTATTTATATTACCAGTATTTTCAAACAAATATCTAAGATGCCAATAATTGTGGATAACTACCAAGTATTGGATAGTAGCATTTCTCTATGATAGTACCTACTACCTACCTACATATTGTTTACTATACGATGTTAACTAGTTAACAGTAGCCCGACGGTTCATTGTCCGTGGACCGTAGCCAGTGACAATTATGCGAGGGGATTGTCCTTTGGGGATTCCACCGAAAGCCATCTCGGTTTTTGAACTCTAATCGCCAAAGTTTGTAATGCACAAAACATTAACATAGGGCTCAACGTATAATGGTCGTCGCTATTTGCTATTGTTAACGAAGATTGTTACAATAACTGAACTTAGAAAATTGCTGTGGCTCTGTCCGAGCTGCAGATTATTTGACTATTGCTAATTTTCTATTTCACTACCAATCCAAATTTAAAGCTGTCTAGATTGCATTATAGGTATTCTATTTTTATTGATAGGAATAACTACGATAGCAATATTTTTAGTAATAGATATTCACATTTATTAAAAAAGTAAAAACCTACATTGAAATTATTCAAATTTGCAGCCGGCCTTTATCTGTCAAACTATTCATTAAATTGAAGTTTAATTATCATAAAATGTCTGAGTGCGGCAGTTAGCAATTTAAAAATTACACGCTGTTGAAAATTTTGTACCAAAATATCCTAAACTATGCAATCATTACTCCTCAGTCCTTTCTAACCGGACCCCTATATTTTGGGAATAAAAAAAAGCCTCCTCGTATTACATTAATGGGCAACCAATCTTGTTTTGTACACATAATATAAGTTACTTAGAAAAGCATAATAATAATTACATTTTACTTCTGCCCCCGACATAAAAAATAAATTATCCCGCCTATAATTGGATGGTAAATTTTATTGCTATCGTTAAATTACCATGAAACACTGCAAATAGCTTTTCAAATCAACGTTTTGTCGAGTTCATGTCAAATCTTAAGCATAATAAATGCTTAGGAACTTCTCATATAAACTTGATTGTATTACACGTAACATTAACACGATATCACGATAAAGTTAAAAGGTTAGATTAGTAACGTAACTACTGTAGCAATTTTGACAGAATTTAACGCATTTAAAGTCAAGGCCCGTGAAATTCCTTTACTATTTTCCAATAATAAAGAAAAAAAGACGGGTTGCACTCCGGGAGTGCCGGCAGAAGTGAAAACTTGATTATCAACGTTGTGCATTATTTTTCTTAAACCATTTTTTATGAAAATCGATTTAAAAAAAAACGATTTTTTTAATTAATCGAAACCCTTACAATCGCTTAAATTTTTAATCCATTTTTTATGAAAATCGATTTTTAAAAAATCGATTTTTTTTAATTAATCGAAACCCTTACAATTTTTTTTAACCCATTTTTTATGAAAATCAATTTTTAAAAAATCGATTTTTTTAATTAATCGAAACCCTTACAATCGATTAAATTTTTAACCCATTTTTTATGAAAATCGATTTTTAAAAAATCGTTTTTTTTTCATTTTTCGAAACCCTTACAATTTTTTTTAACCAATTTTTTATGAAAGTCGATTTTTAAAAAACCGATTTTTTTAATTAATCGAAACCCTTACAATCGATTAAATTTTTAACCCATTTTTTATGATAATCGATTTTTTAAAAATCGTTTTTTTAATTAATCGAAACCCTTACAATCGATTAAAAAATAATATCGACAATCGAAAAAAACCAATCGATTGTTCGATTAATCGATTTCGATGTTACAACACTACTCTCCAACCGTCTTACGGTTTTTCGATCAGCACGAGAATCTGACACGAGTTTCACAGTTATTACCCATCCCACAGAAGTGCTCAACGCCGCTAAAGAAGTTTTCACTTCAAAAACTTTTTATAGTGAGAAAATTTACGGGTGGTTCTACAAAAATTGGGTAACTTTTAGGGATATTTTGTTTACTGTAATTTTTATGGTAAATTTGGACATGTTTGGATTTATAAGATGGGTAATATAATGAATATATTGTTGCAAATCGGGACAGTCATTTTAAAGAGTAGTTTTTAAAATATTTCGATTTTTCTGAATTTGACTGCCAGAGGACTGACGAGGGTGACACAGTACTGATATATAATGCAAACATATTAGAAATACATGACATTTGTGGCATTTATTAAACGCTTATAAACTATAATTATATCACTTTAATTATTATAATGTATCAAGTTCTTTGTAAGTTAAATATCGAAAAATATGTTGTAATAATGTGGGGAAAGCACTATCACAATTCACAACCTTTATAAAAATTTTGACAATTGTAATAAACATTATTTTTTTTACTTTTAAGTACTTTTATTTAACAGTATACATTAATAATTAATATCAACAAACAACAGAATTAAAGTTTTCGTTTTTTGTCCATATGTCCGTCAGTACGTCCATCTGTCTATCTATTTGTCTGTCACTAGGCTGTATCTCAAGAACAGCGATGGCTAGATAGTTTTTATTTTCACAAATAACGTATAATTGTGTTGCAGCTATAACGAAACTACAAAAATAAAAACAAAATAAATATTTAAGAGGGCTCCCATACAAGAAACGTGATTTTTTGTGCCCTTTTTTGCCCAATGTCAATAATGCAACCAGGTAATTTTAAATACTCTAGAAATACTCAATTTTGTTCTAACTTTAATAATAAACAATAAAATTATAAGAAAATAAATATTTAAGGGGTCTTTTATACAACGAATATTTAATTAATAAATAATTTTTGTCCTTTTAACTCAATGTCAATAATGGCACCATGTGAGCAATTGAAATGTTCACAAAATACTATTTTTTTTCTTATTCTTTGATAGTAGATAATAAAATTACGATAATAGCCATTTTATGGCACGAGGGCTTCGTGCTGGAGTCTGACTCGCACTTGACCAATTTTTTCAAGTTTCTTTAACATTTTTTCTTTGCCCTTACTCCTTTTCTTAAGTACATTTTGTAATCTATGTTTTTCTTTGCTAATTCAGCTTATTTGAAGAGTTTGAAGAGTAGTTTGATTCTGGGCAAGAAAGTCTTTTCAGCTTCTCTTTTCTTATTTAATATATTATCCTTCGGTCTAATTTGTCTTTTGTGGTAGGCGCCATTATGTTTAACACTAAAATAAATAAGGAAATGGTTAACACACCTTAATTGTTGTGATAAAAGTGATCTTAAAGAAAAAACATCAGTACCCTGGCAACATGTCAGTCCGTTGGTACGATTTCAGGCAAAGGACTGACGCCAAAGGACTGATGATTTCGACATAAATTTAAGGTTATAATTAAAGTTAATGTTTCTTTTCGTATTTATAATATCAATATATAATTTTTTTTACTAATCATAGTAAACAGTATAGAAATCAAAATAAAATTAAGATTTATAAGGAATTAACGACTTACCCACAGTACTGAGTTTTTGACTAGCCCTGTGCAAGATTATGTCATGTCCGACGAGCTAGCACTCATACTGTAACAGTGGCAAAGAAATGCTGCAGTTCTTAGCTGACAATATTACCAACTAAACATAATTAATAGGTATTTGACCATGTGTACGTGTTTTTTTGGTGAAAAATTTCGCATTTGAAAGTTACACAAAGGACTGACGAATGAAACCTATGACAAAGTTTCCTCTCTTTTTTAAAGACATTGTAAATATTTTTACATTATGAAAGTCCTGACATTCATTATTACGTACATTAAAGATTGTAATTATATATCGAGTTTTCTGAAATTAATCGTAAAATCTAATATACAGTCTCTTGATTGAACGTTTTTGGGTTTGTGACAGGCCAAAGAACTGACGTTTTGAGCATACTCTTTCAATGTTATACAATTTCTAATTAAATTACGTAACTGAAATTGAGTGACCAATTAAAGGAGATAACATACTTTTAAAATTAAGTATAAAACAGTGAACTTTAAACTACAGGAAGAGTAACTCCGTAAAAAAAAGTGCACCAAAAGGCTACAAAATGTGACCCGAATACATGTATACTTTATGCATGTGTTCGGTACACATTTTTCGTGTATATATACACGAGTGACATTCAACCAGGTTGACATGATAATTGTTGTCAAACTCATTTTACAATTTGTTTACTTACTTTTTACGTAGCTTTTTACAAAATTTTCGTTGTTAAAATGCCTAAATGTCCTGTGAAATGGTGTAGAAGTCATACAAATACGACTTTTAATACAGGAATAACCTTTCAAGTTTCATCAGTAAGTGAATTTTTTTTAATTATGCTTAGGTAAAGTTCTTGTATTTTTTCTGACCCAAAAACATGCCCAAAAAGATGGTTTATTTAAGTTGGATGCCAGGGTATTTGCGTAAAATTAAGCTAGTCTCTTTGTGTTTGTCTTATTAAGTTTACATGTTATTGTAAAAATGCAATAATCAAAAAATAATATAATTACAAAATTTTTACAAAGTCGCCATGGACAGTGTTATGCAAGATGTAACAATTTAATCATAATTCATAAACGAGGGTCTGACTGACATCAGTATGGAGTATCTTATTTTTATAATGCCGTTCGTACTTCGTTTAGTAAGAAACGAACCGAATTGGATGCCGAGCCAGATTACTCGTTTATTTAGCATACACTTTAATAGTCATGAATCATGATATATTTTGTATGAGTAATGAGCGAAAATTAAAGAGATTACGAAAATCTGCATTTGTACCGTAAGTTTTTTATTTCAATTCTGTAATAATTCTGTAATAATTTAGCACATAGATTTTTGTAATCTGAAAACGTCTTGTCTAGGTGCTCTGGATAGTTTTAAATTCGTCCGAGTCGTACAAGGTTTGTTCAAAATTATTATATATTATTATTACAAACATAGTTTAGCTGCTGTAAAACTAGAAACTACAGGCCCAAAATTCAAAATTGAACCCTATCTCTCCACGCCTATTTACGAGCGCCTTAGAAGAGGTTTTCAAGAAAGTCTCAACAGGCTGGGGAGACAAGGGTATTGTTATCGACAAGAAAAGGCTGACAAACCTTCGCTTCGCCGATGACATAGTTCTGTTTGCCACTTCTGCACAAAACCTGCAGTCCATGCTGCAAGACCTGAGTATGGCAAGCCACGAGGCGGGACTTCGGATGAATCGATCAAAGACCAAACTCATGACCAACAGCACGAAACGTAAGGTCGAGGTAGACGGGTATGAGTTGCATTATGTTGACGAGTACGTATATTTAGGCCAAATAACATCCTTTAATAATAGACAAGACAAGGAAGTAGACCAAAGAATTGAGAAGGCATGGAGAAGCTTTTGGTCTATGAAAGAACTAATGAAAGGGGACCTTCCACTTTGCCAAAAAACGTAAACTCATCGACATGTGCATCCTGCCCATCCTAACTTACGGTGCTCAGTCTTGGTCTTTGACCGACTTACAGAAGTCTCGGCTCGGAGTATGTCAAAGAGCTATGGAGCGCAGCATTTTAGGTGTCAAAAGGATTGACCGTATACGAAACACCGCTCTGCGCTCCAAGACAAGAATAACGGATGTAGGTAGAAAAGCTGCTGGTCTAAAGTGGAGCTGGGCAGGGCACGTCGCCCGCATGCACCCAGACAGATGGGCGCGTCTAGTTACGGAGTGGCTACCGAAGGGTCAGCGAAAAAGGGGCAGACCCAAGAAAAGGTGGCGCGACGAACTAGACGCTTTTGATAAAGAGTGGCCAAACATAGCAAAGGATAGAGACGTGTGGAAGGAAAGAGGGAGGCCTTTGCCCAGCAGTGGGACACAGACGGCTAATAATAATAATTATTATTATCGATGACTTAAGGATCAGAGGAAAATGTTTGATTTTAAAATAATAATTATGTACTCCTTTCTTCGTGATACTAGATATGTTTGGTGTATACTGCATAGTGCCATCCGCTTTTGACAATTATTGTCCATGGCTTTGTTTCATAACTGTGACATTGACAATAACCGCGCAGGCTGTCGTCCAGCGCGCAATATTATGATACGTTACCTGGGAAACGACCTTGGCGAGAATCTGAATTGTCATATTTTAGTGTTCAAAAAGGAGCCAAATTTACAACGGTTGAAGTATGGGAGTTACGTTTCCTGTAGTTTTGTTATTCGTAGGTATAAAATCTTTAAAATATAATGTGATTTAATGTATATTAAATGATCAAACGAACTTACTTTGAGTGAAGTTCGATCATTATTATATGAGTCGCTTCATTCGAAGATATATAATTAACCAAAAGTAGTACCTTTGCTTATCTGCTAGGCAATCGCTTTTTTTTTAAAGACGTATGTGGGTATTTGAAAATATACCCGCTCATTCGACGTTTCGGCGTGCTTCATTATGTTTAGAGAGAAGTAATGCAAAAAATCTTTCTTTCTTTCTTTGGGTACTGCAGCAAACATAGTTTCGGGCAGACTGGGTGGGAGGGAGATTATATCTTCGAATGAAGCGACTCATATAATAATGATCGCACTTCACTCAAGGTAAGTTCGTTTGATCATTTATTATATTTCTTCGCTTCATTCTTCGATGTATAATTAACCAAAAGTAGATTTTCAGAGTAACGAAAGAAAGATTTTTTTTTACAAAATACAATAGATTACATTATGAATAGTAATCATTATAATATATTCAAGAAAAAATTTAACATTATGCCCATAAATTTAATAATAGTCAGTAGAAACGAAACGTAAGAGACCTCTATGGTTTGTGATTCAAATAATAACAGGTATACTGGGATCATGGTGATTATTTAACTGATTCAGCGAAACTTTGTTCGTCGATAAAATTATGGTTAAGGAAAATAGCGAAAGTATCGGAATCGCTAGTCCTGACTCCTGCCTGTCGACTGTCGTCTTACTAATAGTGTCCAGTATCAATCGTCGACACGGGCGTCGACACGGGGATCTCGCACAGCACCTGCTTTATCCAGCGGCTAACTGACCGACTGGGAGGTGGCTGTTCTGTGCAGAGCGTTAAGCGTTAGCAATAATAACCCGTACTGTAGCATTATCCTATTTAATATAATCTTGAATAACCATCACAGGGCGTAATAACTTAAATATTATATCCTCTTCTTCTTTTTTTTATAAAAAAAATAACATCCGATCACTCCCGGGAGTTTATGTCTTTGTAATTTATATTTCGATAAAATAACACTGACTCTAGTTACTTACAACACTGACTCAATCATCTTAATAATAATAACCAGCTGCGCTTTGGCATGGTTACTAAGTATAGGTACGTGCTCGCGTTGCCTCGCGTTAATTCATGAAGCCCCAAGCGGCCACATCCGGCCGCGATAACAATGAAAAAGCTATTGTGTCTCGTTTTGCCACGACTGATGGGCAAAGAATGAAGCACGCCGGAACGTCGAATGAGCGAGTATATTTTCAAATACCCACATACGTCTTTAAAAAAAACGCGATTGCCTAGCAGATAAGCAAAGGTACTACTTTTGGTTAATTATATATCGAAGAATGAAGCGAATAAATATAATGACTGGTGACAGCGAGTTACCCAATTTTTGTAGAATCACCTTACGATAAATGTATGATATCGTCAGACAACCAGGTAATTAGCCTGCATTGTCATAATCATACTTTAAATATTATTTGTTCCGGCAAGGGGAACCGAACCTGAGACCTCCGACTCGGGACTCGGGAGCTATGATCTAAGGCTAGCCTTCGAAGCTAAATAGACCATTACACCATAATGGCAAGAGGTAAAATAACTGTGAACAGTCCGTAGTCGTCGAAGTTTTCTTTGGCATCAGTTCAGAAGTGCGATGCTGGCGCGAACATTCCCGCCAGCTGACTGCACAGCCCAAACATTTTTAATAAAACTTCTTATTCAGCCAATATCATACTTCCTTAGGCTTATGCAAGTTTCTTGAAGTGATTAGAGTGTAAAGTATGAACAAATATTTGAAATGCATGATTAATATAAACGTCTTATGCTAAGTACTGACATACGGTTTTGCTCGATAGTTTTACTCCAAATCGAGCAATAACCACCGTGTAGACCGCCAAAACTGACAGCTCGAAGGCTCGCTTCGAGCCGGCTCGATGGAATTAAATATGTCAAATATGTCATTTCCTTCTATTTGGAGTAAAACTTTCGAGCAAAACCGTATGTGAGTACTTAGCATTAGATAATATACAGACTATTCAATTGTTTTTTTTTGTACTTAACTTTTTAAATACAATTTTGTAGCTCTTACGTTTTTGGTATTTAACAACATAAATAACCCAGAAATAACCTAATCAGATATGTGGCGACTGCCGCATTCAGAACATGAAAATTTTGACAGAAGCCCCACATAATAATATTATCCGTCAAACTCTTCATAAAATTGAATCATCAAATGTCTCTGACCGCGGTCGTTAGATCCACTTTGTGTTATTTCTCTCGTTCTTCGTATTTAATTTAAAAAAACCGGCCAAGTCCGTGTCGGGCCACGCGCAATTTAGGGTTCCGTAGTACCGCTAGTTTTTTTAAATTTTTGTATGGTCAATGAATGTACATTTATAACGTATTTTACACTACTAACAACATCACCTCAGTTACTTTTAAAGGAATTTGAACGAAAAGTTCATTTATACTTCGCCGAATACATTTTTTTTTAGTTGATCGACTATTACTCAATAACTTATAAAGTCTTCTTAGCCGTGATAGTTTTCCTTTTAAATTCAGCATATTTTCTACTCTTGTAAATTTTTTCACATTTCCAGAAGCAACCGTTTAGCTGGTAGAAGGGGGGGACACCGGACTCTAACGATTTTTTCCACTTTAAAACTTAATATTTCACAAACAGATACCTAAATCGAAAAATGATTTATGAATACTCGTAATACATATTTTTTAAAAACCTATCCAACGACACCCCACACGATGGGGTGGACGCGAAAAAAAAATTTCATCCCCGCTTGATGTGTAGGGGAGGTAGATACTATAAAAAAAATATTTTTTTAAGATTTCATGTAGGTATCATTTTGTCGGCAGCATTAATATGTGCATTCATGCCAAATTACAGCTTTGTAGGTCCTATAGTCTCTGAGCAAAAACGCGGGCAGACAGACAGACGGACAGACGGACGGACAGACCGAAACTATAAAGATTCTTTGTTGACTACGGAACCCTAAGAACTTGATTTTAACCAAAGGTTAACTTCAACTTAACCCAGATACGCGCAAGTGGGCCTCGGTATAGTATTTCAACCCACACATCACCCAAATCACATTGGGCTTGTGTTCGACGTTTCGAATTGACAGTTTTTCATCCGTAAAGATTTACTTGATATGGGGTAATCTCGGGCTTACTATGTTTACAATACAACGTTGTTATAAATTAAATAATAACATTCAGATTAAAGCTAATCTCGATAAAATTAAATACAAATAAAGTGTATTAAACTATCTATAGCTATACAACATTTCGTCAAGTTGTATTCATAATAGTTCCTTATAGTTATTAAGGAACCCTAAAAAGGATAGTACCTACTACTGCAGCTGAACACCGCGTCACTTAATAATATTTCTTTTTCTTTAGTCTCAAATCGTTACTTAGTTTATCTATCAGCTTTGCACTTATATCCACTTCTGTATATTTGTTACACAAGCGTGTAAACTAAGGTATTTTTAAAGTTTAAATTAATAAACATGTCAGGTATCGACACTGATGATTCGAAACAAGCAAAGTCATTCTGAACTACAGCGGCTTACAAAATAACGGCACTAAAGTTTAGCTCGTTAACAACTTCGGCGATAGACTCTAGCGATGAAGCTGGCCAGCGAGGTAACACTGGTAACACTTCGATTGAACTGGATAACAATATGTTTGCTGCTTGGATTTTGCTATCAGTGGCTTAGGGTTCCCATCTCCATTCCTATCGGAATTACCTCTCACATTTTAAATTAAAAGTGTAACAGTAACAGATGTTAAACCCACGTCAGGTCACGTGTGCTTCCTGACTGGATATCATAATATATCCCCCCCTGATTTGAATAAGAGGCACTTATGCCGACACTCTTGGAGTGCAACCCCTTGTTTTCTTAAGCTTTTATGTAATTTTGTTTATGCAAATATGTAATATGTATAAAGAAAATAGTCTGCCATTAATAAAATTATAGGGTGAGTTGAACCAGAGGCGTGGTTAAAGTTAAAGTTATGGTTATAGTTAAATATGGCGTCCTTTAACTTTAACTTTAACCCGGCGTGAGTGAGGTCGGGTATGTCATACCCGGCGGTTTATAAAACACTTAATATTTCTCAACTGTGCGATTTCTGGAACTTGGTTGGCTCAGTAGCTGGAGGGGGTGGTACGAGGAGTGATTTTAAGCATCAATGACAACATTGCACCGTTGGCGATGTAAGCTACAAGTCCGCAAGCGCATTGCGGGTATGTGATACCCGACCTCATAGTCGGTGTCACTATTTTGTGTTTCGGTTATTTTTTGATTTTATATATTTAATAACAAAGTTTTTTTTATTTTTTGGTTTGTAAGTTCTACAATATCATATCGTTTGTCAATTAGACGTGTCCTTTGTCATGTTAATTGATTTTACATTCAGTTAAGGCTATATTCCACTAGATGACGCCTGCAAGTCCGTTGCGCCAAAATTCGGTTATAGCGCGGAAACCGTACCTATTTCTAGGATGAAAACTATCATAATATTATGTCCCTCCCTGGGGTACAAAGTATCTCCATATCAAATTTCAGCAGGTTATGCTGAAATTAAGTTCAGTAGTTTGGGCGTGAAGAGGTAACAGACAGACAGACAAACTGACAGATACTTTCGTATTTGCAAGATTAGTATGAATAAGACAGAGATTTATTGTTTAATTTTAATTACAATGTTGATTTCAATTTGTCAATTTTTCATATTTTCAATCTAAGTTCCTAAATATAGTTGATTGGTGCGTAAAAAATACTACTTTGTACTAATAGCAACAAAACTACTTTTTTTATAACTGGACGTGGTTGTTTTATTGTAATAATTTATTAGTTTCATGTTAATCAATTATTACAGTGATAAGCATTATTCTACATTGATCTAAAGTTATCAAAATCGACAGTTCAATATTCGGTTATGTCATACCCACCTCATAGCTGGTGTAAAAAAATTTCACCTCATTCACGCCGGGTTAACCATAACTTTGACTGGAGAAATTCACAGATGTCTGTTGCGTTTATTTTCTTATTTAAGCTACAGGTAACGGGATTGACAGTATAAAAAAAATATTATCCGTAAAAATCGTCAGGAAAAATATAACACTGTAAAACATAGTAAATTTACACGAAAAATTTAGATATACGTATGAGCGGTTATGGTTAAATACAGGGTGCAATTAAACCTTCCTGCCAAATTTTGAAATATATTGATCCTTGTTAAAAATAAAAATACACGTATTTTTTCTTTTATAATCACTTCCGAAATTATCCTAAAAAACACTACAGTTAATGGACACGACGCGTCGCCCGCGCGTGATGTGACCCCGCGCGCGCGCCTCCCCCTGTTACCCCCGATCATTCCCCTGCGCCGCGAGTGACCGTTCTGCAACGATTGTAAATGGGATAAAATATGACAATAAAAAATGGTTAAATGGACTTTCCTAATAATACCAAAACCATGGAAAAAATTTGGCAGGAAGGTTTAATTGCACCCTGTATAGCGTCCGTGGACGCCATATTTAACTTTAACCAAAGATTTGACATTTTGCACTATAGTTATAGTTAAAGTTACAGTTATAGGTAAAGTTAGTTGGTGCAACCCAACCTTAATATGCGCCATGGAATTAATATATACTAGTTATACGTAGTATATATTAATTCCACGATGTGCGCAACGACGGTGCTGCGAGCTGGTGTGAGGTGTCACCAATGTGAAACTTGTACTTTCATTATTTACTTGACGTGTGCTGCCACCTGTAGTTCCTACACGATGCCTTTTCTTTATCAATATGTATTTACAAATCTCGTACTTTTTAATTTTGTGCTTGCAAAATGTACTTTCAATTCCAATGCAGTTAAAGTTACTCGCACATACACAATCGAATTGAGCTTTGTCATGTTTTCTTTTTTCAACGTTGTTAGGTTCAACGCACGCTAAATTGCTAAAACAACGCCATCTATGATACGCAGAAGAAAACTCTGAACGGCTAAGTTTCAGTTCAGTTACAGTAATAAAACCATTTCAACGAACTGAGTCGCTGTTTGAGCTCACGTCGCGTTGGTTCATCAGCAGGCACAGATGACGCTAAGTGGTAAGGTCAACAGAGTTAACTTCTCAAATCGAATCCAATTTACAAGTGATGTCATACAATTTAGCTGCAGACTGTTCATTTAAATTCACATGATATAAATTGAAGAAAGCGGTAATTTGAAATTGCAATATATCAGTACGGATGGATTTATTAGTAAACAGCGCCTTTCATTTTAATGAGTAATATTTAATACTCAGGCTAAATAATAATTGCAAAGCATTTTTTGGCAAGGAAACTGTTTTCGAGTTCTTGTTAACTTTTTAATATGAACCTATAATTACTCAAAACGAAAAGATATAAGTAAAAATATTGAGCTTTTAACATTTCTCGATACCTACTTGTTTCTCGGAATAAAGTTTTAACAATAATTTAATAAGTATAAATCTATAATGTGTCATAATACCAGCATTCGTATTTATTTTATAACATGGCCTAAAATGATAAGGTAGAAAAGCCTACAGAATAAGTTACTAAGAAAGATAGTTTAAAAAACTAAACCTAAATAAATGCGAGTGCTTACCATGTTAAGTTGGCGAATAATCCGTGGATAAGATAACTAATCAGTTGAATTTCACTATAACAGATTACAGAAGATACCACTTGCACTAGATTTATTTAAAAAATAAAAAGCTCCTGAGAATTCCCAATTCACAGCACTGATAGACGATCCACTACAAACTGTTGATAGTAAAACATCTC
Source organism: Polyommatus iphigenia (assembly GCA_963422495.1). Lineage (NCBI taxonomy): Eukaryota > Metazoa > Arthropoda > Insecta > Lepidoptera > Lycaenidae > Polyommatus > Polyommatus iphigenia. The sequence goes on from OY730179.1 coordinate 12,300,356, forward strand.
CAGTACACTCTCAATAACATTTCAATGTTGGCGGGAATGCACTCCGTCGTCTGTCTCGCTCGCACTCACTCACTTCGGATATCTCCGTTTCATTCGGGTGTCGATTAACGTTAAACCATTACAGCGAGAACAAAAAAGGGTCCCCTTTGAGTAAATTGTAATATATCATCGCCCTGACGTGAGTTTGGGGTCCTCAGTGGATCTCTTTTGTCCGATAGCAGTTAAACTTCTGGCTGACGCTTGTCTTCGCTGACTGGAACTTATTTTATGATACAGCTGCCTTTTGCGAATAAAACTTGCGAAATAGCCATATAGTATTTGTAAGCTAGAATGACTGAGGATATTATGATGTGTCTTCGTATGTTTCTCTGTCTGTTACCTGTACAGGCCTAAATCTTTGAACCGATTTCGATTATTCGGTAAAGAGATACAGTCAGTCCCAGTAAAGAACTAAAATAGTTTTCATCCTCGCAAAATGTACGGTTTCCGCGCATATCAATTTAAGGGCAAAAAAGTTGCAAGCTAAGGCTACCTTCACATCAAGTCGCGAGTAGTGCGGCAGCCGCGCGACTTCTTTACTAAAACGACGGCTCGTGCATGTGAAGGCAGCCTAAATTTATTTTTGAATATCATCTCATCTCTAAAAGCAAAGGGGTAAAAATACGTAAAAGTAAGCCACAAATGTTACAATCACGCACGGCTTGAACTCATTCATCAAAAATGTTAACAAAAGCATCTAGAATACGTCATGCAGCTGACTCAGACGATAACGCACTTTGAACGAATTCTGGTTTGGAAATTGTAGATTTACTTTATAAAAATTTGGTATAAATAAACAAAAGTACCTAAAATTACTCTTCGTGTATAAGAAACTGTAATGAGTAATGACGATCTAGATTTATAGTCCCTAGAACAATGTTTTTTTATTACTATCAAGCAAATTTTTGTGAGTAGCTCCATTTTGATAAGACGAACAACATTTTTATTTGCGAAAAATCTTGAAAGTTGTAGCTAACAGAGATAGGAAGGAGTTTCATCATATCAGCCTGTATTCGTCCACTGCTGGACATAGGCCTCTCTCAATGAACGCCAAGATGACCGATCTCCTGCTACTCGCATCCAACATGGACCTGCAACTAAACGGAGATCGTCGTCCCACCTATTTGGAGGTCGACCTACACCCCGATTTCCCAGCCTTGGTCTCCATTTCAGAGTAAGTTTACTCCAGCGATCGTCTGTTGTTCGAGCTACGTGACCAGCCCAGTTCCACTTCAGCGTACTGATTCTCTGCACTATGTCGGTGACTTTAGTTCTTTGACGAATTGTTTCATTTCTAGGAGTTTAGACCAAGTTTTGTTGATTACAGAACCCTAAAACGGAACCCTCACCAGCTGATTTTTGTTTATTGATAGGTTATTAGTTGCATGTTATTTTACATTATAGGTATTACTAGCGCCGCGATATAAAATATATAGCCACTGAAAAAATGATTAAAATCGATAGCCTATGATCCTTCACGTGGTCTACTTCTTATCTGTGCCAAATAACATAAAAATTGATCCAGTAGTTCGCGAGATAAGTCCTTTCAAATAATTTCCCCCGTTTTTTCCACATTCTCCCATTTGTCTTAGCGTGATAAAATATAGCGTATAGTCTTCCTCAATAAATGGGCTATCTAACACTGAAAGAATTTTTCAAATCGGACCAGTAATTCCTGAGATTAGCGCGTTCAAGTTAGCCCTTTCAAATAATTTTCCCCGTTTTTTCCACATTTTCCTCTATTTCTTCGCTCCTATTAGTTTTAGCGTGATAAAATATAGCCTATAGCCTCCCTCGATAAATGGGCTATCTAACACTGAAAGAATCATCAAAATCCCTTGCGTAGTTTTAAAGATTAAAGGGAACAAAGGGACATGAGTAACGTGACCATTAATTTTTTTTGTCAGAGCGGGACAAATACAGAATCCCCCCCCTCAAAGTGCTATGTGAGGAACTAGTCCGATTTGAAAAATTCCGTCACTGTTAGCATAGACTTAGGAAAATATGTGTTAGATAGCTCATTTATCGAGGAATGCTATAGGAGCAAAGAAACAGAGGAAAATGTAGAAAAAACAGTAAAGATTATTTGAAAAAAAAATCTCACGAACTACTGGAGCAATTTCTATGTTATGTGGCACAGATAAAAATTAGACCTTGTGAAGGATTATAGGCTATTTTGTGGGCTAATTTGTCGGCGAAATTTTTAATTTACGCGGGCGAAGCTGCGCGGAACGTCTAGTTATTGATATATTAAATGTAAATAATTATGACAGAATATAAATAATTACGTTTGTCGTTTGTATGCGTCATTTTCAGGCATTGCACAGGCATTTCAAACATAAAAATACTTTTAAATTATTGTCGTTGGGTCTGTTTGCAAAAGCGGGACAATTTCGGCCTCGCGGGGGACAGCGGGACATGAGGGAAAAAAAGCGACTTTGTTTTATAATATATATATATATACGAATTCTGCAAAAGGCACTATTATATATATATATATATATATATATATAATAGTGCCTTTTGCAGAATTCGTCTAAATCTCAACTATTTATTTCTGTACATACTACAGTCTTCATTATTTTGAAGTCGGTACCAGCTAATTTAATCGTGAGTTCAGTAAAGTCAAAATATCTGAAAATTTTGGGACTGGTACCGACTTCAAAGTAATGAAGACTGTAGTATGTACAGAAATAGTTGAGATTTAGACGAATTCTGAAAAAGGCACTATTAAAGAGTAAGAGTTATTTAATACTTTTTAGTTCATATTACTATTGTTTTTTACTTGGAAGTCGGTTTTAATTTTTTTCTTAAAAATAATAATTTCACTCTTTTTAGTTGTCTACAAAATAAGGCTTTATGCGTAAATAACCAATACGAATGTTAACTATTCACATTATGTTACTGTAAGCGAAATTGTGGTAAATGCTTGCAGTTATCTAAGCGATGCTGCAATTTCCTAACTTTTATCTTAAAAGGTTCAGGAGTTCTGTTCAGTGCCTTTGGACCAAGAGACACCTTCGTATGAATATGTTTAACTTACTAGAAACAACATTTTAACCACTATGAGTGTTTTGATAAATTTCAAGGATTTCCCTCGATTGCTCATAGATCACATCATCAGCTCACCACTTTCGTAACACCACTTTCGTAATTGTTATACAAAATTAAGATTATATCCTATACAACAACACGAGAATTTTGAAAATCGGTCTACAAAAGCGAAATCATCATCAAAACATCTGCTTCGATGCAAAATATCACGAAAAGTACCAATAATTGGGTCATAGTGTGATGAACCATGGTATAATTATGGTTGTGATGATGATGATCAATCAAATTGATGTGTTGGCTTATGCTTTCAGTTGTTAAAACAACGCCGAAATCCCCGAACCTGTACCTATAAGCATTCAAAAGTTCTGTTAGGTACCTTCGGATCCAGGGTATAACCTGATGCGAAGTCTTACTTTTTGGTAGCATTTACTTCGAATGCTTCAGAAAAAATTGAAATCACTATATGTTTCCATACAAATTTCAAGGAGTCCCCTCGATTCCTCAAGGATCCCATCATCAGATCACCACTTTTCTGAACATGGTACCAAATTCGAGTCAAACCCTATACAACACAAAAAGTATTTTGAAAATCCGACCACAAACGGCTGAGTGATCGTTGAACATACAAAAAAAAAAAGATACAGCCGAACGTATTACCTCCTCCTTTTTTGGAAGTCGGTCAAAAATAAGGCTTTATGCGTAATTATAACCAATACGAATGTTAACTATTCACATTATGTTACTGTAAGCACAATTGTGGTAAATGCTTGCTGCAATTTCCAAACTTTTATCTTTAAAGGTTTAGGAGTTCTGTTCAGTGCCTTTGGACCAAGAGACACCCTCGTTTGAAATTTCTCTTATTCGTAACATATGTTTAACTTACTAGAAACATCATTTTAAGCACTATGAGTGTTTTGATAAATTTCAAGAATTTCCCTCGATTGCTCATAGATCCCATCATCAGCTCACCACTTTCGTAATTGTTATACAAAATTAAAATTAAATTCTATACAACACCATGAGAATTTTGAAAATCGGTCTACAAACAGCGAAATCATCATCAAAAACATCTGCTTCGATGCAAAATATCACGAAAAGTACCAATATTTGGGTCATAGTGTGATGACCCATGGTATAATTATGGTTGTGATGATGATAATAAATCAAATTGATTTATTATGGTTGGCTTATGCTTTCAGTTGTTTAAACAATTCTGTACCTCAGAGGTATACAATAGTAACTCCACTTTTTTTTGAAAATATGATTTTTGCACCACTAAAATCGCAAGAACCATTTCTACTTAATGGTATACGACATTAAATCCTATTATATCTAGAAAAAGAAATATCCAATCGTATATGACATTAAATCCACAAAAGTCTCACTGGTAAAGGACCTCAAATGACCATAAGATTATTTACCTCTACGCTGTGCGCGAACTTAATGTTATTCATTGGACTTTCATTGGACACAACGAGAGGTAAACAATAGCATCTCCTTTAAACGTCTTATGCCATTGATCTCTATTTCTTGGTGTTAAGATACTTTTTACAATGACAAAAATTGTTAGTAGTTTGGTTCACATGATTCTTTTGGTAGTATTAACTAATGGTAAATTTTACCTAACCAAATATTACTACAAGGATTCTCGTTTACATATTATCATATTATCACTTGTCTTTAATACTGTGTATCGATGTTCATTTTTAAGTGTCATAAATAAAGTGTGATTAAAGTAGGTTTTAAGCTAACATTAGGATTTAAAACGGGATATTTACCATGTTTAGGGCCTGTTTCACCGCTTCCTGATAAAGTGCCGGATAGGCTATCCACAACTTATTTGACAGATTCTCCATAATCTGTCAAGTTAAGTGGTGCATAGCCTATCCGGCATTGTCAGGAAGTGGTGAAACAGGCCCGTATTACAGTAGAACCCGTTTAAGACGATCACGCTTAATACGATTTCCCGCATAATACGCCATTTTGCATGAGTCCCTGCAACTTGAGACATGTTTTCATACATTCTTTAACGCTTAATACGATCGTCATCCCGTTTAATACGCCCTAACGGCCAAAACATATTAACCTCTTACCTCATCGTCGCCACGGCATTGTGTACCGTCAAATCAGTGGGAATTAGATGTTGATAGTTGATACGTGGATGGCAAGTGGCAACACTTCCCGAATTGTTGCAAAGTTACGAACCGCGAGACATTTTTAACGCCGACGAATTCGGTTTATTTTTTAAATTGATGCCAGAAAAATCCTATGTTTGTTATGGTGGCAAAGCAAATAAAGAGAGACTGACTGACGACTGCCCTGGCCTGTGCCAATTCTGATGGGTCAGAAACAAGTCAGAAAAGTTACGTTTGCTGGTGATTGGTAAGGCGAAAAATTCACGTCGTTACAAAAACGTAAAATCGCTTCCTGTAACATATTATTATGATGTACTATCTCGAGCTTGGATGACCGGCATTCGTTTCATCGATTGGTTAAAAGCTCTAGAATCTAAATGATTACAGCTCTGCCAGATTAAAATAGGTAGACGCAAAATCTTCATTGATAGGAACACCCACATCCGAAAAAACATAATAAATAATAATACATACGTATGCAGAAGGTTCGTTTTTTTATTTCTCTATATCCCGCTTAATTCATGAAGCCCCAAGCGGCCACATCCGGCCGCGATAACAATGAAAAAGCTATTGTGTCTCGTTTTGCCACGACTGATGGGTTAATACGCTTTCCCGCTTAAGACGCGTTTTTGGTTAAGTCCCTGTGAAATCGTCTTAAACGGGTTTTACTGTACTTTGTTTTTAGCTTCAGATATCACACTTATATTATAAATGTGAAAGTTTGTTTGTTTGGATGTTTATCCGTCAATCACGCTGAAACTACTGAACGGATTTTGATGAAATTATATTATATAGTTATAGAGTATAGACATTAGACAGAGTATGAGCTAACTATGGTGATAGGATATACTTTGCGGCAGGTGGAACTATTAATACACATTGGAACTGTTGAAACAGCTAGTATAGTATTATAACGAATTATTATTTTTAACAAAAAATTAAAACCGACTTCCAAGCTAAAAACAATAGTAATATGAACTAAAAAGTATTAAATAACTCTTACCCTTTAATAGTGCCTTTTTCAGAATTCGTTTAAATCTCAACTTTTTCTGTACTGTATACTACAATCTTCATTATTTTGAAGTCGGTACCAGCTAATTTAATCGTGAGTTCAGTAATGTCAGATTATCTGAAACTTTTGGGACTGGTACCGACTTCAAAGTAATGAAGATTGTAGTATACAGTACAGAAATAGTTGAGATTTAGACGAATTCTGAAAAAGGCACTATTAAAGGGTAAGTGTTGGCGACTGGCTGGACAGACCAGAGCCAATACTTCTGTTTTTGAATATTTGTTTACTTTTCTATGTCACATTTTTTCGTATTGACAATTTATATTTTCGATGTATTTTTGACAGTCTATCTCTGAACCTTGAACATTATAGTTGTCGCTTCACATTGTGTATCATTTGCTAGTTATTAGTTATCGTCGTTTTCATCTTAATATTACAGTCCACCTCGCCCATCGCTATCATTTGGTCCTTCTCCGCCGTAAATTCGTTAGAACCATTATAGTTTTTCGTTGTAGTTGTAGTACCATTTTTGCGTTGTAGTATCATTGTTGCGTTGTAGTATCGCCTCATTTAATTTCATTTGTAGTTCCTCCCTCACCGTAGCTTATTTTCGTCATTTACTACACATTACGTTTCACTCTTTCGTTTGCGTATTTTCACATATTATTAGAACTTCATCATGTTGACGCGTTCAAAGAGTAGAAAATCCATCGCAGAAGCGGCAACTGCCGAAGCCGAGCAAACTCAGTGCAGTGATCGTTCACTTCACGACGTTCGCCTGGTTTCGAACATTGGTTCCGAGAGTGACCCGGCATCGATGGCTGGGATAGTCGTACAGCCCGCAGACACAGCGCCTATCGGCGCGTCGCAAGGGCCTGAGGCAGACGACCACCCCAGCCGACGCCGAGCAGAGGAGGCTTTCTTTCCACATACTAACGCCAGTTCTTGCAGTGGTCGAACGGGGAATGAGCGCACGCAGTCTTCGCGCTCATCAGCAGCCGTACGGGCAGAAAGGTTGGCCTTGGAGGCGGAGTGCACGCGGCAGCACCTGAAGCGGGAGCGCGAGCTCGCTCAACGCGACGCCGAGCGGGCTCGCCTGGAAGCCGAACGCGAGCGCGAGCTCGCGCGCCTGGAGGCCGAACGCGAGCGCGAACTTGCTCGCCTGGAGGCCGAGGTCGAGCAAGCGGAGCTTCGTGCGAAGCTCGCTGCATCGGAGTTAAGAGATAAGTCTCGTTGTAGTTCCTACACTAGTTTACGACGTACCGCGTCATGGGTACGCGGGCAAAACGTGGCAATCGCAGGTGACAGGCCAGGTAGAACCCCAGCTGTGACTTTGGGAAACACCCAAGGTCCACCCGTACAGCCAGTGGATCTAACCTACGAGGCCTTGCCACCACGGGCTACTGCCAACCCTTGCCCACCCACACAAATGACGGGTACTAACCGAGGACTACCGAAAACTGATCCATCGGTCGAACCGATCACTCGACTCGCCCACGCCATCAACGCTCTCGCCGACCGCCCCAAAAGACCTGAACTGGTTCCCTTCTCTGGTGATATAAGCCAATGGCTTGCTTTTAAATCTAGTTACGATAGAAGTAACCCCAATTTTTCTGCAGCAGAAAACATTTCGCGACTGCAAATCGCGATTCGTGGTCACGCCTACCACTCCGTGGCGTCCTTGCTGTGGACGGCTCTTGACCCTCAAGAAATCATCGACGCCCTGCAACAGACTTACGCCCGGCCGGAAATTCTGGTGTCCCGAGAAATCTCGGACATACGAGGCAGTCCTAAGATAAGTACCCCTGAACATTTAAACGCACTTGCGAACAAACTGCGAAACTTAATTAGTACAATTAAAATTTTAAATCAAAATGATTACTTGTACTCGCCCGAGCTCTTCCGCTCTATTCTATTGAAGCTAAACGAGCATACCAGATCTCGATTTACTGACTTCGCCGCCGCTTGCATGCCCTCGTCTCAGAATTTAACAAAATTAGAGACGTTGTCAAAATTCCTTTTAACGGAGGCGGACAAACAACTTAAATACAACTTTGTTTCCGATGTCGTTAATGTGACGCCTAGGCCGCCTGTTCATATTGTGCACAAAACCTTCCCCAAACGGGTTGAGTCGGTACACGCAACAACCTCCGGTAACTCCGTACCTACTTGTGGGTTTTGTAAGAAAGGACACCACCTCATAAGAGCGTGTCAACCATTCCTTTCTCTATCGGTAAGCGACAGGTGGCAGTGGGTAAAAGACTCAAAAGCGTGTTATCGCATACCCGCACTCGTGGAATAACTGTCGTGGAGCTAAACGCTGCAGGGTCGATGGCTGTCTTAGACGGCACCACGCACTACTTCATGGCCAAACTGACATTACATCACGCGCACCGGCCGACGTGCAGGTAATTAATACCTGTACCGACGTTCAAAGTGCCGACACTAGCGCCACCTTACGTAATAGTAGCGAAACAGAAGTACCGCTACAGATATCTAGTACTGACCTCCCACAGTTTCCAGAAACTTCGCAGCCCGTCAACTTACCGCGCGGCCTTCTTAAAATTATTGCGGTCACTATCGAGGGCCCCGCCGGCGAGTTTGAAACAACGGCTCTACTGGATGAGGGCAGTACCGCGACGCTCATCGACAGCGAAGTAGCGACCCGTATCGGTGCTGTACCCATCCGAGAGGAGCGGGTCAGGTTAGAGGGGGTTGGCGATATGTCGAAGGTCGTGGACGTAAGTTATGTCAACTTTTATATCCGTGGTCGCAATCAAACCGATCGACATCTTATCGAAAACGCAAGGGCTATTAAGCCTCTTAATTTACGTGTGCGAAACGATAATGTGAACGTGTTGGATTACGACCACTTGGCGACTTTGTCCACCGACCTGTCGACAGACAGCAACCCTCCTTCCATACTTATCGGTGCCCCCGACTGGCATTTGACAGTTAGCCGTGAGGTGTGATATGGACGAAAAAACGAACCTGTCGCCTCGAAAACCCTCTTAGGGTGGGTACTCCACGGTGCCCTATCGAACTCTTCTAGGCCAGTGCAATTCATAAATCACCTCAACGGACACCAACATTACGACGGTTCGGATGTCTTGATTAAAAGTCAATACAACATTGACTCTCTAGGTAGTACGAAAAGTCTACCTCGGCAGAGCCTCGACGATGCCGTGCCATGACGTGCCGTCAGTATCATTGACTTAAGGGAAGCCTCCTCGGTAGAGGTGCCACGATGCTACCTTCTCAACTCGGAGCAGAGTGACATTCAGCTTCACGTCATTGCCAACGGTGGAGGACAATCATACGCCCGCGTCGCCTACTGGCGTGTGATTTACACAGACGGCACCGTGTCCGTAGCTCTAATCGGTAGTAAAGCGCGAGTGGCACCACTGAAGCCGCTATCGATACCCCGATCTGAGCTACAAGCTGCGCTAATCGCTTCACGCTTCTCGCAAGCAATTAAAAGTGCCCACCGTCTAAAACCGTCGCGGACAATATTTTGGACGGATTCCACTACAGTTTTGAAGTGGATTAGGAGCGACGCGCGTAATTTTAAGCCCTTCGTAGCTCATAGGTTGGGAGAGATAGCGGAACTCTCCAACCCATCCGATTGGAGATGGCTCCCTACCTCTCTCAACGTGGCTGATGATGCCACGAAGCCTAAAGCTTTGAAACTCGAGGCTAACTACAGATGGTATTCTGGCCCGCCTTTCCTTTTACAAACCGAGGACTTCTGGCCAAAGGAAACGCGAGCCCATACCGCGAACCTTCCAGATTCAGAATTAAAGCCAGAAACTGTTGGTTTTCTTTCCGAAGAACCTTTTTCAAAATTCCCAGTTCCCGACCCGAAACGTTTCAGTAGTTGGCTGCGCCTTCTAGGATCCACTGCCCGCGTTTATCAATTTGCTAGATTATTTATGTCCAAAATAACTCGTTCGGCCGATCTCAATTCTTCAACTTTCATGTCCGTAGGTCCAGGGAGCACCACGTCCCCTCTTCAACTTCAAGAGTCCGACCTCGCCTGGGCAGAGAAGACATTATTGAGACACTCGCAACGGGATTGCTTCGCCGAAGAAATCGCACACCTGCGAGCCTCGCAGCCCCTTCCCAAAGCCAGCCGAATCGTGTCCCTCTGCGCGTTCCTGGACAAAGATAACCTCCTGCGGGCGGATACGCGTATCAAATTGGCATTAACAGCTACTGAAGACGTAAAAGCCCCAATAATATTGGACGGTCGGAGCCACGTCGTGCGATTATTAATAACGGATCTCCACATAAAGATGGGACACGGGTTTGACGAAACTGTCCTCAACGAGCTTCGACAAAGGTACCGAATTATTAACACTAGAAAAACCATTAAAAGCGTCTCGAGCTCTTGCGCTGGGTGTCGCAGATTTAAGGGTCGCCCGGTCCTACCACCCACTGGAGACCTGCCCCTGGAAAGGCTGAACCACCACACAAGACCATTCACGTACACTGGCCTAGACTATTTCGGTCCGTTCGCCGTAGCTGTGGGCCGTCGTCAAGAAAAGAGATACGTCGCCCTTTTCACATGCCTAGTCACGAGGGCTATACACCTGGAAGTGGTCACATCGTTATCTGCCGACGCCGCGATAACAAGCCAAGCGGTTCATCGCTCGAAGAGGATCGCCCAAGCAAATCCTCTCTGACAACGGAACGAATTTTGTCGGTGCAAGCAAAGAACTGAGGAAACTCCACGGCGGCCCCGTTATTGACTTCGCTACGAATGGAAGAATACAATGGCGTTTCATTCCCCCGGCCGCACCTTTTATAGGGGGGGCCTGGGAACGGTTAGTGCGCACCGTGAAGAACGCGTTTAAGACAACCCTTAAAGACAGATCCCTCACCAAAGAGGACACATTCAGAACTCTGCTCTTAGAGGCTGAGGCAATCGTCAACTCCCGGCCACTGACGTACGTCCCCACGGCGACCGACGCTCCAGAAGCGATAACACCGTTCCACTTTCTAATAGGCACGTCATCGGTAGTTCCTTGGACTAACGACCTGACGAACGGGGAGTTTTCACAACGCCAGGAGTGGCGAAAGGCACTTCGGCTGGCGGACCACTTCTGGGCTCGGTGGCTGCGGGAGTATCTGCCAACGCTGAGGGAGAGACACAAAAGGAGTCCCAGCCATATAAGGACATAAAGGAGGGGGATGTGGTGCTGATCGTGGACCCTACCCTTCCGCGTGGCTTGTGGCCGCTAGCCAGGGTCGCGAAGACGTACCCCGGTCAGGACGGTCGAGTCCGCGTAGTGGACCTCCTCACGAAGGGAGGTACACTGCGCCGACCGGCTAGAAAAGTAATTATTGTAATGGAGGCCCAGCCAGTCGCCACCGAGCTTTAGTGTCCCACTGGGGGCGGGTATGTTGGCGACTGGCTGGACAGACCAGAGCCAATACTTCTGTTTTTGAATATTTGTTTACTTTTCTATGTCACATTTTTTCGTATTGAAATTTATATTTTCGATGTATTTTTGACAGCCTATCTCTGAACCTTGAACATTATAGTTGTCGCTTCACATTGTGTATCATTTGCTAGTTATTAGTTATCGTCGTTTTCATCTTAATATTACAGTCCACCTCGCCCATCGCTATCAGTAAGAGTTATTTAATACTTTTTAGTTCATATTACTATTGTTTTTACCTTGGAAGTCGGTTTTAATTTTTTGTTAAAAATATTAATTTTACTCTTTTTAGTTAAGTATCTACAAAATTAGGCTTTATGCGTAAATAACCAATACGAATGTTAACTATTCACATCATGTCACTGTAAGCGAAATTGTGGTAAATGCTTGCAGTTATCTAAGCGATGCTGCAATTTCCATACTTTTATCTTTAAAGATTCAGGAGTTCTGTTCAGTGCCTTTGGACCAAGAGACAACTTCGTATAAAATTTCTCTTATTCGTAACATATGTTTAACTTACTAGAAACAACATTTTAACCACTATGAGTGTTTTGATAAAATTCAAGGATTTTCCTCGATTGCTCATAGATCCCATCATCAGCTCACCACTTTCGTAATTGTTATACAAAATTAAGATTATATCCTATACAAAAACACGAGAATTTTGAAAATCGGTTCACAAACAGCGAAATCATTATCAAAAACGTCTGCTTCGATGCAAAATATCACGAAAAGTACCAATAATTGGGTCATAGTGTGATGACCCATGGTATAATGATGGTTGTGATGATGATGATTAATCAAATTAATGTATAAGCTTATGATTTCAGTTGTTTAAACAACGCCGAAATCCCCGAACCTGTACCTATAAGCATTCAAAAGTTCTGTTCGGTACCTTCGGATCCAGGGTATAACCTGGTGCGAAGTCTTACTTTTTGGTAGCATTTACCTCGAATGCTACAGAAAAAATCGAAATCACTATATGTTTTCATACAAATTTCAAGAAGTCCCCTTGATTCCTCAAGGATTCCATTATCAAATCACCACTTTTGTGAGCATGGTACCAAATTCGAGTTAAACCCTATACAACACAAAAAGAATTTTGAAAATCGGACCACAAACGGCTGAGTAATCGTGGAACATACAAAAAAAAAAAGATACATACAGCCGAACATATTACCTCCTCCTTTTTGGAAGTCGGTCAAAAATTAAAACCGACTTCCAAGGTAAAAACAAAAGTAATACTTAATCTTAATCTAAAAAGAATCAAATAATTCTTATTCCTTATTATAGTGGCGTCTTCAGACTTCGCCTAAACCTCAACTATTTCTGTACTCAATCTTCATGCTTTTGAAGTCGGTACCAGCTTACCTTAGCGTAATTGCTATGTCAAGGATCTCAGAACTTTTTCGGGCTGGTACCGACTTCAAAAGCATGAAGATTGAGTACAGAAATAGTTGAGGTTTAGGCGAAGTCTGAAGACGCCACTATAATAAGGAATAAGAATTATTTGATTCTTTTTAGATTAAGATTAAGTATTACTTTTGTTTTTACCTTGGAAGTCGGTTTTAATTTTTTGTTAAAAAAATAATAATTTCTTTTCATTTGCAAAACCAAGGCGCACGTGATGACCATGGCGACAAAAAGATGTTTTATTTTGGTTACACCGCAACCTGATAAAAAATACTCTATTTTTATTGTAGCGTGAATGCCCCTCAATATTAATTCCATTATTATTTACATCGTATAAAAACCACAAACTTTTATTTTTACGATCAAAGTGTAAAGTGTCCCTCTACTGAAAAATTCGAATGACTCGTAAATTACCCTATTTTTTCTACAAAATACTCATTATTTTTGACCGACTTCCAAAAAGGAGGAGGTAATACGTTCGGCTGTATGTATCTTTTTTTTTTTGTATGTTCAACGATTACTCAGCCGTTTGTGGTCCGATTTTCAAAATTCTTTTTGTGTTGTATAGAGTTTAAATTGAATTTGGTACCATGTTCACAAAACAGGTGATCTGATAATGGGATCCTTGAGGAATCGAGGGGACTCCTTGAAATTTGTATGGAAACATATAGTGATTTCGATTTTTCTGAAGCATTCGAGGTAAATGCTACCAGAAAGTTAGACTTCGCACCAGGTTATACCCTGGATCCGAAGTTACCGAACAGAACTTTTGAATGCTTATAAGTACAGTTTCGGGGATTTCGGCGTTGTTTAAACCACTGAAAGCATAAGCCAACACATCAATTTGATTGATCATCATCATCACAACCATAATTATACCATGGGTCATCACACTATGACCCAATTATTGGTACTTTTCGTGATATTTTGCATCGAAGCCTACGAATAACAAAACTACAGGAAACGTAACTCCCATACTTCAACCGTTTTAAATTTGGATCCTTTTCGAACACTAAAATATGACAATTCAGATTCTCGCCAAGGTCGTTTCCCAGGTAACGTATCATAATATTGCGCGCTGGACGACAGCCTGCGCGGTTATTGTCAATGTCACAGTTATGAAACAAAGCCGTGGACAATAATTGTCAAAAGCGGATGGCATCTATGCAGTATACACCAAACATATCTAGTATCACGAAGAAAGGAGTACATAATTATTATTTTAAAATCAAACATTTTCCTCTGATCCTTAAGTCATCGATAATAATTATTATTATTATTAGCCGTCTGTGTCCCACTGCTGGCTCCCCTCTTTCCTTCCACACGTCTCTATCCTTTGCTGTGTTTGGCCACTCTTTATCAAAAGCGTCTAGTTCGTCGCGCCACCTTTTCTTGGGTCTGCCCCTTTTTCGCTGACCTTTCGGTAGCCACTCCGTAACTAGACGCGCCCATCTGTCTGGGTGCATGCGGGCGACGTGCCCTGCCCAGCTCCACTTTAGACCAGCAGCTTTTCAACCTACATCCGTTATTCTTATCTTGGAGCGCAGAGCGGTGTTTCATATACGGTCAATCCTTTTGACACCTAAAATGCTGCGCTTCCATAGCTCTTTGACAAACTCCGAGCTGAGACTTCTGTAAGTCGGTCAAAGACCAAGACTGAGCACCGTAAGTTAGGATGGGCAGGATGCACATGTCGACGAGTTTACGTTTTTTGGCAAAGTGGAAGGTCCCCTTTCATTAGTTGTTTCATAGACCAAAAGCTTCTCCATGCCTTCTCAATTCTTTGGTCTACTTCCTTGTCTTGTCTATTATTAAAGGATATTATTTGGCCTCAATATACGTACTCGTCAATATAATGCAACTCATACCCGTCTAGCTCGACCTTACGTTTCGTGCTGTTGGTCATGAGTTTGGTCTTTGATCGATTCATCCGAAGTCCCGCCTCGTGGCTTGCCATACTCAGGTCTTGCAGCATGGACTGCAGGTTTTGTGCAGAAGTGGCAAACAGAACTATGTCATCGGCGAAGCGAAGGTTTGTCAGCCTTTTCTTGTCGATAACAATACCCTTGTCTCCCCAGCCTGTTGAGACTTTCTTGAAAACCTCTTCTAAGGCGCTCGTAAATAGGCGTGGAGAGATAGGGTTCAATTTTGAATTTTGGGCCTGTAGTTTCTAGTTTTACAGCAGCTAAACTATGTTTGTAATAATAATATATAATAATTTTGAACAAACCTTCTACGACTCGGACGAATTTAAAACTATCCAGAGCACCTAGACAAGACGTTTTCAGATTACAAAAATCTATGTGCTAAATTATTACAGAATTATTACAGAATTGAAATAAAAAACTTACGGTACAAATGCAGATTTTCGTAATCTCTTTAATTTTCGGTCATTACTCATTACTCATACAAAATATATCATGATTCATGACTATTAAAGTGTATGCTACATAAACGAGTAATCTGGCTCGGCATCCAATTCGGTTCGTTTCTTACTAAACGAAGTACGAACGGCATTAAAAATAAAATACTCCATACTGATGTCAGTCAGACCCTCGTTTATGAATTATGATTAAATTGTTACATCTTGCATAACACTGTCCATGGCGACTTTGTAAAAATTTTGTAATTATATTATTTTTTGATTATTGCATTTTTACAATAACATGTAAACTTAATAAGACAAACACAAAGAGACCAGCTTAATTTTACGCAAATACCCTGGCATCCAACTTAAATAAACCATCTTTTTGGGCATGTTTTTGGGTCGGAAAAAATACAAGAACTTAACCTAAGCATAATTAAAAAAATTCACTTACTGATGAAACTTGAAAGGTTATTCCTGTATTAAAAGTCGTATCTGTATGACTTCTACACCATTTCACAGGGTATTTAGGCATTTTAACAACGAAAATGTTGTAAAAAGCTACGTAAAAAGTAAGTAAACAAATTGTAAAATGAGTTTGAAAATGATTATCATGTCAACCTGGTTGACTGTCACTCGTGTACCGAACACATGCATAAAGTATACATGTATTCGGGTCACATTTTGTAGCCTTTTGGTGCACTTTTTTTGACGGAGTTACTCTTCCTGTAGTTTAAAGTTCACTGATCGAAGCAGATGTTTTTGATGATGATTTCGCTGTTTGTGGATCGATTTTCAAAATTCTCGTATTGTTGTATAGGACAGAATCTTAATTTTTAACCGACTTCCAAAAAACGAGGAGGTTATATGTTCGGCTGTGGATATTTTTATTTTTTTTTTATTATTTGTGTATGTTCAACGATTACTCCGCCGTTTGTGCACCGATTTTCAAAAATTTTTCTTTTGTTGTATAGGGTTCAACTCCAATTTGGCACCATGTTCACAAAAGTGGTGACTTGATGGTGGGATCCATGAGTAATCGAGGGAACTCCTCGAAATTTATATGGAAACATATGGTGATTTCGGTTTTATGAAAAGCAACCTAAGTATATGCTACCAAAACGCAACATTTTGCACCAAGGTATACTATGGTTCCGAAGATACTAAGAGAACTCCGGATTCCTTATAGATACAAGTTTGGGGGTTTAGGCGCTGTTTTAAGAACTGAAAGCATATGCTACTATACAAATTATATTCATCATCATTATCATCATTACCACGTCAGGGTCACCAATGTCACCAAAATTGAACATAACAAAATATTCAATCTTATCTCCAGAGCGTAAGGCACACATTTGACATTACTTCTGAGAAGTAAGTTGCTTCGATAATACAAGTAACATGCTAGTGCACTGTCACACTTACCAATCGCGGCCACGGGCGGCCGTAGACTTCTCAAGCGATACTATGTATTACAATAACAAAGATACTCGTAAAGTTTTAAATCATATGACACTGAAAGCCTCGCCGCTGCTAAAATTTCCGGTTTGGCGCGGCCCTAGCACGTGTCCACTTCGATTTTTTTAAATGTATTGTTTAAAATTATCTGCAGCTGATATTATATTTTGTAAGTGTGACTGTTAACAAATTGTAAGATACGTAGAATAATATACAGGTGTAGGGCCGATTCACATCGGAATGGCGGAGGCGAGGCGAGCAGTTTCAGTGTCATATGATTTTAAACTTTATCTACATTGTTGTAATACATAGTATCGCTTGAGAAATCTACGGCCGCCCGTGGACACTAGTGGCCTCTTGCGGCCGCCGGCGGCGTCGATTTCTCAAGCGATACTATGTATTACAATAATGAAGATAAAATTTAAAATCATATGACACTGAAACTGCTCGCCTCGCCTCTGCCATTCCTGTGTGAATCGGCCCTAATCTACGTATAGTACGCGATGATTTTACTAGGTAACTAAAAAGAGTGAAATTATTATTTTTAACAAAAAATTTAAACCGACTTCCAAGGTAAAAACAATAATAACATCCTTATAATATGAACTAAAAAGTATTAAATAATTTTTCCTATCTCATTGTGCCTTTTTCCGAATTCGGCTAAAACTCAACTATTTCTGTACTCAATCTTCATAATTTTGAAGTCGGTGCCATTTACAAATGTTTCAAATATTCTGGCATCTGGATTCAGCTATATCTGGTACCGACTTCAACATGATGAAGATTGAGTACAGAAATAGTTGAGTTTTAGCCGAATTCGGAAAAAGCCACCATGAGATAGGAAAAATTATTTAATACTTTTTAGTTCATATTATAAGGATGTTATTATTGTTTTTACCTTGGAAGTCGGTTTTAATTTTTTGTTAATGTATAACAATTACGAAAGTGGTGAGCTGATGATGGGATCTATGAGCAATCGAGGGAAATCCTTGAAATTTATCAAAACACTCATAGTGGTTAAAAAGTTGTTTCTACTAAGTTAAACATATGTTACGAACAAGAGAAATTTCATACGAAGGTGTCTCTTGGTCCAAAGGCACTGAACAGAACTCCTGAACCTTTAAAGATAAAAGTTTGGAAATTGCAGCATCGCTTAGATAACTGCAAGCATTTATAACAATTTCGCTTACAGTAATATAGTGTGAATAGTTAACATTCGTATTGGTTATTTACGCATAAAGCCTTATTTTGTAGATAACTAAAAAGAATGAAATTATTATTTTTAACAAAAAAATTAAAACCGACTTCCAAAGTAAAAATAATATAATATTATGGTAATATGAACTAAAAAGTATTAAATAACTCTTACTCTTTAATAGTGCCTTTTTCAGAATTCGTCTAAATCTCAACTATTTCTGTACATACTACAGTCTTCATTACTTTGAAGTCGGTACCAGTCCCAAAGTTTCAGATATTCTGACATTACTGAACTCACGATTAAATTAGCTGGTACCGACTTCAAAACAATGAAGACTGTAGTATGTACAGAAATAGTTGAGATTTAGACGAATTCTGAAAAAGGCACTATTAAAGAGTAAGAGTTATTTAATACTTTTTAACCGACTTCCAAAAAGGAGGAGGTTATATGTTCGGCTGTGGATATTTTTTTTTTATTTGTGTATGTTCAACGATTACTCCGCCGTTTGTGAACCGATTTTCAAAAAATTTTCTTTTGTTGTATAGGGTTCAACTCCAATTTGGTACCATGTTCGCAAAAGTGGTGACCTGATGATGGGATCCATGAGTAATCAAGGGAACTCCTCAAAATTTATATGGAAACATATAGTGTTTTTGGTTTTATGTGAAGGATCCTAGGCATATGCTACCAAAAAGTAAGATTTTACACCAAGACATGCTATGGTTCCGAAGATACTAAGAGAACTCCGAATTCCTTATAGATACAAGTTTTGGACTTTCGGCGATGTTTTAAGAACTGAAAGCATATGCTACTATGCAAATTACATTCATCATCATCATCATTATCATTAGTTCATATTACCATAATATTACTATTGTTTTTACCTTGGAAGTCGATTTTAATTTTTTTTGTTAAAAATAATTGACATGTTGAATACAATAGTTAATCTGTGGAATACAATAAATTGACACACTACCAACATTACCAAAAAAAAGACGGGTTGCACTCCGGGAGTGCCGGCAGAAGTGAAAACTCGATTATTAACGTTGTGCATTTTTTTTATCCCATTTTTTATGAAGTCACTTCAAAAATTATTACAAAACGTCATCTAAAGTTATTTTACTTAACGAAGGCTTAGCCAGCGTTTATTCATATGGAGTGTTAAAAGACGGTTTATAAGTTTAGCGAACATTCAAGTTAGAAAACTGTTAAAACCTTCACTAAGATTTTTTTACCACCGTTATTTAGCTTCGCTCGATACCAGTACACACGACTGCCCCGTACGAGTACTGCAACGAGACTCCGATTATTTTTTAAGCAACAATAATTTTAAAACCAACTTTCGATGTAAAACAATTATTGCTAAGAAAACCTGAAATATTTCTTTGTGGAAAAAAATAATTTCATTAAAATATTTGTTTTTTTTTTCAATTTGGTCTCACGCTGTATATAAGAATAGATGTTTTGAAAAGTTTTTATTGTTTAATGCTTTGACATTAATTAATAGCATGCCCAAATGCCCAAGCCACAAATTAAAATTTTAATTATGGTTCAACACACAGAATAAGGTTTAACACCAAAGGACTTACAATTAATAAGGACTACATAGCATAGTAAAATATAATCACAACATATATATATATATATATATATATATATATATATATATATATATATATATATATATATATATATATATATATATATATATATATATATATATATATATGTCCCACATACATATATATATATATATATATATATGTGGGACAATGTTACTTTTACATTATCTATACATCTTCTATCTCTCTCTCTCTCTCTAAATATATATATATATATATATATATATATATATATATATATATATATATATATATATATATATATATATATATAGAGAGAGAGAGAGATAGAAGATGTATAGATAATGTAAAAGTAACATTGTCCTACAAATAGAACAATCCATAGCAATTATGAAATCCTTTCTATATCTGTTAGCTACCACTTTCAAGATT
This sequence comes from Polyommatus iphigenia, assembly GCA_963422495.1. Lineage (NCBI taxonomy): Eukaryota > Metazoa > Arthropoda > Insecta > Lepidoptera > Lycaenidae > Polyommatus > Polyommatus iphigenia. Next base: position 12,320,489 of record OY730179.1, read on the forward strand.
TTTGGCAGATAAAAATGTTGTTCGTCTTATCAAAATTAAGCTACTCACAAAAAATTTGCTTAATAGTAATCAAGAAAATTCGTTCTAGGGAACCCTGACAGTGTTAAGAATTCTGAGTGTGGAAGTTTTAAATAATAGTAGCCGGTAATAAAATATGTCTATTGCAATTATTATCTATATAATATATAAAAATGGATTTTTAAATGTGTTAGTCGCGCTAAAACTCGAAAACGGCTGAATGGATTGGGCTGATTTTAGTCTTAAAATATTTGTAGAAGTCCAGGGAAAGTTTTAAAGTGACACGAAGTTCACCGGGACAGCTAGTTACTTATAATATTACATACTTACTATCTGGTAATTGGTATGCTCGTCATCATCGGGTTAAATCATAACATAATATACCTAATATTATATCGTTCTTAAATTAGCGTGATTTGTCTACTTATTGAAAAAATAGCATATTTTATAAATTATTAGTTATTTAAGTTAAAATATATACCTACACCGCGCGCCAGCTCCGAGACCTAGTATTATGGAGAGACTACATGGCAGAATATACCTTAATAATTCCTAAGACCTCGTGCATAAAATACACCTACTTAATACCAAAACAATATAACAGCTTTTTGTATGCGATGGCTTATAATTGAAGTAAAGTGGCGCCTGGCTACTGGAATATATTCTTACTTATTTTTATCTATTGTGAAGGGCCATCACTATCGGCTACCTGGCATGTTTCTCTTATCAGAACACAAAGAACTCGGACAAGTCAATATGTAGCACACAAATGAACGAAGTCATTACCAAATTAACGATATCCAGGTGAACAAAAAAGCATTTAGTAAACAAATCTTTAACGACGCGGTCGTAGTTTTGTGACAGTGAAAAAACCTTGTGCAGTGTTCGATGCCATCATGTCTACTGCTAGCAACTCCCCTCCGCCAAGCCTACAGTCTGACGAGGATTCAAGAGTATCGTTGTCATCTGAGTTATCTGCAGACACTACGGTGCGATATGAGGAACGGACTGAAAATGCACCGCCAAAAGACATGTATAAGATGGGCCCTCTCACGTCACATGGAGTAGAAGATATACTTTCGGAAGGTGTTCGCTTTGAAAATCAAGATAACAATTTGCAAGATTGCAAAGTGGAAGGGATGCCCGGAATACCCGGATCATACGTTCAAGATTATAACTCCCGAGATTCCACCGGTTTCAGTATACACGATATTCTCGGCCTACCACAGTCTTACAGCAATAATACGCATGACACTTTGGACTCTGGGTACGAGTATTCGATGCGACAGTATGATTTAAGGAAAACCTCAACAAAAATTTATAGGTACAATATCGACGAAAGAATGCAAGACGATTGCATAACTAAAAGCGGCACTATAATAATGAACAATCAACAACTGGAAAATCTGGACATGTATAACAGGCAGTATTTTGTTAATGAACCTGTACGACGACTTCAGAAAAGCAGTTTAGACGACTGTGCGGTAAAGGAATCTGAGGAAGACCTCGATGACATTAGTGCACCGCGATACTCAAGTCAGGTAAATATTCAACTTTCAATCAATAATGACTCTCAAAATAAATTATCGCAAACCGCACCAACCAGAAGTTACCTATCATTTATATACGTCACTTAAATATTGAACAAATGCGATATTTACTTTATTCTTTACCAAATCGTGTTCTTAGATAGATGTTTTTAAATGTTTTTATAAATACTTACTTTTAAAAAAATGTTATTTCTTGATTGGCTGCAGTGATAGTAACATTTTAAGCTGTCAATTAGTTGTTAACAGCTGTGAAGTTTAATTATTAAATACATCACTGTTCCTATTATTTTCCTTTCAGACATATTCTTGGAGCGAAAAAGCATCTTCTGATTTAATGAATCAAATTGATAACAGCGCTGTCAGGATGTCAAATGGTAAAATTAATAATGATTAGTAACGTTAATGCTGATTAATTTATGTTCTTGCGTTTTAACAATGTATTTTATGTTACAGATATGGCTGCAAATTCGTCGTATCATCAAAAGGGCTTTACTAAAAGAGCACGCACAGCATATACGAGCTCACAACTAGTGGAGTTAGAAAATGAGTTTCATCAAAACAGGTACTTGTGTCGTCCTAGGCGCATTGAATTAGCTAACTACTTACAATTGTCCGAAAGACAAATAAAAATATGGTTTCAAAACAGAAGAATGAAGTACAAGAAGGATAATAAACTGAATAAGCCGTCATCTTCAATCGCGGACAGTCCATCGACTAGTTCGAAAGAAGTCTCCCCGAGTCAAGACCACAAGATGAGTCACAGTAGAAGTTGCGGAAGTCACGATCTTCATAGACGTTTTATATCTGACAGTCACTCTAATCATCACAAGCTGTATCTAACTGGAAACGATGCAGTTACAAATTCTTCGGAATTTTCGAACGTCTCTTCGTTGAAGTCGTCGATGGTGAACAGTTCCCAAAGTACAATGGAAGTCTCATCGTGTACGCCAAACATACACTCGTCTTATTATTCCTCGGATAACAACAATGTTTACGTATCTGAAAGCTATCGTTACGGTAATGATGAATCATTGCAAATAAGTTCGACTGCTATGCCAGGTATCTCAAGTGACACTTACGTACCGAATGGAGCAAATCTTAGAATAAATGATGATGTGACTCGATACCCTGCTGGTAGTCCATTTTACAGTGTTTTTCCTAATGGAATAGTTTTGCATCCCCCAACTGCTGAATCATACGGGTTCACCACTGGAATACCAAATATATCAGCTCCGACGTACGATGATAGTGGCTTATCTCTAAGGACAACCGGCTTATCAATTCCTCAAGAACCTTATGTCTACGGAACTTCTTCTGACGCATCTACAAGCAATCCAAGTAGCAGCACTTCTAACAAGTATTCCTCTTACATATCACTTTGATTTTTGTTACGCTAATGTAAGTTTACTTAAAAGTCAGAAATATTGACCCATTCGCGTATACCATAATATTTTTATTACTCTTAAAGTAATGTTTTAGATACGAATTTATTATTCCTTTAGAAAGTTTAGATTATTATAACTTGAAAAAGTAGATCCTATTTTCCGTGTGCTAAAGTGAATCTAGGTATTATTTTATATTCTTTTTGTTGATTATTGTAATAGTTTAAGCACAGTTATGACTACTTAATTTTAAGGTTATTGTTTTCTTATACTATATTCCTTAAATAAAACATTAGTTTGTGAAATCTAAATAAAAATAAGTTCTTAAGAAACAATTTAATTTATGTTCACTTATTATTATTTATCAATACATAATATTTTGTAACTTAACATAGGCTTAACGAAAACTATTTTATTGAGATCACTGTCATACTTATTAAAATTTTAAATTGAAAAGTGTACACTTCAATCTTCATCTTCACTGCATCCTGCAGGTGATATCGGTTCATATAATGTTTCACATAATATTACTTTACTAACAGTGATTTTTCTTGATAAACAATCTGATATTGCAGTTCCTAATTCCTTCAATATCGTGTCATTTAATGTCACATAGCCATATTGGTTCGCATTTAATTTGATATACTGTTCTATAAAATCTAATCGGTCTGCTGAAGTACAAATTTTATTTGCTAGCTCTTCATAAGTATTAAATCGACAGGAATCTGATTGAGGATTTTTCACAACAGCTTTTAGTCCATTTCTATTGATAAGGACGTATTTAGCTCGCTTCTGCTCTAAATAAGGATGGTATGGGTTTGGATTGGACCTCACTGGTGCTGAAATACATAATATAATTTTTAAATATTATTGAAATTTATATAGTAATATTTTAAAACGTATAGTTAGGATATTATTAAAAAAGCATAAAAGTATTATGACAGGCATTATCGACATTCTTACAAGCTAAGCTAATATTGTAATTACTTTGTAATTAAATTTAAAATTTCACTAATAGTAGGGGAGAGAAAGGTGCTATTTTTGTAGTCACTCGAGCGTCATGAAGACCTAGTAGGTTTTTTACATTAGGTAAAACTGATAAAAAAATAAAAAGAGCGTTTTTTATTTTAGCGGTGGGCTCAGAAACTGCAGCCATTTTAAAGTTTTGAAAAAGAAAATATATTCAGAAAATTGCCTATTTTGGTAAATTATGAATATATTTTAGACAACAAGGACTAAATCGTTTAGTTTAGTGCAAAATAAAATGTCTGCGAAGCTTAGTTAGGAAAATATGAAGCTTTATTTTTTTATATTTTAAAATGTCCCTACAGGCTTACCTGACCTGTGAATCGTCAGTGCTTTATATGGAAGCTTCTTTGGGGTATACTAAACATCCCCTATTTCAATCTGACAGATCCGATGACATTTCAATGTTCAAAAAAAATTTTTTAACCCACCACGTGAGAAATCTGATTTCTATACCATGATAACTAGACACATATCGGAATGCCTATACAAGCTTAATCTGACACGCTCGAGCTTATCCCGAAATCCCCTCTTCCCCTCCCCAACTATAAGTAATAACTTAATAAGTAATTAAAAATATTCTACATTCTTATAAGAATTTTCAAAATAGTTTGTACTTACCAGATGTTATAAAATATCGTTGTGGAGTACTTTCATTATAACTGTTTGTATCATTTTGCAGTGGTCTTCTTGGAATCTGATTACTCTGAAATAAACAATTTATTTATTAATAAAATTCTTGGGGCCGTCCACAAATTACGTGAGGTGTTTAGGGGGGGGGAGGGGGTCGAGTCAAATCTCATCTAATCTCACGTTGGGGAGAGGGGGGCTCTCGGCAAATCTCACGTAATTTTTTTCTCAACAAAATAATATTATTTTGGTCCATTTCATCTAGGTTGTACCTCTAATCTCTATGGTTGTACGTATGCTTAAGATTTAATCGTTACACGATTAAGATCATTCACAAATTCATTCGAAAGAAAATCTACTGACTGTCAAACCAAACGTTTACGTAAGATAGTTTTTGTAAAATCTCACGTGAGATTTGGGAGGGGGGAGGGGGGGGTTGAATAAAATCTCACGAAATCTCACCAGGGGGGGAAATGGGGTCAAAAATTCAAAAAAACACGCTCCTGAAATAAACAATTTATTTAATAATTAATAAAATAGAGTTTTCGTTAGCAATATATTCTGTACAAATATTATATTCTTAATTAATTTTACTTTTAATCTTACCTTTTCTTTAGATAGCGTGCTATAGACAATTGGCATTCTTTCATTCGAACGGCACATCTGTAAAAAGAAATGTGATTGTTAATGTCTGTTCACAATTCACATTGCAACGTAAAGCGACGTTGCGATGCATTTTAAAACAAGCCAGTCAAAACTGGAACTTGTATGATGTGGCCCAACACTATGGTGGAGAGGCTGTCAATTGAATGTGTATCGTCTAGTGGAGTCAACAAAGTTCTTTTTTTAATAACTCATCCCATAGGCATCGCATTGCATCGACGCGTTGTCAATATAATCTTAAGGCCATCCCCCGAGCAAACGACATTAACCATACATTCGACGCGTTGCCGAGATCGCACAAAAATCCTATTTTTTTACGTATCTTAGTTCAAAATTGATCTAAAAATTTAAAACGGGGAATATGTAGTTAATGAAATTATCTTTCTATTGTCGTGTGTTTCAAATAAACGTAATTCGTAAATACTAGGGAGATGCTGAAAGTATGCTTCAATTTTAATAAATTGGTATTACTTTGGAAGGTAATATCATGAGTATATAAACAAAAATAGACAATTTAAAACGGGGAAAGGAATGTTGATATATTAAAAATTATTGCTGTATTTTTATTATAACTTTGTAGCTTTCAAATTATGATTTAAATTACGGAATCTCCGTAGGGAGAGGCCTTAACATACATCATAATATTTTTGAAGTCTAATAATACTTACTACTTTCCCAGCTAGGGTCCTTCGTATATAGTCTTGTAGTGGATCGTTGTTACTACTGAGCCAGGGCTGAAAAAGAAGAAGAGCTAAGTAAGCAACATAAAATTAATAAATAAAAATTAACGCAAATATAACACATATTTTATCGCACTGCACGGTGACTCTGCGTTAAAGTAAAAAACCGTGTTGGATATGTTTAATGAGAGGCCGGGCTGGCATGGAACAGCAAAAAATGGAAAGGGCGTAAGCGACAAAATGGTTTTTGTCGCGTAATTTAAAAACCATTAATACATTTCGTATAAGCTATGGGCAAATTAAAGTGTAAGCTTGAACCAATTTATGTACTTATACTTGGAAGCTTAAATCACTCTCCTCTGTTGGCAAAATAGGAATCTTTTTTTTACAGAGGTCTTTTTGATTGATTATTCTGTGTTATAAAAGTTGACCAATCGTGTTATGCTACGGGTAATTCAAAGACAAAGACAAAGACATGATGAATACTGACAATGAACTTTAATTTCTTAGCTTTAGTCATTGCTGAGAAAAATCGATATCGCAACAGCCAAATTATTATCAAGGCGTCGCCTTAAATACATTAATTTTAGATGGTACCAACTACCATTGTAGGACATAATCTTAGCATTATTATTATTCAGAAGCGGCTTTAGTGGGAGGCGTGATTGGGCGATCCCCATGGTGGCGGATAGAAAGGGGCGCCAAAGAAATATTGCCCATGGCGCCGGTAGTGCTAAAGCCGGCACTGATAATATTATAGTCATTTTGCTATTCACACCACTGAAAGTACTAATATTATGGCAGAGTCTAGTAAAATTAATGAAAAAAAGTCAAGTGCATTACCTTTTTTGACGAATTGCAATAAGTGTGGTATGCACACTCCCTTATGCACACTCTGCTACATCCACTGGAAGCTACGCGATATGCCTGAAATAAAAAAGTGAATAATCTACATTTTACTCATTGATATTATAAATGATAAATTAAGTTTATGAATGCACGTTTGTTACTCTTGCACACAATTCATTAGGTAACAGTTAGGATTAAGAATCAGCAACAGATCACTAATTAGTAATTAGTTACTACGTAAACTCAGTTCTGATTCTGATGATAAATGATTAAAGGTCCTGTGAGATCTAAGATACGTCTATCATCTATGTCTTTACTTTCATGAAGCCAGGGCTTACCAGGTTAATACGATTACAACTATGCAATACAGTATAATTATTATACAACCGACTAGGTTTTCAAGTGATAGTAAAACTTACCGGTGAAATCTCCTGGTCGTGACATTGCTTTAATAATGATTTAGACATAGTACTTTAGGCCTCACTGCTACCGTCTTACACGACAAATCGTCTCAAACTATTCATATTTGCGCAAAACATCGCATTAAATATATTTTGCTACTCACTCACCCCTAATTAGCAAATGAGCTTAGAATAAAGTTGAAAATAAAGTGCTTTTAAAATTGGCAACAGCATTAATTAATTTGTTTACCATGTAACAGCGATACAATATTTAAATGAGTCTCACTTATTATAATATCGATGGCCCCAACGAATAAACGTGCAATCGAATAAAGACAATTTTTCAGGAAGACAAAAAAACGTTTGGAACCACATAACTTTAACTACATAATAAATAGACAAATATAATGTATAATCAAAATAAAGGTAAAAAAATATCTTTCAGCTCATATATTTATTAAAAATCAAATATTAACGGTTTACTACATATTTAAGAAAAACCATATTAAATTATTATTCTAGTGAATAATATGTGACTTGTTAACACTATTGTATCAATGCACGTTTATACGTGTCATAAATGAAGTTTTAACAAGTGCAGTGAAATGTTGCATGGTTATTCCACGTATATTTTTTTCCTCCTGAGCCATGCTCTGGTCATTTACACGCTTATTCTTGTATATTTTGTTGCTTTTACATGTTTGTAAATGTAAAAGCCCGTATATTAGTGTTAAGAAGTTGATTCATTATTTATGTAATACGACCTTATTACTGTATGGTATAAAATGTAAATCTATACTAATATTATAAAGTAGAAGAGTTTGTTTGTTTGAACGGGTCAATCTCAGGAACTACTGATTCGATTTGAAAAATTATTTCGTTGTTAGGTGGTTCATTTATCGAGAAAGGCTATAAACTATAAATTATCACTCTAAGACAAATAGAAGCGAAGAAACATAGGAAAATGTAGAAAAAACCAGGAAAATTATTTGAAGGCGCTTATCTCGTGAACTACTGGATGAATTTTTAAATTATTTGGCACAAATGTAGAGTAGACCATGATGTGAAAGATCATAGGCTATATTTTTTGCGGGAAAATGTACGGTTTCCGTAAAATTTCTCATTTATGCGGGTGAGGCCGCGTGGAATGTCTTAGCTAATATTTTCTTGTTGACGGTTCATTAAAAAATATTGTTGACCTATTGTTGTTGTTGTTAAATATTGACCTACCTCGCGTCTATGCGTGGACACATACATATAAAATGGAGTACAACCTTGCCTATAGATCCTTCAAGAGAGAGATTACTCGGGCAAAGAAACAGCACGTCAATTATAGTATTGGTGAGAGATTCGAGTGCCTTCCTTTTGGAACCCATGAATTCTGGTCTCTGGCCTAAGCTATTGAAGGGTGTTTTTGAAAGCCATCCTACCATCCCTACAAGAAGGAAATGGATCGTTGGCCCACGACGCAAAATACAAAGACGATCTTCTGGGTAAGCTCCTTGCGTCAAATTCGACCCTTGATGATCTTGGGATAAAAACCGCCGACCATACCACGATACTGGGGCATCATGTCGGATATTAGGTTACATCAGCGCTCAGTGTGAATAGCACTGTGTGCCCTTGATACCCAAAAGTCGAGTGGGCCTGACGGAATCCCTCCTATTGTGTTGAAAAAGTGTGCTCCCAAGTTGGCTCCGGGCTTAACGCGTCGTTTTTGGTTCTCCTACTCTTCTGGCATTGTCCCGGCTTCTTAGAAGACAGCCTTAGTGTACTCGATCCCCAAAAATAGGTGACCGCTCAAATCCTTTCAACTAGAGACCAATTGCGAAAACCTCCGTCATCTCGAAGATAATGGAATCCATTATCAGCTCTTTCGATACTTGGGCGGCCATACATTACAAAGCGACAAATACAACAAACAGTATGGGTCGCTTGGCTGGTTATCTCTTGGCGTACCAAACTCATTGTTGGGCTCAGCTGGTGATTGTGTGGAGAGGAGAGGCATTGGCTGTTAGTTTGGACATTGCGAAGGCCTTTGATCGGGTTTGGCTCAAAGCGCTCCTATCAAAGCTTCCATCATTATATGGGCAACCCGAGAATTTATGCAAATAGGTCACAAGTTTTTTGGCAGATCAATGACATGTTACATTCCAATGGCATTTATTGCTTTGCGGATGATAGTTCAGGTGATGCCCTATCTACCGGCTTCCACCATATTTCTCGGCTAAATGTCATCGAAAGTCGAAACGAACTTATGTGTAAAATAGAGAATTCACAGGAGAAAGTCTCTGAATGGGGTAGACGATACTTTTGTGATTCTTTTAAAACCTGCAACTTTACAAGGTGCAGGTTCGGCCTCATATGGAATACTGTTCTCATATCTGGGCAGTGACCCTAAAATACCAACAAATCCCTTTTGATCGTATCCAACGAAGGGCCGCTCGAATTGGCGACAGGCTGGACCCCTTGGAATTACGCCGAGATGTAAATAGCTTCACTCTGCAACCTCAATCGGTTGTATCACGGGGAGTGCTCTGAGGAATTGTTCGGAATCATACCTCCTGCAACCATCGTTCCACGTTAAAAATATACCATCCTCATAACCTTGATGAGTGGCAGTCTTCCACCGTGCTTTTTTCGCGTAACTTTCTGTCGCGCACTGTAAAATTTGGAATGAACTGTCACCAGCAGTATTTCTGGATCTATACGACCTGCAAACCCTCAAGGAGAGAGCGTATTCCCTCTTAAAAATACCGGCAACTCACCAGCAGCTCTTGTGATAAACTTTACAATAACTCTTCGAATAACTTTTACAAAAGCAGAAAAGACAAGAGAAGTTAGTAAAAGATAATAGGATAGCTGTGATTATTATACTAAAAGTTTCGCCATCTGCAATGAGGCATTACTCATAGAAGTCACTTGCATTTTTACACGAATAATCGTACAAGAGTTATAACCCAAAGGAAAAGATAGACACGAGCGCCAGATTGTTTTAACACGTTTATTCTGGTGAACTCAAATAAACAAATAATCTGCAATAAGCGTATGTTTTATTATTAATGTGATATTTATGTTTTTATTTTTTCCGTACAATAAAGGTTTACATTGCTATAAAATCATTATTTTAAGTCAAAAAAAATCAAAAAAAAATTACATAGGTGTATCATAGTCCATGCAAACGAAAAATAAAAAAAAGATTTTGGTTAAGAGCTCTTGCACGTTTATTCGTTGGGGCCATCGATATATTTTTTAAGGTATTTCATTGTAACAGACTATAAGATAAATAGTTGTATAGTCTACACAGAAAAGAGTTAAAAGAAAGGATTTTTAACCAGATGTATCCGATTAAAAGCTAATTTAATTATCTGTAATATACTTACATATTATTATTTCATAGATTCGTATATCAATTGATTAAAAATAATGAATCAAATGCCACAGCTTTTTTATGTTTACTAAAATTTAACTACTAAACTCCTATTCAATTCAAGGATATCATTCTTTTTCTTTCACAGCAAATAACTACTTTCAAATACGTATTTGTAACCTAACAAGGCACGAGCATTCGAAAATAATATCTGTGGTAAAATCGTAAAGTGTAGGGTACTTTTAAAATATTATAAATACAACGATAACACGAATCCTACGAATTAGTTGATAGTTTAAAGTCTTTAGAGTAGCTAGTGGTTTTGAAACAAAGTAACCATGCTAGAAAGTAGCATAAAATTTGAAACACTTTCCTCAGGGGACGAATCCCAGGTATTGTTATTTTTCAATTTCTTTGTTTATACACAAAACTAGCGACCCGCCCCGGCGTCGCACGGGTATAAAACTTATAGCCACTGAAAAAATGATTAAAATCGATAGCCTACTCGTATGATCCTTCACGAGGTCTACTTCTTATCTGTGCCAAATAACATAAAAATTGCTCCAGTAGTTTGCGAGATAAGCCCTTTCAAATAATTTCCCCCGTTTTTCCACATTATCCTATTAGTATTAGCGTGATAAAATATAGCCTATAGCCTTCCTCAATAAATGGGCTACCTAACACTGAAAGAATTTTTCAAATCGGACCAGTAGTTCCTGAGATTAGCGCGTTCAAGTTAGCCCTTTCAAATAATTTCCCCCGTTTTTTCCACGTTTTCCTCTATTTCTTCGCTCCTGTTAGTCTTAGCGTGATAAAATATAGCCTATAACCTTCCTCGATAAATGGGCTATCTAACACTGCAAGAATCACCAAAATCCGTTTCGTAGTTTTAAAGATTAAAGGGAACAAAGGGACATGAGGGAAAAAAAAGCGACTTTGTTTTATAATAAGTATAGATTTAGAAGAAACGTTACAGATTCGGTAGTAAGCAGTTAGTAATAATATATTTTTATTACTTTGAAAACAAATCCATCCATACTTCCATACTAATAATGCGAAAGTGTGTCTGTTTGTCTGTCCATCAATCTGTCTGTCTGTCTGTCTGTCTGTCTGCCTGTTACCACTTTTTGCCCAAACCGCTGAACCCATTTTGTTGAAATTCGGTATGGAGATACTTTGAGTCCCGAGAAAGGACATAGGATACTTTTTATCCCGGAAAATGTACGCTTCCCGCGCACTAAACGGATTCTGGTCGTCTAGTATTTAAAGAATAAAGTGATAAAAAAATAATAACCATCTTGATTCTAATTTTTAGCTGTATTGTATAACTTATTTGCACTTTATTCTAGTAGTGGTAGGGAAGAAACCAAATAGATAATATTTTGATATAGTTATTTTGCTAATTTACAGATACACTACGTGGAAAATGCATCTCATCTGCAGTACATGCCCCTGAACAAGGACAACTTCGAAGTTGCAAGTAAGTCAGCTGACTGATAGAATAAATAATCGGCCAAGTGCGAGTCGGACTCGCGCACGAAGGGTTCCGTACCGCTATAGAGCAAAAATAGGCCAAAAATTGTGTTTTTTGTATGGGAGCCCCCCTTGAATTTTTATTTTATTTTAATATTATTATTAATTATTAAAGTCCACACATATTTAAGGTCTTTGTGAAAATTTCAAGTGCCTACCTGTTGCCATTATTGATTTGATTAAAAAACTGGTTGCACTCCGGGAGTGCCGGCAGAAGTGAAAACTTGATTATTAACGTTGTGCATTTTTTTAACCCATTTTTTATGAAAATCGATTTTTAAAAAATCGTCAATCAAGTTGTTTCGATCAAGTTTCGATCAAGGTTTCGATCAAGTTTCGATCAAGTTTCGATCAAGTTTCGATCAAGTTTTGAACAAGTTTCGATCAAGTTTCGATCAAGTTTTGATCAAGTTTCGATCAAGTTTGATCAAGGTTTCGATCAAGGTTTCGATCAAGTTTCGATCAAGTTTCGATCAGGTTTCGATCAAGGTTTCGATCAAGTTTCGATCAAGTTTCGATCAAATTTCGATTAAGTTTCGATCAAGTTTCGATCAAGGTTTCGATCAAGGTTTCAATCAAGTTTCAATCAAGTTTCGATCAAGGTTTCGATCAAGTTTCGATCAAGTTTCGATCAAGTTTCGATCAAGTTTCGATCAAGTTTCGATCAAGTTTCGATAAAGTTTCGATCAAGTTTCGATCAAGTTTCAAACAAGTTTCGATCAAGTTTCGATCAAGTTTCGATCAAGTTTCGATCAAGTTTCGATCAAGGTTTCGATCAAGTTTCGATCAAGTTTCGATCAAGTTTCGATCAAGTTTCGATCAAGTTTCGATCAAGTTTCGATAAAGTTTCGATCAAGTTTCGATCAAGTTTCGATCAAGTTTTGATCAAGTTTCGATCAAGTTTCGATCAAGTTTCGATCAAGTTTCGATCAAGGTTTCGATCAAGTTTCGATCAAGTTTCGATTAAGTTTCGATCAAGTTTCGATCAAGTTTCGATAAAGTTTCGATCAAGTTTCGATCAAGTTTCAAATTGAGTTCGAGTTCGAGTTCGAGTTCGACACAAAACACTACTCTCCAACCGTCTTACGCGTTTTGTATGGTTTTTCGATCAACACGAAAATCTATCGCGAGTTGCACAGTTTTTACCCATCCCACAAGTGCTCAACGCCGCTAAAGAAGTTTTCACTTCAAAAAGGCCAAAAAAACACGTTTGTTGTATGGGAGCCCCCATTAAATAATTATTTTATTTTGTTTTCAGTATTTGTTGTTATAGCGGCAACAAAAATACATAATCTGTGATAATTTCAGAAGTCTAGCTATAGCGGTTCTTGAGTTACAGCCTGGAGACAAACAGACGGACAGACAGACGGACAGACAGATGGACAGTCAACGAAGTCTTAGTAATAGGGTTCCTTTTTTACCCTTTGGGTACGGAACCCTAAAAATTAATAAATTATCATTTTTTAAATAATCTAATTAATAGTTTAGGTTAAGAGAAGTTAATTGATAGTAGGTACTTCCATTATGTGGTATTGTTATGGCAATTTAACATTTTCTTAGTTGCCAAGGAAATAGGAATTAATTTCTTAGATAGTATGTCTAAGTAATATTATCTAAGTCATAGTTTTAAAACTAAAATATTTGTTACAGATGCTTATAACCTTAAATTGAGAAAGAAGAAGAGAATTCGCACCGCCTTCACATCGGATCAGGTACTACTATTAGAAAATACATTTTCAGAAAGAAAATATATTGACAAATGGACTCGCAAGAAGCTAGCAAGCCTTCTAAAAATCAGCGAGAAGAATGTAAAGGTTTGGTTCCAGAACCGACGCATGAAGAACAAGAGGCTATCATCAGAGTCAAACGATTCCAGTGAAGCCAACGATGGAGCGAGTAAAAAAAGTAATGAAAGCGATGTAAATACTAGCTGGGAATCTTCTAATTACAAATCTGAAAACTCAAATAATCAGAAAGTGGAATCATACAATGAATTGGATGTAAAAAATAATGGAATTGATTACACACCATTTCCTTCAGGTGTATTCACTGAAAACTTTTACTATGATCAACAATGTCAACAACAGTATGCCCCATGTGTACCTGAATTTGCTTTCAATACTAATTATCAACTTTATTACGATTATAATAACTATTGTTGTTACAATCCCATAGGTTATGATCAATCAGCGTATGGTTATAACGGGCCTCAATATTTCACCAACTAATAATTATAATTATTCATAAATTTATAATTTAATATAAGAGATAATATGGTGAATACTGAATATGATAAAAATGATAATATAAGAGAATAATATTAAATTTATAATTATTGTAGTTATATATACTAATAGATCTAAATTATTATACTTAGTGTGTTTAATAACGAGAATGCGAGTAAAAAATATTATGTTGTGCCTATCGTTATGTCTAGAATTTCAATATTTTGTTGTATTTTTTAATATAAATTAGTGATAATTATAACGATACTGTTGCAAAATTATGTTTTAATGAAATGAAATGCATTTAAAAATATAAATAACTTTTAATGTGATTTACAAACTAATACATAAGTATTATAATTAGCAAGAAAGTGAAAAATGAAATTATAATACTTACTTAGATATATAATATTTTTTCAGATTTAGATTTAAGTTTGCTTTCTAATTTATTCTGCTTATTTATTCCTCTTTTCTGGATACTTCTAACATTTTTTTTAATTTATTTATTTTCTTATTAAGCGTCACTTTAATTGGTGTTTCTATTTATTTCAGTATATCATGTAAATAATAAAACACTTTTTATTCTTTTACATTTCCTTTTATTTCATTTTCACAATCATACAATATCTTGTTAATAATAATGATATAGGAATACTAAAACTTTTCTAAAGTATGATAGTTTTTAAACCTTTTTATTTTTTTAACATACGATAAAGATAAAAAAACAAACGAGTATTTTATTAAAAATTCTAAAGTTATTATAAATGGAAAATATCATTACCTAATGAATAACACAGTTATTATATAATTTTACTTAATACATGGTATTATTATGACATACGGAACTTGAGGGTTTTGAATATTTCTTGTTGCAGTTTGTTTACTTTTGGGCTTGCAAACACATTGCTTTGATGATTTTTTTGTTGTTTCTTGAATTTGAAGTCGATGTTTTTTCTGTTTTGCTTCCTTAGGGCCAAAATTGTTTACACCGCTTTTTGTGGGGAAACCTAAAAGTCCTTTAGGTGCAAAATTAATGGCGGAGTTATCACCACTTATAAAAAAATTCGATGAAGTCGGTTGACTCGGACTGTTGCATACAAAATTGTATTCTGGTTTAATTTCTGTTGTTTTCGGGGGAATGTAACAGCTTATATTATCGAGTCCAATTTTGTTTATCTTGACATTAGACGTTTTGTTTTTCGTTTTCATCGTCTTGTTATTACTATAATGCGCAGGATTTAATTTTGGATGTGCTTCTTTACTTACATCGTTGATAATTTTGTGGAGATTTACCGCTTGCATGGTGGTGGAGTTTTTACTTCTATTTTGATTTTGTGCCAATTGGAATAAATAGTTGTAATTAATTTGAGCTTCAGAAATATTAGGAATTGGCTTACTTGGTGCAAACATATTTGAAATTGGTGTGGATGTTAATTTATTTGTTTTAGGGGCCTCATGTTTATTTTTGTCCATCTCACTTTGCTTATTTGATTTTCTTTCTCTTGATCGACGATTCTGAAACCAGATTTTGACGACTTTCTCAGGTTTTTTTATAATATTTGCGATTCTGCACAGCCGTTCATGTTCACTGTAAGGGCAAGTCTTGTATTCTTGTTCCAAATAATTTAACTGTTCAGTTGTAAAAGCGGTTCTGGACCTTTTTTCCTTTACTGGTATGTCTCGTGTAGTCTGAAAATATAGAAAAAAATTGTTTAGTTGCAAATTTTTATTTTATAAAAATATTTTTAACAGTCCATAATTTATTTCATCTATTTTGTCACTATAGCTTAATAGCTATGCTTTATTAAAATATTATAATCGTACTATACGAATGATTAAACTGATATTGTTAATAATTACCTATTTGTAAGGGGGGACTAATATATTATGTATTTTGCATTAGGTACTTGATTACGTTTGTAAGTAACATTTACCAAATAGATAATAGTGCCCTTGCGCTTCGCTTGGCTGGTCTCAGCGGGTGCACTACTGTGTAACCAGATAAATAATAATCCAAAAAATAATTTATCGAAGTATTGTTTAAATTTGTCAAATCGAAAGTTTAACTTGATATTAAACTTTGTTTTTAACCCCCGACGCAAAAAGAGGGGTGTTATAAGTTTGACGTGTATGTATGTGTGTCTGTGTGTCGGTGTGTCTCTGTATCTGT
Source organism: Polyommatus iphigenia (assembly GCA_963422495.1). Lineage (NCBI taxonomy): Eukaryota > Metazoa > Arthropoda > Insecta > Lepidoptera > Lycaenidae > Polyommatus > Polyommatus iphigenia. Next base: position 12,336,986 of record OY730179.1, read on the forward strand.
CTGTCTGTCTGTGTGTTTGTGGCATCATAGCTCCCGAACGGATGAACCGATTTCAATTTAGTTTTTTTCTATTAAAGGTGACTTACGCGGAAGTGCTCTTAGATATGTTTAATGAAAATCGGTTGAGCTGTTCAAAAGTTGTGGGGGGAGAAAGTGGGGAAGAATTACCAAATGTCTGCAAATATACTCGAGTGGGGTCTCAAATGAAAGCGCATTACGTGAATATAAAATAATGATAATATTATGTTCAATGACATCGGTTATTTAAAAAGTATAAAATAAAAACTTAAATGAAAAATTAAAAAAAACCCCAGACACAAAAAACTTATCTTCTCAAATTATTTATTCTTTTCCAGTGTGTGATAAGTATTAGGAGCGGTCCCACAAGGTGAAGTTTTTTTTTATATTAATTGCTTAATTTGTGTACCTACTTAAGGTTTAATTTTATTTAACATTTTATTATTTTTACATATTAAAGGGAAGTTAAGTTTTTGGTGTCAAGGTTTTTTTAAATTTTTTATTTAATTTTGTAAATAATAATTAATAAAAGAATTGTATTTATAAGTGAATTTAGACTTACATTGGTATAGAATTCTCTTCCAGCATTTAGTATATTTGGGCAAAACATAATATTTAGTTCGGTATTTTCGTTTTAATTAATGCTACAACACTATATTTCACTATTTCCAATGCTCACACTATTTTGATACGACTGAGAATTTGATTGTCGTAGAGAATAATCAGCGACTAAACAACATTGTCACGTTTCCAAGTATATATAGCGTTCATTAAAACATATTATTTAAATATTAATTTTAATGATCACTCATATTACATTATAATTATCTTGTTGATTGTCTTTCGTAAACATTGCGTCGATAACTTAGTTAATTTTAGCTTTACTATTTAACAATGATAATAAAAGTTTTGAAGATAAAGAGTGCCTTTATACTGGTGCCCGATTCCCACAATTCGAATGTCGCCACTCATGCCTGATACATGTGGGCGGGCGGCGGGCGAGGAAGACACACACATTCTATCTTTACGCGTGATTGAGACAGCCTGCTATTAGACTTCGGAGCGATATTCAAGATCTATATGGTCTGGTAATGATCTGATATCGATCATATTTTAATTGCGGCCGTGGATCGTACCTATTAACGATTAAAAAGCTACGTCGCGTTACCAAACATTACGATCTAACGTCATGTTCTTCTCTAAACTTCATTAGTTAAGAGATTAAGGGTGAAGCCAAACAAGCGTGATTTGTGAGTTGTGAGTCGCAGAATTTCGGCTGGCAGAAATTCTGCTGCATTCAGTTTCATACAAAAGTCCTGTTTGATTCACACGAGCGTAATTTTGTGAGCCATGGTATTTTGTATGAAACAATATTTATGCGACCGAAATTCTGCGACTCACGACTTTCAAAATTACACTCGTTTGGCTAAGTTTGTTGGAGTGGTAGGAAGTACCAAAAATTTACCTATAGTACGTTGACTCGATTGTCAATTTTGTTGCAGAGACGTAAGTAGCTCAATTCGCATGTCAAGAATAATACTCAAAGCTCCATATTATAGTATCGTGCAAGCAATGACAAAACTTGAGAATCGAACTGAGATTACGAGAATGAAGAATCTGTACTCAGTGAGCTTTCATATTTTGTAAATTACATAATATCATTTCTATTAAAACGATATTTTTTCATTGTTTAATGTTATGACTAGACATCGGATTATATGCATTTGCATACTTGCATATGCAAATGCATATAATGGGGCTTTTTAGGCGATAGTGCATATAATGACATTTTTTCGTTGATAGTGCATATTTCGGCCATATTATGCCCTCGTAGTCTCCAAACTAGCTATCATGACACACACCAAGGCCACGAAACAGAGGTATGATAGATCAAAAATCAAAATACTTCAAATATGTGGCCCCACCCTTTAAAGACTTCCGCAATACACTTGATAGGTAAAATATCTTTCAAGAAACAAAATGTTTCTTTGTAGTTGGCCACATTTGAAAAAAAATTGAATAAAGTGGGTTATGACCTTCCATGGGCACTAAGATTGTAATCGGAAAGAAGAAAAATAGTCCTGGATTTAATGGAATTATGAAAATTGACGCATTTATTATGAGCAACAACGGAAAATTCTTCCAAAAATAATACATTTTTATAATAAGTGACTTTTTTATTATGCATGTTTTGTGCATATTTCGGCCATTTATCGTGCATATTTGGATGCGTATTTCGGCACTTTGATCGTGCATATAATCCGATGTCTAGTTAAGACTTATGAGTATTCACAAAATATTCCATAAATACAGAAATATGCAGAACCTACTTTTAGATTTTTAAATAATTCTTGTAAGGCACTTATGACACAGCAAAATAGCGATAATTTTTCGAAATTATCGATATTTACCAAATTTACTAATTAAGTTAATTGACATTTAAATAATTGACACAGCGATACTCGGTAACGACCTAAGTGCTTAATTAACTAATATCAAGCAAATAGCTGTTAAAGTTGTGAGCCACTGCATTAGTCACATAACCAAAATATGTTGTTAATTAATAAAATATTTGAATGCATAATATTTTAAAACAAAAAGCAACTATCAAATTAGATGAAACACTCTGAATTTCTGCAAGTACATAATATCCTCATGGAATGTTCTTCTCCGTGGTCTATAAGCAGTTTTCATAAAAATCGGTCAGTATTTTCAGATGCTATATTCGAAACAATTATACCTTTTTTTAAATAAAAAATTCAACCTGAGTTACCAAATTGTTACATTAGTATGGAAATTAAGATTTAAGTAGGTATTAGTTATTATTTTTTAAATTCAAGGTGACAAATATTTATTCCGTTTGTAAAACTTTGCAGAATAAATAAGATACCTACTTCTGAAATTAAGTAAACTTTTCTATAGCAGCTGAGAAACTTAATCTCTGACATTTCTGAGTTTCATTATTTAAGAAAAATGTTTATAGCATTACGGCTGGACCTGTCAACTGGACTTTATTACGATGGTGATAGGGTTTACAATTTTACACAATCTACGGCAATCGTACACGCTTACCAAGTTCCTGGCAAAATATTATTTTATATTTATCCGTCGAGACTTATGAACTAGGCTCAGCTAAGCTTGCTAAGCTTTGCTGAGCCTAGTCTGTATTTCCTTTTAGCTACCTCCCCTGCAATTTTTGGCCAAAATAGTTCGGCATTTCTTGAGTTTTAATAGTGTAACGGAATAGATTTTCTCTACAAATTAGCTTATTTTTTTTTAAAGCTTATTTGATCAGAGCTTAATAATTATATAAAATTGTGTTTTTTATTTGGGAGCCCCCCTTAAATGTTCAAATTATTTTATTTTTAGCGTTGTTATAGCGGCAACAGATACACACAATTTGGGAAATTTTCAGATACCTAGCTATAGCGGTTCTTGAGATACAGCGTGGAGACAGAGAGGCGGACGGACAGACAACGAAGTCTTAGTAATAGGGTCCCGTTTTTATCATTTTGGTACGGAACCATTAAAAGTAAAAACAACAGATAGGTATTTAATAAAATACACGAACAAACGCTTTCAATCAAAATCTTTTTTAAATAAAATACTAGATGACGCCCGCAACTCCGTTACGCCAAAATTCATTTATCGCGCGGGAACCGTACATTTTTCTAGGATAAAAAGTATCAAAATATGTCCTTTCCCGGGACTCGAAGTATCTTCATACCAAATTTCAGCAAAATCGGTTTAGCGGTTTGGGCGTGAAGAAGTAATAGACAGACAGACACTTTCATATTTCTAATATTAGTATGGATTAATAAATAATATTATATAATTGCCTTTAATTTAATAAATCTACGAATTCAACGTCTAAAAACGGCTTAAATCAGATAAAAAAAATTCCCACAAAACATTAATTACATAATATATTTATTATTTATGTAATAATTAATGCTTTGCACTACAATATATTTCTGGTTGTCAGTAGTTTAGTAAATTATTCAAAAAGCTTTTCATCACCATCAATAATCATCCTCGTAGACATCGAACTTTTGTTCGAATTTTTGAACCGGACTTTTACTAAAATAATAGACAGGCGATAGCAGACAATTCAAAGTATACCTACAGGGTTACTTTGGCTTTTTTGTGAGAGTACAAAGTTTACCATAACAACATCTGTCGGTAACAGATCGAGTAAATTAAATTATTGCTCAAATTATAACGTCATTAGTCTAATTATAGAGTGTAGAATTGTAGATCAATATCCAATATATAAGGTACCAAAGCTTCATTTGAAAGCTCACTCATGAGGTCGTGGCCCTTAAATAAATAAGGGTTACCCTTTTAATTATTATTTTTTAAAATTAAAAAAACCCAAAACAAGAGCTTAAAATAATGATTAATATAATATCTAGGTATTTTAGATTTTATTTTATTATAGAAAATAAATTTTAATTTGGCATTCATATCACACATAATTATTGTGATAGGACTTTTTTTAGGATTCTTTATTTGAGTAAAGCACATAAATTCAAGTTTTTTTGCAGAATACAAAAAAAATTGAGAAACTTGCAATATTTTTAGGGCCAATTTAACCTTAAGACCTTAGGTATCCTGTATCCTGATTCCAGACACCATGTTTTACCTATTTTAATAAAAACTAAACCTAACCAAAATCTATTCAAATATAGCTATTTATTAATAACTAAAAGTTTTGTTTTGCATACGTGACCTTTTCAATATTCTGACAAAAACATCGATACAACAACATGTTTTCAACCCTTATTAAATTCAATGCACTTTTACTAATTACCTAATTACTTTTTTTGTGAGGTCTAAAACACTTTCTGCAAATAATTAGTGACCCAATTGTGTATATATATTTGAACTTTTTGGTGTCAAATTTTATTATCCTTCCAATTGTTGTGAGGTGAACATTGCTTTAGTATAAAGTAACTAGTACTTTGAAAATGTGTGACCGGGAAATGTCTCCGATGTCGTTACCATCCTGCATGTACTCCAGTGAGCCAGCCAGCAGCAACTCCGAGGACTGTCCTACCAGTGTCAAACAGATGAATATGGTGAGTTCTATTTTCTATAATAAATATCTAAATAGTTTATAATATTATGTACCTATAGTGTATACTTGTTATAATAACCCAAAACTTATTTTGGTTCGGAAGTCATAACTTTTTGGTTCTTATTTCTAGGACACACTCACAGCTCTCGTCTTATTAGACAGTATACAGTACCTACGATTGTTTAGAGACTTAATTCTTTGAATTTAGATCGCAATATTTTATAACTAATGATGTGTTTATCATTTCAGATGCTAATAAAAGAGGAGCAGCTACCACCAAACTTTGAAACGAGCGGGGTGAACGAAGCATGCCTGTATCAACATCGCAACCCACCGAACTACATGGACGCTGTGTACCAAAATGGCGCCTGCGCCTACCAAACCCAGCCGAACATACCAGTGTTCCTCAACACCGGCTACGGCACCAACCGAGCCCAAAACGTCAACCGCGGCGTGGTCAAACGCAAGAGAGTTCGCACAGCCTTCACCACGAACCAACTACAAGATCTAGAAGGCCAATACAGAATCAACCGGTACCTCGAGCGCGGCACACGAATCTTCCTCTCGCGAAAGCTCAACGTGAGTGAGAGGGTGATAAAAATATGGTTTCAGAACAGGCGGATGAAAGAGAAGAAAGATAGGTCGGAGTGCCAGATCGTGGATTCCTGCAGCCTTCCCGCGGCGTCGTCGAGCACCCAAGATTATGAGCCACCTTTCCCAACGTACAACATTCTCCCTCAAGCTATCAATAACAGTGGGTTGATGAATTGTGATAGCTTCATTTATGACCAGAACCAGGCTGTGAACATTGGAGTAGCGCCCATGATCGTTGAGCAGCACATCATGCCAAGGTCTGCGGAACCCCCTACGGCAACCGAAGCGGTACATTACAATAGGTATCCCCATAACATGCCACCGCCTTATGAAAGCGAAGTCAGTTCCACCGTCTTCAGTGATTTCACCCAGTACTGCGACGCTTATAATAATGAATAGTTGAGTTTATAATTACGAGATAATATTGTAAATAGTAATTTAAGTAAAGTATAGATAATTGTAACAAAATTATGATTTAAAAAAAAGTTATTTATTTTATTTAGGTAAATTATAGTGAGTTTCTATTATTTATTAAGGAATAAAGCATTTTAATATACTTATCTTTTCATTTGTATCTGTATTTAAGAATAACAAGGCAATATTCCAGGTTTTTCTCTTTACAACCCACATTTAAAAAACAGAAGAAATCATTCCTTATAAGAAAAAATATATTCTTATGTTATTATTAAAACAGCGACATCTGTTACTAGATGATAAAACTTATTTGTCCTCTAAAGCCTCAGTTCAGTTTGCCATGAAACCATTTTCAAAGAGCTTCGAACTTCTGATAACTTTAACAACATTTCAATTGAAAATTAGATTTAAGCTTAGTAATAAAAATGTTGTTTGGACAGGTCACAGGACGTTTTTTCATTAATATACCAATATATACCAATATCGCAAGTTCAGTAAAAATAAAATATCTTTTCATTCCTGCATGAGCTTTCGAAAAGCTCGTAGCTTCCCAAACGCTTACCCTCCTCGCCTGTTAGTTGCATTAAGTCCAAATAGGTGGCGCTGCTGTTTTTATGTTCACAATTTTTACAAGCTAAACTTCAACGCGCCGCAATTAAAACGTAGTGATTATATTCTCTTTGGCCGCAATTCACTTATCGACCGGGAACCGTACATTTTTGCGGTACAAAAACTATCCTTTATCTTGTAGGAAGTAGGAAAGGTGCAGTAAGTTACTCAGGTGTAACTTTAGTATTGAAATGCAACTATGTACATTACAATTCGTTTTATTTTATATTCTAATTAGTAGCACTTTAATAATATGCATTTAAAATATTTAAATCATCATCATAACACGGTACACACTTCCTTTGTACCTTTATGAGGTTTCAAACGGATGGTGTTTACATTTAAAAGCTTAATAATATTATTAACATTGTTATTAATTGTAGTATGAGTTTGGCCTTTAATTTACAACATATTCGTTAAATAATATAAGTATGTAAGTGCCTAAATAAATATCGCAACAGTACTGTAAAATTAAAAATATCAACATCAAAACATAAGTTACTCGTGTAAAAGAATATAATAGTACAATATAAAGTTGATAAAAGACATCGGAATCATTATGAAGGCAACAGTTGAAGAATATAGAATATTTCGCCAAAGTACTTTTACTGTGGCCTATACTTCAGTTTGCTTATATTGAATAAACGTGAGTTGAATAGTGAAATAGGGTTGTCGCAAGCGCTGTTATTTTTTTCGAGTTTTTTTTTACATAAAATCACGACAGACACACACTAGAGCTAGACCATCAGACATTCACTTTCTGACATCCTCATGTCAACATTATTATTATTTTTGTGCATTTGAAGTGATTTTATTGACATAAAAAATAAAATGAATTAGTAAATTATTGCTGACATGGGATTATATTTGCAAAAACACGTTTACATACATTTAATATTGTCACAAAAGGACATTTACTTTTTAATACCTACTTATACAAGTCCATCCTATTATGTATTCAGGATTATCCCCACACAGTTGTCATTCTTGGAGGCGGAGTAACTCTTGACAAAGGGTGCCAAGTGAGCTGTCAATCAGAATTAATCAGAAAAGGGATTATGTTGTTATCGTGTCTCATCTGAAATGTTATTTACTAGACCATACTTTTAAGTAAATTACTTTTACATTGTGTTGAGATTTGCGAACAACAACTTAATCTTTTTGTTTACTTGTTTACGCCAGATGTGCAATTTTTTTCTATTGTTATACGTGCGTCTTAATATTTTGTTGTTGTAGTTGTTTTTGAGTGAAGTATTTCTTTTTATTCAAGAAACATGATTATTATTTGTTTTTTTTCGTCCACCACATTGTCAATTCAGACTGGAATAGGATTAAAACTAAAATAAAAACTTTGGAACTGAAATGTGTGCATCATGCATGGCATTTTTTTAATTAACTGTAACGTTATGCTGTTTTCATAGTACATACCATGGGTGTGAATCGCTTGTAAAAAACCGACAGATCACGACTTGTGCGACATTTATAGGTAAATCAGGCCGCTTTTTTCCGGCTCGTGGCATCGACGCGATGTGCAAGTAGCCAAATTATAAAAATATACTCTGTATATTATATTCAACTCAGTACGTTACGTGATAGGTACGTGACATTATCACATTTATAACAAAAATCTAGAAATAAATAAAAGACAAAATTACTCAGCGACGGCCATCAAGTCATGACTCATGCACGGTCACTAAAAAACTAACAAAATAACTACGTACAGCCACTTTAATGCTTCGTTCAAACCTACGTGACCAAGCTACTGCGAAGCCGGAGCGTCAAGTTGTCAAATGTGTATTTTGTATACAAAACACACTTTTGACAACTTGACGCAACTTGACGCTCCGGCTTCGCAGTCGCTTGGTCGCGTAGGTTTGAACGAAGCCTTATATCTCATTGCGTACACACAATAGACATAATTCTGTCTACTCTGGCGTACAGCACAAAATCCAAACTAATATTTCTAAAAACTCGTTCAGTAGCAGCCCTAGCCAGCCGTCGGCGGAGATCATCAATCATCTCGGCAAGACAATCACAACCGGCGGCACATCTGCCGTCGCGCGGCGCGCCGCGCCATCGACACTCGATGCCGTGCCGGGAGCCGGGACTAATATCGTGGTACGTGATCACGTGATCATGTGACCACGTGATAGTCAGTGGTCTCTGATCACGGTGGTCAGTGGTCAAAACGTAGAAGTTTCTAAAATTGTAATTTTAGATAAGTAGGTACGTAGTGAGTGTGTAAATATATTATTATTTTAAGGTGCGAATTTTTAGATTCAATAGATTGATATTATTACATACATAATACCAAAAAAGTCAAGAAAAATTAATAAGAAGTCAGTGAAAAAGTTAGTTTTTAAAGTGGTAATTAAAAACTGTAATATATAGTGTAAGAGCCAATGCACAGTTTAAGTTTTGTTATATGTTGACTTTACACCATCTGTTGAGCTAAAACATCTGAACTCCTAACACAAATAAATCAAATCCGGTAACCCTCTCTTAGTTGCGACTTTTAATTTTTTCCAACGTTTTATTTCCCCATAAAAAAATCACTTTCCATATTTCACTAGTCCAAAATTGTAATATCGCGTTCGCTGTGCGTCGTTCTCTGCTTCTTAATAAATATTTTTTGTCGTCTTATGAAAATGACGTTTGGGCGTCACGTGTGACATTGATGAAAAAATATAAAAGAAATGACGGGATCGACGAGAGGCGGATCCACTCCTTTGTTTATGCAATATTACAGGATAAGATACCGAATATAAATAACATACAGAAATAACAAGCACTAAGATCTTTCAAGTTACTTTTACTTTAACTTACAACTATGTACTTATATTTTAGGGTTGATCAAAATAATGCAGTTAAATGAGGCAGTTAAAACTTTTCAATTTAATCAATATGTTCGTAGTTAGTGTTTAAGCGCAAATAATTAGGTATTAAGTATTAAGTGATAAATTAATTGATTTTAATGACTTTTCAAAAACTTCTGCACCCATAAGCTATATCTATTATTAAAAGATTACAAAAGATTTGTCAAATAATAAAGTTTTTATGAATTTTTGCTATAAGATTTGATGTGTTTCGGTAATATTTGTGTGATATAATAAAGGGTGGCGGTGGCCCGATTGCGTTTGACAAATGAGTATCATTATTTGACAGACGCGATCGGAGACCGTGTCAACACGCTGTCGTCTTTTGTTTTATTAAACCCACCTACCATGTGGAAGTTCTTAATATTTTGGCTTCAGGGGTTATTTTATGATAGTTTGTAATATGTAAGATAATATGCGTTGAAGTTGTTCACTTGACTTATAATAAATGTTGCTTTTTGGAGCAAGCCCTTGAGACACAATAAAATTCCTTTTGCTTTTGGAATTTCTGGTAGGGCTAACCGATAGATAAGTCATATAACATCCTTCACAGTGAAAACTTAAGAATATTTTTAAATTATATATAAACACTTCATTATTATTGAATATTGAGAAGAAATAAATTTTTTCAAGCACGTGAACACGAAATTGTCAAAAGTTCCCGCAAAATAGCGGAACGGAAAACAGGGACGGAATCTCAGAAGCCATAAATCATAACGACACAACAAAATACAAATCCGAGATTGCGACTGGATTAAACGCCTTCATCCATTTGTTGCGTGATTATTATCATTTAAGTAGGTGCTCTGGGCAGGTTTATAATATTATTATTAAAAAAATGTAATTATAAAAATCAGGGCCTTGATTCTAGTTGCAACCACAATCCACTAGCAACAATCGCGCGAGCGATTGCTGGGTATAAAAACAATGGTGTCATGTATAGCGGTCGATTGTAATCGTATTGTTTTAGCTGATACGTGATACGAAATTGCGATTTTGGAGCAATTATCGCGCAATAATTGCTGGACCGCATAACGCATTGCTCTCGCAAGATACGTGATTACGCTGCGGGGCTAATTAGTGCCATGGCGCCTACGGTGGCATGTCATGTTAAATCCAATACATTTTAATTTTATAAGCTTTTGGAAGTGTTGTTGTAAGTAGTAGTAGTAAGTAGGTAGGAGTTGAGATATCTATCTCAACTCGGAACTCCTTCCTGCAAAACATCGATGTTGCCCAAATAAAGTTTATTTAGGTTATAATACATTGACACAAAATTTAATAGAAAAATGTAAAATGCTAAAATTTTTCGAGCACAAAAGTGCACTAATCTCAATCAATTAACAAAACAATTTACATTATATTTTATAATTGAAATATTTAGTCACCAAATGTAGGGAATTGGTCTTGCTATGAGTCATTAGGTTTTAAGTGCAAATATTAATAAGACGTTTGACAAATGACGATGTTAATTGAATTATTAATAATTAACATACCTCTTTTCACGATACATTATGCTTTTTGTACTTAGTCATAATTAATTGTTAGTGTTACCTTAAAAAGATAATGGTTATTAAAATTAAACTCATAATTTTTAGTAAAGAGTTCTGTTTACCAGGTATCGTTTATAGACCAGGACCAATAATTTTGAAAACAAAAAAAATCACAGTAGGATGAAACCCTTTACAAAAGGAGGAGAGAATTATAAAAATTAAGGGAAAAATAATTTACGGGCGATCTGAGTGAGGGAAAAGTGTGGGGGGAGGTTTTAAGGGGGAAAATCGGTTTATCTCGATTTCTGGCAAAACTAATATTCCTATGAAGAAAAGTCAAATGGCAAAGTTGTAGGTAAGAAAAAGATCTAAAACTTTTGTATTTACACTTTTTTCCACAACCTCAAAATTTATGTGAAAATGTGAAAAAACCATGTTTTTGGTTTTTTATTTATATCTTTTACAAAAATTATTATTTTTTTTCGCAAAATTTGGTGATAACTTACATTTTCAAGTCCCAAATACGCTGTCATTTATTTGATTAGAAATATTTATTTTTTCACCTTATTTTGAATTTAAATCGAAAAATTACCCTAATTTTCAATCGAAAATTCGACCGTCAAAATATCAGGTTTGAAAAAAAATTGTAATGCTCTTTATTCGTTAAAATCTCTATTTTCCGATGATGTAAAAAAATATATATATTACACGATAGTAAATCTTCTCAGAAAATGCAAAAAATCGAAAAAAAATCTCAAATCCGAAAATCCTTTATTAATCATTATGAATAATTTTATATAAAAATGTGATTGCTGCAATTAGTTTTAATTTAAAAGTTGATTTATTTCATTATAATTACATTTCTGTCATAGAAAATATCATCATATATAAATATAAATGTAAATCTATACTCATAAAATAACATGTCCTGACTGACTTATCATCGCTGAGCAAAAACTGTTTCGATTTTTTGCATTTTCTGAGAAGATTTACTATAGTGTAATATATATTTTTTTTTTCATCGTCGGAAAGTAGAGATTTCAAAGAATAGAGAGCATTACAATTTTTTTTTAAATCTAATATTTTGACGGTCGAATTTTCGATTGAAAATTAGGGTATTTTTTCGATTTAAATTCAAAATAAGGTGAAAAAATAAATATTTATAATCAAATAAATGACAGCGTATTTGGGACTTGAAAATGTAAGTTATCACTAAATTTCGTGAAAAAAAAAAATTTTTGTAAAAGACATAAATAAAAAACCAAAAACATGGTTTTTTGAAATTTTCACATTGAGGTTATGGAAAAAAAGTGTAAATACAAAAGTTTTAGATCTTTTTCTTACCTACAACTTTGCCATTTGACTTTTTTTCATAGGAATATTAGTTTTGCCAGAAATCGAGATAAACCGTTTTTCCCCCTTAAAACCTCCCCCCACACTTTTCCCCAACTCAGATCGCCCGTAAATTATTTTTCCCTTAATTTTTATAATATTCTCCTCCTTTTGTAATCGGTTTCATTCTACTGTGATTTTTTTTTTACTTTTCATTATTTTTGAAGGTATTGGTCCTGGTCTATTAATGTATTTCTTAATTTAAAACTTATAATGCATATCGCCAACAGTGGAACCAGCATAGGCTAGTTAAAAAAAAGCATATTAAATGTAGGAAAAACCAATAAAAATTAATAATTAATATTAAATAATTTACGTTCGATGTCTTTTACCTACAGTAACTTATTCAGGAATTACTTGTATTGGTAGCTTCCGAAGCTTTTGTGTCAATTGATACAAAAGCTTCGAAAGTCCGTACCAAATTTTTGTTTCTAAATATCGATGTCTACTTTTTGGCAGTACATTTGTTGGCAATAACCTCGATCAGTATCGATGATTAGTATCGTTGTAAGCTGCCGGGGTACGGGGGTGCCGTGATAAATAGTGAACTGGCGATAGGCCAACCTCGCGGAATAATCAAATTGTGTACTCCACGCTGGCTCCGCGATCCGCGGTGTCTTTTATGGATTTTGTTCCCCCTAACAAGACGCTTGAGGGTTTGGCTGCGGTCGCTTGAATTAAATTCTCATTGATAAAGTCCTCCGCCGCGCTCTTATTTCCTGTTGAAGCTCGCAATAGATAACAAATATGAGGGGTACTTTTAAATACTCTTTCGACATTACCTATCTTCGATCTCATTGAAACGTGGAAGAGTTTAACTATTCATGTTTAGCGAACAATCTTTATAAATAAACTGAGCCCATTGCCTATTCATGACCGGGCAAAATTTGCCCCCGCGCCCGCTGCCCCCGTATCAAACAAGCCCCTTCATGTCAAATACTCCGCGCCCCGCGTCTGTCAAACTCTTCGCCAGCGTTTGACAGGGATCCTCCCTAGCTCGCGGGGAGGTATAGCCACCTCACGCCGATCTCGATATGGAAAATTAACCTTTATGGTTAGCGTGTGAGGGCTCAGTTTGGCAGGGTGGGTGTATAACACCCCCGCCGGCCGCGCTGCTGTCACGAGTCTAGGTGCAGGCGCCACGGCGAATGATGGATGACGTCAGGGCAGGTCGGCAGCATCACGCGTCATTCATGTGTACACAGGCGTAAGGGATACGTTTTTCGCGTGACGATATAATATCGGTGATATGCAAATTCAACAGACTCCCGTCGGCCCACGGCTCACGAGTAGACAATTGGAGCGTTTTTGTATTAATTGTGTGATGGATCGGGTGGATTATTTGGCAAGACTCTATTCAGCTAATATTTTCTTACTTGTAAGATCACAAATGAATTCTATATTATTATAGACAGAGTAGGTACCTATTAAAACTTTCTCCCACGAAATATTATGTAAGTTAAAATGTTAACATAACTTTGTTCCATTTCCTCAAAATAATTATAAAATCACTTGGAGCGAAGTGCCCGATCGGGGATTACAACATTAGCATTATTTAATGGAACCCGCGCGTGAGGATTTGTGCCACTCGCTCCGCCATCTTCCGCTAATTTTGATAGATAGGGAGCAACGTATTTGGTTACATCAAAAGTAGGAATTAAAAATGATGTGAATTATTATTTTTTTAATATTTGGTCTGTTGTATTGCGATTTGGATTCCTACATCGCCAAAAATAATAGGTAAAAACTTGCTAATGATGTTTATGTCCTTATTTCATTCAGGATTCCCATTACACTTAGCTGTTGTTAGATGTCTGTAAATTATTATTTTTGATTTCTAATTATCTTCAAGAGTTACGTTACTAACATTTTTTTATAATTCAACAAAGTTCAACAAAATCCTATGTATGAGCAATCCGCGGATGAGTTTTTGTTAGTTGAAGTTTATTTTGAAAATGCTTCAGCATTATTTCAAGTTATTTTCCCTACTTTATTTTTTCATGAATAAAACAACAGATCTCTACCAACTTCTACCACCTACCTTCGATTTATTCGTCGGATAAAGGAAACTTCCTTTAAAAATGTACCAAACTTCCCTCAGATTTTCCGTCTGTTAGCTATCGCGGGGCTGTTTGTATTATGCGCATTTAAAATTATTGTTTTTTTAATCTTTGAGAAACTTTTAAACAAGTGTTTTTGAATCTTGAGATATTTGCCATAATTTACATAACATTTTCTTTTACAAATAACATAACTAAACTATTCTAGTTTGAAGTTTTCAATAACCTAAAGAAGGTTCAAAAAGTATTTTGCATCCTAATCTAGCTTTTTCGATAAAAATAATTTTGATACAACTTTGGTTTTTTCTGCCAATATAATAATATTATTATCGTTCAAACACTATACAAAGTAGTCGAATGATTAAGTTATTTCCATAATTTATTTCTTCGCGACTTCACGGTCCGCCATGTCTGAATAGAAAATAAATTGTTCGAGGTAGGTACAGATTAGATATTTTACCAATAAGGTATCTAACCTTATGCGGATGACATAAGGACCACCCGGATTGAGCTCGGAGGTAAAGTGTTTCTGAACGGTCTTACTCTGTAATATTACTCTGGAATCATGTTTTTAGTAACGCTCCCGCGTTTCCCCGCGGTCCCTATTTGTGATTCTAATGTATGTGATAATAACAAAATTATGCGTTGAATTGCACTTATTTTATCTCTTCTCTTACATCAATATTCGCGGCTAAACAGACCACACACCGTGACGTGTGATCTGTGAAAGCTCGATGAATTTTTAGTGGAAAAATCCCTTATGTTTAGTATTTATGTTGTCTATTTGGTCATAGGATGAAAAGAAAATCACACAATAATTAATAAAAAAATATGTATAAAATACTAAAACGGAGAACGTGAATTCTTGGAGTTATTTACGTTTTTTTTTCTTTCTGTCAATTTCGAGCTTTTCTAAACTCTATCTACTCAATATGTACAGGCTACAGCGTACTTGCATCGAGAGGTTTTCCAAAGGGTTTGTAATGACAAACCCTTTGGAAAATCTCTCGAAAATCTCTCCTAACAAGTGTCAGTGAGTGGCGGGCTGATAGATTACAGATTGTATCGCCTGATATCTCACAATGTTTAATACTTAGTTAGGGTTTGAATAAAACACTTTTAAATAATGATTTAATCTTTCAGGCCCCGCGCGAGCACCGGTGATCGCGAGAACAAAAGAATACAATGGGAATTCCTAGAACCTCCGATCGAAGGATTAAATAATGATTTAAAAGTGTTTTATTCAAACCCTAACTAAGTATTAAACATTGTGAGATATCAGGCGATACAATCTGTAATCTATCAGCCCGCCACTCACTGACACTTGTTAGGAGACACCGCGCAATTTAAATTTAAATCCTTCAACCCCTGCGACTACTGCACATATTGTATATTGGAATGGGCTGCATATTTATAAAGGTTTTTATCCAACTGCGATAGGAGGGTAATGTTTTTAAGTCGGTATGTAATATGCTTGACTTTGCTAAACTATAAGAAATCGGAATACTTGTAGAAATCGGAATGAAATTTCCACGTTCTTAATTTCACGAAAATCTCCACGTTAGACCAATATCCATTTATACGTGGGAGAGCCATGCTTCGGCACGAATGGGCCGGCTCGACCGGAGTAATACCACGTTCTCACAGAAAACCAGCATGAAACAGCGCTTGCGCTATGTTTCGCCGAGTGAGTGAGTTTACCGGATGCCCAATCCCCTACCCTATTCCCTTCCCTACCCTCCCCTATTCCCTTCCCTTCCCATCCCTACCCTCCCCTATTACCCTATTCCCTCTTAAAAGGCCGGCAACGCACCTGCAGCTCTTCTGATGCTGCGATTGTCCATGGGCGACGGAAGTTGCTTTCCATCAGGTGACCCGTTTGCTCGTTTGCCCCCTTATTTCATAAAAAAAAACCATGATTGCTACCATGCTCGATCAACGTCGATCATGGGCGATAGATGAATATAATATGTATAATGCCACTCTACACGTTTGTAATCATAAAATAAAAATTGTTTAATTTCTGAATTTTGAAACAAATATTTTCATAAAGTCCTGGACTGTGTCACCACCGGTTCGGGAACTTATCGCTTGTATAATTGGTCCAACATGGCCGCTGCAGCGCCATCTATTAACGAGAATAATAAAATAATGGTGGTGTGAAATGCCAACATTTATTTTTATAGTTTCTTGATAACAAAGCAATATCTTATTGGTTATCAAAAGTTCTTATTCATTAAAAAATCTCATATTAGGGTTTGTAACAACATAATAATCTGGAATATTTTTATTTATTGGATTCTTTTCAACGTTTCAATGAAATATACGACTTACGCCAGTATTATAGTACCTACTCTGTGATACGACTTTACTGTGACAAAACATAAAAATCGATCGATTTTCTTTATCTAATAGATTACTCAGAATTATTTAAATAACTCCAGATTACTGTTGGAGAGAATAAGAATCCTCCTCAGATAATGTGATTTTGATACGGGGTATTTGCATTTTGTAATTGTTTTTTGTTTTGGAAGATTTTTCATAAATATTCATGTGTGGTATTAAGCGGGGGCGACGCGACGGCGAATCCCCGACGCGGTGATATGTCTCTCATCATTTCGCCATTTGCCACAAAAACAACTTGCACACCTCAACAACTGCTTACAACAGTTACAACACACTACACACAGACATAGCTTCGTGGTACCGACTACCGCCAGTACGTCATTCTTCTGATACTTGTTACACAAAAACTTTATAAACTATATAGGTATATACTATATAGGTGTAACTATGAATCTACACCTACAACTTTGTAAACTACATTCTGTGAACAAATGATTTGATTTGATTTAACTTGATTTGAAACTATTGAGAGGCTTCTGAAGTTTTTTAATCCTTCGATCGCGGATTCTTGGAAATCTATTCTTGTCGCGATCACCGGTACTCTAATAGGGCTTGATAGGTTAATATAGTTAGGTAGTTATAGTTTATCTAGTCAACAATACATTTATTCGCCTAGGGAAATAAAAATGATAAATTCCTTTAAAAATCGAAGTTAAAAGGCATTCGTTAATTTTCTCAGATATTTTATTGTTCAATCGCTTAACAAAAGCAGTAAAATATTGGACGTTTTAAATGATACTAAAAATAAATACCAAATGATAATATCATTAACACAGCTATTTCGATGAGGCAAACGGGACACAAAATTTAATTTTAGGGCACATTATCATAATAAGTATTATTGCTAAAAAAAATCTCAATCCATAATATTGCATAATGCGCTCTTAGAGGCTTTTTCTTCAATTACGCTTAATAAAAGCAATAAAAAGGAAGCTTAGTACTGATATACATAAAACTTGGAGGAGCACATTTTACCATTTCACTGAATTAATAAAAGGAGTTCCACGCCCAGCGAGGGCAAAAGAAATTATAATCCTTTCTTTTAAAATGCAATGAGGTGGTTCTTAAAAACGTTCGCGGGAAATCTAAAACCTCCCCGGCAATTAGTGAGCCGGGAAAATTAAAACAATAGGGCACGGACACGCTTTGTGCGGACTCGAATGCCACATGAAATATTCAACGTAACTACTTTTAGAGGTACCTACTTGTAAAGACAAAGCTGGAAGTTGAAACATTGAAAAGGTATAGCATATTTTTATTAAATTGTATGTCGATATATTAAAATCAAATGCCTACTTCCGAAGTAGCTTTCATGATACTAGTTCAACTAACAGCTGTTGAACTAGTATCATGAAAGCTACCTGCCAAGAAAATTATTCTTCATTCCATTCTGAACTTTGATTAGGCAGTCAAAGCTCCAATCCTACTTCTTACCCAATTTAGGAACTTAAAACTTATTCTGTTAAAAGCCAAGCTCCATACACAAGTATACGTAGCTAGCATGTAGTATGCAGATACAAACTTCAAACATCTTAACAAACTGGGCACCCCAATTTCGAGCTATCTCCGAGTTTACGAGCAATCAGCGCGAGATAGCGCTGTGACGTCACGTCCGGTTCCGTGCGGAGGACCTCAGCCTCAGATATGCACTCCGGTGATATGATTGTTTTATTACTTTGCCCGCAAAATGCCTTGCGAGGAATATTTTGAGGCACATAAAGCTGGGAACGACAATGGTAACTGGTAAGTATCTTGGAATATGTATGTACCTACTTTATGAAATATATAATATTATGTGTTTCAGTAATAGTAATCAACTGCTTTTATTGTTCTAACTTCTAGGTACCAAACAAGATCCACCGTTATAATATTTCTAAAGCGCCTTGAAGTTTTAAAATGCAACGGACTGTCCCCACAATTGCGACTCTGATTCAAAAATTTTTTTTAAACTCACTTCTTCTGTTTAAGGCGAGGACTAGTGAAATTTCATGTTTTTATTTTCACTAGAACTTTGACCAGAAGTAATTATAAGCATTTAAACATTTTTTGTAGGTTTGTTACATTCCTTACCAAGGCCCCAGTCAGCTTACAATTTTGATTTAAATCCATTTACCACTAAAAAAAGAGTAATAAAGAATGCTCCTTTCAAAATTTTCTTTCGACTAGAATTCAGCGAAAATAAACGCAGGAAAAAATATTTTTATACAAATATGTTTAAATTATGATTTCGAAGGTTAGGGTCAGCTTCGTTTTTGATATATAATAACAATAATAAAGATAAATCGTTTTGATCACAAATTCGAACGATTTATTGATTTTCGAATGCAACGCCTGCTTTCAATATTTGCCACAACAATTCCACAGGCGTTTTGATGGATAATAATTGAATGACATCAGTGAAATCTGTCTTTCAGTGACTGATTGTCTATTACAGAAAAACTAGAGTATGTTCACAAATATATCCCAGTATACTGGCCAGAGCTCCTTAGGCCTAGAATCGCCGTGATCCCATACTATTGATTCGTTTCGAAATATTTGCCAGTGCATTGTCGTACTTAAACGTGTCTATTGTGACGTGATTATAATACGTTACACTTGTCTTACTAGTGGAATACCAGTACAATACAGTGCGGCGTCGTAAGATGACGTCTTGATCACTGGTAAGTAAACTGGGTTTGTTTTCAGAACATAGGCAATATGTTTGGTTTACAAATATTACAAATTACAATATTGTTTTGTAACCTAATATTTGGTGAGAGACTACCTTATTAGGTATCTTATTGATATATATTTGATAATTTACATTCGCCAAACGATCATTTATACGTTTTTGGTAGGTTTGAAAGTCATAAGTGCAAATATCACAGCTAAGTCGGATAATAATGAACAGAGCATGAACAGAGTGCCTCAACACAGAGACACACTTTGAAGGACGTGTTAAAACATTGTAAAATGATAATGATATTATTATGTTAAACAACAATTTTATCGAACATGTCCAATCCATAGCAATAGGAAGATCTTATAGTCAAGGAGCCCTAGAACATTTTTTTATTACTAACAAGCTAATTTTTGACGTGATAACGTCTTATAATTCGATATGGGCTGCGCGCTCGAAAAACATGACAGTTCATGCGGCGTTATCTCGCTGACAGCTCTGAGGCGTTCCATTTACACTTTCAAGTCTCTCAACAACCGTAAGCCCCACCTGGGCCGCGCTCTTTGTTTCGATTATATTACGTATTTCGATGACTTAGAGAATACTTTTGTATGAAGAAGTTTGGTTAGTTATGACCTTTGATACATTGACCACACTCTGAATGAAAAATAAATAAACAATCTGTGAGATATTAGTATTATTTCGGCTATTCAAAATTGTGCTCTATTTCTTACGTGTCAAGGTATGACTTAATATATGAAGAATAAAGTATTCGTTTATTTCTTCTGAACAAGTCAATAATTATAGTTTCGAAAGTTTATAATTGAGAAACTAATATCACATCGGACTAAATACTATATTATGATGGCTTGATAGATAGAAAATTTTACATATATTATATTGTAGTTCACAGAAACATAAAATATGGATTGTATTATATTAATTTTACAAAGGCCCGGCCTACCCTCTTTGTAATATTACATTAATTTTACAAAGAGGGTAGGCTGGGCGCCATTTTTTTTGCACATTGACCTGCCAACTTTTTTGCATAGATTTTTCCCGGAACTGGGGGGTTAAGGCTATGACGTTGTCACGTTCAACTATCGTCAGTAAACCGACTTTACAGACAACCGATTTTTTGTGAGTAGCTTTATTTTGATAAGACAAACAACTTTTTTATCTGCGAAAAAATCTTGAAAGTGGTAGCTAACAGAGATAGAAAGGATTTCATAATTTGATTTGATGGTCCTAAATTATGGATTGTTCAATTGATAGAACAATCTTACTCTTAAATTATATAACTATTAACCTACCAATATACAAAAAATCAGCTGGTTAGGGTTCCGTTTTAGGGTTTTGAAATCAACAAAACTTGGTTGACTACGGTACCCTAAAACGGAAGATTTTTCGCAGATAAAAAAGTTGTTTGTCTTATCAAAATGAAGCTACTCACAAGAATTAGCTTGTTAGTAGTAAAAAAAATATATTCTAGGGCTCCCTGACTATTAGCACTGGAGTAAAATCGTAAAAATAATATTATCAAGCGGATAGATCCAAATTCATAGATACACCATGATTTTGATACGATATTATGTTAAACTACAATTTTATCGAACATGTGAATTCCATTCTTTACACAAAAAATAATATTAATCGAAATGAAAAACCTTTAAACCTTATTTGATTTTATCAAAAACATGATATTTTGTGAATAAAAATCACGACGACACTTAAAAGTAGAGAGCAAAGAAATTTTACATTTTATGCAATTATAAATTTTTTACTCACGACAATTTGGTGTAATTTACTGGTTTATTGGAAAGTTGGCATAATATAAGTCTTGTTCACTACTATTTTTCATACTAATTTTGTTGGGACCCATACTAAAAATAAACATGAAAAAAATAATATTGTAACTGCCGTACACAGAGATGAATATTTATAACTTCAATGTATCATAAATGAAGATTTTGACATAAACCCCATATATTTTATCTTTCAAATTCTTTATTAAATGTTTGACGCTATGTAGTCGCAGAGACTTTCGTGTCAAACAGCTACTAGAACCAATTGATAGCCACTATCTCGATGCAAATTCTTCAAAAAATCGTTCATGGCGTGGGAACCGTTAATTTTTTCAGGATAAAAAGTATCCTTTGTCCTTTCTTCACCAAATTTTATAAAAAATGGTTCACTAGTTTAAGCATGAAATGAAAACCGACTTCAAAATAATTAAGACTGTAGTAGGTATGTACAGAAATAGTTGAGATTTAGACGAATTCTGAAAAAGGCACTATTAAAGAGTAAGAGTTATTTACTTAATACTTTTTAGTTCATATTACTATTGTTATCACCTTGGAAGTCGGTTTTAATTTTTTGTTAAAAATAATAATTGAACTTGTGGAGGGTGTTATAATATAGATTCCAGAGGATGCTGCGGCGTCAGGTACAAGTAATCGTCATGGGTCTACATCCTATTTATTAAAGGTATTGCAATAAACCCAAGCACAAAAAATATTTGAACCATATTATAAAGTCATAAAATAACCTCAGCAGTGAGCGAGCTGACGATGATGAATTATTGTACCTAAGATAGCTATATTTTTCCATGCTTAAGTATATGCAATGCATATGAGTAATACTCTATTTTGTTATACATTGTATAATCAATTATATCATGTATTATTGAGGAAATACTTTTTTTCATGTTCGTGAGTAGAGAACAAACATATTAAAATAATACATAATTTTATTATAATACAAAATTCACTAAAGATTTCGTTTATTAAGTTGTGTACATGGCCTCTCTGTTAATCATTAGTCTGTATGTCGAGTTTACCACGTGATCACATTATTTCTGAAAATTATTGAAATCAACGACGGCTTGAAAACTAAATATGTACCTATCGAGCGCCATCTATTGAGTTTGTTTTCCGCAAATTCTAAAATGTCAGTTGCCTATAATCCCCAGTTTCAGGAATACATAAGTGATCTGTCGACTAGGCTTGACATACCTACCTAATAATAACTTGACCAAATAACGTAGATCCGCCACCTGTCTATGAACCAATTTCTTAAGCTCTAAAGAATATACATTATATAGTTTAGTTTTTTGAAACCATTTAACAAATTTCAATCATCGGATATTACAGTATCCTGAATATCGCAGAAATCGTAACGATTTATGTAAGTATGGAACATTTAATTTTCAACACCATGCGTCATGTCACGCAATAATAAGAGTGGCTCAATTTCTCATCGTCAAATCTGAGAGTACCTTTGTTTTGGGGAGAGACGGAGGAGATGACGTCATCATCACGTCACCGCTCATGCTTGACATTGTTCTTAGTAGGTGCTTCTGTAGACAAGTGTTTTTGAATGATTAATGGCGTAAGAAGGAAGTGTCTATTCGTACTTGTCTACTAAGTATACCTTCATAGGTGGAGAGACAAAATATAATAAATTGTACTTATAATTTCTTGTACCTAGTCAAAAAACTGATTACGAACAGTAAATCTGACAATATCCTTGTTACCTTTTATTAACTATTACAGTTTTCTTTCCAGAAAACTGTAAAGTTACAAGTTTACGCAAAAATTGTTTATCGGGCTGAAACAGTAGTAATTTTTTTCTTGTTTTTACACATCTCATAATAGAGGTTAATTTTTAGGCATAGACTATAAGATAGTATACTATTTGAAAATCAATCAAAACAACCACGCTCTTTTGTTTTACAAACGTAGTTTCCTGCGGTAAAAATAATTTTAGACATTCGATACAAGGTTCGATAATCCACAGTAATACCATAATTTCAATTATCAAACCGAAAATGCTCTTCCGTTGTAATACAGACATTATAATAATTGTTTTAATGACACATTGCAAATGGCCTCCTTTTATAGTCACGGCGCGATTGTTATTTGAGATTTTTATCGCAAAAGCACTGTATCACTGCGAGATAATAAAGGCGAATGACAACGTATTATTCGCGGTTATTCATTTCGTCGGAAATTCGGGTTCGATTCAGCCAATCTCAGCAGGACACTGAATTTTCACGAGGGATCCAACTACAATTGGATTTTTGGTTAGAAAACCGGAATAAAGCGGGTATCGTACTGAAATCTCTGATTCAAATCGCCTCAACACGGCTTTCGTGTTGGGGTTCTTGGAAGCGTCGAGTCATCGCGCTCAAATATAATTTTCCCGTAACATTTCTTCCTGGTTCTTTCATGGGTTATCCGACGGTTATCTGTTGTATTTTTGATATAAATGTGTATTGACTATTGACAGACACGGGCTGTTTGTCCCAAATCAAAGATTTTTCGGAAAAAGCTTCCAAGTAAGTGTTAAGTTTGCAAAGCAAATATTGTATAGATATATTAATAGCTACTTTTTACTGCTTGCTAACGGTACTAGTGACGTTTACAATTCGGTACTAAAACCGAATGAATGAATAGGCAGTATGTACAAAGCAACAAATACCCGAAAGTTGAAACTTTACAAAATCTCTTTCTTCTTTCTTCCTACTCCTATTCTTCCTACTCCTCCTATTTTCTTCTGATTAATTTCGTTGCGGGTCCCAAGACTGCTTTAGCATGTCCCTCGGGCTCCCTGAGATCATATCAAATGGTTTTCGTGGTTGGATACCGCTGTCGATCCTGGGACACAGGAGATACAGTGGTGGGAATGTGTGGTGGGCCAAAGCCTGATTTACAAAATCTCTGTAAGTACTGAAAAAATGTGCTTTGTAGCAATGACTATTACCCTACATTTTTCAAATGATAAAACATCTTTTTTTAGCATTTACCAAATATGTTTTGTATTCCTAGTTGAAAT
Organism: Polyommatus iphigenia; assembly: GCA_963422495.1. NCBI lineage: Eukaryota > Metazoa > Arthropoda > Insecta > Lepidoptera > Lycaenidae > Polyommatus > Polyommatus iphigenia. Next base: position 12,361,423 of record OY730179.1, read on the forward strand.
CGTATTCGCGACGGCATTACTTCTGTGCCGTTATCACAAAGGCGCGCTCAAGTGGGATAACGCTGGCTTTGTGATTGCTCCCACCGCTCATCCCACCCTGGTGGGCCAGCAATCATCACAAACATCACAAAGCAACCTAAAGCATATTGCTTATACTTTGAAGTACACACAAAACGAAAAAGTTTATTTAAGTCAGAATATATTATGTTACATTTGCAAATTGACCAATAAATATTAAAATAATTTTTGGTTCACCAACAGATGGAAGAGTCAATCGAGTAAGTGAAAGTATTTTAATAAACCGAGATATATTGTATGTATTATATTTATAACATCAAATTGCAATAATATACATAATACCATGATCGAAATCACAAAGCGAGTAACCAAACGACAACTACGACTCTGTTTTATGTATGAGCAAACACGTATGCATACAAAAAATACAGATCATCACAAGTATCTAGAAGAACCACACAACAACCTCATAGTCATATTCTCGTCTCTGCTGTAAGCTATTAAGTACAACGGTAACTATGAATTTCGTAGATCGGTGCGGGCGGCGTCTACAAAGGAGTGACCTCAGCGAGGCGTGGGAACCGCCCGCCCCTCCCCACCTGACCGGTCACGAACAGTACTGGAAAATTGTTGCTAGGAATGTGAAAGGTCGAGAGACATTTCCGTTTGTAGCTTCGAGTATACAAGGTGTTACAAAACACGGTGATAATATTTTAGGGTGTGCATGTCTCCCTTATAATAATATAGAGTTCACTATGAAAGTAGCAGCGCTGAAGGAGCAACAATTTTTTTTGCAATTTGTATGGACAAGCGCTCCAGCGTCATGATTTTTCTATACAAAAATAAAAAGGTACTCTTTCAGCGCTGCTACTTTCAATGCGAACTCTATAAAGAGGACCCATGTCCCATACACACCCTTAAGTTTTATCACTTATAATAATAATAATAATAGTTTATTCATGCTTTAAGACAACACACAATATTAAAAACTAACAATAATTTCACAAAATTTTTGACACCACTACATAATATAGAAAAAAATTATCATAAATAGGTATATATAAAGATTAAAGATAAAGACTATGTAATAAACTGTAATAACTAACCCAATTTTAACATTTACATTTTTACAATAACTAAACAATTATAAAATAAAACGACGAATACAAAAACTAAAAATAAAAAACAAGAACGGCATCAGTAGGCAGTGTACTGTGTATTGCTTATCACAGAAATGGAATACCACTCAGGTGTATCCCCGCAGCGCAGAAACACCACGGTACCTGGTCTTCCGTGGTTCCGTAAACGTATGACGTGCAACAAACTCAACAGACAACTCATTAACTAATGATAACAATACAATAATAATATATAATATTATAATAAAATGTACTATGTAATAGTGTATACAAAACATTTAACAATAGCTGCTGCTGTACAAGGGAGTCGAACAGGCGCACACAACCCATGCGCTATAGTTTTGTTACACCCTGTAGATGTGAAACATCTAGAGGTTTTGATGATCTCTGGGGTTCTGTTGATGAGTGGGGACATACGGTTGCGGGTTCAAATCCTGAAAAGAAAAAAAAACGAAAATTTTCAATATCCCTGGATCATGTGTATGAAATATAGACCGTACGTATCCATACTAATATTATAAATGCGAAAGTGTGTCTGTCTGTCTGTCTGTCTGTCTATCTGTTACGTCTTCACGCCCAAACCGTTGAACCGATTTTGCTGAAATTAGGCATGGAGATACTTTGAGTCCCGGAAAAGGACATAGGATACTTTTTGTCCCGAAAAAATGTACGGTTCCCGCGCGATAAACGAATTTTGGCGCAACGGAGTTGCGGGCGTCATCTAATACTAATATTATAAAAGTGTTAAATGCTTCCGTTGTCTGGTACCCGTAACACAAGTTCTTTGAGAACTTAGCACGGGCCACGTGGCTGGACTGATATGGTGGGATTGGTGGTAAGCGTCCATAAAATATAATGTAAAGTACGAACGACTTGTTGCCTCATGCCAATGATTTCCAAGTGCAAAAAAATGTTTCATAATCCCCTTAGGTAGACACAAAACCTAGCCAAAATATACGTAAGCCGACGTAGTTTTGGTAAACTTACCGGATATGCTGCGTCAATGGGTTTCCCACATTAATATTTCGTCGTACGTACATGCGTCATATTATTATCTTTGTTCCAATAAAAACATAAATTTTTTAATTTCATTTATGCTCAGCACAGTTTTCTAAAAAAGCTTTCCAGACAATTTTAAGAAGTGACGATGAAACTCCACTGACTGGACTCACTGAATTCATTTGCAGTAGGTATCAAAGTGAATGGAGATTGGAGAATCTCTAATATCCAATGCACTATCAAGGAAATTGATTCCTAGGCAGTTGACAGACCAACGTCATTTGGTCGGATCATGTCAATTCAATGTTAATTGTGATCTGTCGGCTGGGTTTTAGGCCTGGAGATAGTGACACAAAATTAAAGTAAGTAACACCTTTGCAGTGGTATGACGGCCATTGGGAGCTGTCGGAAAAGTATGGCAAGGTGATTTTCGTGAGTGGCTACTCGACGATGATTAGCTATGCAAAAATTAGCCTGGTACAAATGGTTCAATTTTTTTATTAAAATTAACGTATTAATAATAAATCACCAAGAATTTTGTGTCACTATCTCCAGGCCTATTTGACGTAACGCGACCAAACAACTTGTCCCCAATCTGCCTAGGAATCAACTTCTCTGATAGTACGCAGGCTGCATCCATACCTAAATTGAAATTATTAAAGAAGTACTTTATCCAGAGGACGAGGTTCAATTCTAATCATGAAGCTAGGGTTTAGGATAGGTACTTCTTTTTAGATAAAATAACAAGGGGTCTCGTATCGAAAAACATATTATCCCTAGCTTGTGATACAGCTTCTCAATCCAATGAAGATCACATCAAAGGTACACCGTACAGCCGTGCCTCAGCCGACTAGTAATTACGAAGAAACGGGCAAGTGTTTAATTCTATTAACCGCCGGTTCGACCTCATTAGATGTAACCCTTAATGCACGGACGAGTATTGATGGCCGCCATACGTCATCGCCCTTCACCGACGAACTCATAAGTTTAAAACAGATATAAATGCAGCATTTGAATAATTATTGCTAAGGGCGAGACCGCGCTAGACGTAACTATAGTGCAGCAGGGCGATGCGACACTGTAGATTTCACAATAACGACGTTTTGTGTCGCGTAGCTCCGCTGCTGCGTGCACTAGCTTAGTTTTATATTAGGCTTCATATACAGTATACTAGCTGTCCCGGCAAACGTTGTTTTGCCATTTAAAGTATTTCTACTTCGTCAGTTGATACAAAATCTTACCCCCTCTTTTGTCCCCTAAGAGGGGTGAAGGGAAAATTTTTATACACCAGATGTTAAGTTGGAAAAACAGTTAATACTATGAAGTAAGTCCATTAAAGAAAAAGTTTGATACAAAATCTGACCCCCTCTTTGGTCCCCTTAGAGGGGTGGGGGGGGGTGATTTTTATACACCAGATGTTGAGTTGGAAGAAGGCAAATATATCTGCGAAAACCGCATTCAAATCGGATCAGTAGTTTTCGTGTTAAAGCAAAAGTCTTATACAAAATCTGCCCCCTCTTTCGTCCCTTGAGAGGGGTGGGGGGAAATTTTTTTATACACCAGATGTTAAGTTGGAAGAAGACAAATATATCTGCGAAAACCGCATTCAAATCGGATCAGTAGTTTTCGTGTGATGGTGGAACAAACATACAGACAGACAGACAGACAGACAGACAGACAGACAGACAGACAGACAGACAGACAGACAGACAGACAGACAAAAAAACTGACCATATTTTTGGCTTCTATAGCGATGTAGTGACACCCTCCGCTTATTATTTTTTGAATATCTTTAATGTACAGAATCTTCATTTCTACAGTTTTATTATATGTATAGATAACAAAACTAAGTGATAATACTTTAGGGTGTGTATGTGTTCCTTGTAGAGAGTTCACTGTGAAAGTAGCAGAACTGAAAAGTGAAAGAGCAAATTTTTTTTTCACTTTTGTATGAGCAAGGGCCGGAGCGTCACGAGTTTCCCTATACAAAAGTGAAAAAAAAGTTTGTCTTTCAGCGCTGCCATTTTTACAGTGAGCTCTCTACAAGGAACATGTACACACCCTAAAGTGTTATCACTTAGTTTTGTTACACCCTGTATAAATTATATTTGGCGGTGAATTTTACGTCGCTCCACCAGTCACCTGTACAATGTGGTTACGTCTAGGTGTGGCTTAGCCTCTGTATGTCCTGACTCCTGCCGTATTGTGCTACTTGATATCGTTGCTACAGAGAAGCTATGCGATGCGTAAGGCGAAGGCCACAACACTGCGATGCTGCGTCGCATCGTAAAAATACATTGCTTTGCAATAGTTGCTTTTGCCATTCGACGCCGTGATGCTGTGTTATGTCCTGGGTCTAACGTCGGTGCCACAGAACGTGAAGAGTCGCGTCGCGTCGTTCCATTGCGGCGTCGCCTAGTGAGGTCTCACCTTAAGGCCGTCCCCCGAGCAAACGACCTTGGCCATACATTTGCCGCGTTGCCAAGATCGCACCAAAACCCAATTTTTTTTACTTATCTTAGTTCAAAATTGACCTAAAAAATTTAAAACGGGGAATATGTAGCTTATGATATTGTCGATCTATTGGCGTGTGTTTCAAATAAAAGTAATTTGTAAATACTAGGGAGATGCTAAATGTATGCTTGAATTTTAATAAATTGGCTTTACTTTGGAAGCTGATATCATGAGTATAATAAACGAAAATAGAAAATTAAAAACGTGGAAAGGAATGTTGATATACTGAAGATTATTGCTGTATTTTTATTATAGCTCTGTAGCTTTCAAATTATGAGTTTATAAGGCTCTAAATACGGTAAATTACGGAATCTCCGTAGGGAATGCCCTTAAACGCCACGAGTACCTACTGCGGCACTGCCTGACCTCGTCTTTTAATATTAGTCAACTGTTGAAAATTTGGCTGCACGATTTCTCGTGTGGTTCCTCTGAGAATATTCTACTTATTGCTAAAATTTTATAAACTTATTAATATTGCAACATCTACTGTAATTTAGATTTTCTTATTTTCTTAAGTAATAAATTTAAACTTATAGTCTATGTAACATTATGAAAACGTAATTATTTATTATTATGTACTCGTATTTCTAAGTTCTAACACAAGACCACATAAAACTTCACGCCTTTGGCTGCACAGCATTCATAATTATTATAATTCATCTTACCGCAAAATTTATCACATATTTTTTACACCCGAAGAAACACTACTAAAGATTTATTGCGAAATTTTTCATAGAACACTGGCAAGAAAAGTGTTGTCACTAAAGGTTAGGTTCCGTGCAATATGACAAATATTGCTCAACGCAATATTCATCTCATATTAATAATTTAAAATATTGTGTTTGTATGACCATCTTTTTGGTACTTCGTGAAACAATTATAAAAACAATATTTTGTACGATTAGTTACCGTGCGACAAACCTACGAGAATCAAGACGTTCTGGGAAACATTTGAATAAAGATGTTGTATGTTTTCAAGATAATAATATCAATAACATTCCTTTCTTTCGACTATAAAATCTTTAAAATTTAAACAATTTCAACTAGCGAGCTTGTACCACGCAAGGGATTTCCTCCTAAGATATAAGGAACCCCAAAGGCTAGTGTACGCTCTATTAACCGTGTTAGAGCCGCTGGCTAGACAAATGCGTTGCTTGACAGTTCACGTTTCCATTTCGTTATATTCCATTTAATTCGTGTTTTTATTACCTCTCGCTCCACAACGTGTCAATATTTTGTCACGATCCGTGTGACGTGTACTAATGTCATTAATTTGTTACGAAATTAAGTAACTCCGTAGCGGCCGCTTTGAAATTTAAAACGCGTAGTCAACGTGTTAATAATGACGTTAATTAACATTTCGGTGGCTTTGGTGGAGGCCGCCTATAGTAAAAAAAATGTTAAAGGTTAATCCTTTAACTACGATTTTGAATAATAATATATAGTCCGCGCGGAACTAGTTGGCCGCGCCTTAGGTAGAGACGGGGGTGAGGGGGCGGGTTGCTTGCTGCTCGCAATGCACATGAGATTAGACAGACAGTGACGACCAATCTCGCGATATCGTGAACAATAACATTATTTAATTATTGGAAAGAATAAATTAAAGACATTAGACAATTGATCAGTTTTATATTCTAAACCCGCTATCCCCAACCCGCGGCCCGCGGGCCGCATGCGGCCCGCCGGGACTTTATTTATGGCCCGCGTGTTAAACAATTTTGAAATTCACGCCCACCGGCAAAATAACGTGAAGTCTAAATATCATTAATAATATTATTATTAAATATAATATTAAATCTTTAATTTTGAAGAAGTTATTTTTTAACCCTAAAAAAAATTTGTTGCGGCCCGCGAGTCGCGACACCAAGACCAAAACATGTTTGTGGCCCGCATGAAAAAAAGGTTGGGAACCACTGTTCTAAACTATTGACATCGGCTTTCCGTTTTTTTAAAAAAACGTATGCACTTTAAATATTATTTCCTTAGATTGTCTTTTTATCGGCGGACTCATCTTGCTATTGCAATCTCTTGTGCGAAGCGCCCCTGCCTCTCCGTCCCACCGCTCACATACCTCAAGCGCGGCCAACTAGTTCCGCGCGGACTATAGATGTTGCCCGCAATCTCGTACGCACGGTTTGTTCATCACGCAAGAACTGTTAGTTTGTCGAGAGAAAACCAAATCTCATGTCCTTTCTCATAGCATCTCCACCTGTACAAAATTCAGCAGTTAAAGAGGTACCAAGCATGAATACTGAATAATACCTATATGTATCAACAAAAGTATTGATACGAGTTACGACATCGAACATACGAATCGTTTACGATATCGAATATAGCGTTACGAGTTACGACGCTAGAGGTGATTGTGCATCGTCTCGTGGCCTAAGCTTTAGTGCTTACATCGTATCTGAAAACAATTACTGCGAGAGGAAATTGACCCGTTAAACCTTATGACGTCAGACAAATTGATTTTGACCTCAGAGTTTCGAACACGGAGCGAGCACCAACAATATTTTAATTGTAATCGTACTCCCCGCCCACCGGTCACGCGAGCTCGTGTTTGGAAACACAACTTTGTATATATAAGACATAATAATATGTATATTGTATACATTATACAGTATACAGATATATTATACTGCGTATCGTGAGCATGGTAAATAGTTTTTGAAAGTACAAGAAAACTAAAGATATTTCTCCACAGAACCATATAAGTCTCCGACTAGAAGAAGGGTCTCTATAATTTGCAACATTGACTTCATTGTGACTTCCTCCGTCAAATATATAATATTTATGACACTGATGTATCATGTACAGTGCTTACTATACAAGTGGAAATTATGGATATGCTCAAATTACTTTCACCAACTAATATATTGTATTCTGTGCTTTCACTCAGATAAAACAAAAATCAAAGTTGGATACTAATAGACCTTATCAAGTCAAAATTTGATAAGCATTATGTAGAAACTAGTAACATCCATATCTGCTTATAAATCTTTACACTATTCTGAAAAAGGTTCTAAGCGGCTATTGGGTTTCGTGTGCCCAATCAGGGTATCGATTTTTATCAATAAATTTAGTATCGTGTTCCAAACAGGCTATAAATTTCTCCGGAAAGATATAATTTGTTTGCGGCCAATAGGAAAAAGTTTATTAAGGTTGGATTTAAAAACAAAAAACTACAACCCACGATAGGGGCGGGGACGCGGCGCAGCTTGTACAAAATAACCTGTTTTTGTTTGAAATTATTTAATCTGATATCTGATACCAGCTGATGAATTAAAAAAAACGTTAGTACCTCTTAAATTTTAGGAGTTTATAACTTAATTGTAATATTTCGAATGACAGAAGTTTTTACTTGCGATCGATCAGTCTCAATGATACCAAAATATTATAGGTATATATTTTAAAGTCAAGTGTACACAAGCCAGCACGCATAGGTGCTTAGTGGAAAACTTTAGTTCTTCTTTAGAGGCAAGACCTAGCCAATAGGCTAGCTTATTTCTACAATATTAGATGAGAATCTTCAAAATGTAGAATATTAGATGAAAATCTTCAAAATGTAGTACCTAACCATAATTCAAGCCGATAGGAATGGATTCTTGACTTATGTAATAAAAAAACTTATACATGCAGAAACACACTAAATTATATCCCAAGGATGGGATAAAACGGGATGAGCACGGGATGAAATATAAAAAGGATCGATAACCAGTCAACTAGAGCAAGTCTAGCCGGTAGACTGATTGTTGTAAATTATAGATAATTGGCCGATTACGGCCGTAGGCGGAGAATGCACAGATAAATGGGTATAATAGCATCGATTTTGGTCCTGGAATCGGCGAGCTCATTATAATAAGTGGCGACCGAAACCTGTGACGGCGTAATCGTTTCTGATCACAGCCTTCGGAGCGGGCGCCATTGGTCAGCACATGATTTATTATGGTATATTATTTCTTCATGTGCCGTGGGCAAAAGGATTCTTGTAATTTGAATAAATATAAAGGTTGCAGAACCTCAGGTACTTACCGTACAGTAATGGTACACAAAGTACGTCATATTATCGAAAAAAATATAATTGTTCACATAAATTATTATTCTTGCTACAGATTTTGATAACTTACGTTCGAATTCCAAGATAGTTTAAGCTTGTCCATCGGGCGCCCTGAGATCAAATCAAAGAGTTTTTAAGGTTGGTTACTAGTCTACTACTCGACGTCAATCCTAGCTTGTAGAAGCTGCACTTGGGCGCACTATGCCAATGGGCAATGCCTAGGTTTAAAGAACCTGTGTATATGTCGCAGTCACCTGGTTGAATCTGCTTTTTGATTAAATAACTAGCGAATTCATTGATTGAAACTATTTTATTTACAGTCAAAGACTTGACGAGTGGGGCCTTATAGTTTTGAGTCTACTAGTCTAGACGTTAAACATTACAATAACTTTAATTGAATGACTAAAGGCCAACTCTTCAAAAACGACTTGAAGAGTTGGCCTTTAGTCATTCAATTTAAGTTAATGGTTTCATTCAATAACGCGCGAGTCATCCAATAACCTATACTAATACCTAGAAGTATCGTGAGATACGCCAGAATTTCGTAGTTTGTGTCTATAAACAAAACTAATATGTTAGTGAAAATGTAATAAAAAAATATGCAAACATAATATTAAATTAAATATTAATATTGTAAACAAGTAATTTCAGTAAAGTTTCACATAAACCCTTTTCAAAAATAACATCCTACCAATTTATCACAATATGCGAGAAGGGATTTTTCTGAAAAGATTCCCTAATATAGTTACTAAATAACATATAATACCCTTAAGGGTCATCCCTTTTTCTACAACAATCGCTCGGAAATTGATATTGATGCGGAAAGGGCAGTTTTCCATAAAAATAAGGTTTATTTGAATAACGGATGGCCGCGGGGTCGGGCGGCGAGTCTCGCTGCTTTATAAGATTGTCTTCTCGCTTCGGACAATGATGCATGGCTTCCGAGAAGGAGCTGGACATTTGGAAAATAAGATGTTTTCAATTGAAAATGTGTTTGATACAATTTTTACGATTTTCTTCGCTTTTTATTTTGGTTATACGTATTTGTAAATTTTACAAATGGCTTATTACATGTAACAAACAATTACCTTGTTTTAACGTTGGTACACTTGATGTTACTTACGAAAGAATGAAATATTATAATTAAACAAAAATAATTTATTTGCACACTCAATAAACGTACTTCATTTGATCGGGTAATATCAATTAAATTATTTTAGTTGTGATAAATCCGCTATCTGGCATCTGCCTATGAATCAATTTCTCTGATAGTACTTACAAAATATTGACATGATACTGTTTAAATCGACGGTGTTAGATCATTCTTCCAGACGACCGATCTAAACAGCTCGTAATAATTTTAAAACAGACCATATAGAGGTATTTTATGCTATAACTCAAATAGAGAAACTTTACCTCTAAATGTCCAAGCGAGAAGATATATCGAGGAATAATAAGCATGACATTAATTCCAGCGGGCACCCCCGGGACTCGAACCCGGGCCACATGGTAGTGTAACCCCATTTCACGCGGCTTCGTTACGCCACGCTCATAATTACATCAAAACAAAAGAATTTCCGAAATACTAGTGTCATTATATTCGGTATGTGTCCGTGTGTTACTGTTTCGTGAATAAAACAGTTTACTTTTTCTCTAGCGCGGAAAGGGCTATCTTCGACGTACTTTCTTAGTCGTACACAATGAACATAATATATTTTATGTTAGTACTCAAATTTTTTCACGGGTCACCTGATGGAAAGCAGATTCCATCGCCCATCGACACTGAAGAGTTTCAAGTGCGTTGCCGGCCTTGTGAGAGAGAATACGTTCTCTTCTTGGCGGCTTGCAGGTCGTAATAGTTCGGAAAAACTGTTGAGTTTTAGTCAATATTATATGAAAAACGATGCAATTTTCTTTGTTCTCTGTACCATGTATAGGACCGAGGTCCAGGGTGTTTTATTATCAGCAACATGAATATTTTATTATGCCGTTCTAGCGTGTTCTTTTGAAGTCATATTTCAAGCAAGATACAACATTTTAGTACTTACCCGCAAATATTAGGTATGTAATGCTAGAAATCGATACAGTTTACCAAAAAATGTATATGTATCGTTAATATCCATGCCATTACCACTATATTATATCTAGCATCCATATCAAGCTTATTGGACCATTACTGGGATATCGAAACACTAAAAAAGTAATTTATTGAACAATTTTTATTATTAGTAGAGTTTGTATGAAACGTTGCGTGATAGAGTCGCCTAATCAAATATGAAAATATGTTTACGTTAAAAGGCCGTATCGTTAATCGTCCCTCGAATTGCTTTTAAACAAAGCACATTTACAAATATTGAAATTGTCTATCAGTTGTTTTAGGGTACAGCAAATTACATTTCTATATAAAAAAAGTTGAAGGAACTCTATTGTGAAAATCGCGATATTTTAAAAGAATTGATGTTTGCCTGTTTACTTTGCGCCTATCTATACTACAATTGACTCACCTAATTATGAATTTCTTTGTAAAACACTATTCTTTGTCTGCTCAAAATTATTTATGTCTGCTACCACATTTTACTGTAAACAAATTAATAATCACAGTTTTTTTTTATTTAGATCGTATACTCCTGTTAATAAACTCGTAACTCGTAATATAATTATGAATCATCACCTCTGAGAAGCTTTAAGAACATCAAAACCTTAACCAATCAGGAGCTCCGTTGAATAGATAAACCCCTGTTAAACCACAGAAGCCAGGCATAAGAACACTAGTAAATAATTTACGTTTGACAAACAATTTAATGTCTCCATAAACACATAATAAAGAAATTATGAAGTTCTTGGTCGACAAACAAAAAGTTTGTTGCAAATGTAAATATAAGATTGGTGTCTCATGTTTTTCCTATGTGTCAATTATGATGTGACGATGTTTTAACCGACTTGTAAAGACGAATATATTATTAAGTAATATCTGCGTCTTTACACATACTTTACACATGTTTTTAATTTAAAAGAAAGAAAGTAATGTAACTTTATAAGAAAGCAGAAGAAGGTTGACACTTTCTTCTTCGATAGAAGGAAGTGTTAACCGTCCATGTTCTTACTGTACAATTTCATCGGAAGAACAGAAAATATATTACTTCGTGAGTCCACATATTAAGTGCACGTGTGACACGTTCCAATTTTATTTAGTTATGCCACAGAACATATTGGTTATGCTTTAGGTAAGGTCATCATAATGATTTGCCTCTCATTTAAGCACCCTAGTAACATATTAATTTCCTAAAAAATCGACACTTATGCAAAACGATGTGAGTGCTTGTACCCTTGTGATCGACGTGCATTTTGTTCAATCGAAAACTGTGCCTTACCTGAAGGAAATACGGTTTAAATTTAAACTGCAGTAAATATAGTAGGACCAAAGAATTGACATGTACACCGCAGTTCAATTAGGCTAATGGGATAGGGCTTAAAGGGATTAAATTAATTAGTAAGAAAGTTTTGCTCGCGTTTCCTCGTTCCGCCTTTGTTTACAGAGGTGTCTTCATTTTTTCCTACTTAAGTAGAGATTTGACACACATTCTCCTATATTTAGCTAAAGCTTATATCTAAAGAAAAGAAATTAAAATTCGTAATATTATGTTACTCTTTATTTACAAGACAATATACAAATTACAACTACATTGACCATAAAAGTAATTGTCTGAAACAGATTCAGTCCAGATATATTATTTTTAATTCCTAAATAACTATATTTTGATATGTAACATAATATTCTACAGGTTCTACTTGTTGCTCCCTTTTAGATATTAAGTAAAATGAACCGGCAAAGTAATTCTAAAAAGTACGTACTGTTTTCCTGCCTGTGGACTATACATTTTATTTGTTATATAGTCAAGTCCTTTCTATCTTGTGTTTGAATGCGTGAAGAACAATAATATAAGTTAAAGTTTCAGACAACTATCGTAAAAAGTTAAAAACCTCCGCATAACATTCAAAACGAAAAATATAACAGCGAAAATTACAAAACAAACATTTCTGTGGATCTTACATTTCCAAGTGGCGCTCGTAAAAGCTCGTAACACCTAATTAACGATACTAAAATACGTCCGCAGCCGCAAAGGAGCGTCACAAACAACGCACTTGCACGCCATAAAACGCAAGCGCTACCCTCCGCATTTATACGAATGAGAATTTTAAATTAACTGTGTAAAGCATCCCTAGACCCCGAACCTATCCGGGTGTGTTCCACTTGGTACTGCATTAAAAAACGGGTGAGTGTTCAAATTGTTCAAAGATGATTTTTCGTAGCTGGAGCGTAGCGCTTTGCTACGAGTATACTTTTTTGCAATTATTGACCAAATTTTATGGCATTATATTTTTTGATCATTTAATTTTCAAATATTTGTTAAAATAATATGGACATGAACTAATTTACCCTTTTTTGTAATATTTGGATATTGTAGCAAAATATTATAAAAAATTGAAGTAAGTAGGTACAGAACTACTTTTGTTTAAGTTTTGAGTTTCATTAATCATTATTTAGAGAACTTTGCATTTACTTACTTACCTCAAAAAATAAAAACACTTAAGTATTAAAAAAAAACAAAAAAATAATATTTTACGCGTCCAGCTCCTAGTAGAATAAACCAATATTTCACAGTGGACCATTATGTCGTGTTCTTGTAAACAAGTCGCCTCCGATATATCTTGGCGCGGTCAGCTGCCGCCCAGCGCCGCCCGCCCTCGGACCTTCCGCCCTTCATCACGACACTTTATTACCGCTCTTACTCATTATAATTACTGATCGCTTTATTCATTGCCTACATTTTGTTTTTATAATAGCTTTCATTTTAGGAATATTTGGATGAAAATTGTGCTCGTATATGAAAATGATTAGAAAAATTTTAAGCGATGAAAATACGGAATGGGTTTTTTGGGAACGTACCTAGACCTACCCATTTTTTTCTTACGTTTTACCTTTTTTAGTATTTGAATTTTGAAGTATTTTTATTGTATAATACAAGTTTAACAAGTTTCCTAAATCTACCTCCTAAGACTCCTAAATCTTTTCCTATACCTACTTATGGCAGTAAAACTGCAAAATATAATATCTAAAATAAAGATTGCACTCGCATGCAAGTTTTCTAGTAAAACTTAAATCGCACGGATAGAACTTATATGTCCACTATTACATTTTACTACCATACTCCATCTATAGCAAATAACAATCCATCAACGGCATAAAAACAATACGTGTACCTTCGTGCGTAAATCAATGATCCGTTTTATTGAGTAGCAAGAGTTGTGCAGTTATATCCAGCAGAGGGCGCGCTCCTATCAATCATTGGAGGCTTTTTTTGAATTTAATAAAATAAATTTTGTATTTTGTCATCGGTTCTCCCTCGTTTTATGGAACAGGGACGGACTCCAGGTACGAAATAAGGCAGATAAGGGACGGAAAACGGTCGTATTGAGACAAAACGTAGCTGCAGATGATCCAGTAAGCAAAATAAAAAAAATAGATAGTCCAAGCTTATTTTTATTATATTTGTACGGTGTACCCACAGGTCTTAAGCAGTATAAAATTTCATGTTTCTAATCATCATACTTAAGATGAGACAAGGGAAGATCGTGCATTACAAATATGAATCAAAACACAGATACCTAAAGGAAAATATATTTTTTCAACTTTAGTAATGAAAGTAAATCGATAACATAAAAAAGTTTCCTCGAATACGGCAGAGTAGGCTGAAGAACCAGAACAATGTCTTAAATAAGAAGGAATTTAAAAGAAATTAAGTCCAAATCCGCCCCTGTTGTATAGCTGGAGTTGGCGCGACGGCAATGCAGCGCATCTGTCACCGCGCCCCACCCCGCAACCTAACGCGAGTACGACACTGAACTTTCTTCCCAGATATAAGGACAGCACACTTTGAATATGCGTGGATGATCTGAATCTACCTCATGCAAATGTTAAAATTTGTAAATTTTGATGAAATAAAACGGTAAACTAATAATAAAATATGTATACTTGTTGAGTGGGTCATCAACTCAATCATATTCATCGTTAGACAAACCAAACCAATCTTAATTTGTATTCTCAGAAACTTATTTAGTTTATCCCATTTCAGTATAAAAATAACCAAATTATATTGAAAATCGCGAGCTCACAATTTAAACCCACAATCAATGGGGAACTTTTTGCACAACAATCAAACCTCTCAGAGATAAATGCGAAATCTTTAAAATGTAATTTTGCGTCGACCGATGATACGAGGTCCGCGAGACCCGTATTACTTAAAACACAAAAAAGGGTTATTTTCTCAAAATGTGTAGCGTATCCAGTGCATCCAAAATAATGATTAATGATGCGAAATAAGCGGGTGAGAGCTCGGGGTCGGGGAAAAAACGCGGTGCACTGAACTGGACACGATCGCACACTTTTGTTTTAATGTAATTGATATTTTTGATAGTATCGAAATTTTTGATACTTTTGTGCAAAAAATATTAATTTTTTAATAATGGAGCTTATTTTAGAGCAAAGGTTTTTTTTATAATTCAGTCTTACGGCATGTTTATAGGAACCTTGACATTTAGCCCCATGCGAGTGCATGCTTGTGTATTGATCTTTATGAATCACAATTTAATGAAATTCTACGATTATACTGTAATATCTTAGTTCTGTCTACTCTGGTAATATCGAAATCGCTTGCTTGTAGTGCTTGTTTGAACTGTAGAAATAGCTTGGTTTGAAAAGCCACGTACCAACATAATGATCTGCAGTATAGTCTAGCAATGGCAAAGACTCGTTCGTTGTCTGTCCGTCTGTCCGTCTGTCTGTCACCAGGCTGTATCTCAAGAACCGCTATAGCTAGACTTCTGAAATTTTCACAGATTGTGTATATCTGTTGCCGCTATAATTACAAATACTAAAAACAAAATAAAATTAATATTTAAGGGGGGCTCCCATACAATAAACGTTATTTTTTTGGCCTTTTTTGCTCGATATCAATAATGGCAGCAGGTAGGTACTTGATATTTTCACAAAAGCCTTAATTATATGTCTACTTCAATAATAAATAATAATAATATAAAATAAAAATTTAAGGGGGGCTCCCATACAAAAAATACAATTTTTGCCATATTTTTGCTCTGTAACGGTACGGAACCCTTCGTGCGCGAGTCCGACTCGCACTTGGCCGATTATTACAATATTAAATTAAAGTGCCAAAATTAATTAACAGTAATTACACACAATAATTTCACGTAGACAAAATAGGCGTGGTTTGAATTAATCACGAGATGTTTTCTAAATAATTCGCGAGATATTAATGAATGTAATTAATTTTGCGGCGGCGATAGGTACGTCAGGTACCGACAGGTGGGAGCAAATCTACAGGAAACCCACTAATTATGCCAGCCTTCCGTCCCCGACAGCGGGCAGGGAAATATCAACGGTATTGTAAATTGAACTAATGTACCGTTCTCTGGAAATAGACGGAGAAAAGGTTATCATAAATGTAGAGATGGATTGTAGAGACAATGCATAAAAAAAGTTTTTTTTCTTTTTCCATCGAGCACATTTCAAGTGATACCTTTATATTTTAGTGCAGTCGCCAGAGGCTTTAACCTCCGAAAATTGCAATAGTGGATGGATTTTTATTTTTGAGGTGTCATTTTCTTTTTTTCAATAACTTGCAAAGTTTACCAAAAATTTTTTTGTGCTTTTAATTTTTTAGTTACTTAATTAAGAATTAAAATTTCACCATATAAAACCAGTCAAGAAAAATTTTTTTTTCTAGTTCCTGTTATTTAATGACTCTTATCTGATTGTTTACGTTGAAAATTAACCAAATATACATTTTTTAAAAAAGAAAGTTTGCTTTGCTAAGCTAAATAAAACTATAAGATTTTTGCAAAGTTTTTAGAGATTAACGCTCGTCGTAACCAAGATAAAAGGGTTTGGGAGGATTTCAGGGTTGTGAAGAAAAGTGTGTTACACGTACTTATTGTGTGTATTTAGTTTTTAGAGAAATGATGAAAACGATTTAAAACGTTTTAATATCTCCAAAAACGTGTAAAATAGACCAAATTGCTTTTTCTACATTTGTTGAGAATTTATTTAAGTAAGAGCTAAAACGTTAAATGCATCGATAAATTAAAGGCTTTTCCTAGCCTTTGAAATATATTTAAACTTCTTAATTAAAGCCAGAAAAAAAATTGGGTGCTACATATCTCACGTACATACTAAAGACGCATGCTGCGACCTATGTTTGGAAAATGCTTACCTGAATACAAAAAATATCAGTTCTTAATCTAATTTGTATTTTTTTCCTTTAAGTATGTTTTAGCGAATGTAATAAATGAAGAAAAATTAATAAAAAATAAATTTTATGCTGTTAAAACCTAACCAAAAGAAATAAAATACAGATTTTCTTCGAAATATACGCGAAAAGTTTGTGCCACATTTTCGGAAAAGTTAATAAAGTAAGAGCTAAAAAGTTATACACATTAAGAAATAGAAGGCTTTGTTAAGCCTAAAAAATAATTTTAAACTTCCTATTTAAAACCAAATAAAAAATAGGAACGCCATTTACCTGGCGAGGCACACAACAAGCACATTTGGAGGTATGCTCATCTACACACAAAAATATTAATTTTAAATCAAAATTATATATTTTTTCAACTTATTTTCTTTCTTTGGAATATAAACAACGATACAAATAAAAAAATATATATTTTTTATTATTTTGCTATATAATTAAAAGAAAGAAATATGCAAATTTTCTTCAAAAATTTACAGTTTATGAGTTTGCTTGAAGTGGAAGAGAATAATTTAAAAATCAAAAGCACAACTTTTCAATAGGTAAACTTTATTATTTATGTTATCAGCTACACATTCCTTTTTTTCTTTTCAATTTTCATCCACTATTGCAAAAATCGGAGGTTTGCACGATTTTTACGCTCTGGGAACACTATTTATATTTGACGGAAATAGTCGGAAAAGAGGTTATAAATATAGAGATGGATTGTAGAGACAATGCTTAAATATTTTTTTCTTTTCTTTTTCCATCGAGCGCATTTCAAGTTATACCTTTATATTTATATTTGAAATTGTTGTGGGTTGTCACTAAAATTTCTTACTACATATACAAAAATACTATACCTACAAAAATTCGCTAAAACTAGCGTAGTCTGCGGCCTTAGCATGGCCACAGTTGAAATGCGAATTTATTTCTACAGTGTTTCTATTCTTTCGCATTCCTACTGTGGCCGCTGGTTATTAAATCATATAAAACTAAGAAACATAGCTAAGAAAGTTGGCGGTATAAACTATAAAGTGACATAAAAACTTGTCACGACTCACGACCATGCATGAAAACATGAAAAGAGAAAAACTTTTTATTACCATAAAAAAGCGCCAAAAAACTTCGACTTGTTATCTATCAGCGTAGCGTCAAGCATGTTGAGGCTATTAAAGAAGCTATGTCATTATTATGACACTAAATAAAAACCTGCAGCCCTGTCACACGACACATATGACACTAATGAGCCCAACCCTTTGGACATGTGCTGTAATGCGAGCCCATGCCCAAATTATACCTTATCACTGACGCGGACGTATGCTGTATATTCACGGAATTCTTTTGTTTTATACGGTCCATGTGTTGTTTGTAATTTTATAGTTTTGCAATGAAATTTTCTGTAATTTATTTATAGCATTTTACGCAAAAGGAGATCAATTATTCTTAAATAATTCGTAACTGCAGCAGAGATCAAATGAATAAAAAATATTTGGCTTCATTTAGAAACCACTTCATTTACCCACATGCATAAAACTAGAATACTTCTTCACGTTACCTGTACCGTAGAATGGCGTAGGTGTAGAATGTTCGTAAAACTCTGTCTTTGTGCTTTTTATTCAGTTTGAGAACTAATAGTATGGAATACCTACTAAGATATACATTCGTCAATCAGATTAAACTAAAAATTCACTTAAAAAGCACTGCCCAGAAGGCACAAACTCATTATTTATTCCACCAATCAATTGATTGTTTAATAACTTTTAACCTCCACTTCGCGTGGTTAGTGTGAATGATTGATTTTATAAAAAGCCATTGAAAAAACACCCCTCGGTATGTTTTTCATAATGAAAACGTGGCGATGGTAAAAAGTGCAGGTTTTATGCACTTATTAATGATGGTCTAGTGAGAAAGCACTTAGCGATATACGTTTTTAAAATGCCTACAGCTATTTTAGCTTTATATAGGTAAGTATAAAATAATAGATGACGCCCCGCAATTTCATTGCGCCAAAATTAGTTTATTACGCGGGAATCGTAAATTTTTCCGGAATAAAAAGTATCCTATGTCCTTTCCCAGGACTCAAAGTAAGTCCATACCAAACAGCAACAGACAGACAGACACACTTTCACATTTATAACATTAGTGTGGATGAGCAAGTGATTTCAATAAGTACGAATTTTCTTTTATGTGTAAGTATGATTTACCGTGCATGTTAAAATGAAAGCAATTTAATTTTATTCAGTTTTCTAAGCATGTAAGTATGTAGGCATTTAAAACTAAACTAAAAAAGTCTAATGACTGAAACGAGCTCAGAATGGACGATGACAAAGGCCGCCTGCTTGAATGCTTAAACAGTATTCAGCTAACGTGCAATGTATAATTGAAATAATTAGAATGGCTATGCTATGCTCATAATTTTAGAAGTAACGAATGCTGAAAGTGACTATGCAGAGCATTGATTCCCAAAGTGTGGCCTGTGGGCCGTGGAGGACCGCGAGATAATAGAAGCATGGTTCGCAAAAAATTAAAAGCCCAAAATCGCTAGTAGTAGTGGGGGCCGAAAATGTTGCTGGGTTCCCTTTTTCATAACGAACTATATTTATGTTGGCTTGAAACTAGTTGACTATTAAAATGTAAATAAATGTTTTATTAGATTATGTTTTTCGAAGCTCTGCCAATAATGGAAGTAATAGGTTTAAGAAGAGCGTCAAACACAATAATTTGTGAGATGGTTGTAATATATTTTTTTTTATATAAGTTAATAAAGCAGTTTGTGTAAATATCATAAATTTATTCATTAAGAGTTTTTAACGAAGATTCAAAAACATATATTCAGGAAGACCGGCCGCATAAACTAGAAAAATATCAGAAGTGATCTCAGCGTAAAATAAGTTTGGGAAACACTGATGTAGAGTATGAGATCCTTTTTTATGCTAACACTGAAAACTTTAATATTATTAAACAGTATCTACCATGAAACTTTACATGTCACTTTTAATTTAAGGGACATATAGGTACAGATTTGCGCTCACTTTTTTTCTTCTTTTATCGTCTTATATTATATTTTATAACAAAAGGATTCGTAACTTCTCTCCAAAAATCTTTACCACATAAAAAACTGATCGTAATTCCATCAGACGATCTGTTCGATCGTCGTAAAATCGTCTTGGTGGAGTAATTAAGAGACCCACCGCGACCTAGAGCCCTTGACCGCCCGCCCTAATGAGCGCGCCCGACAATACTATATTTTTGTAAGATCAATATTCCTTTCAATTCAATGTGACTTTATGTCGTATTGACTGCCTTTTGGTGAACGAAAGGATGTAGAGTCAGCAAAAAATGGTATATTTTAGATATCGAAAAAAGTTGTTAAAATTCCTCTTCACCCACTCAGTTATATTGCCAACACTACTACGAAGCTGTATTAATTTATATCATACAATAGCTTATAAAAAAATCTTTATCCTGAATACATTTGAAAAGTAGAGTTGTGTTTCCCAAGTTTGAGTAAGCATTTCATACTCAATCTGTAGGTTCCAAGATTTTCTATGAGTAAGTTTCCACCTGCCTATTACCTAGTTCGTCGTAAAATGAGTCCGATGATATTCTCGGAAATAAATACGGTTCTAACGGTAGAATGGCTCGCTATATTCTCTTCTGAGAAACTGCGCTGTAGTAAATTTTATACTTTTTGCTTTGCCCGCGACGCAAGTGGATTGGAACAATTTTTGCTTAGCAACACTGGAAATTATTTGCATATTGCTAGGAATATGAGATTAGAATGTATCAATACACGTTAAGGAATTTATTTGATCTTTCCTGGATAGGCATCAAATAGTGTAATTTTGTCTATGCTCTACTAATGTAGAGTCAGGGCTTAAGCATAATTTAGAAGATATTATTGGCAGTAAAATATAGTTGATAACCAACTACCTGAGCTGTGTAGAGAATAAATGTGTTTATGTTAAGTTAGCTTATTCAATCATCATCAATAGAAAGAAGGCAATCAGTACCTATTCTAAATCTTAATTCAATTACCAAGATTGTAATAAACCACCACCCAAAAAATTCAAGTCAAAAATCAGAATTCGTGTAAAGTAAAAAGTTTCGACGTTAAAATCAATATAAGGTATAATTATTTCCTCCACCATATTGTGTCATTGCATTTCTCATGCAATGTCCCGTGTTCGAAACAAAATAAAACAAGAGAAGGAAAATACCGACGAGCCGGCTACTAAACTTTTTTACTTTATTTCAGCGTGCTGCGTGACTCGTGCAACACTAACAAAAGGTACTATGTCGCTACCGACGCTAAACTTAAATCCGCCGTACATAAAAGGCTTAACTTTCTGAAAACAGGTTCACTTTAAAGACATTTTGTTTTTCAATATAGAAGCGCCAACACAAACGCTCCGCCTACACTTCATTTAAAATAGAACTCTTGCGTGACAAACGCCGGTAAAATGAAATTATATGCTAAAGAGTTAAACTTTATTCGCAGGCGGTAGAGCACAATATTCCACGATAGTTTATATTTCATAAGGTGGGATGCCCCGTAAACGCCATTGGCCCAATGGCGAGACGAGACCGAGCGAGCGGCACGAGAGTGAGCGAGACGGAAACACCAGTGGACAGCGCTGCGTTCTCAGCGACAGATAAGTACGTCAAACTTTTCAAAATATTTCCCCAATTTTCCAGCATTCCTGGAAAAATGTAAAGCCAATCGATAGAAAAATCGATATAATACAATACTCAACGATACAATAAAATGAAACTATTTAAATATTGGATAAGAGGAGGACAGAAAATAAATTTTGTATCGTAAATGTAGAGCAAGATAAAATTAAACGCCTGAGAAGTGAAGCAGCACTATGCGCTCTATCGCGATTGCGTAGAGCTCAAAATTATTCTGTAGTTTGAAAGGGGATAAGACGTTTTGGTTTGGATATATTATATAGAAATGGGCATGGCGGCAATCGAGCAGTGACGATTCGTTTAGCAGACAGTTGACAGTCGCCACGCCACGCTGACATAGCGACAGAAACACTGTAACAAGTATCTATTGATAATTTTTTGCTGACTCTCTCGCTCTGTTTTAGGTGTAAGTAAGACAGTGATCGTTTCATTATGGACAAAATTAACGAATATCAGTGAAAAAGTGAAGTGAAGTGAAAAGTTAACGACTCATGTGTTTTGCTGACTGATCGTGTTTTGTTTGAGAGTGATTATTTACGTAAGTTCTCAAATTAATTACGAATAATAATAAAAAATGAAATAATAACAGATATTTAAGAGAACAGAATGATTAAAGAAATATGTGGCTCCATAACCAATTGCCAAAATAGTAGAATCCTTGGTACTTACCGATTTATATTTCTTATATCACTTTATAAGTAAGTTAACTATATCTCTATAAAAGGCTTCAGCAAGTTTATGTCTGTATTCGCTAATAGGTATTATGAAAAGAAACTACACATAATAAGGTTTTCAGGTATGTACCATCGAGGAAATTGATTCCTAGGCAGTTGACAGACCAATGCCATTTGGTCGGATCATGTCAATTCAATGTTAATTGTGATCTGTCGGCTGGGTTTGGCGTAACGCGACCAAACTACGTAGGTCCCCCACCTGCCTAGGAATCAACTTCTCTGATAGTACCTACATTGTACAATATAGGTAGGTACAGCTAGCAAAAATATGTTGATAATTTCTCTTAATTTGTTGCTAACTTATGATGACAAGGATATAAAATAGAGTCTATGGACTCTATGGAATCTATGAAAAAAACTACACCACCTTCTTTATTATTATAAGAATAACCAAGAGCAATTTTCATTAGACAAGTGACTCTTTACATTTTCATTTAAAAAGTCTACGATTTTCTTTTGTTAAAGTAAAACTGTGTTGTGTATGTCATTATTGGTTTTCTTTAACTACCCGCATGCAGTGACTACTTCTCTAGTTTAGTCACATGTTTAGGTAAGTACCTATATGACAGACGAATGCTCGTTGTATGAAAGCTTTATATTATTCCTGAGACAACCATTGTACTACATTTGCATTCTTATAAAAAGAACCTGCCATAATAATATTTAATTTAAATACTCGTTATAATTTCTGCTAAATAACATTATACACAGGTCTCTATGTTAGGTACCTAGAAGTAGATCAATAAAGCACTCAAAGGTAAATAGTCAACATGTGGGTAGTTACACGAAACTTTGAAAAAGTAAAGCACAATATGGTTTTACTTGAATCGATTTCTGTTTTTTTTAACATGAGTTTATCAATTCAACAGCGTCGTTGATAAATTTATGTTTTGACACCAGCCAAAGAACAAGTGAATAGTTAAACTTTAGTGAAAACATCAAAAACGGAGTTTCAGGAGAGCCTTAATTAAACATTTCGAAACAAAATTCCAAGTGAAATCGACAAAAGGCAGTCGTTGCTGCCTTAGAATAAGACAGCAACAATTACCTTATTTTTCTTTCACGTTTTTATTATTAAATCGACCTAGGTATCGAACTTATACAACAGTAGAAACATCAACATTATCTTTATTATGAAAAACCCTTATTTTTCCATGAATTCAACATTACTCTAGTTAGCCATACTTTTACTGGCTTAGGTAGTTTGTAGTTCAAGTTTTAAATAACAAGGTTCATAATATTCGCGCAAAGGATTTTAATATCGTAGAACTAATAGTAAGTACTTAACTCTTAATTGCATTGCTAAAACTAGCCAAATACACAATATTTATAAGCAAACTTTTTGCTAAAAAATATAATCTAATTCCTAAGAAATATTATTGGTAACTTTTAGTTCCAAAAATGTAGTAGGTATGTAATGTTCGTTTACAAATAGAACTAAAAATAAACCTTACTCAGGAGGCAAAAATTTCTCACTTGATAGTAAATCACGGAAGCATTTACCTACATAGATTACTTTAACTGTTTTCTTTTCTTATCAACTTTAACGTTTTAAAGAGTTATGACTATTTTTATGATTCTTTATTTGAAGTTATTATGATTTATGACTTATGAGTAAGATGGTACACACCATCACATATTTACATCTTTAAACTTGTACTTCTTGTAGTACCTTTGCGTCGTTTTTATTTAACATATTGTATTATTTTTCAACCGTTTACACTAATATTATAAATAATAAAGTGGGTCTGTTTGTATGTATTCACGTTGAAACCTTTGTACCAATTCATACCAAATGAGGTAAAGTTCTAAGTCCTCGACATAAACAGTTTTTATCCCCGCGAAATGTATATTTCCTGTGCTATAAAGGAAATTCTGGACAAATGAAGTTTGAGGCAACATCTAGTAACGTTTATAGATATTTCATTATTTATCTATTTATCGGTTTTAAAAGGATTTAAATAAGGTAGAGCAACAATTATATTTTTAAGTAAAAGCTCCTTGCTCTATTACATAAATTTATATTGGAATATTAAAGATAGAGTTTCTCACGATACGGTACATTTCCAATCAATTTTAGAATATTCAAGCGGGTTATGTAGAGGCCGAGACGGTCCCGCCTTCCGCCGCTGGGCGGCGACACGCCCATCCGTACAATCCCGTACATGCCTGCAATGTATGAAACTCACACCACCATATTGTTTCATATACTGCTTAACATAGAGCTGAGCTCTGACGCCTAATAAAATGTAGAGAATTTTAAAATGTAATAGCCAACAAAATGTTTAGATCCATAACTTCAGTTAGCTAGTAATACTTTTATTTGCTTACTAAAGTTGGAATGAAAAGATGAAAGTAATGTAAAATTGCATTAAAATAGTTTATACTTTATACCTACCTATGGATACTACAGATTTAGAATGTCTAATGTTCTAGTCAGGGAGCCCTAGAACAATTTTTTTTATTACTATCAAGCTAGTTTCATTTTGATAAGACAAACAACTTTTTTATCTGCGAAAAATCTTGTAAAAGTGGTAGCTAACAGAGATAGAAAGGATTTCATACTTTGATTTGATGGTCCTAAAATATGGATTCTTCTATTTGTAGGACAATGTTACTCTTATATTATACAACTATTAACCTACTAATATACAAAAAATCAGCTGGTTAGGGTTCCCTTTTAGGGTTCTGTAAACAACAAAACTTGGTTGACTACGGTACCCTAAAACGGAACCTTAACCACTGTTTTTTTGTATATTTATGGGTTAATAGTTATAAATAATTTAAGAGTAACATTGTCCTACAAATAGAACAATCCATATTTTAGGACCATCAAATCAAAGTATGAAATCCTTTCCATCTCTGTTAACTACCACTTTCAAGATTTTTCGCAGATAAAAAGTTGTTTGTCTTATCAAAATGAAGCTACTCACAAAAAATTTGCTTGATAGTAATAAAAAAAATGTTCTAGGGCTCCCTGACTATTCGTCTTACCGAACATTAGACATTCTAAATCTGTATGTGAAATGTAAGCCGATAGCTGAGAATGCTAGGATTAGGTAAGGTTTAGAGTTTTACGCAACAAGTTACAACTAAAACCTATGAGGTATGCATATTAATTAAATTTTATGTACATTTAATACTAACTCATTGTTATCTACTCAATTTCTAATCAAATTCTTACCATAGAATTTGGTCTCAAAGGTCTCAAGTTTTGCTAGTGGACATGGGCTGCTATCCACCATTCTTTATATTTTATTTAATATTATATTATTATCAATGTTATGCCTATAAGTAACCAGTTATATAATTTAGGTCATAAAATAATAATTACCATTATCTACGTAGTACCTACCATCAAACAAATTAATTCATAGTCAGATGGCGGCCCTAAGGGCTGGTTTACACGTATTTAGTAGATAAGTAGTAACTAAATTCTAATTGTCATCTAGTTTAGTACTTACTAAATTTTAACTTGCTACTTGCCACTAAATTTTGTGTTTACATGCAATAAATAACTTAAAATTTAGTTAACTACTTATTAACTTAACACGTGTAAACCAGCCAAGGCATTTGGTCGGGCTATGTCAAATCAATTTGACATAACACGACCAAATTACGTAGATCTGCCTGTGATTCAACCCGTGATCGTTCGATTTGACGTAACCCGACCAAATAACTTAGCTCCATATGCCTGTGAACCTTCTCTGATACTACATCATAGAACCCTCCGGCGATCCATCACGAATCACGCCGCCGCCGCTTGTACCGCCGACGTTTACGACCCGAGTCATGACCCGCACCTTCCGCCCACATATTTGTCATGTGTACCAGCTTATCAAATTTATTTCCTCATAAAAAACTATTTAAATGTAGCTTAAGGCTGCGTTTCCACCAGAGCTGAGCTAAGCTGCGTTGCAAGGAATGTGTTTTTAAGAACCAATAGAAACGCTACATTTGTCTGACCACGTTTAGCGCAACGATTTTATTGGTTCTTGTAAAACACACTCCTCGCAACGCAGCTTAGCTCATCTCCGGTGGAAACACAGCCTAAAGCCCAATTTCACCAAAGTCTGTTATATTAACAGACTTTGGTGAAATTGGGCTTTAGGCTGTGTTACGGCTTGTTAGGCTGTGTAACGGCTTGTTAAAATGTCATGTCTTCTCTTTTATTCATATGAAAAACGAAAGAGGTAACGTGATACTAATTCGAGCATTAGCTTTAACAGTCGTTGGTGAAATTGGGCCTTAAGATACGAACACAATACGACGGGGCGCTTTGTAGCGGGCTGCAATTACTATTTATTTATTTAAAAAAACACTTAAAAATAAGGTACAATTTGATGTTCTAGCACTTAAACTAGGCCCTAGCTTGTATTTTAAGCACTATAATTACTAACAGTGTAACAAAATAGTTAACTATACATGTTTTATACCTT
The DNA here is from genome assembly GCA_963422495.1 of Polyommatus iphigenia. Lineage (NCBI taxonomy): Eukaryota > Metazoa > Arthropoda > Insecta > Lepidoptera > Lycaenidae > Polyommatus > Polyommatus iphigenia. Next base: position 12,388,327 of record OY730179.1, read on the forward strand.
GTTTTCTAATTAGAGCACTGAAGCGCATTATGCAGTTTGATTCTTAAGGGCTTTCCCTACGCAGATTCCGTAATTTACCGTATTTAGAGCCTTATGAACTCATAATTTGAAAGCTACAAAGCTATAATAAAAATACAGCAATAATCTTCAGTATATCAATATTCCTTTCCACGTTTTAAATTTTCTATTTTTGCTTATTATAGGTACTCATGATATCAGCTTCCAAAGTAAAACAAATTTATTAAAATTCAAGCATACATTCAGCATCTCCTTAGTTTTTACAAATTACTTTTATTTGAAACACACGCCAATAGATCGACAATATCATAAACTACATATTCCACGATTTAATTTTTTTTAGGTCAAATTTGAACTAAGATAAGTAAAAAAATAGGGTTTTGGTGCGATCTCGGCAACGCGGCAAATGTATGGTCAAGGTCGTTTGCTCGGGGGATGGCCTTAATGTTTCAACTACACTCTATAGGCTATAGACCTGGGGCACCGAATACACATTAGTTTAACAACCTGGGGGCAGTGACAGATTTTCATGACCAAGTCCCTCCCAACCGAAACTTCATAAAATGAATAAGGGACTTATACTATGCATACTAGCGACCGTCAGCTGCGACTCCATTGGTGGGGTGGGCAGTGACAGCCTCCCAAAGATGAAGAAAAAAAAATTTTCAGTCATTTCCTCTCATTTGAAAATTTATCAGAGTATTGTTAAAATACTCCAGTAAACAATTTAAAAAATCAGCTAGCTGTAAGTCAGTGGAAAAGTCGTCAGCTGATAAGTTTTAGTAGACGTATAGATGCTGTTGCGTTACACCTTTCAAGGTACCAGCTGACAAACTTTCCACTGAGATACAGCAAGCTGACATTAATTTTCATTCATAGTAGCATATAAACGATCACCAGGTAAATTTTTAGCTGAGAGGAAATCATTGAAAATATATATTTTTTTTCATGTTCAAGGAGACAGCTGACGTATAGTCCACCGTGGTGGTCAGCTGACTATGTTTTTCTTTCAAAATACTACATAAACTATACTCTGATAAATTTTGAAATGAGAGGAAATGACTGAAATTTTTTTTCTTCATGGGTGGGAGGCTGCCACTGCCCAGTGCCTACCCCACCCACGGAGTCGCAGCTGATGGTCGCTAGTATTCATAGTATAAGTCTCTTATGCATTGTACAAAGTTTCGCCCGGGAGGAAATCATTGACCAAAAATTTACCTGGCTCCCGGGACACTACAGCAACACTTCGCACAAGATTCTCACACAAACTATTTCACGTTCCTGCCATAAGGCATTTTTGCATTGTGCAGCACTGAGGTCTGAGCACCATTATGCTCTGTAACTGGAAAACAAGGATACCTAGTTATGACTCGTGCAAAACATTCACTTGCAATATTTTCTGTAATATCTACTTAAATCTCAACACTAAAGCATACATAGCCTATTACAATAATAACAATCAGCTTTAAAAGTTAAATTGATCATTTTGAAAACTTTTAGCTTATTTAGATTACAGTTCAAGTAATTCAAAACGTAGCACATTTTTCTTCATTTATCAATGTAAATATGGTACCTAACAACCAAAGAAATAATAATTCAAGAATTCAACATACTACTTCAAAAACGTACTTAGCTGCTCACAGTGTATTGGATATCGATACCTTATACTACCCATTAAAAGAAGTGACACCGCCAAAATAATGTTTCATAATCCCTTTGTAGAGCTAACAAGTGCATTCTAAGTTCATTAAACCGAAGCTTCCAAAAGAAAACCGCTACCTTCTACAAAAAAGTGTACCATCAAAGTATTATAGAAAAGCCTTTTGTAAGCGATTACGCTTTTATTAGATAAACCTATGATTAAAATTATATAAAAAGTTATAGGGACCTACGTTTTCCCTTATTTATGTGATAAATTATAATAACATCGCGAGTTTTTGCACCTGGCAAAACATAGATTAGAAAGTTAATTGTAATGCATAAATACAAGTTGTACGATGACTTCGAGATAATTTCTAATGGAGTTTCCACAGCGGCAGATCTAAACATTTAATCAACAGATAACTATAACCTTTCTTCGCGAGCCTTAATAGCTGGCGTTTTCTTGGGAAAATTGTTACTCCTATTCGATATGAAAAAATAGTATTAATGTTTTCTGTCAGGTGAAAATAGATGTTAATGGCACTGGCGATACTTTAAGGCGATTCTAGAAAGACTATAAATACCTGGTTTCTGAGGTTTTGTGATAGTAGTTCATAGTCTAAGAGCGAGTGTTCGGCCTTAAAAAAAGACTTACAGTAAAGTAGCAAATTCCATATTAGGAGTTTTGCCGGGAATGTGAAAGAGTGATGTTGTGTTTTTGTATTATTTTCCAAAAATTGTGTTATCTGGGTTTTTAATGTGTAATATTGGTAGGATATTAACCATTAGATATTCTTTATCGTGCACAAGTGTAGAAAAGTGATGCAACATCCAGAAAAGTGCTATTTTGTGTTCCCTCCAAAATTCCATCGAAAGTTTCAGTAAAGCGTCTACCACTTTACTGAATTGACCGACTTGACTTCTTGACTGTATTGACTTTATATACTTAGACATTGACTAGACTTAGACTGATCTGACGATATTGAAAAAATTGTAAATAAAGAAGTTTTGCCGACATAATATTATACTCGACACTGACCATGGTTATATAGCCGAAGTGCCATTATCTATACTAATATTATAAAGAGGTAAACTTTGTTATTTTGTTTGTTTGTTTAATTGTAATGAATTGGCTCAAAAACTCCTGGACCGATTTAAAAAATTCTTTCACCATTCGAAAGCTACACTATTTACGAGTAATATAGGCTACATTTTATTTCGGAAAATGTAGGGTTCCGTAAGATATTTGGGTTTTTCTGACACAAGGTGAAAAAAATCAACCAGAAATTTTACTTATTTTGCGTACGCTGCCTAAACTATAAAAGATAGAACCATACAATGTTCTAAGTAAATGTAGATCTTTTAAATATCTACAAAAAAGTCCGCGATACACTATACCTATCTATCTCAAGTGAGGTACAACAACCATTATTTTATTTAAAAATCTTGATTTTTTTTGGACTACATTTAAACGCATTTATTTTACTCATGCTATTAATTTTTATCAAAATGAATTATTTCATCACTAAGTACAGTTTATGTAGATAATATTTGGTTTTGAATGAATAAAATTGGACGTTTGGTTTAGAAGTTATGGCGAAATTAAAAATTGCGATTTACGCCCGTTTCGAAGTGGGCGCTACCAAGGCGGGGGTGCACAGTAGCGAAGATTATGATCGGCCCTGCAGCTGGTGAATTGGCTCATATACCAAAAATACCAATGATCCCTATTGATTTGCCTATACCCTTCAAAAGGCTCCAATTTCCTGTAAAAAAAAATATTTTGCACTAACGATAAATATTATGTAAATCCCAGGGCCAAACATTCAAATTAGTAGGAATAGATTTATGAAAAGAATGTTTTGCTCTATCACGAGTCGGGGATCCCGACCATCAGTATATTTTGTTACCTGAAAATAACTTAACGTCAATTAATGTTGTTTATAGAAAAGCTCTACAATAATCGCTTTAGTTATCTATCCTAAAACAACGGGTTGCACTCCGGGACTACCGTCGGTGGTGAAAACTTATTATTAATTACATTTAAATATTCTCATCATTAACAACTTTAACATCCACAGAAAGACAATCTGTGCAGCCTGCGGAAAATGACTGCGTCGTCGATGTTTCTGTGAATTGACCTGGGAATCATTTTGCTGACCGTGTCTTTCCTGGGTAGGCTTTTTGCAGCGGTAACCGACATCTAACCGAATAAAACTGTAGATATGAAAATTCTGTACATTAAAGATATTTAAAAAATAATAAGCGGGGGATGTCACTCATCGCTATAGAAGCCAAAAATGTAGTTAGTTTTTTGTCTGTCTGTCTGTCTGTATGTTCCACTATCACACGAAAACTACTGATCCGATTTAAATGCGGTTTTCGCAGATATATTTGCCTTCTTCCAACTTAACATCTGGTGTAAAAAAAAAATTCCCCCCACACCTCTAAAGGGACGAAAGAAGGGGTCAGATTTTGTATAAGACTTTTGCTTTAACACGAAAACTACTGATCCGATTTGCATACGGTTTTCACAGATATATTTGTCTTCTTCCGACTCAACATTTGGTGATTAAAAATCCCCCCACCCCACCTCTCTAAGGGAACCAAAGAGGGGGTCAGATTTTGTATCAAACTTTTTTCTTTAATGGACTTACTTTGACATATTATTAACTGTTTTTTCCAACTTAACATCTGGTGTATACAATTTTTTTGCCCCACCCCTCTTAGGGGACAAAAGAAAGAAGTAAGAATTTGTATCAACTGATGAAGTAGAAATATTTTAAATGGCAAAACAACGATTGCCGGGACAGCTAGTTAATTATAAGAAAAAAAAACTCCATATTAATGCCAGCTGTATAGTGTTTCATCTGCAGGTTGATGTAATGGGCATTCGCTATTCGCAACGAGGGTTCCTGCGCGGCTCCGCCCGCCTTAATAAAGAATTTCCCGGGAACATTTTCCCGCAAAAATAGCCATGTCTTGTGGTATATTCTATACCTGTGTTCCAAATTACATAAAAGTCGGCCCAGTATTGAATGAGATTAGCGCTCTAAAACTGAAAAACTATTCCGCTTTATAATACAAGTGTAGATAGTAGGAACCAAAAGAAATGTCTGCCATCTAATTGTTATAAACAAGACATTATATTATATTCTAAGATATCAAAACGGCAGACATGCTGCGATCACTTTTTGAAAGTCAATATTTGTGCCGCTCTCAAAGAAACCCTCGTTGGGAATAGTGAATACCCATTGCATCAATGGCAGATAAAACAGTATAGGTACCTGGTAATTTGGAGTTTACTACTTTACTGTAAATATGGCTAAGTATGCCGACCACTAGATCTCAGTTTATTATCTGTTAGAAAAGTTATTGATTAGTTAAGAGTCCGTATACGAAATTTTGCCGATTTCGCTCATTTAACAGACGTGATTTAACAGTTAAAATACAGTATTTCTATAAGTTTTAATGCACAACATGTAAGATCATTTCAATTATAATATAATGTTGCAGCTAGATTTTTTATTTTTTTTAATTATCTTTAAATAATCCAACTCAAACCCGCGACAGTTTTGTGATTTTTGCTGTAAAAGGTTTAGAATATCACCTTTTTATGGATTGTATTGACGTCTTAACGGTATGAAAAAAATACAATGTACTGTTGAGAAAGTCGTCTATACAATGTTGGAATTACTTTTTACCACTTTAATATAAAAAACCCTTTAAAAAACAGAATACCTATAACTGCCCGCTAACTTGGCGATCGTCCTTTTTCACCTGGCATATAAAAGACGGGCGTGAGTATGAAGAGAGCAGTAGAAAAGATAGTACGGGCTCTTAACTCGTGAGCTCCTTTTAAAACATTAGAAACCGGAAATAAATATATTTAAAGTTGGTAATGATGAAATCTCCTAAATCAAAATCGTATGTATGATTTCAAAGACTTAGCGCCTGTTTCACCACATCCTGATAAAGTGTCGGATAGGCTATCCACAACTTATTTGACAGATTCTCTATACTCTATCTGTCAAGTTAAGTGGTGCCTATCCGGCACTTATCAGGAAGTGGTGAAACAGGCCTTTACTCGACATAATTTTGTTGAGATTAGTATTACGTAGTAGTACATTCTTGACTAAACTGTGTTTATCGAAGATGCTGCAACTTGAGAACAGGTAGTAAAGCACAGAACAAAAAACTAATGACTGCGGTTTGCAATTTCAAATCAGTACACTTATATAAGGTTTTTGTTGGATGTTATTGTTGAATATTATTAAGGTCACGCACAGACTGGTCGACAACAGTGAGTAATGCATTAATGAATATCACGATCTTCTCTACGTACAGTTTTTTAATGGCAACAAAAGATTGCTGCATGAGTTGGTTTCTGTCCCTATTATACCAGTCGACATACAAATATCTAGAACAGTTTTCCGTTTGTGCCGTGGCATACTGGTGTATCATGGTCAGTAGTGGTGTGCATCGGAAAAGTACATCGTAGGTACTTATTCCTACTTTTTGGGAACCAAAAAACAGAACATCTAAGGACGATCGACGAAGGAATGGAAACTCAGAGCACATGTGTATACTCTGATTATTGATTAATTTTGTACCTACCTCCAAAAAATTTCATTTCCATAGATGTACCATGAACAGATAAAGTTTGCGAAACACTGATCTAGAATTAATTATTTACTTACTTTATGAGTTTATTATCTAAAATTCATTAGAACTTTGCACAAGTTAGAAGCATTTTGGATTCATAGGATTTTACGTGATCTCAAACGATTTTTTAAATAGTCCATGACTATAATTACCGTTCCTTGGACTTATAATTACGTCAATGGTTTTACTCATAAAAAGAAAAAATGTATGTTCTATCTGAGTTCTGACACAGCAGATTTATATGGACTAGTGTTCAATATTTTACAAATGTAGCGCTTGGAGGGCTTTAAGGCCCGTATTACTAATAAACCGCTCTCATACTCCTACTCATTACTAATACGCTCTCAGCTTAAGATGAGTCCTAAGATCTTAAGATGGTCTTTATACACTTTTGATATTAATGACAGGTAGCTGTAAGTTTAGGTCTGACCACAGTGTTAACAACCTCTCGAGTGGCAATTTGGTAGCACAGTTGATTACCGAGTTTCCTTTATTAAAAAAAAACCAGCCAAGTGCGTGTCGGGCCACGCGCAATATAGGGTTCCGTAGTACCGCTAGTTTTTTTTTAATTTTTGTATGGTCAATGAATGTACATTTATATCGTGTTTTATACTACTAACAACATTATCTCTGTTACTTTCAAAGGAATTTGAACGAAAAGTTCCTTTATACTTCACCGATTACATTTTTCTACTCCTGCGAATTTTTTCACATTTCCAGAAGCAACCGTTTAGCTGGTAGAAGGGGGGGGGAAGCAGCATCTCAAGAATGATCTGAAGCATAATCTTAGCGGTGACATGCACACAGGCCTAAGTGTTACTTAAATTGTAGCGACATAATTCATGTATAGTTGACGTCTGACCTTAGTATGCATTAGATTGCTTATTACATAAACTGTCAACACATAATGTACTGTAATATTATAGTAAGTGCTACACAGTATGACGTGATATTCACACGTCTTCTGTTCTAGCCCTTACCTTTTAGGGCGATCTATAGTTTCAAATTGATAATTTGTAACTTAAGGAGCGTATTAATCCTACGATCGCGATCCTTGGAAATGCTATTGTATTCTATTGTTGTCACGATCACCGGTGCTTGTATGGGGCTTGAAGGATTAAGGGTGTCCCCCGAGCAAACGACCTTGGCCGTACATTTGCCGCGTTGCCGAAATCGCACCAAAACCCTATTTTTTTACTTATCCTAATTCTTCAAAATTGTCCTAAAAAAATTAAAACGGGGAAATGTAGTTTGTGATATTGTCGATCTATTGGCGTGTGTTTCAAATAAAATTAATTTGTAAATCCTAAGGAGATGCTGATTGTATGCTTGAATTTTAATAAATTGGTTTTACTTTGGAAGCTGATATCATAAGTATAATAAACAAAAATAGAAAATTTAAAACAGGGAAAGTAATATTGAAATACTGAAGATTATTGCTGTATTTTTATTATAACTTTGTAGCTTTCAAATTATGAGTTTATAAGGCTTGAAATACGGTAAATTACGGTATCTCCGTAAGAAACGCCCGGTCATATGCGAACTCTTACCCATAAAGGTCCTGTTAATTTATTATACCTAATTGAAATACTCAACTTTATACAAAAATTATACCTATCTTCTTAATATTTCATATTTCTTAAGTAAACTACCTATTACTTTTTCCTAAAAAAACCCAGCGCGTACTTTTTGCTTCTAGAATACGACTCCTGGAAAAGTATTTTTGTGTCTATTGTAACAATTTAATTATGTAAAATAGTGGAAACTAGTAGTGGAAACTTGTTATTAGCTCTTAGTTTTGTAATAGTTTTAGTTATAGTTATTATTATGTAGCTGTAAGTTTTCCTTAGAAAATAAAAATAAAATAAAATAAATAAATAAAATTTCTGTAACGTGGTGGAATTTCACGCGATGCAAACTTAGGCTAATGACCACAGGGAGCACATTGTTTAAAGAAGGTTAGCAAGTCGCCATAATATATTAGCCACCTTGCTACCCACAATGCTGAATAATAAAATATTTTTTATAGATAACAACAAATGCAACAAATGACTATTTGACTTATAGCTCATGAATATTACATTAATGAGTCAACAAATAGTAAATACAGAGAAGTACCTAAATCTTTGCACATGGATTCTCTGATATTTGGAGCTTTACAATTTTAATTCCGAACTTCTAGAATGTAGAATATGAAAAGCTTTTATTTAACTTGCTCTGTAAGTATGTATGTGGCGGTGGAATTTTGGAACTCATTTTTTTAATAATTATTTCTACACATAATCTCTTCGTATTCGTATGTTTTCAAATTAGAACGCTTGTGTTGAATAACAGGACAGGATTCGCCCATCTCCTTTCCTTTCCACATTTTGTCAATTACACAAGTGTGTGTAGCTGTAACTACAACATTGATATTATGTTGTATTAATATACAGCTGGATTCCTTGACGTTCAATTGTTCTTGTGATATAAGTTATTACTGTAATCACTGTTCCGAGGAACGGTTTATGAGTTAATAACGTAATAAGGACATAGTCTGAGATACCTTAGTAGGCAAGGTCCTCACTAGCTCACTCTATCTATCTATTAGATATAATATTCTATGTGTCTATAATCTTATTACGTAATAAATATGATTAGATTCCAAGGGTATTTGACAGAAGCTTATTTCTTCAATAGCGTTGTTGATTGGTTAATTGTTTGACATGGTCCAATTTCATAAAAGTCAGTTAAAGATAATGCTTGAATTAGTATCACGCTACCTCTTTCGTTTTTCATACTAATGAAACAGAAGACATGACATTTTAACAAACCATTAACACTAAAAGATGTTGGTGAAATTGGGTCTAAGGCAAGTAAAAGCGCTAATGAATTATAATCATACTAATCTATAGTATGATTCTTCTAGTTAAGAAGAAAGTTCCCTCTGCTGATTTCTTGAATAATTTTTTCATCTTATAATGAGCTGTTTTCATATCGCTTCAACTCACCTGATGAAAGTCTGTAGGTAAGCTAAAAACTAGAAAAAAAACTATAATTTCTAGTAGTTTCAGCAAACGCTTTCAAATTTAAATTGAATTTAGAACTTTCTTTGTTCTACAGCCATAGAAAATATCTATTTACAAATACTAAAGTATATACGGAGTGCGGTGGGCGTTCGCCGGACGCACGCCATTCTATTCCCCGAAGAGGAAATCGTTATGGCCGGCAAATTGGGCCCTAACCACTGGTTACTCCGCTCCCGACACGCAGATGTACTTATTTACTTTTTTACTGGATTGTACCTTATGTGTGGCTAAAAAAAATTTCATCAACTTGAGGAGGATGGGCGAAATTGCAAAGATGCAATTTCTTTGTGCTCATTTTTTTATTTCCTCGTCTTCCTCACAAAAATTGCAAATACCATTTATTTTACAATTCATATCCTGCATAAGCCAATCCCTTTCGTCAATAAAGATTTCGCGAATTAAATTACGAAAAAGCCTCAGCATTTGAGTGACACGGCGTTCTCTAAATAGCGCCATAAACAAATTCATAAGTAGGCTATGTTCTCCATTTTATGCGTTTTTAAATCGGCTCCCCTTGAGACGCATCCGGGGTAAGCGGTATGAACCCCAGTCCCCTCACCGCCACGCGAGGGAAAGAATGCCGGCTTTGACAAAATTTAAATTATCACAACCATTAGGAAAACGTGACGAATATTATATTGTTTCCAACACGAGCACTGATGACGTTCGCTCTGAATTTCCAAACGTAAACGTTTCTAAGAATTGTAAGATTAAAAAACAAAATTAAAAAATCTTCTTTCCAGGAAATTAAAGTCATTTTTCTAACATTAGCTGTGGACCTCAAAAAATAAAGTCAGTAGCAGTTCCAAACTAATTTGTCTGATGTTCATAAAAATATTACGTAAAGTGACCTTCACAGCGATTGATGTTCGTTCAACGCAACCCGACAGTCTTGACACAAATAAGCCTTTATTACGCAATACTTACTTATGACTTGCTAAAAACTTAGAACAAATCCTTTTTAAGACGTTAATAAATAAGTAGAAGAATAGAGAAATTCAATAAAAGTTAAAAAATTAAAACTGTATCTTAAAAATAAACATAAAATCAAAAACCAACACGAAAATCCTTGTTACATCGTAAGGAAATTACATTTCATTGTCCATTCACATACGGAAAACGCAAAAAGAATTTTAATTCGACGTCGAGCAACCCACACACATTAAAATAGGTTTAACCGCCAGCCGCTCCTCTTGGAAAATAAAATAAAACAAAAAAGGCGCGATCACGCCATACCTCCCCGGCGCGCCGCAAATTCCGACGGAAAAAATCGTATTTCGTACGTGGTTTGAATTTTAATTGACATTCAATGGTGAAAGCATCCGTTGCAGGGAACACATTACCCGCTTAAGGGTTACAGGCCAAATCGGGAAATTCCCGAAATATTACTTACAACTGTTGTCTGGTTGCATCAGTATTCTTATTCAGTTTAATGCAGGTCTTCTGTTTGTGGTTTGATGGGTTAAGGTTTTAGTCCCATCAGACATCGTTCTAACCAACAGTAAAGGTACCCTATATAAAAATTCTACAACTGACTTGCTTAAAAGACTTACAATTTAGAGAAAACTTACTAGTGGACTACAAAATATCGTTGCTATGACATAACCTCAATACCAACAAAACGTTTGAATATTTAAATTTTTAATTTGATACGAAACATTTGAATCTCCATCGCAACAATGGAGTTGTAATTTCGTTTTTATTCGGCGGTGTTCATGACAATTTTAATAACTTTATTGTTGGGCCGTTACGTGTTCCAGTCCATGATGGCCGCTAAATTACAATAAACAATTTTGTGCGTTCATTATCCGGAATCATCACGGCTTAAATTATTCGACGCAGAGCCGCGGTAATGTCGAACGGCCTCGAATAATTGAGGAATAACCACGAGACGGCCGCCTACAATTAATTTCGCCACTCTATTTGGCGCTATTAGGAGGGTCTATTGTCACATCTTTACAAATGACTACGATTTAATAAAACTAGACTGATAAAGAACGTTCAAAATGAGTTGTTAAAGACGCTCATGAATTTTGATTATCTTTAAATGTTACTGAATTCAACTGTGATAATGGAAGTATTCAGCCTGAAATTAAAGCTAATTTTACTGTTTCAGATTCTACCATGTCGGAGACTACATGCCACACCAATAAACTTTCCGAAACACACTTATGAAACGAACCGATCAAGATGCTAAAGAACGGCCGAGACACCGAGCGTCCGCATAAATGATCTCGTCGTGATAGCACACCGGCAGCGATGCAAGAGATATGCAACACCGCTGCGCTGCCGCTCGACAGTAATCCTTTGGTCCGTAAGATAAAATGCGAAGATTTTCCCGTCAGGGGTAAGCAGCCCGCGAGACTTGGCATGGGGGTCCGCGATGATATGGAGGAGGAATTCGCGGTGAAGTCGAGGAATACGCCGCCGATGGGGCCTGCGCCGGGGCAGGAGCACCCGCGGATGGAGCACGGCGGGAACGGGTTCTGGCTGGCGGCGGTGACGGCGACGGGGGCGCCGCACATGCTGGAGACCTGCACGGAGACCGGCTTCATCAACAGCCAACCCTCGATGGCGGAGTTCATGACGGCGCTTCCTCAACTAGGCGGTGGAGAACTGAGCCCGCAGCACACGCCACCGGGCTACGCCCCCGACCTGCCTTCCCCAGGGGGCGGCCTCAATGTCCCCGAGTATCCCTGGATGAAGGAGAAGAAGACGACCCGAAAGAGCAGTCAGCAAGGTAGGCTATTGTATTTATTCTCATTTCAGTTTTATTTTTGTTGGTCTTCCTCGCCATACGTCACACGATACATCTCGATGCTATTATAAACGTGATCGGGGTATTTCCTGAATCATTACTGGTATTAAAATTCCAATCGATGGCGTCACGTGCGATCTATGTATTTAAATTAATTCTCATACAACGCAGACGTATTGTAGGTAGCATTGCATAAACCAGGTAGCTAACCTCTGTTCTGTTACCTAACATCTAACGCCGACTAAACGTCCATCTCAAGCAAAATCATCATTACGGCTTTCAACAGCAGCAAATGGCCATTCAACCATTGTGTTTTGGTTCACGGTCCCGAAGCTTCTTTAATGAACATCAAATTACTTTAAAATATTGAATTGTATGGCGCGACGACGTCTCTGTCTGTAACTGTGTGGAGTGTGGGAGTTGTATTATACGAGGCAGCCACCCGCTGTATAACGGAACTCGACATGCACTATAAGCACAAATTATAAGTGAGAACATTTGAGAACATATTGTTTACCGGCCGGCGACCACTCTAGGAGTGGCCGAAAAGTGGAGCGGAAGCCGAGCATTCTGTCGGTAATATTATAGCAGCTGCTGGTTTGACTGTTTCTGACTGTTTTCCGTAAATTATCGTATGTAGAGAATACCTACTACTGACCATTTAAGGAAGCCAAGTATTCTGATTTGATTGTTTTCAGTAAATTAATTATTAAATGTAGTGAATACTTCTGAGTTCTGACCATTTTAGTACACCAACGACAAATTGTTTTTGCATTAGTCGACGCAAGCGCATATCAAGGGCGACTGCTAAAAAAGCTTTATTTGATGATATTAAAAAGCGATCCGTTTCTTCAATGTTACAATTAGGTATACAATGTCATTGAGCTGGAATTTGTCAGGAGAACAAACGGAACAAAGTGATCCATCATCATAACGTGAGAATCCGGCCTCACCTGGACCCTCAATATACGGAGATTTTTAGGGTTCCCTTGATATAGAGCAAATTCGTACTGTCGTAGGATAAAAAATAGTACTTTGTAGTGTAATTTTAGTGTGCCAGTTATCGGCACATCAGTAAACATACAATAATTTAAGCTTGACAGTAATGCGAAAAATCATAGAACTCGATCTCTGTATAATTACTTATTTGGTAAACATAATGGGCATTGTCCAAAAAAAATCACATGTACTTTTTATATTTTTTTTTCGTTAAAATAGGTTATTTTAAGAATACAAATTAAATAATTTTGAAATTTATTGGCTAGTTTTTTCTCAATAAATTTTTAAAGTTTCGCTCTGACGTCATCATCGGCGGCCAATTGACCTCTGCAGTGTTTTAAATTTCCTTTCAATCTTATTTATAATGGCTGGTTCGTCAAATGCAAGTTCTCATTATGTGAAAGCTGATACGAGAAGCTTACCAAAAGTTCGAAACGTAATGTTGGTCAAATTTATTGCTAATTTAACGCCATTGAAGGTCAAACTAAGGTTAAACATATTTGTTCAAAAATATAAGTAACTAATGGGTATTTTTTTTCGTTTATATACAGAAAAACGATCACTGACCTTATTCCTCGAAATGTTTTTGTAATGAGCAAAATTAAAAAAAAATTGACAATCCCCATTCCTATGTTTCTAGTCCTACAAGTGTAAACTCAAAGAGTACTTTTAGCTCTAAAACTTTACTTATATCTTTTTTAATATAAAAAAATTTAATGTTTGCTTCATAATTATGTCTATCTGAAAAATAATACCTAGGTCTCTGTTTTAAAATTCTGAGGAAGTAAAAGTAAATCCGAACGGTTCTTTTAAAACTTAAAGTGGCCAAAAACTTATCCGTCGGCAAAACATGAGAAGACCATTCATTATGATGTAAGGTTGATTGGTACAGATTCTTAAGGAAGATAAGTTCGATCATTACACATGTCACTTTTCTGTTGTTTACATCATTTGTTTGGATAAAGAATCTGAAAATATCAACTTCAATCAATGGACTTTGAAGCCAATTAAGAAACAATTAACAATATTCAGAGATGACCGCGTTTAAAGTTGTGAGAACTAGAGAGAAGAAGAGAGTAGTATTACTAATATCAAGTTTAACTTCTCTTGGAGAAAAAAAAAACTGTTAGTTTGAAGGGCATAAAAATCTTCGTACTATTAAAAAACAGCGAAGCCCAGCCACATGAAATAGTTGGTATAAAAAACAAAATACAGACTATAAATTATTGGTAAAATTACGTCAATTCTTCACGCATAAATCAAGTTATTAAAAATATTTATAAATATGATGAATATTGGCGCGAGACTGAACTGAAGAGACCAACAGTAGCCGCCCCCTGCGCCGCGCTGCAGGAGGCAACACAATCCGCCTGTAGTTACGTCTCTACGAAAATGATCCTTATTTTATCGAAATAAAGGTCCTATCGGAGGTAAAATATCTCAGGACGGTGAGCCTTTATACTGCAGGTATTCGCGAACAGGTTAATGTGTTCAAGATATGGGTCATTGTATAATTTTGCATTGATTTCAAAATAGGAATAAGGCATGGAACACCTAGTTCTGCTACTTAGTATTTATATTGTAAATGAAATACTGCACATACAAAATATGACAGGTACGTATAACAAAAACAATGTTATCAATTAAATTAACATCGATTAATTTTATATTAGGACGTTGTCATTGGAATTTTGACGTTTATTTACGGATAAAAAACTATTCTTAGTCAGTAATTAGACACTCGACAGTTTTATTTCTAGAATCCTCCCAACAACCGGCGAAACAAACTGTATTTTTATCCGGGCGTAAGATAGGGATTCGCACAGCAACCCGGCGGGGGTAATCCATCACTGTCACCGCTATCGAGCGATGCACGCCGGCGCTATGCAGCGAACTTACATATTGGATTTACCAAGTTTCGACTGATCCTCGTTACTGTTTCCCTGGTACATTGGTATAGTTTTGCTAGCAGATGAAATTAAGTTTTTGACGATGAGATCACCGGCATTAAACATCGAATCGAGTTTTATTCGACTCTTCGATTAGAATTTTTTCGATTCTTCGATTTCAATATTGTATCAGTCGAATTATATATTAAGCTGCCTTTGTAAGTTGTTATTTTAAACGTTGAAAAAGCAGGAAAAGTCAAAACTTGGCAATTGAATCTTGGCCAAAAGTAGCACACCTAAAGAATATATTAGCTCTATTTTCTGAAGAAGAGTTGAATTAGTGTTTGAGGAGATACTTAAATTTTTCTATTAAACATGCGTCCATGCACTATCCAACGACGTAATGAGTGTAATAGTCATTAGAATTTATTTAGAAGCAATAAAGAAAATATCTACTTTAAAATCAAAATTCAAAGATCACATCGAGCACATTAAGTCCACATTAAAACGATGTACAATTAAGTAAATAGATAATATCGAGCAAGGTAAATTAGTAGAATCTGGTATCCTGTAGATAGGTATCGAGGGACACGAAACAAATCGTTCTCGGTACCACGCCTCCGGTCCTATCTTGAGAATCGAAATTAAAATGGACGCCCCGACACAATCGATCATTCCGATTCTTTAATACAATGCCGTGTTATTTTTGCACTGTCTCAATTTGTGAGAGTGACGTGTGATACGGGATCAATTTATAAGGTTTATTTCGATTAAAATGATGGATAAAAACGGACATGTAATTTCGTGTGCAGCTGCCGATTGCTCTTTTTAATAACCTCCGTACGTGTAATTTTATATTGTGACCATATTTATACTGGCCGTTTCTAGGCCTTTATTATGGAGTGAAAAATAAAAAGTAGCTACCCAATTTATTTAGTAAATTTGTAACATCAAAAAGTTAAGCTATCCTGAGTCCTGACGTGTTTTAAACACAAACATAATATATTATTTAAAAAACCGGAAAAGAAGCAAGTAAATCATTCAAAAGTATGTACTACATCAACCAACACGAGCTCGTTTTAGCGTACCTACTAAGAAAGTTGGCACAAAATAATATATGATGAAAGTAAACCGATTTTTTATTTTGCGGTATTTGGAACTAAGAACTTTGCTAGATTTAAAGTTACTAGTTAGCATAAAATCTTCAAAAGGAAAAACACTGTACACTTAAAACCCCAATTCAAATCTTGAATTACATAGAAAGCAACCTCAAAACAGCTCATGTTTTGTGGAAATTGATTCAATTTAGTATGGAATAAATATCAATGTTATAAAATCGCGTGTCACCGGCTTCTCTGCGGCTAAACAACTGAAACGTTTCTCATAACTCGAACACATTACAACTAATGATGATAGCTTGGGAATCATGTCAGTCTACATTAAAAC
The DNA here is from genome assembly GCA_963422495.1 of Polyommatus iphigenia. Lineage (NCBI taxonomy): Eukaryota > Metazoa > Arthropoda > Insecta > Lepidoptera > Lycaenidae > Polyommatus > Polyommatus iphigenia. The sequence continues at coordinate 12,404,811 of OY730179.1, forward strand.
TTTATGAAAAGCGACGGTATTAGCATTCGCTTGTTTACCGGTACGGCTACAATTTTATTTAGAAAGTTATTTTTGTCCCTAACAATGAATTGGATTCATTAATAACTGTTATAGACAAAACGCTATGTTTTGTTGGACGTAGTATAAGAATTTTGAAAGTTTTTAATAATTTCTGTTACAATAATGATTTGCGCTGCTTGCTCTGCTAACAGCAGTTTTAATACTAACTGCCACCGTATTTTTTTCCATAAAACCGCAAGTGGACCATTGTGGTCGAGTATGCAAAATCGCTTGTACAAAATTTCATGTAGTTCAAAATCACTTTTAATTTCTATGGGCGCCATAAATCTACTTGCGGTCAAATGGTACCGAACAATGTTTGCACTTTCGTTTTCACAATCACAAAGATAACAGGTACATTTTTTTGTTAGCGCCTCGTGGAGCAATAAATCTTGAGGTCGGTTCTCTTTGATTTATGTGAAAAATGATGGTAAATTGGAGGTTAGGCCGGCGGCCGGGGCGGGCGAGTCTCGCTGGCCCGACATATAGTCCACAGCCATTTCACCTCGAAGCTTCTATAAAATTGGGTTTTATGCGGTCGAAACAAGAGCCTCTTTGGAGACAAAATAATTCCGAACGGTCCGTAAGTGTCTCCCACCAATTACGCGACGCTGAACGCTGTCAGCAATTTTCGAAATTGCTTTAAACTCCAGGTTTGAGGCGAATGACGATAAAATAATAAGCTACACAAAAAGTATGAAATTACTAGATAAAGGCTCTAAGTTACACTAATAATACGTTGTCAGCGCTATTTACATGCACAAGGATATAGGCAAATTATTCCTAAGATTACTAAATTGTTATTGCTCATTATGTGCTGTGGTGTATGTAAGTATGTAAAAACTGGAATTGTATATTATTTGTACTATGACCATTTACAATGAATGATAATTTTAGAGTACTTATAGCAACGTAGACTGCTAAGTAGTTGCAACTTGCAGTTAATTCGAGCTAAAAGTATCCAAACAGAAATTTAAAAGTATGTCTCGAAATAATTTATATAAGTACTACAGTCATGTAAGCCAACCAAATCTAGATTTTAGCATGGTTTTATTACTTATAAGTTATAAAATATGAGGTCATTGTATGACCAAAAAAATCCAATAAGTAAGGCAAACGAAATATTAAATTGTGTTTTATCACAGTCACAATGGTGTTGGTGTCATCGCCTTTACATTTATATGTGTGTGTCGTATTAATCTCGTGTGTGTAAAATATCCATGTGTAGATGTAAACGCTTGTATAGAATTTCTATGTGTGGGTGTATATTATGTGTGTATGTGTGTAATCACAGTTATTCATTGGCTGTCAATACACCGGGATATGATTTACGCGCGTAACACTTTCGCCCGTGCGCCCCAATAAATCAATGCCCTTTGTCGCCCTAAGCTACCTGACCGCCCTTTACCTATTGACCACTACTAATTATATTTATTATATAAATTGCTATTATTTTAATCTTATTATGATTTATTGATTCATATAGAATAACCACAATGGGTGCAATGACAGCGAATTGTAGGGTTACCGCCGTAGAGTCAAATTTACCTTTTCGTTCGCAAAATATACAATACGTAATGGAAAAACACGTAGACTTTCTGTACGAATAGCAAGTAGCAGCTCACTGATAATTGAAATTGAGACGTGAAATGTATTTACTTATTTACGTACTCGATATAACACTCGATATGTTGCTACATAAAAATAATTTTAGGTATCTTGTGCCGAGCTGCAATATTATTGCCTCAGTAAAATCGGGGGCCTAATATTCTCAATTTTGACCCCTATGATATAAAAACTATAGGTAGCTAACAAACAAACATAATCCGGCACGATAAATCACGCCGGGGCGCCGGCATCGAACTTTGTCGGTACCTCGTCCGATTTTTACAGCAATTAGAGACAGTTACCTGCCGATCCGTACTAATCCTATTATACACGTTCTCATTTATTTTACCTCTAACAGGACCTTTATTATAATGACATAAGGACTACTTTAGTTCCGATGTGAAATCAAAATGAGTAGTCAGCGAGCTGGGCGGTCACGAGCTTCACTCATTACTTTTAAATTACGAATGAAAGTATTCTCTTATAATCCTGTATTAGTGGTAAATATACCTTTATGTTCTTTGTATTTCAGCACCTTTAGTAGCTAAGCTTAATTTTTTTTTTTTTTTTTGTAGAACCAAGATTTCTGATCGACCCAATCCAGTCAAAAAAAATCCAGTTGTGCCAATCCAATTTAAAGTTAAGCCAGCATTAAAATAATCATGCATCTTCATATGTAAATACGAGGGTCGTATGAAATAACATAATATTCAGCTCAGAAATATAGTCAGGGAGCCCTAGAACAAATGTTTTTTTATCACAATCAAGCAAATTTTTTATGAGTAGCTTCGTTTTGATAAGACAAACAACTTTTTTATCTGCGAAAAATCTTGAAAGTGGTAGCTAACAAAGATAGAAAGGATTTCATACTTTGATTTGATGGTCCTAAAATATGGATTGTTCTATTTGTAGGACAATGTTACTCTTAACTTATATAACTATTGACCTACCAATATACAAAAAATCTGCTGGTTAGGGTTCCGTTTTAGGGTTCTGTAATCAACAAAACTTGGTTTACTACACAAAATAAAAAAAAATGTTCTAGGGCTCCCTGACTACTAAGTAATAACCAAGACTGATGCAAATAGGACTAAGACTCATGATATTTTACTATCAATTCATGAAACTTAGCCCGTTTGAAGGTTCAAGGTGGGCCATGGCCCAACCTATTATGATAGGTAACCATAACTGTACCAGTCACCTATAGGATCAATCGTCAATCATGGACAACAAGATGAATATGAACCTCTACCTAGTAGCTAATATAGTAATTAAAAGAAGATTATTTTATTTTCTAAAAGGTGACAATCTTGATTACGTCAGAAAGGGTACCTCTTACGCGATAGAAAGAGAGCGCACATGTAGGCAAATATAATTGGAGGCACCTAGCACTGCACGGTCGGAATTTGAACTTTATAGTATCGTAGCATGAGTTGTTATTTGTTTAAACGGGTTTCACGAGTGGGAATTCTGTTGGTACTACTAATATATATTCTGTGCCTCTACAGACTTGTTATTGCCTTTATTTGACCATCATACCCAACGTAGAGACCACGTTAGATAGAGAGATAAGTAATAATTCACATAATCAGCAAAACATTGCAATTCACCACAAACAATATTTCAATTAGCACACATAAATCACAAGAAACATATTCAATGTAACCACTAAAACCCATTATTTAGTGGAACACCCACCCCACAAGATGTTGTAAACTGATTTATCATATCAGGAGAGTTCTAAACATCAGTAAACCCTCCTATCATCGCCGCTGGAACATTCTCCAAACATCAACTACGTATTTCGTGTACAAAATTTCAGCTCTGTTTTATTAACCACGCGCACACCATTCGCGGCCATCTGGCGCTGATTTTAGGGACGGGATCTGCATGCACGATGAGTGTGTGCGAAGAAGCTCGTCTGAGACAAGGGTGCGATGTATCATAGTGTCCGGTTTCCGGATTAAGCTCGTTATGATGTACTCTTGATGTTGCTGTATCAATATTTGGATACGATTATAAAGATAGACGGACTTAGAAATATTATTTAAGATATTACTTCTCATAATCAATAGGTAGGACTTATGACTTAAAGCCAAATAGGTTTTTACAAGATGAAAAAAAAAACGGTTGGCTGTAAAGTCGGTTTACTGACGATAGTTGAACGTGACAACGTGCCTCTTTGTCGCTCGTTCCGCGCTCTCGCTTGCACTTCAAGCCTTAAATGGAACGCCTCAGAGCGAGGTAACGCCGCATGAGTCATGTTTTTTCATGCGTGCAGCCGGCTCCATCGAATTATAAGACGTTGTCACGTCAAAACTCATTTCCCCGACTGTACATTTCTGCTTAGTACAATTTTCCCCGATTGTACATTTTTGCTAAACAACTCATTTCCCCGACTGTACATTTCTGCTAAACAACTCATTCCCCCGACTGTACATTTCTGCTTAGCACAATTTTCCCCGACTGTACATTTCTGCTAAACAACTCATTTCCCCGACTGTACATTTTTGCTTACCACAATTTTCCCCGACTGGACATTTCTGCTAAACAACTCATTTCCCCGATTGTACATTTCTGCTTAGCACAATTTTCCCCGAATGTACATTTCTGCTAAACAACTCATTTCCCCGACTGTACATTTCTGCTAAACAACTCATTTCCCCGACTGTACATTTCTGCTTAGCACAATTTTCCCCGACTGTACATTTCTGCTAAAGAACTCATTTCCCCGACTGTATATTTCTGCTTAGCACAATTTTCCCCGACTGTACATTTCTGCTAAACAACTCATTTCCCCGACTGTACATTTCTGCTAAACAACTCATTTCCCCGACTGTACATTTCTGCTTAGCACAATTTTCCCCGACTGTACATTTCTGCTAAACAACTCATTTCCCCAACTGTACATTTCTGCTAAACAACTCATTTCCCCGACTGTACATTTCTGCTTAGCACAATTTTCCCCGACTGTACATTTCTGCTAAACAACTCATTTCCCCGACTGAACATTTCTGCTTAGCACAATTTTCCTCGACTGTACATTTCTGCTAAGCAACTCATTTCCCCGACTGTACATTTCTGCTAAACAACTCATTTCCCCGACTGTACATTTCTGCTAAACAACTCATTTCCCCGACTGCACATTTCTGCTTAGCACAATTTTCCCCGACTGTACATTTCTGCTAAACAACTCATTTCCCCGACTGTACATTTCTGCTAAACAACTCATTTCCCCGACTGTACATTTCTGCTAAACAACTCATTTCCCCGACTGTACATTTCTGCTTAGCACAATTTTCCCCGACTGTACATTTCTGCTAAGGGAGATCGCACACGTCACACTTTTTGTGTGATCGAGTCTGCGGCTACCATACAGTCTGATGGCGCGCGCCATACAGATTGTATGTAAGCCGCAGACTCGATCACACAAAAAGTGTGACGTGTGCGATCTCCCTAAACAACTCAAACGGAACGCCTCAGAGCGAGGTAACGCCGCATATTGCGTCATGTTTTTTCGTGCGCGCAGCCCATATCGAATTATAAGACGTTGTCACATCAAAATTCAGTCCAAAACACTAAAGAATAAAATCTTTCTACGTACTACAAAACAAATACATATCAAAATATTTCACAATCAAAACGAATGATAAATTAGTTAACATGAAGAAACCACAGAGCATATTAAGTTATAAATCAAAGTACATCAAGGCCGTAGTTATTAATAACTTGAATTAAACAATAAATTTAGGAGCTAATCGCGCCGCTCGCCCGCAAAACCGCTCGCTGAGTCAACATTTATAGAGACAAATTGTTGCACCACTAACAGGGCTACGATGTATTAATCTTGCTACGACGTTACGCCGTAGACACCCCTCTACGGCCTACGCCTACGCGACACTTAACGCTTACGCAAAAATTACTTTATCTTGCCCGGATTTTTAACGTCCCAAGTTAACTGATATTTGCAATAATTATGGTACAAATTGGTCAAGATATTTCGTGGAATTTTTACGTCCCTTATGTGATACCGATATTTGCATGTTTGCAATAATTATGGTACAAATTGGTCAAGAAATTTCGGGTTTTTAGACACTTATGAATTGGCAGAAAAAAAATTATAAACTCTGTACATTTTGGAGAAAAACAGCTACAGAATACCCTATCATTGCAGACAGAGATCTGAAAATGTTAGTACGCGTTAGCTACCACTTGTAAATGCGAGAGCGGCCTCTGAACTCTGATAACAATGTACCAATACAAGAATGCAGGAATGTTAGGCGAATTGTGGGTACCGCCACACTACCAAAATAAACACTTTTATTTTTTAATAATCATTTACTACAGTTACAACTTCCATGGTCTATAGTTCTACACAAAATCATCGTCAAAAATGATGTCTTCCAAATATAGTGCCGGGGGAATAAATACACCGTGGCGACCAACGTCTAAACACCATATTATTGAAATAATATGGGCACATGCACCGATTGTGCGCCGCCCTGTCAAACACGTACAATAATGATGAACTAAAGCATCCCTCCCTTGTTGTTGACGGTCTACGAGTCTATGAGTACGGTCTATGACGTCAGCGAAGACATTTTTTGAGAATAGCGTTCGTACTGAAGTGGCTTAAGTCCATAGGCAGTCGTATGATATCAGGTGTGATATCTTTTTTCTCCGGTAGTTTACCGTGTTCTGTCCATAATAAAAATTGAAGCTTATGATATAATAAGGTTTAATTTCCTAGGCAAGTGATTTTTATTGGATATACCGGCCTACTTGACGCATCATTATTTATAAAGTTGTTTTTAATGGGGGGGGGGGGGGGGGGTTAAATCAGTTTATCTAACAGGCCATAGGGGTAACAGCTCTAAAAAGGTTGGGAACCACTGGACTCTAACCCTACTACAATAATATATACGTTGTAATGTCACACATTTGCTTGACTAGAAGTTGTTAATAGCAGCAATTGGATACATTACTTTAATGTTAACACTATTATAACATTACTTTTATGGAATAAACGTATATCACTCTAAGCCACGCACATACATTTACATTATTGCTTCATTTATCATAAATAGCATTTATTTGCTATTTGTAGTTTAACATTGAAAATTGATGAAGAGATATGAGTACTTAAATAAAAAGTAATAAACCTTTAAAAAGGATGAAATAAATACATATTATTATGACGAAATAGGATTCTTAAGTAAATGAAAAAAATCTATAGAAATGATCTTGACTAAACAATAAAAATTTTAATCTTATTATGATTCTTACAGACTTGCGAACAAAAATTAATTCGTTACAAACGGATTGCAATCGCTTCGCATAATCTCATCGCATTCGCATTATTTCCCTACAACCACAATAAACGTATCACGACAAAAATACATATTCTTTAATCTGGCGTTATCACGTCTAAGAGTGATAGGATAGTTTTCTCCCCATTTCCCCGTGACGTACGCGACACGACTGCATCTGTCATTAGTCACCGTCACCGCGCTGGGGCCACACGGGGGCCGCGCGGGGGCCGCGGGGGCCGCACGGACCGCGGGGGCATAAACAACTACATTTCTCCGGGGGCCAACATTTATATTATGTCCGACAAATGACCCCGCGCTGTATTTTAAGGTCAACACCGTTTGACGTAATGTTTCACTGAAAGCTTTTAAAGAAAGGATGGGTGGGCAGAGTATTAGAGAATTTTACAAAGACTTAGCTAAGTTTTATATTGTCCATAATATGAGTAGACCGCCGCTCGATATGATATCTACATAATATGTAAATCTATACTAATATTATAAAGCTGAAGAGTTTGTTCGTTTGTTGGTTTGGACGCGCTCATCTCAAGAATTACTGGTCCGAATTCAAAAATTATTTCGTTGTTAGATAGCTTATTTATCGCAGAAGGCTATAAATAATAATTATTATCACTCGAAGACCAATAAAAGCGAAGAAACAGAGGAAAATGTAGAAAAAACCGGAAAAAATATTTGAAGGCGAACTACTGGATGAATTTTTAAGTTTTTTGGCACTGATGTAGAGTAGATCACATGAAGGGACATGATATTTTTGGAGGAAAAATGTACGGTACGTAAAATTCCTAATTTAAGCAGGTGAAGCCGCGCGGAACGTCTAGTCACATTATGAAAATATAGTCAACTTTTCAGTGAAAATATTCGAACCATCAATACCTGATTCAAAGTATGTTAGGGCAGCATTTTTCATCCAATTTTTGCGAAAATTAACACTGCATAAAATACCAAAAAAGCTTACAACTATCACGAAACCTTCCTTGCATACAAAAAGTAAGACGTTATTAATATTTTTCGTATATACGTGTAGGCAGGGACCATTTGTCCGTCAAGGAGGGTGTTAATTGTCTGAGATCGCTAATGAAACTCGCCGCTGTCATCATGCTGAGCTCTACCATTCAGGGAACGGGGCTTTCCCAGAACATAGTTAGAGATCAACTACGATAATATGGCGCGCCCCTCCAAATGACTGTTTCAATGTGTGTAGTCACATCCTTATGAAAGAGTTTGTATGTAATAAGTATTCAACCAATCACAGTACACGTAATATTTCAGTTAATGTCACTTATTACCAAGATTTGTTGGTCAACTAATCATAACTAGCCTACCGCGCAAGACAACGCACTTCAAACGTTTTGACAACGCACTTCAAACGTTTTGAATTTTGGAGGGGCGCGCCATGTTATCGTAGTTGATCTCTATACTTGTACTGTTATACCATGGGCAAAGCTATAAGTATGATTTTTGGGGTTTATTAAGTCCTTCCGTTGAAAAATTCAAAATGTTCGCGTGATATCGTTATTAGAGAATTAACGTTCTACAATATGTGTTTTTCTCGAACTCAAAATTTTCTGCCGTCTTAATAATCTTCAGCGTGAAGAGATATAAAGATCCATACTAATATTATAAATGCGAAAGTGTGTCTGTCTGTCTGTCCATCTGTCTGTCTGTTACATCTTCACGCCCAAACCGCTGAACCGATTTTATTGAAATTTGGTATGGAGATACTTTAAGTCCCGGGAAAGGACATAGGATACTTTTTGTCCCGGAAAAATGTACGGTTCCCGCGCCATAAACGAGTTTTGGCGCGGAGTTGCGGGCATCATCTAGTACATAATATATTATGGATGGAGGAAGTACGGTTGTTTATTACAGGAGCTGCAGTAGTGAAAATGACATTGGCCCACCAGTCACCACCATGTTGATGAGCCAAGGCCTGTTAAAAAGTATGGATGTTACAAAGCAAAGGGCCCAGAATATTAAGCAATATGGGAACCAATAAAGAACAGTAATTTCCACGGGAAATAACTTTCGGGGAAATCGAACTTGGAATTACAGCACATGGCAGCAGCAGCAGCAGCGCAGCAGGTGCGAATAATACGGCAGGTGTCGCGAACGGATGTTTTCAGATGTCTGCGAATCTAATGTTGAGGTGTCTGTGCTTAAGGCAGGGATTACCCAACAAACAAACTAACCTTATAAAATTAACTCAATAAAGTCTAAACTCTTATACTTGTTATAAAAGAGCATTCATTATGCCAATGTTACTTATAATGGCACACTATTAGGAGATTTGGCTAATACTACCTTTATTCTTATAATTTGGTTGGGTAAACGTTAATAACTCTAATTTACACGGCAACTATAAGGCTTCGAAATATGTTCATCTTATAGTGGCTATTTACATTGCTTTTTAGCCTTATAATATTCAAAGACATATAAAAGCTTTTAATATGGTCAATTATTCTTATAAAAGTAATGCACAAGGTAACTAATAATGCTTTTAACTTATAGGGGCATTTAATAAGACATCTATCCAACAAACGAATGTTAACATTTTATATGACCTTAACAAGGATTAAAGCAATCCACATTCCCTTAAACAGTGATTATAAAGATATTATTCTCTTTAAGGTTTTCGCCATTTTAAACGTACAACAGATTGTGTGAATTTCTTGCGGAGCGGAATGATCGGCCAAGTGCGAGTCGGACCTGTGCACGAAGGGTTCCGTACTTTCATAGAACAAGAAAAGGCCAAAAATTTTTTTTAAGTTTTTAGGCCTTTGTGTAAATTTCAGGTGCCTACCTGTTACCATTATTGACAAGCAATAAAAGCGAAGAAAACATGTTTGCTATATAGGAGCCCCTTAGATATCACATGTATTAATTTTATTTTGTTTTATGTATTTGTTGTTATAGTGGCAATAAATGCGTACAATCCCGACAAATTTCAAAATTGTAGCTATTGCGGTTCTTGAAACACAGCCTGGATACAGACAGATAGACAGACAGGCGGACAGATAACGAAGTCTTAGCAATAGGGTCCCGTTTTACCCTTTGGGTACGGAACCCTAAAAAGGGATTCAAAACTGTGGAAGAAGTTGAAAAGGAGCGATGGTTACAGAAGAAAAGTAAAAAATGAAACAATTAATTTGATAGTCACGGATTTTTAATAATATTTCAAACTTAAAATTAGTGCGCAAAAGTGAGCTAAAGTATCCTTATAAAGAGGTCTCTTTCAGCCAACCCAACTACAGTGGAAAAAAAAAAACATTTTTATATATAATATACGGGAATAACACTAGCTAGGTGCGATTTTGTTAGTGTGAAAGGAACCCTAACGATATGTAAAATGGCGATATCATAAGAAACAATTGATGCCGTTATAAAGTCTTTACTCTCATAGAATCCTTATAGACGATGTGTGAATCCTGTTGTTCTTTTAAAAGCACTGTATATAATTTGACTAAATAATTAATGACGTTTTTAGCACAACAACAGCTTAAATTCAAGGGCGAGTTGATACCAAAACACACAGCATATCACATTTTATCAGGCATTCTAATTCCCATACACTTTTCACTATAAACGAGCACTAAATCAGGTAAATATATAAATATATACATAAAATAATGACTTATCGTTTACTTGACAGTAAAATGGCTGACGTTACTATTTCTTTTCCAAGCTGTTGCGAAAATGTAAATCACTTTGACGGCAAAAAGAGCAAACGGAGTTTAACTCCCTTGTATCGGACAATAATATAACACGTATAAGGGTGATCGCCCTTATTAACGCTTTCTATATGTTTCTTATAAGTTGAAGTACCTTGTTCTTGGTCTTTATAAAACACGTATAAGGAAAAAAGCGGACAATAAAGCAACTATAAGGAGGGTATAAGCTTATTATCCTTATAGATTGTGCCCAAATGCACCCTTATTAGCGATAATACGACTCCTATAAGAATATTATTTTTGGATATAGAAGCCACTACAAGAGCAATTTTTGTTAGTTGGGTAATCTCAATCCAAAACGATAACCTTGCACACAACCAAAGACCAAGCGTATACGCATCGCAATAAGATTCATTTTAGCTTAGCATAAAACTGTAGTTACTAGGGGCGGATCTTCTCTATTTTTCATGTTTTTTTTTAAATATCTTTGGAAATAAATATTAAGAAACAAAATTTTTCGGTTCAGAATATTTTAATATAGATTTACTAACAATTTATTCAAATAAAATGTATAATTATTCTAGTTAATACTTCTATTTCGATAAATTAGATTTTTGTCGGAGGTGAGTTTGTAAATTAATTACAGCCAAAATATTACTTTTTATAAAAATGTTTATGGTTTAAAGTCTTTTAAATATTGTGCTTTATATTTCATATTTTTTTACATTTCGTTATTATATTGGAACTAGGTAAACCGGGAGTCACGGAATAACAAATTGGGGTTGATCCTCGCCTTAAAGGATAAAAGAGCCCACTTACCCCACTCTGGATCAAAGCATTTGAGTTTTGTCTCGTTATTATTTGCAAATTTTTGTCCCCTTTAAGTAATGGTCAAAAATATGCATGTAGACCATAACGAGACAGGTAAACGAAATTTCAAGTTTCTAACTGTACTCTGTTTTAAACTTACCTCTTTTTTTTGATCTAGCAGTAGTTTTCTAAAAGCTAGAGCTTAGCCTTGTAAATAAATAGATGTACGTGAAAATTCTTAAAACAGTTCCTTCATTAAACTTTATTTTATCTAAAGACTATTTCAGGTCCTGCATAATTTTTTATCAAAAGTTTAATTAGATTATAGAGGGCGTAGTAGTCGTGAAACATCAATTTCCTGCGAGATTCTTGCGCGTTATCGGCGCCGGGATCGGCGGCCTGTCGGTCGGCGGGCTTTCATTAGCCTCTTAGCGAATTAACACCCTTCAGCAGTGACAGAATCGCCATACGACCGATTTATTACATAGGAGAAGCTATGTTTTATAAGTAACCCACCCTTTTGGTGGGCAATGTCAAAGAACTGAAACATCTAATAGTTTTGAGAGAAAAAACTTAAGAGTATTGATAAAGATTTAGTTAAAATAGAATGTCACAAGTCAAAATGATCCAGGATTTTGGTTAGCATTCAGAAATTTGGGTGACATGCTTCATAATGCATATAAAATATTGCTCGCCTATTTCTGTTCAGAATAATATAATACCCAAATACGTAAGTTCCACCTAACGAAATCACTACTAATTAGACAAACTAATTCTTGAAACTTCTTCAAATTCAACTCTGAAGTGAAGAAAATCCACCCCCAATAGAGCAGTTCTACCCCAGACACAAACACAGGACCCAATAAATTCGATGAGTTAAAAAATCGCGTCGTTACCGTAATAGAACGACGCTCGTCTCGATCGATCGCATCACTCCGAACTAATTTGATTTTAGCATATTAAGGGGGCTAGATGTAAGGAGCGCGTCTTGTCCCACCCCGCGGTAATAACGAAAATGATGTAAGGTGTGCCCTTAATATCCATCACGTCCCCGTATTTGCTTATCTATTGTAACACGGAAGTGTAAAAACCGCCAGGGTTATCGACACTTGTGTTTACACTTTGGACTATTAATTTTTATACACTTGTAAGAAGACGTTGAGAATACAGCACAGAATATCTTAGGCCTAAAGTTTTAGTAGTAGGCACTGATATTTTTAATTCGGATTACAAACGACAAGATCACGTATTATGATTAACATCAAAGCAATAAAATCAAAATTACCCTAAAATAATGGCGCTGGTATCGGAGTACGTCTGTCCGTCTTCAATCAATATTACCCTACTCGTACACAAAAATATTCCATCAAATCATTTGAAAGTAACGTCAATAAGAGATTAGCTCGCGGCTTAATACACCAATGAATATTAAAAGTTTAAAAACATAAAAGCCATTACTTAAACATTTTTATCAGATCCAGTAACCCAACAAAGGCGAGATTAGTCTTCTGTAACAAACTCATTTAACTTTACGAATTTCCTTTTGCAAAATTCCTCAATAATATTTCGCCACTTCGATTTTATTGCTTTCCGTTGTCGTCCGCTCGCGATACATTTATTTTATCAGAATTTAAGGATTAATGCGCCCCGTTTGTCTTCGGTGATATTTCTTCATAATCTGCTGGATTTTGCAGCTACTGAACTAATTTAATTGGCTCACAAAGAAAATATTTCTTATTACTTCATCAAAATAGTCTTCAAAATTAAGCTTGCAGTTATACGTGTCAAAAATACTCAATAAAATGAAGGTTACTAATCATACATATATTTCTGAGAAAAGGTGTAATTAGAAAAAGTGGTATTAACTCAATTTAACAAATTTTAACACAATCTTACTACATAATGTATCTAGTAAGATTATTAAGAAACCTTTCATAACTCAAATTAACAAGCCTTAATAAAGCTTACATACGCACCTAGCCAATTTTTTAGGCCTTTCATAAAAACCCCAAATACTACTTAAAAAATTCCAAGATTTTAAGAGAGAACCAAACGGCGCGGCGCAGGAAATGTAGAGTCGGAGGGTAGATACGGACGTCTCAGCTCTCAATCGGAAGGCGCGGTACATAAATAAGGCGCAATGAAGGTATTCCCTTATCTCGGAGGATTGTCACCGGATTTTCACTGTTTACCTTTCAATGTGAGCTCTCCGAGTGACGAGCGTTAAAAGCTTACGAGTACATTTTCCGCTTTGGGAGCTATTCTTGATACTTGATGTTAAACATTAACGCGTATGTCTGTTGTGACAAAAGTTACGTATCTGATAACTCTACAATTTAGTAGGCCTAGGTTTTATATTGTTTTTGTAGAGGAACATTGAATGATTTGTGCTATCAGTGAAAACATTTCTTCGGCAGATGAAAAGCCTACATAAGTTAGTCGGGTAGTTGCGTTATATCAAGCGAATCGCGATTGCCATAACTCTATCACGTAATCTAGGTCCACCACAAAGAGAGTTTTATGTAAATCTGTGTAATGGGATGTTGTTTTCTGGTCAGGTTAGGTTTGGACCTAACTCCTATTTTTTGGATAAATGTACCTTAAAGGGGAATAAAAGGGCAGTAAAAATGTGTTTGAAGTTACATCTAAGTCACTACGAGTTTCCAATACTCTGCAAAACACTGCTTTGTATCTATGTAGTATCGTAAACTCGCATTCAAAAGCTATTTCTATGATCGCCTATTAGATAACATAATATCCAAACAACACTAAAATGGGAACATTTATTGAACCCCGTTTTTAATTTATTTAATGCGGTGCGGCTGTGTATTGAACCGCTAACAATTCGTAATCGCTTAATACCCCGGATTTTATCTGTGGCAATACTGACTTGAGACGAATTATTGTCCCTCAACGCACTCTCATTGCACAATCAATTCTATGAGAATTCTAACATAGTTATAGGGAAAACGTGAAAATTGTACTATTTAATCTGTCAAATTTAAAATACAATGAACAAAATGCTGTTGTGGGATAAATGTGTGGAGGCCAAAGGAAGATCTTCCGACCGGGCGAGGTGGTACGCCCGGTCAGGCCGAAGCCCACTTGATACATTCCAGCTGTCGTATATATATATACCGACGCGCTCAGAAAACTTCGATAGCGCGATGCAGGAATGCTAAGCGAATTGTGGGTACCGCCACATCACTCCCCCCCGAAGACCGGAGGTCGAATCTTGAAGTCTTGTCGCTTGAGTCGCCAGTGCCAGAGAGTTCCAGTGCGTCGGAACTGTTGCAGTGAGTCCCAGTGAGTAGGAACTATAAGCTGCTGCACGGGATCCAGTGAGTCGGATAAGCTGCCGTGCGGGGCCGATACTACGTGCTGACCAGGAGAGATGTGCTCTGCTTGCTGACCGGTCGGTGTAGTCAGAAAGCCCGATGATGCCGATGTGGAGTCGCCCAGGCCGCGGTACATTGCGGCTAGTGGACGAGGTACCGATGAAGCGATGCTGGCTGGCGCGGTGTGGAGGGGCGGGGAATGATGATGATGAAGGAGGCGTGTTCTGTCGAGGGTCACCAATGTTGGATAAATGTGTGGAGGCCAAAGGAAGATCTTCCGACCGGGCGAGGTGGTATGCCCGGTCAGGCCGAAGCCCACTTGATTCATTCCAGCTGTCGTATATATATACCGACGCGCTCAGAAAACTTCGATAGCGCGATGCAGGAATGCTAAGCGAATTGTGGGTACCGCCACACTGTATGTAAAGTTTATTTTATCTCCATTCATATTAAATACTAGATGACGCCCGAAACTGCGTTGCGCCAAAATTCAAAGTATCTACATACCAAATTTCAGCAAAATCGGTTCAGCTGTTTGGGCAGGAAGAGGTAACAGACAGACAGACAAAAAATACGCTTTCGCATTTATTAAGGGCATGTTTCACCACTTCCTGATGAGTGTCGGATAGGCTATCCACAACTTATCTGACAGATACTCCATACTTATATATCCGACATTTATCAGGAAGTGGTGAAAGAGGCCCTAAGTATGGTATTTAAAAGGTACCTAAAATATAGGTCGTGATGAATGCGTCACCTTTATATAGAAACTACTTAAAACAGTAAATCTATTTCTTCTGAAAACTTTAAAGTGGATCACAATTTATATTTTAAACTACGAGTAGTTCCATGTTCTCTACCTCTAGACAATTTGCATACTGAACAGACGGCTTAGGTTTTCAAAGTTGTTTAAATTGAGTTTTGGGGTGGGCAAGTCGCTACACAAAAGTATACAATATTACTATAATAATACTCAATAGATCTAAAATATCCTACATTTTGAAAAACCGATCGAAAGGTTTTTTAAGCCAGTGTTTGTAATAGAAAAATCTAAAGTGGAACTTTCACGATATTTAAGTCCAATCCAATATTTTTTCAGTTTTAATATTTACGCAATTTATTTTTATTGCTTCACATAAAAGTAATAACAAATCATTAATCGGACTCAAATAAGCTTCGAGCATTTTAAATTTTACTCCCCCGATAATAATAGGAATACTGAAGTTTTATTGAAGTATCGAAACAAATAAAATGTAACGATATAAAGTAAGCCTCGTCAATAATGAGCTCATTTCGTTATCAGTTGACCATTACCGAAAATCGAATGGTACATTACGCGGAGTCCGATACTCCGACCCTGTATAAAACCTCTTATCTAGACGAACGAGATCTTCGGTTGCAATATTTACTTTAAAAAAGTAATAAATTCTGGCCATTTACAAAAATAAAAACGCTCCGTCTCTTATCGTCTTCGATTTTTAAATAACGGCGCGCCATCGGGAGCTCACTCGAACACGGTTTTTGTCCTCTGCTCCCCTTTTTTCCGGGGAAAAAAATTCTTTTTCGGCAATTTAGAGGCGAGCAGATAATAAAAGGGCTCTAAATACTTCGATCTCGCCCTAATGAAAACTTCCAAATTTCTCATTTCAGTATCAATAAACTTATATTTATAAATATTATTACATCTTTTATGGTATCCGACCGAATTGTGCTCGTGGAGTGTTTACGACGAACGTAACAGCTGTGTTTATTTTAACTTTTTTAGCAACAATATGTTTTATATATGCGAAATATAACTTAAAAAATCTAAGTTTTGCAAACGTACAAAAAAATTCATAATTTTCTACTCGTAAGCAACTTCAACGAAACCAAACCCCGGATTTTTCTTGATTTTCAAATTTTCCTTTTTTAAATATGTAGATCATATTTAGGAATGAATTTTAATTTAATCCCACATACGATAATAGGGTTATGTTAGCCAGCACTTGACCTAATTCTACGAGCTGGGAGCAAATCGAGAATCGATATGGCAACGACCCCTCTACGGTACTCGTAGCGCCGACTCACGCGCTCGGTGCCTCGTGCTTGTCCTAGAGCTTGCTCTCCTAATTAAATTAAAAAATATAAAATAAATATTAAAGTAATTATAGTCTAGGAGGAATAAGATTACTAGAAAACAACTTGTGTTCTTGCACTCTCGACTCTTTCAGACAGTTTGTTTAGATAAAAAAACATGAATTTGTATTTAATTTTTTGCTGATGAATTTTTTTAGAAAGTTTTGGTTTGTAAAGGTCAATCGGTGAATTAAGACACAAAACTTTATTTAAAAAATCAAAATTATGAAATTATGTGCCTCGTTATTTCCTTATTGCATGCCTTTATAAAATCGCAACAAACTTTCGTCTGAACAAAGAGTCTGCAACTAAAACTAAAATATTGACGTGTTTTAGTCACACAATGGAGTTTTTCAGTCCGGTTGTTCCCCCGGGCACGTGGCCAGTAATTACTCAGCTGGGACGATCTAAGAGTCTACAAACAGTGACGATATTGAACTAAAATAAATAATATACAATTGATGTTATAGATATGTTGAGTAAATTGTAGCTTTTTCGAAATGTTTAGTTTTTGTTTGGAAATCAGGTGGACATAGAAAATTGTATTGACGTCAACATTAATTGCTCTAGGTAGAGTCTAGATTTAATTTAAATAAATCTAGACAATCGAATTGAAACGAAATAGTAATCTATATAAAAAGGATTAATCTTTATTTTAGAAGTATATTCGACAAGAAGTCACAAGCTGACTTAAACATAATCCAACATACGGCATAATTTGCACAACTTCGCCATATTGAGATTGTTGAAATTCGGGAATTATTTACAAGCCGCACCGCGTGTCCTGTGAGCCCGGGATACGTATTTGAATTCCTGTATGAAGTAGAAATACGGCTTTATACGAGTAAAATCATACTTTCTCCACGGCCGCGGGGGGCGCTCTAATGACCGCGCGGGGAGAGGCACCGCTATACCTCTACACCTACCTACCCGCCGACCACACTTTATATTGCGTTTAGCGAGCTGCCTACTCACACTCTTGTAATAACACACAGACAAGTCCACTTTTTACATTTCAACATGCACTATTTTCTTTCGGGAGAACACGTTTTGATGCTCCTTTTGATATGAAATATGAAACGAACAGTTATGAGGTTGAAAAATGTAACTTCGTGCTTTTGTTCGTGTTTACAGTTTTGGCCCACTGCACGATGTCGATTACTTTTAAATGACAGTACACATTTGAATTGAAATGAAGTAGGAATAAGACTTTTAGAGTACAGATAATGCTTTATTCTTTCTTTTATGCAGAGCATTTTCTTAGCAAAGAAAATTAGTATAAGTAACCTGTATTAGAATCTGTGATTCCAAATGTTTACTTTTCAGTTGGAACTTCATGTGTTTAAAAATGTAAAAGTTTAAAAAAAAAAGTAGCAGGCTTCAGAGCTACTGTTTTTACAACAAAAAATTTAAAAAACTAAACCAGTGTTATATGGTAGAAACTAATTGAATTGTTTCACTTAAGACCAATTAAATGGAACCCGGTCGGATTAACGCAAGTCACGGGCAGGGTATGCATATGTGAGGGCAAAAGTCGATGCTCAAGAAAACTGCTGACTCACCAACCCCGTGTCAAATCTCAATAGACACTGGTGTTTTGCACATGTAACATCATTATCATCACTCTGTTCTGTCAGAATGTTATTTTAGGTATGTTATACTAGAAAACGCAAACTTCCTTACTAGTAAAAATATTTATACAGCGAATAACTATACAAGGTCTGCTTGTCTTTTTCTGGCGCATTGGAACATTTATTTGATAAACAAAGACAGCGGACCTTGAATAATAAGCTGCGTAAATATAAGAGTGTGAAAAACATAATATATAATATGTACTTTAGGGTGTGTTATGTGTATACTCTTATATAGAGTTCACTGTGAAAGTAGCAGCGCTGAAAAAGCTATTTTTTTGTCTTGTACGATCAGGCGGACCAGCGTCATAAGTTTGCCCATACAAAACCAGGTGAAATAAATCTCTTTCATCGCTACTACTTTCACAGGGCACCCTACACATGGGACTCATACAGACCCTGAGTATTATCCCTTTTGTTTTGTTACACTCTGTACAATTTTTTATTCCTTCAAATTACTTTGTTAACTCAAGAAGGTAGTTTGAAATAATTTACGTAATACCCACATAATAACAAAAGAGGGTGGCTATCGAAATGTATGAGAAAACCCGTCCATACACGGAATGTAATTGTGTGCAGTACATAATTTAGAACAGGTAATAAAATACTAAATAGTAAAAACTCAAAAAGGTAGATGGAACAGTACGATAAATATGGTGTATCCGTTCGCACGGACACCCAGTTATTATGTAGGAGGGAAGATTGGTGGACGGTGTACACCTCTTATTAGTGCGCCTCAGGCGTGCACTTGGACGTAAATAGTGAGTTTTAGTAACTTGTCACTGTGAGCGTAGCTCCAGGGACGGGTTAATGCGATATCCCTAAGTGTAGATACATATTACTTGATCTATTTGTCTTTACACGATTTATTTGTTGGAAGTCAGTTAGGTAGTAGTTCAAACAATTAATTTTTCATTTCTTTTAAGAATTTAAACTAAAATTTTGCCCGAAGGATCGTTATGACGAATCATGTAAGCCATGTTTCCTGGGACGAGTTAATACGATAGCACTAAGTATATTTATGTATGATTTATATGTCTTGACTTTTAGACGTCGGGTTGTTAATACATAGTTTATTTATACTATATACTAAACTTAAAGGTTGAATTCCATCCAAGTTTAAGTATTATAAATACAAATTTTGGCCAGATGGTCGTAATGATGAGTCGTGTAAAGTAAACCAGAAAATAGATTTTTGATTTTAAAACATTATAATTTACATACACCCAAATTGTTATTGGAATAACGCATCATCCATCAGGCACTTCGCCGTCATAGGGGTGAGCATCACGATAGAGCGAGACGCCTATACGGCTTTCGAGTGGGGTAGAAAAGAACGGCACGAGAAATTCAAGAATTTGCATAATCTGCTCGGGTACTTTATCATAGAACCACGTGTCAGTGACTAGTGCAGTCACGGATTACGTAGGCCGAATTAAATCGCCCATCTCGGAAGACTTGCAATTTTTTTATCCTTACTTTTTTAGTAAGGTTTTTAAAGGCACTTATATGGTAATTTCAAATCCACATCTTCCACACAAAAAGTTTAGTGATATAATATAATACGTAAAAAAAAGACGGGTTGCACTCCGGGAGTGCCGGCAGAAGTGAAAACTTGATTATTAACGTTGTGCATTTTTTTAACCCATTTTTTATGAAAATCGATTTTTTAAAAATCGTTTTTTTTAATTAATCGAAACCCTTACAATTCGAGTTCGAGTTTTCGAGTTCGAGTTTTCGAGTTTTCGAGTTTTGGAGTTTTCGAGTTTTCGAGTTTTCGAGTTTTCGAGTTTTCGAGTTTTCGAGTTTTCGAGTTCGAGTTCGAGTTCGACACAAAACACTACTCTCCAACCGTCTTACGGTTTTTCTATGGTTTTTCGATCAACACGAAAATCTGACGCGAGTTTCACAGTTTTTACCCATCCCACAAAAGTGCTCAACGCCGCTAGAGAAGTTTTCACTTCAAAAATTGTAGCGTGTATTACAATTTACAACCTCCATATCACAACATCAAAAGCGTAAACGAATAAAAACTAGCTAATGATTAGATGAGATCCGGCTCGGAACCTGTGCACGGGCATAATAGCATTACTTATATATGATAAATATTACAGCCTGCCGGGGTCGGCCAAAAAACGCTTAACTTGTCCCGGTACAAAAGGAAAAAGCCAGAGTCTTCCGTTCGGCCGGAGCCAAAGAAAAAATCTTCGCGAGGGATCCGTGCTACCATTTATCATATTCCATATTCATTTATTCGTCAAGTCCTGGATTCATTTATTCGTCATGTCTTGATTTCGTCTCATTTATTATTAAAAATGAACTGTCCGTAGCAGAGAATACGCGACCACTGATCCAATCTTAGAATAATTTCACGCCGAATTTGTACAACGGATGGAACAGGAAACGTATTAAGTAATTAATATTTTCCCATTACCAAAACATCTCTATTTGGAAGCTTCGTAAAATACTGAATTATTTAACAATTCGTAGCAACAGTTAAAATCGACACAATGGTAAAAAAAATCGTCAGGCAAGTAACAACTACAACTCACAGAAAGCACGTGTTTGGTAAAAAATACTGCTTTGTTCATACATTAATTTCAATGAAAAGTAATTTCCATTGAAATATTTTTGTCATGAAGCAATTGAAACAAGTTGATCAGCAAGTCAGCGGGGGCAGTTATCTGGATCTCACCCTCGACCGTCCTGACCCGGGGATGATTGATCGCGGGTGGACACTCGTATCGGGAACCAGGCCGTTCTGTTAAGCATCGCTTGTACCTGTACGATTTGCAGGATAAAATATGTAGTTGAAGCCAGTTTAGGGTACTATTTTTGAAGCATCCCTGACAGAAGGACACTCGTATCGGGTCGTTTTGTTAAGCATCAGTTATACCTGCACGATTTGCAGGATAAAATAGTTGAAGCCAGTTTAAGGTACTATTTTTAAAGCCTCCCTAAAAGAAAAATAACGGACGGATATAGGAAGAGGACGAAGCTGCCAAAGGATATATTTTTATAGGAATGCAGCAATTAGGATCTGGGTAATTTAGTAGAGCATCCGTTACATTAGTACAATAGGTACAAAAATAAAACTACAAAATCAGGCTTTCCACTCATCGGTAAGGCTGCTGAGCAAAAACCAGTGAAGAATAATACAAATATTTATCGACTTCAAAATTGTCGATCTTAACACTGTGGAAAACTTTAGTTTATACACGATATTATTTTCATAAATAATCTTTGCCTTCATATTTATTATTTACTGTTCACGTGATTGAGCCAATAACAAAACTGGAAGACATGAAAATCAATAAAGAAGAATATACTTTCTCCTTCATCGCCAATTCAAGGTTTGCGTCGTAACTCATAACATCATGGGGGTCGAATGTGATCCATTTGTACGCAATCTCGACAATAAAACGTCAGTCTTTGTGTCGGCTGTCGGTAGGTCGTAACTCCGTTTCGCAAACATAACAAATGAGCGCACATTACCACTGACCGAGCGTCACACCTAAATGTGCCCAAATGTAGTCGCGGCTTTATTAATTGTGCACACATTAACAATTCACTAAATTGTGTCGGTAAAGACACCAAAATAGGATTAAATGAAGAGTAAAAAAAGTTTGTGGAAGTTTTACCATAAACCTTGACAATGAAAATTTTGATAAATACTAAATAAACTTTTTAATTTCTTTACAAAGGAAACACAAAAATGATGTTAAGAAATTATATGGTGACAAAATTAACGTAATAACTTTATAATGACGTTAACAGAGACAAGACTAGCATTGAAATGAACACAAACAAAACCAATGTCTCTGAGTGTAGCCCCTGGAGCCCCAAAAAAGTTGATATCGGAACACATGATAGGCAGCTAGGACCCGCCCCGGGCAAGACGGGAACAAATGACCCCGACGCATCATAATAAATAAAACAATTTGTTGTTAATTAGATTTCGTGAATTTAATTTTCATGTCAGTAATTGGTCGGTGGCCACAAAGCTATCGGTGATGGATTATGGAACGGCGCCTTACTATTTACCTTGCGTTTCGCCTTAATTAGACGGTTCGGAAGTTGGCTTATTGCTTCAACTTCCAACCTATTACAAATATAGATTTCATTTGATACGCTCCATGTTTTGTACTTGGGAGAACATTAAGTGTATAATGAGATACGTCCATTTGTAGACTTACGTTTTGGTTATTACTGTCAATAAGTAAAACAAGTTTCACTCATGTTTTTATTAAGCTCAAATAGCGGACAATAAATTATATTATGCTATGAGAAGGTTCCATGAAAAAACGAAATATAAAGCTATCGTTTCCGAAAGAAGAACATAAAGGACTTTTCATTTTAATCCAATCGCGAAAAATAAATCAAAAACAAAAGAAGAATCGAAAAACGCTTGCTTTTATATACGGGATACAAACGCGAGCGTAAAGTTTAAAAACGTTGAAAAAATCTTGGAAAGTCACGGACGCTTAACTTTCTTCCCCTGTTTTATTTCCCTCGCAATACGGCGCCTCTCCTTACTCCCGCGCTAATAAATTCAACTGTCTCTTTTTATTTAACTGATAAGTTACTTTTTAAAGTGCAGGAAAATCGAAGTCATTCACTGGGCAAAATTAAAAGCTGGCACTCGCAGACACAAGTCATAAAAAGGAAATATGGTGAACGTTAATCTTGTTAACGTTGTTTATTTTCCTTTTCCGTAATAATTTTCTAGTTATTTATGTCAAAAGTCTGCGGATGTAAATAAAGCATAAACTTTAAAGGATCATTGAATACATGCAATCTCCCTCTTAGAACAGAGGTAAGTTGAAATGAAAAACAATATTTCTATAATCTTCTTTTAAGTAGAGCACCAAAGAGCAACAAATCAATTTTCTCTTACTTTAAATCTCCATAGGCTGTAAATTGTAATTATACCGATTGATTTCAAAAAAAGCTAATAATAATAGGTTCCACGTGCTTACTTATTTCAACTCTAGTCGCTTACAAACATTTTTACTGCAATCGTTAGATATAGTTCAATTCAGCAGTGCCAAAAGCATGACAATATACTTACTGAAGCTAAAACTAAACTTGATACTTGAAGAGAATTTGTAACGATCAGTACCGAAAGTTACAGCAAGTTACGCAAAAACCGACGAAACAAAACCATCCAGTGTTCTCCGCGACCCGCCTGATATTGATATGAGTGACTTGCACTTACCGCCCTTTGAATAACGTTGATGTTATGGACAACTACCCCCACCCTACCCTGTTTGCCGAACAAACACTGTCCTTAAATATTATATCCAGTCACGTCGTAATCTGACTTGTGAATAACATTACAATGGTATTTGATGAGACTATTGACTTGTAAGAAGCAAATAATAGGCGCTTTAAAGCTGGAAAACGCCATTTCAAGCATTAATTTGCTAGTGAAATAATAGAGGTTTTAGCCCCTTCAAAGCTGTAACAAAATCTGTAGACTTTAGCTACCATAACCTTTAAAAAAAGTTTCAGGACCTACAAATTACTAAAAATAATAATATCGTCTTCTCCAAAATCTCCAAACTTAAATCTAAGCACGTTAGTGTCGCGTCATATTAATCTTGAAGATAATGACCAAAATTCACCATGGTCAGTTCGGGAGGCCATCAAAATACGCTTTGATGGCATAACTTAAGCGATTAATATAAACTTGTGTTGCTTCATTAAGGACAATGCAATGATGTATAGTGTCCAGGCCGTTACATGCAAGTGTCACCGATGGAGTCCGGAACTTCGCCCCTGAATATTCCTCTCAGCTCTGTATATGGACAACTATTTCGGCCCTGTTTTGTGGCTTCGCAAACTTTCACATGGCAGTATTTTTGGCGATACAAACTTTGTTATTGAGTTTTGAATAGTTCTTGTAGCACGTCCGGTATTTCATAGAGTATCTTTGAATTGATATTCAAAAGGAATAGTCCTTTCAAGAAAGATTTGTGAAGTACAGAAGTATTTAGTTTATTAAAGTGGCTACATGAATATACAGTAACAAATAAATTTTCCAAAAGCATCTCAAATGTTCCACACAATTTGAAGAGCAATCAAGCGGACTCTACATTTTTCACTGACCGGCGCGCACCTCAATCACGCATTTAAATGCGACAAACTGTACAAATTACGATACATATTATGACGTCTGTCAAAATATTGTACATGTAAATATATTATACAATTGTATCACATGTACGCTATGACACATGTTTCGGTCTGTCGTCCGCATCACTCGTCACCACGTCGGAGGCGACAACAACGACGGATGCGCTGTTTTTAGCCGCTTTATAAACAATTTGTAAGACACATGTTGATGACAATGAAAAAATATATCATTTGGTGATTAGTAAATTAAATTTTAAATGTGCATAAAAGTTATGCTAATCATCTATCATTCACGGGGAACATTGAACAATAATTGCATTAGGTGACGGCTGAAATAAATTTTAAACATTTTGTGCTAGTCTCCACTTACAAGCAACAAACGAAGATCCTCATTTGGATGATAATACATACTTTAACTGTTTTGGTTATAAAAAGAGTCAGAACGATTGAGGTCCTTATTCTAAAATCTCCAATCTAGTCTCCGATTTTTCAAAGGAAGCTTTGACTGACTCAGCACTTTTAAATTTCGAAGACAAAAGAGCAACTAAGAATAGATAAGACGTTGCATATTTCCGTAGACTTCCGTCGGCCGACAGTGGTCGGGTTGTCTTTTATGTCCGCCGCTGAATGGGCTAATGACGCGAGCTGCGCGGGCGCATATAATGTCTAACGGTCGACCTCATTCATCAGAACTGTCAGCGACATCTATTGACAGTTGACTCGAATGTCACACCCACCAGTTTTTCTTTACTCGGAGAAACGGCTGAATTTAGAAATAATAGTTTAGATAAACGTTGAAAGTATTTCAGCCTTTCCGTTTTGGGAATGGTGGTTTTCGTGTCAGAAAATTCTGTTTGTATTTCCTCTTAAGTTGACGGTGATTGGTGAAGACTGAAGATTCATTTAAAATGCCACCTTCTACTAAACTATTTTCTTCTTCGATGAATTGAGGATCTATGCTCGTCCTCAACGTCAACATTAGCTCAACTTTGTAGATTTTAAAATAACTTGAATACTAGATTTAAATAGCTCTTTAAAAAATCCTAGTACCATAGCTTATAAAGCACCTACTTAAGTTCTGAATACATATTTGATAGCGAAAGAACTACTGAATATTTTCCTAAAAACACATAAAAAAGCGAAAGGCTTTGTATTTTCATAACTAAAATGTATGATTATTCATCATCCGAGCTGACCCTTGTCGGCGACTCGCTACAATAGTTAGTGATAAGAATGTTAAAGAAAAATAAACCATTACAATACCATCAGTCACTGCGGCTACCCGCGGTGGGCAGGTCAGCGAAGAAAAAACTCTACAATTCGAGCCGAATTCGAATGACGAATGATTCATTTATGAAAATGAAATGACAGAATGAATAGACGAAGAAAAGAATAAAAATAAACGCGGCTACCGGCTACCGCTTTGTGCCACGTGCTGATACGTGGGCCGTGGCCATTGTGGCGCACCGTGAGAACCGTAATTAACCGATACAGACTCATAGACAATGGAGCAAAAAGCGGATTACGATTTTTTGTTATGGTCTAATCCGCGGAGATTCAACTCTGGCGGTCAGATAAAACGAAACAAAATATCTTTCGATCCTGGGCTGGATGAGATCCTAAAAAGATTCTGAAAACTACCGTGCGAGTTTCTTACGCCGGATCTTCTCGCCGGGTTAGTTCCCGAACTGGTGCGGTGGTAGGCATCGTACACTTTTCAGAAAGAGTTAAGAGTTATTTTATAACCGAAATCCGAAAAAAAACATTTCATTTCACTTAAAAAAAATGTAGCATAAAAAGTAAAAGTAAACAAATAAATTTCGCGTTTGACATTTGGTATTGACCTTATCTTCCAGAACAGCAATTATTCCCCCGACTTAGTGGACCCGAAATACTGAAAAAGAACGCGCAATGAAATTAAAAATATGTCTTAAGGGTAATTAGCTTTAACTTTTACAGTAAGTGCCCTATCAGCTCGGCGCGGCTCCCTCGTTTCAATTGTGGGGAACAACCAGCTTTTCAGTTAGAGAATTTTATGAACTCGTTCGGGAGTTTTGCGAGATTACTCTAAGTCTTTGTTTTTATTGAGTAAAATTATTATCTCTACCTTATGATTATGTTTTTGGATATTTTGCTCGTAACTTTGGTGTCTTTTTTTATTTTTCGTATTTTTTTTCTGTTATGTGATCTTAGAATAAACTCTTCCAGACTCTACAATCTTAATCACACGATTAACAATAATTGCAACAGCAACAACAATATAACTTTTGACTAAAGTTTCAAATTGTACTTAGGTACTAAAGAGGGATGTAATACCGCGCATTTTAAAACATAGAGCAGCAACGAATTAATAAGCTGACAAAGGATGAAATTAGGTAAAAATTCCTAAAGCGCACTCTGTTTCGCATTGACGGAGTGTTTAACAATAAATTTCCATTTATAAAGCCACAAGCAGGGGGGAGGCAGGGGGGCAGCTTCCGACGCTTTTTTCCTTCATTTCCTTGACGCCGCGTGGCTAGGGGCTACCCCAACAGAATTAAAACGTTCACCGTCTTTATACACATAATTACATTTGAAAAATCATGTTTACAATTTACCCAACAATAAGAAAATACTCTACAGATATTTGTCGTTATTTATAAATCCATGCTTTTTTAATCTATGACTTATGCACGGTTTTGGGGTTTCTTGATAGAAGTGGGTACACTACAATAGCCTTTTATTAAATAGATAAACTCCTATCAAACAACAGAAGAAACCGGCAGGTTGTTGTTTATGCATTTACAGCCAGATTTTTTTTTTAAGTGAACATAATATTATTTACTAGTTGCAGGTTGCAACTAATCGAAAGGTAGAACATAATATTATTTACTAGTTGCAGGTTGCAACTAATCGAAAGGTAGGGTATCCTATTAAATGTAGGTAGAGCATTACTTTTATTACCACTAATTGTTAAGGTCTTGTTTTACAAGTACCTATAGGCTAGTCTTACACATAAAATGTGTGCTAAGAAAAATAACAGCCATTTGATGCTAAGCAAGAGGGCCCAAAAATATCGGCGGGATAATAATTAAAAGAAGCGATAATGTCCCCGACGCGGTGAAAAACGACCACGCCATCCTTTTTATTTGATAAATAAAATTTATATCCCTTTTCTTTGCGGTTTGAACTTTGTATTAGTACTTTGAATCTATAAATGATCCATATTGAGGATTTGATTATTACACATAAAGGTACTTTACTATTATAAACGCGCACATCATTTTGAACCAATATAAAAATATAGTGTTCAAAATCCATACTAATATTATAAAATATGCTAATATTAAAATGCGAAAGTGTTTCTGTCTGTTGACTCTTGACGCTTAAACCACTGAACCTAATACCTAATAAAAAAAACCTTAGTATGGAGATTTGCTGAAACTTGTTATGGAGATACTTTGAGTCCAAGGAAGAGATAAGAACATAGGATATTTTTTATCCCGGAAAAATGTACAGTTCCCGCGTGATAAACGAATTTTGGCGCAAAGAAATTATATAGTATCTATCATCTAGTTAAAAATAAATGACGGCTGATATTTACAACCTGCTTTTTGTTCACGCAAGTTTAAATTAACCATAAGTGGATAAAAAGTTGAAAGACATGACTAGATGTAGACCTGTAGGCTGTAACTACACGATGCAGCAATTTATGTATCGCACGGGAACCATACATCTTTCTGGGATAAAAACTATCATATCATATTATGTCATATTTCGGGACTCAAAGTCTTAATAGTGTCATGTTATGTGATAATATGTCATTACAATCGGTCCAGACTCAAGCGATTTAACGTCAAGCGCTAACAGATGGACACATTTCCAATATTACTATGGATTTCACGTCGTTCGTGCTGTATTTTTTAATTACTAAAACTTTAAAAATCACTTTAATGATGCATATCTTGGTCCCCGCAACTATTAACCTTCTCTCCCCCTGCGTCTCTATCGGACGGTTTTACTGCGCACTAAATATTCTCCCGGCGACAATTGCGATTATGAAAAGTGCACCGTTATTTATATCCCGGGTTTATTTTTTGTCGCCCCTTTCAAGGGCAATTAAATACCACCAGTCTTGAACGTTTTGCATATTCCAAAGAGGTCCAAAACCCCCGTCTACCCTCTTGTTTTATCAATGATAGTGTTTTTATCATTGATCAAATGACTTAAAAATATCACTGCTAGCAATGTATGAATTTAATGAAGATACGTTTCGATTCATTTAACGAAAAAATCTGTGGTCCGCAAGAGTTCACAAAATATATAATTTTTTTACTTGAACCCGTGGTTTGGACTACTATTTACTAAAGTCAATACTTACATCAAAATAAATTATGAAACATTATTTGGCTAAATATTGAACCCAAAAAATATATACGCAAATCGACAAAACATCTATAACCTTACCTATAAAACACATAATTAAATAACATTAACTAATTAAGTGGAATAATTTGCTAAATGGAAAAGTGAAACTAAAAGATTAGCGAAATTTCCTCGCGGAATCGAACCGGGGTCCCCCGGGGCTGGTTGTCAAACTCTTCCCAACTCACGCCGGCTGTGACAAGTTTTACCAACCTTCTGTGTCACCCAAATGGATCCGGGATACCTCTCATTACAAACTTTAACATTAATAAATTAATGTTCCATAACAAAATAACGTAGAATTATTATTAGTGTCTTTGTGTATTTTGAATTGAATATTTTTATATTCTTCTAATGCTTATACAACTCTAGAAGTAACTAAGCTAGTAAAAACATAATGGATAATATGTTTTTAACTTTTTACTTGCTTAGGTATTAATATCCGTCACAGCTTTAGAGGTTGATTTTATTTAGTTTATTTATTTAGTTCGTTTTGGAAGAACAGTTTTACTTTTCAATGTCCTGGTTATCTTCTTTCGAGTGATATTATATCAAAATCATTCTTATAAAGTTGCATATTTTGGATTAATAATTACTTAATTTGCTAATCAGTAATTTAAAACATATATTTTGCCAACATTAGCACTTGTTTCAAACCAACTTTTTAGCGCTACATCCATCCACACTAATATTATAAATGCGAAAGTGTGTCTATCTGTCTGTCTGTTACCTTTTCACACTCAAACCGCTGGTCCGATTTTGCTAAAATTTTATATGGGGATACTTTGAGCCCCGAGAAAGGACATATAGGATGCTATTTATTCTGAAAATGAACGGTTCCCACGTATTAAACGTCGCAACTAATCTATAGCTTCTTACAAAACACACGAAATTTCTATTCACTCTCAAGTAACTTATCAGGTAACACTTTTTTGTAAACAGAACTAGATAGCGCCCCTCGGTTCCCCGCGAAATTGAACCGCCTCGGATCTGTCTCCCGTAATCCGGTTATAATTGATGCGACAATGTCAGGAGATACAGCTAATCGGAAAAATACAAATCCACGATCATGATCGATGGAACTATGTCAGATAACGGAAGCCCTCCGAAGATTTGTTTCAAGACGTTTATTTCGAACTTAACCGCCGAATTAGTTAAACGGTTGATTCTTTGTGGTGTTAACGATGAAAGAAGTACAGAACTTCATAGAAATTTCCTATTTTCTAAAATTCTGTACCTAATCTATATAATTATAAATTAATTTAAAATTTTGTTAGTGTCACTAAAACGCGAGAATAGCTAAACCGATTTGACTAATTTTCCACCGGGTCATCTAGTAAATTCTAGTAGATCAATAACATTAATATACAGGGGCGTAGCTACCGCCGTATATGCCGTATCAATTATACGGGCCCCCGGGCCAACGTGCGCAAGAATAAAATTATGAAAATATATTGTCAATTTTTTAATTTACAAAAGTCAAGAAAGGCAAGCCTTACTACGGGCCCCCAAACAAATTTTTATATGGGGCCCCGCCAAGGTTATGCTTTATAAGTTTTTGTATTTTTTGCAACAATTTTCCCTAGTCTAAATATAGCATTACTTAGTGGTAGCTTAGTGGTAACTAAGAGTGCGTAATTTTTGCCTTATCTAATTGTCTAAATACTTTAAACAAATCAATTTTATGCAAAGGAACTGAAACATGCGTATTATTTCCAAAGAATGCAAACGGCACGATATGTTCTTAATATTTCACCACCCCTTCTCTACATATTAATCAATGTGCCTTATTTACATTCTTAATAAATTCTACATCTGCTCTTGAGTACACGTCCTAACTTCCTTCAGTTATTTTAAATGTTATGTAATGTAATGTTTTTTATTAAAAGAAAAAACATTATCTATATTTTTGTTGTTTGCCAAGTTTCCACGTATTTTTGTGTAAACTGCCGTTGGATCCCCTAAACGGCATTGTTACGACACAAAATCGCGGAAAAATTTACTTTTTCGCGTCTGAAATATTGAATCTTTACATTTATGCCTTTCACACCTCATAACGTAATAATTCTTACGCACTCCCCTACCGACTTTCTGTTGCAGTCCTCCATACACGCGGAATAAATGTTTCATACTCAATCAACGAGTCAGGAAAACAACTCTACACGGCATTTTTGTATTAGAATATTGAATTATTACTTATGTGTTTACCAGTTAAATAATTACTGCGTTTTTTTATTTTGTTTCCTGTTTATGTACCAAGTTACCTAATAAGTTAAGAATGGAAAACAGTTAATTTATTTAGCGTACCTTTTATGGTAACTACCTTATATAAAACAGACATGTTTTATTTGAGGTAGTTATTCCAAAAGCGAAAACGGAACAGTAGAAGCAGGCGTACATTTTCGCTGTCCGGTAGAAAATACTACTTCGTCTTCTAGCCGTACCGGCGGTCTTCTCTCCTCTTTCTCCAATTTTCGAACAGTTCACGTATCCTGACGCGAGCTACATTTTGTACTCAACCCAAAAATGCACATCGCTGCCAAAGAGGCACTTGAAAAATCAATTTAAGGCAACATATTCACCCCAGCGTGAGGGATGCTAACACCTAATGCGACCGCAACAGTTAGGGATCGATGTAATGGCATCAACCGCCAACTGCCCACCGCATTAATCCTTTACCGTCTCTTGATTAATTATTGGAACTTGCTAAAGGTCCCGTCTCAGACAATTCGCTAATATAGAAGCGGACGTTAGATTTCTGAACTTAGATAGGTATCCTTTACCTTCTTTCGTTATATTGTGTTCTAAATATAATCAAGTTTTTTGAGAATTCATTTAAATGTGTACCAAAATACAAATTACTTTATTCGACTTTACTTATTTGCGAATTTTACTTAACGCCTCATATTTTATCTCATTACAAAATATTTCGAAGCCAGCAGATTCGATGGAAAAAATAAATTCTTCATAATCAATATTGGTCCACGCTCTTTTTGACAGTTTTAATTACAAAGCAATTTCTCCGACACACGTCTCCACAATTGTTACAGCTATTTAAATTTAGATACACCGAAAATACCCTGGATGTACGCCAGAGGTGACAAAAATAAACGCTCAGGTAGCCACATAATTCAATATGAGGGTACAACGATATTATCAAATTAAGTGCGGATACGGCGACTGTTGACTTGAGGGATGTAAGTGACCCTTAATCCGCAGTAAATCTTCCACCGGGCCGCCTGGGCCCCGAGTGGGCACACGAGGGTTAAACATACTACTAACACCATTTATTACCAACTTGTTGTACGGAACAATAGATTTGTTGGAACAAGCCCTACATCGCTTTAATGTTCCGAAGACCTTTTTATGCGCTCTCAAATTGTTTTACTTTGCGGTTTGTGTTAATATTGTTTAACTGTTTCAATATTAATCAACCAATGCTTCTACTCGTAGTTGCTTTACCTAGGTAAAGCAACAAGAAGCATTGGTTGATGTACTAGTACAAAACTTAAATACGTCCAAACGTTACAGTACTTACCTATGCTAAATGCTTATCTCCATCCTGAAGGTAAGCATATATTACCATGTTTGGTTACCTGAAGGCTTCAGCTGGTAACCAAACATTGTATGTAGTTTAGTGTTTTCGAATAAATAGGAACTACATATAATATGTAGAGTTACAACTTACTTATCTCTTTACAGCGGCGTGAATCGTCCGATCGCACACAATACATCTGCTGGCTTTGCGATTCTGCACTTTTTGTGTTTAAATATTCTTCAGGTCATAATGCTAGCCTAACCTAACCACTGCAATCATCAACTTTACTAAAGTGTTTGACAAAATGTATAGAGTTTATAATATCAAAATTATACTTGAATTTAAGAAATCATTAATTTCTTCAACCATGAAGATTCTAAAATCATTGCAAGAGTTTGTCAATTTGTGGTTTCCCTCGTTTTTTCTGCGCAATATATCAAATAAGCAAAATAATAGTTGCGGCATTAAAGATAGCGGCGCAGTGGTGCGTACGAGAGCGTCCTGATAATGGCAACATTATACGCGGCACCTCTCGAGAATAATCGAGCCCCAGCAAAAACTGCATCCTCGCTGGACAGTCGCAGAGAAAATACCTTCTATTTTGTTTATTTTAACCGACATTCAAAAGGCGGTTATGATTGCAAAATGGAAATGGTAGAGCTTCCTGAATTAAATGAGTCAGAGAGTTTTTCTTAGATTAGAAAAATAATATAATGATTAATGGTAACTGGTAAAGCATACCCATTTGTTAATCAATAATAATCATTGGAAGAGCCACAGAATATATATTAGTAGTAGGTACCAAGTAGAGCTTGGTGAACTAAATTCAAGGCAGCTGGCTGCAGCACCTAATACCATCTAATTAAAACAACTAGGTATAAACATGAAACATGACAGTTTGACGATCTCATTTAAGTAGCTATAACAAAAATAAAACTTAGAAAAAAATGAATTTTTCGGTATTTTAGATAAAAAAGTTTAAAAAAGGATTTTCTTTCGAGCTTATTAGTAGGCCCTCTATAGGGTGTAACAAAAATAAGTGATAATACTTTAGGGTGTGTATGTGTTCCTTGTAGAGAGTTCACTGTGAAAGTAGCAGCGCTGAAAGACCAAATTTTTTTTCGCTTTTGTATGGGCAAGCGTCCCAGCATCACGAGTTTTCCCATACAAAAGTGAAAAAAAAAGGTCTTTCAGCGCTGCTACTTTCACAGTGAACTCTCTACAAGGAACACAATATACACACCTTAAAGTATTATCACTTATTTTTGTTACACTCTGTATATAACACTTTAGTCTTGTGTTACACTTGGGCAGTTGGGTTGGGCAATGGGCATCCCTAATTATTCTAATGCTGAGTTGCTGACCACAACTTATCGGGTTTCAACTCCACTTACCCGATAATGAAGGTATGTAGTATTAATTACCTTTAAAGTTTAACCTAAATAGAAACTTCGAAATACCTACTTCCTACTACCTTTTGTACACTGTGTAATAGAGCTTGGACAAAACAATGAAATAAATACACTATGAATTTATTTACTTGGGGAGTGCAGCCGAGCGGAAACCAACTTTGATAATGTTTGATTGACAGCTGGCCTTGCCCAATAGGAGCGTAGGAACCTGACGAGCCACGTCAATCATCCACCCAGCAACAATAAACAATCGGCGGGGGCATTATAACCTCTATTTGTTTAAGGGCAAGAACTATATCGCATGCCCTTGGTCGTATGCGAATAGCACGAGCCCCGCACGGAATCGTCACGCGAACGCGATCGCCCCATTATTCGCCACCCCATTGTAATTTGAATTTCGAATACGAATTCGTATTTGAAATAAGTAAAAAAGAACTATTTCGACACAATGGCGTCAAGGGCGGTGCTCTGACATGCGATCAAGTTATTATATTAAAGGAAAGCTCACCCACGAGCTCACCCCGTTATTTAGCTACCAAGAATAATGCTACATTAAAACTGAAGTCTCATATTTTCATGATTAATACATTTCAATAATGCCCCTGGACATTTTAAAGTTACATCAAAGAGCAGATAAATAATAATATCTTTAGGTTTTAGATGTGTTATGCTATTTAGATTATTTTTGTAAAAAAAACTAGAAATTAAGTAAATATGTAGATTCACTAGATTGAGACTAAAGAAACTAGCGAATTAAGAAACTAGCGAATAAAGAAACTAGCGAATAAAGCAAAATAATAACTTGGAATTTCTTTTCAGAAAACGGGCTACCGAGGCGGCTGCGAACTGCCTACACAAATACTCAACTATTGGAACTAGAAAAAGAATTTCACTTCAACAAATATTTGTGCAGACCAAGAAGGATCGAGATAGCTGCATCACTTGATCTGACAGAGAGACAGGTATCTAAGTTGTTTCTTAACAATAATCCTTCTTTAAACATTAAAAAAAATAAACCATTAAAAATAACTTACATTCAAGGGTGGGTTACACCAGAGGCGTGGTTAAAGTTAAAGTTAAGGTTAAAGTTATGGTTATAGTTAAATATGGCGTCCTTTAGCTTTAACTTTAACGTTAACTTTAACCGGAGAAATTCACAAATGTCTGTTGCGTTTATTTTTTTGACGTTCTTATAATTCGATATGGGCTGCGCGCCCGAATAACATGACAGTTCATGCGGCGTTACCTCGCTGACAGCTCTGAGGCGTTCCATTTACACTTTCAAGTCTCTCAACAACCGTAAGGCCCACCTGGGCCGCGCTCTTTGTTTCGATTATATTACGTATTTCGATGACTTAGAGAATACTTTTGTATGAAGAAGTTTGGTTAGTTATGACCTTTGATACATTGACCACACTCTGAATGAAAAATAAATAAACAATCTGTGAGCTATTAGTATTATTTCGGCTATTCAAAATTGTGCTCTATTTCCTACGTGTCAAGGTATGACTTAATATATGAAGAATAAAGTATTCATTTATTTCTTCTGAACAAGTCACTAATTATAGTTTCGAAAGTTTATAATTGAGAAACTAATATCACATCGAACTAAATACTATATTATGATGGCTTGATAGATAGAAAATCAAACATATATTATAATGTAGTTCACACAAACATAAAATATGGATTGTATGTAAGGATATTACATTAATTTTACAAAGAGGGTAGGCCGGGCGCCATTTTTTTTTTTTTGCACATTGACCTGCCAACTTTTTTGCATAGATTTTTCCCGGAACTGAGGGGTTAAGGCTATGACGTTGTCACGTTCAACTATCGTCAGTAAACCGACTTTACAGACAACCGATTTTTATTGAAGCTAAACGATAACAGGTAACGGGATCGAGAGTATAAAAAATTGAATTATCCGTATAAATAGACAGGAAAAATATAACACTGTAAAACATAGTAAATTTTCACGAACAATTTAGATAAACGTCGTATGAGCGGAGGTTAAATATGGCGTCCTTGGACGCCATATTTAACTTTAACCAAAGATTTGACATTTTGCACTGTAGTTAGGTATATTTAACGTGACCATACGTCCCGCTTTGGGCGGGACAGTCCCGCTTTCAGGCAGTCTGTCCCGCTGTCCCCCGCGAGGCCGAAATTGTCCCGCTTTTGCAAACAGACCAAACGACAATAATTTTAAAGTATTTTTATGTTTTAAATGCCTGTGCAATGCCTGGAAGTAACGCATACATATAACTAACGTGATTATTCTGCCATATTGTGCCAAATAACATAGAAATTGCTCCAGTAGTTCGTGAGAAAAGCCCTTTCAAATAATTTTTTTCATTTTTTCCACATTTTCCTCTGTTGTTTCGCTCCTATTAGACTTGGCTTGATAAAATATAGCCTTTATTAGCCTTCCTCGATAAATGAGCTATGTAGGACAGAAATAATTTTTCAAATCGGACCAGTAGTTCCTGAGATTAGCGCGTTCATACAAACAAACATTTTTTTTCGCTTTATTATACTTATTATAGTAAAGTCCATAATAATAATTAATGTAAGATAGGCACTTTGAAATACATATTCAAAAATTTGGGGAGGGGGGGAGGGAATTCTGTATTAGTCCCGCTCTGACAAGAAAAATAAATGGTCATGTTAGGTATAGTTAAAGTTACAGTTATAGTTAAAGTAAGTTGGTGCAATCCAACCTAAGTAAACTTAACCTCTTTTGTACAGTTTATAAATCTTACCAATTAGGTACTCTGACTCCGTTACTCGTTAGTCGTTAGTACGACCTAAAAGTTTACCTACTGATAATTTCTCATTTCGCAGGTAAAAGTATGGTTCCAAAACAGGCGTATGAAACACAAGAGACAAACTCTGAGCAAAAGTGAAGACGGAGACGACAAGGACTCGACCACATCCGAGGGTGGCAAGTCGAAGACGGGACTCGACAAATTCCTCGACGACGATGGTCCTCTTTCCGGAAAGAAGAGTTGCCAGGGCTGCGAATTACCACCCGGTGCACTGTGTTCGCCCGCAGAGGATCTCCCCGAGCTGGCTTCACGGACCAGGAACAATAACACACCCAGCGCCACCAATAATAATAGTTTCGCTAGTGACGGCGCCTCCAGTGTTGCATCCTCATCGTCCCTCGACAAGTTGGCCGAGGAGGACTCCCGGGAAGGGCCTCCGTCGGTGAATCCCATCACCGCAGCCACCAGAAACATTGCGAAAAGAATAAAGCAGGAGGCGCGGAAACGCTCTCCTTCTCTAGACGCTTCCGGATGTAAAGTATCACCGTCGTCTTCCAAAGACGGCTTAATCGGAGTTCCTAATTTAGCCGACGGCAAATTTTCTTCCGTCAACTTGACGAGGTCCTCGACCCCGGGGACGCCGTCGAGTATGCACCCGAGCCCGCTCGGCCACTACCCGCGGCCGTCGCCTCCTCAAGTCGGCCCGCATCCTCAGGCAGTTCCGAACGCTATGCCCCCGTACGTAATACGAGGCAATGCGCCGCCGGGACAGTTTGCCGGTCAACCTGATTTCCGAATGGATGCGAAACAGTTCGGTGGCAAACTCACCCCGTATCCCCAGGGCGGCAGGCAGTACGACGGATACGGGCCTCTCCCGACCAACGATTCACACGCTTTCAATAGAAATCAACACGCGAGGCCGCAGGACGGTTCACCCGCGAGGCCCACCAACGGCATCGGTCCGAGACAGGCTTATCCGCACGAGATGTATCAAAACTACGGCTACGCAAACTACAGCAAGGAGCAGATCGCATACGGTCACCCCGGCTACGATCAGTCGCAGGGCTACCCCGGCGACCATATGGCGTACCCCAACAGCCACTACGGCTATAATTACCACGAGGGCGGCCAACACGAGCACGCGAACAGTTATTTTGGTGCCGAGGGTCAGAAGAATCCGCACGGCAACGATTACGGCAAGGCTTTCTATGATTCTACTGGTTTCAATCAGCAGGGCGCCCAGGCGGCGGGGTACGTGCCGGGGGAGACACAGGGAGCTCCGGGAGATCCCTACAACGGCGTTCCGGAGTGCGGCGAGTACGGATCCTATCAGCAGTTCTACGAGGCCACCCACGCGACGCCCACCGCCGGCGACAACTCCAACGGCTCCTCCGAGTTCCACTTCCTGAGCAATCTAGCCAACGAATACGGCCCGGAGTACTACACTATTTGAGATAAGGACTTCGCCGAACAGGCGTGTGATCTATTCGTGTAACCGGTCGAGGTCGCTGTATATATTTCGTAAATGTGGTTATGGTGTTGACGGGAAACCGAGTTGCCTAAGGCTTCTGATTTCACTGTACCTATGGTATATTATTTCTCTTTGTACCTATCTACTACTTATGCTAGGAAGTAGGATACGATGTACTCAATACTGTTGTAATTAATTGTAAATAACGCAAGTCTCTCCTAGATAATAATTTCGGTACTATATTATTTAATGTAATTTATATTTATTAGATATCATCGCCGTTTCGATTGTTTAATAAATATGAATGTAAATAAAATTAGGTTCAATAAAACGCTATTGACACTTAAATAAATAATAAAATTAATTGCTAAGTAATAATTTTTATCTACTATTATTATCAATCTCATTGTGGTCATTTTGTTATCCTCTCAACTCCATAGTTCCTATCCTGACTTGGTACAGAAACATATTATGACAAAGTAATATAGCTCGGTCCCTGAAAATTTGGCAATTCAGCTATTTATCTATGGCTTCTTATCTTTCTCATTCACACACGAATATTGAGTCATGTGACGTGTCGCTTTCACAAGTAGGAGCGCATTGGACATACTTTCTCGTGAGTAAAAGAAAAATGTAGCGATAGGCCGAATTTCCGCGTGTTCGGTGACCGGGCTATATAATATCTAATAACTAAATAAAAAAACACACATGATCCTAAAATAAAATCACGCAAAAAGTTACATTATTCAAGGCTTTAAAGTACTGAAATGCCATTAATATGCACGTAATAATTCAAAAATCAAAACATAATATTATATAAGTAGGTTAACTGTATATTAATATACTGTAACAAAGACAATGCATTTTGGAGTACCTTCATAGTTATATCATTTAACTGTAAAATCAACTTTAAGTGTACATAAACATAGTTTTGTTAAAACATTGTATAAAAAACATGTTACAATAATCTTCTGATTGTCTGAGTTAGGCTGCGTTTCCACTGAAGCGGAGCGGAGCTTAGCGGTGCCCGAATTGACCAATCGTGCTATTCCAGCGGAATGACAGCGAAGCGGAGCGAAGATTTCGAGCATGGTGATTGGTCAATTCGGCACCGCTAAGCTCCGCTCCGCTTCAGTGGAAACACAGCCTTAGAATGGTTTGATGCAAATTATGAATTTAATGTTTGTACACAGACAAAATCGTTTTTTCCGACCCAAATTAGATACATTGTTTACATGATTAAGGAATAGCTGTTGCCTTATTTAGTTTGTATTGTTTTGTGACTAAAAGACATTGTAGATAGTAGTAAAGTTATTAGTTCGATAAGCATCTATATTGTAGATATCAGTGCTATCCTTTTTGGCCTATTAAAATAAATAAATTGGTGTCACATGTCTTTGATTTTATTTTTAACTAGATGACGCCCGCAATTTCTTTGAGCCAAAATTCGTCAATCGCGCCTGAACTGTACATTTTTACGAGATGATATCCTTAGATGTCCTTTCCCAGGATTCAAAGTATCTCCATGCCAAATTTCAGAAACATCGGTTCAGCGGTTTAGGCGTGAAGAGGTAACAGATAGACAGACACACTTTCGCATTTATAATATTACTTATGTATGGAAGTTACTAGATATATAGCCCGCGACTTTGAAAACACAAAAAATAATCAAATATAATTTCCCACCACCTTATGTTTGTGCTGAATTTCATCAAAATCAATCAATAACATTTTAACAAGTTATTTAATGCAAAGAAATTTTCAATCTTTTTTCTTAACCAGCTGGTAATGAAGAACAATGACAGGAATTAGGGGCCTTCCACGCGACGTTTTTTACGCTCGTTAGTACAAACGCAAGTTGAACCCTCAGCAAACAGAAGGAAGATCGGAAGACGACACATTTTAAACTTTATATCTGCCAAAACGCAATGAAGACGCGCAGAAAACGAGCGCATCAGAAACGCGCGTCAGTGCGCAAAAAATACGTCGTGTGGAAAGGCCCTAAGTTAGGAAAGATAATATTAGTATATTCCGTAATATTAAGTGAGTAGTAAAGAGGTAGAGTATCACATAAACATTTTTAAGTTATTAAAATTTTTATTATTTAAATAATTTTAATTACTGGCATACAAAGTAAATAATTTTTATAATACCTTTTAATTTGAGAACCAAAATTTTCAGTAATTAGTAAAGCAATGTATACATTTCCGCAGTTAATTGTAAAGTTCAATAAATGCACAAACAAAATCAGAGTATTTCGAAACTGCCATACACATAGTGTATAAAATGCATCAAACAATGAGATAAATAGTAGTCTTTGATATTAAAAAAAATATTTCCGTTATGAGGTTGCCGCTGCCTGTGCCTGCGTCTGTGCCTTAACTTTCATTTCCATCATCATACAAATGGCATCTCTTACCTTAGACTTTTCTATACCCATAGCCTGTATTTTTTCCATTTGCTCAGTAACAAACTGTACTTTTCTTTTAAAATAGTCTTTGGCACCTTCTATGTCCTGGAATTGAAAGTACAATAGTTAGTTAAACTATAAATATTTATATTTTTTTTACATAAAAAAACGTAGATTAGGATCAAAGTTCAAACTTTTTTAAAATGCAAAGAGAGAACAGTAAACTTAATAATAGCTCCTATTGACCGTGCGAAAAAGAAAATTAATCAATCCTTGGATTGGGGATTCTTGGAAATGCTATTGTATTCTATTGTTGCCGCGGTCACCGGTGTCCTTATGGGGCTTGAAGGATTAATTTGGTTTACTTATTTCACCTTTTTAAGCACACACAAAATTTTGAAGTGTGTTGAGTGTGTCAAAAATAAATAAACAACTCACTTTCTGTGCGTAATATCCTGTACCTATATCAATAATAACATTATCTGTGTCTGCTATGGTACCGGGAACATACATAGAGCCGGTGAGTGGTACTAGAATAGTCTTTCCTTTTGTGCTCGGAGTAATTTTTTCTACACTCTCCCCTGATTCCACAAACTTTTGTTGCGCTATTTTTAAAGTTTGTAATGAATCTTGGAACACGTTTAATTCCTAAAAAGGAAAAAATACAACCAGTTAACAGAAAATGCATACATTTAATTGACAAGTATAAACTGTGTAGTGAAAAATTTATTATTAC
This sequence comes from Polyommatus iphigenia, assembly GCA_963422495.1. Lineage (NCBI taxonomy): Eukaryota > Metazoa > Arthropoda > Insecta > Lepidoptera > Lycaenidae > Polyommatus > Polyommatus iphigenia. Next base: position 12,446,251 of record OY730179.1, read on the forward strand.
ACTCGATTACCAAGTAAAAATAATAAATATAAACGTTTTCATACTGTAAAATCATAATTGAACCATTAACTTACTTGATCTAGCTGTTGTTTCAACTGAGCCAACTGCTGAATACTAAGCTTTGATAAATCTATTTGTTGCATACCAGGTGCTGGAGCTGACGAAACAGTGGCCATGGTGTTGTAAAAGGCGTGTTTTCGTATTTAACAAATTAAGTTATGTCCTATAATCTTTTTAAAAGGCTTATTTTTCATTCAATGCTATAAGTTATTATTATAACCTCAAAATTAGTTCAATTGACAGATGACAACAATTATTAACATAACATTTGACAAGCAGGGTGACCATATTTAAATTACAGATCCTGCCTTACTTTGGTCAAAAAACTGCCAAATCCTGCCAGAGCCTGTAGTAAAAAATGCCCAAATACTGCCGTCTTTATTTACTGCAGTTGTTTTAAAGTAAGAAAAGTAAAAATACACATATGTATTGCATTTTTTTATTAGATTAAACATTTGCATCGTCTTCTTCCATTTCTTCATCTAAATATACATGATAGCTTTGTTCATGCAATTCAAAATTTATTTTGTAGGTTTGAAGGAAAATATGCAATGCCTTGCATAACGTGCAACATAGATGAAACAAGTTTGTTTATAAAATCGGCCAAGTGCGAGTCGAGCTCGCTCACGAAGGGTTCCGTACCCTTACAGAGAGAAATAAGAAAGTAGACAAAAAATTGTGTTTTTTGTATGGGATTAAATATTTATTTTATTTAAATGTTATTATTAATAATAAAATTACAAATATAATTAAGGACTTTGTGAAAATTTAAAGCGTTTGGCTGTTGCCATTATTCATTACGAGCAAAAAAAATCAGGTTTGTTGTATGGGAATTGGGAGCCCCCCTTGAATATTAATTTTATTTTGATTTTAGTATTTGTTGTTATAGCGGCACCGGAAATACACAATCTGTGAAAATTTCAGAACTCTAGCTATAGCGGTTCTTGAGATACAGCCTGGAGACAGACAGACGGACAGACAGACATCGAAGTCTCATGAATAGGGTCCCGTTTTTACCCTTTGGGTACGGAACCCTAAAAACGGTTCCGAGTTTTTATCTTGATAAAATTGATTTGGGAGAACATTCTTTCACATGAAGCCTTAGACATTGGTATATATCATCATTTATAAGCATAATAATCCCTTTGAAACATTTAAAATTAAACTGTCTATTAGAATTTTGCCTATTGCACCCCAAAAATTATCTACACTTAAAACAGAATTTGAATTACTACTCCAGATTCTAATAAATCACTGACTTCTTAGATGCAATAATAACATTTATTTTTCATACCCCAATTCTGCCAAAACCTGCCAAGTTTTCAAAACGTCAACCGATCATGCCATAGGCCAAAATAAGACGCCAATCCTGCCAAAATGGCAGGAACCTGCCACATATGGTCACCCTGTTGACAAGTGACTTTTTTTTTTTAATTCGTCCCGGTCGGGACAGGCAATGACAAGTGACAACTGAGAAATGTCAGAGAATTGTCAGTTTTTTTTTCAATCGGGCCTTTAACAGCTGCCTTTAAGCCTTTGCCAGTCTAAAAGAAAAAGGCGGAAAGAAAAGAAATCTTGATGAATTATATAATAATATTATCACTGCATGTGTACAGTGTGTATATTAGCATAGCACAGCATGCACTACGGTCTAATGGCAAGTAATTATTAAATTTTAAAAAGCGTACAGCGTACTATTTATTACGTCCGCATCCTTGAAGAAATCTATAGAAAACTGGAAAGCTTCCCGCAGACAGGTACTATTAATTACTATACCATCTCTCTCATGTATGCGGCGTTATTGTCGCAGCAGTGTGTAACTACGTGACCGCCGACCGTCCTAACTCCTAATACAAAATTTATACTGAATATCTCAATAACGCATGCGTTATTAATTATTATTATCGACCGATAATAATGCGTCTGTCTGCGGGAGGCTGAAGGTCCCTGGGCGGCAAATTGAAGTTGGCAAGAAAAGGTTAACTAATCTTCGCTATGCTGACGACATTGTCTTGTTCGCTGCCAGGGCCGCGGAATTACAAAGAATGCTCTAAGACCTGAACGCTGTACACCTCGAGGTGGGACTAGCAATGAATAGGTCCAAAACTAAAATAATGACCAATAGCACGAATCGTAGGGTCGAGGTAAACGATGTTGGATTGACCGATTTGCAAAAGTCCCAACTCCCAACTCGGGGTATGTCAAAAAGCGATGGAGCGCAGTCGGCAGTATGCTAGGTTAATTATTAAACTTCTCGACAAAATGAGAAACAGGCAAACAGCATACTGCGCTCAAAAACAGGAATCAATGAGTAATGACGTAGGAGTAAAGACGGCAAAATTGAAATGAGATTGGGTGGGACACGTAAGTCACAGCATAGGCTAGAAAAAAAACTTATGGCCTGCCTGGTTTCTTTCGCCGTAATGTCAAATAAAAAAAAAAACATTATGACAATTGACAACAGCTGTCAAATCGAGATACCAGCTGTCATTTGTCAAGTGTCGGCTGTCGCAACGTCGAATTTGCAAAGTTCTCGGTTTTGGAATTTTTAAAGGTAATTTTATGTAATTGTTTATCTATCTATTGTTGTAACTTACTTTGAATATTGTTATCATTTTTATTCTTAGATATTCCAAGCTTTACTATGATGTGTTTCTAACTCTTACAGAGACGTGTTTGTACTCTAGATAACCTAAAGAGATGTCGGTCAACGTTTTGCAAACAATCGATGATTTTACGAATTTTGTAAGGTAAACAAACTATTAATGTAATATAAACATATTATAATAACAATTGACTTATACTTTATAATTGTAGAAGTTGTATTTATTTTGTTACAATAGGATAATTTTACCACAGCAGTTTAAGGTCATGAGAAAAATATTATAAATCAAATAACTTTATGATCTAAGTTTAATTATAACGTTTCAGGTCACCTGAATTAAGTGTAGTGCACTTTTCAGCTGATTGGGCTGAACAATGTGCTCAAGTGACTGATGTTTTAAAGGAATTACAAAAGTTACCTGAAATTCAAAAAAGTGGAACAAAATTTTCAGTATGTGATGCTGAAAAACTTTCAGAAATCTCATTGAAACACAAGGTATTTTATACAATTTGAAGTATTACACAAAACATGTAAACAGTATTGTATTCTTATGAGTACATTTTAGCTGTAGGTTAAAGGTTAAATTAAAGTCAACATTATTAATTATCTTATGATAACAACTTTTCCGTAATCATACCATGTTCTTCCGTATAATTTTTGAATTAATTCATGAAGCCCCAAGCGGCCACATCCGGCCGCGATAACAATGAAAAAGCTATTGTGTCTCGTTTTGCCACGACTGATGGGTTAAATAACATGAAATTTATTGGGTATAAATAATATCACTTATATTAGTATATAAGCCATACTGGTGGCCATGCTAGGGCTACTGATAGTTCAGTAGCCCTAGCATGGCCACCAGTTGAATGAAAATAAGGTGCCGTTCCAATCTTTACTGTGGCTACTTGCGACCAACAAAAATTCAATTAAAATGCCACTTTATGACAGACTATAGTCTATGTCAGGGGTTCCCAATCTTTTTCAGCCTGTGGCGCACTTACAAGTCAATATTTTGTCACGGCGCCCTATATAATCTTTACCTAGCTATTACAAAAATATGCATAAATAAACACCTTTCATGATTAAAGGTAGGTTTAGCAAGTAAATATACCTAATAAACAAATATTTAATCATCTGCCTGCTTTGTATAATTCATATCATGGAGTAAATTCATATTAAAATTTTATTTTATAATATTTGTGGTTTTGGATAATGATGGAGATTGGAGCATCCTTTTACTATGGATGAAGGATCGACTCACGGCGCCCCTCTTGCCTTTCCGCGGCGCACCTGGTGCGTCGCGGCGCACAGTTTGGGAACCTCTGGTCGATGTCATAAAATAAAATATAATATGAATTTATAGGACTATAGTCTGTCATAAAGTGGCATTTTAATTGAATTTTTCTGAATGAAAAAAAATCGGCACCTTAAGTTTATCTCCACAGTTTGTCTATACTTTCGCAATTCTACTGGTGGCCATGCTAGGACTGCAGGAGACAGGTATCAGTAGGTATAAAAGTTACATGCCATAATTCTGTTTCAGGTTGAGTCAGTCCCCACAGTTATATTGTTTAAAAATGGTTCCCAAGTGGATAGGGTTGATGGAGTTGATGCTGCTCAAATCACACAAAAAGTCAAAACACACAGTACTAAAAGCAATATCAGCAGCGCTACACCATCAAAAGAAAGCTTAGAAAATAGACTGAAAGCTCTTATAAATAAAAGTAATGTTATGGTCTTCATGAAGGGTACAAGAGATGCCCCGAGGTGTGGGTTCAGTAAGACACTTATTCAGATTCTCAACGGTGTAGGGTAAGTTTTGTTTTTATAACCACATAATCCTTATTACTCAATTCAAAGCTTTTTATTGACTCATAAAAGTAATAACTGTGGTAGACTTGTTTCTATGTCATAAAGAGCATAGATGAAGACTTTTACTCAATAAAGAATTACTAAATGTGTACTTTAATGCTGTTACTAACATCCTGTTAGAGACTCCTGCCCCCGTAGACAAGTGGCAAAACGCTAACGCTACAAAATGTATGGATTTGACATTAGTATTCGCTAGCAAAGCGATGACTTATGTCAAATCGCATACATTTTGTAACGTTAGCGTTAGCGTTTTGCCACTTGTCTAGGGGGGCTGGAATCTTAAATATACTAAAACAGTACACTATTATTATTTTTATAAAATAAGGGGGCAAAAGAGCAAACGGGTCACCCAATGGAAAGCAACTACCGTCGCCCATGGACACTCACAACATCGGGAGAGCTGCAGGTGCTAATAATAAGAACAATAAAAATAATCCCCAGAACTTAAACTGTAATTTATATGTTTATAGGGATACATACTGTTTATTACTGTATATTATGTCTTAGCACCTTTTAAATATTGTAGTGTGCATAAATAATAATATCTCAACATTTTCAGAGTACAATATGAAACTTTCGACATTTTGACTGATGAAGAAGTGCGCCAGGGATTGAAAGTATATTCAGATTGGCCGACCTATCCTCAAGTATATGTAAAAGGAGAACTTGTCGGTGGATTAGACATAATAAAGGAATTACAAGCATCTGGAGAGTTACAATCTACACTGAACGCCTAAGTTATGCTTTACTTTATGTTGTAGTATATTTTTTATTAAATTAATTGGGTTTTGAAATAAGATCTCTTTTTTTATGTTTTACTTTCATAACATTAAACTAAACTTTTTAAATTCATGGAACTGAATTCTTTAGAATATACATTTTGTACAAAATAATTACTACATCAGATAATACCATTTAAACAGTTGTACCTAGTGATTAATTAGGTAATTTTGATTTTATCAGATATCATATTTTGACATGATATTCATGTAGCATGCTATTTTATAAGATTGTGTAAGAATTGGTTGATAAGGTAAAATTTTAGAATGTCTGTAACTAAGTGTGTTTTAATGTGATTTTATACACTTTTATAAGCTTTATGACTACATCATCATATTTAATATAATTTTATTTTGATGTCCTTAACAAATAGCTTACAAGTTATCACAAAGAGAGTATTGCTATAACAAAACCAAGCAACCAGATGGGCATAGTGTGTAATGGTGCTGCACTGCAAGCGGTGGGTCCGGATCCCACGCACGCCGCATACGCCAGTACATGCGGGATCTGCGTCTGCTCGTATAGACCGCCGAATAGCGCGGCGTGCGGGCCCAACGCGAAGACCGGTGCGTCGTCCGCCCCGTGCGTCTCCGAGCCGCGCGGCGCATCCGCATGCGACCGCCACGCCAACGCACCTGCATAGTAAGAACAATGTTTATTAGTTGCTTATTAAAATTGTCAGAGGTTACGTCAATACTAACTTACGATAGTTTGTATCCTGCGTGACGTCCACTCGTTGGCCGTTAACCTGATCCCTCTGGCCGGGTCCGTTAGTGTACGAGATGGTCATATAGGGCACGCCGTCGGTGTCGACCGAGCCGGACGGACCGAGGATGTCGTTCCCTCGCACCGAGTAGCCGTTGAAGGCCATCACGTGGGCGTGGTCCGCGGTCACGGCCACTAGGGTGTCCTCCGTGACGAGCTCGGTCGCGCGCGCGACGGCTTCGCTAAATTCAATCGTCTCGTCCAACGCCAGCTCCACTCGATTGGCGTGGTGCGCGTGGTCGATGCGACCCCCCTCGACGAACAGGAAGTACCCCTTGTCGTTGCGGCTCAGCATTCTTATCGCAACTTCCGTGAGCTCCGCCAACGTCGGTTCCATCTCGGGATCTCCTACCAGGTGGTACGGTATGTGGGTCCCCTCGAATAAGCCTAGAAGATATTCCGGAAGAGATTCGTTTGCCGACAAAAGCTGTTTGCGATTCCAGACGTACTCGTGGGTCACGTTTTCCGCCTCTCTCTCGGCGCGCCACTCCCGAATGAGGTCCCGGCCGTCCGTGCGCAAGCCGGCAGTACCCTCCTCGTCGATCTCCGTCGTGGGTCGGAACTCCTGCCGGCCGCCTCCCAGAATGACCTTGAAACGTTTACCGGGCTCGTGGTGCACGAGTTGATGTGCGATGTCGGGACATTTGGCGATGTCGACGTTTGCAGCTGTCACGTCTGCGTCGTTCTCCCAGCCGCGGTTGGCGGAGCGAGCGTACGCGCCCGCCGGCGATGCGTGCGTCACGCGAGTCGATGTCACAATACCTGCGAGAATAAGTCGCATTATATTATATTGGGTTTGTAAACATATCTACATGGTAACAAGATCCGCTATGATTTACCGATGTCTCGACCGCTTTCCAGCATCCATGAAGCTATGGAAGTCAGATGCGTGTCTGGGTCCTGGGCTGCGGAACAGTCGTGACGGGGCACGGCGGCCGTCACACCGAGTGTACCGTAGTTGTTCTTCACGCCGCACAAATACGCCGTCGCCGTGCACGCGGAATCTGCAATTTGCGCGTTGACGCAGTAAGTCTGGAAATTCCAAGATAAAATAAATGATATGTAGCAGAGGCATACGCTCGCACCAACCTGTGAATGAACTACAATTTTAATATGTCTGTACTCTGTATTGATGAAGTTGGTAAGAACAACTTGCCTTTGCCAATCCGACTGCTGGAAAAGATTCAAATGAGAGTTGCGCCTCTTCCCCGGTCTCGTTTCGTCGCTGACCGAGAAGAGCTCGCGCAGCTCCTAGCGTCGGGACCGACATGCCGTCCCCAAGAAACAAAATTACGTTCCGAGCCCATCTACCCGGCTCCTCGGGTTTAACGTATTGGAGTCGCTTTTTGATCGCCTCATGAGCCTCCTTGTACCAAAACTCAGAGGTTCGCTCGTCGTTGAATCTTGCTGGCAGCTTTCGAAGTATATTTACGTTCAGTTCCGGGTGGTATTCATCTTCAGCGTACGTTAACGCTACACACAGGAGGAGCCAGACAGACCAACACGCAATATGCATCGTACGGCGTGCCTTGGCCGTGGCCCGTGCCTAATACTTTTCGTACAATGAGACGCCATTTTATATCTTCAGTAATATTAATGTAATCCCTGCGTTATCGCATTAATAATTTAGATGATACTTATTGTGATAAGTGATAAAAATATTTTTTTCATTTATCTATAGTCTATCATCAATAATTATTATTCTTATTTTATTCGGTATATTATGTAGTTGTAATAGGCTACTTGACCTACTTTTTTTCTTTATGCGCTTTTTAATCATTCATTTTCACAAAAAAAACTAATATTTTAATATTTTACACAGTAGAAACCCATAAAAATGTTTATTGAAAAATACGCCTCTTAAATGGCGCCGAAAACACTGTCCGCCATAGTGTGACGTCATACACTTTGTATTTTAAACTCTCTTTATTGAACATTTTTTTATGTGCTAAATGTACGAGTCTAAAAGTGCCCAAAAATTATAAAAGAATTAAATAAGAAATTAGAAATCATTTGTAATGTTGAAAACTTTTGTAAAAAAGTTTTGGCCATTTCATTTCCCGTCTACAATAAGTGGAGATAATATATAAAACTGATGTTATAAGCGAATTATTCAATAAAATATATTTTACAAATCTTTCTAGGCTTATTCGTATTATTTATGTACAGATAAACTTACATATAACGAGCGCGATAAATAAAAGATATTAAATTACTATGAGGATGACGTCACATCCAAATCGGAAGTACCGCAAAAGCGTTTTCGTCAGTACAAATCCTATTTTCATAAAATCATATTTTCAAATCGACTTTATTTATCAATCATAAGCTTTTATTTGATGATAAGGGTGAAATATGGTTTCCTAGGCCAAGTTCTACTAGAAATATGCATTTGTTCAATGAAATTGAATATAGGTCAAGTAGCCTATTCATAACGTGATCACTGATCATAATAAAGGCAGGCTATAGTCCGCTATAGTCCGCGCGGAACTAGTTGGCCGCGCCTGGTATCTGAATGACTGCCGGCTTGTTAACCTTTTATATGGCCCGCGACGCTTTCTGGAACGTTCTATTCTGAATTGTTTACGTAAACACGCAATTCACATAAACAAGGGTTAGATTTTTCTAGAAAGTACGCGCAGAGGTAAACAACTGTCCGTATCCGTAACATTATTTAATTATTGAAAAGAATAAATAAAAGACAATAATTGATCTGTTTTATATTCTAAACTATTGACATCGGCTTTCCGTTTTTTAAAAAACGTACCGTATGCACTTCAAATATTATTTCCTTAGATTGTCTTTTTATCTGCGGACTCATCTTGCTATTGCAATCTCTTGTGTTTTTTGTCTTAACCCATCATTCATCAAGGACCGCGACAACAATAGAATAACAATAGATTTCCAAGAATCCGCGATCGAAGGATTAACTAGCCAGGAACTGTCAAAATCAAGCGCCCCCGCCTCCGTCCCACCGCTCACATACCTGATACCAGGCGCGGCCAACTAGTTCCGCGCGGACTATAGCGGACTATAGCCTGCCTTTATTATGATCAGTGATCACGTTATGAATAGGCTACTTGACCTATATTCAATTTCATTGAACAAATGCATATTTCTAGTAGAACTTGGCCTAGGAAACCATATTTCACCCTTATCATCAAATAAAAGCTTATGATTGATAAATAAAGTCGATTTGAAAATATGATTTCCTTAGATTGTCTTTTTATCGGCGGACTCATCTTGTTATTGCAATCTCTTGTGCGTTTTGTCTTAAACTAGCCAGAACTGTCAAAATCAAGCGCCCCCGCCTCTCCATCCCACCGCGCCGCTCACATACCTAAGTATTCAATATTGCTATACTGTGCCTAAGGCGCGGCCAACTAGTTCCGCGCGGACTATAGTTCCGCGTGGACTATTATACTACTTAAGGCTCCATTCCACCGCGGCGCACGCTGTGCACGACCGGGCCACGCGCACGCGTAGACGTGCACGGATTTATTTCTTTGACTTGAGTCAATTCGTGCGTAGCGTGTCCGTGGGTTGCAGTGGACACTGTCACATAATTATATTTTCTTACAAAGCGAAGCTTGACGCACGTGCGTAGCCTCTCCGTGCGCCGCGCCGCGGTGGAATGGAGCCCTCGCTCGGCCGTGACGTGCGTGTTACGTCTATCCGCTACAGCCTACAGCCAACGAGCCTAATTTGTTAGTTGTGAGTCGCAGAATTTCTGCCGCGTAAATATCTTTTCATACAAATCATGACTCACAAAATTACGCTCGTGAGTCGTGACTCGTGACATCTCAATGCGCTCGTGTGAATCAAACAGGACTTTTGTATGAAACTGAATGCAGCAGAATTCTGCCGGACCGAAATTCTGCGACTGACAAAATACGTTCGTTTCGACTTCGCCCCTTAAAAACATAACAGCGTACTGTCGCGCTTCAACCTCTAAAAAATCAGCGGGCAACGGGCAGGGCCGGATTTAGCACTACCAGCGCCCTGGGCGAGATTTCTTCGGCGCCCATGGGTTCAGGTAGTGCTGAAAAAATTGGCACCCCTTTTTATCTGGGCGGTCGCCCTTCTTCATCTTAAAGCCATGAACGTAGAAAAAAACGGTTGTCTGTAAAGTCGGTTTACTGACGATAGTTGAACGTGACAACGTGCCTCTCTGTCGCTCGCTCCGCGCTCTCGCTTGCACTTCAAGCCTTAAATGGAACACCTCAGAGCGAGGTAACGCCGCATGAGTCATGTTTTTTCTCAGTCAGCCGGCTCCATCGAATTATAAGACGTTGTCACGTCAAAACTCATTTTCCCGACTGTACATTTCTGCTTAGCACAATTTTCCCCGACTGTATATTTCTGCTAAACAACTCATTTCCCCGACTGTACATTTCTGCTAAACAACTCATTTCCCCGACTGTACATTTCTGCTTAGCACAATTTTCCCCGTCTGTACATTTCTGCTAAACAACTCATTTCCCCGAATGTACATTTCTGCTTAGCACAATTTTCCCCGACTGTACATTTCTGCTAAACAACTCATTTCCCCGACTGTACATTTCTGCTTAGCACAATTTTCCCCGACTGTACATTTCTGCTAAACAACTCAAATGGAACGCCTCAGAGCGAGGTAACGCCGCATATTGCGTCATGTTATTTCGTGCGCGCAGCCCTTAACGAATTATAAGACGTTGTCACGTCAAAAAGGCGGACGGAGACTTATTATGCACAGAACTGTGTCTTCAGAGTCGGCCACGCACACATTCTGACGCCTGTCAAATGGTATGGACTAGAGCAGAGGTTCCCAAACTTTTCCCAAATTTTGGTGGATCCGGTGGACCCCACAGCTACCCCCCCCCCCCCCCCCCCCCCCCTCCAGTTCAAGGCCGGTCTAAAAAGCGTATTCATCCAACAGTAGGACCTTAACTTTTTTGTATTCTAAGTACAAGGAACCAATAACCTTCACTTCACAGTGGTAAAAAGTAAACGCAAATATTTTCTTGTTTTGTAGCTATTTAACATAAAAATTACCACACCTTTTACTTATTTCTAAATCTCCTCGCTCTGTAATATTTAATCTGCTATTAATATAATATTGTCTGCCTATATTCATAGGAGAAGTCAAATCGGGTCACCTTTTTATAGACCCCGTTAACGACTCGTGGACCCCCATTTTTTTCCACTTTCCGTCTATTGGGCTCCCGTGGACCCCATGGGGTCCACCTGGACCACTTTGGGAATCAATGGACTAGAGTAATAATGTGTGCGTGCGAACCGTGTACATACAGTCAGCTGGCCGACTCTGAAGGACACAGTTTTGTGTATGGTGGGACTCCGTCCGCCTTTTTTTATATGTCCATGCTTAAAGCTACAGTTAATAATATTACTCCATTATAGGTAGGTATCGTAGACACAATATATTTTCAAATATTATACCTACCATATATTTTGGTTCATCATTTTCCTTTATGGATTCATCTGCTAAGTACTCACATTAACTCACATACGGTTTTGCTCGACAGTTTTACTCCAAGTCGAAGGAAATGACATATTTGACATATTTAATTCTATCGAAACCGGCTCGAAGCGAGCCTTCGAGCCGTCAGTTTTGCGGTCCACACAGTGGTTTTTGCTCGACGTCGAGTAAAACTATCGAGCAAAACTGTATGTCAGTACGGAGCTATAAGCTCCGTACTGACATACAGTTTTCAGTATCCAGTACTCAGCTGGGTAATGGGTTCAATGTGGTACAATGACAAGCTAGGTTTGCCGTTTGACAAAACGCGACCAAATTACGTAGGTCCGTCATAACTCATAGGTCCGTCATCTGCCTATGAATTTGCTATGAATCAACTTCTCTGATTGATAGTACATAAACTCTGGTTAACAAGTGCCATTTTCGTCAAAACCTGATCTCATGCACCGAAAATTATGATTTTGGTCTCATTCGATTCGGAATACCATCTAGAACATTCTATCAAAATTCCAAGAGGGGCTGAAAAAAAATGCAAAAGTTGTAAACAATTAAGTAAACATAAAAAGAAGGGTTTGATTTTTTTTTATATTTCGAAAACTATTTGAGATAATCAAAATTTGAAAATGGATCATTAAAGAGCAGGAAATTTCCTAAAAAAAATCCTGCATCCTGGAACCTTACCAATAATCCTTATAGCTGTAATTGAGCGGTGAAAGTAGCGATAAAACCGCGTGGTTCGGGTTTCGCGTGATTTGCCGCAATCTGCTACGTGAACTAAAAAAATATTTTAAGTGATTAAATAATAATATTAAGGAATAAAAAAAGTTGGGTACTAAGTAGACATATCAATAAACAATAATCCGTTAACAAAAATCAATTATCACAATTCGTTTAATTAATATGCTTTTCTTAATTTGTTAATAGTCACCATTTTAATTTTAACATTAAACGCTGATTATTTCAAAACAAGAAATCCAGATTTTTTTATTATTCTTTTGAGCTAATCTTAAAAGGCCTTATAAGAGATCCCCGTTGAAAAAATTCAAAATTTTTTATTTTTCACTTTTTTATTAACATTCAAAGTCATTCCAAAATTATTCATGTAAATAAAGCAATTACGGTACTTTTATATCCAATTATTATTACTATTTTGTTTTGTTAATGTAAGAAGCCCGATAACAATGTATATTTTTTTATTTATAACTAATAAAACTTAAATAATCATTTTTATTGATGAAAAAACCCTAATTGCTATATTTACATAAAAATTTCATGGATGCCTTTGATTGTTCATAAAAAATTGAAAAATCAAAATTAGTGAATTTCTCCAACGGATATCTCTTCTAAGCCCTTTTAAGATTAGCTCAAAAGAATAATAAAAAATTCTAGATTTCTTGTTTTGAAATAATCAGCGTTTTTATGTTAACATTAAAATGGTGACTATTAACAAATTAACAAAAGCATAACAATTAAACAAATTGTGATAATTTATTTTTGTTGACGGATTATTGTTGATTGATATGTCTACTTAGTACCCAATTTTTTTTTATTTCTTTATATTAATATTTAATCAGTAAAATATATTTTTTAGTTCACGTGGCAGATTGCGGCAATTCACGCGAAACCCGAACTACGCGTTTTTACCGTTACTTTCGTCGCTCAATGAGGGATTTTCATATTTTTTTAATTTGATTGTCAAACAGTTTCCATTTTAGGAACTAGATGGCGTATGGGTAGACAAGTATCGGTGATACCAGGGAATACCATCAATACTTGCTACAAAACTGGGCAAAAGAATGTAAAACTTGATACATTTCAATTTAAAAAAGACGCAATAATATTCCAATGAATAGGATAATAGAGTTATTATAACGATGTTTTAGTTAAAACTCACAGAAGAAATAGCCCTGTTTACGTATATTCACACCAAATGTCACAGGAAATATACATTTTCGTTTTGAAAACATCTTACCTGCACTTGTGCAAGATAACGGATATATAATGGCTAATATTTTACCAATAATGAACATCAAAAACACAAAGAATACAATTTGAGAAAAAAATAATAAAAACCACACCAACAATAAAAAGTAGAAGAAGTTTTGAAAGTGACATGCCCGCCAAAACTCTCTGTCAGTTGTCAGTTTTCAGTTTGACAATTTGCGTGTTCCTAAACTGTTCCCAGTATACTGGCCTAATCGCTTAGGCCAATGATGGCTTAGATTTAAGATATTTTGATTAACGTCACACTTGACAGTACACTGATATTTTTTGGAACACTACCAATATGTTGTCAGTGATGCCAACCTGCAGATAATTTCAGATGGGTGGGGAACCAATAGAAAATCTAGAAGTGTCTACCGTCGCGCCGTCTGGTGGAGATTTAAGGTACAATTCCATGCATCGCGATCGATCGCGGTCGTGCACGACCTACGACTGTCGTCGGACGCTCGCGACCATAGTCAACGTATGAAAATGTATGGCACCGCTTCCGAGGCCCGCGACTGACGCGCGCAGCCTACGACTGTCGTAAGCCGCGCGCGATCGTGCCATATAACTTTGACACGGTCGCGCGGGGCCTACGACTGTCATAACTTCAAGACACGATCGCGCGCGGCTTACGACAGTCGTAGGCCGCGCGCGTCAGTCGCGGGCCTCGGAAGCGGTGCCATACATTTTCATACGTTGACTATGGTCGCGAGCGTCCGACGACAGTCGTAGATCGTGCACGACCGCGATCGATCGCGATGCATGGAATTGTACCTTTAAAAAAGAAAACTTCCCATTAAAGTTATAAGGATTGTTGATAAGGTTCCAGGATCTAGGATTTTTTTTAGGAAATTTCCTGTTCTTTAAGGATATATTTTCAAATTTTAGTTATCTCAAATAGTTTTTGAAATATAAAAAAAACTAAACCCTTCTTTTTATGTTTAAAGGCCGTATACACGATCGGTTCCAACCACCAACAGATGTCACCTTGGTAGGGTTGGAACAATAATCAACCGTGTAGACGTTTGTTTTTGGTTGACCAACCAAATAACCTTCAATTACCTTGGTAGTGAGCGCATCCCTCACTACCAATGTCAAATAGAGAACATTCAGTTGAAACGCAACCGTGTAGACGCTTGTTGGCGCTCAGTCGCACATTGATCGTCGGCTGCGTTGCATGTGGTGTGTAGCGCTAGCAACTGAAAATGGCGGCGCCGGCGCGCAATGAACGCGAAATCATGACTGAATTATTAGAAATGTATAGGAATTTGCCTACGCTATGGGATATTGGTTCCGATCTTTTTAAAGATCGGGACAAAAAGAGTCAAGCGAGGCAGTTGCTTGTCGAAAAATCAAAGGAACATGACCCTGAGGCTTGGTCCCATTGTTCACTTTTCCACAGCCTAGCCAGAGTAGACAGAATTATGCTAAGTACTCACATACGGTTTTGCGCGATAGTTTTACTCGAAATCGAGCAAAAACCACTGTGTGGTCCGCAAAACTCGCAGCTCGAAGGCTCGCATCGAGCCAGTTTGAAGGCTCGAATCGAGCCGGCTTGACAAATTTTTTGACACTAGTTTTTATTATTTGTAGCTGATTTCCTTCGAATGGAGTAAAACTATCGAGCAATGCTGTATGTGTGGACGAAAGCCCGAGCCGTGGTTTTTACTCTACGTGATTGCTCGATCGAGCAAAACCGTATGTCAGTACTTACACATATAGAGTATGCCGACTTAGAACTGATGTTGAAATTTTTAAATTTGATGTATTATGACGAAAATCGTCGCTAGGGTTGTTGACTTGTTACCTACGAATTTAAAACTATGATATATTCGCTAGCCGTGTTCCTCTTTGGTCGTATTGTTGTTTGTGTTTTGGCACATGCGATTAAAATTGTCAGAATCCAATTTGGAATCTTTATTTTAAATATTTAAAAATAAATTATATCAGCCAGCGCTCGCTCGCACATTCCGTTCATAATCCTAGTGAAACCCGACGAATTTGACAGATATTGAAACCTGTCCGTTTCTTTGCAGTCGAACTACTGTTAGTTATGTCTATTGTGGTCTAGCCAAGTCTGACGAGTTGATTTACGTGTAGATAGAGATTTAACTTTGTTGACCCAACCAAGGTGACCTCTGTTGGTGGTTGGAACCGATCGTGTATACGGCCTTTACACTTGTTTATAACTTTTGCATTTTTTTCAGCCCCTCTTGGAATTTTGATAGAATGTTCTAGATGCTATTCCAAATCGAATAAGACCAAAATAATAATTTTCGGTGCGTTAGATCAGGTTTTGAGGAAAATGGCACTTGTTACTCAGACTAATATTATATAAACCGATCAAGAATGTTATTGACTTGTATAATATTTAGTACGGTACGGAAATAAAAAAAACATTATGTCAAAGTCATAGGTGACATATTTTATAATCTGACAAGTGACATTGGAGTTTTGCCGGGAATGTAAAAGGGTGCTGTTGTGTTCTTATATTATTTTCCTAAAATTGTGTTAACTGGGTTTTTAGTGTGTAATATTGGTAGAATATTAACCATTAGATATTCGTGTTCATGCACAAGTGTAGGAAAGTGATATAATATCCAGAAACGTGCTATTTTGTGTTCCCTCCAAAACTCCATCGAAAGTTTCAGTAAAGCGTCTACCACTTTACTGAATCGACCGACTTGACTCCTTGACTGTATTGACTTTTACTTAGACTTTGACTAGATTTTAGACCTGACGATACATGAAAACGATATGGTTATGTACGAATGTAAAGCCTGACCAAAAAAATAGAAAACCTGCCCTGAGGGCGCTAAATGAACTATGAATATGGCAACATCTAGTACAGTGATACACTTGCGAATTGGCTAGTGTACAATTTTTAGCTAGTGTTTAATATAGACGAATTTTAATATAGACTATACAAAACCATAGCATTTATGTATAGTTTTAAAGTATATAGGCAGTTTAAAAAAGTACAACTTCATAATTTCATTATTAAACTTTTATTTAAATTAAAATATTCAACACTCTCTCCATCAATTATTGGTCCCCTTTGTCTATATTCTTTTTCTATTTTATTTGTATGATCACAACAATTACTCCATGTATCGGCAGTAATATCCTATAAGAATAATTTAAAATCAGTAATGGTAAACAAAATATTTAATTTTATTTTTGTCGAAATATGTGATATTTACCTCAAAACAGTTTTTTACAAGCTGCATGAATGTGATATTGTCTAAACCAACATTCTTTGTGGCAACCTTCCCTTTTACAATACCCCATATCATCTCAATAGGATTGAGGTCACAATGATAAGGAGGCAGTCTTAATATTTTGTGACCATAATCCTGTACTAAACTATCAATTTCATATATCGGGTTAGGTTTGTTTTGATTGACTATAACCATTAGCATACTTTTGGTGGCATAAGCAGGGTAGGCAATATCATTTGATGTAAGCCATTCTGCAATTTCATGTTTTCTATTATTCATGTTTGGTGGCTTGTTAATTTGGCTAGAATGATATCTAGCATTGTCCATGACTATACAGGTTGGTTCATGTAAATTGGGTATTAATTTATCCAATACCCATTTTTTAAAATTAACTTTATTCATGGCTTCGTGGAAATCTTCTTTTTTTTCTTTGTCATTGTAAATTAATAAAGCATTCGGGACGAACCCAGTCTTGCCGCCACAATGGACAATCACATATCTTTTGCCTTTAGCAACAGATTTAGACACACCAGGCTCATTTTCACTTTGCCAGCATTTTGCATGATTGAGAGAAGTATGAATATAGCTTTCATCGAGGTATACAACTGGCATACCGCTCTCCTTTACATCTTTGATTTCTTGTAGATATTTATCCCTCCAAGCTACTATATCATACCGCTCCATAAGAATTGTCCTTTGGTTTCTACATTTTTTAAATTTATAACCTAATTTGTGCAAGAGTAAACGAAGAGACTCTCTGCCACCAACAAAATTTATGGATTCTTTCAGAGCTGCAAGCAACCGCTTCAAACTCGGTACTTCTTTTCGGACGGTATAAAATTCTTGTATTTTATGCCTAATTGCACAGAGATCGAAATCATCCAGATTGATTTTCTTTTTTGTTTTCGGTTTATTTTTCTTTGGTGTAGAAAATACAACTGAAGTCTGACCTTCTCTTCGTATTTTCATTACGGACGATCGGGATACACCTAAAAACAGAACTTTTAAATTAAACTAATCACAAATTAGCCAATTCAAATTGCACACACTATATGAGGTACCTACCAGTCATGTTGACAACAAGGTCCGTGATGTTATTTAGAGGAATAGAGTCCATTCCTTCAGACTTTCTTTCCGACAAGTAATTATTGATATTATAAATAACTTTTCTTAACTGGCTTTTAATAGTTTTCGGCATTATATCGCGTAAATAACCCACTTGTCTAAGAAATATATCACGCACAATCGAGAACACACTTTGACAGATGACAATTATGACATCTCATAAAGATTATTGCCAGTTGAAGAAATTAGTTCCAGTAGTTTTCCGCAATATGGCGAGGTTTTTTATTTTGTTGGTCGGGCTTTATATACGAATATGGTTTTCCCGCCATATTCCTTACCTCTTTACCTTGTCTGTGGCACAACATACACATCCTTTGTGTCAAGTTGCCAAAAAAGAAGAAAAAAAAGTGACATTGACAAAAACAAATGTCAACTTACCTTTTACCTGCGCCTAAGTTTTTGCAAATAAATCCCTTTTTAATTTAAATAAATTCAATACAATCGATACTATCATAGAATCATAATTAAATTTGCTTTATTATACTGTCACATTCTAAAAAAAGGTTTACAAATTATTTGGTTAAAGATATTATTAATTTAACATAAAATGGATTTGTTATCCTTTGATCTAAGTAAGTGTTAATATTTTCTTATTGCTTACGTATGATGTGTTTCTTGCGATTGCCCATTCAAATTATATTAATTGCAGAAATGTTTACCAAAGCTAGAACTGCTGGAGATGGAATGGAATCTAACGAATGTGTTACCGAAAGTTCGGAACGATATAAACAACTCATTAGGAAAAACCAAAAGAGAGAGGTTCCACTAACTGGTCGCCTAGTACAAGTGTTTCCTACGAAATTCATCAGTGCAGAGAGAACAAGCTCACAGATATATTCAAAAACTCCCAAGTTTGTTCCCTATGAACCTTATCCTGGTGCTGTTAAACCCATAATGGGGAAAACGCGTCCAAAAAACAAGAAATCAAGGAATAACATGGATATTAACAAACTCATCAGTCAAATGTCACAAATGAACACAGATATGACTGAATATAAACCGAGGCATAAGTCTAACAAAGAAAATAAAGAGAACTTTCAGGAGAGTAAGAAATCAGACAGCGAAAACCAAATGCAAATTAAGCTTGATGAGCTACTTAAAGAAAATGAATCACTTAAGGAGCAATTAAAACAACAAGTGCAGGTAGTATTTGATACCTGTGTGGTTCATTCTTTTAACCCATCAAGCCCCAATCGGCCACATGCGGGCGTGAAACAATTTAATATCTTGTGTCTCATTTCCCACAATCGAGGGATTAAAAGATAAAAAACTTTGGTAGTTACTATTGTCTCTGCATTTGTTGAAAATACATCTCCTTTTTAATTTCATTGATGGCAGTTAATTTAAATTTATTCCATCATTTAGGAGAAGCAAAGAATAAAATGGCCTATTGATGTTTCTAGGTAAATAAGGAACTTAAAACAATGTTAGTGGCATCAATGGGTGAAGATCTAGAAGTACAAGTCCAGTCTCTTAACGAGGATAAGAAACATTTAGCCGATGCCCTGCTCAACTCCTCACAACATCTATCTACCCATCAGGTATTTTTAATAATAGCTTTTGTCTCATAATTATTTAAATTAATTTAGGTTTCTTATTAAATATTTACCTCTATTTTTAGGAACAAACTGAATGGCTAGCTGGACAGTGTGAGGTGTGGAGAAGTAAATTTTTAGCTAGCAGGTAAGCTATTTTATCACATCAAATAAAATATGAAATAGAGAAGAGTTTCCAGAAAACTTAACTTAGAACAGAAATTCCATTTAAACAGACTGAAGTTATGCACTACATGACTACACCACTGGTTCCCAAACCATTCCCAGACCACTGGTGATCCGTGGACCACCAGTGGTCCACAAGAGCTGTTAAAATGGTCCTTGAAAGATTTTAACTTAAGGAGACAACCTCGTGAAGGAAATGCGAGCTCGGAAATCACATTATTACTGTTAAGACTAAAGTTTTCTTTTTATGTAATTTCATAATCAGTTTTTATTAAAATTTAAGATTGTTTTTTTTTTATTTATTTTATTAGCCTATAGTGTCCCACTGCTGAGCAAAGGCCTCCCCCAGGATCTTCCACTGTTCTCGCTCCTGCGCCACCAATTGCCAGCCTGGCTGGTATGCCTCCAGCTCGTCACGTCTCCTTTTTCTAGGCCGGCCTCGGCGGCGGCGTCCATCTTCGGGTGCCCACTCTGTTGAGACCCTTGCCCAGCGGAAGATTGATTATTACAATTTATTTTATTAGACCTTTATTATCGTGGCCATACTCTTAACAAGAAAAATATAGGGATAGTCCCAGACAAAGAAAAGGTTGGGAAAACCAGTACTGCATCATTGTCTTATAAACATATATTTTTACGTTTCAGTTTAATGATAGAAGAATTGGCTTCATGTAAAAAAATATTAAATGAGAAGACTTTGAAATTGGAACAAGCTATCAAACAGCTACTCGATGAGCGGTGTAGAGTGAGGGAGATGACAACATGCACATACAAAAACCTATACTGTCTTCATGAAAACTGGCTAGAGAGTATAGCCATAGCCGAGTATGTGGGAGCAAATAAAGTTTCCGCTAGACCGATTGGTAACCTTAACTTTAATACATCAATACCACATTCAGCTAATATATTGGATATAGCATCAGTAAATTTGAAGTTATCTGAGAATATATCTAGCTCAGTTGAAAAACAAGACGTCGGGCATTTGGACGGACTAGTGACAACTACAGAAGCCGAAAAATTGGCAGAAGAGGTATGATATAAACTTATTTCGTTTTGTTAAGATTCTTATGTACAGGGTGTAAGAAAACTAAGTGATAATACCCAAGGGTCAATTCAGACCACAATGCGACGCGTAGATGCATTTCTAAGTTTGTACTGAATTGACAGTTGCAAATCTGTCAAATCCATATAAATTTAGATTATATGCATCTACGCGTCGCGTTGCGGTCTGAATTGACCCTTAGGGAAAAATAGGAGACATTGAAAAATGCTAAAAGGAGTTGTGACCTTCATTTTGATAAATACTGACAGTACTGTATCTGCTTAATTAACTTTTCCAAGTTATAAAACTTAAATTCCCAGAAACCATTTCAAGTCATGTTTAATATTATTTCAGGCAATGGCGATGCCAATAGAAGTGAAGAAAGTGAGCGAAGATCCTGTTAATGCGTTAGTGAATCACGCTTATAACAACAGCTCCAATGTTACGCCACCAGTAGCGTCCTGCGCTCATTGTAACGGAAAAGTCCAATTACTGTAAAGTGTAAATAATAATTATTATTATTGTATGTACTATCAGATATTGATTCATAGACAGATGATGGACTTTCGTAATTTGGTCGAGTTATGTCAAACCTAGCTGACAGTCGACAGATCACGACTTAGGGCCGGGACACAAAAACACGACACGGCGTCGTGCGGCGTCGTGCGACGTCGTACGACGTCGTGTCGTGTTTTTGTGTCCCGGCCCTTATACTCTGGAACGAACTGTCACCAGCAGTATTTCCGGACCTATACGACCTGCAAACATTCAAGAAGAGAGCGTATTCCTTCTTAAAAGGCCGGCAACGCGCCTGCAGCTCTTCTGATGTTGCGAGTGTCCATGGGCGACGGTAGTTGCTTACCATCAGGTGACCCGTTTGCTCGTTTGCCCCCTTATTTAATAAAAAAAAAATGAATTGACAATCCGACCAAACGACGTAGGTCCGTCAACTGCCTATGAATCGATTTCTTTGATGGTACTTTGTTTAATATTGCTTCGTTTTTACACAGGATGGAACAGAAAAGAGGGCATTATAGTACGGTCTTTATAAATCAATCTCATTTTAATTTTCCATATGAAAATATTGTTTACCGTACTTTCAGTATGTATTATGTACTTACACAAAACTGCCTAATGTGGGGTTAAATATTTAAATCTGAATAACAATACTACTTAATACAGCACAGGCTGTATTTACCTACCTTTGCAATACAAATTGCAAAGCACAAAATTTGTAGGTAAATTAAACTATAAAGTAATTATGGTAAGTAATTATGGTGCTTATTTTGACCTGTATCTTTACGTATTTTTATTGCTTGCATCTTTTCTCGAAAGCAATATATTTTATGATGTTGATTTTGCTTTTTTACACACTTCTTTATAATATAACAATAAAGTTTATTTGCAACAACATACATGGTAAGATTTACATAATATATACAGGATGCAATAATTAAACCTACCGGCCAAACTTTAGGGCTTAGGTATCATTAGGAGAGTCCATTTAACCAAAAAAACAGGGTGTTAATTTTTTACAATAACATATTTTATCCCACTTAAAATCGTTGCAGAACGGTCAATTCGTGGTGGTGGGTAGAGCGGTAGTGTCCATCAATTATTGTGGTGTTTTTTATGAAAACTTTCGGAAGCTATTTCTCAACATTTTAGTACTGAGTTTATAAAAGAAAAAATAAGTACGTGTATTTTTAATTTTAACAAGGATCAATATATCGAAATTAGTAATTAATTGCACCCTGTATAATAAGATAATTCAAATTAGCAGCCGCAAATTGGCTCATGCTCGGCATGTGCTGGTAGTTGGTACACCCAGAGGCATATTTGTAGGATAGGCATATTTAAACACAATATTTGCCAAAAAAGCACAAAATATGCCTTTCCTACTAATCATTATGAAGTGTGCAAAAAAGGAAATTCGCCATCCTAAAATGTTTGGGTTGTAATTTGTAAGATATATAATATCATAAATACTTGTAAATACTAAATATAGGTAGTAATTAATTGATATAATCGTATTTTTTATATTTCATTCGTTATTATTATAAATTTTACTAACTTATTAGGTACTTACTTATAATAAAATATTGAATTGCCACTTGAGATTTTTTATTATTTATTATATTCTGTCATGTGTCACTAATAAATGTCAATGAAACGCTGTATTCATAAAATATGCATTAATATGAATAGATGTGGTTCTACTTTCATAATGTTGAACCATTATTGTTGTACTATAATAATATTGACGTAAGAACTATTAATTCCTAAATATTATTATAGTAGGTCGTGCGCAACTTTGAGATAGCTTGGCGAAACTCCAGGAGCAAACAAGACTCAAAAGTCACCTCACCCTACTAAAGAGACCAAAAAATAAAAACTGTATTCTCGTTTAATTTTGCCAAGCCATCTTAAAGTTGCGTATTCCTCAAAAATATATCCAGATAACTACGTAGAGATCAACTACGATAACATGGGGGCCCCTCCAAATGACTGTTTCAATGTGTGTAGTCACATCCTTATGAAAGAGTTTGTATGTAATAAGTATTCAACCAATCACAGTACACGTAATATTTCACTTAATGTCACTTATTAGGTACCAAGATTTGTTGGTCAACTAATCATAACTAGCCGACCGCGCAAGACAACGCACTTCAAACGTTTTGACAACGCACTTCAAACGGTTTGAATTTTGGAGGGGCGCGCCATGTTATCGTAGTTGATCTCTACCTACTTGTAGGTATACCTACTTATTGTTTTTTAGGGTTCCGTACCCAAAGGGTAAAAACGGGACCCTATTACTAAGACTTCGATGTCTGTCCGTCCGTCCGTCTGTCCAGGCTGTAACTCAAGAACCGCTATAGCTAGACTTCTGAAATTTTCACAGATTGTGTAGTTAATGGAATCAGGCGTTACTTTGCGGAAACCCATAGCTTAAAATTTAGTTTGTTATTATTTTTAGCAATATTCCGCGAAATAAACTTCCACCTTTAAGTAAATGAGTGAGTGTACGCATAGGCATGCGTACAGCACCTCCCTCCTCCCACACTGCCTATGCGTACACTCGCATGCAAGAACTTGCAAACACCACCACCACACAAGCAATAATGTTGGCAAATCCGTGCAAGGCCCCTCACCACCATGCAGGTTGAAAACCTCGACGCGCGTTTCGCTCCAACACCGGAGCATCCTCAGGATGTGGACTCTACGAACAACATCCGTCAAGTGCCCCCACCGGCCAAAACACCGCCTTTTATACCCTATCGAGCCCCTCTACTACCCCCACTACCCTCACCAGTACCCCCGAACATATTAATAAGCGGTGACGTAGTCAAGCAAGTTTGGTCATTCAACAATGCAAATCTGTTATTTTTCTTTTCTTTTATAATCTCTAATTGTTCCAACACGCTCAGCCGAAAGCCTTTATCGCATTTATGTAAAACTTTATAGGAATGGCCATCGGGCACGGTATGATTACTATCTAAAAGATGTTTAGCAAAATGTGACTTATCAGGATGACCATTCCTATAAGCCGCGATATGTTCTTTATACCGAGTCTCAAAGCTGCGTCCAGTCTGACCCACATATACACTATCGCATTCAGGACAATCGATCTTATAGACACCGGACTGATATTTTTCATCAATCCGGTCTTTGTTATGACATTTATGTCATAACAAAGTGAGTGAGTGTACGCATAGGCATGCGTACAGCACCTCCCTCCTCCCACACTGCCTATGCGTACACTCGCATGCAAGAACTTGCAAACACCACCACCACACAAGCAATAATGTTGGCAAATCCGTGCAAGGCCCCTCACCACCATGCAGGTTGAAAACCTCGACGCGCGTTTCGCTCCAACACCGGAGCATCCTCAGGATGTGGACTCTACGAACAACGTCCGTCAAGTGCCGCCACCGGCCAAAACACCGCCTTTTATACCCTATCGAGCCCCGCTACTACCCCCACTACCCTCACCAGTACCCCCGAACATATTAATAAGCGGTGACGTAGTCAAGCAAGTTTGGTCATTCAACAATGCAAATCTGTTATTTTTCTTTTCTTTTATAATCTCTAATTGTTCCAACACGCTCAGCCGAAAGCCTTTATCGCATTTATGTAAAACTTTATAGGAATGGCCATCGGGCACGGTATGATTACTATCTAAAAGATGTTTAGCAAAATGTGACTTATCAGGATGACCATTCCTATAAGCCGCGATATGTTCTTTATACCGAGTCTCAAAGCTGCGTCCAGTCTGACCCACATATACACTATCGCATTCAGGACAATCGATCTTATAGACACCGGACTGATATTTTTCATCAATCCGGTCTTTGTTATGACATAAATGATGTTTTAAAGTATTATTTGTCCTGAATGCGACATGCATATCGTTGTTTTTCATTATTTTGGATAAGCGTGCAGATACCTCTCCCATGTAGGTCAAACTGGACTTATATCTAACTACCTCCTTATCAATAGGACCTGCGTACAAAAACTTAACCAGTTCTTTCTTACAAAAAACACAATTTTGGCTATTTTTGCTCTCTAACGGTACGGAACCCTTCGTGCGCGAGTCCAACTCGCACTTGGCCGATTTTTTTTAAATAAGTCTATCAAAACGCATACCTACATCTCATGTGTCTAAAAATTGTCGTGGCAACAATTTTACTGAACCTATGAACATAGCCCTAACTTAACGCCGCTAAACTGCTGCGCAGTTTGGCAGGCTATTAGAAATAAGAAAAGAATTTAGTTTTCAATTAAGATTTATTTATTATTATTATTAAAAAAAATAACCAAAGGCCTTAACGATTTTCGAGGTGAAGGCGCGGCCTTATCAAAAAATCGGCCAAGTGCGAGTCGGACTCGCGCACGAAGGGTTCCGTACAAACGAAAAATTGTGTTTTTGTATAGGAGCCCCCCTAAAATATTTATTTTATTTTAATTTTATTATTAATTATTAGACTACTTATAGAAAAATAAAGATGTTGTGAAAATTTCAAATGCCTAGCTGTTGCCATTATTGATTAGGAGCCAAAAAGGTAAAAAAAAAATACGTTTCTTGTATGGGAACCCCCCTTAAATATTAATTTTATTTTGTTTTTAGTATTTGTTGTTATAGCGGCAACAGATACACACATTCTGTGAAAATTTCAACTTTCTAGCTATTAGCGTTCTCGAGTTACAGCCTGGTGACAGACAGACGGACAGACATCGAAGTCTCAGTAATAGGGTCCCGTTTTTACCCTTTGCGTACGGAACACTAAAATGATTAGTAGTAGCAAGCTAGAAGTTAGGAGCTTTAACCTATCTCCAGAACTAGTTATTTTATGGAAAATAAAACAGCCTTTACGTAACAAAATATATTATACGTATTACGTTGTACATTTTTATATATTAAGTAAGTTTAAAATCTACATTTTTTGTTGAATATGTTACCGCAGCGTAGCCCCGAGGCTTGTCACATCCATCGTCGTGTAGTTATACGCCAGATAATCCTTCACCGGAACATACTTGGCTCCCCCAAACCAATCCACCATCGCGATTTGGGCTATTTTCAACTTAGCGACGAACCAGTCGTGGTCTGAAATTATATTGACCTTATGACATTGTTTATCATTTGCATGTATAACAAAGAAATCGGCGTTTATCATTAAACCAAGATAGCATAGAATAATACGGAACTTCGTTCCAAAAAATCAAACATGATGCAACAAATACAATAAAAATTATCAAGATTTTCGCAATAAATCAATAATTATTTTAAAAAATACTGTACTTGAGTAACTTTAATGTTACTCTAAAAGTACAGTCAGATACATATTCTTAGAAACGTCTTCGTTAAAAAAAATGACTCGATTTTCAAACGGCGAAGTAATAAAAAAAAAATTCACAGCCGAACATTGAACCTCTTCCTTTTTTGGAAGTCGGTTAAAATTTCGCACCACGGTATCCGAGGTGTTATCAAAAATGTTGCCGGAAAATTGCGGTCTATTTCTTCGTAATCTGCTTCGCACTTACTTTTTTGTTTCTATGTATCAAGATTCGAGTGTTAAATTAAAATTATTTGTAATTAATGCAGTGCACCTGCTCTGCATGTTGCAGTTGTCGATGTCTCTTATTATTTTACGACAAAATCTTGAATACCAAATACTAATGCAACAGCTGGCTGTCTAGACTTAATTAGTCTAGCATGTAGATAGTAGATACCGACAATCGACGATAATACTAAGCCAATTTTTCTTTTAGAAAAAGATAAACGAGACTTTATTTCTATGCAATTTATTACCTGTTAAATTAAAGAGATAAAATACTATAAATTCAAAGATACAGAAAAATTTAAGTATATAAATAAATATTTTAGTAACTTTTTTGGATGTTTAAAAATATGTTTTTGCGTTTGTGATACGTAAGTAGATTTTGCTAAGTTCAGGGATAATACTACGTGGTTTGACGGATAATAAGGATTTCCTTATTTTTATCAACATCTAAAGCGATAGGTATATCAGCCGTTTTTACTTTAGAAACGAGAAGGATTATAGTAAGACAGGTCCTTATTTTTATGGTGGATTAGGTTAAGAAACAAACCTGGTGGATAGTTAGCCATGTCTGGGTGCCTTTCAAACAAAGCTCCTTTCGCGAAATTATACTCCGGCGTTCCTTCCTTGATCTGTAAATAAACGAGTCGTTAGATAAGAAAGGTCACTGTTAAAGTTTTAAGAACAAAAGCGGCTTATAAAATATTATCTTTTGTTTGGGTAAAGCTTATCAGTATTTAGATGATAAGGTGGACGTGATGACTTAAACGTATTGACATTATCTGCATAAAATGTTAAGTAATTGTAAGTCTATACATTAATATATTGGGTCACGGTTGATAAAGGTATTGTACAAAAAATTTATACCTTCTTCATCTTGCCCGAAAGCATAAGTCTAGTGCATCTGGGGTCTTCCGGGTCCCACTTCTGAGTATCGCAGTATCTAGTCTCTTCCAATGAAACGAGAACTGTGGCGCGGGTGTTTTTCTGTAAAACAAAAACCAAAGTGGAAAATGATTTATTAGCATAACTAGACGACCTATACTTAATAATTTAATATCATAAAGTATTATATGCATTTACCGTCAAATCACGAGCAGTGAAGTCCAGAGGTGACATGTAGAAGTATGGAACACCAGTAGAATTCGCTAGCGAGCCATCGACAATAGATTTAACATTTGAAAAGGGGAATCCCTCGATCGCTGGTAGCGTGGATATCGTAGCGATAGAAGCCCAAGCTGCAAAATTAAATAAATATAGCACATTATACATAAAGTTTAATATTATTTAACAATTTTTAAGTTTTTGGTAAAACTTGACCTATGTAGAAGGTTTTTTTTATATTATTTACATATTCTTGAGTTTTACCTATAAGGTAACATAAAGGTCGCATAAAATTTTAATAGCGACAAAAATACTCTTATAGCATCCATTTTGTGCCAGCCCCGTACTTCAAAGGATTTTGGCTATATAATATATTATATTCCATCAATTACTTACCAGAGTTGTGCAACACATATCTTGCCATCTGAACCAACTTGGTGTGATCAGGTGGAGCGGGGGCTTTTATAGCAATCTCATTCGTCCTCAGCGCCTCATATTGTCTGTGATGGCTGCCCCGGCGCTCCTCATGCCACTTGCACTCGCCGTACAAGTTGAGCAGACTCAACGATAACATTAGCACCTTCCACATGGCCTGGTTGGAAATGATAATTATTTATTTTTGGATTGAAAATATAATATTATTAAAATTTTATGTGTTACAGCTAAAACTATCAACATTGTTAAAATACAATTCCAAGTGTCTAGCACGTGAATAAGTAATTTGTATGACCGTTTATGTCTGGTTACAATATCTTAAATTATCTCAATTATTTTCGGACTTCATTTCCGAGGAATAAACTTTCAGAGGAATCGCTGAGAAGTGAGAACTCATACATTGGTTTTAAAAATAAGCAGAATAGACATATTATAATTATTATTGTCGAGATTCTCGACCCTGCCTGAGTCCAGGCCCAGTTGGGTAATTCTATACCGTCTCGTATCGTCGGTGAATATCATATACTTACCTAATATATAATTATTATGAGAAGGAAACAGAATTTCGATCGCTCAACTTCCGCAAGTAATATAACTCGTAGATAAGGGGTTAGCCGTTAGATAATAATATTATGTTATAACTTAGTACAGAGGTGGGTTAAACGTGTCTTTATCTTATCCCCTTTGACGGTTGACCTAACACATTTGGCTTAGTCAATAAGATAATTCAAATAATAATATATTTATTAATATTATACCTACATTGTAAGTAACGTCCACTCATACATTGGAAAGATATATGTATTGAGTTTACAGGTATAGATGTTATGATTCGACTTCAAATGTTAAATGCGTTTGTTTGCCAAAACACGTATTAGGCTATTAGCCAGATGTGAGTTCAGGAAAATACACAAATAACTCTACCTAAAATATCACAGCTCTAAGCTTATTACACAGGAATTGATAAACTTATGTAAAACAACTGCATTTTACCACGTATGAACTAAGAGTTGGCCAAATGGGCTGACAGGTCAGCTCATGGTAAGCGTTCGCATGAAAGGCGCGTAACCCTCGTATTTAATTTATTATCATTAGAACTTAGAAGTAAGTATAAATTGCAGAAGATACAAGGTGTCTCAAAAGTAATTTCACATTTGCTTATCTTATTACGCGAAAGCAACTATTCTGAGGGGCGCGGGGGGTATGTCAGTCGGTAGTCTGGCTCTTGGGAATTTAGTCGCTATGGAGCGTTTCTCTGGTGCGGACCGTGCGTTGTGCGTACGTGAGTTTTACAAAAACGGTAATTCGGCGACTGTAGCGCGTAGAAAATTCTGCAGTATTCGACATATTCGTCACTTAAATGAT
The DNA here is from genome assembly GCA_963422495.1 of Polyommatus iphigenia. Taxonomy (NCBI): domain Eukaryota; kingdom Metazoa; phylum Arthropoda; class Insecta; order Lepidoptera; family Lycaenidae; genus Polyommatus; species Polyommatus iphigenia. The sequence continues at coordinate 12,475,873 of OY730179.1, forward strand.
GCGCCTAGCACTCGACTCATTGCAAAATGGGTTGAGAAGTTTGAAGAGACTGGGTCAACTCTGGAGAAACCAAAATCTGGGCGGCCAAGAACATCAAGAACAGCCGAAAACGTGGACAGTGTTACTCAGTCTATTCGAGATGATCCAAACCTCTCGATTCGGAAGCGTGCTGTTGCTTTAAATGTGCACAGATCTTCATTATGCCGCATTTTACACAAAGATTTAAAGCTGTACCCGTACAAAATTCAGTTAGTGCAAGAACTGAAGCCTCAAGATGCTGGTCAGAGGCTTGCCTTTGTAAATCAGATGATTGAGCGCTTTCCAACGTTCACCAACATCTTGTTTTCCGATGAAGCCCATTTTCACCTGAATGAGCATGTAAACAAGCAAAATTGTCGTTACTGGAGTGCAACCAACCCAAAACAAAAACATCAGAAACCGCTACATTCACCCAAAGTCACCGTATGGGCAGCGATGTCGGCGCGAGGAATTATCGGCCCTTACTTTTTTGAAGATGGAAGGGGACGCACACTCACAGTGAATTCAGAGCGTTATGTGGAGATGTTAGACGAGTTTTTGGTTGGTTGGTTGGTTGGTTGGTTACAACCAAAGAACATGGTTCCAGCAGGATGGAGCAACTTCACACACGTCCAACAGATCTCTGCCTCGAGTTCGAGAAATTTTTCCGAACAAATTAATCTCCAGGCGAGGTGACATAAATTGGCCTCCACGGAGTCCCGATTTAACGCCTATGGATTTTTTCCTGTGGGGTTATGTCAAATCAAAAGTTTACGCTAATAAACCGACTTCCCTGGCACAATTAAAAGAAAATATCCGTCATGAAATGGCAGCCATCACGGAGACTACCTGCCGAGCTGTCATAGGCAATTTTAGTGCCCGACTAAATGAATGCCGAGAGCGCAACGGTTTACATTTGGACGATGTTATTTTTAAAAAATAAATTCCCAAACAGTGTACTTCAATATAAAATAAACATTTTTTCAATAAAGCTAAGACTTTTCTTTTAAAAAAAGATTTAAATGTGAACTTTCTTTTGAGACACCTTGTATAAAAATAGAAAAATCATCAAATAGCTAGGTATATAGCCTATACGTAGCATAATAGGAAAATAAGTATTAGATCTCACTTATTCAATAAAGTTCATACAAAAATAAACCGGATTAAGCGCTTCCGTAAACAATAATTTACAGAGCAAGAAACAAATGGCACTTATTATTATATTACGTAGTAGGTACATACTGAGTACGTGCTAACTGTGCAAAAAATATTCAACTTAATTCAGTTTTTATAATATTTAAATACAATATAAATATTTTATTGTAAATAAATAGGTAACTGACTACCGAGTACATCTAAATAAGCAAGAAAATTAAGATTAGATTAGATTTTAGATAAAACGAATTAGAGTTTACTTACCTGCTCAAATATTATAAATTGTAGCACTTAAAAAAAATCTACACAATTTTTTTTAACGCACTGTACTTCCACGGTCGGTGGACCGTCAACAAGTCACAAATGCGAAACAAAAACTGCGAAATCACAGGAAGTCTCACGAGTGACGTCAAATGTCAAATAAGCGTCAGGCGAGACAGATGTTCACACCACAGAATAAAAATACCAGTCCTCCCTTTATGACCTCCTTCCTATCAATATTCCTCGCCCTATCAATTTTAAATCAATTTTATGTTATGTAAATACCTCTTTTATTGATATTCTGTGTACATATTATATTCGTTCTAACAATATAAAATTGTGATGTTTTACTAACCTCTGTTTGTTTTAGGTATATTCAGCAGAATTTAATTTATTATTAGATACTGTACCTTGTTTCTTCACCAGACCTGCAATATAGAGCAGTCTTCCCAAAATTACTCTGACATTGGCAACTCACTGAGGCCGCCATAATAAAAAGAAGAAGAATAAAAATATAATAATATACGGGCGACAAACCGCGGCAAGAAACAAAAGAAGATTACTACAGTTCACTAATCACTATTTACTACTGCGGACACTGAAAGTTAATTACTGAATCAGAAATCATTCGTTATTTGTGTTGTTAGAGGCGAATAGCGATGCACGTACACGCAATACTTATTATTATTATTATCATCAAAACTATCGTGTACTTTTTACGAGTACTTTTATTTTATTGTTTTTTGTAATATATTTTATCCTATTATAATTCATAGCTCGTAATATGATAAGTCACCCTAGAAGAGTCTAGACTCCTGGAGTCTAAAACTCTAAACTCTAACTGCTACTCATAGGACTGAGAAGCAAGTTGAGGTACCTCTTTTCAAATTTTTGCAAATCTTTAGAATTCCATCTAACCGCTAAAAAATCGCGAAATAACGAGCAAATAACAAAAAGTTTCGGCGCGGTACAAATCAAAATATAACATTTCCGACCTTTGTTATGATGTCGATTAATGTCTACTCTTAGGGTCAAGACTCAAGTTTATCATCTCTGTAATATGTTATGTAAATAAGACAGCTATGTGTTATCTATATTTAAATATCATATTTTCAAATACATTTTAATACACTGTTAGTTGCAGTAATAAAAATTAACGCTGTTGAGTGCTCTTAGCGATTTGCTCTTTGAGCATAAGTATACTGGCTCTTTGCTCTGGGGGTAGCAGAGCAATTTGTTCGTCCGACAACTGCAGTACTTGCATAATAAGCGCGGCCTGCAAACAAAAATTAAAGAAGTAATATGTGTGATGAAAAAAAATATGTGCATTAACATGAAAGCTTCTGTTTTTTCGTCTGCAAAAACATTTTTAAAGCATATTTCACCATGTGTTTTTTCTGCTTTTAAGACCAAATTAGATTTAAGTCTTACCTTTTCTTGGTCTGACGCTCCTGATGGAATTCCTTGGATGGTCCTTGCTTGAGCAGCATTCGGCATGCCAGGAGGCATTTGTTCTGTGGTAAAAATAATTATAAATATTTTTATAGAAAGCCTTTACAAATGCTGACATAGTCCAGTCATGAAATAAGGTACTATCATAGAATTTGATCAGACAAATGGCGGACCTACGTAATTTGGTCGCGTTATGTCAAATCTATCCGACAGATGACGACTAACACTGTATTGACAAAACCCGACCAAATGACGTAGGTCCGTCAACTGCCTATGAATCAATTTATTTGATGGTACATGATATTATGTCAAGAAATAAGGTTAGAAATCCATCCATCCCAGGCCCATTGTTAACCATACTTATAATATAACTTTTAAAATATTAAATGAATTTAAAAAAAAGTTCAGCAACTACTTATGTAGACTGTTAACTACTTATTGCGTCTAGACGTTCCGCGCGGCTTCGTCCGCGTAAATTAGATATTTCACAAACAAATTAATTCACAAAAAATAGCCTTTGATCCTTCACGTGGTCTACTTCTTATCTGTGCCAAATAACATAAAAATTGCTCTAGTAGTTCGCAAGATAAGCCCTTTCAAATAATTTTGCCCGTTTCTTCCACATTTTCATCTATTTCTTCGCTCCTATTAGTCTTAGCGTGATAAAATATAGCCGATAGCCTTCCTCAATAAATAGGCTATCTAACACTGAAAGAATTTTTCAAATCGGACCAGTAGTTCCTGAGATTGGCGCGTTCAAATAAGCCCTTTCAAATAATTTCCCCCCGTTTTTTCCACATTTTCCCCTATTTCTTCGCTCATATTAGTCTTAGCGTGATAAAATATAGCCTTCCTCGATAAATGGACTATCTAACACTGCAAGAATTTTTCAAATCGGACCAGTAGTTCCTGAGATTAGCGCGTTCAAACAAACAAACAAACAAACTCTTCCGCCTTATAATATTAGTATAGAGTATAGACAGATAAATTATGTACTTACGTTGTGGAGGTTTAGGCTGGTTCCTGGGGTCGTTGGATCGCACACGCGGGTCTTGGCTGAACGATTGCATGTTCGCCAGGCGCGGATCACGCGGGAACGACCTGCACACAAATACATACAGTTAACACACATACACGCACGCATGCACGCACGCATACACGCACGTACGCAAGCACACATAAATCATGAAAATGTCATACACACACACAAATCATAAAACAATCCTTTGACAACTATACATGCTGTGAATGGTAAAAAATTGTAATGAGACAATGAGGCCTACAATTATTAAAAAATAATATGAAATGAAAAGATGAAAATGACAATATTATACAGTAGTAACAATAAAAAATATCTGAATGCATAATCAAAGAATAAGTTACAATGCATGTGTAACTTACGGTTCCCTTGTTTCCAATGTTAAAGGAGTTCTTGAAACAAATTTAACTTAGCGTTAGGAAACAGAAAGAGCAAATCGAAATTCCATAGACTGAGTTATGACGATATGGAGTATCCACAATTTTTTTTATTCAGGTTAAAAGTGTGTTATAAGTTATAACACTTATGACTAATGCAAACACACATTGCTCATATTATTACCTCGTCACCAGTCACCACAATGACTAACTCATATTTCTGTGGTCTATAGAGGAGCCACAAATAAACTTAATAAGCAAGTGCTTAATATTTTTTTTAGCTATTGCATAGCTTTTTTCGCGGGCTTTGAGCGCGTCGACCTAATCAAGAAATTCCGTAACGAAAAACACCTAACATTCGTCTAACGTCGTTTCAGTTCGGCAGACTTGGACACAGACTCGGTGTGGCTCGGGTGCTCTCCGAACCGACGGCGTTGTGCCGGTCGGTGCGACGTTGTCAGACTTCGGCACGTTTGTGTGCATGCGACTAGATGTATGCGAACTATAATTAGTACAGTCAGGCCTGTCCCACTCGCGCGAATAGGCATCGAACTGTAAGTACCACCCGCGGGTGGCAAATCAGTAGGGACTCACAAGCGAGCGGTGACGCACGCGCACGAGTTGTTCGTTGCATACCTGCGTATTGCGTAACTTATTCGATCGCTATCACAGAATTGATATTAGGGAGATCGCACACGTCACACTTTTTGTGTGATCGAGTCTGCGGCTTACATACAATCTGCATGGCGCGCGCCATCAGACTGTATGGAAGCCGCAGACTCGATCACACAAAAAGTGTGACGTGTGCGATCTCCCTTAATCTCACTATGGACAATAAAAAGGGCAAAGAAATATTGCGCGATGCGTACTATTCGAAACCTTATTTGTTTACAAAAATAACTAAGTTATACAAACACTTTAAGTAGGTACCTAATATAATACCGGTTTCAATAATTAAGATACGGTACCTATCGAATCTAAGTACGCGTAACTAGTTACACGCGAATTTATGATAATTAAATCTACATAGTACTAAGACATAATATCTTAGATTAATTCGAGTTAAATAAAATGTAGTTAATTAAATATAAAGATTATAATATTATTTTTAAAAAGAGACAACCCTGATTTCTTCAGAAAAGGTACGAGTTATGCGATAGAAAGAGAGCGGAGATGTAGGCAAATATAATTGTAGGCACCTAGCACTGCTCGGTCGGAATTTGAACTTTATAGTATCGTAGCATGAGTCGTTAATTCTTTAAACGGGTTTCGTTAGTGGGAATTCTGTTGGTACAACTAATATATTATTCTGTGGTACAGTCCCCAATACCAAAAAAGTCAACTTCCGTTCAACTCATCTCCGCCATACGAATTATTGGTATGTACTTGTTAGGCATATTTTCCTGAAGACGAAAAGTGCGGTAGTCACTTCCTAAGTGTGTGGAGGGGGTAGCTATGACATCACAAAGATGGCAGCCGGGCCTATTCTATTGTGCGGATTATTTAAATATCTACTGAACCGATTTACTTAAATAGGGTGTCAAACGAAAGGTAATTAAATAAGCATTATTTTATTCCTTAGAACTATCAATGTGAATTAAGCTCCAAGGGAAATATTTCGGAAAAACATAATTTCAAAAATATATTTTTTCTTTCTTATGTATATAACTTGGTAGTCGTTAGGATAATGGAAATATAGGTTATTATGAAATATTTGGCTACTTTATTCAGCTTCCTAACGAACTTTAAATCATTACAATGAAGCTATAAACAACGGAACTGCAGCCGTTTGAATGAGCCTCGGTAGCGCTGAACCCATAGCGGTAGCTAAGCTACTAGGCTGGTGTTCTATAGAATTATAATAGAATTTTGAATAAAAAGCATGAACGTTAGTAATAAAAATATATAAAAGTATGCTGGTACTTATTCATAGGTTGTATTTACAGTTTTTTTTTTAATGTGACCAGCATAATAATAGGTTATAGGTAGGTATGTGTAATACTAAAGTTACTGATAAAATTATTGAAAAATATTCAAAAAAATTGTATCTAATTAATGTCCTAAATCTGATCTTCTGAATAATTATACCAATTATAACATTAGTAGCCGACAGGCGACATGACACATCCACAACGGGATGAACGGGAACCAGCTTTACATTGACATGATATTATAAGTTTGCGATCTTTCAATGAATTAAATAATAATTATACACTTTCCTTGCACTTATTCCACTTTACATTTTATTAAATAAGTGGAATAAGTGCAAGGAATGTGTATTATTATTTAATTTAACATGAATTTCCACCAAGAAGTGACAGTACATTCAATATCATCTCTTTCAATGAGATTGAATTTACGGATGAAGTAACTGGCGATAAGAGGTTGATATCCCCGTTCTTTCAGCCACAGCCATGGGTTCATCTTGGGCCTTGCTACTTGGGCGTTCTGCCAACATAACGTCTGGTAGTTCGATCTTAGCGGATGCTGTCGAAAGGCTTGTCGTGCCAGCGTTAACTTATCAAGTTCTTTGATGTTCTGGAACATTGCTGCTCTTAAGTTGTCTAGGTTATCCAGTTCTTTGAGTCCGCGGTTTTGTTTATATACATAAAAGTGACAAATCTTTCAGCGTTACAAAATCGTTCTCCTGTAAGCTGAGCTAACACCAAAATTTGAAAGGAGTTGATAATGTTGTTGGAAAATCGGCCAGCTTGATTTTTTGTGTGACTTGACAAAGCAGTGGAAAACTCAGTTAGAGTGTGATAAACCAGCAATGATTTCCTCTTATCGGTTGTTTGTTTTTTGGTAGTGCCAGATTTCATCCACACAACACTTGGTAGTTTCTCAGAGAAGTGCATAACGAGTGCACTACAGTGTCGCGACAATTTACTATTAACCGTAAAAAGCCCGAATAAATATTTACAATCAATCACATGTGTGATAGTATGAATCGGACCGTATCAGCTTCTTCTTGAGTACTTCTCAAATGATCCAAGTTTCTTTGTATATTAGAACTATCATGTTCTTCGTCCGAATATCCACCTGAAGTTAAAAGTTCCTGTGTTTTGTGAAGTTTTGATGTTTAAATGTAATGTATGCTGTAATTTCTTTTGAGCAACTAATGACATTCAGAAACACTTTTGGACCAAGAGCCTGCGACGGCCAGACTTTCCTCCTTTTAGAAAAGCTGAAAGTTTATGTTTGTGACCTTTAAAGAGGTAAAAACGACCAGCAGCTATGGAGTTTCGGTCGCGGTTACTTAAGGAGGTTTCCAGTTCTGAAGGGCTACTTGACCTTCGAGAAAGAGTAAAGCTCAATTTTTTAGTTTATATTCTTCGCGGTAAGTGGAGGAATCTCGTCTTCCAGTGCCGGACATTTTTGACATGTGCTTCACACTGCCAGACACTCTTAACGTCTAATACTTTAAGAAAGTTTCTCCGATTTCTTATCAAAATAAATTATTTTTCAAGCTTTAATACTTGACAGAACTTTATAAGTTACCGCCGACACGACAAACCTTTCGACAGCATGCGCTAAGATCGAACTAAACGCTCAAGTAGCAAGGCCCACGCTTCCTGAACCCATAGGCTGTGGCTAAAAGATCGAGGATACCAATCTTTTATTGATTGCCAGATATTTCATCCGTAAAATCAATCTCATTGAAAGATCTCGAACTTATAATATCATGTCAATGTAAAGTTTATTGCCGTTCATCCCGTTGTGGATAATTGGATATTATGTCATGTCGGTTACAAATGTAATGGCCCTTCTAAAGACTTTTGTTACCAATGTACAGGAGTAGTATTCAGAAGATACAGATCAGGTTAAGGACATTAATAAAATAAAAAAATGTTTAAATATTTTTAATAATTTTATCAGTAAGTTTAGTGCAACACATAACCTATTATTATGTTGATCACATTAAAAAAACTGTAAATAAAACCTATGAATAAGTAGCTTACTTTGATATATTTTTATTACAATCGTTCATGCTTTTTACTCAAAATTCTATTATCATTCTATAGAAAACCAGCCTAGTAGCTTAGCTACCGCTATGGGTTCAGCGCTACCGAGGCTCATTCAAACGGCTGCAGTTCCGTCGTTTATAGTGTTACGGATACGGACACACAGAGCCATCTAGCGTCGAACCGGCAAAACTAGGGGACACACTACACATAAATCCCTACTCGAAACTAGGTGGCGCTAGTTGGTACATGCTCGAATCTCCTAGAAAGTTCCGACCGTTGTTTACTTGTTTACGTGTTTACTTGTTTACGTGAATCGAGTAAGGAACTTTCTAGAATTCGAGTCGCCCATATAAATAGGCGCAGGTGGACGGCCCGGAATTCAGTTTTTATCTGAGCGATCTTCGAGGCGACTTCGAAGTGAAAACAAGTGATCAATAGTGAGTGATTGTGATAGTGAACCTACGACTCGGCTAGGACCTAGGACAGTGATAGTGCTCAGTGATTTGGATCTAGTGCTTAGTGTTTGGACTTAGTGATTTGTGTGAGCTAGTGTCAGTGAATAAAGTCTTCCAGAGAGTCACCAGGTCTTTCTCTCCGAATCCTCGAACCCTAGCACGTAACAGTAGCTTTATTGTTATGATTTAAAGTTCGTTAGAAAGCTGATAAAAGTAGCCAAATATTTTATAATAACCTATACTTCCATTACCCTAACGGTTATCAAGTTATACACATAAGAAAGAAAAAATATTTTTTTGAAATTATGTTTTTCCGAAATATTTATCTTGGTACTTAATTCATATTGATAGTTCTAAGGAATAAAATGATAATTATTTAATAACCTTTCGTTTGACACCCTATTTAAGTAAATCGGTTCAGTAGATATTAAATAATCTGCAGAATAGAATAGGCCCGGCGGCCATCTTTGTGACGTCATAGCTACCCCCTCCACACACTTAGGAAGTGACTACCGCACTTTTCGTGTTCAGGAAAATATGCCTAATAAGTACATACCAATAATTCGTATGGCGGAGATGAGTTGAACGAAAATCGTTATTTGAAGACTTTTGTGCAAATGGGTCTCGTACTAAATTGCATAAGTAAATAAAAAATGCTATGCTATTGCATATAATATAATATAACTTTACCGCGACAGCCCTCGAGTGCCGCCACACGTATTTTGTTTGTGTGCCCCTACGAATAATAAAAACTAAGGAAGAGTAACTGTGTCAAAAATTTTGTCCGCGAGTCTACAAAATGTGACCCGAATACATGCATGCTTTATGCATGCATTCGGTACATAATTTTTTTGTTTTTATAAAAGTGACAATTATTGTCAATGGCTTTATTTGCTAAATTTGAATGTTAATGTTTCGTAGCTATTGACTATTGTCATATTTAAGTGTGCGAAAAAGAACCAAATTCAAAACGGTTGAAGTATGGGATTAACATTTCCTTAGTTTTTAGGGTTCCGTACCCAAAAGGTAAAAAACGGGACCCTATTCGTGAGACTTCGATGTCTGTCTGTCCGTGTGTCTGTCTCCAGGCTGTATATCAAGAACCGCTATAGCTAGAGTTCTGAAATTTTCACAGATTGTGTATTTCCGGTACCGCTATACAAATACTAAAATAAAAATAAAATTAATATTTAAGGGGGGCTCTCATACAACAAACGTGATTTTTTTTTGGCCTTTTTTGCTCGTTATTAATAATAATAAGAGGTAGGCACTTGAAACTTTCACGAAGGCCTTATATATTCGACGGTGGAAAGACAAAAGTTACCAAGCGACACTAGGGGTCAAAATGAGTTTTTTATATATTATTCGGAATCAGCGAATTTTTCTCTATCGATTAGTCTTAGTCCCATGTCTCTACGAGCACTTTTGATGTCGCTTAGGAACTCCGTGAAAACGGGTATTTTTCTTCTTTTCGGCGACCAAGCGACTACTTTTTGACACCTTTTAGAAAAGTAGGCATTTGGTTATATCTAAATTTTTCTTTTTTCACTTGGTAATTTTTGGCTTTACACGTTATTAATTCAAACTACAGTAAGTAATTTGTGCCTTTCCACTGTTGGTATCAATTAGGCACTTGGGAAGTTTTACCTAAAATACATTTATTTATTTATGGTATTTCGGACTCTTTTCAAACCCTTGAGATATTTTTTTCTGTCGCTTAGTATTTTTTAACAAACCGTAATCATATCAAAAAAATTGTTACTTGGATACTAATTGTTGAAATGGTTATTTAATTTTAAATGTGGTTAGCCCAAACAAACACTTGACGCGTTGTCGCTTGTACCTGCTATAAATCATACCTAATATGGTGGATAGTAACGGTTTTATCGATCAGTTGTAGTTCCACTGTCGCTTAGGTAAGCAGCATGCGCGCTCTCGCGCATTTCCTTCCTACTGTTTTGTGCGATACGACACACGTAGTGATTATATTCTCTTTGTACGACACTTGGTATGTATTTAAATTATTATTTTCAAGCTACCTACATAATATTTTTTTGAGTTTTCTGTTTTAGTAAAAAAATCTTCTAGTTCAACATGAATCGCAGTTGACGAATATAATAGATACATAATTGGCCGAGTTTTATTAATTTCGGGAGTGGAAAGTACTCGTAAACTCATACCAAATATTTTACTGATTCCGTAGCAAAAGTTGATTATAAAATAAACGAATTTATGAAGAGAACAAGAGAAAAAGAGAGAAGAGTCTGTTTGTTTTGAACTGACTTCCAAAAAAGGAGGATTCTCAATTCGACCATACATAACTATGTTATTTATTTATGTTTGTTCGCGGATAACTCCGCCGTTTGTGGACCGATCTTTAAAATTCTTCTATTATTTTACCTATAGGACATAATATCTGCAATTTGGTACCACGTTCACAAAAGTTGTGATCTGATGGTGCGATCCAGAAGGAATCGAGGGAACTCCTTAAAATTTGTATGGAAACATGTGGTGATTTTGACTTTTTAGGGTTCCGTAGTCAACAAGGAACCCTTATAGTTACAGTCTGTCTGTCCACGGTTTTTCTCAGAGACTATAAGGCCTACAAAGCTATAATTCGGCAGTGGGGTATCGTTGGATAGGTTTTTTAAAATATTATGAGTATTCAAAGACCATTTTCCGATTAAGAGATCCACTTGTGAAATATGAAGTTTCAAAGTGGAAAAAATCGTTAAACTATAATATTCATTAAATTTCGATCGTGAATATGATTATTATATGACCTTCGAAAACATGGTACTGGGATAACACAATAACAATAATATAATTTCCAAAATCATATAAGAAACTTTTTGAAATTGATTGATGACCATGGTTTATGGTGGTGATGATGATGATTGATGAAATTGATGTATAATTGCCATAATATTATGGTTTATTAGTTGTTTAAATGCTGAAATCCCTAAATATCTATCTTTAAGGATTGAAAAGTTCTGTACAGCACCTTCGGAACCAGCTTTTTGGTAGTACATAATATTATAGTATTATGTTTGAAATCCTTCAGAAAACTGGACAAGTGCGTATCGGGCCACGCACAATATAGGAACCCTATATTGTGCGTAGTAGTAACGCTAAATTTTGATCATTTTTGTACGGTCAGTGAATTTACATTTATAAAACGTATTTTCCACTACTAACAAGTAACAACATCATATTAGTAGCATTCAAAGGAATTTTATCGAAAAATTCCTTTATACTTTTCCGAATACATTTTGTTTGGGTGACCGACTATTACTAAAAAAATAACTTATTAAGTCTTCTTAGCCGTGATAGTTTTCCTTTTAAATTCAGCATATTTTCTACTCCCGTGAATTTTTTCACATTTACAGAAGCAACCGTTTAGCTGGTAGAATGGGATGGACTCGTTTTTTTCCTCTTTAAAACTTCATATTTCACAAATGGAACCCTAAATCAGAAAATGATTTTTGAAATGATAACGTCTTTGGAGGGGGACACGAAAAAAATCAATGTGTAGGGTAGATGTACGTTATATATATCATTTTGTCAGCATCATTAATATGTGCATTTATGCCAAATTACGGCATTGTAGGCCCTATATAGTCTCTGAGCAAAACCTCGGAGAGACAGACAGACGGACGGACTTACCGAAACTATAAGGGTTTATTGTGGACTAACCATAAGAAAAGAAAAATAAATTATTTTCAAACAAAAAATTGGAACTGACTTCCTCAGCAAAAACAAAATTAATATTCTTATGAATAAACTAAAAAGTTTTACATAATTCTTATTTTATATTAGTGCCTTTTTTTAAGTGTTCCGTACCCAAAGGGTAAAATTGTGTTCAAAATGAGTTAGAATACAATTTCTGCTTGTTATCATTAAGTTTGTGTAATAATAACACGTAGTCAAAACGTCATCTAGCTGTAGTGTTGAATGTTGCAGTCAACAAGTCGGCTAAACGACGTATAGCCGTGTGATTTAATAACGTTGTTCAGTCAAAGGGCTAGCTGTTTGATTGAACGACTATTTTAAACAGTGGACTGCAACATATATGTCTGTTGCCGCTATAACAACAAAATATACTAAAAAAATAATAATTATTGAATATAGGGGGGATCCCATACAACAAACGTTTTTTAAACATTTTTTGCTCGGTATCAATGATGACGACAGGTACGCACCTGAAATGTTCACAAGATACCCAGCTGTATTTATAGGTACTTTCATATTTAAAAAATTTAATAAAATAAATAATTAAGAGGGGCGGGCACCCATACAAAATACACCATTTTTTAACTATTGTTGCTCTATAATGGTACGAAACCCTTCCTGCGCGAGTGTAACTCGCACTTGGCCGATTTTATTTACGATTGGCCTAAACTTCAACTATATTATCTGTACTCAATCTTCATACATTTTAGAAGTCGGTAAGTACGTACGTACGGTACGTAGTAGGGTTCATAGTTATACTGTTAAATGGTTTTTACCGAGGAACTCGGCTTAATTATTTGTTTGAAAATAATTTATTCAAAGGCTTATTTCAAACATTGTATTATACTTGATAGGTTTTTCTTCAACAGTTTTACTTCAGTTATTTTCAATTGCAGCATAACTAATACTGAGCAAATTTCCTCACTGAATCTAAAAAGTAAAAACTTTTGAGTTCTAGGTCAAATTTATTTGGTGGCAGGTAAATAATTACTTACACTAACAGAAATTTATTTGTCGTATAGTAAACATTGCTTGTTATATTAATGGAATATTATGAAAGTTAGACATCTTTGCTTGTTCAATTAAAAAAATAATTCTCTACTTGCCCCTTTCTGCTTCGAACCATTTGGATAAAAAAATATATTTAGACATCTTTATTAAATAGAAAGATAAAATATTTTTGTCGGTTGGTAACTTTTACCTGCTTTTAAATTTAGGTAAATTGTAACCAAACGCCACTTCTACGCAAAATATACATAAATACCTTTTTTTAAATATACCAGTTAATAAAGGCAATAAAATACTTTAAAAATCCGTTGGAATTTTTCAAATATCTCTAATAGCTAATTTTCAACGATTTTTTAAAGAAAAAATGAAACTTTAAATGGCTCTGCTGTAAAAGTAGCTATATGGCGCTTGGTAACTTTTGCCTTTCCATCGTCGAATTATAATTGTGCTTTAATAATTAATAATAATATTTAAATAAAATAAAAAATTAAGGGGGGTCCCATACAAAAAACACAATTTTTGGCCTATTTTTGTTCTATAACGGTACCTTCGTGCGCGAGTCCGACTCGCACTTGGCCGATTATTATTATTCGTAGGGGCACACAAACCAAATACGTGTGGCACTCAAAGACTGTCGCGGTAAAGCTATTGCATAGCATTTTTTATCAACTCATGCAATTATAGTTCGCATACGCGCTGTATCATAATATGTAGGGGACCTCTATAATCAGGTGGTATTGCCCATGTACTCACCCGTCTTGCTGCGGCACGGGATGCGGCGGCGGCACGGGATGCGGCGGCGGCACCGGCGGCAGACTGCGCATGTCCTGATCAAGCAGCGGCGCCCCACGAAGATCCACGTCCATTCCCATGCCTTGCATATTCTGCATCTGCATATTTTGCATAGGCGGCATATTCTGCATGGGCATATTTTGCATCGGCATATTCTGCATCGGCGGCATATTCTGCATCGGTGGCATATTCTGCATCGGTGGCATATTCTGCATAGGGGGCATGTTTTGCATGGGCGGACGGGCTGTTGATTTAAAAATACATAAGAGTGAGCATAATGCAAATGCTGCGAGGTTAAATCAAAATAGTATATACCTAGTCAAACAGAATTAAATCACTAAACATTAATGTAAAGAGATAAAATAAATTGATGGAGAGCAATTATATTATTGTTCGCTCTGACTTACCTCCATACTGGTTTGGTGGAGGGTTGTTCATATGCGGAGGTGGTACAGGTTGTTGCACTAAAATAAAAATAAAATGTCATACAAATGTATATAATGTATGCAAGCATAAACAATAATAATGACAGGGGTATACTATGTTTGTTTGTTTCACTACAGCACTTGGCTACTGATCTGATTTTATGAAAAGAAGCTCTCAGAATCTAATAATATTCAGTTCAGCCTTTAAATTCTGATTGTCTACTCTTAAAGTTTTTTTTCTGAAAGAGGACTCTAGAGCCCTTAAATCAATGTGACCTAAACGGCCGGCAACACAGAGTCCTTCTAATATTGCGAGGGTCCATGGGCGATGGTAGTTGCTTTCCATCAGGTGGACCGTTTGCTTGTTTGCCCCCTTATTTTATTAAAAAAAACATATATATTTAAAATATTGCACACTTCTCCCGTCCAACCCAATCCTACTCATGAATTTGATTATGTTATTGGGGTTGCTATGAAAGTATTTACCGGCTTGAGGGTTGTAGCTAGCAGGCGGAGGTGGTTTGTCACCGGGCTGGAGTACGGGTGGCACAGGGTTGCTAGGATGAAGCATTGTCTGGAAAATTACAAAATTTTAATCATGTAGAGTCTTAAATATAAGTATCTAATAAACATTTATAGTGTTCATGTAGACGAAACAAAAAAAAATCAGGCAGCACTGTCTGTCTGTCTGTCTCCAGGCTGTATCTCAAAAACTGCTATAGCTAGACTTCTGAAATTTTCACAGATGATGTATTTCTGTTGCCACTATAATAATAAATAAAACAAAATTAATATTGAAGGTTCCCACACAACAAACATGATTTTTTTTACCTTTTTTTGCTTGTAACCAATAATGGCAACAGGTAGGCACATGAAATTTTCACAAAGCCCTTAGTTATATGTTTACTTTAATAATTCATAATAATATTTAAATAAAATAAAGGTTTAGGGGGGGGGGGGGGGGCTCCCATACAAAAAACACAATTTTTGGCCTATTTCTATAATGGTATGGAAAACTTCATGCGTGAGTCCAACTTGCACTTGGCCAATTATTTTAATCTCAAATTGTATGGCTCTTAGTCTTAAAAATTGCACCAAAAACATTAATCAGCAAAGAACTTACAACTGCTGTGGCTGGATCTACAATTCTCATAATTACTTGGGCTTGCAGTAAAGCATAAGCAAGTTGTGGATTTTGCAGCAACATATTCCTTGCTTCTATTGGGTTGTTCTGAAATTAAAACAAATGTGTCTTCACGTGTGTGGCACCAAAGGGCAAACATTGTAATTTTATGTAATTTTGATTCTGCTCCAACATCACTGAATTAGTCACTCATCAATTTAGTTACCTGAATACAAAGTTTCATTTGTTTCATGAGTTCAAACATCTGTTCCGGAGGGAGTGTGGCCACAGCCTTGCTAATAGCTTCAGGAGCTTTCTCTGGCTCAACAGGCTCACCATATGGATTCTCAATCTGAAATATCATAGAGGTAAAATTGTTATATAAAGTTGTATAATCCATAATTACATCCAAACTGTAACATGCAAAAGTGTATCAATTCATCTGTCTGTCTGTTTTTACAGTAAAACCGCTGAACCTATTCTAATGAATTGTACTATGACACCTTGTATGTTGTAAATGTAAGGTTCCCACGGTATACATGTATCTAGTTCTAGCATATTTTGCGTCTGACAAAAGTTTACCTGAGGGCCTTGCATTAATGCTTGCATTTCCATTCTTGATTTCTCAGTACAAGCATTATCTACTCTCAGAGAACGACCACCAATTTCATATCCATTGAGATTTCTCATAGCGCTAAGGGCCGTTTCTTGATCTTTATACTCACAAAATCCATAACCTTTAGGCTTGCCCGTTTCTCTATCAAATACAAGTTTAAAAGATAGCACAGGGCCTACTTCGCTGAATATATCTTTTAGCTTTTCTTCGGTGGCTTCGTAGGGAATATTACCCACTAAAACATTTGTAAATATTAGTGAAAAATATCAGTATTTTTGTTACAAGGCATGTTGTTATAGTCATATTAATATTGTTATAGAACTTACCAAAGACAGATCTCATGGACTTATCCATGATACTCTGCTCCTCTTTTTCTTTGCTTTTGTCCATTTTTATTAGTTTTTGGAACTAATTAATTATTATGTATGAATTTAAAGTAATTTTAGTAAAACCGGCGTACAACACTGCAAACAAGCCAAATTTTTGTAATTTAAATTTGTGATTTGTCAAATGTCAATGTCAAATATGTCAATGTTAACTTAAGAATATTTTTCTGCGTAGTTTTTAACCCCCGAGCCCCGACCAAAAAGAGGGGTGTTATAAGTTTGACGTGTCTGTCTGTCGGTCTGTCTGTCTGTGGCATCGTAGCATCCAAACGGGTGGACCGATTTTGATCTAGTTTTTTTTGTTTGAAAGCTGATATGACCGAGAGTGTTCTTAGCTATAGTTCATCATCATCAGCCTGCTCATTGCTGAAATATCTCGGTTTATCCAGTTCGTGATAGGATGATTAGCAACTTACAGTCGTTTGATAGGTTTTATATTTGCATTCTGATTCGTGACACTTATGAATAGGTATATACACATTATTGGAAAGTCGACCTGGTGCTGCAGCATCACCTGGTAATCAATAGGATACCCAACTCCTCACCAACTTAGAGCAGAGGTTTCGTGTATGGGCTCATTTTAATTGCGACAGCCAGTAAGACGTAGATAAACAGTAAATATTTGCATGCTGCTGCTGCAGCATCACCTAGATTCTATAGGAGCCGAGCTCCGTATGAACCCAAAGTGGAGGTTTCATGTTTGGGCTCATATTGACGGCCTCATCCAAGAGGACATATTTTATAGATGGTATTCATTGGGATATGATCCAGTTAATAGGAATTATTCTGCACAAGTTTAAAAAGCATAAAATAAAATTAAATTAAGAAATTTTAAAAAACCCCCGCCAAAAAACTTTAAAAAGTACTGAAATAATATTTACTAACTTTAAGTTTAAATAATTCCTAAGAGTAAAGTAATATTTAAGTCCATAAATGTTGTCACGGTGTGTCGGGGGACCGCCAAGTAAACTACCACAACAGCGACTTTTGTATTTTGTATCGCCATAATAGTCGCTGATTCTCTCGATTCGGGTCGCTGTGAACTGACCCTTAAACTATAATGGCATGTGAAATCAAACATCCACATTAGCGGTCCCCCGGCACACCTTGACAACATTTATGGACTAAAATATTACTTTACTCTTAGGAATTATTTAAACTTAAAGTTAGTAAATATTATTTCATTACTTTTTAAATTTTTTGGCGGGGTTTTTTTTAAATTATTTAATTTAATTTTATTTAAAACAACGACTGAAGCACACAGCTCACATACATGCCACAGGACAATAGCATTGCATGATGCATCTCGCTCTACAGTCTACACACATGACACATCACAAGTCACAACACAGACGCCTGTTTCATGTCGCCGATTTTTCGCGTTCGGTTCTCCACTGTTTCGCAGTTCGCAGCGTCGGTGTACTAGAGGCGTTAGTAATAAACTAAGTAGGTCTAGATTCTAGATGACATAGGTAATATTTCCATACATGATACAGTAGTGTACTGTGTATGGAAATATTTCAAAACATGGCAAAGATGTGTGTTACTTTGCTGGAATATGAAGACAAAGTATTACTTGTCAAGTAAAGAAAGTGGCAACACTGAACACATCGTCATTTACTTTCAAGTTTCAGTGCATTTTTTTGGGATTTGGGATGTTATAAACACAGTAAAATTGTGATTTCTTGATAAAAATCTAAAAGATTTATCAAACTTCCAGAATTAATAAATTTAAAGTGAATCTTTAATCCAGGAAATACTCGAAGAGGTATATCTGTGTATATTTTATCGTGGGCTTCATTTTTAGTTTTTCGTGACTCATATGTTGGGCTATTTATTTGTGATTATTATTTAATTGCTGTCCAATTCTAGATAATTTAAGATGTCGGCAGGAAGACCTATCAAATGTGTTGTGGTGGGAGACGGCACCGTCGGTAAAACTTGTATGTTAATATCGTACACAACTGATAGTTTTCCGGGAGAATATGTTCCAACTGTGTAAGTAAATCCTCAATAAGTCGTCTTTTCTCAACTTTTACGTCCAATTATGTATGTTTTCCTTTTGGGGACGTAAAAAAATTAATTTCAATAGCTTGCCTATTCCAATAAGATATATGTTTTGATTGGTAATACTTTTTGCAGCTTTGACAATTATTCGGCTCCTATGGTCGTGGACGGTGTGGCAGTGTCCCTGGGCCTCTGGGATACTGCGGGACAAGAGGACTATGACAGACTGAGACCACTTAGTTACCCACAGACAGATGTCTTCTTGATTTGTTTTAGTGTAACAAGGTATGACTAGACAAATAACACACCACATAAAATACAAAGTAATAAATATTATATTTACCCTGTGGATAAGCTACAGAACCTTACAGTCTCTCATATTATGTTTTACAATATTGTATTTTTTGTCCACTGTGTTTCTAAATATTTTTAGTGAGGAGGTAACAGTGCAATTGATAATAATTAGTTAATTTTTATTATATTTTTAGCCCATCATCTTATGAGAATGTCACATCAAAATGGTATCCTGAAATAAAACACCACTGTCCTGATGCGCCAATAATTTTGGTTGGTAAGTAGAACTATTATTTAATTTACACTTTTGTATGTTAAAAAATGTTATCCTATAAATTTTTGTATTCCTTTCCTTGAATCTTATAAATAGAAATAGAAATTCGTATAA
Source organism: Polyommatus iphigenia (assembly GCA_963422495.1). Taxonomy (NCBI): domain Eukaryota; kingdom Metazoa; phylum Arthropoda; class Insecta; order Lepidoptera; family Lycaenidae; genus Polyommatus; species Polyommatus iphigenia. The sequence goes on from OY730179.1 coordinate 12,495,369, forward strand.
ATTGTTAAAATATATTTTATAAGTATGTGCAGTAATGCTTATTGTGTTCTCATTTGAAAGACAGGATGTAATTGTCTTTTGTATTTTGCTTAGTCTTTTAAGAATTTGTTTACATGACTCTTATTACTTCTTTGAATACACACAATAAAACTGTTGATTCATTTTAACAATTGTGAGAAAACATTTTAACCTTCATATAATATTTATGATTGTAGGTACAAAAATAGATTTACGAGATGATCGTGAAACTCTCAGCTTGCTTTCTGAACAAGGAATGTCTCCCTTAAAAAGAGAACAAGGACAGAAGTTAGCAAATAAAATACGAGCCGTAAAGTATATGGAGTGTTCTGCTTTGACACAGCGTGGGTTGAAACAGGTGAGTAACAAGAATAAATTATATAAAATGCAAATTTTTACAGCTAACACACAGGGGTTAAATTATTTTAAAAAGTTTATGGCTGTACTGCTATAAAAAATTTACATAGTATGGGCAAGGTCTTAAGTTACCTCTAACCAGTTCTAGCCATCTTGCAAGTTGTTATTGTAGTTTGAGATTGATTTTTTTCCATAAAGCAACTGTGTACACTCTTGTACTTAAAAATAATATAATATGTCAGCAATACCATTAGAAATAATAAAAATAAATAAATAAAATAATTTATTTCCTTATTTCACAATTTTGTTACATATACAAAAGAGATGAGATCCACCTAGTAAGTGTCTTGAGACACTTGTGTCAGGTGAACTCGCCTTTCCATAACTATTTTAGTGTAAAATACATTTCAGGAAAGAAATAGATAGATTTACAAAAAAAAACAAGTTATAACAATATGAAGAAAGAAATGTAAAGGAATATTAATCCTTCGATCGGGGATTCCAAGAATTGCTATTGTATTCTATTGTTGTCGCGATCACCGGTGCTCGTACGGGGCTTGATGGGTTATTGTAACATTTTATCTTAGTTGTTTTAGCACATCGAAGAAATCCATCCATCCATCCTTGCAAACTTTCACAAATTTTAAAAACAATCCAGTTGAAAAAAATGGAATGTTTAGATTCTGCCACTGCCGCTGCTCCTCGCGCCGCCGGAAATAAATAAAATAAAACTTGGTTTTATTTCTGAGTAGATTTTAAAAAATACTTTCAGAATGTTGATACTATAACTGGTGCCTACCACCGGTTCGGGAACTATCCAGGCGAGAAAAACCGGCGTAAGAAAATGTTGCCCTGAATACTTCTGCGGAAGTAATGACGCGAGTGAGCGTTTTCACTCAGCCCTCTACCACAGAATACATATTCAAGTACAAGTCCTCTACATACTTGCCGCGTCGGGCAACAGCAGCAGCGTGACGAGTGGCAGTGCGAGTGACTGTTTACATTCTCGCGCTGCCCACTTCCCTGCCCGACAGGGCTGAATCTAAACGACCCATTAGAGTTAGAATCGTTCATTGACCTATTGCTTCTTCTCTCTTTGATAATATTATTATGTCTCTTTGATAGCACACACAATATGCAAGCTGGATGCCAATAATTTCGTGCGAATATGAAAATTGAAAATACAACAGCTATTCTCTGTTTCATGTTTGTCTTTGCTACATTTTTCCAGGATCAAAAGTATCCTATGTCCTATTCTGGAACTCTAGTAAGTTCAGCACTACCGGTTAAGTGGTAACAAACAGACAGATAGACACACACATTTATGATATATAGTAGGGATTTTATTCACCATGGCATAGTTTGAACAGACTTCTCACATCATATTACTTTTTTATTTGGTCTAAGGCTTTAAAATGTATAACACATTCAAATTTAGTGTATTATATAAATTTTAAGCCCAATCTACTTCATTAGACTGTTATGCAATTATGATATAACACTAATGATAAAATTGTCGGAAGTTGCGTTCATTGAATGACGCATTCAAAATTCTTTCTTGTGTCATGGACACATGGACCATCCATTCTTATACCGTCTAGTCGTTTAATATGTAATACACATTGTATTGTTTATCATTACTCATTAGTCATTAGAAACATGGCATTAATGGCCTAAGCAACACCTACTGTTATGTGGTATTACTTTATACGTCTTAATAATTAATATACCTTTGTACACACTTGTTAGTTATAATAAAGCCGTGATGGATTACCTTACAAGAGTATAGTTTGCATGATCGACGTTTATCATGGGCATTAGACGAATATATTCTACTCTAATTTATTAAGTTTGTTATCACTTGTATTGGTCCATCATAGCATTCATAACATATAGCGTATTGAAATCGGTATGACACATTTGCTTTTGTTAGTCTAAGGCAGTTCTTAACCTTTTAGTCATGAGGGACCATTTTTCCAAATGTTTGTCTAGCCGGGGACCACCCAGTCGGTTTACCTAAGTCCTAAACTAAGGGTTGTTTGATAAAGAAAACAAGCACAACTTTATAATTAGCTTAGCACTAATTTTTTTTTATTTGGCAAAAATCTAAAAGTTACAGATTTTAATTTAATGTGATTTTTGTGACTGCATAGTGCATACTCTTTACTAACTTCTGAATTCCCACATATTATTAGGATGGCTTCGCAGACCACTTGGAATGCCTCCAGGGACCACCAGTGGTCTGCGGACCACCGGTTAAGAACCACTGGTCTAAGGTGTATTAAAATATATGTTTTATATTTTTCAGGTGTTTGATGAAGCCGTTCGGGCCGTACTAAGACCGGAGCCGCAAAAGAGACATCAGAGGAAATGTTTGATCATGTAAATATAGCACATATACTGAGACAATGTGGCAAAATATTAATTTATTGTATTGCATTTAGATATATGCAAGAATCTCAGTGACAGTAATAATATGTTTCTACGCCAATTCTACTTTTGGATGTCATGACACATTTTATTTTGGGTTTTTGGAGATCGATGCTGAACGTGTACATTTCGATCTTATTACTATAATAATAAGGTCTAAAAGGCACTAGGTTTATTTGCGTCTGTACCTACTTTCATATTGTGCCATAATTTGCAAATTGTGATAAGTCTCGTGTTGATCAATAGCATCACAATAAATAATTTATACTTTGCTACATAATACCTATGTGTAAAGAAATGTAACAAAAATACCAAAGATTTATACATAGTTTTAAGTTTTCATTTAGTCCTCGTTAGGCTGAACAAAATGGTTGGAAACAAATTGTTACTGTTAGTCGCGTCTAGATGATATTATTTTTATAATATTACGAACCTCAATAACTCAAAGTTTTGGAATAAATATTATAATGTAACGCGAACGTTAAGGACTGACGATAGATACTAGTGTTTATGAACTCTTTTTTTTTCAATTATATATTTTGTATTGATAGGCATTTACAATGTAACAGCATTTTAACAATATTATTTAAATACTTTAGATCTAACCGAAAGAATAATCTGTGGACTAAAATATGATTAAAGATCAAACATTTTGATGATTTAAAAACAAAATATTATGATATTAATTCAACATTTATAGCAGCTATATCTTTTAGAAAATGATTACAATATATTTGATAAGTTAAAAAATTTTGATCTTTAATAAATCACCCATCCAAGTATTTCCCAACTATGTAAATGTCTTGAGAACTTGATTGTATGTAGATTTTTGAGTCAGAAAAGGATGTATGTAGTTAGTGAAGCCCCAATATTGGCAACTTGTATAATACATTAACCTTCATATCCCTGGTGGGTAAATAGTTGGTACAAAATGGGTTGTAAGTTCTCATTGAGCCCGAGATCCATCTTGTTAGCAATCACGAAGCGCAACCAGCTTGTAAGTGGTCGTGTTCGTTGACGTAATTTTTGGTGCATGTCAATGTCGTTGTTTATAGTTTTTTTTAATAAAATAAAGGGGTAAACGAACAAACGGGTCACCTGATGGAATGCAACTTCCGTCGCCCATGGACACTCGCAACATCAGAAGAGCTGCAGGTGCGTTGCCGGCCTTTTAAGAGGGAATAGGGTAGGGGCGGGTAGGGAACGGAATAGGAAAGGAGATTGGGCCTCCGGTAAAGTCACTCACTCGGCGAAACACAGCGCAAGCGCTGTTTCACGCCGGTTTTCTGTGAGTGTACGACGCGTTGACATGACATGATTTTGACATGCGCAATTAAAGATTTTGCGGCACAAGCTCCAAAACTTAAGGCGAGACCGCACGAACTCTTTTGACTGTTCCATAGAACTGACGAATTCAGACGTTTTACAAACGTCAGTTGTATGAAACTGTGTCGTGTCGCTTTATGCTGTGTCGCCTTTAACAAACACGGACAGTAACGCTCAGGGTCATTATGTATCTTGCTGTCTGCTGTCAGCTACAGAGCTACACTACATCATTTTGTAGTGTAGGTCTATAGCCGCGTAGTGCGGAAATACGATTTCATAATATTATATCTACGCGCTTCACACCACGTCAGTCTGGCCCCGTGCTAAATACCTAAAGGACTTGTGTTACAGGTACCAGACAACGGAAATATATTTAAGACACTAATACATATATTTAAGATTTTTATTATATCATACACATATTTAATACACATCCAGACCCGGGAACATTGAAAACTTTTTGTTCCGTGGGCGGGATTCGACCCCCGGCTTGAGCTACCAACGCGCTCACCACTGAGCCACAGAGGTATTTCATTGAAATAATAATTGGGCGTGACGTGTTGCTCCGCTGCAGTGTAGTAACGCATAGTGCTGCCTCACCTTAAATGTTACAGCAGATTCGTGGTTTTACGAAATTTACCTTCAGTTGGCTGGTTTGCCCGTCGCGGTTGCTAAGATCCGGAAATGTTAGCTTGTATGATTTGTGTAGAGATGTTATAACCTGTATATTATATTGTACTCAGGTTTACAAACTATTGAGTCATCTAGGTGTTTATTTCTTATACCGATTTTTATTGCGCAAAGTATTTTTATATAACGCTTTTTTGAAGCTTTTGAAGGTATTCCAATTTTTGGTTGATTTAAATTGCAAAGAATAGTTGATTAAGTTTCTTTTTAGTATTTCTATTTAATATACATTATATAAAATATATACACAAAATAAATTATTCTTGTGTGTTTCGGATGATTTTATGTATAATAAGTCTATTAGTTTATTGCGATTTTTATTAGTATTTTTGTTGCTTGGTAAGGAATTCTAAAAGTGATGCTATGATGTCTTTTTTGCTTGCTATGGTTATCAATTATGATCAATTTAGTGTTAAAAGTTAAAACTGAAAGCTACATCTATGCTTTTATTTATAGAGCTACGAGGGGAGGTCCAAAAGTTCGCGGAATGAAAGGGTTGTTAATAAAATATAACAATAAATTTATTTTTCCTTTTCAATATAATCACCCTTAAGTGTAATACATTTATTTGATCTATGGATTAATTTTTCTAAACCATCGAAAAAATATTTTTTGTCTTTGGCCTCAAAATGCGCCGAAATTGCTTCCTTCACTTCGTTATCGTCGGAAAACTTCCTTCCCCTTAGCTCTTTTTTTAAATTTGGAAACAAATAAAAATCGCTAGGGGCCAGGTCTGGACTGTAGGGTGGGTGAACAAGTGGTTCGAATCCATGCGTGTGAAGAGCAGCCATGGCAACTCGGCTCTTGTGAACCGGCGCGTTGTCTTGCAAAAGCAACACACCCTTGGCCAATTTTCCACGACGTTTTTCTTTAATTGCCTCCTTTAACTTTTCCAATATTGATGCGTAGTATTCTCCGGTTATAGTGGTACCTTTTTCTTTATAATCAATCAGTAATATTCCCTCACAATCCCAAAAAACAGTGGCCATCAACTTTCCAGCCGATTCTGACACTTTGAATTTCTTGGGAGGTGGTGTACCCTTTTTGTGCCATTGCATGGACTCCTGTTTTGATTCAGGTTCAAAGTGATGAACCCATGTTTCATCTCCAGTAACAATCCGCTCCAAAATCTGCACAGGGTTGTCTCCACACACCTCCAAAAAGTGCTTAGACGCGTCGATGCGCTGCTGTTTTTGAAGCGGCGTGAGCATTCTCGGCACCCATCTTGCACTGACTTTTGTCATGCCCAAGTGGTCGTGCAGGATCCGCAAAATGGTTGTATCTGATACTCCAACAAATGCAGATAATTGTTTTTTCTTTAAACGTGTGTCTTCCAGTACAAGTTTTTCGACTTTTTCGACGATGTCTGATGTGGTGGCCTTAACTGGCCGCCCAGAGCGAGGGTCGTCTTCAATTGAATCTCGACCATGTTTGAAAAGTCCATGCCACTTATAAACCATTGTTTTACCAGGGCACTGATCTCCATAAACGGCTTCCATTTCATTTAAAATGGTTTGAACGTTTTTTCCTTGCTTGGTAAGGAATTTTATCACAGCGCGATGTTCAATTTTCTCCAAAGTTGCAGTTTGCTTCCGGATTGACTTGTTTAGCAGGCGAGTACTCGTAAACGAATTATGAGTGCTCAATTAGTATGACACTAAGCGGGCTACCCTATCCCCACTCCATCCCCTCCATTCCGCGAACTTTTGGACCTCCCCTCGTATATTTTATACTTTTTGTGTTGTTTGTAATTTTGTGTCAGAATCATATAATACCAAAGTATAAATTATGGACAATATATAAAACGGTGAGCTTTTATATTTCGTTATATAGCTTTTTATCGCATACATTATAATAGCATGTTATGTAACAGAGTGCTGTATTTGTACTTGAATAATAAACTATAGAAAATAAACTAAAATTATGTTCAAGCATCCCATGCTGAGAAATTGTAACTTTAAAATAAGATTTCAGCATACAAAATATTTGATATTGGCCCTATTGTAAGTACCTACCTACTTGTGTACAGTACAATGCAAATGTAACAATGTATAGCTTGACTATAAACAGTAGAAATTCATTAAAGTGGAACTAAAATTTTACCGTACAAAATTGTTGCCATACTAAAGGCCGTTCCCAAATCCCAATATTCAATCTATCTCTGGTTTGACATACGACCGATCGCAGCCAACATTGAATTGACATAAAATACATGTCTTTAATGTCTAATGTGAGCTATTCCTATCTCTAGTAGGGCAAAACCAGAGATAGATCAAATATTGGGAACGGCCATTAAGCAGTTTACGTCAAAAATGTGACACTAGCGCTCTAATTTTTTGTCAACCCATTATGGTCAAGCTGTAGTCAGTCTACTGTTAATTTAAAACACCGGTTTAATCTAGCTTAGAGGGATATATACCTTATAAAACTATACAAATTCGATGTAATGAATGATCTTATCAATTTGTATATATGTAATAGAGCCAGAAATGTAGCAACGAAAATCGACCCCATGGCATCACTGATTTATATTAGCTATTAAGGTCGAAATATTTTTATATGTGAAATAGCTTAAAAATGACAATGCATTTAGTGTGATTGAATACTGCATCGATATTACTCTCGAATACATAGACTGCTTTAAGTTACAGGTGACGCTTCGAAGTTTATGTATATAACTTTATTTATATAAAAAGGAATGCGCAATTTATTGAATAAAATCTTATTGTAATACTGCACTTTATAAATTATTGAATTTACAAACGTATTTTACTTGTATACTCCTTATCAGCGGACCAGCGTTTGTCAACCGCACCGCGCGGTGTCAGTTCAAAATTAGAAATTACCCGCAAAATCACTTTTATAACAAACACACCTGATTTAAATGTAAACGGTACTATCATTTCTTGATTTCTTTAATATTAAAGTCCTAAGAGCGCTTACAGACGAACGGCACGTGTCGGCGGCACGCGTCGGCGGCAGACGACGGCACGTGTCAGCGGCAGACGACGGCACGTGTCGGCGGCAGTTGACGGCAGCCGTCGACAGTTTATCACGCTTGCAGTTGTGACGTAACGCGTAAAGGTAAGCGTCCACAGGTCGGTATCGTACGCAACGGACGTTTTGCATCAAACGAATATAATAGAGTAGATACAATGTATCGGCAGCGTACGGACTACCGACTAGCCAGTATGTTTATCTTCAAATTAGTCCAAACAATGTTCCTAATTGAAAATTTCTGCTTTCGACTTTTCCATCCATACCCCCCTTTTGAGCATTCATTTACTTGGCTAGTCGGTAATCCGTACATTGCCAATTCAGCGGACGTACTGTGAAAAAAATGTCTGTTCGATGCGACGGCCGTTGCGTACGATACCGACCTGTGGACGCTTACCTTGCGGGGGTACGTCACAACTGGGGGCCTACCACCAACTCTCCTAAGCGACATCGTTTGACAGATAAACATTTATTACTTTTACGTCAAGCTAGCGATCTTAAAAAGTTGATATTTCACAACGGATTCAACATTGTTTTGCATATTTTACTGTTTTTTAGTAAAATTATATTTAAAAAGTGAGTACGGTAATGTTATTGTAATCTTACAACAAAGTGTTCTGGAAACATGATAGTTTTAGGAAAGTTCGTGGTAGGCCCCCTGCAAGCGTCATAAACTGTCAACGGCTGCCGTCGCCCGTCGACTGCCGCCGACATGTGCCGCCGACAGCCGTCGACTGCCGCCGACACGTGCCGTTCGTCTGTAAAAAAAGTACTGTAAACTGTAAAGCCTAAGAGATAGATGAAGTTGAAAATATATCTACGTTGAAACACGTGGAAACATTTGTTTATAAACAGAAGAAACATTTTGTTTATGAAAAAACAACACAATTTTATTAACACATTTATTTCACTTCTGGCTTAACATCAATTATTATTATAAACTAAATTAAGCAATTTTGAATTTTAGTCCATTCCAAATAGTGGTACATTTAATACATATTTTATGGATATTAGGAGAAACATTTTAATTAAAATATAGCTGCAGCTGAATTTTGAAGAAATGTTAAATCTAAACGTTCGGGCCATGGCTAAAAATTATTTTTTATTATAAATTTAATTCTGGAGTGGGCTTAACATCTCCATTAAACCCCTCTGGCAAAAAACATCAAAGTGGATTGGAAGAATTTCTAAAATAGTAAATTTCAAAAATAAGTGACTATCAAACACAAGTTATTATCATAATATCAAAAATCATCAAGATATTTCATTATTTAAAATTCATTTAATTTCGAAAAATGTTGCCCATTGACTGAACTGAGTCATGAAACATATTTATAGAACAGTGTTTTTCAAACTTTTTCAAGATGCGACCTGGAATGATAAAATGTTTCGCGATCCCCTCCCTTAGCTTTTTAATCATGTTGTATAATGTATGTTTATGAATATATCATTTTGTTACATTTCTCCTACGCATATCAACATTTTTATTCTTTTTTTTCTGAAATACAGTTCTCTCCACCTCTTGCGACCCCCCAGGATTCGAGACCCACGGGTTGAAAAACACTGTTATAGAATATCTAATAAAACAATATGCATTGATGTACTAGCTAATGTCTCTGATGCCCAAATTGAAGAAGTACTTAATGACTAGTAGTACTATTTTTTATTGACTCCTGCACTGGAACTTAGAAGTGATAAGCGCATAATTTAATTATACAAAGTAGTCCATTAAAAAAAAATAGGCTTACCTATAGAAAATTATTATAGCTACATAATCCTAAGAATTTAAGAAAAAAATCAAATTAAATCTACATGTCCTCTTCTTTCATGTTTGGGCCAACAATTAGCATTAATTTAAATACAGCTTTAATTTAATACTATTTTAAATGCAACATTGATCAGATAACAAATACGGCTGCTCATTTCAAAACCCAGCATTTCATCTTGCCCAATCCCCATAGTATTTTTCACTACATCATGTTAACAACCCTCGTTTGTTTTCAGAACCTCTTTTGATTGTTCAGAACCTCTATGAATCTTTAATTATCAAAGACAAAACTAGATTTTAAAATGGTACAGCCAAGTACTTATATCTACCTACCTACAATAATCTTATTGGCTTGAAGACAATTATTATAACATACATTATTATACTCACAAAATAATAAAACCATAATATTATGATAAAAAGTATAGAAGCAGAGTGACCTTGGAAAGAAAAAGGTCTAGGCATCTATTTCCTCTAAGGGCCTTTTAAGAAACAAAGACAGAGATAACATAACCATGTTGCTCTTTGTTTTATACATTGAAAAAGTCATATGACAGACAGAGCCAGCAACAGGGATAACTTGGTAATTTCAATCAACGTTTACTATTGAGGCAATTAGTATATTTTTCATATTTAGATAAAAAAATTTACTAAGACAAATATTATTTTTTATAATGTTAAACAAACATTGCCTCAAGTAGGGATTTTTGTTGTAAGTTTTTACAGATTATGTAAAAAGATTATCTGAGCAAAATGAGGGTTTTCAAGATATGATTACTTGATTAGTCTTAGCAACTACAAGTATACACATACAAGTTATCTGTACACCTAAACACACAGAGTAACACTAAAATATAATATGTATATAATAACATGCAATACTGCCTAACACAGTGAGATCCTTGTAGTATTTAAAATAACAATAATTAAAAATAGGATTGCATCCCATGGAGGTTTAACCCGTTCTACAAGTCTCAGTTAAAAATGTAATAAATAGAATTAATTACAATTCATGATTTAACTATAGAAAAATATTTTTCTTCACAAATGCTCACTATAATGAAGTTTGTTTTTTAGAGAGCCGGAAGATAAGCCAACTGTTAAATTACTCTTACATTTATAACCTTTGTATATTTTGGCAACTGTTGATTAAATAATATGATTGTTTATGAAACAAGAATATAATATAATAATAAAATTATGTCAGTTATTTTCAGTTAGCTACACAACATGCTGCATTTTGACTCTCCATGATGTTAATACCAGTGCCGAAAATAGGGCGGTGCCACCGGTGCCCAGGCACAGGGCGTAGACTGGGGGGGGGGGGGGGGGGGGGGGGCGCAAGAATGGCCAGACTAGACTCGAATTTTTTTGAATTGCTCCCAATAAGTTCCCGCTGCGCCCCAGAGATGTTTCCCAATGTAGTAAAAAATATCCACACCCGAACATATTATATAACCTTCTCCTTTTTGGAAGTCGGTTAAAAAATAAGGGTGCACTTATAGAAGCTCGCACAGGGCGCAAAAAAGGCTATTTACGGCACTGGTTAATACATATAAACTGTTATGCCAATGTGCACTCATGGGCAGTTCTTATGGCGTGACATCAGCGTATCAAATGGATGGTAGTAAGGTGTATGGACTATGGTCTATGGATACACCTAACAATATGTAATACATACTTATTAGTCAATCAAGACAATCATAACTGTCATAACTGAAGCATATCTGTGCATAATTTCTGCACTAGGCTTTGCCTGTTCTGCAGGTCACTAAAACTCTGCATACAAATTTTCTATAGCATTATTTACAGTACTTTTGAAGTGACATGTAATAAAATTTCTTAACAAGTGACACCTTGATATTCCATAAAGAACTTCAAAGCATATTCTTCAAAATAAACGGAAGACAGAAGGTAAAAAATGTTATATTAGAAAATGTCTAATATTATTTCTGCAATAATATGTTCTAAGCACAATAGCAGTTTAAAGACCAGATTAGAACTCATTTCCAGTCATGGTGTGATAATCATTTTCCTCATATCACATAGCTCTATAAGGGCCTTGTGTTTTCAAGTACTGAATTACTAGTGAGGGTCCAGAAGACACCACTTCAGGCGGGAGTGAAGTCAGGGGACAATTTTCTATGCTCATTATTTGTAAGCTGACACATAAGGCCAGCTCAAAAGGTAAATTACACAGATTGGGGTTGTCATTTAGATACAAGGATTCAAGATTCTCTAATGTACCAATCTCCTCCGGTAGGTATTGTAAATTGTTTTCTCCCACACTTAAAAATGTCAAGTTTATCAAATGACCAATGGAGCGTGGCAGAGATGTTAGCTGATTAGATTGAACTATAAGCTTCTTTAACTCCTGCAAAAATCCAATTTCACTGGGAAGGAATTCTAATCTATTTTCTTCCAAATCCAGTACTCTCAATTTTCTCAGATTTCCAATACTAGGTGGTATACGCTTCAGGAGATTATTAGATAGGATCAGAACCTCCAAATTTTCAAGGCTTTGAATATCATCTGGTAATTTAGTCAGCTGATTTGTGCCCAAGTTGAGCTCGACCATATTCAACCATGTGCCAATATCGAGAGGCAAGGAGGTCAGTAAATTTTCTTTCATATTTAGTTTTGTCAAATTTTTTGCTCTTGAAAATATTCCATATGGGATCTTGTCAATTTGATTGTGCTCCAAGTTTATTGAAGAGACGCTCGTGAATTGGGCTGGTCCTCCGCAAGGGTAACTCATAAAGGAGTTGCGAGACAATGTGATGCTCGTCAATTCTGTTAGGCTGGACAGTAGACCGTCGGGCAGCTGGGATATAGAATTACCCTCTACATTGAACTCATCCATGTGCTTGCAATTGCTGAGAGTGGAAGGTATAGAAGTGAGCCTGTTGTATCTCAGCCCAATACGGGTTAACGAGTGAAGATTGCCAATTGTTTCTGGTATGTCTAGCAGATCATTGTGCTGTAAATCTAGTGTCGACAAATTAACACAATTGCCAATTTCATGCGGTAAATGCTCAAGGTGATTGTGAGATACATCAAAGGTGACTAAGTTAATTAGTTTCCCGATCCCTGAAGACAGCTCCTTTATTTTATTTTCTCTCAAACTTAGCATTGTGAGATTAGTTAGATTCGCTATGCCATCTCCGACTACTCTGATTCTATTAAAACGTAAAAATAAAGTTGTTAGAGATGTTAACTTGTACACCACATCAGGTATGTCACTCAACTTATTATGTCGTAAGTCTAACACTTTCAGGCATTTGATGTTTGCAAGAGAATCCGGGAGGCTCGTCAGAGAGTTCTCGTTTAAAGCTAAAGTTTGAAGATTCGTCAAACAACCGAATTCTGCCGGTAGGGCTACTAACTTGTTACCGTACAAATAAAATTCCACAAGGTGGGTCAAATCTCGGACGTTTGGAGGGAGTGAAGTGATGGAAGATTTACTTAAATCGAGTCTTTTGACACCTTCATCTCTACACCTTGTGAATTCTTTAATAACATCTAGGTCGGCTTGGATCGGTTTATTCTTCTTTGCTGTTGGTTTCGGTTTATTTGATTCTGGGTGTTTCACAGTTACGACTTTTGGCCGGGCACCCTCGGTGTTGGTCAGAGAAGCTGCAGATAACTTTTTTTCCCTCATACCGTGATATTTTTCTCTCGGGCTTACGGTACCGATGGAGTCTAGCGCTTCAGAATTTTCTCGTGAAGAATTGTCGAGATTCATTCCGTTCAATTTTCAAATGGGTAAAGATAATTATTAGTTTATTGATAAGCTTTTATCTTTTAAATTCACAATCTCATCGACATCATTATATTTTCCACACTTCAACGAAAACAATCAATAACTATATTTTCAACAACGATTCGATATATTTGCAATAACACTGAAGTCTGAACACACTTATACGTCTTAACTGTTTTACGAGCAAGACTCACTATTCACATAGGTAAGGCTATTCATGATAAGAATTTCATAAAAAGAAATTACATAGGTATTAATTTTGTAAAATAAATTTTTCCTTTGCAATGTATTTATGAGACATATAGACAATAGAACATTGACAGTAGACAAGACGTTGAATGCACAGATAAAATAAAACATTTATATATTTATATATTTTTCGTGTTCGTTTGGTTCACAGATTAAGGATATAGGTAGATGGCTTCTTAGCTCGTCAGCGCGTGGCCATTTTATGCTTGTGTGCAACTGCCGTAGTGTGCGTGTAGGGATGGGCGATCTGCTTGTATATATCGATAAAAATATAAAATTTGACTACAGCTGTCGACCAACAGTCGACCATAATTTTATGTTATAGATTTTTGAAGTGAAAACTTCTTTAGCGGCGTTGAGCACTTTTGTGGAATGGGTAAAAACTGTGAAACTCGCGTCAGATTCTCATGCTGATCGAAAAACCAAGGAAAAAACGTAGGACGGTTGGAGAGTAGTGTTGTAACATCGAAATCGATTAATCGAACAATCGATTGTTTTTTTTCGATTGTCGATATTTTTTAATCGATTGTAAGGGTTTCGATTAATTAAAAAAATCGATTTTTTAAAAATCGATTTTCATAAAAAATGGGTTAAAAATTTAATCGATTGTAAGGGTTTCGATTAATTAATTAAAACGATCGTTTATTTTTATTTTATTTTTTATTAAACGACATCAAAAAAGGAGGTTATCAATAATTCGACCTGCATGTTCAATTTAAGATACAATATTATGATCATTTTATGAAAATACTTATATAAATAAAATATTTAAGTATATAATTACACAAATAGTTAAAAATATGCATAATATGTATACTCCATAAGTCACGAAAGCTTGACCGGAGTGTAATATCAATAAAATCCACAGTTTTTATAAAAAACAACAGAAGATCAAATGTACTTTATTATACTTAACTAATAAACAACAATTTTGTTAAATAACAATTATTATGTATTACCGTATCGAAGAAATAAAGACGTGTGTGACGTGAAGCATGTTTGGATACTTCATACTGGTGACGGGACACATAATAATATAATATTGGGTCCAATGTCCCAACACCAGTGGCCGATCTTTCAGTCAATAAAATATGCCATACATCATAACATATTATAAGGATTGGACACCGGTGTTAGGACACATTGTATAATATTACACACATATTAAAAATTAGAAATTAAGGGGCCGGGTGCCATCGAAATTCTCATACATACGTAATACCAAAATCATTTTCTCATACGAAAATATTTAACATGTTTGAGTTATTTTTCAGCTTAAAATAGTAATTACCTAGGTTCCTGCACAAAAATTTACTATAAAATACTTAAACACTAAAAAATATATAAATAAATAGTAAATTTACTACAAAATATTTCAATAGTAAAAATTTTTTTTTAGTTTTAAGCTGAAAAATAGCTCAAACATGTTAAATATTTTCGTATGGGAAAATGATTTTGGTATTACATATGTATGAGAATTTCGATGGCACCCGGCCTCTTAAATGAAAAATATTCAAACAATGAAAACAGTTGACAACAGTTTTCTTAGCGGGTGGTCTCCTGAAGGTGGTAGTGATAAGGGGGGATTTTCCTCACTTAAACCATCCCTCCTCAGTCCTCACTCCATCTCACCACCAGAATACTCGGTTAAAATCTAAGCTTAAAAATAATATTATCTTCATTATAGGTCTCTCCGTCATCACCATCATATTGAACTCTTCTTTAGAAGCATTCCAAAAATCTAAAAAAAATAGTTACGTGTCATTAAATGTACTTAATACTATAAAATATATACATAATATATAATATTGTATACGGGGCAATATGCTTTATGTAAGTTTTCCATACTTAACCCATCAAGCCCCAAGCGGAACTCAAGTGCCGCATAACAACTGAATATCTATTGTGTCTGGTGTCCGACGATCGAGGTATTAAATTTATTTTATTAAATGATTAAGACTTTAGCCTCATTAAAATTTTACATTTTATTAAAAAAAGAGTAATGCCAGGATAAAATTTCAAAAAATATATCCAAGTAACGATTTGAGTACTTACAAGGGGGAGGTGTGAGAGTTGTTGATCATTTTACTTTCCGTTAGAACTTTTTTATTTCAATAAAATCATTATTTCAAATTTACGTTTGAAATGATAATCCCAATATTGTGATGCCTTCATGAGGATTAAAAACTTGCATGAAACTTGCGTCTAAATATTTCTGTTCGTCGTCTATTTTGAAGCATTTTCAAATCCTGAAAAAAAAATCACTTAGTCCATGACAATATTTTTATCGATAAACTATACTTCAAGTAAAGTGCATCCCTTAAAGTACACGTAAAAAGTTATGCAATATTTGTAGCCAAATTATTACTTGATGTGACATTTTTATCACTAATGCCTTATATAGCATGATTGAGGGATTATTAAACTTATAAATTTTCTTTTTAGCTTAGAAAAATAGCGATTGATAAGCCCAAAAAACGTTGTTGAAAACTTACGCATGTTATGTTAAATCCACGTGTTTAAGGCATTCCTTGGCCGTTTTTATGGTTTATTATATAGCGGAACCACAAAACCCAAGAAGATATTGCATTTAACGTTCACTAAACACTTTTATTAGCACTTTTTAAACATGAAATATTGCAGACCGACTCCTTTGTTATGTCCTATTGGGTAGGACATAACATTACAAACTTTTGACGTTTATACACCGATATGAGCTTTCTCTTTCACTCAACTTACTGCATCGTTAGTTAGAAAGAGTAACATGATCAACTGTCAAAATATAAGGCGCCCTCCAATAGTATGTACCTTCATGGTTTGGTTTTTGAACTGCGCATGCGCGGCTTTTTTGTGTGTCAGTGTGAGTGTCATATTCTAAAATATCTTGTCATGTTCTAAAATATTTCTGTCAGATTTTCTAAAATCTGACAGAAATTGATAGATATTTTAGAATATGACACTCACTTGACACACAAAAAAGCCGCGCATGCGCAGTTGAAAAACCAAACGAACACGACTAATGGAAGTCCATCGATATTATAGAATAATGATTCATATGTTGTTGATTCCATTGGTTGATTCATGAATCATCATTCATCAGATTCAGACATGAAGTATTTTCTATTTTTTCATATTTGATTAATTACTAACTATAGATAAGCTTGATAAGTTGTTAAAACGTTTGAACTTTGAAGTGCGTTGTCTTGCGCGGTCGGCTAGTTATAATTAGTTTACCAACAAATCTTGGTAATAAGACATTAAGTGAAATATTACGACTACTGTTTCATGTTTGATTGGTCGAATACTTACTATATACATACAAACTCTTTCATAAAGATGTGACTCTGACTAGTGACTACACACATTGAAACCAGCGGGCCGATTCTGTATCGTGCATTTGTGAGTTAATAACTGAGTTAGTAACGAAACCGAGGAGTGAGTAACGGAAAGTGCCACTTTTTGTATTCACTTGCATACAAAAGTAAGACTTTCGGTTGCTCACTCCTCCGTTTCGCTACTAACTCAGTGATTAACTCACAAATGTACGATACAGAATCGGCCCGCGGGGCTTCAAATAACGTTATTTTTTCATAATGTTACTGCTTCAAGGGCATAACGTTATGAAAATTTACCCGATATTAAAAATAACGTTAAAAATTGATATTAATAACGGTTAATGTTATAACGTTATATAGGATTTATAACGGTAAATATATGTTCTTTGATAACGTTATATAGTCCGTCCCATTTTTAGTCCAAAACAATAACTATTATTTTTATTATTTCTTTATGTATTAAACTCCTAAAAGTAGGTAAGCACAAATCTCGCAAAAAAAGTGGGCTGCGAGTGAGATTTAGTGCACCGTGCACGATTGCATTATATATTTGTTCGTTTATACATAACGAAAAAATATCGTTATAATAATAACGGTAAATATAACGTTATTTTACTAGATATCGTTATAAAAAATAACGTTATCTGGCTACCATTATAAAAATAACGGTACGTAACGATATTTTTTCTGTTATTCGATAACGTTATGAAGCCCTGCTTGACACTGGCCATGGTTGAAAAGCCGAGCGCCATAACAAGAAAAAAAAGAAGAGGTAGTAAAGCCTATTGTCAACTGTCAGTCTGTCAGATGTCACAACTTCGTTTTCTTCAAGTCTTCTTGCCATTTGCTTTTTGCACTGGGTTCATATCTCTTATTAGTCTGTGACTGGGTTTTTCAACTTTGTTTCGTTTACAATTTTAATATTCTTCGTCAATTATTTTTAAAGCAATTATTATAATAATAAAAAGTACTTAAATATTTTTATAAAATGATATATTGAACGGTTGTGAAAAGTTTTCAAAGTCACTTATATTAAAAAGTCCTGAAAGTTGTTTTGATTTGGATAGCCGATGATAAAATTAGACAATGAGTGAATCATGCGTTGAAACACCTGAAGCACCGGCATGGTTATCAAAATTAGAGAGCCAGAGAGAAAAATTGAGCAAAGCAAGACTTGGCCATGATAGCGGTGCAGGTGCCCCTTGCAACTCTTGTGGTAAGATATTATAATGTGTACGTTTTGCAACCGCCTTAATCTCATTGTTATGGCATATCGAAATCTTTGCGTGTTACTTGTTATAGGACCAACATGCCCTGGACTGGATTTACATTTTTGGAGGAAAGTGTGCAGATCTTGTCACTGCAGCAAAGATGTGCATGATGTTCAGGATGATGATTTGACAGGATGGGCACAATTCGAACTACTCGGCACTGCAAAGCCTAAAAAAGGATCATGTATGTATTGGCATATTGGCAACCGAAATTTAGTATTTGTGATATTTTATATTGTTCTCATATTTTCTTTTGGTTATATAATTTCAGTGCCTTTAATTAAAATCAGAGGAGTAACAGATAAGCCTGTTAAGCTGGACTGGGTTCCTCCTAATGCCTCAACAGAATTGGTGAGTTCATAAAAGTAGTAATCTTATTGTTCTATATTTCTATGTTCTGTTGTATATTTCTTATCTCGAGTGGTTACATGTCCTAATATAAAAGTCCAAGCCTGATAAGTGATATCTATTGATATATTTTAAGGTCATTATCAGTTATAATTTTTTTGTTTGAAATTTTTTGTATTTTAAGTAATCGCAATAATCTTATAGATTTGTACTTTTAATCCGTTATTATTTTATTAAATCTGACTTAAAGCTTATTGATAGTATTTAAGACTACAACTGCTTTATCAATTTTTTTCTCAATGTCATTAGATGTGTAACATATAAGAATTTAAATAACATCATGATTATTTGTCAGGTTTCAGAATATATGTCATGCTTGGGAGAGCTAGCTCCAGTGTCTGGTTCAGAAGCTGCCAAGAAACGTCGAGCTCAACTGCGCACTCAACTACCACCACACGATGTCGCACCTGCCACTAGGCAAGATGCATCTGAGCAGGAGAAAGAGGAACACACTGTTAGTTTAGTTTTCTATTTCTTAAATACTTCCTTTCTTTTTGATAAGGGACAGCATTGAATGACTATGTTATTTTTCCAGGAATACATTGCAAGAATCAAGGACCATGTGGTTGGAATGGGTAATGTTGTAAGAGTTGGGCCTTTACAAAATGGAGAAGTTTATTCAGTTGAGAATAGCAAAACTCACACCAAGTCCTACGCTCTGCCATTGAAAATATCTAACGTATCCAGGGGTCTTAAGTACAATATTGTACCCAAAAATACTTCTGATAAGAAACTCGTGCTAGATTCCCAAGGTAATATTGTAAGCAGCGCTGCTAATTTACCGGATTACAACTCCAGTCCAATATTGAGTAGGATTGTGAAAGACAAACTTCACATTATGCATATAGAATCAGACAGGATTAAGAGTGCAGTAGAACATGGTCCAGTATATGACAAGCTACTGAAAAATCTTAATGATTTGAACATCCCAGTTGCTAATGATGTTTATCTTGAACCCATAAAGCTCTTCCGTGATGAGTTCAATAAAAACCCTCAGTTCAAGGATGAGGTCACTGAGTTTGCAAACAAATCTTTGGGTGCTCAAATAATGCCTGAAATGGTTCCCTTGTCTAATAACAACATCATAGGGGCTGCAAAGTTACTGGAAAGTAGGATCCAGAAGGGAACAATTTTTGCTCCAAATGGTGAAATATGGAGCTGGAAGCATGAGCCCACTACACCTGAACATAGTGGTACTATTTGCTCAACTAAAATCAATCCCCAATTCTCTACTGTCACAAAACCTATCAATCAAGTGGAGCCTCAGCAGACTGCACCTCTTCGGGACTATCTAAGGACCCACTCCGAGGAGGACCTCCCACCCCCGCCGCTTCCCAATTACAACACATACCCTGGAGCTATTTCTACATCACAAAACAAGGACTGGAACACCTCTCCTGAGAACTATCATGCAGGTGAACAATCTCTAAATCCACAACAAATTGGTAACTATGCAGAACAGATCGATCCAATGCTCACTCAGTTTGCTGATATGGCTTTGAGCCCTGCCGAAATGGAGTTCAACAGAAAACTTTATAATGAAGGAGTTCCCTGCCAGAGATGTCAAAATTCTATGTTCGCTGGGGAAGTGGCTGTAAAAGCAGAGAGGGCAGGGCAGGAGGCAATTTGGCACCCCCAGTGCTTCACATGTTGCAAGTGTAATGAACTCCTGGCTGACCTTGTATATTTCTACTATAAGGGTGAAATTTATTGTGCCAGGGACTTGGCAAATGTGCTGGAAATACCTCGATGTGCAGGATGCGATGAGCTTATATTCACAAGACCCTATACGGCTGCCGAGGGAAGGGCATTCCATGTGCAACATTTCTGTTGCTACCACTGTGATGCTCCTCTTGGAGGTAAAAAATATGTGCCTGATGATAAGACAGGTTTGCCTGTCTGTTTGTCCTGTTATGATCAATACTATGCTGAAAAGTGTAAAGCTTGCGGTGGCGTCATAGGCCCAGAACAGCAGGGTGTCTCTTGGAGTAACATTCATTGGCATGCCAATTGTTTTATTTGTTCTGGTCGTATGTGCGGCAAGAGCCTCTTGAGTGGTAGGTTTGTTGTGAAACAAGAAATGCCATTTTGTAGTGTGCCATGTGTTCAAAGCAGAATTAAGTAAATAACGAAATATCAATCAATATTGAATAGAGAGCTTATAGATGTATTTTTCTATTAATAATGACATAAGTGAAATAATTTTATATTATATTTATATAACATAAGATTATACAAATATTTGATGATAAAAGTATTTAAGAAAATTATTGTAATTTAAATTAAAGACTGTTTATTCCATTCCATTGAAATAAGCATTTATTTATTCAGATTAAAGGTTTACACTTTTACATTTTATAAGCATTAGATAAAGTTAATGAAAATTATTGTGATCACTTTATAATGACAAAACATTATTATGTTTTGTCATTATAAAGTGAATAACATTATTATGTTATATAGATGTAGCAAACTTTTTGCATGGTGTTAGTGATAATTATTGCAGTCCATTTACAGTTACTTCACCTCTCAGAGGATCTATGGATCTGCGGAACTCTTTTTTAAATTTCAAATGGAAATGACTTTGAATTGACTGTATAACTAAAAAAATTTATGATAAAATTTTTACATGTATTAGGATTACGAGTTATAGAGTATATTTTATAATGCAGATTTTATTAAATGTATTATGAATTATGATATTAGTAGGAAGTATAAAAATATCATTCTATGCATACAAAACTCTAGGTTTTATAAAGATTTTTATGATCTTTCCTTATTTAATGCTTCAACTCCCAAGCGGTCGAATTCGACCATGATAACAATAAATTTCCAAGAGTCCACGATCGAGGGATTAAATGTGTTGTTTAGTTTTTAGTGTGGTCTTACTTTTAATTAAATGCATTTTTACTTGATAGTCATAATTTTATGTAATATTCAAATTGGACCAGTAGTTCCTGGATTAGCGCTTTATAATATTAGTATAGATTATAATAATTAGCAGAGCACATGACATTCATCTTATCACATTTCTGAAACAATGAATATTTTTAAAATATTATTTCTATTGATTTTCTCATATGTAGCTCTTAATCTTAGTTCAGATAGCTAATGAAAATTTTAATAATGTAAAAGGATAGCACATTAATTGAAGAATATTGTTTTTTTTTGTAATAAATTATGCAAATTATACAGATTTTGATATTATGAAGTCTAATTGGATATGCATTTGAGGTCCAAGATTATTCCTAGTAAGTGCCATTGATAAAATATGTCTTCTATATAAAAATTAAACATAAATAAATATATATTATGGAAGTTTTATTTAATTTCATATATTATCTATAAAACAAGAGTCCAAGTATCCTTACAGAGATATAACTATTTCGATTTGTTACCTAATTTGAAAAATAAGTATATATAAAAAGGATTACAATACAATTAATTCATGAAGCCCCAAGCGGCCACATCCGGCCGCGATAACAATGAAAAAGCTATTGTGTCTCGTTTTGCCATGACTGATGGGTTAGTAATAATTATTTTATTTGTTCATTGTATATTTTATCAACAGTTATTATTATTATCATTTATCTATCAGAATGAGAGCAGTTTTTTAAATAAAAAATCTAGTTTTATCATAATAAAATTAATTTAATAATTTAAAATACACAAATTGAATAGTGAGTAGAGTATTTTGGTTACAAATAACTTAACAATATAATATTATAGTAGATCCCCGTCAATCTGACAAATGTTTTGCATGGCCGTGTTGGATTAGCAAATTTTTCAGTTTATAGAGTACTGTTTAGATTTTTACACATTAAAATACATTAATCAGAAATCAAAATGATAAGTTTTTATACAAATTACAAATTATTTTTCTTAAGCTATTCATAGTATCCAGCTTAGAGTAGCCTCAAGTACAAAGATTTTATTTTTGGTTAGTGTTGATTTTGCCCAAGACAGTGTAAAAAGTAATTAAGCCTAATTAAAGCGTCTCCCAGACAGATGCGGCCTGCGGTGGCGGTCAGTTGGATAACTTGGCCACGTGTGTCTGTGTCGTTCCTAGAACTCTCAAGTCATCCAACTGACCGCCACCGTCACCGCCACCGCAGGCCGCGTCTGTCTGTGAGACGCTTAATGCAGAATTTTTGTTATTAAAAACAAAGCAAAGTCTTAAATATTTATTATATTATCTCAATAAGTTACTATGCAGCTGTTTTCACTTGACTAAGATCAATTTTCAGTTTGTTCAGATTTTCTTGAATTGCTTCTTGTTTATTTTCTAAAGCCGAAATGTGTCCATCTGCTCGCTTGATTTCTTTATTGATGTATTCCATTCTCTTAGCAACATTCTGTCTAGCTTCTTCCAAATCTTGTTTAACTAACACAGGTCCTATTAGTTTAAATACTTCAGAGTCTTTCTTTAGTAAGGTTAGTTCTTCTTTAACAGCTTTATTTTCATTTAATTGACCATCTAATTGTTGCTTTTGAGCGACTGCCTTCTGATATTCTTTTTGTATACCATTGTATGCTTCCAGTTCCTTTTGCATTTTCTTTTGGATTTCTGCAGCCATTTTGAAGAAAATTTGTTGAAATTGGTAAAAAGTCCTATGAATTCCTTTTAAAAACTACAGTATACTTTAAAGAACAATGATACTCTTTTCTAACCTCAAATTATATTTTTTTTTTTGGCACTGACATCGGCGGTGTACTTTCAAACTTTGCCATATGCAAAGGTAGGGAATAGGCGGTGGAAAAGTAAAGTAAGTACGGAATTTTGGATTTCGGATCTAGTTTGGAAGTTTCACTACAAGGTTTAAGTACATTAAAGGTTAATTGAATTGCTACGTAAATATTGAGATAAAGACGAATAAACTAATTTGTTACATAAATTTAATAAAGTTGGTGCGGAAGTAGGAAAGGGAATAGACATAGAGGAGAGACTATCATAAAGACAGGAGTGATCATACAGAGGACAGGAAAGAATAATATGATTCAAATCACCCACTTCCAAACCGCAATCGCAAGCATCATTGCTGCGAATTCGTATCCTTTTTAGGTGAGCCGGGGTGAGGACATGTCCTAACCTCATTCTTATTAAAGAAGAAGTTGTGCTTTTTGATAGTTTAATTTTGAAAAACCAAGGTCTGAACTGAATCTCAGGTTGTATTAGCCTATACTGTACACCTTTTTTAAGACTCGTTCGTGCCCAGTCCTTACTCCAATCCTGTTGGAGTAAGTCCTTAGCAAGGGAAGGCAAGTCATGACAGTAATTCATATACGGGAAAACATCTCCACTAAAAGCAGCGTCTTTGGCCAAGGCATCCGCTTTTTCATTTCCAAGAATGCCCCAATGACTCGGTATCCAGACAAACGTAACAGATAAGTTAGCAACAATACATTTCTGCAAAAGATTTCTAATTTGAATGATTATAGGAAAACATTTTGACTTAAACGTAAATCTATTTAATGCTTGAAGGGCACTTAAAGAATCAGTAAAAATGACAGTTTTATTAAGTTTCGCTAGTAAAATGTAGTCTACCGCTTTAAATAGGCCATAACATTCTCCAGTGAATACGGAAGTTTGCGGCGGAAATTTGACTTTTTGGACTATGTTGTATTGGAGATGGTATATACCAACTCCAACACACTTATTATTAACTATTGACATTTTAGAGGCATCTGTGTATATGTGATGCCAACCTTCCCAATTATTGGTTGTTAAATAATTGAAAAATGGTTTTGCATAACACTTATCACATTTTTTATACCTATATCGTAACGGATATCCGGATTCAAAATAAGGGAATCAAAAGAAGATTGAAACAGAGGGTACACAGGTAATCTAAGAGTAGGGGCGTCAAGGAATGAGTATCGCACATAACTATTTACTACTTTACACTTTACTTATTTATTTATTAAAAATTATCCTTGTTTACTAAATCTAACAGTTTTTTTAGTTTCGGAATAAGAGGGTGGTTTGAAAATTGCAAACAGCGAATGAAAAACTTGTCAGCCAAATATTGCCGCCTGAGATAGAGCAGTGGTTCACCACATTCTACCTGTAATGCATTTATTGGCGAGGAAGCCATGGCTCTACAAATGATTCTCATAGCTTTTGCTTGAATCTTATCTGACTGTTTGAAACCAGCTACGCTACAGGGTTCAAGAAGGAATGTTCCATAATCTAACACACTTCTTATCAATGCGTTATACAGTAATTTTAAGTTAAACGGGTGAGATCCCCACCACACTCCTGATAGGCACCTTATTATGTTTAAAGTGCGTTCACACTTTGACGCAACATACTCGTTATGAGCATTACCATTGAGTTTTGAATCTAAAATTACCCCTAAAAACTTTGCCTCCTTGTCGACTGGAATTTGCAATCCATTATATTTTACCACCACAGGCGGAGGTAAGCGCATACGGGTAAATAGAACAGCAGCACTTTTATTAACTGAAAGATCTAATCCATTTGCATCTAACCATATTTTTAGTCTTGCTAGACAGCGCGATAATCGTATTGAGGCCCTTGCAATGGATTGGTCTATGACATAAATTGTTAAGTCATCGGTATATTGCAAAAGATATAATTCGTCATCTATATACTCTATATCTGTTAACGTAAATGATTCCAAGTCTGAAGTCTCGCCAATAACTGCTTCTTCTAAATCTGATGTACAAATATTGTACAAAGGTGGACTTATTGGTGAGCCTTGGGGAAGTCCTTTATCTACAACCCGCAATTCCGTTGACATTTCATTTTGCAAAGGCAGAGCGATAAATCTTTCAAGTAATATATTTATAATAAAATTAAGTAATATTATGGGAACACCTAATAAATGTAGCTTTCGTTGGAGTATATCTATTCTTACGTTATCATATGCTGCATTTACATCTAAAAAAGCCGCTAAAACTGATTTGTTTTCTGTAAAAGCAATACGAACATCTGTGGTAAAAAGTGCAATATTGTCTATTGTACCTTTTCCTTTTCGGCAGTGTTGCCACTTTAGCAACTTTTTAGCTAGATCTAGCCACATTTTCGGAATAGTTAGCTACATTTTTTAAAATATAGTAGCTAAATTTTTTAGCCACACTTATAGCTACTTTTATCACTGTTACTAATTAAATAAGTTACCACTAGGTATTGGTTCAATCAATTTCAATTTGTTACGTAAAATGTACTTAGGCGCGAATGAATGCAACAACTGTTTTAGTAAGTTTTTAAATTATGAGATGGCAACCCTAAATATGTCTATGGTCTAAGTAATCCTGCCGCGGTCTTTAATTTCCTTTTCACCGGGGAATACCCTGCATGTGAATCAAAGTGTGAGTAGTGAATTGTTCGGTGCATTACCAGTTACCACTTGCCTTGTGTGCATTTCGACTTTCGATTGCGTAGTTGATATTTACATTATTTACGTTGTGAATTTTGTTTCCATCATGGAAATACCTTTAAAAAAGAAACTATATTATCAGAAGTATCGTGCGGAATGGGAATCCCAGGAAGAATTTAAAGGATGGTTGAGACCGGTTGCAGGTGATACAACAAAAGCAATGTGCATTTTTTGTACTACTGAATTCAACGCTAAAATGTGGGACATTAAAAAGCACGCTGATTCTAAAAAACATAAGCAAAAAACTGAATTGAAAACTGGTGAGTTAATTAATCTTTTCTATACTATACTATAGTCTGTCAAAAAAGTAAAGAAATTAAAAAGTGGCAACATCGTAGTGTCCTCCCTTTCAAATCAATCTAAGAAAAAAGGGATGACACTACGATGTTGCCACTTTTTAATTTCTTTACTTTTTTGACAGACTATACATTAATGTTTTAGTGCTCATAGGAACGAACACTATAATATTATTATCAGTTATTAATAGTTTATGCACAACTTACGAATAGGTCCACAATTAAAAATTCGAAGTCCGAAAACACTCAGTTTATTCACTCACTTTTACACTATTTGTTTCACTATTACAATATTGTCTATATTAAGTATTAACTCTATTTAATAAGTTTAGAAAACTGCACGAAAAACTGGGCAAAATAAATTGCCGACGTAGTCTATGATAAAATATGACGTAGTCTACACACTAATGTATTATTTATTTTTTATATGATTTTTTTTACTATTTAATTAAATTACATATTTTATGATATTATACTAATAGATTATGATATAAATATGATGTTAAGTTAGAAATAGAGTTTCTAACTTTTAATTTTCAGAAGCTGCCACAATGTAATAAATATGAAAGTGTGTTTGTTTGACCGTCTTTCATTACCGTCGATTATCATGAAACTTTGTGCATATATTCTTAGAGGTGTTAGAAAGGATATAGGATAAATACGGCTTCAACGTAAGCGAAGCCGCGGGCGGATCGCTAGTATATGTTTGTTCAGTGCTACTACACTGAACAAACATATACTAGCGTTACTAACTTAACTACACGTTAATTTTTTCTTTTATTTCAGGTAACAAACCATTGTCCTTTAAAACATTTCCCAAAACTACAGTGCAACCAGCTGATCAAGCTGCAGGATCGTTATCCTTATACATTGCTGAACATTCTTCAATCCGTAGTGTTGACCACTTAACGGACGCATGCAAGAAAGTTTTTAGGATTCACCAGCTGCAAACGAGTTGAAACTGCACCGAACAAAATGTACACAGATAATAAATTACGTTTTAGCTCCACATTTTCGCACTCTTCTGCTTGAAGATATAGGTGAGCAAAAATACAGCCTTTTAATTGACGAGTCGACTGACGTAAGTATTTATAAGTATCTGGGGATTGTAATACGATACTTCAGCGACAAACAGAACCGAATAGTAAGTTCTTTCTTGGCATTAGTCAAATTAGAAACTTGTGATGCGAAAGGCATTGTCAATGGCTTGGTAGCTTGCTTACAAGAATATAACTTGCAACTAAAAAACCTTGTGGGAATAGGTACCGACAATGCATCTGTCATGGTGGGAATCAATAACGGCGTCCATGCTATCTTAAAACGAGACTATGGCCTAGAAAACCTTATACTAGTCAAATGCATATGTCATTCGTTACAATTGGCTGTCTCGCACGCATCTGAAAATACCATACCAAGAAACATCGAGTTTTTTGTGCGCGAAATTTATTCATGGTTTTCAATCTCGCCAAAACGAAGAGAGGAATACAAAAAAATATACCAACTTATAAACTGTAATGAAGAACCTATGAAACTCTTGAAGGTTTGTGAAACACGTTGGTTGTCGATCGAACCAGCTATAGTAAAAATTTTAGCTCAGTGGGAAGAGCTCAAGTTACACTTTAACATAGTGAGATCAAAAGATAATTGTTATACAGCCGAACTCCTAAGCAGTATGCTGAATGACGAGGTTACTAAATTATATTTGCTCTTTTTACGCGGCGTTCTAAATGATGTCCAAATTGCTATTAAAAGTTTTGAAGGTGAAAATACAAACCCGTTGAGGTTGTTGAATACTTTGGCAACACTCTTGAGATCTATCTGCACAAGGATTTTGTCTCCATCCGCCCAGGCGCAACAGCATTATTTAGAGAACCCCATTCACGAAAGGGATGTTAATCCTACAGCTTATTTGGGCTATTCTTTCGAAACTGCATTGCGAAGTTCCCAGCTGCAGCCAGAATCAAAACTTTTGTTAAAGAGACGCTGTTCAGACTTTTTGGTTAAACTGATTCAGCAATTACAGCAACGTCTTCCTACCAACTATAAACAGCTGGAAAAAATGTCTTTACTAAGCCCAGAGGAAGCTTGCAAACCTGAAAAAGATTTCTCTATTTCAGAATTAGCAAAGGTTTTCGGATTTTCGGATGATAAAATCGACAAAATTATGCAACAATGGAGCATTATTCATTTTGAGAAATGGGATTCAAGTGATGTGGTTCAATTTTGGGTCGAGGTGAAAAATTTTAAAACTGCCAGCGGAGACAGTGCGTACAAAGATCTTTCTGAGTTGGCAATGACAGCATTATCTTTACCGCACTCCAACGCCGAAGTAGAAAGGCTTTTCTCCGTCATGAGCATTATCAAAACCAAACATAGGAACAGAATGGGTTTGCTGACTTTAAATTCAATTCTGCGAATCAGAGATTTTTTGAAAAAATGTTCGGAGACGTGCGCTACCTACGTAATTCCTGATAATATACTTCAAGAAATAGGAAAAACGAAAAAACCCGTACTAAATGACGAAGCCGAACCTTCAACGTCACAAGAATCACAAGACGTCGACATCGATTTTGAGGACATTTTTCTATAAAGAATAATAAAAAAAAATATTATAAAATTAAAGACTTTTTACCCACATTGTTTTTTTTTGGCCACTTTTAGCAACTTCTAACATAGTCATTTTTTTCGAAACTAGCCACTTTTTACCGTATGCTTAGCAACTTTTTCATTGGGCAATGTGGCAACACTGCTTTTCGGAATCCATATTGACTTTGGGCTAGGAGTTTATGTTTTTCAATATACCATTCCAAACTATTCTTTACGAGATGCTCTGCAATCTTTAATAGCACTGATGATAAGACTATTGGGCGATAGGAGGAAGCTGAAGAGGGAGATTTTCCAGGTTTTAGAATAGGGATAACATTCTGTGTTTTCCATGAGTTTGGAATATTACCTGTTATTATGTTAGTACATTGAATTAACCAAATCCAAATAATAAGTTAAAATTTCATCTGAAGCGTGTTTAAAAAAAGAGTATGGGATTCCATCAATGCCCGGAGCCGAGTCGTTTAAATTTGCAACAACTCCTTTTAACTCTTGTAGAGTAAAAAACGAGGTCTCTAAGGTTAACTTCGCCTAAAGGTGATGGACGGAGTAGTGACACAGAGGGAGGTGCTTATCTCTTTAAAAAGTCATTGGCTAGAGAATCTGGCATAGGATGGAAAGGGGGCTTATATGCAGACCTATACCTTCTAATATTGTTCCAAACTATGGAAGCATGTGTGTCCGGACTAATAGATTCGCAAAACCTTTACCAGCTTGCGGACTTCTTTTTCTTAAATAATTTCTTTGCGTCGTCAACAGACTTACAATAAATATCATAATTTTCAAAGGTAGAATTATTATTATATTCTCTTTCAGCCTGTTTTCTTTTATGTATAGCGACTGAACAGTCATTATCCCACCAAGGAGGTGATGGAATGTAACATTTAGGAGTTTTCTTAATAGGAAGAGTTTCATCTGCTGATTCGATTAAAGCAGATGCTAAAGCATCAGCACAAATAGATTCATTTCCTGGTGATGTCCTAGGAAGAAGAGACAGTTTATTTTCCAGTGCATTATGAAACTTTTCCCTACGAAGCGCTGGGCAAGACGGTGCAGATGACGTCCCGGAGGAGAGACGAACGAACGAAAGCGAACGAAGCTTGCAGGACATCATCTCCCTGCTCAAGCAGACTAATCCTATGGAATTGCCGGTGTTTGTGACCAAGCAGCTCCACAAACTGCCGGCGGTATCGAGTATCGACGGACCACGTCGACGTCTCCAGGTTTTATTTTTAACACGTTAGCTGTGAGACTGATTTTTGTAGCATACCATGCGATACCAGGTATTTTCGATCTGGTAATAAGGTTCCATCGTATGCGAACGAGGTTTTAATGGCCTGGTGAAAGCTGTTCATAGAAATATGAACCCAAGATCAACCATGCTAGGATTGAATAAATGAAATTTCACGTGTATAAAGTTCATTAGTGGACCTATTTGAAACTACATATCTTCGCCCGAGAATTGGACAGAAACTTGATGCCTTTAAAAAAAAAAGAGATGCCAGGTTTATCAGACCTGTTCAAGCGCTACAAAGATGTAATAATAGGGATGGGACAGTAAAACAAATGCATCATATCGACAAATTTTTTAAAAACTAGATGACACACGCATCTCCGTTGTGCTAAAATTAGTTTATCGCGCGGGAACCGTACATTTTTCCAGGATGAAAATCGAAAAAAAAGTATCTCCATGACAAATTTCAGCAAAATCGGTTTAGCAGTTTGGGCGTAAAGGGGTAACAGACATACACACTTTCGCATTTATAATATTAAGGATGGATAATGATAAGAAAAAACTGATTCAATGCTGTGCTGATGCTTTTCTCGAGCTGCATTCTTCTTTTCGATTTTTTTTGGCTTAGTAACAGGTCTAAAGGGAAATAATATATCAAAGACTCTGTCACTACTCGAAACAATATTACTTGACGCCATTTCACAACACTTTAATATTTACCACGCGATTAAAACGTAAATATCACAACTGCAAACACTTGCGCACTATCGACAACAAACAAAGCTTTCGACAGCAGTGCCGCTACCAGGGGCCTACAAATCAAGGCCTGGTGTTCGCACTGAGCTTATTCAATTTTAATTCAGTGCGAACTATGTTTAAAAAACATGGTGCACTTTTTAATCGTTAAACGTCATAAGCTTTAAAAATGGGTGTTAAAAAACTATCTCTCTCGTACACGTAGTACTTCTCGAGTTATGTTTTTTAATTCCCAAAATTTCGTTTGTTAAAAACAAAAAACATATTATCATGAAATGATTCCAGTACGTTTTATTTATGTATGTATATGGAGATTCAGATATTGAGACCTTATTCACTATCAAAATATAGCGTCTGTCCAGACTCCAGATTCGCCCATTGCCACTAGCTTCACACTGCACCGCACCCATTACAATTTTTTTTGCATGATTTGCCGCCCTTCATATGTGGCCGCCCTAGGCCCGGGCCTACTGGGCCTTAGGGCAAATCCGCCACTGCACAGGAGCGATAATATTTATTTTGCGTGATTTTAACGCGCGATATATCGCTCGTTAAAATCGCGATTCCTTGCAGACAGCCGCGATTTTATCGACCGATATTTCTTATAAGCGCCGCGCCGCGACGTGTGTTGCCAACTCTTCAAAAAATTGTCTCCTAAAGCATCTTTTAAAACCACTGACCTCCATTATACAAGTACGCTGGACTTATGATACCCAACTGTTTTCTGTTCCTATTTGAAGTGGAATCAGCGCCCCCAATTCATTTGGGGTACGTTCCACAAAATTATCAATGACGTCATTATTCTTGCATATGCAATTTTCAAAATGACCTTAAAAGATGGGTCGAAGTGGACTTTTTTACATATTATGCAAAATAATTCGTTAATTTGAATTTGCACAATAATTAAAACTTTATATTCTTTAAGTAATTATTATAATAAAATATGATTAATTATATTATAACAATAAAAATGATAATAATAGTACTAAAAACGAAATAAATATTATATATTTAAGCTGCAAAATTTTACTTCCAAAAATATCCCCAAAAAAATTTAGCCCCTAAAAACCCACAATATTTATTTTTTCCCACTAAATTAAAAAAATAAATCGTACATCTGGCAATACTGCGTTCTTGCGATATACTTCCATTGCGGCTTTATTATCGCAGCAGTGTGTAACTACATGAGCGTCATCATACAAAATGTACTGAAAACATAAATATCGCGCGTTATAATCAACCGATAATATCGCTCCTGTCTGCGGGAGGCGAGCGCTTACAGACGAACGGCACGTGTCGGCGGCACGCGTCGGCGGCAGTCGACGGCAGACGACGGCATGTGTCGGCGACAGTCGACAGTAGACGACGGCACGTGTCGGCGGCAGTTGACGGCAGCCGTCGACAGTTTATCACGCTTTTAGTTGTGATGTAACGCGTAAAGGCAAGCGTCCACAGGTCGGTATCGTACGCAACGGACGTTTTGCATCAAACGGATATTTTTTTTACAGTAGATCCACTGTATCGGGAGCGTACGGATTACCGACTAGCCAGTATGTTTATCTTCAAATTAGTCCAAACAATGTTCCTAATCGAAAATTTCTACTTTCGACTTTTCCATCTGTTGTGTAATTGAAATACGTTTTGTAACGTAGTACTTTTATTGTAAGAATATTTATTGAAGTCTGAAGTAAACAACCTCGGTGCTATGGCAACGACCCTAAAGGATGGTACCTTTAGGGTCGTCGTAGGTTAGGGTTGGTAGATAAAGTATATGTCAGCTCTCCCCCGCTATTCCTGAATGCCTGGGCAGGAGAGGCAAAAGCTCCAGTAAGTGCCGGCGTCAAATTGTTACAGCATCAGTGAGAACATTAGGTATAGCGTAGTCCAGGCGGCGTAAAATTGTTGGTAGCCTCCTCCTCCTCCCTTATTCCATGTATATTTGAGAGTAGTTCTCTTCTTGTATATGTTATGTGTATCTTTTATGTATCCAAAAAGTGGGTATGTGATATTGTAAATAAATCACTCCTTCCAGTCGTATTTCCATTCGCATTCTTCCTTTTCTTTCCATTTGTGCTTAATATGTATTTTTAACTCGAATGTCGCTTTTGTATAATATTTGAATCTGTTGATAGTATTTTTCAATTTCCTTTGAATAATAATATTCTGCCTTTTGTTCTCATTCTGTTCTGTATAATATTTTCCTTTTTGAGTGTCGTTCGTGTCCCGTTCATCCTTCAATGCATCGTTTATTTTGTCAATGGAATTGTATTCATATTGTGTATTCATTACTTCTCTTGATGGGAGTTCGTTCGGTACTTTGTTTTGTATGCTCTCATCCGTAGGTATAGATTTTAATGAGTCGTGTATGATGTCTTCAGTTTTGTCCACGGCGTTAGCTGAATCTTCGAAAAATGTTGTAGATTGTAGGTTTTCTTTGTTTAAATATTTCTCCAATATATCACAGCGTGTACATCTGTTCTCTGTATCTAATTGTAGTATTCGAGTAGTTGTAGAATTACTTTCAGCTTGTTGTTGCAAGTTAAGAAGTTGTACTTTCATGGAAATAAATTCCTCTTCAATATTATAACTAGTCTCAATCTCATTATCTAATTCCTCATCTGGTACTTCAGATATTATATTTTGTTGCAGTTCTCGAATTATTTGAAAATCTTCGTGTAGGTTCTGTAGCCTGACATGAATCTCCGCGTAGTCAAGATTCTCATGTGTTTTTAAGTATGATTCCCACCTCGTAAATTGTGCTCGTATGGAGGCGCGAATCCTCTTCCGATTCTGCAAGTTCGTAGTCATCCTCGTCGCCAACTATGTTGTGTAATTGAAATACATTTTGTAACGTAGTACTTTTATTGTAAGAATATTTATTGAAGTCTGAAGTAAACAACCTCGGTGCTATGGCAACGACCCTAAAGGTACCATAGATAAAGTATATGTCACCATCCACACCCCCTT
Organism: Polyommatus iphigenia; assembly: GCA_963422495.1. Lineage (NCBI taxonomy): Eukaryota > Metazoa > Arthropoda > Insecta > Lepidoptera > Lycaenidae > Polyommatus > Polyommatus iphigenia. Next base: position 12,529,238 of record OY730179.1, read on the forward strand.
TTGAGCATTCATTTACTAGGCTAGTCGGTAATCCGTACACTGCCAATTCAGCGGACGTACTGTGAAAAAAATGTCCGTTTGATGCGTGACGTCCGTTGCGTATGATACCGACCTGTGGACGCTTACCTTGCGGGGCCAATATGATCTTAATTTAATGGTGACGCCCATTAGATGTAATCACAGACTAATAAGGGATACTACGTATGATGTAATCTTAGCCCGTCATCGCGTGGCCATTTTGTGCTAATTTTTGTACAAGTAGTGTGCGTTTATTTTCTTGAATATTTCCATTTGTCGATCATTTCGAAGCACATTATAATACAGAAAAGAAAGTCATTTAGTTAGTGATATCGGTAAACTATAGTTCAAGTAATGAGAATCCGTAAACACACGTAAAAAGCTATGCAATTTTTGTAGACAAATTATTAATTGATGTGACATTTTTAGCACTATTGCCTTATGTAACACGAATAAGGGATTATTAAACTTATAAATTATCTTTTTAGCTTACAAAAATACCGATTGAAAAGGCCAAAAAACGTTGTTCAAAACTTACGTATTTAATGTTAAATCCACGTGTTTGAGGCATTCTTTGGTCATTCTTATGGTTTATTATTTAGCGAAACCACAAAACTCAACAATATCTAGCATAAAATGTTCACATAAAACCTTTATTAACATTTTTTTACATGAAATATTATGCAGACCGACTCCTTTGTTATGTCCTAGTAAGTAGGACATAACATTACACGTTTTTGACGCTTATACACCGATATAAGGCTCTCTCCTAGTATAGTCTGTCAAAAAAGTCACGACATTAATAGAGTCGCCACTTGTTTCCGGTGTGGCCTCTTATGGCCACACTGTATCCAGTCACTATAAAAGATTTTGATACTTTATATTAAATACAGTTTAAAAAAAAAAAACGTAAATACTATGATTTATATATATTATGTAGTTAAGAAAATTTGAAATAATTATGATGTAGTTATAATGTGTGTTTAATTTCCGATATTACAAGAAACAATCTAATGTATGTAAAGTATTATAATCTTTGTATAACTCACCTCATCACTAACTTACACGTACTGTAGCTGGTTTAGGTGGCTCTGGTAATGATCTTGTAATGCTATTATGTGTATTTTGTATCATATTATAAAAGCATCACCTACTTTAAAAAATATATTGCCTGTTTACTTACAAATACATTATTGGTTCTGTTAAAAAGTCTTAGAACATGTAACTTTATGTTAGTTACATCACAAATATGTCATTAGCAGGTTAAAATTAATTTTATGTACCAGTAGGAGAAGCAGTGTTTTGTTTAAGATACTTAGCATGTAAAATTCTTTTTCGAGGGAAATAAAGATTTGTTTGTTTGCATATGTCATAGTCTGTCAAGAAAGTGAAGAAATTAAAAAGTGGCAACATCGTAGTGTCATCTCTTTCAAATCAATCTAAGAAAAAAGGGATGACATTACGATGTTGCCACTTTTTAATTTCTTCACTTTCTTGACGGACTATATAAAAAATGCAATAACTCGATTAAACGGTTGAACCGATGTGGCTAATTTTAGTCTTAAAATATTCCTGGAAGTCCAGGGAAGGTTTATAAGTGAGAGTGACACGAAGTTCACCGGGACATCAGCTAGTCACTAGTATTACATATTATGAATTTATAACACCTGTTATTTAAGTACCCTCTCCCTGAGACGTGCAGAGCTAGGTACTTTGATGACCAGTGAGAGCTGAGAGAAGCTCACTCCTGTTTTATTAAGGAGCTACTTATTTAAAAAATACAAAAAATAAATAAATAAAAAACAGGGTTTTTGTTATTTTAATAAAATATGATCATCCAAATAATATTCTACAATGCAGCCGGAAACAGAATCATCGCCACTTTCTAGGTCTATGTAATTACAGCAGTGGTGTCACAGTGAAGAGGCACTTTCATCTTCAATAATCAGCTCTTCAATATCATAATAAAGGGTTAATTCCCACTCCTTGTATTTATTTTCATTGTTTTTTTTTCAAAATGATAGCTTAAATTCTCCCAGTCATTTCGGTTATTTCGTTAAACGCTTTTTCTGCTACCTGTAAACATAAAACGTAATACTTAATTATAATATTATATTACGCTGCATAAAAGTGTTAAAGGAGTTAAGCACATACACCGTGACACGAGAATTTTATATAATATACATCTCATGGAGGCACTTCACATGGCTATTTGTATTTGCCATTGGTTATTTGTTGTATTTGGCAAAATTATTGACGAATACACAAACAAGCAAATATAGGCAAATACGGCCCTCCACACATGGACGTCAAATACCAAACTTTTACTTGATTTTCTTTACTTGCCTATTTGACTCCTTTGATGTGCGTCAAAAACCGACAAAGATACGGATACGTGTATTTGGTATTGGTCATATTTGTCAAATAGGCAAATAAGGCCAATATTTGTCAAACATACCCTCTACACATGGTGATTGTTTGGCGAATACATCAAATACGCAAATACAAATAGCCATGTGAAGTGCCTGCATAAGATACATAATTACGCAAAGCATCTAAGTCAAAGTATCAATCATTGTTAGGCGCGTTATATTATAGATTTCTTTGACAGTTCATTGTTTACGTAAACATAAGGTTTATGTAAAATAGCCTACTTGACCTATATTCAATTTCATTGAACAAATGCATATTTCTAGTAGAACTTGGCCTAGGAAACCATATTTCACCCTTATCATCAAATAAAAGCTTATGATTGATAAATAAAGTCGATTTGAAAATATGATTTTATGAAAATAGGATTTGTACTGACGAAAACGCTTTTGCGGTACTTCCGATTTGGATGTGACGTCATCCTCATAGTAATTTAATATCTTTTATTTATCGCGCTCGTTATATGTAAGTTTATCTGTACATAAATAATAAGAATAAGCTTAGAAAGATTTTTTAAAATATATTTTATTGAATAATTCGCTTAAAACAGGGAAATGAAATGGCCAAAACTTTTCTCCAAAAGTTTTCAACATTACAAATGATTTCTAATTTCTTGTTTAATTCTTTTATAATTTTTGGGCACTTTTAGACTCGTACATTTAGCACATAAAAAAATGTGTTCAATAAAGAGAGTTTAAAATACAAAGCGTATGACGTCACACTATGGCGGACAGTGTTTTCGGCGCCATTTAAGAGGCGTATTTTTCAATAAACATTTTTATGGGTTTCTACTGTGTAAAATATTAAAATATTAGTTTTTTTTGTAAAAATGAATGATTAAGAAGCGATTAGCATGAAGAAAAAAAATAGGTCAAGTAGCCTATTGTTGTTTTACCACATACATGAACGTAGAAAAAAAGGCGGACGGAGTCTTGTTATATACAAAACTGTGTCTTCACTTTTCTTCTGAGTCGGCCACGCACACATTCTGACGCCTGTCAAATGGTATGGACTAGCGCAAGAATGTGTGCGTGCGGACCGTGTACATACAACCAGCTGGCCGACTCTGAAGGACACAGTTTTGTGTATGGTGGGACTCCGTTCGCCTTTTTTTATACGTCCATGACCACATAATACTTACTCAGGCTACTTAAAATAGCATTATACAACAAAATTAACAAACAGAATTTATAAAACAAACGCTAAATTACCTGCCACTATGGCGATTGAGCGATCAGAATCGGAAATGTGGACGCGAGAATTTCAGTGATATTTTCGCGTTTTACTATTTTTCTTCAATGAAAATCTTCAAATTTTCAGCACTCTGACACGTCTTTCACTTTAATTGTTACTATTAATCACAATAACATGTAGTTTTCACATTGTAAAACTAAATTTAAGCAAATTGAAAATATTTGTTTTGTTAACTTTATGTCATAGAGTGTTGATACAACAAAGGGTTAAATGTCAAAAGAGTGTTGCTATTGCTAGAAAAAAAAGTTTCGCCTCCTAGACATTCTTGACGCACTATACTATATAGTATCTCAATGGTGACGCCACTACAATGTTACTAAGTACTAACTATCAGTTTCATAAGCTTTGTCCAGATTGTGCCGTTTTCCTTTCATCAAGGGCATGCCTTATAGCGCTGTCAACGTCAAACGTGAGGCATGCCCGTGACATTTTTCTTTCAACGCGGGTGGATTTTGACGCGCGTCACGGGCATGCCACACGTTCACTGTTGACAGCGCTATAAGGCATGCCCTTGTTGAACAGAAAAAAGGCACAATGTGGACAAAGCTATAAGGATCAATTCACTGTTGACAGCGCTATAAGGCATGCCCTTGTTGAACGGAAAAAAATCACAATGTGGACAAAGCTATAGGGATCAAGGTTCGCCGCGCCGAGTATAGTATAGACTAGCCGTACTACGGAACCCGGAAACCTATATTGCGCGTGGCCCGACACGAACTTGGCCGGTTCTTTTTGCCATTGTCGCTTTATATCAATAATCGAAACAGAATGCTAAATTAATAAAATAGAATAAATTTAAAAAAATAGATATTTAAGAGCCCCCTAAAATATTTACATATTTATTTTGATAACCAATATTTTAATAACCCTAGAAAAACACAATTTTTGGCCTATTTTTGCTCTATAATAGTACGGAACCCTTCGTGCGTGAGTCCGAAACGCATTGGACGATTTTTTAAAATTTCAGTTTAAAATTTTAAAGGGAAGGTTTAAATGAAACGAAAAGAAGTCAGTAAAAAAACATATAAATAAAATATTTACGCACACTAAGTTTATCAATTTAAATTCTATAAGCTTTATAACGAGCCCTAACACTAATTATTAACAGTACTTATAGACTATAGTCTACTCTTATCACAACTTTTCTCCATACTCTAATGTCCACAAATAATTTGCGTTAGGGTCGGCACTCTTGTCTGCTTCTTTTTGAATATCTTCCGTTCTCTTGAGAACGTTTTGTATTGTTTTATAAAGTTCTCGGTTGTCTACTTCAGGACTAACTCTTAACTTTTCCGATCTTTTTGCGAATGACCCTCGTTTCCCAAACCTTTCTCGGACAAATTTTTCATATAAATCTTCGTCTTCATCCTCCTCATCGCTATTATCATCATTTTTACGATCGGTTATTTTGTCACTATATTTTGACTTCCTTTTTTTATTATATACATCTAGATCAAGACCGTAATTATCTGACTCAGGCTTATAAGTATAGTAAGGCCATTTGTCATCTGATTTAATAGGCTTATGTGTTTTAGAATCTTCATCTTCATTTTCATCTTTATAAATAGGTTCATACGCATAATCTAAGATATCATCTGGTAGTTTAATTTCCGGCAGCTTAATTGGTACAACGTCAAATTTAAAATTTAAGTTTTTATCGTATCTTTCATTATCAGAATCCGTGCTATTCTGTTTTTCGTCAGCTTCATCTGATTTACTTTCTAGTGTATCTGAATTATGTAAAGGAGCATCGTCTCGCTCATCTTTTTCTAATTGTTCATCTTTATGCTTATAATTTAATGGTATTCTCTCAAACTGTTGTTTAACATCGTCTTCATTTTTATTTAAATTTGTCCCAGGGCCGCCTTTACCGTTGTTTTGCAATGGAAGACTATGAGGACCGTCACGAATTTCTTTACTAAGCTCATCACTATTATCTTCGTCATTTAGTTCTATAACCGGTTTAACTTCACCGTCGTTAATAAGAGTTTGACTTTTTTCTTCTGAGTTTTCAATGGAACCCACTAAAAATAAGTTGGGATCAATATATGAAGTAAACTTTTCGCTAGTAGCGTTTCGCGGAGATTCGGATGATTCAATAGAAGAAGAACTATAATCTTCTTCTGACGCAATTTTCAATGATTGATTTTCACTACTATTTTCTTGAGAACTGTTGCCTTTTGAATCAAAAATGTCATTGTTGTTTAAATGTCGATCGTTTTCTGAAGATTCATAGTTTTCACTGCTTTCATCACTAGAACGTTGTTTATATGTATCATTAAGCTTCGGATAGTGTTTCTCCTCACCTTTGTCATTATATTCTCTACTTTCACTGGTATCATTTTGTTCTTCTTTAGAGTTCCCATCTGATTTTTCATAGCTTTCGTCACTATTATTTACTTGACTTTCATTAGACATGAGTTTATTATTTGGTTCTTCACTACTAGATTCCTCATTTCTTGAAGTATCTTCATTAGAATTTTGATAGCTATTATTGTCATCATTTTGCTTGTGCAGATTTGGTGCGGAATCAGTTTCTAAACTACCTGCCAGTTGTGAATAAGTTTCCGTCGTCGGTGTACTCGAATGCAAGGTTTCAATATTATAATCGGCTAAGTCTGCAGATTGAATAATATCTGCTCTTATTCCTTGATCATTCAATTCGCCTTGGTTACCTACATCATGAACTGTTGAGTATTTAAAATTGGCAGGGTTTTGAATGTTCTGATTGTGAGGATTATATTCGGATCTTTTTCTTCTTTTTAAGCTGTTTCTGGGATGTCCACTTTCCTTATCTGCAACTTTTTTGTTTTCGTCACCTTTATAAATGTATTTCATTAGAGTATCGTCACTTTGTGTTTTATTAACGTTAGCTTTCGTGGCTGTTGTGTTGAACACCAATTTTAACTTGCTTTGATTTAATTCTGTATTATTCGCTTGCTCATTTATTGATTTGCTTCTTGGATTTTCCTCAGCTTCAGTGGTATTACAATCTGGTTTAATCTCGTGGTTTTCAGCCAAAGCATCCTTTGTGTCTTTGCCGGCGAATTCGTTTGTTGCGTTAGCTTCCGTCATCTGTAAGCCAGGATAAACTAAGTTATAATAAATAATACGCATAGGAATCTTTGGCAACAATGCAATATATTTTAGGGAAGCCATCTTTATAATTATTGAAATTCGAAAACACTAACTACTTTGCAAGTGCAGAGACTACTCAGTGCGGACCTACCTTTTCAGTGTTCTGTGTGACGTCTTAATTTTTTTCTCAGTATAGGTATCTTTTTGGAAGTATAGTTATCCTACTTCTCTGGCTTCATACTAATCTGACCTATACTTCATAAGAAAATCGTTATAACTTCTAAACTATCTGACTTAGAGCATTGAAATAAAGAATTTATTAAAGATGAAAACCTCCTCTATCTTTTTAAAATAAAAAAGAACCAGTTTAATGTGCTAGATTTTTCACAAAAAGCCATTAATTAAAAAATACAAAAAAGATTATTCATAAACTTTGGTTTTTCTATGTTTAATTCCACGAAATTTATAACATATTGCCTGTGTAAGCATAGACCACAAGTTTAGCTATCAAATGAGACCTTTTTTATCTTCATATACTCGAGGAAAATTAAACATTCGACCTCGGAATAACTCTCATAGAGCTGAAAATTGGTAGAGACGTTAAATACACAATTACAAATAAAACCTCAAAAGTCCCCGGCGATCCTCCTTGTGCAATTTTTTTTATTCTAGGTCAAAGATATGAAAATAATGTTTTACCTGTTTTTTTCCAAACTATATAAAATATACATTTTATCACAAAAATAAGTAAGACAAGAGTGTAGATCATAGAATTCTCTACAAAAAATATTCAGACACTTTTTTCATACGACTTACCATTCCTTATAAATGGCGGGCTTAAAGTTTGGGAAAATCATATCTATGGTTAAATTATAAAGCTAAAGAATTTGTGGAACTACAGCTTTGAATTCAAGAATTCGTTTTTTGTTGGATAGTCTTATTTATCGAGGAAGACTTGAGCTGTATAACATCACGTTGCCACCAATAGGAGCAAAGAAACAGAGGAAAATGGGGAAAAACAGGGAAAATTATTTGAAGGAGTATTTTTATGTTATTTGGCACAGATATAGAATAGGCCACGTGAAGGGACATAGGCTATTTTGTTTTTCAGGAAAATTTACGGTTTCCGTGAAATTTATAATTAACGCGGGCGGAGCCACGCTTAACATCTAGTAACTACATACTAGGGTTGTTTTAAAAAAATTGATGTTCTCGGTCTGACATACTTCTGAGTGACTTGCAAGCGTACTGTTGCTCTTCGCGACTCGAAAAGTTTAGATTTGGTAAGTCACGCAGAAGTATGTTTGGCTGAGAACAGCCCTCGTATGTTGTAGTACAAGAAGTTACGCTCCGCCCTGTTAATTATGTATTTCACGGAAACCGTACATTTTCCCGAGAAACAAAATAGCCTATGTCCTTCCTCGTGGTCTACTTTATATCTGTGCCAAATAACATAAACAATGCTTCAGCCGTTTGTGAAATAAGCTCTTTCAAATAATTTTCCCCGTTTTTCCCCATTTTCCTCTGTTTCTTTGCTCCTATTGGTGCCAAGTTGATGTTATATAGCTCAAGTCTCCCTCGATAAATAAGACTATCCAACAAAAAAACGAATTTTTCAATTCAAAGCAGTAGTTCCACAAATTCTTAAGCTTTGTAATTTAAGCATAGATATGATTTTCCCAAACTTTGAGCCCGCCATTTATAAGGAATGGTAAGTCGTATGAAAAAAGTGTCTGAATATTTTTTGTAGATAATTCTATGATATAATATACTCTTGTCATCTACGAATAATAAAAAACTAAGGAAGAGTTACTCCGTCAAAAAACATGCTCCAAAATACTTGTCAAAAAAGTGTACCTTAGGTTCACTATTCATACATTTGCAATATTTAGGTGACCTTGAGCGGTACAAAGGCTGACGTTACATGACAGTTCGAATGGAACCAAATTTAAAACTGTATTAGTATGGGAGTTAGGTTTCCTGGTTTTATTATTCGTAGGATAAAATGTATAGTTTGGAAAAAAACAGGAAAAACCTCATTTTCATACATTTTACCTTGAATAAAAATTTTTGCACAAGGAGGATCGCCGGGGACTTTTGAGGTTTTATTTTTAATGGTGTATTTAACGTCTCTACCAATTTTCAGCTCTATGCGAATAATTCCGAGGTTACGATTTTTTTGCGTCTAATTAGACCGGACTAATAGGATATTTACATGAGAAGTAATAAGTCAGTTTGGTGTGAAAGCTCGAGAAAAACTAAAATGGCTGCCATTTTACAACCGTGAGATTCTGTGCCGTGAGAGAGAAAAAAAATTTCAGAGCCAATTTGTCGATAAAATATGCCATAGATAATGACATTAAAGGATCGGACACCCGTGTCGGGACACACTGTATATAGAGTTAACGAATGACTCAAAAGAGGGTATAGAGTGCGTGAGCGGGAACCTAAGCAATTTCTGCAGGAACTTATTCAGGGTGGTTAAAAGGGGGGCGACAAAGGTCAATTTTTTTTTGTCAATAACTGAAAAAATATGCGTTGTAGCAAAAAATATTCTATGACGACAAGCTTTTTAAATTCTCTATAAATTAGATTGTATCAAAGATCTCTAAATGGATTGTATACAGTTTTTCCAAATTCTTATCTGTTTTCGAACTACACGCTCAGGAAAAGTTAAAGTTTGTTTGTTTGCTTGAACGCGCTAATCTCAGGAACTACTGGTCCGATTTGAAAAATTCTTTTAGTGTTAGATAGCTCATTTATCGAGGAAGGCTATAGGCTATATTTTATCACGCTAAGACTAATAGGAGCGAATAAATAGAGAAAAATGTGGAAAAAACGGGAGGAAATTATTTGAAAGGGCTTATTTGAACGCGCTAAGATTAGCGGCGCTAATCTCAGGAACTACTAGTCCGATTTGAAAAATTCTTTCAATGTTAGATAGCCCATTTATCGAGAAAGTTTATAAGCTATATTATATTACGATAGTACTAATAGGAGCGAAGAAATAGAGGAAAATGTGGAAAAAACAAGGGAAATTATTTGAAAGAGCTTTTTTGAACGCGCTAATCTCAGGAACGTCTGGTCCGATTTGAAAAATTCTGTCAGTGTTAGATAGCCCATTTATCGAGGAAGTTTTCTAAGCTATATTTTATTATGATAGTACTAATAGGAGCGAAGAAATAGAGGAAAATGTGGAAAAAACAGGGCAAATTATTAGAAAGAACTTTTTTGAACGCGCTAATCTCAGGAACTACTGGTCCGATTTGAAAAATTCTTTCAGTGTTAGATAGCCCATTTATCGAGGAAGGCTATCGGCTATATTTTTTGTGGACTAATTTGTCTGTGAAATATCTAATTTACGCGGGCGAAGCCGCGCGGTACGTCTAGTTTAAAATAAAGCTTTTGTTAATTTTTACTTTTCCTGACCGTGTAGTTCGAAAACGGATAAGAATTTGGAAAAACTGTATAAAATATATATTGGAAAATCTAATTTATAGAGAATTTAATAAGCTTTAATGTTGTCATAGAATATTTTTTGCTACAACGCATATTTTTTTAGTTATTGACAAAAAACAAAAAATTTATACCTTTGTCGCCCCCCCCCGGAGGGGGGGCCCTCCGGCTCACCTCCTAGACGTCAGGACTTTTAGTATGTTTTGTCCTTAACCACTCTGAATAAGTCCCTGCAGAAATTGCTTAGGTTCCCACTCACGCATTCTACAACTACTTTGTTGATTGAGCTATATATAGTTACAGGGAAATAATACGAACAATATAATACCAAACATTTATTCATACTTCTTTTACCTATGTACAAAATTACGCTACTTTCAACAAGCATAACGTCTACGTAATAAAGTCTACGCAAACTACAAAATAAATTAACAAAATCCTTTTATTACACATCAATCATCATTAACTAAGTGAAACATTAAAAAAAAAGTACATGTGCTAGTTCAAAAATATATAAAATATTTACACAACAAGTATGACACTAAGTACCTATTCTAAAAAATAAGTAGCTTATGCTATAGAATGCTGATGAAATATTATAGAGGTATGGCATTGTAACATCTGAAGAGGCTATAGCTGTGATCAAAGTATCATCGTCGTGTACTGAATTAGTTGCTAAATACAGGTCATTACAGGCCATTGGGTGGCCACGGAAGGAAAAAGATAATGATTATTATAATTACTTATTATGAATGTTAGATAGGTGTATTAGTTACCACTTACACCAGATTTTAATGATGGAAATCTGTGTGCAAAAGATGGGATTGAGCTCCTCTTCACATCTTAGCTTTAATCATTATAATGTATTGTGGTATTTTTATAACTTGAATAATCTTGGCACATTAAAAATGCAATAGTTATATTGAGCATGTATAGCTAGCTGTTTCCTGCAAACGTTGCACGTTGTTATTAATTTTAACTGATTATGGTAAACAACTAAATAAGTACTAAATTATAATACAGTTCGCACCTCTATAACGTATTCTCTAAACATAACAGTGAATACTAAAATAAAATAATTATATAAGCCCGTGCCTAGCAAAAAAATTGCCAAAACTTTTTTTGGTAGGCACAACAAAAAACTAAGTACTTAATTCAAAAGAGTTCTACATCTACCAACCACATTCATGCAAAACATTAATCTTAACAAATTTTGTTACTGAGAGCATTTGACAAATAAATAATTAAGCTAGTACTTTCGCATAACATAAGTATGAGTACCTACATCGAAGACAAAACTTAAACTACACAATATACATGGTGCTAGCAGAGTAGACAGAACTAAGGAGTACCTCGACTTTAAACAAAAGGACGAATATTTAGGTACGCGAGTTGGGCGCCAATGTCACTTTCAAAATGTTTCACAATGCTTATTTATTAAGGTGAAGCCGCGTTAAAGTAAAAAACCGTGTTGGATATGTTTTAGATTGCTTGTTTTCTATAAGGCCTCTCATAGAAAACAAGAAATGGAACAGCAAGAAATGGAAAGGGCGTAAGCGACAAAATGGTTTTTGTCGCGTAATTTTAAAACCATAAATATATATTTCATATTATAAGCTATGGGCAAATTAAAGTGTATGCTTGAACCAATACATTATGTACAAACTTTGGAAGCTTAATTTTGCCAACACTTTCCTCTGTTGGCAAAATTAGAATCCCTTTTTTTACAGAGGTCTTTTTGATTAATTATTCTGTGTTATAAAAGTTGACCAATAGTGTTATGCTATGGGTAATTCAAAGACTAAGACATGATGAATACTGACAATGAACTTTAATTTCTTAGCTTTAGTAATTGCTGAGAAAAATCGATATCGCTACAGCCAAATTATCAAGGCGTCGCCCTAATGCATTAGTACGGTTCGCGCCGGCCGATATGACATACTACGTCAAACGTATTTTCGAGATCTTCTGAGTCGGTCTACTCGTTAGTTCTGTTTACTCTGGTGCTAGGTAGACTATCTAGCTAACACGAATAACTAGAATCTACTTTACAAACATCCATTGATAAGTGGTATTGACTGGTTTCAAACGTTCTTAAAGTTTTTGTTATGGCTTGTTACTGTTCAGTTTTTGACGTATTTCAACAGGAGTTTATCTTTTCAATAGCTTTGTTGATTAGTTATTTAGACGTTAGCTAATCCAAAATCGCCAGTGAAAAGATCAATTCTTGTCTAAAAACCTCTTTAACTTTAATTAGCAAAAAAGTAATTTGGTGCAGTTATTTTTAAAATTTGGAAACGATAAGAACGTTTTGGTAATTAATTTCACCATTGAATATTTTTGGATTAATAACATTTTTTAATCCAAAAACATTGCTTCTATGACTATTTATTCAAATTCTACTCTACACTACGGTGCTGTGACTATTTTCCATGGAAGGGGTTGTAGGAGAAGCTACTTACGTATTGCTTGGCGGCGCCGAAAAGCGGCGCGGGTTCTGCCCACTTACTAAAGTCCATCGATGGAATAATGCCGCTTCGGCACGGTACACGCGGATTTCTGAAAAAAATATTTTCGATTTTAGAATGTTCTTTTGTCAAATTCGTCATATTGTATTTTTCTAATTTCAAATGTGAACGTCTGCTTTTTTCTTTATCTAGCTAAATGCATAATTGCTTTATGCTTATTCCTGCTGCCTACAATGTTTGTACAATTTTTTTGCTTAAACTATCTATATGCACCTTCTACTGTACACTATAATACTAATAAGCTCCCACACCGGTTTCGGTGACGATGGCCGGTTTCATTGAAACCAGGCCAGCTACGCAAGAGTAATTTTATAGTGCCCAAGTGTATGCGCAGTACACAAGAGCACTCTCTATTCCTTTACTCTCATAACCCAGTAGGACGGCAGACCGACACGACCGGCGAGAGATCAGGCGCAGGACCGACTTTTTACATGCCCATCCGACGCATAAATCATCTTACTTGTCAGACAATCAGGTGATCAGCCTGCATTGTCCTATCCAAACTTGGAAATATCATGTTTCCAACGCGGGAATCGAACCCACGACCTCCGAGTCAAGAGCCGCGCTCTATACCACTAGCCCACGGAGGCGGTGGCCGGTGACTGTACACTATATACACTTTACAGTATACAGCATACTATACATCTATACACTATACAGTAATCAGTGCCGGTTTTAGCACTACAAGCGCCCTGGGTGAGATTTCTTCAGCGCCCAGGGTGCTGGTAGTGTGTGGGGGTTTTCGGCGCCCCTTTTTGTTTGCCTTCTGCGCCCCTTTTTTCCGCGCCCTGGGCGGTCGCCCAGTGTCGACCCCCCCCCCCTAGCGCCGCTACTGATAACTGACAATAATAAAATTCAACTCACAATTCATGATCAGGCAGGACCATGGGGTAGAGTTGGACGGTGTCTATGATGTCAGTGTTGTCGCAGATGACACGCGCCAGGCGGGACTTGCGAATCTCCGTCAACTGCTCGGGCGTGAAAGACGACGGCTGGTTGGGAAGCTCGAACCTGGAATTTAAATTAAATAAGTATATATTAAGTAGTTATTATTAAACTAAAAAAAAAATATTGCTCATAGTATCTCCATACAAAATTTAATCAAAATTAGCGGTTTAAGGGGGAAGAGGTATGTGACAGACATTAGAATTATACATATTGAAAATCGTTGTTAAAGGTATGAGAGTTTATCTTAATATCGCGTTTTGTAAGCGTTCAAAGGCTTTGTTACGATACACGAAATAACCCGTTTTTACTTTTTACCATACATACTAGCATATTATCTTGTGAATGGTAAAATATTACTCACCAGAATCTATCCCCTCTTCTCGAGTAGGAGAATTGTGTTGCAATAATGCAAGCGAAAGTTGGTCCCAACATGGAGCCCGGGAGGGGCCGCTCGGATACACCTCCAGACCATAAATCAACGTCGACAGGGTGCTCGAAGATGGACTCGTATCTTCTGATAGTACCGTTAGTCATAGTATCGAATAGATCCTGGAAAGTTTCCGCACCGGACAGACCACAGAATTTCCGGAACTCCATGTATCCGGGTAAACCGAATTCCCTTCCTCGCTGCATATTAAACGATACCAAGTCCATGCCGAATCTCGCTCCGACCTTCTTGAAGAGATGGTTCGTGACTTCTTGAGTGATGGAGTCGTCCATAGCTTGGGCGACCTGGTTCATCAGGCCCATGACGTATTCGTCAAGAACACCGGCTCGGTATAAGTCGTAGGGTCTTCGGATCAAGTCTGATAGACGTTTGGATGCTGTAAATGATAAAATTAATTTTATACTTACTTCCTCATTATAGAATTTATTTTCACAATTTCTTCCCTTCAGATAGAGCAAGTAATGACATGAAAGTATTTTACACTAATCTGTTAGGTTACATACCGATAAACTTGTGTGCCTTCGACCATCTTTCAACAGCAGTTGGCAGAAGAGAATGTCCGAAACGGTAAGCGGCAGCTGCAAACGCATCCAGCACATCTGGGTTCACTTCTGAATCGTAGCCGTCCCAGTAGCCCTGAAATATTCACGGTAATTTTTGAGCAATTTATAAAGATGTGCCTGCCTATAGATATTTTCGTAGATTCAGAGATTTAAAAGTGAAAGGTTCACATACAGAGAGACAGACTACTCATTTTTAGGGTTGCGTACCCAAAGGGTAAAAACGGGACCCTATTACTAAGACTTCGTTGTCTGTCCGTCTGTCCGTCCGTCTGTCTGTCTGTCGTCAGGCTGTATCACAAGAACCGCTATAGCTAGACTGCTGAAATTTTCACTGATTATGTATGCCGCTATAACAACAAATACTAAAAACAAAATAATATTAATATTTCAGGATGGCTGCCATACAACAAACGTGTTTTTTTGGGCTTTTTTGCTCGATATCAATAATGGCAACAGGTAGGCAATTAAAATTTTCACAAAGGCTTTAAATATGTGTGTACTTTGCTAATTAATAATAACATTTAAATAAAATAAAAATTTAAGGGGGGCTCCCATACAAAAAACACATTTTATGGCCTATTTTTGCTTTCGTGCGCGAAACCAACTTGCACTTGGCCGATTTTATTAATTTCAGTATGGATGGACTCGTATGGAATACTCCATACGAAATCGAAGTTCGTTCATCAAGCAATTTACAAAATTACACTCACATCCTTTTGGAGCACCAGTCCGAATTTCTCCATAACGTCCTTTCCAAGGAGGATGGGCAGGAACTCGTTGTAGGTGATATGTTGTATCTCGGCGATGTTGATCCTGCGGGCTTCTTGGAACAAGGTCTCATCGTCCCAGTGCGGGTTCACTTCTGCGAGGGCCACTGCTACTCTGTTATGTTCTCTGGCCATCAACGTGTGCATCACAGTCAACACTAGCTGCTCGTTCACTCTGATTTCACCTGGTTAGAATTCAATAATTAGTATCTGGTTAATAGGAATCGGGAAATTCACGATCCATACAAAGGTCCACTCATCGTTGACTCTGATTTCACCTGGTTAGAATTCAATAATTAGTGTCTGGTTAATAGGAATCGAGAAATTCACGTATTAGGTCCACTCAGGTATCGGTTGTATAGGAAACATGAGAAAACTTTTCAAGAGCTCGTGCGGACTTACCGTAACAAAATCTCATTTGATGCTTACTTTATGAGGTGGAAATACTAATACCAAATTGTACAAGTACATGAAGCCCTGAATCCTGGGTATTTATACTTTTAGACAGACTGACAAGTTAACCAAAATATCTGCCGCATCAAAATTGAAAATATGCTTACCAGCTTCAAAGCAGTACATGTTCTTGTTGGGCCTAGTGCATCCTTCATCTGGGATATCCAGCTTCAAAGGCAGCAAGTCCTTTAAGCCGTATTCTTTGAAAACTGGGTTCATTCTCAAAAGTCCTCCGTAACCAGTGCGCAGTTTCCTTCAAATTTATGCAGGTATAGTAATGATTTTATATCATAAGTAGAATTTTAAAAATAAATAAACCTTTGTGTATTGCATTGATTAAGTAGCATTGAGTATTATGTCCTTGTTTTTTCATGCTCCACCATTATTTCAGTATTATATGTGTTTTATCGTAATCCAAAAAAAGTAGAGAAGTAAATAGGTTATTACCTATTTACTTCTCTACTTTTTTTTGTTTCAGTTTGAATGTGCTCTTTATTTTAGAGCGATGTTTTTTGGAAACATAGAGATTGCGTGAACTGCTTATAACCTATGAACTTATCTAGCAGAGCTTGCTTTTAGTCTAGTTTTTACGCATGTCTAACAAAAAGTCACCAGCCTTTTCTACGAGAAGTTTCTCACCTGGAGAATTTTTCGGTGACTCCATAGACTGTGTTACCATCGATAGTCCCAGTCAAGGTGTTGAACGGCACTCGAGAACCTGAAGTGGTTTAAATGCCTATATTATTAAAACTTACATAAAATTAGTTAGTAAGTCACCTAGATACATGCCAAAAGGCCCAATGGCTCCGTTGCCAGTGCGCAGTTTTCATAAAAGTTATTGGGTATTTACGTTACAAAGTAACCGTAGTACCTACATACTTAGTTAGGTTTAATTTCAACTGTATCCTGTAGGTCTTTTAATAACCCGGTCAAGTTTAAATAAATCTATCAGATTTGGGGCCTGTTTCACCACTTCCTGATAAGTGCCGGATAGGTTATCCACCTTAACTTGACAGATAGAGTATGGAGAATCTGTCAAATAAGTTCTGGATAGCCTATTCGGCACCTTATCAGGAAGTGGTGAAGCAGGCCCTTATAGTTGTGCTTTCGCCACCTTTTCTTTTGACACGTCCGTGAAATGCCGTTCCGCCCTATCCAGTCGGCAGTGGACACTAAAACTCATTACCTACTCAGTCAATACCGCCTTTGCTGAGTCCACGGGACCATCAAGATATCTGCGACTTATGAAACGCGCGTCATTGTGGGACTATAGCGCGGTCCCCTCACTATGATGACTATCATTTCAATTTCAATTTATGGTCAGCAATTTAGCATTATTTAATATGGGTAATATTTTACAGTTCTATTACTTTGTATGGGCGTTTTTAATCATACTGACACAGATGCTGTTTGACCTAGCGGAAGTTATTTACATATTTGTAACGTTTCTGCGTTTATACCCCGTTCGGTTTATATTCGGATACTTTAATTGATTTAATTACGAGTCAAATATTTATTGAGCTGTTTTTGGCTTATATAGCAGTAGAATTTTAACCGACTGACCAAAACAGTTAAGTAGTGATTGTGGGTTAGGGGGCCAAGTCTAAATCGATTTTTTATCTGACTCTTAAATTCTCTATACTTTTGTTTTGTTCGGCATTTTCTTTTGTTTACCCGGTATATTATATTGATTTTAATTTTTAGTTTACCGGTATATTCTAATGATTTCAATTTTTTTTAAGTAAAGTATTCTCATATTATATTTCGTCACACAAACAATATACTTGCGTGGATTTTTTTTTTGTGACGGAAGTATAAAATACTACTATCTACATGTTTAGCCCACTCCTACATAAACAAGACGCATCTCACGATCGGAGAGAAAGGATTCAATAAGTTGTAAACAGGTTGGTCCACCTCATAGAATAATTTTTGCACTAGATTACGCAAGAATAGTAACGTAATCTACTTTCGCCTCTCACTCGGCAGATGCGCGGGACCCGGGTCAAACCGGTCATAGAGCTGCGTGAGCTATAGGCCTTATTAGAAGGGAATAAGGTCGAAGAGTGTTACACCGGATTAGCTGCAACCGCCCAGTGAATGGATGACCATTGTGATATAACTTCACCTTTGTGCTCAAGCCTAACAACTACTAAATTATAAGCACGCACTACACGACTATCGTTACATAGCAATTAGGTGGTTGTTTATGTACAGTAGATGAAAGGAACCTCACGATATTTATTTAAGATCTGACAGCAACTACGAATAGATTATAGGACAGATTTTTTTAACACTATGAATCAATTTGTCAGATTATCGTATATTGAAAAAGGTAGCCTCTGATTATTGTTTAGATCCTTATTCTGGTATCTATCTCGATGAGCGACCGGAACATTATTCGCGTGCTCAGGCGAATCAATCTAAAATCTAATATTGTATAACTTTTGTCCTTGCCTAATCTGCAGCCAGGTCTAGGCGAGGGGAAACCTCGCACGAAGTCGATACACTTGACTCCGAAGAGACGGTAGAAGTAGTCGTCATCGGGGATACGAATTTCATTGCAGTAAGGATGTTTTAAATGTGGCGGTCGCTTGCAGCACTCCTCAGGATCGTTTCTGTTGTGAGGATCTGGAAAAGAAAATTCTCTTTTAAAGGTATTTTCGGTTGGATGATAAACGTGTTAGATTATTATTAGAAAATGTTTACCGGCATTTGAAATATGTGAAATGCTCACGTAAAGGAAAGTCAGCATGACTTGCTAAAAACGAACAGGTACAAATATATTATGTTTTGTGTGTCCACTTGCGTAGCCTAGCTGATAAAGTATAAGGAAAACAATGTAAGGTGTCTGTGTACAATGATGATTTGTTATGTTGTTGAAGTCAAATGGCCTCATTATTTACTTTAAAATGTTACTATGTGCCGGTAAGATGGACAGTTCCCGTGAGGTCGTCAAAACCCTCATTCAGATTCGGATGGTCGGGAAGATCACACGAGATTAAGTGGCACTTGGCAGCTGGTCGGGAGTGGTATACTCACTGGCAGGTTGATGGCAACCTGCCTATGTAAATGGTTACATACCTAGGGGAGTGCCAGTGAGTGTATAGTCGTGGTCCATGAACTGTCCCCAAGCGATGACCATGACAGTACCAGCGTGGTCGTGGAAGCCCTCATCCGGGTGCATGGTCCGGGAGACCACACGGGATAGGGGCAGGTCGCGGCCGCTATGCGAAATCCGGGGTGCGTTGATGCCGTCCGCAAATAGAGGACCGATTAACCTGTTGGGGTAAATTATAGGAATTTTAATTTATAGTTTTTGATATTGCTTACGGGTGCAGTCATTAATTTCACCTTATGACGAAGCTTTATCAATATAAGCCCTTAAAAATAACGTAAGTAAATTCAGTAGAATGTTGGCTATTGCAGAGTCAAGAGCCAGAAGGTTTTAATTCTCTTTATTGAGGGTAACGACAGAAATTAACCTAACCTAAGACCAACTGGTTCAAGGATGCGGCAAGTTTAAATATTTCTTTAGCACTTAGTAAGTGTTAGACTTAAAGATAACTCGAAAATACCTTTGGAAAGGAGACATGGTCGCGCCCCATGTGGGATGGTTCTGGTTGTTGCAGAGTCCATCCAGCCGCCTGTACTTGCCAGCGCGGCATTCCACGCGCGAGAACACGGGCGGGCACACCTCGCGGATCAACGTGCGTGAGGTGTCGATCAGAGGCAGACCCTTCTCAATCTCCTCATAGTTCAGTCCGTACCTGGAAGGGAGAGTAAGCGGTTAGACTGGAAGAATAGGAGGTATAATTTATGTTATAAGAAAAAATATAAGGCCACTTCTACCCGTCAGCGCTAGAAGGATGTGTTTTTGATCTTATAGCTGAATTTGTGTAGATTTCTTTGGGAAGCTATAAAAGTTTTGTCTTAAACGTCTTATCGCACTTGTGTATGAGAGATCTAATGAAAACAACTTATTCGTCTTTGACTTGAGAGTACCACTAATCGGGTAGTTAGGTAAGTTAGATATATAGCTAGATCAGAGAAACTTATGTATAGTAAGATAGCGGACCCGATGCTACCAAACACCGGATATCTATGAATCAACTTCTCTGTTGGACATATAAGGAGTCAGTTTTTGTTTAAAAATGGTTTAGTTATTGACATAATGAAGTTAATTTTAGTTTGCAGCGTATGTCATTGCTTTAATTCTTACACGATATGAAAAGCAGTTTTGAACTACATTCACATATCGGCACTAGAAAATGAGAATGTGGGTGAAGGTAAAATTGCTTATGTTTTTTAAGTGCCATGTTGTACCTTTATGTGTAAACATTTATATTATTGTACCTACATGACTTTTAAAAGTTTTTGTAATTGTCCTCATTACAATCAAAGCAATAAGGTATGTAAATCAATACATGTGTCATGAGTATTAATTACTCTCATATTTGTTTTACAGGTCGTGTTGTAAGAAGTTTAAAAGTTCCGTAAATCGGAATGCATAACTTCCTCAATTCACGAATTCTCTTACGTGCATAGTAGGTACCTGTCAGTGGCTGCTTTTTTAAGTAAAGCCCAACATGCTCTAGCTGTATAGGCCGGTGGTAAGGTTTGGATAAAGATCTTCAAAATGTTAATAAGGTCATACGAGAATCACACGCATATTTTATAGTACTTATCTTGAGCTTTGCTTTTAAAACTTGAAAGTTTTATAGCTCTAACATTGATCCTACTCTACTAGTGGTTGGGGCTCTACGGGATTTTTAGTCACTGAACAATAAAATCAAATTAATTTCGTCTTTTAATTTCACAATGTGAAGACGTAAGGATTTATTTATTATTTATAAGAATTTTACTTCAATACGTATATCTAAAAGTTTACCCGGGTACATACAATGTCAAGAGGTCACATTAAATATTATCAGCATAAATAAAATCACCTAACTGTTAAGTTAACGCAAGAATCGAGCTTTAGATAAATAATATGAATATCTAACTGTTTTTATGTAATCTGTCCAACGTCTCGACAACGTTTACACGTATTAAGTTGATAAGTAGTTAACTAAATTTTAACTTAATTTTAAGTTGTTAATTGCATGTAAACACAAAATTTAGTACCAAGTAGCAAGTTAAAATTTAGTAAACGTACTAAACTAGAAGACAAATAGAATTTAGTTACTACTTATCTACTTAATACGTGTAAACCAGCCATAAGAGATAAAGCTACATAAAGATCGACTCTCATGCTTGGTGAATATCTCTCAACTCTCAAGAGATCGATGAAGCCTGATCCAGTGTTTTTCAACTTTTTCATGATGTGCCTGTAAGACAAAATATTTCGCGATCCCACCATCCTTTTTTTGTCATGTATGTTTAAAAATACATCCTTTTGTTAAAATTCTTCTACTATATCATCTTATTTTTTTGCTGAAATAGTTTTCTTTCGACCAATCGCCGATCTCTGGCGACCGCCTACAGAAGCTTGAAAAACTCTGCCCAAATCGAAGCGACATACAAAATGTAAGAATTGGGCCCCAGCACTCAACAGTGTCTGAATAAATTCAGTTCATTTAAGGTGACGCAGCGTTAAAGTAAGAAACCGTGTTGGATATGTTTTAGATTGCTTGTTTTCTATGAGAGGCGGGCCCGGCCTCTCATAGAAAACAAGCAATGGAACAGCAAAAAATGGAAAGGGCGTAAGCGACAAAATGGTTTTTGTCGCATAATTTAAGAACCATAAATACATTTCATATAAGCTATGCACAAATTAAAGTGCATGCTTGAACCAATTTATGTACAAATTTTGGAACCTTAAATCACTCTCCTCTGTTGGAAAAATAGGAATCCCTTTTTTTATAGAGGTCTTTTCGATTGATTATTCTGTGCTATAAAAGTTGTCCAATCGTGTTATGCTATGGGCAATTCAAAGACAAAGACATGATGAATACTGACAATGAACTTCAAATTCTTAGCTTTAGTCATTGCTGAGAAAAATCGGCATCGCTACAGCCAAATTATCAAGGCGTCGCCTTAATACGAGTATCAATAGCTAAGTTTACAATTATCAAGGAACTACATTTTCCAATTTAGTGGAGTTCCCAGAGCGTAAAAATCGTGCAAACCTCCGATTTTTGCAATAGTGGATGAAAATTGAAAAGAAAAAAAGGAATGTGTAGCTGATAACATAAATAATAAAGTTTACCTATTGAAAAGTTGTGCTTTTGATTTTTAAATTATTCTCTTCCACTTAAAATTTTGAAGAAAATTTGCATATTTCTTTCTTTTAAATATATAGCAAAATAATAAAATATATCATTATTTTTTTAATTTGTATCATTGCTTATATTCCAAAGAAAGAAAATAAGTTGAAAAAATATATAATTTATATTTCAAATTAATATTTTTGTATGTAGATGAGCATACCTCCAAATGTGCTTGTTGTGTGCCTCGCCAGGTAAATGGCGTTCCAATTTTTCTTTGGTTTTAAATAGGAAGTTTAAAATTATTTTTTAGGCTTAACAAAGCCTTCTATTTCTTAATATGTATAACTTTTTAGCTCTTACTTTATTAAATTTTCTGAAAATGTAGCACAAACTTTTCACGGATATTTCGAAGAAAATCTGTATTTTATTTCTTTTGGTTTGGTTTTTACAGAATAAAATTTATTTTTTATTTATTTTTTTTCATTAATTATATTTGCTAAAACATACTTAAAGGAAAAAAATACAAATTAGGTTAAGAACTGATATTTTTTGCATTCAGGTAAGCATTTTCCAAACATAGGTCGCAGCATGCGTCTTAAGTATGTACGTGAGATTTGTAGCACCCAATTTTTTTTCTGGCTTTAAGTAGGAAGCTTAAATATATTTAAAAGACTAGAAAAAATCTTTAATTTGTCGATGCATTTAATGTTTTAGCTCTCACTTAAATAAATTCTCAACAAATATAGAAAAAAATTTTCGGTCTATTTTACACATTTTTGGAGATATTTAAACGTTTTTAAGTACTTAAAAGTTATCATTTCTCTAAAAATTAAATACGCACAACAAGTAAGTTTAACAAACTTTTCGTTACAACCCTTAAATCTACCCAAACCCTTTTATCTTGGTTACGACGAGCGTTAATCTCTAAAAACTTTGCAAAAATCTTATAGTTGTATTTAGCTTAGCAAAGCAAACTTTCTTTTTTAAAAATGGTGTATTTGGTTAATTTTCAACGTAAGCAATCGGTTAAGAGTCATTAAATAACAGGAACAAGAAAAAAAATTTTTTTTCGGGACCGGTTTTATATGGTGAAATATTAATTTTTAATTAACTAAAAAATTAAAAGCACAAAAAAATTTTTGGTAAACTTTGCAAGTTATAGTGTAAAAAAGAAAATGACACCTCAAAAACAAAAATCCATTCACTATTACAATTTTCGGAGGTTAAAACCTCTGGCGACTGCAGTAATTCTTAATAATTGTTTTTGTGTTGCATAGTCCATTATGGAAGGCTCTAGCTATAATATGATATAACACTGCGAAGAATCAGTGGAAAATGGTGTAAATATGGGGAAAAATCTACGAATAATAAAAACTAAGGAAGAGTAACTCCGTCAAAAAACATGCTCCAAAATACTTGTCAAAAAAGTGTACCGGTACACATTTCAATACATTCGCAATATTTAGGTGGACTTGAGCGGTATAAAGGCTGACGTTACATGACAGTTCGAAAGGAACCAAATTTTAAACGGTAATAGTATGGGAGTTACGTTTCCTTAGTTTTTATTATTTGTAGCTAGTAGTACACATTTTCAATACATTTATTGCGATATTTAGGTGGCCTAACGGTATCAGGCCGACGTTACATGACAGTTCGAAAGGAACCTTTAAAACGGCAATAGTATGGGAGTTATGTTTCCTTAGTTTTTATTATCTAAAAATCCATGCTTATTATATACTGACGTAGACGAAGTCTCGGGCAACAGCTAGTTAATATATCGATGGCCCCAATTACGAATAAACGTGCAATCGAAAAAAGGCAACTTTTCAGGAAGACAAAAAAACGTTTGGAACCACATAGCTTTGACTACATAATAAATAGACAAATATAATGTATAATCAAATAAAAGGTAAAAAAAAAAATCTTTCAGCTCATATATTTATTAGAAATCAAATATTAACGGTTTACTACATATTATTTAAGAAAAACCATGTAAAATTATTATTCTAGTGAATAATATGTGACTTGTTAACACTATTGTATCAATGCACGTTTATTCGTGTCGTAAATGAAGTTTTAACAAGTGCAGTGAAATGTTGCATGGTTATTCCACGTATATTTTTTTCCTCCTGAGCCATGCCCTGGTCATTTACACGCTTATTATTGTATATTTTGTTGCTTTTACATGTTTGTAAAGATAAAAGCCCGTATATTATTGTTAAGAAGTTGATTCATTATTTATGTAATACGACCTTATTAGTGTATGTTATAAAATGTAAATCTATACTAATATTATAAAGTAGAAGAGTTTGTTTGTTTGAACACGCCAATCTCAGGAACTACTAGTCCTATTTGAAAAATTCTTGCGTTGTTAGATGGTTCATTTATCAAGGAAGGCTATAAACTATAAATTATCACTCTAAGACGAATAGAAGCGAAGAAACATAGGAAAATGTAGAAAAAACCGGGAAAATTATTTGAAGGCGTTTATATTGCGATCTACTGGATGAATTTTTAAGTTATTTGGCACAGATGTAGAGTAGACCATGATGTGAAAGAACATAGGCTATTTTTTGCGCAAAAATGTACGGTTTCCGTAAAATTTCTCATTTATGCGGGCGAGGTCGCGTGGAACGTCTAGTTAGCTAATATTTTCTTGTTGACGGTTCAGTAAAAAATATTGTTGACCTATTGTTGTTGTTGATAAATATTGACCTACCTCGCGTCTATGCGTGGACACATACATATAAAATGGAGTACAACCTTGCCTATAGATCCATCAAGAGAGAGATCAATCAGGCAAAGAAACAGCACGTCAATAGTGTTGGTGAGAGACTCGAGTGCTTTCCTTTGGGAACCCGTGAATTCTGGTCTCTGGCCTAAGCTATAGAAGGGTATTTTTGAAAGCCATCCTACCATCCCTACAAGTAGGAAATTGATCGTTGGCCCACGACGCAAAGTACAAAGACGATCTTCTGGGTAAGCTCCTTGCGTCAAACTCGACCCTTGATGACCTTGGGATAAAAACCGCCGACTATTCCACGATGCAGGGCCATCATGTCGGATATTAGGTTACATCAGCGCTCAGTGTGAATAGCCCTGGCCACTGCGTGCCCTTGATATCCAAAAGTTGAGTGGGCCTGATGGAATCCCTCCTAATGTGTTGAAAAAATGCGCTCCAGAGTTGGCTCCGGTCTTAACGCATCGTTTTTAGTTCTCATACTCTTCTGGCATTGTCCCGGCTTCTTAGAAGACAGCCTTAGTGTACTTGATCCCCAAAAAAAGGTGACCGCTCAAACCCTTCCAACTACAGACCAATTGCTAAAACCTCCGTCATCTCGAAGACAATGGAATCCATTATAAGCTCTTTCGATACTTGGGCGGCCAGACATTACAAAGCGACAAACAGTATGGGTCGCTTGGCTGGTTATCTCTTGGCGTACCAAACTTATCGTTGGGCTCAGGTGATTGTGTGGAGAGGAGGGGCATTGGCTGTTAGTTTGGACATTGCGAAGGCTTTGATCGGGTTTGGCTCAAAGCGCTACTATCAAAGCTTCCATCATAATATGGGCTTCCCGAGAATTTATGCAAATAGGTCACAAGTTTTTTGGCAGATCAGTGACAATCCAATGGCATTTATTGCTATGCGGATGATAGTACAGGTGATGCCCTATCTACCGGCTTCCACCATATTTCTAGCGAAATGTCATCGAGTCGAAACGAACTTATATCTAAAATAGAGAATTCACAGGAGAAAATGGAGTAGACGATACTTTTCTGATCCTGTTCTTAACAGGGCGAAACAGTATTTCAGTCTGGACCAATGCCTGCAACTCTACAAGGTGCAGGTTCGGCCTCATATGAAATACTGCTCTCATATCTGGGCAGGGACCCCAAAATACCAACAAATCCCTTTTGATCGTATCCAACGAAGGGCCGCTCGAATTGTAGACTGCCATAGTGTTTCAAACAGGCTGGACCCCTTGAAATTACGCCGAGATGTAAATAGCTTCACTCTGCATCCTTAATCGGGTGTATCACGGGGAGTGCTTTGAGGAATCTGGAATTGTTCGGAATCATACCATCCTCATAACCGTGCTTTTTTCGCGTAACTTTCTGCCACGCACTGTAAAATTTGGAATAAACTGTCACCAGCAGTATTTCCGGACCTATACGACCTGCAAACCTTCAAAGAGAGAGCGTATTCCTTCTTAAGAAGACCAGCAACTCACCAGCAGCTCTTTTGATAAACTTTACAATAGCTCTTCGAATAACTTTTACAAAAGCAGAAAAGACAAGAGAAGTTAGTAAAAGATAATAGGATAGCTGTGATTATTATATTAAAAGTTTCGCCATCTGCAATGAGGCATTACTCATAGAAGTCACTTGCATTTTTACACGAATAATCGTGCAAGAGTTATAACCCAAAGGAAAGGATAGACACGAGCACCAAATTGTTTTAACACGTTTATTCTGGTGAACTCAAATAAACAAATAATCTGCAATAAGCGCATGTTTTATTATTAATGTGATATAATGTTATTATTTTTTCCGCACAATAAAGGTTTACATTGCTATAAAATCGTTATTTTAAAAGTCCGTATACAAAATTTTGCCTATGAATATGAAATTGCAAAGGTTCGCTACAGAAATATTATTTGGTTAGATTTAAAAAAATATATATTAATTATTAGATTTAAAAATATATTCAAGCGCAGACTGCCGACTCGAGCCTTGCGGCGAGTAATATAATGTGAGATTTAGGTTGTTTTGAATCGTGTTTTTTTGGCACAATTTGTTTTTTTTTCTTTTTTCTCGAATTGGATAGAATTTTATCTATAGATTATTTCTGTCGTTTTCTTTTTATGAATTACAGCTCCAAGTTGCCGAATTTAACAGCAATTCTTTTCCCATTTTCTCTAAAATTTTGCCGAGTTACATATTTTTTACTCAACTATTTCATATTAAAGTGGTAAAAAGTAATTCCAACATTGTATAGACGACTTTCTCAACAGTACATTGTATTTTTTTCATACCGTTAAGATGTCAATACAATCCATAAACAGGTGATATTCTAAACCTTTTACAGCAAAAATCACAAAACTGTCGCGGGTTTGAGTTAGATCATTTAAAAATACTTAAAAAAAATCTAGCTCCAACATTAGATTATAATTGAAATGATCTTACATGTTGTGCATTAAAACTTATAGAAATACTGTATTTTAACTGTTAAATCACGTCTGTTAAATCAGCGAAATCGACAAATTTCGTATACGGACTCTTATGTCAAAAAAATTCAAAAAAAATTACATAGGTGTATTCTTAAGTATTAGAATAATATAATATACATATAATAGAATAATATAATAATAAATAAATATAATTATATTAGTACGGACTCTTAAGTCAAAAAAATTAAAAAAAAATTACATAGAATTTTCGTTTGCATGCACTATGGCCCATGCAAACGAAAAATAAAAAAAAAAATTTTTGGGTAAGAGCTCTTGCACGTTTATTCGTTGGGGCCATCGATATAATTAGCTGAAGGCTGCAGAAACTGATGTAATCGTACGCTTAGTAGGTCATTATATTTGTAAGCTAATAAGTGTATCATAAGAGTAATTTGTAATGTTCTTTGTTAGCTTAACTTTTATCGTTACGTATCATCGCGAAGGCCGTAATATGTAACATCATTAGAGTGATTGACATAACTGGAACGATCTAAGTGCATTGTTTCATAAAATATATGAGGCCAAATTCGTTTATCGCGCGGGAACCGTACATGTTTCTGAGATAAAAAAATATCCTATGTCCTTTTCCGTAACTCAAATTATCGCCATACCTCAGCAAGATCGGTTCAGCGGATTCTGTTATAACTTCGTAGTCGTTCTAATTTGTATTTGAATTTCGAAAAGTCTGAGCTCTTTCTAAATTCAAATATTTTAAACATCTACAATCTACATTCTACATGCTGAAAATAGTTGTATGTATAGGTCTATCAGGATCATGGCAAAAAGTGAGAAACAAAATTGACTCTAGTAATTGGAATAAAACATTTTAATCCTTTTTTAGGGTTCCGTAGTCAACAAGGAACCCTTATAGTTTTGGTCTGTCCGTCTGTCTGTCTGTCTGTCCGCGGTTTTACTTCTGAGTAAAATCGCTGTAGGACCTGCAAAGCTGTAATTCGACATAAATGCAGATATTGATGATGCAGACAAAATGGTACATAAAATCTCAATATTTTTTTATGGTACCTTGCATACAAAATCACAAAATTGCTGAGTAGCGGCTGTGGGCACGTTTTTTACATCACCATTTGCTATGAAAAATTGCTATATAAGCTTCTACTCAACCTCTACATGACCAAATTGGGCACACTTTATACAGCAAATTATTGCTATATAGAAGCGATGTAAGTAGCTTTGCTAAGAAGTTTTTGTTATTTAGGTCGATTTCATGTCACCAAAAAACATCTATACTTATTATAAAACAAAGTCACTTTTTTTCCCTCATGTCCCTTTGTTCCCTTCAATCTTTAAATCTACGTAACGGATTTTAATGATTCTTTTAGTGTTAGATAGCCCATTTATCGAGGAAGGCTATAGGCTATATTTTATCACGCTAAGACTAATAGGCGCGAAGAAATAGAAGAAAATGTGGAAAAAACGGGAAAAATTATTTGAAAGGGCTAACTTGAACGCGCTAATCTCAGGAACTACTGGTCCGATTTGAAAAATTATTTCAGTGTTAGATAGCCCATTTATTGAGGAAGGCTGTAGTCTATATTTTATCACGCTAAGACTAAAAGGAGAATGTGGAAAAAACGGGGGAAAGGGCTTATCTCGCGAACTACTGGAGCAATTTTTATGTTATTTGGCACAGATAAGAAGTAGACCACGTGAAGGATCATAGGCTATCGATTTTAATCATTTTTTCAGTAGTTATATATTTTATACCCGCGCGACGCCGGGGCGGGTCGCTAGTAGATAATAAAAATCTAAAATATCACATGACTATAAATATAATAATGGCGACTACAGAATTAAACACGCCATATATGAGCCTAATTTTATATGCAAATTAAGTTTTACTGTTAATGTATCTATGAATTAAAAGTTATTTTTTAATGCGCTTCTACTTTTCGGTGGTTTCATAAATTGTATTAATAATTTAAACATATTTTTTTAATATTTTATTTTTTATTTGTCACAAAAAGTTGAAATTAAGTTTCCTAAAAGTCTAAAAACCTATTTGGTTTACAAAAACCACCCTTAAAAACAACTTATTATTAGACGTAACAGAAATTAAACGTTAAAATCGATAATTCATAAAATAGGAATGTCAAAAAATATGGCGATGCGACTTAAATTGCAAAATAAGTGTTATAAATAATTGCCGATTACTATATAGGAAGATAATTCGAGGCTAAAAGCGATGTAATTCGCTATGTAAACTCATGAAGCGGTGTAATTAGATTTTAAATGGCGGTCAGCAAATTAGTGGATATATAAATAGCTTCTAATCGGCGAAAAGCTGTATAGATGGAATTTACTCGGCTAGAAATTGCTGTATTGGGATATTTTTCATGTGACAGCTGTGTAAAAACGCTGTATAAACGTCTACAGCGCAATTTTACACAACTTTTAATGAAAAAATATAGTTGGATATGTAATATGCCAATATTCGGCATATTGTGATTTTAAATCGCCGCTACATCACTTTAATATGGCCAAAAGCGATGTAAGCCAAATCTTACATAGCCTTTGTGCTCCCTGGGCTACACATCAAGCGGGGATGATATTTTTTTTCGCGTCCACCCCACTGTGTGGGATGTCGTTGGATAGGTTTTTTAAAAATATTACGAGTATTCATAGATCATTTTTCGATTTAGGGATCCATTTGTGAAATATGAAGTTTCAAAGCGGAAAAAATCGTTAGAGTTCTGTGTCCCCCCCTTCTACTATAACGGTTGCTTCTGGAAATGTGAAAAAAATCATGGGAGTAGGAAATATGCTGAATTTAAAAGGAAAATTATCACAGCTAAGAATACTTCATAAGTTATTGAGTTATACTTATCCAGTGAGTTATCCGATGAGCCCATCAACTAAAAAAAAATATTCGGCGAAATATAAAGGATCTTTTCGTTCAAATTCCTATAAACGTAACTGAAATCAGAGGCGGCGCAAGGCGTGGGCGGTGTGGGCGACCGCCCACGACCTCGCAGCCTAAGGGGCCTCGCGCCCCTTGGACCACGAGGTTTTTTAAAAGGTTTTACGAGTTGAAATACTCAAATATTATATATAAATAAAAAGATTTATAAATTAAACTTTAGGTATCAAAAATTATTTCTCTTATCAAATCCGTTCTTTAGCATCATCCATCAGGGGGCCTCGCAAGATACATCTTGCCCACATAAAATGTAGGTCATGCCCCGCCACTGACTGAAATTATACTGTTAGTAGTGTAAAAACACATTATAATTAATATACATTCATTGACAATACAAAAATTATCAAAAACTATCGGTCCTACGGAACCCTATATTGCGCGTGGCGGCTAATTCTGTGTGTGAAACATGCAAATACATACATATGTATAAAAATTTATCCAATGATCAAGGATATTTTTTGAAAATCTGCCATCCGCCATCAGATTCTGGTAGACCTATTATAATTCAAACATTTCAAAGTTGAATTCTATAAAACTACATATTCTCAAAAAAGAAAAGCATGAGATACTGATAATAATTAATAGAGTAGAGGCTGCTAAATATTTATTTTGATAGAGTACCTCGTGTTACTATTGTACTAGTTTCACTATTGAGTGCTTTCAGAAGGTTGAAATTCGACATTTATTAATTACTATTATTTAATCAATCGAAAGCCACTTCGGATTGTTTCGTGACCAGATCATGGCATTGAGAAGGCGTTTTGTTACTACTAACTAGATAGAAATGTAACATTCGACGTAGAGACGAGACACGAGTTAGCCTTGTTCGACGGATGTGGGTTAATTTTTGAATTGTATTTTACTTTAGAGGTATATAATAATGTATTGAACATTTTAATATTAGAGGTATTTAATTGTGTCGGCTTCTTTAGTCTGCTAGTCGTTTTCATTTTCATTCAATTAAATGCCAATTAAATATTGTAATTAAAATAAAATCATTTTCAATATTTTAATATTAATTGTTACCTATTAATGCTTGCAATCTAATACTCTAGCCTAGGCACGGGATAGCTAGCATAAGAAACTGAGTTATTATTTCGCTAGTTTAAAAAAAAAATAGTTTGTTTTAGGTTGCTAAATGTTTTATTGTTCACTGATTCATCACTCTTCCTGCGGAACTCATGGTGGTATGACTGACGAGTTTACATCACACACATATTTAGGGGACCTCCTGTTTTAACACCTCCATCGTGGGTATTGCAGACACAATTGATTTTTAATTGCTATGCGGCAGCCGGCTGCCGCTTGGGGATTGATGGGTAATGGGTTAAGGTTCAAATACGCGGAGACCGATCAATCCGGACTCACGGGTTTTGTGCATTTATGTGTGTGCTCACGAGAGTCCGGTCAGCCGTCAGGTTCATCTGCAGTTAGTCCGAAGGGACCAATCTGCCTCCCTGTATAGAGGCGGCTTTAATTGAGTGTAAATTGAATAGTTACTTACGTTCTAGCCAAGTTGATAGATATGTCCAGGATAAGCTCGCCGACCGACGCGAAGTCCTCTGGACCCCAGTCGCCCTTCGGCTGCGATACAACTGGTAACAAAATTCAATTAATTAATGAATACGATTAAGGTCCAATTTCACCAACGTCTGTTAGTGTTACAGCTTGTTAAAATGTCATGTCTTTTCTTTCACTCATATGAAAAAAGAAAAAGGTAACGTGATATTATTTCGAAAATTAACTTTCACAGTCGTTGGTGAAATTGCGCCTGATAATATAATATTTTGTTTTTTAGAATTTCGTATATATATATACATTAAAGATTTTTACGCAATTTCCAAAATTAAACTTTACAGTTCTGATAACAATCTCTGTTAAAAAATATATGAAAAGAGAGCTACCGCCAGTTACCAGTATGCCTAATATACTTTTGCAGGGATTACTTAATAATACTAGGTAGGAAATAGGAATGTAATCTTCTAACATGCCAACCTATTAAAATTTGATTTTAAAATCGTATTTTTTAAACCAAAAGTACAAATACGAGAAGACGATTTCGTGCGTCTTTGTCTTGACTCATACATTGCCGATAAAACGAACTGTTAAGTAAAGCTCATTCACCCGAGTTTTACTGTTAACTCCAAAATCTAATACCAAACGTGTTTTTAAAATATGCTAATCGCTAAGAATAATAGATACTGATACTATGTTCTGAAGAACCGACGTATGCCACTAAGATTTAGGTTCAAAATGTAATAGTAGCTCCCACACAGGTTTCGGTGACGGTGGCCGGTTTTAACGAAACCAGGCTAGTTACGCAGTAGTTGTTTAGCCCAAGTGTGTGCGCAGTACAAAAGAGCAGTCTCTATTCTCTCGTAACTCAGTAGGACGAACGATCGACACGACAGGCGAGAGATACTACCTCTATAAGATTCAAGCTCAAAATATAAGTCCAGTTATTGTAAGGACAACTAAAATGCCAGCAAGTTTGGCAATAAATGTTACTAGGTCAAATAGGTGGCAATTTCAGCATGCTTAAGATTAATTATTATTATGACAACATTAATGTTTTAAATTATGTAAGACATTATTTCCATTATGTCTTTTCATTTATTATAAACTTAACAGCTGC
Source organism: Polyommatus iphigenia (assembly GCA_963422495.1). Classification (NCBI taxonomy): domain Eukaryota; kingdom Metazoa; phylum Arthropoda; class Insecta; order Lepidoptera; family Lycaenidae; genus Polyommatus; species Polyommatus iphigenia. The sequence continues at coordinate 12,562,197 of OY730179.1, forward strand.
TTTATAGTTTCATGAGTAAGACAGTATAATTTATTAAAAAATGCTTAATTAAGTTCGCACTATCTAAGCCATCTTGATCATCCCTCAAGTATTGCACTTAATGTCAAAGAAATTGACTCATAGGTTGGCGGACCTTCGTGATTTGGTCGGGTTACCCAGCTCAGACAAATTAGCTCAGACAGCTATCATGATAAACAAAGTCCGCCATCTACCTATGTATCAATTTTTTGGATCAATGCTTTTATCGCGGGCATTGAGTGCGGTGACCGAATTAAGAAATTCCGTAACAAAAATAAACCTAACACTTGTCCAACGTCATTTCAGTTCGCTACGGTGTTTGTGTGCGTGGGACTAGACGTATGCTTGTAGACTAACTGCTAACTGCAATTATAGCTTTACCAATTACGGCGGCACTCCCCGAGTGCTATTTTTTATAGATTTAACTGTAAATACGTTATCCATTATCAAGTTTAATATTAAAATATAAGATATTTCACCTCAATGCAGATACTTACGGATTCTGGTTCTGGCCTCGAGGTAGGCTTGATTGACCGCCTCGTACGTGATACAAGTGTGCTGCCCATCGTAACCGCTGCAACATAATTAATACACCATTAGCTGACAGTTTACACCATGATTATTATCATCATCATCACACTCATAATATTAGTAAAATATTGCAATATATTGCGGAGTTGCATATTATCCCACTAGATGACGCCCGAAACTCCGTTTTGCCCCAAAATTTGTTTATCGCGCGGGAACCGTACATTTGTGGGGATAAAAAGTATTGTGTCCTTTCCCAGGGCCCAAAGTATCCCCATACCAAATTCCAGCAAAAAGTTCAATAGTTTGGGCGTGAAGAGGTAACAGACAGAAATACAGAGACACTTTCGCATTTAGTAGACGAGAGTAGATGCATTTCTGAATTTGCATGGATTTGACAGATTTCAATTGCGCGAGACGTCGTGCAAATCTGTCAAATCCATACAAAATTAGAATTGCATCTACGCGTTGCGTTGCGGTCTGAATTGACCCTAATGAGTAGCACATTTCAATACGCCAAAGCGCTTTGCGCCAGTGTACTGCTAGTAAGGCACAGGCAGTGTATTATTATAAAATAATCAATTCTTACATCTTACGCTTTTAGCTGTTGGGCCAAATTTTTCCTTACAACTTATGTAGTAAGGCAACAAAAGTAGTAGAGCGAATCTGTAGCAACAACTTTCAACTATAGTTTACACTGAGTAGTGAGTATAACAGACAGAACAGTTAATATGAAATCTTATCTTGTGTGGGATCATAATACATCTTAGATAATTATGCTAATACAAACCCATAAAATTCCGTAAACTATTCATCAGGAAATAAAAACTTGGACCCCACACAATGACCACATTAAGGCGACGCCTTGATAATTTGGCTGTAGCGATGCCGATTTTTCTCAGCAATGACTAAAGCTAAGAATTTGAAGTTCATTGTCAGTATTCATCATGTCTTTGTCTTTGAATTGCCCATAGCATAACACGATTGGACAACTTTTATAGCACAGAATAATCAATCGAAAAGACCTCTATAAAAAAAGGGATTCCTATTTTTCCAACAGAGGAGAGTGATTTAAGGTTCCAAAATTTGTACATAAATTGGTTCAAGCATGCACTTTAATTTGTGCATAGCTTATATGAAATGTATTTATGGTTTTTAAATTATGCGACAAAAACTATTTTGTCGCTTACGCCCTTTCCATTTTTTGCTGTTCCATTGCTTGTTTTCTATGAGAGGCCGGGCCCGCCTCTCATAGAAAACAAGCAATCTAAAACATATCCAACACGGTTTCTTACTTTAACGCTGCGTCACCTTAACAGTAAAATGAGCCTCATAATATGTTTTCATATTTTCTCTACATACTCGGGTAGAACCAAACAGTGCCGTATTTAGCTAGCACGGGACCCATAGCACATGGCGTGCTAGCATTATTGTTTATTTTCCACTCTCAAGTTTAAAGACAAGGTGTAACAAAAACTAATTTGAAATGTTAATTACTAGAAAAAGTAATGTCAACACTATAAAAGCGCTGTTTTTACTGCATGTAAAGAAGTCGGCTCCCGGGACAGTAGCTAATCGCGGTTACAGACACGCATACTTGGAGTGCGGGGCCCGTAGCACGAGCTATAATTTTGTATGCAGTTTAGTCTATCCCCTTATAATACTTTTAATCTAGAAAATATTGTTTTTTTTAATGCTCACACTAAAACAAAACAACGCTTTGGTGGTAAATAGAAACTATACAGAACTAAAATGCCAAATTGTTCCATTTTGTATATTAGTCAATCGACTTCGTACTTAATACTATACTTTAAGTTTTAACGAGCATTCGTCGAGCATTCTGTCAGACAATACAAAGGTAATAAAATAATCACAAGGTACCATCAAGCAATCAATATTTACATATTGCAAGAAGATTCTATGGTGAAACACCTCATTTAAATATTATACAGCCGTTATCAATTAGTGCCAAATGTAAAAGTATATAAAATGTTGTTATTTAATAATCACGTGTCACGTGGTTACTTCACCGATCGGATTCTTTCATCAGAAGGTATTAGGTAACTGTGAGAGGACGCTAACCATCCTCTCGCTTGTTATAGATGATTGTGAAGGCACCCTAAAATACCTGTGCTTTACTTTCTCCTAACACTCGCCTAATAATACCCAACAGGCTTCATAATGTTGTGCAACTAAGGCATTCTCATAATTTCACTATATTAACGTGGGAGAGCCATGCTTCGGCACGAATGGGCCGGCTCGACCGGATAAATACCACGTTCTCACAGAAAACCGGCGTGAAACAGCGCTTGCGCTGTGTTTCGCCGAGTGAGTGAGTTTACCGGAGGCCCAATCCCCTATCCTATTCCCTTCCCTACCCTCCCCTATTACTCTATTCCCTCTTAAAAGGCCGACAACGCACCTGCAGCTCTTCTGATGCTGCGAGTGTCCATGGGCGACGGAAGTTGCTTTCCATCAGGTGACCCGTTTGCTCGTTTGCCCCCTTATTTCTTTAAAAAAATATATTCGTTCGTTCTAGGCATACTTTTAAGTTGCTAATTGTATGCTGGTTCTCTACTATTTTTCCATTTAGCTGTTTTTTTTTATTCTACTTACAGGGTTGTAAAAAGTTTGTCGTGACTCGTGTAAAGTGTCGGTTTGAGCGTAAAGAGGTAAAGAGCGTAGAGAGCGTAAAGATAACGTGACCATACGTCCCGCTTTGGGCGGGACAGTCCCGCTTTCAGGCAGTCTGTCCCGCTGTCCCCCGCGAGGCCAAAATTGTCCCGCTTTTGCAAACAGACCAAACGACAATAATTTAAAAATAATTTTAGATTTGAAATGCCTGGAAGTAACGCATACGTACAAATAACGTGATTATTCTGCCATATTGTGCCAAATAATATAGAAATTGCTCCAGTAGTTCGTGAGAAAAGCCCATTCAAATAATTTTCCCGTTTTTCACACATTTTCCCCTGTTTCTTTGCTCGTATTAGTCTTGGCTTGATAAAATATAACCTAAAGCCTTCCTCGATAAATGAGCTACATATCTAGAACTGAATGAATTTTTCATATCGGACCAGCACCCGTAGCATGGCTACAGTAGAAATACGAAAGTATAGACAAACAGCGGAGATAAACTGAAGGTGCCGCTTCGATCTTTACCGCGGCTAGCCGCGATTGACAAAAATTCAATTAAAATGCCACTTTATAACATAGACTATAGACTCTACGTCATAAAGTAGGATTTTATTTGAATTTTTAGGACTATAGTCTATACTCTATGTCATAAAGTGGCATTATATTTGATATTTTGTCGATCGCGGCTAGCCGCAGTAAATATCGGAGCGCCGCGCCGGGCATCTTCAGTTTATCTCCGCTGTTTGTCCATACTTTCATAGACAAATTCTTTACTCCATGATACTTTCGTATTTCTACTGTAGCTGTAGCCATGCTACGGGTGCAGCAGCAGAAAGCTAGACAGACACAGTTTCGCATTTACACATGACAGACAGACATACAGAAAGCTAGACAGACACAGTTTCGCATTTACACATGACAGACAGACATACAGAAAGCTAGACAGACACAGTTTCGCATTTACACATGACAGACAGACATACAGAAAGCTAGACAGACACAGTTTCGCATTTACACATGACAGACAGACATACAGAAAGCTAGACAGACACAGTTTCGCATTTACACATGACAGACAGACGTACAGAAAGCTAGACAGACACAGTTTCGCATTTACACATGACAGACAGACATACAGAAAGCTAGGCAGACACAGTTTCGCATTTATAATAATATGTCATGGATGTCAAAAGTACGGTTCTGACTCGCCTCGTGGCTTGGACCATAGCTTTGTTTGTAGTAGCGGTGAAATCGAACGTTTAGGTGAATTGTGTAGTTTGTTTGATCGTGTAATGTTCTTCTAACGGACTCTGTGACCACGTGACCCACATAACTATGTTTACATAAATATTTTACACATACATTATTATCGAGAACACAGATTTTAGACGTCTTGAGAAAACTACTCGTTTTTCGAATAAAAACTGTGTTTACATAAATATTTTACACATACATTATTATCGAGAACACAGATTTTAGACGTCTTGAGAAAACTACTCGTTTTTCGAATAAAAACTGTAAGTGTTTGTGACGAAGTAATTAGAGTAGACTACGCTAAACCGATTTCGAAGAAGTTTGGTATTGAGATACTTTGAATCCCAGCATAGCTAGCACGGCCTTCCCCAGTCGATTCTTCTGAAGAAAGTAATGGCAGTTTCTTTCCCATGTCTACATATCTTTTTCCCGAGCATGGCGCCACCCATCGACTTGAGTTTCAGTGGACATAGACAAGAAACTCTTTCCATAGCAACCATTATAGCAACGGCCATGCAACGGCAATTATTATATTTTTTGACATTTAGTTTCTTGATTCTTTTTTTTAATATGGCATATGGCTATAAAACCTCGGCTCGGCTCGGCTGGTGATCTCTTGGCGTACCTGACTCATCGTTGGGCTCAGGCAATTGAGTTGAAGGGAGAGGCATTGGCTGTTAGTTTGGACATTGCGAAGGCCTTTGATCGGGTTTGGCATAAAGCGCTGCTATCAAAGCTTCCATCATACGGGCTGCCCGAGAAATTATGTAAGTGGGTCACTAGTTTCTTAGCAGACAGAAGCATTAAGGTCGTAGTTGACGGCGAATGCTCGGAAACTCAGTCTGTTGATGCTGGTGTCCCTCAGGGCTGTGTGCTATCGCCTACTCTATTCATACTGCATATCAATGACATGTTACAGACCAACGGCATTCATTGCTATGCGGATGATAGTACAGGTGATGCTGTATATACCGGCTCCCCCAATATGTCTCGGCAAAATGTCACTGAGAGTCGAAACGAACTTGTGTCTAAGGTGGAGAATTCATTGGAGAAGGTCTCTGAATGGGGTAGACGTAATTTGGTCCAATTCAACCCCGCCAAGACACAAGTCTGCGCGTTCACCACTAAAAAGTCACCAATGGTCGTATATCCTCGTTTCGAGGGCACATCTTTAACCATCTCCCCTAGCATTGAGATACTTGGCGTCAACATATCGAGCGAAGTCCAGTTCCGATATCATCTAGAGGGTAAGGCTAAATTAGCCTCGAAGAAACTTGGTGTTCTTAACAGAGCGAGACAGTACTTCAGTCCGGACCAACGCTTACAACTCTACAAGGCGCAGGTTCGGCCTCATATGGAATATTGTCCTCATCTCTGGGCAGGGGCGCCTAAATACCAACTGCTCCATCTGGATCGTATCCAACGAAGGGCCGCTCGAATTGTTGACTGCCATAGTGTTTCAAACAGCTTGGACCCCTTGGAATTACGCCGAGATGTAGCTTCACTCTGCATCCTCTATCGGTTGTATCACGGGGAGTGCTCTGAGGAATTGTTCGGAATCATACCACCGGCAACTTTTCGCCATCGTCCCACGCGAAAAACATACCATCCTCATCACCTTGATGAGTGGCAGTCTTCCACAGTGCGTTTTTCGCGTAACTTTCTGCCGCGCACTGTAAAACTCTGGAACGAACTGTCACCAGCAGTATTTCCGGACCTATACGACCTGCAAACCTTCAAGAAAAGAGCGTATTCCCTCTTAAAAGGCCGGCAACGCACCTGCAGCTCTTTTGATGTTGTGAGTGTCCATGGGCGACGGTAGTTGCTTACCATCAGGTGACCCGTTTGCTCGTTTGCCCCCTTATTTAATTAAAAAAAAAACCATGGCCAGTGTTGAGTAAATGGCGGCAAATTCAAAAAATCTACTTGTAGCAACCCAATCTATAGTCGAAATTATAGTTTTGATCTACGAAATACGAATAATAAAAACTAAGGAAGTTTATTATTCGTAGTTTGTAGATCAAAACTATAATTTCGGCTATAGACCGGGTTGCTATACATCGATATTTTGAATTTACCGCCATTTACTCGACACTGGCCATGGTTTTATAGCCGAAGTGCCATAATAAAAAACAAAAAGAATGAAGAAACTAAATGTCAAAAGCCGATAAAAATGGTCGTCATGCTTGACATATAGATTTTCAAAAGCGGAAGAAATCGAGATACGAAAGAAACTTTTTCTCCAATGTTTTTTCGGTAAAACTGTCAAAATTTGGTTTCTTCCGTTTATCCGCTGACGGTATGCTAGCCCAGCTGGACAAGGACCAGGACGTATAGTAGGGGAGGTCGCGCTCAGTTTAAAAAGTCATTTCATACCGAGCGAAAATCGTTACAATAATAGTATTCCACTAATACATAACAGCTTTGATCGTCAGCTGCTTCAGAAGTGGTGGAATAAAAATTGAGAGTATCTCAAAGTTGTTGTTGGGAATCGTATTGAATTGACATTAAAAAGATCCCAATTCGCACCCAATAAAGATTCATATCTAGATTATACACGTTTAGGTTGGGTGTCGGTTTAGTTTTAGTATATAACAGCAGATGGCGCTTTTAAAGTAAAATTTATATCATTCTTCTTCACAAATATTGACTATCGAATTAATTACTTAAAATTGCTATGTGAGACAATTTTATGGTTAATTCAAACGAAAATCGCCGTCAGCTGAATGTTTGCAGGTGGAAATGTCGTCTACGCGACGCCCTAGGATACATTGAGCGCGAAGTAGGGCTATATTGGTTATAACTTATATCGCTGGCTGACGGTTTTTCCACCGTCGTATTAGCGACTGACGGTTTTCTTTATTATATTCAAAGTAGAAACATTCACCTGTATAAATTTTGTACGGTATAAAATGACTTTATAATATTCAAAAATTTTGTACATGTTCAGTAACGCGACTGACGTTGAATCCCCCGTCTGCAATACGGCTGACGGTGATTGTTTGGTTAAACATGACCTCAATAATCATCCATCAAAGTTTCATTCGGTATAAAATCACTTTTCGCAACTATTTTTTTTACAACTTTGAAATACTCTCAGTTAACATTCCACCACGGGTGCGGCGACTGACGCTGATTATATTGATTGATAAATATTAAGCTACCGCTGGACAAAAACTTGGTCGGTATGAAATCACTTAGCAAACGATAGCACTACCTCCCCTACTAGTAGGATAGTTTTCATGCTGGAAAAATGTACGCACGATTTTGACACAACGTAGTTCCGGATAACATTTAACTAATATTAATCCATACTCAATAATATAAATGCGAAAGTGTATAAAATCTGGTCTAGCCTGCTTTTTTGGGCCTATCTAACATTCTGAAGATTATCATTCAAATCCCTATCTGCTAACTAGGGCACCTCAGAAGAGCCAACCTTCTTCACTGATAATATTGTGGTCGCTGATTATTAAGCATTTGTGTATTAACCCACATTTTTTTGTTGAGTTATGAATGCAGTTTTGTTTTAAATGATCTAAATTCTAAAGAGCATGAGTTGCATTCATCTCAATACGTAATTTTTATGTGGGGTGATACACAAATGCTCAACAGCGTCCAAGTGGTGAACAGAGTTTTCCAAGAGTTTTGTAAACGATTCAAAATATTAGTCTGTAAAATGAATTTTTATATTTAAGAGTATGTTGCACCAGAGTGGTTATAGTTACAGTTATGGGCAAAGTTATGGTTATAGTTAAGGCTAACTTAACTTTTGACCACAGAATTTGACAGATGTCTGTTGCGTTTATTTTTAGGGTTCCGTTGTTTTATTAAAGCTACAGTTAATGGGATTGAGGGTATAAAAAATTGAATTATCTGTAAAAATCGTCAGGAAAAATATTTGTTATAACAACACTTTGAGCCATAGTAAATTTTCACGAAAAAATTTCGATATAAGTATGAACGGTTATGGCTATCGTTAAAGATGGCGTCCTTAGAAAGAAGATTTGACATTTTGCACTGTATAGTTATAGTTAAAGTAAGTTGGTGCAACCCACCCTAACACTTTTAAAAACAATAGAAACATAACGGGGATCCAACATATTGGTCTGTCAATATAATTCAAATTTTATGTATTTCTGATGTTTATAAATTGCATTACTTAATCTCGTCTAGACATAATGAAAACTTTTGTAAACTTAAAACCTTCTTAGTTCTTAATCAGTTCTATGAAATGTTTTGTTAAACAGTTTCTAAAGGTATTTTTAAATTGAGATAACCTTCATATTATAGGTACGTGTATTTCGATACTTTGAGATGTTTAATAAAATATTTTATTTTTTAATAATAGTAGATATTCAAGGGCGTACCCAGGATTTCAGCTAGGGGCAGGGGTAGGGGCATCTCGGCAGCATACCAGCCCCCCTAGACAAGTGGCAAAACGCTAACGCTACAAAATGTATGCGATTTGACATAAGTCATCGCGTCGCTAGCGAATACTAATGTCAAATCCATACATTTTGTAGCGTTAGCGTTAGCGTTTTGCCACTTGTCTACGGGGGCTGTTTAGAGAAGATGGTCGGTGTGGTAAAAAATCATGAAAATTGACTTTTATTAATCTGACTGAAAAGATATTTTGTTTCCAACACTTCATTTTGTGCGGAGTAGGTAACACGTTTTCAATTCGCACATGCCAGCAAAATTGACGCTTATTTTATCTTCTGGGAGGGGGGGTGGGGGGGCTGTTGCCCCCCCTGCCCCTACCTGGGTACACCCATGTAGATATTAATTAATATTTATTATGATACTAATAGGTACAAACTCAGAACAGGAAAATAAGGTTACAAATATCGCAAAAATATAACATTAGAAAGTGGATATATTAGAAAATTAAAAAATTGGGTTCCTTTATAGCTTTCCTATTATTTTTTATTATGCAATTAAGTATTAAAACGGTGTAAAAACCAGTTTTCGCGAATGATGTTTTAAACATAGTACACATTACTAACAAACATAACGTATCAAACCTTCGTGATTCATTTCCTGCTAACCGACCATCATAGGAAGGTTATTATTAAATGAACTTTGATCGACTATTTTAATAGAGTCAACGGCGCTACTTTCTCCGACATATTAAATCGATTATCATAAATTTGAAACATTTCGCTCGAATTCCTGTAGCTTGATACGTTCAAAACTGTTTATTTATACCGAATTTATTCTGCTACTGGCTATATAGCTGTATTAAATATAATAATTACAGAGTTAATAATTATTTATCTTAATAGAGCCATTTAAAGATACTGGGTGTGAAACACTCTGCTTGAATTATATAAGTAGTTTAATAATGGAGATGAGCCACATTGACATGTCATGTGACATGTCACACGTGTTAATATACGGTGTGATACGAATTAGATACGTAACATCCGAGATAATTAATATTATAAATGCGAAATAGTGTGTCTGTCTGTTACCTCTTCACGCCCAAACCACTGAACCGATTTTGCTAAAATTTGGTATGGAGATACTTTGAGTCCCGGGAAAGGACGTAGGTTACTTTTTGCGAGAAAATGTACGGTCCCCGCGAAATAGCTTATTCACATGGGTGGAGCGGCGCAGAACGTCTAGTTAAGATATAAATAACATAGAGGGCCTGTAGAAAGTTCCGTTCCTAGCGATATACTATACGAATGTGTAGATATTACCTTCTAAAAGCAAAAGTAACGTTTAAACTTGATCCCCACGTTCACTTTCTATCTTATCTTTCAGGAAATATATCCGCGTATAAGTTTATGAGAAACCAGTATGTGATACACATGTTAGCTATTACCAAAGTACAATTAATATATACAGTAGCGTTGTAATAAATTCTTATACGATTTAAAATACAATATATTTGGTGACTTGGGTGATTTAGAACTAATTTAAGCTAATAAGAAATCGCTTTCTTGACAATACTAAATAAATTCGTGCATTGCTCTGCTCCTTTAAGTTATCAGAAAACAATATGCATATATTGCGTACGCTCGATATGGGCTGTACAAGGCCCATGTATTTTAATATTATATTATTTATGCTGTGCTATTACTTTGAATTATCAGGACAACGGCTGCTGGGTCAGCTTACAGCTAGTTTAAAACAATTTTTCATTATTTAACATTACATGCTTTTTCTACGAAGTCATGCTACGTGTCTACAAAAGCGGGTAAATGACAGTAAGTATTCGTTAACGTCAAAATGTAATTTCCGATACAAAGTATTATCATTACATGAATTAATATCAATACTGTATAAATAGTAAAAATATATCTTGTTTTTTAAGGGGATATCCCGTCCTTAATCGTTAACTCATTTTTTATCACAATTAATTAGATTTCCTAAAGCTGAATAATTACGACTACCGCGCAACACCCAATAAGCGTTCGCTAAGCAAAACTTTGACCAATAATTGCACCGTAAGTTTCCGAATTCGATTTGAACGGGTATTGTGAACTACCCGCAGAATTAATTTATATAAAGGGCACAAGTAAATAATAATTGCAAAATAAAAAGAGCAGCGAATCGGAAGTGTGTCAAGTGTGACGCAACATTTTAACAAACGGTCTGTTAAATCCCACGCTCTTATAACTTGTCTCGTCGACATTGAAACTGTTTGCCAAAACATCGATGCAATTAAAACTGCAATAGTCTTTTGTTTGATTGATTGAATCATAAACAAGTAACAACATATTATTACACTAACGGTAATTCACACTATGTCATAAACAAGTCATAACAATATATCGAACAAACGGTAATTTGCAATCATAAATTTTGCGGCGCCGCAATTTCGAAAAGCTTTTAAGAAGCGTACAATTAACAAGTATAATGTATGCTTAAACAGCTAAGCAAAAATTTTGCAAGTCATCGCGTATTATATTAAAAACACCCAGCATCAAGACCCAAAGTCCTATAAGTTCAATAAAAGGGTGTTTTCGAGGTTACCTACCTTGGGATTTGTAATGACTATTGGATCCTAAGTAGAAACAGGGCCGGATTAACCATAATATAGAACGTGCTAAAATCCTTTTATTTTGGGGGTTCGCGCTCCAACTGTCTAGTTACATTCCACTACTACCTCGGGAGCGTCAAAAACCTACATATAAGTAGATTTTTAGACAATGAACGTAATTTATTTAACTTGAGAGTCAAAAATCAATATGCCCACTTTCCGTGCCCGAATGTGCTATAGCCCCCGCGCTAGATAAATACTGCACTGAAAATATCTTTTACAATTAAAATACTCACAAATTCCCCTTAAGCAGGTTAAGGCTGTAGTCATAGGCGGAGGATCGTCCCGGGCCGGTGAGGTAGAGCGCACACTCGTCGTCAGCGGGCGCGGTCAGCGGGGCCAGCGACGTCGCGTACGCTATACATAACGCTACTAGGAGCGTTCTGAAACAAAGAGGTAAAGGTAAATTTAATATCGTTTTCGGCATCTAGCACTGCCCCGGGGCAGGGTGGGCCGTCAGGATACGGAAATAGCCGAAGTTTAAATTAAGAACATAAACTACGTATTGCACTAGTACTAAGTCCACGTGCTTCGTGGATCATCGGTTTTGTTCGGCTATTTCCGTATCCATTCAACCTGCGGCCTGCCCTGCCCCGGGGCAGTTTCAGATGCTGAAAACGCTTATATAAATTTTTGAAAATGGAACATGACGAGAAGGTGCTGTATTTGCTAGTCCGCGTGCTCTGTCTCTCTACAAATAGAGCTAACAACAATCAACTAAAAGCTGCAGAAAATACTTGCTTATAGGCAAATATACTTTGTGACCAATAAATGAGCATTAGATATTGGTAAAATAAAATGATTGCCAAATGCCACAATATTCAAATATGTGACTTCAAAATGAAAAATAATGAATAAGTATATCCAACGTGCAACGGTAGGTGAAGTAAATAAAAAAAAACACAAAAAAATCGATAAACTTTATCGTTTATATTCGTAAGAAATGAATGTTCATTTTTTGCTGAAAATCGTCTCAATGGCTGAAAATGTTTATTTTTTTGTGAATATTTCAAAATCGCTTAAGTAGGACGTAATTTGCAAATTGCAATATTTACTTGTTTCGCATTAATAATGTCTAGAACTCAAGTCTAGCCATTGTCTAGCATAAACATTTGTATGCGCATACAATGAGTATCTCACGTAATGTAAAGACATGATGTTCGAATTTTAAACCGTTCTATTGTTGCTGGTTTGTAATCCATACGCAAACCGCCCGATATCGATCTCAGCTGACCGCAGCGTTTGGAAATAGGCGTATCCATTTTGCAAGCTTCGCAATTACTAAATTACTAGTACAGAATGAATTATATGGTAATTATTCACGCCGTATAAGATTTATATCATCACGAATTACGCCCACTTTTTTGCCTTTAACGGTTTACTTAATAATGAAAATTGCATTATTAGCCTTTTCGAATTAAATGTAACAATAAGCAAATTAGTTTTGTTAATTAATTACAATGAAATAATAAAAATTGACAAGCTTTAACAATACAGCTGATAAAGTTTACATATACATATATACTAGCATGTATACTAGCTGTCCCGGCAAACGTTTCTTTGCCATATTATATAAAGTATATCGCCCGTATTATTTTATTGAATTAGTGACTAAATAAGTATGTCACCATGGCAACGTCCATCGCTATCCCGTGACCCGCGTCGCATAAACAAACAATGGTCGCTCTTTATAGACAAATAATTTGCAATAAAATAAAATTGCGACTATAATTAAAGATCTAAGCTATCCTATCTCTCAAGTTGGAAAAAAGCACACATTAAAAAAAACATTAAAATCGGATAAGTAGTTTAGGAATCCATCGCGGACAAACATCGTGACAGGAGATTTATATATATTAGATGTAAACTTTATCAGCTTCATCAGCACATTCATTCATTCATTCATCGAAATATTTAATAACATACTTACCTACCTACATAGTGAATGTTACAAAATCAAATGAAAGGAGGAAAACATAAAAAATCGGCCAAGTGCGAGTCGGACTCGCTCACGAAGGGTTCCGCACCACTATAACAGAGCAAAAATAGGCTAAAAATTGTATTTTTTGTATTCAGAATTTCGGAATTTTCAGAATAAAATTCTTGATGCACGAGAAAGTCCATATATTCACGGAAAACTCAAAATACACTTTTTATAAACTAAAACTAAATTTTATCCGCCGACATTCCTTTTTTATTTTTAAACAACTGAACAAAAGACAATTGAACTTCGCGGCGTCGCTTCGCCATAGACAAAAACATAAATATGTATTAATTTCTTTTTTACATTTCCGAAATGTAGCAAGGTGCAGTACGGTGGCGGTCGCGTCGTTAACAGGGCTCCCTTAATTATTTAATTTATTTAAATTTTATTATTAATTATTAAAGTACAAATACAATTAAGTATTTTGTGAACATTTCAATTGCCTATGTGTTGTCGTTATTGATTAAGAGCAAAAAATAGCAAAAAAATCATGTTTGTTGTATGGGAGCCCCCCTTAAATATTTAATTTATTTTGTTTTTAGTATTTGTTGTTATAGCGGCAACAGATATACACAATCTGTGAAAATTTCAGAAGTCTAGCTATAGCGGTTCTTGAGTTACAGCCTGGTGACAGACAGACGGACAGACGGACAGACATCGAAGTCTTAGTAATAGGGTCCCGTTTTTACCCTTTGGGTACGGAACCCTAAAAAGGCATTTGATACCGATGCAAAAAAGACTTTCAACCGGAAAAAAAATTGTCGGATAAAAGAAGTTTATATTAAATCATAATATAATATTAGATTGATTTCGAAGATTATTTTATACTAGCGACGCCGCGGGGGCGCCACTTAAAAAAATGATTAAAATCGATAGCCTATAATAATCCCTCACGTGGTCTACTTCTTATCTGTGCCAAATAATATAAAAATTTGTCCAGTAGTTCGCGAGATAAGTCTTTTCAAATAATTTCCTCCGTTTTTTCCACATTTTCCTATTAGTCTTAGCGTGATAAAATATAGCCTATAGCCTTCCTCAATAAATGGGCTAACACTGAAAGAATTTTTCAAATCGGACCAGTCGTTCCTGAGATTAGCGCGTTCAAGTTAGCCCTTTCAAATAATTTTCCCGGTTTTTTCCACATTTTCCTCTATTTCTTCGCTCCTATTAGTCTTAGCGTAATAAAATATAGCCTATAGCCTTCCTTGATAAATGGGCTATCTAACACTGAAAGAATCATCAAAATCCGTTGCTTAGTTTTAAAGATTAAAGGGAACAAAGGGACATGAGCGAAAAAAGCGACTTTGTTTTATAATATGTATAGATACGGGTATAGATGAATGAAATAACACGACGAATGAATTTGTATGAGGAATTTATATGGGAATCAATGTAATGCTCATGGCGAGATAAAATCTTAACTGTTTAAATTAATTCAATACTAAATTAGGTACCGACATAAACTGTAATGTTATTTACACCAATTAAGGCTAATTACGTGAAAAACTGTGTAATTTGTTCTATGTTAGAGATCTTTGTTTTTAATTATAAAAATTTTAGAGTGATTAACATTTAGGAATGGCTTAACAGATTTTCATTTAACACCACAAAATTAGTTGAAAATAGTTTTTATTTGGGCTGCACGAAAAAGTTATAAGGGTCATAGCAAAATATATACGCTTAAAGATTTTGACAAAAATCCTATCGTTATCTTGCAAATACGCAGCATAAATATAGCCCTCTAATACACAAAAATCAAGGAATTCCTTAAGACATGCATGAATGTGGCCCATCTGCAGTACAGACAGAGCTAGCTGCCCAAACAGATTTTTTCAGAAAATGGTTATTTCTAAAAGTTTCGTAGGATATTTGAAATATAAAAATTATGTAGAATCATCTGAAATTTAATATTTTTATGAAGGAAGTCATTTAGGAAGTCATCAGACCTTAGCCGTAACATACGTCAGTGGTTGATGATAGTTTATCTGAATGCAAGTTTTGATTAATTAATATAAAACCTTAATGACAATAGGATATAACCAGTAGGATCTGTTTCCGTTGGTCTTCAGCCTTGGTCAAAATGCGAACATTTTTCCCTTTCACTTTTAATATTTTATATCGGTTATATATTTTATATTTATCAAAGCTATGATTTTTTTTTAATATAAGCGTAAGCTTTAAAATGATGTGACAAAATTCACATCATTCAAATCAGCATAATAGGATCAAAGTCAATCTCATAGTAATTATATAGCACTTAAATATTATAATAAAGTTGTACCTCATGTTAAAGCATCATTAAATTTGTATAACGACTTAAATATAGATGATGAATAATTTTTAACGGTCGAAGATGGATATAAAACTGTGGCCTATGACATGAAGTCAATATGCATGATTATGGGTCAAACATTGGCTGGCCTCACACAGCCGGAATTTCATAATCGGAAATTCATATTCTTACAGATCGATCTATGAAATTCATAATCTGAAAAAATCAGAATGTGTGGAGCGTACTGATATTCTATGGTATTCCGGTCTTTCTGAATTAATAATATGAATTTCCGATTATGAAATTCCGGCTGTGTGAGGCCAGCCTAAGAAGCTGGGGTTAATGCATATTTTGACAACAGCTATCGATAGTACCATTATGGTACTATCGGTATGTTTGATAGTCTTACAGTTATAAGAGACAAAAATATCGGTAGATGGTTGTGCAACCAACTCAGATTCTCTTTAACTCTAATCTCTTAAACTCTTTAAATTCACAGTGACTGCAGCTGAGTAGTTCGGGACATTCATTGTATATCTATATGTTACCTGTATAAATAAAAAAAAAGACGGGTTGCACTCCGGGAGTGCCGGCAGAAGTGAAAACTTGATTATTAACGTTGTGCATTATTTTTTTTAACCCATTTTTTATGAAAATCATTCAAAAAAAATAATTAATAATAATAATAAAAACGATCGTTTTAATTAATTAATCGAAACCCTTACAATCGATTAAAAAATATCGACAATCGAAAAAAAACAATCGATTGTTCGATTAATCGATTTCGATGTTACAACACTACTCTCCAACCGTCCTACGTTTTTTCCTTGGTTTTTCGATCAGCATGAGAATCTGACGCGAGTTTCACAGTTTTTACCCATCCCACAAAAGTGCTCAACGCCGCTAAAGAAGTTTTCACTTCAATAAATCATAAATTTTGGTAGTCTCGCTAAAACTTGAGAATCTAAACCGATTTGCTTATATTTGTCTTGAAATAGTCGTGGATGTCCAGGGAAGGTTTATACGGTTGACAATTTACGAGTTAAGTGGTACGAAGTTCACTGGTTAGTTTCTTTATAAAAATTGGTTCCATGGACTATATTATAACAGCAAGCATTTTCTTAAAAAATTGTCGGTATATATGGATATATGTGCATTGCAATTTGCATGTTATGGACAACTTTAATGTATGTAATTTGTATTCTGTGACTCTAATTCCGATTGAGGCTCGGTATCCCATACAATATTTTAGTCAAAAGCCTAGAAGTTCTAGGCTTTAGTACTACATATAGTAAGTTCTAAGCTAGAACCTATTTTTTTTAAGACGTGTGTTCAAAATGTTTACTCATCTCGTAACATAAACAAATTAATTAGTATAGCTTATTAACGCAGAGTTCTTATTGCAAAATGTTGTAATAATGGAAAGGAGCATCACTTAAACGCTTCTTGGCTACTTGAGCAATTGCCTATCATCTTATTGGGCAAGAATACGAAATGATCACGATCATGACTCGATTAAACTATGCTCTTCTCTCTGACCTTTAATTACGAGCGGTAAGTAGAGCACACTTTTTACGTAATTTTTGAGTAAGTGCGTGTGATATAATAAACTTTTTATCTTTAGAAAACGTAATTATAATTTAATTAATGAGAAAATTATTTTCCTTATAAGACTAATTTGTTGTATAGTTAAAGTTAACTGTGGGTTAAATGTCATGACCTCTCTGTCATTTTTCGTATCTATGAAATATACAATATGTTTAGCCCGGCGTTAATTTAACTTCCCTGAAAGTTTAGCCATAGACTAATAATAGGTAATCAAACCAACTAGAAAGTAAAAATTATATACTTTTTATTTCATGAAACTTTATTACATTAGGAATATGACCTTTAGTATCGTGGTACTTGTCCAAATTAGAGACGAGGCCCAAATATTTGTACTCCTTCTGCCTCCGTCCTAGAAATAGTAGGTCGTGTCCACACATAAAAAGTGCAATGTGAAGTAAGAAAAACTTGTCTTAGCCATAACTTTACCAAATACAAGTGTACTTACTCTACAAAGTTTACATTTTTTACATTAGCATTGATGTAATTAGAATAGATTCACTTGTGTCTTGGCTTGGTCTTATGAAAAGTTTTCAACGGACTGTGAAATGTTTGGTAATTGGTATTTTTTTTTTGTAATATAAACTGTGAAGTTATCTTTTTAAACTGTCATATATTTCTAAGTAAAATATATAAAAGCTGCGTATAATATTATGCGACGGAAGTAAATTATCGGTTTTATTATCATAAGCTCAAGCGATCGCTGCGTAAATTTTTCTAACGGGTTATGAAAATTATAATTTTATTTAAACACATGCATTTTAAAAACTCTGTTAATCTAGTCATGCTGATTAACGGCTGACACGTCTAATTTTAAAAGAGAGTCAAATTAATTTATGATCTTTTTTTTAAAGCAACATTAATACAGTTTCGTTTCTTATTCGATCCAGTCCATTTCTAATCCAACCTAAAAATAGTTTCGAATACATCATACCTGAAATTACTAGCTTTTGGGGTTTCGCACGTGAACACGTCCGATACTAGTTTGACATTTTGTAGTTTGGTAGAAAACGGATGGGCATATTATGTTCCATTAAAATGCATATTTTCGCAAAAATGCAACCTCTCAAAAGAATTAGCATTATCTAGTTTGTTATCTCAATGCCGGTTACCCCACATAGTGTATTGATAGTATAGATTAGCTTAACCAGTAATACAGATTTCGCAAGCGACCTTACTGACTAGCCTTGCCTGCGGGCTGGACGCAATCCGCGCGATCATAATTATCTCACATATGAAACGACACTTCATTAATGGAATTTTTAAAAATATTTTCATTTAAATTAAGGTTTAGATTACTTTCATATTGTAAAAATATGTTGCTTATTGAATTATATGTTGATAAGGTACGGGAAAAAGTACCTAAGTTGTAACAAAATGTATTATATTAAAATTTAAAATCAAGAATATTTCTTCATCGTGTAAACCTCCAAATTACTGGCACGATTTTAATAAAAATTGACTCATATTCGGTATAGATCACGGAGAAAGTTTAATTGCGGCAAAATTAACGGTTTCGACGGGATTTAATTTTGTATACATTGCAGGAAACCTAGAATAAGACATTTTCAAGTTTTCTACCGACCACAAATCTTGAAACTACACAATAAGCTTTTTGTGGTTAGGAACGTTTTAGGAGTCACAGTCCGCAGACAACATTTATTAAAGGCTACAAAGTGTTTGACCATTTAAATGTTTTGTTTTATTTTTAAACAAATATTATCATCGACTAAAAATATCACTAAGGGCCTGTTTCACCACTTCCTGATAAGGCTATCCACCACTTAACTTGACAGATAAAGTATGGAGAATCTGTCAAATAAGCCTATCCGGCACCATATCAGGAAGTGGTGAAACAGGCCACAAGTATATTTTAACGAATAATCCATACTAATATTAAAAATGCGAAAACGTGTGTCTGTCTGTCTGTTACCTCTTTACGCCCAAACCGCTGAACCAATTTTGCTGAAATTGAGTATGGAGATACTTTGAGTCCCGGGAAAGGACATATTAGGATACTTTTTATACCGGAAAACGTATGATGCTCTCGCGACAAAATTTTGGCGCAACGGAGTTGCGATCGTTACCTAGTAATTTAATTAAGGATATAGTTTTACAATCGATGTTACCATCACCATCAGAGAAATTCAATCATAGCTTAGGACGTATGTGGAGTGTTGACCTATGTTATTTGTTGCGATGAGGCCAACAAAACTAACTTACTAACTTTGACTTAACATAACCCAACCAAACCAGGTCCGCCATCTGCGTGTGAATAATCCCTGAAAATTTTCACTTTACTATTTTCTGACCGCGTAGACAGGAGTATCAGAATTTAGAACTACGTCATAGAACCCAGTATAGAAAACCATGGACTACGACACCTACATACGTAGCCACGTAAACATTTAAATGAGGTACCTTTCCGCTTCTAAAAATAGATTTAGTTTTCACTTCCATAACCTCTACAAAATTGTCGATAGATCGTAAATATAATAATAAATTATGTTTTAATAATTTTAGCTTTATGTTTTGTAGTATAGGTAGAAAGTGAAATTGGTAAAATATGGCCATTATACATCGGATATTGTGCCTATGTATTGACGTATCAATTTTTGTAATATGTGATATGAATATTTTTTATATTATAATTGTAAAGTGGCACGTTTATTAAAGGTTTTTACTTTAATTAAATCTAGAATTCAATTTTTATGCTAGATTTTATCACAAAACTACCCTACTGGGCGAATAGACGATAGACATCATTGCTTAATAATGGAGTTAATGAGGTTAATTTATAAATCATAATTTACAACCTGCCATCTCTATCTGCGTATTTATATCGAAAATACGCCAGAACTTGTAGCTGATTAAAACTTCGACATAAGAATGTGAAAAATTAGGAAAATTTGAATAAATTGCATCATCATTGTCAATACTATTGGCCGGATTCCTGAGAGAGATCAACGCATTACAAACATTTGACGTATAGTATAGCAGGTACGTTCATAAGTACCTATCCATACGTAAAACTAAAAAAAAAGACGGGTTGCACTCCGGGAGTGCCGGCAGAAGTGAAAACTTGATTATTAACGTTGTGCATTTTTTTAACTCATTTTTTATGAAAATCGATTTTTAAATAATCGAAACCCTTACAATCGATTAAATTTTTAACCCATTTTTTATGAAAATAGATTTTTAAAAAATCAATTTTTTTTAATTAATCGAAACCCTTACAATTTTATTAACCCATTTTTTATAAAAATCGATTAAAAAAAACGATTTTTTTAATTAATCGAAACCCTTACAATCGAATAAATTTTTAACCCCTTTTTTATAAAAATCGATTTTTAAAAAATCGATTTTTCTAATTAATCGAAACCCGATTAAAATCGAAATCGATTAAAAAATATCGACAATCGAAAAAAAACAATCGATTGTTCGATTAATCGATTTCGATGTTACAACACTACTCTCCAACCGTCTTACGGTTTTTCGATCAGCACGAGAATCTGACGCGAGTTTCACAGTTTTTACCCATCCCACAAAAGTGCTCAACGCCGCTAAAGAAGTTTTCACTTCAAAAACGTGTGGCACTCGGGGACTGCCGTGGTAAAGCTATTGCATAGGTCTAGTCGCACGCACACAAGCACCGTACCGAAGTCTAGCAACGCCGCACCTACCGGCACCGGTCGGAGTTGATGGTGTTAGGTTTTTTCGTTACGGAATTTCTTGATTCGGTCACCGCGCTTAAAGCCCGCGATAAATGTTATGCAATAGCTTAAAATTATAACTTAACTAGAAACGTATAAAAAGCTGCGTAAAGTAAGACAAAATTCTATGGCTGACAATCAACAATGGAACGACAGTAGATTTCAACACGATATCCATTCAAACAGGTAATTTAAAGCGAAAGGTTTAGTATCTAATAATAATAAATAAGCTAAACTTTTGAGGGCGCTGGCTTAGTCAGCGGCACGTGTTACTAATAAAATAATATTAAATCAACATTTAAAAAGTTCAGTTTAAAAAGTTCGCACCTAAGTGTTACCAAATATTTAAAAAATATAAAAAGGAGTAAAAACATTTTGTGCTGTCAAACTTAATTTCGTCTAAAGTATGATACTTTAGTATCTATGATGATTACAGGCTTAGTTACTCAAAATTATAATATATTCAATAGTTTTATTAATGATCGTAAACTCAAATGCTACTGGGTCAGTTGGTGAATGTCTTGCTGGACTATGCAAGTGCGAGTTACTGGCACTAGTAACAAGATGCGCCCACGTAGAGCCTTCGTTGCGCTTGGATGGCGTTGTTTTGTTGTCTACTAGGGTTGCCAGCTCGTCAAACCTAATAGAGGGCCATTCACATATTGCGTAAAAAATCTGATTATTTTGAACCCCTCTTATATTGAGATTTTTCTTCAAATATTGACATGAATAATTTACATTTAGTATGAATCTCCGTTTCCCACGTAAGCTCTCCGTAACTCGGAAAGCCAGCGAGAGTAGCCGGATATTCGTTATTAAATAAAAAAAAAATATCTTTATTTTCTCAAAATAGACAAATAATAGTCAGACAATTAGCCATTCAGGACTTTGTTTGTAACTCTCTATACTTGGTTCGACATGGCGCGTACAAATTAATTATTATATTTTGTCTGATGAAATATAAAATCTTTTAACATTAAGTCAGATTCAATGCTCTACCGAACCAGTCTACCTTACATTGTGACAAAAAATCAGACAATGACCGACTTAATTCGGACGCTTGGCAACCCTATTTTCCAGTTTAAGAGGGCCATCACCGTTATATTGTTATATAAATGTTAAATTTAGTTAAAGTATCAATTTTAAATTATTACGAGTGATATATGCTGTATGCAATTATGTTTTTTTCCACTGTATGCATGTTTTTAACTGTATTTACACTAAACATTCAAATTTCTAGAGATGTAGTAAGTTACTGACCGTATTTTTAAATTATGTTTTCACGCTGTTCAATCTTTATTATTCCGTTTTGTAACTATCTTTTTTATTTTATTTATTCTATAATTTAGTGAACAAATTGTTTCGTTCCTCTTTTAATTCTGTTCATTTCCTACCGCAGGATACGATTCTCATAATCGTAAAACAAACGTACAATAACATTAGTTTAGTGTCTTATGTCATGTACATCATTTTGTAGTTGATGATGATCTCTGTTCGATTCACCCGTTTCCTATCAAAAGTAGGAAACGAGTACAGAGTCGAACAGAACAGAGCTGAATCAAGATTGCATTGAAATCGTAAGAAATAAGGATTGGGGTACATATATTCAGACAAATACAAACATAACAATTTAAATGACAACGCAAACTTTTGACTGGTTTTTACTTAAAAACCAGTCAAAAGTTAGGTACTTACCTAACTACTACTACCAAAAATATATCAGTTTCTAAATATTTCGCTAAACACATAATAAAGACGTAAATGTTTCAACAGTTTCAACAGTGAAAGTAGAAATATAAGATATCAGAGAGTCAAAGGTGAATTCCAGGCAAACTTGAAAAGCGTCTTTATTTCATTGCAATACAGCCGAAAATCAAGGTAGCATTTTAGTTTTGCACTTTTGTTATAGTTTTGGTAGCGAGTAACGTTATAACGTTATGTAATTGTGATTGTATCTTAATTGCAATGTGACATCACTCTATTGTTTGGGTTGTAAAAATGTAGAGTTCCACATGTTTGTATGTAGGCCTACTTATAAGTTAATATTTTATATTAAGAGCAATTTAAAATCTCTATTTTATATAATGCGCGAAAGCTATTTATTAAGATCACTTTTATTGTAATGTTTTACTAATTATGGTCTTTAAATCATAGCACAACATTTCATACAATATCGAAAAATAAGCGTTTATTTTATGCAGTCCATAATGTAGCGTACATTCGTGTAAATACCACTTTTGAAGCAAACGATGATTGATTGATGATTGATTGATTGTAAGTAATGTTTCAAAACATAAGCTGAAAGCAAACAAAAAGATTTTGACATAGTACATCTGCCAAACTCTTCATTAGATTGAAGTTTAATCATCAGTGAATGTCTTTGAGTGCGACAGATAGACTCAGATTGATCAGTCAACATTTATTATTTGGGAGGTCCAACACAAGGGCACGGAAGATTAATGTCTGCTTTAAAACTGTCGATGTGTCTAATAGACAGTATTCAAATGCCACACTATTAGAGAACATGGTGCGAAAATAGAGACAAGTTGTTTTGAATGTGGTTATAATGTTGGACAAAGTCGTTGATTCTTGGCGGGTGGTCGTAAGGCTTGGCTCCTGTTTTGTTAGGTGTAACTGACAGACCATAATATATTTCTTACTAAATGTGACCCAAATTGAGCACTACTATTACTGGGCCGCTCAATAGTCGCAAGTAATAAAATATTTATGCAAAAATGTTAAGTAAAACATGGTAATTTAAAAACAAATATTATAATAAAGTTATTACTTGAGTTTCATATTCTTAAAGCTTGTGATAACATAAAATGAATGAAAACATACAATATATTTTTATATTAGTACGATTTTTTAATCCTAATTATACTCCAAATAACTTCAGCCGACTATATTATTCCAGTTTTAGATATTGTCTTAAAATGTAGGTCAAAATCATATTCAAGAGAAATCTAAACAAGCCACGACTTCATTAGCTAAAATATTCTTTAAAATGTTTTATTTGTCCCATCAATTCATTATATTTAAAAATTAAAAGAGCATAATATTCTGCTAATGAGCTTCAATAGCTTTAATATATGCAACTAAATCTACTAAACATTATTGAACTTCTTATGTCTTCTTCTTCATCCCCATACTTTTAAATTCGGAAGACCCACATATCTGTCTGTTACTACTTTACGCCTGAACTGCTAAAGTAAAATAGGCGAAATTCATAGATTCTAAAATAATTTTTTTCCCTACGCGATAGAATAATATTTTCTACGCGAACGAAGTTATTAGAAACATCTAGTTACAAAATTTTAATACACAACAAGCTGAATAAAAGCTAATTACTTTGTTGTAAAGTGTATATTTAATTTTAAGTCATAATGAGCTAATTAGTTTAATGTAAACTGCATAATTATTAGTAATAACTGGCGCGTGCTACGATCCTCGTAGCCGCTACGTGCAGTACGCGCGGTACAAAAAACATCAACGCGTCATTACGTAGCAGTATGCTACGAGTATTTACATACGTGATTTTTAATTAAATATTAAAAGTTATTATTATTAATTCATGAAGCCCCAAGCGGCCACATCCGGCCGCGATAACAATGAAAAAGCTATTGTGTCTCGTTTTGCCACGACTGATGGGTTAATCTTTTTATCTACCATATATTATGGTTCCTTGTGATCCATTAAAAACAAATAGTATTCAAATTTTAGAAATATGATTAAGGCCTTTTATTATTTACACACTTTATAAAAATAAAACATGAAGTACACAAAGTTATTATCCTTTTGTTTTCCGAAATTGATGATCAATGATTTTACGAGAGGTATATCCAATTTATTCTATTATTGATCAATTAGAAAATATAAACAAAACTAAATATTACCTTGAAATCATCTTATCAACTTCCACACAATGAATATCACAACACTGCACAAGATGCACGGTTTACATGGGCGACATGGCACGGGGGCGCGTGGTGGAGGTGCAGCGCCGGTGACAGCACTGCGCCGGCGCCGATTCGCCGACAACACGAAGCCTTCGCCGAACTGGCCCCCGCTCACTCATCGCGCCCTCAAAGCTCCGCGCTTCGTGTTTTTTTTTTCACGATATTTTTCAGCCAGTACTTTCGTAATGTTTTATGGATAAAAAGTCACAAAATCACAGAGACTTGATCTTATGAGAATTTTTGTATAATTAAATATTAACTAATATTGTGTAATAATATAAAATAATTGATAAAAAGGAATACCTATTTTGAATTATTCCTCACTTATTAATCAAAATTAATTTTGTTCTGAGCAAGTGTTGCTAAAAACACTTTCGTTTTTATAGACTTAACACTTTTTACGATAGAAATGTGTTGATACGAATCGCAAAATTCCAGCAGTAATAAAATTAGATATTTAAAATTAATACTTATGCGAAAACGTTTGTGGAAAAAAAACTTAAAAATTCCCTTTTAGCATTTTAGAGTACTTATTTATTTTTATTTTATAAGTCCACTGCCCTAGTGCAAACGATAAGTGTGTAACCTTTATTCTAATTTTAATAATAATATGTAATAATAATAATTAACAATAGGTCGTATATTATGTTCAGATGTAACCATTTAAAAGTTAACAATAGGGTAGACGTTACAAAGCTTTTAGACAAAAAAAAATTGTTCCACAATTTACAGAAACATTTTACGTCATAATTATTGTACCAACGTAACTATTTTATTTTAAAATATATTTTTATGTAACAATTTAGGACGTTAAGCTTTCTATTCACGTGACTTTTATCTATTTTATCTCCAGCAAATGTACGTCATTTTAAATACTTATGTTACTCAATATGTTGATAGACCGGCTTGCTTTTCAAAATAATAAATCTAAACTAGTTACTACTTTTTTATTTTGTAATGTTAAACTTTTTTATTTTGTAATGTTAAAAAAAGACGTTTTTACAAAGCAAACAAGAAATATATTCGCCTCTGTGGTGCATTGGCTTAGAGCGTGGCTCTTAGCTCGGAGGTCGTGGGTTCGCGTTGGAAACATGTCATTTTCAAGTTTGATTAGGACAATACAAGATCGCTTGATTGTCTGACAAGTAATATGATCCATGCGTCGGTCCTGCGCCTGATCTTTCACCAGTCGTTTCGGTCGTCCGTCGCACCTGATTATGAGAGTAAGAAAAGAGAGTACTCTTGTGTACTGCGCACACACTAGAGACTAAGGGCACTATGAAACTGTTCCTGCGAAGCTGGAGTCTGGCCTGGAGGCACTGTCACCGAAACCAGTGTGGGAGTCATTATCATAAGACTATAAAAAAAGTATACTTGTACCGCTTATCTAGTAAATACTTTTCAAATAAGCACAGTCAAGTAATTGAATGTAAAACATAGGTGTGTCCGGTAGGTTAATAAATATATCAGTCAAATGTAACATTTTGCCGACATGTTTGTGAGCTGTGTGTAATACGGCAGCAAGTCGCGGCCTCGCAAAATGTCACATGTCGGCAAAACAGTTAATTATTGTACAAAATAATATATATTTCTTTTGTTTACAGAATATTTGTTTACGACTAGGACTAAGATATTAAAAAGATGAACTATTCTATATTAAATTAAGGAATTACAACACGAATATAATTATTTTCAGTCTGTTGTAACGGCGATGGTATGACATCGGTTACGTGAGCGCGACAAATGTCTTAACAAATTGTATTGTGCAAATGATCGAACGTTGGAACTCATCGAAAACCGACAGTGCAATTTTTGCAACTCTAGCACTTTTTATCGCAAGCCCCCAGTTACGGTGGCTAACTTCGATGATACTAGCTTTGTTTATTTTGTCAAAGTGTTTTTCAGGATGTTTTTTGTGACACAATTTCAAGTTTTTAAATATTGCATTTTCCACGTTTTGTGCATTTTAAAAACGTATTCAGTCAATAAAATTCTGAAATGTGTTACAAAATAATAAATATGTAGTTATTAATTATTATTGATCTTAAACTATTATTTTCTGTATTAACGATACAAAAAATTACATCAGCTTTTCGTTGCTCAATAAGCACTCAGAGTTTAAAGCTATCCAAAAAAGCGTTATCTTTTTACTTAGAAAACAGTATTTCAAAACGAAACGGGTTAGCTGGAGTTGAATTGATTTGTACTTACAAGTAACATTCATAATTATTTTACTTTTAAGTTTCTATGATAATAAACCTTATGTGTTGGGCAGAAAGGTGAAACAACTGAGAATAGTCATGTGGTCATGTTGGTAGTACCTCTCATTATCGCAAAAGCCTGTTTTAATTTATATCTGGGTCAATCTTGCTATGAATTTGTAATATTTAATGTCACTTGTATATGCCTTAATAGTGCATTTAATACAAATTATTTAAGAGCTTGAATGAATTAATGAATTAACAGCTAAGTGGGTAAAGGCGCATAATAGATTGAAATTAAATTTGCATTTTGGTTGGATAAGTCCTATGAGACAAAATCAGGCGTCGTGCCTGTTAGTTGATTTTAAGGGATTAAGGTAGATTCATAGCATTAATATCTATGTAAACAAAATTAATCTTAAATTTTGTTAGTCTCGCTAAACCTCAAGAACGGCTAAACCGATTTGGCTAAATAAATAAACTCTTATGTTTAAAAGTCGCTTCTGCTAGTGAAGCCTTAAGTAGGTAAAATACAAAACTGAAGCGTCCCCAACAAAAACTCCCTCAACATTCTTACACAAATATTCGTGGATGTACAGGAAAAGTTTATATTACGAATTCATACGATCAAGTAATAGAAGATTAGGAGAAAATACTGACAAGAATCGTCAGTAAGCCAATATGGTATAGAATTGTGTAGTCTTTAAGCGATGACATTTCGTAAATTTTTCCTGTGATTAGTCTCTTGTTAGAATAATAGAGACAAAAGCGATAAGAGAGACAGACGTATTTAAGATTAATTAAAGTACATAAGTACCGTGAATATCAATATCTATTTGCTATTTGCTGCAATGTAAAGACTTAATAAGTTCCATACACAAAGTCACAAACTATTAAAACTATTGATTAAAAATCTAATTGAAACTATTGGTCGGACACATATTCTTGCGTTATAAAACGAACATAATACTTTTATTTATAGCCCGTAAAGTATACTAAAATCGGTTATAATATTATAATAAAATCTGTCACTCGTAAAATTGAGGTTCTAAACTTAAGTAACATGAGTTATGATTGAGCAATCATACAGTATGTATGAAATTCCCCGCCATTCATACAAAAGTACGGTGTAATTAGCGAGTAATGCTGCAACACGCTGTTTATGTCACCGGTAAATAGCAAATACCGTTAGATTGTAATATTCCTAAGTTACAATCGACCGCAATCCAAAAAAGTATTTTTGGTAATTTTTATTACATATTTGATTTTGTTAAAAAACAATTTTGATTTAGATGTATTAAATGTCGTGGAAGTAGATTAAAACTATGATTCGATGCAGTTTCAAAGACAAAATCCTTAATGTTAGTCAACGGACATAGCCTAAATTTTAATATTAACATAATAATATTTTAGATACGAATTCATCTAAAACTGCTAGTCATGTTAACTCAACTTCAATTTCAAATTACTAAAACACTGTTTTTTTACAATCAACAATTAGGAATATTATAATCTAACGGTATTTACTATTTAACGGTAACATATGATATAATTGATCGTTTAGAATTTAGATGTTATAGCCTCACCATAAATATAACGAACTAAAAGCAAAACTCAATTAAGAAAGATTTTAACAAGTTGCGTTTTTGCCCTTCATGCTATAATATTTCTTGTCTCTTGATGCAATTACTAATAATTTTTATTTCATTTAACGACTAAGTTTTTAAACTTACTCAATACCCAAGTCAGTTTATTTAAATTACAAGCTGTACCTTATTTTTCGCCGTGAAAATGCCTTTAAGCTTCTTGCGGGGGATGGGGGCTCCTGCCCGCAAGTATGTGGGTCTTTGTTGCACCCGAAAGATGGTAATGGAGCTGCGTCCATGTGTGCGTCCATTTAGTGGGTAGGGGGTAGCCTCTACCCACTAAAAACTCGGCGGCCACGGCACACCACTATGTGCCCTAGGCATGACTGGCTGTACCGTGTACGTAGCATGTGTTATTTTCAAATATTACTAAAAATATAATCATTATGTAATAAAATATGTCAATTATGACTTTCTAATAAAGAAAATAAAAATCTCATAAAATTAAATAGCCAATTACTTTAGCCTTGTATTTTGACAAATTAACAAGTTTTTCGGAATGTATAGGTGTTGATTAATAGGTTTTGACACTATATTATAATGCGAATTCCAGTCAATGAGTGGCCTATGTGGACCGAGGTCAATCTATTAGGCCGTTTAATGTATGTTTGTCTTATGTAAGGTGTTGCAACCTACTAACATTAATTAAACTTAATATGAGGCAGTATAAAATAATGCCATACCGTAATAACAATTAAGGACTATTACGTATAGTTTATTGCTATATTGACAGATTTCAAACAGATATTAAGTTATTTATTGAAATAATATATATTATATACATACTATGTTTCATTTTAATGCTAATTAATTATATATTATATTAGGCTATAATAATAATTCCCACGCCGGTTTCAGTGACGGTGGCCGGTCTCATCGAAACCAATCCAGTTACGTAAGAATAATTTTATAGTGACCAAGTGTGTGCGCAGTAGGTACACAAGAGCACTCTCTAATCTCTATTCCTTTTACTCTCATAACCCAGTGGGACGGACGACCGACACGACTGGCGAGAGATCAGGCGCAGACCGACTTTTTACACGCCGACGCATCCGACGCATGGATCATCTTACTTGTCAAACAATCAGGTGATCAGCCTGCATTATTCTAACCAAACTTGGAAATACGAGTAACATGTCTCCAACGCGGGAATCGAAGCAACGACCTCCGAGTCAAGAGCCACGCTCTAAACCACTGGACCACGGAAGCGTTAGGCCGCTATAAAACTACCAATTTAAATGTCACGTGGATACATGCGATGAATCAAAATACCTATTGGCACATTAATTTGGTCGAGTTAATTTTGTTTAATATGTAATAACTAATTAGATAATAAATAAATTAAAAGTGAGTAAAGATAAAAGGCAACTCTATTCTTACTGCATATCAATGACATGTTGCAGACCAGCGGCATTCATTGCTATGCGGATGACAGTACAGATGATGCTGTATACACCGGCTCCCCCAATATTTCTCGGCAAAATGTCACTGAGAGTCGAAACGAACTTGTGTCTAAGGTGGAGAATTCATTGGAGAAGGTCTCTGAATGGGGTAGACGTAACTTGGTCCAATTCAACCCCGCCAAGACACAAGTCTGCGCGTTCACCACTAAAAAGTCACCAATGGTCGTATATCCTCGTTTCGAGGGCACATCTTTAACCATCTCCCCTAGCATTGATATACTTGGCGTCAACATATCAAGCGAAGTCCAGTTCCGATATCATCTAGAGGGTAAGGCCAAATTAGCCTCGAAGAAGCTTGGTGTTCTTAACAGAGCGACTACGTAGCGTAGCGTAGCGAGCGTACTTCAGTCCGGACCAACGCCTACAACTCTACAAGGCGCAGGTTCGGCCTCATATGGAATATTGTTCTCATCTCTGGGCAGGGGCGCCAAAATACCAACTGCTCCCTCTGGATCGTATCCAACGAAGGGCCGCTCGAATTGTTGATTGCCATAGTGTTTCAAACAGCTTGGACCCCTTGGAATTACGCCGAGATGTAGCTTCGCTCTGCATCCTCTATCGGTTGTATCACGGGGAGTGCTCTGAGGAATTGTTCGGAATCATCTCACCACCTGCAACTTTTCGCCATCGTCCCACGCGAAAAACATACCATCCTCATCACCTTGATGTGTGGCAGTCTTCCACAGTGCGTTTTTCGCGTAACTTTCTGCCGCGCACTGTAAAACTCTGGAACGAACTGTCACCAGCAGTATTTCCGGACCTATACGACCTGCAAACCTTCAAGAATAGAGCGTATTCCCTCTTAAAAGGCCGGCAACGCACCTGCAGCTCTTCTGATGTTGCGAGTGTCCATGGGCGACGGTAGTTGCTTACCATCAGGTGACCCGTTTGCTCGTTTGCTCGTTTATTTAATAAAAAAAAATTTGATTACTAAAAGAATCCGCGTTTAACATAATTTAAATGTTAACTAATAGTAATAAGCATGTACATTGTACAAGGTCTTATCTTCATGAAATTCTACACCGTTTTGGGCATTTAGGGTTCCGTAGAGCAGTGGCGACGGCCGGCCTTTCTTCAGAGAGAAGCATGAATAACAGGTACAATATTAGATGAATAGATGCCCATTTTTAAAATGTAAGAGGTCGGTAGAAGCGATGGAAAAGAGTTTGTTTTTTTTTTCATAAAGAGCAATTAGAAGAATAAATATTCGATATAATTTTTGGCTCATTAGATTTACGCCAATAATGTAAATAAGCACAATTTTGTTCTTTATACTTGACATAATGGTAATATGGGTAATATTAAAATCTTTTAAGAAAAAAAACACTTGTGAAAGTTAATTAGAATCCGACGTGCTGCAGCGGTATTCGGACTTGGCCATATTTTTTGTTTCCTCACAAACGCTACCAGTTATATCAATTACACTATGATAATATTATGTAAACTAATATCTGACCGTAACGGTATTTGTCGTGGGAAAATGCACAAACATAACCTAAAAGATGGGTGCTGAGGTAAATTTTCTGAAATAATTAACGTAGTTTGTTAAGCTAGGAACTTAGGATAGTATATAATGCTAATGTATAATTAAAACTTATGCGGAAACTTGTGTCAATAAAAACTCTTTTGACGTAAAAGTACAAAATATTATGTTAAAGGCATTAAAATATATTAAATTATTATAGGTCTACCAGAATCTGATGGCAATTTTTGACAGCAGATTTTCAAAAAACATCCTAAATCATTGCATAAATTTTTATATTTGCATGTTTAATACACAGATTAGCTGCTATAAGAAAACGATCAAAATGTTTTATTTCAATTACCCCGGTATTGCTAGAGACTAGAGTCAATTTATTTTCTCACTTTTTGCCATCAGATTCTGGTAGACCTATATATTTATTTAACACTTTGCTCTACATCTAATCGATGTTCGTTTTCCGACGCATCGTAGAGCTGTCAAGCAAGCGCATTTAACTGCGCAGACTCGAACAAAACCCGTCTTCCTTACTCTCATAGAAGCCGCGAATAAAATTTCTAAAACATAAAAACATCAAATTACAATAAAAAATAACAATAATATTATAAAGGAAACGTTTGCACTAAATAAATAAACATAAATCTTTATAAATTAATAATCCGAATCGATGGATATGAAAGTGAAACGGTATTTTGGTGTCAGCTCTACATCGCGCTATCGAAGTTTTTTGTGCCGAAAGATATAAATACGAGGGCTTGGGGAGTTTCGTTCAGGGGGTCCGTAGCTACTGCGTAGGCCGGTGACGATGGGGATCCGGTCTAATTCCCTATCACCAGATACTTAAGCGTTTAAAGCAATTCTGTTACGGTTAAGCCAATTGATACGTCAAAGAAAAACTCGATAAAGAAAGAGACCTCGGTCTCATCCACACGTCAGTAGCTGATTTGACCTTCTTTTTAAACAGTCCACGCAGTGTAATTTTATAATAGCTTGGTTAATTGGAGTAAAGATGAGCGTTTATTCAAATATTAATAATAATAGCATTTTAAAAAGATAAAACCGACTTCAAATTTTTGTAGGTTAAGAATTAAAATTCCCTATCTCAAAAACTACAGAACCGATTTTGATGAAACTTGCAGTATTCTCTAAGTTGAACAATACCTAGTACAATAAAAAAAGAATCACTAAAATCGGACTTGTGGTTCCGGAGATATACGTGCACAAACATAAAAACATACATACATACATACATACATTCACTTTTGAAATTTGGCACATTTGTTCAGAAGCTGTTATAGATTAACATATACAAAAACTGGGCAGTTCTGGAAATATTACATACATACACGTCGAATTGATAACCTCCTTTTTTTTAAGTCGGTTAATGAAGTCGGTTAAAAAGGTGTAATAAAATAATATATTTTATTACTAGATGACGACCGCAACTCCATTGCGTCAAAATTCGTTTGTCGCGCAGGAACCGTACATTTTTCCGGGATGAAATTCCGTATCCTTCCTTTCCCGTATTCCGTCCTTTCCCGGGACTCAAAGTATCTCCATGCCTTTCAGCAAAATCGGTTTAGCAGTTTGGGCGTGAAGAGGTAACAGACAGACAAACATACACACTTTCGCATATTTATAATATTATAGTACAGTATGCAGTATGGAAGTATGGATATCCTTATACTAATTTGATTAATTAATACCTAATTATAATATTCAATGTCATTGATTTGATTTTTTTAATAAGTAACAGTCAACCCTGACGCAAAACAATTTTATAAAACTTCATGTAAAATATTTAGATTTGAGTTATGAGAGTCACACCACGTGACACTGGATAGGTAGGTATTATGGCAATCTGCATTTTTCCTTAATATTTTGTTATTTAACCCATCAGTCGTGGCAAAACGAGACACAATAACTTTTTCATTGTTATCGCGGCCGGATGTGGCCGCTTGTGGCTTCATGAATTAATAAATAACTAGATTAAGTTATTTCATCACAACCGCGATAGTCATCTCGTTTGTTAAGTTATTCGCAATTTATTAAGCGTGAAATCAGTTTGTTGCCACAAAAACAATCTTAATGTTGAAACAAGAGCAATTTGTAGGAGTAACGATCAAAATTTGTCAACTACTCTTGCCATGGTCGTCATAGATTGAACACCTCTGATTGCCCCAGTACTCATAATGCGTGCCATCAAAGTAGGACAGTTTGAAGGGATTAAGAAATAATTTATAGTTAAAGATTAAACAGAATACGCGTAATATGATTATTATGTAATTGATTGTACTGTAGATTCTTGGTATGAGTAGAAATTCGTGTTAACTGATAAACACAATTTACGTGCACTTTTTCCACTATATTTAGCAATTTTTTATGAATTTAATTTTTATTTTATTATAGCGCAGATAGATTTTACACTGAAGAAACACTGCTTAGGTGTATTACTTTGTGGGTATGGAGGGACGCATTATGTACATAGTTGAGATGCAGCAACACACGTCAATACAATGCAAGTCGGTGACTCTACAACATTAACCCTTTCCACTTTACCTCCTGTCCGTCGTTTCGTCAAATCACTCCTTCCGACGAGGCAAAGCTGATGCCATATCATAAAATATGACGCAGCGCAACGTAACAAGAATAAATTCGTCTCTACTCTCTACATGTTGGCTGCGTCATCTCCACCTGTTACATTCTGACATACAAAGGGAATCAGCAGGTGCTTCCACTGACGTATCTAGGCGGCTTTAGGTGTAGAGCCTCCATCTGTGACACTTCACGTCCACACAACAAAGGCCTAAAGTAGGAAATGTGTTTGGATTTCATCTTTAACCTCGGGTCCATCAAAGCAAGGTCATTGCCTTCGGCACTGAATGGTGGTCGTGAGTGTATTGTCCATGATGTGTAATGGTGTTTAGTGAGTAGTGACAGGTCGTCTGCCAAGTGCCAACAACAATAGTCGCTCGAGAATACAGTCGTTAACATACTTAACAATGGTTAGTGCTTCTACAGTCTAAACGATTTAACTAGGTTTGCTAGGTGTTACACGGATTCTGGGACCCAGAACTTCTGTCGCACAAAAGAACGAAGAAAACACAATAGGGATAACATTCATTGTTTATCTCTTACATTTTCACGCAGTAATTTATTTATCGTGTGAGAACAGTAGAAAATCGGCCCAACGCGATGGTTTAACAAAAGATATTGAGAAGAACAAAACAAACAGAGGGCTTAGCTAACACGTTTTCTTAATCGCTTTTTTAAAGAAGCGTGAATCAAAAATGTATAGAATTAACATAAACGTTCGATACTTTGAAGTCGACATTCGACTCATGTTACGTCAATTTCATACATTTTGATCAGCATATTCTTTATAAGAAGCATTAAAAAAAAACGTGTTGGCTAGAGGCTCATGTCCTCCAATTTTTAATATGTTTGTATTATAATAAACTAAACAAATATTGTTAAGAAGTCAGGCTACCATATTTGTATCTGTGGAAACGAAACAATCTTATTGTGAATGGCTTACGGGTTACAATAACTCTTTTGTGTGAGCATAGAAAGCTCAGCACAATATAGGTTGAGCAACAAAAGAACTAAATTTATGCAACGATTTACATTTACAGACGCGACCGGCTATGGTAAAATTATATTCGACACATTTGCGCCAGGGTTGTGCCTCACTCAGCTTCCATCCGTTGGTCTGAGACGGACTTTTACAAGAGATGACGAAGGTGTAGAGTTGTAGATCGACGATCAATGTGGATTTTACTTGCTATAGACAACTTCGCAATTACGGTGCCAATCTTAAGATCCAAATTATTACAGGCGGGTAATACATATTTTATATCCAACAGTAAAAATCTGATGAAAAATGTTTGCATCTTTCTTTTCATCCCATTGTATATTATTCTCTTAGGCCCACTTGCGCAGAGCTGGGTTAAAGTTAACCCCGGATTAAACGTTATCTCTTTCGTAAAAATATGTATAAAGAATGTAAGAGATAACGCACTCTTTAACCCGGTATTAACTTTAACCTGGATCTGCGCAAGTGGACCTTAATAAATTAAATTTTCATTCCTCTCATTATTTGTCTAGCTAAAGTCACAAATGTTCGTCCACTTCTTCTGAAAGTGGCAGCCCTAATTCGCGGAGACTTACGTGAATACGCACAGGAGATCGCCTGCAACCTCACTTGATAACCCGCCGCGCCGTGAGAAGATCTCGTGCATTAATAAAGTTTTCCGACAATTTCGCGGATATTATGCAATCCCAGTTTGTAACGTTGCTATATTGTTGACCAACTTGTATTATAATCTGATTGAACATTGAATAACGACCTTTAGGTTAAAAACGTTAATTTAATTAAAATTTAAATTTTAAATTAACGTTTTTATAAACCCCCTTTGTAATGAAAAGACTAACGCTGTATACAGCGTAAGTCTTTTCTTAGTAC
The DNA here is from genome assembly GCA_963422495.1 of Polyommatus iphigenia. Taxonomy (NCBI): domain Eukaryota; kingdom Metazoa; phylum Arthropoda; class Insecta; order Lepidoptera; family Lycaenidae; genus Polyommatus; species Polyommatus iphigenia. Next base: position 12,598,476 of record OY730179.1, read on the forward strand.
TGGTAGTACATATTTTGAATTAAAAACCGGCCAAGTGCGTGTCGGGCCACGCGCAATATAGTCCGTAGTACCGCTAGTTTTTTTTTTAATTTAATGCATGTACATTTATAACGTGTTTTACACTACTAACAACATCATCTCAGTTACGTCCAAAGGATTTTGAACGAAACATTCCTTTATACCTCGCCGAATACATTTTTTTTAATTGATCGACTATTATTACTCAATAACTTATGAAGTCTTCTTAGCCGTGATAGTTTTCCTTTTAAATTCAGCATATTTCCTACTCCCGTGAATTTTTTCACATTTCCAGAAGCAACCGTTTAGCTGGTAGAAGGGGGGGACACTGGACTCTAACGATTTTTTTCCACTTTAAAACTTAATATTTCACAAACGGATCCCTAAATCGGAAAATCATCTATCAATACTCATGATATTTTTAAAAAGCCTATCCAACGACACCCCACACGATGCGGTAGACGTGAAAAAAAATTCATCCCCGCTTGATGTACTATCAGAGAAGTTGATTCCTATGCAGATCGGGGACCTAAGTAGTTTGGTTGCGTTACGTCAAACCCAGCCGACAGATCACAATTAACATTGAATTGACATATTCGACCCAATAACGTTGGTCTATCAATTGCATAGGAATCAATTTCCTCGATGGTACATATAAGGTAAGGAAGGTACCATAAAAAATATTTTTAAGATTTCATGTGTCATTTTGTCAGCATGATTAATATGTGCATTCATGCCAAATTACAGCTTTGTAGGTCCTATAGTCTCTGAGCAAATCCGCGGACAGACAGACAAACAGACGGACGGACGGACGGACCGACCGAAACTATGAGGGTTCCTTGTTCACTACGGAACCCTAAAAAGGTGTCAACTGTACTACTGTAGGTATGAAAATTTTTCATCTTTGAGAAATTGAAAACTTTGTAGGTGGTCATTATCACATGGTAGGTGGTCAGATAGTCGCCTAATTTCTCGGCTTACGTCGTCAATAAAAACCTTTAAAGGTGTTATGTTAATACACCAGACACCGTTACAAGAAGTTAGCTAGTCTTATTTTGCAGTAAAAACTTTGACCAGTGCATAGACCCATGTATGTATGACATTATAAATGCAAGACCTACTTCATAAAACATGTTTTAAAAATTCACTTCAAGTATTTTGGATTTTAGAAAACTGTAGAAAAATGAGACAATTTAGACTTTTCTTAAAAACCCTTGTAAAATGCCGTCATTATAATTATCACCATACTTAAAGTCGGTACTGTACTTACATATATATATATATACATATCAATAGACGAGTAGTTAATAAGTTATTAGTTAATTAGTAGTCTCTTGAGTCTATAATTGGGACGAACCTTCAATTCTAGTCATTCGTCCCATTGGGACGAAAATTTGTAGAAAGAAAGACTCAACTACTCCAATTGACAACATGAACGGCATTCATTTTATCGCATTCTCATGACGCAAGTCAAAAATGCGCCAAGACATCGCGAGCAATGTCAGGAAATTGCTCAAGAAAAGATGAATGTCGACTTGAGACCTAAGTCACGTATCGTACCTAAATAATATCTAGTACTTAAACGTCCATATTGCGAAAGTGGGTTAGCCATGCTTCAAACATTAAATATAGTCCCTAATATATTATAGCAGAGTATGAAAATAGTATATCCAGTAGAATTATCTTCTTACATTAAATGTTCCGTAATATACGGTAGAGTCACTATGAAGATGTTCTCTACCCAGGACCATATTCTTTAAACTAAGCACGCTCACATCTACGTAACAGGTAACTTGTAGTTGAAAACAGTGCATTATCACGCCATATCGCGTAAAACTTGTATCTTCGTTAAGCTGGATTGATTTTCAAAACAAGACCTTTTTACTTTACCTACTGTATGAAATACTATTATAATAAAGTAACTTTATTTGTTTACGGTAAACGTTTCCCGCAGGCGCTTCAGTAATCGTGCCGATTATAGTCCATTCGGGATTATTCTACCTGGAATGTACAAAAATATTATATTCATTCTTATGCCATTGAAATTAAGGTCATGAGAGAAGCAAAATAGCTCAAAAGGGGCTTTACAAAACCGTCAAGTTGCATTGAAATGTAGGTGAGCTATATCTTGGGGAATAGAAAATGTATTTGTATTATTATGATCTAATAATAAATCTAACAACACTCACTTTGCAATTTAATTTAAATAAAGTTCTTCGACCGCAAAGCCATCAGTTTCGACGTTTTCTTTCATAATGATGGTAAAAAGTATCGTCTGTGGTCAATACTCTTGCGTCACTTTCATTTCGGTACCAGTAAATGAGACGAAATAGTTTTTAGGGTTCTTTGCCTAAAGAGTAAAAACGGAAACTTAACCTTTTGTCTTGTCTTGAGCTGACGCATCCCTCTGTCTATGTTAAGATCTGCCATATCTAGACAGTTGAAATTTTCGAAAAAAAATGTGTTTTGTCGCCGCTGTAACAACAAATACTACAAACATAATAAAATACATTACGTGGTTCCCATACAAAAAATGCCATTTTTTACAATTTTTTTCTCAGGTACGAAACCCTTCGTGCGAGTTCGACTCGCACTTGACTAGTTTTTCATGCTTCACTACGATTCAGAGATTAGATATAGATTTAGGATTTCCTCCTTTTCAATTGTATAAATCAATATGTAACTGATCTATTGGCTATTTCAATTTGTGTTATGTAATTTTAAGAAATCAGTAACAGGCAGAACAGAAACAGATGCGGTTTAATACTTTTGAATTACTTATCTAGAAATAGTATCGAAAAATGGCGAGGCAAATATGCCTCTAACCACAGAATATATATTTGTAGTACCAACTGTAACTGTAGACTGTAGAGCTTGTCTAACTTAAAATGACGCGCCCCTCCCTCGTATTCACAGTACAAAAATGTTTCATTTATATCAACTTTGAAGTGGTGGGGCGCGTCATTTCAAATTAGACAAGCTCTACCTGAGTATGTCTTCTCTGTTTACGGCAAACAGATCCTAGGAAGTTATTTTATTAGTAAGCACAGTAGATAAAATGTCAATAAGTTTTAATTATTTACCTATCATTTTATAAATCAAATTTATGGGTTTCGGATATTAAAACTGGATCAACATCCTCCTTTAACAATAATTCATGTTTACGGTTTGCTTCTTTAAATTAAATCAAAAACTAGCCTTTAATTTAATAATATTCCTAATTTTGTAAATCATTTTTTTTTCATTAAATTTTATTTTGAATGCTCTACATTGCTTTTTTATCCACACGGTCTATTTTCGTGCGGTTAAAACTAAATCGAAAATCAACCGCTATTAAATCTGTAAAAGTAGTTTAATATGTGCACCTAAGAATTTAATCATCATAAAACGCCATGGCTCTATATACCATCACACGTCAGAGATTTATTGAGGCGATTAAGCTCACGAAGGGCAAAGTTGCGCACGCGCAGCGGGCGAACATGAAAAGTGGATCAATACAAGTGAATCTAACGCCACCATCGCACCGCCAGCTAAACTATCAAGATAGAACGTTCGCATTCTCCGTCCTGCTCACATCCTCAAAGTCTAAAAGAGACAGAAATCATCAGCACTAAAGTAACTATGTTTTCAAGCAGACGTTATATCGTTTGAGGCTCTATAGCGGAGGCTTAACAGTCATGTGACGGCGAGGTCGCTGGCAGGGATGCCATGATACATTCTATTTGCGAAAATACCGCACAAACACTACGCGTATCCGTTCGAACTTATTTTGCCTTCTATTGATAAGAAACTGACCCTTAAGTTGTTGACGTAAAGATGCCAGAGGTAAAATAAGTCGCAACTGTTATAAAACATGAAGATTATCTCCAAATTGAGGTCATTGAAAGTGAAATATTTTATTAGATGAGATAACGCGAAGCAATTAGCGTTAGTAAATTGTTAACCCATTCGGTAATTTAATGTGAACTGTAACAAATAAGGCTTCGTAACCTCCTGTAGTTAATAACTTAAGGCCGTCCCCCGAGCAAACGACCTTGGCCATACATTTGCCGCGTTGCCGAGATCGCACCAAAACCCAATTTTTTTTTGGGTCAATTTTGAACTAAGATAAGTAAAAAAATATGGTTTTGGTGCGATCTCGGCAACGCGCCAAATGTATGGCCAAGGTCGTTTGCTCGGGGGACGGCATTAACTTAGTTCAAAATTATCCTAAAAAAAAATAAAACGGGGAATGTGTAGTTTATGATATTGTCGATCTATTGGCGTGTGTTTCAAATAAAAATAATTAGTAAATCCTAAGGAGATGCTGAATGTATGCTTGAATTTTAATAAATTGGTTTTACTTTGGAAGCTGATATCATGACTATAATAAACAAAAATAGAAAATTCAAAACGGGGAAAGGAATGTTGATATACTGAAGATGATTGCTGTATTTTTGTTATAGCTTTGTAGCTTTCAAATTATGAGTTTAAAAGGCTTTAAACACGGTAAATTACGGAATCTCCGTAGGGAATGCCCTTAATTTTCTGATTCCAAAATTAAGGAACCCAATAAAATATTAGTAATAGCTTCTTTAATACACCAACAGAATAAGAAAAAAAAGCTAAATAATGTTCCTACCCTGAGAGTACCAACCAATTTCATTTTACTTTACGGCTGAAAGGGTGCAAAAGAAGGGGTAAAAAAATATTAATAACTGTGCCTGTGAATAAAATATAACTAGAATCAAGCTTAAATCAAAGGTTTTAAAATTATTCTTAAAAGTTTTCAGAGTCCAGCAAAGGTACTAGGTAGAGAAAAAATAAAAGGGCCTACCATTCTCTCTATACTTACCCAAACAATATTGCTCAAAGTATTTCTGCTTGTTTGCTGTACTTATGTTGTCGAATTGACGTAAGTGAGTACTTAAATGTTAGTTTTTATTGCTTTTAAATAAATTGCCGGCCTCGATTAAAATTTATTACGGCCGCAGAATATTTCGTATGAATTAATTTCAACTTCGTAATGTACGGAAGGCCTGCGTACTTGTAATTTGCAATTAAATCTATCTAAAGCCTATCCTTGCTCCACTTATTCGTCTTCTTACATTCCAAAGTATTTGCATATATAACCCTCGTTTGTTCCCACAGAAGGGTAAAACGGTTATTTGAGGTTTCAAATCATTATAAACAAAAAATAAGCACGACAAAAAATTATAATAAGGCATCTTTTTTAAAAACAGAAAAACATAAACTAAAAAGTCAGCAATTTCTCATAGGAAAAGTAGGAAAAACGATTGGTATGGCGCCAACCGCTCAACAAGTGATGCAGAACACGCCATGCTGAGCATTCTTATAATAATTTTATTATAGCACGTGCTAAACACTATTTAAAATATGTAATAATACCTAAATGAGCACGTACAATTTTATCTCGAATGTTTCTTTTTACCCTGAATATCTCACGTCGGCCGAGCGCGAGCGTTCTAATTTTTAATACGCCCAATATGCTCCACTCTAGGTAGCAACTAGTAAGTACATATAAGGCAGTTGTAGATTATGTTGCCTAGTATGTAATGTACGTGCTAAGGCGCGCCTGGTAGGCGGATTTAGTGCACATTTCATAAGCAACGGTCACGAGCCAGCAAGGTTGCTCGGTACCAGCTAATTGACCAATACTGATCATCGTCTAGAATCGAACAATACATGATTAATTCGTTTGTTTTTAAACTTGTGAAATCAATTTCATGATGAAATAAAACAAATCTCTGGTAATGAAATATCTGTCACAAATCATACTTGTTTTTAGAATTTTGCTGCCGACAAGATAACTGTGTTCTGAGTGGTTATTACTTCACTTGTGTTGACAAGCGCAACTTCTAGAAGGAAACGAATTGTTCAGTACATTACAATATAAGTTCAATATGGCTGAACTGAAATATTTTTATTAATTAAAAGTTTTTTAAATGTCAGAACCATTCCACCCAAATTCACCTCGAACTTGGCCACTTTTGAACAAATTTATGTAATCCATTTACTTAAATTTGACAAAAATTAATGTATAATGTGCACTGTTATACATTTACTTAATAGATTAATCTTGTATAACATCAGTAAGCATGTTTTTATTTAGTCTAAGAATACATTTTCCCTATAAATTTAAATGAAAATTTGGAGTGTATTAGAAATTGTATAATCTTTATGCAAACATGGATTCCTTAATGCGAAACTTCACGCACGATTTATAAAACAAAGTTTTCTACTTGTAAACGGACGTAGTAAATATTTTTTTCAATAATTTTATTAACTTAATTTGTAGTACGAGTATATTTTATGTTGTGTGAAGAGTCTCGAGGCGGATCGCTGGAAACCTTTAAGCGCGCTTTACACTTTGGGCCAAAACATGGAACCAGTGCACTGGGCCAACGTGTAGAGTACATATTACATAATGTCGCTTGACGCTTCCAATGGACAAGTACCTAAGCCTCTACGCGTTGGCCCAATGCCCAGGCTCGTTGGTCCAATGTGTACAGCTGGCTTTACGTCATGAGTGCTCAGGGCATTATGATAATAATATGCTACGGTAGGTAGGTACTAAGTACCTACTTACTAAATTCGAAAATTTTACGACTCTAGTCACGCCCTGCGGGGTGATTCACTAAGCGATTCCGCGCGGAATCTTCCCGCTGGCGGAAACTATTTCACTTTCAAGCAAATGACAAGTGAATACTTTCCGATTTTGCTGTCATTTTGACAGTAGTGACATTTCTTTTGTATGAGTGAAATAGTTTCCGCCACGGAATCGAGAAGATCTCAACGCGGATGGGAGCTTGACATCCGACGGCGGGAAATTATCCGAGGATGAGAGTCGTTTTCGTGGAATGTTCCCGCCACCTCCGAGACTCGTGAAATCTTTTCACTACGAGATCCGTGTCATGGCGGGTATTGTTAGATGAAATAATTTAATGATAAGAATAAAACAAAGCAATTATTAATACTTAGTCGTGTCTTGTTTAAAATATTAAATAAATGTCGTACTGTAATAATTATGTGTTAAATCTTTAGGAAGTGTTCACTGAACAATAAATATTTTTTATTTATAAATGCAGTATAATATGTATTAATATTCGGTACTTAAAGATTTAGAAATAAGTGTCATAATTTTTAAAATTTGTATTAACTATTAATCCTTCAATCGGGGATTCTTGGAAATGATATTGTATTCTATTGTTGTCGCGGTCACCGGTGTCCTTATGGGGCTTGAAGGATTAATACTCATGTATTATGTTAAACCATTATTGTGATTTTACAATAATTTTAAATAGTTATTTAAGTATATATTATCATTATAATTCCAAGGTCATACTCACCACCCTGGAATTTCCATAGTATATATTCTAATAAACTAATATTAAATAAAAAACAAATTTAAAACAAAAAAACTTATATAAAATTTAAAATAAGTAATAAGTTTGTTTTACACATAAATAAAAGGTATTCTCACACAACAAGATTTACCGATATATTATAATAAAGTACTCTGTGATTTATCGGAGCTCAACACACTAGTCAACACACGACTTACAGATTTGACAGATTGTCATTGTCACTCGGCAGTCGGCACATAAACAATATTTTTTGTTTTAATTCCACTCAAGCCCCAAGCGGCCGCGGCAGTCGGCAGCCGCGCTATTTGTACTTTGTACTGCGCGGTACGCCATTCACTCAAGACTCAAGCCCCAAGCGGCAGCCGGTTACCGCGCTCTTTTATTCAATTATGTAACATATTTCGCTGACTTACAGACTACTTTTGTATAATCCTTCCATCGGGGATTCTTGGAAATGCTATTGTATACTATTGTTGTCGCGGTCACCTGTGTCCTTATGGGGCTTGACGGGATAAAGAAGTTTCATTAGACGTACGATCTTTGATATATTGGCTACATTCTGAATGAAAAATACTACAATATAGACTATGGGCGATTAGTATCTTTTCGGCTATTGTGCGTTATTTAGTGTGTGTTGCTATAACGTGTACTTTTTCGAAGTTTTTTTACTGGATTTCACGAATGTAAGTAGTGTTTTGTATTAATTTTTTTAATGAGTAGCTTTTTAATATTCAATGAAATACTCAAAATCATTCGTTGATTAAAACGCGAAATATATTTTTTTGTAAGGTAAGACTAATCTTAGTTTTAAAAATTTTGTTCATTAAATTAAGAGGTGCAGGAAAAAAAGACAATTATTTTCCTGTCTGATGAATAACTAAGGCTATAATATATGCCGTAGCACTTATTGCCAAAAAAAATCTAGTGTCAATTATTCTCTTTGGTTTCGGATTCATTCCGTCGCGGAAGTTTGTGAATCGCTGTAATACTGACAGAATATGAGATCTTTTCACGTGAAAACTTTCCGACGATCGTGAATCGGGCAGCAGATGTGGACGCACCAAAGCATTTTGTTTGTTTATATTATTACCACGCAGTCAATTTCGACATTTACATTGATGTCTCACTACAAACATTAGCAAATAGACTGTCAGTAGAACGAGTGTACAGACGCGCGACGGATCGATTTATAAGATTAATCATTGTGTCTTTGTCAGTGTATCAAGGTTGTCTGTCACTTTACATATCAATAGATCTATTGATAACCTGGTCATTTGTGCCCCGGGGTAGCCCGAAACCCGTTCGGTTTGGTTGCGAAAGTTCAATGGCTACTCGAACCTCGTGGGTTGCAAAAAGGTATCTGCGAAACAATTGAAGGTTGCTTAAGAATCCTTACCAACATTCAAAAACTTTCTTTAGGTCTTTTAATTTTATCGATCAATTAATTTGTAAATGTTTAAATTATTATCTAGTAGGGGTGACAACAGGGTGACAAGTGACAACTAACTCACGCAGTTTAGTGTACAATCGCGAAAGTTTTCGCCTAGTCATTAAAAAAATCTTACTTTAAAGTTTAAACTTAACCTTCCGTTTCTCAAAATTATTAATAAAATCTTCCTTTAGAAGTTTAGATCCACAATGAGCCAAACGCGACTTACCAGTCTTTTTATATTGTCCATTGAAAAGGACAGGAAAGTAAATTTTGATAATGTGATTGCACATATTTTTAGTGAAACATAGTCACGAAAGCACATAAGTATTTAGTATTTGTCGTTTTATTTTGGGGGTGCTGAATAGAAAGCCGCCCCGGGTGCCAAACCATGCTACGCCGCCACTGTAAATAATAAATCTTTATACGCATAAAGGTGAACGCAGATTTGGCCGCATCGCACGCACCGCAGTCGCCGCATTCGCAATTCTATAAATGAAGTTATAGGCAAGCTCGCAAACCTACCTACCCGCGCCGCAGTCTTCGCAACTTCATAATACTCGTAATATAAAGAATTCGAATGCGGCGACTGCGGTGCGTGCGGTGCGGCCAAATCTGCGTTCACCTTAATTTACTCGTAATAAAATAATTATAGGACGGGGCTATTTAAAATCATAATTGAAGATATGAGTGGATAAAGTGGGTAACTTACATTTTACAACATTTAAAGACCAATTACTCATTTTTTGCCTCATAATTCGAACAAACCTTGTAACTTACTTCATCTAGCTAATATATCTAGCTGTACTTAAAATCCACATAATATTATTAATTTCAAATCATTTCGGTTTAAAAGCCTTCATTTATGCAAAAAACGACAGTTTTCAAATTATTGTTACCTAATTCGTCTACTCATGTCTTCAATTCATAGTAAAAAAATAAGTTTTATCTACGAGATAGTATTTTAATATATTAATTAATAATTTCCTATCACTGGCTAGTCAGTTAGCAGCAGATTTTACAGGATGGAGGAGGTTAACCAAATCCCCAAGGTGGGCGACGCTTTACTTTCAGATAAAAGTGCGCAATTTTTTTTGCATAATAGTTCACGAAAAGGTCAAAGTATAGATTTTATTGTAACTGGGTGAAAACAAGTGCCAGTAAACTTCACGACCTCATTAAAATCGTTCTTACGTAAAAGTCATCGTTAATTTACTTTTGATTGCGTCCATTTCGACCGGCCATTGCTACAATCGATTAAAACTTAGATTGTGAATATTGGTCAATATTAGAAAAAAAGTTTCCTTAATAAAACCACGGGTTGTACTCCAGGGTTCATAAGTATCTTTATTAGCGCACTTAGTAAGAGGTGTTTTATATAAATTGTAGAGTTAGGCAGGATAAAGGTGCGGAGTGCCTAGTTTTTAGTTAGGATTTAGTACAGGCACAGCCTGTGTGTGTATGTATGAGGAGTGAGGACTGAGCAGGTATGTTGTTCTGACAAACGATTGACTCAGATATTACGCTGCTGGTGAAATTGTTGTCAGTCTAATCACAGCTACAAAGATTCAAGGTATGAGAGTACATAAGGAGGCTAATTGTATGCGTAAAATAATAAGTAACACTCCTCCAACTAGACGATAGGTTTAAGGTGAACAGGTTGACGTAAGATCATTTAAAAATTACACGAAAATAACGACCGTTTTTTAATTACTCAACTTTAACCAATAAGCGTTCTCATTTTTTTAAACACTTACCTAAACGTCTACTGTGTTCTGTGAGTTAGCCGTTTATGATTTGTAGGTCCTCGTGTTGAAAACAAAGTTTTGCTATTTTAGTAATCTGTACTTTAGCATTGGTTTTATGGCTTATGAAGATTAACAATTGACATATACTTATCTATGCTACCTTTGGTCGTTGCCATAGCACCGAAGTTATTTATGACACTTTAATAAATATTCTTACAATAAAAGTACTACGTTACAAAATGTATTTCAATTACACAACATAGTTGGCGACGAGGATGACTACGAACTTGTAGAATTGGAAGAGGATTCGCGCCTCCATACGAGCACAATTTACGAGGTGGGAGTCATACTTAGACAGACATGAGAATCTTGATTACGCGGAGACTCATGTCAGGCTACAGCGCCTATACGAAGATTTTCAAATAATTCGAGAACTGCAACAAAATATAATATCTCAAGTACCAGATGAGGAATTGGATGATGAGATTGAGACTAGTTACAATATTGAAGAGCAATTTATTTCCATCAAAGTTAAACTTCTTAACATGCAACAACGAGCTAAAAGTAATTCTACAACTACTCGAATACTACAATTAGATACAGAGAACAGATGTACACGCTGCGATACATTGGAGAAATATTTAAACAAAGAAAGCCTACAATCTACAACATTTTTCAAAGATCCAGCCGTGGACAAAACTGAAGACATCATATACGACTCATTAAAATCTTTATTTACGGATGAGAGCAAACAAAACAAAGAACAGAACCAACTCCCATCAAGAGAAGAAATAAATATACAATATGAATACAATTCCATTGACAAAATATTGTACGATGCAGGGAAGGATGAAAGGGACACGAACGACAATCAAAAAGGAAAATATAATACAGAACAGAACGAGAACATAAGGCAGAGTATTATTACTCAAAGGAAATTGGAAAATACTATCAACAGATTTAAATATTATACAAAAGCGAATTTTATATATCTAAAAGAGAAACATAACAAGCTAAAATACATAATAAGCACAAATGGAAAGAAAAGGAAGAATGCGAATAGAAATACGACTGGAAGGAGTGGTTTATTTACAATACCACATACCCACTTTTTGGAGACATACTTAAGATACACATAACATACACAAGAAGAGAACTACTACTAAATATTCATGGAATAAGGGAGGAGGAGGCGGCTACCAACAATTTTACGCCGCCTAGGCCTACTACGCTATAAGGTCGTTACTGATGCTGTAACAATTTGGTGCCGGAACTTACTGGAGCTTTTGCCTCCTGCGCGGGCATTCAGAAATAGCGGGGGAGAGCTGACATATACTTATCTATGCTACCTTTGGTCGTTGCCATAGCACCGAAGTTATTTATGATACTTCAATAAATATTCTTACAATAAAAGTACTACGTTACAAAATGTATTTCAATTACACAACAACAATAAAATACTCGCATTTATTATATTTTAATATAACAAGGGCCTGTTACAACTTACATACACTAAATACACATACCTACAAATTACAATTATTCAACAAAAGTTTTTGTTATACCTAAATGCGAAAGCATTCAACAAGTCATTCAACAGCATTTAAATCTGTTCAACGGATTTAAACTACGATTTAAAGCAATGATTCGACAATATTTAGAACTTCTACAAACCTATAAGAAAAGAAAAACCCAATACATTACATAGCACCAAGAGAAAATTTACCTACTCTCAGGGAAAAACCCTCTGCCTGTAGGTGATTAAAGTAGTCACTTTAATCACCTACAGGCAGACAATATACTTATTAGGCTGATACGTGCCAGCTTTTTACCAGCGTAGACAAGTAAATAACTTAATTTATGTATGTTCCATAAGTATCCTTAATAGCACTTAAAGTATGTGTAGGTTTTATATTTGTAGAGTTAGGCAGGATATATTGTACCGTTCAAAAGTTTTTGTCCACCCTATACCTACTTTGCGCGATACATAAAAAATAAAAGTAATATGATCGAGTTTGATAATTATATTTTAAAGAACATATTATTAGGATTAAAATATAGTAACAAGTAAATTAGTCGGCAATGGTTCCATTTAAAAATTTTAATTTATTCATATTACCTTCTTTTTGCTTTTATTAATTCTTTGCACAATCTTGGCATTCTTAGTAACATTTCGACAAATAATTGATTTCTATTTGGTCCCATTCAATTTTTCAGGATATTTTAAAGGTGTGTTGTCTTATAGGGGTGTCCTATTTTGTTCTTTCTGACATCCCAATCCGATTTATCCCACAACAATTCAATGGGATTTAGGTTGGGCGACCGTAGTGACCAAATCATTACGTTCAGTACATTCTTCCTTTCCAATTCTTCTAAATGCTGTTTGTACAGCTTCAAGGAATACTTGGGATCGTTGTCATGCTGGAAAATAAATTTTCTACCGATTACGCTTTGACCAGACCGTACTACATTTTTATTTAATATTTTTGATTCTTCCTTCTTTCTTTAAAATCCGTTCAATTTTCGCCAGGTCTCCAGTCACCCGGCCTCTAAAAAATCCCCAAATCATCATCGAGCCTCCACCGTGTTTTACGTTCTGGATTACACAATAATTTAGCATCCGTTCTCCCTTTGACCTGCGCACGAAGATTTTTCTCTTAAACTCAAAAACCACAAACTTTGACTCATCACCATAAAACTCTCTCCCACTGATCCATGCGTATAATTTTTACGTCCTTTAGCCCACTGCAACCTCTTCACGTTATTTTGACGTCTTAAAGAGGTTTCTTCACTTCTACTCTTCCAAAAAGGCCAGCTTCTCTCAATCTCCTTTTTACTGTTTTTCATTGTAAAAGTACTCAAAGGAAAATCTCTAGTTTCTTTGATCTAAGCTGCAATCTTTAGACCCGTGAGTCGTCGATCACGTTTACTGGTCAATACACTATGCTTACCTTCAACTGTTGTGACTTTGCGAGGCCGTTGAACCTTTGCTATGGCTAAAAGTCCTGATGGATGCATATTTTTTCACGATATAATCCACGATTTTTCGACGTATTTTTAATTTGACGGCAATGTTAGGGTTCCTTTTGCTTGAGTTATGTAGACTAACGATAAATGCACGAGTTTAAACCTATAGTTCCTTGGTTGTAATTGTTTTAAAGCTTATGTGTCCGAATTTTCGAAAACGAAAACAATTAGTAGGTATTATAATTTCACAAAAGAGTGTCTTGGTGTACAAAGTATAAATAAAAGCTTGATTCCTGCGACTCACAGAGCTTAATGGAACTAAACTCCAATCATAAACATGGAAGGAACAATTCACAGTTAAAGAATTTAAACAAATCAGCCATACTTGCAAATTTTAATTTCTCGCTCTCACCTACAAAATGTAAACATGCGCTCGTATAAAAGTAAACAAATAATGGACACAATTATTTTTGGTTTTAAAAACATCGTTTTAACCTTCGTTTGACAATACAAAAGGACAATTTGCTAATTCGTAGATTTTTTTAAATAAAATAAATGAATTATGTTGTGGGCAAAAACTTTTGACCGGTAGTGTAGGTACGGGGTGCCTAGTTTTTAGTTAGGATTTGGAACTAGCATGGCCTTTGTGAAAACCTAATTGCAGCGCATACGATCGTTTACGCGCAGCAAACAGCAAGAACCGTGCATTTTCCGAAATTACCGGACATTTACCGGAAATCAATGTAAATATTTAAATCTGTTAAGTGGTTTAACTTGTAATATTAGTATGGATTATCTTGTACTGAAAGTACCATTCATTTCTGATAGATTAAAAAAAAATGTCGATATCTCCTAAAAACTAACTGGACAAACTCACAAACTCTCTCTTCTGCCGTTCATCTTCATCCTTTATGTTACTACCTCCGTATTCGGTATAAGAAGGATACAGTAATTTTCTAGTTCTCCTTAAATTTTGTGCGAGTGCAGAAAAGCGTTTATTTTAATTAAAGGGTTGTTTACAACCTAGTTGGTAACGCAATAGGTGAAGGCCTTTATTACCTAGGCACGTTTGAGACCTACGATCATGAGGTGTTATATAATCCCTCGTGATTTTAGATTCAAACGGATAAACACACACATTACGAGACCTATCCTATAATTTATTATGTAACTTATTAAACGATTATTAATAGCTGTGTAGGCACGGTACACGTAAGATGTTTTCTATTCAATGTGTGATTTATTCTTTTGCTGCACAAAAATATTCCTCTAGTCTCTACATCATGTTAGAAAGGTAGATTAGGAACTGTGGAGACTGGAGACTAGGATAACTTTTTAAGTGTTAAAAATTATGGTAATATACTTATGTTACTATTATAAATTCCATACCACAAGACGACGTCTCGACGAGTCATACAATTTTCGAATTTTCATAATTAATTTAACACGAAGTTTTGTAGCAACCGATTAGATTTTGATCATGTCTTTGCACAATATGTGTTATGGGGCCATCCACATAATATTACGTCATACAAAATATATGCTTATTTGTTAAAGAAGACCACCCCGTAACTACACGACTTTTGAATACCTTTAACATGTATTGTCACATTTGGTATGAACTAAATTAGTTATGACACACCCTTCCCCCTTAAGCTGTGACGTAATAATAATATGTGGATGGACCCTAAGTGCGGGTGGCAAAGATAATCTACGTGAAGTCCAAACAAGACCAATAAAAGCCGTTTAAAAATTACCAAATTTACATTTAAGTTCATCCGAGTTGCCGTGAAACAACAATCTGTTTATGTAAATTATAGTGTAGTTATTTATAACACGCGAACACCTTTCTAATGGTCACGTGGTGGCCATTTAAGTCGAAAATATTCACATCCGTGATTTTGGCGGCTAGTAGGTATTTGTTACGATTCCATAAAATGCTTGCTTTCCTTTTCTGTTTACAATGGAGCCGTACTTGGAATAATTTGAAATACTTCAATCATGTTATGGTAAAAATATTTTCCGAAACCGTTCAAATAAAAGTCTAAGCTTAGGTTCAAAGGGTACAAAATATGCCAATATTATAATGCTCGCTCTTTCTTTACCTACCCATTTTTGTCAAAGATCGATTTGAACAAAATAACAGTCGCTGACGATATTGCCAAGTCAGAGAAGTGAGAGATTCACTTTTATTACAATAACACTAATAATGTTATCAATAACACTAATAATGTTATCAATAACACTAATAATGTTATCAATAACACTAATAATGTTATCTTGTGCCACTATTTTTGTTCCAAAAAAAATACAAGAGCTAGAACAGCTAAAGATCTTTTTGTCAAATCCCAACGACTCCCCGGGACGGTGAGAGAGAGGGTTAAAAATTGTATCCCAGCGCGATTTCCATTTCAAAACCTCATTTCGGTACCTTTTACGGGCTTGGAATCTTGTCCTTTAACCACCATTCGAGTACCGTGGGATAAGACAGTTGAGTAATGACCATAGGATATATGTGTCGAAATCATTAGCCCGGGGTACCAACTACAAACCGCAGCTTGTCGCCTGCTCACGTGGACAATTGTTTATGAAATGTGCCGGAGCTTGCAAATCATTGATCACGACTTGAGCAATGCACGATCTATCTTACATTGAAAAGTAAATTGATACCTTAGGTACTATTGTTGCGTTGAAGGAAGATGTTTGTATATTTAATTCCGTAGATGTGTCTACGAGAAACGCTATAATTTTGTGGTGTGGGCAGTGCCGTAAATAGCCTTTTTTGCGCCCTGTGCGAGCTTCTATGATTGCGCCCTTTTTTTTAGATACCCAGAGCAATGCTATGTATAGGCCTCCGCTGGGCCTCCCTGATCTGGCCATTCTTGCGCCCCCCAATATCTACGCCCTGTGCCTGGGCACCGGTGGCACCGCCCCATTTACGGCACTGGGTGTGGGACACATTCTGTGGGATAGCGCATCCGGTACTTGAAAAAAATAATTGCAGTCATAAATAGCCTATGTCTTACCTCGAGGTTTACTTTAAACATATAAGACCACATCGACATTAATCCACTTAAATATTGTTGTTTTGATTCCATTGCACTGTAAACAAACATTAATAGAATGGGTACCTAGTAACTTGTACCTTTCATACACAAAGAGATATAGTCTCTACCGTAGAGATAAATGCACGGTTGCCGACAAATCAAGCAAGAAGCAGAAGAAGTCTGAAGCAAAGATTTTTATAGTTGGGGAGGGAAGAGGGGATTTCGGGATTAGCTCGAGCGTGTCAGATTAAGCTTGTATAGGCTTCCGACATGATGTGTCTAGTTATCATGGTGTCTAGAAATCAGATTTCCCACGTGGTGGGTTAATTTTTTTTTTTTTTTTACATTGAAATGTCATCGGATCTGTCAGATTAAGATAGGGGATGTTTAGTATACCCTAAAGAAGCTTCCATATAAAGCACTGACGATTCAAAGGTCAGGTAAGCCTGTAGGGACATTTTAAAATATAAAAAAATAAAGCTTCATATTTTTCGAACTAAGCTTCGCAGATATTTTATTTTGCACTAAACTAAATGATTTAGACCTTGTTGTCTTAAATATATTTATAATTTGCCTAAATAAGCAATTTTGTGAATATATTTTCTTTTTCAAAACTTTAAAGTGGCTGCAGTTTCTGAACACGCTGTTATTATTTTTTTATCAGTTTTACTTAATGTAAAAAACCTACTAGGTCTCCATGACGCTCGAGTGATTACAAAAATAGCACCTTCCCCTCCTCTACTATTACCGTACTGTAATGTGATAAACAACATATTCAGGCCATTTATAGCACTCGTGCAAACGCTTCTAAGCTCCTAAATTAATTTGTTAAAAAAAATTATAATAATTATTGCCAATACAAAAATTTCTCTAATAATTTATAGATAACAAGGAAGTTACGTTTCGCTTATTTAAATAACAAGGATACTCCTAAATTGGTAGAGTCACATGACATCGCCATGCTTTACGCGTCGAATAAATTAAGTTACATAAGCGTTCACTAGATTCCTCTATTATACGCATACGTTCACCGTATTATAACGAAATTGTTCTTCGTTATCGTAAACGTGATGTTTTCCGACGATTTCACGTGTAATCTGTTAATTTGTTTATAAGCGTATGGTAATTGGTAAACAACAACGACCTTATAGCAAGTGCTTGCAAAGGTATGTTGACAAGATTAACGCAATCGAGTAATTTGTGTATTGAAATACGAGCTAAGTAGTACCTAAAAAAATCTAGAATAATTTGTTTAGTGCTAGATTGAGGCATATTCCACAGAACAATACTACTTAGTATTTTTTTATTATTATTAAAGACTAGTGACCCGCCCCGGCGTCGCACGGGTATAAAATATATTATAGCCACTGAAAAAATGATTAAAAATCGATAGCCTATGATTTTTCACGTGGTCTACTTCTTATCTGTGCCAAATAACATAAAAATTGCTCCAGTAGTTCGCGAGATAAGCCCTTTCAAATAATTTCCCCCGTTTCTTCCACATTCTCCTATTAGTCTTAGCGTGATAAAATATAGCCTTATAGCCTTCCTCAATAAATGGGCTATCTAACACTAAAATAAATTTCAAATCGGACCAGTAGTTCCTGAGATTAGCGCGTTCAAGATAGTCTTTTCAAATAATTTTCCTCGTTTTTTCCACATTTTCCTCTATTTCTTCGCTCCTATTAGTCTTAGCGTGATAAAATATAGCCTATAGCCTTCCTCGATAAATGGGCTATCTAACACTGAAAGAATCATCACAATCCGTTGCGTAGTTTTAAAGATTAAAGGGAACAAAGGGACATAAGGGAAAAAAGCGACTTTGTTTTATAATATGTATAGAGAAGGCAGGTCGCTGTAGCCCTGACGTCACTGCGACCCATGAGGATCTATTGTGACTCCTTCGCACTAGAGTATCATCCCTACTCTTAGTACTTATAATTACTCCTGCCTTTTCTTTTGATTACGCAGGGGAAACCCATCATGGGTGCCCCGGGTTGGGTACCCCGGGGGTATGTGAGACTCCTACTCACTAAAACCACCTGCGGTTCGCCTTCAGCCGTATAACGGAGGGATGTCCCGGATCTAACAAACACGAGACTCCCTCCACGACCGGCCGGTCTACCTCGGGACCGGACTTCCACCAAAAGTAAGGGAACGCTTAGGCAAACTAAAGCGTTCCCCTCGGCGCCGGGACTAACGAAGCCGGGCAGGTTCCCATCCTGACCCGGAGCCTCGTTAGACGAGAGTTAGGAGGTTCGCATAGCGTCGCCTCCGCACTCCCGTCCTACGCCGGCGGAGGTGGGATCGTTCTCTCTGTCCCGCTCCGTGGCCTCTTTCTGCGATATAACAAATTCGCAGAAAGAGACCGCTGCCTGCCATAATTACTCCTGCCTGCCTAGCATACGCGAACGAGATATCTCACTCTCGAGATAATTAAAAACTACTCGTCTCATAATGTCAAAATCTCGACATTATCTCGACAAAACTCTATAAAAATGTGTTATTTCGATGATAGATCTACGCGAGAAAAAATGTTTGTCATGCTAGGGTCAATAGAGATGAAGATACAAACTATCAAACATCGAGAAACATGTAGAGTGAGATATCTCGTTGGCGTATGCTAGGCAGGCTGGTGTGACAATTTCAGCGGGTGAACTGTGAAGGTTCGTACGTATCTAAGACTCTGAATAAGGAAAATCTAAGAGCATATTTATGGGAGACAGTAGACAGATCGAAATCGCCTTAAGGCAAACAATTTCTGCGACCCATCACCCATAGACACTATGGCGAAGGCTGGAGTCAGTGCGTATTTGCATCGCAGCTAACTACAACACAAATTACTTATAAATATATGGTTAGTCAATGGTTTGGAACTTACGACTAATCGGGGGCTAAGAGAAATAACACTTTTTAACATTTCAGTTATTAGTGGAGTTCCCAGAGCGTAAAAATCGTGCAAACCTCCGATTTTTGCAATAGTGGATGAAAATTGAAAAGAAAAAAAGGAATGTGTAGCTGATAACATAAATAATAAAGTTTACCTATTGAAAAGTTGTGCTTTTGATTTTTTAATTATTCTCTTCCACTTCAAGTAAACTCATAAACTGTAAAATTTTTAAGGAAATTTGCATATTTCTTTCTTTTAAATATATAGCAAAATAATAAAATATATTATTATTTTTTTGATTTGTATCGTTGCTTATATTCCAAAGAAAGAAAATAAGTTGAAAAAATATATAATTTAGATTTAAAATTAATATTTTTGTATGTAGATGAGCATACCTCCAAATGTGCTTGTTGTGTGCCTCGCCAGGTAAATGGCGTTCCTCTTTTTCTTTGGTTTTAAATAGGAAGTTTAAAATTATTTTTTAGGCTTAACAAAGCCTTCTGTTTCTTAATGTGTATAACTTTTTAGCTCTTACTTTATTAAATTTTCTGAAAATGTAGCACAAACTTTTCACGGATATTTCGAAGAAAATCTGTATTTTATTTCTTTTGGTTTGGTTTTTACAGAATAAAATTTATTTTTTATTTATTTTTTTTCATTAATTATATTTGCTAAAATATACTTAAAGGAAAAAATACAAATTAAGTTAAGAACTGATATTTTTTGTATTCAGGTAAGCATTTTCCAAACATAGGTCGCAGCATGCGTCTTTAGTATGTACGTGAGATTTGTAGCACCCAATTTTTTTTCTGGCTTTAAGTAGGAAGTTTAAATATATTTCAAAGACTATACAAAGTCTTTCATTTGTCGATGCATTTAATGTTTTAGCTCTCACTTAAATAAATTTTCAACAAATATAGAAAAATATTTTCGGTCTATTTTACACATTTTTGGAGATATTTAAACGTTTTTAAGTACTTAAAAGTTATCATTTCTCGAAAAAATAAATACGCACAACAAGTAAGTTTAACACACTTTTCGTTACAACCCTTAAATCCACCCAAACCCTTTTATCTTGGTTACGACGAGCGTTAATCTCTAAAAACTTTGCTAAAAACTTATAGTTGTATTTAGCTTAGCAAAGCAAACTTTCTTTTTTAAAAATTGTGTATTTGGTCAATTTTCAATGTAAACAATCGGATAAGAGTCATTAAATAACAGGAACAAGAAAAAAAAATTTTTCTGGACCGGTTTTATATGGTGAAATATTATTTTTTAATTAAGTAACTAAAAAATTAAAAGCACAAAAAAAAATTTGGTAAACTTTGCAAGTTATAGTGTAAAAAAGAAAATGACACCTCAAAAACAAAAATCCATTCACTATTACAATTTTCGGAGGTTAAAACCTCTGGCGACTGCACTATAATATGATTTATAATCGTTTATATTATGAGCGCCATCTATCAGAATAAATGTCAATAACGAATTGTGAGATCGATAAAAGTAGAGATTTCGCAACGATGCAATGTGAACTAGCCCTTAAGTGTAAAGTAGGAAGGCGAGCTTGAAAGAAAAAAATGTAAATAGCTGAAAACAGTGCGGTTTTCAGGAATAGACTTAGCCAGAACATTGAAAAGCTGGCAGTCAGTGGCATAGAGAAACCAATTTTACATAAAAAACAAGATTGTCTCGTTTCAAGTCTAGGAATTATAGTCCAGCTTAGTTCAGTCTAGAACTAAATAATACTAGTATGAGGCTCACAAGACCGAACCATGTATTAATTTGCTTTATGGACCGAACCAAAGATATGTTTCACAGATACGACGATGTTCTATTGTAAACATGACAATAGATAAAATCTTAGATAGATTGAGAGTATTGTAGGCACTTACAATAATATTATGAAATTGAATTGTTTTTATTGTATGCCTTTAGCGCTATTAATGTAGTATGCCTTTGGAATATACATAATATTATAAGATAGTAATTAGTATTCACTTACATCTAAGATAAAAGCTTGAAGTTATTTCCTTTGATATTTTCAGTTGTACAATCGCAGCGAAAACATCTGCAAATTAAACAACTTTGTTGAAGTAATTAGTGAGTTTTAGTTTAAAAAATGACAAATTTAAATTAAAATATTTTATTTCCAAAAATAAATATTTCAGTTTCAATAAAACAATAACATAATAATATAAAACATGTCTTATACATTTTTAGGAACAATTTTATTCGATAAGATATAATAATTCTAATTGTGATAATATCGTCTTAATAGTAAATTTCGTAATACTTTCAAGTAGTGTACGTGTCTAAAAAGATAAGGCACTTTTTTGTTATCTGACTGCAAGCAACCCTTACTTTACTTTTACTTTCTAAGCTAATTTTGGCAATACATCGCGTTATTACAATTATTACGATACAGTTAAATAAACTTACAAAATTGTTGAATATTAATTTTATTCGAAAAATAAAATAGGAACTTTCAAAAAAGCTAACTACTTAGTTACCCATTCTAATTCTTATTTCTGGTTTACAAAAATAGTATAGCTACTAGTTACTATTTATCTCATTTCATAATCAATTAAAAAATATGGCTACCGTGGTTAGACCTGTAGTTTTGTATTGCAGAGATGCATAAAGTTGCTTTACTAAAGGTACTAGGTACTACAAACACAAATAGAAACCGTTCTTTTCAAAGCAACATACACAACCTATACATTATTGCCTTTCGTCACAATATTATAATTGATAAAAAGAAAACTAAACATTACATTATAAAGCACAACATAGACGATAATTAATCATTACATGCGTTACGTGCTGTCATGCACGCATGATCGTCTATTGTATTGATTGATGTGAATGGCATGCGAACTACGTGCTGTACATTGATTGACAAGTTCTTTAATTTTTCGTCCTGCAATATTATGTGCATTACATGCACGCATGATCGTTTCGCGATCGGCATGTCATGCAACATTTATTAATACTGTCACGTAGATGCATGTCATGCTGAATTACCGTTTAGGGAGCACTTGAGCTTTGAGGGACAGGACCTGTCCGGGGCGCGCTCTGAGTGGCTCCGTGTAAGAAGAATAATTTAACTTTTTTAACACGCCTAAGTCATATTCGTAAATAATAATAAAAAAAACTAAACATTACATATCGCCTGATACGCTTCAATGTGTGAGTTTTCCTCCGGCGTGAGGGTGAGTTGTCTGCTGGCTTTGAGGAACAGGACCAGTCCGGGGCGCGCTCTAAGCGGCTCCGTGTCACAAGCCTCGCCGCTGCCCGACGTCACAATGATTATACTGGGGCTGTGACGCACTATCGTGTTGTAAGAATCACCGCTTTCCACCTGGAAATTTGGATTTTATGAAAAAGTTAGAACAGCAATAAAATAAGTAACTGTGAAGCTGAAATTATTGTTTATACTTATTATAAAACAAAGTCGCTTTTTTTCCCTCATGTCCCTTTGTTCCCTTTAATCTTTAAAACTACGCAACGGATTTTTATGATTCTTTCAGTGTTAGATAGCCTATTTATCGAGGAAGGTTATAGGCTATATTTTATCACGCTAAGACTAATAGGAGCGAAGAAATAGAGGAAAATGTGGAAAAAACGGGGAAAATTATTTGAAAGGGCTAACTTGAATGCGCTAATCTCAGGAACTACTGGTCCGATTTGAAAATTTTTTTCAGTGTTAGATAGCCCATTTATTGAGGAAGGCTATAGGCATATTTTTTTCAGTGGCTATATATTTGATACCCGTGCGACGCCGGGGCGGGTCGCTAGTACTTAAATAAATTCACACTTCACACAAATAATGCAAAAGTATGCGTTTAATAGTAGCTGAACCAATTTTAGTGAAAATTGATATGGAAACATTTAGAGTAATGGGAAAGGATATAGCATTGTGTTTTAAAAAACATACGGTTCTCGCGCGATAAAAGTATTTCGCAACATAGTTGCAGGCAACTTCCTAGTAGAAGTAAGCATAGTCAAATGCATACTGCAGAATTACGAGCATAGAGAAATATAATACATACACTTACGAGATGGAACAAATTTTACTACCTCTACATGTTTCAGCTGTATATTTTCAAAGTCACTATGATGTTACATTCTTTTAAAACATTGTGACAACTATGATCTATGACTATTCTATATGTGGCTAGAGATAAGCAGTTAACATGTTTTCCAATAATAATATTTTATAACCCGTTACATTGTGCTATACAAAATACAAATATTCTTTTCCGTATACATTTTACATTACTAGTTTTAAGATATTGTGTTTATTTGTACTATTTATTAACTGTATAGTAATAAAAACATACAATGTATCCATACTAATATTTTAAATGTGATAGCACGGGAGTAACTTTGAGTCTCTTGACAGGAATGTGGAGCAAAAAGTGGAAAAATGTAGGGTTACAACGCAAACGAAGTCTAGAAGTAGATCATCTATAAGTACTATTATTGTAGATAAGTTCTTACTCTTATTCTGATGATTGCAAAATCAGGTACAGGTGGTCTCCAGATGCAGGAATTTGGATCTTCTAACTCCGGATTGAACAGTAGGTCCTGTGGTGTATAGCTTTTGTAGTCTAACATCTCCACTAGTGTTGGGACGTCTATGTGTTTGGGGGTCAGACCAGCCCGCACCACATTGTCCGAGCAAGCCATACATTCTACACAGTCTGAAAAAATTAATGCTGTAGTTAATACTTATAATAATTATGTAGCGCATTGGAAAACTAACTATGCTACTAACTTAAATTGGATTGGGTAGCACCTCCATCGTGGGTATCACAGACACAATAGATTTTCAATTGTTATGCGGCAGCTGACTGCCGCTTGGGGATTGATGGGTTAGGTTCCATTTTTTTTTATTTGATCAAAATTAAAGGGAACAGAGTTTAAAATAACAAACAAATCTCACCTCCACTCAAATAGGCGTGTATAAGATTGGGTTTAAGAAAAATAGCCTGTCCTGGTTGTAATGTGATGTAGTTAATAAAATATGGTGCCCAGCATCCCACATCTCCTGGGTAATCCTTGTGAAGCTGTTGCAACACCGGGTATAAGAGCATTGCTTGAGTCTCTGGACCTATTGATCAAGTAAAAAAATAGTTAACACATATTCACAATTGAGTAAAGTATAGGTACAATTAAATTAATTGCTGTCAGTTCTGATGATCTTCTAAAATATTCTAATATATTCAACAGCATTTAAACAGACTTTGTTGACTGTAATACAGTTTTCAGCTATGGCAGCGGCGTGCAGAAGATTTTGACACTGGTAATGCAGCGATATCGGTTCAGTAGTTTTGGTGTGAAAGCAAAACAGACAGACAAACGGACAAAAAGAGATATTTTCGCATAAATTATAATAATAGTGTGGATAGTTGTGTAGTGGATGTTTATAAATTGATTATTTATTTTTTTACTATATTTTTTACTATTATTATTAAAAAATTAACGTCATGAGTCATTTAAAAAGTACGAAAGTTAAATTAAAATATCTGTTATCTGTGAATGGCAAGCACTGCCTTTTTGCCTACAAAGACTGCACGCCCATGAGCTATGGTATATAGATATATTAAAAAGGATGGTTAAATGTTGCCAGTTTTATGTAATGGTATTCAAGTTTATTGTATGTTTGTCATAAAATATTACCTTCATTTTCCAGTCTTGATAGTAAATTTTTCAGTCCCATTTCTACAGCTGCTTTGTCAGATGTCATTAATGAATTGAATAATTTTTTTATTTTCTTCTCTGGATCAATATTTTGTTCACCCAAACTGTTAACAATATCAGCAGGTAAGATAGATTTCAACTCAGGAAGATCTGAAATAAGAAATAATAAATTTTAAAGATAAAGAAAATCATTTTTTAAATATCAGATGATTAAAGTTTGTTAAATTATTATTTTTATCGTTGAATTACAACATTTAAAGATAAAACTTACTGTCTAAATATTTTTTAATTTCCTCTAATGGGCGGAATCCACAGAGAGCTTCAAATCTAGTGAGTGCTATGGCAAGTTCTGGCTTATGGTTTGGATCTTTGTACATTTCTGGAAAGTTTTTGTGTAATTCTTCAGCATGTGACTGAAATAAATATTATAACAAATTCATTAGTAATGAATGTTCAGTTTTATGAGTTGTATTTTATTGTTATTTGATCTCCATACTATAACTTTTTATAAAAGTAATAAATTACCTTTGTTGGATGAGCTTGAATTGACAATGCTTTCCTCACTGATAGAATTTTGAGAAGGAACGGCACAGTCACTCCAAAATTTTTTATCACATCTTTTCCTACTGCATCCTGGTTGTCGTTTAAATACTGCGAAATTAGTATTCCCCTTTCCACAATCATTGATGGTCCATTAGGATGGGTTCCCATCCACAACTCTGCGTATGGCTTTGTGCCGTCAATGTCTTGATTTGGATTTGCGCTAGATATTAGCTGTGCAACTTTGCTATCAGTTCCTATCTTCCCCCATTCGTAGTTTTGAACTTTGCAGCATAGCTCCATTGTAAATCTAAAATCAATAAACTATGTTCTATCACTTCTATGACCAAAGGTCTTTGGCTCTACACGTTCACGTACTATGTTACATAGAATTAATCATGACACAAAAAGTAAAGGAAAGCCCTTAGCCAAAAGCTAAGGGCGCATTGTCGTTGCCAAAACAAGACCTCTTATGTGCAAAGATGCAAATTTTGTAAAAACTAAAAAAAACTTCCTCGTGAAAAAAATTTGTTTGTAAGCATGCCAGTTTAATTTTTTTATTTATGTATATCTATATTTCAGACATTTTTTAAACTTATTACGATAACGATACCTAGTCAATATACTTCTTTTTTTTTTTTTATCACTTATGCTGCACATGAGAGGTTTTGATTGCTAAATTTAGCAACATAAGAGGTAACAGCGGGTAAAAGTTGCGCACATGAGATATTTTGATTGTGAAATTATTATTGAGTTTCACATGAGAGTTTTTGTTTTGCCTCCTTTTCACATGTGAGTTTTTGTACAAGGTGGAGAATTTAATTCTCTACAATATGGTGTAAAAAAGTCATTTTCGTCCAGACCGTCACATATGAGGTCTTGTTTTGGCAACGGACGATATAACAGCTAACCTAGTATCGACAGGCAATATTGAAATTATCAATACCGGAATTCTGTATTCCATTCATTCATTGTTCATCATTCTGTATTAGTACAGACAATTATGTCTATAATTACCTTTACCTGTTATTAGCAACTGTTCTTGTTTGTTAAATCGAAGGAAAAATAGGTATTTTTGTAATTTCTTTACAAATTCGGCATAGCACAGTGAAGTGGAACTGGGAACGGCCGACTGCTGTCAAATGACAGCTGAAATTAATGTTTTTTTTTTTCAAGATTTAGCTGTCAAAAGAAAGTAAATTAAAGTGATTTCTTGCAGGAACTCCTTTGCCTTTGCCCAAATGACGAGCTAATGTAGCCAAAACACAGAGCCAAAAGCTAAGGGCGCATTTTCATTAGTCGTTAGCTCGTGCGGTATACATAGTACGAGATACGACTGCAGAACTGTGCAGGTATCGAGTACACGCTTAAAACCACCTTTTTACTAATATTTATGATAAGGAGAACATATTTCTACTGGGGTGCCAGTCCAAATGTGGCCGTAACTATTTTTAAAAATTAAAAAAAATGAGTTTGCGGGATAAAATGTTTTCATCAGGTATTGAAAGCAAACATGCTTCATTTCACGGCAATGAGTATAGAGATTAAGAAAAATCCGGTCTGCCGTTGGGCACCCGGCCGCAACTCTATTGTAACCAGGTGTGAACAGGTACGATTCCGATACATTTTTGCATCCATATCGTATATTGATCTTTTATATATCAAATGGAAGCATATTTTCCTCTTATTATTACAATATAGGTATGCCTAATTAAATCTGGCCGCAAATAAGGGGTGCCGGCTGTCAAAGATGGCAAACTAGCGAAGGTTGAGGGAAAGGGAGATAGCGCGTAATATTACGGGTCTAACGAGGATAGTGATTGTACATCATGTTAGTGTACTTAACCATCTGTTCAAACAATAGTAATAATCGGCCAAGTGTGAGTCGGACTCGCGCACGAATGGTTCCGTACTATTATAGAGCAAAATTAGGCCAAAATTTGTGTGTTTATATGGGGGCCGCCCTTATATTTTAATTTTATTGTTAGTAATTAAATTGCACATTTAATTAAAGATTTCGAAAAATGTTAAAATGCCTATCTGTTAAAGTATCGAAAAAAACCATTTTATTAGTGTGCGAAAAAGGCCATTTTATTAGTGTACCTGCATGTTAGGGGCAGAGGGCGTTATTAGTTAGTATTTCTGTGCGTCAATTAGATGGAGTTCTTTTTAATTAAACAGCGACGCGTTGTTGGTATTCCTGGGCGTCAATAGATGGAGTTTTTTTTTAAATAATTTTTTTGAGTGTATAATTATTATATATCCCTATACTTACAGTTTTTTTTGGGTTTAAATTTAAAAGAAATAACTTCGTTCCATTCGGGTGTCCCTTGACACCTCTCAAGTTTATTAATTGAATACAGCTAAACCTGGATAAGTGACAACTGGATTAGTGAGAAAACTGTATAAGTGAGAGTAATAGCTAGGACCCGTCATTTTAAGCTCCCAAAACCTCTATGAGCGAGAAACAGAAACCTCTGTAAGAGAGAGTCGTTTTTCTCTTATGGACCTCTGTGAGCGAGACTGCTTCGTTTCTATACCTCTATAAGCGACAGTCGAGGTTTATTTTTTATTTACATACACAGTAACAAATGAGAAAACAATTACAAATTGAACATCTGCTACAATTTAACATCTGCTATTTTATGACTCATTCTTAACTTTCATTTTAAACTTCCTACCATTGTTTTTGTATTGTTTTCTCGTCAATATTGTAGGTACCCATTCTATTTCGTTGAGCTAAAAAACGTTGTTTTTTATCGCATTTTTTCGAACGGACTTACTCAGTTTATAGTTAACCAATTGCGAAGGAAAGTTCTGTTCTGTATCATGTCAAAACGGAAAATTAAAGTACTATCATTTAGTGATAAACTTAAAATAGTGAATGCGTTTGAATCCGGAAAACCGCAAAATGAAATTCAGAGGGATTAACCCATCAAGCCCAATACGAGCACCGGTGATCGCGACAACAATAGAATACAATAGCATTTCCAAGAATCCGCGATCGAAGGATTAATTTACCAGAATCCACCTATTAGGTATAAAATTATAAAATCAAAAGAAATTGACGGATTTTTTTAATGTAAATAAGTTCTAAATAAGATAAAATTACATAGTGCATGAATTTTTGACTTGTCATTTCTGCGTACCTCTATAAGAGAGAAACGCTAACCTTGTACCTGAATAAGCGAGAAACTCGGGTTAGTGAGAAACCTCTATGAGCGAGAATGAAATCGTGTTCTCTTGAACTCTAGCTTATCCAGGTTTACTCTACAGCGGCTATGAGTGCTATGCTTCATCATTTGTGGCAAATTTCTGTCCACCCAAAAATTTTTAAGCTTAGGGAATAAATGGAAGTCTGATGGCGCTAGATCAGGTGAATAAGGTGGGCGGGGCAACAAATCATACTTTAAGGGCCGATTCACACCGGATCGGCAGCGGCCGGCAGCGGCGCGAAGAGCACTTTTAGTGTGAAATAATTTTAAACTTTATTTACATACTTATAACTACTAGTATCGCTTGAAAACTTCTAAAAGGGCTCGAGGCGTCGCTGGCGGCCGCGCGGCGCCGCAGGTGGCCGTCGGCGCGGCGGCCCGACGGCCGCCGACGGCCGCCTGCGGCGCTACTAGTAGTTATAAGTATGTAAATAAAGTTTAAAATTATTTCACACTAAAAGTGCTCTTCGCGCCGCTGCCGGCCGCTGCCGATCCGGTGTGAATCGGCCCTTAGGACATGATTTACCCGTTCTTTTGATATACCTATAGTGTCTGCTATTTCAGATAACTTCAATCGTCGGTCTGATAAAACCATATTATATACTTTCACGACCATTTCCGGAGTTGTGACGCTTTTTGGACGTTCGGGGCGGGCTTCATCTTTGACACATGAACGACCGCGTTTAAACTCAGCCACCCAATTGTGTGTGGCATGAGAAAAAGCAGATTCACCCAAAACATTTTTTAATTCGTCACAGATACAGGTGCAATTAAACCTTCCTGCAATTTTTTTCCAGGACTTAGGTATCATTAGGAGAGTCCATTTAACCAAAAAAATTGGGTGTTATTTTTTTTCAATGACATATTTTATCCCATTTAAAATCGTTGCAGAACGGTCACTCGCGGCGCGGGGGAATGAGAGGGGGTGCGCGGGACGAAGCGCGCGCGCGGGGGCGTGTCACGCGCGGCCGACGCATCGTGTCCATTAATTGTTGTGTTTTTAAGATAACTTTCGGAAGCTATTTCTCAACATTTTAGTACTGAGTGACTATAAAAGAAAAAATACGTGTATTTTTATTTTTAACAAGGATCAATATACCAAAATTTGGCAGGAAGGTTTAATTGCACCCTGTATATCTCCCCTTTATCCCCTTCATATGAAGAAACTTTATAGGCGCTCTTTGTTCAATTTTATCCATTTTGAAAACAGTTGACGATTTTTTTTTTAAATGATAAAAAAATAATAAAATTTTCACGCCATCAAATTCAAATCCATACTAATATTATAAATGCGAAAGTGTGTCTGTCTGTCTGTCTGTCTATCTGTCTGTCTGTCTGTCTGTTACCTCTTCACGCCCAAACCGCTGAACCGATTGGGCTGAAATTTGGT
Organism: Polyommatus iphigenia; assembly: GCA_963422495.1. Lineage (NCBI taxonomy): Eukaryota > Metazoa > Arthropoda > Insecta > Lepidoptera > Lycaenidae > Polyommatus > Polyommatus iphigenia. Next base: position 12,628,793 of record OY730179.1, read on the forward strand.
ATGGATATATTTTGAGTCCCGGGAAAGGACATAGGATACTTTCTATCCCGAAAAAATGTACGGTTCCCGCGCGATAAACGAATTTTGGCGCAACGGAGTTGCGGGCGTCATCTAATAATTTATAATTTACAACACAGGTGGCCAGAGACACGAATTTAAAAATGACAATATCAGAATATACATATTTTACTAATTTTAACTTTTTAAATAGCAGAGGCTAGTTACTTCTCATCCCGCCCTCGTATACTCGTACTCGTTTTAAATTTACTACCACAAAACAAGTAAGGAATTAGATAGGTATATTATATTATTATACATACATACTTATTAGTAAGTATGTCTAAGTTATATAGTTAGGAAAACCATAGAATGATAATATTATGAAGTAACAGCCGACATGTTACTTCATAGTACTGTTTAGAGATCTTTGCTTCATAGGTCTTTGCTTGCATTGTCTGTTCCTAAAATTGTCGTCATAAAATAAGTTAATCTTAATTCTTAACCTTAATTTAGAATTAATAATTTAGAAATAAATTTAGAATTAGGACTATTAAGAGAATAGTCCTAATTCTAAAAGTTGACATAGAACATTTAAAGCCTAAAAATAGAGTTCAGATTAAAAAAGTCACCGCCCATTGGGCCGGATTTGTACGGAGCTTCTCATTGGGCGGTCTCCCCTTTCCCCGGTTTACGAGGGTAGCGGATGTGGGGCGGGGCGAGAACTCCCTCGGGAAAGCACCTGACGTTGTCAAACCACGTGCTGCAGTGGCCAGGAAAAGTCGCGTGTACAGACGAACGAAAGTAGGGTTTTCGTACAATATTCTGAGTTCCGCGGAAATTCAGACAAAGAGTAAAACGAATAAATAACTAGGATTAAATTTTAAAAGAAACTAAGATCTAGGTAATAAAAAAATAATTAAAATAAAAAAATAGATTAAAAAATATGAATGAAAACAGCGACTATCCAAAGACGGCCATACAAACTCCGCGGCCGTCGTCGCCGAGAAAATTTTTCGCGCGCATTTACGGGCACCTCGAAAAAGATAAGGACGTCAATCAGGAGCGTGCCGAAAGTGATTCCTCCTCGGATATAGAGATTGGAGAGAACGAGCGATCGGAGGCACCTCCGGGCCCTCAGTTCTGGCACCCTCCTCCTCCTCTGCCAATTTGCCCTCGACCGATGTTGCTGCCGCATCAGCAGCTTGCGTTCGGCGCTGGACTTGCAGCATTCCGTAAGTATATAAATAAATTTCTTCTTGATTAAGATGCTCTTACATGTAAAAAAAAAATTCACTAATTTATACTTTACCTAAATAGTATATTTTATGCTCGAAATATAGTGTAAATACGAGAGAGGTGCGCGTCATTTTAAGTTGGTCAAACTTAAGATGGTTCGTTTCCCATACAAAAAAACAATCGACATTAATTAGCTAATTTCATACTATTACTACATAATAAAAAGTGACATAAGCCACAAATGTCACTTTTTGTAAAAAAATCTATAAAAATGTGACTTCTGTGTGAAATAAAGTATTTTAAATATATTTCGCGCCGAATGGTATTGCAAAATAAATAGATGCAGTGCATATAAATTTATGTAGTAATAGTATGAAATTAGCTAATTAATCTTTCAGGCCCCGCGCGAGCACCGGTGATCGCGAGAACAAAAGAATACAATGGGAATTCCTAGAACCTCCGATCGAAGGATTAATGTCGATTGTTTTTTTGTATGGGAAACGAACCACCTTAATTAATGTCTGTTCTAAAGCAACCGCTATAAAAAGAATGGATGGAGATTAGAGACAATAGGTCTACTTTTCGGGCTACGCGGCCTACGGCGTAGCTCGTACTCTCGTAGAGGTAGAGATACTAGGTGAATTTCGTCAAATGGATTTTAAGTTGAGACTTCTCCATCTACTAAGCACTCACGTAGTTCGTAAATAAAAACGTTTTGAAAACTGCAAATCAACAAAGTGTGTTAATATATTTTAAAGGCCCGAAAAATAATAAGAATATAAAGCATAATTTTAATCGCGAAAAAATGAAAAGTTTTCACAGATAATATCGAATTTTACTACAATAATTTGTATACTTGTGGGTCACATCATTTACGAAATTTTATATGGAGGTACTTTAAATCCTGGGAAAGGACATAAGACAACCTATAGTATGCTACAAACACCTTATGATGTTTTGTAATTTGTTACTGCTTAATTATAGCCTTTACCCTGATCCATACCTACCTAGAGAAATAACTTCCAAATACGCAAATTTTACCGTAAAAAGAATTAATCGATTATTATGATAATAAATAATAATCAATTTGGCATACATAAAGTGTAAATTAATAAGGCTGAAGAAGAATGATAAAGCATTACATATTGATTGCTCGAAAATGTACGCGTTCTCGTCATGGGATACTGTATTGAAAGTTTGAATAATTATGAAGTTTAAGCAAGTACTTTGTGTGTGTAGTAAGAAATATTTTTAGCTGTTTTTATTTTTTTAGCTGTTTGTGTTGTTTTTAAAACAATATATTAATTTTTGGAAGAGTCTTACACTACCTATTTTTGAAGGGCGAAAATTTAAAAATACTTTTCTTATTAAAAAACCGGCCAAGTGCGCATCGGGCCACGCGCAATATAGGGTTCCGTAGTACCGCTAGTTTTGACGTGACAACGTCTTATAATTCGATATGGGCTGCGCGCACGAAAAAACATGACGCAATATGTGGCGTTACCTCGCTCTGAGGCGTTCCATTTGAGTTGTTTAGCAGAAATGTACAGTCGGGGAAAATTGTGCTAAGCAGAAATGTACAGTCGGGGAAATGAGTTGTTTAGCAGAAATGTACAGTCGGGGAAAATTGTGCTAAGCAGAAATGTACAGTCGGGGAAAATTGTGCTTAGCAGAAATATACAGTCGGGGAAATGAGTTGTTTAGCAGAAATGTACAGTCGGGGAAATGAGTTGTTTAGCAGAAATGTACAGTCGGGGAAATGAGTTGTTTAGCAGAAATGTACAGTCGGGGAAAATTGTGCTAAGCAGAAATGTACAGTCGGGGAAATGAGTTGTTTAGCAGAAATGTACAATCGGGGAAAATTGTGCTAAGCAGAAATGTACAGTCGGGGAAATGAGTTGTTTAGCAGAAATGTACAGTCGGGGAAATGAGTTGTTTAGCAGAAATGTACAGTCGGGGAAAATTGTGCTAAGCAGAAATGTACAGTCGGGGAAAATTGTGCTAAGCAGAAATGTACAGTCGGGGAAATGAGTTTTGACGTGACAACGTCTTATAATTCGATGAAGCCGGCTGCACGCACGAAAAAACATGACTCATGCGGCGTTACCTCGCTCTGAGGCGTTCCATTTAAGGCTTGAAGTGCAAGCGAGAGCGCGGAACGAGCGACAAAGAGGCACGTTGTCACGTTTCCGTCAACCGTTTTTTGATAACTTTTGTATGGTCAATGAATTATAATGAGAATCGAGTACTTACCTAGTACTCTCTTAAGTATTGAACATGTCCCACCAGTCATGTTGTATTGTGTTCTTCAATCTTTAGACGGTCAAATATAATTACTTAAGTAAATAAGTACCTATACAACTACCTAACCCATCCGTTTTTAGGGTTCTGTAGTCAACACTCAACAACTTATAGTTTCGGTCTGTCCGTCCGTCTGTCCGTCTGTCTGTCCGCTGTTTTACTCAGAGACTATAGGGCCTACAAAGCCGTAATTCGGCATGTCGAATGCACAATATACTAATGATGCCTACAATATACAAAATCTCTGATTTTTTTATGGTACCAGATACCTCTCATTCAATTTACTAAATATTAAGAACACAACAAGTACCGACTTGTGGGGCCTATCAATGAAGGTTATTAAATCTATAATCGATGTTATCGCGCCCTACTTAGCGAATATTTTTAATGATTGAATAAAAAATGGCGTGTTTCCTGATCTAATGAAATACAGTAAAGTTTTACCTCTTTTTAAATCTGGTAGTAAGTCGGACCCGTCTAATTTCCGACCTATATCTATTTTACCAACATTGAGTAAAATTTATGAAAAGATAATACTGAATCAATTACTAACGCACTTTAATTTAAATAATATTTTACATAATAAACAATTTACATTCACAAAGGGACGGTCTACTACAGACGCAGGCGTTGAATTGATCAGTAGTATTTTTAATGCCTGGGAGACGTCGCAGGATGCTCTAGGTGTTTTTTGCGATCTCTCAAAGGCTTTTGATTGCGTGCAACACAAAACATTGGTCGGGAAACTCTGTCACTATGGCATAAAAGGCAAAGCACTCGCCCTCCTAAAATTGTACTTGTCAAATAGAACTCAAGAGGGTTGAGATAAATGGTAAAAAATCTGCTGGTGCAAAAATTGAAATGGGGGTCCCACAGGGGTCTATATTAGGACCCTTCCTGTTTCTTATTTATATAAATGACCTGCCATTCTTAATTAAAGATAAGCATGGGATAGTATTATTTGCTGATGATACATCTCTTACATTCAATATCAAACGGCTTAATGCGTGTTATGACGAAGTAAATAATGCTCTCTCAAAGATTGTACATTGGTTTAGCGTTAATAATCTTTTACTTAATAGTAAAAAAACAAAATGTATTAAATTCAAATTGCCCAATGTAAGGCAAACGGAAACCAATGTGCTTTTAAATGGTGATGTTATGGAGCTAGTGGATACAGCTATATTTTTAGGTATTACACTAGACTCCAAGCTTCAGTGGGGCCCTCACATTGCTGGGTTGGCCGACAGACTCAGTTCAGCAGCATATGCAGTAAGTAAGATTAGACAATTTTCAGATGAAACAACAGCACGCCTAGTGTATGTTAGTTACTTTCATAGTATTATGTCCTACGGCATTTTGCTGTGGGGCAATGCTGCAGATATAAATACAATTTTTGTGCTGCAGAAGCGAGCTGTTCGGGCAATCTACAAGCTGGCCCGTAATACTTCACTTAGAGAAAAATTTAAGGAAACTGGAATCCTAACTGTTGCTTCTCAATATGTCCTATCAAATGTATTATATGTTAAAAAGAATATATATGAATTCAAGAAAAAATGTGATACCCATGGGAGAAATACTCGGTACTCAAACTCAAAATTTTTTATTCAGAATAAATTTTTTCAAATATTCTCTGAACGTCGGGTCTACACTGGTGCCTACCAGGCTACCACCGGTTCGGGAACTACCCCGTCGAGAAGAACCGGCGTATGAAACTCGCACGGAGCCATCTTTTAATTAAAAAGATGATGCGTGTATGTGTTCCACAGGCTTCACGTGTAGAAGGTCGTGCAAAATGCTCTGAAAAGAGTAATTTTGACCGACCTCGTACAGCGCGCAAACCTGCGGACCAACATATTAGCACGAACCGACAACGCCCTTCGTTCTCTTTCTATGTCGTCATCGTACTTGAGGTCGGAAGTCAGCATATGTCCTAGGTATTTAAACTTGTGTACCCTCTGTAACACGCAGTTATTAATAGATACAGAGGGCACATTCGACCAGCGTCTACTTCCGTCCTCAAAGACCATGACCACACTTTTTTTAACATTGTAGACTAGTCCATGTGAAGCGGCATACGCTGCACACATGGCTACCAGCCTCCTAAGCCCACACACAGATGCACTCAACAGCACCATGTCATCCGCGTAACTAATATTATTAATACCTACTCCGTCTATAAAGCAGCCGACTGGTGCTGCTGAGCTCACCAATAAGGTCATCTATATAAATATTAAACAGGGTTGGCGAGCTTAACCCCCCCTGTCTCATTCCATACTCCAACACATATGGCGCAGACAGCGCACCATCCCATCTAACGCAATTGACTTGGTTTCCATACCAGTACTTAAAGACTTTAATTAGATCTTGTGGTAAATTCCGATGTTCAAGCTTCTTCCATAGTACGTCGTAGGAAACCAAGTCAAATGCCCTAGACAGGTCGAGGAAGCAAGCAAAAACTGGTGTTTTACGTTTATTGTAGTATCTGACAGCATGCTTAAGACACAGTATTGCACTCTCTGTGGACAATTTAGGTCTAAAACCAAACTGATTGTCATGTAACTGAACATGCTTATTTAACTGTGTATTAAGCAAGCTGTCAAATACTTTTGACAATATGGTAGCCAGTGATATAGGCCTATAATTACTAATGTCAGCTAGGTCACCCGTTTTATTTTTTACAATAGGTACTACCACTGTGCGCATCATATCACTTGGCATGTAACTATGTCCAATACAAAAATTAAACAGCATAAAAAGCAATCTAGGAAGATGTGGGCCAGCAAACTTTAGATGCTCAATACTGAGCCCGTCGTGGCTAGGCGATTTTCCTTTTGACATGGATTTAATAACATTAATTATTGACTTAGTATAAAAAAAATATTTTTCTGTCCACGACGGGACCAGCATTCACCATTGAGGGCCCAAGAGGAGACTTTATTACAAAGTGATTCGCGAATAAATTTGCAATCTTGTTGACTCATTTACACCGTTAACAGCAATCGGTAGGCCTGGCCTAGCTTGGTGCCTATTTGTATGTTTCCAAAAAGAACGGAAATCATGTTTAGAGTGGTGCGAGGCCAGGATGTCCATTTTTATTTGTGTCTCATGGTTTTGACACCACTTCAGTCTAGACTTAAATATTTTTCTAGATAAACACATTTCGTCATAGGTTTTGCCACAAATAGGTTTGCCAGATGCGACCCATATGTTAAACTTCTGCTTAGCATCACAGTGCGCCTGCGCCACATGTCTATTCCACCCCGCGACAATTCTCCTCTTGGGTCTCACACCCTTACTACTTATTATAGAGGCTTCCCTAAGGGCATCGACTATCTGTTTATACAAGTTATCTATTATACTTCTATGACTTTTGTCACAACACATTTTGTCACTACAGTTTTGAAGTTCAGAAGGAAAATCAATATTTCTTAGCCTACTGTGACATTCATTTTGGTAGGAAGAAATTTGTTTTTGTGTGCGCTCCTCCCATATAACCTTATTATGACTGAAAATTTTATCTACTTTTGTTGACAATACATTATCTAAATTAACCTCAATAACAAGTGGCATATGATCCGACCAATAAATATCACACAAAGTATATACATTTTGAATTGAGTTTACAGCTGATTTAGTTATTATACAATGGTCGAGCCACCTTCTAGACCCGTGTGCCTCACTGACAAAAGTGTAGGTGTCCGAATTTATACCCAACTTACATATCCACTGCTGCTCCGCACAAAAATTATCAAGTTCGTAATAGAAACGTTCGTATGGGTGTGCGTTTAAGTCCCCCAAAATATATACACAGTCTAAACTACAACTGTCAATAATAGCACTTACCGAACTTAGCGTATCAGTAAATTCCACAAGATTGTTTACCTCATCTGTAGGCATATACACACTCATCACGAGTATAGATTTGTTTTAACACTACTTTAATAGCACATATTCGCGAGTTGTTGCATTCCACTACTGATACGTCACTAAAAACACTGCGCCTCCACAACAAGGCCACACCGCCAAACGGACGACCTCTTATCAGGCCAGCCTGTGTATCCATAGCCGACACCCCCGTGCAGCTGAAGTCATCACAGATCGTGTCTAGAAACGGGATATCTTCCTGTGTTAGCCATGTTTCCTGTAGGGCTATTATATCTATGTTTTTACACAAATCTCGTATGTTGTCAACGGAGCGTTTAACATTTTTGCAGTTAAATGTAACAAATTTATAAGAATGCATAACTATGTGATTTGTATTTTGCCGGCATCTCTTTCAGAAGTTACATTTTGTTTCATCTTGAAGTTAATAAATCGGCGAAAAATAATTCCCTTAGGCCATAATTTATCGTCCAAAAACAGAAATAGCTTATGATGCGGCACAAAGAATTTATATGCGTTATAATCGCAATTTCGTTTCATTATAATTTTCTCGGGCTTGATAATTTCTTGTGTTTTACATTGCACATAGGCAGCGATGTCAGATTCGGATGTATTTTTATGCACATTCGTGATAAAAAGGGGTACATATCGCTCCGCCGCTTTAAACTTCTCCTCGGCCTCCACTAATACACTCCCTTTCTTCCCAATAATATTTTTGCACTATCTCCCAGCCGTCATTCACAGTGTTTTTCGTATTCGACTTTATACGCGCGGCATACGACTGACATTCCTCTGTGCACTTGCCGATACACAGCTGATCGGTAACTTGTTCGTTATCGGTTGACTCAGCACAAAGCGGCCTCGATAACGGACTTTTAATAATTGTAGCCCCTACCGTCATTTTCGACACTGTTTTCCAGGTTTTTGGTATTTATTTGCTCCGAATTGTTTATTTCGTTGTTGAAATTAAAAGATTCATCCAAGTTTGACAAGGCTATCGGCCCACTATCTCTGTACGCACCCCTTTTCATGTTTATTTTTGCTGACGAAAAGGGAGGCGAACTACTTGTCGATTGCAATACTTCTTTTTTCACCTCTTCCAGTTGCTCAAATGTCAAGTAGTTTAAATTCTATACTAGGAACTTAGATGTCCCGGTTAACTTCTTGTCACTTATAAACCTTCCCTAGACTTCCAGGAATATTTTGAGACTAAAATTAGCCAAATCGGTTTAGCCGTTATCGAGTTATATATAATTTTTAAGATTTGGATCCATTAGAGGTCATGTTCAGCCTCATTGCATCCAAAAAAAAAAAAAAAACAATATAGTTACCAAAATTAACTACTCTGTCACAACGTGAATAACAATCTTGCCATAGTCTTTTGGAAGTTGTACCAAAAATACGTAACCTTGATTACAAAATATAAAAGCTGTTATTTAATATTATGTCAACTACTATGCTACTTAAGTTTATTTTAGGTGAATTTAATTTAATAACACTCCATTGTTATAGTGGAATGTTAAAGTTTAATTAGCTGTTGATAAGACCTTCATATCAACAACATTATTTTTTCTCACTCTTTGCTCACTCTTTTCTCACAATTTAAGTAAAACTATTTTTAGGTCAAGTTTCACGAAACTTCTTGCATTTATTAATTTTAGAAGAAGTTTTTCTATAATTGGTAACGGGTGTTTTCTCTGATGTTGGCTCGATTAGCTTGCCTTATATCTACACAGATTCTAATTCGGGGAATTAGAATCTGTGTATCGACACTCAAGGGGCTTGAGTGTCGAAACTAAGGGAGTAATCCTACCCCAATAACATCCAATTCTATTGACTCATTTATTTAATCATTAATGAGGACTCTGTAACACGTTCGAGAGACCGGTTTACGAGGACCGGAATTTGAACATTTATAATTTTAGGAAAATTACCTTCGAATTTATTTTTCATGGGATTCTAATCTCAACACTTTTATTTTTATTGGAATATCCTGGCCAAGTAAATTTTGTACCGGTTTTTTTTAACAATGTCGCTTTCGGACACATTTTCAATTGTTTAAAACTACTATGGGCATAATATAGGCCATTGACCTTTTGTCCGGATTTGCAACTTGGTTTTTCAACGGATACTATCGGACTTAATAGTTACCTAAATTGGTAGCTTAAATCATAGATAATACAATATACATTGTACGTCATATTATATAATTATGCTCCAATAACATTTGCAATAACTTTTAAATTGAACAATCTAAATTCTAACCTGTTGTGTTGAAGATCTTCGGGTTCATTCACGAGTTTTATTATTAATGCAAAAACAACATAATGAAACACCATTTTCTATGCACTTATTCCACTTCAATATTATGGTATTATTATTAACAAAATGCACAACCGATTCTAAAATAATTCATTATTAGGTGCCTTAATGTCGGTAGTTCGAAATTACTAAATATCATCAAAACAAATATTAGGGTTAACAGCTTCATAGAAGTTTATACAATTTGGTAGAACTACTAATAATTTGGTAAAACTATTTTCTACTAATTCAGAAGTCTTAATTTTTATCATAATATTATTATTCTTGCTGCCGGTATCAATAACCATGTTTACTGGTTGACAATGCAGAAATAGCCGATACATTCATATTTCAAAGTTCAAACATATTGGATGAATGTTAGTTTTTGTGGTAACAATAATTTTTGTTCACCGTCTCCACGTTGAACGTTCTTTGGGAGCTAACTTTTTAAAGCTAGCAATTTATTGTTTCTAAACTATTGGCTTCTGAAATAATTTTATTAAAAGTAACATAGTTGCCAAGAGTAGTTTTCCTCTTTTTATTCAATAGATTATTCTGAATCACACGGCTTTTTAGGATAAATGTAATTATCTAATTGCCCTACAGGCTACAGCACTCAAACTTTGCCATCTACTGCTATGCCAGGTCAATTATAATAGGCCTCTTTTTTCCCCATTTACTTTTGCGAGGGTCTCCCGAGTAGCAGCAGTGACAAACAATTTCAGCCCTCGTTTTATTTTTACTAGTGTAGACTTTATACATTGGAATTATAGCCGACCAATCTTTTCAACTATTAGTAACGGTACCCGTTTGAATTTTAACCAAACTTCATCCTAATCTGTCGATCACCAATTCCAGGAAATCTTTTGTTGTCGCGGCCCATATGGGCCTTACGGAGCTTAAGGGATTAATTTACTTTTACCTTTAAACTTTCTAACCATTTGTAGGTATCTTTATTTTAACCCAACTACGTCTTTAATCAGCAGGTACCGTTTGTCTATCCAACGACCTCTAAACATTTTTGGTATCTTTATTTTAACTAAACCTCGTCTTATAATCAGCAGGTACCGTTTGTCTTTCCAAACGACCTCTAAAGCATTTGTAGGTATATTTATTTTAACCAACTACATCTTATAATAATGGGCAATTTGTATTTACCGTTTGGACTCTCACAAAACTGCCTTTTATAGTAATTAAGCATTTGTAGGTACCGTTTGGCTTTCGTCGAACTACCCGTTATAATAATCGGCCATTTGTGGGTATTTACCGTTGGGACTTTTACCCAAACTGCCTTTCATAATCATAATAAATATCAGAATTATATTATAAATTAGGCATTTGTAGGTACCATCTGGTTTTCACCAAATTACCTCTAAACTGCTCATTTTCGATAGGAAGCAATTTTATTTTTACTTTGTTACCACGCAACAATAAATACGAACTATGAGTTCTCCTGTTATGGCGAGACATTTGGTAAAGAAGAGTAAAATTAATAAACACAAGATTAATAAACACAAGACAAGATAATTTCACACTTTACTAACTTGAGGAGATTAAATTCATTAGGATTATGCAATAACATTTTAATAATTAAAAATTATTAAATTAAATAATTTCAATAAACTAAAGGGTGCAATGATAGCAACACTGAGCGTATACACTCGTAAGTCGTAACGGCTACGTTAGATATAGGACGTCGCCGTCCATCTATCATCAACACTATCGGTTATCGGTTATTAAAAGATCGTATTATATCATAGTGGATTTGGCACTTGTGAAAGTGTTAATACAGACTCAAGAGACACTGAGTGTAGTGTGATGAGAAAATTAGGCTCATCAACACCAGTTAATTATCAGGTACCCACTTTGTAATTACTACATTAATATTTAGGTTTTGTCATTTCTTTATTTTCCATAATATATTTTCCTCATACACAGAAAAATTATAGCATGTTATTCTATGAACAATTCTTACTATAGTGTGTTGTTTATTGCTGTATATTTGCTGTGGTAACACAAGCAAGCTTATTGTAGGTACCAATCAACGAAACCAGCTCTATTTTATATGCATATTCAGTAGGTCTAAGAATCGGCTACTGTCTACATTTTATATTGCATTTGTTGAATAAGTGATAGTAAATAATAAATTACGAATTTTAACTCGAGACTGACGGCGACCATTGTTTGTGCATTTTGCAATGGGACAGCTCGACGCCGCGCCGCCGCAATGGCGCCATACAGTTATTTAGTCACTTCAATAAAATAATATTCTTTACAAATAAAGAAATACGTTACAACTTCAAATACTTTATATGGCAATAGAACGTTTGCCCGGACAACTAACTAGTTTACTAAGGCACTTCCGTTTCAACAGTGCTCGGTAAATGTTATTTCAAGTTTTGTACCAAACTTTTAGCCATATCTAATTTTTTAAATGTTATTAAGCTAAATTTTGATTTTGTTATTATTCTCGGAAATTTAAATTTAACTGTAACGGAAAACAAAATTAGCCGATGATATAAGGTATTTAATTACAAATAACGTTTCTAATTCATCCTTATCCAAATTTTGTTTCTTTATGTTTCGAAATTACTAAGCTTTGGCTGGTTTTGTCAATTTACCTCTAAAATTTAAAGTGAAAATTATTTTCACATTACCTTTGGTTGGTTCTGAGTCTGGCCGGGTCGCCAATATGTACCATTGGTACATTATCGTTGAAGGAGTAAATTAAACACAGAATACTGTATCACTGAACGCTCTAGTCTCGGCGGTGGCTCGGTAAGAAGTGGACGACAGCTCTCTCATGTCTGGCGGCCATATTCTCCAAGCCCCCACTCCCCATAGGTAGAGCGGCCATCTTTATTTATCAATACACTACAGCTAGATCCTTAAGTAGCTTCGACGTATCTAGATCCCGCGCCACGAACACCGGGAGAACACCAGGACACTTTTATGAAGGAAATCATGTCATACAGAATACGATTTTCCTTGCCTTTTCCTTTGCGACTAGTTTTATGGAAATCCTTTGGTACCGAGTCAAAAAGTAACTCCTTAGATTCTTTTATCTGCTCGCTCGAAAATGTTGAAGCACATATTTTCACTAACGTCTCTTCATCTGCAATCGATATTTTATTTTGCAAATACGAAAGCAACTCATCAATCACGATATTACAACTGTTGCACTTTATTTTGACCGACATTTTAATTGCACACAACGAACACGCCCGCCACTCAGGGTGACCATATTTAAATTACAGATCCTGCCTTACTTTGGTCAAAAAACTGCCAAATCCTGCCAGAGCCTGTAGTAAAAAATGCCCAAATACTGCCATCTTTATTTACTGCAGTTGTTTTAAAGTAAGAAAAGTAAAAATACACATATATATTGCATTTTTTTATTAGATTAAACATTCGCATCGTCTTCTTCCATTTCTTCATCTAAATATACATGATAGCTTTGTTCATGCAATTCAAAATTTATTTTGTAGGTTTGAAGGAAAATATGCAATGCCTTGCATAACGTGCAACATAGATGCAACAAGTTTGTTTATAAAATCGGCCAAGTGCGAGTCGAGCTCGCTCACGAAGGGTTCCGTACACTTTCAGAGAGAAATAAGAAAGTAGACAAAAAATTGTGTTTTTTGTATGGGATTAAATATTTATTTTATTTAAATGTTATTATTAATAATGAAATTACAAATATAATTAAGGATTTTGTGAAAATTTAAAGCGTTTGGCTGTTGCCATTATTCATTACGAGCAAAAAAAATCAGGTTTGTTGTATGGGAATTGGGAGCCCCCCTAGAATATTAATTTTAGTATTTGTTGTTATAGCGGCACCGGAAATACACAATCTGTGAAAATTTCAGAACTCTAGCTATAGCGGTTCTTGAGATACAGCCTGGAGACAGACAGACGGACAGACAGACATCGAAGTCTCATGAATAGGGTCCCGTTTTTACCCTTTGGGTACGGAACCCTAAAAACGGTTCCGAGTTTTTATCTTGATTAAATTGATTTGGGAGAACATTCTTTCACATGAAGCCTTAGACATTGGTATATATCATCATTTATAAGCATAATAATCCCTTTGAAACATTTAAAATTAAACTGTCTATTAGAATTTTGCCTATTGCACCCCAAAAATTATCTACACTTAAAACAGAATTTGAATCACTACTCCAGATTCTAATAAATCACTGACTTCTTTGATGCAATAATAACATTTATTTTTCATACCCCAATTCTGCCAAAACCTGTCAAGTTTTCAAAACGTCAACCGATCATGCCATAGGCCAAAATAAGACGCCAATCCTGCCAAAATGGCAGGAACCTGCCACATATGGTCACCCTGCCGCCACTGACGGAAGTGCGCACGCGACTGATAATAAAGAATTTGAATTTGAAAGGCGAAACGAAACCGCATATTTTGCCCGGATCAAAATTGTTTCCTTTGTAACCTTTCCTAGTCTTTCATTTCATAAAAATTCATTAGCTCAGCAGTTTATGTAATAAAAAGACAAACACACTTTCGAATTTATAATATTAGTAGAGATTGGGCAATGGAGCCTCAGAAAAAAATATACAAAATCTAAAAGATAAGGGAAAAATAAAATAAAAATAAATAAAATCGTTACAGTTAACAGTCTTTCATACAACGTAAAGAGTCCCGGGATCAAAGAAATATTATCTGAGTTCTTAATAAAAATATACCTAGAAAAATACTTTGAATAAGTATAATAGGGAGCCGCGAGAGATAAGCTGCGTTGCATCGAGCTTAAAGCTCCGTCCACTCTTTACCGACCATTCCTTTTGATTCACAAGGAAAATGTTTACGTTTAGCCTTTTATTATGTAAGTATTTTTATTATTGTGTTCTACGTTCAATCGAATCTGTCTCTTTATAGTACAGTTGATTCAATTTTCTTGCTAGATGTGGCAAATCTCTACTCTTTAGTTAAGCTAAATCTGAGAGGAGTCGCTCAGTTGAATTTTATTAAATTTAAATGAACTGCATTTTGACAACCGATTTTCAAAAATACCCATACTAGCCCAGTAGGGTTAGTTCAGCCTTGTATGGGAATCTGAAATTAATTATAGTCAGAATTTTTTGCACCAGTGTTTAGAGGAGGTCACAAATAACTTAAATTCGAAAACTCGACCAGCCACGACGTGTGCGTTAATAGCCGCCATATCGGTTTGAAGATCAAATTTTTGTTTAGACATATCTCCTTAATTTTATATTTTTTACGAAAATTATAGGAACTAAATTTGTTGTAAATTTAATTTTCTACATTTTGAGTTCTTATAATTTTCATTGTAAAATCAATATTTACGGAGATAATTATGTAAAAAACGGTTGTCTGTAAAGTCGGTTTACTGACGATAGTTGAACGTGACAACGTGCCTCTTTGTCGCTCGTTCCGCGCTCTCGCTTGCACTTTAAGCCTTAAATGGAACGCCTCAGAGCGAGGTAACGCCGCATAAGTCATGTTTTTTCTTGCGTGCAGCCGGCTCCATCGAATTATAAGACGTTGTCACGTCAAAACTCATTTCCCCGACTGTACATTTCTGCTTAGCACAATTTTCCCCGACTGTACATTTCTGCTAAACAACTCATTTCCCCGACTGTACATTTCTGCTAAACAACTCATTTCCCCGACTGTACATTTCTGCTAAACAACTCATTTCCCCGACTGTACATTTCTGCTTAGCACAATTTTCCCCGACTGTACATTTCTGCTAAACAACTCATTTTCCCGACTGTACATTTCTGCTTAGCACAATTTTCCCCGACTGTACATTTCTGCTAAACAACTCATTTCCCCGACTGTACATTTCTGCTAAACAACTCATTTCCCCGACTGTACATTTCTGCTTAGCACAATGTTCCCCGACTGTACATTTCTGCTAAACAACTAATTTCCCCGACTGTACATTTCTGCTAAACAACTCATTTCCCCGACTGTACATTTCTGCTTAGCACAATTTTCCCCGACTGTACATTTCTGCTAAACAACTCATTTCCCCGACTGTACATTTCTGCTAAACAACTCATTTCCCCGACTGTACATTTCTGCTTAGCACAATTTTCCCCGACTGTACATTTCTGCTTAACAACTCAAATGGAACGCCTCAGAGCGAGGTAACGCCGCATATTGCGTCATGTTTTTTCGTGCGCGCAGCCCATATCTAATTATAATACGTTGTCACGTCAAAAACAAGTCAAAGTATAATTTCGCTTGTATGTCAATTATTATCGAATTTAGCGAAAATAATTGTAGAAACAAAGTTGTAGGTGATAGATCATTAAATTTCCTACAAATTTGATCTTTATGATTTTTTTAGAAATCAATATTTAAGCTCCTACACCTATCATGGTAAATGTACCGTTACCCAAGCGACTGGATAAAACTGAATATTTCTGATTCTTTTAACAATTACGGCACAACCTACACCTGAATAATAATTAAAAAAAACGGCCAAGTGCGAGTCGGACTCGTTCATGAGGGTTCCGTACCATTATAAGGCAAAGATAGACAAAAATTTGTGCTTTTTGTATGGGAGCCCCCCCCCTAAATATTTATTTTATTTTTATTATTAATTATAAAAGTGCAAATACAATTAAATATTTTATGCATATTTTAATTGTCTTAGTACTGCTATTTTTGATAAAGAGCAAAAAAGACACTAAAATCCTGTTTGTTATAATATGGGAGCCCCATCAAATATTAAATATAATACGTTTTTTAGTATTTGTTGTTATAGAGAGAAACAAAATACATAATATCTGAAAATTGCAAGTCCCTACCTATCACCGTTCTTGAAGCCTGGAGACAGACAGACGGACAGACAGCGAAGTCTTAATTTTAATTGTGGTTAATGTAAAGAGCTACAAGTTTATTTCTGTTTTTTTTTCTGTATTTGACAATAATCGCGATACAGGTCGAACAGGTCGAAATTATACTTTGACTTGTTTTTTGCAGTTATATCCTTAAATATTGATTTTTCAATAAAAATTATAAGGACTAAAGTTGTAGAAAATCAAATTTTCGACAAATTTGATCCTTATCATTTTCTTAAAAAAAATAAAAAATAAAGGAGATATAACCACTCGACAGTGGCATGCAAAATGGCAGATTTGTCATGTCTGTGGCGTCCTGAAGGGGTTTCGCCACATACCGACGTTTCTACACGACCAGCATACACTAAAACTGCAATTTCTTATTCCTTGGTCTTGCAGGAGCCCATAAAAGGATCTAAATCATTTTTTAATTAAATTTTCTACCCTGAAAATAGTACTTTTATAATATATTTGTCAGTAATAATGTTATACAGCTGGTATAATTACTGGGTACCAAAATGTTCAGTAGATTTTGGGTCATATTTTAATAATAAACCACTATTTAGCGAGCTAAGAGTATTTATTTATAACTTTATAGTACTATAGTATAGTACTATAGTATAGTACTATAGTATAGTACTATAGTATATATCTCCTCTCCTAATCTTGTCGCTAAGCATGGGCAGTCTTCGGCTGAGATATTTTCGTACCATGACCTCGTCTATGTTGCATATAATGTTCGCCCTCCCAAGGCCAAGGTTAAAACTCTAATGCTACGCAACTTTTCAGCTATGAACGTTGAGAGCCTTAGGGAGACGAAAAAGTTGCCGAGTTCAATGTAAAAATAAAATCTCTCTACGACAAACACGCCCCTGTTAAGCCTGTAAAGATCAAACATCTTCCTGCTCCTTGGCTTTCAGACGAGCTTAAAGCAATGATTAGTGCTAAGCATGCAGCGAAGGCTAAATTAAAAAAAAATAAAACAGAAGAATGTCGAAACAAATATATTAAAATACGCAACCGCTGCAATACAATGTGCCGTGATGCCCAGCGGCGCCACATTCACA
Source organism: Polyommatus iphigenia (assembly GCA_963422495.1). Lineage (NCBI taxonomy): Eukaryota > Metazoa > Arthropoda > Insecta > Lepidoptera > Lycaenidae > Polyommatus > Polyommatus iphigenia. Next base: position 12,646,426 of record OY730179.1, read on the forward strand.
GCTCGATAGAAAACGGAGATCCAGCAAAAACGTGGAAATTCCTAAAGACACTGGGTGTGGGGCGTCCTGAATCGGAAATGGATCGTAATACCATTGATGTTAACCTTTTAAATAAGCACTTTACCTCTTCCTCTATCCTTGATCCTAATATTAAATTAAGAACCTTGCAGTTTATATCCTCACTCCCTTCTCCTAATTTTGATCCTTTCCTTATTGACCCTGTCACCGAGACTGAGATTAAAAGGCACATAATGTCTATAACGTCGAATGCAGTCGGGGACGACGGCATTAGCCGTAGTATGGTCATCCCAATTTTAGACATTATTTTACCTATTCTCTCACACATTTTTAATTCCTGTCTAGAGTCCCTTTCCTTTCCTGATGCCTGGAAAACTGCTTATATTATTCCCTTACCTAAGTCTTCCTGTCCCAAAACTCCGTCTGATTTTCGTCCTATTTCGATCCTACCCTATTTATCCAAAGTCCTGGAGAAAATTATACATCAACAGCTCACAAAGTATGTCTTGCACAATAATCTGCTAACTCCGTTGCAATCTGGATTTCGCACTGGTCACAGTACGACCACGGCTTTAATCAAGGTAGCAGACGATGTGCGATTAGGCATGGACCAAAAGAAACTTACTCTTCTCATATTACTGGATTTTAGCAACGCCTTTAACTGTATTGATCACGACATCCTTTTAAGCAGATTAGCGTCCTGTAACATCTCGTCAACAGTAATTGGGTTGCTTCGTAGCTACCTTGTAGGAAGGCGACAGAGAGTCAAATCGTCCGATAGCTATTCTGACTGGAGTAATATACTTGCCGGCGTACCACAGGGAGGAGTATTGTCACCACTTTTATTTTCCTTATTTCTCAACTCTATTATAACTTCAATTACATCTTTTTATCACTTGTATGCTGACGATCTGCAAGTGTACATCCAGTCAGAATTAGGCGGCCTTCATTCAGCTATTGGTAAATTAAATAACGATTTGTTGAAGATCAGCGAATGGAGCAAGAATCATGGTCTTGTTATTAATCCCAAAAAAACACAATTAATATTAATTGGCAGCCTGGGGCTGGTCTCCAGGATTGACTGTAACTCCTTACCTCCCGTCCTCATCAATGGCATTACAATCCCATTTAGTAAAGTGGTAAAAAATCTCGGTGTGTCTTTCGATGATAACTTATATTGGAAGCCACAATTACAAGAAATCAGTAGGAAGGTATTTTCAACTTGGCATTCCTTAAAACGCCTTCGATATGTTCTGCCTACACGAACTAAAGTAGTCTTAGCACAGTCTTTGTTTACACGAACTAAAGTAGTCTTAGCACAGTCTTTGTTTCTTTCCCTACTTGATTATGCCGATGCTTGTTTTACTAATTTAACTGAGGATCAACTGAATAAGCTCGAGCGTCTACAAAATCTCTCAATAAGGTTTATTTTTGGTTTACGAAAATTTGACCATATCACCGAATACCGCACCAAGCTTAAGTGGCTCCCAATCCGATATCGTCGTGATTTCCGCGTACTCTCCCTACTCTACAACATTTTATTTGACTCCCGGTATCCTTCTTATTTAAAAAACAACTTTGTCTTTCACAATTACGATAGAAAAGAGCTCCGTTCCTACTCAAAACTTCTCCTTAACGTTCCCGCCCATAAAACTAAATATTTCAATTCCTCATTTACTGTTAAGTCTATTTTACTCTGGAATTCCTTACCAGATCATATTAGGCAAGCTGAAACGTTAAATCGCTTTAAGTCGTTAGTATTTAATCATTATTTTAATATATCTGTCAACCAATAATATTTACAGGATATACACATTGTAGTAATAGTAAGTATGTATTATTATTTATTATTAGTATTTACATTGTATATTATTATCATTATTATTATAGCATTTATTATGTTATGTATAGATTAGTTGAGTGTATGTACATTTTTATTATGAATATATATTATTATTTATTATATATATGTGTATATATATATATATATATATATATATTAATATATTAATATAATATATATATGTATACTTTTGCACATCACCATTTTCCTAAATTCATAATCTCATAAAATTTGTTAAAGGGTTGCCTGGAAGAAATTGCTTTCAAGTAATAAGGCCGCCCTTGTGTACATGTCTCATTTATAAATATGTTTGTTAATGTAAATTTTACTGTTATGTTTGTGCACAATAAAGTATATTTGATTGATTGATTGATTGATATTTACAAAATAATATCACTCAAGTCATGACTCTCATACAAATATTTTATAAAATCAACGATTTAAGTACAGGACAAAAATGGAGGCTGCCTCTCAAACAGCTTCAAGTAGGCTGTGTATTACATGATATCTTAAAGTCATTTCATACTCTAGGCATTACAATATTATATAAACAATAAATTAAGGTTATTATCTGGGTGGTACAAGAGTATCAAAATTGTAGGTTCAGTAAATGATATGTAGGACTTTACACAAAAAGATATCTCTTTTGTTCATGAAAAATCCTACCTTGATACAAATGTAATTTACGAAATAAGTAGTAACCTTTATCCACAGAAGTTTGATTTTCTTATAATTATAATAAACAAAGTACAAAATAAAATCCTCCAAATTACATGAATTAAAGGAAAACTGAGTAGAAACATGAAAAGAAAACTTGCAAAAATGCGAAAATTTTCTTAAGTGAGTGTAAGATTAGTATGGATAAGACCTTTTTCATCTAGTACTTGGATGCATTGTGCAAGCGTTTGTAACCCAAAATGTAACCCAAAATCAATGCCTCTTTTATTGCACAGCCAACTACTTCTATTTCAGTCACAAATATCACGCACGCGGGAGAGCCATGCTTCGGCACGAATGGGCCGGCTCGACCGGAGAAATACCACGTTCTCACAAAAAACCGGCGTGAAACAGCGCTTGCGCTGTGTTTCGTCGAGTGAGTGAGTTTACCGGAGGCCTAATAAAAAATAAAAAAAAATCCTGTATATTTCATAAATAAATATTTATTAATTCTTCGTAATATTCCATATATATATTTTTTTTAATCAAAAAGTAATAAATAAATTTCGACTCGCACTTGTCCGTTTATTTTTAAGTCTTTTTGTCTCAATGCCTCCTTTCTTGTAATCCAACAGCAAAATGATTCCGGCTATTCCATGTTATGCGAACATTCTAATATCGGCCATTAAAACTCAGAGGAGGCGTCTGTGGGGCCGCCCGATACGGGTTGTCACCTGTCTGTGACGAAACCCTTTCGGGGCTCTAATCGGACGGTACTAGTTTTCGTCATTATTTATAAAAAACTAGCTGTCCCAGCAAACGTTGTTTTGCCATTTAAAATATTTCTACTTCATTTAAAATATTTCTACTTCATCAGTTGATACAAATTCTTACTTCTTTCTTTTGTCCCCTAAGAGGGGTGGGGCGAAAAATTGTATACACCAGATGTTAAGTTGGAAAAAACAGTTAATAATATGTCAAAGTAAGTCCATTAAAGAAAAAAGTTTGATACAAAATCTGACCCCCTCTTTCGTCCCTTTAGGAGTGTAGGGGGAAAATTTTTTATACACCAGATGTTAAGTTGGAAGAAGGCAAATATATCTGCGAAAACCGCATTCAAATCGGATCAGTAGTTTTCGTGTGATAGTGGAACAAACATACAGACAGACAGACAGACAAAAAACTAACTACATTTTTGGCTTCTATAGCGATGAGTGACACCCCCCGCTTATTATTAAGAATAAGTTATTATATAATGTTTAATCAATAATTGCTCTAGGTAATGTATTTTTTTTAAAGTAACACAATTTACCATTTTGCCACAATACACCCCTACGAGACATACGAAGGTGCTACGAAACGCCTACGACGTCCGTACAAAACCATTTTTGAAACCAACGTACATCATTTTACTTTTCCGAGCGTGCGCAATAAAGAATATTGAATATCTATTAATTTTTTCACACATTAAATAAAATTAAGATACAAACAAAACCAACGTTCTTATTGTACGAATAATGTTCTTTACGGACGAAATATGATGAGATTATACGAAAATGGAATCATAAAGGTTTTTCGCGTCGTTAAAAAACATTTGAATTTCGAACGGAAGGCGAGGCGGAGCTCCGTCGTAGCTGATGCGATTATAACACCACGTTCGAGCGCCCCGCTATAGCTGCGAGCCGGGCCTCATTCAGAACCACCCTCGTGTTAAAATTGTCCGCACTGTTCTGCTATACTGTTATAAAATCCATTGTTCGACTCTTATAACTATTACGGAACAACGGGCCGTGAAACTGAAACGAAAATTAACTCAATAAACATTACCTAAGGGCTTTGTTATTGGAATGAGAATTAGGTAGCATCATCATTGAAAGTATAAGTTAGAGTTCTTAGGACACATACATTACTCGAAGTACGTTGTTAAGTGCTTTTAAATCATGTACTCGTCATGACGACTTCGTGGTTTATGAATGAACTAGAAATTAGGCTCAAAAAGCTCTCACATTCGTTAGGTTTAAGAACGATTGATATTTAATAATATCCTTCACTAAAATCAGTTTAACTAGGGCAGTACCTTTGATCAACAAAGAAAAAGGTTTTCACGTGGGCTCTATTTAAAAATTTGGCTACTTTCCTTTGTATGTATAAGGCTAAGTTTCCTCTGCGAAAATGTGTAGTGCGTTCAAATTTCTTTTACATTTGGATATAACCTCTATGCCGCCAACATAAATACCAATCACGAAACCTCTGAAGTAGAATAAAGTTAGGCGCAAATTAGGACGAGGCGCAGCATGACAAATTGCGTTTTTCATACAATATAATACTATACAATTTTTTGTAAGTTTAAACCAAGTGTGCAATACATCACAAAATGTGTATGTAAATGCGGCCCCGCTACGTTTAATGTGTGCGTAAATGGACGGAGTGTGGATAGGGTTGCCAGGCGTCCGGATAAAGCCGGACACAGTCGGGATTTTTTATTGCATGTCCGGCCAAATTCAACACATTAACATAAATTTAACCTATATGATGTAAAATTCTATCAATTAGATTTTAAAATGTTTAAATAAAACATAAAATTTTCACATGCGTTGCCGAACAGTTTATACTGAGTATACTAGATTCTAAGTAATCAATAGTAGAGTTTCCGGCTTTTCTGTACAAATGTCCGGCTAAGCTTTGTCCGGCTTTTCAGTTTAGCGCTGGCAACCCTAAGTGTGGGAGCGGGCACGTGGCGCTCGCTCACTGGGAACAACATCGTGATTTACATTAGCCACAATTTGTGTCGTTTAACATCGCGTCGAGTGGGCGCGAGGATTTGCCCGCTCGTGCGAAACAATCCCGTATATTGGAATTGATTTACCGATATTGTTACAGAATGTGACAGAGTTACATTTTAAAATGTCATCCAATTAGTTTATTATTATTATTTGTACCTATTGTTGAACTAACTTTGCAGTATCCACGACAAATTAAATAAACAATACATGTTTCGGATAAGGAGCATTCTTACTTACCTATAGTGTTTTTCCAGAGCCATTCTATCATGCCAAAGACTCGTTCGGTAGTCTTGGTGAAAAAAAGTAGGTAGCTAAAACTGGCAAGCCTTCACATTATTAAGTCCTGTGAACTGTGAAGCACAAATGTATTTATTAGCGTAATCATCTGAGGTAGTTATGCCTGTGTTGCTATCTAGGTATTTAATTGACTTGATTCATAAAATGTAATACCGGATACTGCTGCTGCTTAAACAACAATAACTTAAGAAATTAATAATAATATTAACGGCCTATAATTTCGACTAAACTGAATTTTGTTTTTGCTTGGGATATTTCAATTAATAAACCTAGAGCCGACGTCAGATCTGATCAAAAATTAAAATCAAAGAATACAACTAGTCCACCCAAAGAATAGCCCAAAATCAGGTGTAGAGTGCGTGAGCTGTAACCTAAGCAATTTCTTCAGAAATGTGTTTAGGATGCCTAGAAGATAAACATACTAAAAGTCCCTGCCCCTAGGGGGTGAGCCGGGGTGGGGGGAGGGGGTTAAAGTTCCCGTTTTTGAGTTTTTGGCTCATATCTTTAAAACGGTAAGTAGTAAAGAAAAAGTGTCTTCTACATAATAAAAGCTAATAAAATTTACTACAACTATGTCATTTACATTATGTATCTATCTCCAATCATTGCCATGCTATGAGCTTCTAAAGTGGTCGATTTTCAAAAACACATCAACTAAGTCTAGGGACATTTGTATTTTATGAAATCTATCAGGATTTTTGAAGACAGTAAATGAAAGAATTATAGCTTATTTTATAGCATTTCATAGAACATAAAAAACTTTCTGATTTTTTTTTGTTTTCAAGAAAAAATCATTGGCTTTTCTATGGTCACAGAAAAGTTATCTAAGGCAAAAAATCTATACTTCGTTTTATAAAACCGAAAATTTAATTCGAATGAGAGAAAATCTTTTACATTTTTATTGCTAATAGTCAAATTAATAATTATGAATTTTATTCGTTACTTAGTATTGAGTATTTTTACCTAAAATTAATTTTTTTAGTCTTTCTTCGGTAAAGGCCCTATGTTCTTTGTGATTTCGTTTTTTTCTGGTATCTATCTTATTAGAAAATCTCTGAAATGTATTTAACACTGCATATTCTAGTCGCAGTAGATATATTTCATGTCAGAAAACCCTGGAGACCAGGGCAAAACCAGAATAATCTGGTCGAATCAACCCAATATTAAGTCGATGCAACTAGTAAAAAGGTTCCAGGAGAGCAACCAGTCTCTAGAAACCGACCAAACCGTGCAGAGGAGTTTCCATTAAGTTGGTCCTTAAGACGTCAAAACATTTTGTAATCCAGCATTGAAATGTGGAAAATGCGGAAGGTTGCTTTTTCATGAGTTTGTGAAACTGACCATGGTATCACTAAGAAATTGTCTCTGATGCTTGATCCCGGCTTGAATTTCATCTCGATTTACTATAATCACTTGTTTGGATAATTCCGCGGTGAGTTTACCATCTTCGACCAGCTCTGGAGAGCCATTATTCGTCCCATTAGGTTTAACCATTACGAAACTCCCAAACTCATGTAACAGCAACCTTCCGCATTTTCCACATTTCAATGCTGGAATACAAAATGTTTTGTCATCATAAGGACTAACTTAATGGAAACTCTTCTGCACGGTTTGGTCAGTTTCTAGAGACTGGTTGCTCTCCTGGAGCCTTTTTACTAGTTGCATCGGCTTAATATTGGGTTGATTCGACCAGATTATTCTGGTTTTGGCCTGGTTTCCAGGGTTTTCTGACATGAAATCTATCTACTGCGACTAGAATATGCAGTGTTAAATACATTTCAGAGATTTTCTAGTAAGATAGATACCAGAAAAAAAACGAAATCACAAAGAACATAGGGCCTTTACCAGAGAAAGACTTAAAAATGTATTTTAGGTAAAATTAATACTCAATACTAAGTAGGTATCGAATAAAATTCATTATTATTAATTTGACTATTAGCAATAAAAATGTAAAAGATTTTCTCTCATTCGAATGAAATTTTTGGTTTTATAAAACGAAGTAAAGATTTTTGCCATATAACTTTTCTGTGACCATAGAAAAGCCAATGATTTTTTCTTAAAAACAAAAAAAATCGGAAAGTTTTTTATGTTCTATGAAATGCTATAAAATACACTATAATTCTTTCATTTACTGTCTTCAAAAATCCTGATAGATTTCATAAAATACAAATCTCCCTAGACTTAGTTGATGTGTGTTTTTGAAAATCGACCATGAAGCTTATAGCATGCCAATGATTGGAGATAGATACATAAAGTAAAAGACATAGTTGTAGTAAATTTTATTAGCTTTAATTATGTAGTAGACACTTTTTCTTTACGACGTACCGTTTTAAAGATATGAGCCAAAAACTCAAAAACGGGAACTTTAACCCCCTCCCCCCACCCGGCTCGCCCCCTAGGGGCGGGGACTTTTAGTATGTTTATCTTCTAGGCATCCTATTTTTGAAGAAATTGCTTAGGTTGCAGCTCACGCACTCTACACCTGCTTTTTAAGTGAACTAAACAGGAAAAATCGCTAACAATACAAATAAACACGTTCCTATTTACTCGAGAAAAGCTAAAGATAGATATTCTATTCAGCGTCTATTGGTTTCAATTGAAACTCGGCGGAGCAGAAACTCTTGCAATATCAATTTCTTTGCAAGTGAATTGAAAACAAAAAACGACCAAGTCAGGTGTGCCACTCTCATCTCGAAGGACCATGGTCGAACGCATCAGTAATTAGGGGACCATAATGAATATTAAGGGTTCGACCCCCTATTAGAGCCCTATTATGCCATGGTTAGCATTGTTGATTAAACACAATCAGTTTTTAATCGCTGAAATAACATACGAGGGTGCTCGGGATATATCTGATTAAATGTCGTCAGATATATCTTAATTCATTGATTTGTGTTTGCACGTGAGATTTAGTTGCGTAGCGAATTTATTTAAGTACTTACCTTTGGCAAAAAATCTAGTGTAGGCATAAGTGTAGGTACATCCAAGAACCAATAGTAGAGTACCTAAAAATGATAAATGATAAAAATAAATAAATGATAAACTTAACTTAATGCCCACAAAAAGTGTTATTTTCAATTTGATAAAACATAGGAAGAAAATAACGTTTAATTAAGATACTACGAATGACGAATTCTCATTTGGTAGCGTAGACAATAAAGGCGGGGTCCTGATTACCTACTCCACGAATTACGATCATGAGCATCATTAAATAAGACGTATCACTCAAGCTCCCTATTGTTGGCATTATGCCTCATACTCGTACAATAACCACATTTAGGGAATGATCGAACCTCTCACGCATTTGTTCACTTTAACGGCAGGCAGCATGCGAGCAATGTTTTGTCTTACCTTTTAACTTTGGTGTACGGCCGTACACAGATACGTTTATCTCGTTATGAGACTGGATAACTAATGCTTTTCATTTGCTACGCCATCTTGCAACAAAGTTTCGATATCAAAGACTTGGGAGCCAATTCTCAGGATGTGAACTTTTTCGCTCGTAAAATTATTTCATGAACTATTCATTTCTACTGGCAAGTTCGAATGATCCCTAAAACTCGTATTCTGGGGACCGATAGCTATCGAAGTGTTCCTGCCATTGACATTATTTTGCGTTCCGTTTCGGCGTTAAAAAAAAACACTGGGACAAATTTTGCAACGTGCGAAGATATTTAAGCGTATTGTAGTAAATATAGCTTACTAAATAATTGGTTTTATAATATTACTAGCTATCCCGGCAAGTTGTTTCGCGGTTGTTTTGCCATATATTTACGTAGTACTCATATCTCAATGCATAATATAATATAATAATTTGTAGTTAGTAACTAAATCCTCGTAGAATGATTTCATGAACTATTCATTTCTACTGGCAAGTTCGAATGATCCTTAAAACCCGTATTCTGGGGACCAATAGAACAATTTACTTACCAATCGAACTATCGAGGTGTTCGCCGTAGACATTTTGCGTTCCGATTCGGCAAAAAAAATGCTTGGACAAATTTTGCAACGTGTGACTGATAATATTTACGTGTATTCTAGTAAATATAGCTTACAAAATAATTGATTTTATAATATCACTATTCAATAGCTATCTCGGCGGGCCGGCGCAAATTGTTTTGCAGTTGTTTTGCAATATAGGTGAGTATATTATATTTTGTAGTTAAGAACTAAATTATTGTTCTTTTAAATTTGTAAAGAACAATTATAATACTATTTTATTGAAGTGACTTATTAAGTATGGTACGTTGCACAAACAATAGGTAGGTAATGGTCGCCGGTCTTGAGTTGAAAATTAATAATTTACTTAAGTATAACTGTTATTTATTTAACAACACTTTTCAATTATTATTATAACAAGTAGTGTAAGAGACTATTAAATACAACATTTAATTTTTATTCTAATACAGCGTTAGTATTAAGTAATATCAAAATTCGCAACTTTCGTAATCAGAAGCGGGCGCGAGACTGCCCGAGACCCGAGTCATCGCGACTCGCGACCGGCGACTCGCGAGACGTGAGGCGCGCATACGCCGTTCCGTCGGGATTTCTCGGGACTTGTCGAGACAAGTGCGAGGCGATGCGAGGCTCGCACGGCGACCGCGACGCGAGCGAGACCGCGACCATAGTATCGGCGACCCACTGCTTTTAAATAATATTATCAATTAACCCATCATAGCCCCATAAGCTCACCGGTGAGCGAGACACAATAGAATAACAATAGATTTCCAAGAATCCACCATCGAAGTATTAATAATAGTATAGTAAAACCGTTTCGGAGGAATAAGGCAATTAACATTGTGACACGAGAAATTTAAATAATTTATGAAGATAAGAAGATAATATTATGTACTTATTTATATATTGAATATTAATATTATTATGATAAACTTAATTATCCAAAAACTTATGGGTACTTACATAATAGAACAAAAGTTCTGATAAAATTTTAATCTCTAATTATATAAAAAAATAAATTCAGCTACTTCACAGAATATACACATTAGTACCTACAGCTACTCTAATTTAACGAAATTACTTATACCTAACTAGTTTCTTTTTTTAAACACATTAACTTATAAGTACTTAACTAGTAAGTAATTATATCGTAAAAGAAACACAAGCACACGAATATTTGTTCATCATTTATTTACTAGACAACTACTTTGCTACATATCCACCAATAGGAGGGTGAATTTGTGTACGAATTCGGACATCTACCGGTCCCTAGCACTCGTATGACTCGAGCGATCTTCACACGAAATATTTCGAGTATGAAGTTTTGAGAATACACAAACTATTAGCAACAAATTGTATCGTGCAGAAAACCGGTCTCGAACGCTTCAACTCCCAAGCGGCCACGTGTGGTGTACGAATTCGGACATCTATAACCGGTTTCACTCGTTCGACTCGAGCGATCGTTGCACGAAATATTTCGAATGTGAAGTTTTGAGAATACACAAACTGTGTTACGTTCGTAAAAATCTCATAATTGGGTAATTTTTCCGAAGATGAACTTTTCTCACATTCTGAGAATTGGCTCCCTGGGCTTGTTCACAAAACCGTGCGACGTCGCATCGCAGTTTTGTGTACAGGCCCCACAGGCCCTTAAGACAGATCGAAACGATTAATTGCTTAGTGCGTTATAGCCGCTGCGGCTTCTAGGGCTACGAATTACTATAGAGTATTCAAGGTAGAGATCTATTATTTTATGTTTCTGTATCCAGCACATAAAAAATCGACATAAATACAATATAGGGAACATCAATACAAAAGTTCAGACATTTTAGAAGGATAGTTCGACAGTCAGACGTAGTATCTCCTTTCCGATAAGAATTTTATAAAATCCCTGACTACCTGAGTAATATATTGGCTTTTCAACGGCGAAATTATGTCATAAGTTAAATCATGCCTAGTATCATGAAGCTGTATGGCTTGGCGTAATGAACCATGAACGCGACCGTTAATGGCGAATCAGCCGGACGCGAAATCACGCGCCACAAGGCTCGCCCGCGACAGTTGCTCGATGGAGATTTCCGGATGTCGCTGAATCCTTTAAATGTTTTTACCGGCCAATAAAAACCTTACTTCCTATTTATCAAGTGGACGAGGGGAAATAACCTGTACAGATTGCTCGGAATCATTACTAGTTTCGAATTGAAACTTGTCAGCTAATCATCTATTTTAAGCAGGAGTAAATATAAGATTATATTATTAGAACTAGCGACCCGCCCCGGCGTCGCACGGGTACAAAATATATAGCCACTGAAAAAAATGATTAAAATCGATAGCCTATGATCCTTCACGTGGTCTACTTCTTATCTGTGCCAAATAACATAAAAATTGCTCCAGTAGTTCGCGAGATAAGCCCTTTCAAATAATTTCCCCCGTTTTTTTCACATTCTCCTATTATAGCCTAGGATCCCTTGATAGAAGGACCTTCACCGAGCTGTTTACTGGATGAAAAGTATTTTATATTCAATTTCGTATGTCCACAAATTAATTGCAGGTGGGTTGCCAAAAAAATTTCAGTCCAGAATAAAGAAAAAATAGAAAAAAAATTAAAACTTTTTTTTTAACATTTCGCTGGTTTGGTTAATAGACAAATTCTACACCAATCGAAAGTATGGAGCCCGTAGAGTATGAAAACGTTAGGTTGTCTATTTTTTTCCTGTCACAACTCTTGGGTAGGCAGGTAAATCGAAGTATATTAAATCTCAATGTAAATCGATACTACTACTAATCGGTACCGGTCTGGTTAATGCTTAATGCATATGCTATGGGCTTCATACTTTCGATTGGTATGGAATTTGTCTATTAACCAAACCAGAAAAATGTAAAAAAAAACTTTATTTTTTGTTTTTTTTTTATATTTTTTTATTCTGGACAGAAATTTTTTAGGCAACCCACTTGCAATTAATTTGTTGACATACGTTATTGAATATAAAATACTTTTCATCCAGTAAACAGCTCGGTGAAGGTCCTTCTATGAAGGGATCCTAGGCTATTAGTCTTACGTGATAAAATAAAGCCTATATATAGCCTTCCTCAATAAATGGGCTATCTAACACTGAAAGAATTTTTCAAATCGGACCAGTAGTTCCTGAGATTAGCACGTTCAAGTTAGCCCTTTCAAATCATTTTCCCCGATTTTTCCACATTTTTCTCTATTTCTTCGCTCCTATTAGTCTTAGCGTGATTAAATATAGCCTATAGCCTTCCTCGATAAATGGGCTATCTAACACACACACACACACACACACACACACACACACACACACAACAAAATCCGTTCCGTACTTTTAAAGATTAAAGGGAACAAAGGGACATGAGGGAAAAAAAGCGACTTTGTTTTATAATATTATGTATCTAGATATAGAAGACGAGCCGAGGTGACAGATTGACTAAGGAAATCAGTCACTTGTTCTTGCATTTTGACTGTGCTCATGCTAAGCCCTTACAGGTCGAACGGACTAGCATAACTACAATAAGCATAAAAAGATTTGCTTTAAATTAACACTAAGAGATGCTTACGCTTAATACAGAATGGCTATTACCACGGAGGTAAGCTATTACAATGTGACCTGTTGGAGTCCAAAATATTACTCATACACCAAAACACCATTAGGGAGATCGCAGACGACAGACTTTTGTGCGATCAAAGTCTGCGGCTTACATACATTCCGCATGGCGCGCGCCATCAGATTGTATGGAAGCCGCAGACTTTGATCGCACAAAAGTCTGTCATCTGCGATCTCCCTTAATGAAACACGATACCGGTATATTCATAACAATCTCGCCACCGCGTGATACGAGACTATCGAGTTGCATACTAATTATAAAAATCGTGATTCACCCTTGCCCGTAGGTGAGGTTTCTCTCTTCCGGGGTCGCTCCGCAGTATGGTGCGGATTCGGAGCTCCTACAAGCTCCCATAACAATATCCCGTGATTATAGAGAAACCTTATGTAATCATAATTTATATTGCACACCCGCTCGCGTAATGTGGAAACAAAATATTCGTTTGGCCGGATATCGGAAATTTAGGCCTAGGGGTAAAATATTTACACGTTCCCGTTGGATAAATATTAATATGATTTGTGCCTTTAAAAATACGTTGTATATAGATAATAAAATTTACATAATATTGGAAATTATTTAAAACCCAATTAAAACTCGTCATTTATACACCAAAGTATAACTAACTTACCTAGGTATTTCTTCTACTTTTCACAGACGGAGGAGGCTGTAGTACATCCAAAGGAACTTAAGTGTAAAATGTTGGTAGAGACCATTTATATTATCTACATCCGTTTTCCGACACACTACTCACTAGTAATTGATAACGTTATATATTCTACATAATATTATAGTATAATCCTCTTTGACTTTGATATACAAAACACAATGATACCTTCCCAACAGGTGTGTTCTTACTTTTTCAGTCGCTAGAAGGCGTCGGAAAGAGAGCAGACCACGACGACAGCGCACCACATTCTCCGCTCACCAGACGCTGCGGCTTGAACTGGAGTACGCAAGAGGGGAGTACGTTGCTAGAGCGAGAAGGTACGGAAATTGTTACAGGTACTATTCTCTGATCGCTTGTTCTAGACAACTCGACGTTAAGGCCTAGGTTAGCTGAATCGAATACTGTAGTGTGGAGTCTATAACAAGCTCAATGTGTCGACACCATGTAGCAGTGCCCAATTTATATTTTTTATGAGGCCTACACTACACGTAGGCCACTTTGTTTCCGCCGCCTCATGTACGAAATCTACCGGCCACCTACGGCGCTGCCGCCCATAGGCCGCGGCCTATACGGCCTATTTGTAAATCCAGGCCTGCCCTGTGGGCGTCGCATCGAGCTTTGCCTAGGCAAATGCCTTAGGCAAAGCACCAGTATGTAGATTGTAGACAAATGAAGAACTATTAAGCAAAGCTCGAAGCGAAGTCTATTTTATGGTAATGGCAATGCCTATTTTGGGTAACTTGGGAGCACTTATTCGGCCAACTTTACGAAAAGGTAGTATGGAACTAACCTTAGAAATATATATTAGATAGATAACAAAAATCTGAGTTTAAACAACAACTTCTAGATTTTTTCAAATTCAATAAATTGTTTCCATCTTTGGTGAAATACATTTCTCATTTCTTACAGATGTGAACTAGCTACGGCTCTGTCACTGAGCGAAACCCAAGTTAAAATATGGTTCCAAAACAGACGAGCAAAAGACAAACGGATCGAAAAGGCGCATCTCGACCAGCAGTATAGGTAAATATCTACCTTGAAGTTTCTATCAGAAAAATCCAAAAAAGGTGTGGTCGTATGGGTATCCATACTAATATAATAAATGCGAAAGTGTGTCTGTCTGTCACCTCTTCACTCCCAAACCGCTAAACCGATTTTGCTGAAATTTGGTATGGAGAATATTTAAGAGTATTTGAGTCCCGGGAAAGGACAAAGCTATAGGTTACTTTTTATCCCGGAAATCATACGTTTTCGGCGCGATAAACGAATTTTGCCATTAATTGAAAGTTGCGGATGTCATCCAGTTATCAATAAACTCGTTGTTTCTAACGATCGCTGCATTTAAAAGCTGTCCATCTCCATCTAATATACGACGAGTGATATTATATTATTTGTTGGCGGCTTCGAGTTTATTTTCTCAGCACCTGGCTTGACTGATATTTCGCTGCTAGGTACATAATGATATTATCTAATAATCATTTGACCATAATATTTTAACCAAAGACTTCTATTTAAACTGATTATAACATATTGCATGAGTCAATTATACCAAATCCCCAAATCCTCACAGAAAATAACATCTACAACGGTTGTGTGGTAGCACCTCCATCGTGGGCCCAATAGACATAACTACTCTGTCTACTCTGTCGTGGGTATCGCAGACACAATAGATTTTCAATTGTTATGCGGCAGCCGGCTGCCGCTTGGGAATTGATGGGTAAAGGGGAGCCTCCTCGTAGGGAGGCCTTTAAGGTTTTTAATGACTTGCCTGAGGATTTTTAGGAGCAGAAAATATGCAACTTAAAACACTTGAGAACTTACATATTGTATACTTCCTCTGGCGTTACAAATGCCCATAGTTGGCGGCTATCGCTTTCCATCAGGTGATCCGTCTGCTCATAAAAAACCAAATACCTATCCACTGTATTCTTAATGCCTTTTACTTTGCAGACAACTAGCGGCAGCAACAGGCTTCTTCCCACCCATGCTGAGCTCAACTCCGTACGGGACAGCGTGTCCATGCTTACCGGGCCAACCACAACCAGATATAAACAAGTAGTTATTGTTAATAAATTAGCTAATTTTGTTTAAAGTTTTATATAATCTACGCCATAGTCATACGGTGTGGAATCATGTACTATACTATATTATATAATGCGGCCTCTCCAGTCTCCACGTTGGCCCATACCGCCGCTTGCCGTTGGTACTTGGTTGGTACTATCGGAGAAGTTGATTGATAGGCAAATGGCCGACCTACGTAATTTGATCGCATTATGTCAAACTTATCCGAGTTCCGACGGATCAAAGTTATCGTTGAATTGACAGACGTAGGTCCATCGACTGCCTATGAATCAATTTCTTCGATGGTAATGTATATAATGCGGCCTCTCCACGTTGGCCCAGAATGTACCAATACAAGCGATTAAGAACATGTAGATAGGCATATTCGTCTATAATTGCCCATGATGGAAGTCAACTACGTATACTACGGGGTACGACAGTTTCGCAATCATGGTTATAAATCATGGGCCAATATGGAGAGGAGCCTATAAATCAGTTTCGAGAATCGTCGTTTTCTACAAATCATCTGTTATATCCACAGAAAACGATGATTTCCGATTGACATTAGCGACGTGGTTGTATCCTTGTACTATTGTAAGTTGTTGTAAATAATGAACTGATTCTTAAGCAAAATTCCATGATCCATCAATCAATTGTATATTATGAACTTGTAAATAATCTAGTCAGTGTTGCCAGCTTCTAATATTAAGAGAGTTGAATAAAAAACGTAAATAAATCCCCATAGTTTTATTTAGTCAATCCACTTACCATGGCCTTTTCGACGATGGCTCGTCCATGTGTAGAAGAGTCCATGGAAAATAGTATTACTTTAATTCATCACACGAATATTAAAATCTTAACATAACAATAAAAATGTTTACACCGTAACATAACTTAAATAGTCCATATTTTTGTAACATGAAAATAAAATTAATGCATATTATGCAATCAAATTATAGGCCTAAATGATACAATGATAAAATAATCGTAATGTAAAATAGTGACAATCGACATTTACACTTCATTAACATTGGAATGTAAAACAACTGATAAAAGTTAAGCCAAAAGTGGCTGATACACAGCTTTTACAATAGAATCTTGAATTACTTTAAACCGTTAAAACTGTGCTGACATATCAATAATTATGTAAAAACTGTGAGTGTGTTACACAATAATGTTGCTAGTGCCTAAACAGTAAGTTGAGAACAAACCTTATACTGATATAATATATAACAGACTGAGTGGTAGTCCGCTGGCCCTCACTAGCTAGATCTCCTGGCCTACCTTCTACTCTATCTGCCTGCCTAGCTTCGACTAAGCGACTTGTCACCTAAGCATTAAAAAATTACTTATATTAACGTTGTTCACTTGTTTGTTATGAGAAGCAATAATGTTAAAGAAGTCTGAGTAAGATTGAGTAACCTATAAGACGTGTAAAGTGTAACCTGACTAAAATACATTTTCCCCTTGGCCTACACTTGGTATACATAATGTGAAGCTTTTTATTATTAAGGGGGAACTTAATATAAGCTAATAAATCAATAAAGCAGCTGAGCGTCTTAGTAAATTATTTGAATGTTCTTTAAAAGTGTCTAACACTTTCTTAAGTTGAACAAAAAGAAATGAGTCTTACTTCTTAGTAAGTTATTACGGTATTTAGATTTTACACAAAACCAAGACTAGCGATAGTCACGTCAATGAACTACACGCATTTTGAGAAGGTACCTTTTCTGTAAATGTTTATTGGATAGTTTTTAAGCACAATGTGCTTTAATATTTTTTATTGCCAACTTTTTTTGCTAAAGTTACCAAAGCAAATTTTTACGATAGCTTAATCAGGTTGTAAATTTTTGTGTTGTAATATCTGTGCTAGTGTTTCTTAGTAAAATGATATCAACAAACTTAACTCATGTTACTGAACAATGCTACTATAATTTCATCTTATAAAATCTTTTTATTATTTCTTATTTACGTGACATTTATATCACAGATACGAGTATTTTGTACCTAAGCTAATGTTAAGTGTAAGGTGTTTAAAACTTAAAAGTGAAGCTAAGGACGGAAAATTTTAGTAAATAAATAAATATGAGAAGAAATACTTACAAGACATTAGGTGTTTTTAGTACTGGCGTTGCCCAGTGCCAGCGCTGGGGCCACTCATATAGTTTTGCCCTCCGTTATTGCCGTACCCTGATCCACCTGAAATATCAATTGAATTTAAATTAAGTTTTGCTTAAAATCTTGTGTACTTTTAAGTTAGACATAAAAATATGTATGTGTAAAATGTTATTAATTTTTTTAAATAATAATGTAACAACCCCCTTCATTATGCCTTCACGTGTAAACAGCTGAATCAATTTTGATAAAACTTGTATAAAAGAACTATTTTTTATCACAAAAGAATGCAGGTTTCTGTGAGATTTTGTTTCAGAAAGTAATAACTTTGTCCAACACACCTGCATTATAAGGTTGCGACCTCTGGTTATTATAGTTTTGTCTCATTGGACCTCCACCATAGTTCTGCTGGTAGCCACCTCCAAAGTCTCCCTGCACCCATCCACCCTGATTACCATAACCCTGGTTGTCCCAGCCCCCGGAGTTGTCCCATGGGCTCTGATTGTTCCATGCGCCTTGGTTACCATAACCTGAAAGAAATGTGAGAATTTATATTAGAGCATTTTTATACTTTACTAGCTAGTCACACAAAGTTAACCGGGACAGCTGTCCCGGTTAACTTTGTGTGACTTAAAAACCTTCCCTGGACTTCAAAGATTATTTTAAGACTACAATTAGCAGAATCGGTTCAGCCGTTATCGAGTTATAGCGTTACTGACACAATTGAAAATCCATTTTTATATAGATATATTAACTGTTCAAGATATCTGTAGACAGCCGGCTAGTTGGAGTGACGTCATCAAATCAGATATACAGAAGATATTATATACCACAGTAAAATCAAATCATTTCAGGTAAAAAAAATAGAAAACAATGTGGTAAGTACTATTATTACAATGCCCATACAATAATAAAACTACTGGTTGATAAAAAATGTAGCTCTTTTAATAGCATCAAACTAATAAATAAGGCTCAATTTATACCACCGCGGAATGGAAGCGTCAATTTCGCCTCATGCGAGGAAATTAACACCGCAGAATTATAGAATATAGAGAATTCAGCGGAAGATGCGCGTCCAATTTTTTGGCTCGTTGTTAATTTGAGTTATACTGTTGACACAAAGTTGTAAAAGTGCTATGTACAGTTACGTTGCAATAAGTTGCTTCCATTCCATTTTGTGCCGGTATAAAATGAGCCTAAAAGTAAAACTTTTAGGACACAAATCTTGTACCTGAATTGTCCCAATTCTGCTGGCCACGTCTGCCTCCCCAGCCACCAGCGCCACCTCCGCGGTCAGAGCGACGACCACCACCCCCACCACTCGCCATCTCAGTCTTAGACAGGGCCTTCTTAACATCCAGCTTATGACCTTTCACCTTGTGGTTGGGTTGCACTATAAGTAAAAGTTTTAATTATTTAAAATATGTCTAAGAATTAAGTGTACCACTTAGCACAGCTTGATACTGATAAGCTGAATCATGATTCAGCTTGTCTACTGATAAGCTGAATCATGAATAGATTAATGCTTCAAGCCCCAAGCGATCGCATGCGA
This sequence comes from Polyommatus iphigenia, assembly GCA_963422495.1. Classification (NCBI taxonomy): domain Eukaryota; kingdom Metazoa; phylum Arthropoda; class Insecta; order Lepidoptera; family Lycaenidae; genus Polyommatus; species Polyommatus iphigenia. The sequence continues at coordinate 12,666,000 of OY730179.1, forward strand.
CCGCGATAACAATAGAAATCTATTGTGTCTCGTTTTTTCCACGATCGAGGGATTAAGTAGTAGCAGATTATTAAATGCCTAATAAGTACATAAGTACAAATATAATATTAATCCTTTGATCGCGGATTCTTGGAAATCTACAATTGTTGTTCTATTGTCGCGGTCACCGGTGTCCTTATGGGGCTTGATGAGTTAGTTATTTTTTTGTTGTGTGGACTTGGAATGTTTAAACCAGGGATGTTGCGAATATCCGCAGCCGCATCCGCAAATGCGGAGCATCCGCATAGATTTAGACATCCCCATCCGCAATAAATCAATGCGGATTTTTATGCGGATGCGAATGTCATACGAGTTGCGACAAGAAAAAAAAAGCGGCGGGGCCTGTGAAATGTGAATGGCGCGTGCTGTTTGCGCGTGACAAATGACCAATGGGAGCAAAAAGCCGACTAAGTGCGTATCGGCCACACACAATAGAGGCTTCCGTAGTACGGCCAGTTTCTGATAAGTTTCGTATGGTCAATGAATGTACAATTATAACATGTTTTACACTACTAACAACATCATCTCAGTTACATTCAAAGGAATTTGAACGAAAAGTTCCTTTGTACTTCTCAATAACTTATGAAGTCTTCTTAGCCGTGATAATTTTTTTTAATTTAGCATATTTCCTACTCCCGTGAATTTTTTCACATACTTTTCAGAACCAACCGTTTAGCTGGTAGAAGGGGGTAGACACTGGACTCTAACGATTTTTTCACTTTAAAACTTCATATTTCACAAATATGGATCCCTAAATCGGAAAATGATCTTGGAATACTCGTAATATTTTTAAAAACTCTATCCAACGTCACCTCACACGGTGGAGTGGTCGCGAAAAAAATTTCGCAGCTTCATTTTGATAAGTCGAACAACAATTTTCTCTGCGAAAGTGGTAGCTATAACAGAGATAAATATGATTTAGTATTTCGATTTGATGGTCCTAAAATATGGATTGTTCTATTCAAAATGAAACTCACGAAAAATTAGCTTGATATTAATTAAAAAATTTGTTCTAAGGAACCTGCATTATAATTATTTTGTAGCACATTAATAAAAATTAAAATAATACTTTTTCATTGTTATAATTCTCCATTTATAAACTATATTTATGTAAGATCTAGGGCTTCACGCTAGAGCGAGATTTTTCTCGTCTCGTCTCGCTTTTACGATACGAGAACGAGACGAGACGTTTTGGAAAATATTATCGGCAATACCGAGACCACATACAGGGCAACCCGAGTCTCGTTTTGGGTCTCGTTAATTTTTTTCAATGAAGTTTTTATTAGAAAAATCAGAAAAGGTCTACTTAGAAAACAATATATTTTACAAAATATAAAATCTGGTAACCATCCAAACTGTATTTTATCATATAAATACGTTAGTCATTAAATATTCCTTATTCTCTTTATTATATTATAGAAATAAATCATTATTCACAACTAAGCGAGACGAGACGAGACAACTGGTAACGAGACGAGACCGAGACTTGAACGAGACTCAATTTTTTGAGGATTGACGAGACCGAGACGAGATTTTTGTGTAAAGCCCTAGTAAGATCCTAAACATCCGCATCTGCATCCGTGGATGTGAGCCTCTAAAAATCCACATCCGCATCCGCGGATGTGAAAAATCGGCGTCCGCAACATCCCTGGTTTAAACAACAAGTACTCACAGCATACTCTATCTACAGGGTCATAGTCATCAAACTCAATAAATCCAAATCCCCTTTTCTTTCCAGTTTCTTTTTCTGTTACTATGCTCACAGACACAATGTTTCCATATGATTCAAAATATTCTTTGAGGTCCTCCTCCTCAATGTCTTGTTTCAGTGCGCCAACAAACAATTTCTTCACCGTAGCACTCGCATCAGGTCTATTTATTTCATCCCTTGGTACAGCTCTTTTGGGTTCAACCACTCTGCAAAAAAAAAATAGTACTCAATCTAAAGTTAAAATAATTTTATTTTAATAAAAGGACATTTTATCCTATATTGTAAGTAAAGAAGTATCTTTAGATGTGCCTTTCTATATTTAGTATTTACCTTCCATCAATTTTATGTGGCCTATTCTTCTGGGCTTCATCCAGCATGTGTGCATGAGAGTATGTTATGAACCCAAAACCTCTCGATCTCTTCGTATGAGGATCTTTCATAACAACGACATCCACAATTTCTCCCCATTGTTCATAAAACTCCTTTAATGTTGTATCATTGGTTCTATAGTCTAATCCTCCAATGAATAGTTTTCTTAGATGCTCTGGTTCTTCCTGTAATTAAGTATAGGTACATAAATGAATGGATAATCTGTGCTCTGTTCACATCAGAAAAACTAAGCACAGTAATTAAGGTTGTAAAGGTGTGGAAATTAAGAGTCCGTATACGAAATTTTGCCGATTTCGCTCATTTAACAGACGTGATTTAACAGTTAAAGTACAGTATTTCTATAAGTTTTATTGCACAACATGTAAGATCATTTCAATTATAATCTAATGTTGCAGCTAGATTTTTTATTTTTTTTAAGTATCTTTAAATAATCCAACTCAAACCCGCGACAGTTTTGTGATTTTTGCTGTAAAAGGCTTAGAATATCACCTTTTTATGGATTGTATTGACGTCTTAACGGTATGAAATAAAATACAATGTACTGTTGAGAAAGTCGTTTATACAACGTTGGAATTACTTTTTACCACTTTCATATAAAAAACCCTTTAAAAAACAGAATACCTATAACTGCCCGCTAACTTGGCGATCATCCTTTTTCACCTGGCATATGAAAGACGGGCGTGATTGTGAAGAGAGCAGTAGAAAAGATAGTACGGGCTCTTAAGCATAAAACTTATAATATTATAGGTACTTCTCGTCAAGCATCTTGATTACCTACGCACCTGCTAAATCTGTACAACCCGGCAATATGGAGCTACGATAGATTAAAATTCAAAACGTTTTTTCGTACTATAATAGTTGCACAATATAATAGACATAATAATATGAGTGTGTGTAAAGTAATCAAACCTACTTCAGGGAGATCGCAGACGACAGACTTTGTGCGATCAAAGTCTGCGGCTTACATACATTCCGCATGGCGCGCGCCATCAGATTGTATGGAAGCCGCAGACTTTGATCGCACAAATGTCTGTCGTCTGCGATCTCCCTTAAAGTTTAGATTTATGTCAGCGGCTACACGGTCAATTTTTGATCAATCTGATCCATCAATCCGGTGCGGATTGACGAAAATTTGATAGTGTACGACTCAGATTGATCGTATTTTTAGGGCGGCCACATACATCAGTTTTCCTGATTAGATTTCCTGATCCGTTTTCCGAAACCGGGCCTCCGGACGCAGTAAATTCATACAAAAGTAATTGCATGTCACACACATTCGATCAGTTTCCGTACGGTTTTTTTTGAATGCAGGCCCATGCATCCGGAATTCCTGACGGAAAAAAACGAAACGGATGCAAAGCCTACATACATTTTGTAGGGCCCGCCACATACATTCGAAAATAACGAACAGAACGCTCAATCAGCGCAGCGCGATCAAGCTGAGCGGACGCATAGCATACTGCGTAGGCATTGCTGGGACACCCATGAATATGACTATTGACGATGAGTGATATTGAACATTTAATTACTACTGTAGAAGGGTTCCCATGCCTGTGGGATCTAAATAACGAAGATTATCATAACAGGGTTCTTGTTTTACAAGTTTGTTTCTTATTTTACCAAATAAATCTTCGAAGGAGCTTATGGACATCCAATGATAATCAAAAAATCTTTCTGGATAGGCTTTTATTACATAATATTGGCCCTCCGTTAATCTTTGTGTGTTTAGTGGATGTACCCAGTAACGATGATGCTTTTTTTGCTGAGAAATTAAAAATGCGATTGCGATTTCGACGAAGATTTCCTAATCTTCGTCGAAATCCATGTTTCTTCCAAACGTGTGCACTCCACTGAAGCTACTCCAAGACTAATGTAGGTATTCCGAACGGAAAAAATCTGATGTGTGTGGTATTTGTACGGAATTTTCCATGATACGGTCTCCGAATCAGGAAAACTGATGTTATGTGGCCGCCCATATGAACTTTTTATAACCATCAATATTCCGTCAATCAGATTGATGGATCAGATTGATGAGAATTTGACCGTGTAGCCTGTGACTATATCGTAAAAATAACAAAAATGCCGGAAAAATACATACGTAGTCACCGCCGCTGCTAGGTTTCATTTTGACTATCTAAGAACAAAATCACCAAATATTACAATTGTATGTATACAGATTTCTTCTAGGTAGATCGATTTTGAAATTTGCACTCTTTCGGGTTACTAATTTGTAAAATAATCACCTACTTTCTTAATAATTGTTTTGGAATTTGGAAAAAAGAGATATTGTATTCACATTCACGAATCACGATTGTCATTTGTCATTTGAAACAGTGTTGCCAGATGGTCTCGGCGCCGTACCCCTGAACTAATTTGATTTTCCCCTAGAAATCCCCTAGATTACTTTTTCTTTTAATATTCAATAAAAATATATATTACTAAACTTTGACAAGGCTTTATATGAACGTGGCGAGAAAAGGAACTAACGATTTTATCATACAAAAACATCATTTTTGACAGCTCTCCTTTACCAGCAGCGCCCATTGACATTATTGACATGTTCATTTAAAGCCTTGTCGAACTGTATTCATCTTTTCAACATCTCGAATCTCGACCTCGATTAGTTGTTGTGGCGCTCAAGTAATTTAAAGATGGTAAAAAATATAAGGAACGTGATATTTGGCAAAAAAACTGTATTTGACGTGTATTTTGAATTTCCCCTAAAAAATCCACCAAATATTTTTTCCCCCTGTTTTGCCCCTAACTTGGTCGAAAACCCCCTTAATCTAGGAGGAAATCCCCTAATCTGGCAACATGAAATTTGAATTTTGAAACCACAGATTATATAATAAAGTAGATTGATTGTTGTCAATGCTAGTGTTGTCACTTGTATCGGTTAGTTCGAAAAACCCCCGAGTCCCGAGTCCCGACCATTGCCCCCGACCAAAAAGAGGGGTGTAATGTCGGCTGTACACTCTCGCCGAGAGCTCTCGGGCGAGAGTCTCGTGCGAGAGCCCCTTGCCCGAGTGCGATCATGTACATTCTCGCTTAGTTCAATCGCAGTTATGAACTCAGAGAAGATGGACCATTATTTTTCTAAAAATGGCGAAAACGTATCTACGATCAATGATCACCATTCACCATTGCATCGAAAGATATCATTGTAATCCAAAGATCTATAATAATATTTAATTTTATTTCTTACAGTTAATGACTTATAATGACGTTTATTATTGTTATTTTTCTGTTCTGCACTGTCTAGCGGCGCGACTAATAGTGAAAAACGCGAGAGTGTACAGTAATGCGCTCGCTTTCCTCGCGAGACCCTTTGTCTAGGGCGCAAAATACCGACACCGGACCGAGAGGGTCCGAGACAGGCGAGACGAGGCGAGCGCACCCATTTACACTCTCGCACTCGGGCCGCCTCGCTGTGTCTCGGCGAGAGTGTACAGCCGACATTAATGTTATAAGTTTGACGTGTCTGTCTGTATATCTGTCTGTCTGTGGCATCGTAGCATCCAAACGGGTGGACTGATTTTGATCTAGTTTTTTTCTGTTGGAAAGCTGACGTCATGATAGAGAGTGTTCTTAGCTGTAGTTCATCATCATCAGCCTGCTCATTGCTGGAAAATCAGGGTGGCCGCGATTAGCAACTTGCAGTCGTTTACATGGGTTTTATAATTATATTATGTTCTGGTTCGTGATACATAAGATTTATGAATATATTATTAGTAATTATTATAATATTATGTTACTGTTAATGTGCGTCAACCAGTTAGACTGCAGATTAACAAGGTATTCTGCAGATTATCTGGGTGAGTCAGTTAATGTTCAAAAAGTTTATTTTATTCTCACATTAACGAGATAATCTTCAGAATACCTACGGACTAACGACCATGCATACGGTAAATTGCATAAAACAGGTTCTTGTTTGAATAAAACATGTTATTTAGGTGTAGAGAATTATATTTTATCCATACTAATATTATAAACGCGAAAGTATGTATGTCTGCCTGTTTTTTTTAATTAGTTATCATGCACAGGCAAATGATATATAACATCCAGAAACGTGCTTTTTGTGTTCCCTCAACTAAATTACATGGAAATTTTTAGTTAGGCGTTTATCACTTCACTGAATCGATCGACTATACTGTGCTCTGCGAAACATGGCAGTAGCGGTCATTGACTCCCTGTCAGAACTTGTAATTTTCTATACAAAACCGCGGATGACAACATCTGACACTTCACTGACAATCGCGGTTTAAGTAGTCAATGACCGCTGCCGCTACCGCCATAAAGCTTAAAATATTATTTGCACTTTACCTAGTTAGTTTGCATAGTAACGAATAGTACATCGTTAAATTGCGGAAGACTTCGTTCACTGTGTTCCGCAATTTAATGATGTATAGTGCGTCAAGAATGTCTAGGACGCGAAACTTTTTTTTTAGCAATAGCAACACTCTTTTGACATTTAGACCTTTATTGTATCAATAAACAAATATTTTCAATTTGCTTAAATTTAGTTTTACAATGTGAAAACTACATGTAACTGTGGTTAATATTAACAATTAAAGTGAAAGACGTGTCAGAGTGCTGAAAATTTGAAGATTTTCATTGAAGAAAAATAGTAAAACGCGAAAATATCGCTGAAATTCTCGCGTCCACATTTCCGATTCTGATGGCTCAATCGCCATAGTGGCAGGTAATTAAGCGTTTGTTTTATAAATTCTGTTTGTTAATTTTGTTGTATAATGCAATTTTAAGTATTAAGTGGTATAATAAAACAACAATTTTACATAAACCTTATGTTTACGTAAACAATGAACTGTCAAAGAAATCTATAATATAACGCGCCTAACCATGATTGATACTTTGACTTAGGTGCTTTGCGTAATTATGTATCTTAGATGTATATTATATAAAATTCTCGTGTCACGGTGTATATGCTTAACTCCTTTAACACTTTTATGGAGCGTAATATAATATTATAATTAAGTATTACGTTTTATGTTTACAGGTAGCAGAAAAAGCGTTTAACGAAATAACCGAAATGACTGGGAGAATTTAAGCTATCATTTTGAAAAAAAAAAAAGAAAATAGATACAAGGAGTGGGAATTAACCCTTTATTAGGATATTGAAGAGCTGATTATTGAAGATGAAAGTGCCTCTTCACTGTGACACCAGACACCACTGCTGTAACTACATGGACCTAGAAAGTGGCGATGATTCTGTTTCCGGCTGCATTGTAGAATATTATTTGGATGATCATATTTTATTAACATAACAAAAACCCTGTTTTTTATTTATTTATTTTTTGTATTTTTTAAATAAGTAGTTCCTTAACAAAACAGGAGTGAGCTTCTCTCAGCTCTCACTGGTCATCAAAGTACCTAGCTCTGCACGTCTCAGGGAGAGGGTACTTAAATAACAGGTGTTATAAATTCATAATATGTAATACTAGTGACTAGCTGATGTCCCGGTGAACTTCGTGTCACTCTCACTTATAAACCTTCCCTGGACTTCCAGGAATATTTTAAGACTAAAATTAGCCACATCGGTTCAACCGTTTAATCGAGTTATTGCTTTTTTTATATAGTCCGTCAAGAAAATTAAAAAGTGGCAACATCGTAGTGTCATCCCTTTTTTCTTAGATTGATTTGAAAGGGATGACACTACGATGTTGCCACTTTTTAATTTCTTCACTTTCTTGACAGACTATGACATATGCAAACAAACAAATCTTTATTTCCCTCGAAAAAGAATTTAACATGTTAAGTATCCTAAACAAAACACTGCTTCTCCTACTGGTACATAAAATTAATTTTAACCTGCTAATGACATATTTGTGATGTAACTAACATAAAGTTACATGTTCTAAGACTTTTTAACAGAACCAATAATGTATATTTTGTAAGTAAACAGGCAATATATTTTTTAAAGTAGGTGATGCTTTTATAATATGATACAAAATACACATAATAGCATTACAAGATCATTACCAGAGCCACCGAAACCAGCTACAGTACGTGTAAGTTAGTGATGAGGTGAGTTATACAAAGATTATAATACTTTACATACATTAGATTGTTTCTTGTAATATCGTAAATTAAACACACATTATAACTACATCATAATTATTTCAAATTTTCTTAACTACATAATGTATATAAATCATAATATTTACGTTTTTTTAAAACTGTATTTAATATAAAGTATCAAAATCTTTTATAGTGACTGGATACAGTGTGGCCATAAGAGGCCACACCGGAAACAAGTGGCGACTCTATTAATGTCGTGACTTTTTTGACAGACTATACTATTCGTTACTATGCAAACTAACTCGGTAAAGTGCAAATAATATTTTAAGCTTTTTTATTTAAATTTCACACTTTAACGGATGGTATAACGGAATCTGCAGATTATCTAGGTAATGTGCACGTTAACGTATTCAGCATTCGAACGGTAACATAATATACACATTAATGGAAAGTTGACCTGGTGCAGCAGCATCACCTGGTAATAGTCGTGTTCGTTTGGTTTTTCAACTGCGCATGCGCGGCTTTTTTGTGTGTCAGTGTGAGCGTCATATTCTAAAATACCGATCAATTGCTGTCAGATTTTAGCAAATCTGACAGATATTTTAGAACATGACACTCGCACTGACACCAATTTATAACGTTGCGCATGCGCAATGTGCATTGAAAAACCAAACGAACACGACTATTCAATAGGATACCCAAATCCTCACCAACTTAGACAGATGATTCGTGTTTGGACTCATTTTAATTGCGACAACCAGTAAGACGTAGATAAACTGTAAATATTTGCATGCTGCTGCTGGAGCATCACCTGGATGCTATAGGAGCCGAGCTCCGTATGAACCCAAAGTGGAGGTTAATCATGTTTGGGCTCATATTGATGGCCTTATCCAAGAGGACCTATTATTATTGACGCAACGTGACGCTCCCGCTTCGCAGTCGCTTGGTCGCGTAGGTTTGAACGAAGCTTTATAGCTGATATGGCATCCGAGTGTACTCGGATTACTAGTAACTCGGACGCTACTCGTACTGTGTAATTACCTGTTTACGCAGTACGAGTAGTGTCCGAGTAGTAATCCAAGTGCACTCGGTCCGAACTCGAGCGTACTCGTATAGTGAAAACCGGGCTTTATAACTGTTTTTTTGACCAAAGAGAATATAATCACTACGTTGACAAATTAAATGTATTTGACTCGTTTGCGAGTAATGAACATTGAAATCGATATGGTCATGTGGGTCAAGTGTGCGCAGCGTCTAAGTGTGCGCATTGTAAATATCTCGAAAAATATATGACGCTAAGGAACGGCAACCACCCTCTTCAGTAACCCACAGGACGCCCTGCGAAGCGCTCGTGTCCCAGCGGCTGCGCGCGCGCCATTTTGGAATGACAGATAATTAAATATTTTTGCTCAAATATTTACGATATTTTGTAAATTTTGATGCGCAATCTTTTGAAGTCATGTATTTTTTTTCTAAATAAGCTTTTTGCTATCGAGTGCAACATAATATCAAGTTTGTTATTTGCCAGTGTTTAGGATATTCTGATGATGCAGGAATTAACGATATTCGTATAACCCTGTTCCTATGCTTTGGGTTAAGTGTGCGCAGAAGCCTTTTCCCTTTTGTGGCGAACAGTATTCTGAACCACTGACTGAAGATTGAATTGAATGAAGCCTTTGTGGAATCTGGTGGCAAAAACAGTGCACCAGCTCCGCACACGGCACTTTTTTTTATACTACAATTTATATGTATGACGAAGTAACTAAATATTTCTAAGTGAAAATTATTGTTCTTATATTTTGATTTAGGACGATTTTGTTGATTACTTTAAGTAACTATAAGTAGTTACAAATTAAAATTATAAAATAGTAGTCTTTATGTTCTAAAATATATATTTTTTGTTGTTGCATACACTTACCCAAAGTGCTGCGTACACATACCCCGATACTGGGGTAAAAGTGCGCAAATGGAAGGGTTTTTGTTTTCTCAAGTTTCTTAAAATATAAGCTACTGAAGTCTGAAAAATACTATTGTTGTGTTTAAGTTGGTGACAAATAAACAGTCTTACAAATGAACACAGTTTTGTTTCATTGTTCTAATAATATTTGAGTTTTTTAAAGCATCTTTAAATGCGCACACTTGACCCACATGACACTGTGTATGCGTGTATTATTACTGTCAATTTGAGTCGAATCATTTAAAACTCGATCCGCGATCGTACAATAATTCGTTGTGCATCACTAGTGGACGCCATGCGCTGTGCGCATGTCAATTGTCAAAATTCAAGTTCACGATGACGCGAACGCCCGACGACGCAGTGTTGCCAGATCACGGGATTTCCTCCTAGATTTAGGGGGTTTTCGACCAAGTTAGGGGCAAAACAGGGGGAAAAAATATTTGGGGGATTTTTAGGGGAAATTCAAAATACACGTCAAATACAGTATTTTTTGCCAAATATCATGTTCCTTCTATTTTTTTACCATCTTTAAATTACTTGAGCGCTACAACAACTATTCGAGGTCGAGATTCGAGATGTTGAAAAGATGAATACAGTTCGACAAGGCTTTAAATGAACATGTCAATGATGTCAATGGGCGCTGCTGGTAAAGGGGAACTGTCAAAAATGATATTTTTGTATGATAGAATCGTTAGTTCCGTTTCTCGCCACGTTCATATAAAGCCTTGTCGAGCTGTAATAAAGTTTAGTAATATATATTTTTATTGAATATTAAAAGAAAAAGTAATCTAGGGGATATCTAGGGGGAAATCAAATTAGTTCAGGGGTACGGCGCCGAGACCATGTGGCAACACTGTGACGACGCCGAACTAGGGATGGGGATTCTTGCCGAAAAAGATCGATTTTTCAATCGATCCGAATCGTGACCTGATGAATCGATCCACAAAAAAATCGAGGTCTAAAAGATCGATTTAAAAAAAATCGATCTTTTTTCAAATTAGTTTTTACAATGTAAGTATATATCAAATTTATAAAAAAACAAGACAAATGTTATAATTAACGATCTGTGAATCAGTAAAATCAGGGAATTCGATAATAACAATTAATTAATTTACCATATCAAAGTATCAGTTAAGGTTTTTTTTTCCTTATTTTGGTATGCACGATTTGTGAATGAGGCATTTTCTTATTTTTTTATTTTGATTGTCAAACAATTTCCATTTTAGTAATTAGATGGCGTATGGGTAGACAACTATCGGTAATACCAGGGAATACCATCAATAATTGCTACAAAACTGGGCAAAACAATGTAAAACTTGATACATTTCAATTTGAAAAAGACGCAATAATATTCCAATGAGTAGGATAATAGAGTTATTATAACGATGTTTTAGTTAAAACTCACGGAAGAAATAACCTTATTTACGGATATTCACACCAAATGTCACAGGAAATATACATTTTGGTTTTGACAACATTTTACCTGCACTTGTGCAAGATAACGGATATTTAATGGCTAATATTTTACCAATAATGAATATCAAAAACCCAAATAACACAATTTGGGAAAAAATAATAAAAACCACACAACAATAAAAAGTAGAAGAAGTTTGAAAGTGACATGCCCGCCAAAACTCTCTTTCAGTTGTCAGTTTTCAGTTTGACAATTTGCGTGTTCCTAAACTATTACCAGTATACTAGCCTAATCGCTTTGGCCAATGGTCGCTTAGGCGTATGCTCTTCGTGACTTGACAGTACACTGATATTTTTTGGAAACACAGACCATATGTAGTCAGTGATGCCAACCTGCAGATAATTTCAGATCGGTGGGGAACCAAGAATCTTATATTTCTTGTGGGGAACCAATAGAAAATCTAGAAGTGTCTATCGTCGCGCCGTCTGGTGGAGATTAAAAATAAGAAAACATCCCATTGTGCGTCAGCCAAGCCCGTTAGGAGGTTAAAGGTCCCAGCTTAAACTATGGAATTTTAATACGAAATTCTAAATCAGATTTAAGACTCGAGGATTATTTATTTTCTTCAAAAAATTGCAATTTGCAAATTGCAATGTCAATCATGTTGCGGCCGCACATGCGTAGTGATTCCGGATTCGTGCTTGAGACGATACCGGTCATTGGACGATCTGCGTGTATCGTCCAATGGTATCGTCTCATAGCACGAAGCTTCGTGACGACAGACGAATCGCGGCCCGCGGCATCACACTTCTCAGCACAGATACAGAATACAAAAAAAAAGATATACAGACGAATATATTATAACCTCCTCCTTTTTGGAAGTCGATTAAAAAGTCAAAAATTATAAACCTATTTTTTTTATTGATGAGAAGTGAGGCGAAGCATACTAAACATACAGCTCACTCTTGTAATACGGGCCTTCAAACCTTGTTAGTTCAAACAGAAAAATCGTAACTCAATTGGTGTCAAAGCGCTTATTCCATTTCACTAAATTTAGATATCTAAATGATTTAGTGACTAAATTTAGTCAAGTGGAATAACATTTAGAAAGTTACTAAATGTTATTCCACTTGACTAAATTTAGTCACTAAATCATTTAGATATCTAAATTTAGTGAAGCGCTTATTGCATTTCACTAAATTTAGATATCTAAATGATTTAGTGACTAAATTTAGTCAAGTGGAATAACATTTAGAAAGTTACTAATTAATGTTATTCCACTTGACTAAATTTAGTCACTAAATCATTTAGATATCTAAATTTAGTGAAATGGAATAAGCGCTTGAAATGGAATAAGCGCTTAAGATCTATTCACGAGATCGATTCAATGCGTTGGATCGATTTAAAAGATCGATTTTTTGCTCCAAAAGATCGATTTTGCGATTAATCGATCTCAGATCGCCAACCCTACGCCGAACGACATTTTCTTTTTGGCGTGGCAGTCGGTAAGAGAAGTCGTGTAGCAAACTTTATATTTTTAGTGTTAGTAATTTGTAGAATTTATTAAATTTTATAAAAATGAGGCCGCAAAATGGTGACGATGGCTATGTAAGTATCTATTTGTTTATTAAATCTAGTTCTAGATGAAGCTGATCTTGTAGAACATGGGAAGGTCAATGTTCTTTAGGTTATTTGCAAATGCGCATTTCGTGTTGTTTTTCTAAGTCTCAATTCCGTGAATAAAGCCTTAAAAATTTGAAGAACATTAACTTCATTCCAAACTTGAATATGCGTCCAGGGCATTTTACATCGCTAACTTGCAAGTTGCAGCTGTATTTATAGAGAAAGGTGCCGCGGCTTGGTAGCCGCCATTTTGTTGACGTTTTGCCCTACTTTTAGGACGAGCCGGAGGTTCACCGTAAGATTTTTATCGGAGGATTGAATTATCGTACGAATGATGATTCGCTGAAGGAGCATTTCGAGAAATGGGGGGAAATCGTCGACGTGGTCGTAATGAAAGATCCCAAGACCAAGCGGTCGCGTGGTTTTGGTTTCATTACCTATTCCAAGGCTCACATGGTGGATGACGCTCAGAACAACAGGCCTCATCGTATCGACGGACGGTAAGTTAGATTGCGTTTTAAATATTGTGTGCAGTTTAGCTATTTAATATATGAATGCGTTTTGATGGCTTTCATATTGTTTTGCACTGCAAATAGCGAGCGTCCCCGCTTGGTGAATATCACGCGTCATTACCTACACGTGGCATTTTCCGTGGGGTCAACAAACTGATTCACCGTTATAACACTTGCCTAATTTCCTAAAACCAATAGCATGTCTTATTGTTTTGTTTACCGCATATTCATATTTTTTAAATTGTTTGCTGCACGTGTTTTTTATTGCTGCATGTGTTTATTGAATTAACCTTCTTTGTGTCTTGTGATGTAGATTGAAAATTAATATTTTGTGTGACATTAAGGCTGGTATAAATAGTCAGTACTCAATATGCATCTCAGTCTCAAGACATGGTTCAGGCTCTGTGATTGGTTGGCTGTCAAAATTTGAACAGAGCCGAACTGCGTCTTGAGACCGGGTTGCATCTTAAGTACTGACTATTTATACCGGCCTAATTTTAACCATGGACCCAAGAATTATTATAATATAAATGATCATTGTAATATTTCAGTGTCGTTGAAACTAAACGAGCTGTCGCCAGACAAGATATCAAAAACCCGGAGGCCGGTGCAACAGTCAAGAAATTGTTCATCGGAGGAATCAAAGATGATCATGACGAGGAACAACTTCGTGAATATTTCTCAGCTTATGGCAATGTTCAAAATGTCAGCATCGTTACAGACAAGGCCACCGGCAAAAAGCGAGGATTTGGCTTCGTTGAATTCGATGACTATGATCCTGTTGATAAAGTTTGCTGTAAGTTATTTTTTTAAATATCTCAGATCCCACAGCTTTGCCCCAGATCTGGATCTGTATTCAAACCTGGCTTCTCTGACTGTGGAGAGTAAAACCATAACATAAGCTATACTTGGCTATTATTTCATAAGTAGATCAAGTACGCAAGTTACGGGACACTATTTAAATAGCAGTTTTATTATGCTCATCTTCTAAAACCAATGATAAGGTTTTAACTTTCTTTTTGGCTTTACAGTAAATGCGCCTCACAAAATTGGTGGTAAACAATTGGACGTCAAAAAAGCCCTTCCCAAGGATGGTTCAGACCAGAGAGGAGGAAGACAGGGTGGTGGAAGGAACGACAGCTGGGGAGGCAGCGGCGGTGGTATGTATAATTTTTTTAAATATTAATTGCCTAATTGTGACAGTTATGTTGTCATTTTAGTGATTTAGAATACTCTACAGGTGGCTACGGCAACAACCAAGGGGGATGGAACAACTCTAATCCTTGGGATAACAACCAGGGAGGAGGTTGGGGTGGTAGCCAAGGGGGTGGTTACGGAGGCGGTGGTAACCAGAGAGGAGGCGGTGGTGGCGGATGGGGAAATCAGGACTTTGGCAACTATAACCAACAGAGTTACAGCGGGGGTCCAACCCGTAACCAACAATATGGCAATAGCAGATCAGCTCCCTACAATGTGAATCAGGGAGGTGGCGGCGGCGGCGGTGGCTACAGCGGTGGAAACTATGGGGGTGGACAAGGCAGAGGGGGCCGATTCTAAGTCCCTGAGGTATGTATCATTCAATACTAAGCTTCATTTTTCTTACATACATTACATCACAACATTCATGTCTGTCTTTACAACATTTAGGTTGATGAGACACCATTAAAGTATCTAGGTATTTTGAGCACTACATAGCATTAATTTTGAGTACCAAATATGTTAGTGACCTGTTAGTTCTGATAGTTAATGCTATGAAGGTAGCGTCTTTAGTATTTTGTGTATCTTTATATGTCTTATAAAAGGTTTTTTCAATCTCTAGGTTTCGTGCTAAGTACACTAGTAGTGCAGAGTATATCGTGCTAGTGTAGGCAGTACGCTCCGGAGCACTAGTTACATCATGGTCTACAATCGGAGACCAACTAGGAGAAGCCGTCAGGAAAAACGTCTTAGTTCATCTCTTAGAAAATTTATCATAATAGATTAGTTACGAATAAGTACTGATATTTTAAGATGGTCTGCTATTTATTGTTGTACTTAGGTACAGTCTACAGACACTATGTTTAAGAAATAGTTTGTGAAAGTAATCTTTTCTACGGTATATAAGTACAACTTAGGTTAACTTGTAAGAGGTTTTGCATTAGAAGCTAGATAAAAGATAAGATGTGACATTTACTTTATAATATGTATAGATCATGACTCATAAAATCCCCTGACTAACTCAGTATTAAGTTCTCAAATGTTATGGATTTGTATAGGATTAAATTTGAATATTTAGGTTTAATGTGAAATAAAATTTTTAATATCAAACTGATATTTAGATATAGTCATTCAATACATTCCTTATGTAAATAATCCAATCCCTTTCTAACATTTTTTTTGTATTGAAGATTATGCCTTGTCTTGAAATAGCGCTGGTAAAGTCTTAAATTGTAGTATTGTCATTTTATCATATATAAAGCAGCCAAAAAATTAAACTAGCTGCTGCTAAATATAAATTTTATAACATTTCACTGTGGTGCAATACTAATTATTGCATTATACCTAATTACCTACCTTACTTTTAAAAGTTTGCATAGTACCTAGTCATTTCTAAGAAAAAAAAAATTTTTTTGAACCTGAATAGAATAGGCATTTATGGCATAGACATATGGTCTCTCATTTAGGTAAAGAGGAGTATCGCCAATCTATGCGGAATTTGAGGTTTAAGTAAGTATTTAGGTAGGTAAAGTAGTTTTTTTAGGCTATCAGGGAGGATCAATTTATAACTTAAATCCTAGACATTGCGAAGGTATGATCCTGTCGATAATACATAATATTGAATAGTTTTAGAAATATTCTCCTATCCTATAATGCGTAATTTCACCCGAGCGCGGATCTCTGGTTCCCATGCGGTTGACAACATGCTCCTGACCGGGCGCGTGTTGCCCGCATATAAAAAACTTCTTTATCCGATAGAAAAAATCCTTCGAAATGAAAATTAGGATGGGGGCAACTTGCACGCGGACTAGATCTGCGCGCAAGCGATAACGCGCATGACAGGAAAAACTCCCTCTTAGTTCTATAAAGTTCTATACGACTAGAGCTGACTAGTACATAGCGTCGAATATTATTTTACTAGTTAGAAAGTTATGCCTATAAGAGGCTAGTCGGGACTCAGGAGGTTATTCCTAGAAAGGGCGATGACAGTTGCTACAAAAGAATTAGGTTGGTTATGACTTATGTATGTGTAACTACATACCTACTACCTAGTTCTGTTTAGTATAACCTCCCTGGAAATTAGTCTTAGCTACAGAAGAATATACGAAATGTCTTTGTCAAATTCGTTTTGTTTTGCTCTCGCGTAGAGTATCTTTTCCGAGTTGTCAATATTCCCCTAAAAAGGTCCTTGCATGATAATTATGGTACACTAGGCTGAAGAGGAGAATCAGGATAGAATCCAGTTTGCGGCTGCACTACTTTATAATAGGTAATTAATTTGACTAGTAGGTATGATTAAATTGTACATAAAATTGTAGCTTCAGTACCTATCATAGTTTTGGTTTGTAGGTTCTTGTTAATTTGAGAATTTAGAGCTTTTAATTAAAGGTCTGTCAGGGCTACATCATACACAGACTAATCATTACAATCTCAACTAACTGATCATTGATTATCAAACCTTCATTCTACATTTTTTAAATAATAAAGCCTAATATTATTTCTAACTATAAAATTACAGATTACTGCTCAATTTGTATACCTACTAACATTTTAACTGGCTGACTTTATTCATACAAGGTGTAATTAAACCTTCCTGCCAAAATTTGATATACAGGGTGCAATTAAACCTTCCTGCCAAATTTCGATATATTGATCCTTGTTAAAAATAAAAATACACTTATTTTTTCTTTTATAGTCACTCAGTACTAAAATGTTGAGAAATAGCTTCCGAAAGTTATCCTAAAAAACACTACAATAAATGGACACGATGCGTCGGCCGCGCGTGACATGCCCCGCGGGCGCGCGCCTCATCCCGCGCACCCCCTCTCATTCCCCCGCGCCGCGAGTGACCATTTTGCAACGATTTTAAATGGGATAAAATATGTCATTGAAAAAAAAATAACACCCTATTTTTTTTGGTTAAATGGACTCTCCTAATGATACCTAAACCCTGGAAAAAATTTGGCAGGAAGGTTTAATTGCACCCTGTATTGATCCTTGTTAAAAATAAAAATACACGTATTTTTTCTTTTATAATCACTCAGTAGTCAGTACTAAAATGTTGAGAAATAGCTAAAAGTTATCCTAAAAAACACTACAATTAATAGACACGACGTGTCGCCCGCGCATGTGCCCCCGCGCGCGCGCCTCCCCCCGCGTCACCCCTTCATATCCACCGCCGCGAGTGACCGTTCTGCAACGATTTTAATGCCGGATAAAATATTGTCAATACAAAAAAAAAATAACACCCAAGTTTTTTTTTATAGATGGACTCTCCTAATGATACCTAAGTCCTGGAAAAAATTTGACAGGAAGGTTTAATTGTACCCTGTATATATAGTTCTTGCAATCTACGAGTGCGCGTCGCCTTTATTTGTAGTTGGAAATGTGAATAGACATTTTCGTTAGTGTGCGTACCCGACGGAGCAGTCAGTAGCGAGCGAGCCATGTACGCGTGTATAGATATGGTCACTCACACAACTAAGGGCGACGCGCACTCGTAGATTGCAAGAACTATAACAATGGTTAACGTTTACCGCGAAATTAATCAATAGATTTATTTCGCGGTGTGGGTTTGAGAACTGCAATCGCAACATTTACTCTGGGCATCGCGCTCTCGTGAGACCAAGATACTAGATACCAAAGTTATGTATAATTTTTTTTAGAAGAAATATAATAATATATCATTATGTACCTGTTCCCAAACTTTTATTACACAGTATCTTAATTCATTCAGCTATTAATAAGCTTTAGATAGCTACTAAATCAACTATGAATCTAGATATATCTTATTAGGAATTTTATATACCACATTATCTAATGCTGTTTTTTTTTTGTTTTCATATTTTATACATCCCGAGTTCCGCCTAGATGTTTGAAATACAAACGGGTAAGTACTCTTGCTTTTGGTATACCTACACCTACATTATATTGCAACAATGTTCTGTTTTTTGGTTTTTCAATAAAGGTTTACAAATAATGAATACTTTTATTATCTGCATCCTACACAAGCCCTTTTACCTGACTCCATACTACGACTGGCTCTTATGGTGTATGATAGTAATACAAAACTAGATACCCGCAACGAAGGCAAAATTCGTTTATCTTGTGGGATCCGCACATTTTAACGGGAGAAAAAGTATCATCTGTCCTATCCTAGGATTCAAAGTTTCTCCGTACCAAATTTCAGCAAAATCGGTTCAGCGGTCTCTGCGTCAATTTAACCCATCAGTCGTGGCAAAACGAGACACAATAGCTTCTTCATTGTTATCGCGGCCGGATGTGGCCGCTTGGGGCTTCATAAATTAATAGGTGTGTGGAAACTAGGCCTACTACGGGTAAACGGGTTTGAGACTCAAACAATCGGACGAGAATGCCGCTAGGGATTGCAATCCCGCACCATATTCAATCCCGCGGGATTGATTTGCGGGATTGGCCAATCCCGCGGAATCCCGCATGTTTGAAATTATGTTATAAAATTGAATAAATTGAAACTACAGGTTTATGTTCTATTAAAAATCAACTTTATTAATAGAAAATGTCTCATATTATGCCACAAAAATATTTGTTTTGTAACAAAATAACAGTGAAATTATGTATCACTCTAGTGTTATTAGACCTTAAAATTAAAATGCTCTTAATGCCTCAGTAATCTTGAAGTCAGGGACCTCTCAATATTATGGATCCTCCGCATTGATTGCGACGACCACCCTTGCATTTATGCGTGCCTGTAATATAGGTACCATAGTGGTGACCCCGAGACGGACTGACTCTTTGAACACTGAAAACTGCAAGCTGCTTCAGATTTAGTGCAGCAGCAGATCCCATCCGCAGAGATCATACTACTTGACGATTTTAACGCCCACCGCGCCGACTGGCTCCATTCCAGTCAAACTGATCATGCGGGAAGATCTGTATGCGACTTTGCCCTTGCGAACAACTTACACAACTGGTTGCTACGCCTTCACGAATCCCAGATGTAGACGGTCAGAATCCTTCCCTGTTGGACCTTCTGTTGACTTCAAATCCTGATGGCTACCAAGCATCCATGGCCGCACCACTTGGATCATCGGATCATTGCCTTATTAAATACCATTAGTGCTGTTAATACCATCGTGTGTGGCACTACAAGTTAGCGGACTGGAATGGGATGCGGTCGTTTTTTGCATCCTACCTATTCTTGGGGGCACTTGTGCTTCTTGCCGGATGATCCCGACAACACTGCCAACTCCGTTGCCAATGTGGTGATGCAAGGGATGAAGCTTTTCATTCCATCCTCTGTAGTACCAACTTGCGGCAGATTTCGTCCCTGGTTTGGTTCATCCTCTAAAAAAGCTTCTCGCCGGAATCAGAAGGCTTACCAATCATGAGCCAATGCAGTATCTGCTCGGGATTTAAATACCAGCACATATAAAAATATGAAGTACTCAAGAAAGAGATCACTAGGGCTAAGAAACAGCAGCAGGCGAGAGAATTGAGCGCCTCCTTTCGAGAACCAGGTGCATTCTGGTCTCTGGCCAAAGCTATTGAAGGGAATTTCTCCAAGCCAACCCTACCATCCCTACACGACAAAAATGGATCGTTGGCCCATGACGCAAAAGACAAAGCTGATCTTCTCTTTGCGTCAAACTTGACCCGTGATGACGGGGGACAGTAACCGCCGACCATACGCACTCCCTCGTATCGCTCATCGAAGCGATACGAGGGAGCGCTGATAAAAGCGAAGAGCGAATCCCTCCTATTGTGTTAAAAAGTGTGCTCCAGAGTTGGTTCTGATCTTAACGCTTCTTTTTCGGCTCTCCTGTTCTTCTGGCATTATACCGGCTTCCTGGAAGACAGCCTTGGTGTACCCGATCCCCAAAAAAGGTGACCGCTCAAATCCTTCCAATTATAGACCAATCGCTAAAACCAATTTATAGTAATATAATAATAATTATAAAAATAATAATAATCATTTATTTGCAAAGAATGTTGTTACAAAGATCTTAAAGTAAGTTATATTATACAGTATCAAACATTCATAACATAATGCACCTTCGATACTCGGACGGCCAGGGATTACTAAGTGACAAACAGTACGGGTTCCCTAAGAGTCGCTCGGCTGGTGATCTCTTGGCGTACCTAACTCATCGTTGGGCTCAGGCGA
Organism: Polyommatus iphigenia; assembly: GCA_963422495.1. Taxonomy (NCBI): domain Eukaryota; kingdom Metazoa; phylum Arthropoda; class Insecta; order Lepidoptera; family Lycaenidae; genus Polyommatus; species Polyommatus iphigenia. The sequence goes on from OY730179.1 coordinate 12,687,027, forward strand.
TCGTGTCGAAGGGAGAGGCATTGGCTGTTAGTTTGGACATTGTGAAGGCCTTTGATAGGGTTTGGCACAAAGCACTGCTATCAAAGGTTCCATCATATGGGCTCTCCGAGAAATTATGCAAATGGGTCATGCGGGATCCGCGTTTTGTAGGTGCGGGATCCAGCAGACTAATAATTGGCGCGGGATTGCGGGATCCCGTTTTGCGGGATTGCAATCCCTAAATGCCGCGTCCTGCTCTAACAACATCATTTCACGTTTGTTAGAGTAGGACGCAACATTCTCGTACGATTGTTTGGAGTCTCAAAACCGTTTCGTGGTACGGGCCCTGAAACGGAACGTTGGCCTTAAATCCAAATTGCCGGTCAATACTCTAAAACAGCTATCCGCAACCTGCGGGCCCTTGAAGAACGTTATTTTTTAACCCTAAATCGTTGTATCCCGCGACACCCAGACTAAAACACGTTTGTGGCCCGTATGGAAAAAAACCACTGCTCTAAAACGTACATAATACCTACGTACATTTGGTTGGAAGCTAGCAACACAGCGTATTAAACTACAGTCAAGAAAGTGAAGAAATTAAAAAGTGGCAACATCGTAGTGTCATCCCTTTTTCTTAGATTGATTTGAAAGGGATTTTTTTTTTAATTTATTCGTGACCATGGATACAAGTCCTTCAGCCGTAAAAACAAATAAATTATAAAATTAATTAGAATACATAACATTAGAAACATATAACGTTACAACTTACAAGACATTACATAGGTATTTAGTGAGTAACAAAATATTTAAATACTTAAATTAAACAAACTTATGACATTTATAAATACGAATGAGACATGAGTCATGACATTTCAAATATAAACTAAAAAAAAAAAAACAATTAGGTACATAAATTTAACAAACATAACCTAGAAATTAGAGCCATAATAATCTGTGATTAGAGCTCTAAATTTCTTATTAGGTACTAAATTTTTCCTATAGTATTTACAATATACTTATAAATAGGGTGAAAGTAAATAGTGGTTCCTAATAGATCTTGACTGAGGCGGGGGACACTTAAAGAGTTCTGTTCAGCTATTTCTTTGATCATGTCAACAAATATAGATCTCTGTATGGCAAAGACTGGACACTTAAAAAGCATGTGATCGATGTCTGCGTTTCCTTCAGAGCAATGTGTACAGTTACTATTATTTACTATGTTCATTCTGCTGAGATGTGAGGGAATTAGGCAATGTCCAAAACGCAAACGATTAATACTAGTCACAAACTTTCTATCCACATAACCAAGCCTACTGTACCATGGTGATATCGGTAAGTCTCTTTGTATTTCCGAATACCATTTTCCTTTAGTTTCTGTTATTTTCTTCCAATATTCTATCCATAAACTTTTTACTGAGCTTTTAATTTGTGAATAGAAATCCGTGAATGGGACTTTAAAAGTTCCTGAAATGTCCACATCATGTTCCCTACGAGTCACTTGGTCAACAATTTCATTGCCTAATATGCCACTGTGGGAGGGAACCCACACTAATTCTATATTCTTTTCAATCAATTTTCTAAAAAAATATCTTATTCTAAATATAATATAATTTTGTTTATAACACAAACTTTGGTTACAAATAGAATTTAGTACACTTTTTGAATCACTAATAATTAAAATATTTACATTATTTACATTAGTATAAACATATGTCAAAGCAGCTAATATTGCCCAAGCCTCTGCTGTGAAAATACTGCAACTTTGTGGCATTTTAAAACATTTGCTCAGTTTAATTTGTGGGTCATAGTATGCAGCTTTAACTTCATCACTTTTGGAACCATCTGTATATATTGTGTAAAAATCTCTTTTATCCTGTAAAAATTGTACAAAGTCAAATTTATTTGTAACGGAGTTTAAATGACACTTAATAGTAAAATAGTTAATTGTAATCTCATAAGGATACTGATAAATTGGCCACTTATTACTCGTATACATATTTTTAGCACATTTTTTTGTTAAAAACATAATTGTTGGTATTTCAGGTAAAGAAGCAGAAATGAGATCATTACATGTAATAATTGGTGAAGCTGACCCTACAATTTCTACAGGATGCAACAATTGGTTCACTATAAAATTGTTATCACAGGATAACTGTTTAAGACAAAATCTCTCAGCCAATTGTAAACGGCGCAGAGACAATGGAGGTATACAATTTTCTATTTCCATAGACACAATAGGGGTAGTGCGCATGGCACCACTTATTATTCTTAAACCCATATTCTGTATAACATCTAATTTCCTTAGTAATGTTATATTTGCATTCATATAAGCTAATGAACTATAATCAAAATGACTTCTGACTATGCTTTTGTACAACATGTTAAGAGTTTTTGGGTCTGAACCCCAAAATGTTCCTGCCAAACTTCTCATTACATTTATGCTTCTCATAGCATTCTGGCATACATAGTTTATATGTTTATCAAATTTAAGTTTATCATCAATAATAACTCCTAAAAATCTGTGTTGATTCACAACGGGAATTCTGTCATTATTATAAGTTATATTTACAGACTGTGCAGGTACATCTTTACTAAATATTGACACCAAACTTTTTTCTGAACTAATTTCTAATTTTAAAATATCCTTGTAATAATTTTGTAATTGAGCTAATGCCCTATTTATAAGAATGATAGCTGTATTTAAGTTTTTATTTACACAGTACAAAAGCAAGTCATCAGCAAATTGCAAAACTTTTACTCCAAGTATATTTACAAATTTAAGTATTTGAGATGTATAAAAGTTATATAGAGATGGTGATGTCGTAGCACCTTGCATTGTGCCTTTATTGGCCTTTTGTGGCCCATGCAATTTATTATTGAATTTGACATAGACTTTTCTGTCATATAAAAATTTGTATATCCATTTTAAAGTTTTTACCGGAAATCCTAGTTCTTGTAAAACTTTTATTAACACTTCAATGTTAACACTATCAAAAGCAGATTTTACATCTAAAAATACACACAAAGCACTACAGTGACTTAGTTTTGCCTTTTTTAAATCCTCTATAAATGATACAAAGCTTCCAGAACAACTTTTTCCTTTCCTAAATCCGAATTGAATATCCGGTAAAAAGTTTTGTGATTCAGCAAAGTAATCTAATCTTAGTTTTAACATGTTTTCAAAGAGCTTACCTAAACATGATGATAGGGAAATGGGCCTGTGGGAAGTTGGATTACCAGCAGGTTTATTTGGTTTTAAAATAGGAATGACACATTGAGTTTTCCATGACTCTGGTCTTAGTAAACTATCCCATAATCTATTATAAATATTTAAAAGTATTTCTATGGCATTAGGGTGTAGTTTCTTAATTAAAATATATGGTATACTATCCAAGCCTGGTGTTGTGTCTTTTCTACTTTTTAAAGATATGTACAATTCGCTTAGTGTAAATGGCTTATTAAGAAATGAATTACTTTCATCTTCAACGGCTTGATCAAAAATAGTTTTTAAATTACTTTCATTTATCTGAGACTGATCTGTGATTTTATTCAAAAAGGATGGTACCCAATTATCATTTAAATACCTATTATGGGAGGTACCTATTCTCCTAAATCTTTTAATGTATCCCCATATTCTAGATACTGGTGTCATTCTATTAAAACTACTACACAAGTCATGCCATGATTTAACCCTTTCCTCCCTTAATATTCTTTTCTTTTGAGCATCTAACTTTTTATAAGTAATAAAATTGTCAATACTGGGTGAAGATCGATAATTTATTAAAGCTTCCTTGGACTTTCGAACTGCATCTTCACATTTTTGGTTCCACCAAGGAGCTGGTTTTCTCAATGGCTTTGAAATTGGCTTTATATTTTGTTTTGGTACTGTTACTGATCTTAGATTACTTAAAATACTGACAAAACTATTGTATAACTGAAGTGGTTCTAAATTATTATTATCTACATTTAATTCTGAAAAATATGTCTCTGATAACTTAAAATATTTATTCCAATCTGTTTTACTGTAAATATATTTTTCTTCCACAGGACGAACTTCATATATTGAGGGCTGTACATTAATAGTTACCTGAGTTGGATAGTGGTAGCTGCCCATTGGATCACTGTGGACAAGCCATTCGCAAAGAGGAGCTAAAGAAGGACTAACAAGAGTTAAATCAATTGCAGATGGATTTCTATTTGGTGCCTGAACTGTTGTGACACTGCCATCGTTCAATATACACATGTCAAATTCATCTATGATGTTAAACAAACTGTTACCTCTGTTATTGTTTGAGTGGCATCCGAATAAAATGTGTGCGTTAAAGTCTCCCATGATGAGACATGGCTTAGGAGTTTCAAGTAATACTTTTTTTAATTTATTTGTATCAAACCTGTTATTAGGTGGGCAGTACACACATAAAATGTGTATTGTTCCTATTGTAGTTTCTAATGATATACAAATATTTTGAATACTTTCGTAAAAAGTTGTATTTACAATTTTATATTTGAGGTTTTGTTTAATGAGTATACCTACTCCATTATGTGAATTTAATGAATCTTTACGTATGAAATTATAAGGTGTAAAATCTGGAATTATACTTGAACTCCTAAGCCATGTCTCATTTAACAGACATATGTCTATATTGTGATCAAAAAGAAATGTTTTTAATAAGGCTCTTTTATTCTGCAAGCTTTGTATATTAAATTGTGCTATATTTAAATATGTATCCATTATGTGATTAAATTAGATAATAGTATATCTTTAATTCTTTTATTCGTGACGAGTATTGTTATTACCGAGGATTACAAGAGACTTAACTAAGGCATTCATTATAATGTCATTATTCAAAATTTGTTCTATATCGAAATTTGTTTTAGTGTTACCAACAGTATTTACATTAATAGGTTTAGAAATAGCTGGAAAAGATTTAGGGTCAGTGAGCAACGGAACACTACTCACCACAGTGGCATAGCTACGGTTAACATTCTGATATTTGGACTTCTTTTCCTGCATTTTCTTCTGTTTCACTGGACAGTCTCGTGAGATGGCCAAATGATTTCCGCTACAGTTGAGGCATACAATTTCTTCTACATCACATTCTTTGTATGAGTGCCGTCCAGCACATGAGGAGCACATTTGCTCTCCTCGGCAAACTTTGGCAGAGTGGTTGAACTTGAGGCATTTGAAGCATTGCAATAATGGTGGTATGTATAAATGTACTGGATACCTGAACATTTGTATGTAGGCGTATTTAGGTAAAATTGTACCAGCGAAGGTAACTGCTATTGTACCCAATGGAGTAATTTTCCCTTCAACTTTCTTAAAAAATCTTTTAATTGAAATCACTTCTGTGTCGCATGCAATGTTTTTGTATATAACTTCATTGGACAGATCCTTAGGCACATATTTTATAACACCAGTAATTTCCGACTGGTGGGCCGGTACAAAGGCTTTCAGTTTATTTTTTGTTAAAAAATGATCCATTTTTAAGAAGTTATTCGCAGGAGCGGGCTTCTTAAAGGTGACACCAACTTTATGAGCGTTAACTCTATGAACTCCTATGATGCCCTTAACATTTTCCGTGAATAATTTGGTCAAAGCAATGGGATTTTTGTTTCCCAATTTTTCATTGTTTATCGATTCTACATACACAACGCAATCGCTACTATAGTTCTCCGGGAATTGCCTTTTATAATTTGTTTTTGTAAACATTCTATAATCCACTGTACAGCTATCGATATCATCCAATTTTCTTTTCTTAGAAGTATCTGCGGGGGCCGGACCCCCGTCGCTATCTACACTCATCTTATTTTTAAATTATTTAACACTATTGAAAAAGTACTATTTACAACTATATTACAGTAACATTACTGGAAAATTAATTTTTATAAAGCAGAGAAAATTTTGAACACCCGCTCTTTTCGACTTCCCGCCAAAAGTCCAACTGATTTGAAAGGGATGACACTACGATGTTGCCACTTTTTAGGGTTCCGTACCCAAAGGGTAAAAACGGGACCCTTTTTTTCCCGCTGGCAACCCTACTACTAACTTGTCATTGTAATATCTCCCGATTAAAAATTGTAAAATAATTATAAATCTTGATTAAACTGTTTAAAATAGTTAATAAGTTAATTATAATAGGTATTAGTAATAAGATAAATAATAAATCTCAGTGCTGTGAACAAGTTTTGTGTAAATTTGTTGAAAGTGACTTACGTCAACGGCGATCAGATGTCAAGGTAATTTAAATTTTGTATTTTATACGCTTAAGGCCGCATATAACGAGGACTAGTGAAATTTCATGTTTTTATTTTCACTAGAACTTTGACCAGAAGTAATTATAAGCATTTAAACATTTTTTGTAGGTTTGTTACATTCCTTACCAAGGCCCCAGTCAGCTTAGAATTTTGATTTAAATCCATTTACCACTAAAAAAAGAGTAATAAAGAATGCTCCTTTCAAAATTTTATTTCGACTAGAATTCAGCGAAAATAAACGCAGGAAAAAATATTTTTATATAAAAATGTTTAAATTATGATTTCGAAGGTTAGGGTCAGCTTCGTTTTTGATATATAATAACAATAATATAGATAAATCGTTTTGATCACAAATTCGAACGATTTATTGATTTTCGAATGCAACGCCTGCTTTCAATATTTGCCACAACAATTCCACAGACGTTTTGATGGATAATAATTGAATGACATCAGTGAAATCTGTCTTTCAGTGACTGATTGTATTACAGAAAAACTAGAGTATGTTCACAAATATATCCCAGTATACTGGCCAGAGCTCCTTAGGCCTAGAATCGCCGTGATCCCATACTATTGATTCGTTTCGAAATATTTGCCAGTGCATTGTCGTATGTACTTAAACGTGTTTATTGTGATGTGATTATAATACGTTACACTTGTCTTACTAGTGGAATACCAGTACAATACAGTGCGGCGTCGTAAGATGACGTCTTGATCACTGGTAAGTAAACTGGGTTTTATTTCAGAACATAGGCAATATGTTTGGTTAACAAATGTTACAATATTGTTTTGTAACCTAATATTTGGTGAGAGACTACCTTATTAGGTATCTTATTGATATATATTTGATAATTTACATTCGCCAATAGATCATTTATACGTTTTTGGTAGGTTTGAAAGTCATAAGTGCAAATATCACAGCTAAGTCGGATAATATTAGTAACATACAATATCATTGATAATAATGAACAGAGCATGAACAGAGTGCCTCAACACAGAGACACACTTTGAGGGATGTGTTAAAACATTGTAAAATGATAATGATATTATTATGTTAAACAACAATTTTATCGAACATGTCCAATCCATAACAATAGAAAGATATAACATCTTATAGTCAAGGAGCCCTAGAACATTTTTTTTTATTACTAACAAGCTAATTTTTGACGTGATAACGTCTTATAATTCGATATGGGCTGCGCGCTCGAAAAACATGACAGTTCATGCGGCGTTACCTCGCTGACAGCTCTGAGGCGTTCCATTTACACTTTCAAGTCTCTCAACAACCGTAAGGCCCACCTGTACCCGCGCTCTTTGTTTCGATTATATTACGTATTTCGATGATTTAGAGAATACTTTTGTATGAAGAAGTTTGGTTAGTTATGACCTTTGATACATTGACCACACTCTGAATAAAAAATAAATAAACAATCTGTGAGATATTAGTATTATTTCGGCTATTCAAAATTGTGCTCTATTTCTTACGTGGTATGACTTAATATATTAAAGTATTCGTTTATTTCTTCTGAACAAGTCAATAATTATAGTTTCGAAAGTTTATAATTGAGAAACTAATATCACATCGGACTAAATACTATATTATGATGGCTTGATAGATAGAAAATTTAACATATATTATAATGTAGTTCACACAAACATAAAATATGGAATGTATTATATTAATTTTACAAAGGCCCGGCCTACCCTCTTTGTAATATTACATTAATTTTACAAAGAGGGTAGGCCGGGCGCCATTTTTTTTGCACATTGACCTGCCAACTTTTTTGCATAGATTTTTCCCGGAACTGAGGGGTTAATTCAAAATAGTAAACATAGTTCACTTACACTGGTGCATCAAAATATACAAGGTATGTCAAATAAGGAACTAGAAATTGATTTATATTTAAATAACAATCGTGTAGATATATTATGTATTACTGAACATTGGTTCAAGAAAAATGAAATAATGTTAAATTATAGTATGCACCAGTTGGCAAGTTCTTTCTGCAGAGAAAAAGCCATAAGAGGTGGTTCACTCATACTAATCAACAAGAATTTAAAATATAAGGAACGTAAGGACATAGTGAGCCTCTCTACAGAACGAACAACAGAAATAGCCTGCGTAGAGGTGGGAAACTTTATTATTATATGCGTATACAGGCTTCCACTAGGGTTATATGATATATTTGAAAAGGACATGGAGATTTTATTAACAAAAATAAGTGCATCTAACAAACACATTTTACTTTGTGGTGATTTTAATATAAATATATTAGACAAAAATTCAACCACTGTTAGATTCACTTCTTTGTTAAAATCATATCATTTGACAAATTTGTTTTATGAACCCACAAGGATCAGTGGCAACTCTGCTACATGCATTGATAATATTTTTACCAAAATAGACCCCTTAAATAAAGAAGTCTTAAACATACTAAGCTCTGATCACTGTGGACAACGAGCTATTTTCCCCATGAACAAGAATTTCAAAAAAGTAGGTATGTAAAAACAAAAGTACTTGTATCCCAATTAATGATAAACGTATTGAGAAGTTTAGGGATGAAATTAATATCTAAGATTGGAAATTTAGAATATCATAGTAGCCCAGATATGACATTTGGTAATCTTTTCAAATTAATTAAAAACAATTTTGATACTAACTTCACCTCTAAGACAGTTGGAAAAAATAATAAGAGTAAATTTAGTGAATGGGCTACACCAGGTATTATGAAAAGCAGATTAAAATTGTATGACCTTTATAATGAAAGAACTATAAATCAAAGTGAACCCTTTAAAAACTATGTTAGATTATATTCAAAAATATTTAAGCAAGTTTGTAGGGCTGCAAAATCTATTTACATTAGAAATAAAATTAAGAATTCAAAAAATAAAGTAAAGACAACGTGGCAAATAATAGCAAGTGAAACTGGAAGAGTCGCCAGTCACAACTCAGATTTTAAATTAAATATAGATAACAAAAATATAACTTCCGAAAATGATGTTGCGACTGCTTTTGAGAATTTTTTTGCTGACATTCCAGTTTCAATTACAAGAAACTTAAAGGACTCTCCTGATGATGCTATATTGTTACTTAAAGAAAATGTAAATGAATGTGATATCGACTTTAGATTTAAAGAAGTAGGTCCTCAAGACATTATAAAAACATTCATTTTACTAAATATTAAGAACACTACCGACTTGTGGGGCCTATCAATGAAGGTTATTAAATCTATAATCGATGTTATCGCGCCCTACTTAGCGACTATTTTTAATGATTGTATAAAAAATGGCGTGTTTCCTGATCTAATGAAACACAGTAAAGTTTTACCTCTTTTTAAATCTGGTAGTAAGTCGGACCCGTCTAATTTCCGACCTATATCTATTTTACCGACATTGAGTAAAATTTATGAAAAGATAATACTGAATCAATTACTAACGCACTTTAATTTAAATAATATTTTACATAATAAACAATTTGGATTCACAAAGGGACGGTCTACTACAGACGCAGGCGTTGAATTGATCAGTAGTATTTTTAATGCCTGGGAGACGTCGCAGGATGCTCTAGGTGTTTTTTGCGATCTCTCAAAGGCTTTTGATTGCGTGCAACACAAAACATTGGTCAGGAAACTCTGTCACTATGGCATAAAAGGCAAAGCACTCGCCCTCCTAAAATCGTACTGGTCAAATAGAACTCAGAGGGTTGAGATAAATGGTAAAAGATCTGCTGGTGCAAAAATTGAAATGGGGGTCCCACAGGGGTCTATATTAGGACCCTTCCTGTTTCTTATTTATATAAATGACCTGCCATTCTTAATTAAAGATAAGCATGGGATAGTATTATTTGCTGATACATCTCTTACATTCAATATCAAACGGCTTAATGCGTGTTATGACGAAGTAAATAATGCTCTCTCAAAGATTGTACATTGATTTAGCGTTAATAATCTTTTACTTGATAGTAAAAAAACAAAATGTATTAAATTCAAATTGCCCAATGTAAGGCAAACGGAAACCAATGTGCTTTTAAATGGTGATGTTATGGAGCTAGTGGATACAGCTGTATTTTTAGGTATTACACTAGACTCCAAGCTTCAGTGGGGCCCTCACATTGCTGGGTTGGCCGACAGACTCAGTTCAGCAGCATATGCAGTAAGTAAGATTAGACAATTTTCAGATGAAACAACAGCACGCCTAGTGTATTTTAGTTACTTTCATAGTATTATGTCCTACGGCATTTTGCTGTGGGGCAATGCTGCAGATATAAATACAATTTTTGTGCTGCAGAAGCGAGCTGTTCGGGCAATCTACAAGCTGGCCCGTAATACTTTACTTAGAGAAAAATTTAAGGAAACCGGAATCCTAACTGTTGCTTCTCAATATGTCCTATCAAATGTATTATATGTTGAAAAGAATATATATGAATTCAAGAAAAAATGTGATACCCATGGGAGAAATACTCGTAATAAACATAAGCTTGACATTCCGGTGACTAGACTTACTAAAGTCAAAAACTCTTTTAAAGGTCAATGTATACGCCTTTATAATAAGATCCCAGAAAACGTTCAAAATCTCTCAATTAATAAATTCAAAAAAGTTGTTAAAGAACGTTTGTGTACAAAAGCGTACTATAAAGTTACTGATTTCATGAATGATAGTACACCATGGGAATAAGGTCGCCCCCTGCAGAGCTGTTTCTGTATAATATACAGTATGGTACACTCGTTGTATTTTATTTAGTCATAATGACACTGTAGTTTTATATACTTTTTGTAATTTTCCATCTTTTTAATTAAAAGATGGCTCCGTGCGAGTTTCTTACGCCGGTTCTTCTCGACGGGGTAGTTCCCGAACCGGTAGTAGGCACCAGTGTAGACCCGACGTTCAGAGAATATTTGAAAAAATTTATTCTGAATAAAAAAATTTGAGTTTGAGTTTGAGAGACTTCGATGTCTGTCTGTCCGTCTGTCTGTCTCCAGGCTGTATCTCAAGAACCGCTATAGCTAGAGCTCTGAAATTTTCACAGATTGTGTATTTCCGGTGCCGCTATAACAACAAATACTAAAATCAAAATAAAATAAATATTCAAGGGGGGCTCCCATACAAAAAACGTGTTTTTTTTTGCCTTTTTTGCTCGTAATCAATAATGGCAACAGCTAAACGCTTTAAATTTTCACAAAATCCTTAATAATATTAATTGTTATTTAATTATTAATCATAAAATTTAAATGAAATAAATATTTATGTGTTTTTATAATATAATAATATAATAATTGTGTTTTTTCCCATACAAAAAAAAAACACCATTTTTTGCATACTTTCTGATTTCTCTCTGTAACGGTACGGAACCCTTCGTGAGTCGTGAGCAAGCCCGACGCGCACTTGGCCGATTTTTATTAATTTCTTCTCTTTCTTGACAGACTGTACTTTATTACCATAGTTTATTACGCTCTAAACGCTCGTATTGCGTTGACTGGGAGTTTCGTCTCGTACGCCATCTTATGTAGGTGCCTAGCCATTTTTTTTGAATTTAATATGAAAATAATAGTATTTTAAACTTAAAACCGACTTCAAAATTATAGGTCTACCAGAATCTGATGGCAATTTTTGATAGCAGATTTTCAAAAAATATCCTTGATCATTGGATAAATTTTTATATTTCGACGGTTAAAAGGAAATAGCGACATATTTGACAAAAATGAGTTTTAAATGCCATCTTATCTCATAGCTCTACGATGAGTTTTTTTGGCGTTTATGTCCTAGCAAAAAAAAGCAATTTCCTAGTAGGTAGTATTTTTTGTAACCGACAAAAATTCTGGTCAGTTTGTCTGTAAAGGTGCTTGTACCCCTGCAAAAAATATTTGTCTACAGCTTTCGGCTGCTTATATCTTTTAAGCAATTCTCTCAAAAATTGGAAAAGTCGTTTATAGCCTTCTTCCATTTCGTAATTGATCATAGCTTTGGCGCTTGTACCCCATAAATCCAAAATTTATTTTCATATTACTCTGTCGGTTATACCCTACAACAATCCTACAACCTTTTTCAACTATATTTCCATAGACTCACGCAATGCCAGTCGCCAGATGTTGATTATTCTTCTTTTCCTTCACTTTCAAACGACATTGTGTGTCACATGTGTGTCACTTAGGTCTTATAATTCTAGTTTTTGTGAAAGCATGGACGTATAAAAAAAGGCGGACGGAGTCCCACCATACACAAAACTGTGTCGTTCAGAGTCGGCCAGCTGGCTGTATGTACACGGTCCGCACGCACACATTCTTGCGCTAGTCCATACCATTTGACAGGCGTCAGAATGTGTGCGTGGCCGACTCAGAAGAAAAGTGAAGACACAGTTTTGTATATAACAAGACTCCGTCCGCCTTTTTTTCTACGTTCATGTGAGAAAGTCTACTGTTACTAATAAACGACCATAACACGACCTGTAAAAAGTCCGTTATCCTTCTTTTCCTATAACACTTACTGAATCGTCTAGTCTCGTATACCCTTTTACTTTGCGATGTAAGAAACCAGAATGTTGTTTAGGCTTCTTGTCCTCTAATATTTTTTTTCCTTTGTCTCTTATGCCATATTACCTCATTCAAAATTTTAAAGTAATTGTTATAAGCGACAAAAAACACTTTAAATAGCACCAAATCATTAAAACTAACAATACCGGTAAGAGGCCCATTTTTTTATCATTTCTCTGTTTAAATTATCACGATACGTCAATAAATAACAGAGATACGTCAGTTTTTCTTAAACTCAAAACTTTAAACGACTCTCCTGAACATTTCACTTTTTGGCGCTTATACCCTATTTCCTTTTAACCGTCGATTTGCATGTTTCACACACAAAATAAGCCGCCAAAGGAATAAAAAAGGATGAAAATGTTTTATTCCTATTACCCCGGTATTGCTAGAGTCAATTTATTTTCTACTTTTTGCCGTCAGATTCTGGTAGACCTATTATATAATATGTACGTACCTAAGAGGCTAATTAAGAATTAAAATTATCTACATATCTCAAAAAGTACTGAGCCGATTTTGATGAAACTTGTAGTACGAGGGCTGCTATTTATGTATCCGGAATTAAAAAAAGAAACAAACATATATCATTTAATATGGTTTTATTGCTTTTCAAAATATTCGCCGCGATGATCGACACACTTTTGCATATGCTGGAACCAATTTTCATAGCACTTTTTCCATTCTGATTGAGGTATCTCCAAAACGTGCATTTTTAACGCATCAACAGCCTCTTCGCGGCTCGAAAAACGTTGACCACGTAATTTGTTCTTCGCGTATGGAAATAAAAAGAAATCGTTAGGCGCCAAATCAGGGCTGTACGGCGGATGACCAGTCAATTCGATCTTTTGACCCTCCAAAAACTGAGTTGTTTCAGCTGAGGTGTGACAGCTAGCATTGTCGTGATGTAATATGATTCTGCGTTGTCGGTTGTCCTTTCTTATTTCTTCAAAGACTTCTGGTAAACAAATGGTCGTGTACCATTCAGAATTAACCGTTTTACGATTCTCTAATGGCACTGTAGCCACATGTCCATTAATTCCAAAAAAACAGGCGACCATTTGCTTCAAAGTACTTTTTGCACGAGTAACTTTTGTTGGTTTCGGCTCACCTTGGAACACCCACACCGTTGACTGTTGTTTAGTTTCGGGGTCATATGCATAGATCCAAGATTCATCACCTGTGTAGATATTATAAACGGCTTTTGACGTACCACGGTTGTATTTTTTTATCATTTTTTTGCACCAATCGACACGAGCCCGTTTTTGATCGATTGTCAAGTTGTGCGGAATCCAACGCGAACATATTTTTTTTACAGCCAAATGTTCGTGTAATATCTTATGTATGCTCGTCATACTTATGCCTAAGGACGCCTCTATCTCGCGATATGTAACATGACGATCACGCATTATTAGTTCCCGCACAGCATCTATATTTTGTGGGACAACAGCTGTTTTTGGGCGACCTTCTTTATTTTCATCCATGAGCATAGACCGCCCACGATTAAACTCACTGTACCAGTGATAGACAGTGGTTTTTGATGGTGCTTCATCTCCAAAAGTTGCGGTGAGTTGAATAAAGCACTGTTGTTGATTTAGCCCACGCCGAAAATCGTAGTAAATCATTGCACGAAAATGTTCACGCGTTAAATCCATGGCAAATGAAGACACGCAATTTTCAAAATGACGCCACAATGGAAAAATAATTGACAGTCACATGAAACAAAATGTATTCTTCAACCAAAGAGTTCTATTTTCAAATGTTGTAGTTAATTACTTTTTAAATATTGTTCTTGTAAGTGGCCAGTTCCGGATACATACACCTTTTACCACAAAGGAGATGAATATCTACTTATGTAATGTTTGAGTAAAATCAAAGATACAGAGCTATGAACCTCGGATATCCCATCTTGTCTCACCGTCCTGTCACCTTATCACGCAGACTACCTATCTGACTGGGATCTGAGTGCGTGGAAAGGGAATTTCTTTCGTCACGATTACGTGCCCGCCGCTCACGCCTCATGTTTTTGTTGCGGAAACGTCCGCGTAGACAATGATTTCACTTTCATTTATCAACGTGGAAAATCCAGCAGCTGTATGCACCATAAACAACTTCGACCAAACCGACCTGCCTTTATTTCAAAATTGTTGGTAATTGGTACTAGGTAATCAAATATTTTCTAAGTTGTTGCTTTACCGAACGTCTTTTTTAAGTGTACATAAGAAAAACAGTAAGAGAAAAAAGTACTAAGCTATTAACTTGGTTGACTAATTTTATACGTAGGAAGTATCACATAGGTAGTAGCTTTATCTATTTTTTTGTAGTTAATGGACAAAGTAAAGAGCATATTATACAGCGCCTGATTGAATGCGATTACCGCTGTCCATGGACGCTCGAAGCCTCGAACTGTTAGGTGCATTTTTAAATCCTTTTGTGTTGTGTTCTTGTTTTCCTTCACTATCTCAGAATTAGTGATTAACCCATGTTAGGGTACGAACCAAGGTATTTACAAGACAATGTTCTTACTATTTGCTTAAATTTTGTCGAGCAACTCATTACTCATACGCAATACGCAATTCCTAAACTTCTATTTAAAATATGTGCCCCTTTCAGTCATTTTAAGTAGGCAATAGTTTTAATCTTTATTTGTTAATAGCCAATATCTGACATTGTATTAAACGGATTAAGATATCAGAATGACTTCCCGAGAGCAATAGAGGTGATAATACGATTAAAAGCGGTGGGGCTGAATCTGCACTGTTTTTGGTTCAAAGAGAAAGTAAGCGAAGTGGTGGCCGAAGACCTCAGCGCGGCGGATACCGCGCGGCCGCGGCCGATCGCGCCAGTCCGCCTGCGATCGTCTCCTCCGCGAATTTATCGAAATAATGCGCCACCGAGACCGTTAAATTCGAAAAAAGTACCGTGAGGAAATGCCGCGCAGATAGTGTTGTGCGTTCGAATTTAATTTTGGAACTCCCAACAATGTGCGGATGGCAGTCGGTGCCTATATTTCTTGTGCTTCTCGTCCTGAAGAGTCACACCCGGGAAATTAATCAGCTGGATATCGTGGATAACCATGTAAGTATTGTATTCTATTTATCGGTCAAGTGTACGGAGCAATGACTCTGTGCACTTTTACTTTCTGCATTGCACTCGCCTGTTATACAATGTTATGCTGCCTGAGGCATTTTCTGTGGTTTTAAAAATAAAAAATAAGAAAATATTATTGCTTTTAGAAAGAAACTAAAATATCCAAGACACATCATAAGTATAATCTACTTAGGACCTAGGTACTTGTAAATACCTACATTAACTTAATCATGAGCGCCGGCAGGGGGGTGCCAGGTGGTGGTGGCTCCCCTTGGGAATCTCGGGATCAATAGAAATTATTGAAATAAAAAGACGTCTGTAACCCTAGTATTACCATGCCGTACAAAGATAGTTCGTAATATTTAGACAATAAAAGTATTCTGTTGATGTAAATAGATAGTCACTGTTGTTCGTAAAAAGTAAAAAGAAAAGAAAAGAATGAAAACTAAAATCTGCGCCCCTTGGAAATTATTTCTGCCGGTGCCCATGAACTTAATAGATAATGTCTATGCAGGGTGTAACAAAACTAAGTGATAATACTCGTACTTTATGATGTGTAATGTGTATTGTGTCTTTTGTATAGAGTTCACTGTGAAAATGACAGTGTAGAAAGAGTAACTTTTTTAAAAATGTTTGTATGGCTAAACTCATGAGCGTGACGCTGGGGCGCTTGCCCATACAAATCACAAAAAAATTAACTCTTTCAGCGCTGCTACATTCACAGTGAACTGTATACACACCCAAAAGTAATAGGTATCATATTTTATCACTTATAGTTTTGTTACATCTTGTATAGTAGTTACCTACCCTACCTAATTACAAATGATAAGATAAGTGGAATGTAGGCAAGTATTTTTCTTATAAGGCCAATTCACCATACCAAAAAGTCATGAATTCTTGGTTACTATTCCATGTCGGTAACTAAAGATAGCCAGACTAGACTAAGAGCTAGAGATAGCCAGACTTTCGTCATTTTATAAAAGCTACGTTTACCTGTTTATCATTCTAACTAGGTATAGAGGTAAGAAATAAGAACAACCTGCAGCAACTATGGAGTTTCGGTCGCGGTTTTTAGGAGGCAATCAGTTCTGAAGGTCTACCTGACCTACGCGATAGAGTAAAGTTCGACGAACAATATCAACATTAGTACCTACTGCGATGTACAAGTACATAATATCGAGGTTATCTGCCTTGTAATGAGAAAGCCTTTTCTTTGAGATCCTCGTGGAATAACAGTAATTGTAGCAAATTTGCAGTCAGAAGCACCCTCGTCTATGTCTAGATACGCTAATGCCCCTTGCAAGAGATCAAAGGTGCTGCTAAATCACCTAAATTTATAAAATGCTGTAGCCTGCTGTGGCAAACAAACTATAAACGCTGCAATATTCCTGCATCGCGCTTTCAAATTGTTTCCTTTTAGTAAGTATGACTACTATGTTAGCTCTTGTATACATCATTATAATTTATATATAACGCCTCCGTGGTCCAGTGGTCTAGGCGCGGCTCTTGACTCGGAGGTCGTGGGTTCGATTCCCCATCACACAATTATTGTTGGAAACATGCTATTTCCAAGTTTGGTTAGGACAATGCAGGCTGATCTGAGATCTCCTGATTGACTGATAAGTAAGATGATCCATGCGTCGGATGGGCATGTAAAAAGTCGGTCCTGCGCCTGATTTCTCGCCAGTCGTGTCGGCCTTCCGTCCCACTGAGTTATGAGAGTAAAGGAATAGAGAGTGCTCTTGTGTACTGCGCACACACTTGGACACTATAAAATTACTCCTGCGTTTGGCCTTTTTTTTTTTTACATGGGGAAATGCATTACGCATCCCCGGCGGATTGGGGACATCGGCCGGGGTATGTGGAACTCTCCGAGGAACTACCCACTAAAACCCCATGGTGCTCCACTCACCGCTTAGGCAAAGTTACGGGCCTGCGTAACTGGCCTGGTTTCAATGAAAACCGGCCATCGTCACCGAAACCGGTGTGGGAGTTATTATTATTATGCTTGTGTAAAGCACTCCTTGCTCACGGGCAATTAAATCCCGGACCTTTGGAAGGCATGCGTGGGGCCAAAGCCAACACGTAGAGGCCCGTTACACAGTTTTAATCTAAATGTTATGTGACACTAGCCGGCGACTCTCCCTGTCCGCACTATGCAGGGAGTACAACCAAGGAGAGCCAGCGGCCAGTGTAGGACTATTGCAGGGAATGCAATTAAAATGATATCGGGCTATGGGGGTGAGGTGCTAGTGGACTGGGTAACTGGGACTATGGAAGGACTATGGCGTCTGCCGATACAACATTGTAACATGTATCATAAAGTTGGCAGACGGTGAATCGCCAACTCTTTGAATGGGCCCCTCAAAATGGCCGCACGTACGGTGCACCGAGGCGGCAACATTGACAAAGCGGCTTGAGGCAGGAGAGGTGTCGCTGGACTTTAAACGCCGATCATTTGCACCCTCAGAGGGTCCCATCACGTCGCCCACTCGCCACTTACGCTTCACATCCTCCCTCCGAGCCGAAGCTCTCGCGACTCCACTCTGACCGGCCGGTAAAGGCAAGGCAGAGGTAAAACCCGATTCTCCGTCTGTGTTCACTCCGGCCGGCCGGTGAAGGCAAGCCGGAGATGGAGAACTGCAGGGGCTTCCCTGGGAGCACTCGGGTGCGTGGGGTCGCTACTCCCCAACAGCTCGCCACAAGCTGCCCTGCGGGCTCATTATTAATATTATTATTATTACATAATATATACAACAGCTGATATCAATAAAATGGGCTCCAGCGCCTCATACCACATCACTTGGTCGGTATATCTTCTATATTAATTGGCTACAATAATAATTATGGAACGGAAGGACCAGGCGAGGTGTCTACTAGCAACCCTACAGGACAAAAAGCAAAGCGGATTTCTACTGCATAATTAGATAAGTAGATGTTTATCGAGTTAAAAGTTTTAACTTAAGTAAGCCGTAGGAACTAAACAGGAAGATCTGATTCCGATCTCGCGTGCGATAAGTGCACTAAAAGTGAAAGGTGAGCTGAAGTTTTGTAAACATTTGCGACTCAATTTTAACTACCATTGATGTATTTATGATGGGTTTATACTAAATTACGAAACGGACACACACCACTTTCGCCTGTTATGCAACGTTACATAATATTAACTTAATAAGACTTTATTTGACCACCGAATTGAGATCAAAATTACCATACAATAATTGTGGTTGAATTGCGAAATACTCTAAGTTTCTGAATAATGACTCACTAATGATATTCAATATTCATGTCTTTCTTAATTAGGAAGTGTGGTAATGATATGAATTATTATAATTACAATTTTGCTGTATTATAATTACATAAATATTAGTAGATAGATTATGAAATAGGTAATATTAAGTTTATAGACCTAGGTATAACCTAATTATTTCATAATATTACAGGTATTATACTAAAACTTATAGTATAATAGTACCTGGAGTGCTATGAGTTATGACCCAATAACCTTTAAGGTAGTTAGTAGGGTAGGTATACATTCAGGAAAAATAAAACGAAAACAAAACTTTGCCAAACAAGGATTAAGGTGTTCGTCCATCTATGCATAAATACATAATATTGTGCTATATTATCGTTTAGACTTTAGGCCCCATTCCCATAAATTTAATGACTCTAGTGACATAATTTAACCAAAGAACCTAAAACGTGGTTTGGTCATTTGTAAAGAAGAAAAAGAAACATCGTTTGGTTTGTAACTGGCTCAGCAAATGATAAACAGCACAATATCAGCTCCAGATACAATTTCCGAGTACAACCCATTAACAATCTGTTCGGGTATCAATTTAATTTATTCCCAATAAGCGCGGCTTACTTTTGCTATCTTCTCGTTAATTAAAGTAAGTCTTTGTAATTATTCAGATAATGGTCGCCGGTACCCTGTAACAGTGTAAATGTAACAATGTAACAGAGCTTTTACAATTACTTTGTTACAGTTATGTGTTAAATTGTCCCTTATTTATTGTGATTTATAACGTTTAAGGAAAACAGCTGCAGTTGGTAGGCCAAGCCTTTGGTGCTCTACTTTACCTTTAGTAAAATAAATTCTTAGATAAGTTGGTACTAAAGATTAGGTACGTGACCAATTAAAAAAGGTAAGATTTGCATGAAAAAAGTTGAGATATTAATCAGTACATAAGCTAGATTACATAAATTAATTAATGCTCTTAAATAATGGCAATTAATACCTAAACCAGACCTACCTGATACGGTGCTCCCTCACCAGGAGCATTCGCTTGTAATGTACCTAACGTTACAGAGTCAAGCATTACATCAGTGAGGGAGGAGAGCCGAGCGTTACATTGCTCGCCTTGTAATATGATACTGCGTGTATAATATCTTGATACAACTTGTAACATCGATCTGACATTATGCAATCAACTAGCTATGGAATGCTCAAAGTCGAATGTTACATTACACGCGAATGCTCGTCAGTCAGGGAAGTAGTATTGTAATGTAATGCTCAAAGTCGAATCTTTAATGTTACATTACACGTGAATGCTTGTCGGTCAGGGAGGTATTTTTGTAATGCAATGCTCAAAAACGAATCTATAATGTTACATTACACGTGAATGCTATCTTGGAGGGAGAACTTTTAGGTGTTGGTTATTTTTTCTTGAGTTCATTTTTGTAGCTATCCAAAGGACAGGAAATAAGTAAATACTCTCTGGAGTCTGGTAAATATTTTTGTGTGCTACTTAATAAAACGCAATGCATAATGCATTTACATAACATCCTGTTCCGGTGGTTATGTGTTTACCATCGCTGGCGTTTACTTTAATGAATGAATAAACTTCGGTTATCTCACTAATTGGCCTAATTTAATTAAATACAAGTTTTAACTTCGCGTAATCACTGTGAAGTATTTTCAGTTATGTGTGTTAGCCCACGGCTTCACCTGCGTAAGTATATTCCACGGGCATTGTACCATCGAATAAATTGATTCCTAGGCAGATGAGAGATTTGGTCGGATCATGTCAATTCAATGTTAACTGTGATGTGTCACACTGGGTGGGTGGCTGGGTTTGACGTAACGCGACCAAACTACGTAGGTCCCCTATCTGACTAGGATTCAACTTCTCTGATAGTACATACATTAAACGATATTAGAAGCTCATTTCCTTTTCCATATTCTACTCTATATATTTTGTACCTTTTATGATAATTTGTTTCGTATTTTCTATTTCAAAGCATAAGGAACAAAGTATTTACACCATACTAATATTATAAATGTGTGTCTGTCTCTCCGTCTGTCTGTCTGCTACCTCTTTACGCCCAAATTGCTGAACGAATTCTGATGTTGGTATGAAGATTAGTTAGGGAGCCCTAGAACTTTTTTTTTTGATTACTATCAAGTTAATTATTTGTGAGTAGCTTCATTTTGATAAGACAAACAACATTTTTATCTGCGAAAAATCTTGAAAGTGGTAGCTAACAGAGATAGAAAGGATTTCATGCTTTGATTTGATGGGCCCAAAATATGGATTGTTCTATTTGTAGGACAATGTTACTCTTAAATTTTATAACTATTAGGTAACCTACCAATATACAAAAAATCTGCTGGTTAGGGTTCTGTTTTGGGGTACCGTAGTCAACCAAGTTTTGTTGATATTTTGAGTTCCGAGAAAGGACAAAGGATACTAATAATTGTAATCCCGGAAAAATTGACGGTTCTCGCGCGATAAACGAATTTTGGCGCAACGGAGCAGCGGGTGTCATCTAGTAAACTATAATATCATTAGCAAGGATAGTATTAAATAGTAAGTACTAGTAGTTACAAGTAGTATACAGTTTTGAAGTCGGTATAGTATATTAAAAGTTTTTTGTGTTCACTTTGTAGAGCGCCACGTTCATGCTACGTCACAAAATGCACAAGTCACAACCGTGACCGCGTTGATGTCTTTTGTTCGTCGCATAAAACGGGCTACGCCACGCCTACGCGGAGCTTCCAAAAAACTAATAGTATTTTATCAAATTAATGAAATATTGTGTACAAAGCATTGATAATAATATTTAATTATGAATTCAGCTGTTTATTATCTTACTTTTTGTAGAGCAATATGAGGATGAATGTAAATACTAAATACTTACTTATTACCTAAATTATATCCAAGTTCCAACAAGATGTCGAAAAATCTGAGATGAGACTTTGTAAAGCTTAACAGCTTCATGACGATCTCGATTAGCATTTTTTTACACTTCCTGTGCTACTGCGTTTCCGTTTGGTTACAATTCTATACTTTCGTTGTTAAGCTCACGTACCATGCGACACTTTCTTTTGTTTGAAAACTGTCAATTGTTAACAAAAACAAGAGGTAAACTGTATCAAATTTTTCGTGAAAGTCCAAATTCGTTGATTTTTTCCTGTGTGACTATGGCGAAAAAATGAACCTAGTTTATGGATTTTGCACAAAATCCAATTAATCCAATAACTAAAGAAAATCAACCCTATAGAAAAAAACCCTAAAAAATAAAGGCAATATAACCAGGTCAAGTAATTGCCTATTCTTTGCCTGTATCTAGATTTTTATTTTTATGACCTTTGCAGTGACCTTGGCGAAGTGGGTCACGATTCCGCGGGTCACGATCTAGGTCTGTAGATCAGTTCATTGATTCTGCCCTTGGCTATTGTCGATAACAAAGATGATTTTTAAAGATTCATGTTTTTTCTTTAGTCATTTTAGCAATATTTATACCTCGATCGTGGAAAAACCAGACACAATAGCTTATCTGTTGTTATCGCGGCCGCATGGGAGCTATTGAAGCATTAAGTGTCAAAAATGTATGGGATTTGAGATGGCAGACCTACATAATTTGGTCGCGTTATGTATCCTGCTATCGCACCAGTTTGGGTGACCTAGATAGACGTCTACCATATTAAATAACTTCTACTATATTATCTTTGCAGAGAGAATGTAAAACTAACCATAATGAATTGCATATTAAGTAAAATAATGATGTCGTATTAACCTTAGCCTCATTATTACGTTGCGTCACATCGTTAAATAATGTGTGACATCTGTGACGTTATGTCACATGTTACGTGTGACGCGGGGAAAGTGCATGAATTTGTCAACAAATGCGGTTGTGGTCAGTCGCCTACATTCTAACTACGTTTGTACTTCTGTTGCAAACAGTAGGTAGTTTGAAATTCCGAAATAGCAGCAGGGATTCTGCTGTGCTAATTTTAATGCAACATTAGTGCGTCTTCGTTCTTTGTTTGTTCCAATCCGTTTCCTATTAAACATCAAAATTTCAATATACGTGAAGCAGACGGGTTTGTTGAGTTTAATTTTTTTCTTAAGATGCAATTTTGTTGTTAGAAAGGAAACTAAACAGATTGTTGAAATACTCCTGTAGTAGGACTACATATTTTACACGTATGAAATTTTTTAATTATTTAAGTAACTTCAAGTTATATTGATTATTATATAATGCCATTCATGTACCTGTTACGTTGAAAAAGTCACTTGACCGTCATGACCGACAAAAACAGCGACGTTAAATTCTTGAAATACCTTGTAAATTACAGTAAATTAAAATGCTCTTTTTGTTGGCTATCTATTTCGTTACGGTATTTAAGACTTGTCAAACAACGTATTAATAGCGGAGCATCAATTTCACTATTTTTGTGTGTAAGAAAGCACATCGAATCGCGAATAAAACAAAAAGATAACTGCGAACCGGAACGCACTTGTTAAGATTGTGAAAGCAACATTGACATTAGCCGTCAATTAAGTTCGCAGGGTTGGCGCTGAGAGGAAAATTAGCTGCAGGAAAATTTATAATCTAGAACTTCATAATATAACAAATACAACAGATAACTGAGTGAAAAAATTGTTTCACGAAATGGACACCTAGGTTTGCATTTTGTGGGACTTTCGTACTGTCAGTAGGATGTGAAACTTAGGTCATCTATATAATTTTCATTGCCCTAGGGCCTAGCTATGTATTTGTCAATATCAATAACTGGAGCCATATTATGTGAGCAGTCAAACTGGGAGTTACCGTCCTAAGTACCTATACAAATGTCAGTTTCGATGATGCAGCCTAAAATCAATAATAAGTTGGTTATTACTTACTGTTTTAGACTACAGATTTTTATATAACGTTTTATGTAATATAAGATTACCTTTGTACCTACTGATAAATTATTTTTAGCATTTTCAAAGTTTAGTGAGTATGACTGACCAAATAATTCACACACATCTAAATGTGAAAACTTATTAATGGTGTAAAGATTTTATATAGCATTCTATCTTGTTACTAAACACTTTATTATGTTTTCTGAATAATTAAAAAAAAAATACTAAAAGAAATAAAAATGCATATGATAGTCTAAAATGGAATGGATAGGATGGCCTTAAAACTAGATCAAAAATGTTCAACCCTATTTGGGTTCATTGCGCAACCGCTAGAGCGGTTCGCTCCTGGCCGCGAAAGTGAGTCTTCACGCGGTTTAAAATCGCAAAAAAGCCTTACGCAACATCTTTGTTACCGACGTTACGATAATTTCCTCATGGGAAGGTTCTAGAACAGGTTAATCGCTTCTAAATACCTATTATTTGGTAACAAATGGTACAATTTAGCTTATTATCATTATTCATTACATAATGTTAGATGATGGCTTAGACTTTCGAACTACTGAAATTAATGCTTTTAATAATATAAGGCTACAATTTAATGACGTTTTAATAGGACTCATTTTAAATGGATTTTTTATTAATAAATACATCGGTACATTAATGATATTTAAAGAGGTTAAGATCTTTTTAAATCGTATTACTTTACCAGAATTATAACTACAAATCCAAGACATGTTTCCAATTTGCATTCAACTTCAGATATGTATTTAATATTTGTTACCACGTTTAACTTACAGAAACTTGGTTAAATAGGGTCACTAACCCAAAAAATCAAACTTTTTCCTTCTCTCTTCACACTCACGTCCGTTTTTCATATGCCAGATGAAAAAGGACGACGCGGATTTATCGCCAAATTAGTTTTTTCTCAATAACTCGATAAATATACAACATTTTAAAAATCCGCTAAGTCGGTTTCTCAATGATAGATTAATTTTACACAATGTGTTAAAATATTAACTTAGTTCAATGCACGGTTATGGCAATAAATGAAAAATTCATGAAAATTAGATGTTTCTTTGTGATTTTTTTCTATCGAGAATATTTAAAGATATCGTGTTTTTGCTCAGATCGAATTCTTGGAAATATAATGTAATATCCAATTTTAGAAAATGAAATAATTCGGGGCTTATTTTCAAGTATTAAAATGAATTATAAAATCGTCGATTTCGGGTTAGTCGCCCGCTTAATAATTGAAATTAGAATTTAGCCATATTTTAAACCCTGAATAAAAACAGAGGGTGTATAAGTTTGTCGACTGTCGTGTCGTGTCAGTCTGTTTGTGTATGTTTGTCCGTGGCACCAACGATGTCAATACTTGGATATGGCATACGCCATCAAAACTGTAGCAATGTTTTCAGGGCCCCCGTAACGCGTAACTGGCGCCTGTGTGCAAAAAAGGATTTTGGCGCCCCTTTAGGCAAGTTTTTTTGGACCTTGGTTTTGGCGCCCCTAAAGATGGCGATTTGGCGCCCCTAGAGGATGGCGCCCGTGTGCATTGCACATATGGTAGCGGGGGCCCTGAATGTTTTGCATGCAAAATGTGTATCGAGAAAATATTTTCGTCCTTTTTGTCTAACAGTAATAGCATATACTACTTTCTCTTTCACTCATTTTACGCTTTCAATGCATATTTTACGTCATCAATGCATTAAACACGTCCGACTGTCACCGCGTCCTAAGGCACACTACTCACAGATGAGTGAGCTCACTCATTTCCCCAGTTCTTGTGGCGTGGATGCGCCGCAAGAAGAAACCCCTCACCTTCCGCCTTACGCAGGTACTCACCGGGCACGGGTGCTTCGGTGAGTACCTGTGTAGGGTTGCCAGGAGAGAGCCAACGCCAGCCTGCCATGAATGTGGCGCTGCGGAGGACACGGCCCAGCATACCCTTGAGGTGTGTGATCGTTGGGCCGTGCAGCGCCACGATCTCGTGGCGATGCTAGGTGGAGACCTCTCACTCCCGAATATGGCGCGCTGCATGCTCGAGAGCGATGAGGCATGGCAGGCGGCGGTCTCTTTCTGCGAAATTGTTATGTCGCAGAAAGAGGCCGCGGAGCGAGACAGAGAGGACGATCCCACCTCTCTGCCGCTCCGCCGGCGTAGGACGGGAGTGCGGAGGCGTCGCTACGCGAACCTCCTAACTGTCGTCTAACGGGGCTCCGGGTCAGGATGGGAACCTGCCCGGCTTTGTTAGTCCCGGCGCCGAGGGGAACGCTTTAGTTTGCCTAAGCGTTCCCTTACTTTGGTGGAAGTCCGGTCCGAGGTAGACCGGCCAGTCGTGGTGGGAGTCCTGTGTTTGTTAGATCCGGGATATCCCTCCTCTATACGGCTGAAGGCGATTTTATTTAAAAAAAAAAAAGCTCACTCATTTCGAGGGTGACACATTTTCGCGCTGTCGATTGTATGGAATGCCTCTTCTAAAGGTTCTATGCGTGGCACCGTTGCATTCAAACAGGTGGACTTATCCTGCTTTTTTGTTTCAAAGCTGATAATATAATCACGAATATTCTTAGCAATAGTTCATATCACTGCGGGATTTTTTACATAATTAATTAAATAATTTATATATTTATTATTTCCAGGTATCGAGGGGTAACAGATCTCAACGATTTCTTTTCGATGCCATCTTTGGGTTAGAAGTTCCGATTTTAGAAGATCAAACCGTAGAAGATGACGAAGAAGAGTATAGTGGTGCCAGAAATTGCTCATGCGGTAAGAAATGATCGATTTCCGTTCGAAGTAAAACATAGTATCCAATCTTCCTAGCTATGCACTCTAATGTTAGTATACGCTACGGTCCACCGGAGAGGTCCACCTGTGCAGGTATGCCTGCGCAGGTGGACCGGACTGTGTGTGGGAATAGATTTTGCGCCGGTCACCTGCGCAGGTCCAAAAAACTGCACAGGCATAGACCTGTGCAGATTTGTCTGTGGAATAGTCCCACACACATTCCGGTCTACCTGCGCAGGCATACCTGCACAGGTGGACCCCTTCCGGTAGACCTTAGCGTGTATGGCAGGCGGCAGCCATAAGCGAGGAGATTATCTGAGAAGAAATATTATTATTCATTAGATTCAAAATGACTTTAATTAATTTAATCGATATAAACCATGTTCTACACTCTCACCAGTTTTCGCTGAAGAAGATTGTATTACTCGTATCTATAAGTATTATCAATCATGTGCTTTAACGCTGTTTCGTATTTCAATCCAAGGACCTAAAAACACATTCTTTTGTTTAAGCTAAAGGTATATTATAGCATATTGTGACAAGTGGTTAATAAAGTGTATGCATTTTTTTTAATATCGACCCAGCAGGTACTTTGTGAGCCACGGGCGTATATATAGCTTTGATAAGGGGGGGGGGTCCCTAACACAAAAAACGGCCAAGTGCGAGTTGGACTCGCCCATGAAGGGTTCCGCAGCAGCAAATAGGTAACGTGCTTAGAAAATCAAAAGTATATTTAGGTTCCGTACCCAAAGGGTAAAAACGGAACCCTATTAACTACTAAGACTTCATTGTCTGTCCGTCTGTCTGTCTCCAGGCTGTATCTCAAGAACCGCTAAAGGATATATCTAGACATCTAAAATTTTCACAGATTGTGTATTTCTGTTACCGCTATAATTTCAATTCAATAATGGCAACAGGTAGGCACTTGAAATTTTCAGAAAATCCTCAATTTTATAATTATGTACTTTATTAGTACATAATATAATTAAAATAAAATAAATACATATTTAAGGGCATACAGAAAACACAATCCCACCAAAAACATTTCATGTAAATTGTTACCTCGAAGACCACAAAAGGTTTGCCCTGTGAAAAGACATCAGATCATAGGTAGAGTAGGCAGAGCCAAGCTTCTGAATCGTCGCGGCCTAACGCTATCGCCTCTAACTCCAACAAATTCTACATAATATATCAGTGTATAAATGACTTCGCTGTTTCGCTACCGCCGCGTCGTGGAGGTGAGGCGAATATTTAGTTTCTGATCTGAAATAAGTAACGGAACAGCCAAGCTATACATACTTACTGATATGTAGAATTTGTTGGAGTTAGTGTCGATAGAGTTAGGCCGCGTCGATTCAGAAGCTTGGCTCTACATTAGATCATGTCTTTTTCACAGGGCAAACCTTTTGTGGTCCTCGAGGTACATTTTACATCAAATGTTTTTGATGGGATTTTAGTCCTTTTTGTAAGTTGCTACTTGCTAGGCAGTCTTTTTAGTCATTTTTTTATTTTTTATTAAGAGGTTTTTAGGTAATGTCCATCCCGTGTAGACTTTCATGTCCTTATTCAAATTAATTGGTGAAAGTCTCATTTAAACTTCCATTACCATACTACTTATTGTACGGCGTATAACCAAATTTCGGCGTATTTTAGATATCAATAAAATATAAAGTATTAGACCTATTCAATTGAGACTTTGTATGTTTAATAAGTCTATTATTGACATCATATCTTGAGAATATAAGCTATCTGGCACATCGGAAACCAACTCTATGAAGGTCAACTTCTACCCCCCCATTTTAGGGAATGGGGGACGAAAATCACAAGTTTATGAACTTTTTTGTTGGTTATATACTAAACTTAGATTACATACCAAATTTCAGCTTACAAGCACTTCAGGAAGTAGCCAAACATTTTGATGATCATCAGTGTGTCAGTGAGTCAGTGACGAAATCGGTATATTTTAGATATCAATAAAATCAAACTCAATTGAGACTTTGTATGCTCTTCAATTGAGACTTTGTATGCTTAATAAGTCTATTGATGAGATCATATCCTGAAAATATGAACTATCTGGTACAACGGAAACCAATTCTATCAAGGTTCAAAAAAACGGCGAAACACTTCGAGAAAAGGTAGTATAAATATAGTGCCCTTGCGCTTCGATTGGCTCGTCTTGGAGATTTTTGGCCTATTTTGCTCTATAACGATACGGAACCCTTCTTGCGCGATTCCGACTCGCACTTGGCCGAATATTTATTTAAAATTTGAATATCAGAATTGAATAAAACGTAAATTTGAATATTTACGTTTTATTGCTAATTGATTACTTAATAATTTCTTCGGAATCAAGCTGCGCCGCCAGTCCAGTGAGTCTGTGCGGTTGGCGGCGGTGCATCTAAACTTGCATTGTTTGGATGCACCGCCACGGGCGCGGGGAAATGTGCAGTGGTGCCAACAGCCAGCCATTTCCCGGCGCCCCTGCGACGAACAACGAACGCATCGCGGTACCTACTCTGCCTGTGGACACGCTCCACAGTATAATAATAAATTATTATAAGTATTGTGAATAAAAAAAAACACATGTACGTCGCCGATTAAAATCGGTGCGGTAGGTACATAATATATTGTCGATTGGACAAGTAAGATGGATAGTAATGGGGGGGGGGGGGGGGTCTGAACCCCCAGGACCCCCCCCCTTATATACGCCCATGTTGTGAGCCTATTTGATGCAAACAAACGAACATTTCCTCTTCATGATAGTTGCATAATATTATCTACACGTAGTCTTTGAGAAAAGTATCACTCCTAGTACCTTTTTGCACTTATTATAAGTAGTTTTTGTATGGTCACTGTAATTTTTTCTAATCTTCACTTTTTAGAATGTGGCCGAGCGAATCTTCTTCCTAGAAAACTCACAAAAGTCAAGAAAAGTAAGTATTTCACGGTCTATTAGTTTTCCGCACTAGCTTTAACTTTAGTAGAAACACTTTCCTTAAACCTTATGTTGAATTCTATACATACATACATACATATATATATATATATATATATATATATATATATATATATATATATATATATATATATATATATATATATATATATATATATATATATATATATATATATATATATATATATATATATATATGTCAACCTATTAAAAAAAAATCATAAAAAAATAAAAAAAAACTTTTCTGAAACTCAGTTAAGTATAATATCGCTAAAAATTATAATAACAAGAAAGAAACATAATATATATTAGTACTAATTAAAACTCTTCATCGTTAAAGATTTCCCTTTTTTCTCGTAACACGAAAACCGGTAGAATACCAACTAATTACTTCATACTAAAGTTCCGACTTCCGGTAGAAAAGTCTGAAAATACCAATAGAACTTGTGCACTATACCGGGCGTATATCCTGCTTAGTTCAACAAACTCGCTTTCACATCGCAGACTGCGGCGGGCCGAATCAGGAGAACAGAATCGTGGGCGGTCTCCCGGCGGGCCTGAACCGGTACCCGTGGATGGCGAGGCTGGTGTATGATGGCCAGTTCCACTGCGGAGCCTCGCTCCTGTCCAAGGAGTATGTGCTCACCGCCGCGCATTGTGTACGGAAGTAAGTAACGTTGAGATTGACTGGTTTTTGTGAAAGATAGATAAAATTGTTTCACACGATATTATAAAGTTAAGAATAGCTATAGATCTTTAACTGCGATAGGTCATCGCTGCGTTCACACCAAATTGATTATTATCAGTCGAACGTAAACAAGCTTTACGCAGTTCAGTATTATATTATAATTCTAAACATAAATTCACATTTTCGTTCGCACCCGACTGACGAGAATACGTTCCTTAGATGTTGTTCAGCATTCAAGGAACTTATCTACCCAAAAAAGTTTGGGTAGTTCCTTGTCAGCATTCAGCTGATGGTCAAATTGACCCGGTTTTTTTTAAATAAGTCAGTTTATTCCGAGACCCTTAATTGATAGCAGAAGTGAGTTATCAGGTAAAGTGTAATGTAACTACCACGTAAACGTTTAATGCAACGTTTCTCAGTAACTCTCTGAAGCCTGAGTACCTAAAAAAAATCACCGAGACATCTAAATATTAATAAATTATGAACTACTTACGGTGGCAATCAAAGGCAAAATTGATTGCTTCAATCATTAGCCACAGCTACTAAAAATCAAAACTCACTCTTCCAGCCCCAGAGGCGGCGTAAGGCGTGGGCGGTGTGGGCGACCGCCCACTGCCTCGCGGTCTAAGGGGCCTCGCGCCCCTTGGACTACGAGTTTTTTTTAAAAGGATTCACAAGTTTTGATACTCAAATATTCATAAAAAAAGTTTGAGTATCAAAAAATTCTTTGTCTCCGAAAATCCGTCTTTTTGCGTCATCCATCAGGGCGCCCTGATGGATGACCACTGCCTCGCGGTCTAAAGGGCCTCGCGCCCCTTGGACTACGAGTTTTTTTTAAAAGGATTTACAAGTTTTGATACCAAATATTCATAAAAAAAGTTTGAGTATCAAAAAATTCTTTGTCTCCGAAAATCCGTCTTTTTGCGTCATCCATCAGGGCCCCTCGCAAGATATATCTTGCCCACATAAAATTTAGGTCTTGCCCGCCACTGCTTCCAGGCTCAAACGATCGAAAATCCGCGTGATCCTCGGCGACCACGACCAGACCTTGACCACGGAGAGCGCGGCCATCATGCGCGCCGTGACGTCTATCGTGCGACACCGCAGCTTTGACGCCGACTCCTACAATAACGACATCGCGCTACTCAAGCTGAGGAAGCCGGTCTCCTTCTCCAAGATTATCAAGCCCGTGTGTCTGCCGCCTGCCAGTTAGTATGCTATTTGATCTCCTTTTGACCAGGAACTTAGAACAAGATCGTTCTTTGAGAGCAAGATATCGATGTTGGACCTAATATATCGCTAAGAGCCAGTCCACACGGCGCGTTGCGTCGACGCAGCGCTGCCGTTGCGTTATTTTACATACAAATTACCACGGTGCGCTGCGTCGTCGCAATGCACACATGACGGACAGCAGCCCCCGAGACGAAGCGGGAGGGGGTGTTGACGTTAAGACTGCTTCGTTCGTAATAACGCTGCGATATCGCAGCGCCCGTGTGGCCGGCTGTGCGTCAAAATAATATTTGCGTTGCTACGACGACGACGACGACGCCGTGTGGCCCTGCTCTAAGTGACATTGTGCTCACGAGGTTCAGCTGCAGCGATAGCTATTATTCTTTGTGTTATCCTTAATTTGTGTCTTGACTCTGGTTGTAATGAAATGTTGCACCTACGTAAATTGGTTAGGTAACGTTAAGCTCAGCCGACAGACCACGACTAACGTTGTTGATTACATATAGGTAAGGCAACCAAATAAAGCAGGTCCGCTATCTGCCTATGAATGAATTTCTCTGATAGTACATTTTGATAATCTACTCCAGAGACTTATTCTTTTCAAACATACCGATTTTTTAACGTATTCTGCATGGTTTCCCACAAAATGCATTACAACAAAATATTATATTTTTATGAGAAGACTGATAAAAGTACGTAAAAAAATGTAAACCGAACATATTTCATATTCCAGGTATAGAACCAGCTGGCAAGGAGGGTATCGTGGTGGGCTGGGGCCGGACCTCCGAGGGTGGGCAGCTACCAGCAGTGGTGCAGGAGGTGCGAGTGCCCATCCTGTCCCTGACTCAGTGTCGCGGCATGAAGTATCGTGCGTCGCGGATCACCAACAACATGGTACGATTACAGACCTTATTCGAAAGTCGTAAAGTTCAATTTTCTGTGGTGGGCTGGGGATGCATATTGCACAACAGACGGAAGTACCGTATTTCATGGATCACCAATAACATGATACGAATATAGACCTTCCACACAAAACTTACCTTTACCACCACCTACTGATAAGTGCCGGATAGGCTATCCACAACTTAACTGACAGCTAGGTACTCCATATTCTATCTGTCAGATAAGTTGTGGATAGCCTATCCGGCACTTATCAGTAAGTGGAGAAACAGACCGTATGTAAGGCGTATGGGCTGTATGTCAGATAGGTACCAATCCTGTCCCTATTATACATGTGCCATTGTGAATTATTACGAGTAGTCGGGGATCACCAACAATATGGTACGATTTGTACACTTACAACACCTAAGGCTTTGTCCACATCTGTATCATTTGCGCGATCAGATCTCCGATTAGATCTCCGTCGCGTATCATTGAAGCGTATCATGATCGCTAGTGTGGACGCAAAATGATCGCGATGATCGGGCAAAATGACGTCCACACTAGCGATCATAATACGCTTCGATGATACGCGACGAAGATCATCGGAGATCTGATCGCGAAAATGATACAGATGTGGACAAAGCCTTAGGCTTAATCTCCCGTTGTAGGCTCAGACAGGCGTGGCCTTCTGTCCTGTTTCTCGTCTTCTTGTCTTTGAAGGCGCTATCTCTAATCGGGACAACTTTTGTAAATTCTCAATGATGATACGAGACTCAAGTTCACAGTATTATTATATTATGCTATGCTGAGTTATAATTTGATTATATTGTACAGGGTGTAACAAAACTAAAGTATAATTTACACAGAGCCAGTACTGGCTGCCAATAAGACTGGCAGCCAGTATTGGCTTGGCATATGCCGCGTGTGAACAGTTTGGCCTGGCTTGAAAAACTGTTCACACGCGGCATATACCAAGCCAATACTGGTTGCCAGTCTTATTGGCAGCCAGTACTGGCTCTGTGTAAATTAGACTTAAGTTACCACAGTTTAGTATATACACATACACACCCTAATGTATTATCATACTTTAGGGTGTGTATGTGTTCCTTGTAGAGAGTTCACTGTGAAAGTAGCAGCGCAGAAAGACCAAAATTCAAATTTTGTATGGGCAAGCGACCCAGCGTCACGAGTTTGAGTCCCATACAAAAGTGAAAAAAAATTGGTCTTTCAGCGCTGCAACTTTCATAGTGAGCTCTCTACAAGGGACACATACATACCCTAAAGTATTATCACTAATTTTTGTTACGCCCTGTGTGTGGATTGTTCATTAAGTATATAAATTATAAATTGTATCTTGTTCCAGCTTTGCGCGGGTCGAGCGTCAACAGACTCCTGCCAAGGTGACAGTGGTGGGCCGCTGCTCATACAGCAGGGTGATAGATATCAGATTGTAGGTAAGAAACTAAATAAAGGAAGTTATCTACATAATAATAATTATCAACACTTCTGGCACAATTAATGGGGTATACATGTCCTACCGATCGGAAATTAGGTAGGTTATGGTCAATCTTAGGCAGTAATAAACTATTGAGTATCAAATACAATATACATGTTTGTAAGGACTAAGGACTGTGGTTTGGTTTTCAAAATTTAAGAGTTTTTAAACACTCAAAGAGTTTTACGACAACTTCAAATAGAGCTGCAATTATTGTCGGAGCAATTAGAAATTGTAATTTACTCATAAGATTTTTATAAATGAGATGTCGTCTGTCGATAAAAGCAACTCAACAATCTTTGGGCTGGAGTAATATACTGCAAAGGAGTAACATTTTACAGTTCTACTACCTACTTGGTTTTTCTTTTATCAATTTCCAGGCATAGTATCGTGGGGCGTGGGCTGCGGCCGGCCGGGCTACCCTGGCGTGTACACGCGCATCACCCGCTACCTCCCCTGGATCAACGCCAACCTGCGAGACTCCTGCTTGTGTGCCAATTAAATTTTGCTATTGGTTTGGTATTTGGTCGGATTATGTCAACTTAATATAACTCATCATCTGTCGGCTGGGTTCAACAAAACGCGACCAAAATAAGTAGGTCCGCCATCTGCCTATGAATCAATTTCTTCGATGGTACTTTCAGAGAAATTGATTCTTAGACAATAGGGAATATTACGTACAGGTCGGAGCAGAGGGCGCTACTGGCACATACATTACCATTTGAACAAAACCCAAAATGTTGTACACGTCTTTTGGAACGAGGTTCTGTATCGCGCGTTGTGAAAGGGGGCTAGGTGGAAAAATTATGACCAATAATTGTTGTAACGACACTTTTTGCTATAGTTGTAAGCCGTGGCCCGTGCGGCGTGCGCGTGTGAACTTCGTCCCATCTGGGTGTCCCTTGACAGGTCTTTCAAGTTTTTTTTGTTCACTGTCTATGCTAGTGCTGCCTCTTGCGTGAAAAAATTGCAGTAAAACTTACGGATTGACTTATTAGCTAATCTACGTTGTCATTTCCTCGATTCTGTCAAATTCTGAGGACCCATCGCGAATGACAGAACTCGACCAAATAATAAAGCTCCACAGTCCACTATCTGCCTGTGATCGATTTCTCTAATAGCAAAAATTATATTTACACAACATGGGAGTTCTAAAAGTCGTTGCAATTTTTCTTGACCATCATACTTAGGTATAGTATTAAAATTATATCTTTAGAATCACTCTTTAAATACATATATAGTATTGTCTAATAGCACACTTCCTATCTATTTGCTAAAAATTAAGGTTACAAGTGGATATTAATAATTGATCTCCCGACTCCCAATTTTCAATTATTGAAAAATATTTATGTAAATAATACTAGGTATTTGCTTTCTTTTTGTACAGCAAAAAAAAAAAAAAAAAGGTAGATAATAATATATATTTTTAGTAAAGTAAGTTTTTTGTTAGATATTTTCTAATATTGTAGGCCCTACAGTGTAGGGGGTTGCAGCACAGACTACAATTAGTTACTACGTTGTAGTATGCTTTTTAACTGAGATTTTTAGGTACACTCTACGCATGTCACAAAGTCTTCCATCGAATTTGTAGATAAAATAATATAAGGATAACTGATTTGGTTTTTGAGCTTTTTTGACTGATTTCAGTCAAATAACCTCAGAAAAAACTAAAACTATATTATATATAAAAAAACTGGGTTTAATTTGCTTTACTTTTGTAATTATCATAGGTATTTAGTTAATGAATTAATTATTCTAAATTATTTAATACATATTTGAGAAATATAATTAATTATTTTTAATACTTTACATAATTACCTATTAATAAATATTACATAACTTATTAATTTTAATTTTAATATTATTAATAAAATAGATTTATATGAAAGGCCGGTGGTGCAGATTACCAATAGATGTTAAGTCACTTGAAGCAGCTACCCAAGTGTTCAGTAATGTATTTGTAAATAATTATTAAATATTAATAGAATAACTTTATTTATTACATTTTATCTTAAAATCATAAATCGTTATTAATTTATTTTATTAATAAGTTAAGAGTAGTCAATCGGCTTGTAGATAAACGTATATGATCATTCTTTTTCGTAAAAATACCTCATCAGGAATTTTTTACAGTTACAGAAAATACTTGTTAAGTATTTTCTAAGCAATATGCTTAGTGGCTAATTGACTGCCCTTACAAATAGATTTTACTAAGGAAATGGAGTCCGTTTACCTTATAATTATTAATAATAACTTAATAAGCATTAAAATTGTTAAAAAGTTTGTTAACTTAATTGTAGGATTTATAAAATCGCTCTTAGGCTATTGCTGTGATCCTGTTCACGTTTAAAAAAGGAAGTGGAACATTGGGTGTGCAGTTGGCAACTGTATCTATAGTGTAAAAAAGTGAAGTGGAACATTGGGTGTGCAGTTGGCAACTGTATCTATAGTGTAAAAAATATGATTAAAATGTACCATCGAGGAAATTGATTCCTATGCAATTGATAGACCAACGTTATTTGGTCGAATATGTCAATTCAATGTTTATTGTGATCTGTCGGCTTGGTTTGACGTAACGCAACCAAACTACTTAGGTACCCGATCTGCATAGGAATCAACTTCTTTGATAGTACATAATATCTTTAAATATTTTGAGAATGGAAAGAATTTTTGTTTTATTCGGCAAGACCGTACATTTGCCTCTAGACGTTAAGTTAAATGAAATTTTGTTTTTAATATTGTTAGTTATATTCTTGTACCTACACGTAGCTTTGATGAATATTTAATTATTTATTGAATAAAATATTTAAACTACGTTAAAAAATCTACGTTTTGATTATAACGTAGGAAATGTTTTCTAAAGTTAAATTAAGTTTTAATAATTGTGGTTTTACTCATTACTAAAATATTATTTGATATGTTTATTGTTTATTTATTGTTATATTAATATTAGTAATTAATAAATTCTACTTTTGAATTGTTTCGTTATAATATATTTTTTCTTCCGAATATCATACCATTATTAATAGCGCCTTTAAAAATGAAATCTTTTGTTAAGATTCATAGATTGCTACACGAATATTGCTAAGCTTCGTACTTAAAGCCTAGAACTATAAAGGTATACCTAGTACCTACAAATTAACTTTAAACAGAGTAATAATATCATCAGTAGGAATCAATTTTAAACTAACATAAAAAAACTGCCTTAAAAATTATAACCACGCAGAAAAACGACGCGAGCTCTTACAAAGCTCGGCTTTTAGCTAGTAAAATTATTTTTAACACCCCAAAAAAGAGGGGTATAAGTAGGGTGTTATATTATGTTTGACGTGTCTGTCTGTCTGTCTGTCGTGGCATCGTAGTATCCAAACGGGTGGACCGATTTTGATCTAGTTTTTTTTTTAATTTGAAAGCTGACATTATACTTAGATCGTGTTCTAATAGCTATAGTATATCAGCACCCGCTAAGTGCTGAAAAAGTTTAGTTTGATCTACTAAAATTTTTGAATCGGGGGTTGTTTTATCTTAATTTAACGTTAAATATGTTACTAGTGTTCCTAACGTGAATAGACTTGGGATCAGTTAACTGAGGTATAGATTTAGTAGTAAGTAATTAATAAACACACCGGTTTCGGTGACGGTGTTGAAACTAGGCCAGTTACGCAGATGTTATTTCGTAGTGCCCAAGTATGTGCGCTGTACACAAGAGCACTCTCTATTCCTTTACTCTCATAACCTAGTGAGACGGAAGGCCGACACGACTGGCGAGAGATCAGGCGCAGGACCGACATTTTACATGCCCATCCGACGCGACGCAAGGATCAACCGGCATCCCTCTCAATCAGACAATCAGGTAATCATCTTGCATTGCTCTTAAACCAAACTTGTAAATAACTTGTTTCCAACGCGCGGATCGAAC
Source organism: Polyommatus iphigenia (assembly GCA_963422495.1). Lineage (NCBI taxonomy): Eukaryota > Metazoa > Arthropoda > Insecta > Lepidoptera > Lycaenidae > Polyommatus > Polyommatus iphigenia. The sequence continues at coordinate 12,724,973 of OY730179.1, forward strand.
CCACGACCGTAAGCCACAAGCCATAAGCCACGCTCTAACTACTGCACCACGGAGATGTTAAAACTTAATAATAATTGTATCTGCTACACTGGTTCTATTATAGTCGTAGCCAGTTCATCTACTGACTATCTACGCCATTTTTTCAGTCGTAGAAGTATCAACCAAGTTTTGTATGAAATATTACATTTTTCTACCCAAGTAAATTCGCTTTATTATTATTAAAGAAATATTAAAAAGCCTAGAAGCCTACATCTAATTTTGGCAACCTATTGTATTAATTTTATTACGTCCTAAGGCATACAGCACAATACGAGATACAAATATTAAACTGTAATATTATAATATAGGTTCAAATCTTCAACTACTCCCTCTGGATCGTATCTAACGAAGCACGAAAACGAGGCAGATTGGATTGTTGACTGCTATAGTGTTTCAAACACGGAACTCTTGGAATTTCTACGAGATGTGGCTACACTCTACATCCTCACCATCACCATCAGGTGACCCGATTGCTCGTTTGCCGCCTTCTTTTAATAAAAAAAACATAAATTCTACATACACCGTGAGAGCCTTCGCGTTTTGCGTTTTGACATACTTTAATAATTTTATCGCTAAAAAAAATAAACAGCTATTTGTAATTTGTTCGGAGTGAACGTGAAAGTATTGCTATGAATAATTTATGAACCAAACTACACTTTGGTTTCTGTTTTGTGCGACAAAATATTGTTATCCTGCGCTGATGTTATAATCGTAACTTGGAAATATTTAAGAAAAAAAACTATAAAACTATAAAATCACCACAGATTAAGGATATATATATAGATGTAACCTTAGCCCGTCATCGCGTGGCCATTTTGTGCTTATTTTCATACAAGTAGTGTGCGTTTATTTTCTTGAATATTTCTATTTGTCGATCATTTCGAAGCACATTATTATACAGAAAAGAAAGTCATTTAGTTCATGATATCGATAAACTATAGTGTTCAAGTAATGAGAATCCGTAAGCACACGTAAAAAGCTATGCAATTTTTGTCGACAAATTATTAATTGATGTGACATTTTTAGCACTAATGCCTTATATAGCACGAATAAGGGATTATTTAACTTATAAATTATCTTTTTAGCTTACAAAAATACCGATTGAAAAGCCCAAAAAACGTTGTTCAAAACTTACGTATTTAATGTTAAATCCACGTGTTTGAGGCATTCTTTGGCCATTCTTATGGTTTATTATTTAGCGGAACCACAAAACTCAACAATATCTAACATAAAATGTTCACTTTATTAACACTTTTATTACATGAAATATGCAGACCGACTCCTTTGTTATGTCAGAGTAAGTAGGACATAACATTACACGCTTTTGACGCTTATACACCGATATAAGGCTCTCTCCTAGTGTATATTATCTCAATGAAAATCACCGACTTTTAACGCAAGTTTTTACGCCTGAACAAAAAAAAAAAACGTTTTTTTTACGTATCAGAAAGACATGCAGCCTTTTGTAACTTAAATACTTTGTGTAAATATTTTAATTAGCAAGGGCATACCCAATACCCATAAAGCCAGGTGGGAATTTTGGGGATGAAGGAAAGACTCAAGGTTCTTTCCTTCATCTGGGTTCTTGAATCATAACTTGGCTACTCCTTGGTGCAACGAGTCCAGGATTCATAAAAAGGCCGTATAGGCCGCGACCTAGGGGCGGCAGCGACCTAGGGGAGTGGCAGATTTCGTACACGGGGCGGCGGAAATGAAGTGGCCTACACTCATTAAAATACAGTGTGCAATTAAACCTTCCTGCCAAATTTTGATACATTGATCCTTGTTAAAAATAAAAATACACGTATTTTTTCTTTTATAGTCACTCAGTACTAAAATGTTGAGAAATAGCTTCCGAAAGTTATCCTAAAAAACACTACAATTAATGGACACGATGCGTCGGCCGCGCGTAACGTGCCCCCGCGCGCGCCTCATCCCGCGTCACCCCCGCTAATTCCTCCGCGCCGCGAGTGGCCCTTCTGCAACGATTTTAAATGGGATAAAATATGTCATTGAAAAAAAAATATATACACACAATTTTTTTGGTTAAATGGACTCTTCTAATGATACCTAAGCCCTGGAAAAAATTTGGCAGGAAGGTTTAATTGCACCCTGTATAAAACCGGCACTTTTTTTTGAAGTGAAAACTTCTTTAGCGGCGTTGAGCACTTTTGTGGGATGGGTAAAAACTGTGAAACTCGCGTCAGTCAAAACCGTAAGACGGTTGGAGAGTAGTGTTGTAACATCGAAATCGAACAATCGATTGTTTTTTTTCGATTTTCGATATTTTTTAATCGATTGTAAGTGACACATATTTTACATTATCTATGAATAGGACTTTGATAGATGTTACCATAGCAGCATGGTTGTTATTTCACTTTGTAAATATTATTGAGAATAAAACTACATGAATTAACATTACATATTTTAATATCCAAGAACTGGCGACGATGTCGACAGCAGAATTGAAGAAATGGAGAAAAATACGCGCTACTACACGCGCACAACTTACAAAACTAGAAAATTACGTAAACTCGAACGAAACTCTAACTCACGCGGAAACACAAACAAGACTGCAGTCCCTACAAGAAAATCTACAGTAATTCAAAGAAGTACAACTAAAAATAGAATCGGAAATTGCTGATGACGAATTTGATAACGAAATGGAAATCAGGTACGAAATTGAAGAAAAATTTACACTATTGAAAACCAAATTGCTAAATATGCCTAATCAAAGTAAACAAACCCTTACATCAACACAAGCAACGTCAAATCCACAATGGGCTACCAACAGCCCAGCAGAATCGAAACCGAAAATTATCTTTCAAGCGTTAGAAGAAAACGAAACTTTCAAGAATTTCACCCAGCGCCTAGCTGTATACTTTCTGTTGAACAATATCACAGATGCGAAATTCAAAGTGTACACATTACTTTCGGCATTACCTCCTATTCTCCATCAGAAACTCTACGACCTATGCTCTCCTGATGAACCAATCAATATAAATTTTACGGAACTAACAGACCTATTAGATGAATACCTAGACCCTAAACCGAGTACGTGGGCATTACAACATCGATTTATCTCTCGTCAACAACAAGAAAATGAAACGATTGCCATTTACGCAGCGGAATTGAAGAGACTATCACTAAATTGTGAATTCAAATGTCAAAGCTGCAAGAAATCAACATTAGAAGGATTTTTATCGCTGCAATTCATCCGTGGCTTGAGAGACAGCGACATCAGAACAAAGATTCTTCAAGAAAGAGATACGCCACCCTTTGCCAAGCTAATTCAAATTGCCTCGGCAATAGAAATGGGGAAGAGCGAAAATAAAAATATGTCACAAGATTTAAACACATCATGGATCACAAACGCTATAACACCTACAAATAGACAAACTCGGCCAACTACTTCGTCAAAATTGAATGTCAAACGCAGATCACCAATCACAGTAAGAGACTTAAAGGGAAAATGCTACCGTTGCAGAAAGGAAGACCACCATTCAAGGGAGTGCCGTGCCTTAAACGTAATCTCTTCAAAACGCAACAAAACAGGGCACCTGGCACGCGTCTGCCTTAGAAGGAACCCGCTGACAAACCAAGTCGATACCAACACGAGTAGTGACGAGAGCCTGGGTGACATTAACCTTATTAAAAGCGAAATCACAGAAAAATACATGATTCCTATCAAAATTGAAAATAAACAGGTTAACATGGAATTTGATACCGGAGCTACTCTGTCTTCTATTTCGCTCAAGCTTTACAAGGAATTGAACATTAAAACTAGAATTTTCAAAACAGATATGAAACTTAGAACATACACAGGAGAAATTTTTAAGCCGGTTGGAGTAACCTACGTTAAATGCTTCTACAAGAACCAGCATTTTAATGGAAAACTATATATTATTAATCAAGATGTAGATCCTATATTCGGGAGAAGCTGGATGAAGGAGGTTTCTATTGATCTGGCGGATATGCGAGTAATACACACGGCCGAATCTAAATTAGATAAACTACTTGAAGAATTTTCGGATACGGTATTCAAATCTGATTTAGGAATGATACCTAACTACAAAGCCCATTTAAATCTGAAGGAAGGTGTCCACCCTATTTTCATAAAGCCACGAAGGATCCCTTATGCCTTAAAGGAGAGGGTTGACAAGGAAATAGATCGGCTAAGTAGAGAAGGAGTGATCACAAAAATAGACCATTCAGAGTGGGGCACACCGATCGTTCCTATCGTAAAACCAAACGGCAGTATCCGCCTATGTGCCGACTACAAGGTAACCCTAAACAAGGTGATTAAGGATGAACAATACCCTATACCTATAATTGAGGACATATTTGCTGAAATGAACGGAGGTAAATTCTTCTACACTTTGGATATCACCCAAGCCTACCTCAACATAGTGATGGACGATGAAAGCGCTACCCTGCAAACCCTAAGTACGCACAAAGGAACGTACAAGGTAAATCGCCTAATGTTTGGAGTTAAGGTCGCTCCAAGCCTCTGGCAAAAATTTATGGACCAGCTACTGCAAGGATTGGAAGGAGTCAAGTGTTTCTTCGATGACATTATAATACAGGGATCCTCAGCAGAACAACTACTATCACGACTGAATCAGGTCTTACAAAAACTACAAGAAAGCAACCTACGAGTAAACAGAGATAAATGCCAATTTTTCAAAAATAGTATCAACTACCTAGGACACACAATAGACAAAGATGGCTTGCACAAAAATAAAGAAAAAGTAAAGGCTATATTAAATACAAAAAGACCCGAGAACCGAAATGAACTACGAACCTTCCTCGGTATGGCCAATTACTATAATAAATTCATCCCCAGTTTGGCAACACTCGCAAACCCACTGAATAGATTACTAAAAAGAGAAAACAAATTCATATGGTCACCTGAATGCGAGACTAGTTTTAATAATATAAGGAATGAAATCGCCAGCGAAAGAGTCCTTGCACATTTTGATCCAAATAAGCAATTAATAATAGCAACTGACGCCTCACCTGTAGGATTAGGAGCAGTACTCTCACACAGACTCGCAGATGGATCAGAAAGACCAGTGGCATTCGCGTCAAGAACGCTAGCAACAAGTGAAAAGAAATACAGTCAAATAGACAAGGAAGCCACAGCTATATACTGGGGTATTAAAAAAATTTTCCCCTACTGCTATGGACGAAAGTTTACACTGGTGACCGACCACAAGCCGCCTACCTCCATCTTCCATCCGCATCAAACACTCCCAGCCTTAAGCACCATGAGGCTCTTTCACTACGCACATTTTCTATCGGGATTCGACTACGAAGTCGAATACAGAGCCGCCGCCAAACATGGCAACGCCGATTACCTGTCAAGATTCCCAGTGGATAACGTACGTGGAACTTACGAAGACCAACATTGCATCTACCAACGCGCCCAAATCAACGTTCTGGACATAAACCCAAATATCATTTCAAGAAACACAGAAAGATAAGGAATTGAATACGTTGCGAGATGCCCTACACAATGGCAGATCATTACGCGCAATAGGTTTAAACGACAACGAATTCACCATTCAGGACGGCTGTATCCTCAAGGGAACCCGAGTCGTCATACCGCAAAACTTACAAGGGCAGGTGCTAGACGAACTCCATGCCGGGCACAGCGGCATAGTCAAAATGAAAGCTCTAGCTCGCAGTCACGTTTACTGGAGAAATATCGATAGAGACATCGAACAGAAAGTGAAGTCATGTAGAGCGTGCCGTTTACAACAGAACGAACCCCCTAAGGCCCCGCTGCATCATTGGGAACAACCGACGGAACCCTGGCAAAGACTGCATGTCGATTTCGCCAGACCGATCCAAGGCCAACAGCTTTTGATAATCGTAGACGCATACACTAAATGGGTCGAAATACTACCAACAAAAAATACCACGAGTTCCTGGTGTATTAAGAAACTCAAAGAATTATTCTCCATCTTTGGAATTCCATACACGCTCGTTTCAGACAACGGACGCCAATTCGTGTCAGTAGAATTTACGAGTTTCTTAAACAAATGCGGAGTAGTACATAGAACGTCCGCCCCATATCATCCCGCTACTAACGGGCAAGCAGAACGTTACGTCCAGACCATCAAAAAGGCCATACGCGCAATGGAGGGGGAGGAAGGTGACCTACTAAGCAAATTAATAACAGTCAAGACGCGACTGAGACGCACCCCCAACAACGATGGACAAAGTCCGTACCAATTGATGTTTGGTCGCGACATAAGGACATCGCTTCACGCGATGCTTCGCAAAACGCCGCCGTCTACAATGAGGGCCAGCACCGAGACGCCGCCCGTTAACATGTTCGCGCCAGGCGACCGAGTCCAAGTTAGGGCCTACGGCTCCCAGAGATGGGTATTTGGAACTATTTCACGTCGCCTGGGCCAACTTCACTATGAGGTCCGAACCGATGCAGGGACAGTCTGGCGCCGGCATCTAGAGCAGCTCTTGTCTGCGCCAGGCATTCATCAGGAATATCGGCGGAGGACTGACACATATTTTACATTATCTATGAATAGGACTTTGATAGATGTTACCATAGCAGCATGGTTGTTATTTCACTTTGTAAATATTATTGAGAATAAAACTACATGAATTAACATTACATATTTTAATATTCAAGAGTAAGGGTTTCGATTAATTAAAAAAATCGATTTTTAAAAAATCGATTTTCATAAAAAATGGGTTAAAAAATTTTGTAAGGGTTTCGATTAATAAAAAAAATCGTTTTTTTTTTAAATCGATTTTCATAAAAAATGGGTTCAAAAAAATGCACAACGTTAATAATCAAGTTTTCACTTCTGCCGGCACTCCCGGAGTGCAACCCGTCTTTTTTTAAATCGGGCTTTGGCCCACCACACATTCCCACCACTGTATCTCCTGTGTCGCCAGGATCGACAGCGGTATCCAACCACGAAAACCCTTTGATATAATCTCAAGAAACCCCAGGGACATGCTAAAGCTGTCTTGGGACCCGCAACGAAATTAATCAGAAGGAAATAGGAGTAGGAAGAAATAAATCAGGCACTGTGTGTACCAACAAGGATAGTTGCAGGTACTACTATAAAGGAGGGCCAGAATAATAATAATAATAATAATATCTATGGACGCTTCACACCAAGTCAGTCTGGCCCCGTGATAAGTACTTACCTGAAGGACTTGTGTTACGGGTACCAGACAACGGAAATAAATTTAATAAGTACTTTTGTTACTATACATATAATTTAAGATTTTATTCATACACATATTTAATACACATCCAGGACCCTTGAACATGGAATACTTTTTGTTCCGTCGGCGGGATTCGAACCCGAGACCCCAATCTTGAGCTGCCAGTTGCCAAACGCTCAACCATTGAGCCACAGAGGTCATCAAGCTCAAAAGCCATAATGTAAGCTGTTCAATGTAGTCAACCTTTAAAGTAGTTGAGTATACAAAATTAAAACCTGATATTATATAAATTAAGATATTTTAAGCAAGAATATTTTTTATTATTGTAAGGTACCTATGAAATAAAAGGAGTTCGTCGAAATGACCAAAAGTTCTGCTTTCACTTTCTTTAATACTATCGTTAAAATTTGTTATTAATTACCGAAATTAAGTATAATTTATTACTGGATATAGCGAACATTTGCTTATTACTTTCTACATTTTCATTACATATAGTTTTTAATAAAATATAATATTTTTTAGAAGTAAAGTCCAATTTGATAGAGATAAAGAAGATAGAGATAATACAGTCAAGTCTTTCTGGTATCGGGTACTTTGTCAGATTGGGAAAGTGTACTTACGTACATAGACTTCGAAGCCATGTGCCAAAAGGCTGGTTGTTTATAAGGAAAAGTGAAAACACAATGCGAGCCAAGAAAATTAAAGATGTTGAGGAATATCGACAGCAATTGAAAATAAATTCTTGGAAAATTAGCAACGATCTACATGGTTCAGTTTTTAGCAGGTTGACGCCTAGGTTAAGGACAGAAAGTTATCAATAAAACCTGTCAGTCCCAAGGTATACCTTAGTACTATAGTACTAGTGATTCCATTTTGATGCATCAATCATCAAAAATGGGATATAAACTATAAAGACCCTATTGAAAAAGGTGTCATGGGCTCTTGCTTTAATATTAAGTAACAGCCTGGGAATCAAACGCTTTTCGCGTTGCTCCATTATTCAAGCGACTTATGTTTACAAACATCTCTATCTTTTTTATAATCAAACAAAGCTAATGTAATAATAATACAGCTATTAGTGGGGTATCCTATATTGGTTCTCAAATCACGTTTCGGTGAATGTGTGAATATGCGAACTGTCTCAGTGTATGTCGGCTTGCCAGCGCGCGCGACTACTGGCGCCTGTAGTGCGCCTAACGTTCGATTTTTCAATTTGGAATTGTTTTTATTTTTATTTTGCACCAGTTTGAAGCAGCAAGATGTGGAAGTGTTTTGGTCTTTTAATTTTCGTGGCTTTGATTTCTGTTACATCAGAGGTTTGTTAATTCATTTTAAAAAGAATACAAATGTATGGGCTAAAATTGGTAAATAAACAATAATACAATATACATTACGTGCCGATCTCGTAGTTCAGAGCCTATCTACCCTATGACCTATAGGTACTTATTGAAATAATAGATATTGACCAAAAAAGCCTAGGCTTAAACACTTTGGAAAAGGACTTACTTTCAATAAAATTATAATTGGGAATACTTTTACAATATTCTTTTTCGTACTACCGAAGGAATGTTGCTTTGTCATATTTTGCATGATGATTGATTAGTATCAGTTTTTCCTCTTATCTTTTCCGAACTAACGTGGCCTCTCTGGTGGATGGACCAACACAAGCCATTACGACATTGTAGAACGACGATAATTACCCATCTTCGTACAACATCAACATCGATAGTCCATGCTATATAGATAGCTATGCAATCATGGACATTCATCATGACAGACAACAGTGAAGATAGATCCTTGATAATTATATTACAGCAGCTGTTTTTTTTTAATATAACTAGGCGCTTTGTTAATATGATGCAATAAGAATTTACTTTCAGGATGAAGACGCTCGTGAAAATCGTGGTTTAACCAGTAAAAACTTTTTGGGGGGCGTGTGGGGCAACCGTCCTCCCCTGCTTGAGAGTAACTTGCGGTCAACCTGTTCATGTAGTAAGTTACATTCGATATTCATTTTTCTACTATACACAATAGGGGTTTGGCAGAGAAAGTTAAGCATATTTTGTTACCCACAATTATTTTTTTGTTAAATTTTTAATGCAGTCATGGTTCTAAATCTTGTAAAGAACGTAACTGCATTCATAACTCAAAACATATTTTTGTGGGGTTAGTACATGAATGCTTAACGGCCTCCATGTAAGTTGAGACCGGGTTGCCAACTATGTTGTCCCGGTACCCGGAGGACTAAGTATAGGGTTGATACAGTGATAATCTCGAAAAAGACTTCTTAAGTTTTATTTGTAAAAAGTTTTTATTTTCAATATAATAAAAACAAAGAATAGACTTTGTTTTTATTAAAACTTTGTACTTAACAAAATAAAAAGTAAATTAAAAAACTGTGGTTTTAAGATACCATAAGTGCATTCTGCGTAGATTAGAACAGTATTCCGCAAAAGATATTATGTGCCGCGGCACACTGCAAGGTGTAGTGTACCGTGTCCAGTAGTCGGTGTGCCTCAAAAAATGACATTTTACCCACATTTTCCTAGCTTATAAGAAACCAAAAATGCAACATCTCTGGACGATCGACGAAAGAAATGGGAATTGGGAACAGAGCACCCACGCGTACACGCTGATTAATTTGTGGGGTACCTCCAAAAATTTTAATTTTTTAGCTGTACCTTGAACACAAAAAGTTTGCGGAACACTGGATTAGAACACAAATAGTAATATAATTAATTATATTAATCTTTGGGTATTTTGAAAATAATTCAGCAAGTTGGACATCTGTCACCTCAGTCCTCACAGTCGCTGAAAGTAGCCGAATCTTCGCGAATAAGAAAAGTGCTCCGCGAAAATTTTCGTATTTTTTTAAACATCGTAACATTGTAAAAATGTTTACCTACCTATATCATACTTTTGTTAAAAGTGTTAACTTGACATGTTGATGTAGAGTAAATTGCTTTGTAACAAAAGAAGCACACGATTCTAGTCATAAAGATATTTTTATGCCAATCAAAAATAGTCTAGAAAGGACTAAAAGATATAAAAATAAACAAATAATATGTTGTAGCTAAGCAAATTATGAAACTCGTATTAAAATATTATAGTACAAGGTGATAAATATGGTTTTATTTCAAGTTAGATGGGTGTATTATTACTAGGAAAATTTTAAATGTCAACTATTATCAATTTTAGGTATTCGCCATTGCTTTTTAGATTACTTAGATGGGAGAATAAGGATCCTGATACTCGATTAGGTAATATCGGTGGGGTTGTGGGGGTCACGACGACAGTTTATCACAAAAGTTAACATGGCTCTGCAGTCTGCAGTATAATATTATCATAGACGTAAACAAATAACAAGGACATCAATCGTTTGAGTAGGAAAACGCGGTGCGTAGCATGAAGGACAACATAACCTAACGACCTTCTCTTCTTCTCTCTATATGATGTCACTATTTAGTGAATCTACTAACAGTAACCACTAACAATACGTAAAATTTATAGATATTTAATTATGGTTTTCAACATAATATGTGATGTGCGATTTAGAAGATACATAACACGATAATTTAATTTACTACACCACCTGCATAGCCCACCCGTAAAGTAAAAACTAATATCCAGTGACGAATTAAGACTACTTGCCAGCAATCCATGCCTGTGGGCCCCCCTATCCGTATGTCAAGTAGAATCTGGAACGAACTGTCACCAGCAGTATTTCCGGACCTATACGACCTGCAAACCTTCAAGAATCCTCTTGAAGGTTTGCATTCTCGTATTCCCTCTTAAAAGGCCGGCAACGCACCTGCAGCTCTTCTGATGTTGCGAGTGTCCATGGGCGACGGTAGTTGCTTTCCATTAGGTGACCCGTTTGCTCGTTTGCTCCCTTATTTCATAAAAAAACGGTCTTTGAACTTTTACTCTTTTGGTGCTCCCTCAGACGTGATGCCCTAGGCAATTGCTTAGTTTGATTAAGGATCAACCCGTCACTGCTAATAACTAAAAGGTGTTTTCCCACCATTCCAGAGTGCGGAGAGCGGAACGAGGTGTCCCGGATAGTGGGGGGAGGGGAGGCGGGCGTGGATGAGCTGCCGTGGATGGTGAAGCTGATCTACTTCAAGCGGTTCTACTGCGGCGGGATGCTCATCAACGACAGATACGTGTTATCCGCCGCACATTGTGTTAAAGGGTAAAAGCAGTTTTTTTTGTCACAATAGATTTACATTTATACATTACAAGGCGATTTAGCATCTTGCGGAAGATAAGGGGAAGGTATCCTTCGCATGCGTGGTCCTATAGTTAAGAGGGCGACTAACGCAAAAAATCAAACATCGTCCTTCTCTCTTCACACTCACGCCCGTCTTTCATATGTCAGGTGAAAAAGGACGATACGGCTTCATCGCCAAATTTTTTATTCAATAACTCGATAAATATACAACATTTAAAAAATCCGTTATGTCAGTTTCTCAATGGTAAAATTTTATACAATTTGTTAAAATATTAAATTAGTTTAATGCACGGTTTTGGTAATATATGAAAAATTGGTGAAAATTAGATGCATTTTTGTGATTTTTTTCTATCGAGAAAATTTTAGGATATCGTTTTTTCACTAGGTCAGATCCTCGGAACTATAATGTAATATATCTATTATCTATGTTTAGAAAATGAAACAATTCGGGGCTTATTTTCAAGTATAAAATGAATTAAGTATACAAAAAAAAAAAAACCAGACGAACATATAACCTCCTCCTTTTTGGAAGACGGTTAAAAATCGACAATTTAGGGTTAGTCGCCCCCTTAAGGCTGGTCGCTTACACACGTTTTCCGTATTCGATTTCCGAATTCGTTTTCTATATTCCAAAAATCCAAATGCATGGAATCAATAGAAAATACAATAACTGACGCACAGGTTCGCTTTTTTCCGAGCGGGATGAATTCCGCAATCCGCACGTACGTTTCGTGTGCAACCCGGCGCGTTTGCGCGTGAAGAAAAACGAACGTGTGCGCTAGTCTCACGGAATTACAAATCGATATTCCACATTTGGAAATCGAATACGGAAAATGTGTGTATGCGGCCAGCCTAACACTTTCGTTCTTTTTATTTCTGAAAAAGGTAACATGATATTTAACCTAAAGTTAAGTTTAACCTACATATTATAATATGCAAGTGGGTCTTGCGATACTGGCACCGCGACTCTACAAAACGGCAGACAAGAGTCTCGACAAAATATGTATGCACTTACACATTATTCAGATTTGCTTGAGGCTCAAAGTCTTGCCTTTCTATTCCTAATAAAAAGAAGTTCGAAGTTATGGAGCAACCCATATCACATCACATAATATATATAATTATTAATTATAATTTATATACAATCAAGTAAGTAAGAACTAGGCGACTCACCAACGGCACTTTTATCCTTGATATCAGAGTGCCTAATTGTCTCTAAATTACAATTCAATATTTTAAATCTATCATCCAATAACTTAATCCATGAACATACTAAAATATGATGCATTTCTCCTAAATAGTCAGACCAACCAATTAACCACTAGTTACCAAACAACCACTAGTAACCAAACAGCCAACTAGTCGATACTTCATGTCATTGTGGTAGGTTAGGTTTGAGTTTATACCGTCTGTTTCCGCGTCTGGCAAAATTGTGTTACAGTCTTTCACAAAAGAACATAATATCGGCTAAGATAGTAAAAAACTACGCAATGCTAATTGTTCTTGCAATATTTAATGGATCATTAAATTTTAAAGTTGTAGGCTAGTTGCATGATATTTAAGTTACCTAGTTTTTCATATTGTTAAGAAAATTTTCGCGCTCTTGAATTGATTTTATAAATATCACTTATCAGTAGGTATCCAATTATTATGACGTTTACGTCGTTTTTACAATTAAACCATTAATCTATATATATGAAAATGGATTTTCAAATGTGTTAGTCGCGCTAAAACTCGAAAACGGCTAAACGGATTAGGCTGATTTTAGTCTTAAAATATTCGTAGAATTCCAGGGAAGGTTTTAAAGTGACACGAAGTTCACCGGGACCGCTAGTTGGAAATAAAGGGAGTGACAGACACACGAGTAAGTACGCGGACTTATGGCTCGACGATCTTAATCGCCTGTGTGTCAGCAAAGAGCCGCGAGCTGGGGGCATGATAATCCAGTGTGAGCGATTCTCGTGTGTCACCGACGCGAGCCGAGTAATTTCGCGAACTTAAAACCCGCGTACTTTAAGTTCGTACGTCTGTCACCCCCTTTAAAATTATTATCTAGATAATTATTATAATTACAATTATCATAATTTGTTAGAACTTAAGTTCTAACAAATTTACATTAATTGTAAGCATGTCGAATATTAAAACAACAACGCTAACGAAAATTTGGTTTAGTCAGTTAATTATTACTATTAGGGTACGTACCACAATAGGCATTACAATTTAGATTTTTCGGGCTTTGGTTCTTCTAGTGTTGTATCTATTTAAAACCAGGCTAATTTATTACGTTTGTCAGATATCTAACAGGATAATTAAGGCTAATATAATTTTTATTCATTCGATAACTTCTATATGGGTTAACGATGATGACAGTATTCTTAGAATCTGCGTCTCTAAAAATGAAATCATGTTTTCCCAAACGAAAATATACGTCACGTTTTCTTGAAATTACTTATGCAAATCGGAGGACATTAGGGCGAAATTTAATGCCTTTTCGATATGCACGCGGTTGTAGTGTCGTCAATCATTAAAACGAGTTCGATAAAGGATAACAAACGAAGGAGCTTTGTCAAATTTCGTGATTTCTGATCGTCCGGTGCGTTAACCCGCAAACCGGCCCCAACTCGACTAAAACAAAAGTTCAATATCCTGGGTAAACGTCCATATTTGATGTCCGTGTGTTTTGATATCATTTATTTGTTAAGTGATCTTTATATTGAGGTTGGATTTAGAACAAGTCCGATAACGGTTTTACAAAAATCAAGAACTTATAACGCATTTACCTAGATTTTGGTTGTGTTAAATTTGAGAATAACATATAATTAGTCTGACAAAGTATTTTCCTTGACTTCATCAGATCAGGGTGCAAGTAATAGAGCGGTCATGCCTCATGCGCTCTTTCTTACGTTCCTTAAGGAGCAATCTTGTCAGTCATAGCATGAGTTGATGTTTTAATCTCGTTAATATATTCATTAGAAGTTAGATTTTCCAAAACCAATGTTTTTTTTGTTAAGAATTCTTTAGAACCTTGTAAGATTCTAAAGAATTAACAAAAGCATGAACTGTATAGTTCACGCCGGAAAAACTTACCTTGACTTAGTCCCATGGCCAAATAAGGATGAGGCCTAATTGACTTGTTTTAAAATGCACAAGTGAAAGCGCTAAGTGCCATTTACATTCAACACCGAAAATATTTTGTCACTTTCGCTCTGTACTAATACAAACTTGCTTCAACAACCACTCCTTACAGTATATGTTACGGCTATAGTCCAACGATCAACGGACACCATATAAGTCCTTACATATATGGTTGTATCACGGCGAGTGCTCTGAGGAATTGTTTGGAATCATACAACCTGCAACTTTTCGCCATCGTCCCACGCGAAAAACATACCATCCTCATCACCTTGATGAGTGGCAGTCTTCCACTGTGCGTTTCTCGCGTAACTTTCTGCCGCGCACTGTAAAACTCTGGAACGAACTGTCACCAGCAGTTTTTCCGGACCTATACGACCTGCAAACCTTCAAGAAGAGAGCGTATTCCCTCTTAAAAGGCCGGCAACGCACCTGCAGCTCTTCTGATGTTGCGAGTGACCCTGGGCAACGGTAGTTGCTTTCCATCAGGTGACCCGTTTGCTCGTTTGCCTACTTATTTTATAAAAAAAAATATAAAAAAATTGCTTTAATTAATTATATAGTTGGTTAAATAATTATTAAATGACTAATCATTTACTGGGACTAATCCCAGTTTCATGACATTTGACTTTATAAAATTTGAATGACCTGCAGGGGACGGTGAAATTGGCACTAGGTCGATTAAGATAATAATCGAGTCTATTCGCATTTGTGTGTGTTCCACGCGATAGAATAAGAAAACTATTTTTGTCTAAATTACATGTTAAATCTTATATTTTCTAGGTTCATGTGGTTCATGATAAAGGTGACGTTTGGGGAACTGAACCGATGCAACGCGACGGTGCGCCCGGAGACCAGATTCGTGATAAGGGTCATCACACACAACTTCACTTTGTCCAACTTCGATAACGACATCGCTTTGCTACGTCTTAACGAGAGAGTGACCATGTCAGTCGCCATCAAGCCCATTTGCTTGCCTACTAACAATGGTAAGGGGTTTTTATTTAGTTGACCATGCACCAGGTTATAGATTGTCTTCCTTATCAAGAAGCAAATACAAAAGTAGTCGGCGAATCTACGTAAAAAAAACCACAAGCAGATCAATGGCTTAATAAAAAGCAAACGAAATATGAAATAAGTAAATCCGTCATCTGCCGATTAATCGATATAATATACAGGGTGTTAAGTTTAACACCGTTATCCTTTATTCCCAAACTTTTTTGAAGTGAAAACTTCTTTAGCGGCGTTGAGCACTTTTGTGGGATGGGTAAAAACTGTGAAACTCGCGTCAGATTCTCGTGCTGATCGAAAAACCTTGGAAAAACCGTAAGACGGTTGGAGAGTAGTGTTTTGTGTCGAACTCGAACTGGAACTCGAACTCGAACTCGAACTCGAACTCGAACCCGAACTTGAACTCGAACTCGAACTCGAATTGATTGTAAGGGTTTCGATTAATTAAAAAAATCGATTTTTAAAAATCGATTTTTATAAAAAATGGGTTAAAAATTTAACCGACTGTAAGGGTTTCTATTAATTAAAAAAATCGATTTTTTAATAATCGATTTTCATTAAAAATGGGTTAAAAAATTCACAACGTTAATAATCAAGTTTTCACTTCTGCCGGCACTCCCGGAGTGCAACCCGTCTTTTTTTTCTCTCATAGACCACTTTAAACATTTTGCTGGATCCGGTGGACCCCACAGCTAACCCCCCCCCCCCACCCCCTTACGGAACTATTTTCTTGTTTTGTACCTATTTAACACAAAAATTACCACACTTTTACTTATTTCTAAATATCCTCGCTCTGTAATATTTAATCTCCTATTAATATAATATTGTCTGCCTATATTCATAGGAGAAGTCAAATCGGGTCATCTAATTTTTATAGACCCCCGTTAACGACTCGTGGACCCCATTTTCTTTCCACGCAAGCGTAGACCCCTATCGGGCTCCCGTGGACCCCATGGGGAATGGACCACTTTGGGAATCAATGCTTTAAACCATCAAATGAACCCGTCAAAATGAATAACTTTTTCTATAAGAACAATCCTGGGAACTCAAAAAAATGCCGTCTTCATACCCATACAAATTGCCGATCCGGTTAAACACTTTAGCCGGAGCCGGAGAATTTTTTTTGAGTCCCCAGCATTGTTCTCATAGAAAAAGTTGTTCATTTTGACGGGCTCATTTGATGGTTATAAGGATAACGGTGTTAAGCGTAACAATTTGTATAATATTACCTGGTTTTATATCACTCGTTTGGAAAATGTAGAGCAGTACACTTTGTTCAGAATTAATATATTATTACCTCGGAGATTCTATGTGATTCTTATATTATGGATCCATGTCATTTACATGAAGTTCATTCCAGGGGCTAAAGGCTTTATTATTTTAAAACTTACTGTTTGCATTTGCTCTACATTAATTCAAAAGATTCCTAACTTATGCTTCTTCAGACTTATTGCGCAGATACCATAGGAAAACTAGTAGGTACTTACGTCTCAGGTTGATTGATACGAGATTTGGTGACTCGGGTGCAATTCTAATAAATATTTTCTATTAATGCGCCATAAATTATTTAGAATTCACGATATTGACGTAAATGATTTCGTGACTCGTTCGATAAACAATAACAAAAAGGTCAAAAAACTTATCATCATAATAATATGATGATTCACTGAGTTCCTAAAATATGCACCGTCTTTTGCATATTACTCAAACACTAAATATGCCTCTCTTCTACTTATAAAAAGTATTTATTTTTCTTGTGCAATCTCTTTATTCATTTGTCTATTTTATCCGTCCGTCTTTATTCATTTTATCCTCTCCTTATAATATACTAGAACATTTTTTCCAGGATAAAATGTATCCTATGTCCTTTCCCGGGACTCAAAGTATCTCTATACTAAATTAAATAAGGGTTCCTTGTTGATTACGGAACTCTAAAAACGGATCAGCGTTTTAGGCGTGAAGAGGTAACAGACAGACAGACACACTTTCGCATTTACAATATTAGTATGGATTACGTAAAAAATACAATCTTGATTTGCTTTTGATTGCAAAAAAAAATTACATCGCAATTTTCTAATCATCCACAGCTGACCTCTACGTGGGAGTGAAAGGGATAGCTGCAGGTTGGGGCACTCTGACCGAAGAGGGCAAAGTCTCCTGCACTTTACAGGAAGTGGAAGTGCCAGTACTCAGCAATAAGGAGTGTAGGAACACGAAATACACGTCCGCCATGATAACAGATAATATGCTCTGTGCAGGCTACCCGAAAACTGGACAGAAAGATTCGTGTCAGGTAAAGATACAGTTATTCTTGAATGCCATTAATGAATTATTCAGAACGAGAACGGTAACGCGCGACACTTTGGCATTATTTAAACAAGGTCATTGTTGGAACAATCTGTTTAGGATGATAATATTGATAAAAGCAAA
Organism: Polyommatus iphigenia; assembly: GCA_963422495.1. Taxonomy (NCBI): domain Eukaryota; kingdom Metazoa; phylum Arthropoda; class Insecta; order Lepidoptera; family Lycaenidae; genus Polyommatus; species Polyommatus iphigenia. Next base: position 12,743,028 of record OY730179.1, read on the forward strand.
ATTAATAATTAGTACTGATTTCTAAGAATTATGTGGACAGAGCAAAAGCAAACTTTATGGAGCGCTGATGGGTTTGAGAAGCTGGTTTCTGAAGTCTACTAAGGGCCTGTTTCACCATTCACCATAAGTGCCGGATAGGCTATCCACAACTTATTTGACAGATAGAGTATAGAGTATCTGTCAGATAAGTTCTGGATAGCCTATCCGGCACTTATCGGTAAATGGTGAAACAGGCCCTAAGTGTAGTATTGATACAGCAATTTATCCATGATTAATGATGATCATTTTCTTGGTTAAAATGAGGTGGAAGGAAACTTTAGCTGTCAAAAGGATGCAAAAAAGCCTCATAAGATTATAAAATCTATGTAACTTTCTATTGCTTTCAGGGCGACAGTGGTGGTCCTCTTATTACCGAGAGAAAGCAAGACAAACGCTATGAGTTAATAGGTAATAAATATTCATTTATTTATATTCGGTGTACATGTCATTTGCTGGTCGTAATATGTGTTGAATATGTTACATGCTCATTACGTAATTAGTTTGAATAGAAAGTTCTCTTTTGAGTAATTCTAAAGAGTTTAAAAGAAACACAAAGCATTCATCTATACATATTATAAAACAAAGTCACTTTTTTTTCCCTCATGTCCCTTTGTTCCCTTTAATCTTTAAAACTACGCAACGGATTTTGATGATTATTTCAATGTCAGATAGCCCATTTATCGAGGAAGGCTATAAGCTATATTTTATCACGCTATGACTAATAGGAGCGAAGAAATAGAGGAAAATGTGGAAAAAACGGGGAAATTATTTGAAAGGGCTAACTTGAACGCGCTAATCTCAGGAACTACTGGTCCGATTTGAAAAATTCTTTCAATGTTAGATAGCCCATTTATTGAGGAAGGCTATAGGCTATATTTTATCACGCTAAGACTAATAGGAGAATGTGGAAAAACGGGGGAAATTATTAGAAAGGGCTTATCTCGCGAACTACTGGAGTAATTTTTATGTTATTTGACACAGATAAGAAGTAGACCAGGTGGAGGATCATAGACTATCGATTTTAATCATTTTTTCAGTGGATATATATTTTAATAGATGTTCCGCGCGGCTTCGCCCGCGTTATTTAGGAATGTCACGGAAACCGTACATTTTTCCGCAAAAAAAGAAACCTACATCGTTTCACGTAGTCTATTCTTTATGTGTGCCAAATAACATAAAAAATTAAGTTTTCACATTTTCCTCTATTTCTTCGCTCCTATTAGTTTTAGCGTGATAAAATATAGCCTATATAGCCTTTCTCGATAAATGGGCTATCGAACACTGAAAGAATTTTTCAAATCGGACGAGTAGTTCCTGAGATTAGCGCGTACAAATAAGCCCTTTCAAATAATTTCTCCCGTTTTTTCCACACTTTCCTCTATTTCTTCGCTCCTATTAGTCTTGGCGTGATAAAATATAGCCTATAGCCTTCCTCGATAAATAGGCTATCTAACTCTGAAATAATATGTCAAATCGGACCAGTAGTTCCTGAGATTAGCGCGTACAAATAAGCCCTTTCAAATAATTTCTCCCGTTTTTTCCAAACTTTCCTCTATTTCTTCGCTTTTATTAGTTATAGCGTGATAAAATATAACCTATAGCCTTCCTCGATAAATGGGCTATCTAACACTGAAAGATTTTTTCAAACCGGACCAGTAGTTCCTAATATTAGCGCGTTCAAACAAACAAACAAACAAACTAACTAACAAACTCTTCCGCTTTATAATATTATAGTAATAGTACCCGTGCGACGCCGGGGCGGGTCGTTAGTATAATATATACGAATTAGGGTCATTTTAGACCGCAACGCGACGCGTAGATATGCAGAATAATTGGCAGATTTCGTGAGCGTATACGAGACGTCTTGCAAATCTGTCAAATACATACTTTAGAAATGCATCTACGCTTCGCGTTGCGGTCTGAATTGACCGTTAGGCACATAATATTAAGTAACTTAGTAGCTAGTAATTTCGTCTAGCTATCATTAAATATTACTTAAAAAAGTTAATCTTATATATAAAATTCTCGTGTCACAATGTTAGTTACCGCGTACTCCTCCAAAACGGCTTTACTAATTTTTACCAAATTTTATATGCATATTCAGTAGGTCTGAGAGTCGGCTACTGGCTACATCTTATATTGATAAGTGAATTTGTTGAATAAATAATAGTAAATTATTACAACTCGAGACTGACGGCGACGGGATAGCGATGGACGTTGCCATAGTGACACACTTATTGATAGTCACTTCAGCAAAATAAAATGGGCTAAATACTTTATCTGGCAAAACAATGTTTGCCGGGACAGCTAGTTTCAATGTAATATTGTGAAGAAACAATCTTTTTGCAACTCATTTTATGATGCCTTTGAAATTTAAATTGCAATACATAGTTATTGTTTCATCCCGTTGAATTATAATAGCAACGCACGTTGAAAGTGTTGCATCGTAGGTTATTTTTCATAAACGTTTATTCGATACTAGCTGTCCCGGCGAACTTCGTGTCACTTTAAAACCTTTCCTGGACTTCGAGGATTATTTTAAGACTAAAATTAGCAGAATCGGTTGAGCCGTTATCGAGTTATAGCGTTACTAACACAATTGGAAATCCATTTTTATATATATTTTTTTAATTTATTTATTTAAATCAGGCTACGTAGGCCCATACAATATATACCTTAATGTCTAACATACATATCAATTATAATCTTAATAACTACACTTTATCACGAATTAACGACGACGTGACGATATATAGACTAGCTGTCCCGGTGAACTTCGTGTCACTTAAAAACCTTCCCTGGACTTCTACGAATATTTTAAGACTAAAATCAGCCCAATCCGTTCAGCCGTTTTCGAGGTTTAGCGCGACTAACACATTTGAAAATACATTTTTATATATAAGACTAGCTGTCCCGGTGAACTTCGTGTCACTTTAAAACCTTCCCTGGACTTGTATGAATATTTTGAGACCAAAATCAGCCCAATCCGTTCAGCCGTTTTCGAGTTTTAGCGCGACTAACACATTTGAAAATCCATTTTTATATATAAGATAGCTGTCCCGGTGAACTTCGTGGCACTTTAAAATCTTCCCTGGACTTCTACGAATATTTTAAGACTAAAATCAGCCCAATCCGTTAAGCCGTTTTGGAGTTTTAGCGCGACTAACACATTTGAAATTAATCCATTTTTATATATAAGACTAGCTGTCCCGGTGAACTTCGTGTCACTTTAAAACCTTCCCTGGACTTCTACGAATATTTTAAGACTAAAATCAGTCCGATCCGTTCAGCCGTTTTCGAGTTTTAGCGCGACTAACACATTTGAAAATCCATTTTTATATATAAGATATAGATAACAATCAAATAGATAACATATTTTTCTAGCCAACTATAGATTTCGAAATTTCAAATATTTTGCACACTAAACTAATTTGTTTTAAAATAATTTCAGGTGTCGTCTCCTGGGGCAACGGCTGCGCTCGGATTGGTTACCCCGGAGTCTATACTAGAGTGACCAGATACTTGGACTGGATAAGAGAAAACACGAAGGACGCCTGCTACTGTACTGAATAAGCATTAGCAACAAAGCAAACTTCAGGGCCCGGATTCTCGAGTCTCGAATGTTATTTCTATCGCGCCTTACATAGCGCGAATGTGTCCGAGGTAGATATTCTATGATCGAACGATATTCAACGCATGAGAATCCCCCTAAAACTTGTAAACAACGTGCACAATACACATGTACGTAATCTCAATTATACTTATGTTACTATTATTTAAAAAAAATACATATTATATACGGTCGAATTGACAAACCGCCTCCTTTTTGGAAGTCAATCAAAAATAATAATAATAGTAGGTATAATTTTTGTACTGGTTTAATGTTTATCCTATAGAATTTAATGAGAACTTAACTACCTACAATGACATAAAAAATGTGAATCACAAATTTTGATCTAGATCTCATAATTTATCAAACACAATAAGTACTTAAATTGTAAGAAATTTTAATTTTTTGTAACTATTTAAATTTTTTGTTTCCTTTTTCTAATTATGAAATTAATTTTACCGCCTTTTATCTTTAAATGTAACAATCAACTTTAATTATTGAAATATCCTATTAACTAAATGTATAAAAAATATTTTGTTACCTACTGACTATGTATATACTATATTTTAATATTATAATTAGTATAGTAATGATTTTTTATATGTTCCAAATAAACCGTTGGTTTATTGTTTATTTTTTATATAAATTTGTCTTATACTATGTGACAAAAGGTACAACTTTTTATTGCCATAATATAAAATAAGTAACTATTTAAAGATATTTCGATTGTTATATACGTGAAGTACCTATCTAAGAATAAATTATGTATCTAATCACGAGTTTTACTTAACCTGTGCTGAATTCTATATTATTGCTTGATGTCAGAAGATGACAAGATTGTGAAACTCTTAGGGCGAAGCCAAACTCAAAACAAAATCACATGTACTTTTTATTTTTTTTTCGATGAAATAGGGTATTTTAAGAATATAAATTGAATATTTTTTTAATTCATTGGCTAGTTTTTTTTAAATAAATTTTTAAAGTTTTCGGATCTATGACGTCATCATCGGCGGCCGGCAGCATTGAATACATAAAAATTAATACGGAACCCTAAAAAAAGAGCATTGTCAAGTATCAACAAGGTGTTAAATGAATGCAAGTTCTCTTATTTATGTTAAAAATGATTCAAGAAGCATACCAAAAGTTCAAAACGTAATGTTGGTCGAGTTTATTGCTAATTTAACGTATGGCTTCCAGTGTAGACGTCATTGAAGGTCAAATTAAGGTTAAACATATTTGTTTAAAAATATAAGTAACTTATGGACATTTTTTGAATTTATATATAGAATAACGATCACACTGTTTTTGTAATGCGCACAATTTAAAAAAAATGGACAATCCCCATTTCTGCCCGGCAGAATTCTGCTGCATTCACTTTCATACAAAAGTCATGTTTGATTCACACGGCGACTCAAAATGAGTTGTCATTTGTATGAAAAAAAATTCTGCCCGGCAGAAATTCTGCGGCTAACGACTCACAAATTACGCTCGTTTGGCTTCGCCCTTACTATCAAAGAAGTTGATTCATAGGCAGATGGCGGATTGGACCACGTATTTTGGTCGCGTTTTGTCATACCCAACCAACAGATAACGACTTAAATTATTAAATTGACATAGCCCGACCAAATGACGTAGGCCCGTCAACTGTCCATGAATCAATTTCTTTGATGGTACATGTTTATAAATTGAATTTTCATAATGTTTCGTAGTTTTATATACTCTTTGGATCATTAATCATGATACTCGTAATAACGATTAATTGTGAATTATGAATTAAAAGTGAATTAAAAAAATATATTATTAAATAATCGTCTAAAGTTCATGTTAACATTTTAAATTGGGACGTATCGTATAGATGATGCTTTTCACGTTTGAACTGTTGAATCGATTTAATAGGTATTCAGATTACTTTGTGTCTTGGAAAAGGACAACCAAAAGTTTTTATCACGATTAAATTACAGTTCTAGTGCGGCAGTTGAATTTCGTAGCTACATCGTATTAATTATGCAATTATCTGCGCCTGATAAAATATTAATCGCAAAATTTTGATTCCGGAAAAATAATGTATTAATTTATTGGCAATGCATATCTGTATTGCCAATAAATTAATACATTCATCTCATTATATCAATTAATGAATCATCACCAACACTTATATTATATGGCACTAAGGCCATGATCCAGCTTGTGATTTAGAGATTGGCTCTTTTTAGATCGTGGACCTGCGATCACCACTAGCCACGTTCAGTAAGAGCAACAAAATCTGAGTAACTGGGCTTCTTTCGATTCCTGCCTTGCCTTTCTAAGCCTGCTATGAAAGAAATTGATCTAGATTCTCGAGGATTTTTTTACTTCTAATTACGCCAGTATTATAGTACTCTGTGCTTCTAAGAAAAGTTTTTGTTTTCTTTTAAAAGATAAATATTAAGTAAAATATTTATCTATATATTCACCATATAATAAATATTATTTATCTTGATCGTGATTAAAATATTGCGTCTATAAAAATACTATAATAAATTAATTTATTGCTACTTGTTAAAAACATTAACAAAAGCCCATAAATTTGTGTTAAAAGCTAGGCACAATTAGGAAACATAATAAAAGTTTTTTAAGGCTTGATCTTAATTGATTGTACAAAATGTTTTATTGCAGAATTTGTTTTAATTATCATAAAAGTTACGCAAAGGCAGTATTTTCTTCTTGGGGTATAAAATTCTCGTGCCACCGATCACGCTATAATCGCGCGGGTACCGTTCCGAGATAAAAAGTATCTCATGACCTTTCCCGGGACTCAAAGTATCTCTATAGTCCATACCCAGCAAAATCGGTTCAGTGGTTTGAGCGTAAAGAGGGAACATACGGACAGACACACTTTTGTATTTATAATATTCGTATGGATACACACTATAATACAGAGCCGCGTTATTGACATCAAAATGCAATAAGAAAGGTGAATTTTTACAATACGTTGTTAAAATTTTTGGTAAAAATTTCGATTGAAAATACGAATACGAAACATTAAAATTATACATACTTACCTAAAAAGTTTAACCCCTCTAAGACAAACTACAATAATTGGGTAAAAGCTATAACTCTATCACTTATTTTTATAACCCCGTGTAAGCTGTTGGTGTTAATTATAGAGTTGGTTTCGTTAGTTCTTTTTGATAGTTTAACGGGGGAAATTATTTGAAAGTTCTTAATCTCACGAACTACTGGAGCAATTTTTATGTTATTTGGCACAGATAGAGTAGACCACGTGGAGGGACAATAGGCTATTTTTTTACAAGAAAATGTACGGTTTCCGTGAAATTCTTAATTTTGGCGGGCTAAGCAGCGAGGAACGTCTAGTTAATAATATATATTTGTCTGTTTATTTGAAAAAAAAGACGGGTTGCACTCCGGGAGTGCCGGCAGAAGTGAAAACTTGATTATTAACGTTGTGCATTTTTTTTACCCATTTTTTATGAAAATCGATTTATTAATTAATCGAAACCCTTACAATCGATTAAATTTTTAACCCATTTTTTATGAAAATCGATTTTTTTATTAATCGAAACCCGATTAAAATCGGAATCGATTAAAAATATCGACAATCGAAAAAAAAAAACAATCGATTGTTCGATTAATCGATTTCGATGTTACAACACTACTCTCCAACCGTCTTACGGTTTTTCGATCAGCACGAGCATCTGACGCGAGTTTCACAATTTTTACCCATCCCACAAAAGTGCTCAACGCCGCTAAAGAAGTTTTCACTTCAACAAGATAACAGTAATTTAACTTTGAAAGGAAAAGGCGCGGCCGCGGTGGCCAGTTGTGAACAGTAGACCGGGACCTTAGGGTTTTGTGGTTACAATTATAGTACCACGTGGACAGTGGCGAGTTACTAGAGCCATAATAATGTTAAAAGTATAAGATGGTCTGGTATATTATTATTATATTATATATTATAATAAATAGATCGATTCTGGCATACTATACTAAAGATTCGATTTCTCTATAGTAATAATAATAATAAATAATAAAATAGCTTTATTAATTCCACAATGTAAATTACTACGAAACAGTTTTGTAATTCATATTTAGCTATATGTGGACCCCCTCCTGCGTGAAAAAAAAGGGTAGAAGCCTCCTCCAAATTGTTCCATTGTTCTCTGTCTTTTGCAGCGATAAGCCAATTTCTTCCTACGCTGGCCGCAATCTCGTCCTGTTACCGGGCGCACGGGCGGCCTCTCTTTCTCCATAGAATTATAACCTTTTGACATAGTTGTCTTTCTCACGCCATGCGGTCCCTTCCAATTTGTGGTGTAGATAGTCCATCAATTATTGTCGTATCTGGCGAGATGACCAGCCCACTTCCATTTGAGTCTTTGAGCGAACTGCAGAGCATCTTTTATTTTTGTTCTTTTACGTATATCTGTATTCCTTACTCTATAAAGGATATTTAATTAAATCGTTCGCCCCCTTATTTTATAAAAAAGTGGCTTAAGCGTGAACATGTAACAGACAGACACACATATTTAAAATATTAATATAAATATATAATAATTAGTACAGTACCAGTACTGTATATAATATTCAGATATTTGAGTAAATTAGTTATCCACTACAGTTTTCTAAGCGTTGACAAGTCCAAGTCAGACAAGATTAATTTAATGCAATTTTGAATAGCATAATTTACTTGAGTATACATTGAGACTACCTCAACTTTTCATACGATCTAGAATCTACATTTCAATAATAAAAAGACAATTCTTATCATCAAGGTAAAAATAACTTTAAACAGACTTTAGCTAAAAACAAGCTAAGACGTCAGCGTACTATAAATATTTCCTAGAATGAGTAACGTTTTCGTAACGGTAAAATATGATCGTTTCATATGACACTCATTAATGAGTAGCAATAACTTTTTCTCTTAAAAAGTTTGAATTTTTGACACGATAATTTTTTAAAAATTTTGTAAACATTAAAATTATTATAATTACTAAGAAATTATTATGGATTTAACATTAATTAAAGCATATTATATTATAAGTCCATGAATTAAAGTATTACTGAAAAATTTCTCAGTTTGTAGAACTTTGTGGGGGTAATAAAAGTAGAAATAAATATTTCCTAATTTCCACATCAACGCGCTCAGTGCTGTACTCCAAAATAAGTATGTAACAAAAAAGCAATTTTCACAATAAACTTTAACGATAAATTAAAAAGTCACAAGAACAGCATTTCTGAAGATTATACCTAATCTTCTTGGGGATTAAGTTTTAATACTGTTTAGAGTTTTAATAAGTCTGACAGTAGGTATACCCACGACTTATTTAGATAAGCTAAACAGCTATTCTCGATCAGTAAGCTATCACTCTTTGGCAACAAATAATCTCAGCTTAGCTTTGTTAAAAATGTTTATTTTATTTGGAAAAAATATTAAGACAGGTTAGAACTTCTTCATTTCGTTCGGTAAGTTTATGTGAAGAATATACAATTTTATACATTTCAAACGGAAAATGAAGAAATTAAGAAAGATAAGGATTCCTAATTAGGCTATAAACGTCTACTCACTGTCAAGATGAATTATTCAAATATTCCTGCTTTATCAATCTTGTCTGCTACAGTTGTGTCCAAAAGTTGTGTTATTGGAAACATTAGAATTTAGAAGCGTATCTACTCGTGAATTATAGTGTATTATGTGATTAATAGGTACTAAATTAGCTATAAACAAAACTGGTATGATCGGGGTTCAACGATCTGGGGTCATTGCCAAATAAACAAGCCAGTGTCGGCCGATAGGCGCTTAAAATGTTGCTTTTTGGAGTTCTCCTCTTAGCGAACCGAATCCAGACTAGTCAGGACGTGCTACATTTTAGACACCCATTCGGCCATAAGAGCGAGGGGATCGTCTGCTTTTATTAGTGTAACACAATCTTCAGACTTCTCGTGTTAGAAATTTAAGTGTATCGAAAAGTTTCGGCTCCGCCAGACATCGTTATTGTAAAATGATACGCCTCATAATTTGCTTATTAATTTGTGTCTTTATTGACGATGGGCACACTTTTGCAGTGGTAAGATTAAATTTTAGTTATAAGCAGTAAACACCTAATAATTTTTAGCCATTAAATATGAAATATTAATTGATTTTTAAAATGTGTTCAATAAAAGTTGCTATTTTTTGCTTGATATAATGTTTTTATCGTTACTTATAAATATTAAAAACGTATATTATTTATTAAAATTTATATTGTGTACAGTTTTATAACTTTTACCAACAGCTACTCCTGCTGAGTTAATGGATAAAATATTTAATTTTAAACTTAATAAAACCAATAGAGTTAGTTCATAGAAATTATAACATTATGAAACCAGATCTCCCCTTTTAATTTTCAGATAAGGTATTCTTTGATTGACTAAACTAATCTCATGAAATATATAATCTATTTTTTTTCCTATTAGGCGTACCAAAAACCTCCGCAATTCACGTTTAGGTACCGATTTTTTACATCACCACCGCCACCAACAACAACATCAACACCAGAACCCCCCGCATCATCTTGCCGAGACTGCAGTGAGTATTTTTTTTAATCTGATGTAATGTTCTTTTAGCAGAATCATTTTAAAACTACGTAGGTATTATCGTAACGAATGTAAAGTGTCCCACACATTTCACGCTGTCTAAAAGTTCAATGTTCATGCTATTTTCTATCGATATTTTTGTGAATTATTTATTCAGCTTAAGCAAGACATAAAAAAGACATAATAGAGATAATTAAAAAATAAATAAGGTATGCTATAAAAATCTGTAGGCTCACGCCCAGGATCATAAAACTTTTGCTTTCGAGGTTGCAATTAAGAAATTAAGATTTTACGGTCGAGTTTTTTCATTGAGAATCAAAAGTGAATAAAACTGTTAACGGTTTTAGCGTATTTTTTGCAATAAAGTTAATTTGGAGCATACCTAACATGACGAAAGTAAAATTTACGTTTTAGATGCGAGTATATATTTTTTAAACTACGACTAGAATTTACTTTTGTTCTATGTATAATGTGCATAGATTGCTTTTGGTGATGTTAAAATCGTACTTTTGTTTTTCGAATTTTTCAAATCGTGAAAGCGCAAGCTTTGTAACTCAAAAGGAGTGTTAAAGTTTATTGGCATTAAATTAAAGAGTGACGTCATTAACGATGTCATAATTAGCCAATAACAAGATTGTATTGGTAATGGTACGATATGGAACCAATGAGGGTTTTATAGCGCTATGTAGCCGAAGGCTCTATCTTGTCAATTTTCGTGACAAACAGCTGTCATATGCCACGAAATAGCTTCCACATGTCACGTATTCTATAATAGCTTCCGCATGTCATATTATTATATTGTCTGTCTGACACGACATTTGACACGAAAGACTCTACCGTCCCTCTGGTGGCAAATGTTATATAGAAAACCTTCATTATATGGCGTAATACTTAATCGATTCTGCTCATAGCTTATTGATTCTACACTGTAACATCTGCTCGATGTGAATACTCGATGAGTTTTATTTGTAGGTTGTGGTGAGCGCAATGAGGACCTCCGAGTGGTGGGTGGTACGGAGACGGACGTGAACGCTTACCCGTGGACCACCAGGCTGATCTACCACAACAGCTACGGCTGCGGATCCTCGCTCATCAACGACAGATATATCATTACTGCTGCTCATTGTGTTCAGGGGTAAGGATAGAGTAATGTCCCTAATGTCAACTACTTACGTATGGACGCGAATTATATCTGGCACTAGCGCCACCCATAATTTGGATACTGTAGGTATGAAGCTGCATTGCCCGTGTTACAACTTACAACTCAAAATAGAAATTACTCAGCTAGCGATATTTTATCCGACGTTGATAAATTACTACGATACCATACTCGTATTAGTCAGGGCGAGCGAAGCGAGCCTTAGTATATCCTACAAGCTTTATATTTTGTGGTACATTTTACGGAAAAACTATCACGCCTAATGGTTTGTGCTTTAACACAGTAATTTTTATTTGTACGTACCTAGATGTATTATCATCAGTCAGCCAAGGTGTGACGACGCGAGCCCTCACAAAGCTCGGCTTTTAGCTAGTGTATTTCATGGATCTAGTTGCGAAGATATTAAAATAAACTAATAACTATACTCCCCAGGTTCATGTGGTTCATGTTCCGTGTGAAGTTTGGTGAACACAACCGCTGCGAGTACAAGAAGAACGAGTACCCCATGATCCGGTACATCACGCGCATGTACGTCAACAACTTCACCATCACGCACCTGACACACGACCTCGCGCTGCTCAAGCTGAACAAGCCCGTGCAGTACTCGCATCGGGTGCGCCCTGTGTGTCTGCCTAAACCATGTAGGTATATAATATTTGTTAATCAATAAGTTGAGTTCCCGATGATACACATTACGACTTGCACATGTCGTTTGGTCGGCAATTCAATGTTAGCTGTGTCTGATGGTCTGATGGGTTTGACTTAACCCGACCAAACTTAGGTCTGCCATCTGCCTAGGAATCAACTTCTCTGATAGTACAACTTTATGATCTCGCATCTTATCCATCACCTTCCACGAAAAGGCTGATAAAGGTTGTGCAGTACTCTAGTACTTTCGAGTTCAACCCGCGTGTATGCTTAATCTTAATAGACTATACAGTGTATTGATAAAACATCAACATGAAGAATAAATTTGACTGCTAATGCTACGTTACGTACTTAGCAATGCTAAATCCTGTATGTATGTGTTTTCGATTAGTCTACTTAAGAAGTGATGGTAATCTGCCTATAGATTTGTAAAAATAATTACATATCTTTAATGATTTTTAAGAATAAAACCGTGGGCCTGGTTGTGTTATTCACACTTATTGACAAATTCAATAACACTATCATAAAAAGGCGCAAACAGTCGTTGGTACATCATAAAGGACAATTAACGTGTAAACCTCAGCAGGAAAATATTCGTATCGTATTTCTGCAAATCTTCGGATCTTCGATATAATTAAAGCCGAGGGTCAGACTCAATAAAAAGTATTTTTATAACCCTTCTGCTTTAAGCGTTGCGATGACAGTTGACACATTTTATTGGGCGGTTTATTTCCAATCAACCTGTTTGGCCCCTTGGTACATAATTTAGGACATGAGTGGATGAACTGGGTAACTAACAACATAAGAGCAATTACTTATCTTTTCTCCTATAATTTGAACAAACCTTGTAACTTACCTACTTCATCATAGCTAGCTCATATATCTAGCTATACATAGAATCAACATTTGTTTGATTTTAAATCATTTCCCTAATAGTACAGGTTCCCTAGAACAATTTTTAAAATTACTATCTGCAAGCTAATTTTTCGTGAGTAGCTTCATTTTGATAAGACGAACAACAATTTTCTATCCTATTCCTATCTCTGTTAGCTACCACTATCGAGAATTTTCGCAGAGGAAATTGTTATTCGTCTTATCAAAATGAAGCTACTAACGAAAAATTAGCTTGATAGTGACAAATAAAAATTTGTTTTAGGGAAGCTGAATTATTTACTATAAAGCCTCCATTTATGCAAAGACAGCTTTCAAATTGTTACTTACCCACTTGGCACCTCAATTGGCACCGTCTTTTCAGCTCATTACGAGGATTCTTTGTTGGTGGGGACGATGGCGACTGTGGCTGGTTGGGGGGCGATGTCTGAGGGCGGGAACTGGTCGTGTACGCTGCGAGAGGCCCAGCTACCGGTACTCAGCAACTACGAGTGCAAGAACACCAAGTATAATGAGTCCAAGATCCAGGAGGGACACCTATGCGCCGGATACCCTAATACCGCGCATGTGGATGGATGCACTGTAAGTTTATACTGATAGAGTTGTAGCAAGCGGTTAAACTAGCTTTAGTTTTAAAAAGGTATAATTTTAAGGGCTTTATTAATATCTAGTTGTAAGACCCTTTTGCTACATTAATAAAATCTAATACTAAAATATAAAGTAAACCGAAAAAAAAATTCTACAACATATATTAATATTATCTAAATATCACATAAAATACAAGCAAAGTCAATTTTGCTACATTTTTTTTACAATTATGTACAAAGTTGTAATCGCTACATAATTTTTCATCATACTAAATATAATTTTCTATTTTTTGCAGGGTGATAGCGGAGGTCCGTTGATTGCTGAGAATAAAGACCACGCGTTTGACTTGATTGGTAAGCACTTTTGATTTTATAAAAACAATCTTAAAACCAAACCTAAGAAAATAAAGTAAAAAGCTTTTTAAAACATTTCATTTCATTTAACACAATTTAAAAATGTTATGTATATTTTCAGGTGTCGTTTCATTTGGTTACGGTTGCGCAAGAAAAGGCTTCCCAGGAGTGTACACAAGGATTACCAAATACCTGGACTGGATTAAAGAACATACAGATGATGCCTGTTACTGCGATTACTGATAAAATAATTTATGACATTCTTCGCCTGAAATCGATACTCAGAAATTGCCATTCTACGAAATAATGCCATGTTTATTGATTCATTGCCTGAAAGATATACTCAAGTCATCTTCATACTGTATCAAAATGCAATAAGTAATCTTATGTCTTGTTTCTAATTAATGTGATACATTAAACGATTATGGTAAATTATGCTCAGCAGAAGCATAAAAATTCTTTAGTTTTTTAAGAGAAATATTAATACTACATTTATAATGTATACAGTATTAATGCGAAATTATCTTAGGATAAATAATATCCTCATTAGCAATTTTGTATGTATTTGAATCAATTTCTACATACCTACTTTAGAAAAATATTTTAGTTTTAATATCTAATATTAATTCGCAATTAGGTACAATTAAAATGTGTAATGTATATTGCAACTTGTATAAAACTGTGTTTTACTCTTCCAACATAATTCTAATGTAAGCTAGTGTAATTTTTCATTCATACATAATAAAGTCAATAAGAAAAGTTTTTTTAATCTCGATACCAGGTATTCCATTTCATTAAAAAGTCCTATACAAAGTCTATAGCTCTACATTTTAATATAGGTACTAAGCATTATAGTCATATTTGATAAATGTGCCAACTTGCTAAATGTGTCAGGGAGACTAATAAAATTAATTACAAGTATTTGAACGATTCCTTAACATCTGTATCCAAAAGACTTTAATTGACTTTAATTGCCTATGCGATTTTTATAAAAACAAAAACAAATAATATGAATTTAGTTAATGTTGTAGCAAAAATTTATACGCAGTACTTTTTCCTTATATTCAGAGCTAAGTGATTAGCTAGTTTTATGCCTAGTTTAGTATACAGTTCAGTGATCCTGGGACTAGAAATAGGCTGCGCGGGCGCAGGTGCAACAACCTCAGTCCCTCTCAGCCTCCCGGGCCGGTGCGCTCCTGCTGCGTAATAATACTCAATACACATATTAGTAGAGCCAATATTAGTGGAGTTTTCCTAAACTGAATAATACTAATCGTTATACTTGGAAATTCATTATAGCAGGAATTAGTAGAGTTCAGTTGAGTTTTAAAAGTAAAATGTGGAAAACAATTTTGTTCGTCTTGCTCTACAATTGTGATTTTTGGGTGAGTTTTGTTTTGTTAATTATTTCAGAAGAAATATGTTTTTATAAGCATTTTTTTCATTTTTGCGTAAAAGGATTCCATTGATCGTAAATTTTATTTGCTTACAAAATAATATTATGTAATAATTTAATTTAACTCTACAAAAAATACTTTGTCCAGACTCTAAACTATAAGTCTATTTTTTTACTGTAGGGTTTTGAACCTAATTATTCTGATTGTAAGGCTAAAATTGGTTCTTCATTAATTAAAGTATTATTTTAACCCCGCACTGAAAATAGTGACGTGACGTATGTTATTCTTAATTAATATTTTAAGGTGATAGGTGTGGAGATAGAGTATACTACGGATGATCCCTACTTGCCCCTCGACACAGAAGATTTCACAGCAGAACCCGATGGTTTCGAGATGAATAACGAACGATACAGGTGCAATTGTAGTAAGTAGAATTTGAGTACCTCTTAAATATTTGTAGGTGTTCTTTCGACGAAACATTTTCTGATTGTCTGAATAAGTGTAATTCAGAAAATATATTCTGGCACGTCTAATCATTAATGAGATTCTAAATTTTGTCCTAAATTTTAAAGTAAAAGTAGACTCATCCGATGTCTATATTATGTAATATTAGAGTCATTGCCTGTCTAGAGTGTAAACGAAAATACAAAATTACTACGTCTTTAAATATTTTTCTTTGCATACAAAACAATCTTTACAAAGTAAACAAAGCGCTCAATTTGTTTTTCAATATTTGTGTTGTTTTGTTTACCTCTACCACCCACTGTTGGCTTAACGGCGTTAGAGGCGTGAAATTATTATGGAGAATAGGTGTCGAATTTTATATATTTCCTTTTAATATAATGTATACATATCTATATTATAATATTTCTAAGTGATGTTTGTTCCAGCATCACACGAAAACTACTGATCCGATTTGAATGCGGTTTTCGCAGATATATTTGTCTTCTTCCAACTTAACATCTGGTGTATAAAAATTTTTCCCCCCACCCCTCTAAAGGGACAAAAGAGGGGGTCAGATTTTGTATAAGACTTTTGCTTTAACACGAAAACTACTGATCCGATTTGAATGCGGTTTTCGCAGATATATTTGTCTTCTTCCAACTTAATATCTGGTGTATAAAAAAATTTCCCCCCACCCCTCTAAAAGGACGAAAGAGGGGGTCACATTTTGTATAAGACTTTTGCTTTAACACGAAAACTACTGATCCGATTTCCATACGGTTTTCGCAGATATGTTTGCGTTCTTCCAACTCAACATCTGGTGTATAAATGGCAAAACAACGTTTGCCGGGACAGCTAGTAGCAAAATAAAACGTTACAATAATGACAATGATTAAATCAACACTCAACAGATTAAACAATATTAAATCAAAAGAAATTATAATCTCAAAGTACCTACACACAGTAAACCTAATTATTATATTTTGATTCTAACTAAGTCTCGTGTTATTGGTACTTACACTTGTACCAATAACACGAGACTTAGTTACACTGGTTGAAAGACAGTATTGAGATTTCTTTTTTATTGTAACTGTAATAAGTTTCTTTGTGCGGTTAATTTTATTTGTGCGATTGTAGCTACAAATACCAGTTATTAATGTTTTGCTTACATGAGTTGAGATTGCTCTTCATAACTTACAGGAACGATGTACTAAAAAACACTATTTGAGATAATAGGAAGTCATACGAATCAAAAACTTGAACAATGATGTAGTATACCACTTTTGTTTAGGATGTGGGGAGAGGAACGAAGCGCCGCGCATCACGGACGGCGTGGAGACGGCAGTGAACGAGTTCCCCTGGGTCACGCGGCTGTCCTACTTCAACACCTTCTACTGCGGGGGAACACTTATCAACGACAGATATGTCATGACAGCTGCACATTGTGTCAAGGGGTGAGTAATACAAGGTACGGAACGCCTCCGTGGTCCAGTGGTAAAGACCGTGGCTCTTGACTCGGACGTTGTGGGTTCGATTCCCACGTTGGAAACATGTTATTTCCAAGTTTGGTTAGGACAATGCAGGCTGATCACCTGATTGTCTGACAAGTAAGATGATCCATGCGTGGGATGGGCATGTAAAAAGTCGGTCCTGCGCCTGATCTCTCACCAGTTGTGTCGGTCGTCCGTCCCACTGGATTATAAGAGTATCTTTTACTCTCATAATCCAGTGGGTATTGAGAGTGCTCTTGTGTACTGCGCACACGAGCCTGGTTTCAACGAAACCGGCCACCGTCACCAAAACCGGTGTGGGAGTATTAATACAAAGTGTAACAAAACAAAGTGATAATAATTAAGAGTGTCCCTTATATGGAGTTCACTGTGAAAGTAGCAGCGCTGAAAGATATTTTTTTTGTGATTCGTATGAGCAAGCACCCAAGTGTTATGAATTTTCCCATACAAAAATAAAAATAAAATTACCATTTCACTGCTGATACTTTTAGTGTCTAAACACACCATGTCGAAGCTTCGCGGCAGAAGTTCGGCATGATTACGTTAGCAATGTCAAACGCATACAACAACAACAACAACGCGACGTAATTTCGGCATGGTGTGTCATCGGTAATTTATTTATTTATTCTTTATGTAAAACTAGCTTAATATACACAATACATTAATAGAGTACATAGGTGTGCTTATCTCTAGAAGAGATCTCTGCCAGCAGACCTATTTAAAATACATTGCAGGCGGAATCATGCCGAAATTCCGCCGCGTCCGCGCGACCGAGCGGCCCGGCAGTGACGAGTATGTAACGATGTATTTGCACACAATAATTTTGTGTGCAAATACATCGTTTGAAATTCTTGAGGAATTATTAAATTCTGGGACACATTAGGATGTTAAGGAATCTACCTAAAAAGTATAGTTTTATGTGACTCACATATTGTAAAATTTTAAGGAAAATGTTGTTAGACAGGTATGCAAAATATTCAAATTATTCTAGATTCTGAGAAATAATGAAAAATAGTTTTTAAATGATTTTATCTCTGTCGGTTGAATTTTTAAATCCCTCTACGGTTCTGTAGAAACGAAGAGCCCGGTAATTTGTCCCAAAGCCATTAAATTAATTTAAGTCGCAATAAAATCCTTAAAAGTTGTTTTATTCAAATAAGTACTGTCTATAAAGTTAAAATTATATCTACATTCTACATTATAATAAAGTAGCGATCTCTATAACTGCTCTAGACGAATTAAGGATGATAATTATAGCTAAACTTAAAACATAATATTAAGTGTTAAATTATTTGATTCGATAAGTATATTAATTCTTAATAATATTTATTAGTACAATAACAATATTAAGGCTTTCAACACAATAAGACTGTGGTAGCCAAAATAACGGTATTTCTAACAAATGTCTGAAGCTATAGTAATGAAGACTTTATTAGGAATTAAATTTAAATGAAAAAATAATAAATATGATAATATTTTCGATATGATCAATTTTGGCTTAATATTTTATCTTGATCGATTAATAAAATACATAAAATTGTTCGCGCAGAAACAAATGCGGAGTAGCTTCTTTTATATTTGGAGAATATGCCAGTAAAAAACTCGTAAAACTTTAAAAACCCTAAAGAATTCAAAGAAAAATAGAAATGTTTTTCTTATGTTTATGTCTCTATAACCATCCGTGTCTCTTTATTCAAATAATCCAGAAATAACATTGAATAATTATTTTGGTAATATTTTGTATACCTATCATGATCGTAGCGCGAAAAAATCCCCAATTTTCTGCGAGCTGCGCATCCAAACTCGTTTTATAAATAACGAACAAGATGACCCTTGTTTTACAAAAGTAATTTAAGGGCTGGATTGGAATATTTTTTATACCTTTCGTTCTTATCGGCAGATTAATGTGGTTCATAATAAAGGTGACATTGGGGGAGCACAACCGCTGCAACAAGACCTACAAGCCAGAAACACGTTTTGTGGTTGAGGTGGTTGCCCGGAACTTCACGTATACCACATTTAAGGATGACATCGCACTCCTAAAACTTAACGACTGGGTCGATATTAGGGACACGATGAAGCCCATATGCCTACCGCACAGCGACGGTAAGTGCAAAACTACTCGGTTGATTGGACCCTTTTTAAGGATGATATAAAAATACTAAATGGTCCTTACAACATGCTGGTTTATAACTTATTTGACACTTTTGGTATTTATGAAGATATAAACAAAAGACTAATGAGATTATGGTATGCTAAATTCCTTTTCGAAATTAATTATTTCAATATTTCTTTGATACTGGTTTTGAAAATGTATAAAATCAAAAATGCTATTTAATTTAAAGTATCTTGGATTTATAAAATACCAAAATATTTTTCTTAGCAGGAGATATTTGAATTGTTACTTCTAATACCTACAGTAGATCTGTTTTGTTTTAGAAAAGGATTACGTGGGAGTAAAAGCCATTGCAGCAGGTTGGGGTTCGACAAACGAAAAAGGCAATCATTCCTGTGTTCTATTAGATGTTGAGCTACCGGTACTCAGTAACAAGGAGTGTAAGAACACAAAGTATGACTCGGAGATGATAGACAGTGCTATGTTATGCGCAGGTTTTCCAGCGGAAGGAAAAAAGGATACTTGTCAGGTAACTCACTTTTTTTAATTTTTATTTTTAAAGTAAGAATAAATATATTTATTTTTCTTCTTATTTTTAGGGTGACAGTGGTGGACCTTTGACTGCAGAAAGAGATGATAAGAGATACGAGCTTTTAGGTAACTAATTAGTTAAAAGTTTTGATTGTAGAGAGCTAGAGTAATGAATTAATATTGTAAGTGTAAAATTACTGCGAAGTTATTTGAAATTTTAATTTCGCATTGCTTTTGTTTATCGTCAAGTCGCACCTCATTTTGTTTTGGAGTGACCTGACTCTTAGTAGTAATATTCAAAAGAGTATTGTTTTCTAGGTGTGGTCTCATGGGGAATCGGCTGTGGCCGGCTTGGCTATCCCGGCGTCTACACGAGAGTCACAAAGTTCCTCTACTGGATACGACACAACTCTAGAAAAGGCTGTTTTTGTGCCGACTAAATAGAATTCAATGTTAATTTCTCATACGATAAGTGTCTTGCTTTCGTCAGAATTAAGTATCATTTTTAATATTTAAATAGTTTTTGATATGAATGCGAAAAAACTTCTGGTTTTTTCGCATTCAGTTTATATACAAATACAATTGAGTTACAAAAAATATTGTGATAAATCAAAAATACACATTATCCATATAATTTATTTATAATTATAATTATTCTAATTAAAAATTACAATTAAGAATATTACGCTTTAGCTGCATTTCTTTTTACAACATTTGCGTTCATAACGTCGTTTTCATGGTACAGAGGTAGACCTTCTCCTTTGATTAGAACATTCGGGGGTTCGTATGTGACATTGTAAGTAGGGTTCAGTGGATGAAGGGGGCCAATGGCAGATACCGCTTTTTTGCTTTCCTCATTTCCTAAATCATAATGCGTCCCATCTCCAGATTTTTGTATACGTCTTCGGACCTGAAAATATTCATGAGTTAAGCCTTAAAAAGTTTGTATTAAGTCTTCAATGTACCTGTCTTTCAACTTCCATGTATTTTTTAATATGAGCACTGCAGGCTTAAAAATCGTTGCTCAATTTTATATTTTTACCATAGATTCAGTGTAAACAAAACGAATTAACAAATGGTATCCAAGCCTTACCATATCAGGAGAAGCCGATTTCAAATCGTAAGCTAGACCAATTCTTTGGAAGAACTCTATTAGAATAGCCGAGTGGTTTATGTGATCAGACAGTTCAGCTGCCTTGTAGTCCCAGGGGAATGTATGGTGGTAGTTGTGCCAGCCTTCGCCAAAGGTGAGTACGGAAACCAGCCAAGTATCCACTGGTTGCATATTTCTGAAACAAGTATTCAAACACCTACGTCAGTATTCCTGCAGCATTTTAAAAGTGTATCTCCTCCAAGTCGTATCCTCATGGCTGAGGGACGTGACCACCAAAATTAAAAAAATATATATTTTAAATCTTTTTAATACACAAAATTTAAAAGGCACAATTTTTATTACATAAAATTCTATGACAAAATATTTTAAGACATACTTATCGTAAGGTCTTGTGCCGTAAAGATGGGCAGCGCTGTTCACCAACCACGTCACATTCAGTTGTGTTATGTACCGGAAGAAGTAGCAAAAGAGTAATGAGTTTTTGAAAGTTTCACCCCAATAATACCAAGGTACGAAAACTGGGATAAACACAGCGAATATGGTATAAAGAACATAGTAGTACCTGTAAAGAAAAATATTGTAATGAATAATAACAATGTAGTGCTAATGGTTGTACTGAAAATCATTCAATTAACCTCACCCAAAAGGAAACCATTACAACGTACTTATGTTGAAACATAACCATCCAGTCCGAATCTAAGTCGCTCATATCAATTCGCTTGCCAAGTTTTAAGACATAAGGATGTTTCCTGTGCATCAACCAGCCTACGTGGCAGAAGAAGTAGCCTCTCTTGGAGTTGTGTGGATCTCCATCGGTGTCAGAGTAGCGGTGGTGAAGACGGTGGTCTCGGCACCAGATGTAAATTCCATTCTGAATAAAATTGAAGACAGAAAATGACATGATATAATATATATTATCAACGACAACAACATTTTTAAATATATGGTTTGCGATGCAGCGTTTCTGCTGATCTGTTTTTTTAATTTACAATTAATTATGTACTAATTCAAGAAAACTTCTCACTTGTCCTGCTGCAGTTTGTAGAATAATAAGAATCACTTTTAGAAAAGTTGTTGCTTTAAAAGTTCTATGTGCAAATAATCTGTGAGATCCAACTGTTACTCCGATACCAGTTATGTAACCAATAAAGAACGCTGAAAAGAAAAAGTATGAAGACATAAAAACTTAAACTCTACGTTCAATTATAATATACAGGTTCTATTGATACCTACTCCATACAATGGTCACTAATCTTATTTCACCCATCAGAGCCAGAAAAGCGCCTCTTATGCATAAAGAATATAAAATAAAAAATCCTATCACATTTTTCCACACTACTTTATGTTTATACGAATAATCAGTTCCAACTTTCTTCGTGAGTATTATTTCATCTACATCTATATCTTTGTACTTATCATCTAAGCCTTTCTCTTGGTTTTCTTTTGGAACATTATCACTTTTAAATTGCTCAGTATATTCCGTTTCAGTCATTTTTGATTTAGGTTCCACTATTACATCTGATACAACTAAGTGCTTTTTGCCGTATGACTATGATTCGTGCAGGTTTCGTTTTATATTTCTTTTAGGGATTATTGACAATCGATTGAGTAACTAAGAACTTGACCTCTAATATGTGTGTAAATACGAGTTAAGAAAGAATTGTATTATTTATTGTATTGTAATTAATTGAAGACCGCATTAATTTGAATATCAAGTCGATATACTTACTTGTAGATCGGTATACACTTCAAAGTAGCTGAATGCAATACGTTCCAGCACTCATAAATAGAGAATTATAGGTAGGTAAGCATTATACATGCTTGTAATAGGAATTTATAATTAAAGTTATATGCGATTTTTATGGCTATACAGATTATTATTTTACCGTCTTTCATAATGATTGTGTTGTTTACAGAAAATAAGCGCAAAAAATGAAATTTTCACTTGTGTTGGTTTTTTGTATGTGGCAAAATGTAAGACTTTCTAATTTTATACTTATGTACTATTTTTGCACTGGATAAAGAATTCAGATAGATTGCTTTTTTTTATTTAAGGTCATTGGACAGAAATATGATAAAACTTGCGGTAAGACTATGATCTTGTTATGAAAACTTAATAACAGTCGAATTCGTGGACTCCACTCTCTAGCTGATCAGTCACTGGTGGAAGCAAAAACTCGTGATGTTTTGTATTTGGTTTAATTAAATTAACAACCCATGTAACGAGGTCCTGAAAAGAGTTACAGATTTGGTCAGTGACTTCCGTCTAGCCCAATTTAAATTGTATTTTCATGGATATTTTAAGTAGGTATTTTATATTTATCTTTTTACCTTAATAAAAGAACCCTTACACAGAATGTGGTATTGACGGCAAAAACCGACGGATTGTGGGTGGATCATCAGTTCAGCCTCACCAGTACCCCTGGCTGGTGGCTCTGATGCTGGGGAGTAAGCTGCACTGTGGGGCCGCCATCATCACCAACAAGCACATCCTTACAGCTGGACACTGTATTACGTTCGGGTAAGATTTTCATGTAAGAACATTTTTGAAGCACTCTATGAGTTAATCGACAAAAATGCAGTCCAAAAGTGTTTTTTATTAAAATTTGGATGCAAACGAGCAAAAAGGTCACCTGATGGAAAGCAACTACTATAAACAAGAGTTAGAGGGACGTTACTGGCCTTTTAATAGAGAATAAAAATAATAGAGAGACTAGCTCTAGCTTACTTTTAGACATGTTTTCGCAAATAAAATACTTCTCTTTTATAAGAGAGATCATTTACTTTAGATATGTTTAAGAGCTACAGAAGATAAGGTATGATGTAAATAATTTGTATTTCTGTTTAATGAATTCGTGTGCATTGCTACTTTGAATACAATTGAAAGGTTTGTACTTGTGTAAGTTTGATAAAAACAATTATTGTGTCACAGAGCTGTGGACTAATTCTCTACAAGGTTAGGGGCAACATTGTTATTCATTTTGGTTTTTATTTGTTTTGTTAAGGCCGCGTCCACAAATTACGTGAGGTGTTTTTTTTTAAATTTTTTGAAGGTAATGGAAAATTTTCTCTCGGGTTTTGTTGTTTTCGTACCGAGGTTCATCTGCAATTTTAATCTTTTATTAATTTCTTTTTCATCAGTCATTAGGTACACTATTTTTGTTATTTGTTGTCCTACTTTTCAAATTGGAATTATATATTATGTACGTACATACGTAGTCATAATTTAAAGATATTCAGACCAGATCTTAAAAAAAAAATCGTACTCCAATAACATTTTAACATCCATAGATATTATATTATTACGAGCTTTTGCCCGCAGCTTCGCTCGCGTTAAGAAGTATTATTAATATAAACAAACTTTCATCCCCTATTTTAACCCCTTGGGGGTTGTAATTTATCAAAATCCTTTCTTAGCGGATGTCCAGTGGTTTGAGCTGTGCGTTGATAGATCACCATGTCAGTCAGTTACCTTTGAGTTTTATATATATTAGATAAATATAGCTTTAAACTGTTCTAGTGTCAGCTACTGGGACCTAAAAGCCTTCATCGGCATGCACGATCGTTTGTCGAACACTCACACTGTTATGGCGATAGTAAAGGGTGTGAAACATCCTAACTTCACTTCGAATGCCGTGAGAGATATCAACGATATCGCGGTGCTAACGACGGAGAAAACGATCAAGTTCAATGATAAAGTCGCACCGATCTGTCTTCCTACTGAAGGTAGGTTGACCAATGACCATATTAAAATACCCCTTAATTTTAGGTACTTACCTATATTGAATGGATATTTTAATGGATTCTTGCTAAATGTGTTAATGAACTTGCAATCATACCTTCGAGTAGGCTCCCTAATGTCGGATAATAATTATTATAATACGCAATTTTTGGGTAAGTAGGTAAATGTGAGTAAGTACCTAATCAGGGGGCACATAAATTAAAATATTGAACTTTACTTACCACCTAAATTTTATATTCAACCTTTTCTCAATAATTAAGAGTTAAAGTTTAAATACAAGGTATCCTTGATTATTAGGAGTTAAAGTTTCTATAACACTCTGTAGATATGGACTTCAACAACGTCCTATTCACTGTGGCTGGCTGGGGCAAGATACAGCAGACGCAAGCCTCGTCATCCCGATACTTAATGGAGACGAAAGTCAAATTAGTCTCTAGTGGCAAGTGTATAAATTCTAAAATATACAGAGAAAACCTGGTGCCTGCCACTATGATGTGTGCTTACAGCGTTGGGAAGGATGCTTGTCAGGTTTGTATTGCCATGGTGATCATGGCTGACTAGAGTGACTACACGTACCGAGTACAGAGGCGAGCTAGTGCTCTCGGCTAAGCACTCGGTATGTTTTGTATGGATGTGCTGATAACGAGGGAACATATTATTGTATTTGCACAGCACCAATCTTAATTTCAAGGACATTTCTAGCACAATTCGCAATGCAAGCTAAGAGTCGTGACGCATGTGAGTACAATCAACAAGAATGTCTATTGTTTTAAATGTTCTATATATGGCATGTATACGTACGGTCAAGAATATAAAATCACACGGTTGTTATTTAAAAGCCTATAATTTTAAGGGTCAACAAACCGAATCCATTGACAAAATCACCACTACGCAAAATTTCAGCAAGCTTTTCGAGATTTTAAGATAAATAACCCTTCGCTCAATAATTTTAGGGTGATAGTGGTGGACCATTATTTGCAAGTCCCGCGCGATCTCCACGAAACAAGTATTACCAAGCTGGTAAGACAATTACACATAAACAAATATAAGTTTAACACGATATAATGGACCATGCATAAAGTACGTCACAAGAATTTAATGATTTTTAGACCACCTCCCTTCTTGTCACCGGTAGTCACTTCTATGGGACCATGTTACGTCACAAATTTACAATTTCACATCTAAAATTAAAAGGCACCTTAACATTATTTCCACGATTCAATTTATTAAATTTTAAATATGACGTAACAAAACTGTGTGCTAAGATCACACTTTGTCACACTGCTTTGTCACACCCCCTTTACGTATGGAGTATTTTATAGATGACACCAAATAATGTTACACAAAAGTATAATAAATATTATAAAACAAAATGACTTCTTTTCAGGCATAGTGTCATGGGGTATTGATTGCGCTAAGCCAGATTATCCAGGTAATAATTAATAATAATTTTAGGTATTCTTACAAAGTTTCATGCCTACTTATAGATAAGGAGGTTTGGTGCTAATATCAACAATAGCCAATAGGTCTTCTTCCGACCTTTCCCTATCTGGGGGCACGGGAGTGCCCCCGCCAAGATGAGCCAAGCGAAGCGCGCAAGGGCACTACCTGCTTTTTCTCGAAACGTTTCGTCGTAATTTTTTAAAAAAACTCTGTGTTTTCAGGGGTGTACACGATCGTAGCAAAGTATATTCCGTGGATAATGAAACAGACTGAAAGTGGGACGTATTGCTCTACCTAAACAACTTGAGATAGAACAACATACAATCAAAGCAAAAACTGATTTTTAAAAATAAACCGACATTGTTATTAATTTGTTTAATTTCAAAGTATTTAACTATTGTAAGTATTAAGGGTAAAAAAGTAAGGATCTAATCACTTAGTTTAAAATTGTATGCAGTAAAAGATCTGCTTTTATTTAAACTAATCTTCAAGATATTATGTAATTTATAAAATTCTGTCACATTTCTCAGTTGCACCACAACTTTCAGGATTCGTGACAGGTGTTAATAATTTATGAGTATCTAAAAATAAAAGATGAAACCAAAATAATTAGGCTATGTACATTTATTATGAATACAATATAATATTTTGAATCAAGTAATTATAATGATTTCATTATAATTACTTGATTCAAAATATTATATTGTATTCATAATATACGTAATGTTACACTTGATAACCATGATATTAATATCAGAAATTGTAATTTATTTCACTTTAGTTCTACGTCTACGTATGTTATGGCTATAGCGTTTATAATTATTTATTGTGGTAGCAGGTTTCGTTGCTATCACACAGTAGGTAGAGGAAAGTTTACAGTGTTAATAATGTGGAAAATTGTGTTTTGTGCTGTTATCGCTCAGGTTCAGTATAATGTTCAAGATATTACTCATTTAATGGCTAAGGGAAACTACAAATTATATTTTAGCACTGATTTTTATTTTGATTATTTTAGGTGATGTCATCTGAAGATTCAAATTGTAGTAAGTATTATGTCATAGTTAACCCATCAAGCCCCATAAGGATACCGGTGACCGCGACAACAATAGAATAACAATAGATTTCCAAGAATCTGCGATCGAAGGATTAATGTCCTACTCCTCCTCGCGTCGTGTTCCTCATTGCTGAGGGTCGTGATTCCCCTTTAGGAGTTTACTGGTTACCACATTACGTCATCTGTGGCGATCCCTGGCAGAATGGAGAGCATCCTATAATTATTGATACGTACATAATATTTTGTATCCAGTGGCGGATTTGCCCTAAGGCCCAGTAGGCCCGGGCCTAGGGCGGCCAGATATAAAGGGCGGCAAATCGTGCAAAAAAATTGTAATGGGTGCGGTGCAGTGTGAAGCTAGTGGCAATGGGCGCGAATCTGGAGTCTGGACAGACGCTATATTTTGATAGTGAATAAGGTCTCAATATCTGAATCTCCATATATATAAATAAAACGTACTGGAATCATTTTCATTACATTATATTATGTTTTTTTGTTTTTTACAAACGAAATTTTGGGAATTAAAAAACTTAAACTACAAGGTCTCAACTCTCAGTTGTGTGCAGTAAAAATGCGTGGTGGCTTCTCGGTTATTAAAATTTTGCGCGGGTTTTTGTATAGCCAGATGGCTGTTTTTGGTGAGATATTTAAAGGCTCGCGTAACGTAATATTATAATCTTCCTATTTAAGCGTTACAAAATTATAAATTATTTCGTACATCGCGTCGTACATAATTATAAAATAGTTCGTACGTTTACTTTAACCTGTTTTGGCCCAGGACACCACTCGAGGTACGAGGTGTACCTCGAGTGGTGTCCTGGGCCAAAACAGTGGCTCATAAGTCATAACTAATGCTATTCGCACCTAGGAACAATTTTACAGGACGTCATAATCTTTTAGTATAATACAAGTAATCTAGGAAGAATGGGTGGGTTATAGGTGGGTAATTAACACGTTCGCTGTGAAGCAAGGCATTAATTCCTGGTTGCTTTCAGTCTGTGCGTGCTCTAAAATCGTGTCTTTTTACACGGTGCGGGCGCTGTAACTCGAGAAGTACTATGTGTACGAGAGAGATAGTTTTATATCTAACACCCATTTTTAAAGCTTATGGCGTTTAACGATAAAAAAATGCACCAGGTTTTTTAAACATAGTTCGCACTGAATTAAAATTAAATAAGCTCAGTGCGAATACCCGGCCTTGATTTGTAGGCCTGGTAGCCGCACTGAACAGGCATGGGGCGTGCGCGCCGCGGCTAGTGCTGTCAAATGCTTCGATTGTTGTCGATAATGCGCAAGTATTTGCAGTTGTGATATTTACGTTTTAATCGCGTGGTAAATTTAAAGTGTTGTGAAATGGCGTCAAATAATATTGTTTCGAATAGTGACAAAGTCTTTGATATATTATTTCCCGTTAGACCTGTTATTAAGCCAAAAAAAAAAAAAAACGAAAAGAAGAATTCAGCTCGAGAAAAGCATCAGCACAGCATTGAATCAGTTTTCTTATCATTATCCATACTTAATATTATAAATGCGAAAGTGTGTCTGTTTGTAACCACTTTACGCCCAAGCTGCTGAACCGATTTTGCTGCGCGATAAACTAATTTTGGCACAACGGGGATGCGTGTGTCATCTAGTTTAAAAAAAATCTCGATATGATGCATTTGTTTTTCTGTCCCATCCCTATTATTATATCTTTGTAGCGCTTGAACAGGTCTGGTAAACCAGGCGTCTCTTTTTTTAAAAAAAGGCATCAGATTTCTGTCCAATTCCCGGGCGAAGGTACTAGGTAGTTTCAAATAGGTCCACTAATGAACTTTATACACGTGAAATTTCATTTATTCAAACCTAGCATTGTTGATCTTAGGTTCATATTTCTATGAACAGCTTTCACCAGGCCATTAAAACCTCGTTCGCATACGATGAAACCTTATTACCAGATCGAAAATACTTGGTATTGCATGGCTACAAAATGTCAGTCTCGCAGCTAACGTGTTAAAAATAAAATCTAAAACTTTTTTAATGTTTTATTTCGCCAAAAATATTCTAAACTAGCTTTGCTACTTTTAGATATCCAATTTTCGGAACCAATTAAAAATGGGTATAGAGTAATTCATGAATTATGTTACAACATTTCGTAATGATGGGTGCCTTAGAAAGGGGCGGCACATGGCCTGGGGCCTACAGCGGCCAGGACTGCAAATCCGCCACTGTTTGTATCAAAAATATTAGATCGATATAGCTTTATATCAGAAATACTGCTTGCTGTAAGTACCTACTAAACTATGGAATATATTTACTTCTATCCTAGGTATATAATATTTGGACAAATGATAATGATTCTACTTAAGGGGGCGACTAACCGAAAATTATCGATTTTATAATTCATTTTTAAACTTACTTGAAAATAAGCCCTGAATGGTTTCATTTTCTAAAATTAGATACTGCTTTATATTTCCAAGAATTCAATTTGAGCAAAAACACGATATCTTAAAATTTTCTCGATAAAAAAAAATTACAAAGATGCATCTAATTGTCACAAATTTTTCATTTATTGCCATAACCGTGCATTGAACCAAGTAAATTCTAACATTGAGAAACCGACCTTGCAGATTTTTAAAATGTTGTATATTTATCGAGTAATTATTGAGAAAAAACTAATTTGGCGATGAATCCGCGTCGTCCTTTTTCACCTGGCATATTAAAGACGGGCGTGAGTTTGAAGACAGAAGGACGATGTTTAATTTTTTGGGTTAGGTTATTGACTCCACTTTTCTTTATATTTTTTCACCACCAGCTTGCGGTAAGCCGGCAGACTCGGTTTTCTCGACACGCATAGTGGGCGGGCGGCGCGCTATCCCGCACTCCTACCCGTGGGCAGTCCTCATATTCTACAAGGATAACGTGAACTGTGGAGGAGCTTTGCTCACTAACCAATACATCCTAGCCGCTGGACATTGTTTTAGATGGTATTATAATAATATTTTGTATCCAAAAAATATCATAAATGTGAAAGTGTGTGTCTGGCTTCACGTGCAAACCACAACCGATTTTGCGAAAATTTTGTATGGGGATACTTTGAGTCCCGGGAAAGGACATAGGATACTTTTTATCCCCGAAAAATGTGCTATCACGCAAGGGGCATAATAGGCGAATTTTGGCGCAACGGAGTTTCGGGAGGCATCTATTTATCAATATTTTTCATTTATCAACTCGGAAGCTGAGTTAAAACCTACGTTAAAACGCATTCGCTCGTTTCGCTAGCAAAGTTTGATATGAAATTCATTACCTAACTACATATTTAACATCCAACTTCGCTATCGAAAGTAGAAGATACTGTTTGACTAGGGTTCTGCAGATATGAATTGTACAGAGCTAATAACAATGAAACATACTAACGAACTATGAGAGCATCATCAGTATTTGACTAGGACTTGAATTATTCAAGTATGTGCTCCAAAATATAGAGTATGATTGACGTGGCATACCAACCAGTAGAGAATAATGCCATTTAGGTATATTTCATTGCTGTTAGCTCTCATATTGCTACAACTCGAGAACAGCTGCCCTGCTGTGTACGTCATACCTATACCTATATAGTCGTACCTATCCAGGGGACAGCGTGTATAAGTACGCTTAGTAAAATATAACATAGCCATATGCTATATACAAATACATGCATCTATATTATTTTTTGGCATATTACTGCAGTCGCCAGAGGTTTTAACCTCCGAAAATTGTAATAGTGAATGGATTTTTGTTTTTGAGGTGTCATTTTCTTTTTAACACTATAACTTGCAAAGTTTACCAAAAAATTTTTTGTGCTTTTAATTTTTTAGTTACTTAATTAAAAATTAATATTTCACCATATAAAACCGGTCCCGAAAAAAAATTTTTTTCTTGTTCCTGTTATTTAATGACTCTTAACCGATTGCTTACGTTGAAAATTAACCAAATACACCATTTTTAAAAAAGAAAGTTTGCTTTGCTTAGCTAAATACAACTATAAGGTTTTTGAAAGTTTTTAGAGATTAACGCTCGTCGTAACCAAGATAAAAGGGTTTGGGTAGATTTAAGGATTGTAACGAAAAGTGTGTTAAACTTACTTGTTGTGCGTATTTAATTTTTAGAGAAATAATAACTTTTAAGTACTTAAAAACGTTTAAATATCTCCAAAAATGTGTAAAATATACCGAAAATATTTTTCTATATTTGTTGAGAATTTATTTAAGTGAGAGCTAAAGCATTAAATGCATCGACAAATTAAAGACTTTTTCTAGTCTTTGAAATATATTTAAGCTTCCTAATTAAAGCCAGAAAAAAAATTGGGTGCTACAAATCTCACGTACATACTAAAGACGCATGCTGCGACCTATGTTTGGAAAATGCTTACCTGAATGCAAAAACTATCAGTTCTTAACCTAATTTGTATTTTTTTCCTTTAAGTATGTTTTAGCAAATATAATTAATAAAAATAAATAAATAAAAAATAAATTTTATTCTGTAAAAACCAAACCAAAAGAAATAAAATACAGATTTTCTTCGAAATATCCGTGAAAAGTTTGTGCTACATTTTCAGAAAATTTAATAAAGTAAGAGCTAAAAAGTTATACACATTAAGAAACAGAAGGCTTTGTTAAGCCTAAAAAATAATTATAAACTTCCTATTTAAAACCAAAGAAAAATTGGAACGCCATTTACCTGGCGAGGCACACAACAAGCACATTTGGAGGTATGCTCATCTACATACAAAAATATTAATTTGAAATATAAATTACATATTTTTTGAACTTACTTTCATTCTTTGGAATATAAGCAATGACACTAATAAAAAAAAAATGATATATTTTATTATTTTGCTATATATTTAAAAGAAGAAATATGCAAATTTTCTTCAAAATTTTACAGTTTATGAGTTTACTTGAAGTGGAAGAGAATAATTTAAAAATCAAAAGCACAACTTTTCAATAGGTAAACTTTATTATTTATGTTATCAGCTACACATTCCTTTTTTTCTTTTCAATTTTCATCCACTATTGCAAAAATCGGAGGTTTGCACGATTTTTACGCTCTGGGAACTCCACTATATTCAAATACTGCATGATATTCTTTTCTTAGCCTTATATGATTCTTAAGCCTAGCTACAATTCTTTAACAGGAACAATAACTTGATATTCAACAACATGACCGTTGCTCTTGGGTTAGATGATTTGCGAGACATGGATGCCGTTGTGATGAGGGACGTAGTCAATGTTGTCGTCCACGAGCAATTTACACCGACCGTGCAACGAGACGAGAACGATATCGCGGTGGTAAAAATGAATGCTCCTGTAGACTTTAATGACGTGATCAAACCAATTTGCCTACCTTACCCAGGTAAGTGTGCGACTTTCTTGTATCCTGAAGTAATTTTACTTGAAAAGGTTGTATGTAGGCCAAAATATCCCAGTGTTTGTAAGACAACCTCTTTACACATCTTTTTTTACCCAATTCTATCTTTGCCATTAATGCTTTGATTATAACTTTTAAGTCAAGCAATGCTGAAAAGTCAATGATAGTATTGAATTGGCCATAGGTTTATAACAAAGAAATAGTATAGAAGAGACACTACTCTTAACTCTCTCTATTATTATTTTTTTCTAGACTCTATTTTAATGCTTTCTTTGTAGATAAAATTTCTCTAAGATCTTGACTGAAACTCATTTTATAGATAACCTACGAGTACTTAAGTTTTGACACCACATCCAAAGATATTTTCTTTAATTTATTTATATAGATCAAGATTTTACGCATAGAATGACCACGATCGTCGGCTGGGGTAAAGCAGAAGAAGGGAAACTCTCTAGCGTCCTGCTGCAGGCTTCGCTACGGGTTCTGTCAGATGAGGAGTGTAAGGGGAGCAATCTTAGCGAGCACATAGTGCAAGAGACCATGATGTGTGCTTTTTATAAAGGAAGAGACGGTTGTCAGGTATGGGGATTGCATAACATGTTTACTGTTTAGTTTGGAAGTTATCGAAAGATCGCAAGCACATCTTACAGAACTTTCGGAATAAATTAACAAACGTAAGCTCATTTTGGGTAACTTTGAATTGCAGTATAACTTTGAATAATACAAAAATTGACAAAAATGTATTGTTCAAAGTTAAAACCGCAATTCAAAGTTACCCAAAATAACTGTAATTTAAAAAATCATATTTTATCGATGGTTATTCTATTCGAGTCTTTATATGCAATCAGCTGATATCAGAATATTGACAGACACATTATCAAACGTCGAATAAAACATTTTGTTTACTATCTGTGCTGGTGCTGCCGTCTAGCGTGAAAACATTGCAGCAATAATAATATTATTATCCTGACAGTTTATTGATATTTTAAAACTTTTTTATTACAGGGAGACAGTGGTGGACCTTTGTTAGCTTTTGAACCTAGCGGACACTACGTATTAGCTGGTAATATTCAAATATTAACTTTGGTGGAAGTCCGGTCCCTTCTGAGGTAGACCGGCCGGTCGTGGAGGGAGTCCTGTGTTTGTTAGATCCGGGACATTCATCCTTTATAGTCTAAAGGCGAACCGCGGGTGGTTTTAGTGGGTAAGAGTCCCACATACCCTCCCGGGGTGCTTCAGCTTACTCGTAAATGAGGCACATCCCCAACCCAGGGGACCCAGGACGGGTTTCCCCTGCGCATAGAAATAAAAAAATATTCAGAGATTTTAGAGAATAAAAAAATATACAGAGAGCCGATTCAGAGATTCCAATTATATATATATATATATATATATATATATATATATATATATATATATATATATATATATATATATATATATATATATATATATATATATATATATATATATATATATGAATTTTGAATTTGAATCGGCTCCAACGATGAAATTTAGTATATAGAGGGTTTCGGGGGCGATAAATCGATCTAGCTACAAATCATTTTTAGAAAATGACATTTTATTCGAGTTTTATCGAATACCGAGCGAAGCTTGGTCAAATAGCTAGTTATTATTTATTACTTAAGTGCCCACATAAACTTTTTTGGATTGGAATTAGGTACCTAGTAAAAATATTGTAAGTATAATCACATTACCTAGGTATCTGTATCGTTCTTCGTAGTAATAAAATATAAGTAGGCACGATATTTCGACAAAGGTTCTGAAAATACGATTCCACATTGTAATTTAACTGTGTGAATGATCAGCTTGTAATAATAATAATATTAACTATATTTTATTGTCTCCACTCTCTACAGGTATCGTATCTTGGGGCATTGGGTGTGGAGATGAACGATTCCCAGGCGAGTTTTTCGGGACTACTTTAATTATTATATTATTTAAATTAATATTATTGATATTTAAGCTGCACGTCCACGGGGTCGGAATCGGAGCTTACGGTTGTTATGTAGTTTATATATTAAACTCTTTGCGTACGGTGCGGACCACTGACCTCCATTAAACAAGAACATAGAGATCAGTGGTGCGGACGGAGCGTCCGCGTCGTCATTTTGTCAGGACCAGAAATGACGTTTCAGTGCACGCAGTTATAGATACCATAGAAATCAATACAAAGCAACAAATCCGTCCGCTCCGTACGGTCTGATTCCGATCCGCAGATGTGGACCCGCAGTCCGCACCTTTAATGCAAGTTGCAACACCCGTAATATTCATGTTTTTTTTTAAACGGGCTTTGGCCCACCACACATTCCCACCACTGTATCTCCTGTGTCGCCAGGATCGACAGCGGTATCCAACCACGAAAACCCCTTGAGATCTCAGGGAGCCCGAGGGACATGCTAAAATTGTCTTGGGACCCGCGACGAAATTAATCAGAAGAAAATAGGTGAAGTAGGAAGAATTCCAATTTCCCTCTCGATACAAAGCGGGAGACAGAACAAAGTTGCAATGACCGAAAGTCAGAGAACTTAAGGGGGAGCACCACGGAAATAAGGCTAATAATAATTGTGACTCCTAAGCTGATGCTAAGTTATATAATATTGGAGTTTATTCGTGATGATAACTAATATTTATGTCTTTTTGATTACAGGGGTGTACACAAAAGTAAGCAAATACATCGATTGGATAAATAAACACATAACTGGAACACAAACTTGTAAATAAGTGTAAAAATTACTAGGTGTAGGTAGGCTTA
This sequence comes from Polyommatus iphigenia, assembly GCA_963422495.1. Taxonomy (NCBI): domain Eukaryota; kingdom Metazoa; phylum Arthropoda; class Insecta; order Lepidoptera; family Lycaenidae; genus Polyommatus; species Polyommatus iphigenia. Next base: position 12,778,405 of record OY730179.1, read on the forward strand.
ATAAAGATTAAAGAATTTTGTATTCATTTTTTAGTTTTAATTCATACTTTTATATCTGACACTTTTTTATTAGGGTTCCGTGCCCAAAGGGTAAAACGGGACCCTATTACTGAGACTTCGATGTCTGTCCTTCTGTCTTTCTGTCTGTTTCCAGGCTGTATCTCAAGAACAGCTATAGCTAGCCTTCTGAAATTTTCACAGATTTCATTTCTATTACCGCTATGACAACAACTACTAAAAATAAAATAAAATAAATATTTAAGGGAGGCTCCCATACAACAAGCTTGATTTTTTGGCCTTTTTTGCTCGTTATTAATGGCAACGGTACGCACTTAAAATTTTCACAAAGTCCTTAATTATTGTATGTATAATTTAATAATTATTTATACGTGGGAGAGCCATGCTTCGGCACGAATGGGCCGGCTCGACCGGAGAAATACCACGTTCTCACAGAAAACCGGCGTGAAACAGCGCTTGCGCTGTGTTTCGTCGAGTGAGTGAGTTTACCGGAGGCCCAATCCCCTACCCTATTCCCTTCCCTACCCTCCCCTATTACCCTATTCCCTCTTAAAAGACCGGCAACGCACCTGCAGCTCTTCTGATGCTGCGAGTGTCCATGGGCGACGGAAGTTGCTTTCCATCAGGTGACCCGTTTGCTCGGTTGCCCCCTTATTAAGTACATAAAAAAAAAATATTAAAATAAAATAAAAAATTACGGGGAGCTCCCATACAATAATTTTTGGCCTATTTTTTATATTATGGAGTATTAGGTACCTTCTACGCAAAACGTCTGAGCAGAAGGCAAGTTACTAGCACATGCTAGTAACTTGCCTTCTGCTGCAAAAATAATAATCGGCCGGATTATGTTTAAATAAAATTTCATATGTTGCACACTTCATATCAGAATATTGACAGAAACGTTGTCAAACGTCGAACAAAACTTTTTGTTTGCTGTTTATTCTATACTAATATTATAAAGCGGAAGAGTTTGTTAGTTTGTTTGTTTGAACGCGCTAATCTCAGGAACTACTAGTCCGATTTGAAAAATTCTTTCGGTGTTAGATAGCCCATTTATCGAGGAAGGCTATAAGCTATATTTTATCACGCTAAGACTCATAGAAGCGAAGAAATAAAGGAAAATGTGGAAAAAACGGGGAAAATTATATGAAATGCTTATTTAGTAATAGTTTGAACGCGCTAATCTCAGAAACTACTGGTCCGATTTGAAAAATTCTTTAAGTGCTAGATAGCCCATTTATCGAGAAAGGCTATAGGCTATATTTTATTACGCTAAGACTTATAAAAGCGAAGAAATAGAGGAAAAAGTGGAAAAAACGGGGAAAATTATATGAAATGCTTATTTAGTAATAGTTTGAACGCGCTAATTTCAGGAACTACTGGTCCGATTTGAAAAATTCTTTCAGTGTTAGATAGCCCATTTGTCGAGGAAAGCTATAGGATATATTTTATTACGCTAAGACCTATGAGAGCGAAGAAATAGAGGAAAATGTGGAAAAAAACGGGGAAAATTATATGAAATGCTTATTTAGTAATAGTTTGACTTTGAACGCGCTAATCTCAGGAACTACTGGTCCGATTTGAAAAATTTGTTCAGTGTTAGTCAATTCTGTACATTGAATATTTTTGTACAATAAATAATACTTGGAATGTGATCTGCTATGCTAACGCGGACGAAGTCGCGGGCAACAGCTAGTTATGATCATAAAGTTAATATACCTATCGGAATAGAGAAACAAAGGCCTGAGCAAGCGAGATGTCACTATCAGTAATACTGCGTGGTAGAAAGAGAAGCGTGATTTGACGTTGCATAGCTTTTTTTTCATCTGTTTGACAGTCTGTCTGACCCTGTGCCGATCGTTGTCAATTTGGGCTCTCAGAAAAATTGTGATTTTATGTTAAATAATGAATATTTTTTAGAAATACTGCACTAGAAACATGGTTAGGTACATGTTGGAGGATTGACTGTGTAGTACACATCGAAAAAACCCGGACAAATATTCATTTCACAGGTGAATTATTCTACATCGACAGGACCTAGTTTATTGATTTTGATAATTCACTTCTGTATAATATGTTTAATTATATGGAAAACATACCTTGACTAGCCATGGTGCACAATTTAAGGATATTTTGTGTAAACAATTTTCATCTATTTTACACTAGGGCTGCATCAAGTTATCGATAAGTAGTATCGATATGAAAATATTTTTTAGTTAAGTATACTAATTATCTAGGAATGTTGAAATGATAACATACTCATCCGTAGTTTATAATTAGTTTAGGTATATTAATATACTATCATACATAATTTATCGTTTTTAAGGTTCCGCACCCAAAGGGTAAAAAAAAAGTCCTAGTAGTGGGGTCCCGCTCTACTACTAAGACTTCGTTGCCTGTCCGTCTGTCCATCCGTCTGTCCGTCTGTCTGTCTCCAGGCTGTATAACAAGAACCGCTATAGTAATAGACTTCTGAAATTTCCACAGATGTTATGTCATTCTACATCCAATATGGCTGCACATCCAAGATAGGGGAATATGTAGTTAAAAGCACTTCTGCAAGATGGGCATCAAATAAAAGGGCTCATTGAGAGTGAATTGAAAATTAATAGGGTCTAGTGAAGTCGTGTCGTGTCGTGTACTGATGTGACGTGACGTAACCTGTCGTGTCGAATCGTGTCATGAGTCATGACATGTCGTGTCGTATCTTGCCGCGTTTTAGAAAATGTCCGGTTAAAACCGGTCACCCTTCATGCGCGAGTCCGACTCACACTTGGCCAATTTTTCAGATTTTCTGCTGACCTGGATACCAGAAATTCACGGCTTAAAACAATTAACCGTCCAAACTGGACGGTTAATTGTTTTAAATTTCATGCATATATAAGGAGAAAAATTCATGCATACTTAATAATTATGCAGCAAGCATTTTGAAGAAAAGTCATATTTTACTTCAAAATTACAATTTTATTATATATCTATGCAGTTTTATTTTATCCCATTTTATTATTTTTACAATCTTTCAATTATTATTCCATGATCGATATTTTGTCGAATTACAAGATGTTTGTACATCACTGACACGCACACGTAAGCATAATGGGATGTTTTCTTATTTTTAATCTCCACCAGACGGTAGGTATATTATCTTTTTGAATAAGATGGTGTAGGGTGCTGCTTTCTAGGATCTAGCTTGAAAACATTGCAGTCATGAACGTAGAAAAAAAGGCGGACGGAGTCTTGTTATATACAAAACTGTGTCTTCAATTTTCTTCGGAGTCAGCCACGCACACATTCTGACGCCTGTCAAATGGTATGGACTAGCGCAGGATGGCCGACTCTGAACGACACAGTTTTGTGTATGGTGGGACTCCGTCCGCCTTTTGTTTATACGTCCATGATTGCAGTAATAAAATAATTATAGGTGTACCAGAATCTGATGGCAAAAAGTGAGAAAATAAATTGACTCTAGCAATACCGGGGATTACCCCGGTATTGCTAGAGTCAATTCCTATTAAGGAATAAAACATTTTCATCCTTTTTTATTCCTTTAGCGGCTTATTTTGTGTGTAAAACATGCAAATATAAAAATTTATCTAATGATCAAGGATATTTTTTGAAAATTTCCTGTCAAAAATTGCCACCAGATTCTGGTAGACCTATAGGGTAAATTACGAGTCATTAGAATTTTTCAGTAGATGGACACTTTACACTTTGATCGTAAAAATAAAAGTTTGTGGTTTTTATACGATGTAAATAATAATGGATTTAATATTGAGGGGCATTCACGCTACAATAAAAATAAAGTATTTTTTATCAGGTTGCGGTGTAACCAAAATAAAACATCTTTTTGTCGCCATGGTCATCACGTGCGCCTTGGTTTTGCAAATGAAAAGAAAAAATTAAGAAACATGCTTAAGTTTTTAATAATATTTTTCATGATACACATTGTGTATGTAATTATAAACGTGTTATTGTATAAATAACAATCTATTAAGTATTTTTTGTACATTCTTAATAACCTTTTATCTCATTTAAAAGTTCTTTTGGCCTGTCCTACTACTGGTATTGTAAAAGTGCTGAAAAACAGTTATTGGACGTTATTAGATGAAATAATACCTACTGATCTACTTGATAATATATAATATTCGAAAGATGAGAGTATTATTCAATACGAAAGTAAATTTGCAGCTGACTTGTGTCTTCTGAATACTTCAATGAAGTGTGACTTCTGAATACTTCAAAAACCTACTTGTTGCCGTTAGTTGTATTGTATGGAATGAATAAGGGAACGTAACGCAATTTGGGGGCCTTGTAAAATGCTACGGTGCATTGCACAAGGGCTGATATTTAAACAACGCGTTATTTTTTTTCGGTTTTATAGAGGAATAACAATTTTCAAAATCAGCTACCATTTTTGTTTATGTTTTATTAGGAAATCCCTGGATTATGTAGTACGTTCCTATTATTTTGTCGCTGAAGTAGGCAAATGGCAAGCCTTTAGTTTACATATTTTCATGAAATCCTTCGACTTTGTGTGTAATGAATTAAATTAAACAAATGCCATACAATTTTTGCTACCCATCAATATAATCCAGACTCAAGAACATGTGCAACCTGTGGGATCTATTAGACACAGTGCCGTAAATAGCCTTTTTTGCGCCCTGTGCGAGCTTCTATATAACTGCGCCCTTGTTTAGATATTATAGGTACCCAGAGAAATGTTATGTATAGACCTCTCTGGTCTGGACATTCTTGCGCCCCCCAGAGTCTACGCCCTGTGCCTGGGCACCGGTGGCACCGCCCTATTTATGGCACTAATTAGACAAGCCCAACTTCCTCCTGAAAGTAGAGTACGGCCACAGCGACAGGTAAATGAGCTGCTATGCATTGTGCTCCATATTGAAATATTGTCTGAGTATGCCGATTGGCTCGATAAGGACAATCTGAAATCTCTAACTATTTGAGTTACGTTTTACCTGAACAATGTAATAATGTAATAATAAGACGGACATCCTTTCACATCTATAATATTGATAGATGGCGGCCGTAATTCCATTGCGTCAAAGTTCGTTTATCGGGTGGATACCGTACATTTTCCCGGGACCAAAAGTACTATTTTTCCTTTCCCGGGACTCAGTGTACTGATGACTCCATACCAAATTTTTGCAAAATTGGTTCAGTGGTTTGAGCGTGAAGAAGTAATTGACAGACAGACAGACGAACAGACTTTCATACTTATAAAGTTATAATATTTGTTGTTACAATAGTAGTATGTAATATTGGTAAGAATTTTAATTTTTTGAAGTCATTTTTTGTTAAATATTTAATAAAATAATTTAATTTACAATAAATAATAAAAATATATGTGAAAACAACAATTATTTATAATGTTTCCTACTTACAGTACCAATTTTAACCAAATTTCAATCAAACTTTGCTTGTCCAACTACTGGTTTTGGGTGACCCAACTACTGTAATTCCGTCCCATGACTGTGTTTTACGTACCATTCAGTTTTTACCAAAAAATCAATATAAACTGAAAAACCATCGCACTTTTATGTTAGATAATTTATGAACACAAATATGATATCTATTTCTATTTTATGCGAAGTATTTAATGTTTTAGAGCTTTTTCTGTAAAAAAAAATCCTTAGCTGTCCAATGACTGGTAGTTTACGGTAATATTATTAAAATATCCTATTGGTAAATTTCATTTGAGAAAAGGAAGACAAGAAGAAGGAGATAAAAAGTCAAAAACGTCATTATTCTTCCATCTTGTCACATGTCAACTGTCACTCTGATATTTGAGTTTGACTTTGACCTAAAAAATTGTTGTTGCTTTTGTTCATATTTCCCGTTAGAATTATTATGTGTAATATTATTAAATTGTTTTATATAATCTTGTCCTAAACTTTTGAAACTGACTAGATTTAAGGGCTAAATATGTGGTGATAATCATACACGATGCCTAATATAAGAAAATATCGACGTGACACGACCGAAGTCAGCTGTTGTCTAAAATATGTGATTTTTGGTGTAAATGTGCTCTTTTGGGTAAGAATTCTATTTCGTCAACGAAATAATACTTGATTTTATTTGTATATAAGTTATTTTATATATTAGTACTGCTGTATGTCTTATTGGAAAGTATACCTACTCTATTTCTTTGTAATCTCTTCAAGGCTGTGTTTGCCCATATTTGATTTATTACTTAGTCTTCAAAATTTATATTATTTGAAGTGTTTATTTCGTGTTTTTATTTCTGAATGATAAATACCTTAAATTTTGAACAAAACCAATACTTACAGCTGTTGTTCTTTAAACTTTCACTTTGTAAGGATAGGTACTAGTTTATCATAGACAAGTCAACTATTGTAGAATGTATTGATTAATTTGTCGTATGTAAAACAATATTTTGTTTAATATTGTTTTGCAAATGACAAAATATTTTATAACAATGTTATGATGATGAAATTTATTGTACAAGGAATTTAATCCCTCAAGCCCCGTAAGGCCCATATGGGCCGCGACAACAAAAGATTTCCTGGAATTGGTAATCGAGGGAATTAGGGCAATATGAATTATATATTCTTAACCTGCTACATTTAAAAAAAAAAACATTGACACTGTAACTTTCAAATTTATAATAAAGCTTAATATTTTGTGGTATTGTTTCAGTTCTTAGGCCTTATAATTTTAGCTGTAGGAATATGGGCTTGGACGGAGAAGGACACATTCAACAATCTCTCTCGGCTAACCAACATTGCTCTGGATCCAGCATTTATTTTAATATGTGTCGGTAAGATATTTTTTGTGGCATACTACTATCGTAAATTAATAAAGAGTCAGTTTTATTTATTTTTGAAGAAATAATTACATTTATTTATTTGGTCATGTGATATCACTTAATAATTAGTATCAGCTGTACCTTATTGTAATTTATTAAAATTCAAACAATAAATTTAATCCTTCAAGCCCCATAAGAACACCGGTGATTGTGACAACAATAGAATACAATAGCATTTCCAAAAATCTGGGATCGAAGGATTAACAAACAAAATTTGAGCTGAGAGAAAGTTAAATAAATCAATGCACCATTGTATTTTGCAATAAGTTGCATTCAAATTAGTAATATAGCTGATGATACAGAGGTTTGTTATATTAAAAAAAAACAGAACAGTACATTTTATAAATGTGGTCAAGATCACTTAGGATTTAGTCCGCTATTGTGTTTGAATTGCACACATTTATAACACACATGTAACACAGTGTAGTAATTGTGTTAATTGACTAATCTCTTTATGCACTCATCTCGTTACAGGTACAATAACCTTCATAATTGGCTTCACTGGCTGTGTTGGTGCCTTGCGTGAGAATACATGTCTTTTAGCATGTGTAAGTATTCCTTTTGTTTGCCTTTCTGCCGCACTCAGAGTGGAACATTAATTACTGAAATGCTGTGAATAATAAAAACTAAGGAACAGTAACTGTGTCAAAAAAATTGTCCACAAGTCTTATCATGCATATCATGCATATTTTATGCATGTATTTGGTACACAATTTTGTGTAAAATATAGAAGTGACAATTAATGTCACAGCTTTATTTCGTAAATTTAAGTGTTATAGTAGAGGAGGGGATGGTGCTATTTGTGTAGTCACTCGAGTGTCATGGAGACCTAGTAGGTTTTGTACAGTAGGTAAAGCTGATAAAAAAATAATATGAGCATTTTTTTATTTTAGCGGTGGGTTCAGAAACTGCAGCCATTTTAAAGTTTTGAAAAAGAAAATATACTCAGAAAATTGCTTATTTAGGTAAATTATAAATATATTTTATACAAAAAAGACTAAATCATTTAGTTTAGAGCAAAATAAAATATCTGCGAAGCTTAGTTAAGAAAATATGAAGCTTTATTTTTTTATATTTTAAAATGTCCCTACAGGCTTACCTAACCTTTGAATCGTCAGTGCTTTATATGGAAGCTTCTTTGGGGTATACAGTATACTAAACATCCCCTATCTTAATCTGACAGATCCGACATTTCAATTTTCAAAAAAAGAAATTTTTGAAGTGAAAACTTCTTTAGCGGCGTTGAGCACTTTTGTGGGATGGGTAAAAACTGAAACTCGCGTCAGATTCTCGTGCTGATCGAAAAACCTTGGAAAAACCGTAAGACGGTTGGAGAGTAGTGTTTTGTGTCGAACTCGAACTCGAGCTCGAACTCGAACTCGAACTCGAGCTCGAACTCGAACTCGAACTCGAACTCGAACTCGAACTCGCACTCGAACTCGAACCCGAACTCGAACTCGAACTCGAATTGATTGTAAGGGTTTCTATTAATTAAAAAAATCGATTTTTAAAAATCGATTTTCATAAAAAATTGGTTAAAAATTTAATCGATTGTAAGGGTTTCGATTAATTAAAAAAATCGATTTTTTAAATAATCGATTTTGGGTTTAAAAAAATGCACAACGTTAATAATCAAGTTGCCACTTCTGCCGGCACTCCCGGAGTGCAACCCGTCTTTTTTTATTTATTTTTTTTACCCACCATGTGAGAAATCTGATTTCTATACCATGATAACTAGACACATGTCGGAAGCCTATGCAAGCTTAATTTGACACGCTCGAGCTACTCCCGAAATCTCCTCTTCCCCTACCCAACTATTAGTGTTTCGTTGAGTATTGCCATATTTTTGTGTGCAAAATGGAACTAAATTCAAAACAGTCGAAGTATGGGAGTTACGCTTCCTTAGTTTTTTTTGTTACTTGTTAACCCACAATAAAAATAACGAGAAGAAAAACACCTTAAGTTTTACTTTTACAGCATTCAAATGATCATTACTATGGATTCATCAATTACGAGTATGTTTTAACTTATTTGCCTTCCGTTTTGACTCACATCATTTATATCGTGGACTCTACATACACTACTAATAAGGTAAATTAGATTACCTTATTAGTATCGTCGAACATTTTGGTGATATGACTCAAGAGGAGACAAAAATTTACATAAATTGACATTTACTAGTGGCGTTAAAACTATATTGGCACAAGTTAAATATGCTTGTCTTATATTTCAGTATGCATTGTTCCTGGCGTTGTTGCTTTTGGCTGAGATGACTGCCGGTATTCTGTTCTTTGTTTTTAAAGACTGGGTAAGTGATTGACATTCAAAATACTGAAATTTGAAGCCTATCGAAGACTACGTAACTATTAAATGTTCTGATGATATAGGCTGCGCACTTTAGGATTGCTCCGCAAAAAAGCGCATTGTGCGCAATTGCACCCTTTTTAAGTCTATTTGATCGGTTGAGAAACGAGCGGGGCGTTGTTGGCGCGTTAAAGGAGACACGCCACTGGTAGATGAGGCGTAAGATCTGCCTGATCTGAACCCCTATTGGTCAGATCAGTGATCACCGAAACGTAATTGGTAGTTTTTATTGAATGCATGCGAACATGGAAACACACAACGGCTTTTACCCATTTTTTTTTACACAAACGTAATACGTTTTTGTGATAAAAAATAACAGAAACTTGAATAGAAAAAACTATTTACAGATAAAACTACAAGCAACTACCGGCTTTCAATCTTTTATCACCTACTACAGGGATGATCCTGATCAGCAAAATTTGATTGATTGGATACAAGAAGATTGGGTGAGACAAGTTTTATATTCGTTATGCTTTGTTATGTACCATCGAGGAAATTGATTCCTATGCAGTTGATAGTTCAACGTTATTTGGTCGAATATGTCAATTCAATGTTAATTGTGATCTGTCGGCTGGGTTTGACGTAACGCAACCAAACTACGTAGGTCCCCGATCTGCATAGGAATCAACTTCTCTGATAGTACTTACACGTTTTCATTTTTAACAATATGTTTTTTTTTTAAATTAGTAACGGCTTTCTCAGATATGAATTTGCTATAGATATTAAAAGCATGATAAGAATATAAATCATGCATTCGCTATCCATAGAATTATAATTAGATGGTTTTATGCGACTTAAACTACCATTAATAATATTATTTTTTTATTTAAATTTCTTTGCAATTATTGAATTTAAAAATCAGGGAAGAGGACATATTATTATTTTGAAGAGTCAATTTTGCATAATATTTATTCCATTTACTACATAACTTTCCACGGAAAGGAAGGAAAATTATCTGGAATTCTCATTGTTTTTCCGGGGTTGTACCATCAAGGAAATTGATTCCTAGGTAGTTGACGGACCTTCGTCATGCGGTCGGCTTACAAACGAAACCGAAATTGATTTACATCTGTGTGAAAAATTATGTGTATTGTGTACGTATACACTTACACAAGCTTCTTTCTATGGGATTAAATTGTTAACGTGCCGATAAGTGTCGACTGGACGTCAAAAAAAAGAGTTCTGCTGTCATGTATCGCACGTCTCTTTTTACCATGCAGTGTTACTGATTGTGACATCTCCCGTTTTTAGGGTTCCGTAGCCAAAATGGCAAAAAACGGAACTCTTATAGATTCGTCATGTCTGTCTGTCTGTTTGTCTGTCTGTCTGTCCGTCCGTATGTCACAGCCACTTTTCTCCGAAACTATAAGAGCTATACTATTGAAACTTGGTAAGTAGATGTAGTCTGTGAACCGCATTAAGATTTTGATACAAAAATGGAAAAAATATAAAAAAATTTAGGTTAAAATTTCCCCATAGGTACAACTGAAACAAAAAAAAATTTTTTTCGTCTAACCTATGCGTGTATCTATGGATAGGTCTTCAAAAATCATATTGAGGTCTCTAATATAATTTTTTTCTAATCTGAATAGTTTGTGAGAGAGACTCTTCCAAAGTGATAAAATGTGTGTCCCCCCCCTCTAACTTCTAAAGTAGGGGCATGATAATTCTAAAAAAAAATATATGATGTACATTATTATAAAAACTACCAACGAAAATTGGTTTGAACGAGATCTAGCAAGTAGTTTTTTTTATACGTCATAAATGGTAAACCTTAACTTAACTTTCATTTAATCAACTAAAATATAAAAATAAATCAAAAACCTTTTAATTTTATAGAAATAAACCTTATTGCTGCTGCGGAACCCTTCATGGGCGAGTCCAACTCGCACTTGGCCGGTTTTTTTCTCTATTCCGCTAGGTATATTAACTTTATGGTTTGAATTTTGAAATAACTGGACCAAACTACGTAAGTCCGCCATTTGCCTAAGAATCAACTTCTCTGATAGTACATTTTTCCTATTCTTCGTATTTTGTAAAACAAAGGTACAGAGGCGGCGTAAGGCGTGGGTGACGTAGGTGACCGTCCACAATCTTGCGCCTTTGGACCAAGAGGATTTTTTTAGGATTTACTAGTTTTGATACTCAAATTAGAAAAAGGTTTAGGAATGAAAGTAGTATAAAAATTCTTTCTCTGAACATGGGCGTAGCGAGGTACGGGTGGGGGGGAGGGGCAGCTACATGAGCAATCGGTCCCTAATGCTCACGAGTTTCATACCTAAACGTGGAGCGGAGAGAGTTTCGGGGTGAGAGGGCAGGCATTCAATCCCAGCATGTAATATCCTGGCTACGCCCATGTCTCTGAACAAAATCCGTCCCTTTGTTATCTATCAGGGGGCCTCGCAAAATATATCTTGCCCACATCAAATCTCTTGCCCCGTCACTGCTAATAATATTTTACGACGTTTTCCAGCTGCAATGCTGCGGCGTGGAGTCCCCGGAGGACTGGGACCGTAACATCTACTTCAACTGCTCGAGCGGCGCGGTGGGGTCGCGCGAGGCGTGCGGCGTCCCCTTCAGCTGTTGTCGCAACAAGCCGCAGGATATTATACGCAACAAGCAGTGCGGGTATGACGTCAGGAAGAGCACTTATGTGAGTAGACAAGATTAAATATTACTAGATGAATGTCTGTTTTCACCAATCACCCTTAACGCTAAGTATCCCCTAGCGGCCTTTTAGTCATGTATTTTTTAAGACAAACACGTTTTTGAAAACCCTTATGTTTTGCCAATATTCTTAGGGTCTAAGGACGTAGGTGACACATAAACAATAATTATATCTTGAGAGATATGTACACTTAATGGCCGCTACTGTGTCCCCCACTTAGCGTTAGGACTGTGGACTTGTATTTTGGACTGAACAGGCTCAATACAGTTGGGATTTGTGAGCATATTAAGATTTTAAGACATCATTAAGACGCGGCGTGAAAATTAGCGACGATGGTGTATTTATAGCAAATCTGATTATTCACAATCCAGTAATATACACTTATCATTGCCACACTAAAATGCGACATAAAGTAGCCCGCAAACGATCAAATTGTTTGTCAAATTTTACGTGTTTGTCAAACAGTTTGATAGTGTACAGCTTTGTTTGAAGCGTTTGTCAAACAAACTACGTGTTTGACCTGTTTGAAGAAAATTTGGATTTGCGTAGCGTTTGACAAACGTGTTTGAACGTGTTCCGCTGTATTTGTCAAACAAGATGTCATGATCTCATACTGATTCTAGCTAATTGTTTGACAAACTTGTTTGATGCACGTTTGTTCGTCTGCGCTGCTGTTTGATGAAAACGTTAATTACATCAAACATGTTTGTCAAACAAATTTGATCATTTGCGGGGTACTTTAGAGGAGCTGAATCGATTGTCATTAAGTTTCATAAAAAGTTTAAAAAATTGTTACCATAACTGGTGCCTAGTTAGTTATGACTTATGATATAAATTTTTATGGTATAGTTTATAAACTGGATGAACACAGATCAACGTTTATAGCAGCAAAATGTACGGTTACTCCCCTCCCTACCCGGAACCGCTTATGTGATAGGGCTATTAGCGGTCCCATCGAACCGCGCCCATTTATCTATAGTCCGCGCAGAACTAGTTGGCCGCTCTGCCGGTGTGTGAGTATACGGGCAGAGCGGCCAACGCGTTCCGCGCGGACTATAATAAAATACAATGAAGCCGGCGAGCGAGCGCGTGATTCACGAGCGGGGGTGCCTGGCGGCGGGCGAGGACTGGCTGCAGCGGCACTTCCCCCTCGTCGCCGCCGCCGTCATGGGCCCGCTCACGCTCAAGGTCACCGCTTGTAGACCACTAGCGCTGTGTAGACTGATGATGATTGATTACACGTGTACATGAGAGTTGTGCGACAGTGCCGCCAGAGTAGACAGAACTAAGGAGTACCTCAACTTCAAACAAACGGGCGAATATATACGTGAGTTGGGCGTGACTTTCACTTTCAACATGTTTAACAATGCTGAGTAATGCATTATACCGCGCGCGCCGGTCGATATGACATACTATGTCAAACGTATCGAGATCTCTTCTGTGTCGGCCTACTCTTTAGTTCTGTTTACTCTGTTGCCGCTGTGATAGTGACAAGTGGCGAAAGGCAGTGGCAGTGGCTGTGTTTGATAGAAAATGGCGATAGCTAAGCGGTAAACGCCGTTTAATGCTTGTTAATGTGACAGATCACAGATTGTATCAGCCTTGCTGAAGTAAACGTTCCCTGGCCGGTTTTTGAGCGCTTACATAGGCTGCTATTTATGTATCCGGAACTGGCCACTTACAAGAACAATATTTAAAAAGTAATTACAACATTTGAAAATAGAACTCTTTGGTTGAAGAATACATTTTGTTTCATGTGACTGTCAATTATTTTTCCATTGTGGCGTCATTTTGAAAATTGCGTGTCTTCATTTGCCATGGATTTAACGCGTGAACATTTTCGTGCAATGATTTACTACGATTTTCGGCGTGGGCTAAATCAACAACAGTGCTTTATTCAACTCACCGCAACTTTTGGAGATGAAGCACCATCAAAAACCACTGTTTACCACTGGTACAGTGAGTTTAATCGTGGGCGGTCTATGCTCACGGATGAAAATAAAGAAGGTCGCCCAAAAACAGCTGTTGTCCCACAAAATATAGATGCTGTGCGGGAACTAATAATGCGTGATCGTCATGTTACATATCGCGAGATAGAGGCGTCCTTAGGCATAAGTATGACGAGCATACATAAGATATTACACGAACATTTGGCTGTAAAAAAAATATGTTCGCGTTGGATTCCGCACAACTTGACAATCGATCAAAAACGGGCTCGTGTCGATTGGTGCAAAAAAATGATAAAAAAATACAACCGTGGTACGTCAAAAGCCGTTTATAATATCTACACAGGTGATGAATCCTGGATCTATGCATATGACCCCGAAACTAAACAACAGTCAACGGTGTGGGTGTTCCAAGATGAGCCGAAACCAACAAAAGTTACTCGTGCAAAAAGTACTTTGAAGCAAATGGTCGCCTGTTTTTTTGGAATTAATGGACATGTGGCTACAGTGCCATTAGAGAATCGTAAAACGGTTAATTCTGAATGGTATACGACCATTTGTTTACCAGAAGTCTTTGAAGAAATAAGAAAGGACAACCGACAACGCAGAATCATATTACATCACGACAATGCTAGCTGTCACACCTCAGCTGAAACAACTCAGTTTTTGGAGGGTCAAAAGATCGAATTGACTGGTCATCCGCCGTACAGCCCTGATTTGGCACCTAACGATTTCTTTTTATTTCCATACGTGAAGAACAAATTACGTGGTCAACGTTTTTCGAGCCGCGAAGAGGCTGTTGATGCGTTCAAAATGCACGTTTTGGAGATACCTCAATCAGAATGGAAAAAGTGCTATGAAAATTGGTTCCAGCGTATGCAAAAGTGTGTCGATCATCGCGGCGAATATTTTGAAAAGCAATAAAACCATATTAAATGATATATGTTTGTTTCTTTTTTTAATTCCGGATACATAAAAAGCAGCCCTCGTATAAGCGCATTTGGACGCCTTTTTCCCTTCAAACATAGCTAAAGGTGATCGCACATTTGTCCGCACCGGACGCGTCGTACGCGCCGCATTCCAGAGTTCGTTGTGTGAAATGACGTCACGAAATGCGGCGCGTGTCGTGCGGACACATTCATCCGCACCGTACGCGCCGCATTTACGTACGGTGTGGACAAAATATGTGCGATCAGCTTAATGATGGACTTTCATGTCACTGCATTGTCGCGGCGCCACTGTCGATATAGAAGAGTGTGTAGCGTTTTCAAACTTACGGCAAATCAGTGCAAATGTCAAAAATAATAGTCAGTGCCTTTTGCTGTACTTCAAATCACCAATTGCAACCAATATCCATTTTGATATTGCACTGATCAATTAATGCGAGGAGTATAGTTGTAATGAAGGTACTACTTCCTACATGACGTTTAAAAATTGTATATGATTAATATCCCGAAATCCGAATACTACGGAAAAAGGAAGAAAAATAACTAGTATCTTCATTATAACTTTAGCATGATACGTTAGAAATGCGTAGGCTACGACTTCCCCCATTGATGTGTACAGGAAGTGTAGCGTCTGTGTTTATTTAATCTATGTTTTATTTTGTCATAGCACCGTAGTGTAGTTGTTTCATTTGTTTTTTTTTTGTTTTAGAACCTTGAGAAAGCTAAGATAATTTATGACAAAGGCTGCTTAGAGGCCGCTGAGGAATGGTTTGATCATAATCTGTTGATAGTAGCCACGTCCGCTGTTTGTACCGCTTTTGCACAAGTAAGTTGTAGGCGCACAGTATACTGAGCTAAAAACTCCGTTTCAATTCATTTTTATCTCATGTACATAAAGGCCTGAGCGCCTTATAGCAGTCATTAGAATCGGCAGTAAGTTCAGGGTGCTTAGCCAATACGTTTTCATCGGCGATTCCATAAAGAATAAATGAACTTTATAGAATCGCCGATAAAAAAGTATCGACTAAAATGCTTCCACTTTAAATGTCATTTATTATCTCCGCAGTAAATAGCAATCCGAGTTACCCTGTTGTAAATTATCAGACCTTCTTTCTATAACACGGAAAACGACAGAAATATTAATTAATCCTGGGTAAATCATATTACCCAGACTAAAATGATGAAGTGGATCTTATTTCGTCCATTTTTTACATTTTGATCAGGATGAATTGAAACGGTGTACACATTTTATTATCATGAGTTGACAATCTAGCTTGGCAAGTGGTGTTAAAATATACTATTTTAGATAAACAAAAGCATAATTACTATTTTGCTTTTCAAATTAACTATCTATCAAATATCAATGCTACATGACGCACCAATTGGCCAATTTGGACCAAGTATAATAATATTATGACCTTTTGATTTCATCGTCCATAAAATTTTGTTATTTTATAACAACATTTTATGGACAATGTAAATTATACTGTTGACATCATTAAGTAGTAGATTGCTATTTACTTGATTTTAAACGTAATTTACATTTGAACCATCAAAGAAATTGATTCATGCAGATGGCGGACATATTTTAGTCAGGTCACAATAGACATAACTACCAGTACTTCGACTACTAAGAGACGGACGAGTATTAATATCTGTCATTTCTGTCGGGTTTCGCCAGGAGAAGTTAAAGGCTGGCGCGCTGGCTGGTATAATTTATTTTAAAAAATAAGATTTTGAAATTGAATTCTGACAGTTTTCTTTGCATGTGCCAAAATATAAACAACAACTAAATTTGTAGGTAACGACTCTAGCGACGACTTTTGTCATAATACGTCAAACTTAAAAAAAAATACTGATGTTCTAAGTCGGCATACTCTATCATTCTGTCTACTCTGGTCAGGTTATGTCAAATCGATCACGACTAACGTCAATTCGATTCTAAATTCTAATAGACATTAGGCCGTGTTTCAACCTGCAAGTAAACTCGCGGAAGTCTTGCGTGAATTTCTTGCAATATTGTTTACATTTCGTACTAATTCCTGCAATTTATTGCTGCAATAAATGTCTTGCGAGAAGCTCGCGGATAATACTATCGCAACTTATCGCAGAGGTATTTACACACGAGGTAGATAGGAACTATATAGTTATTTTAAACAAAAACACAAGCCCTGCGATAACTTAAATATAGCAGCGAGATCTGTCGCGAGTCCATGCAGACGTGCTTAGACATGCTTTCGCAACTACTCGCAGGAAGCGCTTGACAAATTGTCGCGACAGCACTTGCTATGGAGTTTACACTTGCAAGCTGCTCTCAGACAGACTGTCAGACACTTCTCGCGACAGTTGTCTTGCAGTTGGAAACACGGCCTTAGTCGTGATCGGTTGGAATTGACATATGTAATATAAATAAGATACGCCCGTCCATCTGCCTCAATCAATGTCTCTCCAGCTAACTCAACATTGCATACTCATTATACTCTCAAACCCGCAGATCCTAGGCATATGCTTCGCTCAGAACCTCCGCGCGGACATATTCGCGCAGAAGTCCAAGTGGCACTGACAGTCAGCCTCTCCTGCGGCCGTGTGACGTGTGACGTCACGCCCCCGCCCCGCGCCGCGCCCCGCCGTCGCCGCGACCATCACGCGTCGCCACACCACGCCCGCCCATACATAGTAAGAGTAGATTTTTTATTCGCGAGAAAACTTATGTTAAAGGGACCTATGAGGGACCTATCAGAGAGAGGTCACGCGTTCCAGCGTTCTGAGTTCGCATTCTACGTTCGAACGGTCACATAGGAGCAATTCTGGCCTTGTACCATGAAACTGTTTTGGGACTTAAACAATCGGACGAGAATGCCGCGTCCTACTCTAACAAACGTGAAATGACGTTGTTAGAGCAGGACGCGGCATTCTCGTCCGATTGTTTGAGTCTCAAAACAGTTTCGTAGTAGGCCTACTGACGCGGTCAGAACGCCCCCGTATTACGTAACATAGATATATACATAAAGAACGCAAAACTAACCGCTTCAATGTGAACGCTCTCTGTTCGACAGGTCCCTTAGGCTTAACTAACACTGGCGCAGAGTCGAAGCGACGTGACCCGTCATAAACTTTTTCGCCCACATCATAATAATATTATCCATCCATTGTTCTATCATTTAAGTACAAATTTCTGCTATGAAAATAATATGAAAGAGAGCGTCGACGTGCGCATTCGCTCTTCGACGCTTATCGCGCTTCCATATTTACACAGCAGAAATGCTGTAGGCAAAAAAAAAAAATTACGCGTCGGTACAACGCTGCGCCAGCATTGCCCTAAAATAGGGACGCCCAAGCGGTGACCAACTTGACAATAGGGCTATAATATAATAAATGTCTGAGAACATGTAACTTCATAGATGAGTAGCAGCTATAAAAGTCTGATATTTGTGATCAGGTGTTTATTTTCATGTTCTATGTATCTCCCATAGATGAAAATATCCATCTATACTTAGTAAAAATATTTGAATACGTCTTAAACACTCGCTATCGAATAAGACATGTCCAGTAAAATACTTTTTTCTCGCGAATAAGAAATAGTGAACATAGAAATATATTTTTATTGAGATTACTTATTAAAGTCCAGTATTGTAAACTAGTTTAACCTTTTGATCGCCATACGAAACGACTACATAAACACGTCCATACTAAAACTGCCTTACAACAGACAACTACTAAACTAAAACTGTTATTTATGCCGTATATTTGTAGCGATCTTAAGGTTAAAATTATAATGAAAATCCATCACTGTTAAACAAATCCTAAAAATTTTCTATGACTTCATCTTACTATCCCCACGGCTAATATTTACAAAATTTAAATGTAAAATCTCTTGAAATTCTATTATTGTTACCTTTGTTTTAGTGTCTTAGTCAGTAATAATATTTTATTACTTAAAGTAATCTACTTCGTTATTATGAACTGTCTGAAAATACAGACTCGTATTATTATTATTATTTTAGATAACCCCAAAATGTCTTCTTGAAATTGCATTTATCTAGCAAGTTTTTCCCAACTCTTAGCTTTTTTCAACACTTGGCTTCAAAATATGTCTTGTTCGGACCCGTTGTAGACTACTTCAAAATGTTGTTATATAGCCTGCCATGTGTTCAAATGCCCAAACTAGCCTTAAAATGGGAGCTGTGAGATGAAATATTGGATTATAAACGTAGTTTTGTAGGTACTCCGTACTCGTAATTGATAAAAATATTATATACTTAACTGTTGATTTTCAATACGTAAGTTTGTTGCGTAAAATCGATTAGAATTCGTATATCAAATCGAATCGATATCGATTGCAATCGATTTTGCGGGACAATCGATTTGTTAGGGTAGGCGTGGCGTAAACGGGATGTAGGCTTTTGGGCGGTGATTAGAGCTGTAGGAGAATAATGGCTGACAATAATTGTAAGAAAATTTGTATTTTAACGATAAGGTGACTAGTATTTAGTATTGATTTAAGTAACAACTCAGTGGATAAGTTACTAAGCTTAATAGTTATCGATTTTATTTACTGTTTTGATTAAATATCTGCAAAATTAGCATAGCTATGATCAGTTTGGGAAGTCCTTTTCATAAAATTATTTTGCACAATTTTAGTATCATAACATAGTATTTAGACGATTTCAAATGTAATTTACTAATGTGCTACAGATCTTAATTTTTTATGAACTGTGTATGTGATGCAAATTTATTGCATTATTACTTTTATGTTATTTATTTATTACATTGTGTTATTACTTATTTTTGTAATTTTCAGGGATTTGGTTTTGAAATTATTTATTGGAATTGAACTTTAGTATTAATTGTACTTATGTAAGCAACATTTATTTGCGTTTACAATGTTATCTGTGCAAAAAACAAAAAATATTGTTACACAGTATCACTGCGAGTTTTGAAACGCACAATAATTATCGAGGTTTATACCTTGACATGTCGGAACATGTCAAGGTATAAACCTCGATAATTATTGTGCGTTTCAAAACTCGCAGTTGAAACGGATTTCAGACGTAGGAATCAATCCTTGAGAGTATTTAATAAAAGATGATAAAAATAATTAAACTAAGCGAAAAAGCTTGGTCATAACGAGTTGACAAAAAATTATGGCGCTAATTTTTCCGTAAATAGCGGTCACATTTTTGACGGAAAAACTAAATAAACTATTTCCTTTAAACTATTACTAGTATATAGTATCTACTAATTTAGTTATAGTCTGTCAAGAAAGTCATGACAGGCGGGAAATTTTTTAAATGAAATAAAACATATGAGAACTTTATTCATTGGAGATAAAAATTTGCAAGGTGACAATATTTAAAATTTAATAAGCGTTCTCTGTGAAAATACAAAGAAAAAAAATACGCCTTATAAGCGTGATTACGTTTAGAAAATTTTCAAGCCTGTCATGACTTTCTTGACAGACTATAAATGAAGTATAGTTTTCACAGAGCCTGTGAGAGCCAGTTACTGGCTGCCAATAAGACTGGCAGCCAGCGTTGGCTTGATATTTGCCTTGTGTGAACAGTTTTTCAAGCCAGGCCAACGCTGGCTGCTAACACTGGCGAGAATAGAGCGCCCGTCTATTTTTCTAGCCAGTGACCTCCGCCCGCATACCCCTCAACACCCGCGCCAGTGTTGCGGATATATTGTGTAGACGCATCTCGCCAGTCACTGGCGAACGTTTGTACGGTGTATATCTGTTTGGAATTTCTGCGACAAAATGCCGAGAAAATTAAACGAAGAGGATACTTTAATACCACTTTATAGAGAGCACGAATGCTTGTGGAATAAGCATTGTGATGCATTAAAAAAATAAAGAAATGCGCGCTTCGGCATTCGATCAATTCGTGTAGGATCAACTCAAAAGGATCTTCTATTATAATCTTAGTTGCAACAAGGCAGAAGTCTATCGCTTAACCATTTTTTTATCCAAAGTAGTTTCGTTTTGTTTTTTTATTATTGCAATTAACGAATTATTAATTAATTAATTAATTAATTATTATGAGAGAGAGAGAGAGAGTGCAGAGATTTTGCTAAGCATTTCTTTTCCAACAAACTTTGCCGCAAATTTATTATTTTTTAGTTGCAAACTTGTGGACACCCGAAGAAAAATCCGTAAATGCGATGGCCTCGTCTAAACAACGGGGGCCAGGCCAATGCTAGCTTCTGCAAGACTGGCGCCAAGAATATTGGCTCTGTGTAACTATACTTAACATAAAAGAGATTTTCTCGCTATGATAAACCAATTTATATGTAATTGATTGTACTGTCGGTTCTTGGTGGAAATTCATGTTGAACACTAATAAAACACAATTTTTTCACTGTACATATTACAGTGGAAAAGTGCACGAAAAAATGTGTTTTATTAGTGTTCATATTACATAATATTATGCCAATTTGACTTTGACACTTGACACATTCCGAAATACCCTTAGAAACATTTGCATTTGAACTGCCTCCTTTATTAACAAATGAAATAGACTTCTGCTATATAAACACGGCTCCAATATTTAATTGTAATTCAGTGTCTTAAAACATAGATACAGAAAAGGAATCTTATATGCCAGTATGGCGCAGCGCAGACGACAGACTATCCGTGACGCACTTTTTGTCTGTGGAAATAGAATCAATGCCAGGGGTCAGCAGACTTACCAATCAGATGAGCCAAATATCAAGTTTGTAGATTTTCCCATACCTTCAAAGAGCAGCTTCATAAATTTTATTAGTCTTTTTATAAGTCTTAATAATAATTAGATTCTAATTTGCTTCACACTACAAAGCTACATTTACAGTTTTAAAAAATGTGAAAAAAAATTAACCACTGAAAGACATTTATGAAAATAACACTCTTTAATAATTATAATATTATATTTTAGTTTTAGTTGGAACGGTGTCCTAGCATTGCTTTCGAAAGCTTGCCTATGTCTGGCAAGTAATTAGGTGCTCGTTTTAAGGCAACTGTAAATTTGCTCCTTAATTTACTTTTAATTTGATTCGTAGTTCATAGATGAAAATGTTTGCTCACATGAACATGTAGAGCCGAAGATAGATAAGATAGATATAATAGCAAATACTAGTTTTTTGTCGTTTCATATGTTGCAGGAAGGCTATTCCATGTATCAAACAGGATTTGCTCTATTTTAGGTAATTGTTTTACTGTAACAGTGTGCGAGCGCGCAAGTTGACGGAGAATTCAGTTGTTTTATATTGTTTAGGTGTTTTATTTATGTTAAAGCGGTACAGTTAGGGCTTAGGCAGTTAGTGAAAGAAGAGCCATATTAATTCTATGGAAGAGCCGCATGCGGCTCGCGAGCTGCGGTCTGCCGACCCCTGAGTCCTATGCAATTATATGCGGACTTTTTGCGCGTCGTGTGCGTTACTGCATATAATAGGGATGATGACAAGGTCAAAGATTAGCGAATTTTGTTAATAAAATAAAGAAAGCACGGTAAAAAATAAGCGTTACCAAAATTTCAGCTCGATAGCATTTGTATTTTTTTTGTTAGGCGCCTTCAAAGTTGGATAATCAAGTCGATTTTTTTTTCAATTAAATTTCTTAATATTTGTATACCATTCGATAACTTATGCAATTAAAAGCAAGTTTTGGTATTAAACCACTTTCATAAACGCAATATTTAATATACCTATCGAACAAAGTTCTGTCCCGATCCGCACAAACTACGAAAGACTGACGTCAGTCTTTCGTAGCACTTTGGAGCGTTTCGGGCAGGTCTATTTTATGAGATGTTTGAATTGTTCATATCTTGGTGAATTATTAAGCTATGAGAGTCATTCTTTCAGCGATGTTTCTATTTTTTAAGGGTCTTTCAATTACCAATAAGGTAAAAAATTAGTCATAAAGCCTATTGCATAGGTTCTATTTCCCACAGACTAAAAAAGTGCGTCACGGATAGTCTGTCGTCTGCGCTGCGCCTATTAATTAATGAGTCTCAAACTGTTAATAATCTGTATTATTTTGAAATCTATTACTTGTAGAATAATATGTTGTAAAATTATTATCTTATAATAATAAAAATAAAAGTCGTCCCTACTGACTCAAAGCAGTACCTAGTTTATTGTTAAAATTGTATTATAAAGTACACTGATCTGAATATTTCTGCCACTACAAAATGTCCACTAAAATCTAGTTAGTAAAGGTTTTATTTGTGCTAATACTATTTTAAGGTATCCTAAGATAAATATGACTAATTGCCTTTGTATTCCTTTGCAAGCCTTTTATGCCAGACAATAAAATAAATTTATAAGATCTCAACTTATGGAATTACTATATATTGCACTGCCATTTTCTATAATATTACCTGTTATTATTATTATTATAAATAACTACTTGATCACGCTATTATTATTATGTTATTGCTACTGAATTTAAATAAGATTTGGTAACTTTACCTTCTTTAATAAAAGCTATTTATATTTATTATTAAAATGGTATTTAATTGAGTATTTTATATTTGATATTATTTATATTTAAAGTAATCATTATTTATTGATATTATACTCATAATTGGTGTTTTTGGTATTTAAGATTAACAAATGCCTGAAATTGTATTAAAATTTTCTTGGTACACCTTACTAGATGGTGCCAGTTAAGAAATATTATGTTCCAAAAGAATTAACTTTTTGTTATAGTCCGCGCGGAACTAGTTGGCCGCGCCTTAGGTATGTGAGCGGTGGGACGGAGAGGCGGGGGCGCTTGATTTTGACAGTTCTGGCTAGTTAAGACAAAAAGCACACGAGATTGCAATAGCAAGATGAGTTCGTCGATAAAAAGATAATCTAAGGAAATAATATTTAAAGTGCATACGTTTTAAAAAAACGGAAAGCCAATGTCAATAGTTTAGAATTAAAACTGATCAATTGTCTTTTATTTATTCTTTTCAATAATTAAATAATATTATTGTTCACGATATCTTGAGATTGGTCGTCACTGTCTAATCTCATGTGCGTTGCGAGCAGCAAGCAACCCGCCCCCTCACCCCCGTCCCTACCTAAGGCGCGGCCAACTAGTTCCGCGCGGACTATACTTTTATACATTAATTAACTAAAATTTAAATTAATAACGTTAGCGTTAGAATACTTAAGCGCTCCCTAGGCGGTAATTCAGCATGACATGCATTTACGTGACAGTATTAATTGTTGCATGACATGTCGATCGCGAAACGATCATGCGTGCATGTTATGCACATATTGCAGGACGAAAAATTAATCAACTTGTCAATCAATGTACTGCAAGTAGTTTGCACATCATTCGCATCAATCTATACAATAAACGATTATGCGTGCATGACAGCACGTAACGCATGTCATGCTGAATGTCTAGGGAGCGCTTTAGAGATTTTGGCTTTTGTATTTTTAAGCTTTAATAAAAATTATCTTATTTAGGAATCTTGCTATATTTATTAAAATGTGACGTGTTCGCGTTGTATTTACAGATTATGGTAATGAACTTTTTATATTATTTTATTAAATGTTTAGAGAGAGATATTTTGTACGTTAATAAAGTATGTATGCGGAATATTGTGTTGTTATCATTTAAAGTCCCTAAAGTTATTGAATACAATTTTTTTTACAGTATAGCAATCCTGCAAAAAGTGCTCGGCAATCTATTGGCTTTTGTATTATTCGCGATTCGATTTTAATGTCTTTTAAGGTTTTTATTTATGTATGATTTTCATAGAAAAACGAAGGGCCATTTAGTTTTAAAGATAACCCTGAGTTAAAATATCATGACTTTTCTTTTACAAAAACTAAGAACGAGTGCAATGACACAATATATTTTGATCCGGAGTACATAGGTACACTAGTTGGCTCAATAATTTTGTCTAAGTCAGGGGTTTCCAACCTTTTCAAATCAGGGTCCACTTTTATACCTACTTGATAACCTTTACTTATAAGTAGACATCGGATTATATGCACGATCAAAGTGCCGAAATATGCATGCAAATATGCACGAAAAATGGCGAAAAAAATCAAAATTCACTTAATATTAAAATATTAGTATTTTTTGAAGAGTTTTCCGGTGGTGCCGTTAATAAAAGCGCCAATTTTTATAATTTCATCAAACCCAGGATTTTTAATTTCTTATACAGCACCAATAATATAATTTTATACCAACATTTTCCGATTGCAATCTATGCCCATTGAAGTTTACTAAATCGTTAACTCCTTTATTCAAATTTTTTTACTTATGTTGCCACTACAAAGAAAAACTTTGTTTCTAGTAAAGCGGGGAATTGACTACCGGGCCGCCCGCTACGGGCCGCCCGTCACGGGCAGGTCTGTCACATGTCTGCTCGTCAATTCCTAGGTACGGGCACGGACATGCCCGCCGGCCCGTGCCCGCAGTCTGCCCGCGAGATCGCATTTTTCCCGCACGGGCACGGGCAAGTCTGTACATGAATGGTCGCAACGGGCGGCCCGTCGTCATTTGCGCCTTGGAGAGCGACTGGAGTGCGCTTAAAATATTATTTTAAAACATATTATTGTAAACAACACAAACATTAAATTAAGAAAAACCAACAAAAACAATTTTGACATTCGTTTATTTCCATTTACCGGTCGCATCCTTGTTTGTGGAAAGTTATAAAAGCAAGGATTACATGAACACCGATCTACGTAAAGCCGCTTACAGGGAACTTATTGTAAAATCCAAAGAAATCAATGCCGATGCTGATCTATCATCTGTTAAAAGGAATATCGAGTCCATGAGTCCACGACCGAGCTGCAGCTCTCTATCTATTCGACTGACTTGCCTGTTCTGTGTGTGTTCAATAGGGGCAAGCGGCAGACTTGTGCCAGACCGGGCGGCCCGCGGGCAGCCCGGTAGTGAATTCCCCGCTTAAGGGGCCGGGTACCCTCGAAATTCTCATACATACGTAATTCCAAAATCATTTTCTCATACGAAAATATTTAACATGTTTGAGTTGTTTTTCAGTTTAAAATAGTAATTATCTAGGTACCTGCACAAAAATTTACTTCAAAATATTTAAACATTAAAAAAAAAAAATTTGTGTTTAATTTTTTTTAGTAAATTTAGTACTTAATATTTAAACACAAAAAAATAGAGTAAAACACTAAAAATATATAAATAAATAGTAAATTTACTACAAATTATTTAAATACTAAAAAATATTTTTTAGAGTTTAAATATTTTGTAGTAAATTAACTATTTATTTATATCTTTTTTAGTGTTTTACTCTATTTTTTAGTGTTTAAATATTTAGTAGTAAATTTACTAAAAAAAAATTTAAAGCAAAAAAAAAATTTTGTGTTTAAATATTTTGAAGTAAATTTTTGTGCAGGAACCTAGGTAATTACTATTTTAAACTGAAAAACAACTGAAACATGTTAAATATTTTCGTATGAGAAAATGATTTTGGAATTACGTATGTATGAGAAATTCCAAGTGTACCCGGCCTCTTAAGACATTGTACCTACTGGGTGTATTACATTCTTTAAATGGGGATGGCGCCACATATTTAAGTGTTTTGATCTATCGTACCTCTGTTTTCTGGCCTCGGTGTGTGTCATGATAGCTAGTTTGGCAACTACGAGGGAAACTACCGAAATATGCACTATCAACGAAAAGTTTCCAAAATATGCACTTTCGCCTAAAAAGTGCCATTATATGCATTTGCATATGCAAGTATGCAAATGCATATAATCCGATGTCTACTTATAAGGCATGATAACTATGAAGGTAAGTAGATACTTATGATTGAAATTTAAAGTAATAACTAATTCAAACTGAAACTGCAACAAAATAAATAATAGAAAACGTACAAAGAAATAAGTAGATTTTAATACACCTCTGTAAGCTTGATTAAATACGTTCTTTAATCTTTATCTATGGGTACCATAATAATTTAGCATCTGCGGACCATTGGTGGTCCCTGGTTGGGAAGCATTGGTACTAAGTACCGGTTGAATCGTCACGTCGGGCTCGTAAAGCCCGATACAGCGGACAGAAATGGTGCATTACTTTCAGTTACAGCGCGGCAAGACCTGTCAGCACTAATTGATTTAAGCCCGCCAAAAGTATCGCGATAATTGAAAGGGATCACGAATGAGGGTTTTAGTAGCTTTCCTAATCTTTTATGGTAGCTGTGTAGTTTTTTTATTTGTTTAAAAAACTTTTTTGTTAGACTTGTTTTAAATTAGTAATTTTATAGTTTACTCAAAAAGTTGTAATCAAAAAGTGTAGATGTTTACGAAAACCGTGTAGTTGTCTACGTAAACTGCGGACGTCTACGAAAATTGTGTAGACGTCTACGCAAACTTCGTAGATGTCTACGCAAACTTTGTAGACTTCTACGAAAATTGTGTAGATGTCTACGAAAATTATTGTGCGTGTCTACGAAAACTGTTCGGATAGCTGCGGATAATTTCAGCAAAATTCCAGCAAAACCGTTAAACCGATTTTGCTGAAATTTGCCATGGAGATACTTTGAGTCCCGAGAAAAGACATAGGATACTTTTTATCCCGCAAAAATGTACGGTTCCCTCACGATTAACGAATTTTGGCGCTACGGAGTTGCGGGGGTCATCTAGTTTATACTAAAACGAACACTAAGCACTAAACACGTATTGTCTGCGACGTGAGGTGCGACGTATTCGGAAGTCCTCGAAATCTCCTGTAGACGACTCCAATCGGCCAGAACTCCTCCTCGAAGGTCGGTAGAGATGCACAGTACAAACTTTTTTTTTGGTGTCAAGACTAGAATAAGAATAAGAATAATAAGAATAAGAATCATTTATTTGCAGAAAGTACCGTACAAAAGATGTTATAATTATACAGGGTTTCAGTCTTTCTACCTAATAACTATAGGCATGCAAAATTTATAGTAATCAGTGATCACACACAGAATAATTTAAATAAAATATATAAAAAAAACACATTTCATTAAGATAAAATTTATAGAAAGTGTTCTGTTTGAATAAAATTGTATTATAATTTTTACTGTTTACTTAGTCAATTAAAATTTAATGTAATAGAATATAGTATAGATAAGAATCTTAAAGAAAATAATAATACATTTCATTCAAACCTTTCATTCAAATTGTCAAGTAGAAGTAAGTAGGTATATTACCTATATTCCTAGTCTTTAGTTCCTAGTAGTTTAGTGTGTTGACCTTCATTAGTGCGATGTTGATAGCACGGGTTTGCTCGCTGAATACTCAAGCCGTAGGAATGGTGTCTGATTGCTGGCTCAGGCACTGATTAATGAAATTGATACGTCTAATACGTGTCGGTAATTGCAAATACATGAAATTCCCGTATTCCCTATTTACTACATGGTAAGGTAATATTGCTATAGTGATACTAAATTACTGGAATAGCCTTAAGTTTGTAATCATCAATCCAAAATCAAAATTAATCACAGTTTTTAATTAATATTCTATTAAATTGGGCTTTAAGGCTTAACCGTGCATAAAAAGTGTATTTATAGATATATAGATATTATGTAACATACAATAATTTAATTTAACGCTTCAACTCCCGTAAGGCCCAAGTGCGCCTCGATAACAATTGAAAGGCTATTGTGTGATGTGTTTCGTTTTTCCGCAATCGAAGGATTAAGTACGCTTCCGTGATCCAGTGGATAAGAGCGTGGCTCTTGACTAGGAGGTCGTGAGTTCGATTTCCGCGTTGGAAACATGTTATTTCCAAGTTTGGTAAGGACAATGCATGCTGATCACTTGATTGTCTGACAAGATGACCCATGCGTCGTATGGGTCATCTTGTCAGACAATCAGGTAAAAAGTCGGTCCTGCGCCTGATCTTTTGCTAGTCGTGTCAGTATTTCGTCCCACTGGGTTATGAGAGTAAAAGGAATAGAGAGTGCTCTTGTGTACTGCGCACACACTTAGGCACTATAAAATTACTCCTGCGTAATTACTGGCATGGTTTCAATGAAACCGGGCACCGTCACCGAAACCTATGTGGGAGTTATTATTATAATTTAATTTAAGAGTAAGTTCAATAATTTTTACTGAAACTAACCTTAAAAAATAATATTATTTATAATATACTTACGGCTAAGGGCAGGGCAACGCTTACCTATCGCTATTATAAGTCTCTGCTTTTTTGCACGTTATTTACATGTCGGCATTCATGTTTGATATGAAACGTGACGAATGTAGCCGGATTTTTGAGACACTTGAGGCGTAGGCTCTCAGCAAATGAACGCCATAGCTTGCACCGTAATACAGAGAGCAGTCGCGGTTTAAAAAAACACCCAGCGTAACCAGACCCCCGTTACGACTTGGATGCGAGGAAAAATGTACTTAAAATTACGAACCCAGGGTTCTTTTTAAATGGTCATTGTCGTAGTACATCGCTGCGCATTTGAAGGATTGAATGCTGGAAGGTAATGATTATTTTTTTAGTTCACCTGCATTTTTAATGATCTTCCATTGTGGCCGCTTGAGTTTGTCCGGTCCGTTTGTATTGTTTGCCTTTTTAAAGACGATCAGTGAACTTTTTTAACAAGTTGATTGTTTGTGCCGACTGGACAGAGCGAAATGAGTGATATAGCAGCATAACTGTATATTTATTGATGACACATTTAAATAAAATAAATATTTTTTGAACGTCGTATTTACAATTCAAGTTACGTTAGCAGGTATTCGAACCTAACAACCCTTATATTGAAGAGACACTAAGTTAGGTTATCGGCTGTGAGTAAGGGGTGATTAATAATAATAATATCTATGGACGCTTCACACCACGTCAGTCTGGTCCCGTGCTAAGTACCTAAAGGACTTGTGTTACAGGTACCAGACAACGGAAATATATTTAATACTTTAATACTATACATATATTTAACCCATCAGTCGTGGCAAAACGAGACACAATAGCTTTTTCATTGTTATCGCGGCCGGACGTGGCCGCTTGGGGCTTCATGAATTAAGATTTTTATTATATCATACACATATTTAATACACATCCAGACCCGGGAACATTGAAAACTTTTTGTTCCGTCGGCGGGATTCGAACCCGCGACCCCCGGCTTGAGCGTCCAACGCGCTTACCACTGAGCCACAGAGGTCGCCAATCGCCGATTGGTTAGTCAATAGTATTGACGACATATTGACAGACTCCTATTCTATAGATTATGGCGCCAAGCGTACACTATAAGACATAAGCTTTCAATACTGAAACAGGTATACCTAGATATTTTTATTTAAATGACCGTATAGAAGATTAGGCTATTTACACACGGCGCCGCAGCGGCAGCGGAACCGCCACCGCGGCGGCGCCGCTCCATTACTCATCCTTATATTTCTATGGGTGGAATGTGCCCTTACACATGGCCCCGCCACGGCGGCGGCGATACCGTGCCGCTGCCGCTGCGGCGCCGTATGTAAGGGCCCGTAGAAATTAAAGGATAAGTAATGGAGCGGCACCGCCGCGGTGACGGTGCCGCTGCCCCCGCGGCGCGTGTGTAAACACGCTAACCCGTAAAAAGTCGCCCCTAAAGTAACACGGATAGGCGGGCGCGAGTATTTTGCTCGTTTAAACATATTCCACCTTCAATACGTCAGCTGCACGGTATATTCAAATAAAGGTTTATTTTTAACTGACATTTTGTATTAAGCTAGGTCGCGCAATTGTCAGTGACATAAGTTACGAGTAGTAGGCGTTTTCCCGCTGTGCTGTCGCGCGCATTGTCCCGACTCCCGTCCAAGTGGCACCCGACTCTGTCGCATTTGCAGCCCCCAGGTAGCTTCACTATTTTTGTACTACTATTTTTTGTTGGATTCGATGAAACGCGGCTTCGACAGTTTTTATTTTCCCATTGTAGGGTATGTGACTGCAGAGAAGTTGTCTAGATAAGTATGCATACTGAAAAGTTTCCTGAAAAGTACTGAAATAATAACTTATTCGTGAATAGTGTTTTATTACTTAATAGTTCACTTGTTTTCACTAGCTATAGTAAATGCTTTTTATTAGTGTATATTATAATGTAAGTATATAAAACTGTACGTTCCTAACGAAAATAATTGATTTTCATCAGACTTTATATTACTCGAACAATACGACTTCAATACTATGGGTATAACCGTCCGAAGCCAAAAACAGTAAAACGGAACGCTTAAAATCAAAGGCTAATGAATTCGAAGCTCTTAATTAACTTTTGTAGATTTCATTCCAAATAATTACCTACTATTTATGAACGCACCGTTCATAAGAAACTTAATTAATTTTTTTAATTAAATATAATATTATAAGTAGGAATGTTACAGGAACGTATCAGGTACACTATTTTTTAAACAATAGTTTTGTTCTACCTAATCCTATAGGTATACAAAATAGTGACTTGAAAGTAATAACTATGGTAATACGTACTCTAAATATAATAGAAAAAATACGCAACTAACTGCCGCAGTCCGCACGCAGAGTGGAACATTAATTACTTAAATGTAATTAATTTAAAAATTTGACATATTAAGCCCCATACATTATTTCTGTCGAACTCTTCATTAAATGGAAGATTCATCATTATCAAATGTCTCTGAGTACGGCGGTTAGTAAAATTTTTGAAATACCTACTTAACAATGTAAAATCACAATTAAAATTTGTGCGCACTTAGTAGAAAACAGTGTAATATGTAAGCACGGCACAAATATCTTCAAGAAAAAAAAGTACAATTTTGATTAGAATAGAACTTAAGACCGATGCACAACTCCACTACGCAGCCTACGCAGGAAAGTAGCGTCTTCCCGCCTATATAAATAGAAAACTGCGACTACATCTTTTCAGTCTCACCGAATCTGGCAGTCATAATTCTTCGTGATCCAAAATGAGGGAATCATTAATAATAATAATTATATCTCTGGTAATTTGTACTGCGCGATGCACGGACGTGGGCAGGGATGGTTTTAATTTTTACAAAGGTAATTGATGGTTAAAATTAGTTGCAATTTACTTACGCTTGAACAATCTTGTGCTTAAAATAAAATTATATTTATTAAAGTTGTAATAACCTCTTTAATAAAACGATGTGAACAAATAAAGAGCAGAAACAGAAAATATTCTCTGTTCCCTCTGTCGTACAGTTCGATTAATTGTTAGTTAAAAAAGTTAAGTAATGTTATCCTACATAATATCGTCGGTCGGATTCATTATCAGAACGTTTCCAAAAATACTGTTATTTGAGATAAGTATGCAGAAAGGTAGGAAAATCAATATTATTTCCAAATCACTAACAGTAGGTATAACTCAATAAACTAGGCTTAAATCTGCTTATAATTCAATAAAAATAAACATAAATGATGTCCATATAAAGTTAAGCAATATTTGAATATTCTAAAAAACTTTAAAGCTAAATTACTTTACAACAGCGTTATTTTGAAATGGTTCATTAATGATTTCGACCGACGATATTTTAACATCTCTATTAACATTTCAACAACCCCCTCAGATTATATTCGTGCGCGTTACGACGAAGGCTTTGAAGAGTATCCGGAAGTGGAAGACCAAGTGTTATGTAAGTATTAATTTCAGTAAGTCCAAGTATGTTTTACCTCTTGGCACCAAACAGTTTTTGTAAAGGAGCCCCGAGACGATTATTTTATACGAATTTAATACGCTTGTGTCCTATTATGCTTGTGTCCTACACCAACATTGCTTTCCAAGTTTGAATGCTATAATATTATCATAACAACTTAATACAATATAACATTATCTATACTTATAAAATTACATGTCCTGACTGACTGACTGACTGATTGACTGACTGACTGACTGACTGATTCATCATCGCTGAGCAAAAACTGTTAAAGTTACAGCCACGAAATTTGGTTGTTTTATTAAGTAGACACCCACTAAGGAAGGAATTTTGAAAATTTTACCCCGAAGGGGGTGAAATAGGGGTTGAAAGTTTGAATGAAATGAAAAGTAACCCAAAAATGAAACTTTATTTTTGGGTTACTGATTAAAAATAAATGGATACGTATTTAAGCGCTTTTGGAAATTCTACCCCCAAAGGGGTGAAATTGGGGTTGAAAGTATGAATGAAAGTCCGTTATTTCTTAAGTTAGAAACTTGAAATTATGTTTGGGCTACTGATTAAAAATGATTGGATACGTGTTTAAGCGTTTTTGGAAATTCTACCCCCAAGGGGGTGAAATAGGGGTTGAAAGTTTAAATGAATGTCCGTCATTTCTTAAGTTAGAAACATGAAAGTTTATTTTTGGACTGCTGATTAAAAATGAAAGGATAAGTATTTAAGCGTTTTTGGAAATTCTATCACCAAGGGGGTGAAATTGGGGTTGAAAGTTTAAATGAAAGTCCGTCATTTCTTGAGTTAGAAATATGAAACTTTATTTTTGTGCTACTGATTAAAAATGAATGGATACGTATTTGAGTGTTTCTGGTAATTCTACCCCCAAGGGGGTGAAATTGGGGTAGAAAGTTTCAATGAAAGTCCATCATTTCTTGAGTTAGAAACATGAAAGTTTATTGACATTCGCGTTTGACGTTTGCTTAAATAGAGTCCCGTTTTTACCCTTTGTATAAGGAACCACAAAAAGGGGAAAACTATCCATCTTTATTATTATACTATGTTAACGCTGACGAAGTCGCGGGCAACAGCTAGTAATCTATAAGTATTTTTTTACTGTATAGTGGAGGCAATGAAGGTTTTCACCTCCGATTTCGTTGACCTCCATCGATTTTCATAAAAATTGGTGAGTAGGTGGGGGATAGCCTAAGAAATAAAAGTGACATAGTGTCAACTTGCGCTTTTGCCCTGGGGGTGGATGCCAACCCTTCTTGGGGGATGAATTTTTTTAAATAAAAATAACCCCAGGAATTCTAAGCAAAATTCGTTATATAAAGTTTTTCGAATAAATCAATACTTTCGGAGTTATTAAAGATCAAATATCATGTTTTTGCATGAGAAAAACACATGTCTCAAAGCGGTTTTTCATAATTAAATAAGAAACTATAGGTTTTTACGAAAAATGTGTAATTACCAAAATTAAAGCCAATAAAAAAACAAACAAATTTCTTCCCTGAAACACCTTCTTATATTCATTCAAAGTGAGGTGATTGTATATATATTTTCTTTCGGCGAGTACCTAAGTCTAAGCATTCAAACTTAAATAACGGTAAACCGATGCATTTTATGACATGTACTTATTTAAGACCTTTTAAAGTGATTAAAAATACCTTTCTAATAAACATTTTAAAAAGTTAATAGCATCAAAATTGAACAAGTTATGATAAAAATAAGATGACCCTTACAATTTTTTTTGGAAAAATCGAAAAATAAAACGTTGACCATTTCTACAATAATGCAAATTTATGGTTATCCCTAAAGGCTTTTCTTTATTTTAGCATAAGTAATGACCTCAAAAATTTTTATTGGTTTTGAATGCTTAGTTTTGAAAAAAAGAATGATTTAGTAAAATCGAAATTATTCAAATTTTCGTAAATATCATTTTGTTTTGAACATAACTTCAAAAATATTGAACCTTCGTAAAAAATATAAAAACGAAATTTGTGTACATTTTTTAAGAAATCTTTTGATTTTATTATGTTTTTTATATAATGAAAAATAACGAAGATAGAGACGTTTAAAGCCTAACTTTTACCGCGAGAACCATGAAAGCGGGACCGTTTAACCCAATTTTTTTTAAAACCAAGGGCTTTAAAAAGTATTTTTCAAGTTGATCTTAAAGCTCTTTAAATTACCTTTAAAATAGTCCATAAATGAACCCGATAACTTAAAAATTAACAGAGCTATTGTGATATTAACGAAAACTTTTTTTGTAAACATTTTTGAAGCAGAGATTTGGGATGCAAATATTGTAGGAAACCCTGTCAATAGGTACATATATATTAATTT
Organism: Polyommatus iphigenia; assembly: GCA_963422495.1. Lineage (NCBI taxonomy): Eukaryota > Metazoa > Arthropoda > Insecta > Lepidoptera > Lycaenidae > Polyommatus > Polyommatus iphigenia. Next base: position 12,813,112 of record OY730179.1, read on the forward strand.
TATAAATGCTCAAGTGTTTTTGTCTACCTGTTACCTCTTAACACCCAAACGGTTCAACCGATTTTGCTGAAATTTAATATGAAAATACTTTGAGTCTCGGGATTGGATATGGACATAGGATACTTTTTATCCCGAAAAAATGTACGGTTCCAGCACGATTGCAGGCGTCATCTAATCCATACTAAATACCTATTATAATACCTATTAATCTTTTCAAGTCTTTCAATATTCAGAAAGTAAACGAAACGGTAAATATCTATTAGATAAGAGAGGGGCTTTTTATGATGATGTGCGTCTATTAAATATTTTAGTCTAGCAGATTCAGCCTTTGCGTCAATTTTTTGCACAGAGGGTAGTTTGAAATCGTTGTTTGAATATTTTGGACTAAATAATATCAATGTTTGAAATATATTAATAAAATTTATCTTAACTATGAAAAAATATTCGAACTCATTAAAGCTGATAAAAAATTTAAAATAAAAACTTAAAGCTTATTATTTAGACATTGGGTAGTTTACAGGGGTGAAAAATTTCGTAAAAAAACTGATTAATAAGAAATTAATACTAAGTAAATAAACTGAAAAAAAATTGGTTCAAAAACTTATTAGGTTTAAGTTATTAATTATTTCTGCCGTTATTCCGCAATAAAGGGTTACTTTTGGGGGTTTATATTTCAGTTTTATCAAAAAATTATATCATAAATACTAAACAAACTCTTTATGTAATGCAAATATACAATTTTAAAGCAAAGAAATACAAAAACTGTTTTCTTCACGATTAAAGGGATGGTTGCTAAAAGAATTAAAAAATTAATTATAATATAGTATAAATCATGAATAAAACATTAAAAACATTTATTTTACCAAATTAAACACAATTAGTTAAGCCAGATTGGTTAAATCTGCATTTTTTCTATTTTCAACAAAAGGGGTGGATTTCACCCCTAAAATACGAGCGTATGTCACTTTTAAAGTAGAGGGCTTAACGTACTTAATCCCAAAGTTTCATCCAAATCGATGGAGGTTCAACGAAATCGGAGGTTGCACCTGATTTTTGCCTTCAGTTACTGTACTAGTAGTAGTTAAACAAGGTTGCAGGCAATATCTTGAATATTTTTTTATGGCCTTTGCCTTTTTAACCGACTTCCAAAAAGGAGGAGGTTATACGTTCAGCTGTGGATTTTTTTTCAGATTTTTATCGGACGCCGCTACCAATGTCGCCACGGGTGTTGCCAGTGCTGGCGCAGGAGCACACGAAAAGAACAGAAAATATTTTCAAAAGTAAGTAAAAAAACTTATTAATGTTCTTTTTATAATTCTTGTACAATCATTAAATATAACCTAATCAATTAATATTATTGGCATTCCTGGTACCTAATTTTAAACAAAAACCTAAGGTGCCAATATTTGGATGACTACTTGCCTTCACTAGGAAGTATTATTCTCTTAATTATTCTAAAATTGCAGATCATATGATAAATAAGGATTACATAGTGAACAAGCCACGTGGCAAGAGAACCTCTAAGGCTGGCTTGTCGCAGCTCATGCAGAGCAAACACGGAGCGAGTCCTATGTAAGTGTCAACAGAGTGAATATAAGAGCAATCTTTTCATAATCCATACTAGTACAACTGCAGTGCGTCTATCTGTTACCTCTTCACGCCTTAAGAGCCTACGGAGATTCCGTAATTTACCATATTTAGAGCCTTGTAAACTCATAATTTCAAAGCTACAAAGATATAATAAAAATACAGCAATAATCTTCAGTATATCAACATTCCTTTCCACGTTTTAAATTTTCTATTTTTGTTTCTTATACTCATAATATCAGCTTCCAAAGTAAAACCAATTTATTAAAATTCAAGCATACATTCAGCATCTCCTTAGCATTTACAAATTACTTTTATTTGAAACACACGCCAATAGATCGACAATATCATAAAATACATATTCCAGGTTAATTTTTTTTAGGTCAACTTTGAACTAAGATAAGTAAAAAAAAATATGGTTTTGGTGCGATCTTGGCAACGCGGCAAATGTATGGTCAGGGTCGTTTGCTCGGGGGACGGCCTTAATTACTGCAGACCGTTTTTCATGTTTGAATTCTCTAAAAAAAATTTTTAGTCTTGGGAAAATGCAAAGGATGGTTTTCCAAACGGAAAATATTTATTAGTTAACTGTAAATCAAGTTGCTGTTGTTACTTATTATTTGGATAAAATAATAATCCGTAATAATCTACAAATTTTTTCGAAATCCGTCCGTATCCGTACTTCATTAGTATTGTGAAATGAGTTTGTTGACTGTTGTCAGTCTCAGTCAGAGTTCAAACGCATGTCGTGTATCTCACAAGACAGTGTTTGTTTAGGACAGAAACTTCTTGATCATTTCTTTTCATATTCTCATATTTCTACTGATATATTTTGTGCTTAAATATACATTCCCTAAAATGTACACACTAATTCCACATTTAAATTGTATTATTTATTCACGAAAAGTATACAATATTAATGAATTTTCCAACTAAGTTTCTCTTATGTCGTGATTTCGTAAAATAAACTCGTTAAGCAGTCGACGAAACTTTAAAATTGCGTTTCTTAATTTTTATTTCAGAATCTTTAAGCTGCTGTGTATGTTTTTCATGAGCGAGTCTTAATTAGTGCTATGAAGTGTTCCTAATTAAAATAGTTGGAGCGGGCAAATTCACCTACTCCGTATGAAAACGAGGCTTGTAATTCGAATTAAAAACTTTATAACGGCAAAACACATAAGAAAACAAATCCAACATGTGAAATTTTCTTTTTTATATCTTTTACACGTGTGTATATTCATTGCAGACTTTTATTTAAGAGAGCGTTGAAAGCAAAATTGTCGATTTTGTAATTATTCATTTTTATACCTAATAATAAGCCACGAATTGTTTTATTTAATTTTATTTATTTAAACATAGATATTACATTATAATATTTGTGAGGGAAACTAGTGAAATCACGATATATCTTAAAATTTTCTCTATAGAAAAAAGAAATATAAAGATGCATCTAATTTTAACTTTAAATCTATTTCCAATTCGGTGCATTCAACTGAGACAGTAAATTTATTATACTCACATTTCATGTAAAATTCTAATAAGTACCGGGGACGGACTTTTTTGAAAATTTGGTATATTTATGGAGTTACTAGCGACCAGCCCCGGCGTCGCAGGTATAAAATATGTTATAGCCACTGAAAAAATGATTAAAATCGATAGCCTATGATCCTTCACGTGGTCTACTTCTTATCTCTGCCAAATAACATAAAAATTGCTCCAGTAGTTCGCTTTTCATTATTGCTATGGAATAAACGATTAAAAAAAATATATATATATACTAAGTATTAGCAAAACAGAAAAAATTGAATGTAGCAAAAATTTTATTTAAAAAATGTAATTTATTACCAGTACATAAAAAAGTAGAGTTTTTAATAAGTATTGAGCATTATTATGAAAAAAACTATAAAGAAACAGTTACACATACGCATAATACTAGAAAAAATACTGGTGGATTGCTAGTCCATCCACAAATTACTAATTACTATATGGTGAGAGGACGAACAAATATCTGATACCCAAAATTTTTAACAGACTACTTTTGTTAAATCAAAATCCCAAGGTTGGTGTTAACATGCTGAAAAAGAACTTAAAAACTATGTTACTAGAGGAACTATGATATTAGAGGTACTTAAATATTATGTTAAAATAATATATGATAAATCTTACTGCCGCACTCAAAATGGTATATTAATCCCTTAAATGTAATTGATGTAAATTTTTCATTAAACCCCTACGAATAATAAAAACTAGCCCCATACATTATCTGTCAAGCTCTTCATTAAATTGAAGGTTGATAATAATTAAATGTTTATGAGTATGGCGGTTAGATTCTGTTTATATTGATTTAGTTGAAAACATTTTTTAACAACACAGGACTATAGTCTGTCATAAAGTGGCATTTTAATTGAATTTTTCAGAACGAAAAAAGATCGGAACGGCACCTTAAGTTTATCTCCACAGTTTGTCCATACTTTCGTATTTCTATTGGTCGGTATGCTAGCCCGGCAGATGTACTTATAGATTTATACTACTTTGGAGCCGATTCCGCGTTGTTCTTATGAACGATGGGCGTAAAAGAGACTATGACGATGTTTTATTTTTTGCTGTGTTCGCCCCTTAAATAAGTTTTATGATTACAGGGATTCGGGGCATTACTGTCCGTACGGCAAGTGAGGAGAATTCATCTGGTAATTACCGCTTGTTTATGTTTCTGCTTTTTACGAGATTAATGTTTTCCGAAGTTTTTATATCTGTACCAAGCTTGTTTACGGGGTAACAAATAAAACGTTGTATGTACAAAGTTGGTAATAAACTGTTTAACACGGAAATTTGATGGAAATTACAAAAGAAGAGATATGACCGATAAAGTTAGAATATAACTAGAATTTATTGACTATAAGCAAACTTTCTTGTAGTTTATATATAAGTTAAACTTTTGTAATTCACGTTTTAGCGGGCCTGTTGTAGGAAATGAGACCCTTAATAAACTAGCGAGTGTGAAGTAGGTATATTAGAGATCCTGAAGGGTCTTACGCACATCTTTACGAGACAGGGCTAACTGAATGGGTGCGGTCGTCCCTACAACTTGTTAAGTTTATGCAACCCTTAGCCTTAGATAAACAGTCGCTTACAGCCTAACATTATAGCGCGTTTCCAAATTTTACTTTTCGTGACTTTAAATATACTTAATTAGCCATAAAATATATCGGGTGTGACAAAACACAGTGATAAATACTTCAGGGTGTGTATGTGCTCACTGCTCCTTATACAAGGTCTAACAAAACTAAGTGATAATACTTTACAGGTTGTGTATGAGTCCCTTTTAAAGACTTCACTGTAGAAGTAGCAGCGCTGCAAGAGTATTATTTTTACTTTTGTGTGGGCAAAGTATTATCACTTTGTTTTGTTACACCATGTATAAAACGTCCCTTTGGATGTTTTTTTGTTATTGAATTTAACAAATGGCTTTATTTTCAGGTTAACCCGCAAATCAAGAACAGCAGAATGCCATATTATATAAATATTTATTCGTTAACTCGTAAGCAACACCAATAGATTATAAAGATATGTTAAATAAAAATATAACATTGGAATATCGTTTAATTTACCCAAAGCTAAAGCCACGAAAACAATACAAAAAATAAAGTTGCAAAGCCTCAGTTACTGGCGTTCTCGAACACATTGTAATACGAAAAAATGCTGGAAATTGACGGGAAGTTGAGAAGAAAATATTCTATTAGGGGCTGGCCCACTTCCGAGAATAATGGGGTCTGGCGGGCCACGAGAGAAAAGAGGGAATTGATTGGGCCACAGACAAAGAACGTACTTATGCTCCGACATATTGTTTAAAAAATCGAACGAAAAATATATTTAAGGCCATATACAACGAGGACTAGTGAAATTTCATGTTTTTATTTTCACTAGAACTTTGACCAGAAGTAATTATAAGTATTTAAACATTTTTTGTATTTTTGTTACGTTCCGTACCAAGGTCCCAGTCAGCTTAGAATTTTGATATAAATCCATTTACCACTAAAAAAAGAGTAATAAAGAATGCTACTTTCAAAATTTTATTTCGACTAGAATTCAGCGAAAATAAACGCAGGAAAAAATATTTTTATACAAAAATGTTTAAATTACGATTTCGAAGGTTAGGGTCAGCTTCGTTTTTGATATATAATAACAATAATAAAGATTAAACGTTTTAATCACAAATTCGAACGATTTATTGATTTTCGAATGCAACGCCTTGCTTTCAATATTGCTATAACAATTCCACAGGCGTTTAAATGGATAGTTATTGAATGACATCAGTCAAATCTGTCTTTCAGTGACTGATTGTCTATTAAAGAAAACCTAGAGTATGTTCACAAATATATCCCAGTATACTGGCCAGAGCTCCTTAGGCCTAGAACGCCGTGGTCCCATACATTTGATTCGTTTCGAAATATTTGCCAGTGCATTGTCGTATACTTAAATGTGTTTATTGTGATGTGATTATAATACGTTACACTTGTCTTACTAGTGGAATACCAGTACAATACAATGCGGCGTCGTAAGATGACGTCATGATGACTGGTAAGTAAACTGGGTTTTATTTCAGAACATAGGCAACATGTTTGGTTTACAAAAATTACAATATTGTTTTGTAACCTAATATTTGGCAAGAAACTACCTTATTAGGTATCTTATTGATATATATTTGATAATTTTCATTCGCCAAACGATCATTTATACGTTTTTGGTAGGTTTGAAAGTCATAAATGCAAATATCACAGCTAAGTCGGATAATAATGAACAGAGCATGAACAGAGTGCCTCAACACAGAGACACATTTTGAGGGATGTGTTAAAACATTGTAAAATGATAATGATATTAAATTATGTTAAACAACAATTTTAATATTTTTTTTATTATTATTAATATACTTTTATCGAATGGAAAGATTTAACCATGGACGTATAAAAAAAGGCGGACGGAGTCCCACCATACACAAAACTGTGTCGTTCAGAGTCGGCCAGCTGGCTGTATGTACACGGTCCGCACGCACACATTCTTGCGCTAGTCCATACCATTTGACAGGCGTAAGAATGTGTGCGTGGCCGACTCTGAAGAAAAATGAAGACACAGTTTTGTGTATAACAAGACTCCGTCCGCCTTTTTTTCTACGTTCATGCTGGAGACAGACAGACAGATAGACAGCGAAGCTAAGAATTACTGGGCCAAGGGTCTCTTTTGGGAACAGATTTCTTAAAAACGACAAAGAAAATATGAATATAATCTGTATAACAATAATGAATATTATAATCTATTATTCATTAAAAACTTGTCAAGCGGGTCAAAAACGTTACGAAGAGAGGATTGCAAGAATGTTGGATCCATATTATAAGTAATATTGTAAGACCTTTTTAAGGTTCCGTACCCAAAGGGTAAAAACGGGACCCTATTACTAAGACTTCGATGTCTGTCCGTCCGTCCGTCCGTCCGTCTGTCTGTCTCCAGGCTGTAACTCAAGAACCGCTATAGCTAGACTTCTGAAATTTTCACAAATTGTGTATTTCCGTTGCTGCTATAACAACAAATACTAAAAACAAAATAAAAATAATATTTAAGGGTGGCTCCCATACAACAAACATGATTTTTTCTGCCTTTTTTGCTCTATATCAGTAATGGCAACAGGTAGGCACATGATATTTTCACGAAGGCCCTTATTGTATGTATATAGTCAATAATTAATAATAATATTAAAATAAAATAAAAATTTAAGGGGGGCTCCCATACAAAAACACAATTTTGGCCTATTTTTGCTCTCTAACGGTACGGAACCCTTCGTGCGCGAGTCCAACTCGCACTTGGCCGATTACTTATACCACATTTATGCAATAAATAATTCATTCATTCATTCATTCAAGAGTTATCGTTTTTGAACTTGTGGAGGGTGTTATATAGATTCCAGAGGATGCTGCAGCGTCAGGGACAAGTAATCGTCATGGGTCTACATCCTATTTATTAAAGGTATCGCAATAAACCCAAGCACAAAAAATATTTGTTATTGTTATTATAAAGTCATAAAATAACCTCAGTAGTGAGCGAGCTGACGATGATGAATTATTGTACCTAAGATAGCTATATTTTTCCATGCATAAATATATGCAATGCGTAATATGAGTAATACTTTATTTTGTTATACATTGTATAATCAATTTTATCATGTATTATTCAGGAAATACTTTTTTTCATGTTCGTGAGTACAGAACAAACATATTAAAATATTACATAATTTTATTATCATACAAAATTCATTAAAGATTTCGTTTATTAAGTTGTGTACATGGCCTCTCTGTTAATCATTAGTCTGTATGTCGAGTTTACCACGTGATCACATTATTTCTGAAAATTATTGAAATCAACGACGGCTTGAAAACTAAATATGTACCTATCGAGCGCCATCTATTGAGCTTGTTTTCCGCAAATTCTAAAATGTCAGTTGCCTATAATCCCGCCTTAATGCTTATTTCAATATTAATTTACAAACAATAGACGTCAAACAAAGATGTTTTATAAAAACTTATTTTGTTCAGCGTTTTATTTAATTCTAATGCAAACAGAGAAGAAATTCGGTTTATTATATTTTTCGTATGTTATTTGAGAAAGCTACAACTTTTATTGTTTTCTCTTATATTCATTTTTATCATTCTAAAGTATGAAAAATATTACCTACTAGTTGACGCCCGCAACTCCGTTGCCCCAATACTTGCGTACCACTCGGTACCGTACAATAATGTAGCGGGACAAAAAGTATCCTATGTCCTTTCCCGGGACTCAAAGTATATCCGTACCAAATTATTTTTATATTCGTATACCTACTTAACGTCGTTTCTATTAATGAGTCCACGAAGTCGATATATTATAGTGCCACAGAGTGCCTGCAACTCGGTCTTAGTTCAATAATTACTGTTGCTAAAGTCTAGACTGGCTCTTATTGTATCGAAATTCCTAGGTACCGGAGGGAATTATTAGAAATATTTGGTGCTGAAGTGACTTCGGTATTTCTGATATTGTTGCCAATAATTACACTAGGAAGACCCGAAAACCTATAAACCCTTTAGGTTATAAATAATATTTACTGCTAACGTTAATACACGTAGCTGTCTTTTTCTCTCAGGTAACTTTTTAAAATCAGCCAAAAAAAAAGAAGATTAACGTAATTTTTTAATGGTGTATCTACTTGTCTAGATAAAATATAATAATATTAATTTAACAAAACAAAAAACGAATACTAATTACCTATGTTCGAGGAACTAAAAATTTTTCATGCAAACGCTAAGGAAAGTGTCTGGAATACATTACTCCATTATTATTGCAAATTCACTTTGTGAACAAGCTGATAAACACTCGCCATGACCGGCCGGGAATTTCCGAGCGAAATCAAACAGCGCCAGTTTGTTCTGCTAAAGAAAAGCTCTATAAAGTTCTTAACATTGTCTAAAGGTGGAATGCATAAGCGAGCAGCCGACTGCAACGCCTGCTAAACATAATTTTCCTTTATAGAGGAAGTTTCCGCGCTAGTGTAACTGTAAAGTTAAAATATACGTAAGTCGCTAATTTGAATAGGTTTGTATTTTCTCGTATGACCGTCTACCGTAAGCATTTTTTTTTGTTTCACAGAAATAATTATACACTTTTCATAAAAATGTACCATTCATGTACTTTATTAATATATTTTGTTACAATTTTAATGTTTTACACGACCTTTCGAGGCTTTCGATATAATATTCCTCAGGTCGAAACTGGTCGTGTTTAAAAACATTAAAGTTGTAACAAATTACAAAATAATATATTATTAAAGTGGAATAAGTGCATGCAAAGTGTATATTTATTATCCTACTGCGAAACATGAATTTCCACCAAGACGTTACAGTACATTCAATATTAATTTATTGTTTAGATAAATCGATAAATACCAGATAATATATCTAAGTAAGGTCAATGTGTCGAAGTCCGCCTGGGAGGTTAGTCCGTCTAGCGGCAATAACTTCCATATTTGAACGACTAGTTTCATATGGCTCAGTGGGTAAAACAATATTGCAAAGTTAGTTTGGCCTCTAAGAAACAGATATGTCGCTACTAACTACCTGTTACGAAAAAAATGATCTCAAATTTTTTTCCCGTTTTGTACTCGCAGTCAGAGTGTAAGTCTCTGCCAAAAAAAAAAGTGGAAATACGAAGGAGTTTTTGGAGTTTCTTGGATTACATAAGTAATTTAGTGATTCTTTTACTTATTACTGGTGTTCGATTCGTTAATATCGCTTCAATTTCGTTATTATCACTTGCAACATGTGTCTAACCTAAAATTGCAATAATTGGGAAGTCCGTCTAGTTTTCATAAGGAAAGGCCGTCATATGCCGGTCTTGCCTCGAATCAGATATTGTCAACCTTTTCAAATATACATGTCTTTATTGTTAATTTGCATTTCAACTTAGGACTACTAAATCATAGCATTGCCCAAATTTTACTGCACGAAAAGAGCGTACAAGAGGGGCTGATAAAACTCTCTAAAGTTATAAACAATAAAGTAAAATAAAATAAATTAATTAAAAATCAAAAAACCCGACTGCAAAAAATGTTAAATAAAAAGAACGAAACAAGACCTAATTCTGCCGGAGGCATCGAATCCTTGTTTTAATTGATACGACTCTTGCTTACGAGTTTCGTGCCAGGATAAATAGAAGGTTACATAGAAAAATGTAGAAGAAGAAAGTGGATAATAAAATGCAGTCGGAGGCATGTCGCACCAAGTTTAACATTAATTCATAAATCATAAAATATTATGCCTCCGACTGCATTTTATTATCCACTTTCTTCTTATACATTTTTCTATGTAATCTTCTATTTATCCTGGCATGAAACTCGTAAGCAAGAGTCGTATCAATTAAAACATGGATTCGATGCCTCCGGCAGAATTAGGTCTTGTTTCGTTCTTTTTAGTTAACATTTTTTGCAGTCGGGTTTTTTGATTTTTAATTAATTTATTTTATTTTACTTTATTGTTTATAACTTTAGAGAGTTTTATCAGCCCCTCTTGTACGCTCTTTTCGTGCAGTAAAATTTCAAAAAACAGTCGGGTTTTTTGATTTTTAATTAATTTATTTTATTTGCGACTTTTTAGTTGTAGTCATCTAACCATTTCGACAATCAATCTAATAAAAAATTGAAAAACTACCGTGCTGATATAACCATATATCGTAGGTACACTTAGAAAAGTGTACCTACAATACGTTATAATAGTACTAGTCTCTAGGTCTCTAGTTTTAAGTACCAAATCATTGTTGTTTTAATACTTTGTCATTGAATTTTCATCTTGTTTCAGTAATGTCAGTTAATTTTTAAATAATATTGGATTTATCCATGCAGGCGGATTTTGGTTTTTTCTTATTTTATTACTAGCGGTCGGCCGCGGCTCCGCCCACGTGGATGTCGGTGAGCTCTGCAAAAAGCATACCCAGGAAAGACTCGGTCAGCAAAATGATTCCCAGGTCAATTCACAGACTCCGACACTAACATCGACGACGCAGTCATTATACGCAGGCTGCACCCTGCACAGATTGTCTTCCTCCCGCACGCGCACCCGCCTTATGACGCCAACTATCGTAATAATATTTTAATTTCGCCATAATTTCAAAACAAAATGTTCAATTTTATTCATTCAAGGACCAAATATTATCTACATAAACTGTGCTTAGTAATGGAATAATTTATTTTGATAAGGATTAAAAGAATGAGTAAAATAAACGCGTTTGAATGTAGTCCGAAAAAAATTCAAGATTTTTAAATAAAAAAATGGTTATTGTGCCTCACTCGACATAGATAGGTATAGTGTGTCGCGGACTTTTTTGTAGATATTTGTAAGTTCTACAATTACTTAGAATTTTATGGTCCTATCTTTTATAGTTTAGGTAGCGTACGTAAAATAAGTAACTTTCCTGGTTGATTTTTTACACCTTGCGTCCGAAGAACCCAAATATCTTACGGAACCTTATTTTTTCCAAAATAAAATTCAGCCTATGTTCAGCAAAAATAATGTAGAATTCCAATGGTAAAAGAATTTTTCAAATCGGTCCAGTAGTTTCCGAGCCCAACAAACAAAAATTCAAATCTTTCTTCTTTGTACTATTAGTGTAGATTTATCGTTCGATTTAATATCAAAACTGCAAGTTATATGAAACTAATTAGAATCAGTGTTTAAAATTCTTTATTTTGATACCTCACTCGATATGCTTGATAAATTTTTATTTTTGTTTACCTCACGATATGGCGTCAAACATCCGCCATTTTGGTTTTTTCTTATTGTCACCTATCTAAGAACACTCGGGCTATTAAGACAAATCTAACGATACCTCAAATGTGAAAATCCGTTTAGCCGTTCTGAAGATACGAGGTAATAAAAAATATTACATACATAGAAGATACGTGCTAAACACATAACCCTCCTGGCAGTCGGGTAAAAAGAAGGGTTTGGTTTTTTTAATATTCTAAAAATCAAAAATTATTTGAAATAAAAAAAATTTGAAAAAAGATCCTTTAAGAGCAGGAAATTTCCTAGAAAAAATCCTACCTCCCGGACCAATAACCCTTAAAATTTTAATTGAGCGGTGAAATGAAAATGTTTGCAACCACTTAGACTTACGACTTGCCTTAAAATGATATAAAATTAATTTTCTCTGGAATGCGAACCTTATTACCGACACCTTAAACACATATTTGAATGGCCGTTTTACGGCTTTGCTAGAAACCGTTGCCATGCATTTTACTTCACAAGTTAGGGCTATACTGCTGCTAGACGGACTTACCTCAAACTGTAAGGGAAGTCCGTCTACACGCCGAGTTTTAAAAAAATACCACGTAAGTAAAAAAATACGGCAGTTAAGGTTATTTTTAGATCATTATAGGTCTAATTAATATATAGCCTATAATTTCCGATGACACAAGTTACTTTAAAAAGCGAATCTCAAGTCAATAAATTATGTTAAACTTTAATTTTAGAAAAGTATGCCGGACTTCGACACATTGACCTTAATTAATTGATTTTTACATAAATCTGGTATTACTTGTACTTACTTGTGATATTATTATGCTTGGTTGGTATCTTAAATCTTCAATACGCACCTACGTAATTACACACGTACGTATGTTTTTTCGAGTTTTAAAAATCGATTTTCCTTTTCACTTGAGCATCAGACCATAATATTATTATAGGGACCAGAAGTCCGATTTAATCACAACCTATAAAGGAAGCTGCAAAAATTATTAGGTCGTAAAAAATTGTTACTCCTTGTTTTGCTTCCTCTAGTTACAAAGTGGAACTAAATAACGAATCAACAAAATCGAGCACACAAAACATTTCAGATGAATACTGAACTTCACCAATCAGAAATCTCAGCTGACTCCGAACAGAGGTTACATCAACAAAATGCTTAGTGTCTATTCAATTTGTCCGAGACGGGAAAATAAAAATGCTTGAAAAAATCCAGCGTCGAGTTGCAAGTTGTAATCAAGTGAAATAGGGTAATATGGTGAGTGCCAGACCTCGGTAATTCCATCCCCAGGAGATCCCCACTTCCATAGATTTGATTTTATTTCCGTCTATCTGATTATACGTAACGAAAGGTTACGAACGTAGTACGTTAGTAACCTTTTACGCTGAGATTAAGTAGAGTTGCCGTTTGATAGTGACAAGTATTAGTAAGGGACAAAAAAAAATTATGTAGTCACATTTACCTCTTTGTAGAGTAGGTTTATTAACTTTTTTTAGAAAAGTCGTGACGGTTCGCAACAGACTAATTTATTTTCTAAAATGGAGGAACAATAAGGGATGTACACAAATAACAAATAATATTATTATCATATATCATTCATAGATACATAGTTGCACATTCAGAGTTCAGACAACAGATGGCGCTAACAGTATCAATTAAACATTAATTATAATATTATTATGATTAAAGCAAGACATAATATTATTTTGATACACTATACCAACAACTATTGTGTTACTAGGATAGTAATAGATGGTTGCGGTAGGTTCTATCGTACCCGCAACTCTGCCTTAAGCGATGAGTGGAGCACCATGGGGTTTTAGTGGGTAGACTACGCAGGAGTCCCACATACCCCGGCCGATATCCCCAATTTGCCGGGGATGCGTAAAGCATTTCCCCATGTTAAAAAAAAGGATAGTAATAGACTGCTGTATTCTGTCTGATACGTCTATCAATTAATACTTATCCAAAAGCTTTGGGTGTGCAGTCTTACGAATCAACAATCGTATGAGCATAACGTATGAAAAGCTGAAAGAAAAAGCTTGTAAAATTTTTATGAAAAAGGTGGATTTTGTCGTGAGAATGCTTATATGAAGGCTTTATTTTTATTGAAAAAATAATGTTGTGTTTAATGATTTCCGATGTTTTCCCCATAGGCGGGAAATGGTTTGGGCGGATAAAACAGGAAAATGGCAATTTGGAATTTATATAAAAAATATAATCCGAGTGTGAAATGGCCTGGTTTTCCACGATTTTGTGAGCCTCTCGTGTCTTCGTGCATTTCACTAATTGCTCCCAATTTTCCTCTGAACTGGGTTTTTTATCCTGAAAGTATTCCATGGGAGAATATGAGCAAATTGATAGATGATTGAGGTGGCAAATTGAGGTAGAAATTCATTCTATATTTCGTTTCATTTAATTTTAATTAATTTGCTAACAAAAATTGAAGCACAACAGAATTATTGTGCTATTATTTAGTGCGCAGTTAATCTTATAATTATCTTTAAACGAGCGATTCTTGTATATAATATAATATATTTAATTTATTTATTTATTTACAGTTAATTAAAACGGGTGACCCCAATTACATTAATTAACCTAAAACTAACACATTAATAATACATGATTAAAATAATGACTTGACAAACAGACATTGTTAGTAATTAAAAACTAATAATAATAATAACTTAATTAATAGACAACGGTAGAAGCTCTATCATACTTTCCATCGCAGAATTTCACACATACTTTCTTTATTTCCATCCACTTGTCAGCAAACATGTCACACTCGGGGTTGGCAGACAGGAGAGCGTTGAGCACGTCTAACCCACGACATTTTTTTTAAGAATTGAATGTGCCAGCAATATGGATTATTTGGCACAGATTTATTTATTTATTTAATGCGTGTCATCCTTGCGCAGGGGCCATGCTAATCTTCTCTGTATCGTTCCAATTTTAGTATATGTACTGCCGAAGCGAGTAATATTTATATATAATTGGAATCTTGGAATCGGCTCCAACGATTTTCATGAAATTTAATATCATATAGGGGGTTTCGGGGGCGATAAATCGATCTAGCTAGGAATCATTTTTAGAAAATATCATTTTATTCGTGTTTTATCGAATACCGAGCAAAGCTCGGTCAAATAGCTAGTATACGTAACTTATTTGTTTACATTAAGTTCACAATGGCTTGAAACGTAAAAATATATCATTCGATTATTTAACAAAAATTAAACACAAAGCCATTATCTATAAAGTCTGACAAAAAGTATTTCTTGCTACGAAAAATACATTGTTGTGGTTAGTACAATCTCTACGATGAGATTATTTTCGATAATATGAGATGTCTTCGAAATAACAGAAAAATAGAAAATCTTTTGTCATCGGATGAAATGTGACGACGAGAAAAACCTTTTATGACATATTACTTTTTACGATCTATAATAATGATCCCAAAAAAGTAGATTCGGTTTTCGGAAACTAGGACTGGTAACATAAGGTATAATATAGCATGCAGGTGTTGGAGCTAGAAGAAATAATTTTGTTTGTACGGACATATTTTCTTCACATTGGAATATGATGAATTACCATGATTGAGGGCTGGAATGGAGGAACGATGCGCTGGTGTCTACAGAATTTGCAATTAACATCGAGGGGCTATTAAGGACGAATTTGACCATCAATACCTTTATAACCACAGTAATGAGCCAACGTGGAGAGGCTGATAAAAATAAACGACAAAACCCATAGAATACTAACACTGATATTATCTTTGTACCATCGAAGAAATTCAGAGGCAGATGACAGACCTACGTCAATTGGTTGGTTTATGTTCATTCAATAAGCCCCAATAAGATCACCGGTGATCGCGACAACAATAGAATAACAATAGATTTCCAAGAATCCGCGGTCGAAAGATTAATCGTTTAATGATTTAAAAGCCGGGTTTGATATATCGCGACCAAATAACGTAAGTTCGTCATCTGCCTATGAATAAATTTCTCTGATAGTTCATAGAACATAATTATTGAGTATATGTATAATACGTAAATCTTGAATCTCTACTATTATGACGGTATTTGTATAGTATGGTGAATTATTATCATTTAAATTCAACTCTTTCATGTTCGTACGCTCCAGTTCTCGTGTATTTTCTAACGAATTCTTAGTGAATGAATAGAGGCGAATAATTATATTCATACATTCTTTCAAAAGCCTTTATAAATATGCATTGCTTATTACGACGCGAGCTGGCGAAGTGCCACGCTATCGCGCTCTTCAAGAGGTATCTTTATTACAGTATAAAACTACGTTTAATGACGTTGTTTATTAATACGAGTATAGTGTATACTGTATACACACCTGAAAATATGCTCGGATTTTCGTATTCATAAAAATTCAAATGAAAAGACACAAAAACTCTATACCAAAATATACTCGCGACTGGTTATGTTTTTTGGTTAAAACGTTTCGCATGTAAAAGTTCAACTTTTTAGATATTATAAATTATACTAGCTGCAGTATGGTATCAGGTGTTTTTAAACGCCATTAGTAACAAAAATAATTAATAGCGAATTATTAGTATTACAAGGTCTGCTTATCTTTAAGTGGACCTGTGACAGTTGTAAGAGTAAGAAAATAATGTGCTATGATAATAATAAAGTAATGCTTTGAGAGACCAGTAAGGGTAAGGATGATTTTTAACTGACCTCTAAAACTTCTTGCTTGAGCTCCTATGTCCAGCTGAAAACAGTACTGACTAAAAAGAACACATCTCAGACTGAAACTGAACAGTACAATGAGCATCTTTCACACGAAGCCTGCGAGTTGGCAGCGCTGCTAAATGAAAAACGTGCTTCACGAAATGCCCGCTGCACTTAATTTATTTAACTAGCTCATTGTTTCGTTCACAAAATGACTTCGCTTGTCTTTCATTTAAAGGGAACCAAATTAGCACTACTTTTAGCATTTGTTGTTGGGTTTTCTTTTACGTTTGTTTAATTAGTATACGATGATGCGTAATCAGAGCTATCAGGCGATGGCAAATTTCCTTTTCTAATTTGATGAATGTTGCCGACCTCTGACATAATTAACCTAGATAATAATATTATATTATAAAATATTTTACCTATTTACCTACCTATATATTAATAATAACATTGAAAATGGCCTATTGGTTAAAAATTAAACATGAAAACGAATTTATTGTAGTTTCAGCGATGACTATTTGATCAAAGCCGTAAAGCAGAATTAATTAATTAAAATACGCGGTTTCGGCTGGCATGAATATTTAATGTTCGACATCTTAGCTTTCAGCTTCAATTCAATTAAAATTACTATCAGTTATGATTACAGTTGGACGAACAAAACTTAAATAATCATAGTGATGGATACCAGTAATGAATAATATAAATTTTTAATTTAAAATGGTATATCTGTAAACGGTTTGTCGTTGCCGTGGCGAAATCCTATTTTACCGTGACGTGAAAAACGTGCCGCACCGTGCCTTGAAACGGCAAAATGCAAATTACAAAAGCGACATTTTCTACCGACATTAGTATAGCGACCCATACCGTCGCCGTTTGTAGTGGGGTAGAGTAAAATGAAACCTATACCCTAGGGCCTAGGTCATAAAGAGGCATTTTTTTTGTCGGTGACGTCCCAGTGACGGCGACGGAGGACGAACGGCCTTTTTTAAATATTTATTCAAGTTTTTCACAAAATTACTAGCTGTCTCGGCAAACGTTGCTTTGCCATAATAATATAAAGTATTTCGAGCATATTATTATTTTATTGAAGTGACTAAATAAGTATGTTACCATGGTAACGTCCCGTCCCGTCCCGTCGCACAAACAATGGTCGCCGTCAGTCTCAGGTTGTAATAATTTACTATTATTTATTCAACGAATGCACTTATCAATATATAAAGTACCCAGTAGCCGATTCTGAGACCTACTGAATATGCATATAAAATTTGGTAAAAATCAGTAAAGCCGTTTCGGAGGAGTTCGCGGACTAACATTGTGACACGAGAATTTTATAGGCTTATACTGATCACCAGAAATAGTAACATTTCACAGACAAAAATAGTAAACGATCACCAAAATACAGACCACCATTTTAATGTAAAATGATAACCAAAGATTTAATATCTTAAAACCAAAAATAGTAAACGATAACCAAAATTAGTAAATGATCACCAAAATTAGTAAATGATCACCAACATTATCCTAGCATTTTAATGTAAAATGATCATCAAAGATTTAACATCTTAAAACCAAAAATAGTGAATGATCACCAAAATTAGTAAATGATCACCAAAATTAGTAAACGATCACCAAAATTAGTGAATGATCACCAAAATTAGTAAATGATCACCAAAATTAGTAAACGATCACCAAAATTAGTAAATGATCACCAACATCATACTAGCATTTTAATGTAAAATTATAAACAAAGTATTTTCATTTTGCTATCCTATTAAAGAAAAATGAACCAAAAAAATCATTGTTAACCGGAGGTTAATAAATAAATAAATAATAATAGAAACCAAATTTGAACTACATTTTAATTTTAAAATTAGAAACAAAACAATTAGGTAGATCTCGTTATTTGACTATCGTAAATAAATAATAATTATTATAATATAATGATAACGGGACTCAGTATAAGTATCTCCATACCAAATTTCAGCAAAATCGGTTCAGTGGTTTGGGCGTGAAGAGGTTACAGACAGACAGACAGACACACTTTCGATTTTTAATAATATTACTTATTAGTATGTAAAACTCTAATCGTCCATGCTAATATTACCCATTCCAATTTACAAATTGGAATGGGTAGGTGTCCAAACTGCTGAAACAATAATATGGAGTTATAATACTTCCATGTTAATTATATGCTTACATTTTTTGACAATCGTAGTGATTTATTTGGATAGAAATATCGCATTAATCTGCTCGCAAGGATTTGGTGATCATTTACTATACGAGTATTTGGCGTTCGATTACAATTTGAAGTGTAGGCGTGACAAAAATAGCTGGTAGTATTGCAATTTTAGACTTTCTTTTTTGGTGTTAAGTAACTTTTTTTGGTAAACAAGTTTAGGGTATCAGAGCATTTTTTGGTGGTCATTATATTTGTTCCCAATTTTATATATAAGATAAGGTTTCCTTGTTTTAAAAACTTGTAACATTGTATGACAATATCATAATATTATACTTTTTAAATTTTATAGGGCGTTCTATAGCGCAAGTAAAGTTTTGAGCTGGTCGAGTGGGAGTTCTGTAGATTTTCACATTTATTTTTCGTAGCCACATGATACCAAACCAATTTAGCTGTGATCGAATGTGGCTCAAAGCAATTTCCAATCTATTCAGATACATGTGATGAAAAACACAAACATTGATGATTTGCAAATCATACCTATATTCTTACCTTACTTTTAGAGCGCTATTAATTGGGGGAAACAATTTATTTTTTGTTCGAATTGAACTAATTTTATGCGAGAAAAGACCACTAATATCATGAATGTTTTATTTAATAGTATGTTATATTAATACTAAAATAATTCGTGGTCGGCCATTCTTATTTTATGGACACGATTATACTAAATACTGTGAGAAGTATGGATACAGTTGCAAGCATCTGTGATACAACTTCCAATCGTTAAGTAAATATATATGTGTCTTAGTAATTACATTGAAATACGTGACTGTACCTAAACATTACGCCGTCGAGCGCATTAGGTCTTCACAAAGTCTAAGAACCCAGAACTAAACTGGATAATGACGGTCCAGCTGTATTCGATTACCGTACAAAGCTAGACAATGCGACAAGGTTCTTCGTGGTTCTACGAAGTGTCGTTAGACAACTTGCATTTGACGATTCCGACACCGAAGATAGAAAGAGAAATGTTTGAGATTTTACATAATTGGCGCCTGGCGCTTGCATATCACTAATTTTGATTAAACTTTATTTATGCGCGACCTTTTTATTTGCTAACGTTGAACACAATATTGTCCACCAAAGTCCAAAAACCCTATTGAAAACAAAACTCCTATCAAATATCCTTCGAAGCTGCATTAATTTGGCATTTGCGATGCCTTATGTCAAAGGCTAAATTATCGAATGCAATTAGACTAAAGGCCCAGCACTGCGGCCGCGAGATAATGGAAGTTATTCGCTTATGCGCTCAATTCTCCACGTGCAACAGTAATGCGGAACGGGTGTCAACTTCCCGCCCGCTTGTAAGCTAATTTTCATTTCCATACAATTTACATACTTCTACTGAGACAGTGCGACTTTATTTTTTGCGGAAATATAATTCTCCGGATGTTTTCAGAAGTTTTAATGTTATTTTTTTCAAGGATTTGAGTCTTGTTTTTTTGACATTGCTGTATGGAACTTTTGTTGTGAATGTTATTTTGTTTTAAAAATACGGTATAATATATATTAGGTACACATTAATGTACCTAAATAACGTTACCTTATGATTGTTTTCTGATGCGCAATCGATACTGCCGTTTCTATTCGCACTATATCAAATTCAAATTCGCTTCTATCCCTGTGTGTCCCTGGATGTCCCTCTTTTGAAATAGGCATAATATTTTATTGCATTGAAAAAATATTTTTCAAAAAACACTATTCTACGCGGCGAAGCCTTGGGTAAAGCTACCATTTTATTAAACCATACTTCACACTAATTCATTTTCGCGGCCACAATCGTCAAGATATGATCGCATTGTGTAAACAATTTCTTGGAAAACTTTCAGCTAGTCCCAAATGAATACATACAATTAATCCCGATAAGCGGGCCATTGTCTTCAGAACTGCTTTCTTGTGGATGACAGTACAAAGGAACGCCAAGACATGATTCTCATTCAATTAAAATACGCCCGCATTTCTCGAGATGCTCTATAACCAACGTTAAAGACGTAAAATGTCTTAAACCTAACAATTACGATAATAAATAGGTACATTTGTATAATCGGTAGCTTTCGTTCGGAATGGGCATGACGTAATTTGAATTTTGCCATTTCAGTGGCTTTTGGGTTTATTTATATTACCTTTAAAATCAATAAAATATATGTTTACATTTTTTTAGTTAGATACCTACTTATGTGTTTATCCATGATAAAGGGGAAAGAAAAGGTAAAGGAAGATGCTTAAAAATTTTGCAAGCTAATTAATTGTTAAGAGTGAGTTATAAATTATAACTAGCCCCCGAAACCCCCTATATACTAAATTTCATGAAAATCGTTGAAGCCGATTCCGAGAGAGAGAGAGAGAGATATATATATATATATATATATATATATATATATATATATATATATATATATATATATATATATTCTGGAAAGAGCACAGCGGTCAATATTGAAAGTCATATTGAAGAAGCCTATCTGGTATTCTACAGCAAATGTGTACGAAGATATAGATGTTCCTACTGTTCATGCTCTTTTTATACTCCGCGTTATTGTCAAGGAACATCGTGCTGTTCTAAAATTTCCAGATTACGAAACATTGCGCGAAAAAAGAATAATAAAGCTACCGTTACCGCGGATATCTTCTAGTTTCGCTAGAAGATTTGGTCCATATTTACACCCATTCATATATAATAAAATAAACAGGGAATGCATTATAAAAGACAGCTCATTAAAAGAAGTAAAAGAAAAAGTAACAAGATGGCTAAAAGCTCTAGATTATGACGAGAAAGAACAAATATTAAGAGAGATATATAGATAGAAATAATCACATACATAATCACACACACACACACACACGCACACACACACAAACACACACAGAACGCAGCGTGGTAATGATATTTAAAATTTTAAAATTTCAGTAACTTTAATCACTCACTTATAACTTATTTTTAATTAAGATAAGTACTATTTTGGTGATCTGCAGGACAGGCTCAGCCTAGTGCAGACATCAAAGAAACCCGGCAGTAAAACGTCTGTAATCTTAAAATATTATAATGTACCTATAAAAATATTTTGTAACAGATGTATGTATTGTTGTTTCAATAAATTATATATATATATATATATATATATATATATATATATATATATATATATATATATATATATATATATATATATATATATATATATATATATATATATATATATATTTTCAATAAATTATTATATATATATATAATAATTTATTGAAACAACAATACATACATCTGTTACAAAATATTTTTATAGGTACATTATAATATTTTAAGATTACAGACGTTTTATACCATACCATACTGGATTCTTATAACGTTACCATAGATTCAACAACATCTTGTCTGACATGATAAAACTTTGCAAAATAAACTGTGATAAACAACTCGACATGAATACCATCAACATGTCACCCAATTTCAACGCGTACCAAAAAGTCTTGTGCCACTCAGGCTGCATTTGCTACATAGGCTACAGTTGCCACATAGGCTATTCTACACAGACTCCATTTGCCACACAGGCTATGCGACACAGGCCAACATTGCCTCACAGGCCAACATTGCCGCACAGGCCAACATTGCCACATAGGCCACCACTGCCACTCAGGCCACCTTTGCCTCATGATAGGCCACTTTACTACACAAGCCATCTTAGCCACAAATTCCACCTTTGCTACACAGGCATTTATTAACTTTGATGAAAACAAAATACAAATCTCTAGTCTCGACATAATAAAGCTTTTCTGTTTGACGCCGTTGCGGTGCGTCCTGACTCCTGACTCATCCTGACGTAAAACTATACCAGAGTTACATCATCATGTTCAATCTAATAATGTTATGTCAAAACTCCGATTGCATGCCTCAAACATATCAATTAGACACACATCAAAAAGCTCAATTTTAATTAACTGCGTCACTATTTACAGTGTGATAAAGGGTGAAAGAATCTATAATAACACAAAAAAGTAATCTTTGTCATATCGCATGCCTGATACCACTAAAATTCCTAATCCTTACTTTGGGGATCAGCTTCAATTTAGGTTTAACTATTCCAGAGTAATACTTTAAGAGCTTACAGGAAATAGTGCAGTTCCCAGAGCGTAAAAATCGTGCAAACCTCCGATTTTTGCAATAGTGGATGAAAATTGAAAAGAAAAAAGGAATATGTAGCTGATAACATAAATAATAAAGTTTACCTATTGAAAAGTTGTGCTTTTGATTTTTAAATTATTCTCTTCCACTCCAAGTAAACTCATAAACTGTAAAATTTTGAAGAAAATTAGCATATTTATTTCTTTGAAATATATAGCAAAATATATATATATATATATATATATATATATATATATATATATATATATATATATTATTTTGCTATATATATATATAAGTTAATAAGTTGAAAAAATATATAATTTAGATTTAAAATTAATATTTTTGTATGTAGATGGGCATACCTCCAAATGTGCTTGTTGTGTGCCTCGCCAGGTACATGGCGTTCCTATTTTTCTTTGGTTTTAAATAGGAAGTTTAAAATTACTTTTTAGGCTTAGCAAAGCCTTCTTTTTCTTAGTGTGTATAACTTTTTAGCTCTTACTTTATTAAATTTTCTGAAAGTGTAGCACAAACTTTTCACGGATATTTCGAAGAAAATCTGTATTTTATTTCTTTTGGTTAGGTTTTTACAGAATAAAATTGATTTTTTATTTATTTTTTTTTCACTTATTATATTTGATGCAACATACTTAAAGGAAAAAAATACAAATTAGGTTAAGAACTGATATTTTTTGTATTCAGATAAGCATTTTCCGAACGTAGGTCGCAGCATGCGTCTTTAGTATGTACCTGAGATTTGTAGCACCCAATTTTTTTTCTGGCTTTATGTAGGAAGTTTAAATATATTTCAAAGACTAGAAAAAGTCTTTCATTTGTCGATGCATTTAATATTTTAGCTCTCACTTAAATAAATTCTCAACAAATATAGAAAAATGTTTTCGGTCTATTTTACACATTTTTGGAGATATTTAAACGTTTTTAAGTACTTAAAAGTTATCATTTCTCCAAAAATTAAATACGCACAACAAATAAGTTTAACACACTTTACGTTACAACCCTTAAATCCACCCAAACCATTTTATTTTGGTTACGACGAGCGTTAATCTCTAAAAACTTTGCAAAAACCTTATAGTTGTATTTAGCTTAGCAAAGCAAACTTTCTTTTTTAAAAATTGTGTATTTGGTTAATTTTCAACGTAAACAATCGGATAAGAGTCATTAAATAACAGGAACAAGAATTTTTTTTTTCTGGACAGTTTTATATTGTGAAATATACATTTTTAATTAAGTAACTAAAAAATTAAAAGCACAAAAAAATTTTTGGTAAACTTTGCAAGTTATAGTGTAAAAAAGAAAATGACACCTCAAAAACAAAAATCCATGCACTATTACAAATTTCGGAGGTTAAAACCTCTGGCGACTGCACTAAAATACAATAATTGTTTATAAGCTTCCTGACGTAATTATCTGCAGCATTTACCAATAGACACAGTAGGTTTGTTCGAGCGTCTTTTTCTACCCAAGATTATTATGATGCTTTCATCTCTCAAATCTCTTTCGACCATAATATTACCATTATTTAAAAATGCATTGGTTATAAACAAACGTAAAATAGTTAGCAACTGTAAATTGCGTTATTCTGTACTACAACTGTAGTCATCAATTGCTAATTACAATTCACATTAACTATTACCAAACACTACCAATACTCGTCAAAACAACTTTACGGTTTGAAAGTATTGTATCCTTCCAAAATCGAATTAAAACTTTGATTGATTTATTTGTTTCTGCCCAGAAATGTACTGGCTACACTTTCCTTGGCCAAAGAGTACATCATTCATCGAAACTAAATTAGAATGAAAACATATCACCAATTACTTAGATGCAGAAAAGTCCACAGTAGCTCATAAAACAGTACAACATATTATATCAAACCGAAGTTCAATCTGGTCATCCTTAGTTTTGTTTTGGCCACTCTATTAAGACGTGATCCTTTCGTTACACTATTAGCAAACGTGAAGTGACTTTCTCACAACTCCATCATGCTTAGCACACTGTATTGTACGGTTTTGGTACCTGAAAACTCAGTTTGAATTTTAGTAACGCTATCAAAACTATTCTTATCAGAACATTCGATTAACACGTATCATGTAACCCATTTTGCCAAAATCCATCGCCTCATTTGATCCATCATCGTGATCTTTACATCCTCGAAATATTCAGATAATATTTCCAAAAGCCCTTCTATGATAAGATAAAGACATCAATAATTCTTTCTGCAACCGAACTCTAATATCAATGTCAATCGTAAATGTTAGGGTAAATAAATTTCAGTTGCATTCATGGATCAACTGCAATTTCAATCTGTTCCACAGATAACGATCGCCATAATCTCATAAGTACACCAAAGAAGCATAATATTATGAAAAGATGCACTTTCCGACGTCAGCATTTCCTCTAAACAATCTGTGCAATTAGTTGCAGCATGACTCTCAACAAAATTAAAGCGTGCTTAAAAATCCATCAATTGATCCCATGTTTTTATACCAGCAAAGCTATTTTTCTCGTTAACCATGAGGCTATTACACGCATCATCCATATTATAGCGAGCCCGCGATCTACTCTACGAAAGATCCGGGGTTAAATCCAGGAAATATCAAAATATCTTATCAATCGATCTCTTATTAATCTCGCACAGATTTTGACTAGGGTTTGATTTTACAAACCAACTCTATCATTTTGTGATACCTACTAACTCTGAAATTTGCTTTCAAAAATCGTTAAATCATTATCTCCTACATTAAGAAAAAATTGACCTGAAAATTTCCACCATCCGTTCCGGGTAATCCCAGTTCTGATATCGTATCGTCGAGCGGTATACTGAAACTGATTCAATGGCCATGGAATAACATTGCATTCATCCTCCAAGATTGTGGGCGTATATTAGTTATCTACACTGAACGTGATTAACCAGATATCGTCAGATTTGGAGCCGATGGGTTTGGGAGCATACACCGTTCCTTCCAACATTCATAATAATTCTAGATATTTGGCAGGTGATAGTTGTCACCTCTCAAATGTCAACATACATTATGAAACTTATCTCAAAATAAGTTGCCAATAGACAAGTTAATCGCGCACGCCGTTATATATATATATATATATACAAGAAATAAAAAATAAAAAAAAGAAGAATATATATATATATATATATATATATATATATATATATATATATATATATATATATATATATATATATATATATATATATATATATATATATACAAGAATTGCTCGTTTAAAGATATAAGATTCATAATAAAATGCGCGTGTAGTAGCTCAAGTGTGTACTAATTATGACGACAGAATGTAATTATAATTTTAACGAGTTGACGCATTAGGAACAACGAACATTCCTTATCTAAGTATTTCTTAATACCTGCTGTCATGACAAAAACCTTTCATAACTGCGGTCCGATTTAGACTTCGTGAATAATAAAGCTTAGTCATTTTATATTCGTATCCCTCAAACTCACATGAAATGTTCAGACCTGTGCCTCTAGCCAAGACGTTTTTTTACCGTTTCTTTATAGAATCGCCGATTCTTTATAGAGCCTTCGATAATTATTATTATGAAGTTGACGTTCGACTCGTGTAATGTCAATTCCATTTGTTTTGACGTACATTTTTTTCGATTTTATAAAGAAACTAGGCCTTTGCGTCCGTGGTGGATGATTTATACAGTATTTTCAGAGCGAAGTAACAACTCTTCAAATACCGAGAGTGCCTGGGACAATACCTATTTTTAATGCCTGTATTGCCCAAGCACGTACGGCATTCTCGCAACATAGTTGGCCTAGTCCAGAGGAAAGAATGTGTCAATAGGTCTGGGACGTTTTCCTTCGCCGTACGAGCATCCGTATTGTGTACTTGAGATCAGAAAATCATTGGTACACGCCTCCACCCGGGATCGAACCTGCGCCCTCTGCGAGTGCGAACCAAATGTCTACCCAATAAGCCACGGGCGCTCTATAACGAAGCGATAAAGAAAACGTCTTGGCGAAAGGGCCTGGTGAGTGGCGACGAGTTGAGATTTTGTGATAAACGTTCTTTGGGCATAACTAAAATTTGCATTTACTGGGTTATGTAGCTTTGTGTGAGGGACATCAGTTTTAATCATATACTTATAATATATACTGTCGAGAATCTAACAAGTGCCAGACGGCGGCGTAGAATAAGTTTTTAATCATTGTAGATTTCCTTTTAATTACTGTCACCTGGGAAATTATATAATTATGAGTTTGGAGTAAAAAAGCGATTTATACAAATATACCAGATTGTCTTGTGTTAAGTTTAAGGGTTGATTCAGACCGCAACGTGACATTTGACAGATTCGCAAGACGCCGCGCCTCGCCTCGCCTCGCCTCGTCGCGTTGCGGTCTGAATTGACCCTTAGAGTAGATTTCTAAAGTAAAGGACTTGTTCATTTAAAGACTTTTACTTAATTTTATGAGTCATTCTCCTGATAATTAAGTATAACTACTATTATTCTAAGAGCCTGTTTCACCACTTCCTGATAAAGTGCCGGATAGACTATAGACAACTTATTTGACAGATTCTCCATACTCTATCTGTCAAGTTAATTGGTAGATAGTCTATCCGGCACTTATCAGGAAGTGGTGAAATAGTCACGGTTTGTATACAAATTGCTATTCACGTTTGTTGTGTATCGGATGCTCACGTATGAAGGGTTGAGAGAGCTTCCTGTAAAGCTAACATCACGAACACTTATAACGCACGTGTAAACTTATAAAGTCACACAGAAGCTGTTGAGAAACTTATTGCGTTTGTTCTGGATGGAGGAAGCTTTCGTTTGTGTACTCTATGATATCTATATATCTCAGTGTTTTGTTATTACGTAAACAATCGGTGTTTTATTACTTAAAACCTTTAATATCCTGAAATGTGACATACATATTCATATTTCGTGGGCTCATGTGCTATTTTTCAGTGGCAGCCTGTCTGCTCAATATTCACATTGCATACGCCTTGCCTGGCGACGATAGCTGCCTTTGTATACGAACACCGAAATGGACGAGACCACCGACTCGTGATACTGACGTTTGACTTCGATAGAGCCTTGATACATTGTTAAAGTTTAAAAAAAAACGTAGCGCTCGATAGTATAGAACACAGAGATCCGCAAATAAGGGTACTCAGAGAAGTAATTCGTGGTGGACCTACATAATTTGGTCGCATTATGTCAAACCCAGCAGACAGATCACAATTATTTGCAACTTACATTGAACTGACATATCCTTCCAAATTGATATTATGTAGGTTCTTCAACTGCATCTATCAATTTCTATGATGGTACATCTTAGAAAATCTAAATTTTTGAAGGTACACTACAAATTATATTAAAACGTATATTATTGTGGGCTGCTCTGAGCTGCCATCCTTTCGTCGATCGTCCTGAGATGTCCCCTTTTTTGGTTCTTATAAACATAGGAATAAGATGACCCCCTCCGATGCATACCAACTACTGATTATGGTACACCAATGTGCCGTGGCACACCATTTAAGGAACACTGTTGGAAAACATCAAGCGAGCACTTGATAAACTTTACAGTCCGGGTTCACTAAAACATTTTTTTTTATTACTGCTTTTATTTTAGCTGCATTTTGATAAGACAAACCACAATTTTATCTGTGAAAAATCTCGAAAGTGGTAGCTAACAGAGATAGAAAGGATTTAATACTTTGATTTGATGGTCCTAAAATATGGATTGTTCTATTTGTAGGACAATATGACTTTTAAATAATATATTAATATAACTACGAGGAACGAACGAACGAACTATTTATGTATCCGGAATTAAAAAAAGAAACAAACATATATCATTTAATATGGTTTTATTGCTTTTCAAAATATTCGCCGCCATGATCGACACACTTTTGCATACGCTGGAACCAATTTTCATAGCACTTTTTCCATTCTGATTGAGGTATCTCCAAAACGTGCATTTTGAACGCATCAACAGCCCCTTCGCGGCTCGAAAAACGTTGACCACGTAATTTGTTCTTCGCGTATGGAAATAAAAAGAAATCGTTAGGTGCCAAATCAGGGCTGTACGGGGGATGACCAGTCAATTCGATCTTTTGACCCTCCAAAAACTGAGTTGTTTCAGCTGAGGTGTGACAGCTAGCATTGTCGTGATGTAATATGATTCTGCGTTGTCGGTTGTCCTTTCTTATTTCTTCAAAGACTTCTGGTAAACAAATGGTCGTATACCATTCAGAATTAACCGTTTTACGATTCTCTAATGGCACTGTAGCCACATGTCCATTAATTCCAAAAAAACAGGCTACCATTTGCTTCAAAGTACTTTTTGCACGAGTAACTTTTGTTGGTTTCGGCTCATCTTGGAACACCCACACCGTTGACTGTTGTTTAGTTTCGGGGTCATATGCATAGATCCAAGATTCATCACCTGTGTAGATATTATAAACGGCTTTTGACGTACCACGGTTGTATTTTTTTATCATTTTTTTGCACCAATCGACACGAGCCCGTTTTTGATCGATTGTCAAGTTGTGCGGAATCCAACGCGAACATATTTTTTTTACAGCCAAATGTTCGTGTAATATCTTATGTATGCTCGTCATACTTATGCCTAAGGACGCCTCTATCTCGCGATATGTAACATGACGATCACGCATTATTAGTTCCCGCACAGCATCTATATTTTGTGGGACAACAGTTGTTTTTGGGCGACCTTCTTTATTTTCACCCGTGAGCATAGACCACCCACGATTAAACTCACTGTAACAGTGATAAACAGTGGTTTTTGATGGTGCTTTATCTCCAAAAGTTGCGGTGAGTTGAATAAAGTACTGTTGTTGATTTAGCCCACGCCGAAAATCGTAGTAAATCATTGCACGAAAATGTTCACGCGTTAAATCCATGGCAAATGAAGACACGCAATTTTCAAAATGACGCCACAATGGAAAAATAATTGACAGTCACATGAAACAGAATGTATTCTTCAACCAAAGAGTTCTATTTTCAAATGTTGTAATTACTTTTTAAATATTGTTCTTGTAAGTGGCCAGTTCCGGATACATAAATAGCAGCCCTCGTATTAACCTATCATATACAAAAAAACAGCTGGTTGGAGTTCCGTAGTCAACCAAGTTTTGTTGATTACAGAACCTTCACTTTTTCTACGACTTTGAATAAGTGAATACTCGAAAACAGAGGGATTTTGCATACTGCAAATTCCAACTGTAGAAGCATAATATTTCACGTTACCGAGGTATATAAATCATGTGAAATTTAGCATAGTTCCCCACGAGAATGTTCCGCAGTTGGTCTAGCTGAGCTGTGGCGTGTTCAAGTTGCAAGAATCGCCTGGTATCCAAACACCTCCGAAAGCTTCCTAAGTGCTGTTTGCTTTGATTTTACTTGCTACCGTTTACCGAGATCCTCAAGATGAGAACATAATTTAGTTACACCTGTTTACCCATGAAGGATTTAACAAAAACCATTTAAACATTTAAAAAGTCAGTCGAGACTCGGGAGACAAAGTAGCCGTATTGATAATTTATAAGATTTACGTGCAAACGTAACAAAAATATGCTATAAGCTGCATAAATAAAATAATATATTATATTTTACGTGTGCCTGTGTTTGTAGAATGTATATTTTATAGGTTTTTAAGCTTCAGAGAATAGACGAGTATGAATAAAATATGTTTTATGGAAAAACGTTTATGTCAAACATTTACGAAAAAAGTTGTTTTACGTCTGTTGATTTAACGTTCGTTTGTGTAACAGAATATTTTATTTACAAATTGGATGCAAAATGAACGCATTTAAATTTCATGACGTTATCTTTGTTACGGAGCCATGATTCTGTAACAACACATTAGTATTACAAAGGAAATTTATTTTCTGCCGTTTTTAACGTTTAGTAGCCGTCCACGTCCGAATAAAAGCCGTATTCACGAGCGGGAACTCGTTATGCTTACCTTTTGTATTTTTTTATTTTAATTGTTTCCGAAGATAAAAGGGACGAAGTTGTTTTTATTGGGATTTACGGTAATTGTAACGAAATAGGAAAGATCAGAGATTGGTTCCATGATTTAGAAACTTTTTTGACAAGTTCACAAACGGAAAATTAGAAACAAGACTCGTTATTGTGAAAATAAGGATGGCTTTTGAAACGAGGGCCCCCGAGCATTTTTATCGACGGTATTTTTTCACGGCGATAATTACTTTTTTAACAATAAATCACGTTCTTTACCTTCTTTTCGTTATTGATTAACTGCTCGGTTGTTAAGATGCAAAAGAAATAAATGGGGTCTCTATTTATTCACAGATTGTATTTGAATAGGGTATGACGGAATGGAAAGACCCATTCAAATCCCAGGACGTTTACGGGCCACCAGATTTTTGATATTGCTCCGAAGACAGCTGCGGCCATCCGCAAACCCAATTTAATGCTTCACATAATCTGGACAAAATACATTCACATTGTGCTCTTTTATTACTTTTAATACCATAAGGCATTAGGATCACGGTGATGTAGTGGAAAATTTTGATTAAATCTTTTCAGTTTTCTTAGTGGATGCCTACGTTATTACTTATACAAAATTTCGAGTTCAGAAGGTTTGGTTTGTATGTTGACCTAGTCAACAGTAGATTTTCGTTTTAATACAAATATAATACTTTGAAAGAAAACATTTTTTAAAGACTTTTTTTAATACTTTTTATTATTTTCGCCGTAGTTTATTTTGTTTCTTATTTATATCATGTGAATGAAATGAGAAAAAATACCTAATTAATTTTCGTTAATTTTATACAACTTTTGTTTTGGGCTTTTCCTACTATTTTAGTGTATATGAATCCTTTTTCCTGTTCCCGCGAGGCCATCAGTTTATACGAATCGAGGGAAATCTCTAAAAGTTTTCTACTTCCGAACGTTTCGCTATAAATTTTCAATTGTCCTAAAAACACTAAACTGAAGGCAAAATGGTATATTTAAGGCAAAACTCGTCTTACATCAACAAATATAGCTCAATTATTAGATTTTTTATTGAATATTTTTATTATTAATCACTCTACAATTCCTTCACACTTTATTCAAATCACGGAATATGAAGACATTGAACGATTTCCAAAATCTTCCTCATGGGCCATTTTGCCTGCTTGTGAAGGTAAAATGGACCTCGGTAAAGAGCAAAATGGACCCAATGCATATGTAATCTGGGGAATACCTTTTACAAATAAATGTTATGTACAACTAAACTACAATGTGCCTAGAGGAGATAAATCAAGCATTGCACCCGTCTTTTTGTTTTAGTGCAGTCTTTGGTAACTTATAGATTTCAGATGTTTTTTTAAATCCCATTTCTTTGATTTTCACATTTTGTTAGCTTTTCTCATATTGCCTTCGCCTATTAGTGGTTCTTATATTATTATGAACCATCTGAAATAGAAAACACAACAAAAAGAATCATATGAAAAAAATATATGAAGGCCACCTGGTCCATTTTGCCCGGGCCGTTATTTTTTTATGAAATAAGGGGGCAAATGAGCTAACGGGTCACCTGATGGAAAGCAACTTCCGTCGCCCATGGACACTTGCAGCATCAGAAGAGCTGCAGGTGCGTTGCCGGCCTTTTAAGAGGGAATAGGGTAATAGGGGAGGGTAGGGATGAGAAGGGAAGAGAATAGGGTAGGGGATTGGGCCTCCGGTAAACTCACTCACTCGGCGAAACACAGCGCAAGCGCTGTTTCACGCCGGTTTTCTGTGAGAACGTGGTATTTCTCCGGTCGAGCCAGCCCATTCGTGCCGAAGCATGGCTCTCCCACGTTTTTCCCTTTAGGTGCTCATGAATAAATGTCAGATTTTGAAGTTAACCGTTTTACCCCTTTTCATCCTTTACATACTATATTATAGTTAAAATCATGCAGAACACTCTGTCATATCATTAAATAGAAAATATTAATTACGACAAAAGTGCGGGCTGGTCAAAAATGATGTTTTTTACAACAAAATGTAAAAAAAAAAACATTTATCCGCGATAAAAATCCGCTGTTACGTATGACAGTTTCGCCGGCACTGATCAAGAACGGGAAGGGCCCGAGTAATTAGTTGGGTTACCTAGCAAATAGATGGCCCTAGTAGGCTTCAAGCAATTTGACCGTTCCGTTTTGCCTGCATGGTCCGTTTTGCATGCAGTTCCCATATACCGTACTCAATAAAAATTACTTACATTACGGCTTACTAGCCGTATGTAATTTTTATCTCTCGGGATTCTTATACTTCATTGTACTATGATGGTTATGTTACAAGATCGTAACTATGTATATGTAGCACTTTTGTAAAATTTCATTACAAACTCATAATAATGTTAAATAAATTATCCAATGTTTACGTACTAAGTAGCATGTATTGTTAAAATGTTTTAGACTTTATGAATAGACAAAATATTATGTCTTGTAACAAGACAAAAACAATAAGCTAAGATTTATGCTGCTGTTAATTTCTCATCCCTAATTAAGAAATTTTATCAGTGTAGGATGTAAAACAAACATGTGCCTATTAATTACAATTTACAGGCACAACCCCTCTCTAATCAAAACAAAACAATCTATTGTTTCGACGACTGTATTAATTATCGTACATGTAAAACTTAATTACAGTGGAAATTCGAAACCTACGGTAACAATAATTATTACTCTTCTATACGCTATTAGGTATGAGAAAAAGTGATGCTTCGATCGCAGATTCTTTGAAATCTTTTGTTATTCTATTCCCGAGTAACAAAATCTGGTCTTGTAGTGGTTCCGGGGCCAGGACTATAACAGGCTAGTAAACGTTTATAACCACGGAAAAGGGCCCATTTTATGCGCGTACTTTTGCTAATAAAGCACTCATAGTAGACTTGCCTAGCACTACTTAGAAAAATAATACACTTATTGTTGGACTACGCAGAATTATCTGCTCCCACGAAGCCAACTATGAGCATCTTATAGAACCCCAGGCAGATCTGTTACGTACTCCGCGCTTCTATTACTAGCTACTTCAAACATTAATTTTGTGAATTTTCTTGTGAGGTGGATGAAAAAAAAATACTAAGAAAAGGTAAGTTAATCTACTCACTCGCGGAGGTCAACTTGGAGGGTTAATTATTAATACGAAATTAATTAATTAATTAACACTCACTAAATTTCTGTTTTGACAATTACAAAAATCTGTTACAACTATATAAATGGCATTCGTGCAAGCGATAGCGCGATGTAGAAGCACCTCAGCAACACCTAGTGAAAACAACATGAAACTATTTTCTTATACAATTTAAATTGGCACTATAAATTACTATTACTGGCGTGTGACCTTATAGCGGATTTATAATTACTTCTTGTATTCTATTACAAATGTAACTTTCTGGAGCAAGTTTTCTCAAGTATAATATTTACACCTTTGAAACACTCGTATAGGCCATCTTAGCCTTTACTGCGCCTATAATCTCGTTCTATACACGCCTATAAGTCAACTTATAAGAACATGTTTACTACAAACCCAAACAAACTCCGTGTTACCTGTTATAAGCTTGGTAGTAGCACCTGGAACCACTAAGCGA
This sequence comes from Polyommatus iphigenia, assembly GCA_963422495.1. Lineage (NCBI taxonomy): Eukaryota > Metazoa > Arthropoda > Insecta > Lepidoptera > Lycaenidae > Polyommatus > Polyommatus iphigenia. Next base: position 12,847,702 of record OY730179.1, read on the forward strand.
GAGTTACTAGTGCTGCAAGCCTTTAAACTGTGCACTATAGGAGAATTTTGTTACTTGGGATTGTTGTCGTGATCACCGGTGCTCTTATGGGGCTCGATGGGTTAATAATTTTACTAACCGACCTCCAAAGAAAAAGGAGGTTCTATATTTGTCTATAGGTATATGTACACTTTTTTTATATTAACTCTCAACTGCTGTAGGGAAATGTTTAAATTCTATCCAATATATCTCTAGGCGCAAATCGCGATCAAAAGCACCTTCTGGCATATTAAAATAATAAGAAGAGCTCCAAGTATAATATGAAATATTGCGTCATTTCGAGACGTGCGATAGTGCCGAAGATTTTCCCGAGACATTTCCATGTATTTTCGTAATACACTGCGGGTGCACTTGTCTCCTCAGAATTCACAATTTCCATTAAAATATTTTACTTCGAAATAGCAACTATTTTCACGCTTTTCGTCTAGAAACTTTTGAGGTACTTATGACTTTATATTTTCTAATATTTCTTGTAGTCGTTAGGGCACCAAAGAAATATTAGTGCGAGTTAAATTAGTCTAAAAAAGAGAACTGAAGTTACTTGAAAACTGAGAATATTTTGTAACAGTGCGTAGACAATTTTTATAAAAAGTTATTTTAGAAAAATATATATTATTTATTTATGTTATTGATTACTCCTGAATCGATACGCTGAACAAATGAATCGTAAATAAAATCAAAATTATTATGAAATGTTCTAAAAATCGAGTTTATTCTTGTATTTATTGAAGTAGTAACTAACACATGGCCGTCTAACAGCTGTACAAGACTTGTAATGAGAATGGTAATTTATTGTTACTGGCTACACCCTAAATTATTTCTGGAACAAGGCGACTTATTATGAAAGTAAAAATATTTTATTTCTACGTAAACGCACATATTCCATGCCCACTTCCGCCATTTCTATGTTCACTTTCACTTTAAAGAAGAGAAATTTACTACTACTTTATTATTATTAAGTACTACTTTATTATTAGTTTTTAAATAAAGGCGACATTTTCATGAAATAAGTGTTTTGATTTCTTTGCGTAATACTCGTAGCATAAATTGTATTTTTTTTTGTATATTACTAGCTTCCAACCAAGACTCGGGCACTCAGGTTTTCAGGTCACATTATACCTATTTGAATAAAGTATAAACAGAATTCCATTAACGTTTTTTAAAATAAATTTTTGTGCACAGCCTAAAGTTCGCATTCCCCGTGTAACTAAAATCTCGCGGTACGATGACGGGTCGACCCGTGGCTTGTTACATTTTAGCGGATGAAAAATTTCACCTACGCTTTTCAGTCGCAATTTTATGATAGGCCTTGGATGCTAACGTGAAATATGGGGACGTGTAAAAATATTTTAGTCTGCTCTGTTTAAGATAATATTTGAAGGAATATGCATTTTTCATTTTAACTTTAGACACTATCTGATAAAGTTATTTATTTGTAGCGGAAAGAACTATTGAATTAATATGTATGTTTATTTTCCACAAGTTTCAAAATTTTTTGAAATCTTATATTTTGAACACTATACTCGTAATATTATTATAAAAACAAAACTAAATGCACATTAAAAATCTAAATATAAGTTGCTTTAAAAAAAAATCCGAACACGTAGAAAACTTTTCATAAAATAATTATGAGGACTCGCAAAGTCCAGCGGCAGTAGAATTTCCCCAAAGATTTGACATAATACCTTCACTTTGAACTTGTTGTGCCTTATCTGTCCCGCACACTTCCAGTTTCCGTTTTTGCCATTCCGTAATATTTAATGTCCGAAGTTTGCCAATACTAATCGCTCTTGATAATACTAATGTACATTCTAGAAATTTCATTATTTTTTTTATTTTTTTATTTTTTTAATAATATAAGGGGGCAAACGAGCAAACGGGTCACCTGATGGAAAGCAACTTCCGTCGCCCATGGACACTCGCAGCATCAGAAGAGCTGCAGGTGCGTTGCCAGCCTTTTAATAGGGAATAGGGTAATAGGGGAGGGTAGGGATGGGAGGGGAAGGGAATAGAGGAGGGTAGGGAAGGGAATAGAGTAGGGGATTGGGCCTCCGGTAAACTCACTCACTCGGCGAAACACAGTGCAAGCGCTGTTTCACGCCGGTTTTCTGTGAGAACGTGGTATTTCTCCGGTCGAGCCGGCCCATTCGTGCCGAAGCATGGCTCTCCCACGTAATGCTTTCTATTTCTTTGCTATTTGTACAAACGGATATATTAAGGAACCTAGAAAGTGGTTTGGTACTGGATTTCATCAAGTGTTTGAATAAAGCTAAAATAATAAAAATCGGGTGGGGCTTATCATATAAATTGCAACGTTTTAGTTATCTCGTTGTAACCTTAGTTGTAGTTTTAATTTTTAATTACTAAAATTCTCAATAATGTTGTAATAAATTGTAGAGTAACCGACTAAAGGTTGTAATTAATTTAGGAGCCAGTCCAATTAAACTTATTAAATACGCCGCTAAATTCAACAGTCCGTTTCATTTTCACGTACATTCAACTATAACGTTCTGTTCTACGTAAATTACACTAACTTCATACGTGATACGTTCGTTATTAAACTTTTCATTAGCTCGTTCATTAGTATCTTTATAAAATAAGTTGTTACTTAGACTATAAAAAGTTAATGATTGATATCTTCCTACCTAACTTCTAACTCTAGACTATAATAATATTTTAAATCAGAAAATGTGTATGTCTGGCGTCTGCTTCCTCAATACGCTTTAACGCAGAATTTATAGTTTCGTCTCGTAATCTAGGTACAGATTTCGTGTGAATAAAATTTGTTAGCGTAAGGTAATTGCAAGCTACATAACACAATATATTTAATATTTAAAGTACTTTAAAAAGCAAAGCTGATAAAACACGTCATTTAATAATAAACCTCTCCAAAATTGACTCTAAAATTTCTGTGTTGGTTTTCGTAATATACTGTAAATAATATCAGGAAGCAAAGTCAATTGCTTTGCGGTTGGAGACGTTGTTATTAATTGCTTTGTCGATGTAATGTAACATTATTTTTCTGGTTCCTATAACAACAAATTATATATATTTTACACATGGTGAGAAAAATTCTTTATAACACTACCTGTACTAACTCTTATTGCGTTGGAATTAATTTTAAGCGAAAGAAATAGGCATACTTTTTTCAGTTGCAAAAACTGTTAGACCTGGAGCCAGTGACAGATTTTCATGACCAAGTCCCTCCCAACCGAAACTTCGTAAAATGAATAAGGGACTTATACTATGAATACTCGCGACCGTCAGCTGCAACTCCGTGGGTGGGGTGGGCAGTGGCAGCCTCCCAAAGATGAAGAAAAAAAAAATCTTTCAGTCATTTCCTCTCATTTGAAAATTTATCAGAGTATTATTAAAATACTCTAGTAAGCAATTAAAAAAATCAGCTAGCTGTAAGTCAGTGGAAAAGTCGTTAGCTGATAAGTTTTAGTAGGTATAGATGCTGTTGCGTTACACCTTTCAAGGTACGAGCTGACAAACTTTCCGCTGAGATTATTCCGCTGACATTAATTTTCATTTATAGTAGCATATAATCGATCACCAGGTAAATTTTGAGCTGAGAGGAAATCATTGAAAATAATATAATATTTTTTTCATGTTCAAGGAGCCAGCTGACGTATAGTCAACCATGTTATGGTCAGCTGAATAAGTTTTTCTTTTAAAATACTACATAAACTATACTCTGATAAATTTTCAAATGAGAGGAAATGACTGAAATTTTCTTTCTTCGTGGGTGGGAGGCTGCCACTGCCCAGTGCTCACCCCACCCACGGAGTCGCAGCTGACGGTCGCTAGTATTCATAGTATAAGTCTCTTTAAATGCATTTTACAAAGTTTCGCCCGGGAGGAAATAATTGACCAAAAATTTACCTGGCTCCCGGGCCATGTCTTATTTCCTGAAAAAATCGAATTAGCTGCGCAAGAAATGTCATCCGAATTGTTTTAAGCGGTTTGAGCGTGAAGAGGTTATACAGACTGATAGAAATACAAATTTTACCATATTTTATGATATCGACGTGCATTGTTAGTTTAGTAGGTTAAGGAATAAATATAATATTATTATAATATTAATATTATTAATGTTATGATTGTTATTAACTGACAATGCCGCAGTTTATTTATTGCAAGCAGTACTTCGCAAGCTATACATTTAGTCACATCAACTCTACAGTCGGAAACAATCAATGCGTCGTGCTGTCATTACCTCTGGGTCTGAAAAACGACGCTGCACTGATGCATACATTTCTGTTCTGTTCAGCGCAGTATAAGAAATATGTGCTACATTTTTTCTCAAGTCGATATTTCTGACTCGGATGGTTTTTTACTCATCGATACTATATGCAGGTTAACTAGGGATCGACATAATTATTATTTGCAATTTATCTTATGCCTATGATAAATTATTGCAAATAATATGTCGAAGAAGATATCGTAAAACGCTATATTCCTAGTAGGATTGCCACGTTCGATCACGTTTAAATCAAAATATCGAGGAAAATTCGATGCAAATAGGTTTAATCCCTCAGAATGTTCAAGGTTATAACTTATATTTTTAAGTGAGGTGAGCCAACCTAGTAATACTTAGCCCGTACACCCTTTTCCAATATAATAAACAATATCGATGCAATATACCTCCATTGGAATTACAAAGGGCTTTCTCATTTCGCTGTGGCAGTCTCATTTCGCGTGATAATGCCATTCCAATCTCGGTGATAATACTCTGACGATTTATTTTACGCATCACGAACTTTCTTATCTGTCACCCTTATTTGAGGTCGTTTGCTTCGATTGGGAGATTTCGATCGAGGACAGATAACTTATTGCTAATCTCCTGTCCTGAGTTCTTCCATTATTTCCTGCCATTCTCGGTATAGATTATCGGTTTTTATAAAACTCGTTTTAATCCTTCGATCGCGGATTCTTGGAAATCTATTGTTATTCTGTTGTTGTCGCGGTCGCCGGTGTCCTTATGGGGGTTGATAGGTTAATCAGTTCGTATTCGGTATCTAATTTAAAAGTATATTTGATATTATTCATACTTCAATATAAAGTTAACGAGTTATTTTAAGTTAAAATGTTTTAGAAAGTTACACCACAGGTTTACGTTATGGAACCCTTTAGTTTTATCTTAGTTAATCTCTTAGTCAAATTAGAAATTCTAAAACTCACTTTGGAGTCTCGTTTAATCATTGTGTTCCTTAAACAACTTTTCTTAAATATATATTGAGAGATAAGTCTATATACTAGTAGGTACGTAATTTCTAGACTATTAATTTTGTAAATTTCTATTTGATGTCTATGTGTCTAAACACATTAGGCTGAATTATTACGCCGGCGTCGATTCCGCTGCGTTTACGCCGCGTTTAAAAATTTCATACAAAATACGGATGGAACGCGACGGAATAGTACTGTGTCACCCCTCGCGTTCCGCCCGTATTTTGTATGTGTTTGAAACGCGGCGTAAACGCGGCGGAATTTACGCCGGCGTAAGTCAGCTTAGTGTGTTTCGACACTATCTGATGTGAGTCTGATCATAGTCTGACATTGAAATTATAATAATTTGCTACCTTTCAAATGTCTCATTTCATTGGATAATTTAAAAGATCATTAACGCTAAAGCAAAGCTTAATTAGCAGAACCACGGGTTTGCCACCTCTGTCACGTACCAACAAATTGATATAGTACGTGATCTACTTACTTTGATGACGCTTAATTCGCTCAAGAATTCTCTGGATACGTCATAAATGTAGTGGGATTAGTCTGTGTACTACTTTACTACTGTCTGAGCCATCACGCACTAAGTAATGCTTTCTTGGAACTTAGGAAGTTATAAATCTCTTTAATTTAGACAAATATACGCTCGAGGCTAATAAAAGAGTTTGTACATACATAACTAATATTATCTTCAAGTTATCAACTTTCCAGACGAGTATCATTCGTTCGTAGTACTATGGACTTACCGAATTTTATGATTAGTGTATTCAGGGTTTGGAAAATCGGTCTACAAACGGCGAAGTGATCGTTGAACATACAAAAAAAAATATATAAACAGACGAACATAATATAACCTCCTCCTTTTTGGGAGTCGGTAAAAAATTGGGAGTAGGTCAAAGCCAGCCACATGTTACTATGAACCTTAAATTTAGATATAAACGTAGCAGGATAATATTTCTCGAAAAGGAATAAAAATGCTCCCGGTGAAGGAGAACCTTAAAAAACTTACCTTATAAAAATCTTTAAATGGTTTGACAGACATTTGAATACGTATCAATCAAAGATGAAAGATTGAAAGTTTAATATACTTTGTGCGTTTTAAGATGATATGCGTGACACATTATAATTGACAATAGTAGGGAAGTTACCTAAAAAAATTAATCGACAATTTAAAAATATCGAATCACTACGTAAAGGAATTGCAATCGAAATTATCGATTTCGTACTGACGTTTCAAAGAGGCGCCGGCAATTTAAGATGGCCGCCCTTTTTATCGATTTGATTTCGATTCAACAGTGGCAATCTCTATTGACATAAGTTCCGTTTCATGCATCTGACATTTTGCAAATGTTTTGGTAACAATAATTTTATACTCCTATTTCACAGTTAATATTTATAATTTTATATTAATAAGTTAGTATTTAGCAACTTTTCATTTTTATTCATTTACAATTATAGGAGACATTTATTTTTGTAGATGGAATATAATTTAATACATTTAGATTTTTTTTGTTTTCTTCATGGACGTATAAAAAGAGGCGGACGGAGTCCCACCATACACAAAACTGTGTCGTTCAGAGTCGGCCAGCTGGCTGTATATACAAGGTCCGCACGCACACATTCTTGCGTTAGTCCATACCATTTGACAGGCGTCAGAATGTGTGCGTGGCCGACTCCGAAGAAAAGTGAAGACACCGTTTTGTATATAACAAGACTCCGTCCGCCTTTTTTTCTACGTTCATGGTTTTCTTGTAAAAAAAATCCGTAGCAAGGAATATGAGAACTGTCACCCATATCATCATAAAACGCACAAACTAAATAATATAACATTAGCCGTATTACGTATACACAGTGAGTCTTAAATTGAACCGTATAAATTATTCAACTACAAATTCCGTATCATATTCCTAAAAGTAAAGGCTGTTATCGGACTAGCAAACATTTTTTCACAAAGACAGAACACCATTATAAGTTCCTCACAACTCAACAAGATTAAAGAGGACTCTTTAAAGTTATAATGGGTACATTAAGAAAATACCCATTGAAGTTATAAAAAGATTACAAATTGATGAAGCATTAAAAGTCTTTTTAAGTACGCCAAATTAAATCAACCTTAATAAATTTTATTAATTTTGCATGACGAATCAGGTCTTAAATTCTTCGAAAAGTTTCGTTTTGCGAGGTTTCTTTTATTTTAATTTCGAAGGCTTTCATTGGTTTCTTTTTTTGTATTCCAGTAATACCTTTGCAGTATGCTTATGAACAGGAATGTTTAATGATTTTATATTTTGTCTGTTTTGGTGTGGTTGAAAATACCATTTTGGAAAACGACTCATTTCCTGGTATAACAATCAAGGTGAAATAAAATTTTGGCTTAATTCTCGTACAATATACTAATTAATTAATGATTAATTATTAAGACACTGACAACTGCCAATGACCTTGATCTCGCATCACTCTCGCATCACTGTCGATTTTCAGGCCAGAGAGACAGAGATGTGAAGTGTTCACTCGGTAGCGTGGATACATTTTTCGTTTGTTAGAGGAAAAAATAAATATTATGGGAAATCTAGATGTCAGAACCGAAAATTAAATCCGGCAATCTTTGGATTTTTGTAAAAGGTATCAAATAAACAAAATTTAAAGCATAGATTGTATTATTACTTAATTTAGAACTGTTTAAATTTCCTGAAAGATGTGACTTTTCTATTTTTTTTCATCCAGTAGAAGTACATTATTTTATTATTTAAATTGGACAAGCTTTTCCAAATATAATCAAAAATTACATATATTTTTTTTGTGCCAATCAATGAAATACATGATACGTCTAGAAAACTGCACAAAGATGTCGAATTGGCAGCTGTCTTCGCCTTAAAGGACTGATATTAATGATTCACTGTTTTGTAATCATAAACTGACCTTAGTTTCAATCTCGTTATTCGACTACACTTTTGATATTAACCCTTAATTAGGCGCATCAAAAAGTCACACAAGTAGTCGGTCTCCACTGACCCCAAATAAAAACTATTATTAATTATGCGAAGTACTAATTATGCGAACTGTTAGAATGCTTTATGATAATTAATCTTAATAAGCAAAAACCTTCATTTGCCTCTATACAACTAAAAAAAATCAATCAACTACTGCTCTGTCTCGAAATGTCATAAATATCACTATGGTTGAGATCGAGATTTAAAAAATCTATTATTCACTTTGATGACCAGATTTTTTTTGCAGTACCGAAAGAAGTATGTCCTGAGCTAATACTGACAAACATATTTTCCTCATTTATATGATTTTTTTCGCACTTCTGGTCATCACCCCCTCATCATCATCATCATCACCATCCAGTGGTCAGGGATTATTTTAGGCATCTCTGGGCTCTTAAATCTTGTCTACCGATTCATGTCCGTCACAAATCGGTGCATAGATTTGAAGTTCGGAGACTATGACCCGCAAAATCTATTTTATCTTCAGAAACCTTCCAGCTGCCAGCGTATTTCACTATCTTGATCTATACTGACATTTTTACAGAACAATTATATAAAAAAATGTTGTCAATAGAATGATATACTCATATATTTATAAATCATTCTAAATTATATCGAAAATAATATAACAATTAAACATAATATTACAAAAATGGAAACTTGTCTTGTGACAAAAAAAAGTCACGTAAGTGGTCGCATGGGGTCAGCGCTCAAGAGAGTAGCGACACATGCACCACCGTTAGCTGACCAGCTATCACTTATTAGGATATCTCGATAGGAGTTAGGAAACTACCAAACGCGTCGTTGCATTCCTAGAACTCTAGCACATTTTTTTTTCGGTTTGAAAGTGATTTGACCCCATGCGACCAACTAGGGGTTAATTGTACACGATTCAATTTTAATGATGTTTATACAAGAATGTAGCAATTGCAATATATGTATGTATAGTATACCACTACGTTTAATGAGAAACTGTATTATTATCCTAAGATCCGACCGCAAAATCCTGCATGAATCGTTTTTTTCGATCAAATATATTTTAAAATAATCCATTTTATACGTTTTAGAACGTATAGAATGGATTAATGTTGGGTTGCCTTGTTAAAAGTAGCCGCAAGTATCTCTAATTGAGCAAAATGAAAGCCCGTAGTACAAACTTGCGTGTATTCAATAGAAAAGTAAGAACTAAGAAGCAATGACATTGAGGAATGACAGAAAACTACGCATTTAAAAATAAAAACGCCTGTTAAATAGCAATCTTGCGGGTTCTCGACGTCCTCAAATCCTGCCAGGCATAATAATTGTAGGCCTGAACATATTTTGTCATATACAAAAGTGATGGCAACCCCAGTTTGCGGCTATCGTGCAACTGGCAACCATGGATATTCATGCACAAAATGCATAAAACTTTAATTTTGTATCAAAATTATTAAAAAAATCGATGCTTCAATTTTGATGGAGAACTATGTCTGTTTACGGGCTGGCAACCCTAGGTTGCGGCCGACTTAGAGCTGGCAACCATTTATACCTTATTTTGTCTCGTCATTTTCTTTCAAATGATGTAAAATTTATTGAAAAAAAAGATACATGCAAATTTATGCATTTATCTCATGAACATTAAACTTAATTAGAGGTACTTGCGGCTACTTTTGACAAGGCAACCCAACATTAATCCATTCTATACGTTTTAAAGATTATTAAAAAAAAAACGATTCATGCAGGATTTTACGGTCAGATCCAATAGTATATATTTTGAATAGCAGAATTGTCCGTTTTGATCAACGAAACCATAGGCGATGCAAAGTTCGCTCAAAGTACACTCAAAATTAACTTATTAAAAGTCAATTCTTTATACTTATTTACTGTCTGCCAAGTTTCAATTCCAACCTGACCTGATGTTTACTTGATTTACGAATGTTTACCGAACTTTACATTGTAATTAATTTTGTTGGCTATAAATCAATATCTTCGGCGTGTTTGGATTATTTTACGGTCAGCATAATGGTTAGTAACAATATGGTTAGTGATTACAATTACTGGTTTCATAGATCAGTGATTCTTAAGCTTTTTTGGTAGCTGAACCCATTTAAAAAGTGATATTTTTGACGGAGACGCCTCCGTGGTCCAGTGGTTTAGGGCTCTTGACTCGTAGGTCGTGGGTTCGAATCTCGCGTTGGAAACGTTATTTCCAAGTTTGGTTAGGACAATGCAGGCTGATTACCTGATTGTCTGACAAAATAGATTATCCATGTGTCGGATGTAAAAAGTCGGTCCTGCTCGCCGCCTGATCTCTCGCCAGTCGTGTCGGTCTTCCGTCCCACTGGGCTATGAGAGTTAAGGATTAGAGAGTGCTCTTGTGTACTGCGGACACACTTGGGCACTATAGAATTACTTATACAAGTAACATAATCCAAATGCATATCACCAAACTGGTCAAGTAGTTTAACGAGACGCCAATTACACAATATGCTTAAAAATTGAGTCGTAAATTAAATGACACTCAGTTTGCCAGGAACTTAGAACTTGCAAGAAGATAATGTGTGTTTTTTAAACAGTATCTTACCAAGAACTTTGAACTTGCCAAGAAGATAGTGCGTGTTTTTTAAACAGTATCTTACCAAGAACTTTGAACTTGCCAAGAAGATACGAGTAATACACGTTTCTTAAGTAAGATACCTTAGCGCGTTGTACCGATCAAGGGGTGACGAGCATTAATTATTTATTGGCTGCTCCGCAAGCATGCTGTAAAATCTGTTAGCTTTATGCACATGAGCGTTAGAAAAGAGCGTTATACAATTTTTATAAGGGTTTTTTGATTGATACTTAGTTAACTTACACGTATGTTGAGGGACATTCATTAAAAAGGATAAATCAAGCGTGACAAATGGATTACGCAGTTTTGTACGCTAATGGAATACAGTTGAACTGAAACGAAAAATACTGATTAAATTAATTTGTCTGTTAATTATTTCGGACTTTGCACGCCGAGTTAATTGCTATCAAATTTACAACAATATATTATTCGAATGTTGTTACTGGTAATCACTGTAGGTACTTAAATGACTTTTAAAATGTTCTCTGTGGTGAATAACATCATTAATCTTTAATATAACCCTTTTTTATTTTACATAATATTAGATTCAGTTACATGATATTGTAATATAGGTAATATTATTTTAAAATAATAATTTTACCACTTTTTTGGTAAAAAGTGGCCCCGTGTTTGTTTCTTACGCCGCACAGTGTTTTAGAAATCCCCAAAATCGGACATGATCAAGTTAATGCAATGAGTCGATGGCGTCTTATATTTCAAATGCAAGAGTAGAACTCCCGTGTGCGCATTTTACTTCGTTTTTGAAAAAATCTATTTTTAAATTGGTCATTTTTTGACTCCCTAAAAATTAATTATTTTATTTAAATTATTTACGAGGGTTTGTAAACTTGCTACCCAGCTGATTAGATTAGTCAATAAGAGACACAAATAATTATGTACTTTATTTCATTCCTACAATTCAAGTAGTTCCTGAGATTTTAATGTTTTTAAATATTTAGATTTTTTTTTTTTTCTCCTTTCCTATATGATTTCCGCACCTTCTGCCCATACTGAAAAATACTTTGGTTTAGTATTTACACAACTTAGTCGTGTCCGATTTTGGGGATTTCTAAAACACTGTGCGCCGCGGTGGTAGTTCAACACTTCGACATATTGAAAAGGTTTGTTTTAAATTTACTCAGAAATAAAACATTTAAAAATGTTATTTATTTATTATAATAAATATAGTTTGAGCAAAAATGTTTAATGATAATAGCTTTATTTATTATCACTGCGGGTACCTATATAATTATATTATTTATGTAATTTTAATCAATTATTATAATAATAATTTATGTGCACAATATTAACTAATCGACATAATTGACATTATTATATGGCCTTTGTTGTGGTCTAATAACCTGTAATTTGATTTTGTCGCTAAAATCATCAGTATCACACTAATCAGGGAAGTGTTCTTTTCTACCTACTTATTATCTTCATTTCAGACACCAAGCATGTAAATTATCTATAGCAGGATTTACGTCCGATTATTTTAAATAAATTTTGTTAATTGAATATAAGACATCAGCTGCAACTGTTTTAACTTGTAGCAACATTAATTTACAACTAGCTAAAAGCCGAGATTTGTGAGGGCTCGCGTCGTCACACCTTGACTATAACACATCTAGTGAATCTACATATAAATAAAATTACTATGTTAAAGCGCAAAATACAAATCAATAGCGTGATATAGTTTTTCCGTAAAGTGTACCACAAAATGTACAGGTTGTGGGATATACTAGGGCTCGCTTCGCTTGCCCTGATAATAATCGCTAATCGCTATTCAATATGGCTAGCCAATTTGGTGAAACTCAAAATGCATTCAATGTGAATTGAATGCATTTTGAGTCCCAAAAAGTGATAGTCATTTTCGGTGCAAAGTTTCCTATTATCGCGCGATAAAATTAGTCGGTGCGATTTCGATGCACATAAGTGCGGACAAAGTATAATATAAGTATAGTTATTTATATTTTAATATTTAATTAGTACTTATACTTTACATATTAAATTATCTGGCAGTAATTAGATCTTAGCTGAGCTGTTTGATCTCATTACTTGGTAGCTCCGGGCTCACGTCACATCATTTGCTCAAACTAAAGCTGATTAAAATAACGAGGGGGAATATGTAGCCGACGTGTAACCGGATATCTTATATAAAATATATAAAGGGAAAACAAAATACCGTTTAAAATATATATAGCTGTGCCCTCTGTTACCTGCGGTTTTTAAGTGCAATATTATAATAATAAACTATGAAAAGTACCAATAATACGATCGTACTATGATGATGCATGGTGGTGTAGTAAATAGTGATGATGATGATGAATATTGTGATTTACATCAGGGATGTTGCGAATATCCGCATCCGCATCCGCAAATGCGGAGCATCCGCGTAGATTTGGACATCCGCATCTGCATCCGCATCTGCATTAAATCAATGCGCATTTTTATGCGGATGCGAATGTCATGCGAGTTGCGACAAGAAAAAAAGCGGGAATAGCCCGTGCCGTTTGCGCGACAATATGACCGATTGTTATGTCCACACTATGCGTTTTCGTCTTTAATTTTCGTCATCTTCTTTGTATTCAACTTTCGTTTGGCGCTTTCAAATTTCAATAATTGAATGCGTTAATGAACGCAACGCCAATATTGTCTATCAGTTGCAGTGTCTGTCAGCTTTGTAACATGTGCGACGAGAACGTTTTACTGGGTGGATTATGTGCGGCTAATTTGCTCATAAGAAATTCCAGAAAAAATAGAACTTAGCGAATATTTTGGATACGGTCAGAGCGCATGCGTCGCGGGCATGCCTCACGTACGCTGTTGACTGCGCTATGACGCATGCCCTTGATGAACAAAAAAAGACACAGTGTGGACAAAGCTAATGGAAGCGAAAAAGCTGGGCAACTGCGTATCAGCCACGCACAATAGAGGGTTCCGTAGTACTGCCAATTTTACGTTTTGTATGGTCAATGAATATACAATAATTATAACGTGTTTTACACTACTAACGATATCATCTCATTGCGTCTAAAGGAATCTGAACAAAAAGTTCCTTTGCACTTCTCAATAACTTATGAAGTCTTCTTAGCCGTGATAGTTTTTCAGAAGTAGCCGTTTAGCTTTTTTTTCCACTTTAAAACTTCATAATATTTCACAAAATATGGATACCTAAACCGAAAAATGATCTTTGAACGCGAAAAAAATAATCATCCCCGCGTACCTACCCTAAAAAAATTAAAGATTTTATAGACCATTTTGTCGGCATCATTAATATTATGTGTATTCATGCCGAATTACAGCTTTGTAGGTCCTATATGATCTCTGAGCAAAGCCGCGGATAGACAGATGTTTTAATTCTTCGTTTATATACAATATTTATATAGGATCCGAGTGCGTGTTTCGAAAATGTACCAATTATGACTCAAAAGAAAACAAAACACATGAAATCTTTTACCACATGTCTTGATTGCAATAAATACCTCGATTATTTACATTTTCAATTATTTTTTCGAACAATCTGGAAAAAATCTAATTTTCGTCATAGCTCAGGCGAAGATAGAGACAGCGATACGATTCGACGTTTAAAAATAGAACTGTCTCTTTTATGTAAATGGTTTTTCGTATCTTTTGTTTCACTTATCTGTCAAATTTGTCAATGTTTGCAATTTTGAATTTGAAAATTGTTCGGAAGAGATTTAAGCCGGAAAACAGTATGGACGTAACAGATCTGTAATACAGATCTTTTGCGAATATCCGCATCCGCATCCGCAAATGCGGAGCATCCGCATAGATTTGGACATCCGCATCCGCGGATGTGAAAAAATCGGGATCCGCAACATCCCTGATTTACATTATTATAAAATCCATTCTTAAAACAACGCTGAGACCTCCGATATCTTAGAAGTCAGAAATTCTCTCAGTACCTTCGGCACCTCGATATGCCTTCCATATTATAAGTTTCCATATTATACATTTTGAGAAGTTACCTACATACCTCGGATCCCATGATCAAATTGCTACCGTGGTAACCGTATCACCAATTTTAAAAAATATACTTTAAAGTTTTTTAAGATTTGCTTGCTACAACTCAAAAACGGCTGAACCGATTTTGCTAATTTAAAATTTTAGTCTTAAAATAATTGTGGAAGTCCAGGGAAGGCTTATAAGTGACACAAAGCTTACCGGAACATCTAGATTCTATTTATTTATTAAAAGTAATTCTAAACTTGGTGAAAAGGGAATTAGTTGTAATATCAATTTCACGATGACTAGTTTGATAACGCGTTAACAACAAGCAGGGTCACAAGTTACAAAAATTGGGAGTTGGTCAAAGCGATACAGTACAATATTACTAGTTTTAAGAACCTTAAATTGGAATATAAACGTAGCAGGATAATATTCCTCGAAAAGGTATAAACTAAAACATTATAAAATTGCTCAGTCTAGTAATTTGGCGAGGTTGAAAAAGACAAGGTCGTCGCTTTTTAACTTTTCCATCTGGAAATTGTTCCAAACCTACATTAAAATAATGAGGATTGCATTACTCTTCGCTCTTTTTATATTCACTCATAACGAATGAGGCTCAAGTTCGTTTTACTTAAAATACTGACTTATATGAAATGTATTAATATTTTTAGACTTATGCATAACTAAATGACGCCCGCAACTCCGTTGCGCCAAAATTCGTTTATCGCGCGGGAACCGTACATTGCGGTTTGGGCGTGAAGAGGTAACAGACAGACAGACCGACAGCTTCACACCACGTCAGACTGGCCCCGTGCTAAGTACCTAGAGGACTTGTGTTACAGGTACCAGACAACGGAAATATATTTAACCCATCGATCGTGGCAAAACGAGACACAATAGCTTTTTCATTGTTATCGCGGCCGGATGTGGCCGCTTGGGGCTTCATGAATTAATACTTTTATACTATACATATATTTAAGATTTTTATTATATCATACACATATTTAATACACATCCAGACCCGGGAACATTGAAAACTTTTTGTTCCGTCGGCGGGATTCGAACCCGCGACCTCCGGCTTGAGCTACCAACGCGCTCACCACTGAGCCACAGAGGTCATCGAACTTTCGCATTTATAATATTAGTATGGATATAAGATAATCTAAACACTTGATGTTCAAGATTGATGTGGCAATAAAAAATTTAAACGAGGACCTTACTCGTATAGCGAAGTGGGCAGATACAAACGCCTTAGTACTCAATCCCAATAAATCACAGTAATACTAGGCACGAAACACTAAATACAAAAAGTTGCTCACACGCAACCGTTAGTACGTATTCGTAATGATTCGTAATGATTCGTACGTAACAGTATTGCAAGAGTTACTTAAGCGCGAAACTTGGGGTTGATTATGGATGAAGGGCTCAGATTCGAGAAGCACGTGGTCAGAACGGTGAGTCGTTGCTTTTACCGGTTGAAGTAATTATACAGGGTAAGAAACTTTATAGCGGAACCGTTGCGTCGAACCCTCTGCGAGTCCTTAGTACTCTCTAACCTAAACTACGCAGACGCGGTGATGGGCCCTTGCTTACTCGCACGATCGAAAACGCTTATTCAAAAAGTGCAGAATGCGTGTAGTAGGTATTGTTGTGACATCCCCCCGCGTACTCACGTAACTCCTTATATAAATAAACTACGATGGCTCAAAATGGACGGTCGGAGACAATTGCATTTTGGAGTAGTCAAATTTAAAACACCGGCCTATCTTTATGATAAATTACAGTGGGCATGCGATAAACACCTGACGAAGACCACCAGCAGGGCAATCGCGCTAAATTTTTTCAACTGAAACGCAAATGAAACTCGGACGTTGATCGACTTTTGGAACGATTCGGTATCGCGCTAACGTTTTGACAGCTAGTTGAGACGTTACTGAACCTCAGCCCGAGCGCAAACGCTGTCAAAACAAAAAGTTGATACAATGCAACTTTTACTCGCACGTTTCTGAAACGTTTCTTATTTTGGTGTGTTAAATTGACGAAAATCGATGGAAAAATATAACATAAGCTATAATCAAATTATAATATAAGCTTATGTTTTACTTCAAAGCTGTAAAATAACACTACGGACTATTTTAGTTTGTTAAAAAGTAAATTGAATTTTGACATTACTAATTACTTCTTTACGTAAATATTTTCTACTTTTGTCACAAGTCACAAGTCACTATTCAACACTTATATAGCATTTGTAAGATACATATTATAGTAAAACAATATTATGAATTCAACTACGTAAATTAAAAACTCCAAGTACTAATCATTCACATTCATATTAAGTTCTACCAACACAACTTCACCCGTGTCATATTCATCCATATGTAAATAAACAATTTGTCAATTGACCAATTAACACATCGGAAAAAATTTGTTCATATTTAAGCCAGTCAAAACTAAATCAGAAGGGCGCTGATTGGTCCGCTGCAATGTCTGTCTAAAGGTCAAACGTTGCGCTTCGTTCGAGTTCCATCTAAGGTTGAGTTACGGTTGAAACGATAGCACGATACTGAAATTTGTTCAGACGCAGCGGAACCAAACCGTAACTGAACCACAACCAAAGCAGATGTGAACCTGAATTGAAACGTTTAAAAATAACGCGATTGCCCTGCTGGGGATCTAACTATCGGATGATCACTCCGCTTCACCGCACTTCCAAGTTCCAAGGCAGCTTCAGATACCTTGCAAGCAAAGTCTGGAACAATCTTCTGCCGCCGCAAATTCGAACTCTGCAAACAATAAAGAATTTTAAATTAAGACTCAAATCCTATCTACTAACTGAACAACTTGCAGTATGTAATTTAACTATAAATTATAAATATAATTATTGACTAATGAAATGCTCAAATGTATTAATTTACAATTGATTTTATACTATTATTATTATGTTTGTGTTAAGCAATCCTTGCTCACGGGCAATTAAATCCCGGACCTTTGGAAGGCATGCGTGGGGCCGAAGCCAACACGTAGAGGCCCGTTACACAGTTTTAATCTAGATGTAATGTGACACCAGCCGGCGACTCTCCCTGTCCGAACTATGGGAGTATGACCAAGGAGAGCCAGCGGCCAGTGTAGGACTATTGCAGGGAATGGAAAATTAAAATGACTCCGGGCTATGGGGGTGAGGTGCTAGTGGACTGGATAACTGGGAGCTATGGAAGAACTATGGCGTCCTTCCATAGCTCCCAGCTATCCAATAAAGTTAGCAGACGGTGACTCGCCAACTCTTTGAATGGGCCCCTAAAAATGGTCGCACGCACGGTGCACCGAGGCGGCAACATTGACAGAGCGGCTTGAGGCAGGAGAGGTGTCGCTGGACTTTAAACGCCGATCATTTGCACCCTCAGAGGGTCCCATCACGTCGCCCACTCGCCACTTACGCTGCACATCCTCCCTCCGAGCCGAAGTTCTTGCGACTCCACTCTGACCGGCCGGTTAAGGCAAGGCAGAGGTAGGGCCTGATTCTCCGTCAGAGTTCACTCCGGCCGGCCGGTGAAGGCAAGCCGGAGATGGAGAACAGGGGCTTCCCATGGGAGCACTCGGGTACGTGGCGTGGGGTAGTAGCTACTCCCCAACAGCTCGCCACAAGCTGCCCTGCGGGCTTATTATTATTAATATATAGAGAAATAGTAGTCTCGGCTGTTTGCCGGAGAAATGACTCAGGTACGGGCATAAACCAAGTATTATTACCAACGGCATTCATTGCTATGCGGATGATAGTACAGGTGACGCTGTATATACCGGCTCCCCCAATATGTCTCGGCAAAATGTCACTGAGAGTCGAAACGAACTTGTGTCTAAGGTGGAGAATTCATTGAAGAAGGTCTCTGAATGGGGTAGAAGTAATTTGGTCCAATTCAACCCCGCCAAGACACAAGTCTGCGCGTTCAACACTAAAAAGTCACCAATGGTCGTATATCTTCGTTTCGAGGGCACATCTTTAACCATCTCCCCTAGCATTGAGATACTTGGCGTCAACATATCGAGCGAAGTCCAGTTCCGATATCATCTAGAGGGTAAGGCCAAATTAGCCTCGAAGAAACTTGGTGTTCTTAACAGAGCGAGACAGTACTTCAGTCCGGACCAACGCTTACAACTCTACAAGGCGCAGGTTCGGCCTCATATGGAATATTGTTCTCATCTCTGGGCAGGGGCGCCTAAATACCAACTGCTCCCTCTGGATCGTATCCAACGAAGGGCCGCTCGAATTGTTGACTGCCATAGTGTTTCAAACAGCTTGGACCCCTTGGAATTACGCCGAGATGTAGCTTCACTCTGCATCCTCTATCGGTTGTATCACGGGGAGTGCTCTGAGGAATTGTTCGGAATCATACCACTGGCAACTTTTCGCCATCGTCCCACGCGAAAAACATACCATCCTCATCACCTTGATGAGTGGCAGTCTTCCACAGTGCGTTTTTCGCGTAACTTTCTGCCGCGCACTGTAAAACTCTGGAACGAACTGTCACCAGCAGTATTTCCGGACCTATACGACCTGCAAACCTTCAAGAAAAGAGCGTATTCCCTCTTAAAAGGCCGGCAACGCACCTGCAGCTCTTCTGATGTTGCGAGTGTCCATGGGCGACGGTAGTTGCTTACCATCAGGTGACCCGTTTGCTCGTTTGCCCCCTTATTTAATAAAAAAAAACCTGATTCATGTAATGATGTATTATGATTGGAGTGTAGGGAAAGATGAGGATGGGTTAAAGAAACGGCGAACTAATGAACATGTATCTATGATAATGGATTTTTGAATTTGGATGTAAGTGTTTTTATGTAAGTCGAGAGCTTTCAGAGCAGCAGCGAGGGTTTTCGGTATTACTCCGGTTGATGAGATGATGATCGGGATAATTTTGACAACGTCTTGATGCCACATCTGTTTGATTTCATCTGCAAGTGGGATATATTTTTGTATTTTCTCATTGTGTTTCTGTTTTAGATTGTTGGTGTTGGGGACGGCGATATCTATGAGGTAGGTTGTTTTTTCTGGTTTTATTGTAAAGGTTACGTCTGGTCTATTGCTTAGAATGGTACGGTCAGTAACTATGTCACGATCCCAGTAGAGTTTAACAGTGCTATTTTCAAGGACATTGCGAGGTTTGTATTTATAGTATGGTGTGTGTGAATCTATGAGTTTGTATTTAATTGCTAGTAGTTGATGAATGTGTTTGGCTGCGTTGTCATGGCGGTGTGTGTATTCTTTAGTAGCTAGTGTGCTGCATCCTCCGGTAATGTGATCTATTGTTCCGGCGCTTAGGTGATATAGTCTACATTTATCAGTATCTAGTGACTCTTTAAGAATAAACTTTGAATAATTGCGTGTTTTTATAATTTGGTCTTGGATCGCTATTAGAAAACCTTCTGTCTCTGAATATAAGTTGCCTTTGCAAAGCCAGCTACATGAGGCTGATTGGTCGACATGTTCTTGTTCCAGGTGGTGAGGATATTTACCGTGTAGTGCTTTGCTTTTCCATTTTTGTATCTTATCGGAGTCTTTCAGTATCTTTAGTGTTGGGTTGAATTGGCTGTTGCTTAGCTGTAGTGGTGTACCTTTATGGGGAAGTCTTACTATTGCATCATGTAATTGGCTGGTTTGAGCTTTGTTAAGGAAATTAGATCGCATGTTGTTTGTTTGGTTATAATGTAAATTTTTTATATCTATAACACCTCGGCCTCCTAATTTTCTTTTAACCCTGCACAGGTCGCGCGGATTACAATAGTAATCCATTGATACAAAATAGTTAATTTCTGAGAATAGTTTCGAGCAAATCGACGATGCCTTTAGGTACTTGTAGCTAAACAACCGACGTGTACACTCAGTGCAGCACGAGTACCAGCATCGCGTGGTTTTTTATCTGGAGCGCTTCAAAGTGGACTGGATTACTATTGTAATCCGCGCGACTTATTACGTGAGTATTATTTTTTTAAATTTTTATTTATTAATTAATTTTTAACGTTTTTTACTATTGATTGTGTATTATATAACTGCGTTATATAATATATAGAGTATTTTTTTACAAATTTTGAGCAGTAATATAAACTTTCCCTAATAAACTTCTATGTTTTTCAGAATAACTATGGATGAACGCCGGGTAGCTCAAATTCAGACTTGATTAAAAGAGAAAATCTACAAAAGTAGTAATAATTATTGTTATGTCCACAATGCATAATAATGCGAATATTAATTGTGACACAGGCAATTTGAATAAACTAGAAATTATAATGTATTATAATACAACAAAGAATGGCGTAGATTTGGTAGACAAAATTGCTCACTATAATAATATGATGTCTCAAGAAATTCTGTGGCCCAATTCGGTGGCCTTTGACAGTATTTTTGGATTTGCTGAATTTGAGCGCATTGAATAGGTAGTGTTCAATACGTCAAACAAAAATTTTGAAAAATTTTCACGGAATGATTTGATTTTGATTTCTCTTGCATTGGCATGGATGAAGCCCTTAGCCCAACAGAGAATTAAAAAAAAATCATCACCACGAAGCCTAGCTAGAGTAGGTCGCTGTCTTGACTGCAGAAGAGCGCGTAACAAAAGCACTCGTCGATCATGCACAGCATGTAAAAAATTCGTCTGTCCTGATCACTCTAAGTATATATGTTCTTCTTGCATTGCGGACACTGATTAAAGTTAACATAATTAAGAAGGCTGATTGTTAATCTCATTTTGAAATTAAAGTGCCATTTTTCTATAGAAAAACGTCAATGTTCGTATTTTATTTTTTATTTATTTGTTGTAAGACTTTAAGTGAGTTAATTGTTTAAAAAATAATTAAGAAGAAGTTCCTTGATATGTTTAAAGTAGATTAATTATTTTGGAGTTTTAATTTGATTTGAAAATGGATTACAATTGTAATCCGCGCGACCTATTACGTGACTTTATAGAGCGCGACCGGTGTAGGGTTAAGTGTGAATCTTTCAACTGCTGAGTGAATATGATGGATGTTATGTTTGTAGCTTAAAGTTTGGGTTGTGGTGTTTAAGGCATCAAGTTCCGTATCTGACCATTTAATTATTCCAAATGAATATGTTAAAATGGGTATAGCGTAGGTATTTATGGCTTTAACTTTATTTCGAGCAGATAGTTGTGTAGCTAGTATTTTGTTAAGTCGCTGTTTATATTTAGATTTAAGAGTATTTTTGATATATTTGTGATTTATTGCTATGCTTTGTGAAAACCCTAAATATTTATAAGTCTCTTTTGCTTGCATGCTATCTATTATTCCATTTTGTTGTTCTAAATTTAACGGTTCTGTTTGTGTATTCTTTCCTTTTATAATGCAGTTAATTTTACATTTATCTATACCAAATGTCATTTTAATATCTATACTAAATTTTTCTGTCAATCTTATTAAGTGTTCTAGTTGCTGTCTGCCGCTAGCGTAGAGTTTAATATCATCCATGTAGAGCAAATGTGTTATTTTAGTATTGTTTGTTTTGTTTATTGTATATCCGTAGCCTGACTTATTGAGGATTTTAGTAAGTGGATTCAGAGCCAAACAAAACCATAAAGGACTCAGTGAATCTCCTTGTAATATACCACGTTTAATTTTAATTGAAGATGAATTTAAGTCGCCATGTACAGTTCTTAAATTAAGCCTAGTAGACCATGTTGTCATTATATGTTGTAGGAAATGAATTAATTTAATATTTACCTTATATATTTTTAAAACATGTAGAAGCCACGAATGAGGAACACTGTCAAAAGCCTTTTGATAATCAATATATGAATAGTGTAGGTTTTTATGGTTTTGTTTGGCTTCATTATGTATCTCGGAGTCTATTATAACTTGCTCTTTACATCCCATTGACCCTTAGCACATCCTTCTTGCTCTTCAGGTATGATATTATTTTGAGTTATATGTGTATTTAGTTTTAGTGCAATTATTGATGTAAGTAATTTATACAGCGTTGGGAGACAGGTGATAGGGCGGTATTTTGTAGGATTAGTTGTGTCATTATCCTTCGGCTTTAAGTATGTAATTCCTTGCGTAAGGAACGGAGGTATTGATTGTGGATCTTGTATAAATAAATTAAATGAATTGGCAATATAGCTATGTGTTGAAGTGAAATATTTAATCCAATAATTGGTACAATCATTGCCATAGTTTAGGCACAAACAAAGTGTCTGACGCAAATTGTTTGTGCCTAAACTATGGCAATGATTGTACCATATTGGCTGTTTATCGTTCGCCCTCAAAATCTAATATTGAAAGTTTCTGTGACAGCTTTGATAAGCTATTATCCACCTTGCACCCTAAAAAAACCATCGCAGTGATTGGCGATATGAATATAAATATTTCTCCCGGTAGCAAAGATTTCAACTGCCATAAATATGTAGACTTGATGGCTCACTATGGTATTTTAGCTGCACATGTATTACCCACACGTAACAAAAATTGCATCGACCATGTCATGCTCAAAACAAATAAAAAAAACCTACACCTTAATCTTAGACTCATTAGTGACTGATCATACTCCAATAGTTTTTAGTATAAATTTTGGATACCAATATTGTAAAATATACCTAATAAAAAAAGGCTAAAGGTTGATTATCCTGCCTTGATCACGTGTCTTGAAAATACTAACTTTAGCCATATTTATAATATAAAAAATGCTAATATAGCTACAGTAAATTTTGTATCGTCTGTGACATCTGCAATACGAAATAATTCAAATGAAATTATTATACCACATCGTCTTCGATATATCGCCGTGGATGACTCCGGGTTTAGTTCGCTGTGTAAAACATCGTGATAAGTTACATTTAAAAGCTAAATCTAACCCTAATGATCAGATAATACAAGTCACATATATTAGATATCGTAATTACTGTAATAATCTATTAAAAAAAGTGAAAATAGAGTACGAGAAATTAGAATTATCAAACAACAAAAATAACCCTAAACAAATGTGGGACACTATAAAAAAAATTACCAACCAACTTAAAAGTATCTACGCCAACTTCGAATGAACTTATCAATAGTAGCAGGGATGCCTTAGAATCTATTAATCTCGTAAACAAATACTTTACTGAAATAGGCCCTAACCTAGCTAATAAAATTCTAAATAATAACTGTCAGTCAGTTAACATGGCACCTTCTAAATTTTGTACCTCCTCCTCTCTAAAAAACTCTATGGCTCTACTGGATACAGATAGAACTGAAATCGAAAATATTATCACAAACCTTAAAAATACCTCTGCAGCTGGTATTGATGAAATTCCGACTAAACTTTTCAAATTAGCCAAAAATGTGCTTGTTCCTCCTCTGACATACATCTTTAACTTATGTCTGGGCTCTGGAGTTTTTCCGGATGTACTCAAAAAAGCTTTAGTCCACCCAATTTATAAGTCCGGTGACCGCCAATCAGTTGACAACTATAGACCTATATCCGTTCTGACAACTACATCTAAAATTTTAGAAAAAATCCTTAACATAAGGTTAAAAAACTTCTTGGATCAACATAGCATTATTGCTTCTAATCAATTTGGTTTCATGGACAATAAGTCTACAGAAGATGCTACTCTTGTAATGACTGAAACTGTAGCCAAGCATTTGGACAGTAAGAAAAAAGTAATAGGGCTGTTTCTTGATCTGTCCAAAGCATTTGACACTGTTCCAATACCTTTATTGCTTAATAGGATGGAATCAGCCGGAATTCGTGGTTTGGCCCTAGACATTTTCAAAAGCTACCTCTCAAATAGAACTCAAAGAGTCAAAATTGGTAATTATATAAGTAGTGATGCTAGCCTTACTTTCGGCGTACCACAAGGCAGTGTGCTGGGTCCTACCCTGTTCCTTCTTTATATCAATAACTGTACCGTTCTGTAAAATTATAACGTATGCTGATGATACCGCTCTCATCATACATGGCGATACTTGGGACCAAGTTCGTGTCAGAGCTGAACAAGCGTTGCGTGATGTAACATCTTGGTTAGACACTAGCTTGCTTACACTCAATATTAATAAAACAAAATACGTATCTTTCTTACTAAGTGCTAAAACTCTGCCTTCCACGGACTACAAAATTCAAGCTCACTCCAGTGATTACTGTAATCAAACTACCTGCTGTAATTGCCCCTCCCTTGTAAGAACTAACACAATTAAATATCTAGGTCTTCATATAGACATGTTGCTTAACTGGAGATTCCATATTACCACCTTAACAAACCGAGTCAGGAAACTAATACCCATATTTAAAAGATTAAGATCCATATCCGATCGACAAGCAATGTTTTGTGTATACTTTGCTCTTGTTCAAAGTATACTACAATATTGTATTGTGACTTGGGGCGGAGTCGGTACTACTTATTTGCTCCCACTTGAAACAGCTCAGAGGGCAATTTTAAAAGTAATGCTGGGAAAACCGCGCAGGTATAACACTGACATGCTGTATAAAGAAGCCGCTGTTCTGACAGTCAGACAATTATTTATTTCGTTTACAATTCTGCGGAAACATAAAGACCCTGAATTGAGAAATGCTGCATGTCACATAAGGAGGAAGGCTCGAAAAGTCTGTCCGAGTGTCCAGTGTTTTACAGCTGCTGCAAAACGACATTACTATGTATGTGGTTCTTACATATATAATAAAGCTAAATTAGTAATTAACAATATTATATCCTTAAGTAACTACAGTTGCAAAAGGGAAGTTCAGAATTGGCTCCTAAATCAAAATTATAGGGACTCTGAGAGTATTATTTCATACACATTGCAATTTCGTACCTTCACACACCCACAACCACCCATACACACATACACACTCTCACACACACACACACACACACTCCCACTCACACACACACACACACACACACTCTATGAACCTTAAATGCATAAACTTAAATTACTTAATCTAGAAAGTACGTGTTATAAAAGATTTGGATAATGATTATTTAACAAATAAAAATATGATTATTTCACTACTTGATATATGTGATAAATATGATTATAAATTAATTAAACAATCTAAAAATTGTAAACTTAGTGCTTTCATCAATAATTGCTGTAAACTTGTTATTGTAATTATATATATGTATATATATATATATACGTATATATATATATATGTATATATATATACGTATATATATATATATATATATATATATATATATATATATATATATATATATATATATATATATATATATATATATATATATATATATATATATATATATATATACGTATATATATATGGACTTTTATAACGTAATTTATAATGTCAAACAGGGCGCGTATGTTAATATTACGATGTTATTGCGGTTATATAATATTTATGCAGAAACTGTGTTGCTAAATTACATTAGTTTTAATAAGAAATTTAATACAGTGTTAGCACTAATACCGATATTTATTCGACAAATTTATTAATTGTAATATTACAAGGTTTGAAGGAAACACCCAGAATATTGTGTATAAATAAGGTTTATTCATATCAGAGCAAATTATTGAACTGTCAAATCAGTTTTATGAAAAACACAAAGTAATTAAAGGGGTCTAGGTCAAGAAACGGACGATTTTCAAGATTTAAACAGGGGACAGGAGACATAACAATATAATAACTTAAATTATGAAAAAAAATATGTGTTAGTTAAGGATCTAACACATTGAATTTTGAGAATTCTATTACACAATATCATGAATTTCAGTCGATAGAAAAAAATCCCAAATTTACATCTTTTAACGAAATTGCCATACTACTTACGTCCAAATTGTTTGGAATTTTCAGATATTTTTTTTATGAATTAAAGACAAAGAATATATCTTGTTAGTATTGTTTATTTGACCCAATTTAATTGATGTATAAAATAACAACGATCAAAAAACTATAAAATTGGTTCGGCTGGTGCTTTCAGTCACAAATTTTGCGCCTGCAATTTTATAGATTTTTGATCGTCGTTATTTTATACATCAATTAAATCGAGTCAAATAAACGATACTACATAGATATATTCTTTCCTTTTAATTCATTACAAAAATTATCTGAAAATTCCAAACAATTTGGACATAGTACTATGGCAATTTCGTTAAAAGAAGATGTAACTTTGGGATTTTTTTCTATAGAGTGAAGTTCATGATATTGTGTAATGGAATATGAATTTCAATATGTTAGATCCTTAACTAACACATATATTTTTTCATAATTTAAATTACTATATATTTTGTCTCCTGTCCCCCGTTTAAATCTTGAAAATCGTCCGTTTCTTGACCTAGACCCCCTCAATTACTTTGTGTTTTTTATAAAACTGATTTGAGAGTTCAATAATTTGTTTTAATAAACCTTACACAATATTCTGTGTGTTTCCTTCAACACAACAATATTTTATTCTTTAGATTGTTTTCTATACAAGCATGCATAGAATCCCCCTCGTTTTGACAATGGCCTGTTTCAAAAAATCTATGAGTTATAGAAATCGCAAGAAGTTTAGCAGCATAAATAAATAGCGCAAAAATATAACGATTTTTGTTTTGTCCATACCATCCATCTGAATATAGTAAAAAATTTATAAAAACCCTCTCTTTTTCACTTTTGAAAAATAAAAATAAGGCACTTCCTATTTCTGTGCTACCTCTTTTGGCTATTTGATAATGCCACACATAACAATATCCTATTTTCCGAATAGCATCGTAAACAGTAAAATTGTAGCAAGGATATTTCCGTTTATAATGGAACGCTGACACTTCAGATTGAGGTATACTCAATACCTTTTGCATAGCAATAAGCATTTACCAAAACCATAATGAATTTATTTTACGGCAATAATCCGGTAAACAGGTGTTACCAAAATAAGATGAGAAATATTTATTTGTAAGATTCGGTTACAGTACTTTTGCTCGTAAAGTTGTATAATTTATTTCCGTGCAATAAACATATATTTCATTATATCTTCATAAATATCACTAAGAAAAATCCAGAAAAAATTCACAAGGTATATTTCAGTCTTCTGATTACGAATTTCACATAACAGGAAAAAGTCCATAATACACATTACGGACTTTTTGCTTGGGGGCGTCGATATATATATATATATAGATAGATATATATATATATATATATATATATATATATATATATATATATATATATATATATATATATATATATATATATATATATATATATATATATATATATATATATATATATATATATATATATATATATATATATAATTTGCTAATATAGTATTCCAGAGTGGAAGACGCTGGGAGCTGTGTCACAGTTTATAACTAGTACAGCTCCCAACGATAACAACTGAATTTGTATTGTGATTATCTTAAATATTATGTCTTATCTATAAGCTTTAAATGTATTATGATTTGATATAAATAAATTATTATTATTATTATTAAATAATTATGTATTTTGTCAGGTCCTGGGGTCTTCCAATTTAAACTTTTCTTTATAGCGTGAGTAACATCTTCTCTGTGTATTATTATGTCTTGCATGTTGTCAATATTTTGCCATTCTTCAGTTTCTGCATCAATCCAAGAAGATTGTTCTTCATGTAGGGCTGGATTTGACCATAGGTTCTCCCAATAGCTTTTAACCTTCTCTAAATCTGGTGGTTCTGTAATTTATATATTTTCTGCACTAAGATTCTGGTAAAAGATTTTTTGATTATTAGTAAATAACATATTACGTCTTCTTCTTTAATTACTCATTTTAAGTCTTCGTAGTCGTTTTGAGTTGGCTTGTAATTTTTGTTTCAAATTATCTAGTTTATCTGCTAATTGGTCTATGGGGTAATTATTGGGATTGACTTTTTGTTGATTTCTTGTATTAAGATTACCTTTAAGATATTGTGTTAGTTGCCCTATTTCTATACGTAGTTGTTTTATTCGGTGTTTAATCCGTATCTGCCATTTTGGGTTGTTATAGTCTATTGTTTTATCGGTTGATTTGTTAGTGTTTGTTTTTCTTAACTTGACATGTAGAGTCGTAGCAGTAATAGCCGCGCAATATATTGCGCTTTGGATTTCTTCTATATCAGTTGTAACCTTTTCTTCGAGATATTTTCCGATGACATTATTTAATACTGTTATTGTTCTAATTACACTACGCGAGATTTGGAGTTTTGGGATTATGGGCCTTAGAGAGGGATCAGTACCAGAGTATTTGATTACCATTTCTTTAAAAACATTTTCAATTTTTTCATTATCTATTAGGTTGGAATCGGCCGAATCGGTGTGTTCGAGATGTTTATCTCTTGTGTGGTTGTATCTTCTACGGTATCATAAGAGTCTTACGTATTTAACTGATATGAAGTTTGAGTAGGGGGGTGGTGAGCAGCTGTGGCATTTGTGTTTGATTGGGTAGATTCTGTATATGGATTAGCAGGGCTTGAACATATATCTGTGCTTTGTGAGCTACTTTGAATGCTGAAAATGTCCGATGTTTGAGTTAAGTTAGCTACAGATTGTTTTATTAATTCTCTTTCATGGGGAGCAATTCTATTATTCCTATGGATAACTCTAATTTGATCTGCTAGTCTTGGTTCCAATTTGTGTCTTAATTCCGGAAAATGTTATTGAATTTTTGATGAAGTAATGGTCTGAATGCTGTGAGATTAGTTTCGCATGATGTGACTGTGTAGTAACAACGGAGAAGTTCTCTATTTATTTGATCGGTCCATTTCATCCGTTGCCTACGTTTGCCAGCAAGAGTGGTTGGAGGAAGCATGTCCTGCAAAACACTTGTTACTGGTGTGTTGATGAGGTGTGATTGTAGAGTATGGTGGTCTACGGGGTGTATTTCAATATTTTGTGAGGCACTCGTAGACGAAATGGTGTCAGAGATGGGCAAAGGGTAAGTAGCAGATGCTTCCTGTGCAACAACGTCTGACATTGGGGAATGTGAAGTGGATCGTGATGATGACGATGATTTATCAAACATGTAAGATCTCGGCGAAGAGTGAGGTGATGGAAACAAGCTGACAGATGAAGTGAGGTGATGTAGGGTACGAGAGTGTGTTGCTCGTTGTTGAAACGATGTTTTCTGCAGCAGTACCAGACTGGGCAGAATGAGGCGATACGTCCCCCCCCCCCCCAGAATACGAGGGACTGCCCGGGCCCGAGGGCCCGGGGCGGGATTCTCCATTGCATTTTGCGCCGGTACCCGCCTGGGGTATATTACTATTACGTAGTCGCATGTCATAGGATTTTATATGTAAACACAAAATAATAAGAGTTAACCAAAAAGGAAAAATAGTACGAGATGAAACAAAGGTGGTGAAAGATAGGCAAAACACAAATAAAACCGTTGCAAAATAAAGATCGATTAATAAAAAGACGATGAAAAGATAGTAAAGATAAGGATAGAACCGACGATCTGCCACATGGTTGCGCCACCCTGCAGTGGACAGGGTGGCGCAGCCATGTGTTGCCCGGGGACACTAACTAGGAAGAATCGGCCTCACCCCCTTATTATTAATATTATTATTATTATTATTATTAATATTTTATGAACTTATTATGTTATGATGAAATTGCCTATTATAATTGTCTGGTCGTTATCTTAGCTGTCCTTACCGATAAAGTTGTAAGCCGGCGCAAGGCGGTTATCGGATGTTCCAGAGTCGCTTGCAAGGTCAAACACTATCCTTCAAGCCATCGGGCCATCCCCGAGGCATGGGGGATCTCCCCCATGCCTCGGGTTGTTAGGTAAAAAATAGAAAGGCACTGTGTCTACAAGCTTGTAGACGTATAATATCCATACTCCCTGTAAATTATATTATATTACCTATTAATTAGTGTACACATTGAAAGGATTAATTTTGAAAAATCTAGTTATTATTTATCCAATTTTCCATGTAATTTATGTATGAATTATATTTAACATTATAATACATCAAGTACACATAATATTTTAAATACCTTTTAAAATTAAAACAAACTCACAACTTACCTGAATCCTGCACAAGTAGTATATCTCGTTGTACCATAACTCATAAGTCATTACCATATTATATTATTACTGTTTATGTATTACGTAAGTATATCGCTCATTGCTAGGGTCAGCCCCCCGATTCACGATCGTCGGAAAGATCTCACGTGAAAACTTCTCATTATTCTGTCAGTATTGAAGCGATTCACTCACTTTCCGTCGCGAGAATGAATCCGAAACCAAAGAGAACAATATTTTTTTTTGGTAATAAGTGCTACGGCTTAATACATAATATTATAATAGCCTTGGTTAATGGTTAGTCATCACTTATCGCTGTCAGTATCAAGATAAAAGACGGGAAAATATTAATTGTCTCCAAATTTCTGCACCTCATAATTTAATGAACAAAATTTTTGAGACTAAAGCGCTTATTCCATTTCACACAATGGAATAAGCGCTTTAGATTAGTCTTACCTTACCTTACAAAAAAATATATATTTTCAGCTGCGTTTTAATCGTCGAATGATTTTGAGTACTTATTTCGTTGAATATTAAAAAATTGCTACTCATTAAAAAGATACAAAACACTTCGAAAAACTTCGAAAAAAGTACAAATTATAGCAACACACACTAAATAACGCACAATAATGAATAGCCGAAAAGATACTAACCCGTCAACGGTCAAGCCCCAGACACCTATAATAGCTGCATTTCCAAGAATCCCCGATCGAAGGTTTATACAAAAGTAGTCTGCAAGTCAGCGAAATGCGTTACATAATTGAATAAAAGAGCGCGGTAACCGGCTGCCGCTTGGGGCTTGAGTGCGTGGCGTACGGCGCACCGCGCAGTACAAAGTAGGTATGTACCTACATAAAGTAAAAATAGCGCGGCTGCCGGCTGCCGTTTGGGAGTTGAGTGGAATTAAAACAAAAAAATATTGTCTATGTGCCGACTGCTGAGTGAGTAGTGACAGTGACAATTATTATCTGTCAAATCTGTAAGTTGTTTGTTGTGACTTGTGCTCCGGTAAATCACAGCTATTTACAGTATTGTACCTACTATATTATTATTTATTATAATATCGGTAAATCTTGTTGTGTGAGAAAACCTTTTATGTGTAAAACAAACTTATTACAAGGGAACCGTGCAGAGCGATGACACTGCCGTCTGCCACAGCCCACAGGCCACTAGTGACGAATTACGAATAGCCGAAAATTTAAGTATTTTCAAGAATTGAAATGCATTGTTGTATTCCCGGATGTTCTAATACATACAAGAATAAAGGCAAATCGAATGATTATCTCGATATCGAACTTGAACTATCTTGATTCTTGACAAAGTGTTGGTTCTCAAAATGATGATTCTTCAAGTAGGAAAAAGATTAATAGTGCAGTCTTGTGTGTTATTTAAAGAATACATAAATGGTGTTTGCACTAATGAGGTCCAGACTGAAATTAGTTAAAAACAGTGACAGACAAAAGTTGTGAAGATGGTATCGATCGAATCGCAGGAGGTTGATGAAATAAAAGCATTTATTTTAGTGAACTTGTTTTATTTTATTGATCCACAAGCATTTTCAGTATAAATTATAAGTATTTTTGCATCTTCATTATTTTATTGCAATATTTATCAAGTTTTTACTTTCTATGCTGAAGGATGGTACTAATTACTTTTTTAGATATTTTCTTAGTTAACTAGATAAGCTTCATACATTTTTATTCACGCTTTCGATCTTTGTTTACGGATGGAAACCTATCTTTAATATTTGAAATCATTTTATAGTCTAAAACATGAAAAATCACGTATATAAACTAGCCGGGGTCAAAGAGATTAGAGAATGCGAAGCCAAAGTAACTTACAAGTTACATCTTTTACTCGCACCGTGTTGCTGCTGTCGAATTACAACGCCCTAGTAATAATAGTTTCTGCACGGTCCCTATAATTTAAATTTTATTTAGGTTTTTTTTGTTTTAGATTTGTTTTTCATTTAATATGTTTTTGGGGTTCGTTGGGTAAAAGGAAAGTCTTTCTAATTCACCCCACTTAGTTTATTCACGTATACCATAATATTATATCGTATTCCGCACCAGTCACAATGGTTCTATGTAGTACATCACAAATTCACAATTTACCAAAGTACAAAAATTACTTTTCGTATAGAAAAATCTCAACAATACTAATGCTAGGCCACAGACACCGAAGCGACCCAAGCGTGGCAGTGTTGCCAACATAATATTCTTAATCTATGGTATTTTGCGACAGAGTCGCCACACCACCCCCCCACGGAGAAAGATAAATAAAATCTTCGGACTCTTTGAATTTTACAACACGACCGGAACGAGTGGAACGTGGAGGAATTGGTTGGTCCAGTGCCTGGGGAGGCTGAATATCTGGACTGTTTGCGTCTGGAAGAGTTGGTTGTGGTGGACCATTTGTAATTATGTCGCTCTCAACGAAGGCAGGCTTCACTCGATCGACGCTTACAACTACTTTTTTACCTTTAGCGTCGAGAGTCAGGGTCTTGCCGTCGCTGGAGCGTTCTAAGATTAAAAATGGTCCGGTGTAAGGAGGTTGGAGGGGACGTCGCACGGTGTCGTCCCTCAGAAACACGTGTGTAGCTGAAGACAGATTTTTAAAAATAAAAGAACCGGGTTTGCTATGGCGAGAGGCAGGTATGGGTCGCACATTAGACATTTTGCGTCGGAGCTGGACTACGTAGTCAGAAGCGTCCTCTAGCTGGTCGTTTCGTGGGACGGGAGCTAACATTTCGCCAGGTAGACGAAGGGACTCACCATAAAGCATCTCGGCAACCGTAGCCTTCAGGTCTTCTTTAAAAGAAGTGCGCATACCCAGCAACACGAATGGGAGGGACTTGTACCAAGAGTCACCGTGGCACATGAGTGCCGCCTTCAGTGTTCGGTGAACTCGCTCCACCATCCCATTGGCGCACGGGTGGTACGCCGTTGTTCTGATGCGCTTTGCAGCGAAAGATTCAGTGAGACGGCGAAACAGATTTGACTCGAATTGTGCTCCTTGGTCGGTAGTAATAATCGAAGGGACACCAAAGCGAGCAATCCAGCCCCTAGTGAACGTGTCAGCCGTTTCTTCTGCCGTGATGGAGCGCATGGGCCATACCTCCGGCCACCGAGATGCTCTATCTATGGCGGTAAGACAATAACGGAAATCGTTACAGACTGGGAGAGGGCCCACGATGTCAATGTGGACATGCATGAATCGTCCAGGTGGCTGGTCGAACTGTCCGAGTGGAGCAGTGATATGTCGAGTGACCTTGCTGCGCTGGCATGCCTGACACAGTCGGGTCCATGTTCGACAATCTTTCCTTATCGAAGGCCAAACATATCGGTCTAGTAAGAGACGGGTTGTAGCTTTAACTCCAGGGTGGCTCAAGTTATGCAACTTGTCGAACACCGCACGACGAAATGGAGGGGTCAAAAATGGGCGAGGTTTGCCAGTAGACACGTCGCAGGTGATGGAGATGTTAGATCCAGGAACAATGGTTTGCGTCAGGCTAAGGCCAGTGTCGCCTGTTCGTAAGGTAGCTAACTCTGGGTCGTTTTCTTGAGATTTTGCAAGAGCCTCAAAGTCCTCACATAATGTTATCGCTTCCACACGAGACATGGCATCTGCTACGACGTTATCTTCACCCCTTATGTATTGAATGTCAGTTGTAAATTGTCCGATGAAAGACAGCTGGTTGAGTTGCGCAGGTGGCAGCTTTTCCCGCCGCTGTACGAAAGCGTACAGCAGCGGCTTGTGGTCAGTAAAGATGGTGACATGTTGGACCTCTAGAATATGCCGAAAGTGCTGTACACTTTCGTACACGGCCAACAATTCTCGGTAATAAGCTGGCCACTGCGTCTGCTGTGGTCTGAGTTTCTTACTGAAGAACGCCAAGGGGCGCCACTCTCCGTCCACCTGTTGCTGTAAGCATGCGCCTATGCATGTGCTCGATGCGTCTGTGAATAATCCCAGGGGTGCGTCCTTAACCGGGTGTTGTAAAGATGTAGCGCTGGACAAACTCTCTTTGCAAGCCTTGAAATGCTCCAGAAGCTCAGGTGTCCATTTAAATGGCTTCGCACCTTTGCCGTTGATGGCTACTAAGGCATCAATCAAGGGGGCTTGGTACTGCGCAGCATGGGGTACAAACCGGCGGTAATAGTTGAACATACCGAGGAAACGGCGCACTCCTTGGACAGTCTGTGGTGGGGGAAAATCAAGTAGGGCTCGGATACGGTCTTCAGGTGGGTGAGTACCTTCAGAATTAATCGTGTATCCGAGGAAAACAACCTCTCTGGCGCCAAAAATGCACTTTGACGGGTTAATAACAACGCCGTAATCTTGAAGGCGTTTAAACAAGATTTTAAGGTGCTCCTTGTGAAGACTTTCATCAGCAGAATACACTAATAAGTCATCTACGTACGGAAACACGAAATCGAGACCCCGTGTGACCTCATCGATAAACCTCTGAAATGTCTGGCCTGCATTTCGTAACCCAAAAGTCATGAAAGGGAATTCGAAGAGGCCAAACGGGGTAACGATAGCGGTCTTAGGGATATCCTCCTCAAAGACTGGTATCTGATGATAGGCCTTCACAAGGTCAATTGTGCTAAATATCTTGGCTCCAGAGAGATTGTGGGCAAAATCATTTATATGCCGGACAGGGTAACGATCCGGTACTGTTCTGGCGTTCAGGGCGCGATAGTCACCGCAGGGACGCCATGACTGGTCTTTCTTGGTAGTCATGTGTAACGGAGAGGACCAGGAGCTCTTCGATGGTCGAGCAGTGCCATTTTTCACCATATCTTCAAATTCCTTTTTAGCTGCTATCAACTTTTGAGGAGCTAAGCGGCGAGGACGGCAAGAAACTGGTGGTCCATCTGAAGTTTTGATGTGATGCACTGTGTTATGCTTAACCAACCGAGGGAGTCCTGGGGGACGAGTAACATCAGGGAACTCAGCAAGCACTTGTGCGTAGGTTGAGTTCTGGATATCAACAGACTTTACACTGGGCTGCTCTACTGCGGCGGTAGTTGCGACGGCTCTTAAACCAGTGGTACCATCCACTAGGGTCTTCGTGCGGCAATCTGGTAAGAGATGGTAGTGTGCCAAAAAATCTGAACCGATGATTGCAGTGTTCACGTCTGCAGCTACAAAACGCCATGAGAAATCGCGACGCAGTCCTAAATCCAGTCGTAGATTGATGGTTCCGTAGGTCTTGATGCTACTCCCATTTGCAGCACTGAGTTCCCAGTCAGTGGGAGTCCTCTGTTCAGGGGCCCAGCGGTACGGGTAACAGCATAAGTCAGACCCGGTATCTATAAGGAACTGCCTCTTTGTAACTCGGTCTATAACGAAAATTCGACGGCCAGTAGAGTCTATGGAACAGCAGTCAGTATCCGCCGTTACTGACTGCTGCTGGAGTTTTCCTTCCAATTGCATGGAGGAATGCATCTGTTGGCTTTTGTATCA
Organism: Polyommatus iphigenia; assembly: GCA_963422495.1. Taxonomy (NCBI): domain Eukaryota; kingdom Metazoa; phylum Arthropoda; class Insecta; order Lepidoptera; family Lycaenidae; genus Polyommatus; species Polyommatus iphigenia. The sequence continues at coordinate 12,883,976 of OY730179.1, forward strand.
AATTTCTTGTGATACCAACACATTTTAGGTCTTTCAGATTTGGAGCTGCTGCGGTTTCTGGAGGCAGACCGGTTACGTGACCTGCCACGGTGCTGAGGATGTCCACTTGTGAGAGCTGCAACTTGCCTGGTAAGATTCTCAACTTGTGTGACAAGTGTGGTAAGTATCGATGGTGAGTTCTCAATCCCATAAACGTTGGTGGATGCAGACGGTAATTCCATGATTTTGTCTGCCAGGTCTGCAATTTTGTCCAGGCTCAGATCTGCTTGTGCAGCCAAAATAGCCTGTACTTGATTTGGCAGTCGTCGCATCCATAGTTGTCGTAACAGGTTGTCATCTTTCAGGGAACCAGCCAAGGACCGCAGGTGCCGGAGAAAAGCAGATGGTCTTCGGTCTCCAAGCTGTTCTTCGCTTAGCAGACGTCTGACTCGTTGTTCTTCTGAGGCCGAAAATCTTGAAATTAAATCCTTTTTTAATTTTTCATACTTCTGTTCAACGGGAGGGTTGATAATATTATCCTCTATTTCTCCTATAGTGTGTTGATCAAGTGCAGCAATGACATAACTGTATTTCGTTGTGTCACAAACTATGCCTGCAAGGTGAAATTCAGCTTCCACTTGGCTAAACCAGAGAATGGGCTTTTCAGGCCAAAATTGTGGAGTTTTAGCTGACACTTTATTTACAGATTTATGGACCTGTGCAGAATTTGTAGGTTCGGGTAAAGTGTTAGTGTTAGTGTCTGTAATGATTACTAAAAAACGCAAGCAAACAACAAACCAAAACAATAAACCAACCAATCCAAAATTAATGAATGAAAAATAATGTAAAACAAGAAAAAAGTTGTGTGTTAACAGGTTAAGAGGAAAACCTTATCTTTCACCGGGGGGTTAGGTCATGCGAATTTTCTTATGAAAATAATTAATGTTGTTTACAAACACAATATTAAACACAGTTAACATGCAAACATGGATAACTATTTGATAGTTTCAAAATTAAAATTGAAATTAAGTTTTTCAAATGTCAAATGATATTCCTTATTTCTTTAAATTTTAGTATTCAAAGTGTTGCGGTAAATTAGTACAAAACACAGGTTAATATACACAAAATGCAAGTTAAATTACACAAAATGCTGGTTACATTAACAAAACTTAAATGTTAATAATATCTTTTAAAGTTACCACAAAATCTTAAACCACATGCATGTTGCAACGGGTTAGCAACAAAAAAGTTATGTGAAAATTGAAATGGACAGTCTTTTGAACAAAATAATGATGCAATGTCACCTCATGCGATGTTAGTAAGCATAACCCTGGGCTTCTCCGTAGTTTTCATGGTCAGCAAGGGGATGATGCAATGCGATGCAGGATGAAGCCTCGCGCGCCGAATGGATGGAGCCTCGTGCACAAAAGGACCTCATGCGCCGGAACTCGAAGAATGGAAGCCACGTGCGTTGATGCGCAGCCGCAGCCCTCTCGGAGCGGTTTTGACCGAAGTGCGAGGAGTCTCCACCATGCGTAGAAGTTTTCCACCATGCATAGGAGTTTTTCACCATGCACAGGAGTTTTTCACCATGCATAGGAGTTTTTCCGTGGCGTGATTCGATGCGATGCGGGAGCCGGCGTCGGGCGTCGTGTTCGGTCGTTGGTCACCAATTTGGGGTTCGTTGGGTAAAAGGAAAGTCTTTCTAATTCACCCCACTTAGTTTATTCACGTATACCATAATATTATATCGTATTCCGCACCAGTCACAATGGTTCTATGTAGTACATCACAAATTCACAATTTACCAAAGTACAAAAATTACTTTTCGTATAGAAAAATCTCAACAATACTAATGCTAGGCCACAGACACCGAAGCGACCCAAGCGTGGCAGTGTTGCCAACATAATATTCTTAATCTATGGTATTTTGCGACAGAGTCGCCACATGTTATTTAGATACATTATAAAATTAGATACTATGGAAGTTCCGGGTGGTGAGCCGTGAGTATGACCTTGGAATTATTTAAATGATATTTATATTTAATGTTTTAACATAATACATAAATATTAATACAAAATTTAAAAAATATTATAAGTACGAGTACTTATTTCTAAATCTTTAAGTACCAAATATTAATACAAGTTTTTGACTGCATTTATAAATAAAAAATATTTATTGTTCAATGAACACTTCCTAAAGATTATTACAGTACGACATTTATTTAGTTTTAAACAAGACATGACTAACTAAATCTTAATCTTATTGCTTTGTTTTATTCTTATTATTTGATAATTTCATCTAAAAATATCCGCCATGACACGGTTCTCGAAGTGAAAAGATTTCACGTGTCTCGGAGGTGGCGGGAACATTCCGCAAAATCGACTCTAATCCTCGGATAATTTCCCGCCGACGGATGTCAAACTCCCATCCGCGGTGAGATGTTCTCGAATCCGTGGCGGAAACTTTTTCACTCATACAAAAGAAATGTCACTACTGTCAAAATGACAGCAAAATCGAAAAGTTTTCACTTGTCATTTGCTTGAAAGTGAAATAGTTTCCGCAAATGGGAAGATTCCGCGCGGAATCGCTTAGTGCATCGCCCCGCAGGTGTATTATAGCGGTGGCCGATAGTCCTGCGCGCGCGGCGCTCCTACCTTACGGGACAACGGTTTGCGTTATGGTGAAAGCACGGGTTTTACGAAGGGCGCGGGCCGGGCGGCGGGTGGACGGGTCCGCCGCTTAACCATGCCATAGCATTGAGTCACACGCACGACTCATAATATTATAGTACTTATTTTATATTATATTTTCATATTAATTATCGTATCTTGTAACTTTATAGAATTCGAAATGTATTGCTGAGTGCTTATCTGTTCCTGTTTCCAGATGACGGTTTACTAGGAACCACATAATACCAGGCACTGTGGTGTACGTCACGGTGATACGCCTGAGTGGTGTCCTTTTTGGCAGTTAAGTAGACATGATAATGCATTACTTGTACCGTTCCTCATGCTATTAAAATGCTATTATTTTTGTAATTATTTTTCTTTTATTTTTTTTATGTATTGTAACGTGTATTGTCTTATGATAGTGTAATGTGATGTCTTATTGTTAAATAAACGTTATTATTATTATTATTAGTATTATTATTATTATTAAGATAAGAATAGTCCTCAAAAAACCCATAGACTATGAACTCGTTTTCATATTATTATGCAAAATATCTTGGGGTGTGTATTTTCAAAATGGTTTACGAGTGGGCGAGAAGATGCATTTGCAATACAAATATAGGCTGGCGACGACGGACAGGAAATGAAATGAAGAAGTTTATAGCGAGATCGCTTTTAGCGAATATATCCTGAGGTTCTTCATATTTTGCTACAGGATTTCTATCAATGTGGTGAAATTGAAAAATGTATTTTGAAAAGAATATTAGAAAATATCTTTTTCAAAAAATACATTTTTCCTTTCATCTATCCATCCCTTTAGTAATAAAAATATTTATACAATAGATAGGCTGCAGTTTTGGCGGGCATGTGAAAGAGTGCTGTTGTGTTTTTGTATTATTTTCCTAAAATTGTGTTAGCTGGGTTTTTAATGTGTAATATTGGTAGAATATTAACCATTAGATATTCGTGTTCATGCACAAGTGTAGGAAAGTGATGTAATATCCAGAAACGTGCTATTTTGTGTTCCCTCCAAAACTCCATCGAAAGTTTCAGTAAAGCGTCTACCACTTTACTGAATCGACCGACTTGACTCCTGTGACTGTATTGACTTTTACTTAGACTTTGACTAGACTTTAGACCTGACGATACATGAAAACGATGATGAAAATTATAATAGTATTTTTACCTTGTCTGTGGCACAACATACACATCCTTTGTGTCAAGTTGCCAAAAAAGAAGAAAAAGAAAGAAAGAATAGATAGGCTATAATATAATGATGTCTTGTCAGTATCCTTACGCTTCTCGTTGAAAAGTCACTCGAAAAAAATAGAGACAATTCTAGAACTTATTTTATGTACTATATGACGCCCGCAAATCCGTTGCACCAAAATTAGTTTATCGCGCGGGAACCGTACATTTTCCAGGATAAAAATATCCTATGTCCTTTCTCGGGATTCAAGTATGCCAAATTTCAGCAAAATCGGTTCAGCGGTTTGATCGTGATGAGGTAACAGACAGACAGACGGCCAGACAGACAGACACACTTTCGCATTTATAATATTATATTAGTTTATATATTAGTATCAGTATGGAGGTAAGGATTTTTAATAGTAAGAGTTTGTCGGAGATAATATTTTCTTTGTTTGGTACCCGTAACTAATGAGTTTCTAAAATTAGCAACATAGAATATCATCGCCCGTAACACAAATCCTTTAGACCGTACTTAGCACGGGGCCAGACTGACATGGTGTGAAGCGTCCAATTATAAAATTATTAATACAACCTCACCAAAGTCACCCACTTGATTATTATGATTTATGAATCACGCAGAGTATATAACACCGAAAATCAGGTTCAACGTGGTTGCGTCTAACACAGAAAAATATAGCGTCCAAATTGAAATTTTGTACCGCGACAATGTTGTCAGTGTTGGCATTAAATTTTATTATAGTGTTGTTATGTAACATTGAGTAGGTAATATGTAAAATATTCAACAATTTTATTTGTGGTTCGCCAAGACTCACAATAGAGCTTGAGCGCGTTAATTGTTACATATTTTTTATGTTCATAGTATGACATCAGACATGACAATTAGTATTGGTCAGATTAATAAGAGAGCCCGAAAAAACTAAAATAGCTGCCATTTAACAACCGTGAAAAAAATTGAGAGCTACTTAGTCGATAAAATATGCTATACATTAGGTACATTGTATAATGTAATGGTTCATTTGTATTTTTATACTCATTAAATTGATATTCAATATTGACTTTTGATTAATGGGAGATAAGAAAGGCTTTTACTTTTATCAATTATAATTAAATTTTTCATTTGATAAAACTATGACATAAAGTATGTACTTGTAAGTATGTAACTAGGTAGGTATTAGTAAATATTTTATAGATATTTTTACTTGAGACTTTTTATATCAAGAGAGCAAACTGCAATATTTTTTAGTATGTTAAAAAGCCCTCTGTATATAAATATTTATACAGGGTGTTAGGTTTAACACCGTTATCCTTTAAACTACTTTTAGACAAAAAAATCCCAGATCGGCAATTTGTATGGGTATGAAGACGGCATTTTCTTGAGTTCCTAGCATTGTTCTCATAGAAAAAAAATTTCATTTTGACGGGCTCATTTGATGGTTCGGATAACGGTGTTAAACCTAACAGCCTGTATATAATCAATAATCTATATTGATAAAAACTTAACAAGGTATCAAATAATAAATAATATTATTCGTCTGTCGCTCACTCAAGGTTATATCGCAAATCGCATATACTCAATAATTACATTAATAAATTAAGTGCACACTATTTACATAATGTTGCATGTTACAGTAGGCAACATTCATTTTGCCTGCATACGTTCCTCGGGGCAAAGCTAAAATGGACTTAGAAATTGGAGGTCGAGTGGTAAAACACAATAACTTTTTACCGAAGAAACAACTATTCATAGTAAATGGATTGAAACAAACGATATATATTCAGTTATGTTTTGGTTACAGCCGATTATATTTACTGAATCGTAACATTTGGTTACGATTTCTTTCGTATTTGAACACCGGGTTGGTGCTCTTTGTTGCTGGCTACTTCTTGCAGCACAGTGATTTAGCATCTGTTAGTTTAATTGTTTACAGATATAGTATCACTTTCGCCTACATTATGAGTGCATTTAGCTGCTTGTTTTCGCAAAAAACACTACTTTTTTTTTTCGATAAACTGAGTTATTTCGAATCAGACAATAAGACCGATACGATACTAAACAGAAACTTCAAGTTATTTAATATTTACTGTCTCGTATCTTTGTTTGTGATTTCGGTTTATGAAAATTTGTTATACTACTTCTCTGTCAGTGAACACTTGGGCTATGGCACCCATTATTTTAGCTCATATTTATCTGGTTTAGGATTTCAGTTGGAAATAGTGTTTATAATTTCGTTGCTTTATACCATATATCAAAGGATAAGAATATACAATCATAATTTGAACAGTTTACTGTCTGACGTAAAGGTAAATAATTGTAAGGCGACGAGGAATATTTTGTTTATATCTCGGCGTATCTCTAATCTTTATAGGCAATATGACTATTTGCATGACTGTTCCGAAATTTTAAATGACGCAGTAAGATTTACAGTAAGTTTTAGATTATGGGGTATTATATTGTGTTGTATTATAAAGTTATACTCGTTTTTTATTTTGTTTAAGTTTGTATTTAACTTTAGGCTTCTAGATACAAAGAAAAAACATTTATCTTTGTTGTGATGTTGGCGAAAGAGATAACTTTCTAAATAACAAATTTCAAAACTTATTTTACAGATCTCAGTGATTCTCTTGACGCTGGTTGCTAGTACAGTATTTCTATCGAAAGTACTAACTATTTTAGTGGTAAACGTAAATTTTCATGAGGTAACAACATATTTTATGATAACTAACTAATAACTATATCAGACGATTCACTAAAGTTATTCACTTCATTATTTTTAGTACGTTCGGCACAGGACACTTGTGTTTTTATTTTGTAATTAGACAGTTAAGAGTGATCGTCTCATATACTTAATTTATAAAATGAAATTCGTTTACGATGTAATGATTCGGATGTAATCAATTTTTAATTTTTAGATGATCAAATACTGCATAGTCATAACTGTGGGACAAATATTGAAGAATTTATCAATTTTTACGATGATCAGTTTAATAACGCGTTTGACAACCAGCGAAGTCGCCTCCATACATCAGCGAATCAAAAAATTGCAGGGCTCAGACGTTTTGCGTAAGTGCAAAATAAAATTTTTACTCCTATAACTACCGTGAATATCTTGTATCTTCACATATAATTTTCTCGGCAACGGTTGCATTTCAATGAAATTTCGTATAATTTTATTTTGATCGAAAAAAACATGCTTAGAATGTAAATAAAACATGTTAATGGGTGATATAATATAAAATCTTAGCTAAATTTTATACCCATTCCTGTTTACTTTGAACAAAGCTCGTACTTTATTTAAAGCCAGCAAAATCCTTTTATTTTAAGTCAGTAATTCCATAGTCTACAATCCAAACAGCATAATTATTACTTAAACCTAAAAATTTTAAAAAAGATTGTTCCTTTTGCCCCATCTCACTATATTTTCTCCTTTGTAGATCGACGCCACCGACGTCAATTAAAGGCTTTATTTCAATTAACAAAAGACAAACAATTCATTTACAAGTTATATGGTAACATAAAGTTAGACATGAACCTACCTTTGCAGTATGTTAATATTTGTGTCACGTACCTCATCATGATTTTGCAATTCAATAAATTCATTAATTAAATAAAATTTTATTTCCTTTATCAATGCTATTAGGTAAGTGCTTTTTAGTTCCATGAAAAGTCTTCAATTTGCCAAATAGCCAGGCATAATCATAAGAAAGCTTCGAGTGAAAAGTCTAATAAATATGTAATGTACTAAAACTCGTTAATTTTGTTAATGGAAACACTGTTCACTGTTCTTTTGTTGGACTCACTATTTATGAACAAACTTGCTGTATTGCGAGGAGTATTTGTTAAAATGCAATCTAATGTTAAAATACCTCCCGTAAAATGTAATAACTTTATAAATAAGGATCAAAGCGTATTAAAGGCGCTGAAACCAACAATCTTCATGACCGCTTGCTTGGGATACAGCCGCTTATACCTGATCGGCTGTCACAGATACGTTTGTCTCCTCGCTTACCTAAACTGCGCTTTCCTATACTTTATTAGTGTCTTGTTTCTAAAAATGACCTTCGTTTCGATCAGTATAATTGTGTACAAATGTGTCATTCTAGCTGCATATATTATTACCAGTTTAACCTGCTCCTTCACAAAGAAAGCGGCTTACGAGTCGTTTTTTGAAAATGTTAATATTTTTGACCGAAATATTAGTTTGAAGGAAAGTTCAACGAGGTCTTTAAAAGTCTTCAACGTTTTGCTGACCTGCGTTGTAGCCATATTTAATTTGCTGGAAGCTAGTGTGTACGTGATCGCACTCATCCCATATAATTTCCGAGTCGATGGGGAGATTTACGCGAGTTACATATTGTTTGGACTCGATTTGGAACTTGTATTCTTAAATACTCTCCTGTATTTAATACATCAGAGAGTTAAAATGATCAGAAACTGTCTCGAGCACGTTAGTCCGCCCCAGGGAAGAAATTTCGTAGTACCTTATCGCCCTTATCGGAATTATAAGGAAATGTCGGAGAACATTTATTTTATACATAAACAGTATGATCACTTACACAGTTGTTCGGAGGATTTAAATAATATCATCAAATTATCGGTAGGTAAGCAATTTTCTTTATATACGTTGTTATTGATATTAGGATGCTAAAAGTAATATAGTATAGTACACCCCATAACACGTGGATCCAAAATTTAAAGCCATGATATATTTTCAGGTTACGGTGACGCTGGTAGCAACACTTATATCCACAGTTTTTATTATAAAAACGTTTATAGTCTTTGTCCTGCGCTTCAACCATAATAGGGAGGTAATAATAATAATAATAATATCTATGGACGCTTCACACCACGTCAGTCTGGCCCGTGCTAAATACCTGAAGGACTTGTGTTACGGGTACCAGACAACGGAAATATATTTAATACTTTTATACTATACAAATATTTAAGATTTTTATTATATCATACACATATTTAATACCATGACCCAGGAACATTGAAAAACTTTTTGTTCCGTCGGCGGGATTCGAACCCGCGACCCCCGGCTTGAGCTGCCACACACTCTACCCATCGAGCCACAGAGGTCGTCGAATAAGGTAATATTTTTAAACTATTGCATAGCATCGTGGGCTTTGAGCGCAGCGCAGCGACCACCCCCCACTCCGACCGGCACAGCGGTGCGGCGTTGCCAGAATTCGGCACGGTGTTTGTGTGCGTGCGACTACACGCATGCGAATTATAATTACATAAGTTTATAAAAATGCTATGCAATAGCTTTACCGCGGCAGTTCCCGAGTGCCATACGTGTTTCTTTAAATAAATTTGCAAGCCCAAGGGCGGATCCAGGGGGGCGGGGGTCATGGGGGTCATGACCTCCCCCCCCTGGGCTGGGTCCAGGTCCTAGGTGAACCACTAAGTAAAATTGTTAAACATACTGATTTTATCTATACTTATTATAAAACAAAGTCACTTTTTTTCCCTCATGTCCCTTTGTTCCCTTTAATCTTTAAAACTACGCAACGGATTTTGATGATTTTTTCAGTGTTAGATAGGCCATTTATCTAGGATGGTCATAGGCTATATTTTATCACGTTAAGACTAATAGGAGCGAAGAAATAGAGGAAAATGTGGAAAAAACGGGGAAAATTATTTGAAAGGGCTAACTTGAACGCGGTAATCTCAGGAACTACTGGTCCGATTAGAAAAATTCTTTCAGTGTTAGATAGCCCATTTTTCGCGGAAGGCTACAGGCCCGCTATCCCCAACCCGCGGCCCGCCGGGACTTTATTTGTGGCCCACGTGATGTTTTGAAATTCACGCCTACCGGCAAAATAACATGTGATAGTCGTTAAATTTTTTCCACTTTTAAATCGTTAATTTTGAAGAATGTTATTTTTTAACCCAAAAAAAATTGTTGCGGCCCGCGACATTTAGAACAAAACACGTTTGTGGCCCGCATGAAAAAAAGGTTGGGGACCACTGATAGGCTATAATATTTTATCACGCTAAGACTAATAGGAAAATGTGGAAAAAACGGGGGAAATTATTTGAAAGGGCTTACCTCGCGAACTACTGGAGCAATTTTTATGTTATTTGGCAAAGATAAGAAGTAGACGTGAGCGATCATAGGCTATCGATTTTAATCATTTTTTCAGTGGCTATATATTTTATACCCGTGCGACGCCGGGGCGGGTCGCTAGTATATTATAAGTTCTTGTGTCTTGACCACGACTATGTGACCCCCCCTGGCGCCAAAGCTGGATCCGCCCTTGTGCAAGCCCTGTTACGAGACAACTATTGTTCCAATTGGACACCCACTATACCGGAGTATCGCAATAAGTGCATTGACTGACTCCTTATAAAGTGAAAAATTGGCCAAGTGCGAGTCGGACTCGCGCACGGAGGGTTCCGTACCATTATAGATAAAAATTAGGGCAAGATTTGTGTTTTTTGTATGGGAGCCCCTCTTAATTTTTTTATTTTATATTAATACTAGCTGTCCCGGCAAACCTTGCTTTGCCATAAAAATATAAAGTATTTCGCCCATATTATTATTTTATTGAAGTGAAGTTAAATAAGCATGTCGCCATGGCAACGTCGATCGCTAACCCGTCGCATAACATAAACAATGGTCGCCGTCTGTCTCAGGTTGTAATACCTAATTAACCTAATTTACTATTATTTATTCAACAAATGCACTTATCAATATATAAAGTACCGAGTAGCCGATTCTCAGACCTACTGAATATGCATATAAAATTTGGTAAAAATCAGTAAAGCCGTTTCGGAGGAGTTCGTGGACTAACATTGTGACACGAGAATTTTATATATAAGATTATTATTAAATATAAAATTTAACATAAAAATAAAGATTGTGTGAAAAATTCAAGTGCCTACCTGTTGATGTCTAAATATTTATATAAAACTCAAAGGTGACTCAATGGTGAAAAATATCAACGCACAGCCCAAACTACTGGACGGATCGGGCTGAAATTTGGCATGCAGGTAGATGTTACGACGTAGGCATCCGCTAAGAAAGGATTTTGATCAATTCTACCCCCAAGAGGTTAAAATAGGGGATGAAAGTTTGTATATAATAATACTTCTTAACGCGAGCGAAGCCGCGGGCAATAGCTCGTTATCGATATAGAGCAAAAAAGGCCAAAAACAACAGTTTGTTGTATGGGAGTCCCCCTTAAATATTAATTTTATTTTGTTTTAGTACGGTCCTTATTTGTTGTCATAGCGGCAACGGATATACACAATCGTGTGAAAATTTCAACTCTCTAGCTATTACCGTTTTTTAGTTACAGCCTGGTGACATACAGACGGATAGACAGACAGACAACGAAGTCTTAGTAATAGGGTCCCGTTTTTACCCTTTGGGTACGGAACCCTAAAAACGATGTTTTTTTGATGTTAAAAGTCTTCGTAACTAAAAACTAATCATTTTTTGTGTTTATAGTTATTGGTATATGCAGCAGTCTTGGTGTTTACCCGATGCTTGAAGTACAACGCAATTTTAGCAATGCTCTGTTTGACGACACGTTTGACCTCCAGTGAGGTATTAACGTGTAGAGTGGTCATACAGAAAATGAAGGACATACCTGGATTAGGTATGTACATAATATATGTAATAGATATAATAAAGTTTTGTTAATACTAACTCAATAATTTTGTTAACTTAACTGTTTTTAAAAAAGCGAAATGTAATATTGTGTTGTAATACAATAGGTGTAGGCCACTCTAAAAATAAATTGTGATTTTAAACTTATATAAACTCTATACACTATCTCTGAAGAACTCTTTGGTGGAACAGCTATTTCTTATAAATCCGTGCGCGCGCAGCTCAACAAGCATAAAATATAAGGTTCTCTTGAAACGATTTTTGAGAGCCAATTCGTCGATAAAATAATGTACCATAGCCCATTCATCATGACATTAAAGGATAGGACACCGGTGTCGGGACACATTGTTATATTATATTTTTCTGTCTATTTCAGACAAAGAAGTGCGTCGGCAGTTGAAGGCGTTGCTTCAGTTGACGACAGACAAGGAGTTTGTGTACAAACTGTTCTGGAACATCAAGATCGACATGAAGCTGCCCCTGAACTATATTAGCATCTGCATAACATACCTCATTATTGTTATGCAGTTTGATAAATTTATAACATAAGCAATGATTTCAAAAACATTACGAACTTGTTAAGTTAAAAAATAGCTATGATTGCAAATGATTAAACAATAAAATTCTATTTTGTTTTATATTATAATATTACAACCTGTGACCACGTCGCGATGGGCGATTAGGTTATCGAGAGTGTTACATTCCAAAATCTCTATCTATCTATCTAATCATCTCGATAACCTATTATTATTTTTAACAAAAAATTAAAACCGACTTCCAGGGTAAAAACAATAATAACATCCTTTTAATATGAACTAAAAAGTATTAAATAATTTTTCCTTTCTAATAGTGCCTTTTTCAGAATTCGGCTAAACCTCAACTATTTCTGTACTTAATCTTCATCATTTTGAAGTCTGTACCAGTTCCAAAAGTTTCAAATATTCTGTCAGAGAACTGAAGATTCAGCTATCTGGTACCGACTTCAAAATAATGAAGATTGAGTACAGAAATAGTTAAGGTTTAGCCGAATTCGGTAAAAGGCACTATTAGATAGAAAAAATATCCATGACAGCCGAACATATAACCTCCTTCTTTTTGGAAGTCGGTTAAGAAAATCTTTAAAATCTTTTTTTATTTAATAAGCGTTGTTATAATTTCAAGTTACAATATAATTAAAAATAGGGATCGCTGATAAGCCGGATTCTATAATGCTAACCTACCAACAAGATTAAAGTCAGAAACGTCAGTAACAAGTTAAGGTAAGAATATTATTTTATTACCCATTCATCGATTCGGGCCATTTGGTTTGACTTATGTCCTCGTATATCAACTGATATGATGATACACGACGTCAGCTTACTTCGACACATCCGAAAACTGTTTCGTTGGCGTAAAAGCCTCAGTTGGAGGTACCGTACTGCCTGAGAAAGCTGACAATTAGCAAGTCGACCTTATAGGACGAAACATTGTTTGTACGAGCAGTTAGGATGAAGCCAAACGAGCGTAATTTGAGAGTTGTGAGTCGCAGAATTTCTGCCGCGTAAATCTTTTCATACAAATCATGACTCACAAAATTACGCTCGTGTGAATCAAACAGGACTTTTGTATGAAACTGAATGCAGCAGAATTCTGCAGAATCGAAATTCTGCGACTCACAACTCACAAATTACGCTCGTTTGGCTTCGCCCTTAGGCTTTAGTCCGTGTTCAGGCTAAACTGACTATACGCCGCTGAACGTGAGCAGGCTCACTGTGAGCCCCAGTGTGAACGTGAAAATCTTACAAAATGTACGGGATCGAATGTCTGCGCCTACGCCTAGCGTAATGGCGTATTGTCCGTTAGGTGAGCCGTGTAAACGAAAAAGTGAATATATTGTATGGAAATACAATAAACTGCGTAACGCTCGCTCACATTCAGCGGCGTATAGTCAGTTTGGTGTGAACACGGCCTTAGAGTTTCGAGTTTTCGTATATTATGCAATAGATGCCATAATAAAGTCACAAGAAAATGATCAACAAACTCTTTGACCATCTACCGTGTACATAATATTGTAAATTGCAGATCAATATGTAATTAATATAAATCATTTTTTTATTAAACATCAGAGCAATTTTAATGAACAGTCTAATATTATAATGTTGTAGATTATAGAGTTTAGAGTATCAAGTATGCTATATAGTTTAAACCTTAAGGTATGAGTAAGTCACAAACACTTTCGACAATTGATTTGAATTTTTGTGACCCGCCTTTTGTACCACAATTAGTTTTAAGTGCCACGTTTTTAATAGTCAATTATATATAATTGACGCAATCAAATAAAATATTCAGAAGTCTAATCAACTATCATATTAATTTCGTATTTTAACTGGTATCAGAGTAGGTGAACATCGGTCGCGCCAGTTCTATAACATACTTTGAAATGCGAGAAAATAAAATAACAGCAAATAATATTCCAGTCCAAAGAAATAATAATTACATTGACGACGGTCACATACCAAAGAAAATACAGTATTTGATTAAATTCGAAACTCTGTTCGGGATAAATAGGCTCAGATTAGTCTGTAAAACCAAATTCATTGTTGGATTGTGTTACGCGTACACATTTTGCGTTGTTATATTCACCGTGTATTTTAGAATTTTCATAAACGCACACAGCGCTACACAGCTCGTTTTCAATATAACGGTAGCGTTGGAATATCTGGTGCTAAGTTTTACGAGTGTATCAAAAAGCCAATTGTTTGCGGAGTTGTTCGACGACGGCCGGACATCAGACGGATCGAGTACGAAGCACCGGTATATATTTTGTTTCCTGGCAATATTTTGTTACGACATTTTCGAGTTCGTTTTCGACGATGCATATGACGAGTCGAGCTCGGGCTACGGGGCGAAGGGTGCAATTTTTGTGTCTCTGTTCGCTCACGACGTGGAGACAGTATTTTTTTGTTCGTCCCTCTTATTGATACTGAGGAGAGTGGAGCTGCTGAGGGAACGAGTATCGAGGATATTTATTTTAAACGAGCAGGCTTTTTTGTCGGAGGGGGGTAATTTGTCGGGCGAAATGTTCAGCGCTACGGCCTCGTTCTACAAAGAATACGAAGTAATACACAAATGCTCCAAGCGTTTAAATAAACTTATCGGTTTGCCGGTATGTATCGTACTTTTTTTATTGCATTTAATTTTTAATTGCATTTAGTTATGGTTTTATCATTTTAAACTTTATTAGATGATTTATAACGTATAATATATTGTTTTTAAAGTCAGATTAACAAAAATACTTTATTAAGTACTATACAAGTGACTTAAGTAGTCATACTTATTAAAGTGATTGCTTATTCAGCTTATTTACGATAATCTTTTTCAGATTTTGATAATGTTATTGTCATCTGGTGTGTGCACAGTGTTGATCATGAAGACTGTGGTGCAATATTTCAATTCAAATGCTTTGGTAAGTTTTAAGTAACAAAAAGTTAACGGTAACAAAATATAATTAACGGTAAAAAAATACACGTACTTACAAACATGAACATTGGGGTTTTATTATTCGTAGTGCGGTTGTAACTGGTTTTATTTTAAGTGCCTTACACTTTTTATCGTAGAAAAATGAAAGGCTTCCGCGGGACAATTACCTCAGCAAAGTCACAGGGTACTCTATACTTGCTATTCACCCAATAACGTAGCAAACGGGTGAAAAGTTCAATGGGTCCTTTTATGTTCCAGCGAAACTTTATTGCGAGACCTGAAGATAATGGGTCCTAATTTAATCTCGATGGGACGGAGTTTTCTGTTATCTATTTACAAGACCGTTACTTTCAATTTTGGTTCTTCGTTTATTTTCACTCTTGTGATATTCGAAACGATTGTATCGTTTAGAATAATTAAATAAAGGAGCGTCGAAATAGTCATTGAAATTAAGAGAAGTTCTTGATATTATGTTACGTAACATTTTTTTATTGCAAAGTACATAAAAATACGAGAAGGATTTCAAAAAATAATACTAATAATGTATGTTAGTTTTGTGAATGATAATGTGAAAGTCTGTCTGTCTGTCTGTTACCTCTTGACGCCCAAATCGCTGAACCGATTAAGTTGTTTGGTATGGATTTACTTTGAGTCCCGGGATAGGATATAGGACACTTCATATCCCGGAAAACGTACGGCTCTCGAGCGATAAGCAAATTTTGGCGCAACGGAGTTGCTGGCATCATCTAGTACTATAATATGACGACATCTGTGGCTCAGTTGGTTGAGTGTGTGATAGCTGAAGCCGGGGGTCGCGGGTTCAAATCCCGCCAACGTAACAATAAGTTTTTCAATGTTCCTGGGTCCGGATGTGTATTAAATACGTGTGTGATATAATAAAAAAATTAAAAATATTATGTATAGTTTAAAAGTATTAAATATATTTCCGTTGTCTGGTACCTGTAATACAAGTCCTTCAGGTACTTAGCACGGGTCAGACTGATGTGGTGTGAAGCGTCCATAGATATAATATTATTATAATATTTCAGGAGCATTACAACGTTATGGTGGTGGGTATAACTCGATGTCTGAAGTACATATTCCTGATCGTGGCGCTGTGTTTCTTCGCCACTCTAACCGTCAACCAAGTTGAGGGTATACAAGTTATTTTACAAGAAACTTTGAACACACAGGAGCTAGGTAAGTATTTCCCTAAGCAAGTATTACAACTTGTCAGATGATGGCAATATGGTTTATACTGCCTTCAGTATCAAACAAAGAACATACTTTATTTTGATGGAAAAACAAGTGAGATATCTCATCCTTTTGTAGAAACAAAATATAAAATAAAGCCAAAAAACTAGGCCTTTGCATCCGTTGTGGATGATTTATACAGTATTTTTCAGAGCGAAATAACCACTCCTCAAATTCTGTAGTACCTGGGACAAGATTTAAATGTCCGTATGGTTACCCAAGCACATACGACATTCTCGCAACATAGTCGGCCTAGTCCAGAGGAAAGAACTAGTCAATACGTCTGGGACCAACTATGTGCGGGTTTCCTCACGGTGCTTTCCTTCACCGTACGAGCGTCCGTATTATGTACTTGAGATCAGAAAATGTCTCATTGGTACGCGCCTCCACCCGGGATCGAACCTGCACCCTCTACGAGTGCGAACCAAAGGTCTACCCACTAGGCCACGGACGCTCCGCATTAATAATCCGCAAAATAAAGCCTAAGGGAATGGATATTCAATGAATTGTAAATGAAAATCTTTGTGGTCCTCGTCACGTGAAATAAATTCGATAATGACAGAGTCGTTAGGGCCAGAGGTCTAGTAGACTACATTGTAAAATTACTTTCCAATTGATTGATTACAACCTTCAGACTGTGGTTTGATTTGAAATGAAAATTGTTCATTGTTATAAAACATTATAAGTATAGAAATTGTTTTGAAAGTTATCGACCGAAATATTACATAAATGATTTATTACAACTGTGTTCTAGTATGTTCCAAACGTGTTTAAACAATTTTAGTTAAGAATGGTACGTCCATACTTCCATACTAATATAATAAATGCGAAAGTGTGTCTGTCTGTCTGTTACCTCTTCACGCCCAAATCGCTGAACCGATTTTGCTGAAATTTGGTAAGGAGATACTTTGAGTCCCGGGAAAGGACATAGGCTTCTTTTTATCCCGGAAAAATGTACGGTTCCCGCGCGATAAACGAGTTTTGGCGCAACGGAGTTGCGGGCATCAACTAGTTAATAATTATATCAGTCGCTGTTATGAAAATAGAATGATGGGTCGCCCACAATTTTAAGATGATTAAAAATAGTGGTAAAGGAATAATAATGGCTGTGAGAAATACGTCTTTGGCGGATTGCACGGTGTGTTATCATCCTAATATTAGAAAGGCTAAAGTTTGAGAGTTTGTGAGTGTGTATGTTTGTTACTTCTTCACACTAAAACGGCTGAAGTGATTTTGATAAAATTTGGGAAGGAGTTAGCTGACATCCTGGCTTAACACGTCATGGACTACATTTTATTTTACTTCGAAAAAATATCTTCCTATGGAAAAATCAATGAAAGTGAACTCGCGAAAAATCATCTACTGTTAATAAATATGCAATTTACTTTTACCAAAAATACCGTGAGTAACAATGAACAGTTAGAAATTGATAAGACTGAAAATATTATTATTGGTAGCTATAGTAAAGAATATCTTGAAGTATAACCTCCTAAACCTTTACTACTAGATACGGATATCTTTTATGATAAATTTGTCTGCATTTTCAGGAAAAGTGGAGCGGCGTAACATAAAGGCGTTTCTACAGTTGACGAAAGACAATCAGATAGTGTACCTCTTGGGGGGAATGGTCAAGTTGAACATGGCTTTACCCCTTAACTACTGCAGTATATGTACCACGTATCTCCTCATTGTCATACAGTTCTCCAAATTCCTGGACTAGAATAATGATGTTGAATGACAAAATACGTGTGGCACTCGGGGAATGTTGCGGTAAAGCTATTAACATAGCATTTTTATCAACTTATTTAATTATAAATTCACATACGACTAGTCGCACGCACACAAACACCGTGCCGAAGTCTGGCAACGCCGCTCCGCTGTGTAGGTCGGAGTGGGTTTTTTTCTTAAAAATAGATAGTGGTCCATATTCTTTTATGTCATTTGGTAAATTATTATATATTTTAATTGACATATTATAGCATCCTTTACTAGCTAATGTTGTTTTTAAGTTTGGTAAAACTAACTGGTCTGGATACCTTGTATTTCTATTTAGAAATTGGGACTTTTTTGTATAATATTCTGAAGTATGTTTTTTAACAAATATGCTTATCTCATATATGTACAAACAAGGCAGTGTGAGAATATTTAAATTTTTAAAAAGAGGGCGACATGATTCCATAGGGTGAACTCCACATAAGGCTCGGATACACTTTTTCTGACCAATAGTCGGGATATGTCTACAGAGTTGCCCCATATTATTATGCCATATCGGAGTGCTGACATAATAAATGCATGATAAGCTATTAACGCAGTTTCTGCAGTTGCAGTTTGGTGAAGGGATCGAAGAAGATATACGTATCTGTTAATTTTTTTGCAAGTTTTGTCGATATGTGCCTGCCATGATAAATTATTGTCAATGGTTATTCCTAAGAAGTTCACAGTTTTAGCCTCTTTTAATATTGAGTTGTCATATTTTACACACAGGTCCTTTGCTTTGCCTTTCTTACTATAGAATTGCATATATGTTGTTTTTTTTTTATATTTACATTTAAATAATTTTAATTAAGTTTTTTTGTTATAATAATACTGTTTAACATAGTAATAATTTAGTTGTATATTTCATTTCTGTTTATCTGTGCACGCCCTATCTGATGTTTTTTGATCAAATTTCGTTTCTTAGGTCTGCTGGAAGAAATTTCTTTAGTATTAAGCAGTACCTGTTATGTCGTCTTTCTTTATAAGTATAACTTGTTACATCTTTTTTGTGTGCAATAAACAGTTTTAGAGAAGTGTTTTTATTCCCTAAATGAATTCATTATATAATTATTGACTGACATATTATTTGTAAATTTAATTAATATTCTATTGACATTTTTTTTATCTTAATTCTTACTTGACATCAAATCTGAATTAATTATGTAATTATTATTGACTAATGACTGACATAATATTATTTGTAAATTTAATTAATATTCTATTGACATTTTTTTTCATCCTAATTCTTACTTGACATCAAAACTGTGTATTTAATATTGACTTATAACTAATTGATCCTTTATAAATTATAATATATTCTTATGACTATTCTAATTGTAACATGACATGTTCACATCGCAGACCAATTAAAATATTAGCAATAAATTTAGTATTATAAGAATGACATAGTTTATTAGGTATATAATTTATGAAAAATGAGTAGATAACTTATGTTTATCCATCAATGGTTTTTGTTGTAGTGGTCAGGATAACAAATGTAGTTTTTGTAGATAACCTGAAGTCATGGTGCAACAAGTTAATTTTTTTTTTCACATCCTCCAGCTTCTTACTTCGACAATTGGGTGCTAAAACAAAAAGTAAAAATTAGAATAAGACTTTTGTATGACCCTCCATTATAAAGAAGGCTTTTATAATATGTTTATAATATTATGTACTTACCGTATGTGTGTGCACCTCAGGAGTCAGGATAGCGAAGTATTGCTGGATTTGGTCGACATAACTAGTAACACATCATAATATTTACACTGTGATAATATAATAAAGACTGCTGCTGTCTGTAATAATTATTCCTGGATGTTAAACGCCACGTGGCACTGGCCACGTGGCGTTTAACATCCAGTATCCATTTAACAGTAGATGATACTGCAGATTTAAAAACCTCAAGTCATAGATATGGAGGGTAGATGTGTCATGGCGAACAAATTAAATTATTTGACAATTAGTTTTTTTTTCTGTTTTTGATTGACATTGATATTATAGTCGTTATAGTTTTTTTCTCTGGATAGTAAAGGCAATTTTTTTTCTATTGTTATTAATATAATTAATGTGTGGCTATCTTTTAATTATGACAAATATAGAATTTATAAGTATTAAATTTTGCATGCTTCCAAAGCAGAATGTTTGATACTGTATAATATAACTTACTTTAAGATCTTTGTAACAACATTCTTTGCAAATAAATGATTATTATTATTATTATTATAAAATATTAATAATAACATACTTACTTTATTAATAATATAATATCATACTATACCATAAACTATATAATATACATTTTTTACATGTTATAGTGTTCAAAAGTTGTATTTGTCCGTAAACATAATAACCGCATTTATTTATTCTACTTAAGTGTAATTACGTTTTTGGCTCGCTCAAAGACCTTGAAATTTCGAAAAAAGCACAAAATCAGACATCAAATTAAATTTTTTTTTACTATTTGCAATTAGAAAAATAAAAACAACGGACTGTTTTAATATTATTAACAATGTAAACAATATCTAAAAATATTTTAGACGTTATACGACTCTTTCTTCACCCGCGCCCTGTTTTTATTTGACCTCATTCGACTCCTACAGTTTTCAACTAAGCGGTATTTTTCAGTTATCTGAGTGGTTCAATTGTAATTTGTGAGCTAAATAATAGATAGGAATTAGTAATTCGTTTTGTTTGATTTGATAAAACGATTAAAATCACTTCAAAACCTAAGATAGAAACGAGAGGGCGAACTAAATTACTATAGAGTTATGAAAAGATATACCGTCGCATACGAGTAGAAGAGCATATAATAATGGTACAAAAACTAGGTTTAATTTATCTGGGGCATGCAACTTATTCATCAGAATCTCCGAAGGCAGTTTCGGAAACTATTATTTTATATTTGGCGGAAATCGACTAAATTGGATTTGTTGAACGCAGTCGGCTGTAATTTTGCCTTATGTTTAAACTACTTTTCTATAATTTAATGGATTAAAATTATTTTTTTTAATTTCTTTAATGTATAAACATATATGTATAACTGATAAAAAATAATATTTATCATTTTAACCGACTTAAAAAAAATAGGACAAAAATTCATTTTTTTGATATTTCAAGACACTTGAGCGAGCCAAAAATAAAAGAAATATATAACTTTTATAACATATACATGTCGGAAATCAAGTTTCATTCAGAACGCCAGCGCCATCTCTCGGCGCTCGATGGAGTTAGTGCACCGCGCGCGCCACTATTTAGTGCCAGCGGCAGAGAGGACTCACTTCACTTCTCGGGAGCGGCGCGTGCGGATGGTTGCAACTAAACCATCCTGCGTTCTAAAAATAGACTGTGTGACCTAGATACTGCGATTATAGTGACTGTGATTCATTAGTGATTGATAATTAAAATATTAACTCTGTAATTAGTTGAATATAGTTTGTGATTGAACTAAAGTGTTTTCCAACATTACCCACAACTGCTCACATAGTTAAACAGTCGTTTAAATTCAAAAATGACCGACGAAAATCAGCCTTCACCGTTACACATAATCATAAAAGTCCAAGGCAACTTTTGATTCATACAACGTGACACACCCTAATACTTAGTAACTAGGTACTATTTTTTTTATACTAAGTAAAACTACTAAATAGGAATCTACAATAACTTATTGTAGATTTCTATAAGATTGAAATTCTATAAAATAATGTTCAAAAATAAAATATCATTATAGAAGACAAAAAGAAAGTTGCAGTGTACCTTCTTTGCAATAAACTCCCGTTTTCTTGGAAGTAAATCATGTTATACTAAATTTGGTTTGGTTTTATGAGAGAGAGGGGTGTGTTTTATGCCTCGGCGCGGTCATTATGGACGCAGAATGCTTTCAATTACCTTTTAGTAGTCGCTGCTAATCGTAAAATATTCGTCTTCAGCATAGAGTGATAAAAAATTGTGAGAAATATCACCAGGTTTCGGCGGTATTAAGGATTTACGATCTAATCTAGTTAAAAATATTTTTTATGCGTTACCATAATCTGGGGTATATCTTGGGCGTTTTTAAATATTAAAATTCGCTCCTCAAGTGTAATAACGTTTTTTATGTAACCATAGATTACGGTGGCATACTTCAATCATGGTAAGAATACTAAATTGTATTTCAAATTCGTCATTCAAATTAATGTATTTCATTTCTGTGATAGTGTCAATATACTATCATCGGCTTCATCACGACACAATTTTCGTGATGAAGCTGATATAATTATGTTGTTTTGATCAAAATATATTTTAACGTCTTGTTCAACCACAGTATGTATTTTATATATAAGCGGGCCCCTAGACGAGCAATATCCATGAAACTTGCTATTATTTTAAGTATCAGTCGCTGTGCTTTCAACAAATTATCCGCCTATGCCAGGGATGGCGAACCAATGGCATGCCGCAAGCAAGATGAAATTTTGAGCACGTCAATGATCACAAAATTGTGGTAATTATTCTACAAAAGCGCCAAGCTAGGGGCACCGGTTCTCAGAAATTCTGCTGCATTCAGTTTCATTGAAAATTCCTACTTCATTCACACGAGCGTAATTTTGTAAGTCATGATTAGTATGAAAATTAATTTACGCGACCGAAATTCTGCGACTCACGACTCACAAAATTACGCTCGCTTGGCTTTACCCTAATAAGCGGAGTTCAGACCCGACTTTAACTAGGTGGGTGGGCAGCGTGGTATCGGCGAGTCTTGACACACTCTTTCTGAATATGGAATATGCAAGTTCTTACAAAAACAATTTCTGAGCTTCTTATGACATTGGCTGCCTATACAATATATTCATAGGAGAAGTCAAGTCGGGTCACCAAATACATTTTTATAGACCCCCGTTAACGACTTGTGCACCTCCATTTTTTTTCCACGTAAGCGTAGATCCCTGTGGGGCTCCCGTGGATCCCTGGGGGTCCACCTGAACCACTTTGGGAATCAATGGTCTGGGTTGACATCAAACATCGAGTGCC
The DNA here is from genome assembly GCA_963422495.1 of Polyommatus iphigenia. NCBI lineage: Eukaryota > Metazoa > Arthropoda > Insecta > Lepidoptera > Lycaenidae > Polyommatus > Polyommatus iphigenia. Next base: position 12,906,933 of record OY730179.1, read on the forward strand.
TTCAATCTATTTGTCAAAAAAACTGTTGAATAAAATTGAAGCGTGATATTGACAATAAAATTACTCGTCTAGGGGCCGGCTAATTTAGACTAAATATTCAGATACTTAGTTTTGACGGCATAAGGAATGAAATTTAACAAAAAATATCCATAAAATCTGTGCACGTCTCGACCCAAACGGTTTTGCCCGGGTTACTTACCCGACGCCATATGGGCGGGCAACACGTGTTCTGACTCAAAATACTCGGCGTTGAACTTAATGTACCTTTAATAAAGCAATAAATATTAAAATAAAGGAAACTGAACTAAATATGCACGGCTTGATTTGACCTTAATGCCGCAAAGGGTTATAATTCTGACCGGACGGAAATCTCAAAATTCCGTACACGAACACCTTTTACAAACATTCTAGCAACTAGTTGAAACTAATAATACTATAAGCATATCATAGAATTTAGAATCTTATGTATAAAAATGGATTTTCAAATGTGTTAGTCGCGCTAAAATTCGAAAACGGCTGAACGGATTGGGCTGATTTTAGTCTTAAAATATTCGTAGAAGTCCAGGAGAGGTTTTAAAGTGACACGAAGTTCACCGGGACAGCTAGTCTTATATATAAAAATGGATTTTCTAATGTGTTAGTCGCGCTAAAACTCGAAAACGGCTGAACGGATTGGGCTGATTTTAGTCTTAAAATATTCGTAGAAGTCCAGGGAAGGTTTTAAAGTGACACGAAGTTACCGGCACAGCTAGTAAGTCATAAAAATTGATGTTTACCATTTTTATAAATAATAATAATCTGAAATCTTAAGACTGTTTGAGACGTATTAAGAGTTCAAACTCTTTGTGGTTGAGGTAGTTTATTTAAACCCGGATTGTAGCCTTAGAAAAAAAACCTAAATTAAAAACATGTTGGAATTGTTACTCGTACCAAGACTACATACGCTAGAAAAAAAAACCTATTGAATAATATCTCAATTTAGCTAAAAGGGCTTGACATCTACCCTCTTCTCTAAGTTTCAAGACGCTAAATCCGAAAGTTAATTTTACTTAAAGTGAAGCTTTTAAACGTAGTTTTCAACGATTTATCCGCCAAACCGTCCCCGGAGGTCGCGGCGAGTCGACGACTCATTTACATAACGTAAGGTCAATTTTTTTTCAAGCACAGAAATTGTCAAATATCCAAATTGTTTAAATCTTGTTAGAGGCATTTATATGTGAGTAAAGTGTCAACGGGGGTAATTAAAAATGCCGTTCTAGTCTGTTTTGAAAACTGGGTAAATTGATAATTTTATAATATAAGGCGATTGAATTATAAATACCTACTTACATCCGCGCTCAGAGAAATTTAATGTAACACTTTGGACAAAAAAATTATGGAGTCTATTCTAATTAAAGTTAAGGCATAATTATATGACTCTTAGTGCGGCCGCTTGACGTTGATTAATTACTTAGTGTCTAAACACACCATGCCGAAGTTCCGCGGCGGAAGTTCGGCATGATTCTGCCTGCAATGTATTTTAAATTACCGATGACACACCATGCCGAAATTCCGTCGCATTATATTGTATGCGTTTGACATTGCTGACGTAATCATGCCGAACTTCCACCGCGGAACTTCGGCATGGTGTGTTTAGACACTTAGGGGAACCACATGATTTGTAAATATCTTCAGAAATAAAAAAATAATGTTTTTGCACTTAAATATATTTTAAAACATATTTGAGACTTTGCTAAAATCTAAAATTAAGTCATTACTTGCACTCGCATTCTTACGTTGAACGGAACTTAAGGCACCAAGTTGATATTTCGACAGAAATGTTCCGACGGTAATTCCAAAGCCACGCATTTCACAAATACCTTAAAACTCTTTGACGAAGTACAATTTAAGCTGCTTTAAAGTTCACGATGTAAGCTGGTACACTTTAATAATAATAATAATAATAATAAACATGGCAAATAAGTTAGCTTGTTATGCTACAACTTACTGCAAAGTTTTATGGAAATCATACTTGGTTACAAAAAAAGTACATTGTAAGTAATTTGGTTACAAAAAACGTACATTGTAAGTAACTTTACTAATTGGTTAAAAGTTTGATTAAGTTGGTCGGTTAACTAATAAATTCCACATTTGAAATATAGATTTATGACTTCAAGATCGTTAAATATTTCCATGCGTTAAATAAAATTATATTCATCATCATTGTCGTCCGCTATCCACCTCCAACGAGCGCCAGCCATACCGATCTTAGGCCACCATTATGTATGGCGGCTGCCCAAGCCACCGCCAGCTATCTTCATTAATTCGTCGATCCATGGATCGAGGGAGTCCTGAGTTCAGTTATTCGTGATCTACTTTAGATGAAAATAAATCGTTACCTAAATGAAAAGTAGTATTTATTTTTAAAAACAAACCATTTTAACGTAAATAAAACAAACATAAAAGCATCTTAGAAACAAATCAAAGCCATTAGTAATCGATCGAAATCATTAAGAGGCCGTTTATTTTTCGAAGCCCGCGCCATCTCAGTTTACATTTAGCTTCCGCAATCATTTTGCCGCTTCAAATTATATCGTGCTACGGTATCGCAAAATAAATTGATAAAAGTAATTTAGATAATGTTACATCTCCGTTAGCCAGCCCCTAGATGTACAATTGTATTGTGTAATATCACGCTTCAATTTTATTGAACAGTTTATTTGACAATTAGATTGAAGGCCCGCGATGTTCAATATCAACCCTAGACGGTCAATAATATTACGCAAAACGTGATATTGCGCAATAAAATCGCTCTTATATATGTCACAGGTTATACGGTCAAATTTTCATCAATCTGATACATCAATCTGATTGACGGAATATTGACGGTTATAAAAATTTCATATTAAAAATAAGATCAATCCATCAATCCGTGGCGTACACGATCAAATTTTCGTCAATCCGTTCCGGATTGATGGATCAGATTGATGAAAATTTGACCGTGTAACCTGTGACTATTATGTACTATCAGAGAAGTTGATTCCTATGCAGATCGGGGACCTACGTAGTTTGGTTGCGTTACGTCAAACCCAGCCGACAGATCACAATTAACATTGAATTGACATATTCGACCAAATAACGTTGGTCTATCAACTGCATAGGAATCAATTTCCTCGATGGTACATACAAATGATGGCAAGTGTGACATTGACTTCTGGACTTGAGTATTTTTTATTTCATATATTTCAGTGTCCATCTATCTATCCAGCCTACACTCGTCCACTGCGGCTGGACATAGGCCTCTCTCAATGAACGCCGAGATGTCCGATGTTTAATTAATGTTAAATTAGTGTTAAATTAATTAGCAAACAATTAAAAATATAGCCGAAAACAAGCCCTGACAGAGAGGTGGTATGTCAAATTAAAAAAAATATCTCAGTTATGGCTTCTACAGATTGCGCGAACCCGATCTGCAGACCGCGTCCGTGAGAGACAAATTTGACAGTTTTGACGGTTCGCAGCGAACCGTCAAATTTGACACGTGGGCTTAGTGCTGCCAATTTAACAAATACCTACCTATATATAAGAAAAAATATTTATTGTATTCAATTTAACGCAACACTTAATATTACTTACGGCTCCTGTCTTTACTTTTAAAATAATTGGGGTTTTAGAATAGAATAGATTTTTCTTATATTTTGTACAAAAACTAAACTACAGAAGAAAAAACGTCGTCCGTCAAACCGGAACGACATTTGTAAAATTGTTTTAGGATTTTAAACTCTATTGAATTGCAATAGAGCTCCAAATTAAAGACAAGAGCGCAAGCATTAGAGATAAAAAAAAAATATGTAAAAAAAAAACACTTAAGCGGTAAGACCGCCTTTATTTTGTACGGATTCTTTTATCAATTTTCCTCTGTAGTTTAGTTTTTGTACAAATAAGAAAAGTCTATTTTATTCTAAAACCCTAATTATTTTAAAAGTAAAGACAGGAGCCGTTAGTAATGTTAAGTTTTGCGTTAAATTGAATACAATAAATATTTTTCCTTATAGGCAGATATCGACGACCTCTGTGGCTCAGTGGTGAGCACGTCGGTAGCTCAAGCCGGGGGTCGCGGGTTCGAATCCCGCCGACGGAACAAAAAGTTTTTCAAAGTTCCTGGGTCATGGATGTGTATTAAATATGTGTATCATATAATAAAAATCTTAAATATATGTATAGTATAAAAAGTATTAAATATATTTCCGTTGTCTGGTACCCGTGACACAAGTCCTTCAGGTACTTACCACGGGGCCAGACTGACGTGGTGTGAAGCGTCCATAGATATTATTATTATTATATTATATTATTTGTCAAATTGGCAGCACTAAGCCCACGTGTCAAAATTGACGGTTCGCTGCGAACCGTCAAAACTGTCAAATTTGTCTCTCACGGACGCGGTCTGCAGACCCCTTAAATTCGAGTTTACTGTACATACCTTTCTCCTTTGGTGCTACGTCAAGCTTCGTAGCGCTACGCCGCTCTACGAAGAGCTACGAGACTGGCCCAAAGATCTCTTGATATTAGTTTCTTATGTCAATGGACTGGTCGCTGCTTCAGCTACGGAATATTCTAGCTACATTCTTATCCAAATTACAATCGATAATAATTATAATCAAAATAACTATAAGCGTGCAACAGAATAAAAGCTGTTTTATTGTACTCTTCTGAACTGCTGGAATTAATAAAAGTAACTATATTTTTACACTGTATTTCTCTATCCACATCTGCGTGATATCTTAAGACTTAAATAATTATATTCTGTCATTGCTACTTGGTTTTAACTCGTAGAAAAGAATCATTACTCAAGCTTAGAAAAATGGTATTCCGAGAGACTTTTCTTTACAAAGTTAGACTAGTTAATCAAACCGAGGGACAAGTAGTTCCAACGAATTTACCCGAGATCTTACTCGCGGTAGTAAAATAAATTTAAAAAAGGGCAGAAGTAATGCAATCCTCATTTATTTAACGCCGGGATTGAAGCAATTTCCAGACGGAAAATTAAAAAGGAACGATATTATCTTGGCTTACTTAATAGTAGCTTTATTTCAGATTTAAAATAGGTACCAATATTTTATGCAGAATTAACTAAGTTTAATTGAAATCTGTCTAACAAGAACCCTATTTAATGTCGGAGAGTAGAAATTACTATCAATCTGTATTACTAGTTAAAGAACTAGTAATATTTTTCGAGTGTTACGATGCTTTTTTAATTTTCAAATACTATTAAATAATTGTATACTCTTTCTTCTCAGATATCTAAAAATAGAAAAAAGTGCTCTAATCTTATTTTACTTCCTTAAATATTTAAAGAAACTCCTTACCCGGAACAGACAAACAGACAAAAATTCTAAAAACTATATTTTTGGTTTCCATATCGATTGTAGATCACGTCCCAAGTATTATTTATCAAAAATATTCAATGTGCAGAATTGACTTTCCTACGATTTTATTAAATGTATCTATACATATTATAAAACAAAAGTCACTTTTTTTCCCTCATGTCCCTTTGTTCCCTTTAATCTTTAAAACTACGCAACGGATTTTGATGATTCTTTCAGTGTTAGATAGCCCATTTATTGAGGAAGGCTATAGGCTATATTTTATCACGCTAAGACTAATAGGAGCGAAGAAATAGAGGAAAATGTGCAAAAAACGGGGAAAATTATTTGAAAGGGCCAACTTGAACGCACTAATCTCAGGAACTACTGGTCCGATTTGAAAAAAATATTTCAGTGTTAGATAGCCCATTTATTGAGGAAGGCTATAGGCTATATTTTATCACGCTAAGACTAATAGAAGAATGTGGAAAAAACGGGGGAAATTATTTAAAAGGGCTTATCTCGCGAACTACTGGAGCAATTTTTATGTTGTTTGGCACAGATAAGAAGTAGACCACGTGAAGAATTATTATAGACTATCGATTTTAATAATTTTTTTCAGTGGCTATATATTTTATACCCGTGCGACGCCGGGGCGGGTCGCTAGTATTGTATAGATTGGCAAATAGTTGATATTAACTGTTATGAATGCAAGAATAATAAATAGCTGTACTATTTATTATTCTTGCCTAAAAAATTTGTTTAATTTCTTGATTACTATCAAGCAAATTTTTCGTGAGTAGCTTCATTTTGATAAGATGAACAACAATTTCCTCTGCCTTCCTTCTATCTAAGTAATCCTGAAAGATACCAAAACCTTTGAATTGATTTAAATAGATTACATTCAAATTATCCAAATCCTTTTGCATTATATCTTGCAGAGGAAATTTAATGTATTGAATGTTGCATTTTGCTAATCGGTTTGAGCTCGGGGATTGGATAAGCCTTTCCAGTTCGCGTAAAAGGCCTCTTAAACTAACAGCCTTAATAAGAAGATACAATAAATGTAATTTGCGAAGATAAATACGAGTAGAGTAGTAAACGAGTCACTAGAATTAAGATATTAATTAGATACGATGTCCCTTATATCGAAAAGGATGGGATTAGACGGTGGGGGCCAATTGCCTGACTTCGCATAATAACTCCCACATCGGTTTCGGTGACGGTGGCCGGTTTCATTGGAACCAGGCCAGTTACGCAGGAGTAATTTTAAAGTGCCCAAGTGTGTGCGCAGTACACAAAAGCACTATCTATTCCTTTACTCTCATAACCCAGTGGGACGGAAGACCGACACGACTATAGCGAGATTTCAGGCGCAGGACAGACTTTTTACATGCCCATCCGACGCATGGATCATCTTACTTGTCAGAGAATCAGGTGATCACTGATCAGTCTGCATTGTCCTAACCAAACTTGGAAATAACATGTTTTCAACGCGGGAATCGAACCCACGACCTTCCGAGTCAAGAGCCGCGCTCTAAGCCACTGGACCACTGAGGCGACTTCGTATGTCAGATGATGTGCTAGTGAAACCTGCGATTGAAGCGACATTTGAGGTATGAGAATTGGGCCCCCGTTTTCAATATAAGAAATTCCCAAACTACATTGTCGTAAAATATTCATGTTATCGCCAACATTTCAATAACAAAAAGAGTTATTATGTTGTTATGGCGATTGAATGCTGAAAAAAGATTGCCACATAGATATACCCATTGTGGCTCCGATCGTAATAACAAAAGCAATATCGACATCGTTGTGTGGCAAACTATTTCGGTGTTGCGGTTTTTTGTGTCTAGAACGAGCTCTGAAAATATCATACCGTGATAAAATTTGCTGTATTTTTGGGTCAAAACAATTTTTACCCGACTGTCAGGAGAGTTATGTTTTTAGTTGTTTACTGGCTGTTGAAATTGATTTTGACAAGCGTTGAACACGATGTAAATTGCCTATATTTTATAGAAAATTCATAAACAATATGCCAACAAACATTGTGACTACATGCGTACACTCAACTCAACATAACACATCAAAATATTATGTGTATGAAAGTTCGCAAGTTTAGATTGATAGGGTTGAAAAAGCGAAATAAGTACATACTTACTAGCTGTTGCCCGCGATTTTGTATGCGCCAGTATATAAAAATAAACAAAGATATAGCTGTTCTGAGTCGGTCGAAGAATCAGTGGAAAATGGTGTAACAGTTTCCACCGATTCTTCTATCGCGCGGGTTCGTCGCAGTGTGATATCACATTACAGCCTGGAGCCTTCCTTATTAACCTATAAACCCCCAAAGGACACCGGCGACCGCGACAACAATAGAATAACAATAGATTTCCAAGAATCCGCGATCGAAGGAATTATTAATTGACTATGCAAAACAAAAATAATTATCATCGTATCCAATTATTATTGTGCTGGAACCGTACCTACTTTTTTTGACATAAAAAGTATCTAATATCCTTTCCCGGGACTCAAAGTATCTCCACACCAAATTTCAGAAAAATTGGTTCAGCGATTTGGGCGTAAAGTGATAACAGGCAGACAGACACACTTTACTTTACTACAAGTAACGTACGGATTGTAACACACAGGTTCAGTTGTGCAAGAATATTTCGCATGTGTCAAGAAGCGAACATACTCTGACTTGAGATTTATTAGCGTATAGCTACCGGTATCGTAATATTATATGCTAATGCATGCTAATATCAGCTGTGCTAAGCCAGCACAGCAAAATATATGTAACTAATTTCTGAGAACTCCTAGGGAATTTAGAAATGTTATATTTTGAGAATCGAAGTTCTGCGAAGATTGTGAACTGTAAAGTAGTACTCGTATTAAATATGTATTTATTATTTCCGTTGTCTGGTACCTGTAACACAAGTCCTTCAGGTACTTACCTTGGGTCAGACTGACGTCAACTATCAACTTGAAGCTACAATTTTATGCAGGGGTTAATTTACATCTTCAAAATTATGTCATACGAGCTTTTGCCCGCGGTTTCGCTCGCGTTAAGAAGTATTATTATATACAAACTTTCATCCCCTATTTTAACCCCTTGGGGTTATAATTTATCAAAATCCTTTCTTAGCGGATGCCTACGTCATAACATCTACCTGCATGCCAAATTTCAGCCCGATCCGTCCAGTGGTTTGGGCTGTACGTTGATAGATCACCATGTCAGTCAGTCACCTTTGAGTTTTATATATATAGACGAGCTTTTGCCCGCGGCTTCGCTCGCGTTATGAAGTATTATTATACAAGTACAAACATTCATCCACTATTTTAACCCCCTGGGGTTGGAATTCATCAAAATCCTTTCTTAGCGGATGCCTACCACCGGTTCGGGAACTAACCCGGCGAGAAGTACCGGAAATACCGGATAAGAAACTCGTACGGGGCTATATTTTACTAAAAAGATGGAAAATTACAATAATTTTAAAATAAAATAATATAACTATGTTATGGCTAACAGCTATGTAACAAAAATAAAAGTAAAGTAACTGCATGGAGCCACCCTATTCCCAAGGTGTACTATCCTTCATAAAATCATTTACATTATAATACGCTTTAGCACACAAACGTTCTTTAACTGTTTTTTTTTTAAATTTATTAAAAAGGTAAATTTTGAAAATTTTTTGGAATGCTATTGTATAAGCGTATACAATGATCTTTAAAGGATTTGCTTATTTTAGTTAGTCTGAACATTGATATAGCTAACATGTTCTTATTTCTAGCTTCTAGTGTAGTAGTGCCGTCTAATTTTAGCGCGACGCCATCCATACATTTATTAACTTATTAACCTCATGTCAGTACTCAGAGCTTTCTGCGGTTTAGGTTTAGAACAATTTAGATGATATTAATGGTAACAGACGGATTAATTAATATTGAAAATAAAATGACACTGATGGAGGTCTGAACGTTTTGGTTTTGATAAAATCTAATCTTAGTTCAGTATTAATACCTCGATCATGGGTATCGCAGACACATTAGATTTTCAACTGTTATGCGACACCCGGGTGCCGCTTGGGGATTGGTGGGAAAGTTATCTTTGGCAACTCAATAAGGATTTAGTATTCTTCGATCTCTTTAATTAGATATTCCACGAAATCGGAAAAGTCTTCTATAATTAAAATATTTAGAGCCCGTTATATTAAACGGAAAATTGTGTTTAATTTTACGAGGAAGTCCTGTTAAGGGACACAATATCTGTTACCTCGTCGCGCAACCGCTGGAACAATTTTGATGAAGCTTGGCATGAGGACAATGCAATTTTTTTTAACGTTTGGTGGTTTAAGCGTGAAGAGGTGAAAGATAACGACATATTTAAATGGTGTAGATTTTAGAGAATAAGAAAAAATAATGTTCTTTATTGCACTGTACACATACGTCTTGGACTATATATATAAAAATACGCGGCTGGCCTGGTTTCAATAAAATAAACAAAAACAACAGCACAAACCATAGTTAAATCTTTTGAATGATCCATGCTATAATAAATGCGAAAGTATGTATCTCTGTCTGTTTGTCTGTCTGTTACCTCATCACGCTTAAACCGCTGATTTAAACAAAAATTAGTATGAAGATAATTATATCATGAACGTAGAAAAAAAGGCGGATGGAGTCTTATTATACACAGCACTGTGTCTTCAGAGTCGGCCAGCCGCCAGGCTGACTGCATGTACAGTGTACACGGCCCGCATGCACACATTCTTACGCTAGTCCGGCCATTTGACAGGCGTAAGAATGTGTGCGTGGCCGACTCTGAAGACACAGTATAAATAAGACTCCGTCCGCCTTTTTTTCTACGTTCATGAATGATATGACCATAAGTATCTTAATATGTCCCGAAAAACGACATATTAAGATACTTTTAATCTCGGAAAAATGCTTCCCGTGCAAACGGAGTTGCGGGCGTCATCTACTAATGTTAATATTACTGGGAGGAAATTGAAATCGTAATCATATAGAACTAGTTAATCCTTGGATGATTCGTGGAATGTGATAATGAAACCCATTAGTCTCAGTGAACTCGTTAATTTGATATGACCCCTTTATCATGTAGTAATAGGATATGAGAATTGCGTTTTTATTATCATTATTATTTACTTCTAACGTGATATGTGAGTTGTTTGAATTATTATCGCAGTTCAAATAAAAGAGTCTTTTTGTTGCACTATAATACTAAGGGCCTGTTTCACCACTTCCTGATAAAGTGTCGGATAGGCTATCCACAACTTATTTGACAGATTCTCCAATCTCCATACTCTATCTGTCAAGCTAAGTGGTAGATAGCCTATCCGGCACTTACCAGGAAGAGGTCAACAGCTTACTCTTTTCGAATATCACATCTTTTTCTGGCCGCTATTTTTGTCTAAAACGAATGATAATATTATTTTGAATGATCTCAAACGTTTATTCGTGTACGAACTTATACGAACCCTTTTTTTTTGCATTGCATGACTGGGGAAAACAATAAAAAAAGGAGTAGCTTACTTGTATATTTTCTGTAATAACTTGTAAGATACATTGAAAAATTGCGTCTAAAGTGCTTATTTTTTTAAACGCAATTTATATATTGTATGCTTCAGTCCACCGGACATCCGTATTGAGGTAATTTACTAAACAGTACACAGAATCAAATCATCACAATCCAGAGGATGATTATGGAAACAGCGTTGGTGGCTAAACGAATTATTCGCATGGTTTGTGGATCGCCAAATGGTCACATTATAGTATGTACCAAATGTGCATTACATTTAACGGTAAGAGATTATTAACTAATCCACTAAGTGAAGTTTAGTTTAATGTTGGGATGAGGTTAACATTTTAGTATATTAATTACTTTTATTACAAGCGCATGGCTCAACAATAATTAGCAAAAAATAAGAAAACACACAGGAATACAAAAAGTACTTACACAAATTATGAACTAGCTGTTAGAATTTAAAATTATAAATAAGCCGGCATGCTGTAACAAGAAAGGTATAAAATTATAATGCTTATTTAGCTTTTAGCTAAATTAGCTGTAAATTGCTTTTATTTTTTTATTATAAGTTTTTTTCAGTTTTCGTTCGGTCTTTAGTAAAGACATAGTTTTGCGTTTTGCAACGTTGTAAGTACGTTATTTATTATTATTTTCTCTAATACATGACGCCTGAAACTCCGTAGCGCCAAAAATAGTTTGTTGCTTAGGAACCGTACATTCATCCGGGATAAAAAGTATTCTATATCCTTTCCCGGGACTTAAAGTATCTCCGTACCCAGCAAAACCGACATGGCAGACACATTTTCGTATTTATAATATTATAGTATGGATATAAAGGAAGTTTACCTGACAAAGTTTGGTATTGGTCACTATCTTAATTACAGGCTATTAGGTTCTGTTATTCAGTAGAGTTATCTTCTAATAATTACTACTGTGAATCCATTGTCTAATTTGGATGGATCTACATTAGCTTAAATTAGCTGGTTTGTATGGAATACCTATTTGGATGTCCCTGTTCGGTGAAATAGTTCCAGCATCAAGGGGAATTGCTATCTACTGTACTAATGAGTTAGGGTTATTACTTACCTAATACCTAATATTGATATAGTTCCAATAGGATATATTACTAAAACTTTTTTTACGCTACAGTGCAGCACCAGAATAGACAGTTATAGTTTTGTGTATTGTGCAGTAAACAAAAAGTTATGTGCGATGTTTGACAACGTGCTGATATTATGACGTGTGCATCATGTCAGATTTCGATCGGATTTTTTAAAATGAAATGAGGGGGCAAACGAGCAAACGGGTCACCTGATGGAAAGCAACTTTCGTCGCCCATGGACACTCAAGTATCAGAAGAGCTGCATGTGCATTGCCGGCCTTTTAAGAGGGAATAGGGTAATGGGGAGGGTAGGTTTGGGAAGGAAAGGGAATAGGGGAGGGTAGGGAAGGGAATAGGGTAGGGGATTGGACCTCCGGTAAACTCACTCACTCGGCGAAACACAGCGCAAGCGCTGTTTCACGCCGGTTTTCTGTGAGAACGTGGTATTTCTCCGGTCGAGCCGGCCCATTCGTGCCGAAGCATGGCTCTCCCACGTATAAAAAAACTCCCACGTATAAATATTTACTGTACGTGCTTGTTGCGCCCTCTGATCCGACATTGGCGTAATATTCCCAATTCATTCAATAGACTGAATTGACAGAAAAACTACTGTAAAATTACAAGGATGTTCTGGTGCCTCGATATAATTATATTAAATATTTTATGATAATTATATAAAATTATTCCGTCGATCACCAATTCCAGGAAATCTTTTGTTGTCGCGGCCCATATGGGCCTTACGGGGCTTGAGGGACTAAATGTCTCAACACCAGTGTCCGATCCTCTAATGTTATGACTTATGAAATATGGCATTTTTGTTACCGGAAAACAGGTTGGAAGCCCGCTACATAAAACGGCATCAGACGACGTGTCGTCGTGACACTACTGGTTTCTATGTATTTCTATGAATAAGTGTCGCTAGCTTCACGTCGTTACCTGCGGAGGGTATAAGGCCGTGTTTCCACTGACGCGGAGTGGAGCGGAGAGGAGCTTAGCGGTGCCGAATTGACCATCAATCACCATGCTCGAAATCTTCGCTCCGCTTCGCTGTCATTCCGCTGGAATAGCACGATTGGTCAATTCGGGCACTGCTAAGCTCCTCTCTGCTCCGCGTCAGTGGAAACACGGCCTAATATTTTCATAGAAATACATAAAACGAGTAGTGTTGCGACGACACGTCGTCTGCAGTTGTCGCGTGTCGCTCGGTTCCAACTTGTACCTTTATACTAAATATTTAACCAATACTTCCCATTTAAATGTCCTATGAACATAAAGTTCGCATTTGATGGTTAAACACGTAGACGACAATCATACAGACATCATGTATTAATTTTCGTGGAATAAAACATAGAAAAATAAAAGTTAAAGGAAAAAAGTTAGGGTTTTTGTGTGTATTTTTTTTGTTATTGATTTTTTGGTGAAAAATATATCGTACTAAACTGGTTATTTTTTATGTTAAATTATAGAGGAGATTTTTACCTAGAATGTGTCCCAACACTACCAGATAAAATATGCCATACATTATGACATTCAAGGATCGGACACTCAGAATGTAAAACAGCAATCTCTATAGCGGATGGTTCACCCATACAGTATAAGTCACCTCTATAGGGTTCACTGTAAAAGCCGCACGGCTGATAGAGTAACAGCTTTTTTAAAATTTGGTACCCATACAAATCACAAATTCTATAAACGGGACACATACACTTCCTAAAGTATTATCACTTTGTTTTGTTACACCCTGTGTAATAAATTATTATTATTATTTTATAAAAGTAGCACACATACATACAGAAATAACAATGCTTGAAGTCTTATGTGTCCTGTGAATTTGAAGCAAACTGCCGCTACCTATGTCAATATTTGAACAGGAAACGAGTTCTTCCCAGTTCCCGACCGCCGGCCACAGAATGGAAATGTTTGTAAATAAATAAAGGGAATACTTGACGAGACATATATTTTGACACTTATTATATTCCACACACACATACAATATTTATATTATGAGTTTTTAATATTTAATTGAATTAGATCCTTTATATTGTTATTTTCCTTCAATTTATGTTTTACTACATAAATTGAAGTTATTTTAAGAAATGAGACAATAAAATTACTAATTAATCCTTCGATCGCCAATTCTTGGAAATCTTCTATTATCGCGACCCACTTGGGCCTTACGGGGATTGATAGGTTATAGAAATAAGTAACTATCGTGGACTAATAGTCCATGGAAATCGTACAATAAAAGGGGTCTTCACTTGCATCAAATGGGGTAGTTCTGATTTTTCTATATGTTGTATGTGATGAGATGGTAATGTCAAATATAATTTTTCTACCTCGGAATCCTTCCGGAACATTGTAAAATTCGTGAGAAACCATTAAATTTTTGATCAGTTTTCAGTTTTTGCCATTTTATACCACCAAGGACCTGTTTAATGGTAGAAGTTATCAGAAATTACTTTAAAGTAGACAAAATTTTCAAAAAAATGAGAATAGTTAGGTCTCGATTTACTGAATAGTTTCAAAGATACAGCTGTTCAAATGTTTGTAAACTTTCCAAAAAAACATTTATAAGTTTTTACAAGTTTATTTACGAGTTTTTACAAGTTCTCGTCAATGTGGTCAATTATTGATCTATTTGACGGCATAAATTAAAATACGTTATTAAAGAAGACAAATTTTGCAACAAAACGAGACCAATTTAGTCCATTAAAATCTGATAGTTCCCTAGCTACAGTAGTTTAAAGTTGCTGAGGTGAGTAAACAAAATGAAATAATATGACTTACTAGACGTTCCGCGCGGCTTCGCCTGCGTAAATTAAATATTTCACAGACAAATTAGTCCACAAAAAATAGCCTATGATCATTTACGTGCTCTACTTCTTATCTGTGCCAAATAACAGAAAAATTGCTCCAGTAGTTCGTAAGATAAGCCCTTTCAAATAATTTCCCCCGTTTTTTCCACATTTTCCTCTATTTCTTCGCTTTTTAATAAAAGAATATATTTTATCACGCTACGACTAATGTCGTAGCGTGATAAAATATAGCCTATAGTCTTTCTCGATAAATGAGCTATCTAAGACTGAAAGAATTTTTTAAATCGGACCAGTAGTTCCTGAGATTAGCGCGTTCAAATAAGCCCTTTCAAATAATTTAACCCGTTTTTTTCAACATTTTCCTCTAGTTCTTCGCTTTTATTAGTTTTAGCGTAATAAAATATAGCTTATAGCCTTTATCGATAAATGGGCTATCTATCACTGAAAGAATTTTTCAAATTGGACAAGTAGTTCCTGAGATTAGCGCGTTCAAATAAGCCCTGTCAAATAATTTCCTCCCGTTTTTTCCACACTTTCCACTATTTCTTCGCTCCTATTAGTCGTAGCATAATAAAATATAGCCTATAGCCTTTTTCGATAGATGAACTATCTAACACTGAAATAATTTTTCAAATCAGACCAGTAGTTTCTGAGAGTAGCGCGTTCAAATAAGCCCTTTCAAATATATTTCCGTTCCGTTTTTTCCACATTTTTCTCTATTTCTTCGCTTTTATTAGTCTTAGCGTGATAAAATATAGCCTAAAGCCTTCCTCGATAAATGGGCTATCTAACACTACAAGAATTTTTTTTTTATCGGATCAGTAGTTCCTGTGATTAGCGCGTTCAAACAAACAAACAAACTCTTCCGCTTTATAATATTTTAAATAGTATAGATGAAATAAGCATTATAATATTTTATAAAATGAAATAATGTATACTAATCTGTACTAATCGATACTAATATTATAAAGCTGAACAGTTTGTTTGTTTGTTTAATTGTTTGTTTGTTTGTTTGAACGCGCATTAGCGCGTTTTTAGAATTTTTCAAATTGGACCAGTAGTTCCTGAGATTACTCAGGAACCACTTACTGGTCCGATTTGAAAAATGTTTTCAGTATTAGGTAGCCCATTTATCGAGGAAGGCTGGAGGCTATAATAACATCACGCTGTGACTTTTAGGAGCGATGAAACAGAGGAAAATGTGGAAAAAGCAGGGAAAATTATTCATCTTTGAGAGCTTCCGTTGCGTGCGCTGCAGAAACGGCCCAAGATGCCCAAAAATATGTGTGAAAGAATTATTCCTCTTTAATGATCTAAAAAATGTCCGTGATAGTACGTGTCTATCTTTTAAGATTAACTCAAAATAATCGTTTTTATATTATGGTCTAAGAATCGTTGGTCGAAATGAATGCATTAATGAAATAGACGCAGACGAAGCCGTGGATAACAGCTATATTTTATAAAGCTGGGGAAGTTGTTCGCCAAAATAAATATAATGCCCATAACTACTATTCCACGCGAACGAAGTCGCGGGCACAGCTAATTAGAGTTTAAAAATTCAAAGTCTGTGTTATACGTATTAACTTTGCATGTGGCGGTTGAAGTTGAGGTCGTTACAGGAATTTTATTATAGTGGACATCTGCTCCACAAAGTGGCCTCGGAATGTGTCTTTTGGAGAAAATGGTGCCAGATAATATGTCCAATACTTGAGAAGTCACTACGGCTCCAATATAATCGTGGTTTTCGACGGGTATCCATTATGACGCTTCAGGAAAAAACACCAAAAGCTCTGAACGTCTCCATAGAGTTGGAGCAAAGTCCTCCCTGTTATCTTTGACGAGACAACCATTGTTTCAGTTGCTCAGGATAAGTTCCTATTGAATGACAGGAACAAGGTTAGATTCATCAACATGCTGAAGGTGCAACTGGAGAGGAACAATATTTTTACACTACAAGCAGAGGAGGATGTTGACCGACTAATAGTAACTACAGCCATTTCCAATATTATGTTTTCTACATACGACGTAGTGATTTTTTTTTTGAGATTTTACAAACATTTGAAAAGCTGTATCTTTGAAATTATTCAGTTTATCGAGACCCAACTATTCTCATTTTGTTGCAAATTTAGTCTACTTTAAAGTAATTTCTGGTGACTTCTACCATTAAACAGGTCCTTGGTGGTAAAAAATGGCAAAAACTGAAAATTGATCAAAAATTTAATGGTTTCTCATGAATTTTCCAATGTTCCGGAAGGATTTCGAGGTGGAAAAATTATATTTGACATTACCACCTCATCGCATACAACATATAAAAAAATCAGAACTACCCCATTTGATGCAAACCAAAATGTACCAATTCCATGTACTATAAGCCAAATAAACGTTTATTAAATTCGGAGGCTTATAAACTAGACGAAACCTTGAAGGAAACTACGAAGATAAAGATAATAAAAGAAAAGCTTTTTGGCTGCATTTAGCTCTGATAAACCTCAACGTGGTAATGTAACAGCGTTTCACCATTATCGACTATTTATTAGCCTTTTGCGGAGAAAAACATTCTTCTGATAAATTCTCTTTAGCAAGAAAATAAAACAACGTTTATCTTTAGTATCAAATTATTAATGGAACTTTATTGGTGTAGTAAAATAATAGTATAATGAAGGTTGTACGAGTATGGCGCTATATTATGGCTGTAGGGTCTATAGTGTCAAATGTCGTGTATGACAGACATAATATGACAGCTGTATCGTGACATACGTGGAAGCTATTTCGTGACATATGATAGCTGTTTGACACGACAATTGACTTGATAGACTCTAATGCTACACTACGTAGCGCGCAACCCTCATAGCCGTCCCTATTACAGGATACTACTTCATCAAATACATAAACAATTTTAATGCACAATTGGTTTAACTTAATACGAGTAATAATTGATAAGTATAATAATCATTCAAAGAAAGCTTCAAAGAAAGTGTTTATTATGCCTACAAGCAACGACCTACAAGCGACTGCAAAATATATGCCTCATTTCTGGTTGTATTGGAATTTTGGGTAGCTACGTTATTATTGGATGTCAAATATATTATTATCGTGGCTATCATAATAATTTTGGCGTCGGAAGTTGAATGCTGCGATTTACCTGCCATAACATAAAAACAAAAAGTGTCCTTATATATAAGAAAGCCGAACAGCAGTCGGAAAGTAAATAATAGCAACACTTACTTACATAAATCAACGACATCGCAAAGATTGCGGGTACAAGAATAAAGAACGTTAAAGAATATGCAATTTATTTAAATCAGAAAAGTTAGTTCCGCAATGTTCTACTTTACAAAATATAATAAAATATTATGAATCTCCCGGGTTCTTACGTAACTTAAAGCCGCGCGGGAAAGAACAAAATACAAATAATTTAAGGAGTAGACAACTTTGTGGGAATATTTGGCGGCCCCGAAGGAAGGACCGAGCGTGGTGGTAGGCTCGCCCAGAACAGAGCCCACTTTATCGGTTTCAGCAGTCTTTAAGGTAATAATTCATAGCACACATACCAACTCGGAAAAGAATCGGCACCGTATCGCCTCGAGCCGTTCAATATTGTTTGTATGAAACTCCCTACTGCAACGCACACTAAGCGGAACCGTAGCGTAATCGCCTCGCCTCGAAACCAGGCTCCGAACCGGGATGCGACGCGTGGTCAACTAGCAGTCAACCCGCTTACGCCTCTCCGTACTCAAGCTTACGTTTCTTCGTCCACCCTTGCCCCTTTCCCCTTCCCCGAGCCGTAAGCGAGGCGTCGCCTAGCCGTAGCCGAGTTGACGTGCAGGCTCTACTGATACGCTTTAGTTACGTGCATACGTTAGGTTGACGTCTGGTTGACGCCTGGTTGACGGCGAGGCGAAAGGCGATACGGTGACGATCCCTTTCCGAGTTGATATGTGTGCCTTTACTCGTAATATACCGATTGTCACATAGAAAACGTTGATAGCGCGATGCAGGGTTGCAGCTATTTATACTAGACGGCCCGAATCGGCGCAAATAAGCGTGACTTTAGAAATCCAAATAACATAAGAGAACAAAACAGATCATTAGCTTGAGGCGCATTCTTGCTTTCAGTGAAAGCATGGAGTAAATAGTGAGTGTTAATTTAAAGAAATTACCAAGTTACTCTAAATAATAATAATTACTTTATTCGAGGCATATAGGAAGTAATAACAATGTGAATAGACATCTCAATGGTGAATAGTAAATATAACGCAAAGGTCGAAGCAGAGGGCTCTACTAGCGCTGCAGTAAATAATATATAATCCGACCAAAACCCGACACAAATACTCCAAGTACCTACATACCAGGGATCACTTATTCCAGACCGCGCCGCTATTTAAATAAATCGTTACATAGAATTGTTTGTGATCTCGTTGCGTAGCGGCCAATCCACACGTTCGCGCAGACGCATAAATCTTATATAAATAAAATTCTCGTGTCACAATGTTAGTTACCGTACTCCTCCGAAACGGCTTTACTGATTTTTACCAAATTTTATATGCATATTTAGTAGGTCTAAGAATCGACTACTGGCTACTTTTTACATTGATAAGTGTATTTGTTGAATAAATAATAGTAAATGATTACAACTCGAGACTGACGGCGACCATTGTTTGTGCGACGGGATAGCGATGGACGTTGCCATGGTGCCATACTTATTTGGTCACTTCAATAAAATAAAATGGGCGAAATACTTTATAAGACAAAACAACGTTGCCGGGACAGCTAGTCATAATATTATATTATTATAAATCCAGCCTAATAACCGTCAAAGTGAAAATGACAAATGTCAAGTGTTTCGACATAACTCTGTCTGGGAACATGGCCGACTTAGGTGATTATGTCCGGGCAAGTCAAGCCTAATAGGACAAGGATTATACGGGACGGATTACGATAACGGGCCGAACACTCATTTAGCTTAAAGCACTGAGCGGAAAAGTGGCGATACGCCACTCCAACTCTTTGAATTAGATACATCGGAAAAATGTATGAGAGGGTTTTAAAAAAAATAGGGAAGAACTCAGTTAGGCTTGGGTTAAAGTTAAAAGACATAATATATCGAAGTCTTAGTAACAGGGTCCCGTTTTTACTCTTGGATACGCAACCCTAAAAACACTTCTATGAAGCCAAAAATGAATAGGTAGCTGTCACAAAAAAATGAGGATGACTGAAACAAAATATTGTATTGAAACAAAATATTATACATAACCAAAAATCATCACAGAGTTCATGTGGCAAAAACAGTGTTAACCAGTGTTATTAATAGAATTAATAGATTATTGATTTCGCTAGTGAGCCTTTGTAGCGGTTTGTCCTCAAGGTTTGCAAATAAAATTCTGGATGTCATACATTTTCCATTTGTACAGATTATTAAACAAAAACAAACAAACCACAATGGAAATCCAAGAGCTTTATTGGGCCAAAATTCCTGAAATACCAGGAAAAATACATTCATTAAAATATCGTAGTAAAGGAATTGTTAATTAAATTAATAGCCGCGGCCGTCCCGGGGAAGCGGTCGTAAGGAAAACCTAATTTAAAGGCTATACAAAGCAAAACAAGAGACACCCAGCGAATTTGAACATTATTCACACAAATCCACATCCATACATAGTCTCGCTTTCACGCCAAAACTGCTGAACCGATTGTAATGAAATTTTTTACACAGATAGTCTATAGACTCTAGAGCCTGAGCAAGGACAAAATATGTTTTTTTTTTGGAATGGGCTACGGCTTTGAAATTTTGCTAAAATATTGTTTATTTAAAATAATGAAATAAGGTTTATTATTAGCTAATTATTATTATTGTCTTATATTCGTTGAAGTCCAGGGAAGGTTTATATTAGAAGGAAAGTAATACAAAGTTCACCGGTTCATCTAGTATAACGTTAATCAATAAGACGTATGCGACAATGCGTATATTATTATCAGCTGTGTATTGGCCTCTTCGCGCAAATATATTAAATACTTAAGCCGCTTTTTTTAGTATGAAGATATTACGAGTCCAGTAAACGATATATAATTATTATGACGGCAAAATGCGAGTTGCGAGTAATATATTATTATAGTATAACTGATATTAAGAGAATGAAAATAGTTTTCAAGTATGACTCTTACAAAACCAATAGTTTTATCCCTTGAGGACAGACCGTTCCGAATGAAAGTTGGTGGCAACAACTTAACTAATAGTTTTTTAAGTTACCAATATGGTTAGGCTACGGCACTTGCCGACGATACGTGTCGACGGCAGTTGCTGGATTTTATTTATTGATTTTTTTTACACTTGTCGACTGCCGTCGACGCGTGCTGTCGACAAGTGCCGTTCGTCTGTAAGCGCCCTTAGCGACAAAAAAGGTCCTCATTAATTTCAATTAAATTCGTTTCAATAAATGGAAGCATTGAGATGTATATCACTGCCATAAAATTGTAACAAAAGTTGAAACGGACACGATATAATACAAAACCTTTCCACAAACAGGTTTTTTTTTGTGGAAATGTGTTGTAATTTTGTGGAAAATGGTAATGTACTACATATTTTGTAGACTGAAATGACTGTCTTTTTAGTGCGCGTTAATATTTTATTTAATGTTGATGAAAATAGTCCCAAAACTATAAGCTTACCCTCATTTATTGAAACAACAAAAGGAAAACTTAAGTGATTACTTAGTGCATAATTTAGTTCCTCCGCCGGAAAACAGAACATTAATAATAACGTTACGAAAATTGTTTCGTTAATTTAATATAACACTACATACCGTGGCCAGACTTCACCACCGTCGCTGGTGTAATATAGTGCAGCTTTGGTCATCGCAAATATGAAGACACCTTCATTATCCATTCCTTTTATAAAAGGCAGGAAAGCGAAAAGTAAAGGAGAACCATCGAAAAAACCTTTGTACTTGAGCCTTCTGCAAATTGTACTCGGAATAAACAGGCTGTATTTATTCCATTGTCATAAAGTTATAATCTATTTCAGCTACTTGTACACATTGTTTGTATTCCTTTTTATCGCAAGTAGCATCTTAAGCAGCGAACTGTGTTTCGTTTCTAAGTCTTTTACTTTTTACTCGGTCTCATATATATTGGAGTATGCCATTACAATTTTAAACGCTTTATTGCAAAGAAAGTCGCTTCTGAGATTGTTCGATATTTTGGAACGAGAGGATACCATGTTTAGCTCCAATCGCCAGGGCATAGCCTACCGATGGTCCGCCTACTTCTTAGCTATACTTTCTGCGCAAATTATATCGGAGCTAATCATATCTCGTCTTATGGAGATGCCGGGTCTCCTGTACACGAGTTACATTCCGGTCTGTGCTCAGGACAGCGAAATTTTGTTTTACTGCTTTTTGCTCAATCAACTTTATACTAGGATCGAAACTCTCAAGGGCCACGTCGAACGATTCATTGCTGATCGTAACGGCAGAAAAGTGCAAAAGTCAATCGCAAAAAATGTGAGCATCAGCTCTATGCACGAGGCGTATGATTTACTGCGCACATGCTCCAGATCTATAAATACTGCTTTCAACTTGACGGTACGTTACTTTTGAATTTGAACGTGATTTTATCATTTGGACAAAATGTCAAACACATGGAATTTCTATAAAAACGTAAAGGTGCCGGTTGGTAGCGGGCGACATGAAGCAACCGGAGACGACGTGTCGCAGCGACACTAACTGGTTTGTATGTATTTCTATGAAATACCCTCCTCATCTAGCGACACGAAGCTAGCGACACATTCATAGAATTACATAGAAACCAGTAGTGTCGCAACGACACTACGTCTGCTGCAACTTCATGTAGCCGGCTTCCAACTTGTACCTTTATCATTTATGCAGTTTTTCGACGAAGACCCAGCGTAAACGATAACTACGTGTTATATTATCGAGTTACAATACGCTAACTTATACCATTACCCATGGGCCATGATTGATGTTGGTTGTGCGTTTGAAGCTTCGTAATCATGCTGGCAATCATAGTTATCTAGCATATCTCGACGTGGAGAGAAGTATTAAGGCATAACACGTACTTGTTAAGAGGGCGTAGAAAGCAAAATCAACAATTTTATAAGTCTTGAAACTTGATAATAAGCCACAAGTTGTTTCATTTTTAAACATAGGTACTACATTATAATAATTACGAGGGTCTGTACTAGCAAAAACACTTTATCTCATCTCGATAGGAAAACTAGCAAAGATGCATCTAATTTTCACATTTTTGACGTGATAACGTCTTATAATTCGATATGGGCTGCGCGCCCGAAAAACATGACAGATCATGCGGCGTTACCTCGTTGACAGCTCTGAGGCGTTCCATTTACACTTTCAAGTCTCTCAACAACCGTAAGGCCCACCTGGGCCGCGCTCTTTGTTTCGATTATATTACGTATTTCGATGACTTAGAGAATACTTTTGTATAAAGAAGTTTGGTTGGTTATGACCTTTGATACATTGACCACACTCTGAATGAAAAATAAATAAACAATCTGTGAGCTATTAGTATTATTTCGGCTATTCAAAATTGTGCTCTATTTCCTACGAGTCAAGGTATGACTTAATATATGAAGAATAAAGTATTCGTTTATTTCTTCTGAACAAGTCACTAATTATAGTTATGAAAGTTTATAATTGAGAAACTAATATCACATCGGACTAAATACTATATTATGATGGCTTGATAGATAGAAAATTTAACATATATTATAATGTAGTTCACACAAACATAAAATATGGATTATATGTAAGGATATTTCATATTACACTAATTTTCCAAAGAGGGTAGGCCGGGCGCCATTTTTTTTTGCACATTGACCTGCCAACTTTTTTGTATAGATTTTTCCCGGAACTGAGGGGTTAAGGCTATGACGTTGTCACGTTCAACTATCGTCAGTAAACCGACTTTACAGACAACCGATTTTTTACATAATACATAATGTACAATTCTTTTATCACAAGGGACTGGACTATAGCGGATTTTGAAAATTTTGTATATTTATCGAATTATTGTTCTTGTTCACCTGGCATAATAAATATTATGAATGACGTGTGTAAAGAGTGAAGAGACAAGGATGATGTTTTATTTTTTGATTTATTCGCCCCCTTTACCTTCTTTATTTAACCTATTATATAGTATATTTGTAATTCATGTAAAAAGTATTTAATATTGCATTATATTTCATTACAGCTATCATCGATATTTTTAATTTGTGGAACTTCAACAATAGTTGGGGTGCAAAATATGTTTATATTGGTGAAAATGAAGATAATGCACAAGGTTATAATTTCATACCTTATAATCTTCGGAAAAAAACAATTAATATTTCCATACATATTTGGCCTTTCCTGTTCTTTCTTCTAATTCAAAGCTCGTAAAATTATACAATACATATTTTCAATACTGTAAAGTTGCGCGATTTGAGCGCTTATTTAATTATATTTTATAAATTTATGTTATTCCCGCTAGAATGGTTAACATTAAATAATATTCATTTCAGGAGATCGAGTCAATATCATACAATCACACAATTTTGTACATAATAGTTAGATGTCTCAAATGCGGGTTCCTCGTCACAATGCCCTGCTACTGCTGCAGTTTGGTAAAAAACCAAGCGAAGACTATCCGATCCCTACTATACTCTGGAATTAATGCAAAAAGTAAGTATTACGAATATCTATTTATGAATAAAGCGATGAATACACATGTATAACCGCCCGTGTTAAGGTGGCTTTCCGATTCTGGCAGCACGCGACCGCGACCGAAATTTTTTTCAAGTAAATGCCACTTTATGAACTAAGCCAGGGGTTCCCAAAATGTGCGCCGCAGCGGCGCCCTGGTGCGCCGTGGAAAGGCAAGAGGGGCGCCGTAAGTCGATCCTCCATCATTATCCATAACCAAAAAAATATAAAATAAAATTATATTATGAATTATTATGCAAAGCAGGCAGATGATTAAATATTTGTTTATTATTATTTACTTGCTTAACCTAACTATAATTATTAGAGGTGTTTATTAATGTATATTTTTGTAAAAGCTAGGTAAAGTTGGGCACCGAGACAAAATATTGACTTGTATAAGTGCGCCGCAGACTGAAAAAGATTGGGAACCCCTGAACTAAGCTATAGGTTTCATAGTGCTCTACACCACTACACTAATGTTGTCGCTACACTTATGTACATAATTTTTGTATTTAGGTGACAGTTGTTATTAAAAAATATATATTTTCAGATAAAAATCAACGTGATGAACTGAAAGCCTTTTTCCAGCTGACGAAGGACAATGACTTTTCACACAAACTGTTCAGCGTCGTCAATCTCGCAATGGACTTCCCCCTCAAGTACCTCAACACTTGTCTCACTTACATCATCATATTGATTCAGTTCTCTAAATTCATAGATTAATTGTATTTTAAATGAATAGCAGTTAGCACCTTCTTACCTAGTTTAATGTTCAATTAAATGTGTGTTAATCCGGTGTGAAACGTACATTATTATATCTACAAGACTTTTTTGTTATTTGTCAATCAGAGCTAACTTTGCGCCCTGTTGCTAAAGCGGCAGCGTTTTTCACCGCCGCGGCGCCGCCGCGGTAAAGGATCGCCGCCGCCGCGGCGGTGCCGTGTAAAAAGGGCCCATAGAAATGTATGCAGCGTCGCCGCCGCGGTAGCGCGGCGGTGCCGCTGCCGCTGCGGCGCGTGTGTAAACACGCTGCTTCTTGTGAATATTATTAAAATACCATTTAACTTAGTCCTAAAATTGTTTAGATATTTTGCACGGAAATATTTTGTCCTGCTAAAGAGCGAACTATTCTTATTCATGCCAATATATACGGTTTCCGCGGGATAAACGAATTTCCGTAGGCAATATTCTTATATTTTGTATATTCACGTGATAATAATATAATTGATTATTATTAATATTATTATTAATGAAGCAATATATGTATTAATATCATCCGTTGATCTAATTCATTACATTATGTAAATTACCCAATACAGATAAAATTCGTTGATATCAACGTGGAATCCAATTTATTACTTTCATTCGATTGGTTTGTATAGAGATAAAGTTATAGACTATTCACTATAGATTTTAAAGTGTTATATTATTATAAACGTACTTTATCTTGTTTAAGGCTTTGATTTTATGATCATCATGAGATGATAATTTCAAGTGAAACATATTTGTTAAAGTTTGATTCTTTGTCATTTCACGGTGTATTTTACCAGGGGGATTCTCAGAATATTTTTTAAATGATAGCATAAATTTTTTTAACGTGTAAAGCCGTTTCGATGATGAAGGAAAGAGCATACAAAGGGATTTTAATAAATGATCGCATGAGGGTCGATCGCTTGCAAAAATGTGAGATCTGTGAGCTACATGCGGTGGACTGTTGGAAATTTTAATAAGTATTAGAACTGGAACTAGCTTGAGATTACAATGGAATGGATTAAAATAAGATGCTATTATATGGGCAAATTCATGGTTATGGATGGAAAATGATGGGGCCTTTACCCATAAAATTCACAAAAAATTGCTTTCACCGCTGCCACTTCCACAGTGAACTTTATGTTAGGAACATAATATGCACATCAATGCATAAAGTATTATCACTTCGTTTTGATACACCCTGTATAAAGCCACTTCCAGCTATTTGGAAGTTTTGTAGTCGACTCTACCTTAACTTACGTCTGCGCAAAACTGTCTTCGAAAACTTTTATGTTCCCCGGCATTCATCATGTTTCGTTACAGTAAATAAATATAAAGCGGACAGACCTGAAAATAACTTACCAAACGCCCAAACTTTACTACGGATTTGTGCTGGCATAATGTTCCTGTAAAAGTTACTGGTAACGCCATCTAGCATAACTTTAAGTAACCATCGAATACTATGAAAATTATTACATTTCATATTGCGAAATTTCGTATTATAAATAAATAAATAAATAAATAAAGGATAACAAATTAAATTTTTTTAATTAGGCCGAGTAAATATTAATATAGTCTCACGCGCTTACCTTAACCTATCTCCATCCCTTTCCTTTCGTGCACTGTCGCCTATCGTCGTTGAAGCTCGGGAATTCGCCAGTGTAATTTTTGACTCATTACGAGACGGACATAGACGTTTTCGTCAAGTCCTCGCTGACCGCTATCAGAATATATGGACGTTGGAGAACTGGTACGCTGCTGATTTCCATCTGTGCCGCACCATCTAGTGTTTCGCGAGTATTTCCTGGGGCCCCAGACGTGCTGTTCAGCGCCTGCGTTTGTGGACGCGAAGACCAAAGGTTAGTGCACGAAATCTCCTTCCTACTATCTGCCCCTACCTCCAGCATTCGTGAGACTATAAAAATACAGTCCACTAACTATCGAAGGTGGATGGCAGCTATAGGCCATTTGTTGATTCACCCGCCCCACGCGCCATCATATTTTTTTTGGTTCCATTCGAGCCGGATGATTGAACCATGTTACATGGTCAATTCGGCTTTAAATTAAATATCGCCCGCCTTTATTGCACAAGCTATTAACACCTACTTAATTGTAAAAATAGTATATTTCATTCGTATTTAAATATTACTACCTACCCAAGTATATTCTCGTAACATTATAAGTACCTTCATATCATATATAATTTACCCATATAACCATATAACCGCATAAATAAATATTAAAATAACTAGTAAATAATTATATTTTGCCTTTCTTAATTGAAACTTAATTTTCATACATATCTAAGGTTGTAAATTTGGATTATAAGTTCGTACTTCGTACCTACCTATTCCTATACTCGAGCATTCTAGAAAAATCTGTTACCGCCGCGCGTTGTTGTCGCCCCGTTGGCGTTTGCTTGTAAGTTGTAACACTTGTAACGCACCATACGAATAGATAGGTACCCACTCGCGTTGCCAACCGGGTTTGCTTGTCGATTTAGATACTTACATATAAAGTATTTAATTTAGTTTTGTTTTGTACGCATAATATTCTTTTACAATGTCGGAAGAATCTAAGAGTAAAAAGGGATCATCTACAGTAATCCACGATAAAGAACTTAAATTACTCGAAGCAAAGCGTAATATTATTTTCGAACGTGTTCAAAGTATTTACGACACTTCGAAAATTATACACACGAGCGAGGACGTAAGGGAAGGCTTCCTTAGTTCCGTTACAACGCTAAGTTCATTGCGAAACGAATTTACACAACTATTAGATCACTATAATGACCGCTTATTGACGATTAATCCCGAAGCAACACCTAATTATAAATGTTTGGTTTCCTTTGAAGAGTTGTACGGTCGTATTAAATATATTAGTTCGCAGTGTTTGCCCAAGGTCAACGAAACATTGCCGCGCAAAACTATGCCTAGCTTACCGCCCATAGAATTAATGTCCTTTGATGGTGATATAAAATCGTGGCCATTGTTTTATGCCAGCTTTAGATCGACCATACACGAAAACCAATCTCTCACGGATTCCGAAAAATTATATTATTTACTTGGCAGAATCACCGTCAAGGCGCAAGCCGCCTGCGCGGGAATAACGCCGTGCGCAGAAAATTATGACTTAATGTTTCAAACGCTCATCGATAAATACGATGATAAACGCTTACTCGCTTCCTCGTATATAGACCAATTACTTGATTTCAAAAATATTGTTAGCACATCGTCTAATAATATTGATTTATTTATGGATAAATTTGTTACTGCCATTAGAGGTTTAAAAAACTTAAAAATTCCGGATCTTACAGACTTTATTCTGTTACATATCGCATTAAGAAAGTTAGACTCTGATACTATAAATACCTTTGAAAGATTGAATGACTCATCCGCTATTCCGACGTTCGACAGCCTAGTTTCTTTTATTCAGAATCAGTCTAAAATATTGCAACGTACACTAACACACAATAATTACAATAAAAAGATAAGCGATCGCGTTCGTACTAATAATTATAGTAAGCCAGTGTCGAACAAATTGCAAACATATACCACTACAACTAATAATAATACTACGTCTAATTGTTTGTGTAATAATATAACACATCAACATTTATTTAAATGCCCTTTAATAATATTTCGCCCAGTGAGAGATTTAAATTAGTTAAAGAACGTAACGCCTGTGTAAACTGTTTGAGTATAAAACATAAAGTTTCTGTGTGTAACTCTAATTCAAACTGCAGAGTGTGTAAGCTTAAACACCACACTTTGCTTCATTTTAATAATTATAACTCGTTCAATTCGGAATCGAACCGCCACCATAACGATATTGCTACCGTGCCGCAAGGGAGCTCGCGTCCGAACCTTGCGCCCGTCCCCGCGCCCGCGCGGACAGTCTTATCCACTGAGCGCTCGGACGTTGCGTTGTGTGCGACTCGCACTGGCACTCCGCGTACGGTGCCCAACTACTATATGAAGCGCAGCGAATGTATTGCGCCCACGACGGTTTTACTAGCCACCGCACAAGTTTTTATTTATGACTCGCAAGGTAACTCTCATATGGTACGCTGTTTGCTTGACAGCGCGTCTCAAAGTAATTTTATAACTAAAAATTGTTGTGAACGTTTGAATATTCGCATTCACAATATACCGCAAACGACTGTCAAGGGTATCGGTGGCTCGAAGAAGGTTGTTAGAGGAAAGGTTTCTTTTAAATTTTCTTCTAAATATAATACAAATAATAAATTTGATATTTCATCTTTAATTGTAGATCAGATAACTGATTGCTTGCCTTCCGCTTTAGTTGATAAGTCCGCGTTTTCATATTTAAATAATTTACCGCTCGCGGACGACACGTTCGCAACCCCGAATTCCGTTGATGTTTTAATCGGGGCTTCGCTGTTTCCGCATTTACTGTTGCCTGGTGTTGTACACAGCAACTCGACCGCTCCGCCCGCTATAGAAACCGTACTCGGTTATATTTTAATGGGTTCTGCGCCCACATTAGGTACCGCTCACGCGTTAGCTTCATGTTGCGCTGTTGAAATTAATTCGCCCGCTTCTATCGATACTTTTATTAAAAGATTTTGGGAACTAGAAGAGCTTTCCCTTCCGCCCGTTCAAAGTCCCGATGACGTTGAATGTGAAATGCATTATCAAACTACCACTGAACGAGATCCCGTCAGTGGTAGGTATACGGTGTCTTTGCCGTTCCGCGAAGATGTGTTCTCTTTAGGAGACTCATATAATATCGCATATAAACGCTTTATTTGTTTAGAACGAAAACTTGAATCCTCGCCGCAATTGAGAGAGGCTTATAACAATGTTATATCTGAGTATATTCAAAATAATTATTTAGTTCCCGCGATACCAGATATTAGTAATTTGAATTCTCCATCATATATAATTCCGCACCACGGTGTTGTCCGTGAAGATAAGTCCACGACAAAATTACGTGTCGTTCTCGACGCCAGTTGTAAAACTAGCTCAGGTGTAGATCTTAATAATATCCTTCACAGTGGACCTAATTTACAAGGAGATTTATTTCAAGTAATTTTAAATTTTAGACTTTTTGCTATCGCACTTTCCACCGACTGCCGCCAGATGTTTTTACAAATCGCTGTTATGGAAAACGATTGTCGTTTCCAACGTATTCTTTACCGCTTCAATTCAAACGACCCAATAACAATATATGAGTTTAAGAGGGTCTGTTTTGGCTTAAGATCTAGTCCGTTTCACGCCTTACGTACCGTCAAACAGTTGGTAGAAGATGACGGGCATAAATACGCTGTTGCCGCTGAAATCGCGTCGTCGTCGCTTTACATGGACGATTTAGTATTTTCCGTGAGAACAGAAGAAGAGGGAGTTACCGCAGCCGCCCAGCTGATCAGTATGTTTAAGGGTGCTCAATGGGATTTGGTGAAGTGGAGTAGTAATTCCGCTTCAGTTCTCCAAAGCCTACCAGAATCGCACAAACTTCCGTCTGATTTGGAATTTGATAAAATTAATCAACATAAGGTTCTGGGACTACTCTGGTCGCATTCCTCGGATTCGTTCTTTTTCAAAATTTCTCCGCCAGACGGCAAATGCACAAAACGCATAATTTTATCTACCATTGCACGATTATGGGATATAATGGGGTTTGTCGCGCCTACTATTCTTTACGCTAAATTGCTTATTAGACAGATATGGTTATTAAAACTCGATTGGGATGACCAGCCTCCTCCCAATATTGTTAAAACTTGGAAGCAATTCTGTTTAGAATCACCATTATTAAATCGCTTTAATATTCCGCGACACTTAGGTGTCGTTGACGGCGGTGTCGCCACTCTGCTGGGGTTCTCGGACGCTAGCGAGCAAGCATATGGCGCTGTTGTATATTTACATTTACAAATAGGTAGCAGTTCTTCTGTTCAACTGGTATGCGCAAAGTCAAAGGTAGCTCCAATAAAAACTATTTCTATCGCGCGATTGGAATTGTGCGCTACCGTATTATTGTCAAAATTACTTCGCATCGTTTACGATAATTTTAACCCGCGATACAAAATGAATGTCTTAGCCTTTACTGACTCTAAGGTTGTTTTATTTTGGGTTAAAAGTTCACCGCATCGATGGCATACCTTTGTTGCCAATAGGGTTGTAACATTAAATGATAATATTTCTTCTGATAACTTTCATCATGTTGCTGGATCTGAAAATCCAGCCGACTGCCTTTCCCATGGCTTGACTCCCGCCCAATTGATTAGCCATCCGCTATGGCTCCGTGGGCCTCGTTGGGCTATTAATTCCTCTGAATGGCCTATTTACGAGGTACATGATTTTTCTACTTTAAACATACTTGAGCAAAAAACGCTTACTCACACGGGATTGATAGAAGTTGATGAGTCCGTTTTATATTCTCTTGCGCTCCGCATGTCCTCCTGGACAAAGCTCTTACGCACTATGATTTACATTTTCAGATTCGCAAAACTGCTACCATGTAAAACTCACCAGACCATATCAGTTACAGACTTAGAATTCTCTGAAAATAGATTGATACGCATTTTACAATCAAAATACTTCGCAGACGATTTCGATAATTTAAGCAAGGGTAAGAAATGCTCTACCGCTTTACAACGACTGTTGCCATTTTTACAAAACGGTATTATTCGCGTTGGAGGCCGTCTTTCAAACTCCGATTTAAGTTTTTCCCAAAAACATCCCGTTATATTGCCGCGTCATGATCACATTGTAGACTTAATTGTAGACTATTATCATAAAAAATATTTACACGCCGGTCCAGAGCTTTTAATGTCCATACTCAGACAAAGATATTGGATCCTGTCCGCTAGACGTATAATACGTCATCGCGTTTTTAAATGTAACAAGTGCTTTAAACTAAAACCGCGTTCTATTTCTCCTCTTATGTCTGACCTACCTGTAGGCAGGGTGACAGAAAACATAAAGGCCTTTACACACTCGGGCTGCGATTACGCAGGGCCCATCTCATACGTACCATTAAGACGTCGTGGAGCAAAAAGCTACAAGGCTTATTTGTGTGTTTTCACCTGTCTTACGACTCGCGCGGTGCACATTGAAATAGCCACCGATTTAAGTACCGATAGCTTCTTAGCTACCCTAAAGCGCTTTCTGACTCGCCGAGGTCCCGTACAGTATCTGTACTCAGATAATGGAAGGAATTTTGTAGGGGCACAGTCATATCTAAAGGACCTTTATCGTTTCCTAGACAAAGAGTATAAACCACGATTCGAAGAGGAACTATTAGAGAATAGAATTATTTGGAAGACCATACCCCCTGCTTCTCCACATTTCGGTGGATGTTGGGAGAGCATGGTGAAGGTCATTAAGACCCACTTAAATAAGGTCATAGGACAACAACTTTTATCTTATGAGGAGTTAAATACTCTTCTCATACAGATAGAATGTCTATTAAATTCGCGACCGCTTACCGTTTTAAGTTCCGATCCGTCGGAACCACGCGCTTTAACGCCAAACCATTTTTTATTCGCTATACCTTTAATTTCTTTACCCGCGCACGATGTAGAGGAAAGGAACGTCACGCTATTACATAGACATCTATTAATTGATAAATTAGTCCAGTCTTTCTGGAAGCGATGGAGACTAGAATATCTTCATAAGCTACAAGTGAGGCAAAGGTGGAATAAGGCCTCTCCTTCTATTGCATTAGGTACAATTGTAATAATTATAACTGATAATACACCACCTCTCGCTTGGCCGCTAGGTGTTATTGAAAAATTGCACCCCGGTAAGGATGGCGTAGTTCGCGTAGTTTCAGTTAAGACCGCTAAGGGTGTTTTCCTGCGTCCCGTGGTTCGTTTGTGTCCTCTGCCTAATCAATAATGCTAACGCTCGCTTTCTGCCTTTGTTTATTAAGCTTTATGTATATATTTTTTCAATAGCTATAGTTATTATAATAAATATTTATGTTCCACATAACATGTATCCGGTACTATTAAGTTGATATAGCTTAGATATACCGTATATGTATATAATATTTTTTTTTTTTTTAAAGGCGAACCTTTAAGGGCGGGGGAAATGGTAACGCCATCTAGCATAACTTTAAGTAACCATCGAATACTATGAAAATTATTACATTTCATATTGCGAAATTTCGTATTATAAATAAATAAATAAATAAATAAAGGATAACAAATTAAATTTTTTTAATTAGGCCGAGTAAATATTAATATAGTCTCACGCGCTTCCCTTAACCTATCTCCATCCCTTTCCTTTCGTGCACTGTCGCCTATCGTCGTTGAAGCTCGGAAATTCGCCAGTGTAATTTTTGACTCATTACGAGACGGACATAGAAGTTTTCGTCAAGTCCTCGCTGACCGCTATCAGAATATATGGACGTTGGAGAACTGGTACGCTGCTGATTTCCATCTGTGCCGCACCATCTAGTGTTTCGCGAGTGTTTCCTGGGGCCCCAGACGTGCTGTTCAGCGCCTGCGTTTGTGGACGCGAAGACCAAAGGTTAGTGCACGAAATCTCCTTCCTACTATCTGCCCCTACCTCCAGCATTCGTGAGACTATAAAAATACAGTCCACTAACTATCGAAGGTGGATGGCAGCTATAGGCCATTTGTTGATTCACCCGCCCCACGCGCCATCAGTTACTAATACATTATATTAATACCCCATTAAATATCGAATTATTTATGGGAAATAGAAATACATTTGCACGTGCCCCTGTATTTTATTTCCATAATAATAACTCCCACACCGGTTTCGATAACGGTGGCTGGTTTCATTGAAACTAGGCCAGTTACGCAAGAGTAATTTTTATAGAGCCCAAGTGTGTGCGCAGTACACAAGAGCACTCTCTATTCCTTTACTCTCATAACCCAGTGGGACGGAAGACCGACACGACTGGCGAGAGATTAGGCGCCGGACCAACTTTTTACATGTCCATCCGACGCATGGATCATCTTACTTGTCAGACAATCAGGTGATCAGCCTGCATTGTCCTAACCAAACTTGGAAATAACATGTTTCCAACGCGGAAATCGAACCCACGACCTCCGAGTCAAGAGCCACGCTCTAAACCACTGGACCACGGAGGCGTTTATTTCCATAGAGTATAATAAATGATCAAACGAACTTACCAAGTGAAGTTCGATCATTATTATATGAGTCGCTTCCGAAAAGTAGTACCTTTGCTTATCTGCTAGGCAATCGCGTTTTTTAAAGACGTATGTGGGTATTTGAAAAGTTACCCTGTGTGCTCGTGACGGTCACTCGACGTTCCGGCGTGCTTCATTATGTTTAGAGAGAAGTAATGCAAAAAATCTTTCTTTCTTTCTTTGGGTACTGCAGCAAACATAGTTTCGTGCAGACTGGGTGGGAGGGAGATTATATCTTCGAATGAAGTTACTCATATAACAATGACCGAACTTCACTTGGTAAGTTCGTTTGATCATTTATTATATTTCTTCGCTTCATTCTTCGATATATAATTAACCAAAAGTAGATTTTCAGAGTAACGAAAGAAAGATTATTTTTTTTTACAAAATACAACATATTACAATAAGAATAGTAATCATTATAATATATTCAAGAAAAAATTTAACATTGTGCCCATAAATTTAATAATAGTTAGTAGAAACGAAACGTACGGGACCTCTTTGGTTTGTGATTCAAATGATTACAGTTATACTGGGATCATGGTGATTATTTAACTGATTCAGCGAAACTTTATTCGTCGATAAAATTATGGTTAAGGAAAATAGCGAAAGTATCGGAATCGCTAGTCCTGACTCCTGCCTGTCGACTGTCGTCTTACTAATAGTGTCCAGTATCAATCCCCGTGTCGACGCTCGTGTCGACGCGGCGCCGCTCTCGCACAGCATCTACTTTATCCAGCGGCTAACTGACCGACTGGGAGGTGGCTGTTCTGTGCAGAGCGTTAAGCGTTAGCAATAATAACCCGTATTGTAGCATTATACTATTTAATATAATCTTGAATAACCATCACAGGGCGTAATAACTTAAATATTATATCCTCTTCTTCTTTTTTTTGACCGACTTCCAAAAAGGAGGAGGTAATATGTTCGGCTGTGTTTTTTTTTTTTGTATGTTCCACGATTACTCAGCCGTTTGTGGTACGATTTTCAAAATTCTTTTTGTGTTATATAGGGTTTAGCTCGAATTTAGTACCATGTTCACAAAAGTGGTGATCTGATGATGGGATCCTTGAGGAATCGAGGGGACTCCTTGAAATTTCTATGGAAACATATAGTGATTTTTATTTTTTCTGAAGCATTCAAGGTAAATGCTACCAAAAGTAAGACTTTGCACCAGGTTATACCCTGGATATGAAGGTACCGAACAGAACTTTTGAATGCTTAAAGGTAGAGGTTCGGGGATTTCGGCGTTGTTTAAACAACTGAAAGCATAAGCCAACACATCA
The DNA here is from genome assembly GCA_963422495.1 of Polyommatus iphigenia. Lineage (NCBI taxonomy): Eukaryota > Metazoa > Arthropoda > Insecta > Lepidoptera > Lycaenidae > Polyommatus > Polyommatus iphigenia. The sequence goes on from OY730179.1 coordinate 12,942,641, forward strand.
ATTTGATTGATTATCATCATCACAACCATAATCATACCATGGGTCATCACACTATGACCCAATTATTGGTACTTTTCGTGATATTTTGCATCGAAGCAGATATTTTTGATGATGATTTCGCTGTTTGTGGACCGATTTTCAAAATTCTCGTGTTATTGTATAGGATATAATCTTAATTTTGTATAACAATAATTACGAAAGTGGTGAGCTGATGATGGGATCTATGAGCAATCGCGGGAAATCCTTAGTACCAAATTCGAGCTAAGCCCTATACAACGCAAAAATAATTTTGAAAATCGTACCACAAACGGCTGAGTAATCGTGGAACATACAAAAAAAAAAAGATACATACAGCCAAACATATTACCTCCTCCTTTTTGGAAGTCGGTCAAAAAAAACTCGCGGTCCAAACACACTATACTTATTGACTCACAGTCGCAGTACATGCCGGTTGATTAAATAATTGCAGTAATCACCTGCAGTTGCAATCCGGAAAACATATAGTTTCTATAATTCTATTTATAGTGTATAAAGACTCGCAGTCCCAACACATTGTACGTTTATTGACTCGCGGTCGCAGTGCAAGCCGGCTAGTATTGAATATAAAATTTGGCTCGTCAAGGCCTCTGTAGTGCCTGCCGTTTATTTAAGTATTTAATAGTACTTACATGTATTTTCTTGTTACACGATAAAATAACACTGACTTTAATTACTTACAACACTGACTCAAACATAAATATAATAATAACCAGCTGCGCTTTGGCATGGTTACTAAGTATACGTGCTCGCGTTGCCTCGCGTTAACAAAGAATGAAGCACGCCGGAACGTCGAGTGACCGTCACGAGCACACAGGGTAACTTTTCAAATACCCACATACGTCTTTAAAAAACGCGATTGCCTAGCAGATAAGCAAAGGTACTACTTTTGGTTAATTATATATCGAAGAATGAAGCGAAGAAATATAATATTATGATTTAACTTTGTTACAAAACTATCCTGCTAGCTGCACCAACCAGCTCTGCAGGGTTTGCATGGAAGTCATGTGTGCCCGTTACTTATTCATGCTGTTTATATTATAAATGGGAAAGAAAGTCTTGAAATGTTTATCAACTCTCTGCTACCTTAATCGCTGAATCAATTTAACTTTTAAAAGTATGAGTTTATAAATGAATGCTTAGATAAAGTAAATCGTTGTTGATAACAATTTTACGTAAAAACTTAAAAAAAATGTCTTTCAGAAAGAATTAACTAATTTTAACCACTTAACCTAAGCCAGTACGAATAAAAAGCAATACGTGCTCCCAAACTTTAATCCTTTGTAAGAAAATCTTTAAAGTAATTCCACCTGTCGAGTATTTACAGACACCTCCAGTCTGTGGTCGGCAGAACGAGTTCCTTCTTCAAATATTTGAAGCCGAAGCCTTAGTTTACTCTCAACTTAAAGAAAATCCTTGAGCTCCTAGTTCCACACTGTTAAATTCACGATTGAAAGAAACCTGAATTCAATAAGCCAATGACGTCATTGATTATAAGTTCTTCTTACACTGTTTCACTTTTAAGCTTTGGTTTTTCAAAAATTACTATGGTAAATGAACTATGATATAATGGAGTTACTAGAATAAATAAAATATTTAAAGTTCTACTTTTAAGTGCGTTTGTAAAATATTATTTCACTCACTTTTAATTGCTAATATGTAATTGGGTACAACTTTATTTGAATTAAGCGACATAAGTCAATTATCTTAATATTTTTACGAATCACCTATTCCATTACTAGAAGAACTTAACGATTAACTCCTTTTCCATTGTAAACAAAAACTGAACAATCTAATGACGACGCGGACGTAAGTGGATGAAATGGAGAACTAACATTTTACAACATAAGGCAAGTACTTATTTTTTCCCTTATAATTTGAACAAACTTTGTAACTTAACTACATACTTCATCATCTCGCTAATATGTCTGGCTATACCTCTTCATAAAGACCAATTATTTATATTTTATTTCAAATCATTTTCCAGTTCCTAGCCTCCATTTATCCAGAAAATGAACATTTTCTTATACCTAATTCATTCACTTACGTCTTCAAATATAAACACGCTTCTCTCACTGAAAAAAAATATTCTTGTATTTTCAGAGACACATAAATAACTTAACTAATATTCCTCGTTTAATTAAACCTCTAATTAATACTTGCAACTGCAACAGCGTTTACGAAGTTGTTAAATAAATTATCCGGCGTTATCTATTACACAAAACGCTCGGTAAGTTTAGCTAAGTTCCCCCAACTTTGGCCATTACGCCATTGTGGATGGAATCATTCATAGTCACATTTGAGTCTTTCTTTCGTTCTCATAAAGTTTTGAGGATATTAAAGCGTCGACACTTGAGGCTCGCAATTTGGACGCGAGCCAGATGTTGAGCTTAGCCAAAATCTTTTGTACTAAATTATTATACGATTGATGTTTCTTATATATTATTTATTCCTGATAATAATAAACTATATAACGCCTGCGACTCCGTTGCGCCAGAATTCGTATATCGCGCGGGAACCGTAAATTTTTCTGGTACAAAAAGTATCCTATATCCTTTCCCGGGACTCAAAGCATCTCCATACCAAAAATAAATATAACGCCTCCGAGGTCCAGTGGCTTAGAGCGTAGGTCTTAACTCGGAGGTCGTAGGTTCGGCAACGTGTTATTTCCATGTTTGATTAGGACAATGCAGGCTGGTCACCTGATTGTCTGACAAGTAAGATGATACATGCATCGGATGGGCATCTATAAAAAGTCGTTCATGCGCCTGATCTTTCGCCAGTCGTGTCGGCCATCCGACCCACTAGGTTATGAGAGTAAAGGCGGAGAGATTGCTCTCGTGTACTGCGCACTCACTTTAGCACTATAAAATTACTCCTGCGTAACTGGCCTGCCCTACTAGACAACTGGCAAGCGATTATCGTACATAATGCTAAGTACTCACATACGGTTTTTCTCGATAGTTTTACTCCAAATCGAGTAATAATTACTGTGTGGACCGCAAAACTCACAGCTCGAAGGCTCGCATCGAGCCGGTTCGATGGAATTAAATATATCGATTTAGAGTAAAACTATCGAGCAATGCTGAATGTGTGGACGAAAGCCCAAGCCGCGGGTTTTGCTCGACGTGATTGCTCGATCGAGCAAAACCGTATGTGAGTACTTAGCATAAGTCATCGCTTCGCTAGCGAATCCTAATAACCTAATCCTTCTGGTTTCAATGAAACAGCGCGGTCACTGTTACCGAAAGAGGTTCGGGAGTTATTATTATTATTATTATACCAAGTTTCAGCAAAATCTGTTCAGTGGTTTGGGCGTGAAGCGGTAACAGACAGACAGACAGACACACTTTCGCATTTACAATATTAGTATGGATAGACGGATACTCTCCTCCATACGCTCGTGATGACCAATTTGTCCATCATGGCCGACGTGGAGAAACGCGTTACGAGTACGGAAAATACAAACATCAGAGTCATGCAGCCCACTGCTGTTTGCATAATTGAATTAATGGCATACTCGTATGATAGCGACGCAATATCTATTAAGCAATCCTCCAGACAGGTTATTGATTCTACAACCCCATGTTTGTGCACTCGGTTCTCAAACGATATCATGATCACTATTATCTTCTCTGTATTATATAAAAATCAATGCCACTTTTCGTTGTGATTTTATAACTCAAAAACGGGCTCACCTATCCAAATCAAATGTTCGGACTATTTAGTAGATGGTTTTTATGTGAAGTTTGCACAAAATCGGTCGAGTGGTTGCCGGTTCTTTATTTGTTTTCATATTATTTGATCACATGTTTTGTAACAAATGGAATTCTATAAATGGCAGATCATTTTGTTTTTTTTATTATGGCGCATGGAATAGCATGGCAATACCTCGATCATGGGAATGCCAGACACAATATATTTTGAATTGTTATGCGGAAGCCAATTGCCGCTTGGGGATTGATAGATTAGCCAGTGTCAAGTAAATGCTGGGAAAACAATATTTTTCTTATAGCTTTCAGCATATTTTCTCTATTTCGTCAAGTCTTATGGCCTGTATTCACTTTGATTAGTGCAAGTGCAGGTGATTAGTAATCAGGAGAAAACAAGTATGGATCAGTCGCTGTCCACACTTACATTGTCCTGATTACTAATCACCTGCAATAATCACCTACAGTTATCACTAATCAAAGTGATTTCAGGCCAAGTAAAAGTTAAAGCAGGCAAAGAGTCAAGTCGGTCGCTTCAGTGAAGTGACGCTTTACTGAAACTTTCAATGGAGTTTTGGAGGGAGCGCAAAATAGCAAGTTTCTGAGAATTGTATCACTTTCCTACACTTAAGTATGATAAAGGACATCTAATGGTTAATATTTTACCAATATTCCACATTAAACCCAGATAACACAATTTTTGGAAAATAATACAAAAACGAAAAAAAACCTTCATTTTTTTATGGGGTTTTGTTGTCAAATTGAAACTTTTTTCAGTGTTGGAAGTACAAGTACAACATATGTTAAAAATAATCTTGATTATTATTTTAAAAAATTTACAAAAACTAAGATAGATATAATTTAGGTAACATAACAGAATATAAAATTTACAATAACAATAATCTACATAAATAAAAAATAATTTAACAATGATAATAATTAGAATAAAAAAAAATAAGGAAAAACTAAAGATCTTAATCAAAAACAACATACAAGCATACAGTACAAGCATATCCATTTTTTTATTATTTTACTTTATAAGTAGCGAAGCAAGTAGGTACCGGGCCGCTAGTATATAAACATAAAATATATAAGGAGACCATCTTCATACTATATATTATGAAGATATCATACACAGGTCACAGGTGAGATACACAAGAATCCGATTTTGGGTTGAGAGTATTGAAAAAGTGTACTCGTATGTGAATGTATTTTTGTCAATGCATATGCAATCCACTTGCATTGACTAAACACACACACACACAAGTGTAGCTTATAAAATAAAAATGAAAAAATCATTAATGTAATAATGCACCACGTACTTTTCGTATTTATAGATACAAAAAAATTAAAATTAAAAAAATCATTAATGTAATATTGAATCACGCAATACTTTTCGTATTCTTAGATGAAAAATCGGCTAAGTGCGAGTCAAGGAAATAGGGTCCCGATTTTACCCCTTGGGCACGTCGGGAATTACCTCCGGTTTTTTTGTCGGTTAAAAAGTGACTACTTACTGACTTGGTCAACGTATGGTGAAAAATGTGACTTAGCAGCTGTATTTTTTTTTTTGTTCAAATAAAAGTTGTGGCCCCAGTTTGCTTCAAATGAAAGATTTTCATTACATACGGAAAATACATAATATCTAGACGTCTTCACAAAAATGTAAATATAACATTAAAATTAAAACACAAAAGTATTGTACCTTTCATATACGAGGGTAGAATTTACAATCTACATTCACAGGAGGTAAATTGAAATTCCGTGTAACTACTTCATACAATCCCGATACGAGCTTAGCATTTCGATATTACATTTCTAGCCGGCAGGTATTTCTCTACAAACATATTACTACTTATCAAAAAATATGAACACTTCCCGGCGCGCTGTGACATACCTAGAACAGAAATATTCTAAATCGCCTGAAATTATCGATTTTGGATGTTTCTTATCGTCCATCGCGTGTGAAATTCTGCATAAAATATTAAAAAAAAACAAATGAGAAAAAAATTGTGCAATGAATCCAGGGCTTACTGAAGCCACGTAGAGAAAGTACATCATCACTTGCTCATCGCGTCCTGCCGACCTGACCTGACCTGATTACTTAACATTTTACTGACTACTTCAATTAGTTACTGATCTAAGAAACACCATACTGAACTCAAAAACGGGTATCAAGGATATTATAAGAGTAAAGCCGGCAAAGCTGTAGTGGAATTGGGCGGGTCACGTAAGCCGCATGCATTCCGACCGCTGGGCAAAGATCTCAACAGAGTTAGGCACCGAAAGATGGACGCCGTGACCGGCCTAGAATAGGATGGCGCGATTAGCTGGGAGCATACTAGCCAGGCTGGCCAGAGGTAGCGTAGGAGCGAGCACAATGGAAGACCTTGGTGGGGGGGGGGAGGCCTTTGCCCAGCAGTGGGGCAGCTGCATAGGCTAGAAGAATTAGTAGTTATTTATTAAATTATTAATTTACCTATTCCTTTAGTAATTCCTCTTTTATTTATTATTTATATTTGTTTATAAAGTTCGATATCATAGTGCTATAGCCGGTTTACATTATACTAATCCAGTAATCCAATCCAGTACTGGATTGCTACTGGACTAATGTCAAAGTGTACTGGAATGGACTGAACTGCATTGCAGTGCATTCCAGTGACCTTTTACATTATCCAGTAGATACTCAGCACTGAATTGGATTACTGAATTATAATAATGTATACCAGCTATTCGATATTGATAAATAGATAATCATATTTGTGATATAACGTGTTAACTCGAGTTGAACGTATTAGTAAACAATTAATTAGGCACATATTACACGCTTCCTAAATCAATATTATTTATTAAATGAACACGTTGAAGATAATTATGTAACATTACAATAATTGAGTATTTCAACAAAATTTTTTTTTTGTGATAAATGGATAGATCATATATAAGTTTTATAACAAAACAATTTTCTTTTATTGTTTTTCGCAATAATTCAAAAGTTATTTCAAAATAAAAAATACCGAAGACACGCCGGCAGCTCCCGCACTACCCTAGCGCGTGTGACGTCACATTGTTAATGTTCACCACAGAACACTAAAAACAGTAGAACTGATATACCACGTATTGTTTAACAAACGAATGTTTTGATTGGACGCGTACTTCTAAACGGTTTAAAATCAGTTTGTGGATTTACTAAAAATTTTAGCTACGTAGATTGGTATTATAGTTAGCGCAAACAATTTTGACCTTAAACGTCAACGAAATAAGGTAAATATTGGCGTATACTATTGAAATGTATATGTCGCAGGGAAAAGAGGATATCAGGGATTTCACGATATCCCTAGGGATATCATGAACTCCCGCTAGATGCCGAATATTCTTGTTTGTTACGTCTTCTTACTAAAAATATCTAGTGATATTATGTCATTTCACTAAACTAAATCTAGTGAAACGTCAGAAAAGCGGACACTGCCGAATAAAAATCAAGACACGCATTTCTCTCGCTTGCTCTAGTATACACACGGGTACTTTGATAGGATCATCTAACATCTGAATCTGACAAGTAAGATGTTAGATGATCCATGCGTCGGATGGGCATGTAAAAAGTCGGTTCTGCGCCTGATCTCTCGCCGGTCGTGTCAGTCTTCCGTCCCACCAGGTTATGCGAGTAAAGGAATATAGAAATTGCTCTTGTGTACTGCGCACACACTTGGGCACTATAAAATTACTCTTGGCCTGGTTTCAATGAAACCGGCCACCGTCACCAAAACCAGAGTGGGAGTTATTATTATTATTATCACACGTGTAATACAACTATAGCAGATCTGAGGGGGTATCACCATATCTCTGAATCATACAGTTGAAACCAGCTGAGGGTTCTTCATCAAATACTTCAGACCTTTGATTTTTGACGTCAAATGAAGCGGCCGACCAAGTTGAATATTTTTTGTAAAGGTGGCATGTCGATCTCTAGTTTGATTAGGCTCTTGTATAGGCACAGGTACTACAGGTACTCCAGCTCTTCGATTATCCTAGTTTTTACTGTTCCGTACCCAAAGGGTTAGTCTGTCTGTCTGTCTCCAGGCTAGACGAGCCGCGCCAGCTCGAGCGACGATTTTGTTTCACTCCCACTAGTGCCCGTGTCACGTGTGGGAACTAGAGCGAGTGAGAGAAATGAGTGGCTCGATTTTTATTCGGCGGTATCCGCGTTTCTGACATTTCACTAGATTTAGTTTAGTGAAATGACATATCACTAGATATTTTTAGTAAGAAGACGTAACAAGAATATTCGGCATCTACCGGGAGTTCGTGATGTCCCTAGGGATATCGTGAAATCCCTGATATCCTCTTTTCCCTGCGACATATACATTGTGACGTCACATCTCAATCATGGCGCGTTTATAAGTCACGTGACTTTATTTAAATTTCATGAATTTTTAATTGTTTATAATTAATTGAAAAAACATTTTTTAAGATTCTGGCATTAAATATCGATATTATTAATATTAAGGTTTTAAAATACATTAAAAAAAGCAACAATTTTTTTTAATACTCAATTATTACACGTTATTTAACACAGGATATTAAATTACTTAATTGATTTAAGGTTTAAAATTGTTATTTTTATCAAAACTGTTTTATACGTGGGAGAGCCATGCTTCAGCACGAATGGGCCGGCTTGACCGGAGAAATACCACGTTCTTACAGAAAACCGGCGTGAAACAGCGCTTGCGCTGTGTTTCGTCGAGTGAGTGAGTTTACCGGAGGCCCAATCCCCTAACCTCCCCTATTTCCTTCCCTTCCCATCCCTACCCTCCCCTATTACCATATTCCCTTTTAAAAGGCCGGCAACGCACCTGCAGCTCTTCTGATGCTGCGAGTGTCCATTGGCGACGGAAGATGCTTTCCATCAGGTGACCCGTTTGCTCGGTTGCCCCCTTATTACATAAAAAAAAAACTACTGAAGCATGGAGATGATACAGCATGCGACACGTGATTTTGACATCATAAATCATAATACATTATAATAATTATTATAGGTAGTGTTTTTTTGAAGACTGGATATTTGGAATATATAGGTATTAGATTAGGACGCACATAATGTTTTTTTTCCTGAAATTATTTCGATCTCAGAATTCCACGCGGGTGAAGCTGCGAGCAACAACTAGTATTATATAATCATTTTAAACGTTTTTCTCTGAATTACAAACTAAGTTATTCTCTGAATTACAAACAAAGTGAAACTGTTATTAATGAAATTCGTGAATATGAGTGTCCGCAGGGTAGGTAGAATTCCAATGACGCAGTCAAATGAACCGATGCATATCCGTTTCGAACGTGAAATTCGTGTGAGCCTCCGAATTAATTAAACAAAATTTCCAGTGCTAAAGTATTTGCGCGAAAACATTTTGTTCGTATATTCCTAGCTGTCCTGCACGACTTTGTCCACGTAAACAACATGATCTTGAATTTACAAAATATAAGTCCTCTCATATCACTACAAAGCCGTTAAAAACGCATCAAAATCCAGTGCGTAGAGTACAGAGCGAGCAGAAAAATCACGTAGCACCTAGACTAGAAAGGTCAATGATCGCTGGTGCTAACTTAAACTATTTTGACCTTACACATAGTTTTTACAAGGACAGACAGCGGAAACCTACTTTGTTATAAGCTATGTTTAGTGATGTATTCCGAGAATACAGTTTTAGTGAATTGAAAATTAAAGTAAAGTTTGAAAATCGAAAAAAAAAACAAGCGTGAAAAATTATTGAATAGGTCCCTAATGATATCTATATCAGGTTGTTAGCTATAGCTAACAACCTGTAAATGAGCATCAGTTACTGTTTCACTCCATCGGTAGGTACAGAAGTTTAGTAATTAATATTCGTTTTTACGGTAGGTGCTTGTTTGAAGTTGTTAGCTATAGCTAACAACCTGTAAATGAGCATCAGTTACTGTTTCACTCCATCGGTAGGTACAGAAGTTTAGTAATTAATATTCGTTTTTACGGTAGGTGCTTGTTTGAAGTTGTTAGCTATAGCTAACAACCTGTAAATGAGCATCAGTTACTGTTTCACTCCATCGGTAGGTACAGAAGTTTAGTAATTAATATTCGTTTTTACGGTAGGTGCTTGTTTGAAGTCTACCTAAGTTCCGCACTTTGATAAACTTCATAAAAGTTTCAAGCTTTAATTAAATCGTTCAGAAAAGTTCAGGCTGAAAAATATTATGCATGAAACTAATTAATTAGGTATCTGAGGTATTTATGTAGTTTTTTCTTGCTGCCAGTTCGTTAATGTACTTATAATCAAACGATAATATTAATTTATGAATTAATAATGGCCGGTTTACATTGTTCCAATCCAGTGCTGGATTACTATTGCAATAATATAAACGGATCTCAACGGGTGATTTTTTTGTGTGTATAGAATGCTTGTATACCTTTAATTTGTCGATATTTTCGATTGCGCGTTTTGTTTGGTTTTGGATAAAAAAAATAAAAACCTAAAAATGAAAATTATTTTATTGCAGGTAAAATATCGACACAGCGGATCAGAAAAAAAGCTTGAAATATACCTTATTTAATAGGCTTTCAGGTGGAAAACAAAATTTTATTTATTATGTAAAAGTTTTGGAGAAATATGGATTTTTCGCTTCCGGGCTGCAAAAAATCGCTAAACTTTGGTAGCTCGTAGCATCAAAACTATTGTGAATTGACACGCGGGTGTTCTACTCTCGCATTCATTTTATGCCTATTCAAAATTGAAGAAAATAGAAAAGTTCCGATTTTTCGTCTCCTCCGTACACTGTGGATTAGAATAATGCAAACCGGCAATAATAATAATATTATAGTCAATTCTTATTAATATGTTAGCCTTAATCTGTCAGCTGGGCTATATGCGCGTTCCACTTGGCGATGAAAATGCTGAAAATACTCTGTATATAAATGTTAATTCAAATTCTGGGGATATTTTCAAGCCGACACGTGCGTGCTTGAATGACGCACTGCAGTAGCTTCGTCACTACTTCAGCTTGATGTAAGCACGCAGGGTTATGAGTCCTGCAAGTCACCCCATGGCCTACTTATGTATGACGTCATACGATGTAAAACGCACAACGAACTAGGACGATCCACACGGTGCGTTGCGTCAGCGTTCAAGTCAACGCAATTCTGGCCACACAGGCACCACGCTAAGAGCGCTTACAGACGAACGGCACGTGTCGGCGGCAAGCGTCGGCGGCAGTCGACGGCAGACGACGGCACGTGTCGGCGGCAGTCGACGGCAGACGACGGCACGTGTCGGCGGCAGTCGGCGACAGTTGACGGCAGCCGTCGACAGTTTATCACGCTTGCAGTTGTGACGTAACGCGTAAAGGTAAGCGTCCACAGGTCGGTATAGTACGCAACGGACGTTTTGCATCAAACGGATATTTTTTTACAGTAGATCCACTGTATCGGCAGCGTGCGGATTACCGACTAGCCAGTATGTTTATCTTCAAATTAGTCCAAACATTGTTCCTAATCTAAAATTTCTGCTTTCGACTTTTCCATCCATACCCCCCTTTTGAGCATTCATTTACTAGGCTAGTCGGTAATCCGTACACTGCCAATTCAGCGGACGTACTGTGAAAAAAATGTCCGTTTGATGCGTGGCGTCCGTTGCGTACGATACCGACCTGTAGACGCTTACCTTGCGGGGGTACGTCACAACTGGGGGCCTACCACCAACTCTCCTAAGCGACACCGTTTGACAGATAAACATTTATTACTTTTACGTCAAGCTAGCGATCTTAAAAAGTTGATATTTCACAGCGGATTTAACATTGTTTAGCATATTTTACTGTTTTTTAGTAAAATTATATTTAAAAAGTGAGTAAGGTAGGGGAGAGGGGGGCTAGATTTAACAGATGTAAGTATTAACAAGCCTATAACTACTAAATTAAATGACGATACGGTAAGACGTTCAATGTTATACGTTCGGGCGACGTCGGCGAACGATTTGCGACAGTTGAGTGGCCCACCGGCCGCCGCGTTGTGGAGTTATTGTACGTCTGTGCAAAAATACAGGTATTCGAACATTTTTACGTTTCGAATTTTTTGAGTCATGCTTTGATTATTTGGTTTCGCGATTGTAGATTTTTATATAATTAATGGTTATTTAGTTGTAAATTACATTACCGTGTTATTTTATTAAATACTAGCTGTCCCGGCAAACGTTGTTTTGCCATTTAAAGTATTAATTCTACTTCATCAGTTGATATAAAATCTTACCCCCACTTTTGTCCCCTAAGAGGGGTGGGCGGAAATTTTTTATAACCAGATGTTAAGTTGGAAAAATCAGTTAGTAATATGAAGTCCATTAAAGAAAAAAGTTTGATACAAAATCTGACCCCCTCTTTGGTCCCCTTAGAGTGGTAGGAGGGGTGGATTTTTATACACCAGATGTTGAGTTGGAAGAAGACAAATACATCTGCCAAAACCGTATGCAAATCGGATCAGTAGTTTTCGTGTTAAAGCAAAAGTCTTATACAAAATCTGACCCTCTCTTTCGTCCCTTTAGAGGGGTGGGAGGAAAATTTTTTATACACCAGATGTTAAGTTGGAAGAAGACAAATATATTTGCGAAAACCGCATTCAAATCTGATCAGTAGTTTTCGTGTGATAGTGGAACAAACATACAGACAGACAGACAGACAGACAAAAAACTAACTACATTTTTGGCTTCTATAGCGATGTAGTGACACCCCCCGCTTATTATTTTTTGAATATCTGTAATGTACAGAATTGTCATTTTTACAGTTTTATTATATTATGTATAGATACCTATAGTTTTTTTAATAATAAGTTATATACAAAAAGATATGACGGCAGCAGTACACGCTATCGGCAATACCATACCACCGATGTTCATATTTCCGAGGATCAGATTCAATTTTTGTTGCAAGCGGTCCACCAGAATACATAGGGACTGGAAATAGCTCAGGTGGATGACAGAAAAGAAAATTTATGTTATTTGATAGAAGTTTTTATTATTATTTCCATGGTTAAATGAAATCCTGACAAGTTTTGCTAGCGTTACTACTTACCCCGTCACTGTTAATATTTGCCCCCGAAACGGGGCAAGTATTAACCGCTGACCTTAAAAAAATGCGTCTCCCTTCAAATCCAAGTAATTTAGATGAATTTTTAGCTTAGTATATGCAAGTCATATAAATTTCCGTTATTCGGTAATAAAAATAATAACATAAAGTTTTCAAATTAAGAAGATAAATGACAATATATAAAATCTGTTAGAACTAGCCCCCCTCTCCCCTAATGTTATTGTAATCTTACAACAAAGTGTTTTGGAAACATGATAGTTTTAGGAAAGTTCGTGGTAGGCCCCCAGCAAGCGTCATAAACTATCAACGGCGCCGGCGGCTGCCGTCGATTGCCGCCGACTGCCGCCGACACGTGCCGCCGACACATGCCGTTCGTCTGTAAGAAGCCTTACATGCTCAAAACTGGGTCTTAGTTTTAACAAATTCTTTAACGGTCTTTTATAGAAACGCCTATCGAAATGTGTGGAATTAAAATGAGATGAATCGAATGTCGCTTTCATATTATAAAAAAAAAATGATAAAAAAATATGATGGCTGAGCTTATTGTTGTTTTCAAATGGTGACGCTGCAGTGTCGCAGGTGTCCCAGAGTGTCCCAGACTCGCCCATACTAGTTAAAAATCTTACTGCTTCAAAGTCGTTACTTATTGCCAGTAAAACTAAAATATTTCAATACCACATGACACCCGCAACTCCATTGCGCAAAATTCGTTTATCGCGCGGGAAGCGTACACCATTCCGGGATATAATATTATAGTATCCTATGTCCTTTTCCGCGACTCAAAGTATCTCCGGTTCAGCGGTTTGGGCATGAGGACTACATGAGGAGGTAACAAACAGACACACTTTTGCATTTATAATATTAGTATGGAAGTAATAATATTATAATATGGATTTTCGTGTGGACAATAATTAAGATACAATAAATGAATTTGTAAAAGCTAATTTAAACGAGTTAATTTCTAGAACATAATGATTTGTGTACAGTAATGATAATAAAATCATTTACAAGTGTATTTTGTTGCTTATAATATTACTTACTAATTTTAATATAGAATACTTGAAAAGAAATACTGTTCCATGTAAATTATATTTCTTCGCTTCATTCTTCGATATATAACTAACCAAAAGTAGTACCTTTGCTTATCTGCTAGGCAATCGCGTTTTTTTTAAAGACGTATGTGGGTACTTCGAAAAGTTACCCGCTCGCTCGCTCGATAACTCGACGTTCCGGCGTGCCTCATTCTTTGTTAACGCGAGGCAACGCGAGCACGTATACTAGTAACCATGCCAAAGCGCAGCTGGTTATTATTATTAAGATGATTGAGTCAGTGTTGTAAGTAACTAAAGTCAGTGTTATTTTATCGTGTAACAAGAAAATACATGTAAGTACTATGAAATACTTAAATAAACGGCAGGCACTACCGAGGCCTAGACGAGCCAACTATATTCAATACTAGCCGGCTTGAACTGCGACCGCGAGTCAATAAACGTACAATGTGTTGCGACTGCGAGTCTTTATACACAATCTATAATATTATGTATGCTTTATCTGTTCTATAAATAGAATTATAGAACTATATGTTTGCCGGATTGGTCGAAACAACCGCAGGTGATTACTGCAATTATTTAATTAACTGGCATGTACTGCGACTGTGAGCCAATAAGTACAGTGTGTTTGGACCGCGAGTCCTTTTACACAATCTATATTCTATATGCATCGGAATTGATTGCGGATCTCTGACGATGTTTTACCTATTCTATAAATAGAACTATACGTTTGCCCGATTGGGGGAAATAGCTGCAAGTTAATTACTACAAGTGTTTAAATATATTAAGTTATTTTATAAAACGTCATAATGTGTGGATTGACCGCGGGTTTCTAAATACAATTTATATGCATCGGAATTGACTACGAGTCTCCGACAATGTTTAAAAATAAAAATTAGCAACTACCGCGGGTTTTTCCGCGCTCTTTGTTCTATAAATAGAACTACATAATTATTATTATAATATGAATATCTTTGCCGTTTTATAGAGAACAGCTATTTTGAGCTAATAACTAGATTGTGAGTCTCATCAGTTAACAACCTATGCGCGTCCCGCGCGATCCTTTTGTTCTAAATATAGAACTACGATTATAATTTACTATGTCTGCTGGTATATAATTATTATTATTAATCTTTCAGGCCCCGCGCGAGCACCGGTGATCGCGAGAACAAAAGAATACAATGGGAATTCCTAGAACCTCCGATCGAAGGATTAAATAAAACTTGCACCAATGTTGGGACTTGGGATACACCGCGAGTGTATAACGAAACTTAATATCTACGTAACGTGATAGTTACTACCCTCAATATTTTTTGTAACATATTTTATCGACAAATATAAGTCGATTAAAACGAGCTACGCCAATATTAATTTTTTAGGTCACTAAGACCAGACAATTGGGGAAATATCACTAAAAGTGACCAATATACGTGTCGATCAGGTTACGAACGAACCCGAAGCTTTCCCACTCCTAAACCAGGTGCCAACGGTCGATTCTGAGTACCGGCACCGATAGAACCGGACCAGATCCGGTTAAATCCAGGGCTCCTACTGACGTTAGGTGAACCCTCGTTGGATTATGGTTTAAGGTAAACGATTAAGATAAGCAACTGCTTATAAAACGTTCCTGATAATAAGTGTTGGAGATCGATTCAATTTCGATCGATTATTATCATTATAGATTTCACCTGACAAAGTATCGATATTATCAGACTTATCAACAGTATCTGACTTATCTAGACATAAATTATTATCAAACTTATCAGATAATATATTATCAGACAAGACAACTTCGTAACGGAAACCTATAACACTCGATAAGTCTTGTCTCAATATCAGACCGAGATTATTATTGTTTCACTGGATAATTCCAGTATTTGTTCTCAGAGACAAATTAGTACATCCCAATCAATCGGGTATCTTTTGGGCTCTGGCAGACCCTTCCCGCTACCCGTCAAAAGGGGGGGGGGGGGGAGAGCTGGTAACCGTCGGCTGGCACCGCTAGCGCTGTGCCGCTACAATCAACCTCCTTCGAGTTTGAAGAGCGTTGAGACGACTAAACGCTCAACACCGCAGCAGTAGTGCTGACAGTTATTTTTATATATATTTTATAGATGTTACTATTATAATTATTGTGGGCTTTAAACAGCTATCCCCAACAAGCGGCCCGTATACGTATACGTATACGGGCCACCGGGACTTTATTTGTAGCCCGCGTGATGTAAAACCATTTTGAAATTCACGCCCACGGGCAAAATATTATACAGTCAACGTGAAAGTCTTTTTCACTTGTAAATCGTTAATTTTGAATAACGTTATTTATTAAACCTAAAAATGTTTGTTGCGGCCCGCGACACCAAGACCAAAAATGTATGCGGCCCGCATGAAAAATAAAAAATAAAAATATTAGGGAACTTCGTTCCAAAAACAAAAAAAAACAGGTTGGGGACCACTGGCTTAATATGTTATACACCATGACATCAATAAATTATTAGAATTTGAAACTATATCTTCGTGTACCCCCACCGAAGGTTACCTTATTTCAAAGATTTTCTTTTCCCCAAACAAAGCGGCTGAAAATATTTTATTATATTTTAAATACGATTTTTGAATTATTTTAAATTTGAAACCACTTCGTAAGTTTATTTCGAAATTACATGTTAATTTGGAAAATTAACCTTTAAGGCTTCCAAGCCAATACCTAAAAGTGGATATCTAGCAAAAATAGATTTAAGAGCCTACTTCTTGGTTCCTAGTAACTCACTAGTCGATCGAAATATTTTAATTTACGAATTAAGAGCCTTAAGTCTTGACGTACAGACTATCAGATGCGCAAACTTTTTTTCACAAAAAATATAAAGAAGGAAACTAGACCAGGCGTAGGCTTTATAACTAGTTACTACTAGACTTACCACGCTTTAACAATATCAGTGTTCTAGGCGAGAATTCTTCAGCCTCAGGCGCCCCTTTTGTTAACGTTTTATGGTTAATAGTGCCATGGGTGTATTAAATCACAACTTATATGTAAATATTTAAGTCTTAACGTTTATAATATATATTATTATTATAACATAACTAGCTGTCCCGGCAAATGTTGTTTTGCCATATTTAGTATTTCACCCATATTATTATTTTATTGAAGTGACCAAATAAATATATCACTATGGCAAAGTCCATGATTGCTATCCCGTCGCACAAATTACAATGGTCGCCGTCAGTCTCGAGTTATAACAATTTACTATTATTTATTCAACAAATTAATACACTCATCAATATAAAGATAGAAGAGTAGATTTTGTCCGATTCTCAACCCTAGCCGATATGCTCGCTAAAATTCACGAAAATCGGGTGAGCCGTTTCAGAGTAGTTCAACCACGCATACTGTGACACGAGAATTTTATATATTAGATATATTTTATAATAATATATGCCTATTAAAAACGGAATATTATAGAACAGTTAAATCAGTTCGTGAGCTAGCTCAACTGATAGGTGTTTTGACACCTTCATATCCTGATTCCTGTCTCCCACCGCGGAATGCAACTGGTTTTCAGCGAATAAAATATTATTTAATACTAAATAAAATATGCAATGATAAATACGATTACAGAATCACACTTATTCTTGAATAATAATTGTTAAAATATTCAGCTTGGTGGACCGAGAACACAATACTCTCGACTTTAAATCATATTATTATGCAATAATCACATTATCGACGACCACAGAGCCGGACCCAGTTAAAGCAGTAGACTCCTTAAAATTTATTCTAAAATACTTTACTTCGACTTAGATTTTAGATAAATGCACTCTTCAATCTTATTAGTTACTAGATTTATTACAGAGATCTTCGCCCGCTCCATCAGAACCTCAGCCAAACAATTTGACAATGGCTGTAATACGCTGTAATGGCTGTAATAACAATGACAGTGCACAGTGATGGCTGTAGGAGATATCGTTATCTTCTACAGCCATCACTGTGCACTGTCATTGTTTATGAACAATGTTGACATTATTAATTGTTGGTGACATTGGCTCAGATGAATGTGTGAAGCGCCTTTTGAAATAAGCTTTCCTGTAAAAATCCTAGCCCATACCTGAGTAGTGTAGAACCCGGGATTTTCTAGCACTCTGTACCTACAGCTGAATACTGATCATTGACTTAAAACTTTCTGCCTAATAAAACTCGGCAAAATAAAAATAAAAAATACGGTTTTAAATAGCGGTATCGAAATTTATATTACAAAGACATAAACTCCCGGGCGTTATCGGATGTTATCTTAAAAAAAAAGAAGAAGAGGATATAGTATCTAAGTTATTACGCCCTGTGATGGTTATTCAAGATTATATTAAATATGTCGGTAAGCCGCTGGATAAAGCAGGTGCTGTGCGAGAGCGGCGCGGCGTCGACACGAGCGTCGACACAGGGATTGATACTGGACACAATTAGTAAGACGACAGTCGATAGGCAGGAGTCAGGACTAGCGATTCCAATACTTTCGCTATTTTCCTTAACCATAATTTTATCGACGAACAAAGTTTCGCTGAATCAGTTAAATAATCACCATGATCCCAGTATGTTATCATATGAATCACAAACCATAGAGGGAGACCTCTAACTTAAATCTCTAACTTAAGAGATTAAGTTTCGTCTCTACTGACTATTATTAACCCTCAATTCACTAGGTGAAATTTACTAACGTAAATACCTTCTATGAGTCCCTGGGACTCACAAATTTTAAATGTTTTTATAAAATGAAACAAATTTCATCAAAATTTTGTTAAACAATCTTCTTAAGTACTAAGTAAATTATAAGAATAAATAACAAAATCAACGGAACTTCTGATATCCTCTTGAAAATTAAAGAAAATGCACTTATCAGTCTTTTAAAACCATGATATTTTTAAGGTTTCTCTTAACTAACAAACTTTCTAAAAATTAAAAAAAACTTAACGTTTTTAAATCAATAAAGGTACACAAAATAAAATAAAATAAAATAAAATAAAAATTAATGTATGCTTCTTTACAAAGAAAAAAAACGTGCAGTGGGTTTCTACCACTATCTAAAAGCTACGTCGGCATATTTTTTTTGAGCAAGTAAAACATATTGGCTTCAGACATTTTGTGCACAGATGAGCAGTTTTTGTTCTCTTTTTGTAGTGGCATAAATAGTAATACTTTCCCTCCTAGCTAACTTATTTCAGGGTGGCTCACATCTTCAGGAATGTCATTTTTTCGTCCAAATCTTCTTGAAGCCAGGCTTCCAGAATGGAATCTGCTCCGTGTTCTCTTAGACTGATAAATTCATGTTTTTTAGAGCCATTCTACAATTGTACAACAGAAAAATAAAGCATACATAATTTAAATTAAAATAACGGTGAATAATCAACATTTCAAAACTTAAATACATAAAAATAATCATAACGTAATTCACTTGTATGAGTCCCTGGGACTCACTCGGCGTAATAACTCACCAAATATGGAATGTACGCACTCATCCTCTCGGCACCATGTCGCCCGCGTCACTACATGAAGGTACTGAGACGTGGAGGAAACTAGCTGCTAAGACTTTAGAATCATGGCCGTTTCAAATTTTGATGTGAGTCCCTGGGACTCAGGAAGTGAATTAAGGGTTAAATTTATGGGCATAATGTAATTTTTTTTCTTGAATATATATAATGATTACTATTCATTATGTAATCTATTGTATTTTGTAAAAAAAAAAACTTTCTTTTGTTACTCTGAAAATCTACTTTTGGCTAATTATATATTGAAGAATGAAGCGAAGAAATATAATAAATGATCAAACGAACTTACCAAGTGAAGTTCGGTCATTGTTATATGAGTCGCTTCATTCGAAGATATAACCTCCCTCCCACCTAGTCTGCACGAAACTATGTTTGCTGCAGTACCCAAAGAAAGAAAGAAAGATTTTTTGCATTACTTCTCTCTAAACATAATGAGGCACGCCGGAACGTCGAGTTATCGAGCGAGCGAGCGGGTAACTTTTCGAAGTACCCACATACGTCTTTAAAAAAAAGACGGGTTGCACTCCGGGAGTGCCGGCAGAAGTGAAAACTTGATTATTAACGTTGTGCATTTTTTTAATCCATTTTTTATGAAAATCGATTTTAAAAAATCGTTTTTTTTAATTAATCGAAACCCTTACAATCAATTCGAGTTTGAGTTCGAGTTCGAGTTCGAGTTCGACACAAAACACTACTCTCCAACCGTCTTACGGTTTTTCCAAGGTTTTTCGATCAGCACCTGAGAATCTGACGCGAGTTTCACAGTTTTTACCCATCCCACAAAAGTGCTCAACGCCGCTAAAGAAGTTTTCACTTCAAAAAAAAAACGCGATTGCCTAGTAGATAAGCAAAGGTACTACTTTTGGTTAATTATATATCTTCGAATGAAGCGACTCATATAATAATGATCGAACTTCACTTGGTAAGTTCGTTTGATCATTTATTATACTTTGATTGTAGGCGTTCGTCTGATGAACGTTTTATTTAGGTCAAAAACAAATTATTCGGTTTTCTACAAATAGAAACTCCATTCAGTAATTTAATATATTTCCTCGTATAACGTAGAATTAAGGAAACCTAACAAGTTTTTAATATTAAACTCCCATAACATGATATTTTGCTCATAATTTATATAAAATAGTTAGTAGTATAATATAACTAGTTTGCCCGTTACTTCGTATCACCTAACTCTTAAATTTTCTCACCGCATAACCTTCCCTGGACGTCCACGAATATTTCAAGACTAAAATTAGCAAAATCGATCAGCCATTCTCGAGTTTTAGTGACACTAACTTAATTAGAGTTGTTTTTATATTTATTTATAAAATTATGTTTTACAGAATATGTTGAAATACAAAATAAATTAAGTACATAACTTTTAATATTTACACATATTTTAATATTTTACAATTCT
The DNA here is from genome assembly GCA_963422495.1 of Polyommatus iphigenia. NCBI lineage: Eukaryota > Metazoa > Arthropoda > Insecta > Lepidoptera > Lycaenidae > Polyommatus > Polyommatus iphigenia. The sequence goes on from OY730179.1 coordinate 12,963,478, forward strand.
AGAGGATTAAGGGAGGATTGAGTTTAATTGCTACATAACATGACTACAATATATAACCATAAAGTGAAATAATATGTTATCTAAATCTTAGTAGGGGAGCGGGGGGAACGTTGTTACAGGGGTAAGAAGTTACACGCGTTTTTTACCGGGATTTTTATCTCTTTGGGAGACATAATTGGACTCATTTGTTTCCTTATAACATCGTGCATTAGATAAAAACAATCAGTGACCCGCCAAGCACTGATCTGCTAGGTTATGCACATGTGTCCCGATTTCAACCAAGTAAGTAAAAAAATCCTTTACGAAATGTTTGATTCCTGATGACTATATTTTTAATTTTGACAAAATTTTTAACCTAGAATGTTCATAATATATCTACCTTTAATTTAAAGTATTGTTTTATTCTACTATCGATATCCATTAATAATGATTTCAATTTATATTAAAAAACGTGCCATGGGGCAAGTAGTTACAATTGTTTGGGGTAAGTTGTTTCATACAAATATGTTACCCCAAAAATATTACTCATTGGTATTGTACCGTTCGTTTTCTTATTTTAAAAATTCTACATATTCTTTGTTTTTTCCAGAATGAGAAACCATAAAAGAAAAACAGAAAGAGATACAACTAATAAAGAAGTTTATGAATCTGCTGCAGCAGAAAAACTTAAATAATTGCCATAATATATATTATAATTACTTATAAATGTTATAAGACTGTATAAAGTGATATATCGTTTTGAAATACTAATAAAAAAATACGTATCACTGATGATTTTGTTTATTTATCTACCGTAACAACGTGCCCCGATGATGTAACAACTAGCCCCAATTCCGGGGTAAGATGTTACAATCTACTTGTTTAGTTAAATTCTTCATTGTGAAAAAATTACATAAATTTTAATAATTTTTCAGATATATTTTAATAGCTAAATAGACATACTAACGTTACAAGTAATCAAATGTATAATTAATTTGATAGCTTTTGTCATATTAACAACTATCTGAAAATTGTAACAACGTGCCCCCCGCTCCCCTAAATCTTAACTATATTATTATCAGTATTTTAAACGAGAAGTCCACATTCTTCGAATAAAATTATAAAATCGATACGTTGAATATCGATGAAGAAAGTGAGTGATGATGTTATGTCAAGGGTAATTGATATGCGACGCCCAGCCGGCAGCCGCACCGTAACTGATCGATTCCTACATACATGACACGCTTTGTAGAACTCCAAGTATGGGTATTTAGACAAGTTTTGCGATAAATTCGATAGCGAAGTTACAAATCGCAAATGTAATTTGACGTTCACATTCAGTGACATGGCGCCTGCGATGGTGTAAGTCATATGAGAATTATATTGGATATGTCTCATATCCAATATTGTTCTGAATTCTAATTTTACAAGTTAAAATTATTATCGATTACAAGCTGTCCAAGTACCCTAGACTTGTACTCAAAAAAGCGGATCAGCGCTGTGGGAATTGGTAAGCAGAATACTGAAAGTTGAGTCGCGCAGTTGCGTTGCGATTTCATAAGACAACGACAAGGGGTAATTTTATAACATTTATAGATGGTTATTTCTTCGATGACGTATTTTTTTATTTAATGATAAGAAAGAAAAGAGCTATTGAGTTTCTTTATTATTGATTAGACCTGGATCCCAAAAGGATAAGACATAACCTACTTTCTGATGGATGAAACCATATGTTTTTAGTAGTGCCTTGTGTACTTAGAATACCTGCAAATTTGTGTACCTGCAATTTTGTCCACTTTGGTACCTGGTCAGGTACCAGGTACCAAAGTGGACAAAAAATTAGTCTTACTTTACTTATTTTGTCATGTCTTATATTTATATATAATTTGTTGAATATTATTCTGATCTAATATCATAATATAGTGTAAGACACTTTTCAGTGACCAAAACTTTTATCAGCAGCTTTAAAAATAACTTTGTTGCTATTTTTTTTGAAGGCGTTATTTTTATATTATAAATTAATAAAAACACCTTAGAAAACAGTATTGCTAGAATTTATTTTCTACTGGCCGTTGCCCGCGACTTCGTCCGCGTCAGCATAGTTTAAATATATAACTAGCGACCCGCCCCGGCGTCGCACGGGGCACTGAAAAAATGATTAAAATCGATAGCCTATGATCCTTCACGTGGTCTTCTTCTTATCTGTGCCAAATAACATAAAAATTGTTCTAGTAGTTCGCGAGATACCTAGTACCTGACCAGGTGTCACACTTATAGCTACACAAATTCGCAGGTATTCTAAGTACACGAGGCACTATTAAGAACCTATGGTTTCATCCATCAGAAAGTAAGTTATGTCTTATCGTTTTGGGATCCAGGTCTAATAATTAATACGTCTATACATTTATTTTTGTCATTTTCGTTGCGTTGGTGTTAAAATGCGTAATAATTTTACAATATACTATTGTATGATTGTCCGAGAATATAGGAAGGGTTTCCATTTTATCGTTGTTGTATGCTTCTCTCCTCCCTGCTGTTCCTCTAAAGTAGTTCTCTCATCTCTGGTGTTTCATACCTCTATTTTACCCTTTCTGGGGTACCATCCTAAATCATTATTTTAAACCACTTATTTATTTATAAATATGGCAAATATATTTTTAAATTATTACTAATTGCCGGACAGTGCAAATTTTAGAACTGATCTACTTTGCGATAAAGTAGGCTAAGTGATGGTTAAAAATAAATAAACTAATATCGGTCCAGCACGAACATTGTCTCAGAATAGACCACTTATTACGACTCGAACTTTCTTGTTTGCCTAAAAGTTTGAAGTCAGTGAAAATACTTATTTACTATGTATAAAAAAAAACATAATATTGTGTTTCACTATTATCACGTAGCTGACATTTATTATATTATTTCACGAGTAACATTTTTTTAATGCCGTCCAGATTTTATATTACATGAATGCAAATACAATATAATGTTAGAATATTTACATTAAATTTAACCAGTCATGGTAGAATGATAAAATAATATTATGCATACGAGTTCGTAATTGATATTCTCCGTTATTATATAATTTTGTTTACGAAATTTCAGCAATCTATCTTTTCCTCGTCTACACAGCTGCTACTGATCGATGTCAAAATAATATTGGAAAATATAAATGGCGCCGTATTTTGATCATGTCGCCTTTTTACGTTCAATAAATAAAATACAATGTGATCCTCCAATCATCTATTTCGTTGTATGATATTATCAACTCTTATTCAATGGACTGATTAACAAGTCCGCTTTTATACTTTTACCATAAAACATAAGCTTTCGTATATTTTTAAGACTTCCTTTCAGATTTCTAATTGAAAATAAGTCGTGCATTGCAACCTCGCTGGTCTGTTTTACGGACTAAATCGATTTTTCTTATTGTTGAAAAATGGAACGTGTGCTGTGTTCTAACAGCCGGCCAGTTTGATCACGTTTAAGGCAATTCGGTCGAAGATTATACAGACCGCAGCGAACCGGTTAGAGAGGTGCGGTGTGTCGCCAGTTTGTTCTATTAGAATTGAAATTTGAAAACTAAAGAAAAAATGTAATAAAGGACATTCTGCTTTTATTCATTTTGATCTCAAATTTATTTAGGTCTGAATAATAAATGAAACAGAGTTTATATAATGTTTTTTAGCGCATAGCGTGGATAATACCGAGTAAAAGATATAGTAGAAGTTGGCCGCAGACAGAAATTATTGTTAACTGCAATACGAATTACGTTGTGGTAGATAAGATTTCAAAAGTTATCTTCTAAGAGTAGCTTGATATCTGATCATGTATTAAATTCTAGTTTTGGTCTAGCAAACAAACGATCTAGTAAAATATAATAACATTTTTAGACAAACAGAAAATTTTATATTATGTACCAATTGAGTTAGATTTAAAAAACATAGTTCCATCTAAACCTTTTTCCGTATATAATTTAAGGGTAATTGGAAGTTAACAAATACACGGACAATTAAATATTAGTCAATGTGACGTCACTACTTTAGCAAACATAATTAGGCTCAAGCTTGGCATATTGGCGTCAGGCCAACTAAAGCCCGGCCGGGACTGATACATGCCTATCTGTACCCAAAGTACCTAAGATTAACTACTCCCAAAATTATCGGCAAATGGCAATAACGAGGAACCTGCCCCCCTAGACAAGCGGCAAGCGATCATCGTAAACGCTAACGCTAACGCTACAGAATGTATGGGACTTGACATTAGTATACGCTAGCGAAGCGATGACTTATGTCAAATCGCATACATTTTGTGGCGTTAGCGTTAGCGTTTACGATAATCACTTGCCACTTGTCTAGGGGGGCTGATTTTAAGACTGTACCACTTTTGTGCATACAAATGTACAGGAAGACCCGACCCCAGATAAACTGCGATCACGAGGCGGACAAAGAACAAGACCACCTTGTGCATACGTTTTGTCATTTTTATGCGTACTAAGTAATATTTTTATTTTTATGCAAATGAGTCAGAGCGTCAATCAAATTGAGTCAATTTGAATTGGTCCCCTAGTCAGTTGCTCTATTCGCTCAAAAAGATTTAAAAAAACATTGACACAACTCTGGAATGAACTATCGCCAGCAGTATTTCCGTACATTATGACTTACAAATAGCTTACAAACCTTCAAGAAGAGAACGTATTCCCTCTTAAAAGGCCAGCAACACATTTGCAACTCTACTGATGTTGTGAGTGCCCATGGACAATGCGCGCGACGGCAGCTGTTGCTTTCCATCAGGTGACCCATTTGCTAGTTTGCCCCTAATTTCATAAAAAATACTGTTTTGATGCGTTAAATTATATTTAAATCAAAACAGTATTTTTTTAGAATATATTCTAGGCTAAAGAAAGTTCTGAGCTTTTCATCAATCACAGCCTAAGCCGATTCAGCGTTATTACCGTGCTTAATTCTGTTTTGCTGCGAGCTAACTATGTATTAAATCCAGGAATTTCAGTTGCCTAAGCGAATCGTAGTCTGGTTTTTGTCAAAGTGGGTTAAATTTTAAATGGATATAAAATAATAAATACACAAAAATATTATTACAATTATAATAAATGTTATTACAATTTGAAGGAGAAAGGCGTTGTTATCAAAATATTTATTGTGTTTTATGATACTTTGATTGGGCAAGGAACATAAGATGTACCTAGTGTGTACTCTCATGATGTTATTTTCCCAGTATTCTCGTTTCCGAATGGAAACCACGTCTCAGCTCTCCTGCATAGGGAAAAATGCGATTATTACATTTGTTCTGTTCTCAAACAATGTGTAATAAAGTTCTTTTCAAAACCACAAAGCACCAACGTATAAACATTCCCGTGCAACTTTTAAAAGCGGTTTAAGCATGGGAAAATAACGTAACCAGTTCTCTGATTCTACTAGTATTCACTATCCCACCAAAAACAAAACATGTAAAAAAAGGGGAGCCAAGTTTAACATAAAAATTATGCTTGGCTTTGTCGCAAAAAGAATGGAGATCTAAATGGGTACCAAGTTTTTATGCAAAATCGAAATAATATTATGTATTTAGAGAAACAAAATGACATTATGTACAAGTATTAAACTTTTTTTCTTTGGTATATTGGATACCCATAACAATTGCTGTTATAAAAAAATGTGAGACCTTAAAATAGGTACGTTAGATTTGACTTGGCCGCTTTTATTTTATAAAGTTATTCAACATTTTAATTCTTATAAAAACTGGCCTAGTCAAAATGTAACATTATACTTTCGTCTCACATATTTAAATAACAGCAACTGTTATAGGTATACATAGGCTAGTTGAATTATTTGTTGGTCGCAGTCGCTTGCGGTAAAGATCGGAAAGTCAGATTTACAGTGATAGACTCCTAATTATTATTGTTTTGTCGTGAAAACTTGAATCAACCTCAAGCGCGTTTTAAATTCTAATTCACCAATTCCAAAAGTCAGTCGCTTGAAGTTTTTTGACGTATAGAGAAAATTATTTTGCTGTTTGAGTGCTGTTTGATAATAATTTGTAACGGCACAATAGACATAACCTGGAGTCTGGACCGAACAAGTAACGAAGCTGCATTATTATTGCATTAAAATAGTAGAATCAGAATATTGCCTGTTAGCGTAGCAGCTTCAGCTATTCCGCACTTTATACGCTATGAAAATGTCGTAGTTGAAAATTTTAAGTGCAGTATAATTTAACATTTTTTGACAGTAGAGTTTGATAGTAGAGCGATTATTGCCGTTAAATTCCGCTTGTATAAACTTACAAAATACACCTTCTACTTGTGTGTTAGTAGTTACTTCCTAATGGAGATGACGACAAGGTCAGAGTTTTGCTGATTATTCGAGTAAAATAGAGACATAACGGTAAAAATGTAGGTACCGTTGAGCTTTATAACTTACTAGTTGACGCCCGCAACTCCGTTGCGCCAAAACTCGTTTATCGCGCGGGAACCGTACATTTTTCCGGGATAAAAAGTAGCCTATGTCCTTTCCCGGGATTTAAAGTATCTCCATACCGAATTTCAGCAAAATCGGTTTGGGCGTGAAGAGGTAACAGACAGACAGACAGACAGACAGACAGACACACTTTCGCATTTATAATATTAGTATGGACGTGTTTTTTATGTGCCTTCAAAGTAAGATAGGTCGGTTAAAAATACGTAATACCTCGATCGTGGGAATCGCAGACACAATAGATTTTCAATTGTTACGCGGCAGCCGGGTGCCGCTTGGGGATTGATATTCATATTATAATATCATTCGATTACTTATGCAATTTATGACGACATTTGTTACGAAACTACTTTTATAAACGCAATATTTTACAAAGCTATCGAAAAAAGTCTTCCCGCAATGCATACCAACTACAAAACCGTGACGTCATTATTTCGGTAGCAGTTTGTATGGAAAGTTTTGGGAAGGTCTATTTTTTAGGTCTATAATATTATGATGTTTGATTTGTGACATTGTAAAAATTTTTTCTGTCGAAGAATGTGACTTGTCTGAGTACTCGTTAATGTCCCTGTTTTTATAAGATTGACAAAGCAAAGAATACAATATTGAATAAGATTAATAATTATATTAAGAACCAGCATAGACATTAGACAGTAAACAAAATTTCGTTAGGCGTTCGACAACGCTTCTGTTGATATTTTGATAATATGACGTGCGCTGCGTGCGCATAATGTGCTAGAGTGCTAGACTATGTGCTAGTTGCGCCCTCTGCTCTGACCTTTACGTAATATTCCGTATTGGTACTAATTGTACTAATAATATGTATTCTGTGGTATTAGTCTCAGGTCTAAAATCTAAATGCAATATGTTTGTGTGTACTATTTACGCGTGAACTCACAATACGTTATTGTTGTGTTATCTGGCTTAGTAACTATACAACCAAGACTCATAAAACGTTATTCTTTTATGTCTCCCTTGTCGCTCATAAGAGATTGTTATGTGCTCACTCGCCTCGTTACCTTTATAGCAAAAACGGATTGCATCGCAAATCTACCGTAAACATATTTCTTGTCTGTTAACGAACCTGTACTTTTGAAGTTCTACTTTTAAATTTTGACACAACAATATTATAAACCTCTACTAATATAATAGAGATATTATCTATAGTAGAGGAGGGGAGGGTGCTATTTTTGTAGTCACTCGAGCGTTATGGAGACCTAGTAGGTTTTGTACATTAGGTAAAGCTGATAAAAAAATAATAAGAGCGTTTTTTTATTTTAACAGTGGGTTCAGAAACTGCAGACATTTTAAAGTTTTGAAAAAGAAAATATATTCAGAAAATTGCTTATTATAAATTGCTTAGTATAGACAACAAGGACTAAATCATTTAGTTTAGAGCAAAATAAAATATCTGCGAAGCTTAGTTAATAAAATATGAAGCTTTATTTTTTAATATTTTAAAATGTCCCTACAGGCTTACCTAACCTTTGAATCGTCAGTGCTTTATATGGAAGCTTCTTTGGGGTATACTTAACATCCCCTATTTTAATCTGACAGATCCTACGACATTTCAATGTTAAAAAAAAAAAATTTACCCACCACGTGAGAAATCTGATTTCTATACCATGATAACTAGACACATGTCGGAAGCCTATGCAAGCTTAATCTGACAAGCTCGAGCTACTCCCGAAATCCCCTCTTCCCCTCCCCAACTACTACGGAGAGTATCGTATTAACTAGAGGTTCACTTTTAATTCATGAAGCCCCAAGCGGCCACATCCGGCCGCGATAACAATGAAAAAGCTATTGTGTCTCGTTTTGCCACGACTGATGGGTTAATTTGTTCTATGATAATAATTATAACTTTTGCTTAGTGCTTAGTCGTAGTGCTTAGTCAAAATGAACTTGCCAGTTCCGATAGCGAAGTCAAGAAGTCAAGTGTCGGATTTGGCAGAATGCATCGCCATCCTCAACAACATTTTGATGATGGCGATGTTATATTATGTAGAATAATATACATTTTTGACATCCATTGATATTTAGATTAAATTCCATGCTCAAATATTTTCTAAGCAATGGGGCAAGCAGTTTAGCTGTCGGATGTCCTAGAAGGCAGTAAGAAATACTACAATAAAAAGTGATGGCAGTAAACCCATACCCGGGTTTTCAATACTTACAAATGTCTCCTGAGATTTATCCAAGTCATTATTATCATCATAATTAAAATGAATATGAAATTTCTAAAGATACTGTTTTTCTTTATATTTAGTAAATCCTGAAAAAGAATTGTTAAGATGTCACTTAGCACTTCTCCGTACAAATCAGAACAAACCCCACAAGGAGTTGTTAAGAACTGAAACATTTCTAAACTTTGCTCATTCTACGAGAATACTTCACTTGACCTCGCTCATTTTTATTTAGTGCCTCTGAGATAAAGATTTAAGCCACACATTCGCGTGAAGTTGGTTTTATTTACACCGAAATATTCTTATATGAAAATTATATATAATTTGAAATATTGGTTGTCGCACTCTGAGATTTTGAATGACCTAACCTAACCTAAGTTGCAATTTATTGAAGAGTTTGACTGTATATAGTAGGACTTTTTCAAAATCTTAATTTATTTACAGTGCTAGGTACACGTCGGTCGGTCCGAAAGTTCTGTCATAAATTAAAATAATGATAATAAGAAAAGTACTTATTAGATTTTAATGAATTATGTATCAATTTAAAGAACATGTAATAAGGAATTAGAATAATTTAAAATTATTGGGAATGTTCTCTCTTATTTTGAACACAGGCCCTCAATCGCCACGGCCAGTCATCTATCGCAGCACGCACCATATTCAAGTCGATTTCAGCGACTGCTTTTCGTAATGATGCCTTCAGGGTCTCCAAATTTTTATGGGGTTTATTACAGGCCTTCTCCTCTAAGACCTGCTAAATTTTATAGTTCTAAACATTAAAGTCCGGGCTGGAGGAAGGCCAATCCTCGTGTGTAATGAAGTCGATGTTTTGACGCTCAAACCAGGATTGTGTGCTCTTGGCTTTGTGTGCAGGCGCAGAGTCCTGCTGGAACACGAATTGATGTCCGAAAAATAGCGCGTTGGGCAGGTATTTAACAAGCTTTTCCAAAACCGTCTCTTGATACACTTGTGCACTGGTTTTGACCCCCTTTTCACAAAAAATGAACCTCAGTTGGGCCGTAATAGGACACTCCCAACCAGACCATCACTGATGATAGATGATGGCCATGTTACACCCGCGGATTTTTTTTTGCTGCTTCTTCAGAGCTCTTAGCGTACACTTTATCATTTTGTTTGTTGTACTTCTCTTCAATATCGATTTTGTTTTCGTTCGTAAAGAGGATATCACGGTGTCGGTTTTTCGCGTACCGCCTTAACAACTCCCGATCTTTTAAGCCTTATTGCTTTTAGACGATTATTAAGTAAGTGCCCACAATTTTTTTTTATGCTCGTAAACAAAAGTCTTCATTTAAAACCTTATTTACTGTTTTTCTACTGACACCCATCTGCAACGCCATCAACTTCTGTTTTCGGACTGGATTTCTTGCTATGCACGCCTTGATAGATGTGACCACTGCTGGTGTTCTTGCGGAGCGTGGCTGGCCAGTTCTTTTCTTGTCCTCAACACTAGAGACTTCCATTGTACCAATCAATAGTACGATACACAAACTTAAGCGTAATATTCAATTTTTGAGCAACTTGAAAATGGTACTCGGCGTGTGTCCACAGCGTTGCAACGCTAAAACAGCTATTCGGTTTTCTTTTAACGCCCACTCCATCGTGAAAAATCACGGTAAATGATTGTTTTTTGTTTTAAAATAATAGTCAAATATTGAAAAAGAAAATGCAATAATATTTTCATGAAATCATGTTTGAATTTTAAAAATTATGTGCCTATGACAGAACTTTGAGACCGACTAGTTGGTTTTCGTCTCTGAGTGCGGCAGTTAACCCTTAAGGGTCGCAATATAATCATCATATTTTATTCCAAATATTGTTAAGAGTATGCATAATGAATAAGTACGTTTTTATGCTTTACTCACTTTTCCCCGTAGCTCCGCCTGCCTGAAGGTATCGAAAGGAATAGATATTGACACTTTTTAGGTAAAAAGTATAGGCACAGTATAGCTATATTATGTGGTATAGGTTTACCTATGAACGACGACGACGTTCAAAACACGTCCATTAGTGAAGAAGTAACAAAACTAACAACTTTGGCTTTTGTAATGATTATAAAATTAATCTTAACACATTTTATTGGCAAACTAATTTAATGAAATCATCCACGCATACAGGTAATTGCATTGAAAATATCAAACGAGTCGTTTGAATAGCTTTAACAAATCATTTAAATTTAATCAATCATTTAAATCAATTATATTTTGAACTCCCAGCTCCATAGCAATCATTATATCAATCAGGTTCATAATTTAAATTCATAATACGCGTCAATTTGATATTGTTTGTGATGAATTTGGAACATAACTTTGGGGCCAGGTTATGTTCAGGTAAAGTATCGAATTCTGTAAACTAGAGGGTCAAATTGAATTTCAGCGTAATTATTATGTTTAGTTAAACTCTAAAGGTACGGGTAAATTCTACATTATTCGTATAATTTAAAATATATAGAACCTAGGAACAGGACCTAATTTTGCAGAGTGTATTATGCAGAAAAGAAGTAAAAAATATATAAAAGAAAATACAAATATAAAAGAAAAAAAAGCTGTACCAGCAATTAATTGCTAACGACGCACACTGGTCCCAAAGTAAAATAAATGGGACATTAAGAATTTTCGGATCGAAGGTCAACGGATCAGGCCGATTTTTTTTTGTAGACAGCTGATGCAATTACAAGTCACTTTTATAGATGTCGTTTTTTTCAAATATGCCGTATCTACAGAGATAAAAAATAATTTAAAAAAATTGTATGGACGAAATCATAATTTTGTCATTTTAATCCAAGATTCAAAATAAATCATAGCACAGCTTATAGAGGGACTCTTGTCGTACATTTTTGTCATAGACACTCAACTGCGATTTTTGCGCCTTTTAGAGCTACAGGCACTTTAATTTTTTTTGTCAGCGGATGAGGCTGATTTTTTTTTGTAGCATCTGATGCAATTACAAGTTACTTTTATAGATGTTGTTTTTTTCAAATAAGCCTTATCTACAGAGAAAAAAAAATATGAATTATTTTTTGTATGGACGAAATCATAATTTTGTAATTTTCTTCCAAGATTCAAACGTATTCAACATAAATCATAGCACAGCTTATAGTAGGACTCTTGTCGTACATTTTTGTCATGTTGCTCAACTGCGATTTTTGCGCCTTTTAGAGCTACAGGCACTTTATTTTTTTTTTGTCAGCGGATGAGGCTGATTTTTTTTTGTAGAATCTGATGCAATTACAAGTTACTTTTATAGATGTTGTTTTTTTCAAATATGCCTTATCTAAAGAGAAAAAAAAATATAAATTATTTTTTGTATGGATGAAATCATAATTTTGTCATTTTATTCCAAGATTCAAACGTATTCAAAATAAATCATTGCACAGTTTTGTCATAGACACTTAACTGCGATTTTTGTGCCTTTAGGAGCTACAGGTACTTTAATTTTTATTGTTTTGTATAATTAATTTCTGAGTATTTCATATAGTTTTTAATAAATATTGTTAAGGATAGACAAATAATAATGTTTTCTTTATTGACAAGTAACTCTTTCTAATGTCTTAGTCACAAAAAAGCCTATATATACTAAAACTAAACAAATTAAAGTAGAAATCTCAAAACATGTACGTACAGGTAAATTATTTTATGACTCATCCAGTTTGCAAATTTTGTTTGGTAATGACTCATTGCCTAATTAGTAATTACCTCTTTACTTGGAATTTGTGCTCTGTTTTGTTATTCAGCGCTAGCGAACGCTTCGAAAACGCTAAATAATATATAGGCACATATATTGCAATTCAAATTTTCCCTTCGTACTTTTACGGGCTTAGGACCGTCAAAATACAAACTTGTATGATTATATAGGTTTGTTTGTTTGTACATGTAAATTATTCCTTCGATCGTGGAAAAACGAGACACAAAAAGGCTATTGTGAAAACCGATCATGAAAGCCTCATATTACTTCAAGTAGTGGGGGTAATTAGACAATGAGTTATAAAAAAATGCTTGCAATACGGATGACTCACGCAATAATCCTTCGAGCCCCAAGCGGTCGCGTGCGACCGCGATTACAATAGTAAGGCTTCTATTGTTATCGCGGTCGCATGCGACCGCTTGGGGCTCGAAAGATTATTGCGTGAGTCATCCGTATTGCAAGCATTTTTTTATAACTCATTGTCTAATTAAAAAACAATAGAATGGCTTTCTATTGTTATCGCGGTCGAATGCGACCGCTTGGGGCTCGAAGGATTATTGCGCGAGTCATCCGTATTGCAAGCATTTTTTTATAACTCATTGTCTAATTACCCCCACTACTTGAAGTAATACGAGGCTTTCATGATCGGTTTTCACAATAGCCTTATTGTGTCTCGTTTTTCCACGATCGAAGGAATAATTTAGATGTACAAACACGTTTTGAGATTTCCACTATTGTTAATACAACACCTATAATTATAATCATACAAGTTTGTATTTTGACGGTCCTAAGCCCGTAAAAGTACTCGGAAGGGAAAATTTGAATTGCAATCTATGTGCCTATTTATTATTTAGCGTTTTCGAGGCGTTCGCTAGCGCTGAATAACAAAACAGAGCACAAATTCCAAGTATAGAGGTAATTACCAATTAGGCAATGAGTCATTACCAAACAATGTTTGCAAACTGGATGAGTCATAAAATAATTTACCTGTACGTACATGTTTTGAGATTTCTACTTTAATTTGTTTAGTTTTAGTATATATAGACTTTTTTATGAATAAGACATTAGAAAGAGTTACTTGTCAATAAAGAAAACATTATTATTTGTCTATCCTTAACAATATTTATTAAAGACTATATGAAATACTCAGAAATGAATTATACAAAACAATAAAAATTAAAGTACCTGTAGCTCCTAAAGGCACAAAAATCGCAGTTAAGTGTCTATAACAAAATTGTGCAATGATTTATTTTGAATACGTTTGAATCTTGGAAGAAAATTACAAAATTAAGATTTCGTCCATACAAAAAATAATTCATATTTTTTTTTCTCTGTAGATATATTTGAAAAGTAGGCATATTTGAAAAAAACAACATCTATAAAAGTAACTTGTAATTGCATCAGATGCTACAAAAAATCAGCCTCATCCGCTGACAAAAAAAATTAAAGTGGCTGTAGCTCTAAAAGGTGCAAAAATCGCAGTTGAGTGTCTATGACAAAAATGTACGACAAGAGTCCCTCTATAAGCTGTGCCATGATTTATTTTGAATACGTTTGAATCTTGGATTCAAATGACAAAATTATGATTTCGTCCATACAAATTTTTTTAAATTATTTTTTATCTCTGTAGATACGGCATATTTGAAAAAAAACGATATCTATAAAAGTGACTTGTAATTGCATCAGCTGTCTACAAAAAAAAAATCAGCCTGATCCGTTGACCTTCGATCCGAAAATTCTTAATGTCCCATTTATTTTACTTTGGAACCAGTGTGCGACGCGACGCAAAGAGAGTCACCAAGCGCAAAGCGCGGTGTGTTACTTTACAGTTTATAAAATCTAATTTATAAAATTCTCGTCTTACAGTGTTTGTGCGCAAACTCCTCCAAAACAGCTCAACCGATTTTAATTAAATTTTGCGTGTACAATGTACATTCGTTAGGCCTTAGAATAGGTTTTTACTTTTTAACTACTTTTTATATTGATACGGTCTGCTAGAAATAATTTTATATGGTTTAAGCAACGTTTGCCGAGTCAGCTAGTATTTATATAAAAATGCATGGTTTCTACTGTCTGTATCTAGTTTAAGTCCCCAAAATTCTCTTATATACAAAATTTTATAAAGCTTCTTGCAGCTGCTATAGCTGATAAACTATATTCATTACATAAATATACATGACTGTCCATGTTTTAAGAATAAAATACTTTTAAGGTGATTTTATAGTATCTAAAGGGAAATTGAAACCTGAAAATTCGTTACATCTAATGAATTAATTGATATTTAAAATAGTTTAAACTTTTAGTATAATATAGTATCTACCAAAAGTTTTTGCAGCGAAACGACGGCTGGTTTTACGAAGCAGATGTTGTCGATGCGATAACATTAATCGTTTAATAAATTGCCTATAAATTCCATTTATATTCGAAAAGAGCAAAGGTATGACGAAAAAGCCAACTGTGGATACAGAGCTCGCGTCGTTTGCAAACAGTCACATACGTCGGCAATGGGGATTGTCCATTTTTTTTTTAATTTTGCTCATTACAAAAACATTTCGAGGAATAAGGTCAGTGATCGTTTTTCTGTATATAAACGAAAAAAAATACCCATTAGTTACTTATATTTTTGAACAAATATGTTTAACCTTAGTTTGACCTTCAATGGCGTTAAATTAGCAATAAATTCGACCAACATTACGTTTCGAACTTTTGGTAAGCTTCTCGTATCAGCTTTCACATAATGAGAACTTGAATTTGACGAACCAGCCATTATAAATAAGATTGAAAGGAAAAAAAACATACTGCAGAGGTCAATTGGCCGCCGATGATGACGTCAGAGCGAAACTTTAAAAATTTATTGAAAAAAAAATAGCCAATGAATTTCAAAATTATTTAATTTATATTCTTAAAATACCCTATTTTAACGAAAAAAAATTATAAAAAGTACATGTGATTTTTTTTGGACAATGCCCATTTCATTATGCAAATATCTGAAATGTAGCGACGCCAGAGGCTAGCTCTAGGCTACTAAACTAATTGATAAGTACACATGTATATTTTGCTTTAATATGATCTAATATTTTGTTGCAAAAAAAAAAGATATGGGAAAGTAATTATGAATCGACAACGATTTAAAATTTTACTATTTTAAGTATTCAATATTATCTCGTGTCACACAGGTGCTTGTGCGCAAAGTCCTCCAAAGCGGCTTAACCGATTTTTAACCGACTTTAAAAAAAAAGGAGGATATATTATTATTATGTTCGGCTGTGGATTTTTTTTGTATGTTCAACGATTACTCTGCCGTTTGTGAACCGATTTTCAAAATTTTTATTTTGTTATATTAGGCCTGGAGATACTGACACAAAATTCTTGGTCTTTTGTACCAGTATGGCGGTTTTACAGGGGTATAATTACGTAAAGGCAAAAAGGAAAATGATGGTCATAGCGCTCGCACTGGCAGCCCAAACGCGTGGGCGTTAATCGAACGTGTCGGATAAATAACGAGTGTCGAACGATTTGTTCCACAAAAATGCTTGTATTTTCAGATAGTCGAAAAAAAATAAGTAGGCGAAAGCGTAATGCCATACTTGTCGGGTGCGGCTTACAGCCCGCCATACCGACGCGAATACGTTAATTTTAATAAAAAAATTGAACCATTTGTACCAGGCTAATTTTTGCATAGCTAAACATCGTCGAGTAGCCATTCACGAAAATCACCTTACCATACTTTTCCGACAGGTCCCAATGGCCGCCATACCACTGCAAAAGTGTAATTTTTTTTTCGCCATACGATTTGTTGGTACAAATCGTTTGGCGAAATACCAGTATGGCATTTAAATTTTTGGAAAGTTTATGACAAAATATGACCGTTATTATTTTTCCCATACTTCTAGTAGGGGGAAAAAGTGCTGCCATACTTGAAATACTTATTTATTTGACACGTTTTAAAAATACGACTATAAAATACGTAAAATCATTTTTTACATCATGGCATCATTGTATTCTCGTCATTTGACAATTGTATCAAAAAAAATTTATTACAGGTTGTAACCATGGGGCGGGATGACTTATTACTCTGCCGTTTGTGAACCGATTTTCAAAATTTTTATTTTGTTATATTAGGCCTGGAGATACTGACACAAAATTCTTGGTCTTTTGTACCAGTATGGCGGTTTTACAGGGGTATAATTACGTAAAGGCAAAAAGGAAAATGATGGTCATAGCGCTCGCACTAGCAGCCCAAACGCGTGGGCGTTAATCGAACGTGTCGGATAAATAACGAGTGTCGAACGATTTGTTCCACAAAAATGCTTGTATTTTCAAATAGTCGAAAAAAAATAAGTAGGCGAAAGCGTAATGCCATACTTGTCGGATGCGGCTTACAGCCCGCCATACCGACGCGAATACGTTAATTTTAATAATAAAATTGAACCATTTGTACCAGGCTAATTTTTGCATAGCTAATCATCGTCGAGTAGCCATTCACGAAAATCACCTTGCCATACTTTTCCGACAGGTCCCAATGGCTGCCATACCACTGCAAAGGTGTAATTTTTTTTTCGCCAAACGATTTGTACCACCCTGAAACTTTTTTTAACAGTTCCCTGTATGATCATAAATAGGAGTCTAATAATGCCATACCTGTGAGAGGCGGCGAATATGAACAATATTATTTCAAAAATCCTAAGATTTTATTCGTAATTTCAAACGGTTTTTCAAGTATGGCGCCACTTTTACCCTCTACTACAAGTATGGCAAATATAATAATGGTCACATTGTATCGTATAATTTCCAAAAATCCAAATGCCATACTGGTACAAATCGTCCAATTTTTATTACTTTTTTGCTCAAATCCGATAGTCATCCCGCCCCATGGTTACAACCTGTAATAATTTTTTTTGATACAATTGTCAAATGACGAGAATACAATGATGCCATGATGTAAAAAATGATTTTACGTATTTTATAGTCGTATTTTTAAAACGTGTCAAATAAATAAGTATTTCAAGTATGGCAGCACTTTTTCCCCCTACTAGAAGTATGGGAAAAATAATAACGGTCATATTTTGTCAAATACTTTCCAAAAATTTAAATGCCATACTGGTATTTCGCCAAACGATTTGTACCAACAAATCGTATGGCGAAAAAAAAATTGGTATGGCGGCCATTGGGACCTGTCGGAAAAGTATGGTAAGGTGATTTTCGTGAATGGCTACTCGACGATGTTTAGCTATGCAAAAATTAGCCTGGTACAAATGTTTCAATTTTTTTATTAAAATTAACGTATTCACGTCGGTATGGCGGGCTGTAAGCCGCACCCGACAAGTATGGCATTACGCTTTCGCCTACTTATTTTTTTTCGACTATCTGAAAATACAAGCATTTTTGTGGAACAAATCGTTCGACACTCGTTATTTATCCGACACGTTCGATTAACGCCCACGCGTTTGGGCTGCCAGTGCGAGCGCTATGACCATCATTTTCCTTTTTGCCTTTACGTAATTATACCCCTGTAAAACCGCCATACTGGTACAAATGACCAAGAATTTTGTGTCAGTATCTCCAGGCCTATATTAGGTTTCACTCCAATTTGGTTCCATGTTCACAAAAGTGGTGATCTGATGGTGGGATCCATGAGTAATCTAGGGAACTCCTCAAAATTTATATGGAAACAGAGATTTTGATATTATGACAATCATCCTAAGCATATGCTACCAAAACGCAAGATTTTGCACCAAGGCATACTATGGTTCCGAAGATACTAAGAGTACTCCGGATTCCTTATAGATACAAGTTTGGGGGTTTAGGCGCTGTTTTAAGAACTGAAAGCATATTATGCTACTATGCAAATAATATTCATCATCATCATCATCTTTACCACTTCAGGGTCACCAATGTCACATGGTTGTTTAGTGTACCTATATGGATACAATATGCCCCAACAACACCACATAGTACGGGAGCCCTAGAACAATTTTTTTTTGTGATTACTAACAAGCTCGACCTCTGTGGCTCAGTGGTGAGCGCGTTGGTAGCTCAAGCCGGGGGTCGCGGGTTCGAATCCCGCCGACGGAACAAAGTTTTCAATGTTCCTGGGTCTGGATGTATATTAAATATGTGTATATTATAAAAGTATTAAATATATTTCCGTTGTCTGGTACCCGTAACACAAGCCCTTTAGGTACTTAGCACGGGGCCAGACTGACGTGGTGTGAAGCGTCCATTGATAATATTATTATTATTATTAAAATGTAATCTTACAGTGATTCGAAGAGTTTTGCTAGCAGGCCGGCGAAGCCCCGTCGTTGGTGGTATTTCTTCAGTTTTCTAGGTGACACTTCACACTTGAGAGTTTGTGCTTTTCTACCCTACTTTCTACCACTACCTACCACTAGAAAGTCACTGGGACACAAAAATGGATTTTACATTTTTACACTGAATATATTTTAGTTATATTTTATTAACATTCTCCAATATGTTTTAAATGAAAAAGCAAATAATAAAATAGAAATTAACACCTACTTAAATAATGCTATTGTTATGAGACTAAAATTATATTACTGCGGTAACGACAAAGCGGATTGTTTTAAAATTTAAATTTTCAAATAATTAATGTACGTGAAAATTATAATAAATCACATGAGTAGTTGCAGTTAAAATATACACGAATATGTTTTAAAATCAACCATCAACCAAACTTTTTATGACATCCAACGTTTAACGTAGATAATACAATGATGTACTTAAAATGAATACAAATTGTTTGGACGCGATTTTCCGGAAAACGTTCGCCTTTGTACGTACGTAATGACGTGAGCGTCAGTGATAGATGTTTTATTCAGAAACCTCTTATTAAGCTTTATTACAATATAGCCATAAATAGATTTAAATGTTTACTTAAACTTAAGTGTTCTAGTTGCACTTGTTTTAGCGTCTCATAAAATTATATTAAACATTATCTGCTAAGTACTCACATACGGTTTTGCTCGATAACTTTTTACTCCAAATCGAAGGAAATGACATATTTGACATATTTAATTCCATCGGAGCTGGCTCGAAGCGAGCCTTCGAGCTGTTAGTTTTGCGGTCCACACGGTGGTTATTGCTCGATTTGGAGTAAAATTATCGAGCAAAACCGTATGTCAGTACTTAGCATAGTATAACCTAGACTCAAGCCCAATGTCCATATCCATACAAATATAAATATGGAAGTGTGTCTGTCTGTTACCTCTTCACGCTCAAACCACTGAACCGATTTTGCTGAAATTTAGTATGAAGATACTTTGAGTCCCGGGAAAAAATGCGGACACCGCGCGATAAACGACTTAGGGCCAGGCCACAACACTGCGTTGCGGCGTCGTATCGCAAAAACAACATCGCACATAAATGAGATGCGGTGTCGCAACGCAAAAATTTCATATAGCATAGCACTCTTTACATCGGAAATTTTCACGATGCGTTCTGCGGCGTCGTAGATTTATACGATGCGACGCCGCAACACAGTGTTGTGGCCTGGCCCGTTAGGCGAACAACGAAGTTGCGATAAGCAACAAACATCTACGGTTGAATTATGAAACCTCCTCCTTTTTTGAAGTCGGTTAAAATATAAAGAAAATTAAAATGAGACTGGTGACTGGTAGCTCTGAGGCCAAAGGATAATCTCTCTCGATAGTAATTATCTGACGTTCCAGACAAGACTGGACTAATGTAATATATATTATGGAGGGTTGCTTACATTGCGCTGCGGAGGACACGGCCCAGCATACCCTTGAGGTGTGCGATCGTTGGGCCGTGCAGCGCCACGATCTCGTGGCAGTGCTACCCATATAGCCATTTTTGGGATCTCGACGTAACGGTTTCGACACCATGTGCTAAGACCTATTTGTTCTCGACACTTAATCGCGTCGCCGTTTCATAAAGAGAAGTCGCTGCAAATAAAATTGGGGACAAGTCGACACAGTCACATTCGGTTTCTAATTTACGTCGCCGTTTCGTAATATTGTTACCATATTTTAACTAGATTCCACAAATCATTCGTTCATTTATCCGTTCATTCGTTGCATCACATTGACATAAGTGAAAGACGTAAAAAATTAAAAAGAAGATACCGCCATCATATCACCAAGGTAAGTAAACAAATTTTTTGTTTTTCATTATTATGGTTTTCTACGCCCAAATCTTGATGGGAAATTGAATTCATCGTGTATTTAGTGGGATAGTTCGAAATTTACCAACGCGCCACCTTATAATTATCTTATTTTAACCATTCTTACGAAAATACATTGTTGGTTTATATTATTATTATTATTATTGGCCCACTGTATCCCACTGCTGGGCAAAGGCCTCCCCTCTTTTATTCCATAATTCGCGATCTTATGATGTTACTGGCCACTCTTTGTTGAACGCATCCAATTCGTCGCGCCACCATTTTTTGGGTCGGCCTCTATTACGCTGACTAGTCGGTAGCCACTCCGAAATTAGACGCGCCCACCTGTCCGGGTACATACGGGAGACGTGCCCTGCCCAGCTCCACTTTAGGCTAGCTGCCTTTCTGCCTACGTCAATGAGCTTCGTTTGGGAACGCAGAGTGGTATTTCGGACGCGGTCGATCCTTTTTGCACCTAAGATGCTGCGTTCAATAGCTCGTATATATATATTATATACGGTTTATATTATTAATTTTATTTTGTATTCTCAAAATCTTATATCTAATGCAATAATAAACTTGAATATTGAATAGCAAACTAATTATTAGCAGCAATAAACCGTACAATCGATAAATCACAAAAAAAAAATATTTTATGTTAAGTGAAAAATTTTCTCGGCACAACTATTTACAAAGTTACAATAACTATCAACGCTGTGTGGGAATGTTACCTAAAGTAATCACAAAGTTACTGTATTTTTAAAATGGTGTCTCCCTGATTATCTGTTCACAGTTTCTCAAACTTTGCCTGACAAAATGCTATATTGAATTCTTTTGACAAAAGAAAGCTCTTCCGAGTATATATATCTCGTACCAAGTACCTTATTCAAACGAAATAAATATTACATAAATTAATATTAATTATTCTTTTTCAGATGATGATGCACCAGACACAAAAAAATTGAATATCAGTTCTGATATCAGTTACTTACATAACGTACTGTGCAGCAAAAGTACAAACGGTGATTAACTACGAAGATTCTGACAAGTAATCTTGATTCATGTCAAGTAGATAATGCTAGTAAAATTAAATTATACTCGTAATGCAAGTGTAATTAATGATGATTTTGTGACTTTAAAATCATGAAATAAAAATTGCTTTTTCTTAAATTTTTATTTTATTATTACCCCTAAGTCCTAACGTTGTATCAATAGAGGAATAAATACCATTTGGGAGATGCAAAGCATACGTCGTAGCACAAACTACAATCAAACAGACTAAGGAATCTAGCCAGAAATAACTAAGTAATCGGCCAAGTGCCAGTTGGACTCACGAGTCGCTCACATAGGGTTTCGTACCGTTATAGAGCAAAAATAGGCCAACATTTTAGAGTGTTTAATTAAAACCTTCATATCAAAAAGTTTTTTGATTTTAATTTATTTTATTTTAATTAAACTATAAACTGGCAGTTATCACAACAGACAGTTTTAGAATGACTGGGATTTGGTGACTTACATTTATCAAAATTAGTGTTTAATTATTACGTAACTTTACTACACATGTTACAGCTCAGTTACTACATATGTGGAAAACATGTGTACACATTTTTTTCTGTAACAAGCGGACACGGTTACAACACGTAGAAGCAAACCCCAACACAGTCGCAAGGTGTCGTATTAGCTACAAAACTGTTGCGACTTGTTACAGATTCACAAATCTGCGACCGAAAATGGCTATATGGGTAGGTGGAGACCTCTCGCTCCGGAGCATGGTACGCTGCATGCTCGAGAGCGATGAGGCCTGGCAGGCAGGTCCTTTCGCAGAAAGAGGCCGCGGAGCGGAACAGAGAGGATGATCCATCCTCTGTTCCGCTCCGCCGGCGTAGGACGGGAGTGCGGAGGCATCGCTATGCGAACCTCCAATAACTTTCGTCCCACGGGGCTCCGGGTCATGATGGGAACCTGCCCGGCTTAGCTAGTCCCGGCGCCGACGGGAACGCTTTAGTTTGCCTAAGCGTTCCCTAACTTGGTGGAAGTCCGGTCCCATGTGAGGTAGATCGGCCGGTCGTGGAGGGAGTCCTGTGTTAGACAGATCCAGGATATACCTCCGTATACGGCTGAAGGCAAACCGCAGGTGATTTTAGTGGGTAAACCCGAAGTCGGGAGTCCCACATACCCCCGGGGTGCTTCAGCTTAACTGAGGCACATCCCCAACCCGGGGCACCCATAATAAAGGGTTTCCCCTGCGCATCAAAAAAAAAAGGCTTACTGGCTAGCCGATTCGCCGAGTACAATATAGACATTCTATATAGTTGATATAATAATAATGGTATTACCGCCATTCCCGGTCTCTATAACAATGACGTCATCTATGCGCCAAAACATCCTAATACGTCTAAGTATAACAAGAGATAACAAAACTTTACTGCACACATTGGCGCCTAACAATTAGGCTTTTTTCATTTTGAAAATGGGCCAAAGCCAGCATGACTCAAGAAAAGGAACCATTAATCTTTGTTACTTTTTAATTTCGCTAAAATTTTGTGTGGCATTGAGAAATTTATAAAAGTGAAAGAGTTGAATTATTATAAAAAGACATTAAAAGTTTCGCCGGGGGACTCAGATTAACTTTTTATTTCAAATATTAATTCGCCTCATCACAACTTTACGACGTAATCTATTCAAAGCTTAAAAGCTTATACAATGCGATTTTATAAGTTCGTAGTGTACGTTACATGCTAAGCTTTCGTGTCTAGAGTAAAAGCTCTGAAATAAGGTAATACTGTAAAGAAGCAACAGTATTATCAACAAACTATTATTATTATATATAAACAATATATTTATTAAAAATAGGAAGGCCTCTATTATATTTTATGAACTATACAGTGATACTTTTAATCCGTAATGGTATAAATGTATTTTTTTTTAAACGAGCTTGGATCCAACGATGATAATCTTTTATAATATGATCTCAGGGAAAACTGTCTTGAGACAAAAGAAAAATAGGAGGAGTAGAAATAAAAAGTAGCACTATAATAATGTACTAAAAGTACATAATATAATAAAATATAAATGACTTTAGTGCTCAGGGTTGAAACTTAGGTCACGTTGTGACCATTAATCGTGGAACCAATGTGACCCATTCCCTCTATAATATTTCAACCTAATTTTTGTTTTAAACTGAATCCATTCAGTTACATTTACGCAACTCTATGACTTATTATTTTTAAAAAGAATCTTTGTTATAAAATACTTAAATAAAAAAAGAATAAAACCGAACCTATGCAGTTTATAACACGAACGATTCACTTGTTCCAAAAACAACTTTCAATGTTCAAATTATTTTCAATCAAATAATCTCTTAAATTCTAAGTGTATTTAATTTTTTTAGCAAATTTAATGTTAAAAACGGCAGTAATTTTATCTCCCTTACTCATATTTTGACCGTTCTCTGAGAGAATATTTAGGTACTTACATTACTTATTCAAATAATTTATTCCAAGTTTTTAAGAAATACCAAGAAGTTCCAACTAAAATATTTTACTTGTTGATACTAAGTGAAATGGAAAAAAAAACAAGACAGTATTTAAATATACGTGTCATTGCATAAAATCTTATGCTACGTTTTGATGCTTTCCGAGCCACGGCAAGCCTCCACAAATCTCGCTTTGCATTTGTAAGTCGTTTTCACGCTCGTGAACGCGTCAGTGTATTACGTACATGCCCTTTGATCTCTGTCCAAAAACCGACACTACTCCCGATCGTCTACAAGCGTCCGCAAGCTCACGCAAGCCAAGCCATTTCACCTGTTTTCACGCTCGGGCTTGTGGAGGCTTGCCGTGGCTCGGCAAGCATCAAAACGTAGCATTGTATTTTATCTTTAAACGAGCAATTCTTGTATATAGGTAATCTATACTAATATTATAAAGAGGTAAATTTTGTTTGTTTGTTTAATTGTAATGAATAGGCTCAAAAACTACTGGACCGATTTAAAAAATTCTTTCACCATTCGAAAGCTACATTATTTACGAGTAACATAGGCTACATTTTATTTCGGAAAATGTAGGGTTCCGTAAGATATTTGGGTTTTTCTGACACAAGGTGAAAAAAATCAACCAGAAAATTTACTTATTTTGCGTACGCTGCCTAAACTATAAAAGATAGAACCATACAATGTTTTAAGTAAATGTAGATCTTTTAAATATCTACAAAAAAGTCCGTGACACACTATACCTATCTATGTCAAGTGAGGTACAACAACCATTATTTTATTTAAAAATCTTGATTTTTTTTGGACTACATTTAAACGCATTTATTTTACTCATGCTATTAATCTTTATCAGAATGAATTATTTAATCACTAAGAACAGTTTATGTAGATAATATTTGGTCTTTGAATGATTAAAATTGGACGTTTGGTTTAGAAGTTATGGCGAAATTAAAAATTGCGATTTACGCCCGTTTCGAAGTGGGCGCTACCAAGGCGGGGGGGTGCACAGTAGCGAAGATTATGACCGGCCCTGCAGCTGGTGAATTGGCTCATAATCATATACCAAGAATACCAATGATCCCTACTGATTTGCCTATACCCTTCAAAAGGCTCCAATTTCCTGTAAAAAATTATTTTGCACTAACGATAAATATTATGTGAATCCCAGGGCCAAACATTCAAATTAGTAGGAATAGATTTATGAAAAGAATGTTTTGCTCTATCGCGAGTCGGGGATCCCGACCATCAGTATATTTTGTTACCTGAAAATAACTTAACGTCAATTAATGTTGTTTATAGAAAAGCTCTACAATAATCACGTTATTTATCCTAAAACAACGGGTTGCACTCCGGGACTATCGTCAGAGGTGAAAACTTATTATATTAATTACATTTAAATATTCTCATCATTAACAACTTTAACATCCACAGAAAGACAATCTGTGCAGCCTGCGGAAAATGACTGCGTCGTCGATGTTTCTGTGAATTGACCTGGAAATCATTTTGCTGACCGTGTCTTTCCTGGGTAGGCTTTTTGCAGCGGTAACCGACATCCACGCGGGCGGAGCCGCGGGCTACCGCTATCTATAGACTATACATTATAATAAAACTGTAGAAATTAAAAAGATATTCAAAAAATAATAAGCGGGGGGTGTCACTACATCGCTATAGAAGCCAAAAATGTAGTTAGTTTTTTGTCTGTCTGTCTGTCTGTATGTTTGTTCCACTATCACACGAAAACTACTGATCCGATTTGAATGCGGTTTTCGCAGATATATTTGCCTTCTTCCAACTTAACATCTGGTGTATAAAAAAATTTCCCCGCACACCTCTAAAGGGACGAAAGAGGGGGTCAGATTTTGTATTAAAAGTCTTTTGCTTTAACACGAAAACTACTGATCCGATTTGCATACGGTTTTCACAGATATATTTATCTTCTTCCGACTCAACATTTGGTGACTAAAAATCCCCCCACCCCACCCCTCTCAGGGAACCAAAGAGGGTGATCAGATTTTGTATCAAACTTTTTTCTTTAATGGACTTACTTTGACATATTATTAACTGTTTTTTCCAACTTAACATCTGGTGTATACAATTTTTCGCCCCACCCCTCTTAGGGGACAAAAGAGGGGGTAAGAATTGGTATCAACTGATGAAGTAGAAATATTTTAAATGGCAAAACAACGTTGGCCGGGACAGCTAGTAATATATAATTGGAATCTCGGAATCGGCTCCAACGATTTTCATTAAATTTAGTATATAGTTAGAGGGTTTCGGAGGCGATAAATCTAGCTAGGAATCATTTTTTGAAAATGTCATTTTATTCGTATTTTATCGAATACCGAGCAAAGCTCTTTCAATTAGCTAGTGAAATTAATGTCCAGTAAATTAATATAATTATAGCGAAAAGAAAATTTTACGAATTGACATTCTTTAGCATTATTATTTCTTCATTATTAATTAATATTGAAGAACTTATTTAAAAAGCCTAACATTTTTCAAATTACCAAACAACATCATCGTGAGTCGTGTCGACCTTTTTATAAAACTCTACTTAACTTTTGATGTAAAATTTCAACGAAAGGAAAATATTTAATGAATTTGTTTTATTACTGATAATAAAGGTCGACTAAACCTTTTGTGTGTTACGAAAGTATTATCTAAAAAGGTGAACTTTTGTCAGACATTGGTTAAAGTGACCCAAATTTGGGTTCCTTGAGGTTTGAAAATTTTAATGATAAAAGAACATGACCATGTTTTCTGTTACTAAATAAGACTGTAAAGCAAAACAATAATAGTTAAATAAAATGTAACAAAAGTCCACGCTTTGTATGGCATATCGGTCATTTAATTATTAATATTTTGGCACTACCAACTAATATAATATATTCTGTGGCACTACCCAGAATTCTGAAAGTATCTGATACTTTTTCCGTGAAAGTTTCATAAGTAATTAAAAATATTGAAATAAAGTACTTTTCTGGAAAACACGCTGTTGTCGATATTGATATAATTAATACAGAATAAATGTTTAATTTCTGAAAAAATTTCAATTAAATCCTTCAATGAATGTCGGAGTACCCTACATGTTGCCTACTAGACCTGCGGGACTAGCTTATTTTGAGGTGTTAAGTTTCAAAAATTCTAAAGTTTCTGAATTTTTGCACATGGATGGAGTGATGTCTTATTAGGTTATTTTTAAATTTTGTGTCATTTCTGATAAAAGGTTTTTGAGAAAATCAAAATTTAGTAGTCGATTTTTTAAAATTTGTATAAAACTAGCTAGCAAAAACTTAACTTAAAAATAACAATAGCATCATATCTAGATTAGTCTTCGGATTGTAGGTACCTAATTTGAATCAGTTTAGCCCATTGCAACCCGAAATATTGCCAGTTATTTAAAACACTATCTAAAAAAAATTGAGTTTCTGAAATTACAATAATTGGGCTCAGGTCTATTAAATAAAGCCATAGAATAAATTTGTGTCAGATTCATCCACGATATTTCGAGATTTTAATGATTTTTATTTCTGCAAGCTCCAAACACTACGAAAAAGATATTTTTAATAAAGGCGTTTACATATTCAACATCTATACCTACAAATGGTTTGAAAAAACTCAAAGGAAGGCGGAAGTGCTTGGGGTACGCACGGCATTTGCCTAGTATTCCAAGTAAGCAATGAGTTGTGCCCTGCAAGCCCCAAGCACGTCGAGGTTCCCGCTTCCTTTGAATTTTTCCAAATCATTTGTAGAAATGATTATTTTAATCATAAGCCGCAAATCGCAATTTACCTTTTAAGCTTTACGGTTAAAGCTGCGCGTCCACTGGATCGGAGCGTTCGCATCGGCATTTCGTCATTTACGAAATGCCGATGGGGTGCGTCTACTGCATTCGGATTCATCATAGGCAATTTAGTTATTTTTAGTCCGTCATAGCCTGTAAACGTGCATTTGCATTATAGAGGATAGTGGCGAGGATATTGTTGTAACTAGCTGTATTTTATCAGAAGAGGAAAAGAGAAACAAGAGAAAACAAAATTCATTATTTCCCAATTTCATCCCAAATATTGTCTCTCCTCAGTTAATTATGATGATGTTGAAGTTTTATATTATAAAGTTCTTCATATTTTTCTACAAAAGTAATTAAATTATCGTCTTTTATAGCGAATAAGTATCTATGTATAGCCGTCGCGTCGTCGCAAACACGTCAGAACTTGAAACCTTCGGAATCCGAATGACGCGTTCTCTGCGGAAGACGTCTTCGTCATAAATACCGGTCAGTATCCAGTGGACGCAGTACCATATAAATCAATACAAAGTAACAAATCCGTACGCTGCGTAGTGCGTAACTGCGTACGCTCCGATTCTGATCCTGTGGACGCACAGCTTAAATTAGACCACAATACAACGCGACGCGTAGATGCATACTTCTAAAGTATGGTTTTGACAGATCAACTACGTGAGACTTTTTTTTATAAAATAAGGAGGCGAACGAGCAAACGGGTCATCTGATGAAAAGCAACTTTCGTTGCCCATTAACACTCGCAACATCAGAAGCGCTGCAGGTGTGTTACCGGCCTTTTAAGAGGGAATAGGGTTAGGGGTCCCTCCCCTAACCAGATTATATTAAAGAATATTTAATATAATATGTGATTTTTATTATAAACTAGATGATGCTCGCAACTCCATTGCGCCAAAATTAGTTTATCGCACGGGAACCGTACATTTTCCCGGGATGAAAAGTATCCTATGTCCTTTCCCGGGACTCAAGGTATCTCCATACCAAATTTCAGCAAAATCGGTTCAGCGGTTTGGGCGTGAAGAGGTAACAGACAGACAGACAGACAGACAGACAGACAGACAGACAGACAGACAGACAGACAGACAGACAGACAGACAGACACACTTTCGCATTTATATTATTAGTATGGATTAACATAATTTCACTTAGGGAGATCGCACACGTCACACTTTTTGTGTGCTCGAGTCTGCGGCTTCCATACAGTCTGATGGCGCGCGCCATGCAGATTGTATGTAAGCCGCAGACTCGATCACACAAAAAGTGTGACGTGTGCGATCTCCCTTAGAATCTGGGAAAAATAATAATGAAACAAAAAACTGAGCTGTCAAACTCTCGCAGTTACGCGTCCTGAATCCGGGTCGACCCCAGACAATACAAGCATTTTGACAGGTCGCACGCAAAGGGTTATTATAAATAAGTCTCTCGAATAGTGTTCACTGTGAAAGAAGCAGCGCTGAGAGAGTATCTTAATTTTAACTTTTGTATGGGCAAATTCGTTATGCTGGGCGCTTTACTAATACAAATAAAAAAAAAGCTCTTTCCGAGCTGCTACTTTCACGGTGAACTCTACATAAGGGTTTTAACAAAACAATACGCGTTGTTTTGTTAAAACCTGTATTTTTTAAGAGTCTATGCTGTCCTCTGCTTGGCAAAGGCCTTCCCCAAGATTTTCCACTTCTCTCGATCTAACGCCACCGTAGGCCAACCTAGAGGTCTACTACGAAACCGTTTTGAGACTCAAACAATCGAATGATAATGCCGCGTCCTGTCCTAACAACACAATTTCACGTTTGTTAGAGCAGGACACGGCATTTTCGTTCGATTGTTTGAGTCTCAAAACGATTGGAACGGCCCCTGGCTCGTATGCATGAAGCTCATCGCGCCATCTTTTTCGAGGCCGGCCACGCTGGCGTCGTCCATCGTCTGGTACCCAGTCTGTGGTGATTTTTTTGAAGTGAAAACTTCTTTAGCGGCGTTGAGCACTTTTGTGGAATGGGTAAAAACTGTGAAACTCGCGTCAGATTCTCGTGCTGATCGAAAAACCTTGGAAAAACCGTAAGACGGTTGGAGAGTAGTGTTTTGTGTCGAACTCGAACTCGAACTTGAACTCGAACTCGAACTCGAACTCGAACTCGAACTCGAACTTGAACTTGAACTCGAACTCGAATTGATTGTAAGGGTTTCGATTAATTAAAAAAATCGATTTTTTAATAATCGATTTTCATAAAAAATGGGTTGAAAAAAATGCACAACGTTAATAATCAAGTTTTCACTTCTGCCGGCACTCCCGGAGTGCAACCCGTCTTTTTTTTTATTTATTTATTTATTTGAATCAGGCATCTTGGCCAGCTGGGCTGGGCAAAAATAAAATTTTTGCCCAGCATTCACTCTGAACGCTGGGCATGCGGCTAGTATGACCCGTCCACTCCCATTTTAACTCGGCAGCCTTAATACCAATATCTGTTATACCTGTTTTGGAGCGCCGAGTGCTTCTCATTACGGATGTATGCTATAAATAATAACGAAATAATTTATTAGCTAGAATAAAGATACAAGTTGGAAGCCGGCTATGCTAAGCGTTAGCAGACGACGTGTCGTCGTGACACTACTGGTTTCTATGTATTTCTATGAATAAGTGTCGCTAGCTTCGAATCGCTAGCTGCGGAGTGTACAATACCAATAAAACAGTACCAATATCTGTTATACCTGTTTTGGAGCACCGAGTGATTCTTATTCGGTCCGATAGTGTTAAAACCTGTATGCTGTAAATAATAACGAAATTATTTATTAGGTAGAATAATTATTACTCGCAATTAGCCATCATGTCACATTTATCTTTCTGATAGGATATATAATAATTCAGTGAACATCAAACAAGGGAGTCTGACAGTCAGCGTATAATCCGGTATCGGGCAAGTCTATTACCGAGTACCTACATGTGTTAAGCACTGTATAACAATATTGTACATAATAGCTGGTTCGAGCCTCGAGGGCTATGACCCGGTTCGGTGACGTTGAATTTCAAGGGAAATTATTACTCAAGTTAAAGCAAACATATTATTACTCAACACGACGTATTAAAAAGGCTTAACCAGGTAACTAATCATTTACTAGCTTTTGCACGCGACTTTCTTATTTTATACATATTATAAAACAAAGTCGCTTTTTTTTCCCTCATGTCCCTTTGTTCCCTTTAATCTTTAAAACTACGCAACGGATTTTGATGATTTTTTCAGTGTCAGATAGCCCATTTATCGAGGAAGGCTATATAGGCTATATTTAGTGATGAGAAGAATTGGTCTTGGTCTTGCAGTCTTGGTCTTGGTCTTGCAAAAAATGCAAGACCAAGACCAAGACCAAGACTACCCTAAGACTAGCAAGACCAAGACTAAGACTAGGTGTGCAAGAACAAGACCAAGACCAAGACCGACTATGCAAGAGTCTTGCTCCATGCAAGACTCTTGCAAAAATTTTTTACTTTGTCGCAGTGACTATAATATGAGATAAACTATTTATAAGTTATAACAATATACCTACTTAACATGAATTTCAAGTTCTTGTGATACAGCCTGGAAACAGGCAGACGAACAGGCAGCAATGTGTATGTAATTGGGTCCCGTTTTTACCCTTTTGATTATGTAACCATGCATTTAAACAAAAAATTTGGGAATATACGTGGCGGCCTTCTTCCAACCGAGAGAGAATCCGAAAATCCAGCCAAGTGCGAGTTGGACTCGCAAATATAGGGTTCCGCAGCAACAAAAAGGTATAAAAAAACTGCTAGCTAGTTATCGTTTAAACCAATTTTCCTTGTTATTTTTCATAGTAATGTACATCATATATTTTTAACCGACTTCCAAAAAACGAGGAGGTTATATGTTCGGCTGTGGTTTTTTTTTTTATTTTTATTTTTGTATGTTCAACGATTACACCGCCGTTTGTGAACCGATTTTCGAAATTTTTGTTTTGTTGTATAAGGTTTCACTCCAATTTGGTACCATGTTCACAAAAGTGGTGACTTGATGATGGGATCCATAAGTAATCGAGGGAACTCCTCGAAATTTATATGGAAACATATGGTGATTTTGGTTTTATGAGAAGCATCCTAAGCATATGCTACCAAAACGCAAGATTTTGCACCGAGGTATACTATGGTTGCGTAGATACTAAGAGAACTCCGGATTCCTTATAGATACAAGTTTGGGAGTTTATGCGCTGTTTTAAGAACTGAAAGCATATGCTACTTTGCAAATTACATTCATCATCATCATCATCATCATTACCACGTCAGGGTCACCAATGTCACTAAATTCAACCTTATCTCCAGAGCATAAGGCACAAATTTGACATTACTTCTGAGAAGTAAGTTTCATCGATTGTAACATCTCACTTCGCCGAGATATTCTGGAAAACAACCTAATTTCAATCTTTTGCATTGCGTTTAGCATTCATAGTACCGTCTCGCTTTAATCTGCCAGGGCTGTCAAGCGAGCGGCGCGGCGGCGCGGGCCGGGTACTATACAGTAGGGTTGCTGAGGATTCCTCTTCCGCTTCCTCATAATGAGCAAGTTCCGCAATATTTTGGGTTCCTCAACAGTTACCGCATCCTCATAAATAAAAATAAATATTTTCCTCTTCCGCTATCGCTTCCTCAAAATTTAAGAGGAATTTATGAGGAATTTCACTGCGCATGCGCGTCGCCGGTCGCGTATCCAATCATGGCAACGCACACGCCAGAGCGCGAGAATTGTATCATTCACTCACCTTTTTTTGTGTGCGTGTATTGTGTATGTTACTGTGTGCCGAGTGTGAGTTTTTTGTTTCACATTCGATCGTGAACGCGTTTGGCGTTTACTAAGATTTTGTATGGGATTACTCACTGGGCAGATGGACTCCCGTGAGCAGGTGGCGCTGTACAAATCTCATACAAAATCTTCGAATATGAAACGAAAAATTTCACACTAGGCACACGAACTCCTCCTTAACTGTTGGACCGATTTTGATGATTGTTTACTGTGTGTGTTTCGAGAATGGTTTAGAATTTAGATTCATAGTTTGGTCCACTGGAAAATGCCCTTTTAATAATTTTTGTGTATTGTTATATACGGACAGGACAAAGGCTTTTGGGTTGGATCCGCTAGTTTGGACTTATCATGCCCCTACTTTAGAAGTTAGAGGGGAGGGGACAGATTTTACCACTTTGGAAGAGTCTCTCTCGCAAACTATTGGTTAGAAAAAAAATATATTAGAAATCTCAATATGATTTTGAAAAACCTATCCATAGATACCCCACACGGATAAGTTAGAATTTAGATGAATAAAAAACTTGAGAGGTGTCAAGGAACACCCGGAATCCGGATACCGGAAAAAACCCGTATACACTAAAAAAAAATCATAACTGGCTTGCTTTATATTTATCTTTATATTACTAGCGTCGGTTAAAAAATGTCGTTACAACTTTTTCCGTCTAGCCCCCTTTGGCAAGGCGCGATAAGGAACTTCGTCCCAATTTTTTTTTGTTTCAGTTGTACCTAGGGACCCCTACAATTTTTAATATTTTTCTATTTTTGTATCAAAATCTTAATGCGTTTCACAGACTACACCTACTTACCAAGTTTTGTACCTATAGTTCTTATAGTTTCAGAGAAAAGTGGCTGTGACATACGGACGGACAGATAGACTCTATAACAAATCTATAAGGGTTCCGTTTTTTGCCATTTGGCTACGGAACCCTAAAAATACTCTATAAAATACTCAAAATTTTCATTTTTCTAACCTCTCATCTGTCAAGCGCCCAAAATGGGCGTCTTACTCTAAAACTATTCTAAAGTAGCTATTTCTACTTTGACCACCGATTTAGTATTTTGTTTCAAATATAGAACTATATGTGTATTTGCGCCACTAATAGCTTATATTTTATTAAAATTCTAATTATACTATAAAAAATATATATAGCTTTCATGGTAATTACTTTAGATAATATATTCCGTTTAATGAGAGTAATAATTGGAAATTGATTGGAAATTGAAAATTTTGGACAATGGTTTGACAGTTCGTGACAGATGAACGATGAGAATGATTCTTGAATTGAAAATACTAATGTAAAGTCGAGAGCCAACTCAGCATAGGCTAATCTTTTAGCGGAAAATATATAATGTCCTTATGAAATTAAGATAAGATAATGTAGCTAGTCTAATAATTTAGGTTTCAAATATTTTTTCGAGAAAATTAAGACGTTTACAAAGCTACAAAATCCTATATCGCCAATATAAAGTGAGCGACGTGCAAATAAAAGTCCAATGCAAATAATCCGGAACGCGCGTATCGACA
Source organism: Polyommatus iphigenia (assembly GCA_963422495.1). Classification (NCBI taxonomy): domain Eukaryota; kingdom Metazoa; phylum Arthropoda; class Insecta; order Lepidoptera; family Lycaenidae; genus Polyommatus; species Polyommatus iphigenia. The sequence continues at coordinate 12,997,601 of OY730179.1, forward strand.
CGAAAAATTGTTTGATGTAGATGTAGGTCGTAAAAAAGAAATTTTCAATACCGTTCTAAAGCGATTGTTTAAATACTCTAAAAAAACCGAGAGGCGCCTAACAATGTACATTTTTCGGATTGAGAGTTGCGTGACCGATAGAATTTTTTTTAACACGTTTTCAGCGATGAAAAATATTTCAGTATTTTTCAATAGCTCTTGTTAGCGGAGTGCTTCATTATAATTTTATGCGGACTTTTTGGCTCTATTGTTTTAAACTGTCGGGACTCGGGGTACAGTCCGAATGAATTTTCATTCTTCGTTCACACGAATTGTCATTTTAACGTTGAAGATTCCTATTATTATCATTAGTGAGCAAACGTTTGACGGCTCCGTGGTCCAGTGGCTTGGCACTTAGCTCTTGAGGAGGAGATCATGGGTTCAATTCCCGCGTTGGATAAAATATGTTGTTTCTATGTTTAACTAGAGTATACAAGCTGATGAATACAACTTTCGCCAATCGTGTGGGTCATCCATTCTTTTGAATTCACGAGAGTCAAGGAAGAGCGAATGCTATTGAATAATGCGCACATACTTGAGAACTATAATATTAATCCTGAAGTCCGATTCAATTTAAGCCGGTCTCAGTCGTCGAAACCGATGAGGAGGCATTATTATTAGTGAACAAGACCGTGAGTTTCTCGATGTTTATTATAATAACAAGGTTGATATCAGATCTGTACCGCTTTGGATTTGCTTCAAGGATATCGAGTATCATATTGTGAGCTTACCGGGATAATCTCTGACACACATTGCTTATAAGTTTGTGTTTGGTAACACTTAGTGAAAACTTTTTGATAAAGGGTGTGGAATGGAAGATGTTTACAACAGAAGTAGGTGTATATTAAATTACTATTGGACTTTGCCCGCAACTTCGTTTGCGTAGAAGTTTGCCAATCACGCGGGAACCGTACTTATATGTTTTCTTGACGAAATATATCGTGTGTTTTTTTATATGCTATGGACACACACGATGGATGTAGAAATAAAATATTTTAATTTTGTAAAAAAATACTTACGCTGAACAAAGCAATAAATAATAAAGTCTAAATTATGCACATGGTCCCACAGGGTGTAACAAAACTAAGTGATAATGGATATGTAGTCCCTTGTATAGAGTTTACTATAAAAATAGAAGCACTGAAAGAGTTCATTTATTTCTGTGATGAGAGTAGGAAAGCGCCCCTGCGTCATAAATTTGACCATACAAAAATTAAAACAAGTTACTCTTTTAGTGCTGCTACTTTCACAGTGAACTCAATACAGGGGACTCATATACTCTCTAAAGATTTGAGTGTAACAACTTTGTGTTGTTACACTCTATATCGTGGCAAATATTTTTATGCACAGTAAAATAAACAAAGTAATTTCAAATATACAGTTGTATGTTTATACAAATGCAATACATTCCCAATACACTAATGTGGTTTGTGTGTTTAGCGACAAATATCAATTTTGAAATGATGGTGAATTATAGAGCGATTGAAGTAAATTAAATGGACTGTTTGTCCACAGCGGTAACATTTGTATGCGGTTCAATAATATATAATAAAAAAATCGACTTCAAAATTCTATATCTCAAAAACTATTCAACCGATTTTGATAAAACTTGCAGTATTACCTAAGTTGAACAATACCTAGTACGAAAGAAAATAAAATCGGACTTGTACCTCCGGAGATATTATGTGAACACAAACATAAAAACATGCATAGGTACCTACAATCCTATATAATATAATAAAATACAAAAAGTGGTCGGTTATTTATTTATTTTATTGGTACATCCTTTTTTGAGGTCGTTTAACAAAATTATTGTTTACATACATTATTTCACTTCTGTCTGTTATAAAAAAATGGACAAAGTAATATTACATCCATAAAAGCCACGGCGGCGGTAATAAAGTTATTTAGTGAGTGAAATATGGTTTCCGTTAATGGTAGATAGATAGATAGATCTTTATTCACAGAATGAAGTAGTATTACAAGATGTTACAGTCCAGTGTCCAGTGCTTACATTCTACCATTACAATGGTGTGTGAAATTTATTTTTGATTATTAAAAATTAATATTAAATTTTTCTCATTATACAAAAAAAAATCATATCAAATACATTAAGAATTAATTTTAAAAACAAATTAAGAATTATTTTAAATACGACATTTTAATATAATGTCAAAATAGAATTGGGTAATATGTCAAAATTCAGATAATAATATACAAAGTTAGGATTAGATAAATATGAGAAATATAAATTTATTGAATTATATATATTATAATGTCGCACCATAGTCATATTAAATACTGTTATACATAATTAGTCAAAAAAAAAAAACTCATTTAAATTATAATAACTTTTAGTCAGAAGCCATAGTTTTAACTTATTTCTAAATGCATTTATTGATTTTGTCTCTCTTATGTCTCTTGGAATGTTGTTATAAATTTTTATTGCCATGTAGTAACAATTTTTTTGAAATAGAGAGCTGTTACTAAGTGGTACCTTCAGCTTAGATGGGTCCCTAGATAAATATTTTCTATTTTCATCAACTTTTGGAAACAGTTCCATTTGTTTTTTTATGAAAATACAACACACAAGTATATATAAATCTGTGACAGTAAAATTTTATATTCGCTAAAAAGAGGCTTACATGTTTCTAGCGGTCCGGCCCCGCGTATAGCTCTTACACATTTCTTTTGTGATATAAATATCCTGCTAATGTCTGTGGTGTTACCCCAAATTAATATGCCGTACCTAAGCAGAGAGCCCACGTACCCATGATAAGCTGTTAAAGCAGCTGCTCTATTAACAGTTCTTTTTATAGATTTAATAGCATATACAAATTTATTTATTTTTTTGGTTATTAAATCAGCGTGAGCTTTCCAATCACAATAGCTGTCTAGCATCATTCCTAAAAATTTAATTTCGTTTACCTCTTCTATACGTTGATTGTCATACTCTATTTTTAATGCTGGTTTTTTATTTTTTTTTGTTATAGAATTGTATTATTTTTGTTTTACTTAAATTTAATTTAAGACCATTTTTGTCGAGCCATTTTTTCACTATTTTGAGTATATTTAGAAGTTCATTCTCATAATTTGTATTTTCTCTATTGTTAGGAATAACTATGGACATGTCATCAGCAAATAGTGTACACTCATATTTCAAAATTTTAGGTAAATCATTAATATATATTATAAATAGTAGCGGTCCTAGAAGGCTACCTTGTGGAACGCCTTTCTTATTTAATTTTACGCGTGATCTGATTTTTTTTAACTCTTTTTTCATAATACGAGTAATTTCAACGCACTGCTTACGGTTTTTCAGAAAACTGGCAATCCATTCAAGAGGTTTACCTCTTATACCATAGCGTTCACATTTGTCTAATAGTATTTTATGATTCACGCAGTCAAAAGCTTTTGATAGGTCAAATAATATCGCAGACACTTGTTTTTTATTATCAATATGTGTTAGAATGTCCTTAATCAAAAGAAAGGTAGCGAGTGTTGTGGTTTTATTTTTTTGGAAACCACATTGCTCTGTTGTTATTATATTATGTTTGTCTAAAAATTACTAATTCTTTTATACATTAAATTTTATATACATTAATTTTTGTTATATTATATCTTATAGTACGGGAGCCCTAGAACATTTTTTTTTTGATTACTAACAAGCCAATTTTTTGTGAGTAGCTTTATTTTGATAAGACGAACAACATTTTTATTTGCGAAAAATCTCGAAAGTGGTACCTAACAGAGATAGAAAGGATTTCATACTTTGACTTATTGGTCCTAAAATATGGATTGTTCTATTTGTAGGACAATGTTACTCTTAAATTATATAACTACTAGTTGATGCCCGCAACTTCGTTGCGCCAAAATTCATTTATCGCGCGGGAGCCGTACATTTTACCGCGATAAAAAGTATCCTATGTCCTTTCCCGGGACTCAAAGTATCTCCATACCAAATTTTAGCAAAATTGGTTCAGCGGTTTGGGCGTGAAGAGGTAAGAGACAGACAGACAGACAGACAGACACACTTTCGCATTTATAATATTAGTATGGATTAACCTATCTATAAACAAAAAATCAGCTTGTTAGGTTCCGTTTTAGGGTTCAGTAGTCAACCAAGTTTTGTTGATTACAGAACCCTATAACGGACTAGGGTCCGATAAAGGGTTATTCACCCTATAACGGACGGTGGGATTATTTACCCTATTTACTACTACGGATGCGTTAATAATAACAATATCTTATATATAAAAATGCATTTTCAAATGTCTTAGTCGCACTAAAACTCGAAAACGGCTGAACAGATTGGGCTGATTTTAGTCTTAAAATATTCGTAGAAGTCCATGGAAGGTTTTAAAGTGACACGAAGTTCACCGGGACAGCTAGTCTTATATATAAAAATGGATTTCCAAATGTGTTAGTCGCGATAAAACTCGAAAACGGCTGAACCGATTGGGCTGATTTTAGTCTTAAAATATTCGTAGAAGTCCAGGGAAGTTTTCTAAGTGACACGAAGTTCACCGGGACAGCTAGTCTTATATATAAAATGGATTTTCAAATGTGTTAGTCGCACTTAAACTCGAAAACGGCTGAACGGATTGGGCTTATTTTAGTCTTAAAATATTTGTAGAAGTCCAGGGAAGGTTTTAAAGTGACACGAAGTTCACCGGGACAGCTAGTCTTATATATAAAAATGGATTTTCAAATGTGTTAGTCGCGCTTAAATTCGAAAACGGCTGAACGGATTGGGCTGATTTTAGTCTTAAAATATTTTTAGAAGTCCAGGGAAGGTTTTAAAGTGACATGAAGTTCACCGGGACAGCTAGTCTCATATATTTTATTTCTGATTAGATGACGCCCGCGACTCCGTTGCGCCATAATTCGTTTATTGCGCGCATGTATCGTACATGTGGCGGTACCCACAATTCGCCTAACATTCCTGCATCGCGCTATCGAAGTTTTCTGAGCGCGTCGGTATATATACGACAGCTGAAATGTAACACGTGGGCTCCGGCCTGACCGAGCATAACACCTCGCTCGGTCGGAAGATCTTCCTTTGGCCTCTACGCATTATTCCCACATTGGTGACCCTCGACAGAACACGCCTCCTTCATCATTACCACTCCCCGTCCCTCCGCACCGCGCCAGCCAGCATTGCCTCATCGGGTACATCGTCCACTAGCCGCAATGTATCGCGGCCTGGGCGACTCCGCATCGGCATCATCGGGCTTTCTCACTACACCGACCGGTCAGCAAGCAGAGCACATCTCTCCTGGTCAGCACGTAGCATCGGCCCCGCACGGCAGCTATCCGACTCACTGGATCCCGTGCAGCAGCTTACAGTTCCGACTCACTGGGACTCACTGCAACAGTTCCGACTCACTGGAACTCACTGGCACTGGCGACTCAAGCGACAAGACTTCAAGATTTGACCTCCGGTCTTCGGGAGGGAGTGATGTGGCGGTACCCACAATTCGCCTAACATTCCTGCATCGCGCTATCGAAGTTTTCTGAGCGCGTCGGTATATATACGACAGCTGAAATGTAACACGTGGGCTCCGGCCTGACCGAGCATAACACCTCGCTCGGTCGGAAGATCTTCCTTTGTGGCCTCCACGCATATATCCCACATACATTTTTCCGGGATAAAAAGTAGGAACCCAATGTCCTTTCCCGGAACACAAAGTGTCTCCATATACAACAAAATCAGTTCAGCAGTTTGGCGTGAAGAGGTAACAGACAGACAAAACAATTCGCATTTATCATATTAGTAAGGATTTATGAATATTTTGGCTTGACGATTTTAACCTCGTTTATAATACCTTAAAAGTACAATGAGGAAGTATAACATAATGTTTCAGACGCTAATATATTATTTGCGATATTCGGTAGCCAAACATCAATCATTCCGGAGTCAGACGCCTGTGGGCGAAAAGGTTTGCCGGTTTATGTAAGTGGCCCTTTTCATGTACCACAGATTATAAATATTCAACAATATTTCCAGAAAGGCCTTTTTGTTATGGCACATACAACATACCACAAACTATTTGAGTTCTACTTCAGTGTGAGTGAAATAAATATGACAATATCTGAAAAACATTAAAAGACAGTTTGTTGTCTATAATATTAATCCTTCGATCGGGGATCTTTGGAAATGCTTTTGTATTATATTGTTGTCGCGATCACCGGTGCTCTTATGGGGCTTGAAGGATTAAACGATACTAATAATTATGTGCATTAGAACAATATATAACACCTTATAACAGTTTTGGTAAAAATCTTAACAACGTTTATTTAGTTTAGCAAATTAGGCGTTGGAAAGAGTTCTTAGTATCGAGATACAAGTAGTTTAGCTTTCGTAGTGTTGTCGTAGCAGCTACGTAGCGCCACCGTAGAAGTCACGTAGCACTGGCGTAGCGTCGTCGAACTAAAGTTTACAGAAATGAAAAAGAGTAATATAATTATTATAGCGCATCTAAGTGATATTACAATTTGAGGTATTTTAAACGAGGCAAAGGCTAAGCTAGTTAGCACACACAACTTTAATTTTATATGATACTAGCTGTCCCGGTGAACTTCGTGTCACTTTAAAACCTTCCCTGGACTTCTACAAATATTTTAAGACCAAAATCAGCGCAATCCGTGCAGCCGTTTTCGAGTTTTAGCGCGACTAACATAAGAAAATCCATTTTTATATATAAGACTAGCTGTCCCGGTGAACTTCGTGTCACTTTAAAGTTTAAAACCTTCCCTGGACTTCTACGAATATTTTAAGACTAAAATCAGCCCAATCCGTTCAGCCGTTTTCAAGTTTTAGCGCGACTAACACATTTGAAAATCCATTTTTATATATAAGACTAGCTGTCCCGGTGAACTTCGTGTCACTTTAAAGTTTAAAACCTTCCCTGGACTTCTACGAATATTTTAAGACTAAAATCAGCCCGATCGGTTCAGCCGTTTTCGAGTTTTAGCGCGACTAACACATTTAAAAATCCATTTTTATATATATAAGATAATATGCTGTGTAAGAACACAAATAAATAAGTACTTGTCTTGAGGCAAATTAACTTTAAAAACAACTAGATGACGCCCGCAACTTCGTTGCGCTAAAATTCGTTTATCGCGCGAATCCGTCCATTTTTCCGGGATGAAAACTATTCTATGTCCTTTCCCGGGACTCAAAGTATCTTCACAACAAATACCTAAATCGGTTCAGTGGTTTGGGCGTGAAGAAGTAACAGAAGAAGTAACACTTTTGCATTTATAATATTAAAGTATGGATAGTTGAGAATAGGTTAAACAATGTTCATAGATGCCAGGCCATGATGATTCTACTTAGAAACTTGATTAAACACTGTTTTATGTATAGCAATACTCCAGCCAAATAGGGTAACGGTCGACAGTTGGTCCGTAATAGAGCAATTATTATCATTGAAGTGGTCAATCAAATATGCATGCACGTACGCCTGAATAGTGTATAATCACTAGTAATTATCATATTGTAATATCGAGTTTATTGAGGATCTATAATATATTTATTACTAGCGATCCGCCCCGGCGTCGCACGGGTATAAAATATATAGCCACTGAAAAAATTATTAAAATCGATAGCCTATGATCCTTCACGTGGTCTACTTCTTATCTGTGCCAAATAACATAAAAATTGCTCCAGTAGTTCGCGAGATAAGCCCTTTTAAATAATTTCCCCCGGTTTTTTTCACATTCTCCTATTAGTCTTAGCGTGATAAAATATAGCCTATAGCCTTCCTCGATAAATGGGCTATCTAACACTGAAAGAATCATTAAAATCCGTTGCGTAGTTTAAAAGATTAAAAGGAATAAAGGGATATGAGGGGAAAAAGCGACTTTCTTTTATAAAATGACTGTATAGATTGCACTAGGTGACGGCTGCATCTCCTTTGCAAAGTTTATCGCGCGGGTGCCGTACATTTTCAGGCATTAAAAGTATCTTAATATGTTCTTTCCCGGGATTCAAAGCATCTCTATACCAAATTTTAGCAATTTGGGTCAGCAGTTTTGACGTGAAGAGGTAACAGACACACAGACAGACAAACCGACAGACAGACAAACACACTTTCGCATTTATAATATTAGTATCCAGGATTAAAAAGTTGAAGATATTTTGATGTTAAACGCCAACCTTTGTTTATCGGAAATGTGAAAATATTTTTCACGATGAAAAGGTAGTCCGAGTCAGGTAAGAAAGACAGACCATTATAATAATATTTTCCCATTTATAAAATTAGTATAGATACCTAAATTGAATATGAATATAATCGATGCCTGGTGTTTTTCACTTAGACTACATTCCTACATAGGAAAACAGAGGTAGGTAAGTTTTTGAAAAGTAGATACACTACGACACACACAGTAAATATTTTCTAAATATTTACTGATTGTGTTAACCTTATAATTTTAAACGTACTTACTATTCTCTACATTTAAAAGTATTTTCACCGTATGTGACGCAGATTAAGCTGGTTATTAAATCCACTTGAAATCGACAAACTCAAAATTAATTTCAGCTGTGACAGATTATAAGATTGAAAATCGCTGATGCTGTCTGAAAGTGGATTAACATAGGAACTAATTTGAATAACGCCATAGTGCAGGAATTCAGTAATTCAGTACACTTAGCTTATATTTTATTATATTATACTTTTTGCACACAACAAGGGTACAGAGGCGGGCCCTGAAGCATTTTCTTCCAGCCAACCTTTTAGTGACGTAGAGACAAAATGGTAGATTGGTTGTGAAATCTGAAAAATGTACATATTTGCATGTACATTTTTCAAATTTCAGAACCGATCGGCAATTACGATGAATGTACGTCCGTGTTGCAGTTATTTGTACTTAGGAACCGAGCCTAAGAACTTCTCTATTGTAAAAGTCATTCATAGATTGGCCAAACCATAAAATAGTCCGGAGATCAACCTTACCTGTAAGAGAGTTGCTTTGTCGTATGAGTTTTAGAACAATACTGTCTTGTATTTATTGTAGAGCGTTGTTTTTCCGAAGCAAAATTTATAATTTTTTAACAATTTAAAATGAAGAAAAAGAACAGTTGTAACTGTTACGTGTAAAATTCTTCTACGCATAGGTATTGTCAAATATTATGTTGTAGCGTGGTTAGGTACGTACCTACCATAACGTTATGGTGCTACCTCACCGGGAGCATTCTCTTGTAATGTTATGTTACAAAGTCGAGCATTACATCAGTGACGGAGGAGAACCGAGTATTACAATGTAATAATATTATTATCTTGATAGAACTTGTAACATCAATGCTACGTGATAGTGATGTAAGCTTGCTATGGAATGCTCAAAATCGAATCTATAATGTTACATTACACGCGAATGCTCGTCCGTCAGGGAGGTAGTACTGTAATGTAAATTGTAATGCTCAAAGTTGAATCTAAAATGTTACATTACACGTGAATGCTCGCGGTAAGGGAGCACCTTTACATTAATTAATAATAGCTGATTCTTCTTTTCTTATAACCTTTTAGCAACCTTAGTAAAGTTGTCGTACAATACTGATACAATTTATACTATAAATTGTGCATATAAAAGTAAGAAAGTAACAGTGATAATTCGATGTACAAATCTGCGTGATTTGCGACCGTACTGTATTATCAGAATTTACATTTGAACCCATCATGTAGGCATTAATTTACATTGTACTAATGTATTTGGTATTTAGTACAATGCCGGTCCTGGGTCACTAATCGCTTCCATCACAAACAAGATTTCAATCTCTTGATTGCCCGTGCTCCATTAGTGCTGCATTATGGATGATGTGGCTGTAATCCAACAATCGTAATAACCATGAACTCGCTTTATCTACATATGTAAAGTTTTGGTTGGTTAGCCTTTGATGATTCGCTTAGTTAACTCTGTTAGTTTAAATGTTAACTATCTAAATTCCGAACCAGCTGGGTATACATTTGAATATGAATTTGTAAACTATTTTAATAGTGGGGCGTAAAAATAAATTTCGAGTTCGAACAAAATCCATTTTAATTGTATACGTTTAAAATATTCCGTGATTATTTTAGAAAGGTGAGATCAGCAGAAGGAATGTAAACAATTACATTCGTCCTGTATAGTAGTTAGGGTAGGTAATTACTACTTAATAGTAAGACATCGAAACACACCTAAGTTGTTGACAAAATGCGATCAATAATTTCGTTATTTTCTCGCAAAGTTAATAATTTATTCATTGTTAACTTTTAACTCGTGGAATTTGTTTTGCATATTCATTTGTATTCGGACCACCTTAATTATATTTTAATTGGCGTTTTCCGACGTTGAATTCTTTTAATTAATCTTAATGAGTTTGTTTGGACGGTCGCATAGCGGGCGTCGCAGCGAAAACTAATTTATCGCTTACTTATATTTTTTTTCTGTATCTGTATTGTCTTCCTGAAGTGTTTTCGACTATGTCACTTTATAGGATTTATTGCTGCTATAATAACAATGTATATTTCTTTGCTTTCGAAGCAATTAAAGGAAGAGAAGCTTTGACTTAGATTGCTTTTGTTTCGTTTCAAAATACTTACATAATCTATACATATAATAAAACTGTAGATATGACGATTCTGTACATTAAAGATATTCAAAAAATAATAAGCGGAGGGTGTCACTATATCGCTATACAAGCCAAAAATGTGGTCAGTTTTTTTGTCTGTCTGTCTGTCTGTCTGTATGTATGTTTGTTCCACTATCACACGAAAACTACTGATCCGATTTGAATTCGGTTTTCACAGATATATTTATCTTTTTCCAACTTAACATCTGGTGTATAAAATTTTTTCCCCCCACCCCTCTAAGGGGACAAAAGAGGGGGTCAGATTTTGTATAAGACTTTTGCTGTAACACGAAAACTACTGATCCGATTTGAATGCGGTTTTCGCAGATATATTTGTCTTCTTCCAACTTAGCATCTGGTGTATAAAAAATTTCCCCCCACCCCTCTAAAGGGACAAAAGAGGGGGGTCAGATTTTGTATAAGACTTTTGCTTTAACACGAAAACTACTGATCTGATTTGCATACGGTTTTCGCAGATATATTTGCCTTCTTCCAACTCAAAATCTGGTGTATAAAAATCACCCCCCCCCCCCCCCCCACCAAAGAGAGGGTCAGATTTTGTACTAAGTAAACTTTTTTCTTTAATGGACTTACTTTATATTATTAACTATTTTTCCAACTTAGCATCTGGTGTTATATAACATTTTTACCCCCACCCCTCTTAGGGGACAAAAGAGGGGGTAAGATTTTGTATGCTGATGAAGTAGAAATACTTTAAATGGCAAAACAACGTTTGCCGGGACAGCTAGTAATATTAATAAGGGATTTGATGTTATATTATGGAAAGGAATTCTTAATTATTTTAAATATATTTAAAAATGTATCCAATTTTATAATGAGAATCGCAAATTTAAAAAAAAAGTAAAAAAAATAAAAGCTCTTGCACAAAAAAAGTGCAGATACAAGTCTAAAATATTACCTAAAACAATTTAAAAAATAAAGCAAACAAAGTAAAAACATTTGTAAAACAGTAAGTAAATTTCGTTGTAACGCGGCTAAGTCCCAAAAGTTATCGGATTTTAATAATCAGAGATAAAAGTTGATGGCCCGGCGGAATTACGCCAGGGGTCAACAGAGATAAGCTCGCTCGGATTTTTAATTTTTTCCTCAGAAATTGCCCACCCGTCGCATTAAATAAACGGCAAGAAGTGTACTCCGTTAAGAGTTAATTTCCTTAGAATTTACGCGAATTTTATCCTTCTGTCTTTGGTATAAATATTAAAAATAAAGGGGAGCAGATTGTAAGGATCTCAGATAGCATAGATACCCTGTTGTGTCTTGAGTTCAATTTTAACGTTGAAATTAAGACAACTTTATTGCAAAGACAAATTACCTTTCAATAGGTAGCAATAGCAATAGCTCATTTACTTTCATAAGTTACGCTCTTGATATTTTGTGATATAAATAGCTGGTTATAATTTTTTTTTATTAAGTTTTTGCCAACGGAGTGATTGCATTTTTTTTGTTTTTTTTTTTATTATTATTATTGTTATTTGGATACCTCCTGAAGTAACCGTGACCGAAACTCCATAGTTGCTGGTCGTTCTTACCTCTGTAATTCTAAGTACTCACATACGGTTTTGCTTAATAGTTTTACTCCGAATCGAAGGAAATTACATTAACATTAACTCCATCGAGCCGGCTCGAAGCGAGCCTTCGAGCTGTCAGTTTTGCGGTCCACACGGTGGTTATTGCTCGATTTGGAGTAAAACTATCGAGCAAAACCGAATGTGAGTACTTAGCTTAAAGGCCACAAGCAGGTAAACTTTTAGCTTTACGAAACTGAAGAGGTCTGGCCGTCGCAGGCTATAACTCTGTATTGAGATACTGGTTGAAATTACTGCAGTTTTAGATGGACCGATAACAATTCTTTAATATGTTACAATATCAAAAACGAAACTTATCATTTCCTCATAATATAATTCCATGTTATTTAAAAATCTGAACTTCCAGCCCTGCTCTCCCCTACATATTATTAAAACAAGATTTTGCGTAATTTTAATATAAACATTTTTTATTTCAATTACAATAAAACAATACATTGGTTAAGTACCAATAATTTGTATAATATGTTCCCCCTTTTTATATGCGGACATTTATGACAGAAACAGCAAATAATTTTGTCCCAAATTGTCTCTTAAAAGCCAGACATCACTTGGCTCGGTAATAGTATAATACGAAAAGGCCAAGTATACAAAGGATGCATGTCACGCTAGTCCCCCAGCACGCCTTTTGTGCGCTACTCGGTTGATAAATCTAAAATATTGTGCCTTTCACGTATAGGCTGTCCTTTGTTCGTTCTCAATGTTACCTTTTTAGGACCTTGTTATTTCAAAAGGTTTTTAAGAATGTATAAATGTAATTTGTTCGAACTTTGAAATGACTTGCAACAAGAACAGAGGCTCAAGAAAGAATAATATTATTTTTTATCGTCAATCTCTAAAATTTCCATTAAATTATAAATAGTGTCATTCTAGTCTATTTTAAAAGAAATCGAGACTATGAGAAGGTTAAAATACCATGTTAAATATAATTATTATTTGACATAACAGCCTTTAGTTTTCAATTGTTATTCGCATAGTAAAAATGCAACATCTATTCTATGCCAACACTCAAGGTGGTGTGATTACTTAAAAGTGTACTTGGAAATGGGAAGAAAAAATACAAAGCTGAGCCAGCAATAAAACACAACTGCTGTATTTTGTGTTTAAGTAAAGTGCCTTGCAAAAATTAGAAGCAGTCAAGTCTTAAACATTCTTAGACGTTTTCCGCAATTACTTTTTATGTATTAAATATACAAAGCTATCATTTAAAATTAGTTTTCCGATTTTGAAATAAACAATATCTTTTGAGAGTTTTTAGCAACAGAGTTTGTAGTTTATTACATGGTATAATATTAAACTGACTATTTTATAACTATTATTATAATGTTAGAGCAAAAGTGTGTCTGTCATGTTCGTTACCACTTTAGCTTAGCCGCTGAACTGATTGACTTAAAATTTTCAAAACGATTATAGGGTAGTTTTTATCACAGGAAAAATTTCCCTCGAATAAAAGAATTTCTGCATGAACAAGGTGGCAGGAAAATCTAGTATAACTAACGATTCCTTATTTTTAATTTAAGCCGCTATTTATAAAATGTTCATACTAATATTTAAGTAGACGAATTTCAGTAAAATGTAACGAGGTAGTAACATTTGCAACTTTATTCCACGTACGGGACTTAATTACAAAATAAAAAGTACATAACTTGCGGAGGTAAATGTATAATGCTGGCTAAATCACGTTTATTTTAGCAGGAAATCCTCTTTCAAGCTCGCTTTCGGGATTTTGTATGGCTTTTTGTGTTTTAGACTTTCATACCGTGCACCGCATCACGAATATACTGCAATGCAACGTGAGAGCGCAAAAAATATTGTATTTTTTCGTGCCTATACTATACAGGATGTAACAAAGCTATGTTATAATACTTTATGGTGTGTATGTGTTCCTTATAGAGAGTTCACTGTGAAAGTAGCAGCGCTAAAAGAACAAAATTATTTTTCACAAAAGTGAAAAAAAAATTGGTTTGAGTTTCGTCATGAGTTTCCCCATACAAAAGTATGGGGAAACTAGAAGTTTTCCGATTTTGAAATGAACAATATCTTTTGAGAGTTTTTAGCAACAGAGTTTATAGTTTATTACATGGTATAATATTAAACTGACTATTTTATAACTATTATTATAATGTTAGAGCAAAAGTGTGTCTGTCATGTTCGTTACCACTTTAGCTTAGCCGCTGAACTGATTGACTTAAAATTTTCAAAACGATTATAGGGTAGTTTTTATCACAGGAAAAATTTCTAGAGTTTCGTCATGAGTTTCCCCATACAAAAGTATGGGGAAACTCATGACGCTGGGACGCTTGCCCATATAAAAGCGAAAAAAAAATTGGTCTTTCAGCGCTGCTACTTTCACAGTGAACTCTCTACGAGGAACACATACACACCTTAAAGTATTCTCACTTAGTTTTGTTACACCCTATAATATACTAGGGTGTATCTTATATCTTTAAACGAGCAATTCTTGTATATATAGAACCAACCAACGATTTTCATAAAATTTAGTTTATAGGGGGTATCGGGGGCGATAAATCGATCTAGCTAGGAATAATTTTTAGAAAATGTCATTTTATTCGTGTTCTATCGAATACCGAGCGAAGCTCGGTCAAATAGCTAGTACTATATTATAGTATACTATATACACCCTATAATATAGGGTGTATACTATATTATAGTATGTAGGTTATAAGTTTATTTTAAACTAACCCGCGCCTACTATGGTTAGGCGGTCTTTAACATAATATTTACTCGTAATAAAGATAAAAAGCCTTCGCAATAAATATGATGTAGCCTTTTAATGGTGCAATAATAATTATCAAACCGATCCAAACATACAATTTTAAAGTTTGTCATTTTTCATAAATATCTCTTTATAATATTAATCCTTCGATTGTGGAATCTACAATCGAAGGATTAATATTAAATGTGGATATGGAAATCTATTGTTATTCTATTGTTGTCGCGATCACCAGTGATCTTATGGGGCTTGATAGGTTAAGAGCCTGTTTCACCACTTCCTGATAAGTGACGAATAGGCTATCCACCAACTAGATCAAGTATGGAGAATCTGTCAAAAAAGTTGTGAATAGCCTATTCGGCACTTTATCGGAAAGTGGTGAAACAGGCCCTAAGTATCTTATTAGCCCTAAAATTACTCTAATATTTTTATTTCCATGTAATTTAAATACAACAAAAAATAGAACTATACCTAGATGGAAAACACAAATAGGTTACTTTCATAAACTGATTTCAAATTCAAATTGCTCAAATTAAAATTGCTAAGACAGTTGTCTTAGCAATTTTAATTTGAAAGTTAATCGTGTACTAATTTATTTCTATTTAATCCTTTAAATTCGTCCATTAAATTTGATTTGAAAACGGCACTGAATATTATCACGGATTAACAAGATGTAAGTTTGAGACGGGACGGAGCACGGGGTTGAATATGAAATTTCCGGATTCTAATAATTATTGTGATTCATATAAAATATCAGGTTCCCGAGTTCCGGTGAACTCGGTTGAACTGAACTCGGCTGAACTACCTAATAGGTAAGTTAAAAATTTTATACAACAGGTTAGCGTAAATTCGTTGTTGAATATTTTTGGAAAATTTACAATTCATTTTTGAATATTATAATATTATTATAATATGGACTGTAATATAGAACGTAGTAAAGAAATAGTACGGTTTAGTCACCGTAAAATATGTACAATGATTCTCGACGATGTAATTTTTCCGATACCAAATTTTCGGCAACTTTTATATTATTATTACAATGAAGTAGACTGTGCGTTAAATGTTCATGTAAAGCTTTAATTAAGTGTATATGTAATTAGTGTCCGCGCTATAAACTAGATGTTGGTTCAAGCTAGACGTGAGCCTAGAGAATGTAAATTGCCAGCAGCCATTTCCATAGTACTGTTACATATTTTTACAATTTCAAACAAAAATTGGCTCTTTCCGGCACATAAAGTTACTGAGACAGTTTTCCAAGTAATTAACACATTTTCATCCATCATTAGTATACACTAAATTTGTCATTCTTGGCATGTAATTAGGTACTTAAGGTTTTTACTTTTCACAAAAAAAGGAAAATATAAAACTGACTAACTTTAAAATGTGAACGACGCAGGGTACATCGTTGTAGGTACATAAATCGGCGAATCGAAGCACAAAACTTGATAAATAATGTCAGAACTCATATTTTGACTGTATGTAGTATGTACACCTTAGTAAGTATAACCCTTAATGCTTAAATTAATTGTAACACGCTAGTTTTTCATATTACCACCTAAAAAAACACTCAAGGTCAAAAACACTGACATACATAATATACTATGAAGTTCATATTAACTTCATAGTGTATATCAGTACCTATAATACGTGCTTATAAAATAATTATTATTGTATTAGTTTTCTAAGTACGCATTTTATAATAAGTGATCTGATACTCTGCAAGTATTAATTCAATAGAACCTGCGCAATAAAATGAAAAGCACATGACAGCAAGCAGGCTGCAGCAGACAAACACAAGCAGCAGCAGCAGCAGAACAGTTGTTGTAGTAACAACTGCTTTAGATTTTGTGCAGCAGCAGATCCCATCCGCAGAGATCATAATACTTGGCGACTTTAATGCCCACCACGCCGACTGGCTCAATTCCAGTAAAACTGATCATGCGGGGAGATCTGTCTGCAACTTTGCCCTTGCGAACGACTTGACAAAACTGGTTACTACGCCTACGCGAATCCCAGATGTGGATGGCCAAAATCCTTCCTTGTTGGACCTCCTGCTGACTTCAAATCCTGACGGCTACCAAATATCCGTAACCGCACCACTTGGTTCATCGGATCATTGCCTTGTTAGGAGTTCTGTGCCACTTACGACGGTGTTAAGACAGCGTGCTGTTAAATACCGTCGTGTGTGGCACTACAAGTCAGCGGACTGGGATGGGATGCGGTCGTTTTTTGCATCCTATCCTTGGGGGCACGTGTGCTTCTCGCCGGATGATCCCGACAACACTGCCAACTCTGTTGCCGATGTGGTGATGCAGGGGATGGAACTTTTCATTCCGTCCTCTGTAGTGCCAACTGGCGGCAGATTTCGTCCCTGGTTTGGTTCATCCCCCAAAAAAGCTTCTCGCCGGAAGCAGGAGGCTTACCAATCCTGGGCCAACGCAGTGTCTGCTCGGGAATTAAATACCAGCACGTATAAAAAGGAGTACAACCTTGCCTCCAGGTCCCTCAAGAAAGAGATTACTCGGGCAAAGCAACAGCACGTCAATAGAATTGGCAAGAGACTTGAGCGCCTCCCCTCGGGAACCCGTGCATTCTGGTCTCTGTCCAAAGCTATTGAAGGAAATTTCTGCAAGCCAACCCTACCATCCCTACACGTAGGAAATGGATCATTGGCCCAGGACGCAAAAGACAAAGCCGATCTTCTGAGCAAGCTCTTTGCGTCAAACTCGACCCTGGATGACGGGGGGCAGAAACCGCCGACCATACCGCGATGCACGAGCATCATGTCGGATATTCGGTTTCATCAGCGCTCAGTGCGAAAAGCCCTCCGTTCCCTTGATATCCAAAAGTCGAGTGGGCCTGACGGAATCCCGCCTATTGTGTTGAAAAAGTGTGCTCCAGAGTTGGCTCCGGTCTTGACGCGTCTTTTTCGGCTCTCCTATTCGACTGGCATCGTTCCGGCTTCCTGGAATGTGACAGCCTTGGTGCACCCGATCCCCAAAAAAGGTGATCGCTTAAATCCTTTCAACTACAGACCAATCGCTATAACCTCTCTCTTCCCGAAGATAATGGAATCTATTATCAATAGCCAGCTTATAATAATAATAATAATAATAATAATAATAATATCTATGGACGCTTCACACCACGTCAGTCTGGCCCCGTGCTAAGTACCTGAAGGACTTGTGTTACAGGTACCAGACAACGGAAATATATTTAATACTTTTATACTATACATATATGTAAGATTTTTATTATATCATACACATATTTAATACACATCCAGACCCAGGAACTTTGAAAAAACTTTTTGTTCCATCGGCGGGATTCGAACCCGCGACCCCCGGCTTGAGCTACCAACGCGCTCACCACTGAGCCACGGAGGTCGTCGAAAAGCTTCTTCGATATTTGGACGGCCAGGGATTACTTAGCGACAAACAATACGGGTTCCGTAGGGGTCGCTCGGCTGGTGATCTCTTGGCTTACCTGACTCATCGTTGGGCTCAGGCAATTGAGTCGAAGGGAGAGGCATTGGCTGTTAGTTTGGACATTGCGAAGGCCTTTGATTGGGTTTGGCATAAAGCGCTGCTATCAAAGCTTCCATCATACGGGCTGCGAAATTATGTAAGTGGGTCACTAGTTTCTTAGCAGACAGAAACATTAAGGTCGTAGTTGACGGCGAATGCTCGGAAACTCAGTCTGTTGATGCTGGTGTCCCTCAGGGCTGTGTGTTATCGCCTACTCTATTCACACTGCATATCAATGACATGTTACAGACCAACGGCATTCATTGCTATGCGGATGATACTACAGGTGATGCTGTATATACCGGCTCCCCCAATATTTCTTGGCAAAATGTCACTGAGAGTCGAAACGAACTTGTGTCTAAGATGGAGAATTCATTGGAGAAGGTCTCTGAATGGGGTAAACGTAATTTGGTCCAATTCAACCCCGCCAAGACACAAGTCTGCGCGTTCACCACTAAAAAGTCACCAACGGTCGTATATCTTCGTTTCGAGGGCACATCTTTAACCATCTCCCCTAGCATTGAGATACTTGGCGTCAACATATCGAGCGAAGTCCAGTTCCGATATCATCTAGAGGGTAAGGCCAAATTAGCCTAGAAGAAACTTGGTGTTCTTAACAGAGCGAGACAGTACTTCAGTCCGGACCAACGCTTACAACTCTACAAGGCGCAGGTTCGGCCTCATATGGAATATTGTTCTCATGTCTGGGCAGGGGCGCCTAAATACCAACTGCTCCCTCTGGATCGTATCCAACGAAGGGCCGCTCGAATCGTTGACTGCCATAGTGTTTCAAACAGCTTGGACCCCTTGGAATTACGCCGAGATGTAGCTTCACTCTGCATCCTCTATCGGTTGTATCACGGGGAGTGCTCTGAGGAATTGTTCGGAATCATACCACCGGCAACTTTTCGCCATCGTCCCACGCGAAAAACATACCATCCTCATCACCTTGATGAGTGGCAGTCTTCCACAGTGCGTTTTTCGCGTAACTTTCTGCCGCACACTGTAAAACTCTGGAACGAACTGTCACCAGCAGTATTTCCGGACCTATACGACCTACAAACCTTTAAGAAAAGAGCGTATTCCCATTTCCCTGTTAAAAGGCCGGCAACGCACCTGCAGCTCTTCTGATGTTGCGAGTGTCCATGGGCGACGGTAGTTGCTTACCATCAGGTGACCCGTTTGCTCGTTTGCCCCCTTATTAAATAAAAAAAAAAAAAAAAAAAACAAAACAACACACACTAACAAAAACGTAAACAAAGAACTGGAAAAGACAAGTAACCATCAACATGACCTTTATACTCGTACAACAAAGAGCAACAAAGAGAACGATACGTTCTATGTGCCCCTTTGCCGTCAAAGCCGGGATAATCGCACACTCACAACTAAAGCGAGGTAATTAGTCAGTTAACTTTTTCCCGACAACCTGATTGCAGTTCTAATGAGCCTTTTCAGTGTTCATTTTACGTAATATTCATTTTTTATGTTTTCTGTTTTGTAAAGGGAAGACACAAAAATATACTCTGCAGTACAAAATATAATAAGTTCCTCTCCTTCCTCATAAAATGTACAAGTCATTGAGTCAATATGCATGATCAGGGGTCAAACACGAAGCTGGGGTATTAACCCTATCGATTCGATAGCACCACAGGGCACAGATATTGATAGTACCATTGAAATATGCTGTCACGGCCTAAAGGAGCTACTAACACAACGTTTTTCGTAATCTTAAGTATATAAGGTTTGCCTTTGTCCGTGGAGTCTTTTTAAATCAAAATAAATAAAAAAAAACCAGTATCAAGCAGCTATACCTAATCTGCGACCCACCGGGACTATATCAGTGGCCCGTGTGAACTAAAACCATTTTGAAATTCACGCCCTCCGGGAAAATAGTGCGTAATCGTAGTGTAATGCTAAGTACTCACATACGGTTTTGCTCGATAGTTTTACTCCAAATCGAGCAATAGCCACGGTGTGGACCGCAAAACTGACAGCTCGAAGGCTCGCTTCGAGCCGGCTCGATGGAATTAAATATGTCAAATATGTCATTTCCTTCGATTCGGAGTAAAACCACAGAATACAGATTAATTGGAAAAACTATCGAGCAAAACCGTATGTGAGTACTTAGCGTAAGTCGTGAAAGTTTTTTCACTTTAGCCTGGCCGCACATTGTCCGAAATTTCTGATACGAAACATTTGAACGTCGGCCGGACCGCTACACCGCACACTATCCGAAATTTCCTTCCGGCGAGTTCGAGCTCACTCGGCTCAGTACAAAATGTAAGAGAGAGCGCGATCCGGTTTTCTGATCAGAGACATTTGAACTGCTACCAATCGACGTCATCTGACGTAAAATTTCGGACGCCCGCCGGAAAGCAATTAAAAATTTCTGCCATCCGATAGACGGCATCTGACAACTCATCCGGGCCGGACGTCAGATACAAAATATATGAGCAGAGTGCGGAACGGCGGGCGTCTGACATTATTTGTCAGATGACGTCGATCGGATGAGTACTCTGTTGTTTCGTCCAAAGGTTTTTAGGCCCATTGGGCCCAATGACCAGATATGATTTTTAACATTTTTTCATGTGGCGATTGGTCCCACTTTTATGATCCATTGTTTTCTGGCAAGAAATTTTGAAGTAGGGTTAGCAGAAAAATAATCAGTTATAAGTTATAACCATAATATTGTTTTGTACATTTAATCCTTCGATCGCGGATTCTTGGAAATCTATTGTTATTCTATTGTTTTCGCGGTCGCCGGTGTCCTTATGGGGGTTGATAGGTTAAAACATATCTAACACTATCACCTTAAAACTTATATTATTATTATTATTAATACCTAAACATACTGCATCGAATCAAGTTTAAAAAAATACCTGCTATATAGGTACTGCGTAAAATTTTATTAATGGTTGTTTTCCCACAGTAAAATGATTCTATCTTAGTAGTACCTTAGACTTGGGAAGTTTTTATTTTATTCAAATCATAAATAAAATTCGGCCGGGTTATGGCTGCTCGCGCCTATCGGCATAAAGTTGCCATAGTACGTCATACAAAATATTTTTCATTTTCAAATTCAAATGTCTTTATTGCCAGAATGTTGTTGATATAAAGGTCTTATTAACTACTTAAGCTCCGTTTAGACCAAACGAGCGAATGCTCATTCTAGTAAAGCTCTTTTGATGTAAACAAACAACGAGCATTCTTTCGTTGTTCTAGAATCTAGTGTGTTCGCCACGTGTTCGGCAGTAAATAGGTAGAATAGTCCAAGAATGCTCGCTCGTTTGGTGTAACCGACGCAAGAGCGCTCGAGCAGTTGCCTAGAGCGTTCTTTCGTGTTCGGACGTGCTCGCTCTTCGAGGCGGTCACTTCAAAGGGATTCTAGTGTTCTTGAAAATTTTGACTTTTTGGCGGGTTTTTTAAATTATCGAGTCTTCTTCTTTGTATTAAATTTGTTCCCCACCAGCCACTCTTTCTTTATTTTTTATTTCACATTAATTGCGTTATAATTATAACAATAAATGCAGCACTTGAAATCAAAATAACGCTATCACAGTCAGACATAGTGTAGTGTGAACCCTACTACTTATCGTTGACGAATGAGTAATGAGCATTCGCTCGTTTGGTCTAAATGATTCTCATCTATAGAGCAAAAATTCTTATTCTTTATGTTCTTGTTGGTTTGATTGGTGTAAACGATCTAAAGTTTGTTGTAACGAATTATAATTTACACTAAACGAATACGAAATAAAGTTCTTGTGCAGTTCTTGCTCTATGTTCTTTTGGTTCAAACCCACCTTTATAGTTCTAACATTCTGCCATAACAATGGCGCGCAATTGAATGAAACTTACTTATATAAAATTAATTAATTAATTGGTCGTTATCTTACAAAGAATTTTATATTTAATTTGCCAATTAAAGAAATATATATAAGCTTTATATAAAAATAATAATTGAAGCATTGGGTGCAACAAGGGCGTTCGGTACCCAAAGCCCGTTTTGATGTTATTACATAAAAACATGCATAAAGCCATCTAGTTTCGTGTCCCAAAAACACGCTTCGATCAGTCGCTTCCAGGTGGCGTGATATTAATTAATCTCAAAGGTGGCACTGCGCCTTGTTGCATAGAAAACAGTACGTTTAAATTCGATAGGTAACGACGTGTCTGTAGTTTGTAAAAACTTAATATTATGGAAAAAATGAATGGCTGAATGGTTGAAACAGGTCCTGACCTTCCAGGCAGACCAAGAAAATCAGTATGGCCCATCCAAGAGGCCAGTTGCAGCTGATGCGGAAGATTCCCTTCAGTCTAGTGATTATTTTGATGAATCCGATTAAAAATACGAAAGTCAGAAAAAAATATTAAGAAAGCTGTTTTGAAAGATGATTAATTAATAAATACACTTTTTTTTGGATGCGCATGTGCCTCAGGGGATGTGCCTCAGTTAGCTGAAGCACCCCGGGGGTATGTGGGACTCTTACCCACTAAAACCAACTGCGGTTTACCTTCAGCCGTATACGGAGGGATGTCCTGGATCTGTCTAAGACAGGACTCCCTCCATGACCGGCCGGTCTACCTCACAAGGGACCGGACTTCCACCAAGTTAGGGAACGCTTAGGCAAACTAAAGCGTTCCCCTCGGCGCCGGGACTAGCTAAGCCGGGCAGGTACCCATCCTGACCCGAAGCCCCGTGGGACAATAAATACACATGTCTAAAGTCATTTTAGTTAAAAGTTATTAAACAAGTATAAATATCAGTAGTAAAATTAACGTCCTTATCTGTTTTACCGGTTGGATGCAACAAGGGCGGATAACACAAGTAACAGAAACTTGATTTTACAATGTTTCTGATCGCTTTGAAATAGTTATAATACCTTTATCTTATTGCTAAAATATGTGGCTAGTAAATATTAAAGTAAATGAAACTCAAATTATAAGTACTACAATAATATAAGACATTAAACCTTTTACTATCAATTTTCTCGAAACTCTATTTTACAACATAGGCCCTTGTTGCACCCAATGCTTCAATTATAAATAAATTTTAAACTGAAACAACTATACAATAATAATATAATTAGATTATTTTGAAGATAAATACTTTTGTTATTATTTATGTCATAAGAGAGTTTAATTTATTATACACGAGCTTTTGCTCGCCTTTCATCCCCTATTTTAACCCCTTGGAGGTAGAATTGATCAAAATCCTTTCTTAGCGGATGCCTTCATCATAATATGCCAAATTTCAGCCCGATCGGTCGGGCTGTGCGTTGACAGATCACCATGTCAGTCAGTCACCTTTGAGTGGTAGATATAGCTGAATCTTCAGCCTGCCAGAATATTTGAAACTTTTGTAACTGGCACCGACTCCAAAATTATGAAGATTGAATACAGAAATAGTTGAGTTTTAGCCGAATTCGAAAAAGGCACTATTAGATAGGAAAAAATATTTAATACTTTTTAGTTCATACTATAAGGATGTTATTATTGTTTTTACCTTGGAAGTCGGTTTAAATTTTTTGTTAAAAATAATAATTTCACTCTTTTTAGTTACCTAGTAAACTATCGCGACGAACGACAAAAACGACGTGTTCACACACGTGCCATGTAATTTAACAATTGGGCCGCGCCAAATCGGAATGGCAGCGGCGAGGCGAACACACAATCAGTGTCATATGATTTTAAACTTGCGGCCGCGATTTGTAAGTGTGACAGTGCACTTGCATGTTACTTGTATCATCGAAGCAACTTACTTCTCAGAAGTAATGTCAAATGTGTGCCTTACGCTCTGTGTTATGTTCAATTTTGGTGACATTGGTGACCCTGACGTGGTAATGATGATGATGATGATGATGAATGTAATTTGCATAGTAACATATGCTTTCAGTTCTTAAAACAGTGCCTAAACCCCCAAACTTGTATCTATAAGGAATCCGGAGTTCTCTTAGTATCTTCGGAACCATAGTATACCTTGGTGCAAAATCTTGCGTTTTATTTCTTCTATTACGTTTTATTTATTTTATTCATAAAACGAAAATCACCATATTATGTTTCCATATAAATTTTGAGGAGTTCCCTCGATTATCACTACTCAACACTAAAAAAAAATCTGATTTGGTACATATCTTTTCTTATCGAGGTTGACTACTAATAAATATATGTAGGCATTTTATTTCGATATCACATCTAGAAATTGAGAAATATGAATTCAAACTTTCTGTAACATAGAGGTAAGTTTGATGTTTATGTAGCTGGTATTTCGAAAACAAGATTAGTTTATAAACAAAACTTACTTTATACGTTAGTTTCATTTATGAAATTTTATTTGATATGCGTGAATGTTAGCAGTCCTTACTTATTTGTTACATTTTTGGCGAACTTACACCAAAATCTGGCCATCACGAAAGTCACTCGTACCGGAACATAAGATTGTTAAATTTGGTTCATTGGTTGAGCCCGACTTAGTTAATTTGCTGCCGTAACATATAAAATTAGGCTTTATAAATATTTTTGTAAAACACTTTAAAAAGATAGTCCTACATTAAAATTTCTCTAGCAAGTTTCCAAAGCTTAGTTAGGTGAAAATCAAAGTCAAAATCAAATCTTATTCGTAGGTAGGGTATAAGAAAGCCGATCGAAGGTTCATCTTTTACATTAACTTCCTCTTAATCATACTGAAAAACAGGCAGGAGAAGCTTTTATTGATGTGACAAAGAATTTTCTCGGTCACAACAAATCCGCTGACTTTCGCCAAAAATAAAACTGATGTTGGACTTTAAAATTAAAAAGGAATGTTACATGTCATTTACTTAATTCGCACTTGGACTTTTTGCCCGAAAATATAGGATCAGTTAGCCATAAACATGGGAACCGCTTTCATGAAGATACGGCTCAAATTTTTTCCAAGATGGGGCCTGTCATGCTAGCAGATTACTGTTGGAGCTTTATTAGTGAATCTCCAGGATCTTAATACAGTAGGGCCTCGTTAATCCGGAGAGGCAAAAATCAGACCCTTTGCGAATTATCGAGGCGTCCGGATTATACTATGCAATATTTAATGTTGATAAAACACACGTTTAACCTTATTTTATTTAATCAATTTTTAAATTATAGCATAAAGACAAATTAATGTACCTACATAGTACATGTTCATAATAATTACAATCATGTTTTCTTACATGGTTGTAATTAAGTAAGTTAAAATAAAACTATGATATAAACTATATATATAACTATATATAAAACCTGTGACTCGTATTAACTACGATTGAGTTCATTTCTACCACCCATGAAATTGTAGTATCTAAGAAGTAATTATTTGTCCTTAGAAAAATCTGAACCGTTACAATGTCGTAACATAGCAAGCATAAAAATTGCTTCCCGCAAAAAGGTCGTAACATCCGGGACGTATCGAAACCGGAACAGCGTAAATATGTTTTAATTACAAACACAAACTTCTTCAAATCGTATCTCAAAAAAGTATAAATACGCAGTTTTTTGGGCAGTTACACCAAAAAAAATTATCACACATTTTAAAATACTCACTTTTTTTAAATTTCATGTCATCGTAGAGCAACCAGACCTAGACCAATCGACGCAGAAAAAAAAAACTGATAATGACCTTATACGTAGTCTAGTTACGACCTTTTAACGGGATACGCTCTTTCTGTTTTCCGTCGTCGATATACAATATACACATAGGCACTAGACAGTCACAAAATACTCAATCAATTGTATTTACCTCTATACTTTCATATTATTATTAATTAAATGTAAATAAAATTTCTTTGGAGAGGGGGGGGGCTGGGGGGGGGGGGTTGATCCGAAGATGTCCCGCTCTAACAAAAAAAAAATAATGGTCACGTTACGTATATAGTCAGTTTGGTCTGAACACGGCCTTAGATAACGTTTTTTTTAACCCTTAAAAATGTTTGTTTGCGGCTCACGACACTGTATAACTGGTATAAAATATTGTATAGAGTATCCATTCTGTAAATATTTTTCTAAGTTAGTATTTAAATCGGAACAATAATAAAAATTTATAAAATTGTGGTAGATTACAAAAATAATATCTCGAC
Source organism: Polyommatus iphigenia (assembly GCA_963422495.1). NCBI lineage: Eukaryota > Metazoa > Arthropoda > Insecta > Lepidoptera > Lycaenidae > Polyommatus > Polyommatus iphigenia. The sequence goes on from OY730179.1 coordinate 13,024,207, forward strand.
CGCCACCGCCGGTTTCGGTGACGGTGGCCGGTTTGAAACCAGCCCAGTTACGCAGGGGTAATTTTATAGTGCCCAAGTGTGTGCCCAGTACACAAGAGCACTCTCTTTTACTTGCGAGAGATCAGCCGCAGGACCGACTTTTTACATGCTCATCCGACGCATGGATCATCTTACTTGTCAGACAATCAGGTGATCAGCCTGCATTGTCCTAACCAAACTTGGAAATAACATGTTTTCAAAGTGGGAATCGAACCCACGACCTCCGTAAAGAGCCCCGCTCTAACACTATGGACCACGGAGACGTCGCAGATTACAAACAAGAAATTTGACGATTTTATCAAAATATATACTTATTTATTTATAAAACAAGCAGAAGTAACCTCAATCTGAGTACATAATTATTAATAAGCTACGTAGTGTTTAAATTATACATAACTCTATACTAACTTCTGTCTAGTTTCGTCCCAAACCTTAGCCTAATATTATGCTGCCAAGTTCAAACTGACATTGATAGGGCTTCAAAAAATGAACTTACTCGCACAGAATAGAATATAATAGTACATTTTTTAGTTATAAATTTGAAAGGAACCAGACCTATAAGATTAGAATATAATATTTTCAGCATAATATTGTATTTCATAAAATAGTACACTATGAATAAATATTAAAAATACAAAATTATTTGATAAAAATAAAAAAAAAAGACGGGTTGCACTCCGGGAGTGCCAGCAGAAGTGAAAATTTTTTAGTTATAAATTTGAAAGGAACCAGACCTATAAGATTAGAATATAATATTTTCAGCATAATATTGTATTTCATAAAATAGTACACTATGAATAAATATTAAAAATACAAAATTATTTGATAAAAATAAAAAAAAAAGACGGGTTGCACTCCGGGAGTGCCAGCAGAAGTGAAAACTTGATTATTAACGTTGTGCATTTTTTTTAACCCATTTTTTATGAAAAACGATTATTAAAAAAACGATTTTTTTACTTAATCGAAACCCTTACAATCGATTAAATTTTTAACCCATTTTTAATGAAAATCGATTTTTAAAAAACTGATTTTTTTAATTAATCGAAACCCTTACAATCAATTCGAGTTCGAGTTCGAGTTCGAGTTCGAGTTTGAGTTCGAGTTCGAGTTCGAGTTCGAGTTCGACACAAAACACTACTCTCCAACCGTCTTACGGTTTTTCCAAGGTTTTTCGATCAGCACGAGAATCTGACGCGAGTTTCACAGTTTTTACCCATCCCACAAAAGTGCTCAACGCCGCTAAAGAAGTTTTCACTTCATTAAGTAATTTATAAAACCTACGCAATTTGCTAGCGTATACCTACTCATGATTGACTAGCAATATTTATGAGTGTTTCAATGTAGTTTGTGTCTATATAAGGATGTACGCAAACTACAAATTCGTATTATTTAGTAAGCAGTTTAATTCGAAATCAAAATTATAGTATAATATTTACTTTGCAAAATAAATGTTAGCATTAAATATAATATTCAGCATTTCTACGATACGGTAATTGAAGTGTTACAATTATTTTACTCCGAACCAATGTTATTGCGAAAAATAATTTTAAATTACTCTCAATTTAAAACGTATTTATTTTATTATAAACGTATTAATATTTAAATCTAATTGGTCGTGAGTCGTCCCACAAAATCTCGTCCTGGAAACTTCCAGACGCTAATAATTACAAAAACAATGTTGAAATGTTGTAAATGCTTATCTCTTATATGTCGTTGTTATCTGTATGTCGCAGTTACAGTTATTGTATCGAGCGAAATTAATATATTCCACCCGATATCTTTTATTTATAAACTAGGGCTGGCCACCGCCGCCCGTCAGCCTCGGGAGATCGACCCAAAACAATTACATAGCCTATCGCGGTATTTCCACAACACTACCTTTTTGTTGCTACAAAATACGAGGAAATATAAACATGAGAAAATATTTTACAACTAAATAGACTTTTAACAGCGACTCAAAAGGAAAATCGCTCGAAACCTCCATTGAAACTTCTCAAAGAGTCGCTAATGATTGAAAAAGTGAAAAATGAGTATAAAATTTTTCAATATCAATTTGTAGTAATGGGAGCGGACTGATCAAAGCCGGGATATTATTCATATGTTGCGCATTGCAGACGCTTTCTTGTCGTAAGTGATTGATGGCCTTAAGCCCCGATTACACCCTTCCGTTCTGCAGAAAGATAAGCTTATCACACGTTAGTTTTTAACAATATTGTAATTTTCTCATAGGTTTAGTCTGAATATTGTAGATGTGTGGTATAAATGAAATATTACGCGGAATAATGCTGTTGGTATACATACTAATACTACCATTGTACGAGTAAGTATTTACTAATCTCTGCCATAGATAAATTATTATTCCATGTCTCTGCTAATATCATAAAATATGCAAAACTTTTTCTGTCTATTACTTTTTACTCATAAGAATCTGTAGCATTGTATGAGGCGTATAGTGACTGTATAGTGACTCTGTATAGTGACTTACTATGAGCTACTTTGGAGTTCCGAGAGAGAACGTAGGATCGTTTTTATTTTTAACCGACTTCCAAAAAGGAGGAGGTTATAAAAACACATCATTTTGTGAGAATTAAAGTTGCTGTAATTAATATCGAATAAACCAATTGGAAAACTATTAAAATAATATTCATGCCTAAAATTTCTATAAATAATTCTTTTAGATACAGAGAGAAAAAAACCGCATTAACAAAACGTGCCCAAATCAGGGCACCTCCCTACGCTCGTCCATCATAATTGTAAACGCCCGTGGCAACCGCTCCCTTTTATATTATGTTCTTTATCTAAAGTCACATTTATCAAGAAGTGTGTGGTTACTGGGAGTCATAAAAAGTAGTTCCATCGCTCTCAGACAATCGAAGATATTTTTTGCGGCTCCGCGACCATCAATTTCATTTCTGCTTTACAAAGGCGAGATATTTCAAACATTTCGTCCAATCCTAAAGCTGTATTTAAATGGAGAAAATAGTCGTTTTTAGGGTTCCGTACCCAAAAGGTAAAAACGGGACCCTATTACTGAGACTTCGATGTCTGTCCGTCTGTCCGTCTGTCCGTCTGTCTGTCTGTCTGTCCGTCTGTCTCCAGGCTGTAACTCAAGAACGGTAATAGCTAGAGAGTTGACATTTTCACAGATTATGTATTTCTGTTGCCGCTATAACAACAAATACTAAAAATAAAATAAATTAAATATTTAAGGGGGGCTCTCATACAACAAACGTAATTTTTCAAACATTTTTTGCTCGGTATCAACGATGACAACAAGTAGGCACTTGAAATTTTCACAAAAGCCTTAATTATATGTGTACTTTAATAATTAAAAATAATATTTAAATAAAATAATAATTTAAGGTGGGCTCCCATACAAAAAACGCAATTTTTGGCCTAATTTTGCTCTATAACAGTACGGAACCCTTCGTGCGCGAGTCCGACTCGCACTTGGCCGATTATTTAAGGAATATTATATCGCAAAGCATAGTAATGTTTTCCATAGTATTCCTCAATATACTATCAGAGAAGTTGAACGGCGGACCTTTGTAATTTGGTCGCGTTATGTTAAACCCATTGAAAGAATCACGAATAAAACTGATTACTGAATTGACATAGTCTATACAATTAATAGCTATGTCCACACTATGCGCTTTCGTCTTCAATTTTCGGCACCTTCTTTCATTCAACTTTCGTTTTGGCGCATGCAATAATTGAATGCGTCAACGAACGCAAAGCCAACATTGTCATTTTTGTTTTTTGGATACGGTCAGAAGGCATGCGTCGCGGGCATGCCTCACGTTCGCTGTTGACTGCGCTATAACGCATGCCCTTGACGAACAGAAAAAGGCACAGTCTGGACAAAGCTATAACGGAGGCCCGCCATCTGCCTAGGAATCAATTTATTCGATGGTACACTCAGAGAAATAGATTTATAGGTAGATGGGGACCTATGTGAATTGGTAAGGTTATGTCAAGCCCAGTCAATAGATTACGGCTCATAACCCCACTAAATAACGTAGTACTAATATTAAATAATATAAATCAATTTCCCTGAGGATACAACCAGTACTTCTACCAATTACTATAATCGAGTTTTAACAATAGCACGGTGGGTGGATATGGATATAAAATTTATTAATAAATTATTACTTTTATAAACGTATGATATTCGCAGTAAATGTATTTATTTTAAAATACAATAAATCCCGTATATATTGCTATCATTTAGTTCATTTGCCATACAATATGCATAATTTATGTATTTTGATTACTAGATAACGTCCGCAACTCCGTTTCAATTTCAGCAAAATCGGTCAGAAGTTTGAGCGAGAAGAGGTTACAGACAGACAGACGGACGGACAGACAGACACATTTTCACATTTATAATATTAGTGAGGATATAGCTCGTTTTGTTTTATTCAAGTTTAGCTATTTTATACTAGATGTTGTCAACAATATTTATATATCCGTCTGTTTGGTTCATCTACTTTTGTAACACGGAATAAAAAGTATTATTTGGCCTTTCCCGGGACTCAAAGTATCTCCATACCAAATTTCAGCAAAATCGGTTCAGCGGTTTAGGCGTGAAGAGGTAACAGACAGACAGACACACTTTCGCATTTATAATACTAGTATGGATTTCATAATTTAATATTGTGACAAGGTGTAACTTTCATGTGACTAAATAAAATTGAAATAAAAAATATTAAAATGTTGTAAGTAATTCAGTACTAATTAACTTTTAACTCAGTCAGTACTTAATTATCTATTTCTTCACTAGCTATGTAGTGCACCGCGCATGCTAAGGGGAGATTTCACCATTCACATAGTGCTGTCCAGCAATTACTGAAATCAACGAATATTTTATACAAATCATTACATATAATATACCAAATTTTCTTCTTGCTTTGATTTTGCAAGCACACGTCTTCAATTGGCATCCTTTATTGTCATTTCAGCTGTAGGACATATCCTTTCGAACAGATTTTTATTTCAACCCGTTGCCAACCCTCTGTTTCTACCGATTCATGCTGTAGGATGCATATTGGATGCATATTATGGAGTGAAAAATACATAATTAAAAAGAATGAAACTTTACAAGCAAAGCCCACAAAATCGGATGAAACCGCACTAATGCGACACGACACGTAGCGACACTTCATTTCCATAGAACTGACGTTTGTAAAACGTATTACGTAACACTACTTTGCTAATAGCCGTTCATAGCATGCTTGCAGTTAGTTCTTCCTTGTTTTTAGAAACATCTTAATATCGCCAAATTAGACCAACTTGGCGAGACTGGCTTCCCTTCCTCGTAGGGCATGCAGTAGAGCATGCTTGCAGTGGCACCACGTTGTACAACGACTCGCCGATTCGGCCGATTAAAGTCGGCCTACTGGTTCGTTCTGTCTATTGTAGTTCTATAGAAGTGAAGTGTCGCGTCATGTCGTGTCGCTCCAGTGCGGTGTTGCCTTTAGTGATAAATTACACAGGTCTGCAATGGTTTTCCTCTTTGAAATATTATGAGTAATGTTTTCTATAGTTTTTGATGTGCTGATTACGAGAAAAATAATAAAAAAAATCCATCACGTCAGGATTTTTTATTAATGAACATTTTAGATTTTGCTGAAAAATGTCTGAGCACCTACATTTTAAAATTTATAAAACGTCATTAAAATACTTCAGCTTAATTTTTATTGCATTTAATTAAAGTAAGAGGACTTAGAAATTAGTCCAAATCACTAATTTGTTGATAACTACAAAATAAGTGTAAGTAATTCGCATTAACCATGTCGAAAACAGTTAATTTGACTTAATTCTGTAATAGTAAGTTCATTAATTAATACATAATGATTAGGTAATATTACCTAATTGTTGTAAATATTAAGAAAAGGGTCTAATAAAGATAAAGCAAAGGGTTTTTGCATAACTAAGATAGGATTAGATAAGAAAACATTTATTTTGACAACACACAACATACACAAAACAGAACAAAAAATAATAATAAAAAAGGAATTAAGCTATATACATGTATATTATGTGATGTCAGAATTGGCCCCAGCTCAGCTATACGCAGCAGGCAAGCCCGCTGCACTGGTATTCTGCAGGGGCCAAAGAGTGACTTCACCACATAATAGACAGGAAAAACAACAATAATACAACAATAAAACAAAAATAATACAATAATAGACAAAAATAACAAAAAAAAACTAATGCTAGTAATAAAATATGGTGTACATTAAAAGGTTATTGCCTATGTATAAACAAAAAAAAAAGAAGATGTTTGACAACAAGGGTCTATAATCTATAAATAAATAAATAAAATAGCCTTTATTCTACCACCATACATTTAGAATATTGCATTACATTACAATAATAATTATAATTATATTAGAATTATGTTACATTAATTATTATATTGGAATCATATTTAAAAAAAATGTTATTTTAACTATTTCTGGTATCACAATAATTACTTTAAACATTTTACATTGTTAATTTTAAAAATCAGATTTTCAATTATACTTTTAATAAAAATAGTAAAAGCAATATTTCATTAGTAATTTCCTTAAATCTAAGATGTGGAAGTCGCCTCTTTGGCGTAGGCCTCCCCCAGCCTTCTCCAGGTATCTCTGTCTCTCGCTTTCCTTCTCCAATCTAATCCACATTTTTCCTTAAATATATCCTCCCATCTTTTTCTAGGTCTCCCTCTTTTTCTCTGTCCTTCCCTCGGTTGCCATTCTGTTATTTTATTAGTCCATTTTCCATTTTCCATTCTGATTACATGTCCTGCCCAATTCCATTTAAGCGTTCTAATTTTCTGTAAAACATCTGCGACCTTAGTCTTGCTCCTTATAGTTTCATTTCTGATTTTGTCTGTTATCCTTATGCCAAGCATGCTCCTTTCCATTTTGCATTGATGGATCGCTATCTTGTCTTCATCTTTCCTCCGTAAGGACCAAGTTTGACAGCCGTAAGTTAAGCACGGTAGAATGACAATATTGAATAGTTTACTTTTAACGTCTATGCTCACCTCTCTATTTTTCATGATTTCTTTTAAACTCCAGAATTTTTTCCAAGCAATAGCTATTCGTCTATCTGTTTCTTTCTCTGTCTGGTCTTTAAAGGAAATTGACTGTCCTAGATAAATATACTCTTTAACATATTCTATATCTTGATCGTTCACTCTTATAGGTTGTTGTCTACTGTTAGTTAAAATTTTTGTTTTAGAAGCATTTAATGACAAGCCCACTTTTTTGCTCTCCCTTTCTAGGTCTTTAATCATGTTTTCTAGTTGTTTACTGTCTTCAGCAAATATGGCAATATCGTCAGCAAAGCGTAAATGGCTAAGGAATTCTCCATCAATTTTTATTCCTTGATTTGTCCAGTTAATATTTCTAAATACCATTTCCAGTACAGCCGAAAATATTTTAGGTGAGAGGGGATCTCCTTGTCTCACTCCTTTATTTATTGGGAATTCTGTTCCTACTCTTTCTAATCTTATTTTGGACCATATCTTACAATATATGCTATAAAAAATCTCTATATACTCATCATCTACATTTTGGCTTCTTTGGGCTTCCCATATGGCATTGTGTTCCAATGAGTCGAACGCCTTCGTAAAGTCTATCAAACCAATGTGCAAGGTCCTTCCAAATTCATTACATTTTTCTATTAGTTGAGTAACAACGTGTATATGGTCTACTGTTGAACTGCCTGCCTGTTCTCGTGGCTGATTCTCCTCTAAGTTCTTTGTGAGTCTCCCAAGAATGATCTTTGAAAAAATCTTGTAAACATTGCTCATCAGACTAATTGGTCTATAATTGTTCAGGTTAGCTCTATCTCCCTTTTTATAAAGTAAAGTCATTGTAGATTTTGACCATTGATTTGGAGTATTTTTCTTTTCCAGAATGTTGTTAAACATCGATTGCAATGGTATTTGTAGAGATTCTGACAGATTTCAATAGTTCATTTGTTATGAGGTCTTCTCCAGGTGCTTTGTCGTTTTTTTGAGATTTGATGGCTTGTTCTATCTCCGCTAGCAATATGGAAGGTAAGGTTTTGGTTTCAGGTTTCCTGTTTTCTGAAACATAGTTCTTGAATGTAGATCTTGCTTCCGTAGAGTAAAGGTTTCGATAGAATTGAGTTGCTTCTTCTATTATATCTTGCCGGTTAGTTATTATAGGCAAACCGTTTAACTCAGTCTTCGCCCGCGCGGTACAGGAGTGCGGGGGTATGGCGACTACGGGGACTGCGAGGGGTGCGGGCGGCAGGCGCATTTTTGTTTCAACTCAGTTCGCTCGCTACGCGGTTAGCGATCGCATGTGCTAATTGTCACGGACGCTTTGTGAGAGTTATACATGAGATTACATTGTCAAGATGAGTCGAAAGATATCCGCACATAAAATTAATAGTCAGTGCAAGCAAATGACTTTTAACGTATACGAATATTTTAGAAAAAGAAAACTGGACCTATCTTCTGTTGAATATCAACAAGACATACCTTTAAATAAAACCGTAGCTGAAGTTACTGGACTATCGGAAAAGTCTATATCTAGAATTGTACAACAAGGGAAACGATTTCATAACGACGAAAGATTTAAATCACCGAGAAAATCAAAACATGTTCGCAGAAAAAGAGTGGAAATAGACGAATTTACAAAAGGAGTGGTAAGAAGAAAAGTCACTCAGTTTTATACAATCGATAAAAAAATTCCAACTCTGAAAACTTTAAATACTGTACTAAGAGCAGAGAATATATAACACTGCGGCAGGGAATATTTAACGCTGTTATTACATGATCTAGGTTTTAAATTTAAGAACTTAACTCCTTATCGAACAGCCAAATATAACATCGTGGAGGTGGAAATACCTAAAGACGATTAAAAAATATCGTAGAGAAGGAAGACATATATTATATCTTGACGAGACTTATGTAAATGCGTCCCATAACGTTTCGAAATGCTGGCAATCAAAGGATGTACATGGCGTGCTATCTCATATTGGTAAAGGGAACCGTTTGATAATCGTACATTGTGGTAGTCAAACTGGATTTGTAGACGGAGCACTTGTGATATTTAAATCCAAATGTAAAACAGGTGATTATCACGATTCGATGAATTTCATCAATTTCAGTAAATGGATAAATGAAAAGCTAATGCCTAATATATCTCCAAATTCTGTCATCGTAATGGATAACGCAGCTTATCATTCTGTTCGAGAAGAGAAAAAGCCGACTATGGCTTCTACCAAGGCAGTTATGCAAACATGGTTACGACGACATGACGTGGCTTTCGATGAAAATCTTAGAAAAGATGACTTATTAAAATTAATTAATTCATGAAGCCCCAAGCGGCCACATCCGGCCGCGATAACAATGAAAAAGCTATTGTGTCTCGTTTTGCCACGACTGATGGGTTAAAAAGAAAGAAACTGAAGATATTTACAAAATTGACCAGTTATTGAAAAGAAACGGACATGAAGTGTTACGTTTGCCTCCATACCACCCAGACCTGAACCGCATCGAGTTAGTCTGGGGTGATATTAAAGGACGATTAGCAGAAAAAAATATCGACTCAACTTTGGACCAAAAAAAACAAATTTTAGAGGAATTATTTGCTGAATATTCCGTGGAGAAGTGGGAGCATTGTGTTAACCACGTAATTAAAATCGAGGACGAATACTGCAAACATGACGGAGTTCTAGATGATGCTGTTGATTTTATTATTAACACCCAGGACGACTCTGATGATTCCGATGATGGATGCTTCGAAAGTGAACAATCCAGTTCTTCTGATACTGATATGGATACAAGTGATTGATTTATAATTTTGAGAAATTATTGCTTATAATAAAAAGTATAAAATTAAAGTTTTTATTTAATTATCTACATAGCTTTCATTAAAATATTGTATTTGTATCGTCATCAATTAATTTTGAAATAAAAATTTTCGCCATTAAACACTATGACGTCACATATCTTCGAAGCGGTCTAGAGCGTAATTTCACCTCTTATGTATCACACTACGAGCGCCTGCCGCCCGCACCCCTCGCAGTCCCCGTAGTCGCCATACCCCCGCACTCCTGTACCGCGCGGGCGAAGACTGAGTTAAACGGTTTGCCTATATATTCCCTGTACGACTTGTGAGATGTGGTGTCCACTTAGTTGCTTGCCTTAGATCTTTATTGGCTTTTTTTACAGCTCCTGTTTTTTTAATATAATTTTCTAGAGTTTTCTTTCTGTGTGCTCTTTTCCTTTCTGAAATGTTTCTATTTATCATTTTGCTAAGCGTCGTTATTCTACTTTTGACCATTCTTGTTCTATTTTCTTTGTATAGTTTTCGTCTTTCATCCAGAATTGTCTTTAGGTTATGATCAACGGCGTCTGATTTGATTTTCTGGTCCTTTGGTATCTGTGAAAATAATTTAGTTATTACCTTTTCAAAATTATCATATTGTATTTGCACATCAGATGATCCTTCTATGGCACTGGTAAGTTGTTCTTCCCATTGGATTCCACTTTCTCTGGTCAGAGTTGGTAAATTCCTGGTAAATTGTGTGGTTGGTTTTATATACATCCTCTTACTTTTCTTTCCAGTAAATATTTTGCATCTAATTAATCTGTGGTCCGTATTAAAATTTAAATTTTGGATTATGTCAAAATTTTGTATTTTCAAGTTTTGTGAAGTGAGTATGTAATCTATTTCGTTATGGTATTTGGTGAACACCACGTCCATTTTCTGCCTTTTCTTATTCTAAACAGGCTATTTGTAAATTTTAGGTTTTTTTCTAAAGCAAATTCTATTAACCTTTGTCCGTGTCTTGATCTTTTTCCATGCGAGTACTTTCCGAATGCTAATTCTTCTCCTTCTTGTGACTCTCCGATCTGGGCATTGAAATCACCCATCATTATTAAGTTTTTTGTATGTATTGTTTCCATTGCCATTTCTAATGTTTTATAAAATTCGTTTAACTCTTCTTCCTTACATTTTTCAGTGGGTGCATAACATTGGATCAAAGACAAGGGATCTTGATCTTGTAAGGCTAGTTCTAGAGAGGCTACTCTGTCAGAATAGCTTTTGAAGGATATGATGCTGCTTTTCAAATGTTTTTTTATCAGAAAGCCAACTCCGTATAGGCCATGATTGCTATCTGTATGGTAAAGGATATATCCAGGATACTCTAATATTTCTTCATTTTTTCTTCTGGTTTCGCAGATGCCCAACACATCCCATTTTATTTTTTCCATAGCATACTCGAGTTCTGTTATTCGTGCATCTGACATAAGGGTCCTTACATTGAGGCTCGTGACAATTAAATTTTGTTCATGCTTTGCTAGGGGGCGGTAGTCTACATCCTCCACCGAAGTTCCGGTGACTAGCCGGCCCGGAGGACACTGAGAAAGAGTTTGGGGCAGTGGTTGTTTTTTCTTTGACTCAGCAATGTTTCTTGTGACATGGTTGTTTGTCTGTTTTGGTTCGGTCTTGTTGCTAACATGTTTAGAAAATTTTTTCCCAACTGCTCCTGTAATTTTTCTTTTCTTAGTTCCTGTATGTATTTTTTTCGGAGGAGTAAGATCTTTCTCGCATATATTGAAAGGCATCTATTTGGTTTGCATCTTTTTGGAAGTTTGTTTTTGTTGTTTTTGGAACTTTCGAAGTTGTCAAATTCTGGTTTTTGGGGCTAGGGGTGTCCATCCTTTTCCTTTTCTCATTTTCATTTCTTTTGGCGTTTTGAATCTTGGATTCCTTCTTCTTTTGTAACACTGCTTTTGGTAAATCATGAGTAATGTAGGAGGTTGATTTCATTTTCTTTTTGTTTTTCATTATTTGTATTTTTCTTTGCAATGTAGTTGTTGCGAGAAGGATTGGTCGAGCTTTCCTTATGTTTTCATCTTTTTTCCCAAGACGCAGCAGTCTATCTATTTCGCCTGACTCAATTTTCACATCAATTTCATTTAATGTTGTTATCACTAAAGAGCTCAAGACTTCGTAATTTTCATTTTCAGACTCCGGCAGGCCGTGAATTATTATGTTTTTTCTCTTGCTGTTGACTTCCATGTTTAACAATTTGGTATTCAGTTTCTCCACCTCCAATTGTAGCCGTTCGTTTTCCTCTTGGATCGGTTTTATCCTTTCATCGAGCTTCTGCAGAACGGCTGAAGTTATATTTTCGGTTATTTGAGCCGTTTGCAAGTTAAGTTGTTCGGTCATTTTTGCAAAGAACAATGACATTTCAGGTGACAGTTCAGTTGACATTGTCGTGGTGCACTTGACAGGTTTTTGACAGATAGTAATTTATGGTTAGGTATGTTTGTTTATGGATTTGTTTCTCTATGGTAGTTTGCTTCAATCGATTCAAAGACAATAATTTTGTTAAGTTGTCAACCTTGTCAATATGGCTGTTGTTTTCTTTGTGTTGTCGCACTTGGTTTTTGATTAAAACTATCACAGTTACCTACTTGCAAAATGGCTTCCCTTTGTCTACGCCGTGAATAATATTTTGCAATATCTTCTGTTGGGTGTTAGATTTTTGTTTTCCCGAATCGTATTATCAAGCACACACGTATTGTCCAACTTTTCGATTGTCACTTTGCACTGAATTGTTCTGTTTTTGCACACTTTTGGATTATTTTCACGGGAGCGTCCAACAATGCGTCTACTCTGCTTCTTACCGGAACCGGAAAAAAAAAATCTATGGATGGATAAAAATAAAAACATGTGGTTCGTTTTGTGACGTGGCATAAAAATTATTGTTATATTAATTATCACAATAATTTTTATGCCTATTAGTTAATCAGTCTAATATATTATCTATTCACAATACAAGAATCAAAATGAAAAAGTTGAGATAGTAATAGGTGGATACTGGACAAACATAATCACATAGCACGCACAAGGAACAGGGAAAATCGTCCCGCCGTTGGATAACCTTACTTGCAGAACGTGGTGTATAAACCTCAGGTGTGTATAACTTCTTTTTGAGTCTTAAGCAGATGAATCTTACAGTGACGACTGAACGAAATTTTCGATTTCAGCGCCCTAAAAGGAGGTGGAAGGTTGTTCCAGCAGCGGGAGGCAGCATACTTAAACGATCCACGGAATGCTGCAGTCCTATGGCGTGGAGTCGTGATTTGATACTGGGAGGCTCTGGTTCGCCTACTAAAGTCACTGGCCCAAGATAGTTTCTCATATAGATAAGAAGGCGTACGAGTGATTATAATGTCGAAAAGCAGTGACGCAAAATGTAATTTCCTGCGCTCCTTCATCTTGAGAAGGCTCGCATTATTAATGAAAGGTGTTACATGAGCGCGAGGAGGAACTGTAAAACAAAATCGTACACAAGCATTCTGGGCTCTCTGCACTAGCTTTTCAGTTCTGGCAAGTAAGTTATGACCTATAACAGTGTCCGCATAGTTCAACTTAGATAGTACAAGTGTCTCACAGAGTCTGATCCGCATGTCCTCACTCAGATATGGCCTAAAATTGTAGAGATTTTTGAGACGAAAGAAACAGGTACTGACAACCTCTAATATGTGTTGTTCGAACTTCAGATGCGAATCCATTACAACCCCTAGATTACGAGCAACATTTACGCGCTCAATCTTGTCTCCAAATATCGAAATAGCTGGTTGTTTGTCTATAATATCAGCAACCTGTTTCTTAGAGCCTAAAACCATAAATTTAGTCTTTGTTGGATTAAGGACCAATCCGCAAGACTTAGACTATTCCGATATACGCTCCAAATCAGCATTAAGCTTTTTAGCAGCTGCCTCTGTATCCTGTGGGTCAAAACTGAGGTAAATTTGTGTATCGTCCGCATACATGTGATGCTTACAATGGACCACCTTTTGAGGCCAGTCTGCACTAAATAACACGAATAACAAAGGGCCCAGTATAGACCCCTGGGGTACACCTTGATTTACTTCCGCACGATCAGAGTAAGTCTTGGTACCATTACTAGCTGTGATTTCTACTATTTGTGACCTACCTGTTAGGTAACTACGGAACTATTCGACAACAGATGGTTCAAAACCGTAATAAGACAGTTTTGAAAGAAGAAGTGGTATATTAACAGTATCGAACGCCCTGGAATAGTCAAGTAAAACTAAGATGGTACCCATGCCCTGATCTTGAGCAGAAATAATGTTGTCTATCACATCCAGAAGAGCTGTAACTGTACTGTGCTTCCGTCTAAAACCAGGTTGATACTTAGGTAGTATTCTATTTGACTCAAGATAATTAATAACCTGGTTGTATACAATTTATTCCACTATTTTCGAGAGGCAGGGTAAAATACTGATGGGCCGGAGTTGACAGGGGGAAGTAGGGTTGGGTTTCTTAGGTATAGGTTTTATCAAAGCTGTTTTCCAGCTAGAGGGGAAGGTAGAGGTTAGTATTGACTTATTAACTATGTTAGTAATGACACTTAGGGTGTTAGGTAGGGTTAGGGTCAACATCTGTAGAGACACATTATCAACACTAATGGAATTTGATTTGAGACCTTGTATTATTTTCAAAACAGTACTTTCTGAAACAGGGGAGAAATTAAATCTGGCGTTACCGACCGTGCATGACTGATAATGGGTCAAAGGAGTTACCTGGTACATTAAGAAAATGTTGATTCAGGGCATTGGGATTATTACAGGAGTCAGGTAAAAAGGATTCATGGGACTTGGATAGATTCAAATTATTTTTAATATTTTTCCATAGAAGTTTAGGTTTATTTATGTTTTGATTAATATTTTTACTAAAATACGCACATTTTTCAGAATGAATAGCTGATTTGACTAGGGATTTTAGTTCTTTATAAGTTTTTCTGTGAGCAAGGTTTCTTGTAATTTTCCATTTGGAAAAACTCTTGTCTCTGAGCGCCATCATTTGTCTCACGGTATCAGTCAGCCAAGGGGGGGATTGTTTTTTTATTGTGACCCTTTTGACTGGGGCATGAAGGTCAAAAAGAGAGATTACTAGTCTGTTAAATTCAGTGACCATTGCATTGACACCATTCAAGTTTTGTATATATGCCCAGTCTATACTGTCTAAGTCACAGCTAAAAGCATCTAGCAAAATGTCCTTGAATGGACTGAAGGAAGTCACAAAAGGTGTAAGTTTGGACTTCTTAAAGTTGAACTCTGCTGTAACTACTGCGTGATTGCCTAGGTCGGGAATGTGGTTGACTGAGATAGAACACACAGCCGCATTAGTACTCACCACGTCAATCAGTGTTTCCGAATGCTCTGTAAAGTGTGTGGGCTCCGTCACAGCTTGGTTAATATGCAGAGAATCCAGAAATTGTGTCAGTAATTTCGTTTTATTCTCAGTAGGTAGTAGCAAATTGATATTAAAGTCCCCCGTTAAAATGATGAAGTCGAATGTGGCTAAAGAGCACCAAGATAAAGTTAGTGCATCAATAAAAAGATTAACGTCCATCCAGGGTGGCCGGTATGCTGTCCCAACTGCAATTTTTAACTGATTAATTTTAAGACTCAGCCACATTTGCTCCACAGATGGTATTTCAGGAGTTGTGATCAGTCGTGCATTAAGACCTTGCCTAATATAAAAGCCAACCCCTCCACCACGACCACCGCGGATGTTGATGGGTCGTGGATGGTGTTTTAATTTGTATCCATGAATGGTAGGTGCCTTTCCATCTTCACCTTCTCTAAGCCAGGTCTCATTTATAGCCATAATGTCAACTGACAGACGTTCCATCATGACAGTAAACTCGTCAACTACCCGCACTGATTTAGAAAATTAACGGTTGAAATGCGCATCTTGCAACATAAACTTTAGAATGTCATCGCGAAGTTGTTTAAAGTCCCCTCTCTTGTTTTCGTAATATTTGCGGAAAATATATGATAATATACTTTAACAACGAAACAGCATTACAGATAGTTATTTTGGATACGTTTTAAGTAACCACGACAAAACTTGGATACGTCATAAAATTTGTATGACTTGTTTATTAGAACTTCGCAAGTGCAAGAGCTTCATAATCGTTCCGCCTACCGACTATAAAGAAATAGTGGCCAAATTGATTACAAATTTTGATGTATTGGGCTGTAATATGAGTATTTGATCCAAAACAGAAGTTAAAACGAAAATCGTACAACCGAAGCTTCCAGAAAAAAAGGACCCGGTTCCACAAATAAAATTTACATGTAATTTTGACCAATAATAAGTTGTTATTATATTTTAGTAGTTTTTTAAGTTAATAATAATGTACCTTTTTAAATATGTACTTTTTAATGTGACAACTTGTGTTATTTTTCCTATACTATCTGTACCTTTTTTGAAAAATCTGTAGGTGATGGAGAAAAACTAAGAACATGTTCGTAATCAGCGCATTAAAATACCCTAGAATCAGCTACCAAATTCCCGAGAGGAAGTTATGACCCTCATTTTGCAGGCCTGTGTTATATTAACGTTTTGACGTACTTGTGCGGCACGTATGAACAATCTCGCGTGATATAAACTTCGGCGAATTCAGTTCGTGATGAGTAAACAATTATGACAATGACTGAATTATTAATTAATTCTGCTCACAAACTTCGTAATGTATTGTGGGTACATGACTTTCATTTTGCATTTAGCGGTATTTTATGTTCTTAAACATGACTATAGTTGATTAATGTTGTAAGGGGATATATAACTGGCATAATTGCAATGTTTCCACGCTAGAGCACCAGCGTAGACCGTAAGCTAAAAGTTTTGTTAGACGTTATTTACTGTAAGTATGTACTAGTAGCGGATAGCTGTCTCTACTTCGACCTTTGCATAATATTACTCATAATTTTCGTTACCTAAAGAGCTTTAGAAGAGAAATTTCATTTGCGTTATTTAATTTATCTTATATTCCTATTTTTTATTTTTATATTTTTTTAGCCTATAGTGTCCCACTGCTGGGCAAATGCCTCCCCCAGGATCTTCCACTGTTCTCGCTCCTGCGCCACCGATATCCAGCCTGGCTGGTATGCCTCCAGCTCGTCACGCCACCTTTTCCTATTAGGTACATAATTATTATTGTGAAGAAATACACATGGTTCACAAGTTAAGTTTAAGTACTACATTTACCTACTTTAATTGAATCGAAGTCATTCATTTCAAATTTTGGTATTCATATTATTCAATTTCAAAACCAAAATACAATATTTTATAAAATTTACTTACCTATTTCTAAAATATGTACCTAGAACAGAATCTAGTTTCGCTTAGGTTTTATTTTATAAACGAAACAACGTTAAAACGGGGTAAAATGAAAATGTTTCTAATTTAAAGATCAAACGCTGGGCCTACTTTGAAGCCTTGTATTCTTGTGATAGCTTTTTATACGAAATAATTTTCTTTCCATCCCAAAATGTATCGCTAAGAAATCCTCGTAATCTTTACGCAGACCATTTCGCGTTACGACATCTGAAACCTGTGTTGAGTAAACTTAACCTGCTTATTCTAGAAAAGGTCAGATTCTTAGGTTAGACAAAGGACGCAAAGAAAAATATTCGAAATTGTAAATCTAATTATTCGATGTATATTTTTTGTGTTCTTGTCTTGTATTTTTTATTTAATAATATTTATGTAACTTTAGAGAGTTCTTAAATATACGCCGAGTCTGTACAGAATTGCGGGATTAAAAACCACTGTTTGTTTCATTAGGTCTTTTTGGCCAATATTTTACAATGTCGAGAAGGGTTAGCTTTAGAAGACCGTTAAGCTTAAAAATCGTTGAATGCTCACACGTTCAATTACTTTTGTGGTCTCCCAGCAACGATCGTACGACGCAGCATTAGATAGGGTGAACGGGGACCTACCCACCCCACTAATTGCCAATTAGGGTCATATCAATGAGAATAGGCCATTTAACCCGCAGTTTAGAGCCAAATCTCACTTCGGAATGGCCAATTTTTTGGCTTGACGTTTGCATCTATGAAATCACTTTTAATGAAAACGCTGATAAGGGCACATTTGTCTAATTTAATTTTATATGCCGGATTTAGTGGACCGTCTATTATAATAATGCTAACGTTTGCCTAATGAGACCGGTATATGTAGTAAATAAGTATCCATATTGTTATAAATGCTTTTATTTATTCTAACCAAAATGACCCTCGTATCTATTATTTATTATCATCGATACATTACGGTCCGTATTTGGTCTATATAGGGAGGTGGTACGTTTATAAACGTACCTTTATTATAGTCTTCGTTATATTAGTTAAAATATTTTCATTTTAATAAGTAAAAATAAGTCAACTAAGATATCTGCGTATTGTAGTAATTAAACAACTTAGGACATGCTGATGAAAAGATATTTATTTACGGAATGACATCTAACATTTCTATGTCAATAGACCAGAAACAATACTTATTAAAAAGGTAAAATATAAAAAGTTCTATACAAACACCACACCCTCACACTAAATAACAAAATTCCATGACAACCATAATAATTAGCCTATGAAACATAATATGTAATTAACCTATACTAACTAATAGCCCCACCTATCTATGGGCCTCGTAAGACGTTTGGGCCGGTGCAAGCGTACAGGTGGAACGGCGGGAGGCGGATCCGTCGCAACGGGACTGTCGGTTAGGGGCGGTGGTCCTACTAGTACAGGGGCGCCACTCTCGCCCGCAGCTGGGTGACTACAGGCACCACTCGAGGTCCCCGGTGTATGTGAATCCGGCGGCTCATACGGCACTGCCCACGGCTTGATTTGGTCCACGTGCCTCTTAAGTTGCCCTAGACCCGTATTCACTACGTAGTGCCGCGAACCTACTCCTTCTTCTACTCTCCCACGCACCCATTTTTCGCCTTGCGCGTAATTGCGCACCAAGACATCCTCCCCAACTTGAACAGCTCGCGCTTGACCCCCGGCGGACTCTATTTGTTTTTCTTGAGCTACCCGCACCTTATCCTCAATCGGCCTACCCCACCTCAGATGATCTAACCTAGTACGTAACGACCTACGTTGCAACATCATGGCTGGCGACACCCCCGTGGTGCTATGCTCTACGTTTCTATATGCCAGCAGATATGCCTGCAAAGCCGCATCTAGATCGCAGCCATCCCGGGCCGATTTCTTCAACGCCCGCTTGCATATCCTAACCGCCCCTTCGGCGGCACCATTAGAGGCCGGGTGATAAACGGCCGAAAAAGAAATTTTGACACCGTTATTAGCCATGAATTCCAGATACTCCCTACTAGAAAAAGGGGGCCCATTGTCGGACACCACTTGCTTCGGCAGTCCGAACCGCGCAAACGTCTCCCGCAACACTTTAATAACCGCACTAGCGTTGGTCCTCGGCATGTGAAAGACTTCTAGCCACTTACTGGTCGCGTCGATAATTACTAGAAACGTTTTACCGTTTAATGGACCCAAAAAATCAACATGCAACCTCGACCACGGTTCCGGCTCATGCGGCCACGGCTGTATCGCCGCCTTGGGTGGCGCCGAACTCTCCGCTATGCACGTCGCACATTCTCTACAAACTCTCTCGATATCGGCATCTATGCCTGGCCACCAGACGAAACTTCGAGCTATGCTCTTCATTTTGACTACCCCCATATGACCCACATGCAACTCGCTCAACATATATGACCGTAAGCTAGCCGGTATAACTAACCTATAGCCCCATACGACACACCCCATATCGATATACAACTCGTTACGGCGCGCGAAGTAGGGTCGTAATTCCGAATCAGGGCACGAATCGGGCCAGCCTGAATGTAAATACGACATCACCCTTCTTAGGTTACTATCTAAGCTGACCTGCTCTTGCACCTCCTTCCTAGTGACTGGTAAAAAGGGTTGCACGAAAGAAAGGTATGTGTTCTCCTGTTTCACACTGACCTGCTGGCTTTCTGGCAACCTTGACAAGGCATCCGCAGCGTTATTCTTACTACTAACATATTCGATTTTATAATCGTAGCCACCTAGTATAACGGCCCATCTTTGCATCCTACTAGCCGCCATGACCGGAATGCCTGCCTTATCCCCAAATATAGTAACTAGGGGCTTATGATCCGTCCTCAAAAGAAATTTACGTCCATATAAAAACTGGTGAAATTTCCGTACACCAAATATAATAGACAGAGCTTCCCGCTCAATTTGGGAGTAATTTTTCTCTGCCGAGTTAAGTGTTCGGGAAGCGTATGCGATCGGCCTCTCACCCTGCGACGTGATATGCGAGATGACTGCTCCTATACCGATACTACTGGCATCTGTCGTCAAAATAAGTGGTAAGTCTAAAGAGTAGTGCACGAGGACTTCACTAGAAGCTAAAATATTTTTAACATCGTTAAATGCCCGCTCACATCTCTGGTCCCACCTAAACCTAGAATCCTTCTTTAGAAGATTGTATAATGGTGCTAGCATAGTACTCATATTGGGGACAAATTTAGCATAATAGATCACTAGCCCTAGGAAAGACCGCAAATCGGAAACATTAGTTGGTGTTTTAACTTTCTTAAT
This sequence comes from Polyommatus iphigenia, assembly GCA_963422495.1. Lineage (NCBI taxonomy): Eukaryota > Metazoa > Arthropoda > Insecta > Lepidoptera > Lycaenidae > Polyommatus > Polyommatus iphigenia. The sequence continues at coordinate 13,044,722 of OY730179.1, forward strand.
AGCTTCAACCTTATGAGGGTCAGTATGAACTCCGTTCTTATCGATAACAAAGCCTAAGTACGTAACTGAGTTGCCGAAAAGAGTACATTTATCTTTTCGAACTCTTAAGCCCCATTTTTCCAATCTCGCAAAAACTTCCTTTAAAGTAGCTAAATGTGACGCATCATCTTTACCAGTTATGATAATATCGTCCAAGAAGACGCCTACCCCGGGCAATCCCGCAAAAATCTGTTCCATCTTTCTTTGAAAAATTCCCGGACTAGATGCTAAGCCAAAAATTAATCTATTATATTTAAATAAACCTTTATGTGTATTAATAACGGTGAATTTTTGGGACTCATCGAGTTCAAATTGTGTATAAGCCTGCGATAAGTCAATTTTAGAAAACTTATCTCCTCCATGCAATTTAGCTAATAGATCCTCAACCCGAGGTAACGGAAAACGATCGATTTCTAAACACTTATTTAACGTCAGTTTGAAATCACCACAAATACGTATTGTGCCGTCCTTTTTCATTACCGGCACGATAGGTGTCGCCCAGTCCGAACTCGACACAGGTGAAATGACTCCATCACGCTGCAGTTGTTCGAGTGCCCGTTCTACTGGTTCACGTAAGGCGTAAGCTAACGGGCGAGCACGTAAAAAGATTGGCTGTGCCCCCTCTCGTAAACGAAAACCGACTGTTCCACCTGTATACTTCCCGAGTCCGTCCGCAAACACCTTAGAGAACCTGGAACTGAAATACGTCCAATTAAAATCCTCGCTAATGCTACACACTTGAAATGACTGCGGATATATTTTTAATTCGCTTATCCACTGCCGACCCAAAAGGTTACTTTTGCCTTTCTCGACTATAAATAAGTCTAAATTTTTTTTACACTGTTTATACACAACTAGAGGCCTAATTTTACCAATAGGCTCCTTCAGTTCTCCTGTGTAGTACCTAAGCTTAATCTCGCTAGGAAAAATTTCACAATTGTCAAACATTCTGTCGTAAGTCTCCTTATTAATACAAGAAATTGCACTTCCTGTATCAATTTCCATAACTAAAGTTTTATTATTAACGGTGATACTAATAGTATAGGGGGGGAAATCCTTAAAAGAGCGATTACAAATAGAATAATTAAATACCTCCTCACTATCTACACTACCCGAGCTGCCGTCCCCTTTTTCTTCGAGACAGTTTAGGCTAGTACTAGCTGTTTTCCTGCGGGGACACACTCGCTTGAGATGGCCTTCCTTGTTGCAAATCTTGCATGTATAAGATTTAAATTTGCAATATTCCGGACTATGTTGGTACCCGCAAGTAGGACAACTCTTATTCTTGTTATTATTGATTATAGCGCTTTTATAGGTCACTAGAGACTTATTCTTGAATGATGACTGGTGCCTTCTTGAACCATGATCTAAATCCCGATTCTCATCAAGCTTATAGACGGCGGGTTGTCTGTATGCAGGATCGGTACTGACTGGTACCTGTAACTCCCGGTCACCAACTACAAGAGCCGCGTCCGACTCCGCCGACTCCATCGCTATAGCTATATTATACGCCTTATCAAAAGTCACATTCTCCTCGGTGAATAACCTTTGTCTTATGCCGTCTTTCCTTAATCCGCATACAAACTGATCCCTCAAGTTCTCTGATAGCGAGTCGTCAATGAATCCACAATTCTTGGACAACTTTTTAAGATCGGTAACAAAATTTGCAACGTTCTCTGCGCGACCTTGTACACGTCTCCGAAAATTGTATCTCTCGGCTAAAATCGACGGTTTAGGTCTGATATGTTTTCCTACAATCTCGATGAGCTCCGAGTACTGCTTTGTAGCTGGTTTGTGCGGAGTACACAAGCTTGACATCAACTCGTATGTCTCGGCGCCTACAGCCGTAATCAGCGTTGCCACTTTTAGCTCATCCTTAATGCTATTGCATATAAAATACTGTTTAAGTCTGTCTATATACGACTCCCAGCAATCTGTCTCCAAATTAAACTCGGCCAACTTACCTACCGACATTTTAACGTTTTTACCTCGTCGCCACTAAGATATCTGCGTATTGTAGTAATTAAACAACTTAGGACATGCTGATGAAAAGATATTTATTTACGGAATGACATCTAACAATTCTATGTCAATAGACCAGAAACAATACTTATTAAAAAGGTAAAATATAAAAAGTTCTATACAAACACCACAAGTTGTTGTGATCATTAACTTAAAATATTCGCTTTGCCATTGGGCCCAATGGCAAAGTGAATATTTTAAGTTAATTTCTTGAAGAAATCTTAGGAAGAATCTTGTTTGATAATTACCTAATGAGCACCTTTTATAAAAACATAAGAAAACATTGGATCTCAACTTTGAGCCTTTATGGCAGCAAATTAAAAGTACTTTTAATTTTTAGGGTAATTTTTTACACAAAGGGTAAAAACGAGACACTATTGGCTAATAGTAAGACTTCACTGTCTGTCCGCCTGTCTGTTCGTCTATCTGTACATCTGTCTGTCCATCTGTTTGTCCGTCTGTCTGTCTAATCTCCAGGCTGTATCTCAAGAACTGTTAGCTAAACTCAACAGACGTGATTTTTCATCCTTTTTTATTTGATATCAATAATGGCAAAAAGTAAAAACTTGAAATTTTCACAAAATCCTCAATAATGTGTGTTAACTTTAATAAAAATCATAATAAAATAAAAAAATTAAAAATATTTAATGAGGCCTTCGTGCGCGAATCCGACTCGAACTTGGCCGAATTGATTTTTAAAATACTAATAATTTAATACCGAACATATAGAGGGGCATAATATTCGTCTATGTTTGTCTTTGATTGCCGATGCTATAGATCAGTGTTTTTCAACTTGTGGGTCGTGACCCCCTGGGGTTCGTGGAGCTCCTGCGGTCGCCAGAGATTGAGAGCACTATTTGAACTTTTTCAATAAAAAAATAATAAAGATTAAAAATACTATTTAACAAAAGCTACGAATAATAAAAACCAAGGAAGAGTAAACTGTGTCAAAAATTTGTTCCACGAGTCTACAAAATGAGACCCGAATACGTGCATACTTTATGCATGTATTCGGTACACAATTTTGTGTATTTATAGAAGTGAGTAGTGACAATTATTGTCAACGGCTTTATTTCGTAAAGAGTGTGTGTTTCGCAGCTATTGTTATATATGATATTATAAGTTTAAACACTTACGGATTTTGTCGCGGAGCACTTTTATTAATCCCGACGTTTCGGCTACTTTACAGCGGCCGTGGTCACGGGCGGACTGAGGTGACAGGTGTCCAATTTCTTGAAGTTATCCAACTACCCGACGACTCATCAATATTTGTTTGCGTTCCGATCTACGCAGAACGAACTCACAGTGTCTTGAAGCCGAGGTATCATAGATTTGTGCTTTAGTTTGTTTATCACTGGATCCCAACTAGATGGCAGCACCCAACCATCTTCGCGGTTGAAATTAGGGTGTTTTTTAATTTCTATGGCCTCGCGTATCATTCGTGGGCGGTATCGTGCTTCTTTTGCCAGTACTTGTGGCTTATCATATCTTATGTAATGGCGAGGTTGATCCAGTGTGTGTTCACAAATTGCGGACTTGTTGTTCCTACGGTGTTTGACATCTGCAATGTGTTCCTTGATACGGGTTTTGATGGCCCTTTTGGTTTGCCCTATATAAGAGAGGCCACAATCACAGTCGAGTTTGTAGATTCCTGCATCTTGAAGGGGTAAGTTGCATTTCACTGATGGTAAACATTGGCTGATCTTTTTGGGCGGCTTAAAGTATGTTTTTATTGAAGCTTTCCTTAGAATGTAGCTCACTTTATCAGTGACTCCCTTTATAAATGGTAACACTGCAGGTAATCTTTCCACTGTTGCCGGCTTCACTCGGTTGCTGCTCTGTTTGCGTGGTACCCGAAGCTTATTGTCGCGTAAAATTTGTGCAACATGATGAAGTTCGGTGTCCACATGCTGTTCATCGCAGATTCCTCGTGCTCTTTGAAATAACGATTTTCCAACAGTACTTAACTGTGCTGGGTGATGATGGGAATCACCATTTAAATATCTGTTTGTGTGTGTAGGTTTGCGATACACCGTATGACCTAATGTGCCATCAGGACTCCTTATTACTAATACGTCCAAGAAAGCTAAGGAATTATCTCTCTCCAACTCCATTGTGAACTGTATTTTGGAGTTGAGGCTGTTCAGGTGCTCAAGGAATATGGATACTTTGTCTGATGGTAATATTGTATATTCCTTGAGCACCTGAACAGCCTCAACTCCAAAATACAGTTCACAATGGAGTTGGAGAGAGATAATTCCTTAGCTTTCTTGGACGTATTAGTAATAAGGAGTCCTGATGGCACATTAGGTCATACGGTGTATCGCAAACCTACACACACAAACAGATATTTAAATGGTGATTCCCATCATCACCCAGCACAGTTAAGTACTGTTGGAAAATCGTTATTTCAAAGAGCACGAGGAATCTGCGATGAACAGCATGTGGACACCGAACTTCATCATGTTGCACAAATTTTACGCGACAATAAGCTTCGGGTACCACGCAAACAGAGCAGCAACCGAGTGAAGCCGGCAACAGTGGAAAGATTACCTGCAGTGTTACCATTTATAAAGGGAGTCACTGATAAAGTGAGCTACATTCTAAGGAAAGCTTCAATAAAAACATACTTTAAGCCACCCAAAAAGATCAGCCAATGTTTACCATCAGTGAAATGCAACTTACCCCTTCAAGATGCAGGAATCTACAAACTCGACTGTGATTGTGGCCTCTCTTATATAGGGCAAACCAAAAGGGCCATCAAAACCCGTATCAAGGAACACATTGCAGATGTCAAACACCGTAGGAACAACAAGTCCGCAATTTGTGAACACACACTGGATCAACCTCGCCATTACATAAGATTTGATAAGCCACAAGTACTGGCAAAAGAAGCACGATACCGCCCACGAATGATACGCGAGGCCATAGAAATTAAAAAACACCCTAATTTCAACCGCGAAGATGGTTGGGTGCTGCCATCTAGTTGGGATCCAGTGATAAACAAACTAAAGCACAAATCTATGATACCTCGGCTTCAAGACACTGTGAGTTCGTTCTGCGTAGATCGGAACGCAAACAAATATTGATGAGTCGTCGGGTAGTTGGATAACTTCAAGAAATTGGACACCTGTCACCTCAGTCCGCCCGTGACCACGGCCGCTGTAAAGTAGCCGAAACGTCGGGATTAATAAAAGTGCTCCGCGACAAAATCCGTAAGTGTTTAAACTTATAATATCATGAGTGATACTCGCGAAAACTTAAGAAATCATTATTGTTATATATTTTTAGTGTGCGAAAAGGAACAAAATTCAAAACAGTTGAAGTAATGGGAGTTACGTTTCCTTAGATTTTATTATTTGTAGAATAAAAGGATATATTTTTAAACATAATATATGCATGATAAAAAAGCAAATGGGGGGTCGCGAAATATTTTTTCACACCATCTAATGGTCGCATCATAAAAAAAGGTTAAAAAACACTGTTATAGAGATCCGGGATATCCCTCCTCTATACGGCTGAAGGCGAACCGCAGGTGGTTTTAGTGAGTAGGAGTCTCACATACCCCCGGGGTGCTTCAGCTAACTGAGGCACATACCCAACCCGGGGCACCCATGATGGGTTTCCCCTGCGCATCAAAAAAAAAAGACTTTGCAATCATGGTTATTCATCATCGCTCAACGTGGAGAGGTACCCTTAGATGTACACTCCAGTTTATTATTATTAGTTAGTAATTACGTCAGCCTGGCCACGGGGATCGGCGGTGCGAACGGCGACGCAGTGGGCGCGACGACCATTCGCGCGGCGCCGTTTGCAGGCCACGGGCAGTCACGTTCGCCGCCGCGACCAGGGAAGTCCGACAGCAAAATGTCTATCGAAATTATCTCAATATTGCTTAGAGTTTAGACAGTAATCGTTTTTTGGTTCAAGACCTAATATTTGGAAGAGATTGTGTAGTACATGATTTGAATAATAATCGGGGTATAGATGGAGAATTCCACAAGAAGTACGAGAAATACAGAATATATTATCCAGATTTTTTTTTTGAGTATACCAGAATGCGTATTGAAACCTTCTATTATATTCTTATGAAATAGCTGGCTAGCTCCATATAGCTGGTCTAGCTAGTACTTCAGCAATAAAAGTCTTTGTGTTCATTTTTCGCGGCGAAAACGACTAAACTCGTTTGATCGCTGCAATTTTCGCCGCGACTGGCGCCCGACTCCGTGGCTTGCGCCGTACTGATTCATACTTTTGTTTTGCTCGCCCGCCGCGCCGCAAGACGCCGGCGCGAACCGCTCGGTACATTTTGCCGGTCGCGTCGCTGGTCGCCGTTGCGCGTGGCATGATACGTACTGCTATACGTTTGTTTCAGTCGCAAGACGCTTCGCCGGTCGCACCGCGCGAAATTTTGCATAGGCGAATTTCCCGTGGCCAGGCGGTAATTACTTTGTCAACAAAAAAAACCTTAATAAAAAGTTTAATTTTACATTCACAAATTAATTTCAACTGTTCTGTAATTTCTGACGAACTTTGATCCAAAACGGATGACATTAAACCACGCTAACAATTTGAAACCAGATAATTATTCGTTGTTATTCGACGAATATGCAATAGCGTTGTGGCATGTCGTAGTCCGCTGTCGACGCTTGTCAGAAGGGAATGTTATTGGGCCCTTTTGAAATTGTTGTTGGGCAAATTAGAGGCCTTCCGAGTATTCGAATATTTCGATGGATATATTACCAGCAATCTGTATAATTCAGGCATTGTATACAATATCTAGGAAATATACAATGCCTGGGGCGTTCAGTCAATATCTATACTTATAAAATTACATGTCCTGACTGACTGACTGACTGACTGACTGACTGACTGACTGACTGATTCATCATCGCTGAGCAAAAACTGTTAAAGTTACAGCCACGAAATTTGGTGAGTAGGGTTGTTTTATTAAGTAGACACCCACTAAGGAAGGAATTTCGAAAATTTTACCCCGAAGGGGGTGAAATAGGGGTTGAAAGTTTGAATGAACGTCCGTCATTTCTTGAATTAGAAACATACAACTTTATTTTTGGGTTACTGATTAAAATTGAATGGATACGTATTTAAGCGTTTTTGGAAATTCTACCCCCAAGGGGGTGAAATTGGGGTTGAAAGTTTGAATGAAAGTCCGTTATTTCTTAAGTAAGAAACTTGAAATTTTATGTTTGGGGTACTGATTAAAAATGATTGGATACGTGTTTAAGCATTTTTGGAAATTCTATCCCCAAGGGGGTGAAATAGGGGTTGAAAGCTTAAATGAAAGTCCGTCATTTCTTAAGTTAGAAACATGAAAGTTTATTTTTGGACTGCTGATTAAAAATGAATGGATAGGTATTTAAGCGTTTTTGGAAATTTTACCCCCAAGGGGGTGAAATTGGGGTTGAAAGTTTGAATGAAAGTCCGTCATTTCTTGAGATAGAAACATGAAACTTTATTTTTTTAAAATGAATGGATACGTATTTAAGCGTTTCTGGAAATTCTACCCCCAAGGGGTTGAAATTGGGGTACAAAGTTTCAATGGAAGTCCGTCATTTCTGGAGTTAGAAACATGAAAGTTTTTTGACGTTTGCGTTTGACGTTTGCTTAAATAGGGTCCCGTTTTTACCCTTTGTATATGGAACCACAAAAAGGGGAAAACTATCCATCTTTGTTATTATATTATGTTAACGCGGACGAAGTCGCGGGAAACAGCTAGTATGGAATATTATGAATATAACCATTACATACTTTGCCTAAGTAATCATTACAATTCATAGGCATTGTATAGAATACCTGCCTTTCTCGCGGCAGTGTGTAAAATAAACTGATCTTAGACTAAGTTTAATTGTCAGTAACATAAAGATAAAAAAAAAACATATTTTAATCGACCATTTTTGTATTCAATCTTTGAAAAGTTTTAAAAGTACCAGTTGACATACCTACGTATTAAACTCACGCTTAACTTAGCTGGTATGGATTTCAAAAGAATGAAATTGATTACTTATAGAAATGGTTTGGGCTTTCATACATTGCCGGCTGTGAATTCGGCATTGTAAATATAGAATGCCTAGGAAAAGTATAAATAATATTTCATACATTTCCTACGCGTTTCAGGCATTCTATACATTGCCTAGGCATTATATAAATGCCGCATATCATACAGATTGTCGGTAACAGATATAATAAATAAGTTTATTAATTATTATGCTGACTGCTATAATGTCTGTTTGAGACCTTAACTTTGATCTTATTAAAGTTGGAATTTATCACACGGTAAATGTACATTTTACCGCCCTAAAAACTATTCTATGTCTTTTCCTATTAAAGTATCTCGTGAAGAGGCAACTGATAGATATAATATGCTTTTTTATTAGCATTATAAGGATTTATTTTATAATAAGGTACAGTCGCCAAATTTCGTCCCCAAACCTAATTCCGTCCCCTTCGATATCTAATTATTTAAAAATTGCCATCTATCATTAGTGGCACGAGCTAGGAGCTACGAGTTGCATCAATCGGTCATTGTGAAGAAGTGGGGGCGTCACGCTGTTCGTACCGGCAGGAATTGGAAAATCAAAAAAAGTTTTCAAAGTCAGTTTTTCATTGAAATATTCTTGGATACCATAAAATATTGAGATGCCTGACTTATTGATACAATTTGTTTGTAAAACTTTTTATTATTACCTCAGATGTTAATCGATTAAGTAAAATTTTGAGATTATTACACGTTTTTTTAACCAAAAAAAAATTAAAATTTCCTAATATTATCGTCCCCTTACATGAACCTTATATCGTCCCCAAGACGGTATTAGGATCTCAAACAGTGAATGGATTCATATCACTTCTTTTTGCTTGAAACTGTAGAAAAATATGTTTTTTGGGTTCCGTACTCAAAGGGTGAAAATGGGATCCTATTACTGAAACTTTGTTATCTGTCCGTCTGTCTGTCTGTCTCCAGGCTCTATCTCAAGAACCGCTATAGCTAGACTTCTGAAATTTTCAGGCATTGTGTATAATCAAAGCGCACGACCGTGCGCGGCCAAGTTCCAGCAGGCCGCGCGCTTGCCGTGCATCAAAGCGCACGGCCGTGCGCGGCCAAGTTCCAGCAGGCCGCGCGCTTGCCGTGCACTATTTACACGAACCGTTTCGACGCACTTTTGACCCCCCTGTAGCTCAATGCCTATTGCGAGTACAAAGATAAAATTATACCTACGTAATTATATACTAGTATTTAAGCAGTATACCAAATTTCATAGATATAGCTTCGGTAGATCCTGAGATATCTCCCTGTAAAAATAGCTAATTTTGGCACTGACTCACTCACTCACTCACTCACTCACTCACTCACTGACCGGTAATCAAAACCTCTAGGCCACTTCCAATTTATTTATTTATTTATTTATATTTAGTATACAGACAGGTTACAGTCATTGCATGGTTGTACAAACATAGTCTTAAGTTCTAGGCTAGACAGCAACCCAAAAATAGTATACATAACATAATTATTATTAGGTTGTTACTAAAAATAAACTAATACAAAGAAAACTGATAATACCCACTACGAAACATTGAGTATACAATGAGTGACCAATATTAAGCTTACTTATATTACTAAACTTAAACAAAAAAACAAAATAAATAATAATATGTAGATTAAGAGAAAAAAAAAAGAAAATAATTTTAAAAAATTATACGAATCTTATGAACGATGATTGATCTGAGTTTTTAATAAAATATGTATATCAGAGTCGGAAACAAGAGATGGCAAATACTTGGCTTTCATAATATTGTTGATCGTTTTCTTATAATGTGAAAATTGACGAAAAATGTCTACGCTCCAACTACCCACTACTAGGTCATTATAAGTACGACACATTCTAACTAGCGGATTGTAATAGGACGTATTGTTTTTGAATGCCTGTATAGCGAACATTTTCGGTTTACGTGATCTATAGCGAGTGTTAATAGTAATTTGTGATAGAAGATTAGGAGCATCAATAGAGGAATGGAGTATTTTATGTAGGTAAAGAAGATCGTATCTCTCACGACGAGCACTTAATGGTAGCACGCTGATTTGGACAATTGAGTGGTATAGTCTTTTACCACACGACCGAGATTAAGTTTTCGTGTAAGGTATCTCAAACACATTTTCTGTACCCTAATTGTTACCCTAATTGTCCTAGCGTTATGAAATTTGGCACACAGGTCGGGTGTTATATGTAGATTATCAAAAAATTCAGAAATTTTAGAAATTTAAGAAATTGGTCAAGTGTGAGTCGGTTCATCTACGAAATTAAGAAGCCACTTCCAATTGCCCTAGCGTTATGAAATTTGGCACACAGGTCGTGTGTTATGAGTAGATTAACAAAAATTAAGAAATGTAAGAAATCGGTCAAGCGTGAGTCGGCTCATCTACGAACTATAGAGGCCACTTCCAATTATCCTAGCGTTATGAAATTTGGCAAGCAGGTCGAGTGTTATGTGTGGATTAACAAAAAATTCAGAAATTTTAGAAATTTAAGAAATTGGTCAAGCATGAGTCGGTTCATCTACGAAATTAAGAGGCCACTTCCAATTGCCCTAGCGTTATGAAATTTGGCACACAGGTCATGTGTTATAAGTAGATTAATAAAAATTAAGAAATGTAAGAAATCAGTCAAGCGTGTGTCGGCTCATCTTCGAACTTAAGATGCCACTTCCAATTGTCCTAGCGTTATGAAATTTGGCACACAGGTCGTGTGGTATAAAATATGTAGATTAAAAAACAACAAAGAAATTTAAGAAATCAGCCAAGCGTGAGTCGGCTCATCTACGAACTATAGATAAAAATTCTTATGTACCAGTGATACAATGAGAATACGATGAGGAGGGTGGGAGGAGGAGAGGGGGGGGTATAACATAATATTGTCATGTATAATGCACTGCACTTTATAGTTTATTAAATAAATACTGTTAACTTAATAATTTAACTTCTACTGATAGTTTAACAAATACCACTAGTGCAATCCATCGAAAGTATTGCTTATTTCGGGTGTGACACAAAAAACATATAAGATTTATTGAAAAAAAGTATTGAAATCCCATCAAAAACATACCTGTAAAAATGGGGCCAAGTTCCTATCGGGTAATTTTTGGCCTAAAAAAGAGTTGAAATCCAATCCAATGCCAAGTTCAGATGCACTTCATCGATCGTAATCATCTTCATCAACAGCCTGATCCATAATACTTCTAAATTTGAACTTGGCAGGTTTTCGTGCTATACGTAACACTTGATTAATTTTATAATTAAATAATATAATTATATAATTGAATTATCCTGTATAATTTTCACGCTTGTATAATTTTAAGTCATTATCGATGGTTAGCCCGAATCGATTTGGCAGGTTAATTTAATGAAGTATATAAATTTTATATAGGTACTTAATTAAATTAACAAGTGTTACGTATAGCACGAAAACCTGCCAAGTTCAAATTTAGAAGTATTATGGATCAGGCTATTGATGAAGATGATTACGATCGATAAAGTGCATCTGAACTTGGCATTGGATTGGATTTCAACTCTTTTTTAGGCCAAAAATTAGCCGATAGGAACTTGGCCCCATTTTTACAGGTATGTTTTTGATGGGATATAATATTCTGTTGCCGCTACAACAACAAATACTAAAAATAAAATATATTATATAATTTATCCCTTTTTAATATATTTATATTAAAGGGACGGAATTATAGGAGCCCAAAAATAAATTTTGAAAATATGAGTATTTTTGTTAAATTTACTTTTAAACTTTTCCTGAAAACGTTAACGCATTTTTGATTATTTTTAAGAATAAAGGAATAGTGAAGCTAAAGTTTGATTTGATTGAAGGGGACGATATATGGCGACTGTACCCCTATGTAAGGATATTGGACAATAATAAAATCTATTGATTGATCATCCCACTTTCACACATTCAGCGCAGGATTTTTTTTGTTAAAGAGAAGTGTCTGGATTTCTTTTTACAAGAGGATAGGGCATTGCTCCTTTGATTATATTCTTATGTTTCGTATCTTGTGTATAATATGAAAATCTTCCATCCATAAACGCTGTAAGCAGTCTGGGTTTTAATTAAAACAGATGAGTGATACTTAAACGTGCTAGACTGCAGTAATAGGAAGGTTGAGATAACAATTTATCTTCATATTAAGCTAGCGAGACTGCAAGGGGCTACTGTGAGATCTAACGATAAAGAAACAACGCAAGGTTCATAAGACTTTATATTTGAGGTCATACTCCTTCGAATTTATTATTGAATATTCGCTTTTATTTTTTTAGAATAATTTGACGTTTATTTTTTAAATTTAGTGCGCGTACCTGCAGTTTATAAATTAGACTAGATGACGCCCGCAACTCCGTTGCGCCAAAACTCGTTTATTGCGCGGGAACTGTACATTTTTTTCGGGTCAAAAAGTATCCTATGTCTTTTCCCGGTCCTCAAAGTATCTCCATGCCAAATTTCAGCAAAATCGGTTCAGCGGTTTGGGCATGAAAAGGACAGACAGACAGATACACTTTCGCATTTATAATATTAGTATGGATGTTTGAAAAAGAAACTAAAAGAGGAAGTAAGAAAAACCTCACGAGTCTTTTTGAGGTTCTATGTATTATAATAACCTCATGCGTAAATACGGAATTATGACAAGAGAACTTACAGTGTAAACGAAAACAGCTCAACGACAATAATAAGTCAATCTCCTAGGAGAATTGAAAGACAAGTACAAGGCAGAGCTGGACACCATAAAGCTGTACGCCGCTACTTTAGGGTACATAAAATTACGCACTTTTACGCTGCGTAACTTTATGTACTGAAGTTGATTCATATGCAGATGACGGACCAACGTAAATTGGTCGCGTTGTGTCAAAGCCATATACAGATCACAGCTATCATTGAATTCACATAATTCAACCAAACGTCGCGTCGTAGGTCGGTCAACTGCCTAGGAATCAATTTCCTGGATGGTACATTCGTTAGGTCTGAGAATAGGTTTTTATCTACTTTTTATATCGATACTAGAAGTAATTTATATGGCAAAATAATACGTTTGCCGGCAGGGCTATCACGTAAAAATAGCGATCAACAATCCACTAGCAATAATCGCGCGAGCGATTGCTGGGTATAAAAACAATGGTGTCATGTATAGCGATCGATTGCAATCGTATTGTTTTGGTTGATACGTGATACGAAATTGCGATTTTGAAGCAATTATCGCGCAATAATTGCTATCGCATTGCTCTCGCAAGATACGTGATACGGGGGCGGGTCAGCTGGTACGATAAAAAACCAATTATTTGTAATTACCTTTATTAATCAATCATTTTGGAGAATTGAAAGACAATGACCAGATACGTGATACACAGGGCGCAGTAGGCGAGTGGGAGTGACATGTTGATACGGATAACTCCCCACAGCGAGTACGAGAACTCGTTGTCGCGCGCCAACTGGTACAGAGCCTTCACTTTGCGCCGCGTCGTTTTATCTGCCAAAAGAAGATAGCTAACGCTGCCAATTTTCCTTAGAAATTTAATATACTATAGTGCAGGGGTTCCCAAAGTGTGCGCCGCGGCGCCCTGGTGCGCCGTAGAAAGGCAAGAGGGTCAATAAAATTATAATAATAATAATTATTCATATTAGGTAGATGATTGAATATTTGTTTAGTTATACTATTTACCTGCTTAACCTGACTATAACCATTAAAGGTATTTATTTAAGTATATTTTTCTAATAGCTAGGTAGAGTAGGGCTCTGTGACAACTGACAAAATAGTATTGTGACGTGTAACTGCACCGCAGGCTGAAAAAGATTGGGAACCCCTGCTATAGTCCATTCGAAGACCAGTTCACACTGAAAGGATACGTGCAACGACGTGACGCGACGATGAATAATAGCGATACAAAATTTAAAGCAGCGAAGACCAGTTATGTCTCGCCTACTTTCGTTTCGTTTTGGTGTGAATTGACCCTCATTCTCAATATTATTACGACACTGAAAATCCAAGTTTTAAAATAGCTATATCAATAAATCGTTATAAAGTTTTGATAGGTTTACAAAGCGATGGCATCATTAAATTCAAACAAAATTATAAATCAAAAACTTTGAAACACAAAAGTATCGATCATGCTCAGTTGAAACTTTATGGAATTGTTACTTGTTTACGTATGTTACTGACAAGTGACAACTACAAACGCATTTCTATTGTCAGAAGTTTCTTAGAAAAACATGTTAAATTTTTACGATATTGTGCTTAACTTGCTTTTACATAACATTTCACAGTGTTCAATTTTGAAACGATCTTAGAGCAATATCGTAGATTGGTGCATTACTTATAGTAATTTTTACCAAATAAAAATCTTAGAGATATTAAATATAATACATAGTTAAAAAAACTAAAAAACACGCTTTTTAGGGTACCCTAAGGGTAAAAACGGCACCATAGTACTGAGACTTCGATGTCTGTCCGTTTGTCTGTCCGTCTGTCTGTACGTCTGTCTGTCCATCTGTCTGTCTGTCTCCAGGCTGTAACTCAAGAACGGTAATAGCTAGAAAGTTGAAATTTTCACAGATTATGTATATCTGTTGCCGCTATAACAAAAAATACTAAAAACAAAATAAAATTAATATTTAAGGGGGGCTCCGATACAACAAACGTGATTTTTTTGTCCTTTTTGGCTCTATATCAATAATGGCAACAGGTAAGTACTTGAATTTTACTCACGGTCCTTAATTTTATGTGCAATTTAATATTTAATAATAATATTAAAATAAAATAAAAAATTAAGGGGGGATCCCATACAAAAAACACGATTTTTAGGCTTATTTTGCTCTATAATGGTACGGAACCCTTAGTGCGCGAGTCCGACTCGCACTTGGTCGATTATTTTAATTTATCGAATGATTGCATTGTCATTGGTTCTTAATACGTATGCAAAGTTTCGACAACTAGACTAGGTACTGGAGATAGGTAAAAATCGTGCTCAAAGATTCCGTTACATACATATTGCCCAAGCTTTAATAAATGCGTGTTAGAAATAAAGTTCTTACCAATATACGAAAACAGTATGATTTCTTGAAGGTTGGAGCGAATACTTTCAGCTTCTCTGGTTGTTAGACTGCTGTATAAGCAAGGCATTATAAACAGTATCGTGTATTTGAAAATTCGGGCCATCGTAAGCATGGCAATAGAACGTATATTCTGTAAAAAGTATCAAATTAATTAAGAATTAAAAAAAAGTCTACCTATAAATAAAATATTAATTTTTGTCTGTTTAAAGCGCAATATACACTGAACCCGCCAGGCCGCCGACATTTATGTCGGCAACTTTTTGTCGGCGGTCTAGTTGGCGACTTCACATAATACAAGTCGGAAAATTTGGTCAATGAGAAATTTATTTGGCAGTCAGTGATTGGTCAGTGATTTCCGCCTGTCTATAGGTTGTGTCGCCGGGCAACTGAGTGCAGGCGTACCCAAGCCGCCAACATGTCGGCGGGTAACACGCGCGGGCGCATGTTGCCGACATCATTCTTTTCATACAGGCCGCCGGGCTTTGTCGGCGGCCCGGCGGGCTCAGTGTGTATTGCGCTTTAGCGCGACACACTCGAGAACGGCTGAACTGATTTTGCTTATTTTAGTTGAAGTTTGAAGTATTCATGGAAGTCGAGAGAAGGTTCATAAGGTAGACACAGGTAGTTCACAGGTCATCTACGAAGTAGTACGAAGTTCACAGGTCATCTAGGTGATCTAAAAGATAGCCAATATCTCCCATATTGGCGAATCGTCACACTTTACTGCCTTAAACAATAATTTTTGACGTATAATGAGACAGTATCGCCCTTACCATTACATCGTTATTCCCTCTAGTAAAGGTCACTGTATTCTTCAAAAGCATTATTGTCGAGACGGCTGAAGTAAAATACATGGTGAGTATCTGAAAAAAAAATACACTGACATAAAACAGATATTAAAGAAAATATTTTTTATTTCATTCGAAAGTTTAATTATGAAATTACCTTATTTATAATAATAATTAGTGAATAAAAAGGTATCCTGTACTTCCCACGGAAAAATTATAATATATTGCGCACATATTTATTTTGGATAAATAATCATATACTTATTACTTATTAGGTAACTATTATGTAGCCTGCCAGAAGCTGTAAGCCAGACCCTATAATTTCTAGCATATCAAAGTTTATCAAAATCCATTCAGTAGTTAGACACACAAAAACTCACAAACTTTTCACTATAACTATAATAGAAGTGTGATGTGACAAATCCTATTTATATGTGAATAGTTATATAACTACGATAAATGTAAATACTTACAGGAAATCCCAGTATGGAGCTCAAAAGTTCCGAACAACTGTGTATGAAGTCGTACATCTTATGAAAGAAGGAAATATTCAAATTAATATTCTTCATTAAGTTCTTACGGGTTTCTCGTTCGTCCAATTGTATTATATTTATGATTCGACATTTTAAAAATCGTAGGCGTTTCAAAACCGACACCAGCAGTTCAGTAAAAAAAATAATTTCACTATCGTTCACCAAAATAGGCAGCAATGAGAAGTAAATCGAAAAACTAGAATAAGAGTCACTCGCAACTTCAAAGGTTAAAATGAAACCAACAAGATCGCAGAACAACAAAAATATAAAGCTGTAAGTAAACTTTGAATAAAATTTCTCTTCGATTCCTAGAAATCTATCGAACTCTCTCAGGTTATCGAATAAATATCTTAATTTTCTTTGTTGGTTCAGCGAACACAGACTCAGTAGGAGGAGTTCCGCGGCCGATATATCTTTAAATATAAGGACGGTTGTACCGTACAACCCAGTTTCCGAGAATATAAAACCCGAGGCAAAAACTACTAAAGTGAAGCTGTAAAAGTAACTCAGCCAAATAAACTTTTTATTCGCGTTAAGTAAGTAAATACGATTCACTCCGATGCAAGCTTCGAATTTTATTAAATTCCACATTTCCATACGTTTTGTTGGATAGATTTTTAAGGTTATATTTCAGTAGTTCGACAACGTCTGAAGTCTTAGAGATAGCTTCATGGTAAAATATTTTACCAATCTTATTTATACGAACAATACCAGTCAACACAGACGACAGACATAAAATAACAATAGTAATAATCATGTCTGGCTTTATTTATCAAATAATAATAATTATATTGACTTCGTCATTAACAAGTGCCGCAATTATTTGTTAATCGTTCAATTATTGAGCGCAGTTTTAACTGGATTAAACTAATTTATATGTAGATTGGCTTAATTAAGCTATCAGCTCGGGCCTAAATATGAATTCAGGCTGATAGTCCTGTTTATCATCATCAAAGACCACCATTAAATGAGCTGCAGCTAATTATCCAAATAAAACTTTACTACCTTTTGCCCATATAAAGCGTCTAAACATAGAATTTCAATACTAACATTAAAATTTATGAAAATTTGTCTGTCCGTTAACTCTTCTCAAATCAATTTATAAACCATTGTACCGATTTTAATCAAATTCGATATAAACATACTTTGTGTCCCGGGTATCATAATGGCATTTATCTCAGAAAATGAATTTCTGAATTCATTTTTCTGAGACAAAAATATAATTAAAGTTAATTCTTCCGTTAATGTTATATTTAAGTGATACTTAAATCTCACAATATTCACTCATGGATGTCACGTGTTTATAAGTCTTAAATAAGAATATCCGAAATAAAGTAGACTTTCGAGGGAGACTAATTTTATTTTACGAGTAACTCCGCGAGCTCCTCTTGAACTTAATCAAGAGGGGATGTGTTTTGAGCAGTTTGTTGGGCACTTGACCCTTGATTATGACTAATACAAAACATTATGCTGTGTTTTGTAACAAAAAATCTACAATGAAAATATAAAAATTTCTATTTTTCTTCGTATGGAAGGAAACGAGAAAGTAAAGTAAAGTTAGGTAATTAACCAATTTTTAACCGACTTCCAAAAAGGAGGAGGTTTTTATTGAAGTAGCTGTGTTTTTTTTTTCGATCAAAAATAGTTTTAAATGTTGTTTTGCCATATAAATTATTTCTAGTACTTATCAATATAAAAAGTAAATAAAAACCTATTCTCGGGCCTAACGAATGTAGAGATCAGAGAAGTTGATTTCCAGGCAGATGGGGGACCTACGCAATTTGGTCGCGTAACGTCAAAGCCAACCGACAGATCACAATAAATTAACATTGAATTGACAATATGATCCGACCAAATGACGTTGGTCTGTCAACTGCCTAGGAATCAATTTCCTCGATTGTACATACAAAATTTCATTAAAATCGGTTGAGCCGTTTTGGAGGAGTTCGCGCACAAACACTGTGACACGAGAATTTTATATATTAGATAGAGTTTAAACTACTGCCAGGCTAAAGATCAAAATCCGTCAAGTAGGTTGTGCTTAAAAGTAACACACATACACACTCATAAATTTTGGCGTTTCTAAGATTATTGTGATTTAAATTCAGTTACTTACTAATTCACTTTGAACATCTTACGCCTACGAAGGGGGACTTAGACATAATTCCTCTCGCTTTGTGCCACACCATCTTGTCTATTCTGAAACCTAAATTGTATTATTGATGATTTCTGTATTTCGCTTCGCAACAGGAACTCATCTCACAGAAGACCTCCTGAATCAAAAAATATATAAATAAATAAAAAAACCGGCCAAGTGCGAGTTGGACTCGCCCATGAAGGGTTCCGCAGAAGCAAAAAGTTTTATTTTTATGAAATTAAAAGGTTTTTGATTTATTTTTATATTTCAGTTGATTTAATGAAAGTTAAATTAAGGTTTACTATTTATGACGTATAAAAAAACTACTGGCTAGATCTCGTTTAAACTAATTTTAGTTGGTAGTTTTTATAGTAATGTACATCATATATTTTTTTTAGACCTATCACGCGCCTACTTTAGAAGTTAGAGGGGGGGGAGACACATTTTACCACTTTGCAAGAGCCTCTCTCGCAAACTATTTAGGTTATAAAAAAATGATAATAGAAACCTCAATATGATTTTAAAGCTCTATCCATAGATACCCCACACGCATAGGTTAGATGAAAAAAAAATTGTTTCAGTTGTACCTATGGGGACCCCTAAATTTTTAATAATTTCCAAAAAAAAAATTATATCCTTTAGGGTAGGATAAAAGTATTCTTTATTTATTTAGTTATATGATTTAGTCTGGCTTGTTCATAAGGGTTAAACAGCCAACGTCGACTTTCAGGAAAGGTTTGTCGTAAAGTCTACTGAGAAGTTGCAAAGTTTCACTTTGATATTATAACCATACCACAGCTAGGCCACATGCTGAGACAAAAACGGTAAGGTTCTGAGTTTAGACCGTGCCAAAGCTAGTCATAAAATATTGCAGACATCCATAATTTACCTACACAAGACAATTAAAATATTTTAAAAGTATTATTTTTCTCTCTCTACCTTGTCTATGTGACGACAAAGTTAAACAATATGCTTAAAACTGATATAATATTATGCTTAATACATGATATTAATTCACATGAACAGTTTTAAGCTAATGGGCAAAAGTCAATATGTAACGTCATAGTTGATAATAATTTATTTGCTTTTAATCTATTTCAATTTATGATGCATTTTACTAAATGAAGTTATGCAATCATTATTACGTTGATCAAAAAGTATGGAAATCAAATATTTGTTCAAAGTGCTCAAGGAAAACATTTATTACTTACTTACACAAAACTTTGTGCTGCAGTAAAATATTGCAATGAGTAGTATTTCAACAATGTAATCGGTCGTATTATGGGTGATATATTTTGTTCACCAGTTTAGTAAAAAAATGATATCAAATAAAGTTTTACCCGAGGTCGCTTCAGAAAGTAATACGGTTCAAAAGCAACTAAAATATATGATTTTCCTCGAAGCAGCGACTGGTGTGAATCGCCTCTACCTAATTTTCAATAGTAAATTCTGTATTACCTGTGTCACTATGTATAATTTTGTGTTATTTTTGAAAGCGTCCTTTACTTATAATTTAAGTGGTCTCTTCAACACCAGTCAGTCGATCTACAAGAACACTCAACTCATGGAGTATTTTCTCTTGTGTATCTGCGCAGTTTTTCTTCAAAAGTCTTCGCTGGAAAACTTCTTCCGAAGTTTAAGCAACGTTGACGCTCTTTTCAATATCGAAAAGGATATTTCGATCGTAACTCCCAGAAGCGAGCTCTCGATATTTTTATTCGTCATATTTGTGTGTAACGTTTTGGATTTCGCATTCTCTTTTAAGTATTTCCGTCACCCGGCTTACAACGTGTACAGCTACGGTGTCTCCTACCTCACGATAGCGGTGAACGACATCGAAATGCTCTTTTTCTGTACTCTGCTGGGAATGGTTTTGAAGAGGCTCACGATCATCCACGCTCACGTAGCTAAGGAATTTTCGGAGCTAAAAAAATTCGATAAACTTACAACATTGACGAGGAGAATAAAGCTGGATGTCACAAGTTTGCATAAAATATATGAAAGGTTACAGTATTCTTCGTGTGTGCTAGAATCAGTCATGGCGTTTCCGGTGTGTATTCCGATCGCTTAGTTTAGTAGGCTCTGAATCTAACGCTCGTATTTGTATTCGTTTCCGCGAGATTTCCTCCACTCGACTCAACCTGAACATGAAAGTGAAGGATTGACCTTCAAAAATAATAATTTCATAGGTAAACATAATTTTTCAGGATTGGAATTGAGTTGAGTGGAGGAGATCTCGAGGAAACGACTATGGGTATTACGAGTGATAGTCCATGTCGTTTTCTATACTATAGCTATTTAAAAATATTACAGTTACTAGTGATGTTCACGGCTTGTGGTATAGTCACCATCATGATGTTGAGAGGAATGATGAACATTAATATGCTTGATTACCTATCTGAGGAGGTAATTCTTATTTTTTAAATATATTTTAAGATTAATTACAATGTTGTGGAAAACTATTTTTTCTTTTATTGTTTTTCCAGGGAGTTCGATTTTTGTGGCTCTATGCTACGCTTAGGTGTATTAAAAACGGCATCTTAGTTTTACTGCCCTGCTACTACGGTACTTTGACAATAAGACGAGCGAGAAGTATTCGGTACGCGCTCAAAACGGGACATTCTGTGATGAAATCTGGTAAAAGCTAAAGTATTTCTAATAAGACTATAGGCACAGGCCACGGACATCTCTAAGATCAGGATGGAGAGTTTTAGATAAGGCCTTCCTTATCTTCGTCCTGCGTACTTCGTACTTCCTCTGCATCCTCTACAATGGTCAATTTTATGGGCGATGTTATTGGTCAATGATATTTTACGTTATGCATCTTTCCAGTTTCGCCAAGCGATCTTAAATATTGTGTGACTTTATAGTACCTCAATAAAATACGGCTAACGTGAAATTAATTCATTGTAAAATAAATATATAAAGACAACTTTATTCAGCTTTCTACATCTGAATAATTAGTTATGCATAAATTTTGTATTCAAAATCAAATTACGGAAATAATTAACTTACCGAGAGCGTATGACGTTAATTTTCATTTGCCTCCAGATGACAAACCAAAAATTACATTACTCGAATAATTTCCTTCCAGATGTAAGAAGGCGACGGCAATTAAAGGCTTTTTACCAGCTGACCCGTGATAATGAGTTCGCTTACCCGCTGTGGGGCAACATCCGTCTCAACATGCATCTGCCGCTCAACTACTACTACATGTGCCTAACTTACTTCATTATCGTCGTGCAATTTGCTAAGTTTTTTGATTAATTAATAATTTGTATCTCTAATGGCAGAGATTTCCTCTAGAGATAGGTACGGTACACCTATATACTTTACTAATGTGTTGTCTACTTTAAGGTAGGTAGCTTAAAAATGTACTTAAAAATAAATAATTTAGTAAATTGTCATCGGTTTTGTTGAGGAGTGTGGTAAGTGAATTATTCGTATAAAATATAGTGGATGTATCCAATCCAATTTGGATATAAATTTTATCTAAGATACTTAACGAAACTTTTTTCATCACTAATTAAGCTTAATCTACATATTATTATGCAAAAAAGAGAGAAGTAGTCAAAAATTGAGTTTTTTGTATGGGTAGGTACTCCCCCATAATTAAATCATTTATTTTATTTTATTAATAATTATTTAAGTTTAAATACAAATGTGTATTTTGTGAATATTTCAAGTGCCTGCCTGTGGTCACTATTGATGGGCGAATGGGGATGTGCAAAAAATGGCAAAAAAAAAAAACACGTCTGATGTAGGAGAGCCCCTTAAAATATTTTTTTGCATTAATTATTGTTGTTATAAGCGGGAACAGGAATACATAATCTGTAAAAAAAACAATTTTCTATTTTTACCGTTCTAGAGATACAGTCTGGTTACTTTTGGATACGGAACCCTAAAAAGCAGGAAATTATAAAATGTAAGCTTTAGAAAACCTTCTCACTTGTACTGTAAAACATGACAAAGTCTAATCTAATCACTCCTAATCACGTTTCACTCTGATTTTAAATCTTTTTGGTGTTTTATTAATAATCCCGTGTATCGTTATGCTAATTTTCCGGGGAGTTGTTACGACGAATTATCTTTATGGGGACTCCAATGAACGCGTAATTTGAATTTTGTGTCGCAATTATTTTGTTGGCCAGGATTTATTTATTCATTATTATTTTTATTTTTTAAATATTGGATTTATTTTAGAAATTAGTTATGCTATTAAGAGCGCTTCGTCTCGTCTCGTCCACGGTGTAAAGTTACCATTATGGTATCTGTGCGGTCAATGTTTTAGACAAAAAATGAATTAGTAAAATGTAGTGCCTTTTAGGGGTTTCTTATTTTGTTTTCAGTTTATGCCACAAATCTGAACCAGATTGATCAACAATGAGTGGCCGCCTTAAGATAATATTGTAGTCGTCACGCAGAAAAAAAGAAACTGTATTTTTCGATAAGGAAAACTAAAACTGAAATTTAATTTACTCGGAAAGGCTCCGTCTTCATCCATCTAAATACGTTATGCTCTCGTATAATCTGGGGACTGTCAAAGTGACAGTGACAGCTGAAATGCTTATCTCATCGCCTCTATGCTGGCTTAAAAAATATATTATGATAATATCTAAAAGATGAGAAGGCAGTTTTTGAAGTTATTAATATTTATGTAAAAAAACCTTAAACAATTCTCCCTCGAGCAAGCACGGAGTAAGAGCGATTAAACTATTATTACCATTTATGTAAGTAATTATATTTTATTGTCACAAAATATTCAGGGCCACGTTCATAGAAACATTTAAATATGCTTTAATGAATTAACAGCGCTAAAATTGTCGTAGAATTAAAATAATACGTGTGGCACTCGGGGACTGCCGCGGTAAAGTTATTTATTGACAATTATATTACAATATATTTATATTATAATATAGCAGAGCATTGTTTATCAACTTATGCAATTTTAATTCGCATACGTCTAGTCGCACGCATAAAAACACCGCGCCGAAGTCTGCCGAACTCAAACAATGTTAGTAAACGATGCACGGCAATGCCGCACGAGTGGTATGTGTTAGGTTTATTTTCGTTACGGAATTTCTTGATTCGGTCGCCGCGCTGCTATAAAACTTATGCAATAGCTTAAAAACATCATCTTCTGAACAAATCTACGGGATCTTGTACTATACCAGCGTCAAGATATTTCATATTAATAGGCTCTTTAGTTTATACGGAGTGTCGACAGGTAAATCTTATCAATTTGTCCTTTGCCGTGTATCTACAACTAGACAATAGGGATGATGACAAGGTCAAAGATTAGCGAATTTTGTTTATAAAATAAAGAAATCACGGTAAAAAATAAGTGTTCCCAAAATTTCAGCTTGATAGAATTTGTATTTTTTTTTGTAACGCGCCTTCAAAGTTGGATAATCAAGTCGAATTTTTTTTCAATTAATTTTCTTAAATTATTTGTATAATGCCATTAAAAGCAACTTTTGTTATAAAACCACTTACATAAACGCAATATTTAATATACCTATCGAACAAAGTTCTCTCCCGACGCCTACAAACTACGAAAGAGTGACGTCATTCTTTCGTAGCACATTGTATGGAGCGTTTCGGGCAGGTCTATTTTATGAGATGTTTGAATTGTCATATCTTGGTGAATTTTTAAGCTATCAGAGTCATTTTTTCAGCGATGTTTCTATTTTTTAAGGGTCTTTCAATTACCAATAAGAAAAAAAATAGTCATCATGCCTATTCGCGCGGCTTCGCCTGCATAAATTAGGAACTTCACAGAGAGATTAGCCCACGAAACATATAATAGCCTATATTTTTTACGTGGTCCTTTACGAGGTCTACTATTTATATGTGCCAAATTACATAAAAATTACTCCAGTAGTTCGTGAGATAAGCCCTTTCAAATAGTTTTCCCGGTTTTTTCCACATTTTCCTCTGTTTCTTTGTTATTAGTCTTAGGATGATCATAAATAGCCTATAGCCTTCCTCGATAAATAAGCTATCTAACACTGCAAGATTTTTTTCAAATCGGACTAGTAGTTTCTGAGATAAGCGCGTTCAAACAAACAAACAAACTCTTCCGCTTTATAATAATATTATTAAGTATATATCCCATCAAAAACATACCTGTTAAAATGGGGCCAAGTTCCTATCGGCAAATTTTTGGCCTAAAAAAAGAGTTGAAATTCCAATCCAATGCCAAGTTTAGATGCACTTCATCGATCGTAATCATCTTTATCAACAGCCTGATCCATAATACTTCTAATTTGAACTTGGCAGGTTAATTTAATTGTATATATAAATCTTATCTAATTATACTAATTTTAATCAATTGTTATAGCACGAAAACCGGCCAAGTTCAAATTTAGAAGTATTATGGATCAGGCTGTTGATAAAGATGATTACGATCGATGAAGTGCATCTAAGCTTGGCATTGGATTGGATTTCAACTCTTTTTTTAGGCCAAAAATTAGCCGATCGATGTGTAATTTTGAAATGAAAACAAGCATTATAAAATAAACTGCAAGTGTATTTTTAAGTATCATTCGAACAATATATTTCTCAACAATTTTAGAATTCCGACCTTCATGACGTGTTAAGGTATTTATTTTGTTATTATTGGGCACATAATAATAAGGTTTTGATTACAAAATACATCACTCAACTGCTCGTTGGTTTTTATCTTCATGCCAGCGTAATTAAATTATTTTAATTATAATGTAAAATATTTAACGTAGACTTGATATTAAAAGTCGTTTTGCAAAATTTGGAACGGAGTGATCAAAGACCCTTACAGACTCAAACTCATTACTCGTAGTATTTTTAATTAAGCGCCTCAATTATTTTCAGCTTAAAGAGATTTTCTCATTACTTTTCTTTGTTATATTTCATTTTATTTACATAATAATAATATTATGTAATGGACTTGCATCGTTTCACAAAAAGCGACAATACAAAATACATTTTTAGATAAAATTAGGGGATAAATAAATAAGCAAACGGGTCACCTGATAGAAAGCAAATACCGTCGCCGATGAACACTTGCAACATCAGAAGAGTTGTACTACTTGTAGGTGCGTTGCCGATCTACGCTCTCTTCTTAAATGCTTTCAGGTCGTATGCCTTCAAAATAATAAATGACTACCTGATTTTTTATTCTTTTATAAAATATCCCCAGCATTTTATAAAATAACCACCTTACTTATAAAAATATTGATACAATGCATACGCTATAACATAATGATTAATGATTGTCTGCAGATAACATTCACAAAGACAGAATATTGTATACTAGCTGTCCCGGTGAACTTCGTGTCACTTTAAAACCTTCCCTGGACTTCTACGAATATTTTAAGACTAAAATCAGTCCGATCCGTTCAGCCGTTTTCGAGTTTTAGCGCGACTAACACATTTGAAAATCCATTTTTATATATAAGAAAGAAGATAGGTAGCATAATCAATGTTTTTTTTTTTTTGTAGTTGAGTAAGTTGGAATGTTTTCATAATTAAAGTTCATTATAGACTTTTTTTATGGAACCATAACAATTCTTACAAAAAAATATCATAGGATTAAGTAAATCGGAAATTATTAAATGAAGCCTAATAACCGATCGCAAAGATAAAATTTAACTCTGACTTCGAGCCAACTCAATCTGATTGCTTCTCAGATAAATTATCTTTCTTTCTATATTTAATATGAATTACCATTTAATATCATGATTAATAAGCTGAGAATATAAATTCACTTTCAAATATAGAATATATAGTTTTAATGATTAACTAGCTGTCCCGGCGAACTTCGTGTCACTTTAAAACCTTCCCTGGACTTCTTGTGAACATTTTAAGACTAAAATCAGCCCAATCCGTTCAGCCGTTTTCGAGTTTTAGTGCGACTAACACATTTGAAAATCCATTTTATATATAAGAAAGAAAAGATATAATGTTACTATATCGTTCACTAATTTCTAACCTTCATAACTTATTAAACAAAACCTGTTAAAAAAAAATATGTCGATGCTTGTAATAAAAAAGATTAAAAATACTAATAAAAGCCATAATAGAATGAAATTTTAATAAAAACGCGAAAGTAATCCCGAACATCTGCTCGGACTTCCTAAAGGCAATTGTAGGCTATTGTGCAGATTTTTGACTATTATAGCCCTTATACACGGTCAGTTCCGACCGCCCGACTACGTTCGAAACTGTAGTGGAACTTGTGATGTTTGGACGACTGTTCGAACTGTCGTGGCGATTATGAATTGTGACCGACAATGTGTTAGACTGCTTAGGGACAATTCAGACCGCAACGCGACGAGGCGAGGCCAGGCGCGGCACGGCATGAATTTGTATGGATTTGACAGATTTCAATTGCGTGAGACGTCTTGCGAATCTATCAAATATATATAAATTTAGAAATGCACCTACGCGTCGCGTTGCGGTCTGAATTAACCCTTAGACTTCTAGCGTGACACGTAATTTTATCCAAGTCTGTGGTAAAAACTGTTAAAAATGCTTTTGCATCCACTTTGTCGTTATCATCTATCATTCTGATAAAAGCTGGCTTTGGACCGATAATGCATCTAATAACAATACAATGAAACCACTTTCTGCGGCCAGCGATCCAAACTGTGCGTGTGGTGGGTTCTATTCCGAGAATCGAGCCTTGTTGTCTTACAATTTTGATTAAGTCTGAACATGAAGTAGTCCGTATTTCGTAATGCACTCTAAGCTCATTTATGCTATCAGATAATAATTATTTTTTTCTATATAGATAGATTATTGACTATATATAATTATACCTAGAGATGTTGTATAAAATCAAAATTCGAATTTTATTATGTAAGCTTTTAATTTTATGACTTACGTATTTTGTTGCGAAGATATTTTTCTTATTCCCGGCTGCTTTCCAATGGCCGTGGTCACGGGTGGACTGCGGTGACAGACAACCAACTCGCTGTAGTTGTTCAACTACCCGAAGATACATCAATAATTATTATTATATTTTATGTTCCGATATACGCAGAACGCACTCATAGTGTCTAGAAGCCGCGGGTTTAGCTTGATTCATGATACATGAAAGTCAATAACCACTTGATATTAACTTGTTTTCGTTGTGATTTTTATCGCCTCGTCTCATTTCGTTCGTTAAATATGTAAAAGCTCTGTACATGATAACGTGAGCTGTGTCCAAATTTACAAAATTACAACTCGTTTTCCCGCTTTTATTATAATTTGCATGCGATTCCTGAAACAATGGTATTGATGGAAATTGGATAACATGCCTTTTATTCGGACTTTAAAAAATGTATCCGAATATTTCGTCTTCGTGATGTCTACTGATATGATGAATTCGACGAAATCTCTTCACGATCATCTTTGCAGCTAAATAACTGTGACAGCCATGTCACACGACACGGTGCGGCGCCGCACCGGAGGTCATCTCGCCGGACTATCGGCCACACGGTAAGTGCGGCGCCGCAACGTTTTGCAGTACGTCATGTAGACTGTAGCAGCGACGACTCGAGCTCCACCAATATGTATACACCCCTCCCCGCCTTGTCTCGATTCTGGTGCGCGTGCGGTGCAGCGCCGGAGCGCACCGGACGGCGCCGTGTGCCATACCATACATTTTTATATGTAGGTAATCGGAGCGGCACCGGTTTTTTTTAAATTGAGCAAAAATTAAACTATAATTGAACAAAATGTTTTAGCAATAAAAATAAATGTGTCAGTATGCTACATAACATATTTTGTAGAGCCGGTTTATTTAATCTTTATTTGCACAAACCGCACAGGTGTGGGTATAAAGGGCCAGATTTTATCTTACTGCGGAACCAAAATCATTAAAGGAAAAGTTATTTGCAAAAGGGCATTTAAATCAGACTAGGGGAAATTTAGATGTTGTTTTGGGTAACATTTTCTTCCCTTTATTGTATTTGAATTTTATTTAATCTAAGGGTAGCTTAAGGGAACAAGGAATAAAAGAAATGCAGCAGTTTATTTTTATTTTCCGTTACTTTAGTACTGTGGTTGAAATAATGCTGTTTAATAAAGAGGTAATACCAGAGATATTAATTCATAGGCAGATGGTAGACCTATGTTATTTGGTCGCATTATGTCAAACCCAGCCTATAAATCACGATTAACATTGAATTGACATAACCCTACCAAATGACGTAGGTAGATCTAGAAAGAAAATAATAATGAAATGATTTTAAATGATACATTTGTTTTATTTCTCGTTTCGATAACATTGAATTGACATAACCCTACCAAATGACGTAGGTAGATCTAGAAAGAAAATAATAATGAAATGATTTTAAATGATACATTAGTTTTACGAAGTGTCTAGTCGTCCGATTACCGGATGAATAAAATAAACCTTAGTCGTCCGATAACCGAATTAGTAAAATAAATCTTAGTCGTCCGGTAATCGGACGTCTATAATTTATTTTATTCATCCGTTTACCGGACGACTAGCAACAGCCTTTGTTTTATTTCTCGTTTCCTTCCGTATTAAGAGCCTAAAGTCTGTACTGTCGGTAAGTTTTTGCGTGAGTTTATTCACTTGTTAAATCAGATCGGATCAGGGCCGGATTTATATTTTTATGAGTATAGGCCACTTTAATTTTGCCGCCCCTATGTACGAACTCTACCGCCATCCTAGGACGCTGCCGCCGTAAGGCCATGGCCTATAATACTGCCTATAACATCAATCCAGAGCTGGATTGGATAAATCAGAAACGGTCGAAACTCTAATGCTGCGTTTCTACGCTTGCCAAGGCTTGACCAGCGTCCACAAGCACAAGCGTATAAGAGAGTGGCTTATGGCTTGCGTGAGCTGAGCTCGCTTGTATCCGATCCGGTGTAGTGTCGGTTTTTGGACACAGGTCAAAGGGCGCTTGCTCGGATGTAGGTACGTAATACACTGATGCATTTACAAGCGTGTACACAACTTCCAAATGCCAAGCGAGATTTGTGGACGCTTGTGCCTTGTGGATGCTTACCAAGCCTTGGCAAGCATGGAAACCCAGCCTTAGAACTCATATAATACGATAAAATATTAATAATAATAATTGAACTACTTAAGCTTTTAACAGTTACCAAAAGATTGGGTACAGAATTTAATTCTCACTACGCAAATTAAATGTATATTGTACTAGCTGACCCGACAGACGTTGTCCTGTCTTAACGATGATTATTTAATTCAAATTGGTATTATTAAGTAAACAATAGATTAAAATTTGTATATCTCCATGCCAAATTTCATCAAAATAGATTAAATAGTATAAGCGAAAATCATAAAAGTTTATTGTGCAGGAACCGTACATTTTCCGGGACAAAAAGTATCCCTTGTCCTTTCCCGAGACTCAAAGTATCTCCGTACCAAAATTCATCAAAATCGATTGAATAGTTTACGCGAAAATCATAAAAGTTTATTGTGCGGGAACCGTACATTTTCCGGGATAAAAAGTATCCATTGTCCTTTCTCGAGACTCAAAGTATCTCCATACCAAAATTAATCAAAATCGATTGAATATTTTACGCGCAAATCATAAAAGTATATTGTAGAGTAACCGTATATTTTTCCGGGACAACTTTGGTCTTCGGGTCTCAAAGTATCTCTATGCCAAATTTAAGCGAAATCGGTCCAGCCGTTCAGGCGTGATGTCGTGACCACGCGAATATGAATTCATTTTTATATAAAGAGATAATAATATTATATAACTAGCTGTCCCGGCAAACGTTGTTTTGCCATATAAAGTATTTCGCCCATATTATTTTATTGAAGTGACTAAATAAGTATGGCACCATAGCAACGGCCATCACTATCCCGTCGCACAAATTACAATGGTCGCCCACTTTGGGAAAGGCTGGTGTAGAATGTAGACAATATTTAATTCAACAAAAAAAAATCAGATTTTGAGTCCCTAGTTTTTGCTTTATTTTCATCATATTCATCAGATGCATGCAGCATGACTTACCAGATTGCCACGTTAAAAGACGAAAAGTGATGCACCTGTTGTCAACCATACTTACATACCTATCTATATTTACTCACCCAAAAATATCAATAAAACGGCTAACTCAGCGATCAGATATCTGCATACAAACGCGCCAGTCACTGTATATTTTACGGGGAACATATTTTATTCCGTTCCGTGCGCAGCTAACGTGAAACCTAATTTCATTTTAATGACCACGAACCGGCGGGACCGCTGATACGATCTCGCCATTTACCCCCTAACTTGGCAGCTATCTTCAAGATAAACCATGTTCGGTAAATTGTATTTTCGCTCGCTTTTTTGCGGTCAATTTATAAAGCGGCAAAGTAAAAACGTTTGCTTATAGTCTACCATGCTGTAAAGTTTGTGAACACTCAGTTGTTACTTTACAATGTAGAGGAATAAGCTCTATTAATTCTGTAGAGCCATATTGTACAATAATTCTATTCGATGCAACAATTTAATTATTTATTTGGATTTCATGTGCGATGCCTTTTATGATCAACATAACAACAAAAGTAAGATCATAAAGTATTCTAACAATATAGTAGTAATGTCACATTCTCATATCATATTTCATTTACTATTCATTCAAAACATAATTACATTGTGTGTATTTTATGATCAACAAGACGTATTTGAATGAACCATTGTAACAATACGTGTTACTGTGATAAACATCAACTGAAATTATTCCTCCATTGTAATTCCAATTTTAAGCATCCCAAATAATTACCTTCATAATTAAAGGCAAAATGATTACCCAATTTTCCGCTAGCGACGTTCCACAATACCGATTGTTGGTAAAAATTAAATTTAGAAGGGGCAGGCTAACCTAACCTGTCCTTACTAAACTAAATTTTTACTAAAAATCTGTATTTTTAGTAGATCATTGATTCTTAAATCTGCTTAGACTTAGAATCAATGATATTTTGTTATTTATTAAAAGTTTGATAGATATGCAGGAGCTCAAGTTAAACTATAAATTATATTTTATTATTTGTTGTTTATGACTAAAAACGAGTATTAAGATGGTAAAAACTTAGGGCCTGTTTCACCACTTCCTGATAAGTGCCGAATAGGCTATCCACCACTTAACTTGACAGATGGAGTATGGAGAATCTGTCAAAAAAGTTGTGAATAGCCTATTCAGCACTTTATCAGAAAGTGGTGAAACAGGCCCTTGAAATATTAACTTGCTGAGTACTTGCTGTATTATGTCAGTAAATTATTAAGGAGACAGCGGCGCTATTCCGCCCGCCTCTTGTCCAGGCGGCTCACCGTATCTGGGTCCTCGTAGCAGAAGCGACGTACAAACACTGGATTATTTGTGTCTACCTAAAATCTGTGCGACAAAGGATTATTGCAGAATAACCGAAATCGACCCGCTCACCGTTATTAGTGCTCCAGATAAGGCGCTTTGTGCCGAATTGCCCCAAGAAATGAACCAGGCAATAAACTAGACGTAAACTTTGAGCTAGCATAATAAAATTTCGCTCCTCACGTAACGTGTTTCGCTATATAATAACTGGGGTATGAAAATATTTTTCTATTATATTAGGACTCAAAGTGAATTCCGCAAAATATTGAGATTCTTAGGATAAATGTTAACCTTCGAATTCCGGGATGCTTTTTTCTTTTTTCAGTTGAACTCGATATTAAGTAATACCTATCATTTTTAAAGACAATTTTACAATGTGGATATTCAAACTACAGGTTGGATATCCACAGTTACACAAGCGATAAAAGTACAAGGTTAAAAACTACGAAATTCAGTAAAACGTCAGAGTGAACAGTACTGTCGTCAATTCGGATTAATTGGCTATTAATTTTTATTCATACTCAGGTCGACCGCGTAATGGCGTCGGCGTTCGCTAAAATGAATGAACATGCGGACTGGGCTCGACCTTAATATCGTTAAGCGATAACCGTTATTTTTCATACAAATACCGGAGGCATATTGCGGGGGTCAATTTAGATTATCGCCTATCAAATATGTGAACGAAAATATGAAAATGATGTGTAGAATCAAACCATTTTTAGGACACATTGCTTCGTTGGTTTGCATGTATACATATTATAAAACAAAGTCGCTTTTTTTCCCTCATGTCCCTTTGTTCCCTTTGATCTTTAAAACTACGCAACGGATTTTGATGATTCTTTCAGTGTTAGATAGCCCATTTATCGAGGAAGGCTATAGGCTATATTTTATCACGGTAAGACTAATAGGAGCGAAGAAATAGAGGAAAATGTGGAAAAAACGGGGAAAATTATTGAAAAGGGCTAACTTAAACGCGCTAATCTCAGAAACTACTGGTCCGATTTGAAAAAATATTCTACTGTTAGATAACCTATTTATTGAAGAAGGCTATAGGCTTTATTTTATCATGCTAAGACTAATAGAAGAATGTGGAAAAAACGGAGGAAATTATTTGAAAGAGCTTATCTCGCGAACTACTGGAGCAAAAAAAGAATATACTTATGTAAGTACTTGAATAATAATAATTAAAATTATAATTTTGTAATTGTTTTGCAAATGCCCAAACAAGGCATAAGTTGTGTATTTAATCAATGTATGTTGATTTATATATTATGTACTTGGTTGCAAATAAAAAATTTGGAATTCAAAATTTTGATTTTTTTGTTATTTGGCACAGATAAGAAGTAGACCACGTGAAGGATCATAGGCTATCAATTTTAATCATTTTTTCAGTGGCTTTATATTTTATACCCGTGCGACGCCGGGGTCGCTAGTATTATATATACGCAGGTTCGAAATTCCGACGTTTTAAATAGATTTTATTTTACTTGTTTGTTGTTCTCTACACACAATATTATTAAAAAATTACAATCTTGCCGCAAAAACTACAATGAGTTTATCTGGACAAAATGTGGTCGCATCATTAATCCGTACTAATATTATAAATGCGAAAGTGTGTCTGTCTGTCTGTCTGTTACTTCTTCACGATCACGCCCAAACCGCTGAACCAATTTATCTGAAATTCGGTACGGGGATACTTTGAATCCTTGGAAAGATGTACTATTCCCGCACGATAAACGAATTTTGGCGCAACGGAGTTGCAGGCGTCATCTAGTAGTTTTATAATATCTGGGATATCATTTAAAGCGTTGCTTCTATAGACGCGAGGTTTCTTTAGATAGGGGAGAGGGGGGCTAGATTTAACAGGGGTAAGTATTAACAAGTCTATAACTACTAAATTAAATGACGATACGTTAAGACGTTCAATGTTATAAGTTCGGGCGACGTCGGCGAACAGTTTGCGACAAGTGTGTTGCCCACCGGCCGCTGCGTTTTGAAATTATCGCACGTCGGTGCAAAAATACAGGTAAGTAAACGGACTTTTTTACGTCTCGAATTTTTTGATTCATGCTTTAATTATTTGGTTTTACGATTGCAGATTTTTATATAATGACTGGTTATATAGTTGTTAATTACAGTTCCGTGTAATTTTATTCAATATATATATATATAGTTTTCTTTTTATAATTAGTTATATACAAAAAGGTCCTCGGGGGCTAGTTTTAACAAAAGGAACGGGGTAAGTATTAACACGTTAAATGTTAATATTTGGTTTATTTATTTGGTGTTACAAGGTTGTACCAAAAGGTCTTAAGCAAGTTGGACCTGACGCATCTGGAGAAAGAGGTACGTCGATCACTCTGGCGGCATCGGTAGCGGTAAACGCTATCGGTAACACCATACCACCGATGTTTATATGTCCGAGGATCAGATTAAATTACCTTTTTGTTGCAAGCGGTTCACCAGAACCCATAGGGGCTGGCAACAGCACAGGGTGGATGACAGAAAAGGAAATTCATGTTATTAGAGAGAAGCTGTTATTGTTCTTTACAAGTTTACAAGCGTTAATACTTACCCCGTCACTGTTAATATTTGCCCCCGAAACGGGGCAAGTTTTAACCGCTGACTTTTAAAAAAAAATGCGTCTACCTTCGAATCCAAGTAATTTTGATGAATTTTTAGCTTAGTATATGCAAGTCATATAAATTTCCGTTACTCGGGTATAAAAATAAAAACATAAAGTTTTCAAATTAAGAAGATAAATGACAATATTTAAAATATGTTAGAACTAGCCCCCCTCTCCCCTACTGGACTCCTTAACCGTGAGTGAAAGATGCGCTGTGTTGTTACCGTCATATTTGGATAATTATTATTAGTAGCGCGTCTACGCACTGCAGTTCGCGATGCTAGGAAGCGATGTAGCTTCTAGCTCTCTAGCTAGAGAGACCTCTACATAAATCTTAAATGTTTACCTATAGCTATTGTGCCAGGCTACGAGCCAGGACTAAAATAATCTAGCAACGCGAATATGCGGTATTGCGAACTTTTGACCATTATAGCAAATTTTTTTTTTTACGAGCCTTTACTATCCCAGCGCTGGGCAAAGGCCTCCCCCAAGGTCTTCCATCTATCTCACTTCAGCTGATTATAGAGATCAACAACGATAACATGGCGCGCCCCTCCAAATAACTATTTCAATGTGTGTAGTCACATCCTTAAGAAAGAGTTTGTATGTAGTAAGTATTCAACCAATCACAGTACACGTAATATTTCACTATGTCACTTATTACCAAGATTTGTTGGTCAACTAATCATAACTTGCCGACCGCGCAAGACAACGCACTTCAAACGTTTTGACAACGCACTTCAAACATTTAGAATTTTGGAGGGGCGCGCCATGTTATCATAGTCGATCTCTACTCACTGTACAAGGCATAGGCTGTATTTCGAGTTTCATGTATTATACCGTGTCCCATTTCAAAGCATCACGTTTAAATAAGGTTCATAAATAGACGATTGAAATAAATAGGCTCGTTAGGTGATTGTGATACAGCCAATAGGAGCATAATGTTGGTTGCGCGGAGTTTTTACGAGCTCATATAAAACCTGATATGACAATGTGTCGGCTGTGCTTATCGCGATGCTATAAATTATGTTGAAACGGGCTCTCTCCTTTTTTACAAACTTTACAGAGCTAGTGTTTACCTTTAGTGTTTAATTTCAATGCAAATTAATTGAGAGTCAAGACTCAAGACAAGATAATATTAGAAGCGGAGCGTGTCCATTGAATGAGGAAAATATGCAGTAGGATACCTACATGCAGGTGAATTTCTTACATCATACATAATATTTTGGCATTCACTTACCTCTATATTTAAATTGCCCTGCAAATTTATTTTCCTTGCGTGTCCTAATTTCCAATAAATCATCATTTTAAGCGTCTTTAGGAGATTCTGTATGAAGACTCTTGTTTGTACACATAACGCAACCCAAATTCATACTAATATTATAAATGCGAAAGTATGTCTCTCTGTCTGTCTGTTACCTGTTCACGCCCAAACCACTAAACTGATTTTGCATTTCTATGAAGATACTTTAATGAGTCCCGGGAAAGGACATAATATACCTTTTATCCTGGCAAATTGTACGGTTCCCACGCGATACACAAATTTTGACGCAGCGCCAATCGTTTTAAGCTTTTTGCGAGAACGTATATTAAATCTTTTGTTTTTATACCGTAGAAAATATAAACTAGTATTTTTTATGGAAAAAATAAAAAACCTTTCTTTAACTTATTTTAATTTTAGAATAAATATGTGCACAGTTAACAAGTAGCCTTTAAAATATGTCTATTTATACAAGTTACAACTATTTGATTATTATAAGCGAGTTACGAGTTAATAATGATAATTTATTAACTCGAGATACATAGGTAGGTGTTATTATTATAATTTAAATAGCTTTAAAATAATTAACAAAAGCTTAATAACTTATTATTACCGAACAAAATATAATATTATATTTTAACAAAAAAATATTTTTAAGTAGTCGTAGTTTACACGCATAGTAGGTACTCGTAACATAAACAAAGTCATTGTTACAGTTAATATTTGATCGATTTATGAAAATTTAAATTATCAACTATATTTCACTAATTTTAATAACATAAGGTAAATAATATACAGTAGGCCATATAACTAAACCACTCGAAGGAGCTTGCACACTTTAACGCAGATAGACCAAATTAACGCAGCATCTAGTCGCACAAGCGCGAAACTTACCCCTGCGTTTAGTGAATTATATTTCAATCTGAGTTACACTACTGTACGATATAATTAATATTATGTTTATGTTTAAAAACAAAACCAAAACAAACCTCTAATCTTTTAAAATACACTCACTTTAAAGTTTAATGTACAGTATTAAATTAGATACGAGTTTTTATACTACAACATATTTACGTGGAAGCACACAGAAAATCTTATTTTTTTAAGCTTGTTAAATTTTAGTAGCATACATTCACTTAAATACAACAGAGTACCAGTGTAATAACATTGATTAATTATTATGTATTTACATCCCGATTCCCGAAACATTTTATGATTGTTTAACCAAAGATGTAAAGTTGATAACACAAAACTATTTTTAAATCAAAAATATTGAAAGGACTTGTATCTAATATTTTACGATGAAATTACAAAATTTTCAATTATTTTTCATAGTAGGAAATAATAACAACTACAATTTTTTATTTTAAAATTTGTTGTTCCGAATACATAGGTATTACTCTGATTGCGTAATAAAATATACGTAATCATTATCTTACATAACCTAACAAGTAAGTATACAAAAACCTTAAAATTTAGACTTAAGTCCTAATATCTATACACAATTATAAACTATTTACAAGTATAAATATCGAGATACATTTTATTATTATATACATTTAGGAAATTTAAAAATTTTATTCGAAAAGTAGCAGGAGTGTAAATCAGTAGGTACAAAGAAACCCAGAAAGATTTTTGATATTTTTTATCGTTGTTCAATACTTTTATTACAATAAATTTTTAATTGGAATTTCACGAGTAATCTAAATTTATTGTCAAACCTTGATTAATTAACAAATATTTTTCGATAAAATATCGACATTGCTAAAATCCGTATAGCTGCCGATGGCTTTTAGCTTTCACAAAGCTATAAATGTTTTATTTTGCTCGCATCTCGTTTCATTGATTATGTTTTTATAACATTTCCATTTTAAAGTAACGAATATTCGATGCAATACCTCGTATAGGAGAGATAGGAATTTTTAATGCTCACCAATAAGAGTACACGTTTGTCGTTTTATTTGTGTTACATTTTCGCACTACAATTTGCCTGAAGTAATTAAAAAACTGTGTGCTTGCACAGAAAACTATGATTCCAATTACAGATATATTGTCTGGTATTTGTCAACAAAGTATCCATTTCAACGAAGTTAGAGCAGTAATTACATTATTCAGAAAAAAAAACATGGCGTCGCTGAATGTACCTCCGTAGCTGGTCCGGTCCGTTGTCTACGATATGTTTGTTCCTAACGTTCTGTCACACACACGTATTCACGTGATGGGCGAGCACGAGCCCTCGTAACACTTAAGGCCCGGCTCACACGTTCCCCTGAACCCGCCACAGTCCTCGCCCAATGTTCGCGCACACACTTTGCAGCATCTGCAACACGAAAATGGTCAAAATCGAAATCATTTTTTCCTCTGATTTTTTTTGCGATCAGTCTTTAACTGTCAGCACATGTGTGTTAGCGGGTCCCTAGACAATCAATTTTATTGTGCAATATCACGCGTATTGTGTAATATTATTATTGACCGTCTAGGGTTGATATTGAACGCCTTTCAATCTTATTGTTAAATAAATTGTTCAAAAATATGGTTCAATGATATTGCACAAATCACAATACAATTATTGATTGTGTAGGGCCCAAGTGGGCCCCTACACAGTCAATCAATTATAATTTGTCATATTGCGTGTGAATTAACAAATAAATTTTTATTTGGCGATATTGCCAAATAAAAATTTAGATTTTTTTCAAGATATTTATTAAAGGTATATAAAAAGTAGTCTACCATTATAGTACCATTGCAGTAAATTTACGAAATTCTTATAATTATTCTAATTATTATGTTATAAAACTTGTCCATCCTTTTTTATAAATTTAAAATAAATTAAGCTTTTCAAGCATTTCTCAAGTCTTTTCTCTCTTATTCTTTTCTCTCGTGAAAATAAAGTTTCATTAAGATCGTTACAATTTTCTTCGCTAAAAAATAAAAAAAAATCAAAACAAAAACACATCCTCGGTATTATTATTTTGAATCCAATAATATTTTATTTAAAATATTTTATCTAAGCCACTTCACCACAAAGTAATAAAAGTTCTTACAACTAAAAATAGCATTCATTCGCCACTTATACCGAATACAAGAAATCTAAAGGTTATATTGGATAAAAAACAGCCCTGATAGGGTCGTGTCAAATACTCCCGAAATAAATTACTCCTCCTCATGTGATATCTCCGAACCCTAAAATGCCAAACGTGACACGCAGAGAAACGTTGATTGAAGTGAACCAATAATATATTGTGTCAATTCAGAATACTAGTATATTTGGTTTGTTGTACTTGTTCA
Organism: Polyommatus iphigenia; assembly: GCA_963422495.1. Classification (NCBI taxonomy): domain Eukaryota; kingdom Metazoa; phylum Arthropoda; class Insecta; order Lepidoptera; family Lycaenidae; genus Polyommatus; species Polyommatus iphigenia. The sequence continues at coordinate 13,083,863 of OY730179.1, forward strand.
CCCAGGTGTATAAAGTTATAATATGTGTAGGCTATAATAATATAAAGACTATTTTACTTGAATTTTGTTTTGTAATTTATACAGCTACTAGCGACCCGCCCCGGCGTCGCATGGGTATAAAATATATAGCCACTGAAAAAATGATTAAAATCGATAGCCTATGATCCTTCACGTGGTCTACTTCTTATCTGTGCCAAATAACATAAAAATAATTGCTCCAGTAGTTGGCAAGATAAGCCCTTTCAAATAATTTCCCCCGTTTTTTCCACATTCTCCTATTAGTCTTAGCGTGATAAAATATAGCCTATAGCCTTCCTCAATAAATGGACTATCTAACACTGAAAGATTTTTTCAAATTGGACCATTAGTTCCTGAGATTAGTGCGTTCAAGTTAGCCCTTTCAAATAATTTTCCCCGTTTTTTCCACATTTTCCTCTATTTCTTTGCTCTTATTAGTCTTAGCGTGATAAAATATAGCCTATATTCCTCGATAAATGGGCTTTCTAACACTGAAAGAATCATCAAAATCCGTTGCGTAGTTTTAAAGATTAAAGGGAACAAAGGGACATGAGGGAAAAAAGCGACTTTGTTTTATAATAAGTATAGATGTATCTCTTTCTGCTTGTATACCAAACATAATATTATGGTGTATCACAAACTTTTGCTTGTTTTTCGGCATATACTGTAAAGATTGTAACCCATTTATATCAAACATTGCTACTATAAGAATTGCCGCTATTGGAGCAAGTAATGATAAAAAAATACTTATGATGGAAATTTTGTATTGTTCTAGCATTATTTGAACCGAATGACGTAAAAGCTTGCAGCTTTTCCGTTTCGATCGGGTTCTCCAATTATTTCTTCGAACAAAATCTCATCTTTCTTAATAAGCCTGCTTCATACTTGTTTAGACTACAATTTGTAAATGATCTCTTAACTTCAGTATATTGTAAACATATTCATTATTACCCGACTGTTTTAAAGAGTATTAATTAAATAAGCATATAATTACGAAGCAGATCATAATTTTCATTAGCATTTTCAAACTAATATTAATAGAACAAATGAAAAGATGTGAGCTACTAGTATCCAAATAATCTAATAATATCTAATAATATCTATGGACGTTTCACACCACGTCAGTCTGGCCCCGTGCTAAGTACCAGGACTTGTGTTACAGGTACCAGACAACGGAAATATATTTAATACTTTTATACTATACATATATTTAAGATTTTTATTATATCATACACATATTTAATACACATCCAGACCCGGGAACATTAAAAACTTTTTGTTCCGTCGGCGGGATTCGAACCCCGCGCGACCCCCGGCTTGAGCTGCCACACACTCAACCAATTGAGCCACAGAGGTTGTCAAATAATATTTTTCCTAGTGCTAATGAAGCCAAGGCTGGCAAATTTTTCTAAAATGACTGCGTCATAATTCATTACAAAAAATATTTTATTTACATTTTATAAAACCCACACCCACTCACTCACATATAAAAAGATCCATCCATAAATACCTCTATTACAATATTACAAGCAGTTTCTGGTCCGGTTGTACCTAATGTGTGTAAAAATCCAAGGTTATACCTCGTTAAGAATAAGCTAAACATAGCCTAGAAATTAAAAAAGGTTGTGTTTCATACAAGAGTTTATCAAATATTATCCGAGAGTAAGATAAATAGGCTTAAATAAGAGAAGGCTATGCAGAACATTCGCAGCGCCGCAGTGCTAACATATCTGCATTCGCTTAAATCCTTATCTTGTTTATTTCAGCTCATTTTACAGGTTATATTAACAAACAGTGCAGTTTGTTTAAGTTATAAGATTTTAACGACGCTTTTTGCGTGGTGTCGTTTTATGACTATGTTTCTCTATTTATTCAGTGTGCAATGGAGCTGCGAGCACCATCCTTCTGTTGTGATTTGCAAATCCTAATCCTAATATTTCAGCCAAACTAATTAATAATTATTGAAGACGTGAGTGGAAGAACGAGATAAGATTTTAACGATGCTTTTTGCGTGGTGTCGTTTTATGACCTACTAGCTGTCCCGGCAAACGTTGTTTTGCCATTTAAAGTATTTCTACTTCATCAGCATAATCTCACCCCCTCTTTTGTCCCCTAAGAGGGGTGGGGGGAAAATGTTATGTAGCACCAGATGTTAAGTTGGAAAAACAGTTAATAATATAAAGTAAGTCCATTAAAGAAAAAAGTTTACTTAACCCATCGATCGTGGCAAAACGAGACACAATAGCTTTTTCATTGTTATCGCGGCCGGATGTGGCCGCTTGGGGCTTCATTAATTAATACAAAATCTGACCCTCTCTTTGGTGGGGAGGGGGGTGATTTTTATACACCAGATGTTAAGTTGGAAGAAGGCAAATATATCTGCGAAAACCGTATGCAAATCAGATCAGTAGTTTTCGTGTTAAAGCAAAAGTCTTATACAAAATCTGACCCCCTCTTTCGTCCCTTTAGAGGGATGGGGGGATTTTTTTTTATACACCAGATGTTAAGTTGGAAGAAGACAAATATATCTGCGAAAACCGCATTCAAATCGGATCAGTAGTTTTCGTGTTAAAGCAAAAGTCTTATACAAAATCTGACCCCCTCTTTTGTCCCTTTAGAGGGGTGGGGGGAAAAAATTTTATACACCAGATGTTAAGTTGAAAGAAGACAAATATATCTGCGAAAACCGCATTCAAATCGGATCAGTAGTTTTCGTGTGATAGTGGAACAAACATACAGACAGACAGACAGACAGACAGACAGACAGACAAAAAAACTGACCACATTTTTGGCTTGTATAGCGATGTAGTGACACCCTCCGCTTATTATTTTTTGAATATCTTTAATGTACATAATCGTCATTTCTACAGTTTTATTATATGTATAGATGTTCTTATTTATTCAGTAAAATATAATTATTAACATTTAACTGAATAGTAATCTAAATGTTGCAAATATTATTATATCTATTTTGCATGATTTGTAAAATAAAAGTTAGATTATGATGTTCCTCTTTCCCTCTTGACCATCCTCATGCAAAATACATAATCAAGCGCCCGTACACACAAGTTTTTGTGAACTTATTCGAGTCGAAGCATCGCTGGCCCACATATTTAGACGATTACTTCGTAATCACTTAGGATTAGCGAAGGCAAAATTAACGAGCTATTACATTGTTTCGCGTTATAGCTAATGGTATCATTACCGCGTAAATGATAACTGACTAATGTCGTAAGGGGCCCCATTCACGCACGATATATCGTTACGATAAAGAAGAAAGTGAGCGAGGTTCCACAATAGTCACGTTCTTAATTTACGAAATAAATATTGTAAAATTATGTAATGGACAGTGATAGTGTGAGTAACAATACCACTAAATTATACCAGTACCCAGCTTGCATATAAAGTGAGCTATTTATCGGCTAATTTGGCTGTTTTAGGCTACTTTCAGTATCTCGTACAGACCTGCTAAATCTCCCAAGAAATATGCTACCTACTAGTTTCCGTGTTATTTCTGTATCTGAAACGATAGACGTCTACGATCGTTCGCCTATGCGTAGGCCGCATAAGGAAAACGTAGGCGTCTTATATAATGTGTCCCGACTCTATGCAGACTATTTCTCTACTCTATTTTATCGACAAATTATTGTCTCTCAATTTTTTTTCTCTCTCACGGTTGTAAAATGGCAGCCATTTCAGATTTCTCGGACTTTCATACTAATCTGTTATCTGACCAATACTTCTCATGAATGTCCTATGAACATAAATTAGGTCTCATTTGATAGCTAAACTTGTGGAATACGCTTATAGAGTATACACATAGTATACAGTTATAAACGTGGAATAAAACATAGAAAAACGAAAGTTTAACGAAAAAATATTGTGTATTTTTAATTAATGGCTTATTGTGTAAAATCTGGCACATTAAACTTGTTATTTTTTATTTTAAAAAGATAGAGGAGGTTTTTACCTAAAATGAATTCCTTTCCTTCTATGCTCTAAGTCAGATAGTTTAGAAGTTATAACGATTTGCTTATGAAGTATTAGTCAGATTCTAGTCAGATTAGATAAGAGCCAGAGAAAAAAAAACAAAAGATAGAGAAAAAAAATTAACCCATCGATCGTGGCAAAACGAGACACAATAGCTTTTTCATTGTTATCGCGGCCGGATGTGGCCGCGGCCGGGGCTTCATGAATTAAGGGCCAATTTATCAATAAAATACATACTCGTAGAATAACATCATAACATTAAAGAATCGGACACCGGTGTTGAGACACATAGTATATTATATTTCGACGTAGGATCGAGATGCTATCGCCATTTGAGATGCTTCCAATTATTTTGGAGTATAGAATTATAGATACCTATTGGATACTGACAACAAACCATAATATTGATTTCGTGCAGGATGCAGTCATTGTTAAATGGATACTGCGAATGAACATGATATAATATACAAAGTGCGCCTCGACCTGTCTTGGTTTAGCATCTGTAGGTCGATTCGATTCGAAGCTGAAATTTTCTGATATTATGGTTTTGTTGATACTATGGTTTTGATGCAGTCTCGTAATTACAAAACTATAAAATAATTTAGTCATTTATTACTGTTAACTTCTCGTTCAACATTACTAACATATTCAGGATTGACTGTAGATATTATATTTTTAATGATATTAAATAAACTACTGTACTCCAAAGACTTAAATATTTGTGGAAATCTAATTTTCTTCTAAGAAAACTCTGTATAATATATTAACACCTGAAAATTCAAGACCAAATAGGATAAGACACTTTAAATTCATATCATTTGATCTCGACGAGTCCTTGATGTTCTCAGAAAACAAAGGTCACGGCCAAGACTCCAAACTTTGTGGGTCGCACGGGTGAGTAGGCACCAATATGATTTCCACCCGCATAAACTTCAGTATCATCATTCATTGTAGGTATCAACTTAGCGACAAAATAATTATCAGGCCTTTAACAGCGCGGCGGTACGAATCATGCCCGTTCGATTTGGATTCGTATAGTAGCTATTGGTCAACGCTGGGTGCAGCCAGCGTATATTGGTTTTCACAAAAAAATTTCGAGTTAAAACACTAGTCATATTATAACCCAAGATCCAGTGACAGACAGACTTTCGTCGTTTTGTAAAAACTGAAAGTTTTCCTGTATATGACCCTATAGAGGTAAGAACGTCCAGCAATTACTATTCGGTCGTGGTTACTTTAAAGCCAGATCTGATGGTCTGCATGACCTTCGCTAAAGTATAAGTTCAGTCCGCCTCTACGCGGACAGACCAAGGCCCATGTAAAGGATTCTTACCACTTTGTCGATGAGATTAAACATCTACGCCTCAGAGACAATGAACAACTGGTCAGTTTCGATATACAGTCCCTGTTCACGTGCCTACCAATACAACAGTGTATCGAAATTGTTACAAGAAGGCTGAGAGAGAATGACTTACCGGTTGAATATGCGGACTTGTTAGAACACTGCCTTACATCTGGCTATATGTTGTGGAATTATGACTTTTACAGGCAAGTAGATGGTGTTGCGATGGGCTCACCTGTTTCACCTGTTGTGGCTGATATTTTTATGGAAGACTTCGAGAAGTTAGCCCTTGAGTCCTCACCTGTACAACCCACCTTCTACAAGCGGTATGTAGATGATACTTTCACAATATTACCATCAGACAAAGTATCCATATTCCTTGAGCACCTGAACAGCCTCAACTCCAAAATACAGTTCACAATGGAGTTGGAGAGAGATAATTCCTTAGCTTTCTTGGACGTATTAGTAATAAGGAGTCCTGATGGCACATTAGGTCATACGGTGTATCGCAAACCTACACACACAAACAGATATTTAAATGGTGATTCCCATCATCACCCAGCACAGTTAAGTACTGTTGGAAAATCGTTATTTCAAAGAGCACGAGGAATCTGCGATGAACAGCATGTGGACACCGAACTTCATCATGTTGCACAAGTTTTACGCGACAATAAGCTTCGGGTACCACACAAACAGAGCAGCAACCGAGTGAAGCCGGCAACAGTGGAAAGATTACCTGCAGTGTTACCATTTATAAAGGGAGTCACTGATAAAGTGAGCTACATTCTAAGGAAAGCTTCAATAAAAACATACTTTAAGCCGCCCAAAAAGATCAGCCAATGTTTACCATCAGTGAAATGCAACTTACCCCTTCAAGATGCAGGAATCTACAAACTCGACTGTGATTGTGGCCTCTCTTATATAGGGCAAACCAAAAGGGCCATCAAAACCCGTATCAAGGAACACATTGCAGATGTCAAACACTGTAGGAACAACAAGTCCGCAATTTGTGAACACACACTGGATCAACCTCGCCATTACATAAGATTTGATAAGCCACAAGTACTGGCAAAAGAAGCACGATACCGCCCAAGAATGATACGCGAGGCCATAGAAATTAAAAAACACCCTAATTTCAACCGCGAAGATGGTTGGGTGCTGCCATCTAGTTGGGATCCAGTGATAAACAAACTAAAGCACAAATCTATGATACCTCGGCTTCAAGACACTGTGAGTTCGTTCTGCGTAGATCGGAACGCAAACAAATATTGATGAGTCGTCGGGTAGTTGGATAACTTCAAGAAATTGGACACCTGTCACCTCAGTCCGCCCGTGACCACGGCCACTGTAAAGTAGCCGAAACGTCGGGATTAATAAAAGTGCTCCGCGACAAAATCCGTAAGTGTTTAAACTTATAATATTATTATCTTACTTTTATAATGTTTATTTAACAGACAAAATCATAAATATTTTAAATAGTTATAATTTAAAATAGATTTGATTTTGTCTATTACTATCCCAACTTCTGATGATGAATACAACAATCAAGAACCTATTATTCAAATTAATCTGCTCGCTTTCTAACTGACAAATGGGATCCACTAAATCAAATCGAACTCTCGCTGGGTATTGTCCAGGCCATTCTGACATTTAATCGCTAAGTAAATTATTAAATACTGTAACAGGAAAAAATCTAAGTACAATTACTGTAAGCTGCATCTTATATTTAATTTCCTTTATGTTTCGCATTTACTCATACTCAGAATAGAATTTGTTACCACCTTCACCTGAAGCTTAGACAAGAGGCCATTCCTGACAATAGTCACGGAATTTGAAAAACATAAATAAGAAGTTTAGCATTACATTGTATTCGTTATATTATGATGTCATTTACCGAGACTTAACCGGGTGCTAACTTTGTAAGCTTAGGTTTAAGTGTCTAAACACACAAGGGCCTGGGCTGAAAATACGCGGCCGAAGTTCGGCATGATTACGCTTGAAATGCGCTACGCATACAATATAATGCGACGTAATTTCGGCATGGTGTGTCATCAGCAATTTAAAATACACTGCAGGCGTAATCATGCCGAACTTTGGCTGCGTTTTTTTAGCCTAGTGTGTTTAGACCAGCGTTGCCAGATTTTTTTTTCGCCTTTTCGCCGAAAAGCGGGACTGAGCATGTCCCGCGCGGGACATTTAATTTTGATGGAAAAATCGGGCCGTCTGGCAACGCTGGTTTAGATACTTAATCAGCAATGGGTATGTAACTCACGGATCACGGGCCCACGGTCAGGAAACGACAAGGTCAGCGTTTTTTCAATGTAAGTGACCAACCTGCAAGGGTCCCACACCACGATGCCCAGGCCCGGGCACCCGCTGGGCTCGAGCGCCTCGCACTCCCGCGGGTTGCACACGCAGTCCCACCCGCGCACCAGCGCCACCGCCAGCACCATCATCATCAGCCACCGTCGCATGCTGCTCACATCACGTACGAGCTCGCCGCTCTACGCTGCTGACATTGCTCATTCTTGTAGCTGCTCTGAAACAAGGATTTGAAACTTATGTTATTTTTTACTGACTTCAAAAAAGGAGGCTATCAATACAATTACACACACAAGAACAATTTACAGAAAAACTATCACGCCTATTGATTTATGCTTTAACACACAAATTTTTATTTATATGTACCTACGAGGGCTGCTATTTATGTATCCGGAACTGGCCACTTACAAGAACAATATTTAAAAAGTAATTACAACATTTGAAAATAGAACTCTTTGGTTGAAGAATACATTTTGTTTCATGTGACTGTCAATTATTTTTCCATTGTGGCGTCATTTTGAAAATTGCGTGTCTTCATTTGCCATGGATTTAACGCGTGAACATTTTCGTGCAATGATTTACTACGATTTTCGGCGTGGGCTAAATCAACAACAGTGCTTTATTCAACTCACCGCAACTTTTGGAGATGAAGCACCATCAAAAACCACTGTTTACCACTGGTACAGTGAGTTTAATCGTGGGCGGTCTATGCTCATGGATGAAAATAAAGAAGGTCGCCCAAAAACAGCTGTTGTCCCACAAAATATAGATGCTGTGCGGGAACTAATAATGCGTGATCGTCATGTTACATATCGCGAGATAGAGGCGTCCTTAGGCATAAGTATGACGAGCATACATAAGATATTACACGAACATTTGGCTGTAAAAAAATATGTTCGCGTTGGATTCCGCACAACTTGACAATCGATCAAAAACGGGCTCGTGTCGATTGGTGCAAAAAAATGATAAAAAAATACAACCGTGGTACGTCAAAAGCCGTTTATAATATCTACACAGGTGATGAATCTTGGATCTATGCATATGACCCCGAAACTAAACAACAGTCAACGGTGTGGGTGTTCCAAGATGAGCCGAAACCAACAAAAGTTACTCGTGCAAAAAGTACTTTGAAGCAAATGGTCGCCTGTTTTTTTGGAATTAATGGACATGTGGCTACAGTGCCATTAGAGAATCGTAAAACGGTTAATTCTGAATGGTATACGACCATTTGTTTACCAGAAGTCTTTGAAGAAATAAGAAAGGACAACCGACAACGCAGAATCATATTACATCACGACAATGCTAGCTGTCACACCTCAGCTGAAACAACTCAGTTTTTGGAGGGTCAAAAGATCGAATTGACTGGTCATCCGCCGTACAGCCCTGATTTGGCACCTAACGATTTCTTTTTATTTCCATACGCGAAGAACAAATTACGTGGTCAACGTTTTTCGAGCCGCGAAGAGGCTGTTGATTTACGTACAATTTTTAAGTCAGTTTTATCTTTTTAAAATAAAACTGACTTAAAAATTGTACCGCAAAGGCCTACCCCAAATATTTCCATTCCTCTCGCTCTAACGCAGAGGTAGGCCAAGTTGGGTTCATTGTATGTATTAGTCCATAAACTAACATAATATTATGTATAGGTATCTCATGCTACAGTAAATATCTATTGCATACGTATTAACGACGTAAGTAAGCTTTTAAAGCTTAGCTCTTTTAGCTACATAAAAGACGTACTATACTTATCATGAGCTATGTAGGAATAATTTTATCTACACCAATTTCTTTAGACCTTTTCCGTTCCATATCTTTCAAGCTACGAGATCGCTTCCAAGTTGAGTGTTACGAGTTCCATTAGACGAGAAACATCCGTCAACGTTAGATAAAACTGTATTATGGCGTCGAACGTGGCCAATTAGCAGCATCAGCCTTTGATACAATCAGTCACCCCGGAGCCACACACTCCCAATTGCTTGGGGCGTCGAGATTAACTCAATTGCTCACAATCAGCAGGGGCATTACTGCTGCAAACATGAATAATAATATGCAGGCCCTGAGCTCGCAGCCAACTTGAATAATAATCAGCCCCTGCGTAATGACGCGATAGATCGCGCTTAGCTTATCATTTACATTTAGATCATGAAAGTCTAATTCGATTACTCACGGTGAGACGGTGTATGTTTGGGTCAATTCAGACCACAACGCGACGATGCAAGGCGAGGCGCGGTGGGCCATAAATTTGTATGGATTTGACAGATTTCAATTGCGTGAGACGTCTTGCGAATCTGTCAAAATCATATAAATTTAGAAATGCATCTAGAGATCAACTACGATAACATGGCGCGCCCCTCCAAATGACTGTTTCATTGTGTGTAGTCACATCCTTATGAAAGAGTTTGTATGTAGTAAGTATTCAACCAATCACAGTACACGTAATATTTCACTTAAGGGCCCTCTCTCCCTAAATTAGCAGGTCGATTGTCTGTCAGTGCAAATATCGACGTAAATAACATTAAAATAACATTCATAACAGCGCGCCTTGTACGGTGGCGGTTACGACGCTCGCCGCGTCCATGATAGGGCGAAATAGGAGAAAAAACCTTTTTAAGGCTTAATATAATACATATTTCAAAAAAGTAAAAAAACCAAATTATTAACTTATGTATTGCAAAGCAGTAGATATTTTTTATATATTCTTTTGATAAATAATGGAGTAAAGTGGTTTCATTCAACGATTTGGAGGTGATTTGGTTTTTTATTTCTTTATTATGTGATACCGATAGAAAAAATATGGCAAAACCAAATTACGTATCATATCATGTAGATTACTAATTATTTTTTTCAGATATAATTTCTCTGTTAATGCCGATGAAAAGTGGTTTCATCTGCACGCTTTTTTCGAGAGAGCAGCCTTAATGTCACAGATTTGTTGGTCAACTAATCATAACTGGCCGACCACGCAAGACAACGCACTTCAAACGTTTTGACAACGCACTTCAAATGTTTTGAATTTTGAAGGGGCGCGCCATGTTATCGTAGAACTTTGATCTCTACGCGTCGCGCTGCGGTCAACCCTCAGACGTCTACATTTTGTTAATGCTGCGAGCAGTGAGTGCATTGGATTCCTATTCTTTCGACTATCAAAAGTTAAGCCTTAGATATGCATATTCCAGACAGAGTGAATAATAACTGGTAATTTGACATACTAACATTTAAAAATATTACTATGCCAAGTTGGTTAAAAATAGTATTTTTATTTTGCAAACAACAATTTGCTCCACACAATTTTTGTTTCATCTAGTACGCCAAAGGAATTTATAATTACAAACCCTTTAAAATTTAAATGTATTTCGTTCAGAAAATTTGTTATTTTTATTTTAATTTACCAGTAATTTACCTGAGTGAACCAATATTAATTGGAAATCACAAATTTATCGCTAAGCCAAGCGCCTGGAACTTCGATCGACAATCACGTTTATTTCCTTTGCGTGGTGGCGCCGCCTAATTACAAATTGGCTTTAATCGTACGATATTAGTTCCTAAATATTTATTAATAGTAAATAATAAGCAGCCGTCGATCATTGAGGTTAATCCATTGCTTATTGATTTACCTCTATATCGTCAAAGCAAGAAGAACATTACATTACTGAGTAGCTTTGTCACTTTTTAAGCAATTTAAAAAGATAGGGGTTGTTTCCAAATAATTTTGGTGTGCTTCAAAGATAGAGTCTAAATCTACGTCTAAATGTAAAATATGTACATAATTTCATCACATTGATTATAATTATCACCGAAGTTGTCAAGAGATGGCGGACGGACGGACGGACAGGGCGAATATACGAATGTCTTGTCTCACTACGGAACCCATAAAAGTTTGATTAATAACATACACAGTTAATGTACCGTCTACCGTACATAATTTACTTTTCATCGCGATATTGGTAGGCCACTACTTCCACATCATAAATCCGCCTCGACCTCCTAGATTTTTGCCTCCAATATTTCATGCCTCCAGTCATGGCGTTTTATGACGTTTATGAAACGTACGTATCATAGCAACAACGGAACCCGGCGAACTTCGTCGGTTATCTACGTAATAGGCTCGACAAATCGCCGATAGACGAATTTGTTTCATAATAAATAGACACAATTTGTTAGGCGTGCCTCCAATTTGACCTCGGAAAACTCGATCAAGCCCCAAACTAAATTATACATTTATTATTATTTACCGCTCCACTTGTTTATTTGTGCCAATTTTAGATTGAGAATTTTAATTGCTTTTGCCATTTATTTAGAATGTGAATATTTTACAGGTAGGCCAAATCAATAGAAAGTAGTAGCTAAAATGTAGAAGGTTTACTTTTTGACGGTAAACGATTCTGTTTTTTCTAAGAGCCACTAAAATATAATAGTAATGGGGTAGTCTCATTAATTACTTATAAAATATGTATTTGAAATTATGTGACACGCATCGTGCTTTGGACTTACCTATTCTCGTTTTTGAAATGAAAATAAGTAATTTAGGCATCTTACCCAGAAATACTATTACTTCTGTAAGTATAAAGAATATAAATATTTTAGGTTGTGTAAAATGTATTCCTGTATAGGATCACTGTGAAAATAGCAGCACTGAAAGTGAAACTTTTTAACTTTTGTATAGGCAAGCTCAAGAAGCTATTGCCCGTACAATCTTTCAGCGCTGGTACTTTCACAATGAACTCTATATAAGTCTAAATACAACCTAAAATAATATCATCACTTTGTTTTGTTACATCCTGTATAATTATTATGTATTTAATACGTCGATGATGATGAACTTACCCGCATATTATTTTGTTACGGCCGGCACTTGCCAGTGACAGGTTTTATACACACGAAGCCTCATTAATTAATAACTGGCGCCATTTTAACGTTTGATGTGCTGTTGGTCAAGTGACATATTTTTAACCTATTAAAATTTTTTATTGAAAAAGAAATTCTATGAAAACATTAAAAAACTTTTATAACTATAAAACCTAGTTAATATTAATTATTTTTTAAAATATTAACCGCCGTACTCAGAGACATTTAATTATGATTAACCTTCAATTTAATTGAGAGTTTGACAGATAATGTATGAGGCTTATGTCAAATTTTTAAATTTAAGTAAATTTTATGTTCCACTCTGAGTGCGGCAGTATGTCAGTTAAAAAAAAACTTCTCCCATTTCCATTTTTATTACAATCTGTATAGTTATAGTATGCCTATTATTATTAATTTGTTAATTCCTAATTAAGACACTATGGGGATGAAGGGAACGAAAGGATCGCGAGACGCCTACAATAACATAAACGGTCAATAACCTTTACTGGTATATATATATATATATATATATATATATATTAGTATAAATGAATATCGGTGGAATCTCCAAGCGAAAACCAATGAAGGGAACACTGTAATACAAAAGTTACGCGAATTTCCCGAATTCGTGGTAACTAAAACGACCATTCATTGTTTTACCCAAATGTCTAATATTGACTGAAACTTTTAACGTTACAAGTTCAACTAGAGCCGCGGAAGCATTTTGTTTATCTTCGCCGCTTCCTACATATTGTATATTGTTGGAAAAGTTTGATTCGAGCTGTTGCAAATTCTGAATAGCAGCCTTAAACAAGCAACTTTGAAATAAAATATTTGTGGCTACTAATATTTTTATTTACGCTCTAAAAATCTAAGGAATTTCGTACCTCTTGAGGATCTACTACATTATTGGTGTTGATGGATAACCATGTCTGTTATAAGGATTACGAGGTTGTCCTTAACACGCCCAATTTATGTCGATCGTTGGCAATCAATGACGATAGCCCCCTTTACACGTTCGTAATCGCCCGTTTGTCCATTGTTGCCCAAAATTAAAAAGCCGCGGCCTCCCCGTTAAATGTAAAAAAACTAAACCACTAAAGTCCTCAATCATTGATTAAACTAAAGCATAGATTTCTCAAAAGGAATGTATGTAACAAAGATATTCTACTCCAATATTGACTGTATCAGATAGGACTATTTACATCACAATAATATGTGGGGAGAATATCCGAATTCCCGCGAACGAAGTCATGAAATCGTATCGTGAGATATAACGCAATATGTCGGTCCCCATGTGACATTTGTAACAAACGATGCTGCGGAAAAGGTCATCAGGGTAAAAATATTACAGTGAGTAGGCATACAAATTAGGGTTAGGTTAGGCTATTTCTATCACGCTGCAAATTATTGCGTCTTACTAAATAGCCTTTATAATTTTACACAGATCTCTGAGATAAAAATTTCAACATATTTTAGGAGAACAATGAAGTTAACTATGTAGTGCCGCTGCGTTTTAACTGTATTTGTATAATTTAATTAAAAATGACCGAACTGAAACGCTGTAGCTGCTGAACCAATTCGAATGAAGTTTGTAATGAAAAAAATCTGGCTAGTCAGTTTGGTAGGTTTTGGATAAGGTAGGTATTTGGTAGGCTTAAATCCTAAAAAATGTATTCTTGCCGCGTTAAGTAATTTCTGCTCAAACTTACTTACGGGCGATATCTAAAAATTTTATGTAAAAAAACATCTAATATTTTCCTACAAAAATGTTATATTTACATGAATCTGGGCTTATTATGTAAATTCAAATTCTATCTCCACGAGCTTATTGAATAAAGTTTCTCTGAACATGCATTAGCGATTTTACTGAAAATCCTCTATATGAATATCGTCTTATCGATTTTATCTTACGCTCACTTCGGCCCGGATTATTCCCCTTGACCCTTTTCGACTTCTTCCTATTGATAACGAAACCATTTTTTGTTTACCGGGTATCATCGCAGTTATTGCGATGATACCCGGTAATCAATCTACATTTCTATAGGTCTACCAGAATCTGATGACAATTTTCGACAGCAGATTTTCAAAAAATATCGTTGATTGAATACATTTTTATGTTTGCATTTTTATAACACAGAATCAGCCACTATAAGAAAAAAAAGGATCAAAATGTTTTATTCCAATCACCCCGGTATTGCTAGTCAATTTATTTTCTCACTTTTTGCCATCAGATTCTGGTAGACCTATACAACTTCAACATTAAATGGTAACATTTCAACAGCTCCTATTTGTATAAAAGCCAAATTGGTGAAACAAATAATGGAAGTTACCAAAAACATTAACAATTAGGACAGCCGTTACGTACCTTTCGTGATTTGGGCTCGCACGCAACGCTCGGTATAATTACTAAACAAACTTTTATTGGGGTTCCAAAATGCTATAGTGAAGGTAAACTTAACGACTAGATAATAGAATTTCTAAATTAACAATAATAAACATTTATACATATACACAATACACTACATTACAACAGACATTTGTACACAAAAAACAATAAGTATAATAAAAAAATACATTTAAAAACATACAAAATCATAAATGAATACTTGATAAATTGCCAAAACAAGGCATCAGACATTGTAGCTAGACAATTTTCTAATTTACCAACGCAATTTCTCTTTTACAACTTCTAATTGGCGAAAAATCCTTGATTATGGGCCATTTGGAAAGCATAAAGTGGCCTGACTTTCCGAAAAAGGCGCCGTATAATAATTAATGTTTGTTACATCGTTGGAATACATAATTTGTATGTTTAGGGTCTACGAAAAAGTAGTCTGCTCGCAATACAAATATAATATATTATGAAGATGACGCCTGCAACTCCGTTGAGCCAAAATACGTTTATCGCGAAGTACAAGCTTACTACTTAGAACTGTACATTTTTCCGGGATAAAAGTATCCTATATCCTTTTCCGGGACTCAAAGAATCTCTATACCCAGCGTAATCGGTTTAGCGGTTTAGGCGTGAAGAGGTCACATACAGACAGGCAGACAGATAGACACACTTTCGTAGTTATAAATAATATTAGTATGGATATATGACTATGTTGTCCTGGGGTTTTCCCCTAGTTAACAGTCTAACTACCGCTTCTCGAAAGTTTCAAGACAGAGCGAGCTCTCGTTTAAGGCTGCGTTTCCACTGAAGCGGAGCGGAGCTTAGCGGTGCCGAATTGACCAATCACCATGCTCGAAATCTTCGCTCCGCTTCGCTGTCATTCCGTTGGAATAGCACGATTGGTCAATTTGGGCACCGCTAAGCTCCGCTCCGCTTCAGTGGAAACTCGGTCTTAGATATTGTACTGCAATACAAATATTTTATTGCACATACATGTGTTTTGTTCGACAATAGTCAGTTTAAAAATTGTCGTGTCTCAAGTAAGCATTAGGCCTGAAACATAAGTTTGTGTAAAACCAGACTATTTGCGGTTGACTGCTATAAACGGTTTCAATCGTGGAACAGTTCCAGGTCGAAATAGAAATAATATTTTAAGAATTTCCGCATATATAAACTTAACTAGTACAGGTTCCCTAGTACAATTTTTTTTATTACTATCAAGCTAATCTTTCGTGAGTAGCTTCATTTTAATAATTAGACGAACAACAATTTCCTCTGCGAAAATTCTCGAAAGTGGTAGTACAGACAAAAAAGAATTTAATATTTCGATCTGATGGTCCTAAAATATAAGATTTTTCTATTTGTAGGACAATTTTACTCTTAAATTATATAACTATTAACCTATCAATGTACAAAAAATCTGCTGGTTGCACTCAAGGAAATTTTACAATATATTAACGTTAATTTAATTAATCGTTAAGTCCCTTTGAATACTAATACTTTATTTTAATAACCCCTGAAAATATACCTCTACAATATTATGTATGTATCTAACTATACTAGGGTTGCCAACCGTACTATAATATATAGTATTGTACTATATTTCGAGCCTGCGTACTGTTGAACTATTATAATATAGTACGCAAAAATACTATATTTTTAACACTAAAATTATCTCATTCCTGCTCTCTATTCCCGCCACTTCGGCATTCACAGAAAGGGTATTTTCGGTTATGAATTTGAAATGGCGGGAAGAGAGAAACAGAAGTATAGGTCTACCAGAATCTGAAGGCAAATTTTGACAGCAGGTTTTTAAAAAATATCCTTGATCATTTAATAAATTTATACATTTGCATGTTTCACACACAGAATCAACCGCTATAAGGAAAAAAAGGATCAAAATGTTTTGGAATAAAACATTTATACCCCGGTATTGCTGGAGTCAATTTATTTTTTCACTTTTTGCCATCAGATTCTGGTAGACCTTAGGTACTTCTATTTCTCTCTTCCCGCCATTTCAAATTCTCATTTAAAAAAAATGAGCTTTTAATTTGCATTAATCTTAAAATTGAATGTATTAAAGCATATTATGACACTCTTATTTTAGACAAAACATTGTTAAAAAATGCAAGCAGTGCAAAAAAATAGTTTTTATAAAAGTAAATACTTAATACAAGTTAAGTATTTCATTGAACATTTTTTAATTTTTCCATAAAATACTATATTTTTTAGAAGTGTACTATATTTTTTATAGTTTATTTTGAAAAATACTATATTTTGCCGGAGAAATGTTGGCAACCCTAAACTATACCCAGGTAAATAGGTGAAGTGAAGCTTGTAATGCATTAAGGCAAGTTATTCGTATTTTGTAGGTTAAGCATCTGCAAAGGTCAAAAGGGTTCTTGAATAATATAACACTTTTGTTAATCGCATGGGAGTTGACAAAACAAAGGAATTATTTAAGACTTATTCATAAACTAAGTACAGCACTTTTCATAGTATCCATACAATATTATACAGCATGACTGGTGACTGGTGAGACATGTTCAATACTCAAGAACGTGATATTTGGCTATTATATTAGTTGAAAAAAAAAATATAAAAAATAGTATCAATTGATCACTGAGTAAATGTAGCTTAACCCATTAACCGCCAAAATGAAACCAATAGTATTTTTAACAAAACTTGAATTTATCTGCAGTTTATATGTTAAATAAATGAAAAATTAAAGAAAAATTAAAAAAAATAAAAATCCTCCCCTTTAGGGGGGTGTACTCAGATAGGTACTACGGCGTGCTATGTGGTACTTAGGTGTGATAAGGTTTAGAACATTTTTTTTGATACATACTTTTTTATTACATTTTTTGCACTGACAACGAACTCCTGCATGATGTTTTACATTTTGACACTATTTAGAAACATTTTTGGGGCGGTGATCGATACTATTTTGAGGTAAACTAGAGACTGACGAGGAGGATAACCTCGTTTTTCATTCTATTTTCTGACACAAGCAAAATGTTACGATGTTTCATCGAAAGAGAATATAAACCATGCTATCATCAAGAGTCGTAAGTGGTCAATGCAAACGCTAATCATTACTAATCACAAAAGAAAAAACATAATTCAAATAAGTAAATAAAATCCATCATCATCTTTACCCAAAGAGGTGATTTGCGTTCCGTCTTTTCTCATAATTAGTAGTAGTATCTATACCTGAAGCTAGTAATCTTTCGTTCTTGATATCCACTAATAGGTATAAGAAGTAAAAAGTATACAGGGTGATTTCAGGAGTCATATTTCTTACTTACGAAGGAGTGTCTATATTAGCTTATGTTACCATAACACTTTGCTAGTGACAATTTTGTAGTTATTATAATATCTATTCTAGTTGATACTAGCTTCATTTTTACTGACAAGATAGAATCCTCTTACAAGGTTTAGCTACTGTCAAATCGTTTAGCTGCTGTTTTACCTGCGTTTTTCTGTCTACAACGTCTGTAATTTCAGGACACAGAAATGTATAAGAGAAACGACATTTTCACTATGTTATGAGTTTTCTGAATGTATATGATAATTTTTATTTACAAAAGGAGCACAAAATAGCTTTTCCTTAGTATTCATAACAATATAAGATGTTAAAATTAATCAAACTCAATATTTTAAAATTCTGAAATAAGGAAAATTTTGCTAGTGGATTCGGCCATTGTACTCAACTAGGTACAGTAGTGTTTGAATCACAATTTTTTCGTCTATTTCAATAAGCTTCCACTAACTTGTTATTTTTTATATAGATAACAATGTATTGAATAAAAAAACAAACACATAAAGTGGTTGAATATGAAGCGATTAAAATAAAGAGAGAATTTATGAGCTTACTCCTGCAGGTCGCAAAACTGTTAGTTTCAAACCTACCTTATGACTAAAAATATTGGTTTCCAGTATGAATTTGCTAAAAAAAAAGTTAAAGCTTTATCTTTAATTAAATATATAAAATAAAAAACTGCGATGTGATACCACAAAATTTTGAACTTTCACTAATTTTGTAGGTGTACCCAATTGAGTACAGCGGCGGTAAATGGGTTAAAGTTAAATAATTACTATTTACTCAACGCATGGACAACACGCGCGGGAGAGGTAGTGCGCGGCGCGGGGCGCACGCCGCCGCGCCGGCCCGGCCGCATATAATTTACTGTGTCCATGATTCATTTACTTAAAGGGAAATTTTGTCAAAAGTTAAGTACCTAATTTTATTACATAACTAGCTATATGACCGAGCTTCGCTCGGTATTCAAAAAATTCAAAAAACACACATAAAATGACATTTTATGAAAATGATTCCTAGCTAGATCGATTTATCGCCCCCGAAACCCCTTATATACAAAATTTCATGAAAATCGTTAAGGCCGATTCCGATATTCCAATTATATATATACATATATATACAAGAATTGCTCGTTTAAAGATATAAGATTATAATGAGAATCGAGAACCGAGTACTCTCCTTAAGTATCGAAAGTGACTCACCAGTCATGCTGTAAATGCGAAATTGAGTCTGTCTGTCTGTATGTCTGTCTGTTACATCTTCACGCCCACACTGCTGAACCGATTTTGCTGAAATTCGGTATGGAGATAATTTGAGTCCCGGGAAAAGATATCTAAGGATGCTTGTCATCATGGAAAAATGAACGTTTCTCGCGCGACAATTTTAAAGCAACGGAGTTGTGGACATCACTTAGTTCTTTATGAAGTAAAGTTTTATAAAGAACTAAATGATTATTACTATTATACTTAATAAGATATTATGTTATCAAGTTGCATATTAGATATTATTTACATAATGGGCATTGTCCAAAAAAACCACATATGTACTTTTTTATATTTTTTTTCGTTAAAATAGGGTATTTTAAGAATATGAATTAAATATTTTTTAAATTCATTGGCTAATTTTTTTTAAATAAATGTATAAAGTTTTCAGATCTATGACGTCATCATCGGCGGCCGGGAGCATTAAATACATAAAAATTAAAATAATAATCGGCCAAGTGCGAGTCGGACTCGCGCACGGAGGGTTCCGTACCGTTATAGAGCAAAAATAGGCCAAAAATTGTGTTTTTTGTATGGGAGCCCCTCTTAAATTTTTATTTTATTTAAATATTATTACTAATTATCAAAGAACACATATAATTAAGGCCTTTGTGAAAATTTCAAGTACCTACCTGTTGTCATCATTGATACCGAGCAAAAAATGTTTGAAAAATCACGTTTGTTGTATGGGAGCCCCCCTTAAATATTTAATTTATTTTGTTTTTAGTATTTGTTGTTATAGCGGCAACAGAAATACATAATCTGTGAAAATTTCAACTCTCTAGCTATTACCGTTCTTGAGTTACAGCCTGAAGACAGACGGACAGACAGACAGACAGACGGACAGACATCGAAGTCTCAGTAATAGGGTCCCGTTTTTACCCTTTGGGTACGGAACCCTAAAAAGAGCATTGTCAAGTATCAACAAGGTGTTAAATGAATGCAAGTTCTCTTATTTATTTGAAAACTGATTCGAGAAGCATACCAAAAGTTCAAAACGTAATGTGACGTCATTGAAGGTCAAACTAAGTTTAAACATATTTGTTTAAAAATATAAGTAACTAATGGATTTTTTTTTAAATTTATATACAGAATAACGATCACTGACCTTATTCCTCGAAATGTTTTTTGTAATGGGTACAATAAAAATAATCGGCCAAGTGCGAGTCGGTCTCGCGCACGAAGGGTTCCGTACCGTTATAGAGCAAAAATATGCCAAAAATTGTGTTTTTTGTATGGGAGCCCCCCTTAAATTTTTATTTTATTTTAATATTATTACTAATTATTAAAGAACACATATAATTAAGGCTTTTGTGAAAATTTCAAGCACCTACCTGTTGTCATCATTGATACCGAGCAAAAAATGTTTGAAAAATCACGTTTGTTGTATGGGAGCCCCCCTTAAATATTTAATTTATTTTGTTTTTAGTATTTGTTGTTATAGCGGCAACAGAAATACATAATCTGTGAAAATTTCAACTCTTTAGCTATTACCGTTCTTGAGTTACAGCCTGGAGCCAGACGGACAGACAGACAGACGGACAGACGGACAGACATCGAAGTCTCAGTAATAGGGTCCCGTTTTTACCCTTTGGGTACGGAACCCTAAAAATGGACAATCCCCATTATGGGTTGACTATGAGGTAGTAAGTTTTTAACTATGACATAATAATATAGGATCTAATCTCAGATTAACCTACTTTATGTGGCCACAAATGGAACTAATGACAATTTGTTACTAAATTCAGGTAAAGTGTTTGACACGTTGCACGGTGCACCCAACACGATCTACGTTCATTTAGATTTTAGATTCTGGTGCCTTGCCACATTTTACAGGTTTCGTTCAGGTCTTTACAAAAAAAAACATTTTTTCCTTTAGTCACGCCCAAACTGCTATGTAATACATTTACAATACATGACAATTGACAAAGATTACTACTATTGAGTGAAAATGCACGCCTTATAGCCTAGGATCCCTTCATAGAAGGACCTTCACCGAGCTGTTTACTGGATGAAAAGTATTTTATATTCAATTACGTATGTCAACAAATTAATTGCAAGTGGGTTGCCTAAAAAATGTATGTCCAGAATAAAAAATAAAAAAAAACAAAAAAAAAGTTTTTTTTTACATTTTTCTGGTTTGGTTAATAGACAAATTGCATACCAATCGAAAGTATGAAGCCCATAGAATATGCATTAAGCATTAACCAGACCGGTACTAATATCGATTTACCTGCCTAGTGAGCCTACCCAAGAGTTGTGACAGGAAAAAAATAGACAACCTAACGTTTTCATACTCTACGGACTCCATACTTTCGATTGGTTTAGAATTTGTCTATTAACCAAGCCAGCGAAATGTTATTAAAAAAGTTTTTTTTTTCTATTTTTTTTTTATTCTGGACTGAAATTTTTTAGGCAACCCACCTGCAATTAATTTGTTAAAATACTTTTCATCCAGTAAACAGCTCGGTGAAGGTCCTTCTATGAAGGGATCCTAGGCTATTATGTGATTTAACGCATAAGAAATCGCGGTTAACTGCTACTCAGTAATAATTAGAATGTTTATGTATCCATACTAATATTATAAATGTGAAAGTGTGCATAGTCTGTCTGTTACCTCTTCACGCCTAAACCACTGAACTGATTTTGTTGAAATTCGGAATGGAAATATTTATATGATAATAGGATAGTTTTTATCCCAGAAAATGTACGGTTCCCGCGCGATAAACGAATTTTGGCGCAACGGAGTTGCGGGCGTCATCTAGTATTGTATAAGTACGATGACCGACAGGCATTATAACTCTCCTGGCTACGTATGACTAATAATAAATTGCTGACGTAACAAGGCAAAGGCACGTCCCTACGCGTCTCGCTCGGCCCCAAACTCATTTGTAAATGTACGTAATCCCTTCGCCTTTAAATTTTGATGGGATCTTATTAATGATGTTTACCATATCGAGTTTCATTCTGGAAAATAACAATGACCTACTGTTAAGCGTAGTAGTCACTATTATTATTAGCGTTTATTCCCGTGGTGCTTCAGTTCTTTGACTTTCGGTCACTGCAACTTTGTGCTGTCTCCCGCTTTATATGGGGAGGGAATCTGGAATTCTTCCTACTCCACCTATTTTCTTCTGATTAATTTCGTTGCGGGTCCCAAGAAGCTTTAGCAAATCCCTCGGTCTTCCTGAGATCATAATATCAAAGGGTTTTCGTGGTTGGATACCGCTGTCGATCCTGGCGACACAGGAGATACAGTGATGGGAATGTGTGGTGGGCTAAAGCCCGTAATATAATATGATAGATATGGGTATCGTGGATTCACTTTGGTTTTGTGAAGACTGAACGAAACTTTGCGTGTACTTTTCCTTTGAATAGTAAGGATCAGGACAAGACTATGTATTAACATAATCTTGTCTTGAAATTACTTAAACCTTGTGAGTTAAACACACTGATTCAGCATAAAAATCGTTTTGTGGAACCAGAAAAAATATTAAGTATGACCGATGAAATATACCATTTTATATTGACTAATAACCAAAATTGAAGTTAAACGACAAAATCTCATTACGATTCACGTACGTTAAGCTTCCATTAGCCGAGGTGTTGGTTTGATTACAATCTACAAGGCTTTCATCCTCGACCGATTTACAAATACAAAATACATCCATACTATACTTACTAATATTATAAATGCGAAAGTGTGTCTGTCTGTCTGTTTGTCTCTCTGTCTGTTACCTCTTCACGCCCAAACCGCTGAACTGATTTTGCTGAAAGGCATGGAGACACTTTGAGTGGAAAGGAAAGGACATAGGATACTAATATACTTACTAATATTATAAATGCGAAAGTGTGTCTGTCTGTCTGTTTGTCTCTCTGTCTGTTACCTCTTCACGCCCAAACCGCTGAACCGATTTTGCTGAAAGGCATGGAGACACTTTGAGTGGAAAGGAAAGGACATAGGATACTTTTTCCCGGGAAAATGTACGTTTCCCGCACGATGAACAAATTTTGGCGCAACTGAGTTGCGGGCGTCATCTAGTTTCACTATAATTTTTGATTCGCTGTAATTGAGGTATAATTGATCGTTATTTAATCGGGCTGTTACCGTCTCGTGTTCTATTAGGCTCAAGGTTTCCAATCGTTAATTGCTTTTCTTCGAATATCAAATGATAGAGAAATGGTTGGAATAGATTAAGGTGGCTCTTGTGAATCGGTGAGCTATTATTAAATCGGTCAAGGCTAGATAGAGCTGTTTAGGAAAGTAATTTTAAGATCTAAATCCAAATCTGTCTTTTCAGTCGACAATTTACTTACAATTTGAAACACAAATAGTAAAGTTTCAATCCCAGAATGATCAGTCGATTATTTATTTTGAATTTGAAACACAAACAATATAGGTTTAAATAGAAAACAATACAGAAACACTATCCTTTTACCCAATCCTAACAAATTCATCGAGCCAAATCCGAAATCGTCGAAAAGGAAGTACAAATAAGTTCGCGCGTGCCGTAATTTGATGAATATTTTACGTAAAGCAAATACGTAATTCGGGGGACCGGCATACGTTACGGACTTGTTAATATTAAAATATGTAAATCGTAACCACCATGTTCTTTCACCCAGCCCTGCATATTAATGCACTCACATATTAAACCGAACACTTTTATTAGCGGCATTGGCAGCTCGCATCGTTGAAAAGATCGCAAAAACATTTTGTTACAGTATTGTTTTCGGGATTGTACAATGTACACGTTTCACATTGTTATTTTTGTAGATTTGCAAATTGTATCGTTTTCACGTCATCCTTTGTTATTAAATTGCAATAAAATTCTATGATTTAATTCAGTTTAAAAATAACTATCTAGTAACATTGTAATTGTTTTAAAGTACACCATTAGAATAATATTCCACAGACTGTGATAATATTATTATTTCATGTTTTCATATTGTAAGACAGAAAAGCTTTTTAAGTACTACTTACATGTAAACCGCTTATTAGCGTTGCACTAATGAGCTTTTTGTTTCATAAAAGCTCATTTTATTGATGTTGTTTTAATTGAAGAATAAAACAAGGACTATTAGTGTTTCTGAATAATGAAGTGAACCAAGAGCAAGCTTTATTCAAAAGCCACGCCAACCAATGCTAGACTATAAAAGGAATAGTTATAAGGATAATAAATAAATAAATAATTCTACGAAGAAGGTACTTACGTTATTGAAATAATGTGTAATAGAAGTTGTTCGTTCTTCTTCGTTTGCATAGAAATTGTAATAATTATGTTTAATTTCCATAATAAATATTAATCTAATTGATGATAATAATTCACATTTAATTTTTTTCTTTTTAGGTAATAAAATGAGCAAACTAAAATGAAATACTAGGTAGTTTATGTTCATGAAGTGAATAAAAATATATCTGTATATTAATTTTGATACAATATATATATTAGTGGGTATCGTAGAAAGATTATAGTGTCACTCAAATGACTGACCTGTTTTCGTGCTTCAACTGATGTAATGAAATTGGAAATTCTATCATCGGTGTTTGTATTACGTATAATTTTTGTATGAGTATCATATAATACAAATAATAGATATTGTTTTCTTTTCGTTAATCAAAGTTACATTTGAGAAATGATTTGATATTTTCATGAATGAAGTATTTGAATTTGATTCACTAAAATCTAAAGGTGACATTCCGATCTAAGTGTCGAAACACACTAGGCCGAATTACGCCGGCGTAAATTCCGCCGCAAATGTCAAACGCATACAAAATACGGACGGAACGCGACGGAACAGTGTGTCGTCCCTCGCGTTCCTTCTGTATTTTGTATGCATTTGAAACGCGGCGTAAACGCGGCGGAATTTACGCCGGCGTAATTTCAGCCTAGTGTGTTTCGACACAAAGAGGCAAGCGACCGTGACCGACAAAAATTCATTTTTTTTTCTACCGACAATACTATGGCGTCCTTTGACGCCGCTGCTTTGTAGTGGCGTAGATCAAAATGAAACCCATTATCATTCCATCCCCGACCGATCGTTACCAGAGGGCAGCGTTACAAATAACGACTAGTTTGTTTCTTCACCTTGAGTGGGCTCCGATATTAATGACTAGAACTGGCTAAAAGTTATGAGAGCTCGCACACCTTAAGGGGGCGACTAACCCAAAATTTACGATTTTATAATTCATTTTTATACTTGAAATAAGCCCCGAATTGTTTCATTTCCTAAAATTAGATACTACATTATATTTCCAAGAATTATATCTGAGCAAAAACACGATATCTTAAAATTTTCTCGATGAAAAAATCACAAAGATGCATCTAATTTTCACGAATTTTTCATTTATTGCCATAACCGTGCATTGAACTATTATAAGTTAATATTTTAATACATTGTATAAAATTCTATCATTGAAAAACCGACCTAGCGGATTTTTTAATGTTGTATATTTATTTAAGTATTGAAAAAAACTAATTTGGCGATGAAATCGCGTCGTCCTTTTTCACCTGGCATATGACCTGGCATAAGACGGACGTGAGTGTGAAGAGATGGACGATGTTTAATTTTTTGGGTTAGTAGCCCTCTTAACTGACTGATGATAACACATCTACACATAAATAAAATTACTACGTTAAAACACAAATCAATAGGCGTGATAGTTTTTCCGTAAAATGTTCAGGTTGTGGTATATACTATAGGGCTCGCTTCGCTCGCCCTGATTAGAGATTACGGAACAGTAACTGAATGATTATTGCAGAAAAAAGTACGATTTGCATGGGAATTCTGTTTGCGTGTAAAAAAAGGTAAGTGAAAAATATCGACTTGCAACAGTAAAGCTAGTCGCGATATAATATAAACGAGTAGAACTAGCAAAACTGGGGTTATCCAAATAATGTATAGGTCCAAAAATTTTTGGATGATTGAAAATTGTCACATGTTCACAGTTTTTTAAAAAGCTCACGGAATCTTTAAATACGTCTAGTGCGATGCTATAATATTATGTTGTTTTGATATCTTATATCTTTAAACGAGCAATTCTTGTATATATATATATATATATATATATATATATATATATATATATATATATATATATATATATATATATAATGATAAAATATCATTTTATGTGTGTTTTTTGAATCTTTTGAATACCGAGCTAAGCTCGGTCATATAGCTAGTGAAACTTATGTAAGTGGTGACGAACACATTATTATCTATTTCACAACTAAAACATAATAATAAGCTTATTATGTAATATTCACTTTTTTGTTTCAGGTAAAAGAAAGTCTGCCAAAACACCTAAAATACAAGATAGCTGTAAGAGAACTAACATAATATAATATACTTATGGTAATATTATTCTGTTGTCAATAGTTGTTGTTATAGCTACGATTATCGAAATATCTACATCTGTGATCATTTCGATATCACGGTAAATAGTCATACAGCTCCTGCTAAATTTTAATCTCATAGGGTTCTACAAAAATGTTAAATCGTCAAAGATAAAGTTGTTTCTAAATATTTTTTTCCGTTTAATATAAAAGCTAAAAGGTAAAAATTTTTACACAAATATTGATACTAGGAATAACACAATATTTTTTATTTATACTGGGAATAGAATAATTTATATCCAGCATTATTATTTATATTGATACTTGGAAGTCGAGCGATCAACAAAGCAAAGCTGCCAACAATATTTTGTAGGAAGGATAAAAAGAAGAAAGCTATAAATAAGGAGACACTCTGTTGATGGATTCATAAAAACACCCTTTCATATTTTATCAAAACCTTCTTCCGTCCGTATTGATGATCTTGATGGCAGTTGATGGGTTGAGTCTTTAGGGACACGTGACTGTCCTAAATCTTATATCTGTCATTTCTCTAAACGTCACTACAAAAAGCGGGTCGCGATACGGAAATATTATTCAAACCCGCTTCTTTGTGAGTGCTAACAAGGAAAGTGTATAAATATTTTATTGAGCGAGCTAAAGTTTTAATGGCTTTTCATAAAAACCTAAAAATACCACCTGCGGTCTTGTCACGTTGAATTTTAACTAAAGTTTAACTGGAGGGTTTAATGTTTTGTCGGAAAATATCTTTCCTGTCGTCGAAAACAAAACCTCAAATACGTCACTAAAAGAAAACTCTTCGAAATACCGTCGCCATTTTTAATCGAGGCTGAAAAGAAACCGACGCAAGTTATTATGGCACCGAGGTAAAGCCTGAGTAGTTTTTAATAACTAAGCTCAGCTAAAAGGGTTTGTATGTATTTGAACATGCAAGTTAATCTGAGCGGATAGATTTTTAAATGTATCGAAAGTTTTTGTTGTTCGCGTCAGATTCTCGTGCTGATCGAAAAACCTTGGAAAAACCGTAAGACGGTTGGAGAGTAGTGTTGTAACTTCGAAATTGATTAATCGAACAATCGATTGTTTTTTTTTTTTTATCGATTTTCATAAAAAATAGGTTAAAAATTTAATCGATTGAAAGGGTTTCGATTAATTAAAAAAATCGTTTTTTTTAATAATCGATTTTCATAAAAAATGGGTTAAAAAAATGCACAACGTTAATAATTAAGTTTTCACTTCTGCCAGCACTCCCGGAGTGCAACCCGTCTTTTTTTATATAAGGTTGCATCATACATACTAACGCGGTGGTTAAAGGTTTAATAGTAGAAACTAACTTAAATTAGTACCTAAGTTCAAGCTTTAAACTACTACTTAAATTGATAATTCAATGTTCGGTCGTAAGTTTTGGCGACGTGAACTTAATAAACAATCCATACTAATATTATAAATGTAAAAATGTGTCTGTTTTTCTATCTGTCTGTCTGTCTCTAACCTGTTCACGCTTGAACCGTTGAACCGAATATGATGCGTTTTGTCTATACCAAATGTCCTATCCCGGGACTCAAAGTATCTCTATAGATACTTTGAGTCCCGGGAAAGGACATAGGGTACTTTTATCTTGGAAGAATGTTCAGTTCCCGCGCGATAAACGAATATCTGTGCATTGAAATTGCGAGCATCAACTTGTAGTTAATAAGCTCCGTACCGAATACAGATTCAAACAGTGAGACCAGAGATAATTAAAAAAAAAGCCTGTCTGATACGTAATTTACCTACTTAATATAAAAGACAGCAACGTTTTATCACTCTTTTAATGTCTAATAATAGCTGAATTTGAAAAAAATCGACCAAGTGCGATTTGTACTCGCGCACGTAGGGGTTCCGTACCATTATTGAGTAAAAATAGTCAAAAATTGAGTTTTTTGTATGGGAGCCCCGATTAATTATTAATTTTACTTAAATTGTATTATTAATTATTAAACTAAGGCACTGAAATATTTTGTAAACATTTCAAGTGCCTACCTGTTACATTATTGATATCGAGCAAAAAATTGCAAAATCACGTTTGCCATAGCCCTCCCTAAATATTTAATTTATGATGTTTTTACTATTTGCTGTTATAGGTAGCGGCAACAGAAATATGTTGTATCTGTGAAAATTTTAACTCTCTAGCTATTACCGTTCTTGAGTTACAGCCGGGAAACAGACGGATAGAGTATAGACATCGAAGTCTTAGTAATAGGGAACCCTTTTTACCCTTTGGTTACGGAACCTTAAAAATGATGTGTGAAAATAGTGAACAAATGTGCAGAGCGACCTTAAGTCTAGAGGATGTGTGAACTCTGTCGGAGGCTTTAGTGTTTCAGCGAGATAAAGCCGTGAAGCGAGCGCCCCAGCGACTCCGTTTATGTGGTATAAAATGAATATACCGCATTTGGTTCATCAACATATGCAAAAGGTACTTTAAATTGTACAACTCGTGGTATAACACACCTAATGTGTTTAAAAATTTAACTAAATTTACTTTTAAGATTAAATTTATGTAAGGAGGTTTTTTTTTAGATTAGTCACATAACATGTGTTTTTAAATTTTTGTATTTTGTGCAATCGCTAGCACAAAATATATAAGAGTTTTGTATTATATTATTGTTGTTTTATTTCACTTTTACACCGATACCCAATCAGATATGAACTGTAAAACATTTAGATTAAAGTTCCCCCTAAAAGAAGACGTTGCAGCTGTCTAGTTATTTCCACCAAACAATTTTACGCCTTGGCTGTTCATGACCCGCCGGCATGCAATGATCTGGATTCATAATAACCAGCTAATTTGATGAGTCAAATAGCAGAATGACGTGTATACTGTATAGTTATTTAGTTGAAATTATATTTTTAATCTGTTATTTATATAACATTTAAAAACGCGAAGAATATTATTTATGTTTGAAAATAATAAATAAATATTAATTCTCTCCGGACTTAAAAAAGACCATGTTACAGGTCTAAAAATATTTTTGGCCGTAATGAAAAAATCTAATATACCTTTACCCATAGACTATTAATGCAGGCCGGTTTTTGGCAGGACCACTATACCCAATATCACCAATTATAACTTTTTACCCGCTGATATCAAAATTTAAAAATTAAGTTAATACTTCTTGAACGTCTACATAATAATATGAGGCCTACCACAATGATACAATATAATATCTTACATTTTTATTCGAAGCACTAACATACCAATATAATTTATAATAGTAATATCTCAACAAAAACAACTTTAATATTAATATTTTTATATTTTAATAAATAAAAGAAAAAAAATATCGAAACGAATTTGGGTTTCTTCGAAAAATAGCCTGTCCCAACTTCCCAAGATTCAAACTTTCTAAGAGTCATATGAAGATATATGTAATATGTATACTTCATACTATTATGAGTAACAAACCATTTATAATTTAATATCCCCGAAATAGTAATGTTAGGGATAATTGCTTTTGTTTCGGCAATATAACCTACAGTACAACTCCTCATATAAATTCATAATAACTTCTGAAAACTACGAAACCGTAATAACAATCCCTCGTGTGTATATTTAATTACGGGAAGCCGCAGAAATGAACGTCATCAAAAATGTATTCACTCACCTTTATCGTCAGTATTTCTCTCGGCGGTCGCACAGTAAAAACTCCACAGTTGGGTTATATAATAAAAAATCGCGTGCGAACACGTATAGTACCGATCCACAGGAGCACAGGACCGTCCTCGGCCGAGTACACAGCGATACTGTAACTCGTACTCGGTGATCGGCCCGCCGCGATGCGCAAGTCAAGCGGTAACTTATCCCCGTACTTCTGAATTTCAAATTATTCTTCATTCGTTTTTATGTGTTCGCGAAAAAACAGATTTGAAGCTTATACGACTGCGATCGATAACACTTTCGCTGTGCTCGTTTGATTTGTGGGGGTTCGGTGGTGAATGAGAAGTTTCCAAAATAGACGCCATTCTTCAAGGGTAAGTTGGAAAACTATTTACATAACAGTGCTAGTGCATGAATGTCAATAGCTATGTCCACACTGTGCCTTTTTTGTTCATTAAGGGCCTGCATCATAGCGCAGTCAACAGCGCACGTGAGGCATGCCCGCGACACATGCCCTCTGACCGTATCCAAAACTTTCGCTTTGTTCTTTTATCACAATATTGCCAGCGTTGCGTTGGTTGACGCATTCAATTATTGAATGAAAGAAGATGACGAAAATTGAAGATGAAAGTGCACAGTGTGGACATAGCTATTATGAGTCTTTCCTTTATTCCATGATGCTTAATAATCCATACTATTCATATCGTTTTTATTTTATTTGTTTTATATTATTTTTATCCTAAAATAACGTGAATACTAAAAATATTATTTTATATTATTAGTATTCACGTTATTTTAGGCTCAAATTTAAAGACACTGACCCGCTACACATATAACTTTATAACAGTTTTTGTTATAAGGCCATCTAAGTCTAAACATATGCGAAATTCCCAAAATATATTTACTTTAACGATTTCTTCGGTGCAAATTTTCAGAATTTCCCATTCGTCTAAAATCTAAATAGAAAAGTTGAACACCGAAATTACGGGCGTACGTGCATATTGGGTGCGGTGAAGCATTTGCATGACGAATTCGACTAAAATGGTATTAACCTATTACCATATTAAATTTTATGAACCTAAATTATATAGGATTGTAGTCCAAGTAACTCAATTTCATTTTATATTGTACAAAAATTGATTGCATTCATGACAAATAAATACATTTTGTAAAACGTTGTTTCATAATCATTTTATAAGTAAGTTAGCCAGTTTTTTGCTTGTTAGTTTAAAGTATAAATGTTACAATCCCACAAACTATTATTTGTCATGACCTGAATGCTGCCTATCATAATAATAGGCACAAAAATTATGATAATATGAGCTGGCATGTTTGGATAGTTTTGAGTCTCATGAGTCATGACTAATACTTTAATAATACAATAGCCATAAGTTATATAATTTAATGCGGGCTTTGTCAACTTTTTCAATCAATGTTTTCTTCACATCCTTGACACTCAGTATTTTAAAACACCTCATAACGGATTTTATAACAAGCCGCTATTTTACAATGTTGACGTTTCACAAACTTTACAACAACTAACTCCCAGGAGTATTGTAAAGTATTCAAAATGTCAGGTTAGTAAAATATAGAACAAGCCGCAGTGAAAGCCGTTTCATGGTTGTATGGTTGTAATAAAATTTTCAAATCCTATGTTCTTTATTCGCCTATTCTAAACGTCTAAAGAATTTTGTAACGCTTTATTTTAGGCGTCGAATAATAATTCAATAAATAGTTTAAACATTTTTGTTTAAAAATTATTATTATTTGTTTTTATTAATAATACCTTTGAATACTGAAGGTATTCCAAGAATTATTTTCGAGTGGATTTTTCAATGCTACAGTTGGCCTTTAACAAGCATGAATTAAGTATCTGTAAATATCGAGTTGCCGAGACCAGGCCTAGCCAGGCCAAGCCCGGACAGGTTAGGTCAGAAGAGGTGAAGCTCAAAGTACATATTATTATATACTTATTATTCATGATCTAAGTTATAAAGACAATTGAGTGAAATCACTGAACATAACAATTTTTGAAACTTTTGTTTAACTTTTTTTTTTTTAATTTCGTGGTAAATCAAACATCATAATTATTAATATTTTTAAAATAAAAAGAAAAAATATCCAAAATATAACATATCTCAAACATTTTTTATACATAATTATTAATCTGATTACCAAATATTTTAAGTGACAAATTCTTAGTAATGTATTTAGAACTCATTATAACGTTATGAATAAAATTATCGAATTTTCTTAAGTCAAATTAAAATGCTATGTTGACGAAGTACTTTCATCGTCCAATTTAGGGAGGTTGAAGACTTTTACGTTATTGCGAGGTCACATATTTCTTGAAATATTGTTTCGACAACATTTTTGTTCATTTACCAATAATATTTTGTACAAAAAGAAAACGTTTGAATGTAACCACGCGAATTATTCTTATTCCCGATTAGAAAATGGTTCGAATAAATAATCACACAATATAGAAAAGAAGTTTATTTATTTCTATTTATAGAGACATCGATTTCGTTAACGCACGTTCAGTAGCGCGTGTAGCATCACCGTAGCGTTCTACGATGAGTTACGACGTAGCGCTAGGAAGCTACGGATTAAAATAATAATTATTATACTACGCCATTCTAAGATGTGTTGCGACTTGCGAGGAATGTGTTTTAAGATCCAATAGAATCGCTGTGCTGAGCGAGGTCACGGCAAGCGCACGTCAATAAAGCGAAACGCAGCCTTAGTATAATTTACACAGAGCCAGTACTGGCTGCCAATAAGACTGGCAGCCAGTATTGGCTTGGCATATTATGCCGCGTGTGAACAGTTTGGCCTGGCTTGAAAAACTGTTCACACGCGGCATATGCCAAGCCAATACTGGCTGCCAGTCTTATTGGCAGCCAGTACTGGCTCTGTGTAAATTATACTTTTAAGAGTTAATTCAGACCGCAACGTGCCGCGTAGATGCATTTCTGAATTTGTATTGAATTGACAGATTTGCAAGACGTCTCGCGAAGTTGAAATCTCTCAAATCCATACTTTAGAAATGCATCTACGCGTCACGTTGCAGTCTGAATTGACCCTAAGCGCTACGCCAGGTGCTACGCTTTTCGTAACACAAAGCTACGTAGCTGATTGCATCACTCGCATTCACACGTTAATTTTTTTGTTAAATATGTGTGTCTCATTTTGATCGTTCGACAAACATTATGATTAATAATAACAAAATGAGAAAATTGACCGTATTATTATAAT
The DNA here is from genome assembly GCA_963422495.1 of Polyommatus iphigenia. Classification (NCBI taxonomy): domain Eukaryota; kingdom Metazoa; phylum Arthropoda; class Insecta; order Lepidoptera; family Lycaenidae; genus Polyommatus; species Polyommatus iphigenia. The sequence goes on from OY730179.1 coordinate 13,117,618, forward strand.
TATATCAAAACAGCGAAAAAAGTTTTGGTTGGCCATAACCAGTTTTATTGCAACTTTAAAATTTAACCTTTGTTAGAATTTTTAAACTGATGCTTATTAAGATAAACCTTGGTAATAGGCAATTTTATCTCTAACAGCGAGCTGTAATTGGTAGCGAGGCTGTTAATGTCCGCCATAAAACGTTACGGCCACTTGTGAGCTAACAAGTTGTAAGCTAGTTTTACTGACGGTTCAAGTTGAACTTCTGATCGCATTAAATTTTACTTTAATTACCGTCACAGTTAAAAACGAGTACTGTTTTACTTATGTTTTTGTGTGACCATTTTTGTGATTTCAAAAAATAACAGTAAATGTTTCGGAGTCTGAATTTTTAAATAATAAAGAATGTATTTTACCATTATGATAAAATTTTAAAGGGTGTAGTGCGAAGCGGCTAAAATATTTGTTATACAAAACTTATCTTCAGTGTTTATTTTATTCAAATTCAAATTCAAATCGTTTATTTCAGACAACGTATAATAGTTCATATTATTATAAATTACATAATATACAATTAATGCACAAAAGATATTACAAACTGCGTTTTGTTGCATTTTTTTATATGTACTTAATCCATACTAATAATTTAGACTTTTCCAATATGACCGACAAAGGCAAGCAGACCTTGTATTTGCGTCATATTTTTATTAGTAAGGGAGTACCAGTATAGTATGGCGCGGTAGTCCAGTCAATATATATTTACAATCTACTGAAGCAGTATCCATAAACACATCGAGAGTTCTCGATATTAGTTATGACAATATTTTATATCGATAAGGCATGGCAATACCGTTTGTTGACGACGGTCGGCCCCGCGGGAGGATCGAGTTTACTGACCCAAAATACACTGATCTCTCTCTCGTATATGATACAATCGGTGTAATACAAATATACACAGTAGAACACCTTTATATTAAGGTGCCGGTTGGCAGCGGGCGACATGAAGCAACCGCAGACGACGTGTCGTAGCGACACTACTGATTTGTATGTATTTCTATGATATGCCCTCCGCAGCGACACTTATTCATAGTAATACAAAGAAACACGACACGTCGTCTGCTGCCGCTTCATGTAGCCAGCTTCCAACTTGTACCTTAAGCCTGAATCGCCATAAGCACAAATGTAAATAAAGCTCGGTTTAATATTTTGTTAGTTTTCTACACTTGTTTTTCTCGCCGAGCTGTTTTTCATTCTACTGTAGACCATCCTTACACTAGCAGCCTGGATCGGTACAAGAAGACATAATTATTATTTAAAATTTAAATTTCTTACGACTGTTCTTCTCGACGGGCTGTTTTACAAGCAAGTAAAAATTACGAAGACACGATCGACGAGCAATAAACCCTGTTTTTAATGATTGTGGATCTAACTTAAAGTTAAGCCGCACGTACGAGAAGCCAGTTGACTAGCTAGTTTGATTAGTACACACGGTTTTGTTATCCTACTGTATAAATCTATATTGTGCATACGGGCTTACATTACTTTTCTTGACAGTCCCCTTTAGACAGTACGCGAAGCTTTGTATTGTATATCGTCTTATTTGTATTTGTCCACATCGAAAAGGGTTTTAACTTGTATCATGGCTATGTGGGTATGTAAATGTGGTTAATACCACTAGTCCTATGTTTAGTAGAACGTTCGTGTGACATTCAAAAGTAGTGTAAGTGACATCAATGTTTTGTAACCTTTAAAATGTAACTTTTTCGAAAGTAAAATTTACTTGTCATTATTTCTCAAAAATTTAACAGTGCAACATGAACAAAAAAATATTACCTATATCACGTGTTGTTATATCTCTTGATATTAATTTAATTTTAAAACATTAAATTACTTTTCAGGACAACTTTACAGCACATTTTAATATCTATCTATTATATAATAATAGTATTTTAAAAAGACAAAACCGACTTCAATTTTTTGTACGTAATTAAGAATTAAAATTCCCTATCTCAAAAACTACTGAACCGATTTTGATGAAACTTGCAGTATTCCCTAAGTTGAACAATACCTAGTACAATAAAAAAAGAATCACTAAAATCGGACTTGTGGTTCCGGAGATATGCGTGCACAAACATAAGAACATACATACATACATACATACATACATACATACATACATACATACATACATACATACATACATACATACATACATACATACATACATACATACATACATACATACATACATACATACATACATACATACATACATACATACATACATACATATATACATACATACATACATACATACATACATACATACATACATACATACATACATACATACACTTTTGAAATTTGGCACATTTGTTCAGAAGCTGTCATAGATTAACATAATATACAAAACTGGGCAGTTATGGAAATATTACATACATACGCGTCGAATTAATAACCTCCTTTTTTTGAAGTCGGTTAAAAATGGATTTCCAATTGTGTTAGTAACGCTATAACTCGTAAACGGCTGAACTGATTCTGCTAATTTTAGTCTTTAAATAATCCTTGAACTCCAGGGAAGGTTTTTAAGTGACACGAAGTTCACCGGGACATCTAGTTACGTATATTTGTGACGTCATAATCTATTAGCAACTATTTACTCATATTTAAGTTTTCCGTTAGAAAGCTAGTTTGTGTATCTTCAGCAACAAACTTAAGCATCACCTTGCGAAGCTTAGCATTTGCTCTGAGTTATTTTCAAGTCAACATAACAAGAGAAAATGTTAAATACGCAAGTTTGTTGAAAACTTTGCTATGAAACATCACACGTCTTGTTTATTTTGTGAATATTATAATATTTATCTATAAAGTTTTTTTCAATGTTATATTTTCGTCTTGTTAAAAATTATTTAATATTAAACATTAAAGATCGAAATCTTACTATTGTCAGGCCTGTCCCACTCGCGCGAATAGGCATCGAACTGTAAGTACCACCCGCGGGTGGCAAATCAGTAGGGACTCACAAGCGAGCGGTGACGCACGCGCACCAGTTGTTCGTTGCATACCTGCGTATTGCGTAACTTATTCGATCGCTACCACAGAATTGATATTAATCTCACAATGGACAATAAAAAGAAAAGGGCAAAGAAATATTGCGCGATGCGTACTATTCGAAACCTCATTTGTTTACAAAAATAACTATACGGTACCTATCGAATCTAAGTACGCGTAACTAGTTACACTCGAATTTATGATAATTAAATCTACATAGTACTAAGACATAATATCTTAGATTATTTCGAGTTAAATAAAATGTAGTTAATTAAATATAAAGATTATAATATTATTTTTAAAAAGAGACAACCCTGATTTCTTCAGAAAAGGTTCGAGTTATGCGATAGAAAGAGAGCGGAGATGTAGGCAAATATAATTGTAGGCACCTAGCACTGCGCGGTCGGAATTTGAACTTTATAGTATCGTAGCATGAGTCGTTAATTCTTTAAACGGGTTTCGTTAGTGGGAATTCTGTTGGTACAACTAATATATATTCTCTGTGCTATTGTGATTTGCAACTAGATAAGACATACCATGCATACAGAAAAAACACTTTGTTTTTCTCTTTTATCTGTTTCTGCTAATGGCACGGATCTAGTCCGCATGAAAGTTTAAGGTGATCGCCCATTTATCAGCACACACGCACCGAACGTGCCACATTTTAGAATCTATATCTATACATATTATAAAACAAAGTCGCTTTTTTCCCTCATGAAATCATTTGAAATGGCTTATTTGAATATGCTAATCTCAGGAACTACTGGTCCGATTAAAAAAATTATTTCAGTGTTAGATAGCCCATTTATCGAAAAAGGCTATTAGCTATATTTTATTACGCTAAGACTAATAAGAGCGAAGAAATAGAGGAAAATGTGGGAAAAACGGGGCAAATTATTTGAAAGGGCTTATGTCACGAACTACTAGAGCAATTTTTCTATTATTTGGGTCAGATAAGGAGTAGACCATTTTTTGTGGACTAATTTGTCTCTGAAATATCTAATTTACGCGGGCGAAGCCGCGCAGAACATCTAGTTATCTATAAAGTTTTTCAATGTTACATTTCGCTGGTCCCGGGCAATAAAGTGGTAAACGCCGGTTACGCCTTTTTTAATGTTATTCGATTTTTGGCTTCTCTGAGTATCGGTCTATCACCCCAATTTTTTTCATATTTTTAAATTAATAATTAGTTATAATAAATGACAAAGACAGCTTCATTGAACGGAAAATTCTCTGAAAACTAAAAATGTATTCATACATTACTCTATGAAACATAACACAAAAAACCGGTGAACATCTTAACACTACATATCTTAGCAAAGAATAATAGTATTGAATTTTACCACGTTTTAGGTAACAAACGTATTACAACATATTACGCCGTACTAGCTATTACGCCTTTCTTCCCGAATTTTTTTGTAATCCCGGCGCCGTACTGTCATGTTACGCTGAACGCCTGCATCACTTTGACTCCTACGCATGCTTTCTAGTATCGTTTACGTAAACTTATTAGCACGGGAAATTCAAACTTTCGACATAGGTATATTTCGCATAGATCTGAAAATTTGTGGTGATGTTCAGTACACCATTATAAATAAAACCTCAAAAGTCCCCCGGCGATCCCCCAGTTCTAAAAAAATATTTAATGTCAAATGTACGAAAATGAGGTTTTATTTCGTTTTTTCAAAAGGTAAATCGTATAAAAAAATAATGTACGACAAGATTGTAGATCATTAAAAACTCTATAAAAAATTATATCACTTCTATTTATACGACTTACCATTCATTATAAATAGTGGGTTTAAAGTTTAGGAAAATCATATAAATCATCTTGTTATGAAGTAGAAGAATTTGTTTATGTTTTTTGTTCTAAAAATCAAAAAAATATTTCTGCGTTGGATAGTCTCTTTATTGAGGAAGGCTTGAAGCTATATAAAATCACGCTGCGACCTATAAGAGCGAGGAATCGGAGGAAAATGTGGAAAAAATTGGGAAAAATATTTGAAAGTGCTTATCTTACGAACTACTGGATGATTTCTCATGATGTTTGGTACAGCTATAGAGTAGACCACGATGAGGGACATAGGATTTTTTTGCAGAAAAATGTACGATTCCAGTTAATTCCTAATTTACGTTGTCGGAGCCTCGTGGAACGTCTACTATATACGAGGGCTGTTTGAAAAGTTCTCCCTGACATACTTCTGCGTGACTTATAAGCGTGTTACTTATACCACATATGGAACCATTCCTAACTATCTTAAAACCCACGGTTTTTGTAGATTGCTTTGTTAGGAAAAAAATTTTCTACGCCGTCAGGAGAAATCTGAATCTACCTACCTACCCATCTACGCCAAGTCAGGAGAAATCTGAAGGCGCGCGTATTCAAGCAGTTATGGCGAAATGAATATAAAATTAGATTTGAACACGAAATCTGTCATTCTAAATAAGTCTTGTTTATCTTTGTAGATGTGTAAATGATTTTAAAAATCGATTTAACAGTGTAAATGGCAAAGGTAGGTCATTAAAAATGAGCCTAACCCAGTAGCTAAAAATCGGTAATTTGTGAAGAAAACACTTAAAATTTCAAAAAATTGTTACAATTTCGGAATGAATAAAATGATAACAGTAAGTAGGATAAACTTACTGCTTTAAAGTTATATAATATTTGTTTATAACAATATTATAAAGATACAAAAAAGGTATTTGCGAAACCGGTGCCGCGTTTGCTGACAAAAATCAAAGTGCCAATATTTTGTACTAAAGAGATTCAAATGATATTTATTTTAAATAGTTGAGTTATTTATTAGTATAATTTTATAATCGTTAAGCCAAATAATATTATCCTACAATTTTAATGACGATTGAAAATTGGGCCATAGAGAAATCTTCTTGATAAAGTAGGTGTTACAGATTAAGGCCATTCTTTTTGTTAAGGAGTAAATGCTACTAAACTCTTCTTATTTTCTATAACTTCAGTAAATTTAAAAATGATAATAGTAATAATATCTTAGGTTACTTCCATACAAATGTTGTGCAGTAGAGCACTATTCGTTGTTGGCAATGCAGATGCTGGGCGCGCCTTTACAAGGCTTTCTGTAAAAATAAATTAATGTGTAAAAAAATTGATTTTTAGTTTGGACTTGGTAGCAGTAATATTATTTTTTTCTTAAATGTCAATTAAATATTATTGTTATAAGGAACAGAAATATTCACATTACTACGGGATAAGACGTAGTCGAACTCAGGGATTGTGAGGTTTCCCAAATTTTAATATTTAATAAAAAGTATGTCATTTCATAGGTTTTTTAGGTGATTATCATATAAAATTTAATTTAACAAAAAATTGGTAAAAACACATAAAGATATATTTAATTTCATAGACTTTCGTCCAAAATCGTTAAAAATCACATTATAAACTCAGTCCATTACAATGATTACATAAAAATATGATTTATTGATAGGATTCTAAAATAGCGGTTAGAAGATGATACAGCTAAACTTTGGCTGTAAGATTTCCCAGAAGGAGGTGGTAATCGGCTGGTACGCTCGAAATCTAAAGTGAAAAATACGTCGTATTATATTCTTACAGTCGTGAAACTCGGAGGTTTGGTGTGTCAATAAAGTCATGAACAATGTTGCAATTGAAATAATATCGATTATTATTTGTATTATACATTTTTTCAATTATTTCAATGAATATTTACACTATTACAATTATTTTTATATAGTTAGATTGGTAAAAAAATTAGCTTCCTTATGACACTTCAAACGCTTGTTTTGGACCACTGTACGCTGCACTATAAACAAATTAGCTTATTTTGTCTCATGATATTATAAGTTTAAACACTTACGGATTTTGTCGCGGAGCACTTTTATTAATCCCGACGTTTCGGCTACTTTACAGCGGCCGTGGTCACGGGCGGACTGAGGTGACAGGTGTCCAATTTCTTGAAGTTATCCAACTACCCGACGACTCATCAATATTTGTTTGCGTTCCGATCTACGCAGAACGAACTCACAGTGTCTTGAAGCCGAGGTATCATAGATTTGTGCTTTAGTTTGTTTATCACTGGATCCCAACTAGATGGCAGCACCCAACCATCTTCGCGGTTGAAATTAGGGTGTTTTTTAATTTCTATGGCCTCGCGTATCATTCGTGGGCGGTATCGTGCTTCTTTTGCCAGTACTTGTGGCTTATCAAATCTTATGTAATGGCGAGGTTGATCCAGTGTGTGTTCACAAATTGTGGACTTGTTGTTCCTACGGTGTTTGACATCTGCAATGTGTTCCTTGATACGGGTTTTGATGGCCCTTTTGGTTTGCCCTATATAAGAGAGGCCACAATCACAGTCGAGTTTGTAGATTCCTGCATCTTGAAGGGGTAAGTTGCATTTCACTGATGGTAAACATTGGCTGATCTTTTTGGGCGGCTTAAAGTATGTTTTTATTGAAGCTTTCCTTAGAATGTAGCTCACTTTATCAGTGACTCCCTTTATAAATGGTAACACTGCAGGTAATCTTTCCACTGTTGCCGGCTTCACTCGGTTGCTGCTCTGTTTGCGTGGTACCCGAAGCTTATTGTCGCGTAAAATTTGTGCAACATGATGAAGTTCGGTGTCCACATGCTGTTCATCGCAGATTCCTCGTGCTCTTTGAAATAACGATTTTCCAACAGTACTTAACTGTGCTGGGTGATGATGGGAATCACCATTTAAATATCTGTTTGTGTGTGTAGGTTTGCGATACACCGTATGACCTAATGTGCCATCAGGACTCCTTATTACTAATACGTCCAAGAAAGCTAAGGAATTATCTCTCTCCAACTCCATTGTGAACTGTATTTTGGAGTTGAGGCTGTTCAGGTGCTCAAGGAATATGGATACTTTGTCTGATGGTAATATTGTGAAAGTATCATCTACATACCGCTTGTAGAAGGTGGGTTGTACAGGTGAGGACTCAAGGGCTAACTTCTCGAAGTCTTCCATAAAAATATCAGCCACAACAGGTGAAACAGGTGAGCCCATCGCAACACCATCTACTTGCCTGTAAAAGTCATAATTCCACAACATATAGCCAGATGTAAGGCAGTGTTCTAACAAGTCCGCATATTCAACCGGTAAGTCATTCTCTCTCAGCCTTCTTGTAACAATTTCGATACACTGTTGTATTGGTAGGCACGTGAACAGGGACTGTATATCGAAACTGACCAGTTGTTCATTGTCTCTGAGGCGTAGATGTTTAATCTCATCGACAAAGTGGTAAGAATCCTTTACATGGGCCTTGGTCTGTCCGCGTAGAGGCGAGAGTACATTAGCCACCAGCTGAGCCAATTTGTAGGTTGATGAGTCAATTTGGCTTACAATTGGTCGAAGAGGAGCATTGGCTTTGTGTATCTTTGGCAAACCATACAACTTTGGAGGTTTAGGGCATGAAGGCAACAAGAATTTGGGATCCAGATTCAGTGAGTCGGAGTACTTCTTTATTAGGTTTTGAGTTGTATTAAAAACTTTGTTGGTGGGGTCTGTTTTGACTTTTTTGTACGTGTTCTCGTCCGATAAAAGATGTTTTATTTTTTCACTGTAATCTGTAGTATCCATAATCACCGTGGCATTACCTTTGTCTGCGCGGAGAATAGTAATATCAGATCTGGAGCGTAAGTTTTTCAATGCACTCATTTGTTCCCGGGAAAGATTTGGTTTGGGCACTGAACTACGTCGTAAGAATGACGATATATCTTGTCGTATGGCCTCCGAATCCTCCTTGCTTATATTATTGCTTAATAAACAATCCTCAACGCTGCAAATAATTTCTTCAAACGGTATTTTTCGCGGTGTTATAGCAAAATTCAAGCCCTTTTCTAACAATTCTATTGTATGTATATCAAAAGTTTGTTTTGACAGATTGACAACCTGTCACCTCAGTCCGCCCGTGACCACGGCCGCTGTAAAGTAGCCGAAACGTCGGGATTAATAAAAGTGCTCCGCGACAAAATCCGTAAGTGTTTAAACTTATAATATCATGAGTGATACTCGCGAAAACTTAAGAAATCATTATTTTGTCTCTCCTGAAAAAAACGATTTTTGATATTAGTCCTTTATTGCCCGGGGCCAGCGATTTTCTGATTGTTAAATATAGTAGGCGTATAATATTTTTAAAATTTACGTTGTAGTCATTAAAGATCGAAATCTTACTATTGTGATTTGCAACTAGATAAGACATACCATGCATACAGAAAAAACACTTTGTTTTTCTCTTATATCCTTTTCTGCTAAGCGTATCTGCGGATGGCGTAGATCGACTAGTCCGCATGAAAGTTTAAGGTGATCACTGATCGCACATTTATCAGCATACACGCGCCGAACGTGGCTCATTTTAGAATTAGTTGTATGAAATGATGTGATACCTCGCACATTCGTCCGCACCGTATGCACCGCATTTCGAGTATATTATAATATTATATGAGGTGCGTACAGCGCGTACAATACTGACAAATGTGCGATCATCTCATAGATGTTTTTTCCTGTCGTTCTGGCATCATGCGTGCGGCTAGGATCATAATATTTTCACCCGTATGCGGACCAGATCCGCGTGCGGGTGACTACACGCATGACAGGTAAAGCGCTTTATGAATAATATAATGAGATTCTCAGCTAAATTGTAAAGTAAAGGTACGTTTTATCTGCCAAGTAAGTATAGAATCACCATATGAGTAATGTTGAAAGGGAATGAGTTTCCGGCCTAAACAGGCTTTCATCCCACGTGATAATTACCCACCAGATTGGTTCCGCTCGCAACTTCCCTTTACACTTTTGCTTCCTTCGCATTACGAAATGTGATGTTAATGTAATCACATTGTATCCCATAATTTCATTATACGTTAGATGTGAAAATTGTACATTCAATATTAATATTATATTGATTTTTTTAATATTTAGTTTATGAAAATAAATAACTTATCTTATATATATAATTCTCGTGTCACAATGTTAGTCCGCGAACTCCTCCGAAACGGCTTTACTGATTTTTACCAAATTTTATATGCATATTCAGTAGGTCTGAGAATCGGCTACTGGATACTTTATATATTGATAAGTGCATTTGTTGAATAAATTATAAAAAATTATTACAACCTGAGACTGACGGCGGCCATTAAGTTTGTGCGACGGGATAGCGATCGACGTTGCCATGGTGACATACTTATTTAGTCACTTCAATAAAATAATATGGCAAATATATTATGCATAGAGGAAATTATTACACGGGGCAATATTATGGCAAAGCAACGTTTGCCGGGACAGCTAGTATTTATAATAAAAGTATTCAAAAGATTGAAACTTGATTAAAGATTACAAGGGAGGATTATAAAAAAAATTAAATTGCTCTTTTCTATCGTGTACTTAAGTACGTATTAATATTTTATGAATGGCTGTGCATTTTTATGTGGCCTAAGATTCTTATTGCAAAGTTTTAATTTGCAGTATCATTTTTAAGAGTCATTCAATATCAAGTCAAAATTAAAATATTAAAATATTTGTCTGGATTTTGTACCTGAAATATTATGTCACCCATGACTGGACCCATAAATTATAATTTACTTTAAATTTAAATAAACTCTTTGTTGTTTGTAATACAGTGGTATATTTATATTCATATTAAAACTATACAATAGAGGTAAATGAAACGCAATTGCGACAACATGCGAAATTGACAAAACAATAATAACAGTAGTTATTTTGTTGAAAACCGTCCCGTACAATTTGTATGCATTATACTGGGTGAAATGAAAACAAAGCCGTGTTTTTAGTTGCAGTGATTTTCCAGTAGTTGATACTGTTTACATAATATATTAAAGCGTCGACATCGCTTTGTGTTCAAAAAATTTAAACAAAAAAGGAAATAAGTACTTTAAAATTTTGCATGTTCGTTTTTGCTGTAATGAGTTTCAAATGTTCTAATTATTCAACAATAAAATTAAATTAAACTATTATATAATATTATATTATGTTAGTTATATTGATAGGTATTCATTGATTAAATTGATAGGTTCATTTTCTACTGACATTGGTCTAGCGACCCATGCCGCCGCTGCTTTAGTGACGTAGAGCAAAATGAAGCCTATAGCTCATAAGCTTTATGACATATCATAAAGTGACATTTTATTTGAATTTTTGTAGGTTGGTAATCGCGCGGCAAAAGTACTCGTCTTGGCGGGGGCACTGCCGTATCCCCAGACTTTAATAATTATGTAGATTAAAGTGGCTTTCTCTGTCTCTCCAGTAAAAAGTGTGTCGTTTTTTTTAGTTTATTCGAAAATTAATAACTTATAAAACCATTATTCCGCAAAGTGTTTACTAAAATTATCAGTTTTATAAGACGTTTGCAAACTCGACGTTTTTTAGGACAAATATTAGCTCATTTAATATTTTAGTCTTTACATAATACAAAGCATGTAAATATCTTGTAAAAATCTCGATACAAAAAACGGTAAACTTACAGCAGAAATTTATGAAAAGGCACGATTTCAATTCGAGCTTATAACACACGATGTTACCACGATAAGTCATTATATTACACTGGATACACTGGAAATCCATTCTCTGATAAAAGAAGCAAGAAAGCTAGGCTTACGTGAGAGGCGGTGATCTCAGCAATATCGCAAAATGTAGCGAAAATAATAATGTAGGTACTAGTAAGTAGAAAATTTACCAAACTCTCTACTAGTACCTACATCTTATATATGTCACCGTAAGATTGTAAACACCGCGAGATTGTAATATGACGAAGTGATGGATTGTAAACAAACAGTTTTCCGGTGATTTTAAATTAATTATTTCGTATTTAAAATAACTTCAATTGCCTGAATATATTTTGATATTGAATAAAATTTAGATATATTTAAAGTGCAGTTTGAATTATAAATTATTAGGTTAATTTTAATAACCGAACATTCAAACAGCATTTTAAATATATCTAAATTTTATTTTATGTTATACATCTCATACCATTTGGCATTGAAGTTATTTTAAATACGAAATAATTAATTTAAAATCACCGGAAAACTGTTTGTTTACAATCCATCATTTCGTCATAATATTACAATCTCGCGGTGTTTACAATCTTACGGTGACATATATAAAAATGGATTTTCAAATGTGTTAGTCGCGCTAAAACTCGAAAACGGCTGAACGGATTGGGCTGGTTTTAGTCTTAAAATATTTGTAGAAGTCCAGGGAAGGTTTTAAAGTGACACGAAGTTCACCGGGATAGCTAGTTATAATATAAAAGTAAGTAAGAACTTAGAAGAAATACTTATATTAAGTAATACAAAATAAAAAAAAACGTTTCAAATTTACTCGGCTAATCAAATAATAATAATCTCTTTTTATCAGATCAAGTAGTCCAGAAACACACAACAATGACTACCACTGTACAAAATTTTATATTTACAAAAAAAAAACAATATCATTATTTTAATCCGTGAAAGCAATCAGATAAAATATCAGGCAACAAATATAATATTAAAAAAATATAGTATATACCATATAATATTAGGTATAATTATAATATCCTCAATTTATATACGATAATAGAATTATTATGGCACTAGCTGTCCCGGCAAACATTGTTTTGCCATTTAAAGTATTTCTACTTCATCAGTTGATACAAAATCTTACCCCCTCTTTTGTCCCCTAAGAGGGGTGGGGGGAAAAATTTTATGCACCAGATGTTAAGTTGGAAAAACAGTTAATAATAATATGAAGTAAGTCCATACAAGAAAAAAGTTCGATACAAAATCTGACGGGGGGGGGGGGGGGGTAATTTTTATACACCAGATGTTGAGTTGTAAGGAGGCAAATATATCTGCGAAAACCGTATGCAAATCGGATCAGTAGTTTCCGTGTTAAAGCAAGTCTTTAAATACAAAATCTGACCCCCTCTTTCGTCCCTTTAGAGGGGTGGGGGGAAATTTTTTATACACCACATGTTAAGTTGGAAGAAGACAAATATATCTGCGAAAACCGCATTCAAATCGGATTAGTACTATTCGTGTTAAAGCAAAAGTCTTGTACAAAATCTGACCCCCTCTTTCGTCCCTTTAGAGGGGTGGAGGGAATTTTTTTTATACACCAGATGTTAAGTTGGAAGAAGACAAATATATCTGCGAAAACCGCATTCAAATCGGATCAGTAGTTTTCGTGTGATAGTGGAACAAACATACAGACAGACAGACAGACAGACAGACAAAAAAACTGACCACATTTTTGGCTTCTATAGCGATGTAGTGACACCCTCCGCTTATTATTTTTTGAATATCTTTAATGTACAGAATCTTCATGTCTACAGTTTTATTATATGTATAGATGTAATCGATGAGAATATTATATCCAGTTAAGTTTCAACCACTTATGAAGCTTAAAGTTTCAAAGACTGGAGCGCATTGATCTAATCGAGCCATATCCAACTAGAAAGCAAACTATGGTAGAATCTGGGGGCACGGCAGTGACCCAGACAAGCCTAGAGCAAAGGCACGGCCGTACCATACTTTTATCGAAGCAGTTCGCGACTATTACACACCCTCTATGTTATCTTCGATGTTAACAAAGCTAGAGATTTAAAGTTTAGATGACTAACCGCCGCACTCAGAGACGTTCATTAAATCATCATATAAAAAATTAAAATTAGCCGCCGCCCATACAAACCGCAACACTTAATGCTCATTAAACATGAAATTTCCTCTCAGAGTCAGTTAATGATAAAATTAACACCTCAAAATGGCGATTAAATTTAAATACGGAAGAAGCACCATTTAGCTCGCTTGAGTCGCTAATCATGGATTTTGCCACAGATTAGTATACAGTGGGTGGCCAAATTAATATACTCAGTGTGAGATTTTTACGTAGATTCGTAGTGGTTGATTGTTTAGTCATTTTGTGTTGTTAGTTTTAGTTTTTTCATTATATTTTTTTTACTTTAGGCTGTCTACTACATTTTGTGAGTCAGAAACATATTTTATTATTCAATAATAATCTTGAAATAATAACACCATTAATTCGTACGACAGTCACTTAAGCCATACAGAAACTGTGTTTAGTGCAATAGGGAGTTAGACACAGGCGCTTAAAATGTTTTATTTATTTATTTATTTATTTTATTTATTGGAAAACAAACAGCACTTTAACACATAACAACTATAAGTAGTAAAGTAGCACATATGAGCCAATAAAGTTTTCACAAATAAATATTACAGTAACATGGATCAATTTGTGATACAAGAAGTTTAAGCAACAGTTGACAATCAATAATTATACATAACACCATGTTCGAGTTTCTTATGGAAATTTCATACAATTTTATACAATAGTGTTTGAAACAAGAATATACATTACAAGAAAACAATTACTCACTATAATATTTCTTTGATTGTGGCAGCAAATGTTTTAAATTTTAAGTTAAATATATCAATTTCATTAAAATTAAGGTTATGTTTTTTACACGCTCTCACAATAAAGCGATTCTTAGCATAGTTTGATCTGCACAAAGCTGTATCAAAAGTTAAGCTACTACGAGTACGAGACGGACATCTAAATAGAATTTGACTTAGGAGGTATGGAGAATCTATCATGTTGTGGATAATTTTATATAAGAATATTTCATCCTTTAAACATCTCCGCTTATCTAAGGATAATATATTAGTTTTGTCAATATTTGTAAACTTGTATTGTAATCTTTTTAGAAATTTATTTTGTATCTTTTCTAACATATCATTGTATTTAAAATAAAAGGGATTCCAAACAGTTGACGCATACTCAAGCACTGATCTGACAAGAGAGTTATAAAGTATAGTGTATGTTGTTGGTTGTTTCAAATCATTAGCCTGTCGAAACATAAACCAAGATTTTTGAATGATTTGTTACAAATACTACTTATATGATTTGCAAAAGTTAGTTCACGGTCCAGAATTAGTCCGAGATCTTTGACTTCATCAACACGCTTAAGAGTTTTACCAAACAGTGAATAGCTATACAAAGAAATTTTCTTTTTCCTAGAAAAGGATATAGTTTGACATTTATCAACATTAAGGTGTAATTTATTTTTAGTACAATAATCACATAAGTCATCTAAATCTTTTTGCATATTAATGCAGTCACTTATAGTGCGAACTACACAAAAATTAATTTTTGTCGTCAGCATATAAAAGAACTCTTGAGTGTTTAAAGCAGCATACCACGTCATTAATGAATATATTAAACATCAGTGGGCCAAGATGAGATCCCTGGGGAACCCCTGAAGTGATAGGAACAAAATTAGAAGTGTATCCTTTAATTGCGACAGCTTGGCTTCTATTACGCAAGTAAGATTCCATCCATCGCAAGAGATCACCATGAATACCAAAGTAAGCTAATTTTTTTATAAGTATTTTATGAGAAATTTTATCAAAAGCCTTGGCGTAATCGGTATAAACGGCATCAACACGGAAACTCTTGTCCATGGCTGTACAGACGTAGTCGATAAATTCGTTTAGGTTAGATTCTGTTGATCTTCCGCTAACAAAACCATGCTGAGAGAAGGTAAGGTGGGGTCTAATAAGGGGAAAGATTGAATCATAAATATTTTTTTCAAAAAGCTTTGGTATAACAGATAATTTAGAAATTCCTCTATAATTTTTACAGTTATGCTTATCACCACTTTTATGAATGGGAACAACTAGAGATCTTTTCCAGACATAAGGTATCACTCCTTGCTTGATGGACTTATTGAATATTATAGAAAGAGGAAGTGAAATTGATTCGCGGGTATTTTTAAGGAAACATGGAGGAAGCATATCTGGCCCACAGCCCTTATTAACGTCTAGATTTTTCAGATATTTTTTAACACTAAACTCCGTTATCTGAACAGTCCTTATGACATTTACATTATTAGGTTCAGGGACATCGCATTGTACTCCATCAGAATCAGGCTCAAAAACCGACTGAAAAAAAGAATTAAACATATTGCATATTTGAGGTCCATCGGAACTAACTTCATCATCCAGGTACTTTGTGTCTGGCAGTCCACTTGCAGATCTTTTTGAATTTATAAATGTCCAAAAGGGTTTAGAACTAAATCGTATATTAGTTTCAATTTTTGATACATAAGTATTATAGCAAGTCTCTTCAAGAGATTTAGTCCAACGACGCAACTCGCAAAAATGATCGTAATCAGAATTCCTTCCATATATTTTCCATTTTATATGGGCCCTAAATTTTTTATTTAGCATTCTTATTAGTTGTTTCGAGTACCATATAGGATAACGATTTGATCCTGACACATTTCTAGACGGAACAAATGAATTAATAATATCATTAATTTTTGCATAAAAAATGTCTACTACTGAGTCTAAGTTTGCTGCCGATAAACAAAATTGCCAATCGATTTTAGCAATCTCCCTGTTAATGGTGTCATAGTCGGCACTAAAAAAGCGTCTTACAATTCGTGAAGCCGGCTGCAAAGAATTATAGGTTGATTGGAAATTCAATGAGATATAAAAACTTGGATGATGAGTGTCCTCTGGCAGACAGAGTGGCTCCGTACGCACAACTTCGCATTCACGACTAGAAATGACAAGATCTAAGCATCTGTCATTCATATTTTTAATTCCATTATATTGGGACCAGCTATTAAACGACATAAATGCTATTAAATCGGTTACCATATTGCTATTTGTGGGATTTTGAAGGAGCAAAACATTTTTTTCAGTATTGGAAAAACTCCACATTGCATCTTTTATGTTAAAGTCACCTGTTATCAGAAAAGAATCGTCTGTAAAATCTATATTTAAGCCCGATATATACTCGTAAAATGTAAGACAAGATGATTCATGATGCCGATTCTGAGGGAAATAACAACAAAACAATCTTAGACATTTAGTCCCGTCCAGTACAATAACGACATTAGTGATATCAGCGTTAGGTAGGTCAGGTAATGGTCGCGAGCGCCGTATATCGACAGTTAGCCCTTTGCGGACAGCTATCAGTGTACCGCCACCTCTCGTTTGCCCTACACGTTCGTAATCCCGATCATTACGATATACAGTATACCTAGGATCGAATAGCTCACAGTCTGATATACCCGGGAGTAGCCAGGTTTCGCTTAAACAAACAATGTCGTAGTTATTTTTTAGAATACTTCTATACAACTGGCTTGTTTTGGATCTCAAACCGCGTACGTTCTGATAATAAATGCTAACATTCATAGTGAGTCAGGTTTCCTTGACGCCTTAATAGTAACTGTGACAAAAAATTTAATACAGTGTGATTTATTTGTTATTGAAGTATAAAACATTTTGCTACTAGCGACTTTCCAATGTTGCAATGCTAAGTGTGAGATGTGTATCAAAACATACTCTAAAAGTAAAATGTTAAACTGTCCTGGTGTATCCAGTCGCTGCCACAAGCGAATAACAATAACAAATAATATTAAGGTAAGACTATAACAGTAATTTTCATACTTTTCGTGTAGTTCAAAACAATAGGTTTCACAAAATAGCAATTCGATGTACCAAACTGTAGGAAAAACAGAATTACTTATTATAATCTGCCCAAAACAACACAATATCCTGAGAACAGTAATTTCATTGCTGCCACAATGTCCGTCATAATATTTTTTAGATAGACCTAACTTTAAAAAAAAAACAAAAGATTACCACAAACACAAATATACAAAAATCTACATGAATTAACTGGTCGTTTACAACACTTTTCTGCCAGAAGTTAAACCCTGTAAGGATATTAATTAAACAAGTATTACAATTCTTTATGTTACTATGGATTCTAGTGAGTTTTGATTTTGAATAAAATAGTCTTATAGTTACAAGTCTCAGATAAATGCATATTAGTAGCAAAAACTGAGTTATAACAAGCAAAATTCGCCGTAAATAGTATAGAACATAAATGACATTAAAACTTTTACTTGTAGTGTTAAAATATGTTTACGTTGTGATAATTTTATTAAACCTATCAATTTTAAACACAAAACAACATCTGCCATAATTCTTATGTAATTTTTTTTAAACAATCCTCAGAAGTTATATGAAATACCGGTGAATTTTCAGATTTTCGCACCATGACCGTACAGTTTTTAACCCAAATAAAAGCCCACTGTTTTTCCTTCACTCTTCTTTTTGCCTCTGCAAACAGTGCTTTATTTGTAGGAGATAAATGGTCATTGCAATAAATACGGCTAGTAGATCCAATAAAGCCAATATCACTTGCTTTGAGATTCTTCAACTTACGTACTGAGGATAGGAACTCATCTTTCTTATATCTAGCTAAAAATTTTACTATGATTGGCTTTGGCCTCTTATCACTAGAGTCATTTTTTAAAGCAATGCGTGTGACAAAGTCGATATCGTTCTCAACGTTTAGCTCAAATTCAGATTTTTCTGCCAGATTTTTAAGTATCTTAAGTAAATTCTCATCTCTGCGTTCGGGAACTCCATTTATTTGAATATTAGATCTTCTTACCCATTGTTCATTCTTACTATTACATAAAGCAATGTTATTAATGTTAGACTTTAAGTTTTCAATTTCCGACTTCATAGCTAATTTGTCTGTGGTCAACTCATTAATTTGCTCCTGAGCAGCGACAAGAGAGGCCTCCATGATAGAAATTTTTGACTCATAGTTTCCAATTATGGTAGAAAAGTGTTCTAGCTTTTCAGTAAAGTGTGATTTTAACGAATTAATAGCATCTGACAGAGTATCAAACCGGAGATTTATTTGACACATTAAAGAATTTGCATCAATATTTATAATAGATTGAGGTTGTTGATCAGCTGATGTTTCAGAAGTAGATTGGACCACGGTAGACTTATTCGCTGGGCTCGTTCCCAAGCATTCAGCCAACCTTTTTGGTTGTTTACATGTAGAACACTTCCATTTCGCTTTATTCATAGGTAAAATCTTTTTGTAATCCGCGTCATTCAATCCCACACAAATATAATGATATACTGCTTTGCAAGATGCACATTTTAGGGACTCTTCAATACTGACATTGGAAACACATATTTTGCATTCCATCATAGTTTTTCGGAAATAGTAAGCACTCGGTGTCCTGTTATATTTTAAGATGACTCGGCAAACGGTACACGAGATACTCGCGAACCAAAGGTCTTAAGTGCCAGGGAAATGCGCGGCGCTTACGCGTATAATAAAGTGATCGTGTTCACTTGAGAAAAAAGTTACCTTAACACCACTAATTTTGTTGAATTTATATTCACAGTGATTGCTTATTAAGTTCCTCGCACTTGTATTACTAATTCCATGCGCATATAACACTTTTAATAATTAATTATGAATTATTTAGTTAGCTCGTAATGTTTACACTTCGGCGGATTACCCTCTTTGCGTTTGCTTTTAGCGTAAAACGTGTTATAAAAAGCAATACCTACCTAAGTCTTATCTGTTTTATTATAATTTATAAATAATAGGTATTAACACATGTTTCTGGCGTTTGTTGGTTATTTTTTGTGATAATATAATTTTAAGTTATAATAATGAAAGATTCAGTCATGGGAAAGAATGCAGACATTTCAGCTAGAAATAAATCTAAAATTTAGACACTTTAGAGTCATATCAATCATACCCAGAGAGAAATTGCGAGATTAGCAGGCGTTTCCCATTCTACACTTTGAAATATAAAAAAGTAGTGAACCTAAAAAATCTTTGTCACCATAGCGACTAGCGAGTTGATAATTAATGTGGTAGAAAACGTCTTGCAACTGCTTGAACAGAAGAAGGAAATAAGGCGTTTTATTGTTGAGAACAGAAAAAAACTCCTTAAAGTCATAAAATTATTGTTAGATGATGCTGACGTAGCTTTATCTAACAGAATGCTGAAGCGAAACTGAAGAAACTGAATTTCAGTTGTTTCAGTTCTTCGAAAAACCTTAGTTTACCCCAGATGGATGCATGCTAAGCGATTGGCGTTTGCTAGAATGTAAAAATACTGGTCTGAGGAATACTGGAATGAGGGAAACAAATTATTTAAATTTCAGTTTTTTTAATTATGAAGATAAAGGCGTGACCTTAATATGACCCAATTGATTCAGATCCTCCAGGACAATCCCTAGTTTGTTCACCGAAGGCGACATGAAAATTTTTATAAAAGCTGTGTTATTGAACGAGTTGGGGCATTGTTACGACATGGGCGAGATTAGCTCGAAGGGGAATGGTCGACTACACTTGGTTGAAGGAACCATGCTTTAAGACCAATATCTGTTAGTTTTACAAAGTCATCTCCATCCCTAGATGACTGAATAGCAGCCAGACGGGACATGCACATGTATGCAGGACTCTGCATCTTACCATAAGGCTAAAAAATTAAAATTAATAACTTTTTTAAGGATATTTTTTTTTCCTTTATATGAGACACGAAAACGTATTGTTTTACAAGTGAGTATAATAATTTGGCCACTGACGGTATATATAGTAGAGATTTTGCTGTCAAAGGGTGATCTTCTTCGTCTTCTTTTTTATATGATTTGATTTATAGCTTGTCAAAAAAGGGTAGACACTGTACGTAATTTTTAAATGATGTAAAACTATGAAAACCTTATATTTTAATCGTGATAAAAATGTGCAAGGTGATAATATTTAAAGACAGACTGTACTTTCCAAAACTATTTTTTTTCAACTTATGTCAATGTTTTTTTTATTGGCCGTGACTACTGCAGCCGTCAGAGTCGATCATTAAAAAAATAGCGCTAAACATCATTTAACAAATTGAAATTTAATACTTTCATTACAGATACCTCTCAGAGACAAAATTAATTGACTGATTAATTTCTGTCCCACATAAATCATTCGTACGCTGGTACTAGGTACCTATATATGTAGGTAGGTTGTTCGTATGGACTATTGAGCGGCATGAAGACAAGAAGAAGGAAAAAAGTTGAAGTAGTAATTTTTATTTTGTTTTGATAATGGTTGGCGAATAACATATTATTATTAACTTTTATTGACTTGCTATTACAAAAACATTTGTAATGCGTATTGCTTTGATTATATAAGTAAAATGTAAATAATCAAAGGCGTATTAACTTCTAAGTTTTACAATTTGGATTATCTGAATTAAACCTGTAACATAGATGTCTACTATTACCATTTTAATATAAGAAAACCATTGCTATTAGGAATTTTTCATAATTGTAGTTGATTGTAACTAATAAACATCTTTAATTTCAACAATTTCAAATTTTGGTGGCAATGTTCTTACTTCTTTGTATTTAGGTATTATATTTAGTTTGATAGATGTGACTATACTTTTCTAGTGAAATACTTCTATTCATTTGCAAGAAACGGTAAAAACAGCTGTTCAGGTAGTACCTACTAAGTAGGCATGTATTGCACAAAAATGCTTTCACTTCATATCACATTTATGAAATTCTGTGTTTACTGTGGCGTTATCTAATATTATATTATTAACACCTTCACTGCGGGGCAGGCCGAAATCGGCCTGCCGCGGAATTTCAGCTGGTGCGGACGTAGAAAACTATGTTCTCTCACTCGGTGCGGAACGATTATCTCAGGTGTTTGTAAAGGTACGACAGAGGCAAATATATATTTGAGATTGTGTTCAAAATTATAGGTCTTTCCTATAAAAAAATTATGGTAGGTCGTTATCGGCCTACCACGCACTGGAGGTGTCAAAAATCAATTCAGTGCGGCAGTGGGCCTATTGCGGCCCGGTTGGCGACCCGATACCGCACCGAGCGTCCGCCTAGCCAGTTAGTGATGTGCAATCTATCGTAAGTCGTAGCTGACGTACGTCGCGTTTTTTAACCGACTTCAATAAAAGGTTATCTATTCAACCTGTATATGTTATTTTACCTAACCTGTATATGTTATTATACCTGTATGTATTATTTTCAGAACTGACTAGTTTTGATATGTTTTAGTCTATATTATCAGCATCTGAACAAATGTGACAAATTTCTAAAGTGACATACATATTCATGTATGTTTTTATGTTTGTGTTCGCACATCTTCGGAACTACTAGTCCGATTAAAGTAATTCTTTTTTTGTACTGGATACTGTTTAACTTCGGGAATACTGTTCATCAAAATCGGTTCAGTAGTGTTTAAAATAGGTAATTTTGATTCTCAATTACGTACGATTTTGAAGTCGGTTTTATCTTTTTAAAATACAATAATTATTAATTTTATAAAATTAACAACGCACGATAGCAGGAAACAAAAGATCATGTCCTTGAGATGAGCGTTAAACGGCGAAATTGTGCAGGGTGATATGAAAAACTGGAAGAAACCATGAGAAGTGTCGAATCAAAAAAGAAATTAAAAAAATAAAAAATACTGCAGAATGTGCAAACAAAAACGGGCTTTGTGTTTTAAAGACAGGAATTTAAATATACTAATAAAAATATATATTTTCGATATCCCCTTGTTTTTGTCTTTCCCATCTCTACTAAAAATACTTTCTAGTGCGGTTCAGGTCGATATCGGCCCGCCACTTTCCCTGGTTTATTTCTCATTTCCTGTTTGGCAGTTGGGTTCAAGGTCATTCCAACAGTCCAAAAACTGTACACCTACATTATGTTTTCGCTAAGTTATAGTAATTTAATCTAACCTTGTGCTGGTGGGTCGAGAAAGGCCTACCCCGCATTGACGGAAAAATCATTGGGGGCACACTTTGGCCCGCCGCCGCACCAGACGAAGGTTTAAGATTTTACTTGCCGCAGTGAAGGTGTTAACACTTCAAATAAAAACCTGAAAAGAACCCTTTAACAATAAGAAAAATGAAAACTGAACATTTTCAAGAATAACCTCAAACTACATCAAACTCTGCAATTAGCGAATTTGACGTTTTGAGTTTAGAGAGGATTAAAGTAATCTTAACCTGCAAATTACATGACATTCTGAAAATAGTTAGTTTCCTAGTAATTATGGATGATCAAAGTTACTACATTTTGTCACTCACTGACTGAATGATCATCAAAATTCTAAGGTACTTTTAGCAGAGTTAGAACCTTAACATATTTTGGCACCAAGATAGGTCATTTCGCACAATGAAAGGAAAAATTATTCAAAATACTATTGAGTAGGTATTTTCTGACAATTTCAAGATCCTAACTGTTACCATTATGGATATAGAGAAAAAAGGGCAAATAAAAAAATGTGTTTGTTGTATTGTTAAAAAGTTGTAGGGCTATCGTTATAGAATTTGTAGAAGTATTTAGCAGCTGTTATCTATCGTAAAAAGTCTTCAGACCACATTCAAGCCAAGCCTTCAACTTATTTTGTCATTTTAAATCAATATCCAGTGACTATATTATTAGTTTTCTTTATTATAATATTATGTGATCTGAAAACTTTTTACGATAGATAGATTGCATAGAATATAGGCTTGGCTCTCCTTTTTACATTTCATGTTTTTGGTAGGATTTAGTTGTCCTAATATGTAGGATTACTGTCATAAGTTTCATGTCCTAGGGTTTGGTTCATGGTTTCTGGTTTTCTGTAGTTGATCATAACTAGCTTACAGCGTGCCTCTACATATTGTAATCTTGGACCTATGTTCATAATATCATTATAGTTTTTTTTTTTTTTATATTATTCTTGTATACTAATTGTTCCCACATAACGCAAAAACTACTACGAGTTTAATATTTTTTCAACATTGAATATTACATTATTCCCATTACATATCACATCGTCATCACAACATTATATTGTTTAAATGTTTTTCAGTTTTATCTGCTAAAGAAGTAGGTATGGGTCAGCTAATAACTAAAAAACTATGTTTTCTTTTTCTCACCAGAAATTACTCTCAAAGTCTCTAGAGTCTACTCTAGACCAATAACTGATGACGGTTTTAGCGAATATTACGCAGAGGGCACTACTAACACAGTATACTAAATAATCTAAATAATCCGACCAAAATCCGACATGTTGCACACAACACACGTCATCATTTCTGAATATTGACAGAAACCTTGTAAAACGTCGAATAAAACATTTTGTTTACAGCTGTCTATGCTGGAGCTGCCCCTAGCATTGGGATGATGACAAGGTCAAAGGTCAAGGTCAAAGATTAGCGAATTTTGTTATTAAAATAAAGAAATAACGGTAAAAAATAAGTGTTTCCAAAATTTCAGCTTGATAGCTTTTGTATTTTTTTTGTTATGCGCCTTCAAAGTTGGATATTATTCAAGTCGATTTTTTTTCAATAAAATTTCTTAATATTTGTATACCATTCGATAACTTATGTAATTTAAAGTAACTTTTGTTATGAAACCACTTTCATAAACGCAATCTATACATATGATAAAACTGTAGAAATGAAAATTCTGTACATTAAAGATATTCAAAAAATAATAAGGTGTTACTACATCGCTATAGAAGCCAAAACTGTGGTTAGTTTTTTTGTCTGTCTGTCTGTCTGTCTGTCTGTCTGTCTGTATGTCTGTATGTCTGTATGTCTGTATGTCTGTCTGTCTGTCTGTCTGTCTGTCTGTCTGTATGTTTGTTCCAGCATCACACGAAAACTACTGATCCGATTTGAATGCGGTTTTCGCAGATATATTTGTCTTCTTCCAACTTAACATCTGGTGTATAAAAATGTTTCCCCCCACCCCTCTAAGGGGACGAAAGAGGGGGTCAGATTTTGTATCAAACTTTTTTCTTTAACTCGAAAACTACTGATCCGATTTGCATACGGTTTTCGCAGATATATTTGTATTCTTCCAACTCAATATCTGGTGTAAAAAAATCCCCGCCACCCCTCTAAGGGGACCAAACAGGGGGTCAGATTTTGTATCAAACTTTTTTCTTTAATGGACTTACTTCATATTATTAGCTGTATTTTTCAACCTAACATCTGGTGTATAAAATTTTTCCCCTCCCCTATTAGGGGACAAAAGAGGGGGTAAGATTTTGTATCAACTGATGAAGTAGAAATACTTTAAATGGCAAAACAACGTTTACCGGGACAGCTAGTAATTAATATAGCTACCGAACAAAAATCTTCCGCGATGCCTACAAACAACTCTAAGGTGACGTCATAATCGAGTCGCATTTTGTATGGAGCGTTTCGGGCAGGTCCATTTTATGAGATGTTTGAATTGTCATATCTTGGTGAATTTTTAAGCTATCAGAGTCATTCTTTCACCGATGTTTCTATTTTTTAAAGGTCTTTCAATCTTTACTTATTATAAAACAAAGTCGCTTTTTTCCCTCATGTCCCTTTGTTCCCTTTAATATTTAAAACTACGCAACGGATTTTGATGATTCTTTTAGTGTTAGATAGCCCATTTATCGAGGAAGGTTATAGGTTATATTTTATCACGCTAAGATTAATAGAAGCTAAGAAATAGAGGAAAATGTGGAAAAACGGGTAAAATTATTTGAAAGGGCTAACTTGAACGCGCTAATCTCAGGAATTACTGGTACGATTTTAAAAATTATTTCAGTGTTAGATAGCCCATTTATTGAGGAAGGCTATAGGCTACATTTTATCACGCTAAAACTAATAGGAGAATGTGAAAAAAACGGGCAAAATTATTTGAAAGGGTTTATCTCGCGAACTACTGGACCAATTTTTATGTTATTTGGCACAGATAAGAAGTAGACCACATGAAGGATCGTGATAGGCTATCGATTTTAATCATTTTTTCAGTGGCTATATATTTTATACCCGTGCGACGCCGGGGCGGGTCGCTAGTTACCAATAAGAAAAAAAAAATAGTCATCATGCCAATTATCCTATTGTTTCCTTGTAAGTACTCGTAAATAATTTAAAAAAAAAACCTATTCTTACTTTCAACATGCTTTTGTTTATTGTATTCTATTTACGAACACAATGCCACTTTAGCTTAGCTTGATAGTAATAAAAAAATATATGTTCTAGGGCTCCCCGACTATGATAACAGCTAGTTTGCTTAAGCACCTTCTACTAGCCTTCAGCTTATCATAAGCATCTAGTCCGCTTGGTTTGGCGTAGGTAATTAGTAGTTAGTACTAATGCCAGGAAGATGTAATCGTTGCCAGTTGGTGCTGCAGGGAATTAGTGAGGTGGAAATGGGGCCTCGTTAGCACAACGTTAGTAGACCAAGGAATATTAGCTTAATCACCTTTGTTGTATATGAAATTTGAGTTGTACTGCCTAGTTGCACTCAAAACATAACGGCTGTTTTGCTCATATTATGCTTCTACCGATTTTGAAAAATTCTGGGAAGGGCGATTCCCGCACCATAAACGTATTTTGGGCCCAACTAATTTGTCGGTTTTAAAAAATACTAGACGATACTAAGATATTATCAACTTATATTAATATTTGAGACATTTAAACATTTTAAAATACAATGTAAAATATTACATTGCATATTTTCTTTCGTTTATTTAAAGGATAAGTTTTTATATAATTAAATACCTTATGTAATTAAATACCTTAGATATCAATATAAGATTATAATAATAATCTTATGCAATTTAGTCCTTTATGCCTTTATAAAAATCACAGCATCAAAACTGAAACAAACTTTTAATAATCTGGATTGCGAATAAAAAATATGAAAGCGATTAAAATAATTAACCTCCCAGACAGCGTTTAGTCGCTAAGTGATTTGCGAACTGGTAAAATTGGTTATTAATATATTAATAGATAGAGCGATAAGCTTCGCCGCCAACTGGGTCAAGCAATTAGCAGGCGAGCCGTCATCGCTGCGATCTCTAATTAAACACGTATCACGTGCATGAAGAAAAATATCCCTCATTTTTCAACCATAGGCATTTAAAATAACCCTTCCTCCAACTTAATAGAGATCACTCCTAGAAATTCCAAAGTAAAATAACCATGAACGATATCCTGATGCACTAAATGAATTTCACGCTTTTAAATCAAGATGCAAAATAATTCAAATACGTTCGCCGAACTAGCGGAAACTACTTAAATGGAATTGAATCGGGAAAGAATCGGGACTTTTCCAATTTCAACGAAGCCACTTAATTAATTATACATGTGCTTGCGACTTTGTTTGCGCAAACTCATAATATAAGGGGTGTTCTTTAAAAACTAGAAAAGTTAGTCCGTGCTCTTACAAATGTTTTAATCTTGTAACTTTGCTACATTGTTTCAAAAATTTACTCGGAGTTTTTCATTTAGTATAGTAGGTTGAAAACATATCCATCTTTCAGCTAACTTTTCGACCTAATCATGAAACTATATTTTTTTAACTTTACCTACATTTTTTTGGTAATTAGTAGATTCAATAATTGTTTATCGTTTAATAGTGGTTAATAAATGTAATTATTAACCACTATATTTCACTCGAGCCGCATCATTCCACGAAACAAAGGATGTTTTAGTGAATACAATGTAAATACAAAACCGACACAAGTTAATTACACTAAATTATAAACGCAAATCTCGTTTTAAATTGCATTTAAATTTAAAAACAAAACATTATAATATTTGATTGAAGTCATTCAAAACTCATGAGTTAGCTTAATGAAATGTAAACTCAATAGTTTTTATTATTCGTAGACTCAAACATTATTATTTACTAAAAACCAAAAGTTATGTTCATATGGCTATCATAAGTAGCAATATAGCATTATAATAATAATATAATTATATCTATGGACGATTCACACCACGTCAATCCGGCCCCGCGCTAAGTACCCAAAGGATTACTGCCGTTACGGGTACCAGACAGCCTACCAGACAACGGAAATATATTTAATACTTTTATACTATACATGTATTTAAGATTTTTATTATATTATACATATATTTAATACACATCCAAGACCCAGGAACATTGAAAACTTTTTGTTCCGTCGGCGGGATTCGAGCCCGCGACCCCCGGCTTGAGCTACCAACTCGCCCACCAACTGAGCCACAGAGGTCTTCATATTATGTAATTACTAATTAGCATTCGTTTTTCGTCGAATTTGAATGTTATTTTGAAGTATTTACGTATCTTCTCTTTTCGTAAATACAAATTTTACAAAATCATTTACTATAGAACAACATTCCCGAAGCCGAATTTCAAATTCTTTCATTTGTTTCGGAGAAATTTGCGAGGTAAAATACCTAATCTTTTCAAGTTTGTTACTTTAAATATTTTTTCCACGGCAACATAACGGCCTTTGTGTACCTTTGTCAGGGTGAACGCGTATTTTTCGGTTTTCCCTTCAGAGAGACACGAATTTCGTAACGAGGTACGTCTCGTACCCAAGGACCCGGAAAATTAATTAAATGAAATGCAAAGGATTATTCTGCACGAATTGCAGCTACGTAGTACGTGTTAACTCCAGACCCTGTGTTTAAGGCTTGAGGTAAGAATGTTACAATGGCCGGGACGTGCCTCGCTCCTACCTTCTCCGTTTATTCTAGAACCTTACTCATTTTAATATGCTTCGCGCAGTGTTAGCGCACGTTTCAACGTAATAAAACCTTTTGATACGTATTAAGATTATGTATAAGATCATCGTAAGATTTTTATAGAAAAACTAGATGACGCCCGCAACTCCGTTGCGCCAAAACTCGTTTATCGCGCGGGAACCGTACATTTCTCGGGGATTAAAAGTATCCTATGTCCTTTCTTGGGACTTAGAGTGTCCCCATACCAAATTTCAGCAAAATCGATTCAGCGGTTAGGGCGTGAAGAGCTAAGAGACAGACAGACACACTTTCACATTTATAATATTAGTACGGATAAATATTTTTTTCGGAATCGGATGGATTTAAAAAATGTTCATAAACGCCCAGAATGACTGGGATCAAAGCCAAATAGCGTTGATCAATTGCCGGACATCATAGCGGCAAACGATGCATGAAACCGACGCGACTGAAACGGCTTCGGAAATTACTGACAACCCCTTTGTTACATCTAACTTTCGTTTTTTCCACCGGCTTGATTGATAAAGGTCCATTTTTCAAAAAAGAATATTGGGTGTATATTTTCATAGCGGGTTTGCTCTTTTTCTATTTGTGTCCCGTTCTTCTTTCGCTCCGTGTGCAGCTTATTCGAATAGCCACATAAAATTTTGGAGAATTATTGCTCAATACAAAAAGCTTAAAATGAGAGCTATTTTTATTGCGGCTCATTATAATGTAAATGAAGTTCGGGATGACCGCGGCGACGGACGAGCTAGATTTAAGCACTTTTTACACAAAGACCTCGAAAATATAAACAAAATGTATTTAAAACGCCCGTCTCTTTGATATAATTTAAGGGTTCCACACGCTCGCCGAAAGCGGGCTGACTAAACAGAGGGACATGTAGCTAAAACCTTTTTAAATATTATTATCCTCGGTTTTAAAACCTTTTAAAGCATTTTAAACAATGATAAAATGTGAGATTTTCGTTAAATATTAATTTATCTAACCTCCAACCTTTTAAACTTCTTAATTTATAGCATTTTCGTGTTTTATTGTTTATATTTTACATAATCCTGCATATTGTTTGGATACCCGTATATATTTAGCACCTTGACCTTATCAATATTATGCAATGTAAACATCTATTGTAATTATTTTCCTCCTACTATCTGATATAATTAATGCATGTTTTGTAAAAGCAAACAAGGATAATATTAATTTTATCCTTAGCTTATAGCTACATACCATCACGGAATTCTTATACTTAAATTCTTTTCGGCCGCTGTTTTCGTAAAATTCCAATTAGCAAAAAAACGAACTCGATTGGATGTCAATTAAGGAGTGCTCTAAGATAATTTGAATAGATGCCATCAATTTAAATGCTAATACCGAGCGTCTGCGTCGGACAAGTGAGTGGCAAGGCCGAATCTTAAACTGCCCTCCCGGGACTGCCTAAACGAACCCCCGAGTATTAAGATATTTTTCTTCTCCCAGCAATTATATTAAATTTACAGCCTTTCAAATCATTTGACCTTATTACAGGAATAACTGAATTAAGTTACGTCTTTCATTTGCTTTTTGATGGTCTTACTTTATTCATGTTTTAGACTACCGCGCTACCGCTACTTTTATTTGAACGTGTTATTAATATTTTAATGCAAAGTTTATTTTAACAGGAATTGCGGGGTGTTCTCGTAAAAATAATAAATATAAAAGTTTTATTTTACAAGAGTTGTTTCTCGCGGTTAACTAACAGAGAGATTTATTTTCTAGTTAAAGGGCATCGTAAAAGAGGTTTGTAAGTATTACTATCTCTTCTTCTTTTTCTTTTTATCAGGCTTTTTATAATAGACCCAGCTCAAGAATGAAGAGCGTGGCAACAAATTGATTTGATATCTTGCAGGCAAATTGTTTGGCACTTGACGATGCTTTCGCAGAGCACTTCCCAACTAGCAAATTAGTCCTTTAACAAAAAGCCTAGATGACATTTAGTCGTATAGAAATCGTATAGTAGTAATTAAAGTTTCTAACATCGTATAACAATATATTAAACGAACAATATGTCGTATAAGAGTTTAGTAATTTAATTTAGTCCTGTAATCGTTAACACGACCAAATTATATGACTATCCTATAAATATCGCAGTTGGGACCTTTAAAATACATATTTGATGTTGTATAAAATTAATTTATATAACAATCATAATTTGGTTGTAGTGCCGACCATAACACTACTCTTTATCAGTTATAAGATTTCTACATAGCTATCATGTAAAGTCCATATATTTAACTGTTATAAAATAAATCTTTAAATATACGTTTCTTACATGATTTTCGACTCTCTTTATACGACTATCATAAAATGTTTATAAGCCTAATATTCATATTTTGAGAACTTAAATAACTAACTTAAGTTATGATTCGAAAATGTTTCATGTTTCTCTTTTACGACTTCGGCCAAGAAATAATCGTCCAAGTGCGATTCGGACGGTATAGAACCATTTGCACGACTGGTTCTATACCGTTATAGAGCAAAAGTTGGCCAAAAATTGTTTTTCTTATGGGAGCACCCTTAAATATTTATTTAATTTTAATTTTATTATTAAAGAGCAAATACAGGGTGCAATTAAACCTTCCTGCCAAATTTTCACAAATATACAATTTCTGAAAAATGTACGGTTTCTGTGAAATTCCTAATTTATGCGGGCGAAGCCACGCGGAACGTCTAGTTATTAATATAGAGCAAAAAAAGGCCAAATAGTCATGTTTATTATATGGTAGCCCTCTTTAAAATATATAAATAATATTTTGTTTTAATTATTTTTCCTTCTAGCATAGCGGTAACAAAAATATAAAATCTGTGAACATTTCATAAGTCGAGCTATAGCGGTTCTTGAGATACAGCTCCTGAAGACAGGCAGATGGACAGACAGAAGGATAGACAGACATCGAAGTCTTAGTAATAGGGTCCCGTTTTTACCTTTTTGGTACGGAACCCTAAATTATAGAACTTTCCAATAACTTCAAATCGTTATTTAGTTAAATTTTTCGACATCAGAAATTATCACCATAATATTGAGAATTCGATAAATGCATGGGTTTCCACTTTGTTACGGTACCCTTGAAATGGCGGACGATAAAATAAATAAATGTTAAGATATGCGACCTATAGTCATGAGAAATCATATAAAAGTCATCAACATTACCTAAAATCGTGTAAATGTAAAAGTACAGGTAATCTTAAGTTAAATTGAATTCATAAATATTATTTTGCAATTATTCGAAGGGGGCGTTAAATATTTGTTAAAAAACGTATATACAACCGTCGAGAAATATAATTTCCCTTAGAAAAGTAGATATTGTTACCGACTAACACCAAATATATTAGTCAAATAGCATTCATTCAATAATAAATATGGCAGACAAACTTTTACCAACATGATGGCTACTTTTTCTTTTATCTTACTTCAACAGAACTGTAAAATAATTAGTATCCGCAAAAAGGTAATGCTGATGACTACTTTCCAATGTTTATACAACGTCTACTGGACCACAATACGACGAAACGGTTATAAAATTAATCACTTTACGACTGCTATACGAATATTTAGCCACTAAAACGACCATGACACGATCGCTATACAAATAAAAGTTATATATTTTGCGCCTATTTCGCGTCATATAAAGGTTAATACGAATGCTATATAACGAAAAAGGCCTGACCTCAAGTTTTAACCAAAACGTTGTCTCGAAAATTATATGACCATATTTTGCTAGTTGGGTTTGACTACCCGTAACCACGGCTGCTGAAAAGTAGCCGAAATGTCAGGAAAGTGCTCGGCGAAAAAAAAAATGGTAAATAAAAGGTAAGACTCTGCATGTCTGAGATATGAATAGTTTGCAGTTCTTGCTTTCTGGTTAGCATATTATGGTGATATAGATTGAAGTAAAGTAGGTTTGCTTACAGTTTTTGCTTCCATCGTCTTTTGTATAATATGTATTATCAAGTAAGCTACCAAGAGTTTAAGCACTTGTTAAATAATTAATAATAATATAATATATAATAAATACATAATTATGTACTAAAACCGTATTTTTAAAACCTTAGCTGAAATAATTTATTTAGAATTAGAAATATTCAAATGTTAAAGTGTAAATATAAAAATAATCATTTCAATTAGGTATTCTAATATTTGATGTCATAATTAATTAATGATAAATCTAAAATGACATTATTTTACTAGGTTGCTTTATTTTTCTAACAGGTTTTACAAATTGTTAAAATACTTCCGGTATAAAATATTTCCGCTAGTCTGATTAATGTTTTATTAAAGTTAATTATTATTCTAGTAACTTATTTAATGTACTTGTACTTATTTAATGTATTATTATAGATTATAGAATATTTGTTATATTTTACCGATGTATTTACTAATTTTTATAGTATTGTTTAAAATACTTCCGGTAATATACCGGAAATATTTTATTAATTCTGTAATTATTATTTAATATTAAGATTGTCAACTGTTATAATATCCGTTTGGATGGTATAAAAACGAGAGTCAATAGTGAATAAGTTTAGTTTGTGTCGAGAGACTGGAGCAACTAGAGAAATAAGATAAGTATTGTGCTTTACTGATATTTTCTATTAATTTAGGTACTTGTTGTATAAATAATATAAGTAAATGATTTATTTAAATGTTTGATGTTTAATTATTTTAATATTATTTACGTAAAGAGTTGAAAAGAATTTAAATTTAATAAAATAATAATTTGGGTCAATTAAAGGACTCTTAATGAAATAAATTATGAATTTAGAAATTAAATTGTTTTATTTTCCTATTATTTAAAAAAAAAGAAAAGACAAACTTAACTATTTTTATATTTTTAATTAATTAATACACTCGTAATCTACTAATCTAAAACTTGTAATCCTTTTTTTACATTCTGTAAAATAAAATCAATTTAAATTTAAAAATAAAAAATTATTAAATAGAAATTGTGTCAGTGTAATTACTCTAATTACCTCTTTCTATTGCTTAAATCGCTAAAAACGATTTAAAATTTTTGGTACTTACAAAGATACTAGAGCACCGGGAACGGACTATCTTGCAGTATGTATAAATCAACTTATTTAATAAAGCAAATTCATTATTATAGATGTCCATTCCTTTAACCCAGCCTTTCCCAAAGTGGACGATAGCGCCCCCTTGTGGGCGCTGAAGGTCTAAAGGGTATGGGACCCAGAAAAAAATGGGGGTGTTGTGTAGGGGCTTAGAGAGTGATTTTTAATTTAATTTCATCTGGATGCATTTTAAATTGAAACCATGGGGGGCGCTAAAACATAATATAATGAGTTCTCAAAGTGGGCAGTAGACAAAATAAGTTTGGGAACCCCTGCTCCAACCTTTCTACCTAATACTTATGCAATTTACAAGCGCAAGGAGCACAGTCGACTTGACATTGTTAACTTTGGGGAACACACAGCGTTATAGGAGAAGTTGGTCCCGATCCGACACATCAACACTTTGCTTAAGGGAATTTACATTTATATTACAAGAGTTGGTAAGGCCGGAACACATAGACTGTTCTTGTACGATGTTTCTCTTAGATATGCAATGATATCGGAGGTCTGAAAGTATTAAGTTATTTTCAGTATTACTTTTTAGTTTAACTGCTTATTTTATTCTTCGTTCAACTTCTAATTCGCAAGTTTCATTTACATTTTGCGCATGTGTAATTTTTTCGTGTTCTTATATTTTATTACGTATAGTAATTGAAATCTTATTGGCAAAAGGATATATATGACTTTTGCCAATAAGATATTTTATCTATTTACACTTTTTTTCTCTATTAACCCTCTTTTCACACATCCTTTTTAAGGTTCCTTACCCAAAGGGTACAACGGGACCCTATTACAAAGACTTCGATGTCTGTCCGTCTGTCTGTCTCCAGGCTGTATCTCAAGAGCCGCTATAGCTAGACTTATGAAATTTTCACAAATTGTGTATATCTGTTGCCGCTATACAACAAATACAAAAGCTAAAAAAAATATTTGAAGGGGGCTCCCATACAACAAACGCGATTTTGTTGTTATTTTTTTGCTCGATAGCAATAATGGCAGCAGGCACTTGAAATGTTCACATAATACTCGATTGTAAAAACATTTCAATAATTAATAATTAAGGGGCGCTCCCGTACAAAAAACTCAATATTTTCCTATTTTTGCAAAATAATGGTACGCACTCTTTGTGTGCGAGTCCAACTCATACCGATTTTTTACTTGTTACAAAAATTTTACGCACGTATTTTATTACGTACGCTCAAGTTTTTGTTTACTTTTAATATCATTATTTTACAGAGTATACACACGCCCTTATAAAGCCGCGCTCACCTTTTCACAGTACAAAACTTAAAACAATTTTGAGCACACAAAGTTTTATGGACAGGTATTAAAGATATTAATTCAGTATTATTTTAGGTTACGTTGGTACAAAAGTATATTATACCATAAAAAGATTATATAATATGTTTTTAAATACTTACTGACTGTTTGAAAACCCATGACATACTATCGACTTACACTTTTTCTCAATATTATATTTTACTAATGAGTGTGAATTTTTTTATGAAAAACAACAACACAATGGTGATTCAATAAAATGATCAATAATTATATTAAGAATAAAAACTATTTGAATTTAAAAAACGCACGTCACATATTATAATATTTTAAAGACCAGTTTCAGACGAAGAATTTATACGAGTACAAGCATTTTGCGAAACAATACAAGGTAAACAAAATAATAGAGGAAAAACAGATTACAGCGGAAAAGAAGTAATAAAATTTTGTGCCGGGAAAACATACAAGAATCGTTTTCATTACTAACGTAAGAGATTTTTAATTTTACTCGAGGGGTTTAAAAATGACCTAGATACACGTTAGCATTAAGGCAACCGTGACTTTACGTGACTTTGAAATAATATATAACTAAAAGTATTTCTCGATTATTAAAAATAATTCTGTGATAGATTGAGCTGAAGGCTATTATGTAAAATTATTTTGTGAGCTGAAGACTATATTAGGTCTTGCTATCTGTAACGAGATATGATGATCAGATTTTATTTTCATTTAACGTCATTCAAAGTTAATTGTAGGATTATTTAAACAGCCCTAAACATAGCACCTTCTCTTATTTTGGAAGTCGGTTAAAATTGAGATCACTCAAACATTCTATATTCAGTATATTAATATTATAATGTTATGAATACGCTGTTGTCAATACTTAATATATGTGTTCAACCCTGAGATACAGTATTTCATAAAATATAATGAAACAATTACAACGAATATAATATTCTAAATATAATATATAGCTAAAAGGTAACTGACTGACTGACATAGTGATATTCTATCAACGCACAGCCCAAACCACTGGACGGATCGGGCTGAAATTTGGCATGCAAGTAGATGTTCTGACGTAGGCATCCTCAAAGAAAGGATTTTGATAAATTCCACCCCTAAGGGGATAAAATAGGGGATGAAAGACTGTATTATAATAATACGAGCGAAACCGCGGGCAAAAGCTAGTTATAATAATTATCATCATCATCATATCAGCCTATATTCCACTGTCCACTGCTGGACATAGGCCTCTCTCGATTAACCATTGTATTGTTGTTAGCTATAATTATATTAGATGATGACCGCAACTCCGTTGCGCCAAAATTCGTTGATCGCGCAGAAATCGTACATTTTTCCGAGATAAAAAGTATCCTATGTTCTTTCCCGGGACTTAAAGTATCTCTATGCAAAATTTCAGCAAAATCGCTTCAGCGTCTTGAGCGTGAAGAGGTAACAGACAGACAGACAGACAGACACACTTTCGCGTTTATAATATTAGTAGGTATGGATAGTATAGATCTCCATAAAATGATATTTATTTTTTAATCTCTACTTCTTTATAATATTTGAAAGGTTTTATTGACAGCGAAACGATATAAAATTTTGTCTGCAATAATAGCCGAGTAATATCGGGCATTTTTCCTTTTAGTGTTCAATTAAGTCATTATTTTCTCACTGCGTGAAATTTCCATCACATCGCTTCTTTGGGATTCCTTTTTTAATAAATTATAATCAATATTTTTAATTGAAATACTCAAACAGTTCAAGTGATGAATGGGAACAAAATATCGTGTAACTGCTTTATGTTACGAGTATAATATTATGTTATCATAATATTAATAGGTATTGAGTTGGTTTGTTTCATTTTTATCACATTTAAAATTATTGAATTAAATAACAAATTAATGTTTCTCTCTAAAAATACAAAACTTTATAATACTATATTATACTTGTTTAAGTTACGGTCAGTAGAGTTAGACCGTGTAGATTCAAAGCTTGACTCTACATGAGATATCATATCTTTTTCACAGGGTAAACCTTCTTGTACGGCCGTCTCGGCAATATTTTACAAGAAATGTATTTGGTGGGATTATTTTGTTAATTGTTTGGACTAGGCCGACTTTGTTGCAAAAAAGTCATAATATGTGCTTTAGCAACTGTACGGACTTACAAGATACCGGGTACTTTGCGACGAATGTAAAGGACATAATTTTTAGACATCTTGTATTATATAATAATAAAAAAGTTTGTAGCACATACAACAAAAATGAAACTTTACGTCTGAAGTCTCGTTTATATTTTAAAACTTTTGAAAAGTTTTCTAGTAAATGTAAACCGACAGCGACAGCCGACACGGTGCCCTTAGAAACGGTTTTCTTTTATTATTACTATACCTACAACAGTGAATATAATTTGATAATAGAAGCAGGTAGTAGACACTTGACTAAAGCAGGTTCTTCGGAAGGAACCCTAGCC
Organism: Polyommatus iphigenia; assembly: GCA_963422495.1. NCBI lineage: Eukaryota > Metazoa > Arthropoda > Insecta > Lepidoptera > Lycaenidae > Polyommatus > Polyommatus iphigenia. The sequence goes on from OY730179.1 coordinate 13,154,911, forward strand.
TTCATCATTATAGATTCGGATGTGAATCCTCAAAATCTAAGCCGTTAGGGGTGGAGTTACAGCAACCTATAGCTCTTGCAATCTACGAGCGCGCGTAGCCTTTATTTGTAGTTGGAAATGTGAATAGACATTTTCGTTAGTGTGCGTACCTGACGGAGCAGTCAGTAGCGAGCGAGCCATGTACGCGTGTATAGATACGGTCACTCACACAACTAAGGGCGCCGCGCGCTCGTAGATTGCAAGAGTTATAACACTAATGATTCAGCGGTGCGAGCCATTGATTTAGAGTGATCTATAGTTTTTGAAAGACTTGAAACTGTTTTTGGGTATTTAAATATTACTTAACATAAAATATGCTGTATTAATATTAAATTACCGTATTTTTAATTATCACCATGGAATAAAAAAAATTGAATAAGAGAGTATTAAAAAAATGACTATTTACTTTCCTGTAATAAAAAAATAGTTAGATCCCCGTGTGGGCTTTTTGAAAGAAAATATCAGAATTTTAAAATAATAAACCTATACATCATACAGCTTGTAAAGAATATTACAAGCAGAAACCGCGTCGCGGCAAGCTGTTATTGTACACAACAAAAGTTCCTGCCACAGCTGACTGAACAAAACTCATCTTTTATCTATAATACATCGCTGGCATTTCGTTCAATCCGTCAATGTCTGTAAATAATATCCTATTGAAACATATTTTTCGAGTCGGAGGTATAAAAACCATGACCAAAGAACGCTGGAAACTGGAATGCTTCTGAGAAATTACACTCATATATCTCCGAGTAAAGGACGCTAAAAGACGTATGCCTTTTGAAACGATAGATTGATATTAGGGTAATGGCTGTTAAATTCTCTGAATCATTGAAGATAAAATATAACAATTTGCTTAAGACATTTTCTGTGTAAGATTTTTGGGATAACTGACAGTGACGATCTTGAATTAAGCATCCATTAGTGAAAACGTTCCGGAATTTTGACAAAACTTAAATAATGAGATATGATTAGAAGGTGTACACTGTACGATTCTCGTTCCACATTTTAAATTGACATCAAATTATGTCTCGTTTTCCTTGTGAGCGAAATATCTAATAAAATATATCCATAAATCGGAATTTAAGTAATTATAAGTCAAATAACTAAACATTTTTTCTGCTCGATTGAATTTCTTTCGTAAGTGGCAAAAGTAATTTCAACTTCTTACGCTCCATATGAAAGAATCGGTTATGTGAGTCACGTTTTATTCAATAAACCCAAAATTAATACTACGGACGTGGGTAGAGTCATCGAATGGTCACCGGCCGGTTCTCCCTTATTCAGTTGTAATGAAGATACGGTCGAGGCTTCTATTTGCTGAGCCTCACCGAGTCGCCCGGTTCATTATTCTTTATTTACACTCCCCTTTGTATAGTTTCATTACGAGCCTTCGATGATTCGCCTTAATATGTCAGAATACTACGGACATACTTATTGTTTTGCCAAGTACCTTTGTGATTGTGAATACCTTATGGGGATTGTCCATTTTTTTTTTAATTTTGCTCATTACAAAAACATTTCGAGGGATAAGGTCAGTGATCGTTTTTCTGTATATAAACGAAAAAAATACCCATTAGTTACTTATATTTTTGAACAAATATGTTTAACCTTAGTTTGACCTTCAATGGCGTTAAATTAGCAATAAATTCGACCAACATTACGTTTCGAACTTTTGGTAAGCTTCTCGTATCAGCTTTCACATAATGAGAACTTGCATTTGACGAACCAGCCATTATAAGTAAGATTGAAAGGAAAAAAAACATACTGCAGAGGTCAATTGGCCGCCGATGATGACGTCAGAGCGAAACTTTAAAAATTTATTGAGAAAAAACTAGCCAATGAATTTCAAAATTATTTAATTTATATTCTTAAAATACCCTATTTTAACGAAAAAATATATAAAAAGTACATGTGATTTTTTTTGGACAACGCCCATTCGTGCAATAAAGTATCAGTTCAAGCGATACCGCAAAAACAATATATGGGTTGAATTATACATATTATAATATATACGCCACCTTTGATCTATGTATAGTGGGTATAGACCCTTTGTATACTTTCATTGCGAGCCTTCGATGATTCGCCTTAAAAATTATGTCAGAATACTTCGGACATACTTATTGTTTGTTACCTTTGTGATTTTAAATACCTAATTCGTGCGATAAACTATCAGTTCAAGCGATACCGCAAAAGCAATCTATGGGTTGAATTATATTATTTTTACGCCACCGTTGATCTAAAGTTGGTAAAAAGGACACGAAGAAATGCCACTTCATAATATGAAACAGCAAAGAAATATTTTAAAATAATTTTCCCAATTAAAAATCACATTTACTTAATATAAAGAGGAATCTCGAATCATTAAGCAAAAAATAATATAAAAAAATAAATATGTGGCCAGTTTACTAAAGGAAACATGAAATCGTTAAAACGAAGTTCATAAATTTTATTAATAGAGCTCGGCGAGTGCTCGAATATGAGAAATTAATTGTCCAACTGCGCAGTCGAAATAAAGACCATATTTATTTGCTGGAGATTGAAATGTTATGTCTTCATAATGTTTTATGGAATAAAGATTTTTTTGCATAGACTGTAAATGTAAAAATAGATTGTATAGTCGATGGCCTTTATAGCTAACTTGATGATGCCCGCAACTTCGTTACGCCAAAACTAGGTCCTTTCCCGGGACACAAATTATCTCCATGCCAGCCAAATCGGTTCAGCGGTTTGGGTGTGAAGAGGTAACAGACAGACACACTTTCGCATTTATAATGTTAGTACATATGCATAGGTATGGATTAATATCGAAAACATGTCACATGGTAAGGTTGTGGATGTAACATTCAAGTGGCATATTAGATGACATTGTCATGAGTGCATGCGTGTGTGAACTTTGTTAGCAACCTTGCAAGTTGCAACAGATCTACCTGACAATGTGTGTTGACCATCCGTCATCGAGATATTGTTATGGTTATTATTGACTAGCTATAGCTATGTCCACATTATGCAATTCCAAGTTCAATTTTGGTCATTTTCTTTTTATTCAACTTTCGTTTAGCATATTCAATAATTGAGTGCGTCAAAAATCCACCCGCATTGAAAGAAAAGTGTCATAGCGAGCGCTACAATTTCAACGCGCGTCACGGGCATGCCTCACGTTCGCTGTTGACTGCGCTATAACGCATGCCCTTGATGAACAAAAAAAGGCCCAGTGTGGACAAAGCTATTAGCTAACACCCGAACTACGCCGCACTAAAATTCGTTTCTGTCGCGGAATCCAAACATTTTTCCGCTACAAAAAGCTATTTTCCTTAGTATGGATCACCAAAAAGCAACATTCCAGGTCATACTGCGTTATATTTTAATCTGTCGAAAGGGTTACCTACTCAGAGTTTGACAAGGGTCCGAAAAGTGAGCATTTTGTAGCCAATGAGTGTTCGGAGACGTGTCCTCTTAAACGCCGGATGTCGAATGATGTATCGAGCTCTAAGAGCATATTCCTTATTATACTTTTAGCCGGCAAATGGCTACATCGTGGAAATAAAACCTTTACAAACTCAGTTTAGCCACTCGGTTAAAATCGGTTTACCGCTCTATGTATCCGGTTTTTGGTGTTATTTTATGAATAGATTTTTAGGTAAGTGTTATAAAGGTAAAGAGAGGTAAGGGTGCTAGTAGAAGGGAAATGGCGGAAGCTCCAGCAAAAAGGGAAAATTCATCCAAACAATGAAAAGGTATTTTAACAATATGCAATAATATAATAATTGATAATAATAATCTATATTTATAAAGTATACTTATAAAGCTGAAGAGCTTGTTTGTTTGAACGCGCTTATCTCAACTACAAGTTCGAATTGAAAAATTATTTTTGCGTTGGATTGCCTATTTTAGGGTGTGTATGTGTTTAAATTGGTCTTTCAGCGCTGCTACTTTCACAGTGAACTCTTTACATTTTACAAGGAACACATACACACCCTAAAGTATTATCACTTATTTTTGTTACACCTTGTATAATATTATCATATTACAACCAACATTATGAGCGAGAATACAGAGGAAAATGTGAAAAAACGGGGAAAATTGTAATTTTGATATGCTTATTTCACAAACTACTGGAACGATTTTTATATTACTAGCCTTAGACATAAAGTACACATAGGGCAGAATACTCTGGTAAACAAGTGCCATTTTCCTCGAAACCTGATGGCATGCACCGAAAATTATGATTTTGGTCTCATTCGATTTGGAATAGCATCTAGAACATTCTATCAAAATTCCAAGAGGGGCTGAAAAAAAATGCTAAAGTTATAAACAATAAAGTAAACAAAAAAAGGAGGGTTTGGTTTTTTTTAAATATTTCATAAACTATTTGAGATAGTCAAAATTTGAAAATAGATCCTTAAAGACCAGGAAATTACCTAAAACAAAACCTAACTTTTGGAACTTTATCAACAATCCTTATAACCTTAACTGAGCGGCGAAAGTAACGGTAAAAACGCATAGTTCGCGTTTCGTGTGATTTGCCGCAATCTGCCACGTGAACTTAAAACATATTTTAAATGATTAAATATTAATATTAAGGATTAAAAAGAAAAAACTAGTAAGTAGACATATCAATAAATAAGAATCCGTCAACAAAAATAAATTATCACCATTTGTTTAATTGTTATGCATTTCTTAATTTGTTAATAGTCACCACTTTAATGTCAACATAAAAACGCTGATTTTTTTCAAAACAAGAAATTTAGATTTTTTTTATTCTTTTGAGCTAATCTTAAAAGGGCTTAGAAGAGATCTCCGTCGAAAAAATTCAAGAATTTTTAGGTTTCACTTTTTTATTAACATTCAAAGGCATTCAAAAATTTTTCATGTAAATAAAGCCATTACGGTATTTATATGTCCAATAATTGTTTCTATTTTGTTTTGTTATTGTTAGAAGCCAGATAATAATATTAATATTTTTATTTATAACTAATAAAATTTAAAAATATTTTTTATTGATGAAAAACCCCTAATTACTTTATTTACATGAAAAATTCTTGAATGCCTTTGATTGTTCATAAAAAAGTAATAAATTAAAATTTTTCAATTTTTCCAACGGGGATCCCTTTTAAGCCCTTTTAAGATTAGCTCAAAAGAATAAAAAAAAATCTGAATTTCTTGTTTTGAAAAATATCTGCGTTTTTATGTTAACATTAAAATGGTGACTATTAACAAATTAAGAAAAGCATAACAATTAAACAAATTGTGATAATTTATTTTTATTGACGGATTCTTGTTTATTGATATGTCTTCTTAGTACCAATTTTTTTTATTCCTTAATATTAATATTTAATCAATAATCACTTAAAATATGTTTTTAGTTCACGTGGCAGATTCCGGCAAATCACACGAAACGCGAACTATGCGTTTTTACCGTTACTTTCCCCGCTCAATTAAAGTTATAAGGATTATTGATAAAGTTCCAAAAGTTAGGATTTGATTTAGGAAATTTCCTGCTCTTTAAGGATCTATTTTCAAATTTTGACTTTCTCAAATAGTTTATGAAATATAAAAAAAACCAAACCCTTCTTTTTTTGTTTACTTTATTGTTTATTACTTTGCATTTTTTTTTCAGCCCCTCTTGGAATTTTGATAGAATGTTCTAGATGGTATTCCGAATCGAATGAGACCAAAATCATAATTTTCGGTGAATGAGATCAGGTTTCGAGGAAAATGGCACTTGTTAATCAGACTAGAACACAGACTACCTTTTGCGGGAAAATGTATGGTCCAAGCAAAATACTTTATTTACGCAGGCGGAACCGCGCAGAACATCTAGATAAATATAAAATTGATGATCAATTTGAACTATTAATTAAATGCGGTGAACTTAGGTACCTCATGATTTTACTGCAAATAATTTAGCTATTTGCAAAATATATTACTTTACTAGATTAATGATAAAGTTAAGTGATGTAAAACTTCGGTTAGAGGCAGCAAATAACTTACTTCATTAGTATTAACGATGTTTCAGTTTTAGAAGCTTTAATGCAAATAAATTAAGATTCAAAGTAGATAATTTATACATACGCTATTAATGTAGGGAGGCACAGCAACCATGTTTATTGCCCGTAATTTCGTTCAATTTTTTTTCCGGGATAAAATATTATAAGTAACTAGCTGTCCCGGCAAACGTTTCTTTGCCATAATATAAAGTATTTCGCCCATATTATTTTATTGAAGTGACTAAATAAGTATGTCGCCATGACAACGTCGATCGCTATCCCGTCGCACAAACAATGGTCGCCGCTCAGGTTGTAATAATTTAAGTATAATTTACACAGAGCTAGTACTGGCTGCCAATAAGACTGGCAGCCAGTATTGGCTTGACATATGCCGCGTGTGAGCAGTTTGGCCTGGCTTGAAAAACTGTTCACACGCGGCATATACCAAGCCAATACTGGCTGCCAGTCTTATTGGCAGCCAGTACTGGCTCTGTGTAAATTATACTTCAGTCTCAGGTTGTAATAATTTACTATTATTTATTCAACAAATGCACTTATCTATATATAAAGTACCAAGTAGCCGATTCTCAGACCTACTGAATATGCATATAAAATTTGGTAAAAATCAGTAAAGCCGTTTCGGAGGAGTTCGTGGACTAACATTGTGACACGAGAATTTTATATATAAGATATATATTTTTTTTATACGTAGCATAGTTTTATACTCCGAAAAATTAAAAATAAAGTTACTGACTTTAATTTTATCTCTAGCCATACTAATATTATGATTGCGAACGTGTGTATGTCTGTCTTTCCGTCTGTCCGTCCGTCTGTCTGTCTGTCTTCACCTCTTCATGCTCAAACCACTGAACCGATTTTGCTGAAGTTTGGTATGGAGATACTTTGAGTCCCGGTAAAGGACAAAGGATACTTTTTGTCTCGTGTTACAAAGAAGATGAACCTAACAGACGGATAAATTGGTATTGTGTACAACATCTAGTGTAAAGTAGCTAAACTTGAATAAAACAAAACGAGCTTTTATTAAGTCTAGAAGGTGCTTTGTGGAAGAGTTAATATTATGACAGGTATCCCTTTACAAAGCTATGCAGACTGCTGGGCAAAGCTTTGATACTTCATAATGTTTACAGCATAAACTGACTATATTTTCTAAGAATTTTGTTGTTAACAGGACGTCGCAGATTTTATCTCACTATTCTTCTGTTACTAACTTAAATTTAAAGACATGAGTGGATAAAGTTGGAAACTAACAATTTGAAAAATAACGTTTTGTTGCATAAATGGAAGCTAATGCATAAATAGGACCGGGAAAAACTATTGCATAAATAGAACCGGGAAAATGATTTGAAATCAAAAAATGTGGATTCTATCTAGCTAGATATATTAGCTAGATGATAAAGTGAGTAAGTTACAAGATTTGTTCAAATAATATGTGGGAAAAATGAGAAATTTCCCGTGCGTTGTAAAATGTTAGATACCTACCCACTTCATCGACTCATGCCTTCGATTGTGATATTCTGAAAAGATAACGAGCGTTTAGCATAATATCCTTTCGATAGCAATTTCAGGCGTTGTCGATACAAACTTATTCGAGGAGCGATTGCATTACCATTTTAAGGTGTTGTCCGTCCCGTTGACGTGGCGAGTTGTAACGGGCCCTCCGTTTATAACCTCCATAAACCCTTGCAATAACTTTAGACGTAGTTTGCTTCGCTTTACAAGCACCTTTATGATGAGCCGCTCCCTAAAGGGACGTACACAAATCACAATAAATATTGTTTACCTACGTGCGATGTATGTACGGGCTCGATATTATGAACAGTATTAATATTAGATTTTTTTGTTAGTGTTGCATGCATTCACTGTGGTGTTTGACATGCTCGCTCTGCATACATTGAAATCGACGACACGGTCGAATTAGTCTAATAGGAACAATGACTTCCACCAAGAAAAAAGGAACCCTAAAACAAAGCCCTACTTCTAATTTATATCGATCACACCCAAGGATTACTAGCCCATAGAAACTATACAAATAGGAATATCCCATTACATCTCAACACCTCCCGTCCACGATAGGCTATCAAGTTTAAGTGGGCTCGAGACATTCGGCAAATAGCGAGTGATGTTAACGTACGTGGCCAGGAAACTAGGTAACAAAACAACAATTGCCGGGATTACGTCGACGATTCCAGATTTATTGGTCACACAGAACGTGTTTATTTTTTAAAGGAGAGTGGCAAGTCGCCATACATATTTTGTTGCCCCGTAATTAAATTTGCAATAACTAAATATGGTAGAATAGGAACTAGATAACGAAGAGAGCATAGATGAGACGTGGAATGCAATAGAAAATACAGTAAATTGGAGTAAGTGTATTAGGAAAAAAGAAAAATAAGGGAAGGACTAAGTGGCTAACGGAAGAATGTAAAGCTATAATAGAGGATAGAAGAAAACTAAAAATTTTAGCTGAGCAGGACAAAAAATTTAAAACAATTTATTTGGAGAAAAGAAAGGAAACAAAAAGAATGATAAGATTCGCTAAAAGACAACACATGGAAAATATGGTACAGAATATGGAAAACCTTATAAAGGCCAACGAGTCTAGGAAATTTTATAAGGAAGTTAAGTCAGTTAAGAAGGGATATCAAGCAACAACAAATTTACTGGAAGATGAAAGCGGAAATTTAATAACTGCAGAGAAAGAAATTCAAGATACATGGAGAGATTATTTCAAGCGGCTTTCAAATTGTGCTGTCTCGGACCAACATAATATACAGGAGTGATGCCCTTAATAATTATGTCAGATACACCACCACTGCAATTTGACGAAGTGAAGCAAGCAATCTCCAAACTAAAAAATAACAAGTCACCAGGTATAGACAACATCCCCTCTGAGATCTGGAAATGTGGTGGTGAGATGTTTTTTTTTTTTTATTATATATTTTTTATTTTTTATTATTATAAAAATTGGGGCCGTCTATGGGTTGTTCGCCCATGTCCTTTTTTTTATTTATTCTATAGATTTTTCGCACCAAGGATAATTGAAATAATATTATTATGTAAGTAATTTTAATTAATTGTACTCCATAACGCCATGACTTTCTTTTTTGACGTTACAACGTCTTATAATTCGATATGGGCTGCGCGCACGAAAAAACATGACGCAATATGGGGCGTTACCTCGCTGATCGCTCTGAAGGCGTCCCAATATAAAGCCTAGTATCCACTAGAGCACGCTCGAACTCGCACGAATGAGCGGCTCATTCGCCCGAGCATGCTCAAGTGGATACTAGGCTTAAGGCTGTAAAGACGTCATACGCCTAATACTGGTCCAATCCGTTCGGTAGGGTTACCCTGGGACGCAAATCCCTCTGGCGTAATAATTGATAAAACAACCAGTGAGTGTCAGCGAAAAGAAGAAAAATTCCATTAAATTACATATACCAAATGTTGTCGGGTAAGCGATAATGCGATCTAGAGGCCTAACAGCGACATCTGTTATCAAATCGCGGAACTAAATTTACTTATAAAATATTATGAAGTTTACAAATCTCAACAAAGGTAGTTGTCACGTTCAACTATCGTCAGTAAACCGGCTTTACAGACAACCGATTTTTTTTAAATAGAATAGATTATAATATATACATATTATGTTACGCTCAAAGACCGAAAACGCTCAGTGAGCGGAAAAATAGCTCACAACGCGTTGTGGTCACAGTGAAACAGCCACGACGCAAAATTCGCGTTGTGGCTCTAATTAAAACGGCCACGACGCGTTCTGGCACTCACAAAAAGACCACAAAGCGAAATTCATGTCGTGGCTGATTTGTTATTCGTTTTTCTTGATTTGTTCTTGATTAATCGTCCATAGGTATGGAAGATTATATTTAAATTACCACGCGTTCTACAAAATATTTTTTCTTTTACTAAATCACTGCAGAACGTGTTTATCATTATTATTATTGATTTATAAAATATCCATAGATCCATACTATCGGTACTACTTAATATTATTACTGTCTGTCTGTCTGACCCAACGTAGTTGCGGGCATCAACTAGTAGTATTATATTTAAATTATATAAATTAAAATGAAACTATGTTTTTATTATTTATTGAGATCAGATTACTATATAGCAAAAAAAACAACATAATAATATGAAGTACTTAACAAGTTACTGAACACAAAGTAATATTATTAATCATTTGAAAATCACTTAAAACGATTGTTAAAAATATTTAATTTAAAATTATTTCTTATGGAATACAAAATTTTTTGTCCGTCTTAAAAACTTTTCAAATTTGACTTACACGTTACGTTGGTACTGTTACCACTTACCAAGCGACGATATGCTAAGAGTAAATGTTCAGAACGCGTTATGGTCTTTTTGCGATTGCCAGAACGCGTCGTGGCCGTTTTCGCCGTTTTCATTAGAGCCACAACTCGAATATCACGTCGTGGCTGTTTGTGCTTTATATATATATATATATATATATATATATATATATATATATATATATATATATATATATATATATATATATATATATATATATATATATATATATATATATATATATATATATATATATATATATATATATATATATATATATATATATATATATATATATATATATATATATATATATATATATATAATAAGTCGCAGAACAAGTGCAGACGGACGGAGCTTAAATAGACGGGAAGGAATTGCGCCTGTTAGTCCCGGCACTCGAACAACCCTACACCACTGCCAGAGGTGCATACACTGAGAGGTATTACGCTGAGAGATGTTGGATGTGGAGTAAATGAGTTCTGTAATGACCACTAACTGTTTTTTTTGTTTTCAGCACCCTAAGGGGCGGCGGAAGGTTGTTCCAGCATCGGGAAGCAGCGTACCTAAATGATCCACGAAACGCTGCTGTCCTGTGACGTGGTGTCAGGATCCGGTATTGGGAGGCTCGAGTACGGGTGTTGATATCACTTAGCCAAGTCAATTCCTCATATAAGTAAGATGGACATTGTGTAAGGATTATGTCAAACAAAAGTGATGCAAAGTGGAGCTTCCTGCGTTCCTTCATTTTAAGTAAATTGGCCTTGTTGATAAATGGTGTAACATGAGCTCGAGGGGGGATAGTGAAACAGAAACGCATACAGGCATTCTGGACCCTCTGTACAAGCCTCTCCGTTCTGGTGAGTAAAGTATGACCTATAACTGTATCGGCATAGTTCAATTTAGATAGAATAAGAGTCTCACATAGTCTTAAGGATTGCGCAAACCTACGCGACCAAAGCGACTGCGAAGCGGTAGCGTCTACCGCGCGGCGGACGCTGCCCATGTAATCTTATGGCGCTGTCACAATAGACATAACTACCAGTAGTTCGACTGCAAAGAAACGGACAGGTTTCAATATCTGTCAAATTCGTCGGGTTTCACCAGGATTATGAACGGAATGTGCCTCGCGCTGGCTGATATAATTTATTTTAAATATTTAAAATAAAGATTTCAAAATTTGATTCTGACAATTTTAATCGCATGTGCCAAAACACAAACAACAATACGACCAAAGAGGAACACGTCCAGCGAATATGTCATAGTTTTAAATTCCTAGGCAACAAGTTAACAACCCTAGCGACGATTTTCGTCATAATACGTCAAATTTAAAAATTTCAACATCAGTTCTAAGTCGGCATACTCTATAATTCTGTCTACTCTGGCGCTGTGCACACCTGCACGACCGCGACGCGAAATGTTCGCGTCGGCAAGCGGAACGTGCGCGTCAAGTTGTCAGACGCGTGTTTTGAAGTTTACATAACTAGACTTCTTTTTTAAAACCTTTTTTATATTATTTTGTACTACTCTTTAGTTTATGATTTCTTGATTTGTTTTCTTTTTGATAGATTGTGTCATGAATCAAATTGCCCAATGTATTATTTTTCTCTATGATCATGATATTAGTAGTCGCGCAGGTGTGCACGCCAAGTTTCGCGTTGCAGACGCTCCCGATTCGCGTACCGCGTCCCCTGTCACTGACGCGTAGGTTTGTTTTAAGCTTTATTCTTATATCCTCACTAAGGTAGGCACGGTAATTGTATAGGGTTTTAGTCTATAAAAACAACCCCTAACTACCTCCAGCATGTGCTGTTCAAACTTTAAGCTTGAATCAAATAAAACCCCTAAATTACGCGCTATATTGACATGTTCAATTGCTTGTCCCGAAATCAAGATTCTAGGTTTTTTATCCAAAATATCAGCGACCTGCTTTCTTGAGCCCAATACAATAAATTTAGTTTTGCTGGCATTTAAAACTAGACCGCATGAGGAAGACCACCCAGCTTTGTGTTGCAGGTCTTCATTTATTTTCTTAACAGCCTCGGTGGTGTCATTAGGATAAAAACTCAGGTATCATCAGCATACATGTGGTACTTGCTGTATACTATTTTTTGACAGATGTCCGCACTAAAAAGTATATACAGTAGAGGGCCAAGAATCGATCCCTGAGGCACCCCGTGATCCAATCTAGCACTTGACGAATATGATTTTTTGCCATTGCGAGTTGTGGTTTCAACCTTCTGATATCTATGCTTTAGATAGCTAGAAAACCACTGGACAACGGCAGGCTCAAAACCATAGTATTTGAGTTTACTAATTAGAAGTGGAATATTAATTGTCTCGAATGCCCTCGAGTAGTCAAGTAAAATGAGAATAGTCCCCATACCCTCATCCTGAGCTGATAAAATGTTATCCAAGACATCAAGCAAAGCAGTTACTGTACTATGCTTTTTTCGAAAACCTGACTGGTATTTAGGTAAGATTTTGTTTGCTTCAAGGAAATTCATAACTTGCTTATATACAGCTTTTTTGACTATTTTGGACAGGCAGGGCAGGATACTAATGGAACGTAGGTCTTTAAGGGAGGCAGGGTTAGGGATTTTAGGGATATGCTTGATAAGTGCGGTTTTCCAAACTGAGGGGAAGGTAGAGGTCAGTAGGGATTTATTCACAATGTTAGTTATGATTCTAAGGGTATTGGGCAGTGTCAGGTTCAACATTTGTAGAGATATATTATCAATACCAACAGCGTTAGACTTAAGACCTTTTATTATTGACATTACCTCATGCTCTGACACAGAGGAAAAACTAAATCTTGATGGGCCAATTGTGTGAGATTCATTATAAGTAGATAATAATGTAGACTGAGATAAACTGTGTGATTGACTAGGTAAATTAACAAAGTGATTTTTAGAGTGTCGGGATCATTACAAAAATCTGGAAGATCTTCTTTATTATTACAAAAATTTATTTGCTTTTTAATATTGTTCCAGAGAATTTTCGGCTTGTTAATATTCTGATTTATATTTTTTTTTATAATATGCACGGTTTTCCGAATGAATGGCCGAGATAACAAAAGACTTTAAATCTTTGTATGATTTTTTATAAGTTGGGTTTTTAGTGGTTTTCCATTTGGAAAAATATTGATCACGAAGTTCCATCATCTGTTTTACTGTGTCTGTGAGCCAAGGAGGAGACTTTTTTTTAATCTTAATATCTTTTATGGGAGCATGCAAATCAAAGAGTAGCAGAATGAGTCTGTTGAACTCTAAAACCATTTCATTTAGGCTGGTAATGCTATCAAGGTGTTCCCAGTTAATTTGGTCTAAATCATGATTGAATAATTCAAGAACTATGTCCTTAAGAGGTCTAAATGAACATACAAATGGAGAGAATTTAGGCTTCTTGAAATTAAACTGTGCCGTTACTACAGCATGATTGCCCAGATCAGGAATGTGGCTCACCAGAACAGAGCGGGCAACAGCATTGGTGCACACAATATCTATCAGGGTTTCAGAGTGCTCTGTAAAGTGAGTGGGAGAAGTCACTATTTGGTTTATGTGTAAAGACTCAAAAAACTGTGTAAGCAATTTAGTCTTATTATCAGACTGTTGAAGCATGTTAATATTAAAATCTCCTAGTAAAATAATATAATCATATGTTGCTAGTGAGCACCAAGACTGAGTAAGAGCATCAATAAAAAGATTCACATCCATCCAAGGAGGCCTGTATGCTGTTCCTACAGCAATTTTGTAACCATTGAGTTTAAAACTAAGCCAAAATTGCTCAACAGATTGCGTCTCAGGAGTTGAGATCAGACGAGCGCTGACACTTTGCCTGACATAGAAACCAACTCCACCTCCACGACCCCCCGGATGTTACTGGGACGTGGACGGTGACGCAGTCTGTATCCAGGCACTTTTGGGGCTTTGCCGTCTTCACCCTGTCTAAGCCAGGTTTCATTTATAGCCATTAAATCCACAGACGAGCGCTCCATCATGGCAATAAACTCATCATGCCTGGTTCCAAGTGAGCCAGCGTTGAAGAGACCTGCTGTGAACAATTTATTATGTTTGCTAGTCATAGGAATACTCAATGTTATAATGCACTAAGGTACTATCTGTCCTGACTAGTGAGAACATACTAATAGCGTACATAACCTTAAAAATATTAATATTATTAATTGTAAAGTGAATATTGTATAATATATTATAATGTATAATATATAATATATAGTAAAGTGTATAAAGATTTATAATTAATTGTGTAAAATGAAGCAAAAATGACAATTAGACAAGAAGTTGTATGGTAGTAGCGATGGTATAAAGTAAAGTATAAAATGATATTGTGTAAATAGATAATATACGAGTATGTAACATTTATGAAAGTGGGACACCTTATTAAGCCGGGAATAAAAATTTGTATTATTATGAGAATTAAGGTGACATCAACTCGAAAAAATGTACTTAGCCCCAAACCTGACCTGATATAATTAGTAGTAAGTTTCAGTGATAGTTTGCTTATAAAATAGTAGAGCAAAACAAGAAAATTATGATATTGACAATTATTATGTTTTACAGGATAGGGAGGGGCTGAAGGCCCGCATGGTGTCATCTTCCGTGCGAAAGTGGTGAACGGGGCTCCCATCGGCTTGTCGGGCATATATTCGCCCCCGCCTTGTCCACGAGTAGCGCCATTTCTTCAACTTTCACTCCTCCCGCACCTTGCGGTACAGAAGACGATTGTGACGAGTGAGCCGCTCGTTAACAAAGACGCGCCCCGCACGGTCCGCAGTGAGCCCGCGGCGGACGCGGGCCGCCTTCAGCAGCTCGTCCCGAAGGTCACGACGCGCCAGGCGCACCACGACACGGCGAGGGCGCCCACCCTCTAAAGGCGGTACCCCTACACGCTCAGCAAACACAACGTCGCGCGACTCCAGAGGCACTCCCAGCTGCGTAGCCAAGACGGTGACAGTGTGCATAATATTTTCTCCCTTCACCTCGGGCACCAGACCGATATCGAGATCGGCGAGAAGAGCGTCTTGGTCGCGGTCGTTGAGCTCAAGTTTGAGCGCAGCCACAGAGCGTTCCAGCTCATCGACCCGTTCCGTCCTCGCACCGGCGGCGCCGCCCTGCTCCAGCGCGTCCAGCCTCTTCTCAGCGCTGGTCAGCCGTGTTGATAAATCTGATATGGTTTCCCGGAGCAGCGCCATCTCTTGGCGGCACCCGCGAAGCTCAGCAATGAGGTCAGAAAACTCCCGCCTGAACCCCACGAGATCGATATCGACATCCGAAGCTTTAGCATCCGATTTATCCTTGTCTTCGGGTGAACTGCTTGCTTCCTGATCATCAACCATCGCAGGAGAAAAAAACCAAGGTCGACTAGACCTCTAACGGGCGTTAGGTTGTTATCTCCGCGTCTTTCATTTCTTTTGCAACTGGGACAGACCCAGTCCGCTCCAACCTTCGCCTTAGCAGGCAAGGCAAGACACGCCTTGTGAAATTTAGTGGAGCAGATTCTGCAGGGCGCCGCTAAGTCTGTTTTCCTCACAGACCTTTCGCAGCCTCCGCATTTTGAGGTCTTATCCATGCTTTAGCTATTCTGCGATAGATGGCGCACAACAACAGCCTTAGTGAACAACACTCAACGGGTTCGTTCGGGTTACAACAGATGGCGCTGATACTACTGGTACTGCTATTGGACGATAGGTGGCGCTGTCACAGCGAATCTCACAGTATTGCAACTCGAACTACAGATGTCACTATGAGTATAGATTTATGGATAAGTGCACTAATTGTATTGAGCCAACTCTACCCTCACTACGCGGGAAAAAAGTACGTACGTTAAAAGCTGATGATGGCTTTTGTGGGAAGATGCGTCCAGTTCGCTGTGTTACAAACACTCACACAGAAGAGATTAGCACACTAGGCACAAAATAAACAACTCTCACAAAGCTAATACAATCACAACAGTGGGACACCTTCGGCTATTAATAATAATAATAATTCCAAGAAAATTAAAACAAAATGCCTGTGTAAAATGTAAAGTTCTGTGCCTTATATAAAGTTAACTGTGAAATCAGCAGCGCTGAAACAGTTAATTTGACTTCTATGTTTCTATGAGAATCTCGCTTTATTTTGTATACAACCAAAATAGAAACAATATGACAACAACATTAGAGAATCACATCCAATTTATCCATATTAGGGTAGATTTATCAATAAACCGAAAACGAATGCGGGATTTACGTATCGTACACCATCGCGGACCCAAAGACATTTAAGCGTCCGACTGAATCCAGCCCAAGTAATCGCAAAATCTTTGTTTGAATCTTTTCTATAAAATTCAATTTCTTTTGATGCGCACTTTCAACGGCTTATTTTGTTACAGTCGTGAAAAACACTATATCCTTTTATCAGTGTTCTAAATCTTTAAACGGTCTTTAAGGTTTTCACTTAAGGCAATTGGATCATGGTTGTGATTGCCACATGTTTATATAATAATACGTCCATCCTTAATAATATTATTATTTACACAACCTCAACTTACGTCACGTACACTTCATATTTAATAAACATTAGGCTGTTTAGACACGCGCCGCAGCGGCTGCAGCACCGCCACCGTCTGTATGTATGTCTGTTACCTCTTCACACCCAAACCGCTCAACCGATTTGGCTGAAATTTGGTATGGAGATACCAAAGTATCCTATACCCTTTCCCGGGTAAAAGGGTATAGGATACTTTTCATCCCAGAAAAATGCATGGTTCCCGCGCGATAAACGAGTTTTGGCGCAACGGAGTTGCGGGCGTCATCTAGTTAATAATGAAATCAATACTATAAGAAAAATACAGACTAAATAAGAGATCTTCCAAACATAAACCTCTCAGGCACTAATAAAAAGGCTTTTTCTAAAGAGAGCTCCATAACTCTAGGTACAGGTGAAAAAAAAAATGCCTCAGCATGTGCGCAATACTCTGGTGCACTCTCTTAATAATAAGGGTATAGGCAGTAATCAGCCTTACACAAATAAAATTTTGAAAACTAACTTATAAAATTTGTGTGAACCCTACGCCTCCGTTTCTAATGCAAGTATTCTCTCAAATGCGCTAAAAATAAAAACAATTATCATTAGCAGACTTAAGATTCAAAGATTTTATTAGCATCCAAGTATAGAATACAATATACAAACTCAGCACCTTGTACAGGCGGTTGCTTATAAAATAAGTATCTACTTTACAAAATATATTTTGGATTGTAATTTCTTAACTTAGGCTTAAGTAACATAATATTATATTATATTAATTGTTTCTTAATTTCTTTTAAATATAGACAATTACAATAGTACATGAATGAAAGTAATATATTTTATGAACTTATTATTCTTTAGACGTTAATCTTCTTTAGAAAAGAATTCTTCTAGCGAGTAGAAACATTTTTCAGTTAAGTAGCTTTTTAATTTTTTCGTGAATGATAATAGTTTTGTTTCATTTTTAATTGCATCTGGGAGGTGATTAAATATTTTAACTGACATGTAGTATGGGCTTTCGTTTAGCATTTTAATTCTGGAGTATGGTAAATGTAGTCTGTTTTTGTGTCGTGTGTTCTAAAGTAATCTAAATTTTTGAAAACAAATAAGCTAATATCTAATATGTAAATGGATGTATGTGTAAGTAATTTGTATTTAATGAAATATGGCCTGCAGCTGTCTCTATTTTTTATTTGTGCTATTATTCTTACACATTTTTTTTTGTAAGATAAAGAGTCCGTGGCTGTTTACGCTGTTCCCCCACAGTAAGATCCCATATCGCAGCCAGGAGTATGCGTAACCTACCTACCTAAGGATATGGACGAAAAAAGGATATGGGCGAACAGCCCATAGACGGCTCCAATTTTATAAATAAAAAAAACCTACCTACCAACTAATTAGTATATTATATGTAGCAAGAAAAAATTAGGTATAATTTTTATAATAATTTCATTGTCAGCGAAAGGAAGTTCGCGAGGTCAGCTAGTTATTTCAAAAATTAACAGACCGATCTGAATATTTGTTATAGTATTCTGATGATACATTGAATTTAATTACGGTCCAAAATTATTTTAATTAATGTTTCGTCTCGAACGTAATAAATAGAACTGTGAATTTACTTTATTCAAGCATTCAGAATGGAAAGAAAATATAAAATAATAATTGTATAATAATTATTTTAGTCGAGCAAAGTTATGATTATTTCTAAGTTATGAAATTTTATCGCCTTTAACGAGGGACATTTTACTTTTGTATTTCATAATTTCAATAAAACTTAATAGTGAAACTAATCAAGTTGTAAGAAAATTCCTTTCAAGTAATTTCCATTGATGATTTCATAAAATATTTTTTCATTGCAAGTTTAAGGTTCATATAAAGTTTCTGGGGTTAATCAAAAGAGATTTGTGGTTGTACCGGGAGATAAGCTGATTTTCAAACGGGAAACAGTTATTTCATTTTATAAATTCCCTTCCGGGGGATTTAATTAATAATTCGATGCTTCAATAATGTGAAACAAGTCAAGCAAAAGGGTTCAGGGTTCGGTGGCTTAAAACCTGAAAACTTTTATTTCTGTACCCCGATTCCGCTATCATAATTAAACATTAATGCAGCTCCGAATTCTGATCCAGTCAGCATAATATTATCAAGCAAAATAGCATCCTTGATCATGATTATCATCAGCCTACTGTTGAACTTAGGAGGTACGCCTCCCCCTACGAGCGCTTAGATCCCGAACTTGGGCGGCTCTTATAAAATCGATCCACTGCCAGCCATCTTCTTGAAATTGTCGATCCGTCAAGCTGGAAGGCGTCCCATATTTCTATTCTATGCTACATTATTGTATTATGACATTTGTTTCGTGTATGTGACTAATGACATGAAACAATACTACTAACCACAGATTTTTATTCAGTTTTAAGTTTTAACCAATCTGAAATCTGGGTGAGAGTTGTTTTCGTCGAAACAGCGCTACTAGTGGCAACTAAAAGAAACTAATTTAATAATGATAGCATTAATTTTCGTTTTCATAAAATTCTCGTAAATGAACTCACAGTGAGAAGAGACAAAACCGGAACCTTATAATTAAATAAAACGTAACACGCAGATATGAAGACTACTTTGAAACTATATCGAAAGTGCAAGATAGAAGCCGAATCAACATTGGCGTGTGCAATAATTTTACGCTAAAACATTTTAACATTCAACTTTACTGATTATAAATTTTTTGCTGTTTTCGAATAATAGCCCAGATGCGTTAGACTTAATAGTCAGTTTTTGGAGTTTACTCCTTAAGAATCGATTTTCTTATATAAGGCGCCCGGTATGAGAAAAATCCGAGGGGTAAAACCTATTAAACAAGTAACGAAAAAATGTGTCTCGTTTATGGAATCATCGGACATCGGAATATTATATTATATTATTATATAATTATATTATTATATAATTATATATATATATATTTTTATTATTATTATTATTATTTATTTATTTATTTTTTCGTTATAAATATCAATAATTAATATTGTTATTGTGAAATTATAATTTTTATCATTATACTGGCTAAAGTGAACTAAAAGTATTTTGAAATGACTATGGCAGAAAGGGGTGTAGATAATATTGCCGGAACATCTGATTTCATATGATATTAATCTTTTTTAATGTTTTTTGAATAAACTCTTTTTGCGTATGGTTAGATACTCGTACTTAAGGAGTAAACTCCAGTCGTGCGTCGGAGCTGACACACTTTTCTCACTTTTTTTTTGTTAAATCTGAAATCCTAAAACTCTACCAAATCTGACCGGTGCGTTAGCCGCCATATTGGTTTGAACTTTGAAGGTTTAGCCTATTTTTGACCACAAATCATTTTTTTACAAAAATGATAAGAACCAAAGTTGTTTTTTTTAACTAAGCTATTTTTACTCTCCCTATATTATACTGGCGTAAAAAATCTGACTACAACAAAATCATTAGTTCGAGGATACCCTATATTATAATATTATGTCTGAGCTAACGCGATAGGGCTATAAAATCATATCGTGCTTTAAAATCAAAGTTACGTTTTTTGTTCACTAACTTAACTCTTCTAGATACTTTGACTATTTAACATAATCATCATCATTGTCCCTTATCACCACCCACTGATTAAGTAATTTAAATATACATAACATAATACTAAAAATGTCTGTGACATACGGACGGACAGACAGACAGACAGGGACTACGGGACTACAAAAATACATGTCTCGCTTCACTTTATGACCATAATTATGTAATGCAGCGTTTACATCCTTGGCGACAAATTTTAATCGTTAGCCTAAACTTTTTTGTCTAAAAACGGCCCATCAATCACGCGCCGTGTTTCGTCTAAACAAATTGCTTTTGAAGCAACTTTTTGCGCTATAACATGGCATGGCATGGCATGGCAAACATGGCTACTGGTCCATTGAAATGATTTCAAAATATGTTTCAAAAGGCACGGCATAAATTAGTTTTCACAGAAAATAACCGTACAAGAGATAGTTGCACCATTAACTTTATAGAATCGAATAGAAAATTCTTTATTTGTGCAACTTAAAACTAAACTTAAACTTAAGTTTTATCAACATTTTATTTATAAGCTTCTTGTGTACGGTACTTAGTTATAAGAAAAATAAAAAACCTCAACAAACTTTTAAGATCCTCTTAAAAATTAAAGAAAATACACTTATCAGTCCTTTAACCCAATGCCATTCTTAAGGTTCTTCTAAAATCTAAACCTACATAATATATTCTAAAAATAAAAATAACTTAACGTTTTTAAATCAATAAAGGTACACAAAATAAAATAATCTTAAATGTATGCTTCTATACAAAGAAAAAAAACGTGCAGTGGATTTCTACAACTATCTAAATTTTAAAAGCTTTGTGGGTATATCTTTTTGAGCAAGTAAAACATAATATCTGCTTCAGATGTTTTGTGCATGTTTTCTTTTTGTAGTGGCATAAATAGCAATACTTTCTCTCCCAGGTAACTTGTCATCGGTTTCAGGATGGCGCACATATTCAAGAATGTCATTTTTCGTCCAAATATTCTTGACTTGCTTCAAGAAATTGCTTCAAGAGCTTGCTTGATTCTTCTAATGGTCACATTTATGGTACGGGAGGTAGCAACGTTTGAAAAAAAAAGTATTTCAGGTCAGCTAATTTTATGATATGTCGTCATTTTTGCTCTTCTGGTTACAGTCTGGGCGGTCTGGCTACCGGTAGTCGTTGCGTTCATTAATGCGCATTTCATTTGCAGGTGATGCTATTAACATAAGGAGCGTCTGATAAAAATCATCTCCTCATCCTCTCGGCACCATGTCGCCCGCGTCACTTCATGAAGGTACTGAGACGCGGGGTAATCTAGCTCCTAAGACTTCTGAATTATGACGAATGACCGTCCCTGGGACTAAGGAAGTGAATTAAGGGTCAATTAGTGCCATATTTTTATAAAACACCATTTTTGGAAATTTGTAACGTTATTAGAACCTGAAGATCGTCAGGCATCTATTATTTATACCAAATTGGTAGCATATTGTCTCTAAAATTGCTTTAGGATAGTCTTGGGACAGGATCACTGGAGTCTGGATCACACAGGATGACGCATGCACTTGCGTCTTGTTTTGAAGCCGTAAGGACGGCTTATCATGCGTATCGCCTGATGCTACTTATTTAATATTATCGTACAAATGAATACGTGCATTATGATTACTTGCGTAGATATTCTTTACCTAAATAATAAGAATTCTATGTTATGTCCTACCTATCTAATAGCTTTCTTTGACCATTCATCGAATGAGTTTTAGAAAGTCGTTACGAATAATAGAAAATTAAGTTAATATATCTACTATTACCGAATTTTCCTATAAAATAACACATCTAATCACTTTGTTTATCAACAACTTACATAATTTACAAATAGTTTTATCTAACGATAATATTAAATTTGTGACAGTAGCAATAATTGTTTTGTAGTGAATTCTTGTAGATATTGATCTTCAAAAATCTTACAAGTGCGTGTCGATCAAACAATGTTGGGTTCTGTTCAGCCCACGATTTATAAATATGCGGTATGGGCCGTGGCCCTGGGGGGGGGGGGGGGATAGATTTTGTAAAAGTTTACCTTAGTGTCGGGTGTATCTAATATTTCCCTATGGCCTACCACTATTGATTCAACCACTTTATAATTACAACATGTGGAGAAAATCATGGCCCATGCCTGTCTGATCCATGTCTAAATTCTAATACCTAGGAACTTTCCTAGGTATTAGATAATACCATACTTATGAAGACATAATGTTTATAAGACTTATTTTTAATGCTCAAATTCGTATTCTTACAGTTATTAAATTTTTCGTTGTTTCGTTAAGTAACTCTAATCCAGCTTAGCCTTATCTATTGATAGTTGATATAAAATCATAGTTCAATGTCAAAACCACAGGTTTGTGAAAAATGTTTTCCGCCTTGCTCCTCCTTTGCACCTTCTTGGTGGTGACCTCTGCGGAGCCGTCGCCTCACGCAGGGTACATCAACTACCTGATAGAAAGTAACCAGTTGCCTCGAATCTCCGACAATGTGCTCGAAGATGCTAGACTGGATGTTGTAAGTACCAGGAATCGAAACTACAGAGCGAGCAAATAGTATGATTAGTTGTATAAAATAAGAGTAAAAGCGAATATAAAAGGCTGACGACTGGATCCTTAAATTATAATGTGTAGTCGGAATTCATTGTCCATACGAATATTATGATATTTTAAAAGATAACAGCAAAACCAACATAATATTCAACAATAAAAATATGTTTTTTGTTCAGAAATGTATGGAAGTAGACGACTTTGAAATAACAAAAATATTCTTCTTTTAGGATGGTCTTATCCAGAAGTACCAGTATCCTTTTGAGAAGCACACCGTGACCACATCAGATGGCTACATCCTGACGATGCACAGGATTCCTCGTGGCCGTGACGCCAACAACCAGCCAGGGGACAGGCCTGTCGTCTTTTTGATGCACGGTCTATTCTCTTCTTCTGCTGATTTTGTGCTTATGGGTCCTAAATGCGCTTTAGGTAAGCTTTTAAATTTTTACTCCTCCTACCTGTGTTCTTATTTATTTCGTTACGAGCTCAAGATAACTCTATCATTTCCCTCGGGTTCTCTGAGAAAATATCAAAGGGTTTTCGTGTTAATAGGAGTTGCAGTGGTAGAAATATGTGGTGGACCAGTGCCCGTTAAAAAAAGCTTCTGAATTAGGGATCTAGACTTTTGGTGAGATGAATCATGAAAGTAGAAGTTGCCAATGTTTGTTTCAGCTTATATCCTGGCTGAGGAAGGTTACGATGTATGGATGGGCAATGCGCGCGGTAACTACTACTCCCGCAGACACGTTTCACTGAGACCAGACGCTCTTCTCAACACCGCTTTCTGGGAGTTCTCTTGGGATGAGATCGGTAACATCGATGTGCCCACTATGATCGACTATGCTCTCGAACATTCGGGCAGATCCAGATTGCACTACATCGGACACTCTCAAGGAACGACCAGTTTCTTCGTCATGGCTTCTCTGCGACCGGAATACAATGCCAAGATCATTTCAATGCACGCCCTAGCGCCTGTGGCGTACATGGGAAATAACAGGAATCTGCTGCTTAACGCCATTGCTCCATACTCCAGAGATATTGCGGTAAGATATAGTTTTATTTCTTTACGGTATTAATTATTATCTAGTTATTCACTGCTTTAGTATAATATAATAGATTTTACCGACATAAAAATTCTTCAGCTCACGTAAATTGTGTAAATTCTAACTAAGCAAATAATATGTTTAAATTCGCTGTTTCAATTAAATAAATTAACCTATCAAGCCCCATAAGAGCACCAGTGATCGCGACAACAATAGAATAACAATAGATTTCGAAGAATCCGCGATCGAAGGATTAAAGGGAGCTAGTTCAACGGATGATTTTCAAGATTTAAACGGGACGGGAGACATAAAAATATAGTAATTTAAATTCTGAAAAAAATATATGCGTTAGTTAAGGATCTAACATATTGGAATTCATATTCCATTACACAATATCATGAACTTCACTCGATAGAAAAAAATCCCAAATTTACCTCTTCTTTTAACGAAATTGCCATACTATGTCCTAATTATTTGGAATTTTTAGATAATTTTTGTACTGAATTAAACCTTAATACCTTTTTTTAGTCGATAGCCAACATAATTGGAGTCGGTGAACTGCTGCCAAACAATCAGCTGATGACGTGGGCTGGTCAAGCTCTGTGCATGGACGAGGCTTTCACGCAAGCAATCTGCAGCAACATCATGTTCTTGGTAGCAGGATGGAATGAGGACCAGCACAATTCTGTAAATTTTTAACGTCGTACATACCATACTAACTGACCTAACTTTATACCTACTACGTAACTGTCCTGACAATTCCTAAAACCTTGTTTTATTTTAACTAGTAATGAAGTGCATCAACTACATCTAAGTATGATCTACATTCACTAGCTATCTACTTCTTTATACACTGCCTATGCCTATATTTATCTACATTATGCAGTTATATGACATTGACGAAAATCCCTAATTTTCAGACCATGTTGCCCGTGAAACTGGGTCACAGTCCAGCTGGAGCCTCTATCAGACAGCTGGCCCACTACGGTCAGGGTATCACTGGGAAAGAGTTCGAAAGATACGACCACGGTTCCATCAAGAACAGGAGGTTGTATGGAAGCCGCTCCCCGCCAAAATACAATTTAGGCGGAATCACCGCACCCGTGTTCCTTCACTACTGCGACAAGGATCCTCTGGCTCATGTCAACGACGTGGACAGGCTGTTCAGGGAGCTCGGAAGCCCAGTCGGCAAGTTCCTGATACAGCACCCCACGTTCAGCCACTTGGACTTCACGTGGGGCATCGACGCGAAGACCCTAGTGTACGACCGAGTTATCACCTTCATGAAATCGAAGGACGTCCATGGCTACTGAGTCTAGTAAATGTAAAAAATTAAAAAACTCTTATTATAATTTGTTTTTTTTTTCTGCAATTTATGAGTTTAGATTTATGTAAAATTTAGTTTTGATGCAAACTATGCTACGTTCCATCCCTCGACTGAAAGTATTTCAATGCCAAATTTGATCTACAGAGTTACAAACTACATCAGTTCGTCGCCTTATAAACACGAGAAAAGATTACAATCAGACAAATATACACACTTCCTTATTTATATTACTAGGAGGTATAATATAATAATAATAAATGAGAAATATTATTAAATATTATATAAAGTATAATAATAATAAATGAGAAATTATTGATTTATTAGTCACATCTGTCTAATTTTAAGTATGTACCATTGAGGAAATTTATTCCGAGGCAGTTGACGGGCCTACGTCAGTTGGTCGGCTTAGGTCAATTCAATGTTAGCTCGGTCTGATGGGTTTGACTTAAAGCGACCAAATTAATATCTACCATGTCATGTATAACATACCTATCTAAACGATTTCTTTGACCATTCATCTATCTATTTAAATAAAATTAGTTTTAGCAAGTCTTACTTACGAATAATAGAAAATGTTGTTAATATCTAAGGGAAATACGTACAAAATGACATGTATGGACAAAATAGTGCCCTTATTTCAAAATTGGGGGGTTTCAGATACGTTTCCGCGATTGTATCACGTGCCGGCAGTCATATTAACAATCCTGTCAGACTTTGAGCGCCATTTTCACAGTTGCGCCGCAGTAAGCAGATCAAAGGTGTTTCTCGCCTTCAAAAATAGTTTTCTCCTGTTTTCTAGCAAGTTATTTGCTGTCATTTGTTATTATTTGTATTAACATCGGTGAACTATGCTATAGTAGCCAGTGATTTTTAGGGTTCCGTACCCAAAGGGTAAAAATGGGACCCTATTACTAAGACTTCGCTGTCTGTCCGTCTGTCCGTCTGTCTGTCTCCAGGCTGTAACTCAAGAACGGTAAAAGCTACAGAGTTGAAATTTTCACAGATTATGTATATCTGTTGCCGCTATAACAACAAATACTAAAAACAAAATAAAATTTAAATTTAAATTAATTTTTATACAACAAACGTGATTTTTTGGCCTTTTTTGCTCTATATCAATAACAATAACAAGTAGGCACTTGAATTTTTCTCAAAGTCCTTAGTTATATTATATGTACTTTAATATTTAATAATAATATTAAAATAAAATAAAAAATTAAGGGGGGCTCCCATACAAAAACACAATTTTTTGCCTAATTTTCCTCTATAATGGTACGGAACCCTTCGTGCGCGAGTCCAACTCGCACTTGGCTGATTTTTATGAACTTTGTTGCAATCATTAGTTATTTGATGGAATTTTAATGTTTATATTTGTTTTTGGTTACATTTGGACAAAATGACATACCATGTACAGTATTTCTGATAGTTAACATTTATTATTTTGTTGAGGGGATATGCCGCAAAACTACGAAAGAAAAACTAATCGGCAGTCTTGGGGCCAAGAATCCATGAGTATGGCCATAGTATGGCTATTGAAGCATGGAAGGAAAAAATGGGATGGGAATATTTGGCAGTTAAACATAATATTTTGGTTTCTCAGGCGAGGCTTAGAAGACATGCACTCTATATGAACAAAACCTTGAATTCTAACTCAAAAGGATTAGGAAGAATCTCAAATGATTTAATTATTGTGAATTTTGTTCTTAAAAATGTGTTACATACTAATTTTGTCCATGTATACGAGTATCGTCTCGGTGACACCCGACACTTTTGTCTGGATTTCCGTGATTCAATTTATCATGTTAATCGAACCAGCTAGAAGTATTTATTTATTTTCTTACAAACACTTTTAATAATATGTATCAGTATATAATATAGATATCGGTATAAATAATATAGGTGTCAAAATATTCAACGATTTGTCGCAAATTTGCATTTCGGTGATTCCATTTCGGTGAATTGGTGACCTAGTATTTGGTCACCGAAATGCTTAAAAAATCACCAAAATGCCAAAAAAATCACGGAAATTCGGTGACAATAGTTTTCATATCGGTGAATGCTTTTTTCATCTCGGTGATTTTTAAAGTTGTTTAATACAGAATGAATAATAATCTGCGAAATCGTAAAAAAATATGTTAGTGAATAAAAAATAAACATGCTGCTTCTTAATGTTTGAATTTTTGACAGTTCATGCGGCGTTACCTCGCTGACAGCTCTGAGGCGTTCCATTTACACTCTCAAGTCTCTCAACAACCGTAAGACCCACCTGGGCCGCGCTCTTTGTTTCGATTATATTACGTATTTCGATGACTTAGAGAATACTTTTGTATGAAGAAGTTTGGTTAGTTATGACCTTTGATACATTGACCACACTCTGAATGAAAAATAAATAAACAATCAGCTATTTGTATTATTTCGGCTATTCAAAATTGTGCTCTATTTCCTACGTGTCAAGGTATGACTTAATATATGAAGAATAAAGTATTCGTTTATTTCTTCTGAACAAGTCACTAATTATAGTTTCGAAAGTTTATAATTGAGAAACTAATATCACATCGGACTAAATACTATATTATGATGGCTTGATAGATAGAAAATTTAACATATATTATAATGTAGTTCACACAAACATAAAATATGGATTGTATGTAAGGATATTACATAAATTTTACAAAGAGGGTAGGCCGGGCGCCATTTTTTTTGCACACTGACCTGCCAACTTTTTTGCATAGCATTGCATTTTTCCCGGAACTGAGGGGTTAAGGCTATAACGTTGTCACGTTCAACTATCGTCAGTAAACCGACTTTACAGACAACCGATTTTTTGAGCTATGGTATAGCTTTCATCGCGTTTATCAAGAAATTCCGTAACGAAAAACACCTAACATTCGTCTAACGTCGTTACAGTTCAGCAGTCTTCGACTCGGTGTGGCTTGATGTTGTTCTTAGGAATTGCCTAAGCCCGCGATAAAAATTGTGCGATAGCTGATTTCACCTACGGAAAGTTACATCCTTTACGATTGATATAGGCTATGTTTTATTCTGAAAAACATTAGAGATCCTTTCGAAAATTGCAAAAGTGTAACCCAAAGTGGCAAAAATTTGCCAAAAAATACATTATTTCGATTGTTTTACAATCACGCTGTATACTGTTTCGGTGAGTTTATATTTCGGTGAAATTTTTTTTCATCTCGGTGACTGACTTTTTCATCTCGGTGACAGCTAAAATATAAACGTGTGTGCCACGTTTGTTTATTATTTAATTTTTATGTCATTAGTTTCGTAGTCATTAAACATTAAAATTGAGAGGAAACTTCGGTAAAAACTCAAGAAAACATAGAAAAAATATATGGACATGTTGAAATTCGCCCTTTATCGAGACTAACAAAATTGGAAATATTAAATATTACTAATAATAATTTTTATTTTTGTAGATATCTTTCCAGGTTTTATCTTTATAGTATTTTATTAACAAAGATGTACAACTTACATTTTTGCATAAATAACTCCAATAATGAAGAGAAAATAAATTGTAAGCCAAGAAACAGGGCTAATAAAGAAACCGCGCAAAGCCGGATAAACAGGAAACTCACAGTACCTTCCGGAGCTACTTGCATTTTTATATTTATTGCAGAATATACTTTACTTTTTTCGTTAAAATGGAAATGTAGAAAATTTCATCCAGAAAAGAATTATTCCGCAAAATATGACATCGTCATCGTTGAGTTCTTGTTGTATGCTTACAGGTATTTAAATTCAAAGTGTTATAAAACTCAACAAAAAAACATAAAATATGCAAAACTTACTTACTTAGAACTTTTGATAGTATCTTTTTCTAAAGACAGGAATCTGATAGGCAAAATTATTATGTCCTAAATAAAAGGATATTCAAATCACACAAATTAACGTTCATTTAAACGTACATGATGGTAATATAAATGTAAATTCGGAAAGAGCATGAATTCTGTTTAAGTCAACTGGAAACTTGGAGGCAAGAGTATTGTGACTCGGCGCAAAATAATTTGTTATGGTGATTCTTCAGGTCCCGGGAAGGGTTTATAGGATGCTTTTTATCCCGGAAAAATTTAGGGCTCTCGCGCTATAAATTGATAAGAGCCTGCGATGGCCAGACCTTCCCCAGTTTCGTAAATCTGAAAGTTTACCTGTTTGTGGACTTTACAGAGGTAAGAACGGCCAGCAACTATGGAGTTCGGGCCGTGGTTAATTTAGGAGGTATCCAGTTCTAAAGGTCTACCAGACCTTCGAGAAAGAGTAAAGCTCAATTTCATAGCTTGTATTCTTAGCGGTAAGTGGAGGAATCTCGTCTTCCAGTGCCGGACATTTTTGACAGTTGCTTCGCATTGCTAGACGCCCTCAAAGTCTGAGGCTGAGTCTGAGGCTTTAAGGGTGTCAGGCAGCTGTCAAAAACGTCCGGCACTGGAAGACGACATTCCTCCACTTACCGCTGCGAAGAAAAGCTATGAAATTGAGCTTTACTCTTTCTGGAAGGTCAGGTAGACCTTCAGAACTGGATACCTCCTAAAGTAACTGCGACCGAAACTCCATAGTTGCTGGTCGTTCTTAACTCTGTAAAGGCCACAAACAGGTAAACATTCAGTTTTACGAAACAGAGGAAGGTCTGGCCATCGCAGGCTCTTACTCTAAAACGTATTTTGGCCCACAAAGGTGCGGACGTCATCTAGTTTTTTTTATATATTTCGACACGCTATTTGAGTAATTGAAATATACCTAACTATATCCTACCAAGGTGTTTCATTTTAACAGTTTCGATTGCTTTCAAAATAGTGTTTAGCGAAAATGAGTTTGGTTCGATGCAATCAAACAAATAAATGAGAGTAGAATCAATAAAACAACTCCGACAGCGATAATTTTAATTTCCTCATTTCCGATAAATCGACCCGCGGTTTAGTCTGGCTTAATTACTTTTGCAATTATCCCGCTATTTACTATCGATACTGTTCCAATTTACAACTTTTCTCCTCGACTTAAACGAGCTAGTTTATTTACGCCGTTATCGAGTTCATCTTTACAATTTATTTGTTCGAACAATTTGATTTTAGAAGCGGACTTTCTAAATTAAGATGTACTTATTTAAGGCTTTGAATTGATTTTATGATTTGAGATTGTTATGAAAAGCTACACCATATAATAGGCGTATCCATTTCATAATAATAATATTATTATGTTGGTTTAGTTAAGTCAAAATTAGTCTTGATTTCAAGTAAGGTGCCGCTCCATTACTCATCCATGTATGTATTTCTATTTGCCCTTACACACGGCGCCGCTGCGGCGGCGGCGATATCGTGCCGCTGCTATGCCGCTGCCGCTGCGTATAAACAGCCTAATCGACCGAAATGACGCAACGCTACCATTAGCTTTGCCCACACTGTGCCTTTTTCTGTTCGTCAAGGGCATGCGTTATAGCGCAGTCATCAGCGAACGTGAGACATGCCCGCGACGCATGCCCTCTGACCGAATCCAAAAAACAAAAATGACAATGTTGGCGTTGCGTTCCTGACGCATTCAATTGTTAAATGCGCCAAAACGAAAGTTAAATGAAAGAAGTTGACGAAAATTCAAGACGAAAGCGAATAGTGTGGACATAGCTAACGAATCATTTTCTCTGATACTTTTGAAGCATCGGCAGAAGGTATTCAGTAAACAATACAATTGTTATATACCGTAAAATTGAAAATATTGTTAGAATGTAATATCGATTGTGAACAAGCAGTCATTGTGTGATTTTAATTATTATGTTTAAAATGATTTACAATTATACAGCTTTATCAGAATTCCGGATAAATCAAGCGAATATTTTCGTTGTTGTCGAATAGCATTTTTATTCAATATGCCTATTGCCTGTACATTCTGTGGAATCGTCGGAGGACCAGTTACACCGTAAGCCACAATCAAACGTATTGCCTCACAAATGCGAGAGCTCGCTAATTAGACCGGCAGCTTAATGCAATGAACAAAACGAACCCCACGGGGATTGTGTCTG
The DNA here is from genome assembly GCA_963422495.1 of Polyommatus iphigenia. NCBI lineage: Eukaryota > Metazoa > Arthropoda > Insecta > Lepidoptera > Lycaenidae > Polyommatus > Polyommatus iphigenia. The sequence continues at coordinate 13,186,370 of OY730179.1, forward strand.
TCTGTTTATTCGTGCCACTTGCCCCAATTAGATTTATTTACAGCCTGTAAGTTTTTATTTGACGCATCGCAAGTCACAACTTCCAACTAGCAAAAGATTAAATGATACCGCAATTGTTTCAAAACTCAAAAATAAAACAAAATTTAAATTATTTTATTTATGGTGGGAAACAGGTGAACCATAAAACATCATAGTATTAAAATATGTCAAAATATGTATTCGATTTTATGACCGCCTTAAGTTGTTTATCGTAGCTAGTAATATTATTATCGTTACTGGAGAGTGGAGTAGAACATCATTCGTTTTAAAGGCTGTTGAATTTTGAAAAACATTAGGGATCATAAACTAAGGTGATTACATCTCGGGATTCTGACGTTACGCCCGCGCCGTACGCGCTTACTATTATTTAAAATACATAGTATACTTAAGGGCGTTCCTTACGGAGATACCGTAATTTACCGTGTTTCAAGCCTTATAAACTCATAATTTGAAAGCTACAAAGTTATAATAAAAATACAGCAATAATCTTCAGTATATCAACATTCCTTTCCCCGTTTTAAATTTTCTATTTTTGTTTATTATACTCATTATATCAGCTTCCAAAGCAAAGCCAATTTATTAAAATTCAAGCATACATTCAGCATCTCCTTAGGATTTACAAATTACTTTTATTTGAAACGCACGCCAATAGATCGACAATGTCATAAACTACATATTCCTCGTTTTAAATTTTTTTAGGACAATTTTGAACTAAGTTAAGTAAAAAAGTAGGGTTTTGGTGCGATCTCGGCAACGCGGCAAATGTATGGTCAAGGTCGTTTGCTCGGGAGATGGCCTTAAGATAATAATATAATCTACCGTTATAAATACGTTTATTCTAAACTAGATGTTAGACCAAACTTCAGCAAAAGCGGTTCAGCGGTTTGGGCGTAGTGAGGTAACAGACAGAATCAGAAGGCAAGAATGCACTGTTAAATCTCGTTATGGCGATAGAATTGTGGCCTTCAAAGTTTTGCATCCTCATACGGAAGACTGTCAAAATCAAAATCAAAAATCGTTATTAATTTCTCCCACAATACAAAAGACACATAATATACCTACAATTATTATGATGTAGTTACAAATTATAGCAGGAGACTGGTATAATTTGTACAGGGTAACTGGGTTGCCCTGTGTTAAGGGGTCACCATGCCCCCCTCAGAAGGTAATATACATTCATTTTGAATCGTGTTGAACATCATTTAGAGGTAAGTCACAAGTTGTGAGAGCATCTTCTAAGACGTGTATGATGTGTCTGTGTGTGCGTGTGCATGTATGATGTGTGTGTGTGTGTGTGTGTGCGTGTGCGTGCTTGCGTGTGTATGTGTGTGTGTCTGTGTGTGCATGTAATATATTATTATTATTCAGTATGTGTATTAAGTTAACACCCTACACTGTTGAAATGTTGAAATAATATGCACTTGCGGCGGCTCAGTTATGACTGGCATAAGTCCCGCCGCCATAATGGAGTTCCGTTGTACTCCAACTCGTTCCAATATTCGACGGCTGCATAAATCCGCCGCGTCTTCTGCGGAAAATTTCCATTAATTTTATGTTATCAATAATATCATTGAAGTCGCTCTGGAACAACATTTATATTCCCGTATAGAAGGGAAAGAATATTATTATAATTGAATATATTAAGTTCACAATCATTACATACTTAAGGCTTACGAATAATAAAAGCTTAAGGTATAATATGAGTCTATGAGCCATATCTTCACTAATATTAGAAAATATGTGAAAATGTATATCTGTCTGTCCGTCTATTACCTCTTCACGCTAAAACCAGTTAATTAATTTTTATTGCTATCAAGATACTTTGAGTCCCGAGAAAGGGCAAAGGAAGTATCCTTTGCCCTTTCTCGGCAATAAAAAGTATTTTATTCCGGAGAAATGTACGGTTCCTACGTGATGAACAAATTTGTGCGCGACGGAGTTGCGGGCAACAACTGGTATTACATAATTACATTATGAAAAATATACTCGTAGGTACTTAGTACTTACCAAGTGCTCTTGATTATAGACTTAAAAGACAGGTAACGTCAAAGTAAAAGGCGTCGTCAATTAATTGCCACACTTTGGATTGCTTGGGACCATTTTGACCTAACAAAAATCAAAATATTTATTTCTAAATAGGTTAACAAAGTTAACACTTTTAAAACTTCGTGTCTACATGAGGCCTACCACCGGTCGGGAACTAACCCGGCGAGAAGAATCGGAAAATTAAGAAACTCGCACGGGTCCACCTTTTACCAAAAAGGCGGAAAATAACAATGATAGCTTAAGCTAATTTACACTAAGTATGTAAGTAAAGTAAGTAAGTAAAATGTGATACATTTATATAGACGTAACGTTGATGAAGGGTAATTTTTCTTACAGCTCCGTGAAATATGTGTCATTCTTGAGTTTTAAAATCTCTGCTCGTAAAATAAAACTTAAATTTCAAGCGCTTGCACTATTTAATTACCGTGGACAGTACGGGGCTTTAATTTCGTTGGAAACGCGAAAAAACATTGCACATTATAAATTGAAGCCTACTGCTCGGTTGTAAATTCTTATAGCCTCCTACTACACATATATTTGCCGCACTCAGAGATATTCAATAGCTATGTCCACATTATGCAATTTCATCTTCAATTTTTATCATTTTCTTTTTATTCAACTTTCGTTTGGCATATTCAATAATTGAGTGCGTCGAAAATCCACCCGGCGTTGAAAGAAGTGTCATAGCGAGCGCTACGATTTCAACGCGCGTCACGGGCATGCCTCACGTTCGCTGTTGACTGCGCTATAACCCATGCCCATGATGAACAAAAAAAGGCCCAGTGTGGACAAAGCTAATGATCATTAAACTTCAATTTAATGAAGTGATATTTAGTAATTTGACACTTAACTTATTAATATTAATTGTTTCTGAGTGCGGCAAATATGTGAAATTATTTAAGTTCAAAGATAAATAAAATTATGTAACTTATTATTAAAACTCTTTACATTTCCCTACAGCTCTACATTATAATGAAAATCGTAAAGTCTGCTAGCAACCGATAAAAGTATGAAGTTTTTAACGCTAACCAATGCAAGTTAGTCGAATATTCAACATTGTTAAAGCGTAAGCTGTGATATCGAGTCGAGTCGAAACCGGCAAAGTTCTCGAACTTTCCTTTCTTTTATGTTTGTTACTGAGTACGTGATCTTATTTTCGATGCAGAGAATAACATGCAATATTGACTTCAGCTAAAATAATTTGGAGACGTATTTCCGTTATAGTACAGGTTCCTTTTTTTGACTTGATTACTATCAAGCCAAATTTTCGTGAGTAACATAATTCTGATAAGACGAAGAACAATTTTCTCTGCGAAAATTCTTGAAATTGGTAGCTAACAGACATAGAAAGGATTAAATATTTCAATTTGACGGTCCTAAAATATGAATTTTTCTATTAATTGTAGGACAATATCACTGTTAAACTATATAACTATTAACCTATTCAATATTACATGAAGAATCTTAATATTTAAAAAAATAATTGTAGGACAATATCACTGTTAAATTATATAACTATTAACCTATTCAATATACAAAAAATCTGCTGGATAGGGTTCCGTTTTTGGGTCCGGTAGTCAGCGAGGACTTGCTGATTTTCGCAGAGGAAATTGTTCGTCACAAAATGAAGCTACTCACGAAAAGAGAAGTAACAGTTTACTATTACAAATAATATTATATGGACGCTATTATATTCGTGAACCATCCCACGAAAAAATAGTAAGTTATGAATGCAGTCCTGTTCTTTAGATAAAAGGGTCTAAACACACTAGGCTGAATTACGCCGCGTTTCAAATCCATACAAAATATGGGCGGAACGCGACAGACGACACACTATGCCGAAATTCCGTCGTGAGCCGAATTTCCGTCGAGCCAAGTCGAGCGTAAAGTTAGGCAGCGATTCGGCGGTAATGTTTTGTATAGCAACACACTATACGCGACGGAATTATCAAAACCGAACATAGGAGATCCAACCTTATCTCCAAAGCGTTAACGCACTTATTACATCTGAGAATTTTAAATACTCACTTACGCGCGCGTTCCGCAACGGAAATTACGCCGCGAAATTTCGGCTCTTCGCGTAATTTATAGTGTGTCGCATTAGACGTAAGCGGCTGAACGTAATTTCGGCCACGTAAATTACGCCGGCGTAATTCAGCCTAGTGTGTTTAGATACAAAAATGTGGGTTGGCACACAAATGCTTAACAGCGCATAATATATACTACTCGTATTTATATTTACGACTAGCAGAGACGGCAAATGTTGTTTAGCCATATACAATATACATTATTCTAAGTTAAACATGACTGTATTATGTAACAGTAACAGTTTTTAACCGACTTCCAAAAAGGAGGAGGTTATACATTCGTCTGTTTATATATATATATATATATATATATATATATATATATATATATATATCTCCCTTTTTTTGATATGTTCAACCATAACTTCGCTGTTTATGGACCGATAATCATGATTCTTTTGTTGTTGTACAGGGTTGAATCCGAGGTTGGTACCATGTTCACAAAAGTGGTGATCTGATGATGGGATCTATGAGGAATCGAGGGGACTCCTTGAAATTTATATGGAAACATATGGTGATTTTGATTTTTTCTGAAGTATTTCAGGCATATACTACCAAAAAGTAAGATTTTGTAGCAGGATGTACCCTGGTTCTGAAGGTACCCAACAGAACTTTTGAATCCTTATAGATACAAGTTTGAGGATTTCGGCTTTATTAAAACTACTCCAAGCAAATCCTACATTATTTGTGCTGAACATATTCTAAATTTTATTTTTGAATAATAGGGTTTCGTAAGATATTTGGGTTTTTCGGACGCCAGGTGAAAAAATCAACCAGATAAGTTACTTATTTTGCGTACGCTGCCGAAACTATAAAAGATAGAACCATAAAATGTTCTTAATATTGTAGATCTTATAAATATCTACAAAAAAGTCAGCAACACACTATACTTATCTATGTCGAGTGAGGCACAATAACCATTTTTTTATTTAAAAATCTTGAATTTTTTTGGACAACATTTAAACGCGTTTATTTTACTCATGCCATTAATCCTTATCAAATTAAATTATTTCATCACTAAGTACAGTTTATGTAGATAAAATTTGGTCTTTGAATGATTAAAATTGGACCTTTGGTTTTGAAATTATGGCGAAATTAAAATATTACGATAGTGGGCGTCACCAAGCGGTATGCGCTTGCGGGAGGAAGACAATCCTTGCAGTGTGTACTGTACACCCTTCGGATAATGACTGCGTCCGCGTCGTCGATGTCAGTGTCGGAGTCTGTGAATTGACCTGGGAATCATTTTGCTGACCGAGTCTTTCCTGGGTAGGCTTTTTGCAGCCGTAACCGACATCCACGCGGGCAGAGCCGCAGGCGACCGCTAGTAATATGTACAACTCTAAGACAACAAGCTATAATATTATAGCCTTGTCGTCTCATATTATGTTACTAAAAAGGGTAAAATTATTATTTTTTAACAAAAAATTAAAACCGACTTCCAAGGTAAAAACAAAAGTAATACTTATTCTTAATCTAAAAAGAATCAAATAATTCTTATTCCTTATTATAGTGGCGTCTTCAGACTTCGCCTAAACCTCAACTATTTCTGTACTCAATCTTCATGCTTTTGAAGTCGGTACCAGCTTACCTTAGCGTAATTGCTATGTCAAGGATCTCAGAACTTTTCCGGGCTGGTACCGACTTAAAAAGTACGAAGATTGAGTACAGAAATAGTTGAGGTTTAGGCGAAGTCTGAAGACGCCACTATAATAAGGAATAAGAATTATTTGATTCTTTTTAAATTAAGAATAAGTATTACTTTTGTTTTTACCTTGGAAGTCGGTTTTAATGTTCTTTAATCTCGAATAGTTAAATAAAATTGTGCTAAAGAATAAACCTGTCTTAGAATAAAACTATGTTCTATTAAAAGAAATTGCATCAAAATCCATTGCGTGGTTTTAAAGATCAATATTACGACTTTGTTTTACCTGTAATATTATGTATTGAAAGAGCTTTTCTATAAATCTTCATAAATCTTTAAGGAAGTACGTAAACAAGAAACAGGTATCGAGGTAAACGTGAAAACAAAATTTGATTGTGGAAATTCAAATTTGTAAGCCGCTGGCTTTAAAATTATATTATACTTTCGTATAAGACCCTACGTATAAAACTTTACAAGACCACCGCCATACAAAAGGTTTCTTTCTGTGATAGAATAGACAAATTGACAAATTGATAAATCTATTAGTGTTTCTGTTCCTTCGTGTAGCAACAGTGGCCATGATACTTAATGCTGACGATTTACAAAAAAAGATGAGATCATGCAGATTAAAGATGGAATTTAAATAAATATATAGTATTTTAAAAAGATAAAACCGACTTCAAAATTGTACGTAATTGAGAATGATTAAAATTCCCTATCTCAAAAACTACTGAACCATTTTGATGAAACTTGCAGTATTCCCTAAGTTGAACAATACCTAGTACAATAAAAAAGAATCATTTAGATCGGACTTGTAGTTCCGGGGATATGCGTGCACAAACTTAACAACATACATACATACATACATACATACATACATACATGCATACATACATACATACATACATACATACATACATACACTTTTGAAATTTGGCACATTTGTTCAGAAGCTGTTATAGATTAACATAAACAAAAACTGGGCAATTCTGGAAATATTACATACATACGCGTCGAATTGATAACCTCCTTTTTTTTGAAGTCGGTTAAAAATATGTGTGGCACTCGGGGACTGCCGCGGTAAAGCTATTGCATAGCATTTTTTATTAACTTATGGAATTAAAATTCGCATTCGTCAGTAGTCACGCACACAAACACCGTGCCGAAGTCTGCGGAACTGAAAAAAATGTTAGTCGATGCACGGCTTCCAACGTGCCGCACCGCTGCGCGGGTCGGAGTGGGGGGTGTTAGGTTTATTTTCGTTACGGAATTTCTTGATTCGGTCGCCGCGCTCAAAGCCCGCGATAAAAGCTAAGCAATAGCTTAAAAAACAAAGGGTCGCATTTTGCTGCGCCTTAGAAAGTGAGGGATATTACTATATTCACTTCCCCTGCTACGTCTTACGAATTTTCGATTAAGTCACGTGTCCTGTTCCTGACTCGAGCTTTTTGACATCCCAAAAAATGTGCAACGCAGCCAATTTTTTTTTTATTATTTAAAAAATATCTCGATTCTATAATGAAAAACAAAACTGCTATTATAATCATTAAACCATGTAAAGTTGTAATAAATGTTGGTGTAAAGTTTAAAGTACACTTTTCGTGATTAAAACGGCATGACGTCGAGTTTTGGTGTAGGAAGTTGCGGAATTATTACCGTCCTGCGGCTATTTAAATAATCTCAGCGTGCATTATAGCTGACTTGCCCATATATTGCACAGATTGGAGCTATTAAAGATAAACTTCTAAATGTTCTGCACCATTACTGCTGTACACTTTTGATATATTGAACGATCATATTTTAGTGTGACTGGAAATTATTGCTATGCCTTGTAGGACCATTAGTTCATCTTTTCTATTAAAAAAGTCCAACATTTTTTGCTGACCGAATTTTTATCAACTACTTACATACTCATAACTAATTTGTGGTACCTTCTATAACGGCCAGCCGATGATCTTTTAAACTTTTTGACAGAATTATCTACGCAAAGGTTTGTCTTTTCGACCGACTTCCAAAAAGGAGGAGGTAATACGTTCGGCTGTATGTATCTTTTTTTTTTTTGTATGTTCATCGATTACTCCGCCGTTTGTGGTCCGATTATCAAAGTTATTTTTGTATTGTATAGGGTGGTTTAACTCTAATTTGGTACCATGTTCACAAAAGTGGTGATCTGATGATGGGATCCTTGAGGAATCGAAGGGACTCCTTGAAATTTGTATGGAAACATATAGTGATTTTGATTTTTTCTGGAGCATTCAAGGTAGATGCTACCAAAAAGTAAGACTTCGCACCAGGTTGTACCTTGGATCCGAAGGTACCGTACAGAACTTTTGAATTCTTATAGGTACAGGTTCGGGGATTTCGGCGTTGTTCAAACAACTGAAAGCATAAGCCAGCACATCAATTTGATTGATCATCATCATCACAACTAAAATTATACTATGGGTCATCACACTATGACCCAATTATTGGTACTTTTCGTGATATTTTGCATCTAAGGAGATGTTTTTGATGATGATTTCGCTGTTTGTGGACCGATTTTCAAAATTCTCGTGTTACTGTATAGGATATAAATTATAATCTTCATTTTGTATAACAATTACGACAGTGGTGAGCTGGTGATGGGATCTATGAGCAATCGAGGGAAATCCTTGAAATTTATCAAAACACTCATAGTGGTTAAGATGTTGTTTCTAGTAAGTTAAACATTTGTTACGAATAAGAGAAATTTCATACGAAGGTGTCTCTTGGTCCAAGGGCACTGAACAGAACTCCTGAACCTTTAAATATAAAAGTTTGGAAATTGCAGCATCGCTTAGATAACTGCAAGCATTTGCCACAATTTCGCTTACAGTAACATAATGTGAATAGTTAACATATTTCGTATTGGTTATTTATGCATAAAGCCTTATTTTGCAGATAACTAAAAAGAGTGCAATTATTATTTTTAACAAAAAAATTAAAACCGACTTCCAAGGTAAAAACAATAGTAATATGAACTAAAAAGAATTAAATAACTCTTACTCTTTAATCGTGCTTTTTCAGAATTCGTCGAAATCTCAACTATTTCTGTACGTACTACGGTCTTCATTACTTTGAAGTCGGTACCAGTCCTAAAAGTTTCAGATATTCTGACATTTATACTGAACTCACGCTTAAATTAGCTGGTACCAACTTCAAAGTAATGAAGACTGTATAATGTACAGAAATAGTTGAGATTTCGACGAATTCTGAAAAAGGCACTATTAAAGAGTAAGAGTTATTTAATTCTTTTTAGTTCATATTACTATTGTTTTTACCTTGGAAGTCGGCTTTGTCAAACTAAGATAAGCTAGAACTTTGTAGAAGAGTATATCTTATCTTACGATAGCAAACAAGAGGAGTTTCTTGCTTCAATTTAAACTGGAAACTTCGTTAAGTCCGTCTCACAAAGGCAGGCAATTAGTAGGTACTCAAGTTACGAGGTGCAAGTATTAAAGTTGAAAAATCAACCGAAAATCCTGTTCTGATTTTATACTTTTTAAGTTTAACAAGTTGCAGAACTACCCAGTCGCGAGTTGAGTGCTACAATGAAACTCTCAGAAACATTCCTCGAAACTATCCTTGTTTGGACAGTTGTTATCTTACGTACGAGTCGGAAAACTTTGATAGATTTTGGGTTTAATATTTTGTAAATAATGTTTCATGTCCGCTTCATTCCAAGTTTCACCAAGTTGTTTTTTATACAATAAAGGGGCAAACGAGCGAACGGGCCACCTGATGGAAAGAAACTTCCGTCGCCCATGGACACTCGCAACATCAGAAGAGCTGCAGGTGCATTGCCGGCCTTTTAAGAGGTAATAGGGTAGGGGAGGGTAGGGAGGGAATAGGGTAGGGGATTGGGTCTCCGGTAAAATCACTCACTCGGCGAAACACAGCGCAAGCGCTGTTTCACACCGATTTTCGTTGAGCCCGTGGTATTTCTCCGGTCCTGCTGGCCCATTCGTGCTGAAGCATGGCTCTCCTATGGTACATAGCAAGCATGAAAACCGAAGAGATATTCCAAGTCAGAGAATTACGGGACCTAGTTAAATCGACGACTGCTATGTGTAAAGTGTTTCATTGTATAACAATTTTTGTCATTACAAAATTCATACAATAATGCGTTCGTATTGGTCGGTCTTTATTTATATTTCTACAAGATGACGCTTATCGCACAGGAACCGTACATTTTCCCTGGATAAAAAGTGTCCTGTGTTCTTTCCGGGACTCAAAGCATCTCTATACCCAGCAAAATCGGTTAGCGGTTTGGGCGTGAAGAGGTAGCTGTCTACCTGACAGCCTAGTGCCTACCTGACAGACAGTTGGTCATTTAATAATAATAATAATAATAAATTTTATTTTTCAGACTACATTTGGCCCAATTGTTAGTAACACTTTGATTCTTAAAAGCTAATGTTAGTATTTTAAAAATTATAAATAACGATTTAATTTAACAAAATAGTCGCTAACCACTAGAATAATATTATGAAGTTATCAACTATTTTGCTAGTCCATGTGACACAGCTCCACATCGATTAATATAAGGACAGTCCAATCGTTCTGCAAACATTCTCAGTATGCTGTTGGTACTGCCCCTCACCCGTCGCACCAAGGATGCGCATCTTTTTCGCATGGTTGCATAAAAACAGTCTACACGTGCCTCAGCGAACATCCCTGACGCGCTGCAGCGCCAAGGCAGCCGTTTAAAATCCGTGCAAATAGCCTATCAAAGAAAGCATTTTCGAATTACCATAACTTGTTTAGGAACTTTATTACATACCCCGTTATATTGAGAAGATAAAGAACGTAATGCGATACGCGTTCCAATTCAAATACAGATATCAGCTTTACCTTATTCATATTCATAAATCGTTCGGGATATGCACGGAGTCTTATATCCGCCTTGCAGATTCAATTCAATACTTCATATTTCATATCGTTTTTATCACTCAATCTAAATTCGTTTATTTTAAGTTCTGCTCTTGAAAGATACAACTACACCTGGTGAGTATCCAATTTCGTTTTATGCTTTGCATCTGCTTATGCTCTGATTCTAATAAATGATTTGTCAGGGATTAATTAATGCAACAGTAATTTGATTGGTTAACTTTTAGACGGCAGTCAGTCAAAACTATATAATATAAGTCTATGGTCAAAACCGCTAGCGAATAAAAAACTTCAGTCAAAAAAACTCAGGAACTGATCTTATATTATAATAGTCTATCAATGGAGAAATATTCGCTATTCTCAATATAATTTATTTTATTTAGGCTTTTATTGTGAATTTTTAGAGTTTGCAAAAATAAATATTGCTACTAGAGTAGAAACATAATTGTAACTTCTAGGTTCTAGCAATGGCCGAGGACTCGCCGTTAGGCTACTTTAACTGTTCCTTAGGGTACAGTTAGAGGTAGGTAACATAAATGCCTTATATATCTGTATTGTGTATTCATGATTAAAGTTTGAATAACTTCGCTTTATCCTGACATCTCACCTCATCGGAGACCTATATTCAAGTGTAAGCTAGAAACATGATGAAATAATATTTTATTACATTACAAATTAAATTCACTTTATGAATTATTGTGATACAAATTTAAATATTACTACCTGACCCCGCAAATGTTATTTTACCATAATAATATACTATGTACATTATGAAGAATAGAGGCTGGCTAATTTTCAAATCTTCCCGATAAACACACGAAATTTCATCAAATTCATTCCAGACCTTTCGGAAGAATTTGGTGAAAATCACCGCAACATAATTCCATTTCAATATTAGCTATTTGTCGCTCACGTATGACGCGCGATACCGACAGGGTTTCTATTGGTTGTAACGTTTTATTATGTCACTCTTTCCCATTGTGTTATTTTTATAATAGCATTTAAATCCTATGTTATACAAAAATACAACAAGGGAGATATTATACGCGCGACAACATCTGCAGCAGGCTTAGTTAGCATGGTCACCGTATAGTCCCCAGTACAAGGAACTAACTTTTTTCTGATACCTACATACAACTTTACCACTTTGTGAGTGCCTTGTTTACGATGAGTCTGACAAACTTTTCTATGCGAAAAATTTCGGCGCTGCTGCGTTTTCGAATGCTTGACTCCTGGAATTGTCGATATGACGTCACCATGGCTCTTCGTACATACAACTTTCATTTTTTGGAATTTGTTTAATAAAGTTAATTTAAAAACTGTGGTCAACTTGTCCGATAAGAATCACGCAGCGTTTAGAGTGTCCGACACCCCAAAGATTTCGCTATGACGTCACTATGGCTCTTCGTACATACAACTTTCATTTTTTGGAATTTGTTTAATAAAGTTAATTTAAAAACTGTGGTCAACTTGTCCGACAAGAATCACGCTGCATATTGGAGTTTCCACCACCCTAAAAATGTTGATGTGACGTCATTATGTCTCCCCGTACATACAACTTTAAATTTAGTAGTTTTCGATTTAAAATAAAGTAGGGTAAATGACTAGTGATTAGACAGTACCAGTCATTGGAAAAAATACAAAAACACAATATTTATTATGGTTGCTTTAAAAAATGCTTGTTTTCAAAGTAATAGAACGCCTGATTTTAAAGAAAAACAGGCAGTTCTAAGCAACCTTAATAAGGGGAAGGGGAAAAGAAAGCCCTTCAATATTTAAATAATCGGCCAAGTGCGAGTCGGACTCGTGCACGAAGGGTTCCGTACCATTATAGAGCAAAATTAGGCCATAAATTGTGCTTTTGTATGGGAGCCCCCCTTAATTTTTTATTTTATATAAATATTATCATTAAATATGAAAGTAAACATATAACTAAGGATTTTGTGAAAAATTCAAGTACCTACCTGTTGTCATTATTAATATAGAGCAAAAAAGGCCAAAAAATCACATTTGTGGTATGGGAGCCCCCATTAAATATTAATAATTTTCATGTGTTTTTCTTTTTTGTTGTTATAGCGACAATATATATACATAATCTGTGAAAATTTCAAATCTCTAACTATTACCGTTCTTGAGTTACAGCCTGGAGACACACAGACGGACAGACGAACTTACAACGAAGTCTTAGTAATAGGGTTCCGTTTTTACCCTTTGCATACGAAACCCTAAAAAACCGGCCAAGTGCGAGTTGGACTCGCCTATGAAGGGTTCCGCAGCAGCAATAAGGTTTATTTCTATAAAATTAAAAGGCTTATGATTTATTTTTATATTTTCGTTGATTTGATGAAAGTTAAATTAAGGTAAATACAATTTATGACGTATAAAAAAAACTACTATTATTATATAATATTTTTAAGATTATTATAAGTATGAATTCATGCCGAATTACGGCTTTATAGGCCCTATAGTCTCTGAGAAAAACTGCGGACAGACTATCAGTTATTAATATTTTTTTGACAACAAGGACTAAATCACTTAGTTTAGTGCAAAATAAAATATCTGCGAAGCTTAGTTAGGAAAATATGAAGCTTTATTTTTTTATATTTCAGTGCTTTATATGGAAGCTTCTTTGGGGTATACTCAACATCCCCTATCTTAATCTGACAGATCCGATGACATTTCAATATAAAAAAAAAGATTTAACCCACCACGTGAGAAATCCGATTTCTATACCATGATAACTATACACATGTTGGAAGCCTATACAAGCTTAATCTGACACACTTGAGCTTGTCCCGAAATCCCCTCTTCCCTCACCAACTAAAGTGAATACCTATATATATATATATGTATGTATAAATATATATATATATATATATATATATATATATATATATATATATATATATATATATATATATATATATATATATATATATATATATATATATATATATATATATATATATAGGTATTCACTTGCTTAAGCTTAAGCTTGTATAGGCTTCCAACATGTGTCTAGTTATCATGGTATAGAAATCGGATTTCTCACGTGGTGGGTTAAATCTTTTTTTTTTATTGAAATGTATATATATACCTATTATTTAAAGTTTATTCAGTCAGAAATTGACAAAAAGAAGTTCACCATTAGTAATGTTTTTTTTTTCATTTTCTTGTTGGACTGACTATTTAACTCAATATATTTGTCGGACAAGTTGATATTAGCATTTAGAATAACATTATCTATCATTGCTATTTTTGTCCGACATGTATGTACGAAGAGCCATAGTAATAGCGACATCTTTGGGGTGTCGGACACTCCAAACGCTGCGTGATTCTTGTCGGACATAATTGACCACAGTTTTTAAATTAACTTTATTAAACAAATTCCAAAAAATGAAAGTTGTATACGTACGAAGAGCCATAGTGACGTCATAGCGACATCTTTGGGGTGTCGGACACTCCAAACGCTGCGTGATTCTTGTCGGACAAGTTGACCACAGTTTTTAAATTAACTTTATTAAACAAATTCCAAAAAATGAAAGTTGTATGTACGAAGAGCCATGGTGACGTCATATCGACAATTCCAGGAGTCAAACATTCGAAAACGCAGCAGCGCCGAAATTTTTCGCATAGAAAAGTTTGTCGGACTCAGAAAAAAGTTAGTTCCTTGTACTGGGGACTAGTAGAAATGGTTTCTTTCTACGGAAGAATAGACAAAGTGACATATAGACAAAGGAAATCCGCCATTTTGTCACTAAAATCTATCAGTATGTCTATTCCTTCCCGTTTCTAAAATTGTCATGCTAAGCCTGGTGTAAGCTTAGTTATCCTATTTCAGAAAGCGCGTTACCTAGATCTTAGTATTTCGAGAGTTCGAAGAGTTTACTAATTCAACAAACGGTCCCTTATCTTTTATATAAAATTTTATGTAATATCTTATGTAAATCTAATGAAATTTAAATTAAAAAATTCGAGTATTTTTGCGACTCTCGATAACTTTTGCATAAATACTGAAAGTTATAATTGGGTCCTTATAAGCATCGACTGCGACGTTAACAAGCAATACAATTACGACGCCCAATATACAATTATTATTACGTAACAAAATATAGATAACTGAGGGCCTAGACAAGTGGCAAGCGATTATCGTTAAGAGTCCGTATACGAAATTTGCCGATTTGTGCTCAGCGAAACTCAGCACGGCTTCAGGAGGGGCAGGAGCACGACGACGGCCTTGCTAAGTTTCACGGACTACGTTAACGAAGCCTTAGACTCGGGTAAACAGGTGATAGCGCTTTTTATCGACTACAAAAAAGCCTTCGATACCTTAGACCATAATGTACTATTGCAGGCGATGGATGAATGCGGCATACGTGGGCCGACTAGTATGTGGTTCAAAAGTTACTTGAGTGGTAGGAAAATAAGAACGGTGATAGATGGTGTGGTCGGTGATGACGAGGATGTGAGCATGGGTGTGCCCACAGGGTCCGTGTACGCCCCCGTCGGGTACACCATGCATGTGAATGGAGTGGTGAATGTGATAAAGAAATGTAAGGAATTTATGTATGCGGACGACATGTGTGTGGTATATGCCTCGAAAAATATTTCAAAGGTTAGAGACTATGTACAGGAAGACTTAGAAAATATAACTAAATGGGCACACGATAATGGAATCATCCTTAACCTAAATAAAACCAAATGTATGCATCTACACTCCCCTCACAATCGGAAAGCTAAAGATACTAATGATAATGATATAAAAATAATAGGACACTCATATGAATGTTTGCACGTAAACAAGACAGGCTGCAACTGTGCGGCGATCTGTTACGTGGATAATTTTAAGTATCTAGGTCTTAAAATTGATAAGAACTTTAATTGGGCACTTCATATAACTGATGTGTGCAATAGATTAAGATATGTAGTAGGAAAATTTTATCAGTTAAAAAGGATACTAAACATAGAGACATTAAAAATGGTATACTATGCACTAGCAGATTCGCTGATAGGATATGGGCTGATTGTTTACGGGAGAACATTCATAACATATTTAAACAGCATTAAAAATCTACAAATAAGACTTTTGAAATACCTAGTTAACAAAAAAGATAAGTATGAGTGTAGTACTGAATATGAAAAATTATTTAAAATTTGTAAAATATTACCGATAGAGAAATACACTGAGTACCTAATAGAATTACAGTATTATTATGATAACGAATATAAGGAAACAATAGAAAATAAATACAATACTAGACGAGTAAGAGAGCAAAGACTGAAAAAACCAAAAATATATAACTATTATGGGGAGAGGACGAATAAATACTTAGTTCCAAAAATATTTAATAATTTAGATGTGTTAAGAATTGAAGAAAAGTTGTCACCACCATTAATTAAGAAAAAGTTAAAGACTGTACTAATATAAGTTAAATCTGTTATGACTTGCGAGTAGTATAATTTAGTGTTAGAAAATTTAGTGTTAGAATATTAGTCAAAACATACTTTTTTTATTTTTATTTCTTATTTTCTATTTTTTATATTTTCATTTTTATTTCCTTTTTATTTTCTAGTTCTGTTTAGAAGATAATTTTTGTTTACGTATAGTTCATTAACTGCATAAATTTAGCATATTATTGTATACTTAATTGATGAGCGCATCTCGCCGTCAAACAATTAGTTTGGCGAGATTGAAAATGTTACCATACTATGTAGTTTTTTTTATGAATAAATATATTAAAAAAAAAAAAAATTTTCGCTGATTTAACAGACGTGATTTAACAGTTAAAATACAGTATTTCTATAAGTTTTAATGCACAACATGTAAGATTATTTCAATTATAATCTAATGTTGGAGCTAGTTTTTTTTTAAGTATTTTTAAATAATCCAACTCAAACCCGCGACAGTTTTGTGATTTTTGCTGTAAAAGGTTTAGAATATCACCTGTTTATGGATTGTATTGACGTCTTAACGGTATGAAAAAAATACAATGTATTGTTGAGAAAGTCGTCTATACAATATTGGAATTACTTTTTACCACTTTACTATGAAATAGTTGAGTAAAAAAATATGTAACTCGGCAAAATTTTAGAGAAAATGGGCAAAGAATTGCTGTTAATTTCGGCAACTTGGAGCTGTAATTCATAAAAAGAAAACGACAGAAATAATATATAGATAAAATTCTATCCAATTCAAGAAAAAAGAAAAAAAATGTGTCAAAAAACACGATTCAAAACAACCTAAATCTCACATTATATTACTCGCCGCAAGGCTCGAGTCGGCTTTCCGCGCTTAAATATATTTTAAATCTAATAATTAATATATTTTTTTTAAGTCTAATAAGGGGAAAAACTAATAATATTTCTGTAGCGAACCTTTGCAATTTCGTATTCATCGGCAAAATTTCGTATACGGACTCTTAACGCCAACAAAATGCATGGGATTTCACATTAGTATTCGCTAGCGAAGCGATGACTTATGTCAAATCGCATACATTTTGTTGGCGTTTACGATAATCGCTTGCCACTTGTCTGATTTATTTTAAAGTTATTACAGATTCTTCCAGCCTATAACTAATTGGTTGTTAGGGTTTAAACTGTTATCCTTAAAACCACCAAATGAGCCCGTCAAAATGAAAATCTTTTTCTATTAGAACAATGCTGGGAACTTAAAAAAATCCGTCGTCATACAAATTGCCGATCCGGGCAATTTTTATGGGTATGAAGACGGCATTTTTTTTTTGAGTTCCCAGCATTGTTCTCATAGAAAAAGTTGTTCATTTTGACAGGCTCATTTGATACTTTTAAGGATAACGGTATTAGCCCTAACACCCTGTGTAATCGATGTAATCGACTGCAAAGTCTACCCATAGGCCATAACACTTAGAAGTGTTATTGGTAGATTTTGTAACATTGCACCTGACTCAGACGTATGTACCATCAGGAAAACCGATTTACAGGTAGACTTCTTTAAAATGTCTTCATTGAGTACAGAAATAGTTGAGGTTTAGGCGAATTCTGAAAAAGAGAAAAAATTAATATTTAATACTTTTTGGCTCATTAAGAATATTTCTATTGTTTTTATCTTGGGAGTGAGGTTAAATTAAACAAAAAAAATATCTGAAATCACGTTAAGTACGTTCGAAATATCTAGACTCTAATATATTAATAACTCTAAAACTACAAGTGTTGTGTTATGTCTGTTATGTTTAAAACTAATTTTATACTGAAAAATTATCGGAAAACGTCACCATTATCGATCGATTAGGATTTCTTTCGTCCTTCGCATTGTTAAGACGCGCGAATCTTTTCAGCAATTTTAAACATCGTTATGGGATTAGGCTGTTTCAAGGAGATCGGATTACATCGAGATTAACATGTCGCTATAAATCTTATTGCCCTCTTATGAGATTATGTTTAAATAAATTGCATTCAGATTCACGCCTAATTATGGTTACGTACAGATATTATACGGAAAAGTATAAGGCACTTAATTTAACTAATAGGCAGCTCAAGTAAATAATGGAAGTAAATAATGAAGAACCTAGTAGAAAACACTTTGCACGTGCAAAATATAAAAGTACTATTAGAAGTCATTATTTGCCGGTAGACAAAATGTTAAGAATACTACTTTAAATTAATAATGTTTAACCCATCAATCGTGGCAAAACGAGACACAATAGCTTTTTCATTGTTATCGCGGCCGGATGTGGCCGCTTGGGGCTTCATGAATTAATCCGTGTAAAAAATACAAGTGTGATGTGTTATAATCATTTGTTAACATTTTTTATTCCCATCCTGTATCTATCGAAAAAAAAACTAACATTTTATAAAATTGTAAGTGTCATAATATTTAGGGACATATACACTAAAATTTTTTGGTGCGTGTCAAAATCGGCCTCCGCCCAACATAACGTGTAGACAGTAAAAGGTTTTAGTTTTATGTTTGTAAAATAAAACTTCTAATGTTATTTCACGCTGTATTTGTGTAACCGGGCTGAAAATATTAAAATTTTAGTTCATAACGATCAAACTAGTAGGAAAGCATAAAAAGGGCGGGGTGGTTTATTCATAGTCTTATATAAAAATATAATAACAGGGTTATAATTTTATTTTAAAAAATTTATTTAAGTATCATGATACTGGTCGACCATAAAAATATTATTCCTTTACTCTCATAACCCAGTGGGACGGACGACCGACAATACTGGCGAGAGATCAGGCGCAGGGCCGACTTTTATAATTTGCCCATCCGACGCATAGATCACCTTACTTGTCAGACAATCAGGTGATCAGCATGCATTATCCTTACCAAACTTGGAATTCTATTAACTTGGAAAACTTGGAAATATATTTCTAACGCGGGAATCGAACCCACGACTTCCGAGTCAATAGCCACGCTCGAAACACACATTACAACTAAGACCACGGAGGCGTTCTGACCAAGTAGACCTTGCGGACCAATAAAACTGTCTAAATTAAAATAGTCTCAGGTTTCAGAAAACAAGTAATACAGGAAATGTTCCTGTGTTACGTTTTGCAAGTACCAAATTATCTTGAAAACCAGTAAGTAATAACCCTCCCGGCAGTCGGGTAAAAAGAAATAAACAGACATTTGCGGTTAAAGAGGTTTCAATTAAGCATCGTAAATAAGAAATTAAAAAGAGCCGCGTATGTAAATCCTACTTCAATTCTATTTATTTGCATAGAAATAAAAGAAGCGAACTAAAAGGAATGATCTAGTTTCTTTTTTCCGCTAAAACACGTTCTTTCAAAGAAATCCTCTGATTACCAGTCTGTGTTAATTAAAGAAACACTTCAGAAGTATTAAATTACAAGAATACTTTGTAAGTAATTTCACTTTGTACTGGGATCTAAGTTATTTCAGCAATCTCACATGCTCTAGTAATTAGAGATACACCTAAGAAATTCTTATCGCTGAATAACCTTGTATTTTATTTTTATTTCTCATAGACGTAGTATTCAATTCGTACACCTGTTCCTTCTGCTATTACTTTAACGCCTCCGACGTGGTCTAGTGGTATAGAGCGCGGCTCTTAACTCGGAGGTCGTGGGTTCGATTCCCGCGTTGGAAACATGATATTTCCAAGTTTGGTTAGGACAATTTGTAGGCTGATCACCTGATTGTCTGACAAGTAAGATGATCCATGCGTCGGATGGGCATGTAAAAAGTCGGTCCTGCGGTTGATCTCTCGCCAGTCGTGTCGGTCTGCCGTCCCACTGGGTTATGAGAGTAAAGGAATAGAGAGTGCTCTTGTGTACTGCGCACACACTTGGGCACTATAAAATTACTCCTGCGTAGCTGGCCTGGTTTCAATGAAACCGGCCACCGTCACCGAAACCGGTGTGGGAGCTATTATATTATTACTTTACTTAGGATAAGTCACATTAGTGTCATAAATACGAAAGTGTTTCTGTCTGTCTTTATGTTACCTCTTCACGCTTAAACCGCTGCTCCGATTTTGATGAAATTTGGTACAGATATGGTTTGAGTCCCGGGAAAGGAATACTTATTATCTTGTAAAATGTACGGTTCCCGAATGAAAAACGAATTTCTGCATATAGCGGAGTCTGTGAACAGTATATTTGTTACTTATTATAACTATATTATATTTGTTTAGTCGTTTTGCTTAGGGACCTATCAGATAGAGAGCGGTCATGCGTTCAAGCGTTCTGCATTCACATTCTGTGTTTGAGCTGTCAGTCACACAGGAGGAATTTTAACACGGTCATCACGCCCCCTGTTAATGTATCTCTATATTAACGTGAATCGTAATACACCACAAAGAACGCAAAACTGACCGCTTGAACGCTTGACCGCGCGACCGCTCTCCGTCTGATAGGTCTCTAAGCAAAACGACTAAACAAATATTTGAAACATTAGGACGCTTATAACATAATAATTGTAGTTCTTAAAGATATTATAGTAGTACTTTAGGCTTTATGCGGTAGAACCGCGGGTAACCAATAATGTTTAATAATTTTATAATAACGCGCGGCTTGTTATTAAAATATTATTGGGCATTAGTATCAAAATAACCAAAGTAGCCCAACCTCGAAGTGGGGGCATTTTTAATTTTTATTTAAAAGTCTACTTGTATTGTAAACTTGAGTACGTAACTTTTTACTTTCATATTTTTTTTATTTTATAATTTCGTTGATCCCCAATTATTTTCATTGTTGGCAGCAGTGGCGAAGCCTCCATAGAACACGATTCCTACCGGCTTACCTTGGCCAATTTTAATATATACATTTTTTATTATTAATAATTATAGCTTACCCCGCTTCCTACAATTTCATAAAAATAATTCGCCATGTATTTAAAATCACGCAAACGCACACATACCCGTTTTTACGATCGCACTCAGAACGCGTACGTACTGCCGGGGAACTCGCACAAAACATCGGGAATCCAAACATTTGAAATGTATGAAATTCACGCACACATACACATTACTACTACATGCAAACGACTCGTCGATATTGTCGAACAACAAGCCGATCCCACATAGCCTACCTAGTCTTTATTTGTCATGTGTTAAGGTTTAGTTTCGCATGTTTCGCTTTAAAAGATTTCGTCCAATCACAACAGAGCTAATTGCACCGGCCGACCGGCGCGTGCTGTCATTTTAATTCACATAAACAATTATATTACGCGCTAATTTGCACTCATTTTGTACTGTTATTATTGTAATATGCAAAATTTTGTTTATTAAGTTAGTGGGCTAGCTTGATTGTAATATTATATAGTTTAAAAGAATCGAAAGTAGTGAAATTTTACTTGCCAAGTGTTGTGTTGTGTTTTTGTTTGTTACATCGTAAAGGTTGGTTTGTTTTACTTACTTTGTAATTTGTCGTGACACGGTTAGGTGAGAAATGGCAGCATTAGTACAAATTGACTGTTGTCTTACGGATTACCTATTATATTTTATAATAATATTAAATAACGACGACAGACGACAAATAACAAAATTAAACATTTAGGTACGTATTTCTGCTGATATTTCTTTGCTACTAGCTTTTGCCCGCGATTTCGTCTGCGTGGACTTCAGACAGGTAGCCTATGTTCCTTTCCATGTTTGACATGGGATGCATGCAAAATTTCATCTAAATCCAGTTTTTGCATGATTGAGTAACAAACATCTACACTGGCAAGTCAGGATTCACTTATTTTTGGTGTGTGAGTGTGAGTGACGTGTGCTTAAAACGGCTTTTTTTAAAGCCACTTTTATCATACTCGACATGCACTGTTCATATAATACCAGTGATGTCATGTATGGTGAAGGTGGTGAATACTAACAACACTAACACTGCATGCAACGCACACAATGCAAGCAAAGCACCCTAGTAGTTATGGAAAAGGTAAACTAACACACTTAATACAGGTATGTAATTTATTGCACGTTTTTTTTACAAGAATTGAAATTTTGCTTATTCACGAGTTAGCCGTTTTTTGGTCCGGCTTTACCTTTATTTTTTTTCACCCCACGCCACTGGTTGGCAGTATTCATGAGGAGGTCTGTTTTTATATATTAAATGCTACACGTGTTGCTAATATTAGCTCTTCCACGTGTATGGGACATGGATTATAATATTAAGCTGTCCTTATGGTAAACTAGATGACGCCCGCAACTCCGTTGCACCAAAACTCGTTTGTCGCACGGGACCTGTACATTTTCCCGGGACAAAAAGTATCATATGTCCTTTCCCGGGACTCAAAGTATCTCCATGCTAAATTTCAGCAAAATCGGTTCCGCGGTTTGGGCGTGAAGAGGTAACAGACAGACAGACACACTTTCGCATTTATAATATTAGTAAGTAAAGTATGGATAGCGTTTACCCATCGGGAAATAAAGTTTGGCTTTACGAGGGAAGCATAGTTGCTTTCCGATAAAAGAAGCACCCGTAGACAATTCGTATAATATCGCGAGTTGATGCCCGCAACTCCGTTGCTCCAAAATTCGTTTATCGCGCAAAAACCTTTTTCTGGTATAAAAAGTATCCGTAGAAATATAATTTACCTTTCTATAGAAGGAGTCACAATAGATCCTTATGGGTCACAGTGACGTCAGGCCTTCAGCGACCTGCCTTCTTTAAAAAAAACCTTTCCCGGGGCCGAAAGTTATTCACTACCAAATTAGCTAAATCAGTTCAGCGGTTTGGGCGTAAAGAGGTAACAGACGGACAGAAAGACACACTTTCGCTTGTGATTGATGATTTAACAATATTCCTTACTAGATGTAATGCAAAAGTGTGTCTGTTACCTCTTCACTCCTAAACTTCGAAAGCGAAATTGATGGGTATGAAGATATTTTGAGTTTAAGAAAAGGACACAGAATATTTTTTAACATGAAAAAGGTACGATGCCAACGTGATAATAGGATTTGTTTATCTTTTATTAAGTAATTATACGTATACATACAGTGTGTAACAATGATAATACTTTAGAGTTTAGGGTGTGTACGTGTTCCTTGTAGAGCGCTTACTGTGAAAGTAGCAGCTCTGAAAGATGATTTTTTTTTTCTCTTTTGTATGGGCAAGGGCACGTCACGAGTTTCCCCATACAAAAGTGAAAAAAAATTTTGGTCTTTCAGTGCTGCTACTTTCACAGTGAACTCTCTACAAGAAACACGTACACACCCTAAAGTATTTTTAGTAGTATTATTATCACTTACTTTTGTTACACCCTGTATATACCTCTAGGCGTGACTAAAGTAACATTTCCTTTGTATTCTTAATACGAAATAGGATTATCACAAAATTATCTATTTCATTGAAAGAAAAGCTTGTTTCTCAGGGTTGTAAGACACGTATGTAATATGAGGCAGTGGACAAGACCCTAACATAATAACTTAGCAGATATTATTGCTTTCCTTGCAGACTGCGATCTTTATATCTCTATATAAGATTGTCATAATATTTCCTGCGGCTAAGGAGAATAATGTTAAATGTACCATAAGAACTTAATCAATGTGTAGCTGATAATCCATACTTACTTAAGAATATTATGAATGCGAAAGTGTGTCTGTCTGTCTGTCTGTCAGTTACCTTCACGCTGAAACCGCTTAAGGGGCCGGGTACCCTCGAAATTCTCATACATACGTAATTCCAAAATCATTTTCTCATACGAAAATATTTAACATGTTTGAGTTGTTTTTCAGTTTAAAATAGTAATTATCTAGGTTCCTGCACAAAAATTTACTTCAAAATATTTAATCATTAAATTTTTTTTTTTGCTTTAAATTTTTTTTAGTAAATTTAGTACTTAATATTTAAACACTAAAAAATAGAGTAAAACGCTAAAAAACATATAAATAAATAGTAAATTTACTACAAAATATTTAAATACTAAAAAATATTTTTTAAAGTTTAAATATTTTGTAGTAAATTATCTATTTATTTATATATTTTTTAGTGTTTTACTCTATTTTTTAGTGTTTAAATATTTAGTAGTAAATTTACTAAAAAAAAATTTAAAGCAAAAACAAAATGTTCTTACAATAGTGGAACAGAATAAACATATCAGAACCATGTGCAGAATGGCGTAGAAAAGCAATTTACATAGTAGAGATTCTTATACCATTTCCCCATTCCTGGAAATAATCATACGGTCCTCTGGAACGTAAACGTAACATATTTTCACGATCGTACTTTTATTTCATTATAGTTGGTATGAGACGTGGTAGTTGGCTTTAGGTGATTTCTACGAATATCTTTACTTCAACCCTGGTATTTTATGCAACATTAAAGCTGTAGCCCTAGCATGGCCACTAGTAGAAATGCGAAAGTATAGACAAACTGTGGACATAAACTTAAGGTGCAATTCAATTAAAATGCCACTTTATGACAGACTATATTTTAAGTCATAAAGTAGGATATTATTTGAATTTTTAGGACTATAGTCTGTCATAAAGTGGCATTTTAATTGAATTTTTCGGAACTTTCGCATTTCTACTGGTGGTCATGCTAGGGCTACAGATCGCACATCAGCTGTTCGCACCTTACGTGCGCGTCGAACGCACCGCATAAAACACGTGCGGTGCGTACGGTGCGGATGAATGTGCGAGATTTCAGATCATTTCATACAACGAATTCTAATTTGCGGCGCGATCGACGCGTGCTGTTAAGAAACGGACTAGATCCAACAAGAAACGAAGCTGCATTAGTGTTTCAAAAAATAGTACAATTGAGGTACCTAAGTACTAAAGGTGGCTTTCCTTTTTTTTTTTGATGCGCATGGGAAAACAACCTGTGGTTTGCCTTCAGCCGTATACGGAGGAATTTCCTGGATCTGTCTAACACAGGACTCCCTCCACGACCGGCCGGTCAACCTCAAAAGGGACCTGACTTCCATATCCTATATCATACAGCCTATATCATACAGCGGCGTTCACCGGCCCAAAATCTCGTTATCGGTCGACGGCGGCGGTGGACAAACGGCCTGAGTATAACAGCTGCGTGGCCATAAAATCGATCGCGGTCGCTTGCTTTTCTTGAATTTTACTTTATTGTAAGAAGGGACATTGTTTTTTATATTTCAAGTATAAGACCTTCAGGTTTGTTTTGATTATGAAGGAAATATGCTTGATTCGGGTCATCTATTTAAGTGTTAATAATATCCGGATAATAGTATACAGTTACTTTGTCTCGATTGATCCACTAGTTGAGCGCACATCAAAGACGATTGTTTAGACTTTAGTCGGTTCATAGTTAAAATAGCTTCTTGTTTAAGACATCCTTATGCTTTGGATATAAGGACTACGTCAGAGGTAATATGACTTTGTACAGACCTCGCGGTATTGTCGCCGCTGCCAATTATGCTGACTCACTGGCTTCGAAACGGACCAAATCTTAAGGGATATTTTAACAACATCCTGAATTATGTCACGAGTTCTTCTTACTCGATTATTTTCGGAGGAAAGGAAAGTTCTAAGCGAACTGTCTTAGGATATACTACAGGCTGTAACATAACAACGTGATAATATTTTAGGGTGTGTATGTGCCCCTTATAATATTTAGTTCACTGTGAAAGTACCTCTACAGAAAGATATTTTTTTTTTGTAAATTGTATGGGCAAGTGCCCCAGTGTCATGATATTTTGTTCGTACAATTTTTTTTCAATAAGTTACACTCTCTGCGATGCTACTTTACACAATGCACTCTATATAGGGGACTCATAGACACCCTAAACTCTTATCACTGTGTTTTGTTACACCCGGTACAATAAAATTTAAGGCTCCGATATACGGGGTGAATCGTTCATATACTGGGTGCAACCCGTGGTGAAACTTTGGCTGTCTGCACAAAAATAGGGTACCTACTGCAAGAAGTACATTAATTTTTGAATTTCAGTTCTCTTTTTAATGTACCTAATAATAAATAAAAATAAGTGACACGATAATCAACCTCTTTATAATCAAAATACGACTATAGTGCTAATATATTCTGGTACAGCTATATTATGATCTAAGAAATCACCCGTACCAAGTAGTTTCTATCCGCTGTTCAGCAAATTCTTTATGTTCGATTGTTCGTTATTACACCGAGAAAGATAAATTCTTACTCTTATAAAGCACTAAAACTACTCTTTTCGTTAAAAAAAAAATATTTGTTCATTAAGTACAGTTTTTATTTAAAAAGTAAAATTATCAAGGATATATCTTCTAATTTCATTTTATAATCTGAGAATTATATAACGGTACTAAACAATAAAATAATAATGTTAAAAGACAGTACATAACATTAACTTACAATATCAGATTATTTTCAAAATTACAATCCTATTCACTCGCATCGAAGGGAATCGTTCAGAAGGTCAAAGTTTCATCAGGAAATATTCATTCCAAACAATTGACAATACGAAACTAATTCGAAGTTGGACTCACTGGTCCCTTGTTGACCATCAGGAAGTTCGAGAATTTACTATATTTAAATAAACTAGGTATTCAGGATCACAACCTTAAATGGTCGCTGTTACGGGGGCGACTAACCCTAAATTGACGATTTTATAATTCATTTTTATACTAGAAAATAGGCCCCGAATTGTTTCATTTTCTAAACATAGCTATTATACTACATCATAATATATTTCCGAGGATCCAACCTAGCGAAAACACAACAAATCTCGATAGAAAAAAAGTCACAAAGATGCATCTAATTTTCATGAATTTTCCATTTAATGCCATAACCGTGCATTAAATTAAGTTAATATTTTAACACATTATATAAAATTTTATCATTGAGAAATTGACCTAGCGGATTTTTAGAATGTTGTATATTTATCGAGTTATTGAGAAAAAACTAACTTGGTGATGATTCTCTCTTTCTCTCTCTCTTCTTGGTGAAAAATTCGTCATCATCTCTGATGATGATGATGACGAATTTTTCACCTGGCATATGAAAGACGGGCGTGAGTGTGAAGAGAGAAGGACGATGTTTGATTTTTTGCGTTAGTCGTTAGTCTTAAGCATTTGTGTACTAAACCCAAAAAAAAAATTGTTACATTTTGAATGCAGTCTTGTTCTAAATTATCTAAAGAACATAACTGTATTCATAACTCAATACATTTTTTTGTGGGTTAGTACTTAGTACATGAATGCTTGACAGCGTCCAAAAGGAATTCATACTCAGCACTCATATTATAAAATATGTTTAAGTCTCATATTATTTATCTTTTATGTATTCACACTTGCTGCAAACGAATTTTAAATAAATAAATAAATTCTTTTTTGAGAGCTTACTATAAGGCCCAAATTGGTGTGATTTGACCCATACAGAAATATTTTGCGAACCGGGTAAATACATAGAATAGTTTTTACCGTAGCGGAATGTACGGTTCCCGCGAATTTCAGTTCAGCGCAACAAAGTTGAGGACAAATCTAGTTAAAAAAAGTTAAATGGTAAAAACGGGACCTTATTACTAAGACTTCGTTGTCTGTCCGTCTGTCCATCTGTCCGTCTGTCCGTCTGTATGTCTCCAGGCTGTAACTCAAAAACGGTAGTTTTAATAGCTATAGACAGTTGAAATGTTCACATATTGTGTATATCTGTTGCCACTATAACAACAAATGCTAAAAACAAAATAAAATTAATATTCGACCCATACAACAAACGTGATTTTTTTGGCCTTTTTTGCTCTATATCAATAATGGCAACAGGTAGATACTTAATTTTTTCACACAATCCTTAGTTTTATGTGTTCTTTAATTTTGCTCTATAATTTGGTACGGAATCCTTCGTGCGCGAGTCCGACTTGCACTTGGCCGATTATTCTTTTAAAGTCAATAAATATTTATTAGTTAATTGCTATCAAACAAATTGTTTTATATTACTTTCCCTAGGTCATATTTTTACTACTATTTACTCCTATCAATTATTGCAAAAACTGTTTCAAGGAAGAAATTGTCCAGTAAGGAAACCGTAACTTAATGGCCTATAATTTTATTGAGTACTAAAATGATTTCATCTTTGCCAAAAACAGCTGGACTCGTAAAGCATTTTGCTGTCAATATAACTGCCACATAATTTAAGACTACATTGTTTTAGATCTATATAATACGCGAACAACGCTCGCAATGGAATTTAGTTTCAATTTTAAATTGTTTTGAAACAATGCTGATAGCCTAGTTTGAATAGAAGTTATTTTAGTCTAAGCCGTCAGATTTTTGTATAGCTTTTAACACTTTTTTGTTGTTTTTTTAGATATAAAGCTTGATTAGTTAATATTTTACAGAATATTTAGTTTATTTTTGTATGAAGGGTGCTAATTAAATATTGGTGATGATGTGTAAATGAATACTAAAATGTCAGCAACTTTTGTCATTGCTAAGTTAAGGAGTAAAATTTTGTTTAAAAACAATAATTTTGTCAGTTTGGCTTCTACGTCAAAAAAGTACAATTAATTGAAACTACTGGTATATTCACTTCAACGAAATCGACGCTGATTGCAAACTACGGTATCCATTGTTAAAACAAAAAGCGTACAATTTTGTAGGAAAAATCAGTACGAAAATAAATTATTTTCGACGAATCACTGTCGATCGTTATTTTGTATTTAATTTGAGCGCAGATGTGGAGAAAAGCATTGTATGAAAAAAGAATATAAAACTCAATTTATGTTTACCAAATTAAAATCCACCCCCGCAGCCAAATTATAGCAGAATCCATCCACAGCAATCTACGAGAGTGATCCTCGATCGAAAATGATTGGTAAGGCATAAAATTGTTTTTCGGATCGGGCGACAATACTCAAGAGTTGGAGATGCCATTGCGCTGAGTCTCGATTACAATGCACCCTCAATTCCAAGTTAAATAAGCCGGCCCTTAAGGATCTATTGAATGGGCGAAGAAAGCCAGGTCAAGAGTTCCCGAGTATATCCCGTCACAGACTTAGCTATAATATATATTAATATTATTATAGCTAGGCATATTACTATATATTATCTAAACTAATTTTCGCGTGACCGCACACTCAGCTATAATATATATTTCTATGACGTATGTGGTAGCTACTATAATATATATTATAGTACGGTATATTAATATAAATATTATAGCTAAGTCTGTGACGGGCTTATACTCGGGAACTCTTGACCAGCACATCGAGTTTGTACAGGGCAGGGGTCATATTATTTCAGGCGGTCTTGTGTCAACAGACATTTTGGCAGCCTACTTTTTTCGCGACCGTGCCGAAATTAAAAGGGTAATAATTTTGACCGACCAACTGTTGTTCTGTTGTACTGGCCAAACTATGTAGTTTTAACGAATGAGGTATCAATAAGTTTTGATTACGGTATTTAGTTATCTGTCTATTTTCTAATAATGAAATTGATTATTGACAAATTAATGAATAAAGATAACAAATCGTGTACATGTTAGGCACCATAATTATGTTGATAATAATATGTATAACAACCTATTTTGAAGTAAATAAAAAAAAAATAACAATGATCATAGATAAGTATAGTTACATTAAAAATAAACCATCAATAAATTGATATGAATTTCCATTTTGATCGATAGTTCCATTACCACACGCGACAGGTTTAGGCTTATCACCTATCACTGCGAATCACATAAACAATCAATACCATGTGCAATTGAAACTATTTTTTTAAATAAAAGCAATTTTCTAGTTTTCTACCTAGAACATTTTCATGACATTTCATTTTCATACACATACTAGTGGAAATTCAACTTTATTAGGTGAATAGAATTCGGAATAATATTGCGTAGACCTCTTCGTAGACGTGCTACGCCGTAGGTGGACTACGAATATTTAGACAATCTTTCATACTTACACGTCAAAAATATAATGTGAAACCATGAAATTAATAAAACAGTTACCTACCATAATTTTAAATTATCTTACACATTTATTTGAACGATTTAATGAAGAATGAAAATAACGAAGGAAAAGACATTTAATTTATTTAAACGATAATCGCCGAGCTTAGGTTAAGCCTCTCAAAATTGAACTTGTATTTTGAAGCGTGAGCTTTAGATTTTTCCGGGATGCACTGTCCCAAGCACAGCGCTCAAATGAAAATAATTTGTTCGAAATAAGCATGAAATTTACAGCAGCCGGGACTCGAGAGTTAAATTTATCGTACGCAGAGCAATTGGGGAATTTTAAACAGTCTCCCCGCAGTGCAGCGCGAAAGTTTTCAGGATAGCGCCCGTCGGGAAATAACGTCGATACAACGAACACGCGGTACGAGGACAAACTACTAAATCTCAGGCCAGCGGACTGATATCGCCACTGATTGGCCGGGTAAACAAACTTCGGTGCAGTTTAAAAAAGTTTCTCTCTCATTGAATTAAAGTTGCGGTACTGTCGATAACGCTCGATGGCAGCAAGCGATATGTTTTGTATCAATCACCGTCATTTTCTATAATCAATATCAACATAAGTTAGATAGGTTTCGTTTTGCTATCGAAGCGATTTGACTAAGTACCCAAGCATGAGTTGAAAATCTTTTAGTGCTGTTGAATTGCTCATACACATACCTTTGCGATCCCTTTCTCTATATTCTAATATTGCAGATACAAAAATCAAGGACCGACTTCAACTTTTCCGGTATTATACCATCGAAGAAATTGATTCATAGGCAGCTGTTGATGGGTCTATGTCATGTGGTCGGATTATGTCAATTCAATATTTGGTTATGATCTGTTGGCTGGGTTTGACATAACGCGACCAAATTACGTAGGTCCGCCATCTGCCTATGAATCAATTTCTCTTATAGTACCTACAATCTACAACACTTTAATATTAAAGACTAGTCTCCGTTACTCCAACAAGCTGCGGTCATTCATTTAATAACGCATCAATCCCTACAAATAAGGGTCCGCATTCTGTATCATTTAGTGAAAGGCCTGAATCGGCGTCACGATCACTTACCCATTTGAGAATGAGTTATACCCAGTAATGAACTTCTAATGAGGCACGTTTATCCCTCCCACGTTTTATGTCCTTCGCAATGGGCCGTTAGGGAGAGATACTGATAATAAATATAAAAGGCTTCGATCGTCTCTTGATACTTAACGGCTGAACAACTGCCCATATATACCAGATACTTGGAAAGTGTGTAATAACGTATTTTATGTCGAAGACGTAAAAGTGTCCTTTGTCAAAATAGTGAGTGCGTCAGATGTGTTTTGTGATACATTTATTACGCGGCTGGATTTATATATACCCAGTGTACCCAGTATATAACTGACCGTGTGTGGGGTGGTACTTGTGGGAGTGGATTGGCATGAGTCATGCCAATCCACTCCCACACACGGTCAGTTCTAACTGATCCAATCGGTAGCGTCATGCCGATTGGACGATAGGAAGGATGGTGTATGGCCACCATTGTGCGTCCGCGCGAACGAGCGGTTTGGCCGCTACACCGCGAGATCATAAGCAAATGTATGTAACGATTAAAAAAACGGCACGGTTGCAGTGTTATTTACATAAAATTGCTTGTCTCTTGCGTCGTAAATCGAGCCTCACATTTTGATAGATTATCAAGCTGAAACTTTTTAAAATGAGTAACACTAACTTTTCAAAATGCACTAAGTACTCAAGAAAAACATTTTAACAATGATGATTTCAGCTTCGATATGGCCTAAAGAACGAAAAATTTCAAGGTTACACTCACATCTATGAAATAATATATTATTATCATGTCAATCCATACTAATATACTAACACAACACATGTCTGTATGTTTGTCATACCTTTTCACGCTTAAACCGCTGAACCAATTTTAATGAAATATGGTTAGCAGATATCGCGAGTTCCAGCAAAGGACATAGGATACTTTTTTCTACAAAAAATGTGCATTTCCCGCGCGTTGATCTCTTTAAGGGCCCCATACACGGTAAGATTTATCTGTACAATCCGTCGCGTCAAACCGATCGAAACGACGAATCGATTGTGTATGTCAAGATCTTTAGGCTGCCTTCACATTAAGTCAACAGTAGTGCGGCAGCCGCGCGTACTCGCGACTTAATGTGAAGGCAGTCTTAACGATTTACTTAATCAAATATGAGCGACATTTTTGATGCGATCAATCGTCACGATCGATCGTATAGAAAATTCGTACCGTATATGGGGCGCTTTACTCGGTTGTTCTATTTAACAAGTTTTGGCGCAATGGAGTTACAGGCGTCTACATACATCTAGTATTATTGTAAACGGTGTTTTGTTTTCCCTTTATATATTTTATATAAGCTATCCGGTTACACGTCGGCTACATATTCCTCCTCGTTATTCTAATCAGCATTAGTTTGAGCAAATGATGTGACGTGAGCCCGGAGCAACCGGGTAATGAGATCTTAGCTCAGCTAATATCTAATTACTGTTGGATAATTTCATATGTAAAGTATACTTAGTAAACATTAAAATATAAATAAGTCATAATTATAATACTTAGGTTGCACCGAATTTTTTATAGCACGCTAATTTAAGGAGACTTTATATCGAAAATTACTATCCTTTTCCAGGACTCAAAATTATTCCATTTACATCCAAATTGGCACAATATATTGAGTTGCTTCTCCACACTTTTATATTTTATTGGCTGCTGACTCTATCGATAAATGATTATTATTCAAATAATATATTATATTCAAAATAATTAGTTGTAAGTGAAAATACTATTCAAGTTAATCTAAGTAATGCTTAATTTCTAAAACTAAAGACATTAAGTAGGTATAAAAGAGTACTTCGCTAATTAGTGTGATACTCATGAATCATGATGTTAGGGACAAAATCAAATTACAGTTAAATAAACCACAACAAAGGTAAGTCAATCTAATTATATATTATTATTCTCATAATTTATTATAATTTATCAAAATTACTAAACATTTTTGCATGTTATAATAAATAAAATAATTATGTTTTATTTCTGAGTGAAGCAAACCTTTTCAAAATGTCTAAGCGTTGACCTACCAAAGGTTCGAGAACTAACCCGACAAGAAAAACCAGCGTAAGAAACAAGCACGGGACCACTTTTCACCAAAAAAGTGCTGAAATTATTCTTAATTGAAATATGATTACAAAATCATGTAACTTAATCTAATAAAATGTAAAATAAAAAGTGTAAAAATAATGATGATGATATTCACCGCAGTGAACATTTTGAAAGTCATTTACAATGATTACCAGTAAAAACATTCGAATAATATATATTGTTGTAAATTTGATAGCAATTAACTCGGCGTGCAAAGCCCGAAATAATTAACAAATGAATTTAATGAGTATTTTTGTCACGCTCGATTTAACATTTTTAATTAATGTAAACCTCAATATACGTATAAGGGTTGATTCAGACCGCAACACGACGCGTAGATATATGCATTTCTAAATTTGTATTGAATTGACAGATTTCAATTGCGTGAGACGTCATTTCCATACAAAATAAACATCACAACACATCGCGTTGCGGTCTGAATTGACCGTAAGTTAACTATCAATCAAGTTTAAAGCTCTAGGCAAGCTGGTCTTATGGCTACTTGTACTTGACCAGTTTTCTGGCATGTATTTGGATTAAGTTAATTTTGTTTTGGTCGTAGGTACAGATTCACAAGCACATAATCCTACTGCAGCCATTCTCAAAATGTGCTCCGCGAAGCCCTGAAACTCCGCAAACGGCTTGTGGGGCTTCGCGAACATTACATAAGATGTTTTTAAAATTGTTTTTAGAAATATCGTCGCTGCGCGTGCGATACCGCGTATGAGCAGTTGGTAAATACCGCGTAACAGCAAAATGCGCAAAATTGAGATATTGTGCCAGCCGATTCGAAGCGCATATTGGCTTATATTAGGCTTCACAGAATTTAAATTATCCAATAAGAAACGTACATTTTGCCATCGAAACAATACCGCGGAACAGTAGGCGGCCGGAAGTTAGAAGCAATTCCGCGTATATACTACAGCGGCAAGAAAAATATATCGAAAATAGTAAGTGCTCCTAGAAATAACTATTTTTTCTGAGATAAACCACCACGTAAGTATATTTTAATTATTGTTTAATATTGTTCATATGTATTGTATTCAAGCTAGAATGTTTCAATTAATTTACCACCATTGCCATTGCTTTGAAGATCAAGGAAGGTTACGTCATGTGATCATTATATCTTCACCTTAACAATACAGGCGGCAAGTGGCAACTAATCGCCACGACAAAATATGATCATCAGGTTGGGGAAGTCGCTCAGTTAAGCTAAAGCAACCCGGGGATATGGGCGACTAGTAGTGCTAAACCTACCCACTCCACTAAAACCACCTGCGATTTGCCTTCAGCCGTATACGGAGGGATGTTCTGGGTTTGTCAAAAACAGGGCTCCCTCCACGACCGGACGGTCTTCTCCAAAAGGGAGCAGACTACCATCAAAATAAGAGAACGCTTCGGCAAATTGAAGAGTTCCCTTCGGCGTCGAGACTAGCCAAGCCGGGTAGGTTTCCAGCCTCACTGATTTGCCTTCAGCCGTATACGGAGATATGTTCTGGGTTTGTCAAACACAGGGCTCCCTCCACGACCGGACGGTCTTCTCCAAAAGGGAGCATACTACCACCAAATAAATAAATAAAATAAAAATTGTTTTATTTCCGAATATATTTGCAACAAATACTTTCAGAACGTTGATATTACTGGTGCCTACCACCGGTTCGGGAACTATCCCGGCGAGAAGAACCGGAAAAGAAGAGTCAGGGAACGCTTCGGTAAATTGTAGAGTTCCCTTCGGCGTCGGGACTAGCTAAGCCGGGTAGGTTCCCAGCCTCATCCGGAGCCCCAATTGCATAGAAATTTGGAGATTCGCATAATGACGTCTCCACACTCCCGATCCGGAACAGAGAATAGCTCATTATCTTCGTTACCCTATGGCCCAACGATTGTATGCCTCGAGGCTGCTTTCCTTGCCCTTAAACCCTCCGGAACTCCCACTGCAGGCCGTGACGTCCTCTCTGGAACGAGGATGAGCAACTTGGCGAAGACCTTCATAACCAGCTGCCACGATGGATCTCCCGCTAGGGCAGTAGCTGCCACCTAGGAGACCGTACGGCACCTCCTGGTAACCCTCACCGCTACATTGCGAAGAGTAGCTGCCGCCCGGCTAATGCCCGCCTTATTACTACGAAATTAGTAAAGGAATCTGCCCAAATTGAACCACCGTACAGAGCTAAGCTCCGACAGACTGGATTCTGGCAGCTATACTCTGGAGAGTCTGCTGTGATCCCTTGGTACATTTAAGCGTCAGACTCATTTTGACCTTCGACCCTCTGATAAGAAGTGCTCCGGGTCCCCACCCGGAGCACTTCTTCTTCCACGGAACAGAATAAAAGGACCCCCGTCCTTTTAGTCAGTTCCGTGAAAGAGCAGGGTTTTAGTATACATACTTATGTAATAAATCATTATTTTATTTTATTTTCTATGATTATTATGATCTCTGTCAGATAAAGTCAAAAATCTATGAAAAATTGGGATATCAAATAAAAATTAAGAATAGATAATATTGTAAAATGAATTTGGTAATTAGCACATCATATTTTTCTAGTTTACAGTATAAAAAAATTTAAATATATTTGATTTTTCTAATAACAAATGCAACCTTTTACTGTTTTTTTTTTATTTCAAAACCGCGTATCTTTAATATAAAGCCTACTTATTTTATATTTACTTGATACAAAAACGCGTAAGTGATTTTACACAAAACCTAAGCCAATTGCGAACAAATTTACGTTACTAACCACTAAAGGAAAGTACAAAGAACTAGCTGTTAAGTTCAGTCGGTAATAGGAGTCAAAATAGCTGAGATATTCAGTTTTTTCTTCCACCTGTAAAATCATCAAAAAGCAGATACGCGGTATTTACCAACTGCCCATACGCGGTATCGCACGCGCA
This sequence comes from Polyommatus iphigenia, assembly GCA_963422495.1. Taxonomy (NCBI): domain Eukaryota; kingdom Metazoa; phylum Arthropoda; class Insecta; order Lepidoptera; family Lycaenidae; genus Polyommatus; species Polyommatus iphigenia. The sequence continues at coordinate 13,222,513 of OY730179.1, forward strand.
GCGACGATATCTTACATCATGGGACACCAGCATGGAACTTTCGTTTAGAGACAGAACGATTTTTTGGGGGGGATCCGTCAAAATTTCAAAAATGTCACTTCTTATAAGGGTTCAGCCACTAAAAAAGTTAGAGAACCACTGATCTATCCTACCAGTAATAATTGTAATCACTAACTATTGTTACTAACCATTACGCTGACCATAAAACGATCCAAACACGTCGAATATATTGATTTATAGCCAACAAAATTAATTACAATGTAAAGTTCGGTAAACATTCGTAAATCAAGTAAACGTCAGGCTGGTATTGAAACTTGGCAGACAGTAAATAAGCATAAAGAATTGACTTTTAATAAGTTAATTTAAAGTTTATTTTGAGCAAACTTTGCATGCCTATGGTCTCGTTCTGCTGTTCAAATCATATAGTTTTGATACGGTCTTGGTCTCATCAAATACCTCTTCTTTTATAAACCTCAACATAATTAAGCACGTTCGATTTTTGTACCTGCATGCGGTACACAAAATCAATTGTGTAGTATACTAACGAGATAGAAACTAGAGTCAGTTAATGATAATAAGTGATAACAAATCAGTCAATTATAAAATATGAGTATATTGTACGAGAATTAAACCTAATTTACCTTTATTTGATGACTATCTATTTTATCTTTAATTATATATAATAGTAGGGCGGGAATTAGTCGTTTTACAACACTGCATTTTTCAATCACGCATTCACGCCAGAATTTATAAAAAAATCTTGTTCATGCTGCAAAGGGCCAACATACAAAGAAGGAAACCAATGAAAGTCTTCGAAATTGAAATCAAAGAAACCTCACAAAACCTGATTCGTCATGCAAAATTAATATTAGGGTTGATTTAACTTGGCGTACTTAAAAAGACTTTTAATGCTTCATCAATATTTTATAATATTTTTATAACTTTATTAGGTATTTTCTTAAAGTACCCATTATAACTTTAAAGAGTCCTCTTTAATCTTGTTGAGTTGTGAGCAACTTATAATGGTTTTCTGTCATTGTGAAAAAATGTTTGATAGTCCGATAACAGCCTTTACTTTTAGAAATGTGATACGGGGTTTGTAGTTGAATAATAATTAATTCGTACGCTTTAGCACAGAAATCAGAATGCTTTAGTTGACTAATGTTACAGTTTTACTTTTGTCGTTAATTGATACATTTATTCATTGAAATGTCTGTGAAGCGACTTTAAGATATTTTTATAAGTAGGGTTTACATAGTGTTTCAAGTATAATATTAAGTATATTGTTTGGCATAAAGTTTTTTGGCAACAGCTTAAAGGTTAACTAACCTAACAATTCTATAAAACCTCATCCATGCTAATATTTTAAATGCGAAATTGTGTCTGTCTATCCGTTACCTCTTCACCGATTTTGCTGAAATTTGATATGGAGAAAGTGCCCCGGGAAAGGACGTAGTATACTTTTTATCCTAAAAAAAATTACGGTTCGCACGATAAACAAATTTTAGTGCAACTGAGTTTCGGACGTCATCTATAGGTTATAAAACCCTGAACACACTAGTATAACATAATCCTTTAAGTCCCTAGTACTACAAAGGAATAATTATACTCGTCTGGATAATAACTTGAAGGATAGGGATATCTATATATATATAACTCAACGGTGACTGACTGACATGGTGATCTATCAACGCACAGCCCAAACCACTGGGCGGATCGGGCTGAAATTTGGCATGCAGGTAAATGTTATGACGTAGGCATCCGTTAAGAAAGGATTTTGATCAATTCTACCTCCAAGGGGTTAAAATAGGGGATCAAAGTTTGTATAATATAACAATACTTCTTAACGCGAGCGAAGCCGCGGGCAAAAGCTCGTTAATTATATACGTACAAACTCTTTTATTGGCCTCAAGCGTATATTTGTCTGAATTAAAGAGATTTGTAACTTCCTAAGTTCAAAAAAAGAATTACTTAGTGCGTGATGGCTCAGACAGTAGTAAAGTAGTACACAGACTAATCCCACTACATTTATGACGTATCCAGAGAATTCTTGAGCGAATTAAGCGTCATCAAAGTAAGTAGATCACGTACTATATCAATTTGTTGGTACGTGACAGAGGTGGCAAACCCGTGGTTCTGCTAATTAAGCTTTGCTTTAGCGTTAATGATATCATTTCAAATTATATAATGAAAGGACAAATTTAAAGGGTAGCAAGTAATTTCTTTTAATAATCTTATTACCATATTTGGTGAAATCGCACCTAATATTAACGCAAAACTAAAGCGTTTCACAATGCAAACCTGTGGTATAACTTTCTAGAACAATTTTTCTTAAATTAACTCGTTAACTTTAGATTGAAGAATGAATAATATCTCAAATATCTAAGTATCGAATACGAATTGTTTAAAAATGAGTTTTACGAAAACCGATAATCCATACCTAGAATGGCTGGAAATAGAGGAAGAACTCAGGACAGGGGGGATAAGCAATAAGTTATCTGTCCTCGATCAAAATCTCCCAATCGAAGCAAACGACCTTAAATAAGGGAGGAACACGCATTTAAGTATCATTAGTCAAAAACGATCCAAGTGAGAAATATCGACTTGAGAAAAAATGTAGCACATATTTGCTATGTTGGGCTTGGTACAACTAATATATATTCTGTGGTTGCGCTGAGCTAACAGAAACGTATGCATCAGTGCAGCTTCGCATTCCAGTCCCAGAGGTAATGACAGCGCGACGCATTGATTGAACACTTTTGTTTCCGACTGTACGTAGAAAGAATAAAATGTATAGCTACTGCTTGCAATGCACAAAATGATATATTCTATACATTGTCAGTCGATAGTAATAATTATCATATTAATAAATTGTATTCTAGTTAACTAAAACTATGCTTCAATATCATAAGACGTGGTTATATTATGTCTTTCTGTCAGTCGCCTCTAAACACGCCCAAACCGCCGATTTGGATGACATTTGTTGCGAAGCTAGCTCGAGATGTTTTTACAACTGAAAAAAGTATAGCTTTTGCGCTTAAAACGAATTCCAACTCAAAAAAAGTTAGTATCTAAGGTAATGTTTAAGAATTTTTCTCGCCATGTGTCAAATATATTTTATTTGTTGTTTTATGAATCAGAAAAAATATAATGTTACATCGAAAAAGCAATTAAGCACAGCGTCTCCAGTTTTATGTGAACCGCAAAACAATTGACTTTGCTTCCTGACATTATTTAAAGTAAATTACGAAAACCAACACAGAATTTTAGAGTCAATTTCGGAGTGGTTTATTAATATATATTTTTTTTTATTAAATAAGGGGGCAAACGAGCAAACGGGTCACCTGATGGTAAGCAACTACCTTCGCCCATGGACACTTGCAACATCAGAAGAGCTGCAGGCGCGTTGCCGGCCTTTAAAGAAGGAATACGCTCTCTTCTTGAAGGTTTGCAGGTCGTATAGGTCCGGAAATACTGCTGGTGACAGTTCGTTCCAGAGTTTAATATTAAATGTTTTGAGTCAATCTGCTTTGCCTTTTTTTGCAACTAATTTGCAAATAATAACTAAAAAAAAGTGAAATTGCTCTTGCGGAACACCAGGGCTGAATATGCCTCTGGAACACTCTGGGTGTACCAGCGCATGAGCCAATTTGCGGGTGTGTCTGTCTGTCTATTACCGCTTCACGCCCAAACCGATCAACCAATTTTGATGCAATTTGATATGGAGATACTTTGAGTCCCGGGAAAGGACATATCACACAGGATACTTTTTATCCTGGAAGAATGTACGGTTCCCGCGCGATAAACGAATTTGGCGCAACGGAGTTGCGGGCGTCATCCAGTATTATTATTATTTTTGTGAAACGCACTAGTAATTGCTCAAGGGCAATTAAATCCCAGACCTTTGGAATTTCGGGCTAATTATATTATTATTACGCGAAAACTGTGCATTCAAAAAAAAGGTTCTGCGGTTAAAGTTTAAAGTTGTAGGATTTAAAATATTACATACGATATTGAATATACTGTCACTTCTTGGTGGAAATTCATGTTCAATTAAATAATTATACACTTTCATTGCACTTATTCCACTTTATTTTAATAGATTTATTACAAATTTATTATATACACGACCGGTTTCGAAAAAATCATCATCAGGTGTACTGCAGGTAATTTTAAATTTTTAAAAAATTTGTAAACAAAAACTGGGTTGTCAGCATCATAAAATTTTTCTACCATTCAATACAATTTTATACCAAATAACAATGTTTTCTACCAAAAATCGCGAATTAAAAATTTAAATGTATTGTGGAACCTATAAAATAGATAAATAAAAAACAATTACATTAAATATAATATCAGCAAATCAGTTAATTAATGTCCTGTAACAATAATGAATAATATTATTATAATAACAAATCATTATATTCATTCTTTTAAATATAAGTAAATAATGTCACAAAATAATTAATTGATATAAATCATGTCAAAGTTAAAATATTATTATGATAAGTTCAGGATCATTTTATAGTCCACTGTTGGAACTTAAAATATCAATCATTTACCTTACTTGTCTGGTAATAGCTTATTTTAATATACTCCCCACACCGGTTTCGGTGACGGTGGCCAGTTTCATAGAAACCAAGCCTGTGCCCAAGTGTGTGCGCAGTACACAAGAGCACTCTCTATTCTTTTCACTCTCATAACCCAGTGGGACGGAAGACCGACACGACTGGCGAGAGATCAGGCGCAGGACCGACTTTTTACATGCCCATCCGACGCATGGATCATCTTACTTGTCAGACAATCAGGTGATCAGCCAGCATCGTCCTTACCAAACTTGGAAATAATATGTTTCCAACGCGGGAATCGAACCCACAACCTCCGAGTCAAGAGCCACGCTCTAAACCACTAGACCACGGAGGCGTTATTTATTACATAACTATAATATATTACAGCTTATTTTATAAAGGTACTAATAAACGAGTAATTGAAAAGGCAAATAATGAACGTATCACGTATGAAGTTAGTGTAATTTACGTAAAATAGAACGTAAAAGTTGAATGTACGTGAAAATGAAATGGACTGTTGAATTTAGCGGCGTATTTAATAAGTTTAATTGGACTGGCTCCTAAATTAATTACAACCTTCATTACAACCTTTAGTCGGTTACTCTACAATTTATTACAACATTATTGAGAATTTCAGTAATGAAAAAACCGGCCAAGTCCGTGTCGGGCCAAGCGCAATATAGGGTTCCGTACCGCTAGTTTTTGATAATTTTTGTATGGGCAATGAATGTACATATTTTATGACGTATTTTACACTACTAACAACATCATCTCAGTTACATCCAAAGGAATTTGAACGAAACGAATACCTTTTTTTAGTTGATCAACTATTACCCAAAAATATATGAAGTTTTCCCCGTGAATTTTTATTCCCCGTAAGGGGGCGGACACTAAACTCTAATGATTTTTCACGCTTTAAAACTTCATATTTTACAAATGGAACTCGTAACTCGTAATATTTTTAAAAAACCTATCCAACGACACCCCACACGGTCGGGTGGACGTGAAAAAAAAATCATCCCCGCTTGATGTGTAGGGGAGGTACCATATATTGTAAGCTTTATGTTTAGATATAATAATTTACGTTAAACCTTATATATACACACACTGGCAAAATTAGCGGAACATAGGTAAAAAGGGCCACAACTTGAATTCAAGTGGGTCGGGCTGTGTGAAATCCTTTTTTATAGTTTCTAAGCTCATTTAAGAAATAAAATATTGAACAAAACTGGCAAGTTGACAGATTTTTATTGCAATTATGCCCTACTAAGCGTTTTTCGATGATTGACGTTGTAAGTGTTTCTGATATGAATGGCGTTTTTAGCGGGGTGCAAGGTATGCCAGCTCATTTGATTGTTTGGTTTTTGGAAGAACACATTGCTTAGATACAAAATTAGTGATTTTCCAGCATCTACGACACCTAGAGCTGTAACCACGATAGAGAAAGGTCACACCTACCGTTCGGTCAGTCAGGCCTTAGGTGTGTCGGCTTTCGTGGTCCGTCGTAACTTTCAACGCTACAGAGAAACTGGATCTTACGTTCGAAGACGAGAACAAGGCAGATATCGGGTGGTAATGGTTCAGGATGACCGTTTTGTAAGGGTACAAGCCTTAAGAAATCGACCTCAAACTACTTTGCAAAGACGAAACCTGTCGGAACAGGTCCGAGATGTACGTGTAAGTGATTGTACAGTAAGAAGAAGATTCAAAGAAGTTAAATTAAACTCAAAGGTACCAGCAAGGGCACCAAAACTTGAGACAGTACAGCAAAGAGCCAGGCTAAGATTTGCGCGTGAACATCAAAATTTGACAAGTGAGTGAAATCGTGTGCTGTACAGTGATGGGAGCAAATTCTGTGTAAATTTTGTTGATAGGCTATAAAGACTATGGATAAATTGTAAGGAACGCTATAGACCATCAAACTTAACGGAAACAGTGGCCTATCATGCAGGCTTCGTAATGGTTTGGGGTGGCATATGATTTCGAGCCCGCACAGAGCTGATGATTGTTAATGATGGTACTTTGACAGTACAGGGCTATAGCACAGACATCCTAGAACTGCATGTTGTGCCTTTTACACAGTTTTAGGCAGTAACTTCAATTTTATGAGCGTCCATAGAGTAAAAAAATCGGGCATTATTACCTAAATGATGCTGGCGTAGCCCAGGTGGAGAGGTCAGCACGGTCTACGGATGTGGATTCGATTGAGGACGTGTGGCACATCAATGGGTGAACGGTACGAGTTAAAACTCCAGCTCCAAAATGTGTTCAGGAGCTCGAGTTGGCGCTACTGGAGGAATAGAAGAATATCCCACAGGAAATTATTGACAATCAAAATGCAAGCATGGAATGGCGTATCCAGACTCTCTTGAGATCCATAGAAGGCATTACACGCTTTTAACATGGCATTTCTTAACTAAAAATGAAGAATTTAACTTAAAAACTTACTACTGAAATTTCAAAAATTTTTCTTAATTTTTTATTTTTGCAGATTTTTTTCATTTTACACGTTTTTATGCCCTACATTTATATAAGTTTTATTTTTTAATCATCAATTATTAAATTCATAAATAAATATATAAAAAATAGCGAATAATTTTCAAAAAAAAAATTAAATTTTGTTATGTTCCTCTAATTTTGCCGGTGTGTTTATATTTAACTAGCTGTCCCGGCAAACGTTTCTTTGCCATGTTATTATATAAAGTATATCGCCCGTATTATTTTATTGAATTAGTGACTAAATAAGTATGTCACCATGGCAACGTCCATCGCTATCCCGTGACCCGCGTCGCATAAACAATGGTCGCTCTTTATAGACACATAATTTGCAATAAAATAAAATTGCGACTATAATTAAAGATCTAAGCTATCCTATCTCTCAAGTTGGAAAAAATCACACATTAAAAAAAAACATTAAAATCGGTTAAGTAGTTTAGGAATCCATCGCGGACAAACATCGTGACAGGAGATTTATATTATATTAAGATTATCTCGGTATCAATAAATATTTCGTGATTAAAAAATGTAAAATATAATGGTAGATGTTTTGATTTCCGGGAGATTGATTCTAGTGATACAATTGTATAGAATACATCCGGTCGGGGGAAAATGAAGGCAGATGCCGTTGATGTACTGAAAAGTTGGCAGGCAAAAATCAATCTTCAAGAAACACAAAAGTCTTAAATATGCATGATTATGAAATAGTAACAGCATTTTGTACGCAATATAAAATAATAAAGAGTTTGAAACATAAGTATTGAATTCATTGATTATACATAGTAAAAAATATTTTTGTAAGAATTTATTTACCATTTTAACGGAATTATTAATATCTATGCATACATGCCGTATTACAGATTTGTAGGTCCTATAGTCTCTGAGCAAAACCGTGGACAGACAGATGGACAAACGGACAGACGGATGGATAGACCGAAACTATAAGAATTCCTTGTTGACTAACTTGTTAAAAACTAAAACTAGTTTATTTTAATACTAGATGACGGCTGCAACTCCGTTGCGTCAAAATTCGTTTATTTAACCGTACATTTTTCCGGGATAAAAAGTATCAATCAATTCAATACCAAATTCCAGTAAAATCGGTTACTGGTTTAGGTGTGAAGAGGTAACAGACAGGCAGACATATACACACTTTCGCATTAATTATAAAAAATATTTATTTCTATTAAATAATAGAGATAAATATTTTTTATGTTCTAAATATACCTATTACCTATATATTTTTTTATGTTCTGTTAATAAAATCAAATATTTATCTCTTAAGATAAATATTTGATTTTATTACAGGGAAAAGGTGATAATGTGGCCCGTTCCATATATTGGACCCCTTTAATATTTAATGTTTTAACAACGCTATCCAGTATAATTTTGGTGGAACGGGATGCTCGCGGCATGCTACTAATTTAGCACTGTACAAATCCAACATAGGTTGTCAAGTTCGATTGTCATTCGACCAAGTTAAACTTGCGACCTGCGAAACTTTTAAGTGTGTGTGATTTTATTTCGATAGTTGTTAAGAAACAGAAATATTTGGCTTTTGTGTTCAAACATCGGATACATCAAACTGTTCTCCTACGGAATTTAAAAGGTAAATATAAAATTATACATTTAATGAATATTTTTGGTATGTTTGTTTAAATATTAGCAATGATTGTAATTTGGCCCTCTCACATTGGTCGTTAATCGTAATGTTGTTCCAATGACAGAGCTGGAGTGCCATAGGTACAGTATCAAATTTTTGACTAATGGGCTATGCTAATATATGAGCCTGTGGAGGCTCCAAAGGTGACTATTACATTTGTGATTTTTGCCGTTAAGTTTCACTTGTGCAATACATTTAATGTGATATTCCCGGGGGGGCACATTACCATCACTTGATCACAAAATACCAAATGTGATTGATTAAGAATAATTAAAACTTTCGATTATCCTGCACGAGTTTTATTTATTCCCTAATAAGACATGTTTAAACAAATGAATAAGAAGTCCCATAATATATTTTTTAGGTTTCTGACTCCTATATTTTTTAAATAAAACTTGATAAACAAAGTGGGGGGCCACATTACCACCTTCTCCTATATTATTTATCAATAACAATCTATACTTTCATTTTATGAATACGTAAAAGTGACAGTCTGTCGATGGCCCCAACGAATAAATGTGCAAGAGCTCTTACCCAAAAAATTTTTTTTTGATTTTTCGTTTGCATGGACTATGATACACCAATGTAAATTTTTTTGATTTTTTTAAATTAAAATAACGATTTTATAGCAATGTAAACCTTTATTGTACGGAAAAAATAATTACATATATCACATTAATAATAAAACATGCTCATATTGTAGAATATTTGTTTATTTGAGTTCACCAGAATAAACGTGTTAAAGCAATTTGGCGCTCGTGCCTATCTTTTCCTTTGGGTTATAACTCTTGCACGATTATTCGTGTAAAAATGCAAGCGACTTCTATCACTAATGCCTCATTGCAGATGGCGAAATTTTGAATATAATAATCACAGCTATTCCATTATCTTTTACTAACTTCCCTTGTCTTTTCTGCTTTTGTAAAGGTTATTCGAAGAGCTATTGTAAAGTTTATCACAAGAGCTGCTGGTGAGTTGCCGGTCTTTTTAAGAGAGAATACGCTCTCTCCTTGAAGGTTTGCAGGTCGTATAGGTCCGTAAATATTGCTGGTGACAGTTCATTCCAAAGTTTACAGTGCGTGGCAAAAAGTTACGCGAAAAAAGCACGGTGGAAGACTGCCACTCATTAAGGTTATGAGGATTGTAATTTTTTTAACGTAGAACGATGGCGAAAAGTTGCAGGAGGTATGATTCCGAACAATTCCTCAGAGCACTCCCCGTGATGCAACCGATTGAGGATGCTGAGTGAAGCTATTTATATCTCAGCGTAATTCCAAGGGGTCCAGCCTGTTTGAAACATTATGGCAGTCGATAATTCAAGCGGCCCTTGGATTAGGTACGATCCAAAGGGATTTGTTGGTATTTTGGGGTCCCTGCTCAGATATGAGAACAGTATTCTATATGAGGCCGAACCTGCACCTTGTATAGTTGCAGGCAATGGTCCAGACTGAAATACTGTCTCGTCCTGTTAAGAACAGAATCAGAAAAGTATCGTCTACCCCATTCAGAGACTTTCTCCTGTGAATTCTCTATTTTAGATATAAGTTCGTTTTGACTCTCGATGACATTTAGCTGAGAAATATGGTGGAAGCCGGTAGATAGGGCATCACCTGTACTATCATCCGCATAGCAATAAATGCCATTGGAATGTAACATGTCATTGATCTGCCAAAAAACTTGTAACCTATTTGCATAAATTCTCGGGAAGCCCTATGGGCTTTTCAGAATTTTATTTTAGAAAACTATTAAAGCTTCCATCATAATATTATGATAGAAGCTTTGATAGTAGCGCTTTGAGCCAAACTCGATCAAAGGCCTTCGCAATGTCCAAACTAACAGCCAATGCCTCTCCTCTCCACACAATCACCTGAGCCCAACGATGAGTTTGGTACGCCAAGAGATAACCAGCCAAGCGACCCGTACTGTTTGTCGTGTTTGTCGCTTTGTAATGTCTGGCCGCCCAAGTATCGAAAGAGCTGATAATGGATTCCATTATCTTCGAGATGACGGAGGTTTTAGCAATTGGTCTGTAGTTGGAAGGTTTTGAGCGGTCACCTTTTTTTGGGGATTTTTCAACACAATAGGAGGGATTCCGTTAGGCCCACTCGACTTTTGGATATCAAGGGCACGCAGGGCTATTCACACTGAGCGCTGATGTAACCTAATATCCGACATCATGCCCCTGCATCGTGGTATGGTCGGCGGTTTTAATCCCAAGGTCATCAAGGGTCGAGTTTGACGCAAGGAGCTTACCCAAAGATCGTCTTTGTATTTTGCGTCGTGGGCCAACGATCCATTTCCTACTCGTAGGGATGGTAGGATGGCTTTCAAAAATACCCTTTAATAGCTTAGGCCAGAGACCAGAATTCGCGGGTTCCCAAAGGAAGGCACTCGAGTCTTTCACTAATACTATTGACGTGCTGTTTTTTTGCCCGATTGATCTCTCTCTTGAAGGATCTATAGGCAAGGTTGTACTCCATTTTATATGTATGTGTCCATGCATAGACGCAAGGTAGGTCAATATTTATCAACAACAACAATAGGTCAACAATATTTTTTACTGAACCGTCAACAAGAAAATATTAACTAACTAGACGTTCCACGCGGCCTCGCCCGCATAAACGAGAAATTTTATGGAAACCGTATATTTTCCCGCAAAAATAGCCTATGTTCTTTCACGTCATGGTCTACTCTACATTTGTGCCAAATAACTTAAAAATTCATCCAGTAGTTCGCGAGATAAGCGCCCTCCAATGATTTTCCCGGTTTTTTCTACATTTTCCTATGTTTCTTGGCTTCTATTCGTCTTAGAGTGATAATTTATAGTTTATAGCCTTTCCCGATAAATGAACCATCTAACAACGAACGAATTTTTCAAATCGGACCAGTAGTTTCTGAGATTGGCACGTTCAAACAAACAAACTCTTCTACTTTATAATATTAGTATAGATTTATATTTTATACCATACACTAATAAGGTTGTATTACATAAGTAATGATTCAACTTCTTAACACTAATATACGGGCTTTTATCTTTAAAAACATGTAAAAGCAACAAAATATACAAGAATAAGCGTGTAAATGACCAGAGCATGGTTCAAGAGGAAAAAAATATACGTGGAATAAACATGCAACATTTCACTGCACTTGTAAAAACTTCATTTATGACACAAATAAACGTGCATTGATGCAATAGTGTTAACAAGTCACATATTATTAACTAGAATAATAATTTAATATGGTTTTTCTTAAATATGTAGTAAACCGTTAATATTTGATTTTTAATAAATATATGAGCTGAAAGATATTTTTTTTTACCTTTAATTTGATAATACATTACATTTGTCTATTTATTATGTAGTCAAAGCTATGTGGTTCAAAACGTTTTTTTGTCTTCCTGAAAAGTTGTCTTTTTTCGATTGCACGTTTATTCGTTGGGGCCATCGTTGTGATCTTATTAGTTTCCCAAGTTGAGAGCAACGTTCAGTAATCAAATCATTAATTGAGAGCAGCTTGATGACAAAAGAAATCTCAGTGCAATAAGAAATAGAAACATACTATATTTACACACTGTATTTGTCGTATGTTCTAGAGTCTAGACTCTAGTTTTTGTAAAGTTTAAAGGTAATACGATGTTAAAGAATTCCAAAGCACATTTTAGGTTCCTTATAATATTCATTTATACAAATAGCAAAGACATAGAAAGCATTTAATGAAATTTCTAGAATGTACATTAGTATTATCAAGAGCGATTAGTATTGGCAAACTTCGGACAGTGAATATTACGGAATGGCAAAAACGGAAACTGGAAGTGTGCGGGACAGATAAGGCACAACAAGTTCAAAGTGAAGGTATTATGTCAAATCTTTGGGGAAATTCTACTGCCGCTGGACTTTGCGAGTCCTCATTTATGAATTTTTCTGTGTGTTGGGAAAGATTAATTTTTTTTTAAAGCAACTTCAGGTTTTGAATATCCCTTTAATTTTGTTTTTATAATAGTACGAGTAGGTAGGTAGGAGTAGGTAGGTATAGTGTTTAAATAAGAGTTCAAGAATTTTACTATGCACACGAATAAAACACTTTATCAGATACTATCTAAGTTGAAAATGAAAAATAGCTTAGCGAACAGAGTTTTGAATTCACTTTATCCTGTACATTCCTAATGTTACTCTTGAACAGAGCAGACTAAAATATTTTTACACGTCCCTATATTTCACGTAAGCATCCGAGGCCTATCATAAAATTGCGACTGAAAAGTGTAGATGAAATTTTTCATCCGCTAAAATGTAACAAGCCACGGGTCGAGCCGTCATCGTACCGCGAGTAGTTACACGGGGAATGCGAACTAACACTGTGCACAAAATTTTATTTAAAAAACGTAATGGAATTCAGTCCTCTGGTCTCTCGAATAGGTATAATGTAGATATAACGTACCTGAGAATCTGGGTCTTGGTTGGAAGCTAGTAATATGCCAAAAAAACATACAACTTTTTATGTTATTACACAAAGAAAAAAGAGTGCAAAAAAATCAAAATACTTATTTCGTGAAAATATAGCCTTTCTTTAAAAACCAATATATTTAAAGTAAATATAGTAATTTCGCTTCTTTAAAGTGAAAGTGAACATAGAAATGACGGAAGTGGGCATGGAACATGTGCGTTTACGTAGAAATAAAATATTTTCAATTTCATAATAAGTCGTCTTGTTCCAGAAATAATTTAGGGTGTAGCAATAAATTACCATTCTCATTACAAGTCTTGTACAGCTGTTAGACGGCCATGTGTTACTACTTCAATAAATAATACAAGAATAAACTTGAGTTTAAGAACATGCTCGAAGATCATAATTTTTATTTTATTTGCGATTCATTTGTTTAGTGCATCGATTTAAAAGAAATATAGATTCATAAATTGGTATGAATAATATTTAATCTAATAAGTATATGAAATTCTGTGCTGTGACACAGTTATTACTAGTACGGCTGCCAATGTTCCTATAAAGTGTACCTAATGAAATGTTTTGTGTTATGTAATATGCTAAATTGTAGTTAAATGGATTGTAAAGGTGATAATATATAATAATAATAATATATAATAATAATTCTCGTGTACACAGTGTTTGTGCGCGCGAACTCCTCCAAAACGGCTCAACCGATTTTAATGAAATTTTGTATTAGTAGACCTGAGAATAGGTTTTTATATTTTATATTGATACTTTTTATATTGATATTAGAAATAATTTATTTGGCAAAACGACGTCAGCTAGTAAATTATAAATGCGAAAGCGTATCTATCTGTTACCTCTTTACGCTTAAACCATTGTCCTAATTTTGATGTTTGGTATGAAGATAGTTTCAGTTTTGGGGAAGAACATAGGACACTTTTTATCCCGGATTTTTTTTCCCGTGCGGTAAACAAGTTTCTGCGCAACGGAGAATCTTTTTTCTAAGGTAACTTTTAAAATTACTTACCTAGGCACTTTTTACAAAATATTGCGAGTTTTCAAGTAATTTCAGGGCGCTCTTTTAGACTATTACAATATAAATTTACAACTCGCACTAATATTTTTCAGCTGCCACAACGTCCACAAGAAATATTAGAAATAAAGTCATACCCCAAAAGTTTCTAGACGAAAAGCGTGTAAATAGTTGCTATTTCGGAGTAAAATATTTTAATGGAAATTGTGAGTTCTGAGTGTCGATTTACACGGGTGACTAACGGGTCGATTTTAGTCACCCGGCAAGTCACCAGTCGAATCGCCTGTCCAAGTCGAATCGCCACCCCATTTACACGGGTGACTAACGGGTCGATTTTAATCACCCGGCAAGTCACCAGTCGAGTAGTATTCGCAGCAAGCGATCGCTTGCAACTGAGCGTTTGCACGGTCGATTTTAGTCACCAGCCGCATGCGGCCATTGGCCGCACGACTTTGGGGCTTGCGACTTTAGCCGCATGCGGCGTAGTCGACTTGCCATTTACACGGTCGATTTTCGCCGTGCGGCGAAAATCGTGCGGCTTTAGTCACCCGTGTAAATCGGCCATGAGGAGACAAGTGCACCCGCAGTGTATTACGAAAATACATGGAAATGTCTCGGGAAAGTCTTCGGCACTATCGCACGTCTCGAAATGACACAATGTTTAATATTATCATACTTTGACGAGCACTTTTTATTATACCTTTTAATTTCATAAAAATCAACCTTGTTGCTGCTGCGGAACCCTTCATGGGCGAGTCCAACTCGCACTTGGCCGGTTTTTATTTATATATAGATTTTATGACAAAAACAATTAGTTTTTATGGCAGAATTTTGTATTTATGAGTTAGGGCAAGTCATCTGTGCATAGTTTTAAGCCTTATACCGGTCTATAAAGAAAGGGTAAATTGGCCATTTAAGACCCATAGTTGGGAGATACAAGCCATTATTGGGTCCGGGACTTGGGAGGATAGGAACGATTTAATGAACGAGCTGACTTTACCCAAAAAGCTTAATATTCAGGAAGTTACAAGCGCCATTCTTGTTTACATTGTTCTAAATAGCGAGAAAGTCCTAAGAGAATTTATACTAAGCTATGGAGTTAATAAAGTTTATATTCCATTAATATAAAGTATATTCATTTAATTAACAAATAAATAGGATGAAAAATTATTATTAAGCAATGTGTTATGTGGTAATAATATAATTAAAGTTATTAATCTACGTAAGTAGAGTGTAAGTTTATAAAGTACTAGCTGTTGCCCGCGACTTCGTCCGCGTTAACATAGTATAATAACAAAGATGGATAGTTTTCCCCTCTTTGTGGTTCCTTATAAAAAGGGTAAAAACGGGACCCTATTTAAGCAAACGTCAAACGCAAACGTCAATAAACTTTCATGTTTCTAACTCAAGAAATGACGGACTTTCATTGAAACTTTCTACCCAAATTTCACCCCATTGGGGGTAGAATTTCCAGAAACGCTTAAATACGTATCCATTCATTTTTAATCAGCAGCACAAAAATAAAATTTCATGTTTCTAACTCAAGAAATGACGGACTTTCATTCAAACTTTCAAACCCAATTTCACCCCCTTGGGGGTAGAATTTCCAAAAACGCTTAAACACGTATCCAATCATTTTTAATCAGTAGCCCAAACATAAAATTTCATGTTTCTAACTCAAGAAGTAACGGACTTTCATTCAAACATTCAACCCCAATTTCACCCCCTTGGGGGTAGAATTTCCAAAAACGCTTAAATACGTATCCATTCATTTTTAATCAGTAACCCAAAAATAAAGTTTCATGTTTCTAACTCAAGAAATGGCGGACTTTCATTCAAACTTTCAACCCCTATTTCACCCCCTTCGGGGTAAAATTTTCAAAATTCCTTCCTTAGTGGGTGTCTACTTAATAAAACAACCCTACTCATCAAATTTCGTGGCTGTAACTTTAACAGTTTTTGCTCAGCGATGATGAATCAGTCAGTCAGTCAGTCAGTCAGTCAGTCAGTCAGTCAGTCAGTCAGGACATGTAATTTTATAAGTATAGATGTTGCACTCAAAGATATCAGATAACCCAAGGTTTCTGGAAAAAGGTTTTTTTTATTTTTATTATTTGAAAATATATTTTCTTTATTGCCTACATACTCCTAACAAAACTACGTGAAATCAGTTTGGTGCCTTCGAAAATCGATTCACTAAGGTCAAACTATTGTTATCAGCGAAAATTTTTACTCAAAAGTAAGCAATATTGTAACCTAAAACGACGTTACTCCAAGTACGGCTGAGTCGACAAAAACGTAGCGTAACGTTCTCTAATACATTCCCATTTTCGATAAAAATAAAGGAGTGCTTCGTTTAGCGAGGCTTATTAGGTTTGAAGATAGCGGAGAGAAAATCGGCAATTAGGCTAAATAGGTTTAAAGGTTCGGTCCAATCCAAAGTTCGAAGAGAAAATATCAAGATTTTGCAACAAGATTTATAAAATAACAGACGCAAATTTTTCCGTCTTATAACAGGCTTAATTTTTTAAGCCGATTATGTTTTTCACTCAATAAGCTTAATTACTGTTGACTATTATAATAATAATAATAATAATAATAATAATAAATCGTTTATTATTTATCTCCACAAATTACAAGTTACAAAGTACTTAAAAACTAATAATTGTTTACGTACACATGTTATTGTTGTAACTTGTGGGAGATCTGGAGTCTAAACTAGGCCAAGCCTGTAATATAGATCTCCAGGCCCCCCCAAAACAAAATTATTATATTATCAGTGTACAGTTTGTGAACACCAGTAAGTTACACTCATTATAATATAAATTATAATATATTATATATATCCGTTGACAAGTGAATATTTTTAGTTTCTTAATATAAAGTAATAAGATAATCTTAATTATTTAGGTGTGTGAGTGGTGTGTGTGTAAGTTTTTGTGTGTTGTGAGTTGGTTGTGTGTGTATAATATGATTATTAAATTACAATGTTATATATAACTTATATCTTTTAAAAATATATAAATAAATAAATTTTACATTTTAGCTAATAATAACTTTTCAGTTTCTTCGTAATTAAGACCGAGTAACCACTCATAAATTATATTTTTGCATTCAGTTTTGGTACAGTTTGACATACAAAGATGTTTATTACATTTGTTATAGAGTGAGCTGCCCAAATATTTAATAAATCTCTGAGCTAAAGATGTGTGGACGGCTGTAGGCTCACAGGTAGCATAGCTACGCCTCGTGTGGGCAATTAGTGTCCTACGGCCTTCTGTGGGTATTTTAGTATGTGTATGTAGCAGAGTATAGTTTATATAAAGTTGACGAACAGAAAGGACTTGGTCGTCTTCGTATAATTTAGTTGTAGGATATAAGCGAGGTTTTGCAAGGCTAACTTTAAGTAACATTCTTTGGGCTCTCTCGAGGGTTAATAATTTAGATTTGGAAGCTCCGCCCCACGTAGTGATACAATATGATATGATGGACTGTACTAATGCCTCATATACTGACTTTATAATATGTCTATCTGCCACTTCCCGTAGTGTTTAAAAATGTAAGACAGTTTCCGAATTTTGTTACTCAAGGAATTGATGTGGTTCTCAAAGGTTAGATTACAGTCAATCTCAATACCCAGATATTTTATAATATTAACACGGGAAATTTTGGAGCAGTTACAATTTGAAGGTTGAGAAAAGATACATTTGTGTACATAAATTTGGTTCTTGAGATTAATGACTTCTTTGCGGTTTTGGATTGAAAACACAATGTATTTTGTTTTATCCTCATTTAAAGTAAGGGAGTGGGACGATAACCAATGGTACACTATAATTAAATCCTATTTGAGCAGATTTAAAAACATCTTCAAATGAGTCTCCGTAAAAGGTAAGAGCCATGTCGTCTGCGTATGCAGAGATGCGGCAGTTTTGGAGATTAAGTGCACAGAGCTGGTTCACATGGCAAAGAAAAAGAGTGGGACCCAATATGCTTCCTTGCGGTACCCCGTAAGTGACCGGCAGTTCTTCACTAATATTGTCGCCAATTTTTACGGATTGAGTTCTGTTTCGCAGGTAATCAGATAACAGTGCCAATGGAGTTCCTCTGATACCGTGAGCTTCTAGTTTATCCACAAGGCAGGGGACAGAAACAGTGTCAAATGCCTTTGCAAGGTCCAAAAATATAGTGACGCATTTCTTTTTATTATCCAATTTGTGAACTATAAAATTAACAAGATCTAGTACTGCATTGTTTGTTGAACGGCCCAGTCGGAAACCATATTGTGAGTTTGATAGTAGATTGTTTTCTTCTAAATATTTAACCAGCCTAGTATTTATAAGACGTTCAAATAATTTTGATATTGTAGTTAAGATTGCAATTGGTCTATAATTGTTGACACTGTTTCTGTCACCCGACTTGTAGATTGGATGAACTACAGCCTTCTTAAGGGCATCTGGGAAGACTCCGTCATCAAAGCAGCGATTTATTAGGTCAGTCAGAACTGGTGTTATATAGTAGCAGACAGTTTTTTCAGGATTTCAGCACTTATACCATCAACACCAGGCGAGCAGTCACTTTTTAATAGTTGAATTGTTCTGAATATTTCCTGATGGTTCGTGGGTAAAAGAACAAAAGATTTACTTGGAGGATTCAAAGTTTTTTCAAATGGTGGGATGTTAATATGTTTCAATTTTTCTGACAGATTTTTTCCCATATTAGAGAAGTATTTATTAATTTGGTTAATTGAATCTAATGGATTGCTATTCGTTTTTAAAAGGTGGGTTGGTAATTCTATGTTATTATTGTTGTTGGTTAGTGATTTGATTTTCTGCCACAGCTTTTTAGAATTATTTTTATAATGTTTTATCTGTTCACTGTCATATTGATTTTTTAGTTTCTTTAATATAGTGTTGCAATGATTTCGATATCTTGAGTAAGTTGTTTTTAATATCTCATTACTAGGATTTGCTTTTAATTTTTTATGTAAATTGTCTCTGTTGTGTATGCACCGCAACATTCCAGCTGTTATCCACGGTTTTATTATATATTTGTTTCTAGGGATGAATCGTCTTATTGTATTTTTAGCTATTAATTTTTGTATTATATTAATGAATTTATTCATGGCGAAGTTTAGATTTGATTCATTATACACTTCAGTAAAATCATATTCCTTACAATCTGATATTAATTGGTTTATATCCGTTGTAGATGCAGTTTTAAGCCTTATAGTTTTATGATTTTGGATATCAGTGTTTAAGCTGAATAGCACAGATTCGTGATCAGTGATGGTAGTTCCTAGGGTGAGGGTAATAGCACTTTGTTTGGTTTTTAGCAAAACGTGATCTAAACAAGATTTTTCTCTTGTTGGTGTATTTACGGCAGGAAGCAATCCATGAAAAATAATGGTGTCTAAATAAGCAGAGTTGTCAGAACTAATCTTTAGGATATCAATATTTATGTCGCCAACTACTATAATATTTTTGTAAGACTTGAAGTTTTACAATAGATTGTGTAAAGAGTCTATAAATTTTTCAGTTGCCTTGAAACTGGGAGGCCTATATATTGCAATCAATATTGTATCATTTTGTAATTTAACTGTTAGACAGTTAGCTTCTAGTAGTTTAGGTTCTTCCACAGTGCAGTCAAGATTACGGTGAGTATAAATTACGAGACCATCATTTTGGTTGAAATTGTCATTTGTTTTGTGCGAGTAATATCCGTCTAGTATTGGCAGTTTAGAAACACGCGATAACCAGCATTCAGATAGCACTATGATGTCACAGGAAATATTTATTCTTTTTAATAGTACATGCAATTCTTGTATATTACGGTTTAAACTTCGTATGCTTTGTTGCAAAATATTAAGGGACTTTGAAGGATGCTGTATATAAGAAATGCAGTCCTCGGGTTGACATGATATAGTCACAGAATTTTGGAACTCGTCTACGTTTTGCAATAGATTGTTAGTGGAATCGAATGTTATGCGTAATTATCGCTTTTAATATTTGGTATATCTTAGGTAAAAGTTTTGTATTCGTTATCCAAAGACTCCATCTCTGTGTTTTATCTGTTTGTATTCCATATTGTCTAGAATGCAGATACAATATTATAATAGAAAGTCTCGTTTCAGGTAGCAGATGTAAAATGTGTAAATATAAATGTAACATAATTGTAAAAAATGTCTTAGTTCGCAAAATATGTGAAGTGTGTAATGTGTTTTGTAAATTTCGTATAAGATAATATATTATTACTACGTATTTTATAAATTATAAAGAGTATTTTGTTAAATAATAACAGTTTTTATACAAATAATAGGCTACGGTAAGAAGCCAAGGTAAACTAAATGTAAACGTAAGAATGTAACTTATCCTAAGTATGAATAACATAATACTAAAGAGCGAAACTAGGAACTTTCTGTCTCTATGCGATGAAAAGGAGAGCCATCGGACTTACGTAGGTAGACTTTTCCTCTCGATGTCCGGCAGTAAGAAAAGTGGTGGTCACGCGCAAATTGTCTTGCGAGATAAAATATTTTTTGTGTTTTAGCTGTAAGAGCTTCCGAAATATATATTGGTTTTTCAGGTCCAAGAATTTGCAGATGACTCGTGTTTAATTTCGCTTCTTTATTTTTGTTCTTATTGAAGTCTTTAGTCGCGTAGATAATCTTTTCTTTTTTTATCGCACTAGTTAATTCCACGATTATGGGTTTCGCCGCCTTATTTTTCATATTAATTCTGTAAATATCTTTTATGTCATAATCATTTATTTCCATATTTAATGTTGTTCCCAGGGATTTTATAATTTTTATTAGCTCCTCCTTATTGTCTGTTTTTACTGACTCACTCGTAAAAGGTGGTACATTTTGTATTTCAAGCGTCGTTGATCTCTGTTTCCTCTCTAATAATTCTATCTTTTCCTCTAGGTATAATATATGTTTTTCGTCTGATTCTTTTTCCGTTTCTAGACGTTTTAATTTTTCTAAAATTGTGTCATATTTCTCCGAAAGAAATTGTACACTAGACTTAAGTTCATTATTCTGTTCTATAATTTTATTAAAACGTTGTTCCATGGAACTAGTTAAGGCAAGAAAGCGATCAGTCATGGTATCCTTGAGGTCCTTCAGGTTCTCATCACTCTCCCGTCTTCGTTTAGACATACGTCTGGAGGCGCTCGGGTACTCACTCCGTTCCGAAGGCGTGTCTGAGTCTTGTATTGGAGTTGCATACTGTACGGGCGAGTGAGGGGGGTAAGGCTGCGGTGGAGAGCGGCGTAAAGGCATGTTGTTGATGCTAACAAAACTTAATTTGGGCCCACTGCAGTTTATTTGAATCTTCCCGCTCGAAATATTCTCACTAGCCGCTGTGCAGTTAAGTTGAAGTACCAGGGACACAGACGAGCGTAGGAGGCGCGCGGCGTAAAGGTAATCTCGTAGCACTGTTCGCTGGCGTAGTAGTTTTGCGTAACACTCCTCACGTCTCGTAGCACTCGTAGCACTCGTAGCGTTCAACAAACAATAATATTATAGCTGTTGCACTCACAGTTCTTCGATGTTATGCGTTCCTGGTACCACGACGCGAAATTAAGTTATTTAAATTTATGAATTTACTATTTAAAATTATATTAATTATTAAATTGACGAATTTTTAGTAACATAGACACGTCCACACTTGTTCGCATCCAGAGGGGAAAGGGGATATTACAGGCTAAGTTCGCAAATAAAATATAAACAAGGGAATTTAAGCGATTTTTTAAAATAAAAATATGTATATTTATATATTGGAAAAAGGTGGTAATGTGGCCCCTGTATTGGCCCCCTTCAATATTTTTATGTTCTCACAACGCTATCTAATATAATTTTGGTGCAACGGGATGCTCGCGGCATGCTGCTAATATAGTGCCGTACAATTCTAACAAAGGCTGTCACATTCGATTGTCATTTGATCGAGTTCAAACTTGCGACTGGCGAAGCTTTTAAGTGTGTATGATTTTATTTCGATAGTTATTAAAAAATATCTATACTTATAAAATTACATGTCCTGACTGACTGACTGATTCATCATCGCTGAGCAAAAACTGTTAAAGTTACAGCCACGAAATTTGGTGAGTAGGGTTGTTTTATTAAGTAGACACCCACTAAGGAAGGAATTTTGAAAATTTTACCCCGAAGGGGGTGAAATAGGGGTTGAAAGTTTGAATGAAAGTCCGCCATTTCTTGAGTTAGAAACATGAAACTTTATTTTTGGGTTACTGATTAAAAATGAATGGATACTTATTTCAGCGTTTTTGGAAATTCTATCCCCAAGGGGGTGAAATTGGGGTTGAATGTTTGAATGAAAGTCCGTTACTTCTTGAGTTAGAAACATGAAATTTTATGTTTGGGCTACTGATTAAAAATGATTGGATACGTGTTTAAGCGTTTTTGGAAAATCTACCCCCAAGGGGGTGAAATAGGGGTTGAAAGTTTAAATGAAAGTCCGTCATTTCTTAAGTTAGAAACATGAAAGTTTATTTTTGAACTGCTGATTAAATATGAATGGATAGGTATTTAAGCGTTTTTGGAAATTCTACCCCCAAGGGGGTGAAATAGGGTTTGAAAGTTTGAATGAAAGTCCGTCATTTCTTGAGTTAGAAACATGAAACTTTATTTTTGTGCTACTGATTAAAAATGAATGGATACGTATTTAAGCGTTTCTGGTAATTCTATCCCCAAGGGGGTGAAATTGGGGTAGAAAGATTCAATGAAAGTCCATCATTTCTTGAGTTAGAAGCATGAAAGTTTTTTGACGTTTGCATTTGACGTTTGCTTAAATAGGGTCCCGTTTTTACCCTTTGTATAAGGAACCACAAAAAGGGGAAAGCTATCCATCTTTGTTATTATACTATGTTAACGCGTACGAAGTCGCGGGCAACAGCTAGTTTATTATAAAGATTTGGCTTTTGATTTCGAACAACGGATACATCAAACTCTTCTCCTACGGAATTAGTTTTCAATATAATTACGTTAATTTATAATAATATCTGTAAGTTTTCTGAAGAAAATAAAACATAAATCGTAATGTTAATGATAATAAGCATTCTCAAGCCGCGCTTCGGTTCGTCTATAATTACAGACATCCACTCTTTAAGTTTATGAAACAATAACAATAATAAAGAACGACTGCTGAATTTTAAATTTTTGCGTCTCAAAAAACGATATAAAGTTAAAGTAAGAATATTATCAAAGGAAACTTTATATGTAAAGCCTTTGTAGAAAAATTTCATTCACATACTCGGGCACGTGAAATTAAAGAACTGCCTCACATTATAATATAAAAGAATGTCATTTTCGTTTGCAAGTCAACCAAAAGTATGTCGTATATCGTCAAAGTAAAAAGTGTGTGTTAAAAAAGTATTAAAAACGAGCAAAGTGAAAGTCACGGTTATTAAAATTGTGAACTGAAGTTTGTTCGTTGCATTTTTCAACTTTAAAAATAATTGAAGGTATTGTTTTACGTTGTGCTAAAAAATTCAACAAATTCATTAGTTTTAGGTATTCGTTATATAATTATCGCACTTCATTTTAGTCTGCTCTGACTCTGAGGGTCCATTCACATTGAAACGTAACGAGACGATGCCATGCATTTTTAAATGAGCATTTCGAAATTTGAATAGGCCGCCTGACAACGTCAGCGGCACTTCTGTTAATTCAATGTGTATGTTCTTGTGTAGTTATTAAAGTGCAGTTTTCAATAGTTTATTTAATAATCCGTCGCATCGTCGCATCACGTATCGATATGAATCCACCCTTAGCTTTACAATAAATCTAAAACGTATCGTCGAATTTCATTCTCGCATTAGCCTTTAACGTTGCACGTTGAGCGCTGAAATCGCCATAGGGAATTTGAAAATTACACGTATAGTAGGAGATCATCTAGTTCACGTCTTTCAATGATATCCCCTTTCTGTTTTCAATTTAGATACAATTCCTTTGTGAGCTGCACAGTAATAGCGTATAGTGCTGAAGCTTGAATTTTATACACTACGCGATATGTCAGCTGACTGAATTTGTACTCAATTTGTGGCAGTAAAAGTGTGATATTAAAAATTCCGGATGAAATTTGTTGCCCTTTAGAGTTTGAATATACAGTTTTGTTGACGTGACAACGTCTTATAATTCGATATGGGCTGCGCGCACGAAAAAACATGACGCAATATGCGGCGTTACATCGCTCTGAGGCGTTCCATTTGAGTTGTTTAGCAGAAATGTACAGTCGGGGAAAATTGTGCTAAGCAGAAATGTACAGTCGGGGAAATGAGTTGTTTAACAGAAATGTACAGTCGGGGAAATGAGTTGTTTAGCAAAAATGTACAGTCGGGGGAAATTGTGCTAAGCAGAAATGTACAGTCGAGGAAATGAGTTGTTTAGCAGAAATGTACAGTCGGGGAAAATTGTGCTAAGCAGAAATGTACAGTCGGGGAAATGAGTTGTTTAGCAGAAATGAACAGTCGGGGAAAATTGTGCTAAGCAGAAATGTACAGTCGGGGAAATGAGTTGTTTAGCAGAAATGTACAGTCGGGGAAAATTGTGCTAAGCAGAAATGTACAGTTGGGGAAATGAGTTTTTTAGCAGAAATGTACAGTCGGGGAAAATTGTGCTAAGCAGAAATGTACAGTCGGGGAAATGGGTTGTTTAGCAGAAATGTACAGTCGGGGAAATGAGTTGTTTAGCAGAAATGTACAGTCGGGGAAATGAGTTGTTTAGCAGAAATGTACAGTCGGGAAAAATTGTGCTAAGCAGAAATGTACAGTCGGGGAAATGAGTTGTTTAGCAGAAATGTACAGTCGGGGAAAATTGTGCTAAGCAGAAATGTACAGTCGGGGAAATGAGTTGTTTAGCAGAAATGTACAGTCGGGGAAAATTGTGCTAAGCAGAAATGTACAGTCGGGGAAATGAGTTGTTTAGCAGAAATGTACAGTCGGGGAAAATTGTGCTAAGCAGAAATGTACAGTCGGGGAAATGAGTTGTTTAGCAGAAATGTACAGTCGGGGAAAACTGTGCTAAGCAGAAATGTACAGTCGGGGAAATGAGTTGCTTAGCAGAAATGTACAGTCGGGGAAAATTGTGCTAAGCAGAAATGTACAGTCGGAGAAATGAGTTGCTTAGCAGAAATGTACAGTCGGGGAAAATTGTGCTTAGCAGAAATGTACAGTCGGGGAAATGAGTTGTTTAGCAGAAATGTACAGTTGGGGAAAATTGTGCTAAGCAGAAATGTACAGTCGGGGAAATGAGTTGTTTAGCAGAAATGTACAGTCGGAGAAATGAGTTTTGACGTGACAACGTCTTATAATTCGATGGAGCCGGCTGCACGCACGAAAAAACATGGCTCATGCGGCGTTACCTCACTCTGAGGCGTTCCATTTAAGGCTTGAAGTGCAAGCGAGAGCGCGGAACGAACGACAAAGAGGCACGTTGTCACGTTCAACTATCGTCAGTAAACCGACTTTACAGACAACCGTTTTTTTTTTTTATAAAATTAGTAAACTGGTAAAAGTTTGTGTATAACCTACATAATAAGGTAAAGATGTGTATCACATACATTTGTGTACATTATAAAGTTTACTAATGTCTTCAACGTTGTTATCTTGTTTGTTTTATCAAGAAAATAAATTTAATGCTTTTACTTTTATTTGCTTCGCTCTATTTATTTAATTACAATTTTTTCGATGTCACGTTCATTACTTACGTTTTCATGAAATTACATATTTTTGTGTTGTCACTCATTTCATTAGCATGCGCTATGCTCTACTTTTGTGGTGCCATTATAGTGATCGAATGAGTAGAACTACTTTTGAGTAGTACCATGGATCCTACGGCGGGTTCGTCCACTCGCATAAATAATTTTCTAAAAGAAGCTAGTATACCAGCTCAATCAACGATCAAGAACCTTATTGTTATGAAAACCTTTCTTGGATATAACCATCTCTATTTAATTAGGTGTCGCAGTGTTTATTCTGTTATATCGTATATCTATACGTGTTTTTTGTTTTCTATTTCTATATGGTCCCTCACTTTCGATTCGGCATTTAGTGCAACGATGCTAGTGTATAAAAGGAACATTTTTGTTCAATACCTAGCTCTCACTTTGTTCTCCGTTTTCGTGCAAAAAGATAGATTAAAATCTTTTTTCGAAAATCTTAAGGAATTCGATGATGAAGCTATTATCAAGAACAAATTTGAACTTTACCCCCGGCTTCTTAATTTGGTAACAATTCCGATAGTAATCGTGTACTATTTAATTGAAGAATTCTGCTTGATGATTATCTTTCCTATAAATTTTGCGAATAGAGTTAGTACGTTTGTGGTGGTACTGTTGAGTGCGTCACATGACATAGAGATAATCTTTATAAATTCTCTACTTTACATGATTTACAAGAGGGTACAGATACTTAGGAATCTAGTATTTAGTCATTTTGATTATAGCAATAAAATATTTGCATTCGAAAATGCAAAGCAAGGTCCAAGTTTTTTGTTTACACTTTACGAAGATTTACATAAATGTTCTGATGCATTAAACCAAGCTCTCCGATTCTCTGTAAGTAGCTTTTTTGTGAAATTGTAATATTACTTTCATTTAATTTAACGATATTATCCATTAGCTTTCAGTTTTGTTTGCGACGTCTGTTTTGTCTACAGTCACTCATATAAAAACGATCTCATTGGTTTTTGCTCGCTCTGGCGGGTTGGCGACAAATGTGGTACGGGTTTTTTTTTTGCATTCAGGTTATTAAATACAATTTTTTTTTAACCGACTTCAAAAAAAGAGATTTAATTTGACCCGTATTATGTAATTATTTCTACATCTAAACAAAGGCGCCAAAATATGTCAAAAATGTTAAATGTATTATGTGTGTATGTATACTTACATATAATATTAATATGTATGTTTGTGTTCGCATATCTCCGGAACTACATGTCCGATTTAATATATTTTTTTGTTGTACTAAGTATTGTACTGCAAGTTTCAGTAGTTTTTGAGATAGGGAAATTTTAAGTCGGTTTTATTTCTATAAGTCAGTTTACTAGTCAGTTTAATATTATTATGAGATAAGGTCATGTCATATTTTGTAAACACCCGTAAAACGAAGTGTTACTTCCTCCTACCACGCGGCGAAAATGTATGCGTTCCCTCCTGCTTTTTAATTTTGCCGAAAATTCTGGAAATCAACTTTTTTTCAGTTTTGGCTTGCATTGTTCGCCAGCTGTGGCCGAATTGTACGATACAGTCTACATGTGGTACTCATCTGTTTCACCACTCGACTGATAACGGACCAAGCAACGAGCATTCGCATCAAAATTCAGAGTGAACTTGACAACACACAACGTACGTTTTTTGTCCAGATAAATATTTTTCTTAACTTCGTCTATAACAATCGTAATTTTATAGATCGCCAGCAATTCCGTTGCGCCAAAATTTATTTATCGCGTAGGAACTATATATTTTTTCAGGACAAAACGTATCCTATCCCCAGGACTCAAAATATCTGCTTAGTCCATACCACAGTTTATCAAATGCGGTTCAGTGGTTTAACCTTGAAGTGATAACAGACAGACAGACACTCATATTTTGTATTTAATTAGCATGGATCTCTTGTCAGGATTTAAGATTCGTGCAATTTACGCGCCTCTGAGGTTTGGTTCCTAAGCTAGCTAGTATGTAAAGTATTATGTAGAATTCCAAAGCGATACGATTTTTAACGGATTTATAAATAAATAAAAGAATATTTTTTATTTCAGCTCTCGTGTACCGCCGCCAGTTGAAAGCACTCTTTCAGCTGACACGAAACAAAGAATTTACATACAACCTATTGGGGAACATCAAGATAGACATGAAGCTGCCACTCCGGTATATAGGCTTGTGTATCACCTACGTGATCATTCTGCTACAGTTTAGTAAGATTGTAGATTAAATGGTAGACATTATAAGAATTTCATTTGTATGCTTTAAGCTGTTTTTTCATTATTAGCATATTACCTAAATACTTTTCAAGTATTTAGCTAAGAAAATGAATAGATCACATAAAGGAATGGACCAGATGTAGCTACCCATATTTAAAGAAATTAGCCCAGGACCGAAAGAAATTCAACCAGCTGACCGCCGAACTTCGATATAAAGAGGGCACTAAATGATGATAGCTAAGATACTATTGGTCGTTAGACAACATTGAATTCCTTTGTAGAGAACCTATGGTGCATAAAGCAAATTTCAGAGCCTAGTAAAAGTTTTACCACGTGACACAAAACATAATAATACGTGGTAGTCATAAAAAAAGCATATAAGCATATTTTAAAATATAAATGTCATAGTCACTATGACTTTTTAAAAATACTAGAGATCGCCCAATGGTCGAAATTCGACCTTAGTTTCAACGACATTATGACTACTAGGTCTATATTTTGTAAAAAAATATTGATTAGATAACATAATATTTTCAACTCTTATCTCTGGGACTCGGCTGATCCTAGGCTGATCTCAGACTGGCCGTGTAAGCATTGTCTAATAGTATCTCAAATTCAATAAAAAAAAACTATAATCCATTTTCAATTTGTCAACTTGTTGTCGGAGTTTTGGCGGACATGTGAAAGAGTGCTGTTGTGTTTTTGTATTATTTTCCTAAAATTGTGTTAGCTGAGTTTTTAATATGTAATATTGGTAGAATATTAACCATTAGATATTCGTGTTCATGCACAAGTGTAGGAAAGTGATGTAATATCCAGAAACGTGCTATTTTGCGTTCCCTCCAAAACTCCATCGAAAGTTTCAGTAAAGCGTCTACCACTTTACTGAATTGACCGACTTGACTCCTGTGACTGTATTGACTTTTACTTAGACTTTGACTAGACTTTAGACCTGACGATACATGAAAACGATGATGAAAATTATAATAGGAGGAATATGGTTTTCCCGCCATATTCCTTACCTTTTTACCTTGTCTGTGGCACAACATACACATCCTTTGTGTCAAGTTGCCAAAAAATAAGAAAAAAAAAAAAAACTTGTTGTCAACAGACTTCAGCCAGCTTGTCACTGAAAAATCTGTCATCTTTCGTAGTGTGTGTGTTGTAGTGTATGTAATGTATTTGTTAAAAGCATGTATGATGAAAGCATAATTTCAAAATAATATTAGCTCGATGCACTCCTTCACCATAATATTATAAACTATAACTGTGCAAAATTTCATTCACCTACGTTTCCCCATTTTTCGTCAAAAGGGATACAAAGTTTATCGCTCGCGTATTAATATATAGATAGATAGATAGATAAAATCTTTATTGCTCACATATAAATGGGTATACAGACAGACTTTAAATAGATGTTTTGTAGCTCCAATCATTTTTTAGATACATAAAACCCATATACTGTAACAATTATTTACGACAGTTTTGGCTTCTAATAAGAGTGAATATAATATTTAAAAAGTTCAGTCAGCATCCAAAAAAAAAAAATTGAGCAATTCAAATGATATAAGGCAAGATTATCGATGCTATTATCTGGGTAAAGTAGACGTGAGATTGCGGTCGGGGATTCAATCATTACCCCGGGGGAGACCATTACCCACAATTGTGGAACTTAAGTGTTCCTACCTGACATTGTTTACCTCCTGTAACTTACCATTTGGAGGCATTTTTGAAGAAGTCTGTATCGAATCCAAATGCTTTTCGTACTTGAAATAATTGATATTTTGATACTGTTGATGATTAAAGAATAAAGAGTTTTGCTCCCTGTTGCAATAAAAATTGTATTTTTTAACATTTGTACATAAAGTTGAAATTAGCATTGATATCTTCAAAATGCAGCAGTTTTCTATACGACATAGCGCTGCATCGCATGCTCAATGTGAACTGATTATTGTCCATTTTCCTTGATATGAACTATCAAGTATCAACACAATACCTACAGCTAAGTGCAGCACGAGTCGGCGCATGAGTACCGTAAACTATTCCACCTCAATTTTTTTATGCGATCCTCTTCAAATTGCCCTCCTGATGATATAAATGCATGTTGCCATGGTGCAACCCGGTGCCATATTGTTTAAACAAACATTGTTTAAACAATTGCAAGGAATTGTTATTTTTTAACCGGACAATTTTTTTTATATATTCTTTATTAAAATACCAATAAAAAAGGTCCTACAACTTTTCACGATAAAGTTAATATTTTTTAAGATATGAATTTTTAAAGGTTCGAAAAATCTCAAATTTGGGTACTTTTGACCCATGAAAAATATATTTAAAAAAAATAATAATGTCTAAGTCATATATTTTTTTAATTCTCTACACAATAGTTAATAATATCGTTAGTAGAGATTTTAAAAAAATTTCATTGTTTATATCTTTTTTTATCTTAGCAATAGTAGACAAAAAATTTGAGATTTTTCGAACCTTTAAAAATTCATATCCTTAAAAATATTAACTTTATCGTGAAAATTCATAGGACCTTTTCATTGGTATTTCAATAAAAAATATAAAAAAAAATTGGTCCGGTTGAAAATATAACAATTCCTTGCAATTGTTTAAACAATATGGCACCGGGTTGCACCATGGCAACATGCATTTATATCATCAGGAGGGCAATTTGAAGAGGATCGCATAAAAAAATTGAGGTGGAATAGTTTTCGGTACTCAATACTCATGCGCCGACTCGTGCTGTTCTATAATTATGTCTAGCAAACTAGTTGTTGCGCTACGAAGCGCTACGACGTGCTACGCCGTAGCGTGATGAGCTACGGCGCGTGGCGCAGCACCGTAGCCCAGTTTAGCTTAAAAATACAAAATATAATTGACATATATTTTACATTACTTATCTATGAATAAGATTTTGAGTGATGTTACCATGGCAGCATTGTTGTTACTTCACTTTGAAAATATTCTTGCAAATAAAACTACATGAGTTAACATCGTATATTTATTTCACAATAACTGGCGACGATGTCGACAGCAGAAGTAAAGAAATGGAGAAGAATACGCGCTACTACACGCGCTCAACTTACAAAACTAGTAAATTACGTGAATGTGAACGAAACTCTAACTCACGCGGAAACACAAACAAGACTGTAGTCCATTTCCCTACAGGAAAGTCTACAGTTATTCAAGGAAGTACAACTAAAAATAGAATCGGAAATTGCAGATGACGAATTTGATAACGAAATGGAAATCAGGTACGAAATTGAAGAAAAATTTACACTTTTGAAAACCAAATTGCTAAATATGCCCGATCAAAGGGAACAAACCCTTACATCAACACAATCATCGTTAAATTTACAATTGGATACCAACAGCCCAGCAAAATCCAGGCCAAAAATTAACTTTCAAGCGTTACAAGAAAACGAAACTTTCAAGAATTTCACCCAGCGCCTAGCTGTATACTTTCTGTTGAACAATATCACAGAGACAAAATTCAAAGTGTACACATTACTTTCGGCACTACCCCCTATTCTCCATCAGAAACTCTACGACTTATGCTCTCCGGAAGAACCGATCAATATGAATTTCAAGGAACTAACCGTCCTATTGGATGAATACCTGGACCCTAAACCAAGTACGTGGGCATTACAACATCGATTTATCTCCCGTCAACAACAAGAAAATGAAACTATTGCAATTTACGCTGCGGAATTGAAGAGACTATCACTAAATTGCGAATTCAAATGTCAAAGCTGCAAGAAATCAACATTAGAGGGATTTCTATCACTGCAGTTCATCCGTCGCTTGAGAGACAGCGACATCAGAACAAAGAAACTTCAAGAAAGAGACACGCCACCCTTTGCCAAGCTAATTTAAATTGCCTCTGCAATAGAAATGGGTAAGAACGAAAATAAAAAAATGTTACAAGACTTAAATACATCATGGAACACAAACGCTATAACACCTACAAGTAGACTACCTCGGCCAACTACTTCGTCAAAATTGAATGTCAAACGCAGATCTCCAATCACAATAAGAGACTTAAGGGGGAAATGCTACCGTTGTGGAAAGGAAGACCACCATTCAAGAGAGTGCCGCGCCTTAAAAGTAATCTGTTCAAAATGCAATAAAACAGGGCATCTGGCACGCGTCTGCCTTCAAAGGAACCCGCTGACAAACCAAGTCGAACACAGCACGAGTAGTGACGAGAGCCTGGGTGACATTAACCTTATTAAAAGCGAAATGACAGAAAAATACATGATTCCTATTAAAATTGAAAATACGCAGGTTAACATGAAATTTGATACGGGAGCTACGCTATCTTCTATTTCACTCAAGCTTTACAAGGAATTGAACATTAAAACTAGAATTTTCAAAACAGATATGAGACTCAGAACATATACTGGAGAAATTTTCAAGCCGGTTGGAGTAACTTACGTTAAATGCTCCTACAAGAACCAGAATTTTAATGGAAAACTTTACATAATTAATCAAGACGTAGACCCTATTTTCGGGAGAAGCTGGATGAAGGAGGTTTCTATTGATCTGGCAGATATGCGAGTAATACATGCAGCCAAACCTAAATTAGATCAACTACTAGAAGAATTTTCGGATACGGTATTCAAATCTGATTTAGGTATGATACCTAACTACAAAGCCCATTTAAATCTGAAAGAAGGTGTCCAACCTATTTTCATTAATAATTATAATAATAATAAGGAATTAAGCCACGAAGGATCCCATATGCCTTAAAGGAGAGAGTTGATAAGGAAATAGATCGGCTAAGTAAAGAAGGAGTAATCACAAAAATAGAGAATTCTGAGTGGGGCACACCGATCGTTCCTATCGTAAAACCAAACGGCAGTATCCGCCTATGTGCCGACTACAAGGTAACCCTAAACAAGGTAATTAAGGACGAACAATACCCGATACCTATAATTGAGGACATATTGCTGAAATGAACGAAGGTATATTATTCTGCACTTTAGATATCACCCAAGCCTACCTAAACATGGTGATGGATGATGAAAGCGCTACCCTGCAAACCTTAAGTACACACAAAGGAACGTACAGGGTAAACCGCCTAATGTTTGGGGTTAAGGTCGCTCCAAACCTCTGGCAAAAATTTATGGACCAACTACTACAAGGATTGGGAGGGGTCAAGTGCTTCTTCGATGACATTATTATACAGGGATCCTCAGAAGAACAACTACTATCACGACTGAATCAGGTCTTACAAAAACTACAAGAAAACAACCTACGAGTAAACAGAGATAAATGCCAATTTTTCAAAAATAGTATCAACTACCTAGGACACACGATAGACAAAGATGGCTTACACAAAAATAAAGAAAAAGTAAAGGCTATATTAAATACCAAAAGGCCCGAGAACCGAAACGAACTACGAACTTTCCTCGGGATGGCCAACTACTATAATAAATTCATCCCCAATTTGGCAACACTGGCAAACCCACTGAATAGATTACTAAAACGAGAAAACAAATTCATATGGTCACCAGAATGCGACACTAGTTTTAATAATATAAGGAAGGAAATCGCCAGCGACAGAGTTCTGGCACATTTCGATCCAAATAAGCAATTAATAATAGCTACTGACGCCTCACCGGTAGGATTAGGAGCAGTACTCTCACACAGACTCGCAGATGGATCAGAAAGGCCAGTGGCATTCGCGTCAAGAACGTTAGCCACAAGTGAAAAGAAATACAGTCAAATAGACAAAGAAGCCACAGCCATATACTGGGGTATTAAAAAAAAATCCCCTACTGCTATGGACGAAAGTTTACACTGGTGACCGATCATAAGCCACTTACCTTCATCTTCCATCCGCATCAGACACTTCCAGCCCTAAGCACCATGAGACTCTTTCACTACGCACATTTTCTATCTGGATTCGACTACGAGGTCGAATACAGAGCCGCTGCCAAACATGGCAACGCCAATTACCTATCAAGATTCCCAGTAGAAAACGTACGCGAAACGTACGAAGATCAACATTGCATCTACCAACGCGCCCAAATCAACGTCCTGGACATAAACCCAAATATTATCATTCAAGAAACACAGAAAGACGAGGAGTTGATAACGTTGCGAGATGCACTACAAAATGGCAGATCATTACGCGCAATAGGTTTAAACGACAACGAATTCACCATTCAGGACGACTGCATCCTCAAGGGAACTCGAGTCGTCATACCGCGAAACTTACAAGGGCAGGTGCTAGACGAACTCCATGCCGGGCACAGCGGTATAGTCAAAATGAAGGCTCTAGCTCGCAGTCACGTTTATTGGAAAAATATCGATAGGGACATCGAACAGAAAGTAAAATCATGTAGAGCGTGCCGTTTACAACAGAACGAACCCCCTAAAGCCCCGCTACATCATTGGGAACAACCGACAGGACCCTGGCAAAGACTGCATATTGATTTTGCCGGACCGATCCAAGGCCAACAGCTTTTGATAATCGTAGACGCATACACAAAATGGGTCGAAGTGCTACCAACAAAAAATACCACGAGTTCCTGGTGTATAAAGAAACTCAAAGAATTATTCTCCATCTTTGGAATCCCACACACGCTCGTTTCAGATAACGGACGCCAATTCGTATCAGCGGAATTTACGAACTTCTTAAATAAATGCGGAGTAGTACATAGGACGTCCGCTCCTTATCATCCCGCTACAAATGGGCAAGCAGAACGTTACGTGCAGACCATCAAAAAGGCAATACGCGCAATGGAGGGGGAGGAAGGTGACCTACTAAGCAAATTAATAACAGTCAAGACGCGACTAAGACGCACCCCCAACAACGATGGACAAAGTCCGTACCACTTGATGTTTGGTCGCGACATAAGGACATCGCTCCACGCGATGCTTCGCAAAACACCGCCGCCTATAACGAGGGCCAGCACTGAGACGCCAACAGTTAACATGTTCGCGCCAGGCGACCGGGTCCAAGTTAGGGCCTACGGCACCCAGAGATGGGTATTTGGAACTATTTCACGTCGCCTGGGCCAACTTCACTATGAGGTCCAAACCGATGCAGGGACAGTCTGGCGCCGGCATCTAGAGCAGCTCTTGCCTGCGCCAGGCATTAATCAGGAATAGCGGCGGAGGACTGACATATATTTTACATTACTTATCTATGAATAAGATTTTGAGTGATGTTACCATGGCAGCATTGTTGTTACTTCACTTTGAAAATATTCTTGCAAATAAAACTACATGAGTTAACATTGTATATTTATTTCACAATAATAATAATAAACTACAAATTGTTATACTACAAAATATAATATATTAGTCTTCGTAATACAGCGATTTATCAAAACAAAATTAGAACCGTGCTAACGAGTAAGCGCACTTAAATATAAATCATCTTATCCTGCATTAAGACTTGTTTATTAAACTTACGTTTTGAATCTTGTGAACTCCTTAAATTTAAAGTTATCTCAATAATATTTTATTTAACGCTAAAGTAAATTTTAAGACGCCACAAACTCGTTGAAATATTAAGAGCGTTTTAGATTGGACGAACATATTTTAGAAGGTATCCAAAATTTGAAGTTACTGCTTTTTGTCAAGGTTTTCACTTAAAATAAATAGCTAGTTGTTCTATTTTAAGTTATATAATAATTGTTACAATCAAAACTGGATCGAACTTTCAAAGAACGGTTTTAATCAAAAATTATAACGTAGTTACACAAAATACTTTTTTTTTTCTTTTATTATATACTATTGCGTTTATTATATGTATATAGTAACAATGTTGGAACAAAAATGATATCCTAATAATTTCAAAGAAATGAAAAAGTAACTTTGAAGTTGTATCCCGTGGCATATTATTAATGCGGCTAAGCAAGTAATAAAGGAGCAACATTTTATAAATAACTGGATCGCAACCCTTTACAAGGATTTCCAATAAATAAGAGCCTAAAGACCCAAAGAAATATGGCGCCACGATCTTTAAGTATCCTATCTTTTAGATTGCAAACATTATCTCCTTGTAAATTATAACGCCTCCCGGCGAAAATTAACTGCAAAATATTCTCTCTACTACGTTTTAATGCTTATATTTAAATTAGATACCTAAATAATGAATTGAAATAAAATTAAAAAGTTTATTTAACTGTAACATAAATAAGGGAAAAGACCTAATGCTAGACACGGAACTAATAGATGACACTTACGAAAAAAACCATAAAAATAAGAATTACTCTACTTATTTCTCAACACTGTACATTTTATAAGCTTCTCAAGCTATCTGTTGATGTGACAAAATATATTAGGGACGCCTTCGGGAACAAAATTTTAAAATGGGATCAGTTTTCGTAAACAATGTGATCGCGTCGACACGCGCTCGGCAATTTCTTAGCAAATAGGTTTAGGAAGGCGAAATTTTGCACGTAAGTTTTGAATACATTTATTTGATTTTTTGTAATTTCTATTGATTTCATTGGATTAATGGTCATGTTGTTAATACTATTTAATGTTTATTTATGATTTTTTATCAATTTTCCCTAACAATATCAAGGGTGTCTACTATTAGTTCTTGAAAATGTAAAAAACCTAATAGATGACATGGATCTCATCTTTTAGTTTTGCAATACATACTAAAGTTATTTTGTAGTTTATTCTACTGCAAATATCATCACTATTCTCTGAAAATATAATTCTATTAACAAACTAACAACTTAGAACTACTGCACCGTAAAATGGACATGGTGTCTAATATTAGACCTTGTACTGATTTAAAAATCGATTGCTTTAGTTTTTTAGCAGTAAAAAGAAGAAAAAGGAGAGCTGAGAAAAGAAATAAGAAAAAAGAAGAGGCAAGAGAAGCATGGAGACTAAAGACTGAAAATAAATTTGCTAGGAAAAAAATATGAAAAATAAAAATAAAAGGAAAGATAGTTTCAGCATGAAAGAACAATGGATAGAATCTGGAGACAACGTGGATAATATTTCTGATGCATTTAGTAACTATGATGAAGTAAATGAAATCTTTTGAAAAACAGCAAATAAAGACCTAATAAATAGGAAAAATGTAAAATGTAATGTAATGTTCTATGTCAACTATTAGTTCATATTGGTGTCTACTATTAGTGATGTTCGTTTTTTGTGATGTCATCTATTAGCTCTTACGAGTATGACTAAGTTTACAAAAAGACCAATAACATATTTTTTGTTGATTTGTTAGATAATAATTATAATAGTTTTATTTTGTTAGAGTTACTGAAGACATGGAAGAAGTTATCAATCTTTTATTTTCATAAATATATTATATTTTATAACATTCAAATGTTTTAAGTTTCCTTATGGCGTACTTTCACTGGTCGATAGGGCCGGTGCGGGAGATTTCTGAAATGCATGCCTCGACCAATCAAAATGCGCCATTAGTTGTCATAGACTCCCCGTATGCTGTATACCGCACGAGTTAACGACTAATGAAAATGCGCCCTTCAAGTGTCTGCCATTAGTGCTTTTCCCTTAAATAAAATAAAAAATAAAATAAAAATAAAAAAGCCTTTTATTTCTTGCCAATTACAATTTGCTCGATCAAATCACATTCTAATTATTAAATTTATAAGCAATAGGGTAATTAAATCAGTTTAGTTTAAATAATAATTACAAAATTAAACAAATCATAACAATATCCATAGTCATGTCAAATTATTATAATAAAATCATAGTAGTAAATAATAATTACAAAATAAAACAAGTCATAAACAATAGTCATATCAAATTATTATAATTAAATAAATCATAGTATTGAAATTAAACATAAGTTATGACATTAAATTTTGTCAAGTCAAATTATTATCATTGGATAGATTTATTATGTCATGTAATTTGATACAATCTTATATATAAAATTCTCGTTTTAATATAAAATTTTAGTCATAGTGTCTAAGCAAGAACCCCTTCTCAGGTGAAGGCCTCCTCCAGAGATTTCCATAATTTCTATCGCCCGCTACTTCTACCCAATCCGGTCCGGCTACGTTCGTGATGTCGTCCGCCCATCTTGCTTGTGATCTGCCTCTTTTCCTGTAGCCTGCTGGTCCTGGCCAAACAGTTGTCCGTATGGTCCACCTACCATCGGTCATTCTGGCTACATGACCTGCCCATTGCCATTTTAATTTTTGGGCGTGCTTGACGGCATTAGTAATTTCAGTCTTCTCTCGTATGGCTTTGTGAGGTAATTTTTGTAATTTGCTTGTCTTCATCATACTCCTTTCCATACCTCTTTGACTGGTCTTAATTTTGTTTTTTGCCTTATGGGTGAACTTCCATGTTTGGTATGCATAATGCATATGTCAAGGAGGGTAGGATGCACGAATCCATTTTTTTTTTTTATTTAACGGGAAAGTTACCTTTCAGTACTTCCTTGTAGCTCCAAAATTTAATCCATGTTTTTTGAGCTCTTCTGTCTATTTCTTGTTGGTTGTTATCGGAGCTAAAAGAAATTTCTTTGCCGAGATATATATAACTGTTTACATATTCTAGAGGGACGTCTTCAAGTTTTACCGGTTTCTGAATGCTGTTTGTCATTACTTTAGTTTTAGATAAGTTTATTTCTAGGCCGACCTCCAAGCTTGCTCTATGTAGACCAGATATCATACATTGTAATTCTTCATAACTGTCGCTAAAACTGTAACATAGACTCACTATAATATCCGAATGGTGACAAAGATCACAGCGCATAAGTATGCAAAGTAGAAACATTGGTAAAGTCATTGTCTGTGAAATGTCTGATTTGGCACATTGGAATCAGAATCAGAAAGAGAAACATACCTTATATGGTCATTCACTGTGCCATTATTCGTTTTTATGTCGAAACTGATTTTTATAATAGTATTTTATTTCAGCGATTTGGGTATAAAAAGGTAAGAGACAGGAAAACACACTTGTACATTTATAATATTAGTATGGATTGAATCCATATCCATACTAATATACTAATAAACTAATACTAATATACTAATATACTCATGGACGTGCAGTCTTTGTAGGCAGAAATGCAGTGCTTGCCATTCACAGATAACAGATATTTTAATTTAACTTTCGTACTTTTTAAATGACTCATGACGTTAATTTTTTAATAATAATAGTAAAAAATATAGTAAAAAAATAGATATATAGATTTAAAACGCCTCAATTTATAAAATAGCAACATGTAATCAGGTACACGCGCGAACGGGTTCACGAGAGGTCAAGATAGGCATAGTGCTGAGGTGCCTGCCTTGCGCGTATGTGTGAGTGTGTCCGTGCACAGCCGAAAACGCACACAACCATGAAAATCGAATGCGCAAGCTCTGCGGTAGACCCCAGCAGTGTTGCCAACTATGGGGATATCCTACTTTTAGTAGGGAAAAATTAAATATATAGTGCGTATTTTAGGGAGTAAAAATATTATATTATATTCATGGGCGTAAAATTGTTTGAGCAAAAATGTATATTTATTTGGTTTTTATTACTATTTTTATATAAATAATGACATCATGAGTGACGTTTTTGCCGCAAACCCAATAATTGCGGTCGGCTGAAGTAGTATTTTCAGCGTTTTGATCTCTCAGTGGAAAGTACCCCAAGTAATAAATAATATATTTAAATGATAGTTGGGGAGTTCTGGTTGAAATTCAATGTGTTTTCAAGTTGCTTTAGGCATCACTGGCGCCGCGGCCGGCGCGGGCGCCCGCGCCATGCCGACGGCGATCGGAACTACTCGTGAATAGTCGTGAGCAATCGGATATAATCCGAGTAAAATGAATAGACGCAAATCTAACTAATTACGTATGTACATTATACATTTTTGTTTTGTGAGGCTTATAATATTTGTTTACATTTTAGATAGCTGAAATTGTTTGTGTTTTGGGAGGCCATTTGCTTTTTTCATGTGATCGAGCACTGTTACATGCCTATTATATATTATTATTTTTGGTTTTATAGTTTTCTAAGAATATTATAGATTTTAATATTTGAAAGTTTGTATAATATTTAAGAGTTTAACATTAATAATTGCGTACATTCATAACTATCACTCACTTGGATATTTACATCGGAATATGGATCGGATCTCAAGTAACCGGAACCTTGAATATGTGAAAAGACAAAAGTTAAGCTGATTAGGTGAGTACTTAAAATATACTAGATATAAAAATGAAAAAGTTGTAAAAGAAAAAATTTTTGTAACTGTAATAGGTAATATGTTCACAATGCTACCAATAGATGTCGCTAGTTGCGTTGTCGGCGTTTAATATTAGTTTATTATTAGTGACGAAGTGAGCGAATATTTAGTTTATATATATAGATGGCGCACTAAATATTGCCGTCGCTGGCTAGATCACGATATCAAGATTTTTTCCGACCATTTTATCTATTATAGGCCAAGGTAAATCTTTGTAGGCTGGATTCTTTAGCCTTTGTTAGACTTTTTTCAGTGATCGACTACTCTGCTTACCCTGTATCATATCCTTGTGCACGCCCCTGAATATACTAATGACTAATTACTAATAATATTATAAATGCGAAAGTGTGTCTGTCTGTCTATCTGTCTATCTGTTACCTCTTCACGCCCAAACCGCTGAACCGATTTTGCTGAAATTTGGTATGGAGATACTTTGAGTCCCGGGAAAAGACATAGGATATTTTTTATCCCGGAAAAATGTACGGTTCACGCGCGATAAACAATTTTTGGCGCAACGGAGTTGCGGGCGTCATCTAGTTAAAAAATAATTTAAGACAACATCTAGGTATATTGTTTTGTATCTATAAATTTTGTTTATAAAAACGAAAGAAGTAATATTTGCTTAGATCAGAAAACTACAAATATAGTAGTGCTGCCCTCTAGCTACATAATTTATGTGTTGTTACTTGTTAGAGATATATAACAAAGAAAATAGTCGGACATAGCTTTGTTATAATTTACAACGGCTAACGAAGATGATGTTTTTATGCTTTGAAGCTGAAATAAAGAAAAGAAAACATTCTTTCCAGAGCTTCTTAGGTAACATTAAAATAAAATATAACGACCAGCGAGTAACAGAGATAGATCGTAAAATATTAATATTGGCCATTTTCTTACCTACAATACGAGTAATGCGGAGTAGTGGAGTTCCCAGAGCGTAAAAATCGTGCAAACCTCCGATTTTTGCAATAGTGGATGAAAATTGAAAAGAAAAAAAGGAATGTGTAGCTGATAACATAAATAATAAAGTTTACCTATTGAAAAGTTGTGCTTTTGATTTTTAAATTATTCTCTTCCACTTCAAGTAAACTCATAAACTGTAAAATTTTGAAGAAAATTTGCATATTTCTTTCTTTTAAATATAAAGAAAAATAATAAAATATATTATAATTTTTTTGATTTATATCGTTGCTTATATTCCAAAGAAAGGAAATAAGTTGAAAAAATATATAATTTAGATTTAAAATTAATATTTTTGTATGTAGATAAGCATACCTCCAAATGTGCTTGTTGTGTGCCTCGCCAGGTAAATGGCGTTCCTATTTTTTTTTGGTTTTAAATAGGAAGTTTAAAATTATTTCTTAGGCTTAACAAAGACTTCTGCTTGTTAATGCGTAAAATTTTTTAGCTCTTACTTTATTAACTTTTCCGAAAATGTAGCACAAACCTTTCGCGTATATTTCGAAGAAAATCTGTATTTTATTTCTTTTGGTTAGGTTTTTACAGAACTAAATTGATTATGTATGTATTATTTTTCATTAATTATATTTGCTAAAACATACTTAAAGGGAAAAAGTACAAATTAGGTTAAGAACTTATATTTTTTGTATTCAGGTAAGCATTTTCAAAACATAGGTCGCAGCATGCGTCTTTAGTATGCACGTGAGATTTGTAGCACCCAATTTTTTTTCTGGCTT
Source organism: Polyommatus iphigenia (assembly GCA_963422495.1). Lineage (NCBI taxonomy): Eukaryota > Metazoa > Arthropoda > Insecta > Lepidoptera > Lycaenidae > Polyommatus > Polyommatus iphigenia. Next base: position 13,264,557 of record OY730179.1, read on the forward strand.
TGAGTAGGAAGTTTAAATATATTTCAAAGACTAGAAAAAGTTTTTCATTTATCGATGCATTTAATGTTTTAGCTCTCACTTAAATAAATTTTCAACAAATATAAAAAAATATTTTCGGTCAATTTTACACATTTTTTGAGATATTTAAACGTTTTTAAGTACTTAAAAGTTATTATTTCTCTAAAAATTAAATACGCACAGCAAGTAAGTTTAACACACTTTTCGTTACAACCCTTAAATCCACCCAAACCCTTTTATCTTGGTTACGACGAGCGTTAATCTCTAAAAACTTTGCAAAAACCTTATAGTTGTATTTAGCTTAGCAAAGCAAACTTTCTTTTTTAAAAATTGTGTATTTGGTTAATTTTCAACGTAAACAATCGGATAAGAGTCATTAAATAATAGAAACAAGAAAAAAAATTTTTTCTGGACCGGTTTTATATGGCGGAATATTAATTTTTAATTAAGTAACTAAAAAATTAAAAGCACAAAAAAATTTTTGGTAAACTTTGCAAGTTATAGTGTAAAAAAGAAAACGACACCTCAAAAACCAAAATCCATTCACTATTACAATTTTCGGAGGTTAAAACCTCTGGCGACTGCAGTAGAGTGCCCACGAAAATTTTATCGGACCGAAGTTATGTCACAATTTTGTCTTACGTTTTAAATTAATTTTGGTAGAAGTTAATTTATAGTCAGAGAGACAAAATCAACAAAACTTGGATGACTACGGTACCCTAAAACGGAACCCTAACCAGCAGTTGGTAGATTAATCTTCTATATATATAAAACTCAATGGTGACTGACTGACATGTTGATCTATCAACGCACAGCCCAAACCACTGGACGGATCGGGCTGGAATTTGGCATGCAGGTAGATGTTATGACGTAGGCATCCGCTAAGAATGGATTTTAATAAATTCCAAACCCAAGGGTTTAAAATAGAGGGTGAAAGTTTGTATATGATAATACTTCTTAACGCGAGCAAAGTCGCGGGCAAAAACTCGTAGTTTTATAATTTAAGAGTTACATTGTCCTACAAATAAAACAATCCATATTTTAGGACCATCAAATCAAAGTATGAAATCCTTTCTATCTCTGTTAGCTACCACTTTCAAGGTTTTTCGCAGATTAAAATGTAGTTTGTCTTATCATAACGAATCTACTCACAAAAATTAGCTTAATAGTAATAAAAAAAAATTTGTTTAGGGCTCCCTGACTATTAATTGCATTATTGCTTAAAAATTACGTTTGGGTTTACTAATGGCAACACGTGCTGGGTACATCACTAGTGCCACGTACAATCTGAGTCTATTTTAGTGATGTGCCCGCTGGAGCGCAGCTGCCGTCGGATTAATGGCACCAACGTGACCAGGACCTTCGGCCTTCCAAATGTAACTCATAAAACTCTCATTTCAATGTTCCATATAAGCTTGGTGTATAAACTTCCTTTGATGATCTAAAAAATTTTTAGTTGTGATTTTCAATGAGTTGTTAACATTTTCATAGACAAAGTTACTGTAATGGTGCCAATATTTTATAATATTATATTTTAGCCTGTTTAAGTATATACTTAGGTCACTTTTAGTCTGCATTCACTGTTTGTATGATTACTCACACTTCATTGTTTTTTAAGATAACTGAAATTTGTTTACTAACAACTAACAGTTCTTATGGCTATACTTATGTTAGTTAATGATGACGTTAAAAGAAATTGTAGCTATGGATTTTACGTCAAAATTTTCAGTAAGTAAAAAAAAGTCATAAGCGGATGAAGATGATAATTGATAACAAACATTTTATAACATAAGTGCCCTTAAGTGTCCTTATTCCTCATTTTTTCCTTTATAATTTGAACAAACCTTGTAACTTATCTACCTACTTCATTATCTGGCTTTACATAAAATTCTCTTTTTTTTATTTCAAATCATTTTTCCGGTCCTAAATTGTGCTAAAAAAACAATTTTATAATTATCGGTTTTCAACATCCATTTACATCTTCAACTCAGTAACTGTAGTAGGTTGTCAGTTATTATTAATCTCCAGTGCATTACACTTGTAAAAAAGTTTTAACTATTGATTGTACGAAAACGAAACCCTCATACGAGATTTACACCCGTACTTCACTTGTTTTTGCTTTTAGGTCACACATAGATAATCCCAGCAGACGACCCATTGTTAAAATGTTAAAAGTAAACCCAAATTCGAAAGAGCTCTGCACGGCTCGCAAATTGAATAGTCGCTTAATTCTATTTAATGCAAAATAAAGGGACAAATAGGTCTTTTATTACAAAGGATCTAAAGAGATTAGAGAGGATGAAACTAAAACCTAAAACTTTTAAGTAATATATGATTTACTAGGTTTATAAAATGTACATACATTCAATAATATTTTAGGGTGATATATTATTATATTTAAATTGACATTTTATAGTTGTCTAAATGCTTTTGCGATTAAATAAGTAGGTTGAAAAAATGTTTTTTTTTGTTACCATTGTTTTGGTTTAACATGACTGCATCTCCTTTTAAGTAAATCTGAAATATCTATTCAGCCACAATTTCAGATAAAAAAAGTGCAACTTTCTTCGCACGAGAACCGGGCATTTTTAGGTGACAAAACCTTTTCCAAGGCACCTACCTTCACACCAAATTTCCACAAATTGGTTCAGTGGTTAAAAGGTGAAGAAGTGAACAAACAGAAAGACAGACCTTCGTATATTAGTGTGGATTAGACAAAAAGGTAGCACATACTTAATTAAAGTCAACAAATCGGTGCGAAATTAGATAACGTTCTGATGAGAAATTCAATATTATGAAATAATTAACTTTCGAAGGTCTGTTTGCTTAGGATAAGTCTATAATGAAACGATAACATCGGGTAATGATCGGGCACGCACGGGATACTAAAACCACTAAATGTTATATTATGTCACTAGATTATCTCGACTATATAATTGGTTTACTGTTTTGATTGCTAAAATTATCAATGACAGATTATACAACCAACATACAACGCATATTACAACCGCACTCAATGATAATTTATCTTCAATTTCATGACGAGTTTGAGGCGCAGCGCAGACGACAGACTATCCGTGACGCACTTTTTAGTCTGTGGGAAATAGAACCTATGCAATTATATGCAGTAACGTACACGACGCGCAAAAAGTCCGCATATAATTGCATAGGTTCTATTTCCACAGACAAAAAGTGCGCCACGGATAGTCTGTCGTCTGCGCTGCGCCTGATAGACACTGTATGGGCTTATATGCCAAAATCTTACTTACGGCTAAGTAATTAATATTCAACTCTGAGAGCGGCAGTCAGTGGTTTAGAACGTGGCTCTTGATTCGGAGGGTGGGGTCAATATTCGCAGAAAAAGTTATTTTCAAGTTTGGTTAGGATAATTCAGGTTGAACAAAACTATGACTATGCGTGCCTGTATATAACCTGCGTAGCACAAAAATATGGGTTTTTTCATACGCTGTGGAATACGCTTAAAACATCCGTAGTTGATTATTATCCTTTTATACAAGGTGTAACAAAACTAAGTGATAATACTTTAAGGTGTGTTTGTGTTCCTGACATAGAGTTCACTGTGAAAGTGCAGCGCTGAAAGAACAATTTTTTTTAAGATTTGCATGGGCAAGCGCCCCCGTTTGTATTTTTTTCATACAAAGGTGAAAAAAAGTTATCTACTCTTTCAGAGCTGCTACTTTTACAGTGAACTCTATATAGGGGACCCATACACACCCTAAAGTATTATCACTTAGTTTTGTTACAACCTGTATAACAAAAGCTAAGCAAAATATTAATATAATTTGTAGAGCCAATGCATAGAAAATGTCAAAACATAATCCACTTGTAGTTTCCCCGCGGTGGTTAAAGAAGTTAGCGAGTACCTGATATTGTGGAATACTAAAGGTTGAACTTACGAATATTATGCAAGATAGAAACTTGAAGGTAACATTCGCATCTAAGTTATAATCGTTATTAAAACTCTCAACAACTTATACGTAGAAATAGTGGCTCACGGAGTGGAATTTCAATCGAGGTACGGTTAACTGCGCAAGTAGAAAATTACTGACGTAAGTAGCTGGTGCATACTAATATTATAAATACGAAAGTATGTCTGTCTTTCTGTATGTTACCTTTCGACGCTCAAGCCGCTGAACCGATTTTAATGAATATTTGGTATGGCGATATTTATGAGTTCTGGGCATCTACTATTAATCCTTCTATCGTGGATTCTTGGAAATCTATTGTTATTCTATTGTGTCTCGCTCACGGGGAGCTTATGGGGCTTGATGGGTTAGTATTATAATTGTCAGAGCAGTTGGCTGGCATTAATCGGTTATATTAGATATGAAAACTTTAGAAGTAGTAGCTCAGCAGCTATAATTGTCACTATAACTGTAAATGTGTATAATATAGATATGACCGTGTCACAGCACAAGTTTGTCCACCTGTGCTGTGACTTGGTAATATTAATAATAATCATAGAGGAACAATATTTTTTGTTAACACAGTTGCATCTAATCTTACCAACGTTTAGATATTATATTTTTTGGCGTGGTCTATGAGAACTTTTTCCAGTTAAAAAATAAAGAACCGAGATAATAAATGTACAGTGAGCGGGCACAAAATTAACATGAAAATGTATGTTACCGTCATAATTAAATCGTCTCCTGGAATGGTTTTCGCACTTTTAAAAGTTTGTCCAGTCCGGCGCTTGTGTGCAAACAGAGTCGCATACGCTGCCAATTTCATTATGCAAATACGTCTGAAATGAACGCGAAACATGGCTACAATGGCCTAATTGATGGACGAATTTGCATCCCAATAAAATGTATGCCCTGTCTCGTAGATTGCATATAATCGCAACCAATGCCCGATAATGTACGAAAAACACGCGTAATTGCCTTTGTTTTATAAACTCGATCTGATACTTTAAACTTGAATTACGGTTTTTTCAGATATGTTTTAAATGTAGAAAATTCAGTTACTATAGCAAGTTTTTGTATAGAACAAAATTGCCCATAAGGGGCAATTCAGACTGCAACGCGACGTGTATAGATGCATTTGGATTTGACAGTCTTCAAATGCGTGAGACGTCATGCAAATGATGTGTCAATTGACAACATTTCATTTAATTAATCATCAAAAATAAAAAATACCATTTATTTGTTTTTATTTCCGAAGTCTTAAAAAAATTACAGATTTTTTTAATCATTAATTTCCGAAAAAAAATTAAAACGAAACATCCACTTGTGACGTCATTGGTACGGCAGAATACGATACGATACACACCTTTGCTTGTAGGAACGAAAATAATGCAGATCTAAACACAATGACTAATTCAATAACTTCAAAGTAAAGTACCACAAAGTCAGTGACAGTACTGAGTTTTTTTTTCAAGAAATCAGATATGACGTGCAAAGGTATTTTGTTGTTCAACCGTACCAATGACGTCATTTGGCGCTTAAGTCATTTTAGAATGATCAGAATAATTAAAAACCAAGTTTTATAAATGAAAATGACCACATTTTCAAAAATAAAAAATATGGGTCCCCTAATTTAACCCCTACTTTTATATTTCGTCATAGAACAAGTACAAAAAATATTTGAAATGTTGTCAATTCAATACAAATTTAGAAATGCATCTACGCGTCGGGTTGTAATCTGAATTGACCCTTTAGCGTAACAAAATTCATATTAAACTAGTAACATAAGATTTGGTTGGACATTGTGAATATTTGTTTTAAAACTTGCAACCATTTTAAATTTTACAAAGACTATTTAGTAACTTTTCCTCTTTTAAAATATTGATCATATCTTTGTTCCCAAGCGAAAAATTTTAAACTCTAAAAATGTGCTAAAGATAAAAATATTCTTTCGAAATGTAGCAAAAAAACTACCCCTTTTCATGGAAATGTTTGCTACGAATACCTTTGTTTGGCTTATCAAGGGAACGCCTTTTTATTTGCCGTCGCACTGAGCTTATTCCTTTATTTTTATTTACAAGCCGGCATTTTGATTTCAATTGAAATTTAAATTCGTAACGATGTTACAAACCTACGAAAGGTATGTTGTATGCCTATATTTTTTCGAATAAGTACGGGGCATTATTGAACTTTTTCTATTCTCTAATGGCCTTAAATTGCTAGAAGTTACTTCCACAACGGGTCTCATAAAGTCTTTTCAAAGATATTGTTATTAACTTTTGTATCTTTTTAGTAAGGATTATTCGGTTTTCCAACAAAATATTAAAACCTTAATTTCAATTTATGACAAAACTATATTTGCGACCTAAAAGTTTGTGTAAAATACAATAATTATAGTGAGGCTGGATTTAGGGTCTATACAGACGGACCGCATTTCAACTGCAATCCAACCGCAAATTGCAGTTCAAGTGCAGTTTGAAAGCAATTGATGGTTTGGTCCAATGGTTTGCAGTTCTATTGTAGTCGTGTCAACTGCATTCAAACTGCTGGATTGCAGTTCTTCTGTATAGACCCTTGGGTATACGCGCCCGCCCGAACGCACGGCTTGGCGTCTGCACAAGCAAAGTAATAGCGCGACCGCGCCGCTATTTAGCGCGCGCGATCGGGCGGACGCATATCCGACCTAAGTATGAATGTATTCGTTCAAGCAAATGCCAAAGTTCACAACACCGACATCGTCACTTAAGTAATAACTACTTGGTGCACTCAAAGCTACTCTAATATATTTGTCAAATTGTATACATACCATTACCGTGCAACTTGAAGTGGAGTGGAGTTAACTGCATCTACAATTTACCGCGTAATTTTCCAAGTTAACAGTTGTTGCAACCCGAGGTAGCTAACTTTTTAACCGACTACGTCAAAAGGATTCGGTTTTTAAAGTTTGTTCCTCTGGCGTACAATCGCACAAGATCATAACAGCTTATCGGATCTAACTTAGAGATATCACTTTATGAGTATTGGTCGTGAGTTTCACTGGAAACTACACACGCCGGCAAAATTAGAGGAACATAGGTAAAAAGGGCCACAACTTGAACTCAAGTGGGTCGGGCTGTGTGAAATCCTTTTTTATAGTTTCTAAGCTCATTTAAGAAATAAATATTGAACAAAACTGGCAAGTTGACAGATTTTTATTGCAATTATGCCCTAATAAATGTTTTTCTATGATTGACGTTGTAAGTGTTTCTGATAAGAATGGCGTTTTTAGCGGGGTGCAAGGTATGCCAGCTCATTTGATTATTTGGTTTTTGGAAGAACACATTGCTTAGATACAAAATTAGTAATTTCCCAGCATCTACGACAGCTAGAGCTGTAACCACGATAGAGAAGGGTCACACCTACCGTTTGGTCAGTCAGGCCTTAGGTGTGTCGGCTTCCGTGGTCCATCGTAACTTTCAACGCTACAGAGAGACTGAATCTTACGTTCGGAGACAGATAGATATGAATAGGATAGTTCGGAGACAGATAGAAATGATAGATAGAGAAGGCAGATATCGGGTGACAATCGTTCAGGATGACCGTTTTGTATGGGTACAAGCCTTAAGAAATCGACCTCAAACTGCTTTGCAGACACGAAACCTGTCGGAACAGGTCCGAGATGTACGTGTAAGTGATTGTACAGTAAGAAGCGAAGACTCAAAAAAGTTAAATTAAACTCAAAGGTGCCAGCAAGTGCACCAAAACTTAAGACAGGACACCAAAGAGCCAGGCTAAGATTTGCGCGTGAACATCAAAATTTGACAAGTGAGTGAAATCGTGTGCTGTACAGTGATGGGAGCAAATAAAGAATGTGGATAAATCGTAAGGAACGCTATAGGCCATCAAACTTAACGGAAACAGTGGCCTATCATGCAGGTTTCGTAATGGTTTGGGGTGGCATATGATTTGGAGCCCGCACAGAGCTGATGATTGTTAATGATGGTACTATGACAGTACAGGGCTATAGCACAGACATCCTAGAACTGCATGTTGTGCCTTTTACACAGTTTTAGGCAGCAACTTCAATTTTATGCGCGTCCATAAAGTAAAAAAAATTGGGCATTATTACCTAAATGATGCTGGCGTAACCCAGGTGGAGAGGCCAGCACGGTCTACGGATGTGGATCCGATTGAGGACGTGTGGCACATCAATGGGTGAACGGTACGAGTTAAAACTCCAGCTCCAAAATGTGCTCAGGAGCTCAAGTTGGCGCTACTGGAGCTGTAGGAGAATATCCCACAGGAAATGATTGACAATCAAAATGCAAGCATGGAATGGCGTATCCAGGCCCTCTTGAGATCCATAGAAGGCATTACACGCTTTTGACATGGCATTTCTTAAGTAAAAATGGAGAATTTAACTTAGAAACTTACTACTGAAATTTCAAAGATTTTCTTAATTTTTTATTTTTGCTGATTTTTTCTATTTTACACGTTTTTTGCCCTAAATTTATATAAATTTTATTTGTAAATCATCAATTATTAAATTAATAAATAAATATATAAAAAACAGCCAATAATTTAAAAAAAATGAAAATTTTGTTATGTTCCTCTAATTTTGCCGGTGTTTTTATAATGTTTATGTGTACATCGCAGTCAGTTCTCATCATATTAGATTAGTTCCATTTTCAAAACGAATAAGAGTTCCATTTCCCAGAAATGCAATTTACATCATTCCTATAAGGTACAAGATCAAACGCTAAGTTTACTAAAAATCAAGCGACATATAAACCTAGTTCGTCTGCAAATAGTATCGTCACTGAAAATCCAACGAAAAGTTAGTACGATTCCCTTTCAAAGTCCTATTGTGACAGGATCTATATTCTTTACTCTTGTCTATATATATAAAAATGGATTTTCAAATGTGTTAGTCGCGCTAAAACTTGAAAACGGCTGAACGGATTGGGCTGATTTTGGTCTTAAAATATTCGTAGAAGTCCAGGGAAGGTTTTAAAGTGACACGAAGTTCACCGGGACAGCTAGTAAATAAATAATAATGTGTCCCAACACCAGTGTCCGATCCTTTATATATTTTACGTGACCATACGTCCCGCTTTGGGCGGGACAGTCCCGCTTTCAGGCAGTCTGTCCCGCTGTCCCCCGCGAGGCCGAAATTGACCCGCTTTTGCAAACAGACCAAACGACAATTTAAAAGTATTTTTATGTTTGAAATGCCTGTGTAATGCCTGGAAGTAACGCACTCCCATTCAACAAATGTGGTTATTCTGCCATGCTTATACAGATATAGGCACTAGATATTCACAAAATACTCAATTGTCTTTACCTCTTTACTTTCATAATCAATAATAAAATGAAAATAAAATTTACGTGGGGGGGGGGGGGGGGGTAAATCCGTCGATCTCCCGCTCTGAGAAAAAAAATGGTCACGTTAGGCATATTTTATCGAGAAATTGGCTCTCAAGTTTTGTCTCTCTCTCTCTCGCGGTTTGTAAAATGGTATCCATTTTAGTTTTCTGCGGGCTCTCAATTACATCCCTATCTGACCAATATTTTAATAAACAAATCGTTATAACTGACTAAAATAAAAATACCTTCAATGGAATAGGTATCAAGTTAAAAAAAATGCTGTTTTTTACTACTGTTTCCATACGCCCTGAAATGGCAGATAAAAAAACTTTCTATAGCGAGTATCGTCGTTGGTGTTTACCTCCCCGTAAGTACATTACGCGGGTAGGGATCTTATCTTCGACAATGACTATAAAGAGAGTTGTTAAGCATTTAATCATTCGGAATACATTTCGTTTAATAGGATACAATAAAAAGCGGTGGTTCCCCGCGATACGCGTAAGGGAAACTTGCGTCGTAAATATGGCTGCACATTCAGTCTCTGGGGCGACTCGCAAGAACATTATAACGTGAAATATTTATGCTGTTTAGTAGAATTTATGATGATAACTTGATTCATTTGTGGACGAAAGATATTTATGTTTTTTCAAATGCAATTCGTAAAAATGCCGATTGAGAAGGTTAGGTTAAATATTCCCTTGGCGAGCATGATCAGAATTTACGTAGTTCGAACCGAATTTCTAGAGAAAAAACTTAGCTGAATCGTTTTTCCCCTCGGAAAATAAGAAGGCGACCTATGACAGAAAAAAATCGGTTTTCACCCGCGCACTTCATACCCCCCGCACTCGCCCAACGCATTCAAAATGTCACCGCGGCTATAAATTTGTGTAACTCTCGTAACCACTTTTTGTACGAACGTAGTATAACCAAATATATCAGATAAAATTTTGAGAAGTTTGAGTCGTATTTTCCATCTGCACTTTGAGAATCAAATTAATACTTTTTGCCTTATACACTAGTAATACTTTATGATATGTTTATTTATCGAAATCGCATAGGCTCTGACACTACTGGATCGATTCTGGTTAGAATTCCTAAGCTGTAGTTGTTACGAAAATATTATAACTTTATTTAATATAATCTACTAGGCACGTCTTCGTCCACGTCCGAATTTGGTTAGTTATTGTATTTGCGTAAAATATATTACCATTTGTCAGATTAAAATATACAAAATTCTCAAATTTTGCATACATACATTCGTTTGGCTTGAGAATATTTTTTATGTGCTTTTTGATATAATAAATTGATGCTAGAAATAATTTATATGGCAAACTGACGTTTGCTGGGTCATATAGTCAAATTTATATATAAAATTCTCGGGTCACAGTGTTTGTGCGCGAACTAGTCCAAAACGGTTCAACCGATTGTATTGCTATGCACATTCGTTAGGCTTAACAATAGGTTTTTATATACTTTTATATTGATAATTTTTTATATTAAACAATATTTTCCGGGTCAGCTAGTTTTCTCCTTTTAGCTCCCCTCGATTTTTCATTTATTGCACCATCAGATCACCACTTTTGTTAACATGTCACGAAATTCGGACTACATCTTATACGAATACGAACATAAGAATTTTTGGAATCCGTCAACAAACGGCGGGCAACAAATGGCGGAGTTATCCACCATGGACCATGGTATCACTAAAATTGTCTCTGATGCTGGTGCTGATGCTGATGAAAAACCCCAGCTCAAATTTCATATCGATATACTAAAATCACGTGTTCGAGAAATTCTGCATTGATTAACCATCCTCGACTGGCTCTGGAGAGCCATTATTCGTCCCATTAGGTGTTACTATTATCAATTTATTATCAATCTTCCAAACTCGTGAAAAAACAGCCCTTCACATTTTCCAGATTGCAGTACTGGAATAAATTTCAAAGATTTTCTAGTATTTAAGTTAGAACAAAAGATTACTTGAAATTCCAATATAATTAATATTTATTATTATATATATGAGCGTCCGTGGCCTAATAGGTAGAGCTTTGGCTCGCACTCTTAGAGGGTGCAGGTTCGATCCCGGGTGGAGGCGTGTACCAATGAGACATTTTCTGATCTCAAGTACATAATACGGACGCTCGTACGGTGAAGGAAAACATCGTAAGGAAACCCGCACATAGTTGGTCCCAGACGTATTGACTCGTTCTTTCCTCTGGACTAGGCCGACTATGTTGCGACTTGCGAGAATGCCGTACGTGCTTGGGCAATTAAAAAAGACACGGACATTTTAAAAAATATTGTCCCAACTACTACAGTATTTGAGTAATTCGCTCTGAAAATACTGTATAAATCATCCACAATGGATGAAAAGGCCTAGTTTTATTATTATATCGGAAATAAAAATATCCGTAAGATTTTTTTTTTGTTATTAATAACTTTAAAAATAAGCTAAAATTCTTTCATTTACGCTCTTTCAAATAGATTCTTAGATATTTTCAGATATTTCATAAAACACAAATATCCTAAGACCTTTTTGATATGTGTGTTTGAAAAAATCGGCCACAAGCTCATAGCAAGGCAATGATTGGAGTTAGATACAAAGTTTGAAAGACAAAATCGTAGTAAATAGTAGCTTTCATAAAGTTCTTTACGACTCACTGTTTTCAGTTTTAAAGAGCTAAAAACTTAAAATCAGGAACTTTTGGCCTTAATTAGAAACTCTTAACTAGCTAGATTTTTTTTTCTATATAAAGTGCTTTTATTCATAATTCGCCTAAAATTCATGTATTTTTCTACTCAATCTTCACACTATATAGGCGGTACCAGCCAACTTAACAAACCTGCGACGAAAAATGGTATTCGGTTGACACTTGAAAATGCTCAGCAAATTGGTAAGATGCTGGTTCGACACCAAAGCAATGTGCAAAACGAAAAATCACCCCTAGAAAGTTGATGGTCACACTTTGGAGTTTGGTGGTCTAATTGCCGGTGTGATAAGTCACAGCTTTTTACAAAACGGCGAGAGCATTACTGCAGATATGTACATTGAAAACTGCCCACAATGATGGCGATGCTCGTACGTCTGCAACTAGTTTTTGTCAGTCGATCGTCTCCGCTGCTCCTTGATGACAACGCGCGACCCCTTTTGTTTGGAAGCTCTCCCTCATCTGCCATACCGACTATAACCTTTTCCAAAATTGGTAAAACTTTTACCGGGAAGAAAATTCAAATCGCGAGAGGCTGTACAAAATGCCTTAGAAGTGTAGTCTGCCGTCCAGCTGATATTTTCAATAATATATACACTGCCACTGCGTTGGCGAAGGTGCATTGATTGCAGGGGTGATTACTTTGATAAACATAAATAAGTAAGTTCGAAATAATCAGCCAAGAGTGAGTCGGACTCGCGCACGAAGGGTTCAGTACCGCAGAGCTAAAAATAGCCCAAAATTGTAATTTTTGTGTGGGAGCCCCTTTTTATTATCCATAATTAAAATACAAATATAATTAAGAACTTTGTAAAAATTTCAAGTGCCTAGCTATATCCATTATTGATATCGAGCAAAAAATAGCAAAAAAATCTGGTTTTTTGTATGGGAGCCCCCGTTAAATATTAATTTTATTTTGTTTTTAGTATTTGTTGCTATAGCGGCAACAGATATACATATTCTGTGAAAATTTTAGAAGTCTAGCTATAGCTGTTATTGAAATAAAGCCTGGAGACAGACCGACGGATAGACAGACATTGAAGTCAAGTTAGTAATAGGGTCCCGTTTTTACCCTTTGGGTACGGAACCCTAAAAAGAACATTTTTCAAACAAAACGGCAATATCATAGGCATAAAAGACCTAATATATTATGTAGTATATTATTATGTAGTATGTACTCTTCTAAATCCTTTCATAAATGTGCCGTCACCTTTGTTATTAACCCATCAAGCCTCATACGAGCACCGGTGATCGCGACACTAGAATACAATAGCATTTCCAAGAATCCGCGATCGAAGGATTAATATTTATTATCAAGCGAATGGTCGAAGTAGTAAATTTTGCATATAATATTATAATGTTATCACTGTTAGACAATTTAATCTTTTCATTTCAAGACCGTAGCGTTGTACCAAAGAAATTTATTCGATATTTCCAGTATCGAGTACGACATTCATTGAAACCAAATCGATTTTCAAATCGCTGTCATACACTAGTTTGTGTCAAAACTATATCGATTTAAAGCTGATTTATTTTTTCAATCTCTATTGCCGCGGCCGCTGATTCGTCGATCGTCACGAAGCTTGGAGCTATGAGACGATACCATTGGACGATACACGCAGATCGTCCAATCAAGCACGAAGCACTACGCATGTGCGGTCGCAACATATGGGTTTGACAAATTATTTGTCATGTTAATATTATTATCATATTTGTAAACAAATAATACATATTTTACATTAAATTAAAAAGCCTTCTGTTCAAACGATCAACAAATCAACAATTGTTCATCGGCTCCCGTTTTCTCCTGTAAATGTTGCTTTTAGTGTGTTTATTTAATTTTTGTTTGTTTCAAATGGTTTCGATTAAATATTTTCTCAATCCGGAGTAAAGGCAAAAGAAGTACGTCCTCTCCTCAGGCGCGCGCGAACGCGACTGTTGGCGACTGAGAGGTGAGACAAATCTGGCGGTGAAGCGCCAATGTGGTTTTTCTTAAATATCTTTAAAAATATAGAGAATATTAAAAATCCGCTAGAACGAACACTCGGTGATAGAATTTTATATGATGTGTAAAAATATTAACTCAGTTTACTGCATGGTTTTGGAAATATAGGAAAAAAAATCGTCAAAGTTAGATGCATCTTTGTGATTTTTTTCTATCGAGAAAATTTCACGATATCGTTTTTTCGCTCAGATCGAATTCTTGGAAATATAATGTAGTATCTATGTTTAGAAAACTAAACGATTCGGGGCTTATTATGAAGTACAAAAATGATTTATTAAATCGTCAATTTTGGATTAGTCGCCTCTTATAAGACTTAGATACTAAATTACGAGTATACACACAAGTAAATATTAAATATTGTCTAATTTAAAGTAAATTGGACCACACGGCGAAAGGTAAGTTTCGTATAAATTTTCAGTAAATAATAATTGTTTTCTTACCTCGTAAAATAAAATACTTTTAAATTGTTTTAATTTCAACACTACAAATCCCTCACAAATATACCATTGTTGATAAAGGAACAAAATATTTTTTTTTCTATCGTCTAAGTATATTAAATTCTATTGATATTTAGAAACACCTTGTTGCCGGTAGAACATAGTTAAGAGGCCGGGTACCCTTGGAATTTCTCATACAAACGTAATTTCAAAATCATTTTCTCATACGAAAATATTTAACATGTTTGAGTTATTTTTCAGTTTAAGATAGTAATTACCTAGGTTCCTACACAAAAATTTACTTAAAAATATTTAAACAAATTTTTTTTTTGTTTAAATTTTTTTTTAGTAAATTTACTACAAAATATTTAAACTCTAAAAAATATTTTTTAGTATTTAAATATTTTGTAGTAAATTTACTATTTATTTATATATTTTTTAGTGTTTTACTCTATTTTTTAGTGTTTAAATATTTAGTAGTAAATTTACTAAAAAAAATTTAAAACAAAAAAAAAATGTTTGTTTAAATATTTTGAAGTAAATTTTTGTGTAGGAACCTAGGTAATTACTATCTTAAACTGAAAAATAACTCAAACATGTTAAATATTTTCGTATGAGAAAATGATTTTGGTATTACGTTTGTATGAGAAATTCCAAGGGTACCCGGCCCCTTAACTACAATTATGAGCCGAAGCAGCGAAGCCCCGTCGTTCTATTGAGTTGCGGTGCGTTACATCATTGGACGGAACGTATGTAATAACTCATTTAAGTAATAACTCATTAGGGTTAATTGAGACCGCAACGCGACGCGTAGATGCATTTCTAAATTTGTATGGATTTGACAGATTTCAATTGCAAATTGCAAATCTGTCAAATCCATACATATTTAGTAATGCATCTACGCGTCGCGTTGCGGTCTGAATTGACCCTTAGAAGGAAAAACGCCACAAAACAGCGTTGGGACGACGCACGAAAACACAAGACGTCAACAGCGCAGCGCGTTTCTCAACCTCCCACCTGAATTTCTTCCAAAAAAACGCGTTGGATGACGCAGCGCATGTAAACCGACATAATCACACTAATATTATAATGGCAAAAGTTTGTGAGATTGTAATATGTTTGTTACTTCTTCGCGTCTAAGCGGCTGGAGTAATTTAAATAAAATTTGCTACAAAATTAGTTGGTACCCTGGATTAACACATAGGCTACTTTTTGCTGTAGGATAATATCACAATTTACTTTCCCTGATAACTGCGGGTAACACTGCGGTGCACAGCTAGTGATAAAATATATATGTAAAATGCCGGAGGTAAAACGCACGGTAACGCAACGGAGCAATGTGGCCTCGCTCTAATTGTAGGCGCCATATTGTGCAATTCACGTTACTCACATCCGTGAAACAGGTCAAGTTTCCGGACAAAGGAATATTACATTCTAACTAGCTCCCCAAAATCGTTTCTAAAGATATTTAGCTTTGAACACACTGTTCAAAGCGCTTTGCGAACGTTAATGCATTGTTCAAAAGTCATAACGTTGTTATTACTTTAATTTATACTTCCCGTTTGTAGAAATATGAATGTTGCTGCTCGCTAGGATGGTTATCAAAAGTGAAACCTTACGGAAAATTTGGTTTTATGTGCATTTTCGTTATATTAAGAGATTTTCGCCTTTTGTTTTTAAATATCATAAAAATTCGTTCACATATTACTACGAAACGAGCTTTTTATAGTCACAGTAGATATTCCAATGTATTCCTTATATTTGCATTTTACAAGGATCGTTTTGTCAAAGCCATTTGTAAACGCGGTTTGGAGCCATATGCTGCGGACTACGACCTAAACGTTATATTGCTTGAAACAAATTTGATTTTGATTTCATATTATGAAACTTAGATAAGAGGTTACAATTTTCTACAAATGTGAGATGTTTTTTAGTGACAGCTATGTAATATTTCGTATTTAAGTTCCATTATGGATAAATAATATTCATAAATGAATCTTTGCTTTTAATTTAGTAGTTTCCCTTTCTTATTGCTATACTAGGACCATTAATTTAATACTTTCCCTTACCCTTCCCAAATTCTATAAGTCACACAGTCACACGTTGCTTGTAAATTCTTTACAAATTGGAATTCTTACAAGCCACTTAATAGTTTTAAATAGTAATTTATTATCAGGGAGAAACTCAACGGCAGGGCGGCAGTCACCTCGACAAGGCTATACATACCATAAGGTTCAGTTCACACCGCGACAAAACGCAACGACGTTGTCAGTGATGCAGGATTAAAATGTTGAGTGGGATCATGTTATTTAAGCATTATTGCTTTCATACATGGCAAATTTGCACCTCATCGAGTCTCGTTTCTGTGTAAACTGATTCTTGGGACTGAAGAAAATATTTTTAAGGCTTCGTCCACATTTATATCATTTGCGCGATCAGATCTCCGATCAGATCTCCGTCGCGTATCATCGAAGCGTGTCAAAATGATACGCGTATCATGATACGCCCCGATCGCTATTAACCGCGTTACTGATACGTGTCGTATCAAATACGCGCATGATCGGCAGAATGATCTAATAGGTAATCAAGTATACGTATCATAGTGTGGACACTATGATATTTGATACGGCGCGATGATCGCGACGGAGATCTGATCGGAGATCTGATCGCGCAAATGATACAAATGTGGGCGCACCTTTATTAGTCTACTTGGGTCTTGGATTCAGCTTGGGGTAAAATTGTTCCAGCTCTTTGTGTACTAACAATGTCAACAATGACAGCTGACTTGCAGTAACTGTACTTTTTAAATTAAAGAAGTTAAAATTGTTCCACGTCCTGAAATGCGAAACTTAGGGATAAGGATACAAAAGAACAGTGCGATCTTGTTTAACAAGAATTCTTAAGGGAGGATCGGCGAAAAAGTTAAAATTAAAACTCATTCTTCTCGCTAATAACTACTCAGCGACTTTAGCTTTTGTCCAATACGATACGGATTAGTGTAATTTGTTCGTGTCGGACTCTATTTTTAAAGATATTTAACCGTTGTCTCTTAGCAAACGTTTTTTTAAATAGTTTTATAATTATTTAAGTTTACAAGGAGGTTATTAGCGACCCCAATCAATCAGCAAATGAGCAAACAGCTATTACTTATACACTATTTCTAATTTTAAACGTTTTTGATGTTATCCACGCTTCAGCACGAAGGGGTCAGCTCCAAATAAAGATACAATGTGTTCCGACGAGCGATAGCCAATACAGCCCAAAAGGAGTTAAGACTGGAGTTAAAACGGTGGGTCTTTAAACATTATTATATTATTATCCACTAGATGACGCCCGCAACTCCTTTGCGCCAAAATTCGTTCATCGCGTGGGAACCGTACATTTTTTCGGGATAAAAAGTATATAGATAGATAGATAATAATAATAATAATTATAATAATAATAATAATAATATCTATGGACGCTTCACACCACGTCAGTCTGGCCCCGTGCTAAGTACCTGAAGGACTTGTGTTACAGGTACCAGACAACGGAAATATATTTAATACTTTTATACTATACATATATTTAAGATTTTTATTATATCATACACATATTTAATACACATCCATGACCCAGGAACATTGAAAAACTTTTTGTTCCGTCGGCGGGATTCGAACCCGCGACCCCCGGCTTGAGTTGCCACACACTCTAACCATTGAACCACGGAGGTCGTCAAAGTATCCTCTGTCCTTTTCCGGGACTCTCGGGAAGTATCTCTAATCTATACCAAATTTCAGCAAAATCGGTTCAGCGGTTTAGGCGTGAAGAGGTAACAGACAGACAGACAGACAGACAGACTTTCTCATTTATAATATTTAGTTGATTTCGACGGTCCGTCTATTTATTTCTTTATTTCCTTCACTAATTATTATTAATGTTGTTTTACAACTCATCCTAACTAACATTATTTTTCATTTTCCAAATACATTAACTAGATTTAATGAAAGCTATCAACACAACGATACATAAGGGAAGTCACCCCCATTCTCGCACAATGCTATCCCCTCGGCCTCACCGCACTACGTCGGTCAATTCTAATTACTTGTATAGAAATTGCCAGCTTCATGTATATGAACTATCAGTTCAGAATAAATTGGCTTTCCTACATCTTAAATACCTTGTATTCAATCTTGTTTGCATACACATTTAAGATTAGCAAGTTTGTAGACTGAATAATTAAAAATTGTTGCTGGAAAAAAAAAGATAAGTCATGAAATAAAGTCATGAAATTCTTCATATTTTTTTATTAGAAAATACACATCAGTTTTTTATTTCTTATAAATAATAAATATTAAAATAATTACTATGCTATCAACTTATAAATTAGAACATTAATTTTATTAATCGTTGTTATTGTTAGGGCTCATAAAAGTCTATGAGATTACTATTATTATGTTTTAAATTGTCACTGGTGACTAGATAATTGGAACCTAGCCAAATGTTTCTTAAAATAAGAGCAGAATAATATTAATCATGAATGTAACGAGCAATATGCTACACTTGCCAAACAATTAATTAAGCACAAATTACAAGCTTCATAATTCAGATACATAATTACTACACGGCAATATATTTACACTTTATTTAAACTACCTACATTATTAACACTATCCAAATTTATACGTAGTTCTATCGATAAATTTTATCGTCGTGCGGTGGCATACTTATGAAGTATGGGGCGGGGGGAGGTTGGGCCAAATATCTGACGGATCCCGGCCCGGAATGCAGCTTGTGCGGCAAGGTGGCAGTGGACAGGGACGGCGGTGGTAACGTGGCTGCGTACCCCGGCCAAGGTCCATTCCACAGGGGACCGGCCCCCGCACCGGGACTGTTCGCTAGTGGACCACCTCTGTACGAGGTCGTCGTCATTCTCAATCGAACGATGCAAATAGCAACAATGAGGATTGCAATGAACGCGACTACTCCGCCCACAATACCGATGATGAGGTTGTCGTCGTTGGTCGTCGTGGCCACGCCGAGAACGGGAGCACCCTTCGGTTCCCCGGAATTTTTCGGTCTCTCATGCGAAGGAGCGACCGACCAGATAATGTCAGGTTCCGCTGACGTTCGTTGTACTATCCTCGGTGAAGAGGTCGTAGCGGCGCTACTCGAGGACGACGAAATCGTAGTCTTTTTTCTTTGGTCACAAGATAACTCGTCATCCCCAATCTCAATGAGTAGGAAGCCCGATAGATGATCAGGCGAGTGACAGCGGACGTTTTCAATTCCAACGTTTGGTATCCAACGACGCAGAGCTCTAGCGTTACAATCGCATCGGATAGGATTGGTGTCTAGGCCGAACATGGACAAATCAGCACGACGATCATCAAGGGCCACCAGAAGTTGAGGTTGTAATGTAGTTAGCTGACTTCCTCCTATATCGATCGTAATTTGAGATGATCTCGGTAAGGGGAATAGAATCGCAGGCGGAAGATTGGTTATTGAGGTGTTTCGTAGACGTAGTGTGATTTCTGGTGCTTTTAATCCAGCCAGGACACCAGATGACACTGTTTTTAGTCTGCTACCCCTGAGGCCTAATTCCTCAAGTCGTGGATGTAAAATAGAATGCAATTGATCACTGCCTATATTCGTATCCTTAATCTCGACATCCAGTTTTTCAAGCGCCACCAAGTATTCTAGAGCACCTTGAATGTCGAAGTAGCCAAGTCTCGGGTAACCATAAGCTCTAAGTTCCACCAGATTTGTCAACACTCTGAATGAGTTCTTTTCTATTTTTGTGCATCTTTCCAAATTACTTATATCTAACACTCGTAGTGATGATAAACCTTCAAAGTTGCCATCAATGGCCACTAGGATTGGATTAAAGGATATATTTAATTTCTGAAGATTTTTAAGTTTTGGCCACGATATGGCTAACGAATTGGCGATTTCAGTGATTTGGTTATAAGACAAATCTAACGATTCTAGTAAAGTCGTCCGTGTAAATGTTTTTTCGGAGAGTTTAGTTATATTATTATGGGATAAATTAAGTCTGTATAAGAATGGCGTTTCGAGCTGGCCGACTTGTTTTATGCCTGTTCCCGCTAGATTTAAATCTCTAACAGTTTTTGGTTCTGTAAGCACATTGTTTATAGTTTTTTCAGACAATGGATTATAAGACAAATCTAGCTTTTTGATATTGACCATTACGCTGTCCTCAGCTGGTATATCTACTATATCGTTGTTCGATAAATCGACAGAAGATACAAAGAAATATTGCTTCTGCAATGCTTTCAAGGGGGCTTGTTCGAATAAATTGTGACTCAAAATTATGGACTCCAACATGTTCAGCCTGGACCTGTCAAATATGTTATCGGGTAGCTCGGTCAGAAGGTTGCCCTCGAGATTGAGAACTTCCAGTCTTATCAGGCCTTCAAATAATCTATCTCCTAAGCGGTCTATTTTATTATATGAGAAATCTAAGTGCTGAATTTGGGAGGAGTTGTGGAACGCCATTTCGCTTATCGAGTCTATTTCGTTCCGCGCCAATAACACTGTTCTTAGTTTAGGCAAGCGAGCGAAATCTAACTCATCAACGTTCTTCAAAGCGTTCCCAGACAAATCCACTAATTCAAGGTATTGTAGAGTACTTATGAGCTCAGACGGGAAAAAGTTAAACTTGTTATTAGTGAGAATAATTTCGCGCAGCCTCGGATGTATCTTAAACGAGGAGGGGAACAAATAACTCAGTTGATTGTCTGAAACGTCTATCACCTCTAAGCTCGTTCCGGTGTTAAAGAATTCGCCCTTAAAAGCATTAAGCTGATTACCTTTTAATGATAAATATTGAATCGACATTACGTTTACGAAGGCCGGGGTTCTTATTGTTACGATATTATTGTAAGATAAATCCAAGTGAGTTAAATTCTTTAAATTTTTAAACGTTCCCTCGGTGATCTCCTGGAGATAATTGTTTGACAAATATATTTGCTGCAGATTATGATTCTTCGAGAATAAATTTACGGGCAGGGCTTTCAATCCGACATCACTAATATCCACCACTTGCAAGGCGTCGTTCTGACTGAAGACATTCTGCGGAAGCACATTTATGTGCAAGTTATGGCTCAGATTCAAATGCGTCAAACTGGGAACCATCTGGAAGGCGTCGACGGGAATTTCCGAGATTTGATTTCCGGATACGTCGAGGAACCAAAGATTCACAAACTTCAATTGTTGCCCGGTGAAACCGAGAATTCTATTTTGGTTCAAAGACAAAAACTCTAAAGTCGTTTCCAAACCGCTGAACACTTCCGCCGAAATCGAGTTCAATAGATTTCCCGATAAGTCTAAGTGGCGTAAGTTCTTAAAGTGTTCGAAGGCGGCGGGCGGCAATTCTCTGATAACGTTTCGGGAGAGCACTAAAGAATTGATTCTGTCGGATACGGCATGAAGTATGTCACTCGATAGCGCCGTGACTCTATTGAAACCTAAATGAATGGAAGTGAGGCTCGGCAGACGCGATAAGGCGGTGGCGGGGATCAGCAGTATATTGTTGTCCCGCAACAACAGCGTCTGCAAGCTCGTTAATCCGTCGAATGCATCGTCCTCTACCTGAAATGATCAGTGCACGATTTAATATTGTCGCTTCACTTACAAATACGAGATTGTGTATAATATGATATTTCATATTACTTAAGGTTTCCTAAATAAAATTATAACCTCCTCCTTTTTGGAGGTCGGTTAAAAATAGATATGGATATAATTAATCTACTTCTATAATTAATCTACTTTTATTTCGGGAAAATGTGCGGCTCCGTTATGAAGTTGCGAAAGAAGTTTTGAAGGTAGGAAGTCGCAAGAAACAACCTCGGTAAGGTATTTTGCTCGTACAAAGTCGGAGCAAATATCCAGTATTATATAAGTCCATATAACGAACACATTATGTAACAACACAATATAACGTACCGTGCGAAGGGAATTGACTCCGACGTCCAAGTATCTCAACTCGGTTAGACCCACGAAGGTCCCGGGGGAGAGCTTCACTAAATTATTTCTGCTCAGATCCAACACTTCAAGCGCCGTCAGAGAGTTCAGGTGGCTGTGGTCGATGTTCTGTAACGCAACCACATTACGTTTAAAAAAGATGAAAAAACTATATTATTGTGTTCAAAAATGTTGTAGCAAGTTTAATGTAATAGCTGTTATGTAATAGCCAAACTTTTTAGGGTTCCATACCCAAAGGGTAAAAACGGGACCCTATTACTGAGACTTCGATGTCTGTCCGTCTGTCCGTCTGTCTGTCCGTCTGTCTCCAGGCTGTAACCCAAGAACGGTAATAGCTAGAGAGTTGAGATTTTTACAGATTATGTATTTCTGTTGCCGCTATAACAACAAATACTAAAAACAAAATAAATTAAATATTTAAGGGGGGCTCCCATACAACAAACGTGATTTTTCAAACATTTTTTGCTCGGTATCAATGATGACAACAGGTAGGTACTTGAAATTTTCACAAAGGCCTTAATTATATATGTTTTTTAATAATTATTAGTAATAATATTTAAATAAAATAAAAATTTAAGGGGGGCTCCCATACAAAAAACACAATTTTTGGCCCATTTTTGCTCTATAACGGTACGGAACCCTTCGTGCGCGAGTCTGACTCGCACTTGGCCTATTATTTTTTATCTTTAACGTTAGCACTTGACAAAATACATTATTATTTTTATAATGCGAATGTCTATTATCTTTTCTCGCTCCAACTTCTGAACCGATTCAGATTTTATTTGTACTTATTTATAATTATTTCAGTCGCAAGTTTTAATCGGGCAAATGTATACCTAGGATTCCCTGATGTACAAGTTATAAAACAATTTACATTTATACAGGATGTCACAAAATTAGGTGATAATATTTTAGGGTTTGTATGTGTCCCTTATACAATGTGTCCCGACACCGGTGTCCAATCCTTTAATGTCATGATCTATGACATATTTTATCGACAAATTGGCTCTCAATTTTTTTCTTTCTATCACGGTAGTAAAATGGCAGCCATTTTAGTTTTTCTCGGGCTTTCACACCAATCTGACCACTACTTCTCATGTAAATATCCTATGAAGATAAAAAAGGTCTCATTTGATAGCTAAACTTGTGGACTACGCTTGCACAGGCAATATGTTATAAATTTCGTGGAATAAAGCTTAGAACAAACCTACGCGTCAGTGACGCGAGGCGCGGTACGGGAGCGTCTGCAACGCGAAACTGGGCGTGCACACCTGCGCGACTACTAATATCATGATCATAGAGAAAAATAATACACCGGTCAATCATGATTCATGACACAATCTATCAAAACGTAAACAAATCAAAAAATCATAAACTAAAGAGTAGTACAAAATAATATAAAAAAAAGGTTTTAAAAAAGAAGTCTAGTTATGTACACTTCAAAACGCGTCTGACAACTTGACGCGCACGTTCCGCTTGCCGACGCGAACATCCCGCGTCGCGGTCGCGCAGGTGTACACAGCGCCACAAGATTACATGGGCAGCGTCCGCCGCGCGGTAGACGCTACCGCTTTGCAGTCGCTTTGGTCGCGTAGGTTAAGCCTCAGCTTTAAACATAGAAAAACCAAAGTTTAAGAAAAAAAATTGTGTATTTTTTAATTAATGGCTTTTTGTGAAAAATCTAGCACGTTAAACTGATTCTTTTTTATTTTTAAAAGATAGAGGAGGTTTTCATCTTAAATAATTTATTTACTTCAATGTTCTAAGTCAGATAGTTTAGAAGTTATAACGATTTTCTTATGAAGTATAGGTTAGATTAGTATGAAGCCAGAGAATTTTTTTTTTTCAAAAGTTGGAGAAAAAAAATATTTGAAAGCCAATTTGTCACTTAAAAATGCCATAAATCATGAGTTCAATTTTTTTTTCTCCAACTTTAAAAAAAAAATTATCTCTGACTTCATACTAATCTGACCTATACTTCATAGGAAAATCGTTATAACTTCTAAACTATCTGACTTAGAGCATTGAAGTAAAGAAATAATTTAAGATGAAAACTTCTTCTATCTTTTTAAAACAAAACAAAACCAGTTTAATGTGCTACATTTTTCACAAAAAGCCATTAATTAAAAAATACACATTTTTTTCTTAAACTTTGGTTTTTCTATGTTTAATTCCACGAAATTTATAACATATTGCCTTTGTAAGCATGGTCTACAAGTTTAGCTATCAAATGAGACATTTTTTACCTTCATAGGATATTTACATGAGAAGTGATGGTCAGATTAGTGTGAAAGCCCGAGAAAAACTAAAATGGCTGCCATTTTACAACCGTGAGAGAGAAAAAAATTTTGAGAGCCATTTTGTCGATAAAATATTTTATCGACAAAATGGCTCTCAAATTTAAAGGTTCACTGTGAAAATCGCAGCGCTGAAAGAGATTTTTTATGTCATTTGCATGGGCAAACGCCTGACTGTCATTAATTTTCTTACACTAAAGTAAAAAAAACTTACTTTCAGCTCTACTATTTTGAGTTACTTTCTCAGGGAACTCGATATAGGGTACCCATACACACCCTTAAGTATTATCACTTCGTTTTGTTTTTTTTATAATATCGATGGACACTTCACACCACGTCAGTCTGGCCTCGTGCAAAGTACCTGAAGGACTTGTGTTACGGGTACCAGACAACGGAAATATATTTTTATTATATCATACACATAATATTTAAAACACATCCAAGACCCAGGAACATTGAAAACCTTTTGTTCCGTCGGCGGGAATCGAACCCGCGACCCCCGGCTTGCGCTACCAACGCGCCACCAACTGAGCCACAGAGGTCGTCGTCGTTTTTGTATAAGTATAATTTGACTTACCGTGATCATATTGCTCGATAAATTCAAATGTTTGAGAGACGAGAAAGATTTGAGTGCGACCGTCGGGAAATCCGTTATAAAGTTTTGCGAGAGGTCCAATTTCTCCAAATTCTCTATTCCCTGGAACACGTCGCTGTTGAACTTGGAGAGCCTGTTCCGGCCCAGGTCGAGGCTCTGAAGGTCACCGAGGCTGACGAAGGCCCCGCCCTCGATGGCGGATATCATGTTTCCGTGTAAATCAATCTCCTCTAATGTCTTCTGCGAGACGAACGTCGCTTGCCTGATTAAACCTGAAACATGAAACGGCGAGATCCGAAGTTTAACGTAAAATTTTCCGTAATGATATTCGTTTTTCAGGTCGTAGGGATGTAAAACAAGCTTTTATTTTTATATCTGTAGTTTTTTTGAAGTGAAAACTTCTTTAGCGGCGTTGAGCACTTTTGTGGGATGGGTAAAAACTGTGAAAATCGCGTCAGATTCTCGTGCTAATCGAAAAACTGTAAGACGGTTGGAGAGTAGTATTGTAACATCGAAATCGATTAATCGAACAATCGATTGTTTTTTTCGATTGTCGATATTTTTTAATCGATTGTAAGGATTTCGATTAATTTAAAAAATCGATTTTTTAAAAATCGATTTTCATAAAAAATGGGTTAAAAAAATGGTAAGGGTTTCGATTAATTAAAAAAATCGATTTTTTAAAAATCGATTTTCATAAAAAATGGGTTAAAAATTTAATCGATTGTAAGGGTTTCGATTAATGAAAAAAATCTTTTTTTTTTTAAATCGATTTTCATAAAAAATGGGTAAAAAAAAATAATGCACAACTTTAATAATCAAGTTTTCACTTCTGCCGGCACTCCCGGAGTGCAACCCGTCTTTTTTTTTAGTTTTCTATATTGTGCGAATGTTGTATTGTATTTTGTAGTACAGCATAGATTTCGTACACATGAATAAGTGGTTTACGAAAATAGAAA
Organism: Polyommatus iphigenia; assembly: GCA_963422495.1. Taxonomy (NCBI): domain Eukaryota; kingdom Metazoa; phylum Arthropoda; class Insecta; order Lepidoptera; family Lycaenidae; genus Polyommatus; species Polyommatus iphigenia. Next base: position 13,290,834 of record OY730179.1, read on the forward strand.
CACCTATTTTCACAAACTGAATTCGAAAAACCGTGGGCGGACCTGCCGGAGGGCTTCTGATAGCATTCAACGTTCCTTTCAAAACATTAATATAAAAAGGGTGCCCGGCCAGCCTCGTATAAATAAAAAATAGTTTGAAGTACGTCCTATTTACGAAAAGTTCTTTTCCTTCCACAACAAAAAAGATTTATTTTACTTTGAGCGGCGAGTTTGGGCACTTTGCGAAGTACGACGAGCCCTCGCCTACATTATAATTGTGAAAAAACCGACTTACCTATTCTGTTTTCCCTCAGAGAAATAACTTTTAATGATTGCGGCCCATTGAGTGAGGAAGACGGAACGAAATTCATATTGTTACGATCCAAGCGCAATATCTGAAAATAAAATTTACATAAAATATCTTTACTACGGGAATATCATGCTGAAATTAAATTATAAAAAATCCGAGTACAATTTTCCGTTTTCTCTGATAAAATGCTATAACACAATACATGGAATGTCAGTTGTAGGCAATAATATTCTTAGTACGTGGAACAGTTCCACTACTTGGAAACATACTTAGCTAGTTTAAAATTTCATACGCATACACGTATAATGTGGCGTAGGCACTTCCTAGAAAAACATTATCAAAATTCTACTTCTTATATATATAGGAATATAAATGTATATAATATATATAGGTACAAATATACATAAAAGATCAAATACACGTTAAAACAGTAATTAATAATACCCTACTTACATAGGCTACTATTTATGTATCCGGAACTGGCCACTTACAAGAACAATATTTAAAAAGTAATTACAACATTTGAAAATAGAACTCTTTGGTTGAAGAATACATTTTGTTTCATGTGACTGTCAATTATTTTTTCATTGTGGCGTCATTTTGAAAATTGCGTGTCTTCATTTGCCATGGATTTAACGCGTGAACATTTTCGTGCAATGATTTACTACGATTTTCGGCGTGGGCTAAATCAACAACAGTGCTTTATTCAACTCACCGCAACTTTTGGAGATGAAGCACCATCAAAAACCACTGTTTATCACTGGTACAGTGAGTTTAATCGTGGGTGGTCTATGCTCACGGATGAAAATAAAGAAGGTCGCCCAAAAACAGCTGCTGTCCCACAAAATATAGATGCTGTGTGGGAACTAATAATGCGTGATCGTCATGTTACATATCGCGAGATAGAGGCGTCCTTAGGCATAAGTATGACGAGCATACATAAGATATTACACGAACATTTGGCTGTAAAAAAATATGTTCGCGTTGGATTCCGCATAACTTGACAATCGATCAAAAACGGGCTCATGTCGATTGGTGCAAAAAAATGATAAAAAAATACAACTGTGGTACGTCAAAAGCCGTTTATAATATCTACACAGGTGATGAATCTTAGATCTATGCATATGACCCCGAAACTAAACAACAGTCAACGGTGTGGGTGTTCCAAGATGAGCCGAAACCAACAAAAGTTACTCGTGCAAAAAGTACTTTGAAGCAAATGGTCGCCTGTTTTTTTGGAATTAATGGACATGTGGCTACAGTGCCATTAGAGAATCGTAAAACGGTTAATTTTGAATGGTATACGACCATTTGTTTACCAGAAGTCTTTGAAGAAATAAGAAAGGACAACCGACAACGCAGAATCATATTACATCACGACAATGCTAGCTGTCACACCTCAGCTGAAACAACTCAGATTTTGGAGGGTCAAAAGATCGAATTGACTGGTCATCCGCCGTACAGCCCTGATTTGGCACCTAACGATTTCTTTTTATTTCCATACGCGAAGAACAAATTACGTGGTCAACGTTTTTCGAGCCGCGAAGAGGCTGTTGATGCGTTCAAAATGCACGTTTTGGAGATACCTCAATCAGAATGGAAAAAGTGCTATGAAAATTGGTTCCAGCGTATGCAAAAGTGTGTCGATCATCGCGGCGAATATTTTGAAAAGCAATAAAACCATATTAAATGATATATGTTTGTTTCTTTTTTTAATTCCGGATACATAAATAGCAGCCCTCGTATCTATCGAAAAATAGCTTTAATTTCCCATATCTGGTAAAACGCTGGTGAATGCTAGTTATAGACACATGGACAAGTTTGAGCTGTTAGAGCTAGCAGGCAGTGTGTATTTAGTTGTATCACTCGACTACTATTATCTCACCTTGAGAAGATCGCAGCCTATCAGTAGTCCCTCCTCGATCCCCCTTATGTTGTTCCCGCTCAAATCCAGTTCTTCCAAAGCTGGCAGGTTATGGAATTCGGTCGTCGAGAATATCGGGTTCAGGTTGTCTCCGAGCAGGTTGTCAGCCAGCACCAACTTGGTCAGGTTTCCCCTCACTCCGGCCAGCAGACGGTCCGGCAGCCTCCGGAGACTGTTGTGGGAGAAGTCCAGCTCTTTCATCGGTAACCCATACGAGGAAAATATCTGAAAATAACCAAGAGTTAACAACCATAAACCAAAAGCTAAATAAAATTATAGAAGACTAGCCGTCCCGGTGAACTTCGTGTCACTTTAAAACCTTCTCTGGACTTCTACGAATATTTTAAGACTAAAATCAGCCCAATCCGTTCAGCCGTTTTCGAGTTTTAGCGCGACTAACTCATTTGAAAATCCATTTTTATATATAAGAGAAGATACGTTTATTTTGAAATTATATTTTCGAGACTATGCCGAATAAATATACTTCTGAAATTTAAAAAACTCTTTTATTGCAACAATTTTATAGCTTAGTTATACCAAAGTCCTTCAGCACTTTAGCACTTTTGTAAGTGCTATGCTATGCTATTAAATAGTTGTATAAATTTCTCCAGGTTATATTATATTATAATAATAAATTGACCCGGTGAACTTCGTGTCACTTTAAAACCTTCCCTGGACTTGTACGAATATTTTAAGACTAAAATCAGCCCAATCCGTTCAGCCGTTTTCGAGTTTTAGCGCGACTAACACATTTGAAAACCCATTTTTATATATATATGTAAGATTGTAACAATAATACACCCCACACCGGTTTCGGTGACGGTGGCCGGTTTCATTGAAACCAGGCCAGGTACGCAGGAGTAATTTTATAGTGCCCAGGTGTGTGCACAGTACACAAGAGCACTCTCTATTCCTTTACTCTCATAACCCAGTGGGACGGAAGACCGACACAACTGGCGAGAGATCAGCCGCAGGACCGACTTTTTACATGCTCATCCGACGCATGGATCATCTTACTTGTCAGACAATCACCTGATCAGCCTGCATTGTCCTAACCAAACTTGGAAATAACAATTTATGCTATTTCCAAGTTTGGTTAGGACAATGCATATATTCCCAACGCGGGAATCGCACCCACGACCTCCGAGTCAAGAGTGACGCTCTAAATAAATAGAGATTGTATTCATTCTACAAAGTCAAACGTAAAAATATTCACTCTGTATATTATGATAACGACATTGATTGATGACATTATTACGAATCTATTGACACCTCATTCATAATGATTGAATAAGGGGCTTTAAGGAGCTACGTTGGAAAAAATATACACACAAATATAGTATGCTTTATATACAAAGACTGCTGAAATCATTACCCAGTGTCTCTGCCGCCGGGTAAACAGAAAGAGCATACGGATTGCCTAATAGCAAGCGCGTTACAAGTATTCTTGATAAAAGATAAGATAAGAAATGTGAATTTTACACAGCATCTACAAAAACGTACCGCGTTTTGCCCCTAGCATTTCATTATGCAGATTTCTCTGACGAGTTTTCTTCATAGCAATATTATTTTTGAAACTATCTTCTCTAACGCTTGAATAGCCAGTTTAATATTATGATAGCTTGTTTATAAAATATGTAAAAGATTTTACGTAATTGAAATTAGAAATCTAAATTATTAAAATAATTCTAAACCTTTTCGAATATATTGTGTAAAGCATAGTTACCATAATTCTACAGCTATTCAGTATTTATTTTTGAACTTTAATAGATAACTATGATAGTTTACTTGGATAAATGCTAGCAATTAATTCAGCCCAACAATTATTACTTTATAATAAAAATGTTTACTTACACAAAAAATATTGTATGGAATTGACATCAGACGAGTCGAACGCTTATGTCAATTCCATATGTTTTGATCGGCGCTTCTATAAAGAAGCGATAACGAAATGGTCTTGGCTACAGGGCCTACGATGTATGATGTGTTCGGAAATGTAGTAAGTGCGTCGAAATTATGAATGGATTGCGAAAGTTTTAAAGCGAACCGCACACTGAACAAAACTCATATCAAAAAAATATAATATATTTTTAAGTGAACGCCCCATGGTTATTATAAGTATCGCTCTAGAATCTAGAGCGATACTTATAATAACCAGATAGAAATAGAGTCTAGATCAAGCTTATATTAATTATCAGTGATAGGAAGTTGTAAAATCGTAGATCTTAATAATGACATATTTTTATTTACAATCTTAATCGATAATAATTATTAGGTATTTTTTTAATATTTTCTTACGCTAAATTTACAACACACTAGACTTTTTCGTTTTATTATTTTTTTCGATTTTAATAACATCCGTAATTAATCGTAAACCGTAATCGTCTTATTTACAAAGTGTTTTGTCCTTGTGGCATGATAGAACAGTGTATGAGTCCCCAGTATAGAGTTCAAAGCAGCAGCGGTGAAAGAGTAACTTTTTTTTTAACTTTTGTACGGGCAAATGTCTGACGCCTCGCTGCACTGGGGCGCTTGCCCATACAAATCACAAAAAATTTTCTTTCAGCGCTGCTACGCTCACAGTGAACTCTATCTAAGGGACACTTATATAGAGTTCACTGTGTGTGTTCACACATTATAAATTAGGCTTGTGTATAAACAGTGTGTATTCTTCATTAGTAAGAGGGTAAGTGTACGTTAGCCCTATTATGAGTGGCATGCATGAGTTGTCGGACAAGATGCATTTATCAGATCGTGAATCGCGTGACATCACTAGAAATCGGACCAACAATGGCCGCAATTAACCGGCTAAGCTCATATTTGCAGTCGCGCGGGGAATACCTGATAGACCGAAATATCGCCTTTCAGAACGTTTCACGGGAAGTCGAGAGGTAAAATAGGTTAGTCTGACTCTCAGATTAGTTACCAGCAAAGATTTTAGCTAATTAGCAGAACGAAAATGGAAAAGAAAGGTCTATCGTATCAATTATTTATTGTCGTGTCAAACAGCTGTCAAATTTCACGAAATAGCTTCCACATGTCACGATATAGCTGTCATATGTCTGTATGATACGACATTTAACCCTACTGTCCCTCTGGTGCCAAATTATATATCGACAACCCTCATATCAATGAGGACAATCATGTTACATTCCAATTTTTAACGGAGTACGGCGAAGACAATAGGAAGGGTACAGTGCGTTGGTGTCTCAAATCATTTGTGATCGCACAGAAGAATTTCTATTATACAGGATGTAACAAAACTAAGTGATAATACTTTAGGGCCGCTATCCGCAACCCGCGGCCCGCCGGGACTTTATTTGTGGCCCGCATGATGTTAAAAAATTTTGAAATTCACGCCCACCGGCAAAATGTTATTTTTTAACCCTAAAAAATTTTTGTTGCGGCCCGCGACACCAAGACCAAAACATGTTTGTGGCCCGCATGAAAAAAAGGTTGGGGACCACTGCTTTAGGTTGTGTATGAGTCCCGTGTATAGAGTTCACTGTAAAAGTAGCAGCGCCGAAAGAGCAAATTTTATTTTCAGCTTTGTATGGCAAAACTTGTGACGCTGGGGCGCTTGCCCATACAATTCACAAAAAAAATTGGTCTTTCAGCGCTGCTACTTTCACAGTGAACTCTCTGCTAAACTGAACTAAAGTATTATCACTTAGTTTTGTTACACCCTGTATAGATCAAATTTTTAACATTTTACATAAATTAGCAATTAGGAGATTAGGTTTCTCTTTAAGATTTTATCAACAAAACTCCAACCGATTTAAGGAATCTCATCAAAAAGCAATAAAAGTATCATTATTGCAAACTATTCAAAAATTGTCGTTTGATTTCTATTTCGTATAATTTGCAAAGATGTTCCTACTTCTAAATATTTTTATAGTAAAGTCTGTTAGCCGCAACTGTATTAAATTAAAACCTAAGGCTTTTGTTTGTTACTGTGTACTACAGTAATAGTTATCTGTAAAAAATGTGGACCATCGTGTCACTTTTATCTACATACACCTGAAAGTAATGCAGCTGTAACTTTTTTTCAAATAAAAAATAATACCTGCGTGGGCAGCGATTGGTGGCCGGCGTATCGCTGACTGAATGCCACTATAGGTGCTCCATAAGGCAGTGGAGGGAAGTCGCCAGCGAACACCACTCGGTCACAGTTCATCAGGATCCTCAGCTGCAGAGCTCTGTCCACCTGGACCTTGCAGCGGCAGGGGTAGCGCAGGTCGTCATTCAGCTCGGAGCAAGGCACCCACGACTGCTGGCCCACCACGAACGGCAGAAAAAGGAGAAGAAACCGCCGCATCGTGACCTGGAAACAAACTTGAGTTTGTAACTGGTAAATTATATCTAGAGCCATTGATTATGTTAAAATATTTTAACGTGGCACCGGCGGTCATTGACCTTTTAGTCTAGGAGCTATGTGAAAACGCTCGCACTGTATTCTGTTTACTGAAGAAAAAAGTTAAACTCTTTTAAAGACATAGACTATTATTATAGATTCATCGGAAAACCTCTTGGCAACTCTTAGAATGATAATCTCCAACTATTATGAGCTCGAATTGATATAGTTCATACTCAGTTCACATAGAGTTTGCAAAATACGATATCGCCCTTAGACTAGAAACTTATGTCACTTTATTGTCAATCGCGGTTTTTAAAGAAATCGATGAAATATGACAAGTTTTTTGACTCGGGTCAATGACCGCTACGGACAGTATTCAGCAATTTGAGAATAGTAGGAAGCGAATTAATCATCACGCAAAAGTTGGTACTTAATTAATTTATTAAATCGCAATATAACTTTTATTTTCCTGTAAAATTTGTTAGGAAGATTACTTTTAAAGCTCATTACAACATTGTCATTTAGTAAGCCATTAAAACTTTTACGGCGGGGTAACTCGACCATAATCACATTAATAATAATAATTACTCTCTTTAATAACCTTTATAACCTTAATGTACCTGTAAAGTATGTAATTTGTTTGTCGTTTTCATCAAACGATCTTAAATTTAAATTAGCTCATGAGCTGTGAGTTCGTCGGGAATTATATCAACAAACTTCGCTTCTTCATATTTGCTCGCTGTGCTTTGATAAATCAAACAAAAGAAAACACAATACTAAGAAGGCGTGTTGAATTTGAAATGTTTAAGACGACAAAAGAAATTCAAAATATGACAATGAAGTAACGAGTAAACCTTTAACAGCCCCGATACAATATATACGAGTATTTTACAGCGACGGAGCTCCGCTGTCCCTACGTGCGCTTCACTTTACCTACTACAGAAAATATTATTTTACTATTAACTAGCGACCCGCCCCGGCGTCGCACGGGTATAAAATATATAGCCACTGAAAAAATAATTAAAATCGATAGCCTATAATCCTTCACGTGATCTACTTCTTATTTGTGCCAAATAACATAAAAATTGCTCCAGTAGTTCGCGAGATAAGCCCTTTCAAATAATTTCCCCCATTTTTTCCACATCCTCCTTAACGTAATAAAATAAAGCCTTCCTCAATAAATGGGCTATCCAACACTGAAAGAATTTTTGAAATCGGACCAGTAGTTCCTGAGATTATTTTCCCCGTTTTTTCCACATTTTCCTCTATTTCTTCGCTCCTATTAGTCTTAGCGTGATAAAATATAGCCTATAGCCTTCCTCAATAAATGGGCTATCTAACAATGAAAGAATCATCAAAATCCGTTGCGTAGTTTTAAAGATTAAAGGGAACAAAGGGACATAAGGGAAAAAAAGCGACTTTGTTATATTATGTACTAGCGACCCGCCCCGGCGTCGCACGGGTATAAAATATATAGCCACTGAAAAAATGATTAAAATCGATAGCCTATGATCCTTCACGTGGTCTACTTCTTATCTGTGCCAAATAACATAAAAATTGCTCCAGTAGGTAGTTCGCGAGATAAGCCCATTCAAATAATTTCCTCCGTTTTTTCCACATTCTCCTATTAGTCTTAGCGTGATAAAATATAGGCTGTAAGCCTTCCTCAATAAATGGGCTATCTAACACTGAAATAATTTTTCAAATCGGACCAGTAGTTCTTGAGATTACCGCGTTCAAGTTAGCCCTTTGAAATAATTTTCCCCGTTTTTCCACATTTTCCTCTATTTCTTCGCTCCTATTAGTCTTAGCGTTATAAAATATAGCCTATAGCCTTCCTCGATAAATGGGCTATCTAACACTGAAAGAATCATCAAAATCCATTTTAGTAGCGTAATTTTAAAGATAAAACAAAGGGACATGAGGGAAATAAAAGCGACTTTGTTTTATAATAAGTATAGATATCGAATATAAACACTTTACAGGTGTACTACTCTGTTTTTAAACCAACATTGGCTGACACTGGCTGGTGTAATTTGATCTACAAATCTCGTTTGAATAGTAAACATCAGACGCTGTTAGACGGCAAGCTCCGTCTTACGTTTTGGCGTCGGACGTCTGAAGCCTTTGGACACATCAATATACACCACAATCAAATTTACATACCAATAAAGGGAATACGGAAACTCCTAGGTCTGTTGTATTTTATGCATAAACTTGTGCGAGTACATGCTGTATAATATATACGTTTTATGTCTTTAAATTACATGCTATTGTACTCATAAAATAACCATAACGGTTAATTTATTCATATGATTATGGTGAGTTATAAATAATATTATGTACTTACCAATAGGATAGGATACAGAATCTATGCAAACAGCCTGCAGGTAATGTGGGGAGATAATTCCGTTTTTAACCCCTAAAATTTTGAACATGGATGATGGAACACGCGTCCAATTTTAAAGGATGTGAATGACATTTGCGTAATAACATTAGAAATCGAACTCAGAAGCTGTATTTAATAATGTTAATAGACAAAGTAATGACTGCATATTGCATAAAAGGATTGGCATTCATATGCAAATAGATTTATGAACTTCTGGGTGTAGTCACGCGAGGAATTATAATCGAAGTACGAGCATTCTAATGATTCTAAAAGTACACCTATTCTACTCCTGACTTCAACAGTACTTACATTAGAGCATCTATTTAGTTCTATTATGCAGTTTTGGTATTAAACCTGTCTTCAACGGTGCGATTGGTGATTGATGAAAACTCTAAAGATTAATAATTTTCATGGGTCCAAAGTATACAAGTAGTACAATTAGTACAATAATATCAATTTAAAATCTGAGAGCGGATTAAACGTTCTATACTCGCAGACCTTTAGGACACGTCGATTTGTAATTTTTTTTGAAGTGAAAACTTCTTTAGCGTCGTTGAGCACTTTTGTGGGATGGGTAAAAACTGTGAAACTCGCGTCAGATTCTCGTGCTGATCGAAAAACCGTAAGACGGTTGTAACATCTAAATCGATTAATCGAACAATCGATTGTTTTTTTCGATTGTCGATATTTTTTAATCGATTGTATTAGGGTTTCGATTAATTTAAAAAATCGATTTTTTAATAATCGATTTTCATAAAAATTGGGTTAAAATTTAATCGATTGTAAGGGTTTCGATTAATTAAAAAAAACGATTTTTTTAAAATCGATTTTCATAAAAAGTGGTAAAAAAATTGTAAGGGTTTCGATTAATTAAAAAAAATCGATTTTTAAAAATCGATTTTCATGAAAAATGGGTTAAAAATTTAATCGATTGTAAGGGTTTCGATTAATTAAAAAAAAACGATTTTTTAAAAATCGATTTTCATAAAAATGGGTTAAAAAAATAATGCACAACGTTAATAATCAAGTTTTCACTTCTGCCGGCACTCCCGGAGTGCAACCCGTCTTTTTTTGTTTATATTATGTAAGAAATTGATTTGGAAACACTGAACCGAACAAGAAACGAAGCTGCTGCAGCATTTAAATTGTAGAATACAAGTTTGCTTTAAATTATTCTGCTTACGATTCATAAATGGTAATGATAATTAAAGGACAAGATCCAACGTCCATACAATTTTGGGCTAGTTTTAAAAGTGCCGGCCAACGCAAATAAACCCATTATTTCAATAGAACATAATCTAAGGAATAATTTTTATTATTACACCAAAGTTCTAAGTCAAGTCTCCGAGTTGTTATTCAAGGTCAAACTTTTTCTTATAACACATGTAATAAAATTTATTTTATTAATTAAAAGCAATAAGTAATCGATCCCAACGTCCCTATCCGAGTCATAGAACAGATTGGAGGCCAAATACCTACAAATGGTTTGAAAAAACTCAAAGGAAGGGGAATACTCAACGTGCTTGGGGTACGCACGGCATTTGCCTGGTGTTCCAAGTAAGCAATGGTACGTAGAGGTTCACTCTTCCTTTGAATTTTACCAAATCATTTGTAGGTATTTGGCCTCTAATCTATTCTATGACTCGGATAGGGGCGTTGGGATCGATTACTTATTGCTTTTAATTAATAAAATAAGTTTTATTACATGTTATAAAAAAAAATTTGACCTTGAATAACAACTCGGAGACTTGACTTAGAACTTTAGTGTAATAATAAAAAATATTCCTTAGATTATGTTCTATTAAAATAATGGATTTAATTGCGTTGGCCGGCACTTTAAAAATTAGCCCAATTTGGACCTTATCCTTTGATGTTACACAGTGTATTCTTGAAACACTATAACATAATGATAAATTAGACTTGACCGCTCGGTCTTCCGTTTCAGGGTAATAATGAAAACTTGGCGGGCGGCCAGCGCTGTCATAGTTGATTTAAACTGGCCACTGCACCTGTGGTCCCAAAGTAAAATGGTCGTGACTTGTGATGTACACGACACTTTAGCGTGTCCGAAGTCGTATGGTCGTATCGTATAAAGTTTATACCGATTGCAAGCGCCAATAGATAAAGTTTTTTATGAACACATGAAAAATATTGTTTTGAAATAGCTGGCTGTATTTCTGTGGGTCTATTTTTGCGATTGAATATGCTAACAAGAAAAACGCGAACAAATCCCATACCAAAAAAAGTTGTTTGAATACCCCGTAACCTGTAAACGAAGCCAAAAAAAGATATGGCGAAAATAAATATTGTAATATTTAGTGCGACAACCGGCGGCCTGCAATAACTGAAGTTGGGATCCACAGCGTTCGATATTGGTATTCATTTTATTTAGTCGATTCGTTCCGATAAATTGTTAACGAAGCTAAATTTATGTGAAAAGTTTGCGTTCGCATTCAGAACTAGCTAAATTTGTTTCTAACTCGCCCCAACTCCCATCAGGCTTCCATCTTACTGCCACTATTTGACGACTGGAACTACGAGTACCCTTTTTATTTATTCTCCGATATCTAGATCAAAGATTTGCCAAAGTTTCACCGATTATTGCTAAACTTTTAGTTTGGTGATATTGTTACGTTGAGTGTTTATTCTGTTATCGTCCACTCATAAATCTATTTTGTCTCTATCAATAGATCAACTTTGTCAATAGTTCGTTTAACGTGAATGTTGTAAATAAATATTCTTTTACTTACGAGGTACATATTATTACGCAGGATGTAGAAAGGTTATGCGGAGCTACAGAAAATATTATATTAATGCGATGTACTCCTATATACCCATTATATACCATGCTTGTAAGTAAAGTATGAATTTTACAACAACTAGCAATGAAAGTGGACCCTTGTATACTGAATATAGTTTTAATATGAGCGCGCCGCGTTAAATCATAGTAGTTTATGAAAAATATATTTTGAAGTAAGCGAAAGCCGCAATTTGGCCGGGCCCCAGGAGATTTGGAAGGCGTTGTCTAGTTTTATCAGCAGTGTTCTTTACGAAATATTTCAAAGAAAAACTTTTTTGTTTTCATAAAACAGTAGCTCCATTATGCTCGCGCTGTAGCGCAGAGTAATTCTTACCTACAATCTTTCCTTACAACACGTTTCATAAAAATGTTTATAGTAAAATATGTTTGATTATCGCTAGTTTTTTTGCATACTGACTGTTTTTGTTTTATGTAAGAATTTTTTTAAATTTACTGTACAGTGTACCAAATTTATATATAGCAAAGACCTCTACTAGTCTTAATACGTACGCACTCTACATATTTTCATCGCCATCCTCACTCTTACGGATTTATAGAGCTGTTGTTGTACAAAAATAAATGTGTGAATATTCCCCAATCCCATATGCCATGAATGACAATAAATTATTATAATCTGCCATACTTATTTATTAATTGATTCGTCGGACACGGTATTTTGAAAAATTAGATTTTACGCGCTGCGCCGGCACTGTATTGTGTTGCCACTTGTCATATTGCTTCGCCGCAGCGCCGCTATGTAGCATACATTACGTTATGCCGTCAAAACTACGAGCAATGCACTGCAACTGATCGGAATAATATGGCCTCTCACGACCGTATACGGTAGGCGGAGGACTTGCATGTGTGCACTTAATTAAAATAAATTCGATGTTCCCTCTACGCACCGTCAAGCGTAATTTCCACGCTTTACGATCAAAGTCCAAACGGACTAACTGCAAACATTGACTGGATAAAATTGACTTTGGAGGAAATTAAATCCCAGAACAAATAATTTTAATTTATAAACCTTAAAGTAAAAGAAATGCGGCCAATATTGTAAGCCAATATACGAAACTTTTTACTGTTATAGTTTTTCCATATTCAAATATTAAAATCGAATTTGAAGTTTTGAAAATCACTTCCACAATAATAAATGACCGCGAATACCATTGACTATTAAGTAATTGATTTGAAATGGCAATTCAATAATAGAATGGAAAATACTACGTAGAGTTTACTTGTGAACAATGCATAATCATTTATCCACGCGAATTCCCAACGGATTTAGTTCTGATAGCCGTTGAAATTGTGAACCGCCTAAAATATCCGCGTAGTTTTCTTATATTTTGCGTAAGCCATATAAAATACCCAATGATTTTACATATAGGATTTATAAGGCAACAATTTGCGTGAAGTGACATTTTATGTAGAGTTTCTATCGCCTAGTTGTTCTCGCCAGAATAGTTCCCGAACCGGGAACTATTCTGGCGTTGAAAGCATTAAATTGCAAAGCGTTAATTTTTAAGCTATTTGGAATAATAAAACATTTCATTTCATTTATAGGAGTGGTCCAGAGAATACACTTATATATCTATATTTGTTATCAAATCAATAAGAAGTAAATCCCTGAATTGTATAGCATTTATTTCAGTGGAAGTAATTGACTTGAGTATTTAATTATTGTTCGATTGTATTTCACCAGACGAACGCTATTACGTCTGAATTTTATTCTGCTTTATTCTGCTGTTCAAAGCTGGATTTGCAAAAATTTTGATCAAACAAAATTACTTGATTAACCCATCAGTCGTGGCAAAACGAGACACAATAGCTTTTTCATTGTTGTCGCGGCCGGATGTGGCCGCTTGGGGCTTCATGAATTAATGTACATCCATACGAATATGCGAAAACGTGTCTGTTTGTCTGTCTGCTACCTCTTCAGAAGTCAAACTTGCTGAAAGGTATATATGTACTTGGAGTCCCAGGAAAGGATATAGGATACGTTTTATCAAGGAAATAAAATGTACGGTTCCCACACCACAAACGAATTTTGGCGCCACGGAGTTGCGGGAGTCATCTAGTAGGATATATTTTTAAATCGTAAAGGAATTCTTACTACTATAATAGGTACATTTATACTAATATTATAAAGAGGTAAACTTTGTTTGTTTATTTGTTTAATTGTAATGAATAGGCTCAAAAACTACTGGACCGATTTTAAAAATTCTTTCACCATTCGAAAGCTACATTATTTACGAGTAACATAGGCTACTTTTTATTTTGGAAAATATAGGGTTCCGTAAGATATTTGGGTTTTTCTGACACAAGGTGAAAAAAATCAACCAGAAAAGTTATTTATTTTGCGTACGCTGCCTAAACTATAAAAGATAGAACCATACAATGTTCTAAGTAAATGTAGATCTTATAAATATCTACAAAAATGCCCGCGACACACTATACCTATCTATGGCAAGTGAGGCACAACAACCATTTTTTTATTTAAAAATCTTGATTTTTTTGGACTACATTTAAACGCATTTATTTTACTCATGCTGATAATCCTTATCAAAATAAATTATTTCATCACTAAGTACAGTTTGTGTAGATAATATTTAGTGTTTGAATGATTAAAATTGGACGTTTAGTTTAGAAGTTATGGCGAAATTAAAAATTGCGTTACGCCCGTTTCGAAGTGGGCGCTACCAAGGCGGGGGTGCGCAGTAGCGAAGATTATGACCGGTCCTGCAGCTGGTGAATTAGCTCATATACCCGTTACATATACCAAGAATACCAATGATCCCTACATAACAGCTGATTTGCCTATACCCTGCAAAAGGCTCCAATTCCCTGTGAGACGTAGCTTTTGCGGCGGTACCGACTAATGCGGGCCACGGGTAGTAATAATGAATACAAGTCAAAACTGCTGAATCGATTTTAATCATTTTTCTGTAGATATATATTTTATACCCGTGCGAAGCTGGGGCGGGTATTTTATAAACTTGTTATATATAGTTGTAAGAATTACCCTAACTTTACCTAACCTTTTTTCAGCAGATTCACCTACGTAAGAAAGTATTCGATATAAAAGAAGTGGCCGCTGAATAAAGGTAGTCGAATATAAAATAGCGATTGCAATGTCGTGTTAAGTTTGTCGTTTCCACATACGCGGCCGAGTGCACAGCCAACCGATAAGCATGCTTTAACAATCTTCCGAACTAAAAGTTCTTTGAAAATGTCTGTATGAACTTCGAAAATACTTATCCAATTTTCATAGTAACTTCCGTGAGCCATTTTTATTGAAAATCCAAAACAGTCATCATAAATAGCACATTCCTGTACCTTGGAATGTCACTTGGATCTCAGGCTGTCTAACTCGGGCGTAAAACAACACATTGTAACCTTCTACCGCGGAAATGAATGAATAAATTAATGAAACGAGAATCGGGCCCCTGTCGATGTCTCTTATTTGATGGAAATCTCATGATCATGTCGACGTAAATAATCCCCCGGCATAATACGCCTCCTCGAGAAACCTTTTGTTTTTATTGCTGGAAATGGAAAACCTAATTTGTTTTGATACTCGCTCCACTCTCAGGTATGTCTCAAATTTCATTTCTCCTTTAGAAACCTTTTAACAACGAACAAGGCAAAACAAAAAAGGATTGGGTATTAAGTCTTTCAATTACTCGTAATTTGCATGGAAAATAACTTTCGTATTTCGCGTGTAATTTAATT
Source organism: Polyommatus iphigenia (assembly GCA_963422495.1). Taxonomy (NCBI): domain Eukaryota; kingdom Metazoa; phylum Arthropoda; class Insecta; order Lepidoptera; family Lycaenidae; genus Polyommatus; species Polyommatus iphigenia. The sequence goes on from OY730179.1 coordinate 13,306,325, forward strand.
TTATTTTGTATATTTTCTTTTTCACGATAATCTAGGGCTTTGAGTTCGGTCGGCCTCAAAATTAGGTTTTTGAGACTTATGTTCTGGTGAATTTATTTTAGGCTGGAACATAATGATAATAATGTTAATATAATATACCGTCTGGACCTTTTTGTGCTGTGATGATTAGGTAGATTCATTTTGTATTCTACTATTCTATTATGCTATATCCTAAACCTCATTTTGAGACTAAAAATTTTTAGTCTGTCAGCAACTTATTAAATTTCCAACTATAGCATAATATTATGCTGTGATTAACAATAGCCTCAAACAAGCAAGCCGTCAAAAAGTTTAAGCAGCATACGAAACACTTTAAAGTATAATATTATGCTAGCTGGTACAATTTAAACCGGTATAATAAACTGCTATGAATTAATTTGATGAAATATGCATTGCCAACTTCGCAGCCTGCAAAGTTGTGAGCAAACTTGGAAGTTCTGCAACCCGCGCTGGTCCGGCGCGAGACATAAGACAGATTAACGATGCCCTAGAAAATACACAATCTTCATGTTAACTGGCTCCCAACTCCAGCACAAAGCTGATTCTATTATGAGTGTGTTTAAGTAAATGCTCGTATATTTAAGACAGTATAAGGGGTCTCGCAAACTTGAGATACGACAGTCTTTAGACTATTGCAATACAAAATATTTGTTTATGTGTGCATCTTCATGACTGTGATGTATGTAATGTGTCTTAAAACTGACCTGTCTTAACTGAGCGAGAGCCTTAAAAGCGTATAAAATGTTCTCACATGCTCCATGTAATTTAATTGCAATGTTAACAGCATTTATTTAATCTCGATATCCGGAAATATCTGGAATATTCCGTTCAGATTTTATCTTTTGTTCTAGAGAAATGTAGTGTTTCACAATTCAGCTGAGCGGCCCGGTCACGTTTAAACCAATTCAAGTGAAGATTGGAGAGCTCGGACCAATTGCGGGCGAGCGCGGTTTGTCGCCGCTCATCCGATTCCAACGACTAATAATATCTTCCGTACACTTTTACACTATTTTGTAACAAATCTTTATTTATTTTCACATCAAATAAGGATGTTTTATAGCTTTATTTATTTCAGATTTAGCTGTATGTAGTCGTTTGTTGACACAACAGTTGCACGGCGTAATATTTTCTTATGAAAACAACAAAGATTTATTGTTTTTTCTTTCACATTACACATAAACTAATATATTTTTGCTCTGAAAGTCTGAACACATACACAAACACAAGACATATTAATATTTTGTAATTGGAACTTGAAAGCAAAAATGTTTTTAAGAACTCTAGAGAGATAGAGATCTCTTCTCATTACTAAATCGAACACCTGCATAGCTTACAGTAACTGAAAAATTACAAGAATGTTTGATGTAAATGTGTTAAAGTTTTATCTCTCAGATGGCGGACCTAAAGTCTCCCGCAAACGATCAAACATCAAACCGTCAAATACGTCAAAACACGTAGTAAATCCAAATTTTCTTCAAACGCGTCAAACACGTCAAACACGTAGTTTATATGGTGTTTGACGTGTTTGATGTTTGATCGTTTGCGGGTCACTTAAGTAATTTGGTCGCGTTAGACCCCCCCCCCCCCCCCCCCCCCCGGCGCATTAGGCGGCCAGGTCGCCGCGGCCACATGTTTTTTGTACACAGAAAACAAAATAATATTCAAAGTTTACTCATCAAATCACTACTCATACGAGTGTGGTCGCAGACGTGGCCGCAAAGTGCGCGGGGTGGTCGCAGCGACCTGGCCGCACGACCTGGCCGCCTAATGCGCGGGGGGCCCTTAACTTAAGTCAAACCCATCCGACCGACTAACATTGAATTGACATAAGCCGAACACAATATGAAGTAGGTCTTTCAACTGCCTAGGAATCAATTTTCTCGATGGTACCATCAGAGAAATTATTAGGCTTGGCATCATTCAAAATATGAGAGATAGAGAGAAAAGACAGCTGTAATGAGTTATCACATATCAGTTATCACCTAACAAATAGCTACTCACTCATAACATTCAGTTTTACTTCTATGTTTTTATCCTAACCTAGTACCTATGTACACTTCAAAACTGTACATGTAATAGGTATGTCGTCATTGTTGGGTGAGTTCTATGACTTATCGCCAAACTAGTACCGATCTATACACGAGGCACGTACCGTAGCCACAAAATACACTGCACCGTGCTACTGGGAAACCAACAAAAACAGATCCTAGTATTAGTTTCGCTGCGTATATCTGAAATACGAGCATCATACATTCAAAGTTGCTTCATAGGATTGAGTAAGTTGTATTGGATTTAACATTTCACCGCAACATTATAAGTTACAACTAAGAGAAGAGTTGGTGATTTTGGCAGTCTGTGTATGTATTTAATATTTATTAATTATTATACTTTCTACCAAATCTGAGGCTTTAACCACTTTTGGCAAAAAGAATAATCATCGACATTTTTGGCTTCGGCTACACACAAACCGAAAGCTTAAAAAAGAAAAAACAAGTTTCGAACTAGTATTCAAACGCCGAAATCATGTTGATGCATCATGCCGTGTAATACGAGTATGATCTAAGATACCCAATATATTTTAACTTATTTCATCAACAGTTACATGATTCCACCATTCAACATGGAACTAGCCGGCAAATAAAAACTCCAATACTCTAGATCCGTGTCCAAAAATGTGTGAAAAACGCGTCCCCGGGAATGCAGACCGTCAGTTTCACGGCACATAAAGCTTTTATGGAGACACACGACGGCCCTGACCCACCTCCAACAAAGACCGACACTATTTAGTGAAATTTCATCACATTCTTTATGGAAAATGGTTTCGTCCTATTGTGCTTGACCACCGGAGCGTACCCATAAAACTCACGTGATTTATATATTAGATAAGTACAAAATTAGAAACATTTATCTTCTGCTCATAATAAATCGTGTCATTTCTCCCTAAAAATGTCTTAAGCCTACTATTATTTAGTTGAACTTTAAGTAAAGTAAAGTCGCTAAAAGTTTTGGGCAATATTCGTTTTTCTATAGCTATGTAAATGACAGACGGTGAAGGAAAAACCACTAATGGCTTTCTTTTATCCCCGCAACAAATGAAACGATCTATTGAAATTCTGTATGGAAATCGGAAACACCGCTTGAAACTCGTAATAGGCAGTTACTTCAGCGGCAGGGTCTTATCATTCACACAGCCCAAACAACCGCCGCCTACCTTAATAACAATATTCCGACTTCCAGTCGTAGACAGCCCTAAAACTTAATTAATTAACGAGTGATGTTGTAACAAAAATATTGCGAATTCGTTAAACCAATCGGAGGAGCTATGAACCTAAATCGAGCGTCTCATCAAAGTTCGCTCGCTCCAGGCCGAGGGTACTTTTAAACTAATTTTCATATCGCAGCTTCGCCTAAGATTTCAATTAGGCCGTGTACTCCGAAGGAATCCCCCGAAAACGCTTCAAAGTAGACCAATTCCGGTGGTGTTTATTTTGTCAATGTTTATACGGACAGAACTTTTTAATGGAATGCTTTTTGCGCTATCGGCTTGTGAACTTGTAAATACTGGATTTCTGTCCGACGACGCTTTGAACCGTTTTATATTTTTGTTACGAAAAGTTAACAGGGTTCCCTTTTTCATCAATGGCGTCTAAGAGCATGTTTTGAATGAATTTACATACCTAATCAAACCGTACCTTGGAATTAAAATAATTTCACGTAAGTTGAACGGCAGCATCCTAACGGCATCATCATGTAACAAACGTATTAATATGCTACACTGATCAAAAATATACGGTCTATCAGCTATCTTATAAATTCTGCATTACAATCAACCAGAGCATATAATATGTGTAATGTGTCCGATGCAAAACGCAGACAAAATAATTGATGTCTTTATATTTTAACATTTTTCTATATGAGTCAAGACATATTCTCGTACAAAACTCAAACAACAAATTATACGGATTATAATAATTATAGGCGGATTTCGATTACAAGCGGATTTCCAGTGGAACATAAATAAAACATACCTAATACTAAAGCTCAAACATCCTCTATCCAAATATTTCGTATATAATCTCTCAGCTACGATTCAACGTAAAACGTATATTTTGTGTTGATGAATTGAAATTCACGGTATCCAATTTTCTAAAGTTATATTCAGGTAAGGTTACCAGTACCTTTCTAATTACAGGAGTAGAATTACCCTTCAATTAATTAGGCGTAAGTTGAACAAATGTCATAGTTCAAATTAAAATAGTTTGTAATTATTACGGTTTAGCGCAGACGAGATTATAAATTAATTACTATCGATATTTTCATACATTTCCTAAACTATATTATGTAATGTATTATAATAATATATTCAACTTTAATAACAATAACACAAACTTCCACACCGATTTCAATCTTAGTGTCCGGTTTTATTGAAATCAAACTACGCAGGAGTCATTAATTTAGTGGTCATATTTAAATCATCTAAGTGTCAAGCAATAAAATTTTAATACCTGTATTGTCCTCAGCAAACTGTAAACAAAGTTTAAAGTTGTTCAAACACGAGAATCTACCTCACAATCCCTCCATGTCGTTAGCTAAGATTTAAACCATAGAGGTAGCATTTAATAAGCTATTCGCTTAGAGTATTAATAACACTGTTATTAATACTCAGGCTATTCGACTGCACAAAATGTATGAAAATATTTGGGCATAAAGTTCGTCGCTGGTCGCTGTCTTTTCCTCCACTGGGTTCTTCACAAACTTCAAACCAAAATGGACACAGTACGACGCTGCCACGCCAAAGTTGGAGCAAGTGGCCAAGTTGGCTAATTCAAGCTACGTCAATCGTGACAAATTTAACGCAGTGCATATATTATTAACCCTTAAGTAATATCGTGGGGTAAATTTCTACCCCACTCGCATAAAAACTGCTATATTTTTTTTCTACTGAAAGTACATTTAATTTCTTTTAAGTATTCTCAGTAAATCGCACATTTTGAGGGGTAGTGGACTCATAGTAGGTGAAAAGTAATCCGTTTGAGCTGTGCAGACCTATGGGGTAAATTTTTACCCCACGATGTTCAATACGTATGTAGTTTTTTTACTATCCTAAAAATTTGTTTTGTCTATATTTATATAACTGAGGCCATATGAGTATTTTTTATCTAACAAATTAGTTGTTTACATTCTAAAAGACGAAGCTTTTGAAGAAGAACAAGATTTGTGGCATTCAATTGTACACTTTTAGAGTTGTTTATAAGATGCGCCGTCATCCCGCTGAAATCATGAAACTGACACTGAAACGGAGTGCAAAGTGGTAAAAGTATGAAAAATAGAAGAATTACATAGAATGGAATCTTTGTAATGTTTGGAAGAAAAATTTTTTTTTTTTTTTGAGAAAATTTTGCAACATTTTTGCTGCAGAAAAGTAGTTGACATTGTTTTTCTGTTTATTTCATAACATAAATTATAATTAAATTTTTATTAGCTATCCTGCATTAAACAAGTCAAATATATTTAAGAAAATCAAGCAATACCGTTTTTACTGCTAAAATTAAGAATTTTGTACAAGCCAAATGTAAAAATGGTTAAAAAGTTGCTTCTTTCCATAATTAGAATTATAAACATATTTTTTGAACAAATGTTGTTCTTTTATATATATATATATATATATATATATATATATATATATATATATATATATATATATATATATATATATATATATATATATATATATATTTCAACAAAAAGTTGCTTCTTTCCATAATTAGAATTATAAACATATTTTTTGAACAAATGTTGTTCTTTTATATATATATATATATATATACATACAACATTTGTTCAAAAAATATGTTTATAATTCTAAATATATATATATATACTTACTAACCTCTTGATTTTGAAAATGTGGCAATAAGTTTTATGACAGAATAGCGTTACTGGTACAGAATAAAACACCGTTTATGCAATGTTGATCTACATAAAATAAATTTGTGCTATAAACTTTTAAAATTGTAAGATTATTTTTGGTAATCTACAATCATATTTTCTTTCAATATGCGTAGTAGTCGCTAGACACTCTATAAATATTATCTATACTTAATATTATAAAGCGGAAGAGTTTCTTAGTTTGTTTGTTTATTATGTGTTTGAACGCGCTAATCTCAGGAACTACTGGTCCGATTTGAAAAATTATTACAGTGTTAGATAGACCATTTATCGAGAAAGGCTATAGGCTATATTTTATCTCGCTAAGACTAATAGGAGCGAAGAAATAGAGGATAATGAGGAAAAAACGGGGGGAAATTATTTGAAAGGGCTTATTTGAACGCGCTAATCTCAGGAAGTACTTTTCCGATTTGAAAAAATATTTCAGTGTTAGATAGCCCATTCATCGAGGAAGGTTACAGGCTATATTTTATTACGCTAAGACTAATAGGAGCGAAGAAATGGAGGAAAATGAAAAACAAACGGGGGAAATTATACGAAAGGGCTTATTTGAACGCGCTAATCTCAGGAACTACAGTTCCGATTTAAAAAATTATTTCAGTGTTAGATACATTTATTGAGAAAGGCTATAAGCTATATTTTATCACGCTAAAACTAATATGAGTGAAGAAATAAAGGAAAATGTGGAAAAAACGGGGGAAATTATATGAAATTGCTTATTATCTTAAGAACTACTGGAGCATTTTTTATGTTATTTGGCAAACATGAAGATTAAACCACGTGAAGGTACACAGGCTATTTTTTGCGGAAAAATGTAACGGTTCCGTCAAATTCCTAAATTACGCGGGCGAAGCCGCGCGGAACAGCTAGTATTGAATTAAATTACAAACATTACGACAATAGGAGCATGCAGCACAAAGTGTTGCATAATATAATACTAATGATTTTAAAGATTTAAAGCTTTCACGTAATCAAAGTTTGATATGAACCCATATATGTATTACAAAATTAGACATCACATATACCAACTTTACAACCTTATACTTACTATATATAATATATTATACTTACTAATTAGTTGGCTACTTTATATAATACTGTTGGTTTCAAAGAGCTTTGCCCGAGGGAATACTATTACAAACTAGTACGAATTATATGATAGTATTACATAATAATATATGTAAGCAGTATTATATTATATCATAGTATGTAACTTACTACGTGTCGTACGATTGTAGAAACGGTAATGTTATTTTTAGAATAAGATAGAGACAGTTCCAATGAAATCTAAATTATCCGAGATTGGTTTGTATTCAAATTACTGATACGATTACTAATTCCAAGAAATACTAATAATATTTAAGAACTTGTGACTGTAAGAGGTCGTCAAGATATTTTATAAAATTCATTGGTTTTTCATTAGTATGAGAGAAAAAGTTTAGATAAGCACCGAAAGAGTTATGAGCAAAAACCGTTGCAAATGTTATCTTCGGGTACGTTTGTCTTTAATGGCATCGCTTAAACTTCAGCAACTGAAGGTTATATCAAGACATTATAAGATCCAGAGCGTCGTCATTGTTGGGGAGATTTATTCGACAATTTGTCTCAAACTAACCGCGCAGCATCCATCACAACTCAAATCAATGGCCGCTTAATTACCTAATTAATGCAATTAAGAAGGATTTACTAAGATGTTGTAATAATTAATATACGCTTAGAGAGCTAAATTGAATGAAGATTACATTACATATTATACATGTACGAGTACGTTTGTTATACGTGTGCATTGTATACAGTTCAAATTAAATTATCTGTTGTTTGCTATAAAATTATAACAATAATTTTAGCTTAGAAGCTTCAAGCAAATCATCCATGGTCAAAACCACAAAACAATCCAAACAGTTTCACATATTTGAATAAGTTATTAAGTTTTGTAAATTGTCTCTTTATATATATTCGCAATTTGACCGAGCTTCGCTCGGTATTCGATAAAACACGAATAAAATTACATTTTCAAAAAATGATTCCTAGCTAGATCGATTTATCGCCCCCGAAACCCCCTATATACTAAATTTCATGAAAATCGTTGGAGCCGATTCCGAGATTAAAATTATATATATATATACAAGAATTGCTCGTTTAAAGATATAAGATATCAAATATATGGATTTGGACCATAACATTCAGAAGCTATTAGTGTTGGGTAGGACATGAATTTTATACGAGGATGTTGTAATAGGTGCCACTTTTTCGTACTGAGCCGGTACAGTGTCCCACTTCAAAAGAGGCGAGGCGTTTGAATCGTAGCAGTACGTTTGACGTGCCGCTACATATTGTGAGCCGTCTTGAGGCGTGAATTTATATTTACTTATATATTTTCCCCCTAAAAATATATAAATATAAATTTACAATGATTTTGAAATAATATACTGTAATATAATATGTTTCAAAATCTTTTTATTAAAAGTTAAAATTATTTCGTCTTCATCTAAAGATTCAGATTTTTTGAAATCATATGTACATGTTGACATTAAATTTAACATTTTATTGGATGGATTAAATGTTACACAAGATCCATCATTTCGATTTAATGTAAATCGGACAATAAATTTAAAAAGTTAATGAGTCAAAAAATCCCTGAAAATACCCCTAAAAAATTTAGACCACCGCGACAATCATTTTGAAGCGGTACATGTTATAATGCTGAGCCGCTCTTACATCTTGCCGTCTTGTCCCGGACAATTGTAATGCCTCTTGTAAGTCCTACCCAACACTAGAAGCTATACCTAACACCTTATAATAATTTTTAGCTCAATATCGTGGAAATCTTGAGGTTATTTCTGCCGCTACCGACCTGAAAATAATTTATATTGTGTTGTCGGCTATTATATTTACGAGCGGGCTACCGACTTCTCAACACCGGAACACGAGGTGTAAAAATGTAATAAATTATGGTATCAAATAACCCCGAAAAAATGCTCCATGACTATTATCAATTTCGCTGGAAACAGTCGCTGCAAGATAGCTTAGATTTATGAGTGAGGGTTACAAGGGATTTCCGGGCAGAAAGCTATAAATTTCGTTTTAAAAATTTTATTGCGAAGAAAACATTTATATATATGAGTTGCGATCATAATACCAAAAGGCAAATTATTCAGTGAAAATTATTATGATATTCATATTCAGTGTTTTATTTAATCCAAGCTAGCTGTTTTCAATTAATTTTCAAAATACGATGCATAATATCCAATTGTATAGATAACACGACCTGTTTTATCTTCCACTTGCTAATAATACACCTACTACACTAATTCTATTCCTACTCTATCAACTTTTATGACAAACACACACTCAAATTGTACCTAATAAAAACTTATAAACAATTTTCATTTTACATAATATTATGTAAATAGAATCATCTTAGATATAATTGATAAAGTAAAGGCTCAGGCTCGATAAACATAATATAAAGCTGAAGGCGGGCGGCGGCTGGGCGGCGGCTGGGCGGGCGGCGCGGGGCGTGTGCAGTGCAATATCCTGAGCCGCCTGATGATACGACACACGATAAGAATTCAATATACACCAGCCATTGTACAAGAATTTACAGAATAGACGCGACAGTGCCAAGAAAATTTATAATTAAAGTGATATCATAGTGAAAACATATCATATTTTTAATATTATACATTAATAACTAGATACATGGCTTGTTTCACCACTTACTGATAAGTTCCGGATAGACAGATACTCCATACTCTCTCTGTCAGTTAAGTTGTGGATACCCATCCGGCACTTATTAGTAAGTGGTGAGGCCATAAATGTCCAATAATAAAATAATACCAAAAGATATGAAACATTAAACATAAGTACTGAGGCACCAGATGTTTTCATATTTGCAAGCGAGCTTGAAATAATCCCCCTTTTAACAAAAACAGCAGTTAATTCTGCGCATTTAGGAAGTAATTTTGTCACTGTTCGGTCGTTTACATTTAAATCGCAAAGTCACGGTTTAAACAGGCATAATTAAGTTAGAGCTACACGTATTGGCCGACAGCCAGGGCGGGCGGCGCCCAGTCAGCTAGTATTCGTGTGATGCATGGCCATCCTTAGCACCTAAGCCCCGTGTTAAATGTTCCCGGAGATTCTGCTATTCCAATTTCTGATAACGCTTCGAAAATAATAGAAGTAAATCTCTAGTTACAATATTATGTTGATATCCTAGAACTATTTATGATTCTCTATTGATATTTGGGAATTTTCCAAAATCCGAACGGCGAATCGAGGCATAAAAATGCATATAAAACGCCAAAGTATGGAGCTCTGTGACTCGATATTATAGTGATAGGTAGATTTGCATTTTAAAAAGCTAATTAAAAATTAGCATGCAATTCAAAACACCTCAGCCAAACTAGGAAAACAGCTCAAAGAAAAAAGTCCAAGTCGACTCTTATAGAGCAATTTCCCCAAAACGAATAGCTCGTTCAGTTTTCAATTTGCCACGTTGTCTCGTACAGGGCGACCGGGCGACCGGGGACTGCTGACGGGACGAGCCCACTGGAAATTCCGACTTCGAAGATGCATCGCCGTGTCGCGTATCGATATTTCAACTCTTATTTTTATTGCTATAAAAAATTTTAGATATTTTTTACAAAAAAAATCATGCAGTTTTTGTTATTTGGTTAGGGAGAGTACCACTGGAAATTCCCGACTTCGAAGGTGCATCGCCGTGTCGCATATCGATATTTCAACTCTTATTTTTATTGCTATAAAAAATTGTAGATATTTTTTACAAAAAAAAATCATGCAGTTTTTTTTTTTTATTTGGTTAGGCAAAGCCCACTGGAAATTCCCGACTTCGAAGATGCATCGCCGTGTCGCGTATCGATATTTCAACTCTTATTTTTATTGCTATAAAAAATTTTAGATATTTTTTACAAAAAAAATCATGCAGTTTTTTTTTTTATTTGGTTAGGCAAAGCCCACTGGAAATTCCCGACTTCGAAGATGCATCGCCGTGTCGCGTATCGATATTTCAACTGTTATTTTTATTGCTATAAAAATTTTTAGGTACATATTTTTAACAAAAAAAAATCATGTAGTTTTTTTTTATTTGGTTAGGGAGAGCCCACTAGAAATTCCCGACTTCGAAGATGCATCACCGTGTCGCATTACGCATATCGATATTTCAACCCTTATTTTAGGTGCTGTAAAGTTTCGAATACTTGTGCAATAACTTTTTTTATTTTAATTTCGTTAAGGAGAGCTCACTTTTCCGGTTTAATATGAAAAAGCATCGCCGTGTGACGTATCGATATTTCAGCTCCTTTACTTGCTAGAAAAAGTGCTTTTACAAAGAATTAAAATAAGTTTTATTTACTTCGTTAAAAAGAGCCCGCTAAAAATTCCTGACATCGAAGGTGCATCGCCGTGCCGCATACTTATCAGTTATCAGTTGTCGATATTTCAATTCATATTATTCGAGCTATTAAAATCTTTCAAAAAAATCAAATAAATTTATTTGGTTTGTGAAATTAAAGTATATTTTGAAAATACAAATATCGTAACATTCAATTTGTAAATATAACGATTGATGGTAATATTTACAAATTAAATTAATATAAACAATTTTTGCTATATATCGTGTTTGTTTTATTCATATTATTTTACTTTTTATTAAAAAACGCTAAATGGATACTAGTTGCAAAAGGATAAATGCTTGTAATTTTCTATTTCTTATGTATGTACCTTCGTTATTCTATATTAAGTGTGTTAAAGGAACTTCTAATATTCCTATATTAGTGGAGTTCCCAGAGCGTAAAAATCGTGCAAACCTCCGATTTTTGCAATAGTGGATGAAAATTGAAAAGAAAAAAAGAATGTGTAGCTGATAACATAAATAATAAAGTTTACCTATTGAAAAGTTGTGCTTATGATTTTTAAATTATTCTCTTCCACTTCAAGTAAACTTATAAACTGTAAAATTTTGAAGAAAATTTGCATATTTCTTTCTTTTAAATATATAGCAAAATAATAAAATATATCATCATTTTTTTATTTTGTATCATTGCTTATATTCCAAAGAAAGAAAATAAGTTGAAAAAATATATAATTTATTTTTCAAATTAATATTTTTGTATGTAGATGAGCATACCTCCAAATGTGCTTGTTGTGTGCCTCGCCAGGTAAATGGCGTTCCAATTTTTCTTTGGTTATAAATAGGAAGTTTAAAATTATTTTTTAGGCTTAACAAAGCCTTCTATTTCTTAATGTGTATAACTTTTTAGCTCCTATTTTATTAAATTTTCTGAAAATGTAGCACAAACTTTTCACGGATATTTCGAAGAAAATCTGTATTTTATTCCTTTTGGTTTGGTTTTTACAGAATAAAATTTATTTTTTATTTATTTTTTTCATTATTTATATTTGCTAAAATATACTTAAAGGAAATAAATACAAATTAGGCTAAGAACTGATGTTTTTTGCATTCAGGTAAGCATTTTCCAAACATAGGTCGCAGCATGCGTCTTTAGTATGTACTTGAGATTTGTAGCACCCAATCTTTTTTCTGGCTTTAAGTAGGAAGCTTAAATATATTTCAAAGACTAGAAAAAGTCTTTAATTTGTCGATGCATTTAATGTTTTAGCTCTCACTTAAATAAATTCTCAACAAATATATAAAAATATTTTCGGTCTATTTTACACATTTTTGGAGATATTTAAACGTTTTTAAGTACTTAAAAGTTATCATTTCTCTAAAAATTAAATACGCACAACAAGTAAGTTTAACACACTTTTCGTTACAACCCTTAAATCCACCCAAACTCTTTTATCTTGGTTACGACGAGCGTTAATCTCTAAAAACTTTGCAAAAACCTTATAGTTGTATTTAGCTTAGCAAAGCAAACTTTCTTTTTTAAAAATGGTGTATTTGGTTAATTTTCAACGTAAGCAATCGGTTAAGAGTCATTAAATAACAGGAACAAGAAAAAAAATTTTTTTCGGGACCAGTGAAATATTAATTTTTAATTAAGTAACTAAAAAATTAAAAGCACAAAAAATTGTTTGGTAAACTTTGCAAGTTATAGTGTAAAAAAGAAAATGACACCTCAAAAACAAAAATCCATTCACTATTACAAATTTCGGAGGTTAAAACCTCTGGCGACTGCAGTATATTGTTATCATTTAATTCTCATTGGCATTTCAAATTGCTTTTTTGAAAGTGACGCAATAAAACGAGGCCACATATACGTTGCGTTGCTTTGTATCGTCGGAACGAAATGGAATAACGCACTACAGTCCCATAGCTGCGTTGCGGCGACGCACCGCAACGTAATTTAGCTATGTGGCTCTTAAGGTTACGTAGTAACTATTTAGTAATCTGTGCTTGAGGCGCCTTAATTCCAATCCTCGCGGCAAGCGACCGCGAGCCGAAAAAAAATTCAAATAAAATGCCTTTTTAAGAGCTAGGATATAAGGTTTCATTTTCAACCGACATTGATCTAGCGACTCCTACCGCGGCTTTGTAATGGCGTAGAACAAAACATTAACCGCACCTGAAAAATTCAGACCCGACAAGGGTGCACTAGACAACGTTCGTGTCAAAAATTGAGTGATGCTTGACATGAATCACGCTTGGTGATACTCTTCACGTTGTATTGTGTAGGACTGTAGGACGTAGTCCCCATAAATAATGTGCTCACCTGTCAGTTTTGGTCCACGGGAGATTGGATGGTACCTGCGAAGAATAAATAACATTAAATGTTTTATAGTGAAGGTGAGAAGACTACAGTATCAAAAAAATGCTGAGCCGCTTTCGTTTTATTGCTATATTTTATAACTTGGGTTTTAGCAACTTTTATCCTTGATTGTAGATATAACATAGACGATTGACAATTGATTCACAAGTCCGAACGCAAAAATTACAGCTTTACTTGTAAGCAATTTTGATCACTTAGTTAAAACTTAAATTTTGCAAATAAACTATACAATCTGTTGAGGGGCTTATTAACCGACTTCAAAAAAAGGAGGTTATCAATTCGACGCGAAAATTTTTTTTCGCGTCCACCCCATCGTGTGGGGTGTCGTTGGATAGGTCTTTTAAAACTATTATGAGTATTAGATCATTTTCCTATTTAGGGATCCGTTTGTGAAATATTAAGTTTTAAAGTGGAAAAAATCGTTAGAGTCCAGTGTCCCCCCCTTCTACCAGCTAAACGGTTGCTTCTGGAAATGTGAAAAAAATCACGGGAGTAGGAAATATGCTGAATTTAAAAGGAAAACAATCACGGCTAAGAAGACTTCATAAGTTATTGAGTAATAGTCGATCAACTAAAAAAAATGTATTCGGCGAAGTATAAAGGAACCTTTCCTTTAAAATTTCTTTGAAAGTAACTGAGATGATGTTATTAGTACTGTAAAACACGTTATAAATGTACATTCATTGACCACACAAAAAATTAAAAAAAAACCTAGTGGTATTACGGAACCCTATATTGCGCGTGGCCCGACACGCACTTGGCCGGTTTTTTGTATATGTTTATCTATAGCAGCTTCTGAACAAACGTGCCAAATTTCGAAAGTGTATGTATGTATGTATGTATGTATGTATGTATGTATGTATGTATGTATGTATATGTATGTATGTATGTATGTATGTATGTTTTTATGTTTGTGCACGCATATCTCCGGAAGTACAAGTCCGATTTAAGTGATTCTTTTTTTGTTGTACTAGATATTGTTCAACTTAGGGAATGCTGCAAGTTTCATCACAATCGGTTCAGAAGTTTTTGAGATAGGGAATTTTAATGCTTAATTACATACAACTTGAAGTCGGTTTTATCTTTTTAAAATACTATTATTTTATTTTAAAAGTTAAATAAATAACTTTAATTAATTTACTTATTTAAATGGTAACTTTAACTGTTAACATATTACTATGGGCTCCCTGGCAAACTTGTAAGTAGTAACTGACATAAGGGGCACATGTAGACCGCTAGCTACATAGTACGTTACACTGCATATCATTTTCACAGCCTTAGGCGCGGTTTAAGCCCCATGTAAATTGAAATAATTATCAGTCAGTCAGTTACCGTTACCATAATATGTGCACTGTGTGCAATGCACACGGGCGCCATTCTCTAGAGGCGCCAAATTGCCATCTTTAGGGGCGCCAAAACCAAGGACCCAAAAAAATTGCCTGAAGGGGCGCCAAAATCCTTTTTTTGCACACAGGCGCCAGTAGCCCTTACGGGGGCCCTGTTATCAGTAGCACATACATACAATCAAGTATTAAACTTTGAAATGGTCTGGAGGTGGGAAGCAACTGTCTAAGTTGTCTAGCAGTGAAAGATGACATTCAGTTATCCCGAAGGAAATTAGGTAACAAAAATTGAGCTCTATAGGTAAGGTTTGCCTTCAGATCTACCTATATCTACTATAGTAACCGCGACCAAAATTCCATTGCAGCTCGTTTTTACCTCTATAGGGGTCATAATATTATTATTATACAGGAAAAACTTTCAACTTATATAAATAAATTGACGAAAGTCTGGCTGTCGCTGTATTTAGTCCAAAAGGAATAGAAGTTTTAGGTAAAGTTATGAAAAACTAATTTGATTTTGATTAGACAAATTGATGAACACTTTAATAAAATATTCATCAATTTGTCTAATCAAAATCAAATTAGTTTTTCATAATAAATTATGTTCTAAATTTATTGGTCTTACTTATTTTTATGGGGACTGCTAGATTAAAACATAACTTTTATCGAAGCAAAATGCATAATTTCCCAGGGTTGTCTACCGTGACAAAGCTATCGCATATATCAGGGGAACAACGATACGGGTACGTTTAAAAGTTAAAATGTTAACATTTTTATGAGTAAAGAAAAATAAATATAAAAAAATATGAACGTCTATGGCTTCACAAAATTCTATAGCATACTTATTATCACAGAATAATAATTGTATTTATTCATACTCAGATTGTCCCTTCTACGGACACGCGTTAATTAGGTACAGTCGTGTACAACAATTATAACATTTTTCTATTTTCCGTTACGAACATCCTGTACATGAGTCCGAGAAGAATCTGTAGATGACCGTTCGTTTCTCAGTAGAGGCCTGAGGCCTAAAAACTTGTCCCGTTACGACCTTCAGTACTGTTACACTTGAGTACAGTCGGCGTACTAATTAAGGTTACTTTTGATTAATATCCGTGAATACTTGCTCTTGTCCTTTGTTTTAATATTTTCTTTTGATCTTTAGTGCTACGAAAAATTATAATTAACAAAAATATTTTGTGTTATACAATTCTGTATGATTAATTTTTGTTTCTATGCGTCATCTTTGTTATTTTCTAATAAAAGTAAGAACTTTTCTTGGCCAAGAAAATTAAGATTGATCAAAATTTCATGATTGACTGCAGATTACATACACATTAAATTTACATTACACAGTACATTTTATAAAGTTATTGAGTTGCTATGAATGAAAGATTAATTGTCATCTCAGTAATTTCAAATTTAGAAAGTTGTCAATTATTATAAACTAGCGACCCACCCCGGCGTCACACGGGTATATAAAATATATAGCCACTGAAAAAATGATTCTTCACGTGGTCTACTTCTTATCTGTGTCAAATAACATAAAAATTGCTCCAGTAGTTCGCGAGATAAGCCCTTTCTAATAATTTCCCCCGTTTTTTCCACATTCTCTTATAAGTCTAAGTGTGATAAAATATAGCCTTTCTCAATAAATGGGCTATCTAACACTGAAAGAATTTTTTAAATCGGACCAGTAGTTCCTGAGATTAGTCCGTTCAAGTTAGCCCTTTCAAATAATTTTCCCCGTTTTTTTCACATTTTCCTCTATTTCTTCGCTCCTATTAGTCTTAACGTGATAAAATATAGCCTATAGCCTTCCTCGATAAATGGGCTATCTAACACTGAAAGAATCATCAAAATCCGTTGCGTAGTTTTAAAGATTAAAGGGAACAAAGGGACATGAAGGAAAAAAGCGACTTTGTTTTATAATAATAATATATATACTAGCTGTACCGTCAAACGTTGCTTGTTTTATAATAAGTATAGATATAGATATAGAGTATGGATTTTATAACATAAAATATTCAGCACATAGCTTTTAAAAAAGTAAGCTGTTTTTGAAACGACTGTACTTACATTCCACGCATGAATGTGAAGGCTGTTATCTAAATAGTAACACAGTTATAGAACGTTAAATTTTATATCTTGTGAACTGAATATCTGTTTACAAATTTTAAAAATTAAGGTTTCTATTCAAACCTTTGACAAGTCATGATACGGGATAGAAACAGTATGTCGAGAATAAAAAGTCAAATGGCCCCACTTCTATTGTATAGGGCAGGGGTTCCCAAACTGTGCGCCGCGGCGCCCTGGTGCGCCGCGGAAAGGCAAGAGGGGCGCCGTGAGTCGATCCTCCATCATTATCCATAACCACAAATATTAAAAAATATGAATTATACAAGGCAGGCAGATTATTAAATACATATTCGTTTATTATTATTTACTTCCTTAACCTACCTATAATCATCTTTTGTAATAGCTAGATAGAGTAGGGCGCCGTGACATAATTGCGCCGCAGGCTGAAAAAGATTGGGAACCCCTGGTCTAAGGCCATTTTGATATATTTTGAGGACGTATGATTGTATATTTTATAAGCAATCGCTTTACATGAAGATTTTTATTTTGTATTATTAAATATCGGGTACAATATTTAAATGTAATCACTAGATGCAATTTGTTGCTTTCCAGTGCATTCCAGCACCCGTTTACATTATTTCAGTAGCAATCCAGCGGTAGATTGGTTTACTGGAATAATGTAAGCTGACCATAAAGGTATTTTGTAAATATTATAATATTAAGATGGCATTACATAAGTCGAATGGCGAATGTAATAACATCGACCTTCCGGCCCTACGGCTTCGTTAAAACTTGACCTTTGAATGTCATTGACCTCGTAACACATTGATTTTCCCTCGTATTGTTTAAAAAAATTATGGCTTATTACGATGGTTGGCAACAATAAGATAAATATTGTATTGAAATTATCTGCATAATTTTGGGTTATTGATGATTTAAAGAAAATAAAAAGTTTAAGCTTTATTATTATTTTGGATTAGGAGGAACAGCAGCAACAGAAGATTTTATTGATTTCATACTAAAGAGAGTGTCACCGCGCGAAAAAATTAAAATCAATGAAACTATAACTATACCTGAATGTTCGTTTAAACTTTAACGTAAATTTTTATCGAGTGTGACAATCAAAAAATATTTTATAACATAAGGACAATTACTTATTTTTCCCCTATAATTTAAACAAACTTTGCAACTTAGCAACTTCATCATTTGGCTTATAACAATTGAGTATTTAAAAAAAAAAGACGTTGACGTTTAAGGTCAAAATTGTTTGCGCTAACTATAATACCAATCTACGTAGCTAAACTTTTTAGTAAATCCACAAACTGATGCTCCTATGACTAGAGATGAGAAATGTGGTTAGTGCCCGTTTTGTTTATTGTAAAACAAAAATTGAAGGTGTGTTTTGGTTTTCGGTTTTAATAAATTTAAGGCTTATTTGAGTTTAGAAGTACGCGTCCAATCAAAACATTCGTTTGTTAAACAATACGTGGTATGTCAGTTCTACTGTTTTTAGTGTTCTGTGGTGAAAATTATCATTGTGACGTCACACGCGCTAGGGTTAGTGCGCCCAAGCAGCACAAGTACACATCTAGTGCAGCACTATTAGTTATTTTATAGAATTAAACTTAGTATTCTTACATAAGAGTCAATAATCCCTGAAGATATCCTGAAGATATCCTTTATACCGAGTTCAGTAAAAATGGGCACCTGTCTACACTATAATGACAAGAGCAGCATAAGAATTTATCATTATATAACGATAAGAGTAATTTATATTTATCTATAGGCAATATCTACAAAACTATTATAAGAACTTAATAAGATTCACATAAGAAAGGAATTAAGTTTTGTAGCCAACATTAAGATAACACCATTACTCTACTGATGTTCTAGAGGTGAATATTTTTAAAACCAAAATCAACTAAATAAAAACATCAACAAGAGTTATTTCTTTTAAAAAGCATTTCCTATTTTCTAATGGCACACCGTAATTCAAAGTATTTTAAGTTAAAGCTTTAATGGCGAAATGAAATGAAATACTCGTAAGTATAATAATATATTTTTTGTTTCGCGCGAACAGAGGGCTGAAATTCCGTGCCGAATTTATTTTATCGTAAAAGTTGATGAAATAGTTTTAAAAAACTTATGGGCCTATTATATTCGTAAATTTAATTTTTTTTTTTTTTTTGATAAAAAATATTTTTGATGCACATTTTTTAAATATATTTTGCTAAAATAAAAACCTAAACAATGTATTTTGATAATAATTTCATATATTTAAGTATTTTTATGTTTACAAATAAATAAATCGCGTATATTTTTAATGTAACTAATTTTTTTTATTTTTACCGAAATGGCGATTACCGTCGTATTCTTTAATAAAAATGGCCTCTAGATCAAATTATTTATAAGTAAGTATTGATTAGAAGATTTACTCCTAAAATTGAGCTAAAGGTAATTTTAAGAGCATGACAAGTCAACTTGCACTTTCACCAGAAAAATTAATCTTTCAATAGTATAATCGTTCTTAAGACCATCCTATCGTAATCTATAGAAAGAAATGTTTGTAAACTATTTTTTCTCGTAATTACCTACCAGAGTATATTCAGACTGGCATAAGAAGAAGGTGTTTTGTTCGCGTTTTGGTGATTTTTCAGTGCAATACAATAGAGAACCAATATTTCTGGTGGCCTTCCTGTTTTATTTGTCAAATCAAATCAAAAATATTCGCAATATTTTATTGTCTGTATAAAATCATTAATTATGTAGTTGCTTATTACACTTTTTTTTAAAGCAAGCAAATTATAGGCACCTCTTCATCGCCAGAATCGTCACTTTCACTATCATTGTCAGTCTGTAGTTCATCATGGTTTTCATCAAGAACCGATTTTCGAGACGGTGTAAATTCTTCTTCTTCGCAGCTTGATGATTCGTTGCTGAAGTGATGACTGATGACTTTGCGGGCAAAGAAAGTTGATGTGACTGTCTACTAACGGCACTTTTTTTATCTACTATTCCACTTTTCTCCGAAAGCCTGTCTTCTTATATCTCCTGTCTAGTGTCTTCTTATATCTCCTGCTTTCTTCATGCTTGCAGAACGCTGTCCTTTATATATTCCTTAATACTCTTAAAATAAAATGTTTTTAAGCCTAAGTTCCCTTATGAAGGAGGAAACTAGACTTTCACTAGAGTATACACTATTCAGTATCTAGTCATTGATTTTATTAAGTATAGACTTAAAAAAGTACCAAACAAATCCATCTAAAAACCTTTTTGATTACTTTTAGAGTAATTGTTCTTCAAATAATTTCAATTCCTAAAAAGTATTTGTGATAATAAGTCTATAGAATAATTGAACTACAGCAGCGCTTTTAACAGAGCAAATATAGTCCATAACAAATCAATTTGCTATTAACTCAGTGTAATGAACTAGTAAAGGTTTTAAAACAAGGAACACTAGATATTTTTTTCTATTAGAAACTTAGTTCGTTTCTTCGGTATTTTTATTTTAAAATAACTTTTGAATTATTGCGCAAAACAATAAAAGAAATTGTTTTGTTATAAAACTTATATATGGTCTTTCCATTTATCACAAAAAAAATTGTTGAAATACTCAATTCAATTTTTTTTTACTAATTTAAAAAAAATGCAAAAAAGGGCATTTTTTAAATATTACTTACCTGCTTCTTCCACTCATATCTTCAATTATTTTTACATCAGACAATTCACTAGTCTGCAAATGCTACAAGTCTAACTGCCGCACTCAGAGTGGAACATTAAATTACTTAATTGTAATTAATTCTAATTTTTGACATAAGCCCCATACAATTCATTATCTTTTTTTATGAAATAAGAGGGCAAACGAGCAAACGGGTCACCTGATGGAAAGCAACTACCGTCGCCCATGGACACTCGCAACATCAGAAGAGCAGGTGCGTTGCCGGCCTTTCAAACACTTCATTAAATTGAAGCTTAATCACAATTAAATGTCCCTGAGTACGGCGGTAAAATGAGAAGCTCAACGAATTAGTACCCAACAGCTATGTCCTAAAGGCTGAACGTGACGAAAAATTTAATTTCCTTTTCGACTACAAGACAGAAATGTCAATACACTCAGTGACGCAATTTAGGAACGCTTATTATGTTATAAGCTCTCTTATACAAGATGTAACAAAATTGTGATAATACTTTAGCGCAGCACTGAAAGAGCAAATTTTTGCATTTAATTTGTATGGGCAAGCGCCCCCGCGTTTTGTTTTTTGCATCCCAAAAAAAATACTTATTGAGTTATGAATGAAATTGTGTAGTTTAGAACTTAGATTCATAATTCAAGAAAAAAGAAGTGTATTACTATGCAAAATATGCTTAACAGTGACCATATAAGGGAGCCATACACCCCCTAAAGTACTATCACTTAGTTTTCTTACACCCTGTATACCGCTCAAATATTTTGCTGTGAACATAATATAATTTCTGAGCTCCAGAACATGCGATCGTTTTTATAGATTTAGTTACCGTATTTCTTAAGCTGACAATAATATAAAGTTATGCGAATGTAACATATTCACTACTCAGGCTGTAATAATTCAAATGCGTTATACGACCCAAAAAAATGTACTTTTCTCACCTCCGGGCGGAAAACGTCAACTTTCTCCCCGCTGCGCTTACCGATGTTGCCGTTTTCCGCCTCCGTCGATGAGAAAAATAGTATACGCACCACGGGCAGTAAATAAGAAAGCCTCAGATCACAATATTATGTTTGTTGACCTTGGCTTCGCCTCGGCCAACAATTACATGTGATCTGAGACATTTCTTATTTTCCTGCCCTAGGTGCGTAATGTACTATATAATATGATAATTTTGTCATGTTAGTTATTTTCTACACTACGCTAAGATTGGATATAGCGCAGACGACAACGCGGGTACTAGCTAGTATAAAATAATTTTTGAGCTCTAAAATACGCGATCGTTATTTTAGAAATATGCCTATTAATTATAGATACTTTTAGAAGTTAGAATAAGGAACAACATACCTGCAACTCCACATCAATAAAATCATCTCCTGATTATAAATGAAATAAAAAAACAAGTTCGCCTCTATTTGGCCGTGTGTGGGCCAGAACGACGGAATATAATTTATTGTCTTCATGCCAACGCAGACTTAGCTCGTTGGGAAAATCCCAAATAGATTTTTCTCGGATTGAAGATTTTGTATCTGCATTTTCGTCACTATTTCGTTTCCGTAAACAAGTAAAACATTTTTAGTAAAGCAAAACCTTAGGAATCACTTTCCTTACCTTTGTAGTTTATAATAATTATAACGCCTCCCTGGTCCAGTGGTCTAGACTCTAGACTCTAGACTCTAGAGTCTAGACCACTGGACCAGGGAGCGTCGCTCGAACCCACGACCTCCGAGTCGAGAGCGTCGCTCTCGACTCGGAGGTCGTGTGTTCGATTCCCGCGTTGGAAATATGTTATTTCCAAATTTGGTTAGGACAATGCAGGCTGATCACCTGATTGTCTGACAAGTAAGATGATCCATGCGTCGGATGGGCATGTAAAAAGTCGGTCCTGCGGTTGATCTCTCGCCAGTCGTGTCGGTCTTCCGTCCCACTGGGTTATGAGAGTAAAGGAATAGAGTCGAGTGCTCTTGTGTACTGCGCACACATCTGGGCACTATAAAATTACTCCTGCGTATCTGGCCTGGTTTTAATGAAACCGGCCACCGTCACCGAAACCGGTGTGGGGAGTAGTAGTAGTATAATAATTAATACCTAAAGTTACTGATTAGAAATATCTCAAAATATTTTGTGACTGTCCACACAGGTAAATAACATAAATAATAATCAAAACTAGTATTGGGTGTACACTGTACGTGCGTTCAGAGCTATATGACTTCTGACTGGCCCTTGTACTGACTACAATAAGGATCAATATAAAAATACGTGTGCGGTGTGGGACTCGGGCACTGCCGCAGTAAAGCTATTACACAACATTTTCTATCAACTTATGCAATTATAATTCGCATACGTCTAGTCGCACACACACAAACCCCATTCCGAACTATCCGAAGTCTGCCGAAATAAATTAATGACGTTAGAGTTTAGACGATGCACGGCAACTCCGACCGGCATAGTGCAGCGGTTCAAATCCAGTAAACGGTTGTGTACGCGTGTTCAAAATTTTTTTACCTCTGCCACGCTCCTATCCCAATGAGACATTGATCAATATAAAAACACATAACATAACAGTTAGACAATCTCTGGTCATCGCTTTCCGGAGAAATAATCAAAACTAGTAAAGGTTGTGCGTGTTCAAAACTATTTTACCTCTGACACGGTCTTATTTCAACGAGATAATGATCAATATAGAAACACCTAACAAACTCAGGTCACCGCCTTCCGGAGCAATAGCGGTAACACACGACCCACATCCGACCACCTGTACCAAACCCGTTTTAGCCGTTTATATGATAATGCCCTATGAATGACTATAATTTATTTGCTATGGTTAACAAACTTGATTGGGCTACAGTACTTTTATATCAAACTCTACATTCTTTTCATCGTTACTTATTTGGGAATGAAAACTAACATTCCATTTTCCATAGTTCATCTATGATCAGGCCGGCCAGGGACGGACCGCATCTTGCACAACCGACTGCAAGATGCGGTTGCCGCACGGCGATCTGCAGTTTCCACACTAAATTAATATCCGCAATACACGGACCGCTCGAGCAGTTCTTGAGCGGTCGAAGCAGTCGCAAATATGTATTCTGTGTCGGCAGCAGCGACCGCTCTACTCTAGAGCAAAGTTGCAGTTGCAGTCGGGATTGACTCCCGACTGCAACTTGCGGTCCGTGTATGGCCGGCCTGAGTGTTAAAACAACAATTATGTCAAAATATCTCAAAATTAATTCCATCTACAGTCTACCTAGCCCCAGTAAAGAAAGAATCTTAATGGGTTTTGTGAATAAAAAAATGATTATTTAGCCTGAGGCGAGCGCAATGATCGGGCCCCTCCCACGAGGCCGCAGCGGCTGTACGTTCCATCAAATTGCCTCGGGGAAATAATCTATAAAAACTCCAATTACATCGCATACCATACGAGGAACTTTACGTATCTGTTGCGCGTTTATATTGAATACGTGGGCACCTAAATATTGGATCGGCTTTTGAGAGTTATTTTAGACTAGACTAGCGGTCGCCCGCGGCTCCGCCCGCGTATTTTTCTCTTGAAGTTTTTTCTGAATTATTTTTCTACAAACCTCACGGCGCCCGAGACCTTTCCAACGAATGCAAAACCGTGGAAATCGGTTCGTGCGTTCTGGAGTTATAGCGTCAAGAAGGAAAACCCGACTTATTTTTATATAATATTAGATGACGCCTGCCACTCCGTTACGCCAAAATTCGTCTATCACGTTTGAACCGCACATTTCTCCAGGGTGAAAAAGGTACAAAAGTTTACTTTGTCCTTTACTGGGGCTCAATACAATTATTGATTTAGTTGTTTATGTGTAAGGAACTAAGGAGGTAATAGACAGACAGACGGAAAGATAGACAGACAGACAGACACACAGTTTTTCCTACTTTTTCGCGGCTGTTCCGATAGTACACACACTACATTAAAACATTCTTATGTACTTATTACTATCACACACATTTATTCATATATAGATCATTGTGAACTTACGTGATTTAGTCGGATTTTGTAAAGCTCAGCCGACGTATCACAACTGATATTGACTTGACATAATCTGACTAATTTTAAGTATAATTTACACAGAGCCAGTACTGGCTGCCAATAAGACTGGCAGCCAGTATTGGCTTGGCATATGCCGCGTGTGAACAGTTTTTCAAGCCAGGCCAAACTGTTCACACGCGGCATATGCCAAGCCAATACTGGCTGCCAGTCTTATTGGCAGCCAGTACTGGCTCTGTGTAAATTATACTTTATTCACTACTCGTGTAGACCCGCCATCTGCCCACGAATTATTTTTGCTGGTAAATTGTTATATTTTTCCCCTAAAATCCTAAAATAACCTCAGTAGAATAAGTAAAGAGTCATAAAAAATGGAGTGTAAATCAAACTACATTATATATAGCGGATACGGTAGGTATGTGCAGACAACAGAATTATATTGAAAAATGGATCCTTATGTAGCTGGGATAAAGGTTACGGCGAAGGTAAAATAAAAGCAAACGAATTGGTTAAAAACGTGAGGTCCAGGCTGAAACCAATAGTGACATTGTAGCGGTTAATGTTCGGGAAACGAGAAAGTTACAACCGAAGCTAAACCCACTAGATACATGGCATCGCGATACCCCCAGTAAAAGACAGGTGAAGTATAAAATGGGTATTGCTATTTGGATTTTTGTGAGAAATATTGGATATTGTATACAAATCAAATAAGAATGACTAGATGAGCTATTCAAGTATGCCCTGGGGTTCCGCACGGGCCTTTTTGGAGATTCGCGAGCGATGCATAAATTGTTTTTTATTTAGAAATGTTTTCAGGCACAAGCATGAAGACTGTTCATTCAGAGACAAAACTTTTTTTTTGGTGATGAGGTCAAAAATTACACTTTTTAAAAGGGTTTTGTTTCCCAGATAGCCATTTATCGCGCCAGAAGCGCACAATCTTTCGGGATAAATAATATACATTTCAATTAGAATCCTACGTTCTTTCTCAACGTTAATATCTCCTCAGATAAATAAAATAAATAGCCATCATATTCGGTTCACCAGTCTTGTCCATCTATTATGTCTGTAGACTTAGCACACAAGACGTGTGTCTGTATAAATCAAAGACAAATAGACACATAATATTCGTATTTTATTATTATTTGGATCGTTAATGACGTCATACAGGAGTCAGATAAAGTTTTTAAACAAGTTAACTTTTAGGCCCTAAATGAAGCTTCCGAAAGAACGGTAAAATATTTTATTTATAAACTCAGTAGGACAGTAAATTTTTAAAAACGTGTTTACAACCATAATTACTTTATATAACTTTTTATGTTTTTTAATAAATTGTCATGTTTCAAAATTACGAAACAGATTTAACTGCAGCAGGTGTCAATGATGCAGTACTTATAAATTTATTCGAAAATAAGAAAACCATATTTTAGTAACATCAAGGTAATTTAAAATTTAAATATACACCTTTATTTTAAAATTTTCATTCCTTATTTGCATTAACTTGATAGAAAACGGACTCGAAGAAGAAAAATAGCTATAAGTATAAATATTGCATTAAAATAATGGAATCAAGGTATATCTTAGGGGGCATCCACAAATTACGTGAGGTGTTCTTTTGAATTTTTTTACCCCCCCTCCCCCCCTGGTGAGATTTCGTGAGATTTTATTCAACCCCCCCTCCCCCCCACAAATCTCACGTGAGATTTTCAAAATGTGGGTTTCTTACGTAAACGTTTGGTTTGACAGTCAGTAGATTTTCTTGCAAACGAATTTGTGAATGATCAAGCATAAAATAATTTTATTACTACAGATTGATTAATCTTAGTTATAGATAGATAATTACATTGTTGTCACTAAGTAAATATCATTAAGTAATTTCATGATTTCCTCTTTATATTTAGTTAATATTATGGGGACAAAATTCTTGTTGTAAGTACTATCCCACCAAAAACATACCTGTTAAAATGGGGCCAAGTTCCTATTGGCAAATTTTTGGCCTAAAAAAAGAGTTGAAATCCAATCCAATGCCAAGTTTAGATGTACTTCATCGATCGTAATCATCTTTATCAACATCCATATCATCATCTTTATCAATATCCATAATACTTCTAATTTTAACTTGGCAGGTCAATTTATATACAGTGTGTTTGTGTAAACACCGTTGTCCTTAAAACCATCACATGAGCCCGTCAAAATGAACAACTTTTTCTATGAGAACAATGCTGGGAATTTAAAAAAAATCTGTCTTCATACCCATACAAATTGCCGATCCGGGCATCCGTATGGGTATGAAGACGGCATTTTTTTTTGAGTTCCCAGCATTGTTCTCATAGAAAAAGTTGTTCATTTTGACGGGCTCATTTGATAGTTTCAAGGACAACGGTGTTTACACAAACACACTGTATAAATAATATTTATAAATTTTATCTTATTATACTTATTTTAATCAAGTGTTATAGCACGAAGACCTGCCAAGTTCAAATTTAGAAGTATTATGGATCAGGCTGTCGATAAAGATGACTACGATCGATGAAGTGCATCTAAACTTGGCATTGGATTGGATTTCAATTCTTTTTTTAAGGCCAAAAATTTGCCAATAGGAACTTGGCCCCATTTTAACAGATATGTTTTTGGTGGGATTTCAATACTTTTTTTCAAGAAATCATACTTTTTTTTAATAATAATATAAAATATTATAATTCATAAAAAAGTATGAAATAATTCTTACTGTTTAATAGTGCCTTATGCAGAATTCTCCTAAACCTCTACCATTTCTGTACACAATCTTCATAATTTTAAAGTCGGTACCAGTCTTAAAAATTAAAAATATTTTGTCAAAAAACTTACCATTCTTAGCTGGTACCGACTTCAAATTAATGAAGATTGTATACTTACAGAAATTATAGTAGAGGTTTAGGAGAATTCTGCATAAGGCATAGTGCCTTATGCTCAGCGTTGCCAGACGTCCCGATTTTGGCGGGACGTCCCGATTTTTTCATCAAAATTTAATGTCCCGCGCGGGACAGGCTCAGTCTCGCTTTTCGGGGAAAGCTTGATCCTACGTGCAGCGTGCTGAGAAAGAAAGGTGCGTCATGAAGATAAAGAGTATGGGAGGTAGAGGGGTAAATTTTCTTTGGCTATTTTAGTTACCTATTGTCACGTAAGCGTTATTTTTAACGCAAATAAAAAGATAAAAATTAAAAAAACTTTTGATTTTATACCTTTTTTTAGTTATTTGTCCCGCTTTTGACTGACGAATCCCGCTTTTTCACTCAAAAAGTTCCAAAGTCCCGACTTGGCACAAAAAAAATATGGCAACGCTGCTTATGCTTAAACAGTAAGAATTATTTCATACTTTTTTATAAATTATAATATAATAATAATAATAATATCTATGGACGCTTCACACCACGTCAGTCTGGCCCCGTGCTAAGTACCTAAAGGACTTGTGTTACAGGTACCAGACAACGGAAATATATTTAATACTTTTATACTATACATATATTTAAGATTTTTATTATATTATACACATATTTAATACACATCCAGACCCGGGAACATTGAAAACTTTTTGTTCCGTCGGCGGGATTCGAACCCGCGACCCCCGGCTTGAGCGTCCAACGCGCTTACCACTGAGCCACAGAGGTCGTCAAACCTCTAATAAATAATATTATTATTGTTTTTGTTACATACTAAGTAAGTATACATTAATATTAATTATTATATATTTTAAGATATATCATATACCTACTCGTACGAGTATTTAATACACGCCCATGATGGGTCATGGGCGTACGTGCATGGGAATATTAAAAACTTTTTGTCCCGTCGGCGGGGTTCGAACCCGCGACCCCCGGCTTGAGCTGCCACACACTCTTTACCATTGAGCCAAAGAGGTCGTATTTTAATTGCGAGATATACCTAAGTGATTAATCTTCTAGTGATAAGAATGTAAAAATAATTATACATTTCTAGAATATAATTACAAAAATTCAATTAACGGAAAATGATTTTCCGGCCGCATGGAAACTTACTATACCCTACGCGTTTTAAGATTATATGCGTGACACATGATAATAATTGACAATAGTAGGGAAGTAACCTAACAAAAATTAATCGATTATTTAAAAATATCGAATCTGCACTTCCTAAAAGAATTGCAATCGAAATTATCGATTTCGTACTGACGTTTCAGAGTGGCCCCGGCGATTTAAGATGGTCGCCCTTTTTATCGATTTGATTTCGTTTCAACAGTGTCAATCTCTATTAATCGTATAACAATTACGCTTACGGTTAAATCTTAAGCATACGTACAATCTGGATGAAATAGACTAAAATAGTATCATTTTGTTGAGAAAAATCGTATTTTTGAAATTACGTGAGATTTGCCGAGACTCTCCCCAACGTGAGATTAGGTGAGATTTAACTCGACCCCCTCCCCCCCATAAACACCTCACGTAATTTGTGGACGCCCCCTTATGTATTAATAGGTAAGTTATTCTTAATTACATTACTTACAGTGCATTCCAGTGCCCGTTTACATTATCCTAATAACAGTCCACCACTGTAATAATGTATACCGGCCATAAATATATAATAGACAGTAATTATTGCAGCTTTGAATAAGTAAATAAAATTTTCACAATCACATTTTAACGACGATCAAGGCCAGATATACTGCGAATCATAAAAGCCGTTGACTCCCATAAAACGATCCTCGATTTAGCTCCACATTTACAAACTGTAGTTTGTGCCCAAAGTAATACTGGGTCAATTTAAAAAAGAAATGACGCAGGTCGAGGGATATAAGGATACGAATGGCCAATAAAAAGCTAACAAAACGTTGCCGCAACCGTTCCGTACTGTAAATCCGAGTGCTGAAGCCATAAATCTGGGGGAATATATCGAAAACCGTGTAATACACACTCATTCTACACTACACTGACACCAGGTTACGTTGAAACGTTTGTTTACGACTGCAGCGTTAAATACGATGATTGGCCGATATATTTTTTACGCCAGCTGCACTTTGTGGGTGGAATATATTGTACGTTGGTTTTCAGGCTAGCGGCAAACCAATTAACAAATAGCTTTTAAGTTTCTAAACTATAGTAGCGTTAAAAAACTATAAATGTTGCTATCCATATTCCATACTGATGTTATAAGTGTGATTGTCTGTCAGTTACCCCTAATTTACGCTTAAACCAATGACTGCTGCTGGTGGCCCAGAGAGGACATAATGTTATGATAATAGTTTTTGTTGCGAAAAAGTTGACGGCTTTCGCGCGATAAACGAGTTTTGGCGCAACGGAATTGCGGGCGTTATGTAGTTAAGGACGTTCCTTACGGAGATACCGTAATTTACCGTATTTTAAGCCTTATAAACTCATAATTTGAAAGCTACAAAGTTATAACAAAAATACAGCAATAATCTTCAGTATATCAACATTCCTTTTCCCGTTTTAAATTTTCTGTTTTTGTTTATTATACTCATGATATCAGCTTCCAAAGTAAAACCAATTTATTAAAAATCAGGCATACATTCAGCATCTCCTTAGGATTTACAAATTACTTTTATTTGAAACACACGCCAATAGATTGACAATATCATAAACTACATATTCCCCGTTTTAATTTTTTTTAGGACATTTTTGAAAAAATTAGGATAAGTAAAAAAATAGGGTTTTGGTGCGATCTCGGCAACGCGGCAAATGTATGGCCAAGGTTGTTTGCTCGGGGGATAGCCTTAAGACAAATATTATGTTAATCCTATTCTAGTATTAAAATTACTACAAAAAGATGACTGTACACATGTTATACACTTGTACCACAAGACACTTATAATTTGATAATGTATTGTATCTTGTACGAAGATGGCATGGAAATGGGACGTCCATACATAACAAGTAATGCAAAATTCGTCGCTGGAATGTTCAAGAAGACGTGTGCGGGGCGTTAAGTTCAAGACTCCGGCAGAGCCTGTTTTCAATGCCAAAGTCATATTTGGTACACGTTCTTAAGAAGTTTAAATAACAACTTTAGTATTTATCATAAAGTGTCACATGATTTAATAATCGTGTAGTACGTGACCGTTTGGGAAAATATCAAGTTTTTTTAATTCATAAGGGTATGTCGGGGTCACGACTCACGAGTCACAAAGGTTTTTTTGTTAAGTTTGTATATAAATATTATGTCAGAGACTCTCAAAAAATTGGGGGAAAAGATAGTGTTAAATATTGGTACGCTCTTTAGTATCGTTTAAAAATGCTAACCAGACAGGGAAAAAGATTCATTATAGTTTTGTAATTTGTTGCCTCGAATTTTTAAGTAAATGAAATAGGTCAAGTTATTCCTGAGGTTAACTATTTACAGATATCGGCGGCAAAGACACTTTATTTATATATCTTATAATTAGAATTCTCAGTATGCTAAAGCGTGGGAAGCAAAGACAATATTATTAAATTTACGTAGAAATATTTTCTACGTATTTAATAACAGCACAGTATTGAATATTGATCAAAGATTTTTGATATTAAAGCTGATAATATATCTTATATATAAAATTCTCGTGTCACAATGTTAGTTATCATGCTCCTCCGAAACGGCTTTACTGATTTTTACCAAATTTTATATGCATGAATATACAGGTATAAATGTCTGAGAATCGGCTACTGGGTACTTTTTATATTGATAAGTGCATTTGTTGAATAAATAATAGTAAATTATTACAACTCGAGACTGACGGCGACCACTGTTTGTTCGACGGGATAGCGATGGACGTTGCCATGGTGACATATACCGACTTATTTAGTCACTTCAATAAAATAATATGGGCGAAATACATTATAATATTGGCAAAACAAAGTTTGCCGGGACAGCTAGTTGTATATATTTTATACGTCTTTATGTACGTATAACGTAGGTTTATTAAAATGTATTTTAAAAAATCCATCAACAACCTAATTGAACAATTATACGGAATACAATTGAAATTGTTCGGCTCAGACCAGATGTTACCACAAACGCTCCAATTTTGCCAATTAAATAAAATTTTACCAATAGCCAAACTTTCAGGAAATTCTTCGGTAAGCGGTTTATAATCATAGCACCCGCTGTCGGCCGGGAATTAAATACAATATTAAAATAAAAGGGATATCAGCCTTCGAATATTCCCATCAGAACCGCCAACATTTGAGGAACTTTGTGAATAATTCTCTTTCTTAACTCCAAATTTAACATAAAAATTCGAGCGAAAATGAAATATGTTTCGATTAGAATTTTACTTTCAAATGTACGGGGTTAGGATATAATTTAAATAGGAACCATTTCATCAACGCCTCAATTAAAACGTTCGTTACTCCAAACGAAACCTCGATATTTTATAAGATAAATTGTGACTTTCTGCATTTGGAAATTGTTTCATTTAAATAGTAATTATAATTTGCAATGAACACTGCAATTAGGAGAATAAAATATTTTCAACATTATTTTTAGGAACCTTTATAATTTTGCTCCTTCCGTCCATACGTCCACCCTTGATAACTTCGGTATTTATGAATACTAGAGATCGCCCAATGGGCGAAATTCGACCTTTTTAATTATCTTCTTCTTTTGGCTCCATTAAAAAAATGTATGATAAAAGCATAATTTCAAAATCATATTAGCTCGATGCACTCCTTCACCATATAAACTATAACTGTGCAAAATTTCATTCACCTACGTTTCCGCAAATTTTCGTCAAAAGGGATCCAAAGTTTTTCGCTCGCATATAATATTATGATGATGATGATAATGAATGGCGAAATTTTTGATTGCATAGAGTCTAGATATTTTTGATATAACAAATGCGGTGCTCGGTTTAATTGTTATTATTACATAGTTTTGTCGATAAAGCTTTTGTAAGTAACTTTGTAGTCAGTCAGTTCTTACGTCAATGGGTAGAATATACTGCAGACATAATACGCTCTCTCGTACCTCATTTGTAACGGCGAGGGTCCTTTGCTCAATGAACCTTAATATACCGTTAAAGCAATCCAACTGTTCGAGGATTTTGAGAAAAAGTGGATAGAATCCAATCGACTTTCGCTTTTCATCAAAGAAATGTATTTGCTAGCAAGCGATTTTTAAGAGGACTAAAGATTTCTTACGAAACCACGACTTTTTTCGGTTCCTATTTTATTCTGTGGGCACGTTTGAATTCGTTTGACAATAACAGCAATCAACGTTAGTAGCTCCATTGTCCGAACCGTAGACACGAGGTACTGATACTAGTTTGATTTACATATTTTGTTATTAGATGACCTAGTGAACTTCGTATCACTTGCCTCATAATACAAACCTTCCCTGGACTTTCAAGAACATTTCAAGACTACAGTTAGCCAAATCGGTTCAGTCGTTCTCGAGTTTTAGTGAGACTAACAAAATTCAAAATCCTGTGACTATATCTGACTGGTGTCGTAGCTTGAACACTAGTAAATTATCCAGATGGGCTATATTAGACATTTCAAATCTAGGAAGACTTAAACAATCAGAAGTTTATGGTTTATAATTTCAATGCAGTATAAATATAACACACGGTATTGTAGGAATAAATTAAAGAAAGTGCGTGATTGTCCAGTTAATGTTTTGTAGGCGGATATAATTACTGAGTTATTAAACAGCGCACAGCCGTGACGCCAATGCCATTTTACAATTGAATAATAGACTGAGAGCGAGTATTTGGCAGACTTACAGTAAAGTAGCAAATGCCAGGTATACTGTTCAATCTGCCGTTGATGCAATGGGCTTGGGCATTCACTATTCCCAACAAGGGTTCCTTTGCGGCTCCGCCCGCGTAAATAAAGAGTTTCCTGGGAACCGTTTATTACTGTAAGGGTCAATTCAGACCGCAACACGACGCGTAGATGCATTTCTGTATGGATTTGTCAGATTTGCAAGACGTTTCACGCAATTGAAGTCTGTCAAATCCATACAAATTTAGAAATGCATCTACGCGTCGCGTTGCGGTCTGAATTGACCCTAAGTCTGCCGGACACTCGCTCTTAGGGTTCTTACAGACGAACGGCACGTGTCGGCGGCAGTCGACGGCAGTCGGCGGCACGTGTCGGCGGCAGTCGACGGCAGACGACGGCACGTGCCGGCGGCAGTCTGCGGCAGTCGACGGCAGCCGACGGCAGCCGTCGACAGTTTATAACGCTTGCAGTTGTGACGTAACGCGTAAAGGTAAGCGTCCACAGGTCGGTATAGTACGCAACGGACGTTTCCCATCAAACGAATATTTTTTTTACAGTACATCCACTGTATCGGCAGCGTACGGATTACCGACTAGCTAGTATATTTATCTTCAAATTAGTCCAAACAAAGTTCCTAAGTCAAAATTTCTGCTTTCGACTTTTCCATCCATACCCCCCTTATGAGCATTCGTTTACTTGGCTAAACGGTAATCCGTACGTTGCCGATTCAGCGGACGTACTGTGAAAAAAATATCCGTTTGATGCGAGACGTCCGTTGCGTACGATACCGACCTGTGGACGCTTACCTTGCGGGGGTACGTCACAACTGGGGGCCTACCATTTAGATGAAACATTCTTAAAGTAAGATTACTTTAAGAATGTTTCATCCAGACGTTTTGTGACGTCATCCCATTTCATCGCTCTCAGCGTACCATGAGCTCCATTTTGACATAGATGAGCAATATTATTAATTATTATACTTTCACGTCAAACTAGCGATCTTAAAAATTTGATATTTCTCAGTAGATTTAACATAGTTTTGTATTTTTTCCTGTTATTTAGTAAAATTATATTAAAAAATGAAGACGATATGACATTCGGAGTCATTCTGTCACCGATGTTTCTATTCTTGAGAGTTCCTTTAGTTACCAATAACAAAAAAAATAGTCAACTAGCCTTATCTTTTACGTTGTCTGATTTATTTTATTGAAATATTTTAGGGTGTAGTATAAAACCTTTCAAATTCTCTAGTGAGTTTTTACTACATATTTTTTTAGACAATAATTCATTTGTTAACACATTCATACGAGAGGGACGAAGCGCTTAGCTGCTATATCTCGCTTTGACCTACAGCAAAATATTATGAACAAATAATTTGATATCGTTCGTTCTATCCCATTCCTAAGTGTCTTAAGTTCTAAACTCTAAACACACTCGGCCGAAAATAAACGACCGAAGTTCGCCATGATTACGCTTGTAATGCGCTACGGTACGCATACAATATAGGTAACCTGACGTTATTTCGGCATGGTGTGTCATCGGTAATTTAAAATATATTATTACAGGCGTAATCTTGTCGAGCTTCGGCCGCGTATCTTCGGCATGGTATGTTTAGACACTAAGACCTATCAGTACCTAATGGGATGAATAAATTATTAAGACGAACAAATAATTGAGTATTTTGTGGTCATATTGTCAAGACTCAAGTGCCTACCTGTTGCAATTATTTATGTCGAGCAAAAAAGACCAAAGTAACGTTTGTTGTATGGGAACCCCCTTAAATATTTGCTTTATTTTGTTTGTACTACCTATTTGTTGTTATAGCGGCAACAGAAATACATAATTTGTAAAAATTACAACTATTTAGCTAGCGCAGTCCATGAGGTACAGCCTGGAGACAGACAAACAGCGAAATCATTGCAATAGGGTTTTACCCTTTGTATAAGGAACCACAAAAAGTGGAAAAATATCCATCTTTGTTATTATACTATGTTAACGCGGCCGAAGTCGCGGGCAACAGCTAGTTTAAAATAAAACCTCTTAGGCCATGTTCAGACCAAACTGACTATATGCGCCGCTGAATGTGAGCAGGCTCACTGTGAGCCCCAGTGTGAACGTGAGAATCATACAAAATAAACGGTATCGAATGTTCGCGCCTAATTTGCCTAATTGTCTGTTAGGTGTGAACGAAATATGTATGGAAATACAATAAACTGCGTAACGCTCGCTCACATTCAGCGGCGTGTGGTGTGAACACGGCCTTACCATAATGTCATGGCAAGTCTTTGCTCGGCTGATTTGCTTTTCCGCATGACGGTGTCTTGGCGTGATATTGAGGCTTTTAAAATTGTTGATAGCTCATCAAAAGAAGCACTTGACATTCAGAAATAATTAAAAAAAATTTTTTCGTTTCTTCGTAAACGTGGATAAAGTGTAAAAAAATCTCCTTCTTGGAAACACATTCATATTTCTTGAACCCACAACAAACGTGCCTTTTTTTTTTGCGTTGTTGCCGACGGCGACATCGGAGTAAAAGTAATAATAATGTTTCTCCATCGGATGCCATTTTATGCAATTTACTTATGATAATTTACGGTATGACATTCAGAGTCAATTAGCTATGTCCACATTAGGTGCTTTCGCCTTCAATTTTCGTCATCTTCTTTCATTCAACTTTCGTTTTGACGCATTCAATTATTGAACGCAACGCCAACATTGTCATTTTTGAAGTTTTGGATACGGTCAGAGGGCATGCCTCGCGGGCATGCCTCACGTTCACTGTTGACTGCGCTATAACGCATGCCCTTGGGCCTTGAATCCCCATGCCCAGAAAAAGACCAATCCAAAACTTCAAAAATTACAATGTTGATGTTGCGTTCGTTGACGCATTCAATTATTGAATGAAAAGATGATGAAAATTGAAGACGAAAGCGCCTAGTGTGGACATAGTCATGTCATGACAACGCCACGAACAAAGTTGTTTATATACTTAGTTACCTGTTAAGTTTAAACAACTTGTACAGTATGTACTATCAAAGAAGTTGATTCCTATGCAGATCGGGGACCTACGTAGTTTGGTTGCGTTACGTCAAACCCAGCCGACAGATCACAATTAACATTGAATTTACATATTCGACCAAATAACGTTGGTCTATCAATTGCATAGGAATCAATGAAAAAAACACATGAAAATCTTCGCTTATTGTCGTAATTACGGAAACACCGAATATAATATAAAACGTAAGAGTCCCGAACAATGCTTTTGCATTTTGCACCTTGTTCGAAAGAAATAGTTCGTTCTATCTCATTCCTAGACCCTAAGTATGAATAAAACAATATTATTTTCATACACTTTATGAAGCTCATGATACGAATGAAAGTCTGTAAAAGTATTGTAATCTTACAACAAAGTGTTTTGGAAACATGATAGTTTTAGGAAAGGTCGTGGTAGGCCCCCTGCAAGCGTCATAAACTGTCAACGGCTGCCGTCGGCTGCCTCCGACTGCCGCCGGCACGTGCCGTCGTCTGCCGTCGACTGCTGCCGACACGTGCCGTTCGTCTGTAAGAACCCTTAGACTATAAGTCTTGAACTGTGATCAAATGTAGAGAATGGACGGTAAATTGTTAGGGTTGGGTCACACAAAAACGAGATAAGACACGATGCGGCGATACAAAATGCCATGCGGTGTCACGCTCACATTCTTTAACATTTTAATTTAAATGTATTGCTTCTAAGTTTCGCGTAATTTCGTATCAACCCTTAGATTAAAATAGTGTTTATGTGCAACTTTAGAATATATAGTACGTCCCGAATATTTATACTTATTTGTAGAAAGTTGCTCAAGCTCTCAACTAATATTGGTTAACGTCTCAACAGTTTGCATTACTCATCATCATTATTGTCAGCCTATGACGGCTTATGGCTGCCATACACGGTGCGGTCCACCGGAGAGGTCTACCTGTGCAGGTAGACCGAAATGTGTGTGGGAATAGACCTGTGCAGTTTTTTGGACCTGCGCAGGCGACTGGCGCAAAATCGAAAATAAATTCTTTCAAGTGACACCTGCGCAGGCATACCTGCACAGTGCACAGGTGACCTCTCCGGTAGACCGTACCATGTATGGCTTACATTAGGTACTTCTAAACTTAGGTCTCCGAATTAGTGTGAACCATTCCGCGGGTCTCCCTCATCTATCCGTAGAGGCCTTCTAATAAGTAATTGACCTATCGAGGCTCAAGACGAAGGAGAAAGATAATACTCAATTAATGGTATTAAATTGTTCCCTTCAAAAGCGACCTGGGGGAATGGTTGTACCCTCGCCAGTCGCCAAGACCAGTACGTTCGACGTTACGTAATAAAGCACGTTACAGTTAATCAATTTTTTACTGGCAACGTTAAAACTACAATAGAATGTACTATGAGATAATAATATCTCGAGTAAGGCAATAAACATAAAAGATTTATTGAGTTTTAAATGTTGTTTAAGTGCAATAACACGGTGATCGATTCCCACCAAAAGAAAACATGTTTTTATCCTGAGAGTGCACTGTGCATGCTCGTTACTCGTTATTGTTCTACGTCTATTGTTAACTAATGATTTTCACTAACCGTGACAAGATTTTCTAAGAGATTCTCATTTTAATTTTATAATTAGCTGTATTTCCATGTATTTATTATATCTCTTTACTGTTAACATTTACACAAATAATTATAGAAGATAGCACAGGGAAAATATATTAGTAAATTACATATTTTTATAAGAAAATTATGTTGTAGTACAACAGCTAATAAAAATAAGTTTGTTCATTTTGAAAAATTAAATATTTTTTTATTCCTTCCTAAGTATAAACAGTATAAACATACAAGTAGTATTACAGTATTTTTCTCCTTTTCAGTTAAATCTAATCCAAAAAAATTTCCAAAATCCAAAAAACTTGGCAATCATGGCATCATACATATAATTTATGTTTTGGATAACATTTAACTCAAACTACTCCATTACTATGGTAGTTATGATAACAAACACACCCACACGAAAACAACATGCACATAATCCACACAGTATTTGTTTCGGTCGGAGAATGTGCTCAAAGGTTGGATTTAGAGACGCCGAGCTCAGTGAAATAATTACACAGCTTATCTGAGACACTTTTGAACATAACAAATAAATTTAAAGCAGGGGTCACCAAATGGCGGACCGCGGTCCGCATCCGGACCACCGATCCATTGTGTGCGGACCAAGTATTTTCGAAGATGAACTTCGTTAAAAATAATTTTTGGGTTTGACTTAGGTAGGGGAGAGGGGGGCTAGATTTAACAGGGGTAAGTATTAACAAGCCTATAACTACTAAATTAAATGACGATACGGTAAGACATTCAATGTTATAAGTTCGGGCGACGTCGGCGAACGATTTGCGACAATTGAGTTGCCCACAGGCCACCGCGTTGTGAAGTTATTGAACGTCGGTGCAAAAATACAGGTATTCGAACATTTTTACGTTTCGAATTTTTTGATTCATGCTTTGATTATTTGGTTTTTCGATTGTAGATTTTTATATGATTAATGGTTATTTAGTTGTAAATTACATTTCCGTGTTATTTTATTAAATATACCTATAGTTTTTTTTTATAATTAGTCATATCCAAAAAACTCCTCGGGGGCTTGTTTTAACAAAAGGAACGGGGTAAGTATCAACCCGTTAATATTGGGTATTACAAGCCAGTTGGAGCTGCCACATCTGCCGAAATAGGTACGTCGATCACTCTGGCGGCAGCAGTACACGCTATGGGCAACACCATACCACCGATGTTCATATATCCGAGGATCAGATTCAATTTTTGTTACTAGCGGTCCACCAGAATCCATAGGGACTGGAAACAGCTCAGGGTGGATGACAGAAAAGGAAATTTATGTTATTTGAGAGAAGATTTTATTGTTATTTAACATTTTTATGTCAAAAAATGAATAAATTACCATTTTAATATTGTTTTGTTTTTTACTTCCATGGTTAAATGAAATTCTGACAAGTTTTGCTAGCGTTAATACTTACCCCGTCACTGTTAATATTTGCCCCCGAAACGGGGCAAGTATTAACCGCAGACTTTTTAAAAAAAAATGCGTCTCCCTTCGAATCCAAGTAATTTAGATGAATTTTTAGCTTAGTATATGCAAGTCATATAAATTTCTGTTGCTCGGGTATAAAAATAATTACATAAAGTTTTCAAATTAAGAAGATAAATGACAATATATAAAGTCTGTTAGAACTAGCCCCCCTCTCCCCTACTGAATACTGATAAACATCTCCAGGATGTAATATCAATAGCTTGCACCAAATTGGTGAAAAACAACTCCAAACATCAGACTTCAGAGAGATAATTAGCTACAAAAATTGTCAATTTCCGTAATTACCTTTGTTTATTAAATTTTTTTTTTATAAAATGTGTGGACCGCGAAGGTAATATTTTCATTTCTTAAAATGGACCCCGAGCGAAACTAATTGGTGACCTCTGATCTAACCTGTTAGAGAACTCCGGGTTTCGAATCAAATGTATTAATAAGTCTTAATATAATTTAGAGAAGTAGCTTCCTTACTTGCCGTTCCATAAGACGCATTAATATTGTTTTAATTAGGATTAATGTATTTATTTTACGCAGTAAATTATGTAGAAAGTGTTGTTCTATACTTGTAGAATCCATACTAATACAATAAATTTGCAAAAGTATGATTATACAATATATATATATATATATATATATATATATATATATATATATATATATATATATATATATATATATATATATATATATATATATATATATATATATATATATATATATATATATATATAAATGAGGTATACCTCTTTACGCCTAAACCGATTCACTGATTTTGATGAAATTTTGTATGAAGATACTTTGAGTGCCGCGAAAAGACAGGATAGTTTTATCCCGGAAAAACGGTTCCCGCGCGATAGACAAATTTCCATGGGCCGTCACCTAGTACCAAACAACTAAATTAAAAGTTATTTTAAAATGTGTTTAAATTCTATATTATGGTCTATCCGTAAAATTGATGATTAGGTAGCTGGTAGATGGTGGACCTACGTAATTTTGTGGGATTATTACCTGTTTTCACCAACAGTCTCCTAACGCCAAGTGTTCCCTAGCGATATTTGCGGGTCAAATATCTCTTAAAACAAACACATTAAAAAAATTAATGTTCTGCTAAAGTTCTTACGCCCTAAGGACGAACGTGACACACAAAAATTCGTGAAATCTTGAAGGATATGTACCCTTAATAGCCGCTAGGGACCACTAAGCGTTAGGAGGCGGTTGGTGAAAACAAGCATATTATATCAAGTAAACTTAAGATTAGGTAATAGTTTTCTCAGACGAACTCTGTATGTATGTAAATACTAAATAGTAAAACGTAACGGTCAGTACCTTACGGTATGTGAATTCCAACGCCTACAGATATTTGCAATACTAAATAACCTGAACAGTTACGACTATCAGCTGTTCAGTCATA
This sequence comes from Polyommatus iphigenia, assembly GCA_963422495.1. Taxonomy (NCBI): domain Eukaryota; kingdom Metazoa; phylum Arthropoda; class Insecta; order Lepidoptera; family Lycaenidae; genus Polyommatus; species Polyommatus iphigenia. Next base: position 13,347,458 of record OY730179.1, read on the forward strand.
TTGTATCAGTTATATTGTATCAGCTTTATTGGTGGCAATGACTTTATCAGATTTTTTATAAAAAACAGCTAATAGCCGCGTACTGACGCGGATAATGAGTAAATAGATAGAAGTACAACACGGTCAAATTAACTTGACGCATCGAAATGTCAAATTAACATGGGAGCTCCATAATGACGTCATCAAACCGTGCGTCTAGTTAATTTGACCGTGTTGTAGATAGGAATAAAAGCCCTTGTAATTTTTTGGATTTTATTTGGAATTAAAAAAGCCGTTGTTTTGGGAAAAAAACAGTCTAGATATTTTGCGATCATTAGTATAATTATTATTATGTGACATTATTTTTTTCCTTTTTTCACCTTTGTTTTTAAACTTATTGTTTTGTTACATCCTGCATATAAGACTATAACATAGAGGGTAGATACAAAATACTGCGAAGTGCGAACGCCGAACATTCAACGTCTCATAAACGTCGGCAGCACGTCCTGATATGACGTCCTAATTTTATTTTTCTTTTCTTCGTAACCTCTACTTCCTTATTTTTCGTGGTACTAACATGGAGAAGGGAAAAAATACTTTGTTGCTATTCCCTTAGTTCGAATTACGTAACCGCAGTCTTTAAACAAAATTGCATTGAAGTTAGAAATCTAGACATAATAGAGATAATATTCGCAAAATAATTATTACATGGCGCCTACATTGCCATTGTGTCGAAACACAAATCATATTTAATTTCAAGTAACTTTGCTGACGAAATAAAGAATGCAGACTGCGCTTTCAGTACAATTTGACTAAATGCACAGATGGATTGATAATTATTATTATTAATTGAGTACGTTTTTTTTATCAAACCCATATTTGATGTAAGAATAGTATGGGCAGGTATGGGTTTTTCTTATGTCATATTACATAATGTAGTCCCTTTACTGTCGTACTCTGAATTTTCCCAGCAACTGTGAAAGAATCTTACGTTCAAAATTGTAGCCTAAAATATTTGTCAATGTGGGAAGACGGCTCATTTTCATAATATTAAGAATGAAATATGGTCTCTTCGGCGCGAGTAAGCGCGTGTGATATTTGTTCTATCCATTATGCTGAGTGTCTCTTATTTTTCTTCCAGTTGAAATGCAGGTTGAGGAATATGATAAAACGTCTTATTTTTTCTGATGGAAGCAAATAGCAATAACAGTAAAAAATGTTTAAATTCTCATCCATACTAACGTCATAACAAATACGAAAATGTGACGGACTGTCCAATTTTGATGTAATTTTGTGTGAAGATACTCCGAGTGTGCTCCGAGATAGTCTATACGAGATAGATACGTAATTTCTTTCGTTATTAATTTCCAAATATTAACACTAAAAGAAATTACGTATCTGCGTAATAAACGAATTTCTATGCAATAAACATGTTTATCAAACAAATTCCCGGACGCACCATAAGCGCCGAGTATCGTCCATGCTAACACCATTACTGCTTGGTACAAACACCGACTAAACTATTCAAAGGAATTTCTAACTTAATTTAAACGTAGGAAATTATTTAACGTGTTTACAGTGCATCATGGCGGCTTTTCATTAGTAAAGCTTACCCGGGCTTCGCTCTCGAGCTGAGTAATATACGTAAACAACAGTGTATGGGTTTCTGGAAAATTCTAAAAGACCTATTATGTCAGAGTGAATTTTCAAGTTGTTTGCTGAAATAAGCCGTGTAGATTTTTTACTACCTTCTTTGATGCTACTTTTATTTATTTTGTTTGGCGTATGCTCAATGATAGTATGTCCTATAAACCGTAGATTTTTCCGCCATAATTTTTCCTAAGCCTTTAAATCTTATATAATCTTATATATTTATATAGATAAGATATAAGATATATATATATATATATATATATATATATATATATATATATATATATATATATATATATATATATATATATATATATATATATATATATATATATATATATATATATATATATATATATATATAATTGGAATCTCGGAATCGGCTCCAACGATTTTCATGAAATTTTGTATATAGGGGGTTTTGGGGGCGATAAATCGATCTAGCTAGGAATCATTTTCATAAAATGTCATTTTATGTGTCTTTTTTTAATTTCTTGAATACCGAGCGAAGCTCGGTCATATAGCTAGTGTTTCTTTAATAGTCATCAGAATTGATCTGTAGTGATGTAGAGATTAGTCGCTGTCCTCGCTCGTTTGTGCAAAAAATTATCACGGACCGTAAATTTTTTCCAAATTATCCTTCCCGGGATCCAAAGTAACCTTCAAAGCGCGGTCCAGTGATTCAAGCGTGAAGGTAATTTCTTTTAATCCTTGAATTTTATAGACGTTATATCATTAACATGCAGCAGATAGTATTCTAGGTCTTATAGCAGACCTGTAAGACTAATCAATATAGTGTTTTAGTGGCTCGAGGTCGGCTACCTCGTTACCTATATTATCTTGCGGAACTCTGCGGTCGCTACTTTATCTTTTTGTCGGTCAACTGTAACTAGAGTTATATGAGATTGAGAACGTGCTTATGTTAATTGAACACATAAATATGATCAAATATTCCTTCAATTAATATTAATAAAACTAGATGGTTTTGTTTATTTATTTCACATAACGAGGGTTCTGAAAATGGTAACAGTATTATGTAATTTCGCATGTAGGGTTTTGGGGGTTAAAATCAACAACCTTAATATCTTTTAGGTTGTTGATGATGATAGGAAACCAGCGTTGCCAGACGTCCCGATTTTGGCGGGACGTCCCGATTTTTTTATCAAAGTTCAATGTCCCGCGCGGGACAGGCTCAGTCCCGCTTTTCGGGGATAACTGAGAAAGAAAGGTGTGTAATAAATAGAAGAGTTTGGGAGATAGAGGGGTGGATTTTTTATGGCTACGTTTGCTGTCTATTGTCACGTGAACGTAAATTTACGTTAAATAAAAAGATAAAAATTCGAAAACTTTTAATTTTATACGTTTTTTTACTGTGTCCCGCTTTTGACGGAAGAATCCCGCTTTATTCATTCAAAAAGTTCCAAAGTCCCGACTTAGCACAAAAAAAATCTGGCAACGCTGTAGGAAACTAATGTGACTTCCAGGCACTTCAACTCAAACACATATCTATACTAAATAGTAGTATTATAAATGCGAAACTTTGTTTGTCTATCTGTCTGTATGTTACCTCTTCACGCCCAAACCACCGAACCGATTTCGCTGAAATTTTGTATGGAGATGCTTTGAGCCCCGGGAAAGGACATAGGATACATTTCATCCCGGAAATATGATTCCCGTGCGATAAACGAATTTAGACGCAATGTTGCGGGCGTCATCTAGTTAGGTATATTTTCAACAAGTATATCAAAACACTTCTTCTGTCCTCTCATCCAAACATTCTCAATTTATTCTTAGATCGAGATTCGAGATACGATAGAGTACAAAAATAAAAACGACCTATTCAAATCAAGGTACTCTGAATGACAACAGGGTATGCAAAACTGAGGAGATAGAGACTTTGTGGGTTTGCGGCGCCGCCCCGGCAAATCAATAAAAGGCATCTATTATCCCGTCGAGCCTCCGTCACTCCTCTATAAGGCCGTCTGTCCACGTGGAACGGTGTGGTAACGTGGCACGTTGCGTTGTCGCGACGAGTAAATTTACGTCAACGTAAAGTGAAAATGCACGTCAAGATAACGCAACGTTGCACGTCGCCGTGTCTTGTAAAATTCTACCTATTGTGCATTAACTAGGGTATGTTATTCGAATAGAAAAAGTGTACGGTACGACAACGTCACCGTAAAACTGCACGTCACGTCGGCCGACATGGCTCGATCGGTTGCGCTTGCTCAGTTAATACTTAAGTTACTCAGTCACTTGTGGACAGGCCCTGACATAACTACCATCGAGGAAATTTATTCATAGGCAGTTGACAGACCTACGTCATTTGGTCGGTTTATGGCAGTTCAATATTAGTAATGAACTGTCGGCTGAGTTTGACATATAAAAAGCGACCAAATTACGTAGGTCCGCAATCTGCCTATGAATCAACTTCTCTGATAGTACATTTACTATGGCCTTGTGTCCACAGCATGCAAGTCACCCGAGCACAGGTGAGCACACAGCTATAGTATAATAAAATGTACTAACGATATTCCAATCCATAATGGAATTGGAATGCATTTCAGCGCGTTCCAGTTCCCGTTTACATTATTCTAAGCGCTGGATTGGATTACTGGATTGGAACAATTTAAACCGCGGCCATGAATGTATGAATCGCTAAGGGCCAATTCAGACCGCAACGCGACGCGTAGATGCATTTCTAAAGTATGAATTTGAAAGACTTCAATGGCGTGAGACGTTGTGCAAACCTGTTAATTCAATACAAATTTAGAAACGCATCTACGCGTCGCGTTGCGGTCTGAATTGACCCTAAATCTGCGCCGTCGTCTCGTTCTCAGTGACGGTGACGTCGGCGGTGGACAAACGGCCTCACTGCTCTATAAATGATCACTTTTCCGTCACTGTCGGGGCCCACATCAAAGCCAGGCAATTCTCAAACCAAATGTACTGAAAAAGTGCAAACAGCATTCTATTTCTAAAGGAAATGGTACGTTCTTTTTTTCAGGTGACTTATGGCGTTGTGTGATACGAGTATGAATTGCCTTTTGTGACAAAAATGTAGAGAATATTCTAGATAATAACATTGTCATGGAGGCGTGGATGCTAATCACCTGTAAAATAATGACCGTATGAATACGACTAGTTTTTTGACAGGGGGAGTCAGTGAACGCTACGGAGCTCGGTAATTTGAGAATAAAGTTTTGATTTTGGCCCCGTATTAAGAACTAAGAAGTAAGTACTCAATAAACTATTCATATCAGAAATCCAAATTGGCCAAACGGATAAATATTAAGTCTAATTTTCAATATCGCATTGAAAACATTGTATCGTTTACTGTACACCATACTCGGAATAACTAATCAGTACAGTCGCGTACAACTATTCCTCTCACGTACAGTCTCGGCTAGAAGTGCTTCTGCAAATCGCTAGGGCTGCCTACACCCACATAAAGTATATTAAGCTACAGGAGAAAATTGTTCTCACCAATTTTATTTATAGCTGGGTATGAAAAACCTGTTTTTTTTTTCGAAAGGGTCTAAGCTACTGGTCTGGTTAAGACCATGGTAGTTTAATTGTGGCTATAACTAGTCTGCTGAAAAACCTGTTACCCGACTGCACTTAAAGGATGTTATATGCTTTTTCTAGAGAATATATGTTTGTTTCGCTCGCTGTACAGCCAGGACAGCTAGATAGACTTTAGCTGAAGAGGTGTTTCCACGAATTTTTTTAGCTGGGTATGAAAATCCTACTACCCCACTGCGCCAGAAGAAGGTTAGTTTTAGCTTAGTTTAGTTTGTAAAAAACTATAATTTCTTTTTGTTACTTATCCCAAGTATTTTTAAAGTATTTTCCCTTGAGAAGCACATATAAAAGTAATTTAAGTCATTAATAATACTATTGTGTCAACCCTGCTTACTACAATATTTAAATATTTACCGGACGCTAATAGCGGTCTCTTCACCTAGGGACATAATAATTATGTATTTGTATTTTGATACTATTCGTTAAATAAGTGTACGTTTTAGTACTTCACACGAAAAATAAATGTAAATTATACTTTTATAAATGGACGATTAAACTAACTTTTTTTGGTTAAGTTTGCTTTCATTGTAAACAAACCAATGTGATGACCACAGACTACTAAGGGATACTACGTATGTGATGACATTGCGATGAAAGTACCTTATTTTATTTCCAATATTTATGTATTTTGTTTACATTTTTATTGTTTTAAAGAAAATTGTGCTTATGTTATCAGGGCGAGCGAAGCGAGCCCTAGCATATCCCACAACCTGAACATTTTTTGCTACACTTTGCGGAAAAACTATCACGCCTATTGATTTATGCTTTAACAGTAATCATTTTTATTTGTATTATGTAGAGGTGTTATCATCAGTCAGTCAAGGTGTGACGACGAGAGCCCTAACAAAGCTCGGCTTTTAGCTAGTAAATATGAAGAAGATTTCTGTATTCTATCTTTAGTATTCAGCCATAAAAGTGCGGTTAAAAAACAAAGCTTTCCGAATCTGCTTCTCATCGATTAAGTTCAAATATAAAGCTTCGTTCACAGCCTCGGAACTCTGACATCGATATTTGACGTTTGTTCTATCTATAAATTAATATTATAAAGCTGAAAAGTTTGTTTATTTGATCGCTCTAATCTCACGAACTACTGGGCCGATTTTTATATAATGTTGGCACAGTTATAAAGTAAACCACGGAGAAAGACATAGGCTACTTTTTTGCAGGAAAATGTACGGTCCTAGTGGTATTCCACATTTTTGTGTGTGGAGCCGCTCTAAACGTATTGTCAATTATTTTCTTCGTTTACTGACACATAATTTTAGCAGTAGCTTGAAAGAAATGTCTAAACTTGCTTACAGTATAGCAGCAAAGCTTCAAGTTTTCTTAGAAATAAAATAGTAAAATGGTATACTATCTACTAATAGTTTACTTTTTATTTTTATGAAGACTTACAGCTTTTGCTGCTGTATTGTAGGAAAGTTTGGTCTGCACGTCAAATTGTCTGCGGTGTAGAATATTTACAAAGTAATAAGGCAAGACGGCAAGCATCGGTAAGTCTTTTTCCCCGACTATGCTATGCCAGAAGAAATGTTAATGTTTTTGGAGTATTTAATATTATAATTATTATTATAATGTCACAATATGTTATGTACTTGTTTAAGTAAGCAGCTTTTCAAAGAGCTTGAGAGGTATCATGGCATTTGCACAGCATTTGTCTTAGATGAGAACCTATAAAATACGTCAAAACTTTTAAGTTTATTTGTATGTCTTCTAATCCTTAAACTGTTTGGTCATTATTCAAAATGGCACATATTATGTTCCAATGTTAAAATAATGCGAAATACGATGACCAATTCGGGCGTTTCACAGACCTGCACTTTTTTGGGAAAACGCGACGGCATTTTGACATTTAAGGGACTAAGGGTCTGATTCGCTACCTACTGATAAGTACCGGATAGACTATCCACAACTTACCTGACAGATACTCTATACTCCATCTGTCAGATAAGTTGTGGATAGCCTATCCGGCACTTATCAGTAAGTGGTGAAACAGGTCCTTATAAAAATGTGTATATTCTTCCTGATTTATAACTTCTTTATCAAGTATGCACGAGCCCTTACTCAGGCTTAACGTCTGCCACTTAGTGACGTCAATCGTTCCGAGTTCGGGCTTAACGCCGAACCGAATGTCAGTCCTTAATACAATCAAATACACCGAATAATGCCTGATCAATTTTCATCAAACGGTTTTTCGTGGATCCTTTGAATTACAGATAATGTTAATTAAGAGGCCTATAAAATGTTGAAGAAGTTGGTTTTTCATTAGGTAACAATTTTGAACACGACGAATGTGATGATTGAAAAATCAGCCCCTATATAAAGTTTGGGGTTATTGTGTTAAACGCTAAAAAATGTCCTGTATCATCTTATTTATCAATGTTAATAATATAATCTAATCTACTTTGATGGATTTTCACCTTGACAATAAATACAGTGAGCATAAAAAAGAACAAGTGTTTCTCAATCATTATGAAGAAAAAATTTATTCGAAGAAAATATAGAGTACACAATATCCCTTACCGCGCGTGAATGCCATATTCCCCAATCCCCATGCATATAACAAAGAAAGATCTAATATTCCTCTCTAGTCCATCCGTTTAAACGTGCCTACGAGGGGAATAAAAGCTAGTGAAATTACAGATGGTATCGCAGACTGTCACATTAGCGTGACGATAAAATCGGTACGTGAGAAAAAACTCGATGGCGTGCCGTGTACTCCAATGAAACAACTATAAACCGACTTGATAAAACTGTTATGACTCTTTATATCTTTATAGTTGAAGTTATGCTGTGCAATAAAAAGGACGTTTAAAAATTGGATTTTAATTTTTTTTATTGTTGGTAGTCGAGTCGGCGGGTCACGTTTCGATGTGAATTACCCTTGAGTCGATAGCTTTTTAGTTGTAGACAACGTAACAATATTATTATTTAGTGTACAAACTACAAATACCGATAGATTCAAAACTAAAAATACATAGAAAAACAACGTTATAAACTAGGCAGCATCTCGCAATTTTCTTTTTGTTGCAGATAATATGTATAGAAAGTGCACAAATATGGTTTTATGTGAGGAAGTCCGCGCATCTTGTTAAAATAGAAATCGGTTATACAACCGGCGGGTTAGCACGTCCATACTTCATGCTCTCTTAATCTGGAAAATTCAACAACACGATTATCGCGGTGTGCACGAAACGGCACTGGGTCAGTTATGTGAATCCGAGCTATCTGTAGCAAACGACAACTACAATCCTACAAGGATAGGCGCACGTTTTACAGGTATTCAATATAATCTAAGTAATATTTGTGTGGATTTTTAGTGTGGCTGAATGTCGCTTGTTAATTTTTGTTTACAGCTTGTTCACTTTAGACTGTACACATTCACACATCCGTGACGATGTTATATAGATAGATAGGTTTTTTATTATAGTAATGTTAAATGTAAAACAAATGAAAGGACAGGCCGGCTAGTTTTTAAATGCTTTTAATTTTATTCTTAGTAAACTTATGGTTTCAACTTCAGACATCAACAATTTAGACGATTTTTAGATTTCTCTATAGTATCAGGGCATTAATAATATTTTATTATATATTTAACGGTTAACGAAAGTCGACATATAATACTAGCAATATAATATGCTACCTGTTTCACTTATTATCAAGTTACCAACTCTCGCATCAGCCGGTAAACCTATACTGCACTTTTACCAACTTTCGTGTTTAATCACATGCGAATTTGTATGTTAGTCTTCCTTACAACTCTGTTGTGTACTTCTTGAGCAAAAATTATTATAAGTTTGAGAGACTTTTTACTAGAAGAAACAGAATAAATTTCATTGAGTGGTTTTCGGAACTACGGGTTCTATTTTGATGAAACTTAACAGTGTTATGGAGTAGTTAGACCACATGGAATGTACGGCCACAATTAACCATCTTATTAAGATATTATTGGCTTAGAATTTATATGAAACTATATACACAATATATAATATTAATATTGTAGAATATACAATACTAATTGTTTACAATTGTCTAGCACCAAGAGTCACTAGATAATATACAATAATAATATGTAATTATAATTGGTTGCTTATACTATGCTAACATAATAAGTAATAACTATTATATAGATAATTAATTTTAGTATTCCTAAATTAATACGTAGGTTGCCAACCAAATTATTATGTTTGCTTGATACAAAATTTTCACGCGGCTTCGCGCGCCTAAAACAGTATTCATAATATTTATAAATATTTCCACAAAATGTCGTCATAAAAGAAAAGGGCACGCCATTACCTTCAGTATCAAATGTAAAAAATCAAAATGCCCCTAAACAAACTCAAAATGTTTCTTTTGAAAACTATAGTTTTTGCTTCTGCTATTAGGAACCTACTTGGCATAATATTTTGTTGAAAAACAAAATAGCCTATGTCCCTCCACGTGGCCTATTCTATATCTGTGCCAAATAACATAAAAATTGCTTCAGCCGTTTGTGAGATAAGCTCCTTCAAATAATTTTCCCCGTTTTTCCCCATTTTCCTCTGTTTCTTTGCTCCTATTGGTGGCAACGTGATGTTATATAGTTCAAGTCTTCCTCGATAAATAAGACTATCCAACAAAAAACGAATTCTTCAATTCAAAGCTGTAGTTCCACAAATTCTTTAGCTTTATAATTTAATCATAGATATGATTTTCCCAAACTTTAAGCCCGCCATTTATAAGGAATGGTAAGTCGTATGAAAAAAGTGTCTGAATATATTTTGTAGAGAATTCTATGATCTACACTCTTGCCCTACTTATTTTTGTGATAAAATGTATAGTTTGAAAAAAAACAGGAAAAACCTTATTTTCATACCTTTGACCTTGAATAAAAAATTTTGCACAAGGAGGATCACCGGGGACTTTTAAGGTTTTATTTGTAATGGTGTATTTAACGTCTATACCAATTTTCAGCTCTATGCGAGTTATTCCGAGGTCGAATGTTTAATTTTCCCGGGGTATATAGTCATTACGGTACCGTAACAATATTTTTGGTCATAGTAGTTAAAAATCTTTATGTAACATTAAAATAAATAATAATATTACGTAAATTATAATGTAAGTGACCGGACGCATTGAGGCACACACTACTTGTATTTACATTGAATATGCCCCTGAAATAAACTTACAATGTGTGAAATACAAAACCTTGCTTGTTTTACAGATTCGAGCATTGTTTTAAATGAAAATACATTTAATTTCGAACAATGAAGAATTTTATTGTACAAAATTTTATAATACATATTTAATTACAGTTCAGTTACGAAATACTTTTTCATTGGCACTAGATTAAATAACCTCAAAATAAAATGTATCAATAACATCCGTTAGATGTTAAGGAAACGAAAAATTAATTTACAATATAATTACGACCTTAAGGCGGGCATAAACCCCAATTTGTTATTCCGTGACTCCCGGTTTACCTAGTTCCAATATAATAACGAAATGTAAAAAAATATGAGTTATAAAGCACAATATTGAAAAGACTTTAAACCATAAACATTTTTATAAAACGTAATACTTTGGCTGTAATTAATTTACAAACTCACCTCCGAAAAAAATCTAATTCATCGAAATATAAGTATTAACTAGGATAATTATACATTTTATTTGAATAAATTGTTAGTAAATCTATATTAAAATATCCTTAACTGAACAATTTTGTTTCTTAATATTTATTTCCAAAGATATTTAAAAAAAACATGAAAAATAGAGAAGATCCGCCCCTAGTAACTACAGTTTTATGCTAAGCTAAAATGAATCTTATTGCAATGCGTATACGCTTGGTCTTTGGTTGTGTGCAAGGTTATCGTTTTGGATTGAGATTGATCCCTGCCTTAAAAACTTATCAAAGAACACATCAGACTATACATCCGGTCCTTTTAATATTTTAAGTTCCTGTTCGGTTATTAGGTCATTTTTATCACTTTGTGTATTTTATTTAAATATTTCCTAGAAATAGACGTGTATAGTATTTTTTTAATCTTTACTAATTCTTGTCCCTTGTTCTTATCATTATGTGCATACACACGCTTACAAATAAAGCTATATTCTTTAGAGTTTAGATAAATACAAACACACGATCAAAGCGAACACTCAAGAGCTAGAGCTTAGCTGTAAAATTTACGACCGACATTATTTTGGTCTTGTGACTGTCTTATGACGCGACCAAAACTTGTCTACAAAAGCCATAACACAATCGTCATACTTTACTACCGCAAAGTAGGTGAAGGAACGTACTTGGTGACCTATTTAGGCTGGATATAATATTATATTATGAGCCAGGCCGAACGCGCGGTTTGGCTGGTGCACCGCGAGATTCCAAGGAATTAATAAATGAGCGCTGTCATTTACATATTATATTTATTTTAGGTGAATTCAGACCGCAACGCGGCGCGTTGATAGACTTGATACGTTTCTAAAGTATGGATTTGATAGACTTCAATTGCATGAGACGTCTTGCAATACTTTAGAAATGCATCTACGCGTCGCGTTGCGGTCTGAATTCACCCTTATTTGTCATCTCGGGGTGTAGCCGCCAAACCGCGCGTTTGCGCCGCCGCACATAAATCCAGCCTTTAGAAACGGTTTCCGCGGTTCAACATCCAATTTTTAGGGTTCCGTACCCAAAGGGTAAAAACGGGACCATATTACTAAGACTTCGATGTCTGTCTGTCCGTCTGTCTGTCTCAAGAACGGCTATAGCTAGATTTCTGAAATTTCCACAGACTGTGTATATCTATTGCCGCTATAATAAATACCAAACACAAAATAAATTAAATATTTAAGGGCGGCTCCCATACAATAAACGTAATTTTGACGTGATAATGTCTTATAATTCGATATGAGGTGCGCGCCCGAAAAACATGACAGTTCATGCGGCGTTACCTCGCTGACAGCTCTGAGGCGTTCCATTTACACTCTCAAGTCTCTCAACAACCGTAAGGCCCACCTGGGCCGCGCTCTTTGTTTCGATTATATAACGTATTTCGATGACTTAGAGAATACTTTTGTATGAAGAAGTTTGGTTAGTTATGACCTTTGATACATTGACCACACTCTGAATGAAAAATAAATAAACAATCTGTGAGCTATTAGTATTATTTCGGCTATTCAAAATTGTGCTCTATTTCCTACGTGTCAAGGTATGACATAATATATGAAGAATAAAGTATTCGTTTATTTCTTCTGAACAAGTCACTAATTATAGTTTCGAAAGTTTATAATTGAGAAACTAATATCACATCGGACTAAATACTATATTATGGTGGCTTGATAGATAGAAAATTTAACATATATTATAATGTAGTTCACACAAACATAAAATATGGATTGTATGTAAGGATATTACATTAATTTTACAAAGAGGGTAGGCCGGGCGCCATTTTTTTGCACATTGACCTGTCAACTTTTTTGCATAGATTTTTCCCGGAACTGAGGGGTTAAGGCTATGATGTTGTCACGTTCAACTATCGTCAGTAAACCGACTTTACAGACAACCGATTTTTTTGCTATTTTTTGCTCGATATCAATAATGGCAACAGGTAGGCACTTTAAATGTTCACAAAATACTCAGTTGTATTTATAATTTAATAATTAATAATAACATTTAAATAAAATAAATAATTAAAGGGGGCTCCCATACAAAAAAACACATTTTTTACCTATTTTGCTCTATAATGGTACGGAACCCTTCGTGCGCGAGTCCAACTCGCACTAGGCTGATTTTATTCATATTTTGTGCTGCATCTCATTAAAATATTTTCCGCGAAAGTTTGAAGCGAGCAAATTAACTCCCGAGGCTGCGTATCGGGATAAAAAGTTTCAACATTAAAGTTTAGTGAGGGTCTACTCGACTTTTTCAGCCTACTTGTAGTTTGTACGTTGGGATGCCAACTTTAAAGTTTAACTACAATGTTTGTAGAAAATTTTGCTAATAAATCCTAGGGTATTATAATGTCATTGAAAAGGATTTAATACTTTCGTGACAATAGTTAGGTACTTAACTGAAATAGTAACTCTCGGCTATCATCTCTGCTATTATCTAGAGCAGCCTTTCCCAAAGTGGGCGATAACGCCCCCTTGTGGGCGCTGAATGTCTGAAGGGGGCAGTGTGGGACCCAGACAAAAAATGGGGGCGTTGTTTGAGGCTTGGGGGGTGATTTATTTCATCAGGATACATTTTAAATTGAAAGAATGAAGGCGCTAAAATATTATTTGTTTTTAAAGTGGATGGTAGACTGATGGATTATGAGCTATCTGCTATACGCACTTAAAAAGTATGCTCAAAACTATTTATATCACTAGATATCACATTTGAAACTCTAAGTACTCTTACGTTAATGACGAAATCGTGTCTTAGAAATGATATTACAGCACTAAGAACTGTGTGAGTGAACGCAATGCGAACTAAGGCTTTTCTTAATGCGATTTTGTTGTAATGCGTGGGTTTATGCTATATTTAGCCTGCTATAAATAATTCAATAATTAAGAGCTCATTTTACGTACAAACTCTTTTATTAACCCTAGGACTCGTGGATTGGAAGAAAGACAAGGATTAGATCACACTCGGTAAGCAAGTTTGATTTTGAGGTTCTACGAGTCGATGCTAATTTTGCTAGTATAAAGACACTTGTACGATGACGGAAAATGGCTTGAGGACACCTGAACAAGGTTGGCTCTATACCTTTTTATATAAATCGTACTGTACATATTATATAGAGAGGCTAAGAGGGACACTAAGAGAGACTCAAAATATTATTTTGGCAAGTTGTATTAGGTATAAGTTATATCTTATTGAACGTTAAATTGTACAAAACATTACCACAAATGCATGATAATTAATTTCATGATTTAACATAGATGAGGTTAATTGTTGATAACAATTCCAATATAAAATGCAAATCGACCACATCGAGGTGAACACGCGAATAATTTGAAAACTCTATTCTATTACGTAACGAACGGATTATACAATGGATTAACATTTAAAATCGTACCCTAATTCGCATAGTATTAAAAGTTTTTGGCAAAGATTGATCAGCTTTCATTAGTTTATCACAAATAATATCATGACTAGATGACGCCCGCAACTCTGCTTCGCTAAAACTCTTTTATCAAACGGAAACATGGGCGCCGGCAGAAATAATTCCCAAGGGGTGCAGATTTTAGTTTTCTTTCTTTTCTTTTCTTTTTACTTTTTACGAACAACATTGACCGTCTATTTACGTCAACAGAATACATTTAGTGCCGAAACATTACGAACTATCTTTGTACGGCATGGCATTTTGGGTTACAAAATGCTTTTTATTTCAATAATTCCTGTTGATCCCGACATTCCCAAGGGGTGCAAGTGCACCCCCTAGCACCCCCCTGCCGGCGCCCATGCGCCGAAACTGTACATTTTTTGTGATAAAAAGTATTCTATGTCCTTTCCCGGCACTCAAAGTATCTCCATACTAAACAGCAAAATCGGTTCAGCGGTTTGGGCGTTAAGATGTAACAGACATTCAGACAGACACGCTTTCGTATGTTTCGGATGTACGGTAGGGAAAGTATCTAAATACTAGCAGCGACATACCATTTTTTTAAAACCGATAAGAGTAGAACTTAATAGCTCAAAATGTGCTGTTAATGATCGTAAAAGTCCCGCATTTTGATTATACGACCAACATTACACCGCACCACAGACTGTGCGCAATTGTACACACGCACAGAAAAGTGTTAAGATTAAAATCGATTAAATGTTTATGACACCATTGACGTAACGTAGAAAATGGCCGACAAAAATGTATATATTTCTCCGTAAAATTCTTATGCAACAGAAAATGCTCGCTTGGCCACATTCGGTGTGGTATTTTTGTTTCGTTTTAATTAATCAGTGAAAGTAACTTATATCAATAATAACATATTAATTAGCTTGTAAATTTTATATATCATCACGTTTCAGTGATTAGGTAATCCATATATGGTCAGAGAAAGATAACATCCATAACAGGTAAGGGAAGAGACCTAATGGCAGACACTTTAAGGAAACATGCAACATTTGAATGTTATAAAATATATATTTATGAAAATAAAGGATTGATAACGATTTTCATAAAAAATGGGTTAAAAATTTAATTGATTGTAAGGGTTTCGATTAATTAAAAAAAAACGATTTTTTAATAATCGAATTTCATAAAAAATGGGTTAAAAAAATGCACAAAGTTAGTAATCAAGTTTTCACTTCTGCCGGCACTCCCGGAGTGCAACCCGCCTTTTTTTTCCTAGCAAATTTATTTTCAGTCTTTAGTCTCCATGCTTCTTTTGTCTCTTCTTTTTTCTTCTTTCTTTTCTCAGCTCTCCTTTTTCTTTTTTTTTTACTACTAAAAAACTAAAGCAATCGATTTTTAGATCAGTACAAGGTCTAATATTAGACACCATGTCCATTTTTAGGTGCAGTAGTTCTAAGTTCTTAGATTGTTAATAGATTTATATTTTCAGAGAGTAGTGATGATTTTTGCAGTAGAATAAAGTACAAAATAACTTTAGTATGTATTGCAAAACTCAAAGATGAGATCCATGTGAACTATTAGGTTTTTTACATTTTCAAGAACACACCCTTTATATTGTTAGGGAAAATGGATAAAAAATCTTAAATAAACATTAATTAGTGTATACAACATGACCATTAATCCAATGAAATCAATAGAAATTACAAAAAATCAAATAAATGTATTCAAAACTTACGTGCAAAATTTCGCCTTCCTTAACCTATTTGCTAAGAAATTGCCGAGCGTGTGTTGACGCGGTCATATTATTTACGAAATCTGATACCATTTTAAAATTTTGTTCCCGAAGGCGTCTTTATATTTTTTCAATTCAACAGATAGCTTGAGAAGCTTATAAAATTTACAGTGGTGAGAAATAATTACAGTAATTCTTATTTTTATGGTATTTTTGTCATAAGTGTCATCTATTAGTTCAGTGTCTAGCATTAGGTCCTTTCCCTTATCTATTATAAAAGACAAAAAACAAAACACAACATCATCTTGCCCGAAACAAACCTTTTTTCTGAAATATCTTCATAATGAAACAAAGTAGGTAATAAGTGATTTACAGAATGAAACTTATAGGAAACATGAATTAATATATCCATACTAATATTATAAATGCGTCCATCGGTCTGTCTTATCTCGCCCCAACCTCAGAACCAATTTTGCTGAAATATGGTATGAAAACAGATAAGTAAAAAAAAAAACAGATAAGGAAAAAGAATATACTTTTTGTCCCGGAAAAATGAACGGTTTCCGCGCAATAAACTGATTTTGGCGCAATGGAGTTGCGGGTGTCATCTAGTTATGAATAAATTTAATAAAAACTGGCATTCGAATGGTGATAATCATGATTGTATTAATTCGTTTCGCCTGAACGACGAACAAAAAAGACCGACTCCGTAAGTTTTCCGCTTCGAATATTTCGTATCAATTACTTTAAGGTTGATTTTCAATTGTTACTTTCCCAACTATCTTAGGTAATGGCGTCTGGGTCTAGAAATAAAATAATTAATGCTCTACTATATTTAGAGGCAAAAGTTTCAATATTTAATAGACATTTTATACAACCGTTCACAAAAGCTAGAAAATAGATTTGAGCTTTCATTTCGATTGATATTAAATTGCGTGTTATATTAAATTATTTATATTAACTTCTAAGCTCGCCATTACATTGTAGATTACATAGAGGGTTTAAATGACTTTAAAGCTACGTTTACCCTGTAACCATTCACAACATAGCGTGCTTGTGAATTGTTTCCTTACCGGGCTATGCAATGCTAACGCAAGACCTAGGCTCGGTAGTCCAGTCTGATTTTGGCATCTATGTGTTAACTTTGATCTTTGATATTTTCCAATAAGTAACAGATTCTCAACACTTTATATAGGGAACGTACTACGTGCGCAAGGATGGTGCTGACCACTGGTAGCGCTATTAAAAGGATACGCTAGCACTGTTTTTCCATTCAAACGTATTCCCCAATTTACTCCCAGGACAATGCGTCTAGAACTCTAGACAAATGATTTTTTATGCAATATTGGGATCTGTTAAAACTATGCTACTACGTTTGATTTTTTCTAAATTTACTAATAAGTACTTATATAAAAAAATATGACCCTTCAAAAATCGCAGAAAATGAATGCCCCGTACTCCGTCAATCTACCGACCATAAAACAATTTTGAAAGATCTTTAAGATAAAATAAAAACGTAGAGGCATAGAGTCGCTCTTCCCAGGAAGATATTTAAAAAAATAATAATTAGATATGCTCTATTTTGAAGGAGGAATCAGAGGAATACGTAACCATGATTAACTGTATCTGTCTCTATCACAATACACGTGCCGGCGCAGGGTGAAGTGTGATGGCAATAGTTAATTCTTCGTTTAAATTCTACTGTACCCGCGTACCCTCTTAAGAATCTCAAAATTATTTATTTGACCTGTTCTGTTACTTAAAGTTTCTGCACGGTTCCGATTAGCCCTTCAAACTCTACATTAAAGTTGTGGCAGTAGTCAGTGAGTACCTTTTCAGACGCCCAAGACAAAGATAAACAGTAGTTAATCCGATGTGTACACAACTTAATTTTTTGTCAGAATAATTTTGGGAAAATAATTTTGAATTAAATATTATTATCATGTGACATTTAATCCATCCGTTTAAATTAATTTGCTTTCAAGTTATAATATAGATTATTATCATTTAATCTACAGAAAATTTAAAACAAAAGGATAACTTTGTAAGCTGAAATCCATTTAATAAGTTTCAATAGTTTTGAAAAAAAAAATAGGTGGTATTCAACCAAATTAACAGAAGCGTAATGTAGGTAATTAGGTAAATTGTTAAATATCAAGTTACAGAGATTTTTCGACAGCGGTTTACCTTTTCAATAGTTAGAAATTTTCAATAATTTTACGTTAGTCAAATCCTTTAGATTGACATAAAGACGAGACGAATCATGTTGATGATGATCATATATTGACACCATGGTAATGATTGATGATAGCGACGGCGGGAGTAATGACCTGTTTCTGTACAGGAAGCACCTGACCAGAACGACAAACTGTATTGACTCGGGCTTGCCCATTGGACTGGCAAATGAAATTGATAAGAGGGTAGACGTGAATCATGAAAATGGATCAGCTTTATGGTGCGGCTTCTTAAAACTAATCTATTTTTGATGGGCCTTTAGACTTGTTAAAGTTAATACACATTATTAATTTTAAGAAAAGATACTTAACTTAGATTTAAAGTACTGTATGTAAAGTAATTATTCAGCAAATAATTGTATAATATCTGCTGTGTGACACAATGCAAAAGTCTCAAGGCAGACTTATAGGATAGTGAATCTTGGATATTAAACACTGCGTTAATATATTTCTGAGTAAGAAAGTTACTGCATACTTCAAACAAAATATAGATTATAGAGTATCAAAAGGGTCGTAACAAACTTTATCTGCATTATCCTAGGTCCTGATAACATTAACAATTTCAAAGAAAACACTAAGTCCTTTTAGATAAGATAAGGCTCAAGATAACTTGACTTTTGGAACGCGTACCAAGTAGGAGCTTATTCGCAATGTTTTGGTGAGTCACTGCGATGCAAAACGGGGACAAGGAACGTTAAGCCTGAGAAAGAATGCCGGTGATGAGTAGCAGTCGTGACGATCCACTCATGCAGAAACTAACGAAGAATGCGGCCTAAAAACTCAATTTACACAAGAAATCTTTGACTAATGCAATGCCTGATACTCGTTAAATTAAGATTAATACGTACGCGAATATAATATAGAAAGAAAGTATGTAACAATAACTATAATATGATCAAATAATAATAAATGAAAACTAATAACAAAATATACAGGCTACTCAGTAGTTTTAACTTTTAAGTTTTTATATCACGTGTAATACGATGATGTTGAATAATCCACATCCATAGTCTAAAGTTTTAATAATAAAAAGTAAGGCTGAGAAGAGGATTAAGTAATTCCAGTGTTATTTTTAGACTTCGCATTCTTTAATCTAAAGTTTTTGTTTAGCCAATCGTAGATCTTATAATTGATATTTGGATGAAAAAAATTACGTGCACATAATGTTTACGAGTACGACTAAAGATAACTTATTTTATATTGTACTAGATGATGCCCGCAAAATCCGTTTTTTACGCGCGGGAACCGTACAATTTTCCGAGAAAAAAGAATCCTATGTCCTTTCCCGGGACTCTAAAGTGTTTCCATGCCTTTCAGCAAAATCGGTTCAGCGGTTTTAGCGCAAAGAAGTAACAGACAGACAGACACACTTTCGCATATATATGTATAGTAAGTAAGTAAGAATACTATATCTACATTATTTTTACTTACATTCTAACTAAAGGATAAGAATGTCCAAGTTATATTAAACCCGTCTTCCATTTAACCTGTCTTTGAAAAAATGCAGAGTATTGCAGAGTGCAAAATCCTATAATGGCATAAAGCGGTCGGGTAAGTCATGCTCTATCGTTGCTCGGTAAAATTCTTGCTCTTTGCCTTTGCACTTTCATATTATCCGTCAGATTAAAATACGAAAAGTAATTTAAGAGTAATCATACTTGAACTTAGCGAGATTACATTATTTCGGATAAAATGTTTCATTCAAAATTACTTAGCAAACGAAAATTTCACGGATTTAAAACATCTCGGGACGACTTTACCGCATCTTTATATGCGGTAAAGTCGCGACTGTATATATCAAGTGTAACAACTAACCTTTTCCAAACACACTGACACTGGATATCACACAAAAATCACACTTCACAGACACATCACTGCATCAAATCCGAGGAATGTTGGTTGCGCGTGCGCACGGGGGCAGAGACCTACAGCGCGGTCCGGCGACGGCGGGCGCTGCGACTCGAGTACCGTTGCACGAAGGCTTTGACATTACACTCCACACTCCTTTGTGGTACAGACCTTGACTGTTTGATCTCCGAAACGAAAGTGGAATGATAGCCTAATTCTGTGAATGGACTTTTGTGTCAGCACAGATTTGGATATTTTGAAAGGTTGTTTGTGTTTTTCTTTTATTTATTTATATCTTTGATCTTTGATTTCTCTACCAATAACCAAACACTACGATAAATTTAAAATACTATGAGAAAGTAATCAACTAATTCATTCTTAAATTAATTAAAGTTACAACTTCTAAATTACGGCTTAAATTCTATTCTTGACCTGCTCCGTTTCCAACTTTTTCATATTTTAATACCTAACTTATTTAGTTTTACATCATTAGTCTGAATGAATATGAATCAGATTGTAAAAACAATTTAGCGTTATGTAAAACTGTGAATAATTATTAATTTTAGAAAGTTTGTATTTTGAAATTCAAATTAGGATAATAAATAGTTCATGTTCATAAGAAAATATATATTTTATTCATTTATTATTGCTGATATTTGTTGCTGGAATAAAATTTTAAACACATATTTGTTCAGCAGTATTCCCAAGCTGGGGTAGAGAACAAAAAATAGAGCTAAAGGCAAATATTTTACTTGAAATTTATGTGTACAAAACTTATTTTAAAAATTAAATATAAATTGAACAAAGCCCTACAAATATCATATTGATATGTTATGGACGTAGATTAAATTGCCTTCTATTTTTTTAATTACCTATGATAAAGAAAATGAAAGAAACTATTCCTATTGTCTTAACTCTTACCTGAATTTATCTAATAATTATGTACAAGATAAATCCCTTATGGCTTAAGGGAATTAATCCTTCGATCGGGGATTCTAGGAAATGCAATTGTATTCTATTGTTGTCGCGATCACCGATGCTCGTACGGGGCTTGATGGATTAATGGCATAAGGCTTATGCCATTAATTATCACACATCTATACATATAATAAATCTGTAGAAATGTCAATTCTGTACATTAAAGATATTCAAAAAATAATAAGCGGAGGGTGTCACAATATCGCTATAGAAGCCGAAAGTTAGTTAGTTTTTTTGTCTGTCTGTCTGTCTGTCTGTCTGTATGTTTGTTCCAGCATCACACGAAAACTACTGGTCCGATTTGAACGCGGTTTTCACAGATATATTTGTCTTCTTCCAACTTAACATCTGGTGTATAAAAAAATTTCTCCCCACCCCTCTAAAGGGATGAAAGAGGGGGTCAGATTTTGTATAAGACTTTTGCTTTAACACGAAAACTACTGATCCGATTTGAATGCGGTTTTCACAGATATATTTGTCTTCTTCCAACTTAATATCTGGTGTATAAAATTTTTCCCCCCACCCCTCTAAAGGGACGAAAGAGGGGGTCAGATTTTGTATAAGACTTTTGCTTTAACACGAAAACTACTGATCCGATTTGCATGCGGTTTTCGCAGATATATTTGCCTCCTTCCAACTCAACATCTGGTGTATAAAAATTACCCCCTCCCCCCACCTCTAAGGGGACCAAAGAGGGGGTCAGATTTTGTATCAAACTTTTTTCTTTAATGGACTTACTTCATAATTATTATTAACTGTTTTTCCAACTTAACATCTGGTGTATAAAATTTTCCCCTCACCCCTCTTAGGGGACAAAAGAGGGGGTAAGATTTTGTGTCAACTGATGAAGTAGAAATACTTTAAATGGCAAAACAACGTTTGCCGGGACAGCTAGTACCGAATAAAGTGGCGGGACAGTGCTCTCGGCCGAGCACTCGGTATGTTTATTAAGGATGTGCTCGGCCAAGGGCACTGTCTCGCCACTCTAATCTGTAGGTGTATTCAGGCCCTTGGCATTCGTCAATATGACTATTTCTTACTAGCCTATAATTTGATACGAAAATAATATAACAAGCGCTGCTCGTACGGAACTATGATAACACCAAAATGTTTACGTTGTTTAGTTGTTATTTCTACGGGCCGCTGATTTTGTAGACAAAACGATTAAAATTGGAATAATTACATAACAGACGGATTACAACCGAGACGACGTAACAGTTACTATTATGTTACAAGAAAATACTCACTTTAAGCGAAAGCGTACTTCAATTACATCTAAAAAGGCCTTAATAGCCAATTCAACCCCATTAGGGTCATATAAAAGACTGTGACTGATTTATCAATGAATAGAAATTACGATTCTCTTATAATCTTAAATATATTATAGTTCTGAAAATTACGAATCTCTAGAAAAAAATAAATTATTTTCTATACTACATAATATTATTTATGTCTGAAGAATCTCGTCTTATTGGAAACTGATTAGCAGTATTCATTCTCTCTTACTTAAAATATACGAATAACTATGCAAATTCTGCTTGTCGTTGTCTGGCATAAAACGTGATAGGACAGAAAAAGTTAGCGAACCTTGAACAATTATAGTTTGCGTAAATATATTTTTATCTATTTACCTAGGACAAACCATAGATGTACTCTATATTACATTACAATTATACTCTGCGTAAATATATTTTTATCTATTTACCTTGGACAAACCATAGATGTACTCTATATTACATTATCTTGCTATTTCCAATATGAAAGAAAAGAGAGCGATAATAATTCTATTACACGCCTCTCGCTGAAGCTAAAAATAGCATCAAAATCACGTTAAAGAAAATATAAAATTTGTAATATCAATAAAGCTTTACTGTTATGCGGCGTCGGTGCAGAACAGCGCCATTATCGAAAAGCAAACGTTGTGTTTCGTATAACAGGTGAGTTTGTGCTAAATTGGCGTCATGCTCAAATAGAAGATATGAGTGGAAGAAGGTGGGTTAAGGTGGATGAAGTTTGATAAAGTGGGTAACTAACAATTCAAAACATTCGTTTTTTTTTTCATAAATGAAGGCTTTAGCACCGGGAAAATGATTTGAAATCAAAAAAAATGTGATTCTATGTATAGGTATTAGCTAGATGGTGAAGTAAATAAGTTACAAGGTTTGTTCAAATGAAAAGGGAAAAAATGAGTAATTAAGCCAGCTTGATGTTGTAAAATATTAGTTACTCACTTTATAGTTTATCCACTCATGTGTTTAATTTTGAAGCAAGTAATATGTTTAATTTGAAATTAAACCAAATACTTGCTTAATATAATAATTCAAGTATGATGCCAAACAATGTGTTAATTTTTTTTTTAAACCTTCCTATGAAATAATTACCAATTTAATTATTACCTTCATTATTACATTCCTAGGTCCTTAAAAATTAAAATTACGACTTTTGTTAAACAATTGCATAATAAAATATTTTAGTAACCTTGTAGTTTTTGTAACTAACAAAAATCGTGAAAATAAGTAACTAAGTATAATATTATAAAAAAAGTTTGCAGAAAAAAAACATAAAATCAACAATGGAGCGCGTTGATGTCTTTTATATTTAAATTGATAAGTGCAGCGTACTGCATAATCACGACGCGACATACCTACTGGAAGGATTACTTTTAATCTCTGCATAAATATAATAAATTATTAATATCAATATTTATTTAAGGTTCATTTACACTATTGTTACACATGCGAAAACTTTTCTTTCTGTCTGTCTGTTAGTCCGCTTAAATTAGACACCCCGACTTCGATGAAAGGTAAAAAAATACTTTGAGTCCCAAGAAACTATTTACCTCATCCTTATGAATGATCTATCCTAGCTTTTTTAATCCCAATAGCCAATTTTAGAAACATTTAGGTAAAATATAATTTTTTCTATGTCTTAAAAATACATAATATTTTACCATTCTAGCGTAACGTATTTGTCTAAAGAACCACGAAATGTTTTGAAGACCGATGAAATATACTGACTTATTCAATCGTATCTAAACCAATAAACAGTTTTCTTTTCCCATCTATCTGGTGTGATAAATGACGTAAGTGACTGCGGAATAGCCGGACTGGCCGAACAGGCGGACACGGCCGATTTGTTACGCACATCCGCGGACTTCAGTGTTCAACTTACATAAACATTCCTAAACATAGGAAAAATTACATAAACCGCTAGTTCTGTACGCAAATGTAGAATATTTTAAGTAAAATTTGTGATTATATTTTGGTCACAACTCACTTAAAAAATGATACTTTGACAGAGAGATTGTCGGTAAAAAAACAACTGTCTTTTAAGTAACACAAATATTATGAAAGCGAGTCCTAAAATTATTAGGGCCACGTGCCAAAATATTCTTGAAGTTTCGCTTACATCTCCATTTTTCTTCCATAATGTTACTTTTACTTCTTTTGTTACCAATACGTAGCTGTCAATAGTCCTACTCTCCACGGGCCCTTTTATTTGTTTTTCATCTGGTGAGTTGTTGTAATTAATAAGTAATTCCCGGGGAGGCTAATCCGGGGATTCCCGGGGAATCATGTGATGTTGCTGTACAGTGTACAACGCCGATTATGGTCTACGTTTGTGAATTCGTTATAAACCTAGCCAAAAATAAATACAGTCGACCACATTATTAAGTTTAAAAAAATATTTTTAATAGAAATCACATCTATTTTTTATATATTTTTGGTATATATTACAGTACTATTAATTTGTGCTAGAGATCTGTTCAGACGTATCCATTAATTTTTATTATATTTTTTTATATGATGTCGACTTCCTTAATATTCTACGTTTGGAAATTTGTTTTTCACGTGAGAAAAGTCTGCCGTGACAAAAATACTCTTTGTCTTTACTAAGTATCATTTTTTATCTCAATCGTTTAGGAATCAATGTTTATGTAACAGACAGACACACAAATATACTAAATATACTTTATATAAAAAATATACTCACATTACAATAAAGTAGGAATTTTTTAATTGAAATTTTTGAATTATATTGAAAGCTTTTAAAGGGCTTCGAAAACAAAACTTTTGCGATCACGACCTTTATAAAGTTGTAGGTGGCTGTGGATACTGGATATTTGATAAAGCCCGACCTATCTGGGCCTATTTTTAACCTATTATTAAAATATCCAATTTTATTCAAATTTAACAATTTATGGCCTAAAGCTTAGAAATTGTATAAATTCTTACAGTGAGCATAGTTTTCCGATTCCTTACTTTCAGAACATTGTAATACTTACTACTTCCCCTTTTTTTCTTCTTAATAATTTATTTGCGTCTTGCGAATCTAAAGATAGCTTTAGCATCATGTCCTTCCTGAGAACGTAGGTCTTTAATCGGGCACTTCTCAAGTAGCGTTTCTTCTCTATTTTTACCCTCGTGATCCTTCATATTTTTTTAAATTTCAATTTATCGAGACGCAAGTTAACAATCGATATCTTTCTGCTCTTTTTTACTCTCACCGAAACGCGAATTATGCCATGTTACAGTAACGTTTTTATAATGTTCGGTAACGGTGCCGTCCAGTTTCTCGCTAACCTGTTTAGTTCGCCTACCGACCTACTTGATGAGCTTAATGTGTATAATTAATTATACTCATTTCGCTTTTTGGACGATATTTTAATGGTCAAATCTAGCTAGAAATTAGCACGATTAATTTATTATTTAAATACGTCACTTACAAGTAATTTTAGGTCTAGTATCTTCTTTTGATATCGATTACTTAGCTTCAGAGCAATTGAGTATAGTCATATCCCAACTCAGTAAAGTATTGTTACCAGTCTCTTTTTTCTAGACTTTATTAGTTTTAGTGTGCCTTTATTATTTTAAGGTTTTTATTTGTACTATATTATAGTTATTTATGGGAAACCTGTTAATAATTGGCTTTATTGTTTGTAAAATGCTCTCTGTAAATTTTATAAGTACTTACCTATGTAAGCACTTTGGTTTTCACAATAAGTATACAAAATATATTGTTAAGATATCAAGAGGTATTGTATACTAGCTATATTATATCCGCTATCAAATTATATACTAATACTAGCTGTCCCGGCAAACGTTGCTTTGCCATAATATATTTGCCATATTATTTTATTGAAGTGACTAAATAAGTATGTCACCTTGGCAACGTCGATCGCTATCTCGTCGCACAAACAATGGTCGCCGTCAGTCGCAGGTTGTAATAATTTACTATTATTTATTCAACAAATGAACTTATCCATATATAAAGTACCGAGTAGCCGATTCTCAGACCTACTGAATATGCATATAAAATTTGGTAAAAATCAGTAAAGCCGTTTCGGAGGAGTTCGTGGACTAACATTGTGACACGAGAATTTTATATATAAAGATATAGCGGAAATATTGTAGATACAAGTCTGTAGTGCTTACACACGTAATTATTGTATGTCACATAACGAAGAATTACACAACGTAGTCAGTTTTTCTTCTTTTAGAAAGTGAAAATCTTTAATAACACGTAACAGCCAGACACTAGTAAAATGAGACTCGTGCATGAAATACCTATTTTAATGTAATGATATAATTTTACCATGGTAAATAAAACATGATAATTGATATTATGATTGATGGTCTCACCATATCATATTATGTTAACCTTAGGTAATTTGCACGTCTTAAATATAATTAAAAATTTTGTAGTAATATCCCAAATATTGTAGGCACCGCTATCATCATTAATGAGAACATTAAAATTGTACTTAGTTAATATTATGGTCACTCATGTTTAACTGACTTCAAAAAAGGAGGTTAGCAATTCGACCCGTATGTAATTATTGTATACATATTATGTATACCTATTAGATATTTCCAGAACCGCCCAGTTTTCATATACGAGTATGTTAAAGTCCATATCAGCATCTGAACAATAATGTCCCTTTCAAAAGTGTATTTCTATGTATTCTATGTAGTTTTACTTTTAAATTTTAATGTTTGTGTTCGCATATTTACGGTACTAAAAGTTCGATTTATCTGATTCTTTTTTTGTTGTATTAGGTATTGTTCAACAGGGAATACTACAAGTTTCATCAAAATTGGTTCAGTAGTTTTTGCGATAGGGAACTTAATCAATTATTCTTAATAGCCGCGTACTGACCAAGCGAGCAGCCTCGCTGCCTCGCCCGAGCGTGCCGCGGCCGAGCCAAAAGTTGTCGGTTTTGGTCGATGCTCAAAGGCGCCTCGGTACGTTTGCCGCGCACTAACACGTACTGACCGACCGAGCAACTGCGCGCGAGGCTGCCGCGGCGAGGCGGCTCGCTTGGTCAGTACGCGGCTAATTACGTACAATTTTGAAGTCGGTTTTATCTATATTATTATCTTACCTACAACTTACAAGCTCTATTTGAAAATAATACCTACAACTAAAATACTTAGGGGAATTGTGCTTAAGATGACATACTTTTTGTTTGAAGGTAAATATTTAAAACAAAATAAGTCACATGAGATCAGTAACTTACTTTTATAAATAAATGGTTCATAAACAACAAAATTAAATAGTTTTAGAAAAATCAACCTAATATAACAGTGAAAAAAACATAAATTGCACGCCAGGTCGACGAGTGTAAGATGACATATCGATATGGTAAGACGACATACTATGATTCCTTAGACTTTGATGGTATGTCGTCTTATACAATACGTAAATCCAAGCTGGATCATCATCCCTCTAGTTGTCAGTGGTGTAAGGATTCTTAAGTTCTTCATCATCTTTAAAAAATATACAATGCTTCTGTTACCGATTTAGCGGAAACATAAGTAATTACCTATGGTATGTCATCTTAAGCCGACGTCTAGTATGTCATCTTACCAAATGAGTGGACACATTTAAATTTTGTAAAAAAAATACTTAACGTTAGAACACGCTTTTATTAATATTTGTAGCCTATAAGAATCCACGTCCATAATAACAATTTGTTATAAGAAAAGATTCTGACCTTATACGTTTTTTCACCACAAAACAAAAGTGTAAGAAAATTTTTTTCTCATCAAAATAAGGAAAACCTTTATTACTTTGCGCGGTTCCTGTCCGGCATACAAAGTTGGGCTACTTGGGGCACACTGAGGTGCTCCATAAAACGTCACAAGTTCACAGAAAGCACAATTATTTCAACGAATTTTGCCGATGTGTCGTCTTATCTGTCTATGTCATCTTAAGCACAATTCCCCTACGTAAAATTCGGCTTCATCTCTGACAACGTGGTTCCTTAGTCAACCAAGTTTTGTTGATTAGTGATTACAGAACCCTAAAACGGAACCCTAGCGAGCTGATTTTTTGTATACTTAT
Source organism: Polyommatus iphigenia (assembly GCA_963422495.1). Taxonomy (NCBI): domain Eukaryota; kingdom Metazoa; phylum Arthropoda; class Insecta; order Lepidoptera; family Lycaenidae; genus Polyommatus; species Polyommatus iphigenia. The sequence goes on from OY730179.1 coordinate 13,375,849, forward strand.
TGATATTTGATAGGTTAATAGTTATATAATTTAAGAGTAACATACTGTCCTACAAACAGAACAAGCCATATTTTAAGACCATCAAATTGAAATATTAAATCCTTTCTATCTCTGTTAGCTACCCTTTCGAGAATTTTCGCAGAGGAAACTGTTGTTCGTCTTATCAAAATGAAGCTACTCACGAAAAATTAGCTTGATAGTCATTGTTGATAGTAATCAAAAATAATAATAACTAGCTATTTGACCGAGCTTTTTATTTATCGCCCCCGAAACCCCCTATATACTTCATGAAAATCGTTGGAGCCGATTCCGAGATTCCAATTATAATACAATAGGGTAAATGACTAGTAGATTGGACAGTACTAGTCATTGGAAAGAGCACAAAAACGTAAAACGTAAAAAATTTATTAATGTTGCTTTAAAAACTGTCTGTTTTTCTTTAAATACAGGCGTTCTTTTACTTTAAAAACAGGAAATTTTTAAAGCAACATTTATAAATATTGTGTTTTTGTGCCTTTTCTATTGACTGGTACTGTTCAATCTACTAGTCATTTAACTTATAAAGATATTTAAAGCAGGGCTTCAAATAACGTTATTTTTTCATAACGTTACTGCTTCAAGGGCATAGATAACGTTATGAAAATTAACCCGATATTTAAAATAACGTTAAAAATTGATATTAATAACGGTTAATGCTATAACGTTAAATAGGATTTATAACGGTAAATATATGTTCTTTGATAACGTTATAGTCCGTCAAGAAAGTCATGACAGGCGGGAAAATTTTCTAAACGTAATCACGCTTTTAAGGTGTATTTTTTTCTTTGTATTTTCACAGAGAATGCTTATTACATTTTAAATTTTGTCACCTTGCACATTTTTATCTCGAATTAATAAAGTTCTCATATTTTTTATTTCATTTAAAAATTTTCCCGCCTGTCATGACTTTCTTGATAGACTATACTTTTTGTAAAATAAGTACTTAATTTAATCAGTCAGTTCAGTATGCAGTATGCACAAAATTAAACTAGAGTCTAGACGTGTCTGGTGACCAGTAGGTGTATATTAAAGGAAAAATTACGTCTAATGAGAATGACACGGTCAGTAGTTCAGTACTCAGTATATTTGTTCAAATATTACTAATTTATGGTTTGTAGAGTAAATTATTGTATTGCCAGCACGTGCGCCGTGCGCTGGCTGCCGGGCGGACTCTGTTGTTTTGCAGACGACGGGGTGGGGCGGGCTTTTTGTCCACGAAGGAATAAAGATCGCGTCTGCCCGTCGATGTCTGCAGCTGCCCTCGCCGCGTAGGTACACAAAGCACACGACGGGTGGAGGCAGTCAGTTCAGGACGTTCGTTCTAGTGGAGATAGAGCGAATAGAGCTAGCTGCCGCCCCGCGCCGCCGCGCCGTCTGCGTTACTGCATTTTTTTTATGAAATAAGGGGGCAAACGAGCAAACGGGTCACCTGATGGAAAGCAACTTCCGTCGCCCATGGACACTCGCAGCATCAGAAGAGCTACAAGTGCGTTGCCAACCTTTTAAGTGGGAATAGGGTAACAAGGAAGGGTAGAGAAGGGAATGGAATGGCATCCGGTAAACTCACTCACTCGGCGAAACACAGCGCAAGGCTGTTTCACGCCGGTTTTCTTTGAGAACGTGGTATTTCTCCGGTCGAGCCGGCCCATTTCGGGCCGAAGCATGGCTCTCCCACGTACACTATACGCATGTAAACTGGTTTGTGTGTGTGATCCACGGTGGGCAGCCGCGGACCTGTCGCGCCGCCTGAGCCCGCCGGGGACCTGCGGCGCGGTCTTTTTGCCCTTGGTGTGCGTTGGTAATACTAAGGCGCGCCGCAGACGTCACACTTTTTGTGTGATCGAGTCTGCGGCTTACATACAGTCCGCATGGCGCGCGCCATGCATCACTGATTTAAAGATCTAAATAAAGTAAATGACTAGTAGATTGGACAGTACCAGTCATTGGACAAAGCACAAAAATACTAAATATTGTGTTTTAAGGTCGCTTTAAAAACTGCCTGTTTTTTAAGTAAAAGAACACCTGATTTTAAAGAATTAATTAACTAAGAATTAATTATAAAATAAGACGTATAGTTTTTTTGTGCTCTGTTCAATGACTAGTACTGTCCAATCACTAGTCATGTTCACTCTAATAATGAGTACCGCCATCCCACCAAGCTAAAAAAATTCAAATTTTCTGCCATAGAGGAATGGTAGAATTTTAAATTTCCCGCCAGTTGGTGTCATTGCCACATCAACGCTTTCTGCCCCTATTTCACAGGTACTAAAATAAGTGTCTGTCAAAAAGTGTCTTTACAACTTCTTCCGTCTAGCCCCCTTTCGCAACGCGCGAAAGTTCTAGGGAACTGGGACTACTTGCCTTGAGTGACTATGTTGCAGCCCGCAGTAGTACCGAGAACAGAATATGTGAATGAGACTCGCATTCGTCCGAAGCCACGTACACGAATTTCGTACCTATAATACGAATAACGGAGTTCCATGCAATTTCACAAACTGCTGCATACCGTATACGTTGTTGTTGATATACCTGAACAAATACTTTCGATATTTTTCTTAAAGATAAAATCATTTATTTTCATACGCGTTTCATGAGCGTAAAAAAGTAAATACGCCACTGTCAGCCGTCAGGTGTCAACTGTCAAATTGTGTCAAATGTCAAATGTGTGTCAAATAGCATTTTAGCAAAATTTTTATTTCACTGTTTAGAAAATATAAAACTGTAATTTTAATAAATAGTACCTATTGGGGCGTATCATATTTTTTTCTCGAATCGTAATGCTCTCCTTGCAGTATCTCTCGCCTGAGGTTACCAATACCATTTAGTTTGTTAATTAAAAAATATTATACTGATTACTTTCAGTATTACTTTGTTATCAACAGTAAATAGTAATCGAGGAACAAATATAAATAGTTTGTGAAATATAATTAAACTGTAATATGTCGGCACTACTAACTGCAGATTGGTTTCAACTGGAATCCTTTTATAGGTAAGAAAATATTACAGTCTATACAGGACAAAAAATATAAAATTTCGCTGATCGAAGTTAATTTTATATTCTAATGTCCTTTGTTATGCCAGTTTGTAATTAAAACCAAATTTTTTGTTTCTTATTTCATTCTTAAGATATTTAATAACTTTTTAGGAAGTTTGACCTGTACAATATGACATGGACAATGACGGAAGGACTTGGCAGCATGGTAGTGAGTGGAGCGCCTTATGGAGGGCCTATAGCTACTATCCGAGACAGAAAACAAATGGTCCGAGTAATGACAACAGCTAAACCACTCATAACAATATACAATTGTGCTGGGGATGTTATTTCAAAGTTTCCGGTAAGCAACAAAACATTTATATTAAAATTAAATAGTGTGTGAACTGCAGCCACTGCAATTTGAGATCATATTGTTAAATATATTTATATAGTAATTAATAGGTACACTGTACCCCTTAACATAGCTAAAGTATAGCTGGCCTTACACAATATGACATATTGTGTAGCCATTACAAGCACACATTGTGTGCTTGTAATGGCTACACTGTATGCACCTCAAGTAAGAATGGTCACTAATAAATATTCCTGTGCTGTCTAAATTGTGTTTAACCCACTTACATAAAATCTTGTTTATGAAAGTTTATTAGTGCTAAAATTATTGATTTCGCAATATTATTCATTGAATAGTTCAAGATAAAAATATTTTGTGCATTTATACTTCAGTGGAACAGTGGTGTCTTAATCCACATGGGTTGGTCTGATGCAGAGCAGCTTCTATGTGTGCAAGAGAGTGGCGATGTGCTCATATATGACATGTTTGGGGCGTATCAAAAGACTTTCAGTATGGGACAAGAAGTCAGAGATACAAAGGTGATATGATTTTTTACGAAAAGGTTGGCAAATTGACATACATATTGTGTTTTCTGCTTTGCCAATCCATACATGCTGAAGATTAAATAAATTATCTCTTGTTACAAAAACTGAGAACGACAAGGAGAAGACAATTTGGCTTATATTGTAATATCAAGACAATGGTTTTTTTTTTTTCAAATGATTATGATATTATGACAACTATTAATTTTTGTTTTTGTAGCTTCAACTTCTGAAATAAAGTTTATTTCAAAGGCTATCTCTTTGTATACTATGAAACACTATTTATTTCAGGTCTGCAAGGCCCAACTGTTTTCCAACCCCAATGGAATTGGACTGGCCGTTATGACCACAACCAACAGAATGTTTTTAGTGAACAATGTACTGGAACCAAAAGTAAGAGGTGCTCCAGACATACCTAGTAAGTAGATTAAAATATCATGTTATACTTTGAACATATCATTCTTGGTTATTTATATAAAAATTTGTTTCTTGGCAACGGTGGTATTTGAATTAAATTATGCACAGGGGTTTGTGGGAAAACAAAAGATAAAGCTAGATTACCATACATTTTTTAAGCAATTTTTTTTTTATTTCTTGAAATCCAACCAAAGCTCTTCCTGTTACTAACTAGCTATTAAATGAAACACATGCCTCAATAAACCATTGCACAATATGTTTAGTAAATGGCTGAGTATAGCTTAAAACTTAAAAAGCATAAAAAATATATTTTTGAGAATATAAACATTTTTGTTTTCTTTTTCGGTTCTTTTTCAATTTTGAGTCTTAACAAATGATTGTAATAATTTTTCAGGAGCAAATGAACCAATAAGCTGTTGGTGTGTCATCAGTTCTGGTGCTCGCTCTGCCGGTATCATCGGCTTCTTGGTCTGCAGAGACAAGGAAGTGTATAGGTGTCAACTCGGTGAATCAAGAGCTGTTATGATGGTAAAAACTTTCGTTTCTTGGTTTACATCCTTACCAATTAAAATATAAACACTGTACCATCAAAGAACTTGATTCATAGGCAGTTGACAGACCTACGTCATTGTGGTTGATTTATGTCAATTCAATAATAGTTGGCTGGGTTTAACATAACGCGACCAAATTATGCAGGTCCACAATCTGCCTATGAATCAACTTCTCTGATAGTACTATTTACTAAACATATTCTATAAAAGTTAATAGAATGATTTGTACTACATATTATATATGTCAGGTGGCTTTCCTAATCTATCAGATGATGACAAAACATTTTAAGCGGGCGCCAAAACAGTTTTGTAGATCTACTTTAAGGAGGCAGCTACTAGAAAATATTTCTGCCTTTTTTGGGTTTTTAAAAGAATATACTAAATGGTTTTATTTTCAGCGTCCTGAAATGACAAATGCATACACTCAAGTATTAACCATAGTGCCGTCACAGAATGGGAGGCATGTGGCTTTATTCACTGATTCTGGCTTCCTTTGGATTGGCTCCTCAGATTTCAAAAACAAATATTGTGAGATTGATACAAGCTATATAAAACAACCTAAGGAATTAGTTTGGTAAGATAATATTATTTTTATTATGAGTAATTTTACAATACTTTACAACTCAATGATGCCTGCAACTATGTTGTTGCGTCTAATATCATATTTTATCCCGCGAGTATCATATTTTTCCGAAGTATTAACGATTTGATGTCAAATATAAATACAATATAAATTCAGTATAAAAAATAAAAATTTATAATATCCGTAATAAATTGTATCAGAGTGATTCTCCGAGGGCCCTGAAAATGTGGTCAGATGCTCTTTATTACTAACCTAATAAACATACAGCCTTACGACCAAATGCACGTTAATCTTTATTTATTTAAGTATTTGATTCCAATAAAAAGCTTTTCACAATGTCACTGTCACACTCTGTTCGCGCTCACGGGTAGCTTTTATAACTTTTGTATTCTATTCATTAGCATAGACTATAGAGTGTAATACATCAAATTAATATAGATTAAATAAGCTATCTTATTACTAAAAAACAATAATGTTATATCTTAAGTTAAAAAAGTTATCAGGCATAACTTCTCTGTCACACGATTTTGCTAGTTTCACGAGCGGGTAACAAAAGTGCACCTATCTTCCAAACGCGACGACTTGTCGTTACACGTTTTAGTTGCGCGAACGCTCAGTGCCGTTCCGGCGTCAGTGCAGGACGCACGTACGCTCGCTGCTCCAAAACAAAGAAAATACGAGGTAAGTTATTCCTAAAATATTTTGAAGTGGCCTTAGTCAAGTAACTTTTACGTGCATGTTTACGTGCATGTTTATAATTATGAAAATCATAACAAATTATGGAACAAGGTATATGATTGAGATTATTTCGTAGTACTTTGTTTGTTTATTTACCTATAATTTTATTTTAATCATAATTATTATTATTCTAAAAAATGAAAAATTTTCGTAACTTTCGTGGCACAACCTTCATGTATTTTTGTCCACGAAAGTTACCTAGCGACCCACGTAAGTCACTTTGGCTGCTTTGTACAACGTTTTCCAATATTAGTTGGCTATTATATAGTATTTCTAGCTATGGTATTAACTATTAAGCACCCTGAATTCTAAAATTGTGGTCTAGAAAGGCCCTCATTATGCGTAGGTATATTGAGCTTCTAGGGTTAATACGAGTTTAAAGTAGTCCGCAAATGATCAAATTGTTTGTCAAATTTTACGTGTTTGTCAAACAGTTTGATAGTGTACAGCTTTGTTTGAAGCGTTTGTCAAACAAACTACGTGTTTGACCTGTTTGAAGAAAATTTGGATTTGCGTAGCGTTTGACAAACGTGTTTGAACGTGTTCCGCTGTATTTGTCAAACAAGATGTCATGATCTCATACCGATTCTAGCTAATTGTTTGACAAACTTGTTTGACGCACGTTTGTTCGTCTGCGCTGCTCTTCGATGAAAACGTAAATTACATCAAACATGTTTGTCAAACAAATTTGATCGTTTGCGGGGTACTTTAGGCCTGCGGCCTGCCTTTATTTTGTTTTGCCAACTTGTGGCCCTTGCCTGCCAAAAGGTTGCCGACCGCTGATGTAGATGATAGATAAGACACTAACTTACATCAGCAATTTTTTTTTAGATAACGTAATTACCAAACCAATGGCCCCGCTAACTGCAATGGAGAAACGGGAAAGAAAACGCCTAGCAGAAATGAAAAGAAGAACAAAAATTAAAAATAATACAGAATTGCACAATGAAGTCAAAAAAAAGGCAAGAGAAAGATACCATAGAAGAAAAGCAGAAGGAATTATCGTACCAATAAGCGAAATGAGCACGCAAGAGAAATTGGTCGTAAGACAGCAAAACCGAATTAAAAGCAGACGATTTCGCCAAAGACAAAAAGAGTGAGAGAACCTTGTTATGATTTAAAATAAAACTTAGTAAACAATTTGTTCTTGTTTTCTTTTTAACTCATTGTGTCACAACTACAGTTATAATTTTTCGTTAGAGCCACAACGTCACTTCTGAGTGGGTTGGAAGGCTTAAATAATGGTATAGTATAATATATTTTACAATATAAAGTGATTAATATATTTTATCAAAAAGTAAAGTTAAAAGTTGACGTTGTAGTATAAGCTGTTCATCTCATCTATATATTCTTAGGTCATTGTTTTGTGAGGTGTCAAAGTTTTAAATGCTTCTCCTGAAAAACTGCATTTTTGCATAAGTGACAGTGTCGCACCGGGGGTGCGATTTATTAAGTGTAGATGTTGTAGATTATTAAAGATTAGGATTTAAAACAAAATATTTTGTGACATAAGACTTTAAATAACTTCAAAGAAAGTTGAAATTAGTGCAAGTTTTCTTTTGAAACGATTGCTATTGTTATGTTGATTGTATTGATTTACTGATTATTTAAGATACTTTAAAATGTAAAAAAAGTACCTAAGCAATAGATTTTCACCAATATTAGTGAAAATCTATTGCTTAGGTGCTATTTATTATTAATTATAGTTTCTGAGATTTTTTTTTATTGAGAAGTGTGAGACTGATTAAGTATTAATAAATAATAATTTTATGTTAATCGTGCTATTATTACACGTTACTTGCTAGCAGCTACAGTAGTAGCCAAAATTCACTTTATTCATAATTATTATTGTTAAATTTTTATTTAATTTACCAGAGCCAAAGCTATTGCTCTCATTTTACTTTAAAATTGTTGATTTCAATAAAAACTGATTGTAAAATAATAATTTCTTTTATTTTTAAAGAAAAAAAGAAAAATCCATATTTTGCTCCTTGAAATGGCGATCGTAACTTTCGTGGAGTCTGTCGTAACTTTCGTGGGGACCGAAATTTCAAATTAGATTATCTCAGTTGTTTATGCACCGATTTCCATGCCCTAAAGATCGTTATTATCATCTTTACAGCACATTTTATGTATATGCATTTATTTAAAGATAACTTCAAAAAAATCCCACGAAAGTCACGCGGAGAATCATAATTTTTTGGAGAACTACTCATCAATTAGTGGTTTAAGCATGAGGAGTCAGCAGACAGAAATGCACACTTTCACATGAATAGTAAGGATTTTAATCATTACATTAGCCATTGATTATTATCAATGGCTAATGTAATGATTAAAATCCTTTAATATCCGGTCTCTAGTTGTTATTAATAACAATTAATTTTTCAGATATCATATTATTTACGTTATAAATAACAAATTATTCGATTTCTTACAGGTGTGGTTCACAAGCCGTCATTGGTCACTGGGATGACACGATGCGCATTTACGGTTTCAACGGTTCCTACGAAACATATGTATACGATGGACCATTCCATATCATCTCCGAGATGGACTGTGTCAGGGTAATATCAGAACAGACTCACGAACTCATACAGAAGGTTCCAGTAGTTGTGGAGAAGATATTCAGAATCAACAGTACGGCGCCTGGATCATACCTTGTGGAGGCTTCCAAGCAGTTTCAGGTAATTAGACTTTAATCTACGCTGCTAGCCATCACATTTAATTTAAAACTCTTGTGTATAATCTTTTGCCTGGTTTCACGGTCTGCTCCAGAATGGTCTTTGCTCGACCCAAACCTTCAGAGACTACTTAACTGGCCATCGCATCTCAGGGCATGTAACTTACGCTTGAATTACATAATATTGTGTATAATTAACGTCACCGTACGTCCCGCTTTGGGCGGGACAGTCCCGCTTTCAGGCAGTCTGTCCCGCTGTCCCCCGCGAGGCCGAAATTGTCCCGCTTTTGCAAACAGACCAAAAGACAATAATTTAAAAGTATTTTTATGTTTGAAATGCCTGAGCAATGCCTGGAAGTAACGCATACATACAATAAACGTATTATTCTGGCATATTGTGCCAAATAACATAGAAATTGCTCCAGTAGTTCGTGAGAAAATGCCTTTCAAATAATTTTTCCCTTGTTTTCCACATTTTCCTGTTTCTTCGCTCCTATATTAGTCTTGGCTTGATAAAATATAGCCTAAATCCTTCCTCGATAAATGAGCTATCTACAACTGACTTATAAAAAAACTTAATATCGATATTGATATTTTTTTATTATTCAGTGACATTTTAGCTTACAAATTTTGAAGGCAGGCGCGTGTCTTTCGTGGTCATTTCGTGTCCATATAGTTTCTTATGTCAATGGTATTTACATATAAATCCGGGCCCTAATAATAATAATGTAAGATAGGCACTTTGGAATACATCATCCATACTAATATTATAAATGCGAAAGTATCTCTGTCTGTCTGTCTGTCTGTCTGTCTGTCTGTCTCCCTTTCACGCCAAAACTACTGAACCGATTGCAATAAAATTTTGTACACAGATATTCTAGAGCCTGAGAAAGGACATAGGCTACATTTTGATGAGGGAAAATATCTTATTTCCATGAAAATATCGATGAAAATTAATTCGCATTGTAGTTCTTATACGTGACAGCAGATGTCGTTTTTATTGCCGATGGCTCCGTAGCTCAGTTAGTTAAGCACGTGGTCAGCGCTCATCCCCGGGGGTCCTGGGTTCGAGTCCCGCCGACGGAACAAAAAGTTTTCAATTTTCCTGGGTCTTGGATGTGTATTAAATATTATATAATATGTATCATAATAATATTTCAAAAATCTTAAATAAAATCTTAAATATTATAAAAGTATTAAAATGTACCAATATTATTTCCGTTGTCTGGCACAGGTGTAAGCTGTTTTTAAAATTTAAACTGTCCTGTATGCTCTGTATTATTTTAGTTTTACTATATGACAACAGATGGCGCTATTTGGACATTTATTAAGTTAATTTTAAAATTAGAATATTTTATTTTGGACATTTTATCACGGCATTCCCACGGAAACGCGAACCACCGTACGCTATTAACTAAAGTCCACGCGGACGTAGTCGCGGGCAACAGCTATATAAAGTTTAAAAAGTCTAAAAATTAAAGTGAATTAGTACTTAAATAAATGAGCCAAAAAAGAATCTGACCGATAGCTCATAAATGACTAAAAAGTTACATGTATTGACTATTGTATAGAAAACTTATCAGTCTTGAATCTACTGTCAAATTCAGTTAGTTCCAAAAATTCATAACAGATGTCGCTAGCATCGCGTCTACATCGCGCTATCGCTTGCTCATAAGTGTTTCTATAAGAGGTGGTACTATCTTAATTCTTTCGATGGTTAAACATGCTTCCATATAACTAACTACTCAGTAGTCAGTACGTTATCTATGCAGTGACGTAACTTTAAAGTTTAAACCAATTTTCAAGTTTAAACCTAGCAATGATATTAGATTTATTTATGGGTAAAGTTGTGTAATGGGGGGCTAAAATATAATAAGCTTTCACATTTGTTATAACTTATAAATAGTTTAATTTAAAATAATGAAATATTATGTGCACTCTGCACAGCTGTTTTTGGGTATTTTGATTTTAAAAAGCTTTTGAATTTTGTTGACATCGCGCGCTATAAACTGAAGTCCACGCGGACGAAGTCGCGGGCAACAGCTAGTTATTCATATATTTCAAAGGAAATTCATGAATAATGAGGGGGGAGAGAATTCTGTATTTGTCCCGCTCTGACAAAAAAATAATTGGTCAGGTTATGTATAATGTAAATGACTTGTCTGTTTAGCTTTAAAGAGACAAACTAGTCATACAAATTAATATTATTGTTAGTGTCATTGGGTGCATAAAAAAATTTTGCAAGGGGATTTGTTTTTAACAACATTTTATCTTTTACTTCAGAAACGTAGTCACCGGGCCGACGAGTACATACGCCTAGTCAAGCCGGACTTGCCTTCAGCGGTGAGAGACTGTATCGACGCAGCGGCTTTTGAGTTCAACACCGATCTACAGAAGATGCTGATACGGGCTGCTCAGTTTGGAAAAGGCTTTATAATGAACCCGGAGTTAACTGACCATTATGTGACTACATGTCGTTGGCTTAGAGTGCTGAATGCTGTCCGAGACCCGAGGGTGGCTATACCTTTGACGTTCTTGCAGTATCCTTTTTATATTATGGTGGCTTGCTAGTCAAAAGTGACGGTTAGCGGTTTTCCTGAAAGCAGTGTAACCAAATAAACAATGCAGCATGTTGTGTAGGTACCTGTGTGGAGCACCCTCTCTTCCTTTACTCGTAACGCAGCGCAGTGGGATGGATGACCGACATGACTAGCAAAAGATTAGGCACAATACCGATATTAGATATGCCCGTTGTGTGTTTATGTTATTTTCGGTCATACAAAACTTAAAAATAATTTTTTGTTAGTTAAATAAAAGATGCTTCTAAAAATTTTGACTAGTCTTTTGCGATAAAATCCTGAACATGTCAGAGTACAGAACCTGGGCGAGCGCGTGCTGCTGGACCGGCTGATCTGGCGGCGGCTGCACTGTCTGGCGAGCCTGGTGGCCGCGCACCTGCAGCTGCGGGACGGGCCCACGCGCGTGCTATCCCACTGGGCCTGCTACAAGGTCAGTACAGAACCTGGGCGAGCGCGTGCTGCTGGACCGGCTGATCTGGCGGCGGCTGCACTGTCTGGCGAGCCTGGTGGCCGCGCACCTGCAGCTGCGGGACGGGCCCACGCGCGTGCTGTCCCACTGGGCCTGCTACAAGGTCAGTACAGAACCTGGGCGAGCGCGTGCTGCTGGACCGGCTGATCTGGCGGCGGCTGCACTGTCTGGCGAGCCTGGTGGCCGCGCACCTGCAGCTGCGGGACGGGCCCACGCGCGTGCTGTCCCACTGGGCCTGCTACAAGGTCAGTACAGAACCTGGGCGAGCGCGTGCTGCTGGACCGGCTGATCTGGCGGCGGCTGCACTGTCTGGCGAGCCTGGTGGCCGCGCACCTGCAGCTGCGGGACGGGCCCACGCGCGTGCTATCCCACTGGGCCTGCTACAAGGTCAGTACAGAACCTGGGCGAGCGCGTGCTGCTGGACCGGCTGATCTGGCGGCGGCTGCACTGTCTGGCGAGCCTGGTGGCCGCGCACCTGCAGCTGCGGAACGGGCCCACGCGCGTGCTGTCCCACTGGGCGTGCTACAAGGTCAGTACAGAGCCTGGGCGAGCGCGTGCATTTTGCTTTTGCATTTTGCACCTTGTGCGAAAGATATAAAAGTAAATATCATATTAATTGTCTCTATTTTTGGCGCATGCGCCACAAAACCTTTTATTGCTCATGTCCCAATGTCATGCCATGGCAACGCCACCAACAAGTTGCTTAAACAGTTGGCGTTGCCATGGCATGACGTGATTTGGACATGCGCAATAAAAGTTTTTCTTCCGACGCTCGGGAAAAACGGTCGTTGCCGAACAATGACGAAAATTTCTATGCGCATTATCACTTTGGGAGCACTGTAATTAGCTATATCTCGTGTCTGACCGGAAGGCTGTTTCTTTTATACAGTAAACTCCTGATAATGAATGATGAAACCTGATACGAGACATTAGAACCATTAAAAGTCGACTTAATAACCGTGACATTGATGTCCGACACGTACAGGTGTCGCAGCCGCACATAGACACGGAGAGCGCGGCGCGGGAGATCGGCGAGCGACTGCGTGGTGTCCCTGGCGTGTCGTACTCCACCATCGCCATGAAGGCCGCTGAGAAGGGACGGAAGGCGCTCGCTATCAAGGTTTACCTTTATTTTTACAAGCTATATACCTATTTATAGTATTCAAAGGAAACTATAATTTATATTGTGAATCCAAAGTATAATAGTGATAATAGCCCTAGAACAATTTTTTTTTTTGTGATTATTAACAAGCTAATTTTTTGTGAGTAGCTACATTTTGATAAGACGAACAACATTTTTATTTTCGAAAAATCTCGAAAGTGGTAGCTAACAGAGATAGAAAGGATTTCATACTTTGACTCAATGATATTATATAAAAAAACTCAAAGCAGATATGTTACTACCGCGCGCGTTGTGAAGCCTCAAATACGGGCCAATTGGCTCGTCTTTTATTTAGTCTGTCTCTTTTATGTAAATGGCATTTCGTATCTTTTGTTTCACTTATCTGTCAAATTTGACAATTGAATTTGAAAATTGTTCGGAAGCAATTTAAGCCGGAAAATAGTATGAACGTAACAGATTTGTATTTAATAGAATATCATTGCTTTGACTTGATGGTCCTAAAATATGGATTGTTTTATTTGTAGGACATGGTTACTCTTAAATTATTTAACTATTAACCTATCAATATACAAAAAATCAGCTGGTTAGGGTTCCGTTTTAGGGTACAGTAGTCAACCAAGTTTTGTCGATTACAGAACCCTAAAACCATAGTAAAAGGAGGGGAAGTAGGGTAACTCCGGCCCAATCCGCGATTTAATTACCTACTGTCTTAGGGTTGTCAATTTTAGGCGGCGCGGCGGCGTGGTGTTGTGGGAGCGGCAAGCGGCTGTCTGCGCTTCGTTCGCAACCACATGAACAGCGGCAACGTCGCGGTCTTCCGACTTTTAATAATAATAATAAGTGACTCGACTGTCCATTTTTCGGCCAATTTTCGTGCATATTTGCATGCATATTTCGGCACTTGGATCGTGCATATAATCCGATGTCTAAATAAAATTATAAATATACTCTTTAAAACAACATTAAAAACTAACGCCTGTCTCTTATAGGTACGAGGGCTGCTATTTATGTATCCGGAACTGGCCACTTACAAGAACAATATTTAAAAAGTAATTACAACATTTGAAAATAGAACTCTTTGGTTGAAGAATACATTTTGTTTCATGTGACTGTCAATTATTTTTCCATTGTGGCGTCATTTTGAAAATTGCGTGTCTTCATTTGCCATGGATTTAACGCGTGAACATATTCGTGCAATGATTTACTACGATTTCCGGCGTGGGCTTAATCAACAACAGTGCTTTATTCAACTCACCGCAACTTTTGGAGATGAAGCACCATCAAAAACCACTGTTTATCACTGGTACAGTGAGTTTAATCGTGGGCGGTCTATGCTCACGGATGAAAATAAAGAAGGTCGCCCAAAAACAGCTGTTGTCCCACAAAATATAGATGCTGTGCGGGAACTAATAATGCGTGATCGTCATGTTACATATCGCGAGATAGAGGCGTCCTTAGGCATAAGTATGACGAGCATACATAAGATATTACACGAACATTTGACTGTAAAAAAAATATGTTTGCGTTGGATTCCGCACAACTTGACAATCGATCAAAAACGGGCTCGTGTCGATTGGTGCAAAAAAATGATAAAAAAATACAACCGTGGTACGTCAAAAGCCGTTTATAATATCTACACAGGTGATGAATCTTGGATCTATGCATATGACCCCGAAACTAAACAACAGTCAACGGTGTGGGTGTTCCAAGATGAGCCGAAACCAACAAAAGTTACTCGTGCAAAAAGTACTTTGAAGCAAATGGTCGCCTGTTTTTTTGGAATTAATGGACATGTGGCTACAGTGCCATTAGAGAATCGTAAAACGGTTAATTCTGAATGGTATACGACCTAATAAAGAAATAAGAAAGGACAACCGACAACGCAGAATCATATTACATCACGACAATGCTAGCTGTCACACCTCAGCTGAAACAACTCAGTTTTTGGAGGGTCAAAAGATCGAATTGACTGGTCATCCGCCGTACAGCCCTGATTTGGCACCTAACGATTTCTTTTTATTTCCATACGCGAAGAACAAATTACGTGGTCAACGTTTTTCGAGCCGCGAAGAGGCTGTTGATGCGTTCAAAATGCACGTTTTGGAGATACCTCAATCAGAATGGAAAAAGTGCTATGAAAATTGGTTCCAGCGTATGCAAAAGTGTGTCGATCATCGCGGCGAATATTTTGAAAAGCAATAAAACCATATTAAATGATATATGTTTGTTCCTTTTTTTAATTCCGGATACATAAATAGCAGCCCTCGTACCTACTATAAACAAATCTGTTGTTATGATTCGAACTTTGCTTTATGTGTATACTTAATATCTGATTTACAATTAGTCAATTACTTATTTTTAATTACGATTTAAAATAAGTAATTGACTGTAAGTAGTTAGTTAATATAATATACCTACAATACAGAGAAATCGGCATTACTGAACGTAAACAAAGCAATAGCTGCAAATTAGTTGACTGATCAAAAGTACTTACCTAAAACATTCTCTTTTATTTTATACTATGTTCTTGTGGGAAAGTTTGTGTGATAGAAAACTAATACAATAAAAAAAGAAGTAAGTAGGTATCTGATCATCAAGTAAAAATTATATTATGCTAGAATAAGTGAGTAGTACTTACCTTTCCTGTTCAACTGGTAATTTAAAGAAAGACAATTATTCTGGAATTGTTGCATTACTATTAAAACACCCAAACACACAGCAATATTTATTACTCCTGCGATTCTTTAAACGGGCTTTGGCCCACCACACATTCCCACCACTGTATTTCCTGTGTCGCCAGGATCGACAGCGGCATCCAACCACGAAAACCCTTTGATATGATCTCAGGGAGCCCGAGGGACATGCTAATACTGTCTTGGGACCCGCAACGAAATTAATCAGAAGAAAATAGGAGGAGTAGGAAGAATCCAATTTCCCTCCCCATAAAAGCGGGAGACAGCACAAAGTTGCAATGACCGAAAGTCAAAGAACTTAAGGGGGAGCACCACGGAAATAAGGTTAATAATTGTGACTCCTAAGCTAAAGCTAAGTTAATATTGGAGTTTATTGTGTTTGACTGTTGCCAATAATAATTGTGGCAAAAACGCTTGAAGGCACGGAAGTTCCTAGCGCTGACCACGAGATCACCGTAGTATGCTACTCCAGATGTACAGAATAGGTTGTTTAGCATAGTAGTTCTTTCGTCCTGCCAGAGACTGCACTCCCAGAGAACATGATGCGCGGTTTGTTCAAACATGTTGCCTTCGGTCGAGCACTCGCACATGGGTGATGCTACTAGTTTAAATCCGTAAAGTTTGGCCTTAAAATTTCCATGACCGGTCAGGAATTGAGAAACGCAGTGATCAATATCCATCCAATGTTTGGATAGCCGTTCACGAATATTAGGGAAAAAATTATAAAGGTGTCGCCCTTTGGTGGAACAGTCCCATCGTGACTGCCATTCGGAGATTAGGCTTTGCACAGAGTTTTCTAAAGGTTCAAACAGTCTTGCTATTTTAATTTTATCGCGAGCGCTTAAAAAGAACGGGTTGTCAATGTTTTTTTTATGATAGTAAATTGTCGCACGACGCTGAATCTCAAGGTCAACGGGTAAAACTCCGGCTAACACAGGTAAGGCTTCGGTGCTTGTGGTCCTGTAAGCTTTGCATAAGAATATAAGAGCAAGACGTTGGCTTTGTAGCAACTTGCGACGAGCCGCGCCGATTGTTGCTCTGTCAGCCCACACGGGGGCCCCGTAGCAAATGCTGCCTAGGTAAGTAGCAGTGTAAATTAATTTTAGGGTTTTGAAGGAGAGGCCCCATGTCGACGTAGATATTTTGGTAAAGGAGTAAAAATTGCGCTTCGCTGTCTCACCGGTTTGAATTATATGTTCTAAAAATGAAAATTTATTTTCCAAGTAAAAACCAAGATAACAGAGTGACTGTTTGCGTTTAACGTTAATATTGTCAAGTTTAATGCTAGGGGAAGATATAAGGGACCCTTTTAAAAGAATTTGGTAAGTTTTATGCGCGGCGAATTTCAGGCGATTACGTTTACCCCAGCTCGATATTAAATTAAGACTATCATTGGCTTTAGATTCAATTTCGGAACGTGAATTTGCATGAACGATGAGAAAACCGTCATCGGCGTAGCCAACTAGTACGCACAGCGGTGGTAGGGGAAGACTTAATAAATCATCAAATCCGAAATTCCATAGTTTTGGCGAGATAACAGAGCCCTGAGGGCAGCCGCATGTTAAATCTTTGGCGTGTGTACAATGGCCAAGTCGAAGCTTAGTTTGACCGTTAAAAAAATAAGAACGTATTATGGCATAAATATTAGAGTAGCAACCTCGATTTTTTAGTTTTAATAATAACATCGGCCACCAAGCATGATCGAACGCGCCGGAGATATCTAATGAAATGGCGACCACGTATTTAGATTCCGAATGATTTACTATTTTTCTAACTTCCATAGCCGCGTCAACAGTCGATTTCCCGGCGGTGAAACCGAACTGATGACTATGAAATTTAGGGCCACCGGGTAGCAGGCGAGGTACGATGAGACGTTCTAGTAATTTACCTAAGCAAGGCAGTAACGTTATCGGACGGTAAGATTTTGGGTCGTCAGGAGGTTTGTTTCCCGCTTTAGGTATTAATTTTAAGCAACCGGTGCGCCAAATTTTTGGAAATATACCTTCTGCGATACATCTGTTGTAAACATGTAGAATCGATGAACTGGCCGCTAAGCACGCTTGTTTTATCATAATATTCGATATTTTATCCTCGCCCGCAGATTTTTTTATAGGCAAAAGGTTTACTATTTTACTAAACTCCTCCGAAGTTGGTAAATCTGAGGCCGGTGTATGTATGGGGTCTAGCATTCTACTCCTAATGTCGCGGTGGTGTTCATCATCCAAGGAGGGCTCGTCGTCTGGGATGAGAACGTTTAGATATGCCTTCGCCGTTTCGTCTAAGCTACAAGTGTAAGAGTTGTTAATTTTAATATTTGAGAAAAAGCTTGGCTCATTACTACTACCGGGTTTAAGCTCGTGGTATAAAGAGGACCAGGGGCCCTCTTTATCCAGTCTATTCGCGGCATTCTTCAACATATTATTTTTCGCTAACGTAACGGCGGCGCGATAGCGTGACCTTGAAATGCGTAGGTTATTCAAACTAATTATGTAATTATAATTCGAACGATCGTGGCCAGATTTACGAAGATTATTGATTTTGCGCCTGGCCCTTCTAAATTCCCGACGAAGATTAAGAAGGTTACTGTTCCACCATTTACAGTTGTGATCTTTTTTAAGAGGTCTACGACCCAAGGCTACATCGGCACAGTAAACAAATGTGTTTGTCATAATTTCCGCGCACTCATCGACGCTTAAATCCGGCCGAGTGAAGTCTCCGGCATGAGCGGTAATGAGGGAGCGGAATAAATTCCAATCGCCGTTCTTTACGTTGTATTTATAGTCATTAGAATTGACTACGGTATCACTCGGGACCGCACGAGAAAACTCGTACACCAATAAGCGGTGATCACTACATGACGCATCAGGTAGGACGCGCCAATGCCTAATCTGGACGTACGCGCTGGATAGCGTGACGTCAATCGACGATTCGCCCGTTGGGCTACTATAGGTAGGTGGTGCATCGGGGGTGTTGTGAATTTGGAGGTTAAACTCCGCAATAAAGTCTTCTACAGCGGTACGACGGTCGCGGTCAGTGTACCTAAGCTGGCCGTGCCATAAGGGCGAGGATGCATTGACGTCGGCGCCAATAATAATTTTATCACCCGCGAGAGATTGTAATACGCGGCGGAGTTGATGTAAATGTGGGCCTACGGTATCCGCGTACTGAAAGTAGCAGCTTACAACGTATAGTCTAAACTGAGGACACGATACCTCGGCTACCGCACAATGCGACGTCGAAAGGTTAGTTAAGGCCGTGACTGAAAATCTAGACTGAGGTGTGTATATACCCGCGCGAGCTAAGTTATTAATTTGTATCATTTTCGACCGAAACGACGCGAGTTGATATTGTTCTTGAACAAGTACTAAGTCTAAATTGTGATCAGAAACTAACTTTTCTAATTCTAAAGTCGCGTGCTTGTTATTATGGAGGTTTAACTGTCCTATATTTAAACTATCCATACCTAGTAGTTAAAATAAGTTGCTCCATTTTGCTTTTATATGTTGGACAGTCTGGGGAGCCCGTGGGGTGGTCGGAAGATTTTTTATAACGTTGGCAACTACCACAAACTGGCTTAAAATTTTCTTTATCTTTGTTGGGGCACGACAACGAGCTGTGTTTTTCGGCACAGTGATAGCAGCAAGGATTAGGATCGCGACAGAATTTAGCGACGTGCCCAAACTGTTGGCAGTTGCCGCAGCGGACCAGCTCAACGTCGTCCACGAAGCGACACATCGCCCAATCGATAAACAGTTTTTCTTTTGAATTGATTAGGTGTTTACGCACAGCGGGGTCTAATTCGATACCTATCCATTTCCTGTTGTTGTAATCTTTATTTAAATTACGACGTCTTACTATTTTTGTTGAACGCAAAAATTGTTCTTGAGACATATTCATTTCGCCATTAATATTTTGATTAAAAAGTGCGAGAAGGAAATTATCATCCGTCATATGTTGCGGTACATCTTTTATGAGAATACGTGGGTTACGTCCTTTAGGCGACTCGAGTCGCAGACCGGCCGATTTAAGCGCTTCCACGGATTTAAGTTTATTAACTTGCGACTCGCTAGTTAGTCGCAAGATCACACCCGAATTAGCTGTTTTTTTGACGCCGTGAAATTGAAAACCGTCGGCCGGGTTGATGACTTTCATCAGAGCTTGTTTTGTCTCCGACGATGATTTTAATTCCCCCGATTTTTCTTGTGTCGGATAGGCAATAACGCAGGGAAGCGGTTTTCGGGTCTCGACTGGCGGCACTGACTTCGCAAGTCTTAGTTTAAGCGCGTCCGAGTAGGAGGTAGAAGGCGCGGCGGCAACTGTTTGTACGACGGGATTAGTTTTGGCAGCTAACAATTCGCGTTCCATATTAGCGACCTTGGTTTCCAAGGAGGAGTTCTTTATGGCGAGAAGTGAGACGATCGTAGTTATTTTTTGAGTCATACTCATAATATCGGACTTGTTGGCAAAATTATTACGGCGAGACACGGTGTCGTTTGCGAACTCGTTTATTTTGGCTAAGTACGAGCTAGCTTCGCGGACGAGCTCGTAATAATTGCAAGCATCGTCGGATGCGCGGCTTGTGTCTAATAATGACGTAACGGGGGACAGCAGAGGCTCGTCCCTAGTGGGTTGGTGACGCTTCTCCACAGGTGACAAGGAGGAAGGAGATAATTCCGACAACAAACGTTTACCGGACGATAATGTCGGAGAACGAGGAGTTTTATCGCTTCTATTAAACGGGTTTGTATCTTTATCTGGCGGCATATTATTTTGGCTCGACATTGTGAGTTAATATAAAATTTGAATGTACCAATTACACTTATTTAATTTAAATTAGAATGAAACAAAAGTTTAGCTTAATAATCACAGTCAGCTGATCGCAAGGCAGGCCGGCGCCGCGCGAGCGGTACCGACACACACAATATTTTACCTACCTACAATTCCCTACTGATAAAAGTGAACAAAGAAATTTACTTACCGAGTTAAATCCAATAAAATACGAGCAAATGTGTTAAAAAACTTACAGTACACGTAGATTACACCGTTACCTAGCTAATTACACACACTCAGCACGAATTTACCGATTTAAAACCACCGAAAATAATTTTTAATCCCGGAGCGCACGTCAGACGATGTTAACCGTACGGAGGCCGCGGGGGGAGGTGCTGTACTCCTGCGATTATGATCGGACATTTTTGATTCGTTTGGCGCGGCGTGGCGCGACGCGGGCGTGCAGCGTAAAGTGTTAGCCCCGACTGGTATGGTCCGAAAACGGTCCGAGATTTTAGTAAGTGTGCGTGCGGCGACGCATTGATACTATGACGCACACATACAAGCCGCGCGCGGTGCCTTTGTATGAAGATAACTTACTTCCCCTCCTTATACTATGCTAAAACGGAACCCTAACCACCTGATTTTTTGTAACTGTCCCACCTTTATTGTAACTTTAACAACAATGATGATTTGCAATACTCATATAATACAATGTAAGGCGGCCCTAAACGATCAATTGTACTGTCTAATATTACAAATTATGCAATTTATTGACGGAATTAATTGAGCATTGTGCAATGATTGAACGAAAGTTTGAGCTAGTTTATTGCCTTTCATCTGTCACGAACTGTCAAACTATTTTCGAAAATTTTTCAATTTCCAATTACTCTCATTAAACTGATTAAATTATCTAAAGAAATTGCCATGAAAGCTATATATAATTTTTATATAATTATCGCAAATACACATAGTTTTATATTTGAAACAAAATACTAAATCGGTGGTCTGCAAAGTAGAAGAAGAACTTTTGAATAGTTTTAGGGTAAAGCTCCGTTTAGACCAAATGAGCGAATGCTCATTCTAGGAAAGCTCTTTTGATGTAAACTAACAACGAGCATTCTTTCGTTGTTCTAGTGTGTTCGCCACGTGTTCGGCGGTAAATAGGTAGAATGCTCTAAGAATCTCGCTCGTTTGGTGTAAACGACGCAAGAGCGCTCGAGCAATTGCCTAGAGCGTTCTTTCGTGTTCGGACGTGCTCGCTCTTCGAGGCGGTCTCTTCAAAGGGATTCTAGTGTTCTTGATATTTTTACTTTTTGGCGGCTGGTTTTAGGTAGTTTATCAAAGGTTATTTCGTAAATATGGATTGGAGTAATGAAAAATGTTTACAAATGATAGAATTATACCATAACAAAAGATGTTTATGGGATCCAACCTTTGATGACTATAAAAATAAATTAACTACTTATCGTTGACGAATGAGCAATGAGCATTCGCTCGTTTGGTCTAAACGGAACTATATGATTCTCATCTATAGAGCAAAAATTCTTATTCTTGATGTTCTTGTTGATTCGATAGGTGTAAACGATCTAAAGTATGTTGTTACGAATTATAGTTTACACTAAACGAATACGAAAGAATGTTCTTGTGCTGTTCTTGCTCTATGTTCTTTTGGTGTAAACCCACCTTAAGACGCCCATTTTGGGAGCTTGACAGATGAGCTATTATTGTATCAATATTTTTATTATTACATCCACAGATCCTAGAATACGAGACGCGGTGCGCGCTCCAAGTTCCTCTACTCGTGTCGCTGGGGGAGGGCGGCGCGGCGCTGCGGCGCGCGGCGGCCAGCGGCGACACCGACCTCGTGTACGCCGTGCTGCTGCACCTCAAGGACAAGATGGGCAAGCACGAGTTTGAGGTAACTGCATGTGTGACGTCACTCGTGTCGCTGGGGGAGGGCGGTGCGGCGCTGCGGCGCGCGGCGGCCAGCGGCGACACCGACCTCGTGTACGCCGTGCTGCTGCACCTCAAGGACAAGATGGGCAAGCACGAGTTTGAGGTAACTGCATGTGCGACGTCACTCGTGTCGCTGGGGGAGGGCGGCGCGGCGCTGCGGCGCGCGGCGGCCAGCGGCGACACCGACCTCGTGTACGCCGTGCTGCTGCACCTCAAGGACAAGATGGGCAAGCACGAGTTTGAGGTAACTGCATGTGCGACGTCACTCGTGTCGCTGGGGGAGGGCGGCGCGGCGCTGCGGCGCGCGGCGGCCAGCGGCGACACCGACCTCGTGTACGCCGTGCTGCTGCACCTCAAGGACAAGATGGGCAAGCACGAGTTTGAGGTAACTGCATGTGCGACGTCACTCGTATCGCTGGGGGAGGGCGGCGCGGCGCTGCGGCGCGCGGCGGCCAGCGGCGACACCGACCTCGTGTACGCCGTGCTGCTGCACCTCAAGGACAAGATGGGCAAGCACGAGTTTGAGGTAACTGCATGTGCGACGTCACTCGTGTCGCTGGGGGAGGGCGGCGCGGCGCTGCGGCGCGCGGCGGCCAGCGGCGACACCGACCTCGTGTACGCCGTGCTGCTGCACCTCAAGGACAAGATGGGCAAGCACGAGTTTGAGGTAACTGCATGTGCGACGTCACTCGTATCGCTGGGGGAGGGCGGCGCGGCGCTGCGGCGCGCGGCGGCCAGCGGCGACACCGACCTCGTGTACGCCGTGCTGCTGCACCTCAAGGACAAGATGGGCAAGCACGAGTTTGAGGTAACTGCATGTGCGACGTCACTCGTGTCGCTGGGGGAGGGCGGCGCGGCGCTGCGGCGCGCGGCGGCCAGCGGCGACACCGACCTCGTGTACGCCGTGCTGCTGCACCTCAAGGACAAGATGGGCAAGCACGAGTTTGAGGTAACTGCATGTGCGACGTCACTCGTATCGCTGGGGGAGGGCGGTGCGGCGCTGCGGCGCGCGGCGGCCAGCGGCGACACCGACCTCGTGTACGCCGTACTGCTGCACCTCAAGGACAAGATGGGCAAGCACGAGTTTGAGGTAACTGCATGTGCGACGTCACTCGTGTCGCTGGGGAGGGCGGTGCGGCGCGCGGCGGCCAGCGGCGACACCGACCTCGTGTACGCCGTGCTGCTGCACCTCAAGGACAAGATGGGCAAGCACGAGTTTGAGGTAACTGCATGTGCGACGTCACTCGTGTCGCTGGGGAGGGCGGTGCGGCGCGCGGCGGCCAGCGGCGACACCGACCTCGTGTACGCCGTGCTGCTGCACCTCAAGGACAAGATGGGCAAGCACGAGTTTGAGGTAACTGCATGTGTGACGTCACTCGTGTCGCTGGGGGAGGGCGGCGCGGCGCTGCGGCGCGCGGCGGCCAGCGGCGACACCGACCTCGTGTACGCCGTGCTGCTGCACCTCAAGGACAAGATGGGCAAGCACGAGTTTGAGGTAACTGCATGTGCGACGTCACTCGTATCGCTGGGGGAGGGCGGCGCGGCGCTGCGGCGCGCGGCGGCCAGCGGCGACACCGACCTCGTGTACGCCGTGCTGCTGCACCTCAAGGACAAGATGGGCAAGCACGAGTTTGAGGTAACTGCATGTGTGACGTCACTCGTGTCGCTGGGGGAGGGCGGCGCGGCGCTGCGGCGCGCGGCGGCCAGCGGCGACACCGACCTATCAGAGAAGTTGATTCCTAGGCAGATGGAGGACCTAAGTAATTTGGTCGCGTTACGTCCAACCCATCCGACCGATCACAATTCACAGCTAACATTGAATTGACATAAACCAACCAATTGTCGTAGGTCCGTCAACTGCCTTGGAATCAAATTTTTCGATGAAATAAGTTGACACGTCACGGCTAATTTAATGGCTATTTCTATTAGTATTTTGAGTGAAATGAATATAAAACTTGGTGTCGGATATCATACCCAAAAGGTAGCTTTCCGATTCCCGAGGCACGCGAAATCGACCGACAAGAATTCAATCAAAATTTCACTTTATGAACTAGGCTATATGTTTCATTTTAGTCTACTGACCGAAACAGCAACTGCTTCGTAATGGCGTTGACCAAACTGAAACACAGAAGTTTTGTCGGTCTTTCGGTCAGAATTATTGTTTCACTGTGAAGTGTAAAGTGGCTCTGGATAATTAAACAAAGCTGTATGTTGCATTTTGTATATATTATGGTTACTAAACAATATATTCTTGGGGCATGTATTTTGGAGTACTTATACAAGATAGTTACATACATCATAATCATATCAGCCCACAGATATTTATCAAGTTAGATAACGCATGTGTATATACTTCGCGTGCCATCGCGTTCCCAAACGATGACAAACTTCAATCTTTCGAAAGTCTGTTCTTTAGTCTGCGCTCCACCGTTATCAGAATCGGACGTCAATCGGAATTCTAAAAGTGCCTAGTTGTGCCGTATTGGGCTGTGGAAATTCGAATAGAAACGTTGGTCTAAATAGTGGATACGTTTCTTATCATCGGTAAGTAATTTTATTACTAAATCATGTGTTCTTTTATTTTAAAATCAATGATTTAATGAAGTCTACGTAACTGCGTGTGTACCGCATGATTCATAATACATTGCCGCTTTAGTCAGAAAATTATAGAGCCCGTTCTGTTTGTCCGCTATTAAGCGCGCAATGGAAATAAAACAATCGATACTTTCACTCAGCGCTTGGTTTCGAGGTACAGTCAATATTCTCATTTTTCTGTCAAATTAAGCAAATAGTGTTGTACATATTCTCGATTCTAATTAATCGATTTTCGAAACAGACATGAAACAGAGGAATGATAATGTTCGCTTTGGGATATTTTGTGACTCGGTAATTATATTTTATGTAATATGTATTTATATTCCTGTTTAGTGACTTAGTTTAGAATAATATATTACTGGCTGTCCTGGCAAGCACGTATCTTAAGATTTATCATTCCTCTGTCTATGAACTCGAATAATAATCGCTTAAAAAATCGATATACCTATTAAAATGGCAAAAGAGGCGGGGCGCGGCGATTCCTTTGAATCGATTCCGCGCGTACGGGTATTCCCATCACTAAAGCGCTCTTGTGACGTCACAGTAGGTATGAAAAAAGTGACACGCTCGTGTTCATACAAATGGAGCGACATGGCGTTTCTATCTAGATCTTATTTCTGTGTATCAGCCTATATTCGTCCACTTACAGTTACATACATAATTATCTTTATTGTTTCAGTTAACAATTCGGAGTTTTCCACTGGCCCACGCTTTATACATCAAATACTGCGCAAGTCACAACAGAGAGGCTTTGAGGAAAGTGTACATACAGGTCAGTTTATTAACTTCTTCATATTCTTTAAAAAAAATTAATTAGTATGATTCAAATTTTTGTTGTTACATGCGAACAAGTATGATCCATAATATTTGTTTTTACAAAACTATAAAAATGACGTCATTGTTTTTACCGTTTAGTCACAATGGTCACAAGATGTGTAGTATGACGACAATAATTGCAACTGTCACTACTCAGTGGTGGTAAAGCATAACGTACAAGACACAAGTGTCCCAAATGCCGTTGTGTCGTAAAGTCACAAACGTAGCTAGTGTAGTGTAATATGACGTCACAACAGTTTGTAGTTGCATAATAGTACTACTCAGTGAGTGGCAGTCTTCCACAGTGCGTTTTTCGCGTAACTTTCTACCGCGCACTGTAAAACTCTGAAACGAACTGTCACCAGCAGTATTTCCGGACCTATACGACCTGCAAACCTTCAAGAAAAGAGCGTATTCCCTCTTAAAAGGCCGGCAACGCACCTGCCGCTCTTCTGATGTTGCGAGTGTCCATGGGCGACGGTAGTTGCTTACCATCAGGTGACCCGTTTGCTCGTCATATTTTTTAATAAAAAAATTAAAAAATAAAAAATATGACGTCACACCTGTCTCAAATAGTATAATTTCACAGGAGGACGACTTCGCGGGTCAAGCGGCGACGCACATACTCGACGCGGTGGAGGCGACCGCGCCCGGCAGCGCCGAGGCATCGCTCATATCCGCCAGGGAGTGCTATAAGAAGGGGAAAAACGATCTCGGTACAGCTCTGGATTTTTGTATAGGCAGTATAGGCCATGGCCCATGGGCGGCAACTTCCTATGGCGTCTTAGGGGGGGCGGCAGCGTCCTAGGATGGCGGCAGAGTTCGTACATGGGGGCGGCAAAATTAATGTGACAACTCATGAAAAATATAAATCTGGCCCAGTCTTGGTATGACCAGTTTTAATTTACAAGACGATTTAATATTAAATCCCATACATTTTTGTGTTCAAACTTATGATAATAATATAGCAAAATGTTTGGTTTTGTTTTTTGAATAGGTATATCTTGTAGATGATTTATTAAATCCAATAGAAATTGCCAGATATTTGAAGTACATTTTCACCGGTCACTTCAAAAGTATTTCACTTCTCTACACACAAGAATAAAATATGTATACTCAAACATATCACATAGTTAAAATATTTAAACACGTTATAGGTGTGTCTATATGTGAGGACGCACGCAAGTTATGCAAGCAACAGTCAAGCCTACAAGAGACGTACGGGGAAGGCTTCGTCGGACTGTCTCTACACGACACCGTGGAGAAACTGCTCATGTTGGGGGAAGTGAAACTAGCGGACAAACTGAGAGCCGAATACAAGATGCCAGATAGAAGGTAAAACTTCTTTCAGTTAAACTCCCTAATGTTGAATTGTGAGGAATTGCTTAGTTAATAAATACAGGTTTCGTGTAGCCTAATGCCATTACTTACTTCTTAAATTTGAACATTCGATATGTTAAATTTCAGGGGATTACCTACATAAATGAAAAGAAATACCTACTGAGGTTGACCCCTTAAAGATATAAAAGCCTAATCCTTTTTTTGCAAAAGAATTAGATACGTCACAATCACCTACTTCAAATATTTTGAGACTCACCGTGTACGTCACAAATTCAGAATCCTTGTGTTTGATGTTTTCGCGGCCAAAGTTTGTAGTAATTTAATAAAATAACTACAAACTTCGACGACCTCTGTGGCTCAGTGGTGAGCGCGTTGGTAGCTCAAGCCGGGGGTCGCGGGTTCGAATCCCGCCGACGGAACAAAAAGTTTTCAATGTTCCCGGGTATGGATGTGTATTAAATATGTGTATGATATAATAAAAATCTTAAATATATGTATAGTAAAAAAGTATTAAATATATTTCCGTTGTCTGGTACCTGTAACACAAGTCTTTTAGGTACTTAGCACGGGGCGAGACTGACGTGGTGTGAAGCGTCCATAGATATAATAAAATTAAACATTACATTCATGACAGTGGTAACAAGTTTTAATACGGTAACATTATTTTAAGTGACCTTAACCCTAGTGAACTACTCTTCTTGGGAGTTACGTTCGAACTACTCATACGCTTTAAAGGCGCCTCGGATTGTAAAGCTATTTTTTGCAAAACTAAAAAAGCCA
This sequence comes from Polyommatus iphigenia, assembly GCA_963422495.1. NCBI lineage: Eukaryota > Metazoa > Arthropoda > Insecta > Lepidoptera > Lycaenidae > Polyommatus > Polyommatus iphigenia. The sequence continues at coordinate 13,403,850 of OY730179.1, forward strand.
AGGGTGTTTTTCTTTTTAAACATCATATCTACGAATGTTTTCTTTAATAAAAACACAAAACATAATCAAATTCAAAATATTTTCACTTCATAAATGAATAAATACCATAGCCCTTACGAAAACTTATTAATTTTACAGTGGTTCATAACAAGGTCCTTTAAAGCAAATAATGCAGTCTACAACATATCTAATTTTCATGGACATAAATTAGTATGAAAACAATAAATATAATAAACTGATTTGAAGAATAATTCACGAAGTTTAAAAGCATTTAAAACAGTAATCAATTTTATGTTCCAAATGTATGGAATTTTCGCACTTAACTCAGTATATTTTAGTCCTAAACATCTTTTTTTATTACTATTTAGCTACAATATTTCATTACACCTTTGTTTTAGACAATTTTCATTAAAATAATGTTCAATTTCACGATTATCGTACTTGAATAGTCTTTGGAGGCCCATATTCTTACAACACGCCATTTTTATATTTATTTTGAGGCTTTCTAATAATAAAATTTATAAAAATACAACAAATTGAATGAAACGTTTCCTATAAAATAAATACATTAAATAAAAATTACATAAATATTGAAATAAATCAAAATGCCGCAAATGTTTGTTCCGCGTAAAAGTTGCACTTAAACTACTCATACGCTTATGGAGCGCACAAGGTGATTGTACTAGTAAAACTAATAAATCTATTGTATTGATTTAGTTGCCATATTAACAGTATCTATAAAAGGGGAGATGTATGAGAAGCATAATACGATACGAGCGAAAACAATAAATAAGCAAGAATTTTTGTGTTTCGTTGGCGCCTTTGAGGCGTAGAGTAGTACACTAGGGTTAATATTTCCAGATACTGGTGGCTGCGCATTCTGACTCTAGCACAGAAGGATGAGTGGGAGGAGCTAGACAAGTTCTCTCGCAGCAAGCGCTCGCCGATCGGTTTCGAGCCGTTCGTCGACGCGTGCCTGCGCCACGCGCGACGCGACCAGGCGCTACGGTATCTGCCGCGGTGTATAGACGATATCAAGGTCAAATACTACGTCAAGGCTGAGTGAGTATCGAGACGCTTTGGTAGAGATAAACTACGATAACATGGCGCACCCCTCCAAAAAACGTTTGAAGTGCGTTGTCAAAACGTTTGAATTGCGTTGTCTTGCGTGATCGGCTAGTTATGATTAGTTGACCAACAAATCTTGGTAATAAGTGACATTAGGTGAAATATTACGAATACAGTTGATTGGTTGAATACTTACTACATACAAACTCTTTCATAAGGATGTGAATTGTGACTACACACATTGAAACAGTAATTTGGAGGAGCGCGCCATGTTATCGTAGTTTATCTCTACTTAGCGTGACTTATACGACGGACTTTAAGGACAAGTTCAAGATTTCCTTTGACTAAACAATCTGTCTTTTTAACCGACTTCTAAGATACTCAACTGCTCATGCTATACAACGGGTGTAAAAAAACTAATTGATAATATGTATGTACTTTATGGTGTGTACGTGTTTCTAGTAGAGAGACTCTCAACTCTCTCTCTCTCTCTCTCTCTCTCTCTCTCTCTCTCTCTCTCTCTCTCTCTCTCTCTCTCTCTTCACAGTGAACTCTCTAAGAGTACCAGCGCTGAAAGGCCTTTTTTTTTTAACTTTTGTATGGGCAAGCGTCATGAGTTTCCCCATACAAAAGTTTAAAAAAATTAGGTCTTTCAGCGCTGCTACATATTATTATAATAATTAATAATAATCACTTAGTACCCTCAGCCAAAGATTTTAAACTGTAGTTAATACTAATATGCTTCTTCAAAATATATTCCCTTAGGTTGTCTGTAACGTTTGGGCTATTTTTTAAAAGCTAAAAAAACATTTTTGACGTTAGTCAAATATATTTTCTGTCAATTGCAGATATTACGAAGAGGCAGCTCAAGTGGCCTTCGAGCAGAGGGACCAAAACGCACTGCTGTACGTGCAGAAGAAATGTCCCCCGCGCGAGTCCGAACAACACGCCAGAATTTCCGTGCTGTTGGAACAACTCACTAATAAGAAATAAGATTAATAGAATTATGCAAAAAAAACTCCAATAAGGTAAAACCTTTGGCTTCTGTTTACTAAAAGGTGAAATCTTCAAATTTATTCTAATGTAATCCAGTGGCGTGGGGTGAAAAAAAATAAAGGTAAAGCCGGACCAAAAAACGGCTAACTCGTGAATAAGCAAAATTTCAATTCTTGTAAAAAAAACGTGCAATAAATTACATACCTGTATTAAGTGTGTTAGTTTACCTTTTCCATAACTACTAGGGTGCTTTGCTTGCATTGTGTGCGTTGCATGCAGTGTTAGTGTTGTTAGTATTCACCACCTTCACCATACATGACATCACTGGTATTATATGAACAGTGCATGTCGAGTATGATAAAAGTGGGTTTAAAAAAAGCCGTTTTAAGCACACGTCACTCACACTCACACACCAAAAATAAGTGAATCCTGACTTGCCAGTGTAGATGTTTGTTACTCAATCATGCAAAAACTGGATTTAGATGAAATTTTGCATGCATCCCATGTCAAACATGGAAAGGAACATAGGCTACCTGTCTGAAGTCCACGCAGACGAAATCGCGGGCAAAAGCTAGTAGCAAAGAAATATCAGCAGAAATACGTACCTAAATGTTTAATTTTGTTATTTGTCGTCTGTCGTCGTTATTTAATATTCCTATTCTACAACCTGAAAAATTACCTAAGAATTATTATTTATATTCTAACATAATTCTACGGTTTTTCTTTACGAAATGTGCCAAAACATTATCATAAAAGTCGCTTTTTTGATGCAATTTTAATAATACATGTTTTTCAATTGAAATTACACCAAGATTTGACAATCTAGCCTCACTTTGGCTGTTTCGTGTATAAGTATGAATTCGCTTCAATGCCGAAAACGACCTTTCAGCGGAAGCCACCTTGTTTAATGATATGTTTTTTATTTTCGAACGATTGTTTTGAGAACGAATTTAAGTCATTTAATAGGTAATCCGTAAGACAACAGTCAATTTGTACTAATGCTGCCATTTCTCACCTAACCGTGTCACGACAAATTACAAAGTAAGTAAAACAAACCAACCTTTACGATGTAACACACAAAAACACAACACAACACTTGGCAAGTAAAATTTCACTACTTTCGATTCTTTTAAACTATATAATATTACAATCAAGCTAGCCCACTAACTTAATAAACAAAATTTTACATATTACAATAATAACAGTACAAAATGAGTGCAAATGAGCGCGTAATATAATTGTTTAAGTGAATTGAAATGACAGCACGCGCCGGTCGGCCGCTGCAATTAGCTCTGTTGTGATTGGACGAAATCTTTTAAAGCGAAACATGCGAAACTAAACCTTAACACATGACAAATAAAGACTAGGTAGGCTATGTGTTTGCATGTAGTAGTAATGTGTTTGTGTGCGTGAATTTCATACATTTCAAATGTTTGGATTCCCGATGTTTTGAGCGAGTTCCCCGGCCACCGCGCGGCCGCCGCACACTATGGAGCAGTACGTACGCGTTCTGAGTGCGATCGTAAAAACGGGTATGTGTGCGTTTGCGTGATTTTAAATACATGGCGAATTATTTTTATGAAATTGTAGGAAGCGGGGTAAGCTATAATTATTAATAATAAAAAATGTATATATTAAAATTGGCCAAGGTAAGCCGGTAGGAATCGTGTTCTATGGAGGCTTCGCCACTGATGTAATCCATTCGAGTTAACTCAGCAATGTAGGCATCCCCTAGAGGCGTAAACATTCGATGAGTGACGTCACTCGAAAGTTTAAAGGTGACATCGCACTAAGAGACACTACGCTGCAAGTTGCAACAAAGCGACGTGACACGTCATGGTCAATTACGAGTAGCTGGGAACAAATTATCGGACGAACGTCCGCGGACGTTTTCATCGGATGCGGCTTGTTTCTATCTGATCAATACAAAAAACACTAAACTGCAGTGCACATTGCCTGACATAAGTCGCGGACGCGACCTTGAGCGTTCGGACGTCCGAACAGAATTTGGCTGACCGAATGTTTTTGCATCCGTGGACGTCTGCCATTGACATATATTTTATAGGTTAGGTCTTTGACGTCCGCGGATGAACCGTGCACATTGTTAAGCCGCATCCATCAGCCGCAACTTATGGATGCGTCCAATAATAATTTGTTTCTAGCTTTACAGTGTTCCCAAAGTGATAATGCGCATAGAAATTTTCGTCATTGTTCGGCAACGACCGTTTTTCCCGAGCGTCGGAAGAAAACCTTTTATTGCGCATGTCCAAATCATGTCATGCCATGGCAACGCCAACTGTTTAAGCAACTTGTTGGTGGCGTTGCCATGGCATGACATGATTTGCAATAAAAGGTTTTGTGCCGCATGCGCCAAAAATAGAGACAATTAATATTATATTTACTTCTATTTCTTTCGGACAAGGTGCAAAATGCAAAAGCATTATGTGGGGCTCTTACGTTTCATAGATTCGGGTGTTTCCGTGATTACGACAATTTGCGAAGATTTGCATGCGCATTATTAATTTGGGAGTACTGCACCTATTCGTATGAGCTAAACCGCACTACGCTGCAGCCAATGAAATGTTAATAATTGTTATGGAGCGTAAGGCTGTGTTTCCACTGAAGCGGAGCGGAGCTTAGCGGTGCCGAATTGACCAATCACCATGCTCGAAACCTTCGCTCCGCTTCGCTGTCATTCCGCTGGAATAGCACGATTGGTCAATTCGGGCACCACTAAGCTCCGCTTCGGTGGAAACTGGAAACGCAGCCTAAAGTGTCGCTTTGCTTAGCTGCCGCGTAGTGTCGGATGGTACGGTTTTGCCTTTAAAAGCAAGCTTTTTTTTTGAGCCCCGTGTATTTTGCCTTCAAATAGTATTTGTATGTGCCTAAAAGAATTAATATCAAAATTCACTTGTGACTTGATTGAGCCGTTTGTCACAATAAAACATGCATGTCAGTTAAAATCGCTATTTAATCAAATATAATTATTTATATTTAAGTTTATTCCATGTAATATAAGTGTAATTTCGTATGTTAATATATTTGTGATATTCTCATTTTAATACCAATTATAATATAAAGGAAATTAAAAATATGTTTTATTTTTATGCTACATATTATACCACTATGGATTATTCATAGACTATACCTACGTCTTTCAATTTTTACCCGACTGCCGGGAGGGTTATGTTTTTAGCGCGTATCTTGTATGTTTGTAATATTCTTTATTACAATGCATCTCCAGAACCGCTAAACGGATTTTCACATTTGAGGTATCGTTAGATTTTTATATATAATTTTAACATAAACACGAGGGAAAATAAAACCAGAGACTTGATCATAGCATATAAGGATTTGAATCCATTTATTTACTACACATCAAAATACGAAACAACAAACTTGAGATATCTTCTCTTTGGTATTTTCTACACGTGGCGGGCTCTCCAGCCGAAAATATCACATTACCCGTTAAGCACCACAATAATTTACCAAATGCAGGAGTTGACTCAGTGCACAAGATTTTTCCTTTGTTATTATTTTAACAATATTACAAAATAGTACTTTTTCATTCAGAGTTAGCAGGGTAGCACTTAACGTGCCCCTAGACTTTCAATTTTATTGTGCAATTTCACGCTTCAATTTTATTGAACAGTTTATTTGACGATTAGATTGAAGACGCGCGATGTTCATATCAACCCTTGACTGTCAATAATTATATTACGCAATGCGTGTTATTGCACTAAAAAATTGATCGTCTAGGGGTCCGCTTAAGGTACAATTCCGTGCATCGCGATCGATCGCGGTCGTGCACGACCTACGACTGTCGTCGGACGCTCGCGACCATAGTCAACGTATGAAAATGTATGGCACCGCTTCCGAGGCCCACGACTGACGCGCACGGCCTACGACTGTCGTAAGCCGCGCGCGATCGTGTCTTGAAGTTATGACAGTCGCGCACGACCGACGACAGTCGTAGGCCCCGCGCGACCGTGTCAAAGTTATATGGCACGATCGCGCGCGGCTTACGACAGTCGTAGGCCGCGCGCGTCAGTCGCGGGCCTCGGAAGCGGTGCCATACATTTTCATACGTTGACTATGGTCGCGAGCGTCCGACGACAGTCGTAGGTCGTGCACGATCGCGATCGATCGCGATGCACGGAATTGTACCTTTACCCTAATCAAAATTAATAACGCAGCGTGTGACTAATCAAAGTCCGCTATGTCTATCATAATTGAGACTCCCAAAATTTCGGAAAAGACAAGCAGATCTTGTTTAATAGTGAATAGTGATCCGCTGTGTGAATATTTATGTCAGTAATAGTGATAAATATATAGTTATATTACTTTTAAAAAACTTGTGCACTGCCTTTATTCAAAGTTTCCCCACATAACTCGCGTGTCGTGAAGCCAATTTCGTTTTACAAACATTTCTAGATCCCTTTTAGCACCACAGTGGCTACCGGCCGACAATCACGAATCGTATTAAAATTGACACACTTACATATTGACATAAAAAGCATAAGTCGGAGCAAACGATACAAAACCAATGGAAGGTTTGAAAGGGGGTATTTTATAAAAATAACGTGCCCTTGGATCGTTCTCACGAATACTTATCGTATAGATTACAAAATATATACTTTTAAAGTTATCATTTTAAAACTTATTATATCAATGAGACAATAATTTACATTGTGACATAACAACACCCACACATGACAGAAATTCCAATGTCAGGGAGATGAGTCATGACGAAAATATATGAAGGCACAAAACACACGCACTGGCTCCCGCAACCGATCAAACATCAAACACGTCAAACACGTAGTAATCCAAATTTTCTTCAAACACGTCAAACACGTAGTTTGTACGTATTTGACATGTTAGACGTGTTTGATGTTTGATCGTTTGCGGGCTACTTTAGATGCAAAAACAATCGTACGTCCAGTACATACGTCATATAATTAAAAAAAGTTCAACAATCTCGCTCACAAGTAATCGAGTGACAGCATGAACCTATGTCTAACATAAGTATGGCCAAAAAAGTTATTGTGATTATATGACGTAAATAAAGTACAGATTTTCTTATAATACTTAAACAATCTCAGCCTTACATACTACAGTCAAAAATTTAAATAGGTATACGCTTACAAGCATTTTTTTTTTTACTTTTTATAATATAATATCACATTTATGAGTATACTTGTAACTCTAATTGATGACTCTGTAGCGAATGCCATTCCTTACGATTACAAATTATCTTATTACAAACTAATTGGTTTTATAAAGCAAATTTCACACTAGTAAGTACTACAAGTACTGTTTATCACTGACACAGTAACTCCACCGTACTGAAGTTAGCCGCCGTTGCGCTCGCAGAGAGGTGGTCAAGCGCACAAACTTAACTCTGTAACTAAATTCAGCCGGACTAAGTTTTTATGCCATTTAAATTTCACCACAAATGTCGCCTCATAATCAATATGTATTTATTAGTCTTGTCAAATGAGATTTTCACCACAATACCCTGTTGTAATGAATTTGAAAATATATAATAAAGCAAAGACCAATAGAAATGCATTAAAACATTGAACCCCTTACTAGTAAAAAAAGTTACACAATTGATACGCCATATATAATTTAGTCCTTGACTATCAAGCATATTTTCTAATGTAATATAAGCACTGTGTAATAGTTTAAATAGTTTTAATAGTATGGGGGACAGCGTCTTAAAATACAAAACCAAAATAAAGACAAACTCTTTTATACACAGTATATGCTCAGTATATGTTGCTTTTCAACGACACTGGGACAATCATGGCAAAACTATTATGGTCTTACCACAAAAAACTAAACATCTGTAACTGAACAATTGTTTTGAGACCATTTTGTACTGAATTTTTCTCTAATCAACTGTTCAACAGGTGTTTAAATCTTTTGTAGTAAGACTGTTTAAATTGGTTTCTCATGAACTTGAAAATTAGTTTTTAATAATAAAAATCAATAGTAAGATAGTTGTTAATCCGTTTGAGCATGTACTGCTGTTAGTCTGTGGTAAAAGCAAGACTAAAATAAATATTACAAGCGACTTTTTCGTTACAAGGCTCGTCTGTCGTTACTGACAAATATCACAATGGAACATAATTAAATCACAACAAACATCTACAATAAAGAAACAAAAATTAAATAAGTTAAATAAATATTATATATTCTTTTGCATGCAAAACAAAGTAACAAAAAACAAAAACAACTTTCGTCAAAACTCTAAACAAAAATTATGAAGAATTATATGTAATACTTTAAACATTTTAAATATAATAATCATTAAATATTTGTACAACAATTTCTAACGAATATATGAAAATTTTCATTTACATTTTTAAACGCCTCTACACTTTGGGCTGAACCATCGTCCGTCGATATATAAACTCAAATTAAGTACAATCAGCTACTTATTTAAGTTTATCCTTGAGACACTTAGCTTAAATCTTAACTACTAAGATTTTATAGTAAGTTCAAATGAACGCAAAACCTTCGCATAAAATAACAAAACTTACTTTAACATTGTCTTTCAAATAAAGCTTGGAGTTCAATTCGCCACGCGGTAACACAAATATTTCGTCAGCTGTCAAGTACTGTAGTAAATAAAATAGGAACTGTATTTTAATACTACATCAAGTTTTTTCTTGCATAAAATATATAAAATTGTAATGTCATAACAGAAATAATTATAAATATAAAAATTGTAATAATAAATTAAAAAATAGCTATAATATACTTACATTGTTCATAAATAATTATGGGCACTTCATGTAAGAAAAAACAAGGTATAGAAATATTCGGTCGTATACAATACCTACATATCGGTGTCTAAAGTTCTAAACTACAAATTTAGAGCTCAGACTTAAATAATATATTCTGAGGGAAGGGGACTATGCCTTTGATCTGAGACTGATGTGATGCTCAGTTTCTAAGGATTTTTAACAGAAGTTTATCTTTTCAATATCGATGTTGATTGGTAAACAGGTTAGTCCAGGGGTACCCAAACTGTGCGCCGCGGCGCCCTGGTGCGCCGTGGAAAGGGAAGAGGGGCGCCGTGAGTCGATCCTCCATCATTATTCGAAACCACAAATAATATAAAATAAAATAATAATATTAATTATACAAAGCAGGCAGATGATTATATATTTGTTTGTAATTATTTACCTGCTTAACCTAACTAAAATAATTAAAGGTGTTTATTTATGTATATTTTTCTAATAGCTAGGTAGAGTAGGGCGCCGTGACAAAATATTGTGACGTGTAACTGCGCCGCAGGCTGAAAAAGATTGGGAACCCCTGCGTTAGCCAATTAAAGTCACTAGCGAATAGATAAACTCGAGTCAAAAGATCTCTGAAACCAGGCATCAATATGTTTAACTTATCTGTCCACTTTAGCTACATTAAACATCTAATTAACTAAATCATTTAAATAAAATCACCTAACAAAAATCTTTGACTCATCTAAAAAACCTCCTTTTTGGAAGTTAGTTAAAATAATAAAGAATTAATGTGAGCAAAACCTGGAATCCTATGTAAATAGATATATCGCATTTTTCGTTTCTAAAAAGTAAAATTCACTTTCTTATATGACTACTAGTCGTTATTTTTTCTGAAAAAAGTTAATCGACGATTTCGTGTTTAGCATCTGCGTTCGTTAGTCATCGATATGTCATAGTCGTGGGGTAGAGTTATTTTGGGGAGTCTCTCGCATTTGGTCTTGTCTAGCGGACTGGCAGCGGGGGACGAATTCGGTGTCAACAGCACCGAGTGGCGAATGCCCCCGTTTTGACTAGTGATGATATTTAAATTTGTTAGGTTATGCTTGGGTATTGTGAAGGAGGGGAGGTCCTTAGTCTTTATACTGTCGTATATACGGACTAATTTGCTAGTGTCGATGGCCTCCATGATGTTGACTGGGCGACTGGCGGGAGATGCTGTGACGACCAGACCCGGCATTTTCTGAATATTAGGCCTACTGGGCTCTGATGCTGAGACCGCGTTTTGGCTGATGTGGTGGGTGATCGAGTGACTTTTGAGACCCTGCGCCGTTTTGTAGCTCTTACCACATTGACATTTGTAAGCCTTTTTGATTCTGGAAATAAATAAATATTAGTACCTAAAGGTGCCGGTTGGCAGAGGACGACATGAAGCAACCGCAGACGACGTGTCGTCGCGACACTACTGGTTTCTATGTATTGCTATGGAATACCCTCCGCAGCTAGCGACACTTATCATATAAATACATAGAAACCAGATAGTTTCGCGAGTCACGACGACACGTCGTCTGCTGCAAGTCTGCAACTTCATGTAGCCGGCTTCCAACTTGTAAGTACCTTTATTTTAAATAAACGTAGCAGGCCTGTCCCACTCGCGCGAATAGGCATCGAACTGTAAGTACCACCCGCGGGTGGCAAATCACACTCACACGCGAGCGGTGACGCACGCGCACGAGTTGTTCGTTGCATACCTGCGTATTGCGTAACTTATTCGATCGCTATCACAGAATTGATATTAATCTCACAATGGACAATAAAAAGAAAAGGGCAAAGAAATATTGCGCGATGCGTACTATTCGAAACCTCATTTCTTTACAAAAATAACTAAGTTATACAAACACTAATATAAGACCGGTTTCAATAATTAAGATACGGTACCTATCGAATCTAAGTACGCGTAACTAGTTACACGCGAATTTATGATAATTAAATCTACATAGTACTAAGACATAATATCTTAGATTAATTCGAGCTAAATAAAATGTAGTTAATTAAATATAAAGATTATAATATTAGTTTTAAAAAGAGACAACCCTGATTTCTTCAGAAAAGGTACGAGTTATGCGATAGAAAGAGAGCGGAGATGTAGGCAAATATAATTGTAGGCACCTAGCACTGCTCGGTCGGAATTTAAACTTTATAGTATCGTAGCATGAGTCGTTAATTCTTTAAACGGGTTTCGTTAGTGGGAATTCTGTTGGTACAACTAATATATTATATTCTGTGAACGTAGTTAGAAACTTAGTAAAAAGGAATTAAATAGATCACATAAAAACTTAAGTCCCATAATTTTTTAGAAAGAGCAAAAATAGAGCATTTTTGTCGCAGAAAAAAAGTAAATGCACGGTGATTATTACGTCTAGAAACGTGATAAATGATAATATGGGACTTCACGAGCGACTAGTACTTATTAAAGGCGTTCCCTCCGGAGATTCCGTAATTGACCGTATTTCAAGCCTTATAAACTCTTAATCTGAAAGCTTCAAAGTTATAATAAAAATACAGCAATTATCTTCAGTATATCAACATTCCTTTCCCCGTTTTAAATTTTCTATTTTTGTTTATTATACTCATGATATCAGCTTCCAAAGTAATGCCAATTTATTAAAATTCAAGCATACATTCAGCATCTCCTTAGCATTTACAAATTATTTTTATTTGAAACTCACGCCAGTAGATCGACAATATCATAAACTACATATTCCCCGTTTTAATTTTTTTAGGACAATTTTGAACTAAGATAAGTAAAAATAATATGGTTTTGGCGCGATCTCGGCAACGCGGCAAATGTATGGGCAAGGTCGTTTGCTCGGGGGACGGCCTTAAAACTGCTGCTGTATATTCGATTTATCAGCTCTAACCGTTAATTTCTGGAATACAAACTACCTACATCAAAATTTGTTATTCTGTTTAAGCGTAAGAAAGACACGCGTTCGCAATTAGTATACAAGGTGTAACAAAATGAAGTAATAATACTTTATTAGGTCGGCCTTTCCCAAAGTGGGCGATAGCGCCCCCTAGTGGGCGCTGAACGCCTAAAGGGGGCGGTGTGGGACCCATAAAAAATGGGGGCGTTGCGTATAGGGGTTCATTTCATCTGGGTGCGTTCTAAATTAAATGTATCTATATTCTATCCCCTTACATTAGTTTATTTTTTTTTGTCTAGCAAGTTTTGGAGGCGATTTCTTAGAATATAATATTTTGATAAACAAAATTCCGGGATTGTAGAAAATTCGAGAATGCAAATTAAGTCAGGTAATGTTCAAAATAGGTATGGTTAGAAAGCGGCTAATTTAGCATTTTGTATTTATTTTTATAAAATTTGCGGCAAAAGCCCCTTAAAAAAATGGAGGCGCTAAAAATTATTTGGTCTCAAAGTGGGCAGCAGACAAAATAAGTTTGGGAATACCTGCTTTAGGGTTTGTATAAGTTCGCTATATTGAGTTCACTGTGAAAGTAGCAGTGCTAAAAGAGTAACTTTTTTTTAATCCTTTGTATGGGAAAATTCCTGACGCTAGGCGCTGCCCCTTGCCCATAAAAATCACAAAAAAATTGCTCATTCAGCGCTGCTACTTTTGCATAGAACTGTATTATCACTTAGTTTTGTTACACCCAGTACAAAAATAAGTACTCACTTGCCGTCCTTCTTGTGTCCGTTCTTGGAGTGGTATTTGATGCCGTTGACGTTCTTGTATCGCTTCTTGCAGCCGGGCACGGGGCACGCGAACGGCTTCTCCTGCGCCGCCGGACCCAGCGCGCCGGACGCCGCGCTCGCGTTCATTCTAAAAAAAATTAGAATGGATTATGCGCATTTGCATATTTGCATAAATGCATATAATAGCACTTTTTAGGCGATATTGCATATTTCAGTCATATTCTGCCCTCGTAACCTCCAGACTAGCTTACACACCGAGAAAATACTTGAAATATGTGGCCCCATCTCTGTTTAAAGACTTTCGCAATACACTCGATAGGTCTAATATCTTTCTAGAAACAAAATTTTTCTTTGTAGCTGGCATATTTGAATGCTTATTTCGTCGGGGGTTAAAAAATATACTGTCATAAAAAAACGCATTGTCCGTTCGGATAATTTTAATTTTACCTGCAACAAGTCACTATATGCTAATGCCAAAAGACGTAGGACAGTAGGGGTCACTTTTACAAAAACTGTGAATCAAAGTAACTCACCGCAGAAGATTGTAACTGCATTTTTATTATTTCCAAAAAATCGAGAAAGTAGACATTTTATTAACATGCACGTCGCATGTTGCTTAGATGATAATATTATTATGATCACAGCTTTATATGCGTCATAGCCCATAGGCCATAGCATTTATGTCATTTGTGTATGAATCATCCAATGAGTAATGACGTAACGACAATCTCTTCTTACATAATTTTAGATGACGCCCGCAAGTCCATTGTGCCTTCTTTTATTGCACGGGAGTCGGAAGCCGTAATTTTTTTTTCGGGATAAAACTTATCCTTTCGCGGAACTCAAAGTATCTCCATACCTTCAGCGAATTGGATGCAGCGGTCTGGGCGTGAAGAGGAAACAGGCAGACAGACAAACTTTCGCATTAAGGCCGTGTTCAGACCAAACTGACTATACGCCGCTGAATGTGAGCAGGCTCACTGTGAGCCCCAGTGTGAACGTGAAAATATACGGTATCGAATGTCCGCGCCTACGCCTAGCGTAATGGCGTATAGTCAGTTAGGTGTGAACAACGAAAAAGTGAATTTGTATGGAAATACAATAAACTGCGTAACGCTCGCTCACATTCAGCAGCGTATAGTCAGTTTGGTGTGAACACGGCCTTAATGTAAATAAATAGAATGCTTACTTGACTCCATAGCGCAGTATGAACTCCGAGCTGTACTCTTCAACGGTGGTCCACGAGTCATTGCTGTCCTCGGACGGGCTCATCATCTCGTCTTCATCCACTTCGCTTCCTGGAATAGCGTCGCAAACGCTTTTAAGCCAACTCACATTAAAATTAAGCACATTTAGCATATTATTTTACACTGTGGAGTGTGGCCTGCTCCGCCTGCCATAAATATGCCACCTAAAAACTTTTAAGATAGTACCCTCTTGAAAGGTTTGCAACGAATTCGTAAATCGATTGATGAGGATGTCTATAAGCAACCATAATCACTTGCCATCATGTGATCCATCTGCTTGTTTACCTCCTACTTTTGTTAGAAAGAACCGTTTTAAGTTGCTTATATTTCTTAGCTATGTTAGCTACTTTTAGTCAAATCTAACATTTGGCAGTAATTATATGTACTTATTTAAAATAAATAAAAAAATAAATGAATAAATTTTTGTCATTTTACTTGTTAGCTGTAATCCCTTTACAAGAACTTTAGCTTCGTCTAGAACTTTAGAATATTGTGTTAGTTAAGTGTCCACTCAGGGCCCCCGTAAGGGCTACTGACGCCTGTGTGCAAAAAAAAGGATTTTGGCGCCCCTTTAGGCAAATTTTTTGGGTCCTTGGTTTTGGCGCCCCTAAAGATGGCGATTTGGCGCCCCTAGAGGATCGCGCCCGTGTGCATTGCACACATTGCACATATGGTAGCGGGGGCCCTGTGTCCACTTTTGCAACTTATGCCTATTATTCTTCATGCTTCTAAGCCAAAGTCCATATAGTTAACAAAAAAATGTCATCAACGTACATATTCTTAATCTAATAGCAATAACCTGTTGGGGTACTGCTTCGCACTGACGGTGTCTTAGGTGTGGATACGAGACGCCTGCGCACGTCCACAGGAGGTAGACTCTGCAGCTCCCGTCGCGAGGCCTCTGTGAAGAACTTCAATACGTAGCTCAGAGGTATACATGCTGGCTGTGATGCTTCCTTCTGTTCAATTACAGCTGGATCATAATCTGTGTGGAAACAAATTCAAATAAATAAATAATAATTATTAAATTCCATATTTTTTTTAATTCTCCTACTGGTTGACCAATCATAGGTTCAAAATAATAGGATAGAAATAACCAACATAAGAACCATAGAGCTAAACAGAAAATCCTAGAAACAAAATCCTATAATTCTTCAAAATTACAAAATAAAGTTCTACATCCTTTATATCATAACATAGATTTTTAACAAAAATATATACTTAAGCCAGGTTTTCACTATACGAGTACTCTCGGACCGAGTGCACTCATACGAGCTAGATTGTATAGGAGTCCACTCGGAATTTGGTTTACACACAGTTATAGGTTTTACATCCTAGTAGTAACATTTTTAACCGACTTCCGAAAAGGAGGAGGATTATATTCTCGATGCATTAAAGATGACGACAATTACTGATCTGTTGCTTCACATTCCAGAACACTTCCTCGGCTTCATATAATTCCACAAACTTCACTGTTTCCCATTCTATCCACTTTTTTTTTTAATAAATCTGCTTAGTTTTTCTTACACGCCATTTTGTTTTTATAAAATCGTCCGAGTGCACTCGGAAAAATAGGACCGCTTCCAAGTTCACTCTGATCGGATGCGGATGTCCGAGTGCACTCGGATTACCTGTTTACACAGTACGAGTAGCATCCGAGTAGTAATCCGAGCACACTCAGTCCGAGAGTACTTGTATAGTGAAAACCCAGCTTTACACCAAAACATTTCAACAATATTGCTGTCCTTCTCCATCTTGTGATTTTTTTTTATGTATCACTTATCAGACAAGGACATCGCAATAAATTAGGTAGTTCCTATCTGTTGGGTATAATAAATAATAATATATATTTATTATTATAAGGGTGTACTGTAAAGTATAAGATAAAAATATTTTCTGAACCTACAATCTTTACATAATATTGTGAAATAGTCTAATGAATGAGTGACATGCTTAATGAAAAGGAAGATTTTTAACATAAAATTTAAAAAACAATATCTCAGTAAAAAATAATATTATTAAAGTTACTGGACTGTGGATGTGGTGGACTGTAGGTACTCAGGCCCCGGCCAGGGTCAGAGGTTGAGAACTCAGACCCCAGCACTGTAGAATGTCTGTAGAATATCTAACTATCCCATATCCCAGCATTGACCATGTTCATGCCCCAACTTTTTTTTTACGTCCATGGCCCCAACAATAAAACAGCTGATAAATGTTTACAAAATATTATCAAAATAACATTTAAAGAATTTCCATTTCGGGACATCAGAGAATACAGTGAATTTATTCTAGTAGTTTACTAATATGTTTGAATACAATTAAAATATTGAATATTATGAAATACAGAGTTATTTTAAATTTCATGCTATTTTTAAGTTTCAATGTTGGCAGCTATGGACACTGATAAGACGTATATAGGAGGGTCATTGTATAATTGTCCACTTTTAGACGCAAGAAATCAGGTAATGTATGAAATAGAAATCAATATTTACCAATGTGGACATCTTCAATGTGTTCAATTAAATCTGGTAGTCGAGGAAATGTTATCCCACAGCCATTATATTTACAGATGTTTATCATGAAGACGGCCATGTCGAACGGTGGATAATATACTAGTCAAATTGGAAACTGTACTAAGGACTGAGTTATTTCCTTCCTGTATTTTAAAAGATCTTTCATCAATTAATTGCATAAAATACTTTTGTGAAAGCTTTTTAAAATAATTTTATTAATTTTTAAATTAATGTACCAGAAAATTTATGGATAAAACTATTTTTTCAAATAAAAAGTGCTTTGTGTTTATGTCATACACCCTATGCAATCAATAGTTGGCTGTTCTTAGCGGAAATTTCGCGCACTGCGCAAGTCGACCAATGACGACACTCGATTTATACTCTGTTTCAGGTCGGTCACTCAAAAATTGAACATTCCAAAGGCCGGTCTCCTCCTTCTCGGTGTTCTTTGGTAAGTGTCATAGAACGTGAATTCTAATCGTCAAAAAGTGCTGAAATCTGAAATTTAATTACAGTTAAGAGTGATATATTGTGCTGACGGAAGGTCCCAGTGATAATCGGTGATAATATTTATTAGTGATATCGTAAGTTATCATAGAAATTAACTTTTCAAGATAGCTCCTACAATCGGCCATTTTCTACCGCTACTTATGAAGGAAACCTCTATATTTATGCTACTTTTCGCTCATTTATTGGGTTCCCAGTCATAATTTGGCTACAATACATTGATATTTTGACATAGTCTCCTGTATTGTCCCCTTGTTACGTAGCCCTAATAATTACGTAACGCTCTGCGGTCAAACTGACAAGTCTTACTATACCGTAAGTTATCTTGGCAATAACACTTCGCTTCTATTTCTTACAGTTATTAATCGCCGCACCCAATTAACATTAAAATGCTGTGCGCCGCTAGATTGATTGCCCCCGCAGCCAGGTCTGCTGTAAGTACTCAACTTCTAATATTTTATTAGTTATCTAAGGAGGTTTTATGAATAAATCCCCTAATTTATTCATAAAAATTGCAACTTTAGTCATAACATTTAATAAAACCTCTTATGCAATTGAACCTTTGCCTTGACATTGGAATATCTATTGGTGACATTATCATCATTCATAAATTACAATGTACTTCCCATGGAGTAGGTCTAGGTCTGGAAGCCTTGTTATATAACAGCCAAACTATTTGCACTTCATTTCCAATGTATCTTTTATTGACTATTGCATCTGTAACTTGTTTTTACTTTGCTGCAATTTAATTATTAACACTTACATTTCAGATCTTCAGCAATGCCGCCATTGTCAGGCCACTGGCAGCAGTGCCCTCACAGACACAGATCGTGCCTGTGGCCCCAGCACAGTTCTCAGCTGTCCGATCCTTCCAAACCACCTCAGTCACTAAGGATATCGACTCAGCTGCTAAATTCATCGGCGCTGGTGCGGCGACAGTAGGAGTAGCTGGATCTGGTAATTATTCTATATTATATAATACCTCTTGCCTGTTCACATGCTGCATGATTGTATAATACCTGAGCACTAACCCAAATTGTGCCCCTGGTTTCTTACTGAACCCTAGTTCAGGCTTCAGGAATGCTTGTAAGTGCTAATCATTTGTCAAATTACATGTCTCCACTTTTATTAAAACAAAGATTAAGGAAATAATAATGTATTTAATCTGAAATTAACCTAAACACTTTTGTTATTGGCACTTATGTTAGACAGTTTATAGAACATTCCAATGAAACCAAAGGCACAGTTAAGACTAATGTCACTGTTTTTGCGTGTTTTGTTTATTTTATTGTGCTTTTGTGACTTAAACTAAGCTAGATGCTACAAGGTGCTAAAGCTCATAGCAAAGTGCTGCACTAAAATCTTAGTAAAAAGTTTGCACACAATAACACAATTTTGTGCAAATTTTCATCCTCATGTTACATAACCTAACATGATGGTGGTATATCACATCACAACAGTACAAAATTGTTTTTTAAATAATATTAACACTATAACTTGCAGGTATTGGAATTGGTGTCGTGTTTGGATGCTTGATCATTGGTTATTCTCGTAACCCATCATTGAAACAACAACTTTTCTCATATGCAATTCTCGGATTTGCACTGTCCGAAGCTATGGGCCTTTTCTGTTTGATGATTGCTTTTCTAATGCTATTTGCTTTTTAATTTAAGTGTCACATTCAATGTACCGTCTTGCTTGCATGAAACTAATACTAAACTAATGGGTGAGTTCCATTTGTGTTGTCCTATTACAGTATGTGAATGTGGATGTATGTTTCATATTGTTTTATTAGTTGTTAAATAGTTCGATTATAATTTAAGGATCTTTCTAACACTTTAGCTGGCATGTCATTGTTACAGACAAGTTGTAATAGAATTTACTAATTTCATTTAGAGTTAATGTAGCCGCAAATAATAGATAAAAATACTATTTTATAAAATAAGTATAATTAATATAAATTGTTAGTAACTCCATTTTAGGCACTTGAACTTTTTCAGTTTAGTAGTAACTTGTAAACAATTGATCTTTTTTAATTTTAAACTCAAAAAACCTCATAAAATTTATCTTAAGCGATAATAACTTGACATGATATTTTGTTTTACAGGTGCTGGTATCGGAACAGTGTTCGGCTCCCTCATCATCGGCTACGCCAGGAACCCATCTCTCAAACAGCAACTTTTCTCATACGCCATCTTAGGTTTCGCCCTGTCTGAGGCTATGGGTCTGTTCTGTCTTATGATGGCCTTCCTGCTGCTGTTCGCTTTCTAAGCTATTTATTGTTAAGAACACTACTACTGCCATCCTACGAGGTTTCAGTGTACAATATCTGGAGTGAAAGGCCATGGAATCAATGTGTGAAACCTCACCCTCATAGTGGTGCAAAGGACATGTGTTTTAAGTGTTACGATATGCCGTCACATCATTGGGCATGCAATTTATTTAATTATGTAGTATATATCTGCAAATAAAACATTGTATGAAAACTTTGATTATTCCTACACCTACATATGTTTGTAGACTGTTGACCGAAAATCATGTTATGAATAGTCTCGCAGTGTAACTGTTGAAGTCTTTGATGATATTTAAAGCCAGTCAAACGCAATGCGTGTGTGTTGTCATCGACTTAATACTTATGCTGTTTGGGAATGTCAGTATCTGTATTGTACATTTTAGGGCAATTAAATGATACAAATCACAAGCTTTTTCACTATAACTTACCTCTTTATTTTTGTGTATAAACAGTATTTTTAAATAACTGTAAACATAAAAATGTCAGATCCAAGTGTGTATGATAAGTTTGGATCTTTCAAGTGAGAATTGTTTTGGCCGCTTGAGTTTAAGTAATGCATACTTCTAACAGTACCCACTACCCAATTTAGCTACTATAATAACCCTCCCGGCAGTCGGGTAAAAAGCTTGTTTACAAAAAATATTACTATACAAAGTATAGCAACGCCTCCTCGTCTATGGAATCGTAAACCTTGTTTACGTTACCATTACTCCAAGTAAGTCAGTTGTCTACAGTTCTAGGTGATCCTAGACGAAATAATAAAAAAATTGAAAATGACTTGAACGTAAATCACTACATATAGTGATAAGTTGATAACAGATAATACGTACAACACTACCCACTATTTATCCGACTGGCGACTACGGCCAAGCAAGAGGGAGGGCTATTATTTTTTTTACCTGTATGCTATGGATGTTCATTTATTCCCTCATAACTTCTTAATAATTACAAAAAATATGTATTGTTAGAAGCCATTTAGCCCTATTTTGATCGCTTATGCCGGCTTCATTACTATTTACTACTACAATGGCGTCACGTTAAAATGACACAGCGCCCTCTAGGGGACATTAAGAAAAGTAAAAAAAAGTATCTTGACAGTGTCGTGTGGTCGTGAGTATCAAATGAATGAGCTTTGTTGGAACATTTTAATGGAGCATTTTAAACTTATTACTTAAACTAAACAGCTGGGCACAAAGTATAGTCAAAAATATAAAAATATATATTTTACGGCATAGCACCATGTTCCGAACAAACACTTTATTGTGATGCAATGTAAAGACCAGTTTGGCCCCCATTTACAAGATACAGCCGTAAATTATTTTTATGCCTTCTCGCTAGATGGCAAAGTAATACTTATGGATGGGTCTCAATAAAATACATACTATCATCAACAAATTTATTGCAAATAATTTCAATAGAAAGCATTTAAGTGCTCACCTCTGTAAAGGCCACAAATGTTTGTTTACTTACTGGCATAGCACATCCTGGACACTTATGTGACCGTTATAATATGACAGAGGCGAATCCTTAAATTTTTTTACAAACTTCTATGTTAAATACTTAATAAATTGAAGACTTTCTCAACACAATAATTTTGAACAAACCAAAATGCCAAAGTAAATACAAAATAGGCAATATATTTCGCATTCACTTTGGAGAAATGAACACTAATCGAGAAACTTTGTAGGAAACATTCAACACTCACGCATCGCGCACGCAGACCGTATAAACATGTAAATATATTTCTGTTGTAATAGACAATGTCAAATTCCTTTCTTATTTGGTGTTTCATCAGCTACCTTATAGCTACTTGTACATTTTTTTCTTTTTAACCATCTTCTAAAAATTATAAGTTTTTTAAATACCTTAATCACTAGGTATTCCTCATGAAATTTGCCACTAGCCACATACTTAACATATCATACAATAGAACCCCGGCAGGTAATTATCTCTCAAAAAGTATTTTTTTTACAGATGTACCATAAAGAAAACACTTAACTCAACCTTATCGAACATCTGTGCCAAAAAGCGTTGATTTAGAAGATCCTATTTAGTATTTACCGGCACACAAACGTAGAAGTGAAACAACAAAACTTAAAAGTGAATATTGTCTACACTTTCAACTGTCTTAAAATATGTTTATTTAGCATAATTTATATAAAAACAACGTGCAAAATGTTCACACTACTGTGGGTGTGTGCAACAAATGACGGGTGACAAAAGAATAATATTATAGTTAAATATTCAAACATGATATAATTTTACTTAAATCTAGCTCGCAAAACAAATAAGGCAAATCACTACAGCATCGACTTCCCAATATACCGTCACTTTTCAATCAAGCTCATAGAAATGTAACGCACAACTATGCCACTTTCAGCTTGTGTATTCACAGAAATATAAAATACTAATATTGTTTATGATGTCAATATCACGATTAGTAATTTTATTAAATGTCAATTTTATTTTACATACAATATTCATTGAGGATGATAATATTAATATAGGATATCATATAATATTATATATGTATAATATAACTCATCATTAAGTTGATTGTGTGTATTTTGAAGATTGAATAACAGTAGATATTCATGATTGATTATGATTACTTTTATGAGATTCTTATAAATCTAATGTGCATATGTAGGAATGCAAATTATATTAAAAGAGCGAGCTTGTCTTGACACTTGAGAAACTGTAAATATTATTACACTAAAAAATTCCTTGATAGAGTTTTTTTAACAAAAAATAGAAATAGAAAAAAGTATTTCGAGCGTAAGTTCCAGTTTCTGAAATTACGCAAAAAATCGAATATTCATTGGTAGAAAGTGGACATAGTTATGACAATGTTGCCATTAAAATGAGATCATCACACAGCATTTTGGTCCGAAAAATACTTCTATGAATTTGAATCAACTTCTGTGACTTCTAACATTATTTTTGGCTCCAACAGTCCGTCGTATACCAAACACTCATATCACCATTTATATTACCCTCTTTTACAACTAATTGATAATCTTTACATCTAACAACTACGCTAATTAAATCGCCTCCGTTTCGAACTGAGCGCCCTTCGTGAAAGTAATAGGTCCGTATGTTTCAGATTGTTCTATTTTTAACATTTGATGTTTTTTCAACACAAGTAAACTGTAGAACTTTTGCGCCACCTGAAACGTAAAAAAAGATCTAATTAGAAATTTGAAATAATACACAATACAGCTTTTAAATAGCATTTAGCAAGTGGGTTTGGTTTCACCGGTTCGGTAACTACCCGGCGAGATTAACCTTTTATCAATCTGCTATTTTACACTTCGATAGAAAGAAATTATTTCTATGGTGATCATAATATTTTCTGAGTCATTTATTTCTACACTTACATAGAAATAAACTATTTCTGCGGCCGTACCGAGCCTGATTGTATATACTAATAATAATAGCCTCTTTATTCTGACTTCAAGCTATAAAATGTCTCGAAGGTCAGTGTGCCTCTCGGCATAGGCCTCCTACAGCCTTTTCCACTCAGTTCTGTCTAGTGCTACTTTTCTCCA
Organism: Polyommatus iphigenia; assembly: GCA_963422495.1. NCBI lineage: Eukaryota > Metazoa > Arthropoda > Insecta > Lepidoptera > Lycaenidae > Polyommatus > Polyommatus iphigenia. The sequence goes on from OY730179.1 coordinate 13,426,492, forward strand.
ATGGTGTCCAGCTGTTAGTGCTAGATCATCTCCCCATCTGGTTTGTTGGCGACCTCTACTCCGTTTACCATCTCTTGGGTTGACCAGTGAGTGATGGCTGTGCTCCATTTGTTTGTCTCTTAATGTGTCCGGCCGATCTCCACTTTCTTTTTGTTTATACGTGGTATATATTCACCTGCTTCCTCGTATTATGTCGTGGCGCTATGTCGGCGAAGGCGAGGCACTGGCCGGCGGCGAGCTTGGACCGCACGGCGGCGAACAGCTGCGCCGCGCGCCGGTTCAACACGCGCTCCTCAAACTGCTCCTCCGTCTCGCCCAACTCGCGCTCGCCTTCCTCCGGCTGAAATAAATAATACATAATATCTTTTTATTCAAAATAGGTAACACTAGTACACTTTTTGAACGTCGTAGAATAAACATAGAAACTTAGGCCCGTATTTTTGGTCAGTACTCAAGATGCATCTCGGTCTCAAGACACGGTTCAGGCTCTGTGATTGGTTGGCTGTCAAAATTTGGACCAATCACAGAGCCGAACCGCGTCTTGAGACCGGGTCGCACCTTAAGTACTGACCAAAAATGCGGGCCTAAGTTGCCTACCACCGGTTCGGGAACTACTAACCCGGCGAGAAGAACCGGCGTAAGCGGTAAGAAACTTTAATTTTAAGAAAATTACAAGTAGTAAGATAAAAACAAGCGCACTTCTGGCTGAGATGTAAGCACTAGCCAAGATACGCAAAAAAAATGTTACAGTAAGAGAGAGAGGCAATTATTATAAAACACTTGCTTCAACATAAGACAATTGATACATGCTAACATTGGAAATTCAAACAAATACCAATGGTAGGACCATTGCTAATAAAGATATTTACAAGCGTCCATTGTCTTTGTCCGTGGTGAGGTTTTTTGCGATATGCCAGACAAAATATTTAAGCAGACAGAGAGCAGATTTAGTAGTAATTTGCAGTTTAAATATTTTTATTTGTAAGGGATTAAGTGTTTACTGGAACAAAATATTGTTAATACTTACATTTTCAACACTGAGTGGTAAATCGTAATCATGCTGTGGACTGTTGTGTCCCTGTTGATCGTCGTACCCTAAGTTCGTCATTTGCATGCCACTCTGAAATAAGAAACATGCACTGTCAGTAACAAAAAGTAATAATAATTGTGTACTTTTTAATTTTTTTTTTGCGTAACATTTTAACCTAGGTAAAAGTTGTTGAAGCGATATAATGAAATTCGCCATGTCGTATTTTGTGTCTTGGTCTTGGGTAAGGAACATGGGACACTTTTGTGGAAAAATGTTCCGATATCTATACTGTACTCGGCGAAACATGGCGGTAGCGGTCATTGACTCCCTTTAAAAAACTTGTCATTTTCTATACAATGCCGCGATTGACAACATCTGACACTTCATTATCAATCGCGGTTTATATAGAAAATGACAAGTTTTTGACAAGGAGTCAATGACCGCTACCGCCATGTTTCGCCGAGTACAGTATAGTACTACTATTGAAGTTAATTCATAGAGGCATAATAATATTGTTTATACTTACCTACGGAATTTAGTCATATTGTGACGACGATAAACTAACATAACCCCACCTAGCCCCTCTGCTTTATATGAATCTATAATAGTTGACCGTACCTGGTAATCGGGGTGGTCAAGCGGCAGGGGCAACGGGTCGAGCGGGCCGGCGTGCAGGTCGTGCGGCGCCGGGGCGGACTGCGGCGCGGACCGCGTCAGTAGCGGCCGCTCCCCGCCCACCTGCGGCATCATAGGCGGCGGCTCTGGACCCTGCAGCAGCATGTGACCTGGACACAAACATGTGTTAGCAAATACGAGATAAAGAAAACATGGTAAGGCCGCGTTTCCACTGACGCGGAGAGGAGCTTAGCGGTGCCCGAATGGACCAATCGTGCTATTCCAGCGGAATGACAGCGAAGCGGAGCAAAGATTTCGAGCATGGTGATTGGTCAATTCGAAACCGCTAAGCTCCTCTCCGCTTCGCTTCGCGTCAGTGGAATCACGGCCTAAACGGACCCGCTAAAGTGCACTCTCAGTGTCTCAACACACTAGGCCGAAAACACGCGGCCGAAGTTCGGCATGATTACGTCAGCAATGCGCTACGCATACAATATAACGCGACGTAATTTCGGCATGGTGTGTCATCGGTAACTTAAAATACATTGCAGGCGTAACCATGCCGAACTTCGGCGGCGTATTTTCGGCCTAGTGTGTTTAGACACTAATAATAATTGAACTTTCTTACTTCATCACCTGGCGAGTGGCGACAAATATCGGGCGACACATAAAATCCACATTTTTTTGATTTCAAATCATCTTTTCGGTCCTAATAGACTACAGGCCCACGTCGAAAATGGATGGGTCATATGAACCACCTGGGGACGTATATAGGACGATATTAGAGCATAAAATAATAAGATTTAGCACTATGCCGTCACTTGTAAGCTGTCCAACTGAGTGCTGGTGAGAATTCAAAAGTGCATGTAGGGTGAGTACATTTTGGTCATATGATCCTGTACGACATTTTTACCATCGATAGACACATGAAAAATAATAAGGAAGCCCGCAGTGCCGTACAAAAATGATGCGCCAACAAGTCGGTATTTTTATTTTATTTTCAGCCAATCTCCATGGTAAATTTAGTCATTTGATTCAATACGGCATACGTTTCATACTGTTTGGATACAGCTTTGAATCAATTATTCCGCAACGCCGTACAAAAATAATGCGACAATAGAAAAAAATCGAGGGTTACAAACCCCTGTTTTTCAGGGGTCCGGGGGGTCATCTGAAACAGTACGGCTTTGATTCGAAGCTGTATCCAAACAGTATGAAACGTATGCCGTATAGAATCAAATGACCAAATTTACCATGGAAATTGGCTGAAAATAAAATAAAAATACCGATTTGTTGGCGCATCATTTTTGTACGGCACTACGGGCTTTCTTATTATTTTTCATGTGTCTATCGATGGTAAAAATGCCGTACAGGATCATATGACCAAAATGTACCCACCCTACACGCACTTTTGAATTCTCACCAGCACTCAGTTGGACAGCTTACAAGTGACGGCATAGTGCTAAATCTTATTATTTTATGCTCTAATATCGTCCTATATACGTCCCCAGGTTGTTCATATGACCCATCCATTTTCGACGTGGGCCAGTAGTCTATAAAGCCTCTACTTTCAATTATTGTTAGTCAATTCATCCAATTACGTCTTCAAAAAAAACGGTTGTCTGTAAAGTCGGTTTACTGACGATAGTTGAACGTGACAAAGTGCCTCTTTGTCTCTCGTTCCGCGCTCTCGCTTGCACTTCAAGCCTTAAATGGAACGCCTCAGAGCGAGGTAACGCCGCATGAGTCATGTTTTTTCGTGCGCGCAGGCCCCATCGAATTATAAGACGTTCTCACGTCAATAATAAAATACACAAGATTCTTTATTTTTATTTAAAATATTTTCTCGGTGTCAGAAAGAGCATGACTTCGATTTATGCATGGTGAATCATTTGTTTTATCTCATCATTTATAGTTATCTGAGCACAATCTAATAAAATTATTATATTATTGTCAAATGCACAGACATAGATCAATATAGATACCGCATGTCGCTCCATTTGTATGAAAACGAGCGTGTCACTTTTTCCTACCTCCTGTGACGTACCGATGATAAGAATTGTGTCCATTATCTAGGCCAACGTTTCTATTTGAATTTCTACAGCTCAATACGGCACTTTTAGGCATTTTTAAAATCCCGATTGACGTCCGATTCTGATAGCAGACTAAAGAACAGACTTTCGAAAGACGAGCATTGCTCGTCGTTTGGGAACGCGATATGGCACGCGAAGTACATACACATGCGGTATCTATCTTGATCTATGTCTGTAGTCAAAGGACTTAGGACATTACATAATCGTGTATTAGTAAGACTTGAAGATCACGGCTAAAGAGAGTTAAGTACCCCGCAAACGATCAAATTGTTTGTCAAACAGTTTGATAGTGTACAGCTTTGTTTGAAGCGTTTGTCAAACAAACTACCTGTTTGACCTGTTTGAAGAAAATTTGCATTGGCGTAGCGTTTGACAAACGTGTTTGAACGTGCTCCGCTGTATTTGTCAAACAAGATATCATGATCTCAAACCGATTCTAGCTAATTGTTTGACAAACTTGTTTGATGCACGTTTGTTCGTCTGCGCTGCTGTTTGATGAAAACGTAAATTACATCAAACACCTTTGTCAAACAAATTTGATCGTTTGCGGGGTACTTGAATCAGTCATTAGTTGTTATTAGTTTTAGCAACAAAAAACCTCCACATGACTTACACAATAAAAAAAACTTACTTGACGGCGTCATTCCACCGTGTTGTAGGCCAGCCGGCGTCATTCCACCATGCTGGAGACCCGCGGGCGTCATTCCCCCGTGATGCAGGCCAGCCGGCGTCATTCCCCCGTGGTGGAGGCCAGCCGGCGTCATTCCCCCGTGATGCAGGCCCGCCGGCGTCATGCCTCCGTGCTGGAGACCCGCCGGCGTCATGCCTCCGTGATGGAGCGCCGCTGGAGTCATACCACCGTGGTCTAAGCCTCCTACATGGATAAAATTATATTGTATTAGACAAACTGATTCTACTTTCAATGCTCACACAATTTTTTGATCGCTGGTGTCAAATCGCTATCCACCAAAAGCGACTTCCCTATATGAAAGTCAAGCACTGCGCCTTCCCTTTCTATTTTTACCGAGCGATCGCAACGTTATGTGAGGCCTATAATTATGTTAATCTGCCGACAATCAGCGGATATCTAAATACTATAGCTCTAAAGACTAATTATTATGTATCTTCGCACCTGGAGTCATACCACCATGATGTAGTCCCGCCGGCGTCAACCCTCCATGCACCAGGCCGCCCGGCGTCATCCCGCTGTCCAGACCCAAACCCGGCGTCATGCCGCCAGGTGTCATGCCTCCCGGGGTCATGCCACCGGGCGTCATGCCTGGAAAATGTGAACCGTTAATATTATAAACGTAATTAAACCAAAATTATTCAAATAAAATCAATAATTGGGTTTAACACAGTAATGACCAGCAGATAAATTCATAAAATATATGTTACAATCACAATACAAGGTAAAATATATTGGATGCCATTTTGTCAGTTTTAGTTCCTAACTTATAGGCTGCGTTTCCACTGAAGCGGAGCGGAGCTTAGCGGTGCCCGAATTGACCATGCTCGAAATCTTCGCTCCGCTTCGCTGTCATTCCGCTAGAATAGCACGATTGCTCAATTCGGCACCGCTAAGCTCCGTTCCGCTCCGCTTCAGTGGATACACAGCCTAAGGCACATAGAACTAGTTTTACTAGAGTAGTTTGCAAGAATAACTGGATGCCTCAACAGTCAATCTTCACTTGCCTCCATGTTGTAGTCCCGCTGGAGTCATGCCACTGGACGGTAGTCCCAGGTCCATAGGTTGTTCTCCGTGACCCAAGCCAGCTGGCGTCATCGCTCCGTGAGGTAGGCCTCCTAAAATATTCATTGATTTTTGTATTCTTCTTTACTAAAAGTATTATCCTTGTCTGTCAAATAACTTTTCCAACATAATATTAAGACAAGGACAAAACATTTTATTGCAATATTTTTATTAGTTTCATTCTACATTGTTTAGATATTTTGATTAGTAAGGGGTCCAAGAGTTTCAAGTTTAATTAACACTAACTATATGACCGAGCTTCGCTCGGTATTCAAAAAATTAAAAAAACACACATAAAATGACATTTTATGAAAATGATTCCTAGCTAGATCGATTTATCGCCCCCGAAAACCCCTATATACTAAATTTCATGAAAATCGTTGGAGCCCATTCCGAGATTCCAATTATATACAAGAATTGCTCGTTTAAAGATATAAGATATGTATTTACAAATTTTAATTCAATTTGTCTAAGAAGTCTAAGTAAGATGAATCAGCAGATAAGTAAGTAGCAAATATCAAACATCTATTTCAATGCATAGTGTGTTGCTAGATGAGGTTTTAAAATTTAGAAGTTTACGAGGGCTGCTATTTATGTATCCGGAACTGGCCACTTACAAGAACAATATTTAAAAAGTAATTACAACATTTGAAAATATAACTCTTTGGTTGAAGAATACATTTTGTTTCATGTGACTGTCAATTATTTTTCCATTGTGGCGTCATTTTGAAAATTGCGTGTCTTCATTTGCCATGGATTTAACGCGTGAACATTTTCGTGCAATGATTTACTACGATTTTCGGCGTGGGCTAAATCAACAACAGTGCTTTATTCAACTCACCGCAACTTTTGGAGATGAAGCACCATCAAAAACCACTGTTTATCACTGGTACAGTGAGTTTAATCGTGGGCGGTCTATGCTCACGGATGAAAATAAAGAAGGTCGCCCAAAAACAGCTGTTGTCCCACAAAATATAGATGCTGTGCGGGAACTAATAATGCGTGATCGTCATGTTACATATCGCGAGATAGAGGCGTCCTTAGGCATAAGTATGACGAGCATACATAAGATATTACACGAACATTTGGCTGTAAAAAAAATATGTTCGCGTTGGATTCCGCACAACTTGACAATCGATCAAAAACGGGCTCGTGTCGATTGGTGTAAAAAAATGATAAAAAAATACAACCGTGGTACGTCAAAAGCCGTTTATAATATCTACACAGGTGATGAATCTTGGATCTATGCATATGACCCCGAAACTAAACAACAGTCAACGGTGTGGGTGTTCCAAGATGAGCCGAAACCAACAAAAGTTACTCGTGCAAAAAGTACTTTGAAGCAAATGGTCGCCTGTTTTTTTGGAATTAATGGACATGTGGCTACAGTGCCATTAGAGAATCGTAAAACGGTTAATTCTGAATGGTATACGACCATTTGTTTACCAGAAGTCTTTGAAGAAATAAGAAAGGACAACCGACAACGCAGAATCATATTACATCACGACAATGCTAGCTGTCACACCTCAGCTGAAGCAACTCAGTTTTTGGAGGGTCAAAAGATTGAATTGACTGGTCATCCGCCGTACAGCCCTGATTTGGCACCTAACGATTTCTTTTTATTTCCATACGCGAAGAACAAATTACGTGGTCAACGTTTTTCGAGCCGCGAAGAGGCTGTTGATGCGTTCAAAATGCACGTTTTGGAGATACCTCAATCAGAATGGAAAAAGTGCTATGAAAATTGGTTCCAGCGTATGCAAAAGTGTGTCGATCATCGCGGCGAATATTTTGAAAAGCAATAAAACCATATTAAATGATATATGTTTGTTTCTTTTTTTAATTCCGGATACATAAATAGCAGCCCTCGTAGAGCCACAATATAGCTGCTGTCCCCGAAACGCACCATGGCCAGGTAGTCCAGAGATGGGCAAAAAGTAATTAGATTAACAATTACAAATTAATCCGATTGATGAAGAATTGTGCACCTGAAATTACGCGTAAGTTGATTAGGATGTATTTAGACTCAAATGTATTCTAATTAGTTTGCAATTAGATTAAATTTAATTAGATTATCGAGTATTTTAATTATGCCCAATTACAATGTCCAATGCTGGTAATTATAATAAAAAGCTTCCACACCGGTTTCGGTTGCGGTGGCCGGTTTCAATAAAACCAGACCAGTTACACAGGAGTAATTTTATGGCGCCCAAGTGTGTGCGCAATACACAAGAGCACCCTGGTTTTAATGAAACCAGGCCAGTTGAGCAGAAGTAATTTCGTAGTGTCCAAGTGTGTGCGCAATACAAAAGAGCACTCTGGTTTCAAGGAAGCCAGGCCAATTACGCAGGAGTAATTTTATAGTGCCCCCCCCCCCCCTGGAAGAAAACCCCTCGGCTCATAACTCGGCCATCTTTAGTCCTGGACCCCCCGAGTGAGGGGCTCATTTTAATCAGGACAATGAGATTGATGGATGAATGAGATTGATTGGCCCCAACAGAATTTTCAGAATTTTTTTTTCTCAATTTTGAGGCCAGGGTCGTATAGAGGGGAAAAATCCAGGAAGAACAAGCCGAAGAACCCCATATCCAGGACAAAAACAGTTGCCGAGTTATAAGCACCAAACTTTGACATTGACAGCTCGGCAACTGCCAAACGTCGAACAAAAGCGGCCATAACTCCGCTCCCAATAGGCCTAGAGGAACGGGGTTTCTTCTAACATAAAAGGCAACACCTCGGGTACCCCCTCCCCGAATTTGAACTAAATCGGAGACATCAAATTTTTTTCTCAGTTAGCTGAGGCCAGGATCGAATAGAAGAGAAAAATCCAGGAAGAACAAGCCGAAGAACCACATATCCAGGACAAATAGTTGCCGAGTTACAAGCATTCAAACTTTGACATTGACAGCTCGGCAACTGTCAAACGTCGAACAAAAGCGGCCATAACTCCGCTCCCAACAGGCCTAGAGGAACGGGGTTTCTTCTAACATAAAAGGCAACACTTCGGCTACCCCCTCCCCGAATTTGAACTAAATCGGAGACATCAAATTTTTTTCTCAATTTTGAGGCCAGGGTCGTATAGATGGGAAAAATCCAGGAAGAACAAGCCGAAGAACCACATTTCCAGGACAAATAGTTGCCGAGTTACAAGCATTCACACTTTGACATTGACAGCTCGGCAACTGTCAAACGTCTTACAAAAGTAGCTATCACTCCGCTCCCAATAGGCCTAGAGGAACGGGGTTTCTTCCAACATCAAAGGCAATACCTCGGCTACCCCCTCCCCGAATCTGGACTAAATCGGAAACATCAAAACTTCAAGGACGAATTTGGGTGGGGAGACCCGGATATCTGAAAAGTACTCGAAAAATCCAAAAGAACGAGCCCAAACTCAGCCCAATTATCCCAAAGGACGAGGAGACATCGAAGGGTCTAATTTTCAGACATAAATTTGGCCGCCATCTTGAAAAATTTAAAACCTTTATATCTTCGCTTCTATACCTCGTATTGACACGGGGTTTTCACTGCTAACATCAGCAGCCAAGACTCTATCTAGGGCAGCTAAAGCCGAACACCTGAAAAAGGGGCTAACCCCTGGAAAAGGAAAAAACATACCTAGAGGCTTCCAGAAAAATTTTATGTCTCCGATTATGTTCGAATTCGGGGAGGGGGTAGCCGAGGTGTTGCCTTTGATGTTAGAAGAAACCCCGTTCCTCTAGGCCTATTGGGAGCGGAGTTATGGCTACTTTTGTAAGACGTTTGACAGTTGCCGAGCTGTCAATGTCAATGTTTGAATGCTTGTAACTCGGCAACTATTTATCCTGGATATGGGGTTCTTCGGCTTGTTCTTCCTGGATTATTATTCCTGCGTAATGAGTGCTCTTTTGTATTGCGCACACACTTGGGCACTATGAAATTACTCCTGCTTAATTGGCATGGTTTCATTGAAACCAGAGTGCTTTTGTGTATTGCGCACACACTTGGGCACTATAAAATTACTCCTGCGTAATTGGCCTGGCTTCATTGAAACCCAGAGTGCTGTTGTGTATTGCGCACACACTTGGGCGCTATGAAATTACTTCTGCTCAACTGGCATGGTTTCATTGAAACCAGAGTGCTTTTGTGTATTGCGCACACACTTGGGCACTATAAAATTACTCCTGCTTAATTGGCCTGGCTTCATTGAAACCCAGAGTGCTGTTGTGTCTTGCGCACACACTTGGGCATAGGGATTGCAATCCGGATACTTCGAAATCCGAAAAATCCGGATAATCCGGATTTTTTGGGCCTTTGAAAAATCCGGATTTTTATTTTTTAAAATCCGGATTTTCGGTTTTTTCGAATAGTAGATAAAATTATGAAAAATAAGCTTTTACGTTATATAAAATTAATTTAAATGTATCGTGTAATATGCGACATACAAATTTACATTTGTTTAAAGGCGCTATCACAACTTTGCGTGGTCTACATGTGCCAAAGTCAGAATTTCGTATGTCTAACATTCCATGTGTAGTTATTTGGTGGTTGTAATTACATATTTTCTTTACATTTTATCATTTTATTTAAAAGAAATAATTACATATTTTAATTTCTTATAACCTAGCTCTTATTTTACTATATTCTTAATTATTATGTTTTCTATATGATAATATAAATGCAATGATGAAAATTTTACAATTATTTTAGATCATTTAAGTATTGAACTAGCGACCCGCCCCGGCTTCGCACGGGTACAAACAGCTGATTAAAATCGATTCACTATGACATTCATTATGCCTATATATCATTCACTGAAAAAATGATTAAAATCGATTCAGTAGTTTTGGTTTATATTCATTACTACCCGTGGCCCGCATTGGCCGGTATCGCCGCATTTTCCCGGAATTTTTACATCTGTAATATCTTCAAAAATAATCATTAAAATCAAATGCTGTAAAGAGCCATAATAGATCTAGGTATATTAAATCAACAATATATTTAAAGTATTTAATTGAATAAGGATTAATGCCGTATTGGTTAAAATCGCTTCGAAAATTAGCCATTATTTCTCGTAAAAAGTAAACGACAAAATTTTTTACTGTGGGATATCTATAACAGATAGACATAATACCATCGCGGAGTTTTCTGTAGACCTTTTCATTATGTTTAAGGTAGTTTATTTTCCATAGTAAAGTATTTTTCCATTTACGGGCGAATGTAGCAAAACCTTAAACTGAAATTATATCATTTGGCATTTAATTTGATGTTTGTTTGCGGCAAATTATATTAACTAGATAAAAAATAGTATAATAATCGCCAGTGGCGAAGCCTCCATAGAACACGATTCCTACCGGCTTACCTTGGCCAATTTTAATATATACATTTTTTATTATTAATAATTATAGCTTACCCCGCTTCCTACAATTTCATAAAAATAATTCGCCATGTATTTAAAATCACGCAAACGCACACATACCCGTTTTTACGATCGCACTCAAAACGCGTACGTACTGCTCCTCCTGGGGAACTCGCTCAAAACATCGGGAATCCAAACATTTGAAATGTATGAAATTCACGCACACATACACATTACTACTACATGCAAACGACTCGTCGATATTGTCGAACAACAAGCCGATCCCACATAGCCTACCTAGTCTTAATTTGTCATGTGTTAAGGTTTAGTTTCGCATGTTTCGCTTTAAAAGATTTCGTCCAATCACAACAGAGCTAATTGCTGCGGCCGACCGGCGCGTGCTGTCATTTCAATTCACATAAACAATTATATTACGCGCTAATTTGCACTCATTTTGTACTGTTATTATTGTAATATGCAAAATTTTGTTTATTAAGTTAGTGGGCTAGCTTGATTGTAATATTATATAGTTTAAAAGAATCGAAAGTAGTGAAATTTTACTTGCCAAGTGTTGTGTTGTGTTTTTGTTTGTTACATCGTAAAGGTTGGTTTGTTTTACTTACTTTGTAATTTGTCGTGACACGGTTACGTGAGAAATGGCAGCATTAGTACAAATTGACTGTTGTCTTACGGATTACCTATTATATTTTATAATAATATTAAATAACGACGACAGACGACAAATAACAAAATTAAACATTTAGGTACGTATTTCTGCTGATATTTCTTTGCTACTAGCTTTTGCCCGCGATTTCGTCTGCGTGGACTTCAGACAGGTAGCCTATGTTCCTTTCCATGTTTGACATGGGATGCATGCAAAATTTCATCTAAATCCAGTTTTTGCATGATTGAGTAACAAACATCTACACTGGCAAGTCAGGATTCACTTATTTTTGGTGTGTGAGTGTGAGTGACGTGTGCTTAAAACGGCTTTTTTTAAAGCCACTTTTATCATACTCGACATGCACTGTTCATATAATACCAGTGATGTCATGTATGGTGAAGGTGGTGAATACTAACAACACTAACACTGCATGCAACGCACACAATGCAAGCAAAGCACCCTAGTAGTTATGGAAAAGGTAAACTAACACACTTAATACAGGTATGTAATTTATTGCACGTTTTTTTTACAAGAATTGAAATTTTGCTTATTCACGAGTTAGCCGTTTTTTGGTCCGGCTTTACCTTTATTTTTTTTCACCCCACGCCACTGATAATCGCATAAATCTGTCGAAAATTCAGTACAATTTTGTTAATGTGTGAGTGTACACCGACAGTATCGTATGCTAAGTTACAAGTTTAGTTGTGTGTGCGGCTACGTTGCCAGGTCGCTAAGCCCGTCCCGTACACTGTTGCCGTTCTTCTTGAGGATCACGTCTTGGATATTCAAAAAACAAACCGTCATCGTGGGAGCTTGTTTTGTTTCTGCCATTTTTACAAAGGTCTTGCCAACTTTGCACTTTTGATGCTAATCTGATAATATTTTCATAATTATGCGTAGTCCCATTTGTTTTTATAATACATAATATTATGTCTAGCTTTTATGTGCAGCACTGGGTTGGGGACGGTACTCTAATACGAAGGAGTCACAATAGATCCTCAAGGATCGTCGAAACGTCAGGATTTCAGTGATCTGTCTTCGGAGGAAAAAAAATACCTCCAGAGCTATCTTTTCTTAGGCCTAGATATTCACTCAGCCTAGATGTATGCGGATAACGTGACTAGCCCAATGTCACTAGCTTGGCCGTCTTGATTCCTACGTCTGTGATTCTAGTTTGGGAGCACATTATGTTTTTTTTTTGTTTTGTTGAGATTTGAGCTCTTTTGCTCTTTGGCAGAACCTGAGTTGGAACTTTTGTAAATCGTAAATCGGTCAATGATCGAGTTTGCTCATCGTTGGTTATGACGAGCGAAATACACATATTATCAATGAGTCTTCGATTCAATGGGATTGGTAAGTCACCATTCTTCATGGACCAGTTTTTCTGCCTTTCTGTGTCATAATTCATAAGAAACTAATTGGCCCAAGTACAGGTACTCCTTGAAATAGTGAATTCCTTGCTCGTCTACTTCGACTCTAAGTCTCGTACTGTTGATCATTGTTTGTATCTTTGACCTATTTTTTGTAAGTTTCCAAGTTCCAGGCTTGCAAATCTGGAAGCATAATTTGATGATGTGCGGGTGACGGCTGTAGGCGCAAAAATGACGAAGGAGTTGATAAAGCGGAGCTTGCTTAGGATTTTCTTGTGAACTAAAATTTCACATTTTTAAATAGTTTTAAATAGTTGATAAAATCAAGGTATTTTTAAGTTCTTTATAATATTTAAAGTACCAGATACTGTTTATTTTAATCTCTTCCGTTTTACACCCATGTGAAAATCGCTAAATTAGGAAAAATGAAATTTTTTTATGACGTTTTATTTTGCACTTTTAAAATGAATGTTAAATAAAGAAATAATAAAAACATAACTCACATTTAAAGCTGTTTATCGAAAATATTAAAAAAATTACAAAAAATCCGGATTATCCGGATAATCCGGATTTGAGGATGAAAAAATCCGAAAATCCGGATTTTTCTAAAAATCCGTTTTTTGCAATCCCTACTTGGGCACTATGAAATTACTTCTGCTCAACTGGCCTGGTTTCATTGAAACCAGAGTGCTTTTGTGTATTGCGCACACACTTGGGCACTATAAGATTACTCCTGCGTAATTGGCCTGGCTTCATTGAAACCCAGAGTGCTGTTGTGTATTATGCACACACTTGGGCACTATGACATTACTCCTGCTTAACTGGCCTAGTTTCAATGAAACCAGGCCAGTTACGCAATGTCCTTTTCCGGGATTCAAAGTATCTACCTATCTCTATACCAAAATTCAGCATAATCGGTTCTGTGGTTTAGACGTGAAGAGTTAACAAAGAGACAGATAGATAAAAGACAGACAGACAGACTTTCGAAATTTTAATTTCGTAAGAATGGATAATCATTAATCAGTAAGGATGCTTCTATGAAGTCGCCATTGCTTTTGTCCGACGATAAATTTTATCTATTTATGTGTTTTTAACTCCTGACACTGTAAAAAAAATATTACATGAGTCGAAAGTCGAAACCAATTAAATTAATTAGATTTATTTGAAATTGGAATACTTAGGAATCGATTGCTTTGTGTAATCTCTATAACCACAATTATGAAGTAATTCAACTACAATGTAATCAGATTAAAATGTATTCTAATTAGTTTGCAATTAGATTAGTAATTAGATTAACGAGTATTTCAATTATGCCCAACTCTGCCAGGTACTATGTAACTAAGGTATCCCGACTTATGTCCCCTACGACCTATCTGAAACACTCTAGAGCGGGGGTCACCAAATGGCGGACCGCCGACCCATTGTGTGCGGACCAAGCATGTTCGAAGATAAACTTCGTTAAAAATTAATTTCGGTCTCGACTTACTGTTAAACATGTAGCAACAAAAATTGTCGCTTTTCTCATTGATACAAATAAATACCTTTGTAATTTCCGTAATTACATTTGTTTAATAACTTTCTTTTTTAAGGTTCGTACCCGAAGGGTAAAAGAACCTTTTTACTGAGATTTCAATGTCTGTCCGTCTGTCTGTCTCCAGGCTATATTTCAAGAACCGTTATAGGTAGACTTCTGAAATTTTCATAGATTATGTACTTATTTCTGTTGCCGCTTTAACAACAAATACTAAAAACAAAACAATATTAATATTTAAGGGGGCTCCCATACAACAAACGTGTTTTTTTTCGCCTTTTTTGCTCTACATCAATAATGGAAACTTGAAATTTTCACAAAATCATCAAATAGATATTATGTAATTAAATAATTATTAATAAAATTGAAATAAAATAACTATTTAAGGAGGCTCCCATACAGAAAAACTATTTTTGTCCAATTTTTGCTCTATAACGGTACGGAACCCTACGTGCGCGAGTCCGACTCGCACTTGGCCGATTATTTTTTAATGTGTGGACCGCGAAGGTCATTTTATTTCTTAAAACGGACCCCGAGCGAAACTCATTGGTGACCCCTGCTCTAGAGTCTAGAAGTACTACCGCAGATGGAAGACCTACCTATTTTTAGCGTTGTGTCAACCCAGCCGACAGATCACGACTAACATTGAATTGACATGATCCAACCAAATGACGGTGGTCTGTCAACTGCCTGGGAATCAATTTCCTCGATGGTACAAACTGACCTGGCGTCATAGCTCCGTGCTGCAGGCCGGCCGGTGTCAGGCCGCCGTGTAGCAGCGTGCCTGGCGTCAGAGGGCCCAGCACGCCCGGAGTGAGGGGCGCACCCAGCGAGCCCAGCATACCTGTCGTACACATTATATAGGTCTTAGGTAGGTGGTATAAAGCGTTTGAAAAAATAAGTGAGACATGATAAGTCAATGTATAATATCATACTGCTTGATACTCATAGTTTGTATCAGAGTACTTAGATAATTTTAAATTTCAGTAAATACTTTCAAAGTATTCGAAGTAATGAACGAAGTAAGGTACAATCGAGGCATTAACCGGGAAAGTAATTTGCAATAATTAAAAATATGGATATTTTGTTGATAATGTAAACATTTAAAACATTTTTTTTTATTTCATATCATTTTTAAGAATGCTAGTTAGCCACTGCATCCACTCACGTCTTCGATTATGTTAGAACAAAAATATATTAGTATTTATCAAAGCTCCCAAGACCCAAACCCTTATGAAATATTTGATGAAAGTCGAAATTTATGTAATATTGCGGCCCCTTACAATATTATGTACTGTTAGAGAAGTTTATCTATAAGCAGATGGGGGACCTACGTGATTTTGTTACGTTATATCAAACCCAGGGTACAGATCTTATTTTCCTGTTATGAGGTACAGATCATGATTATCATTAAATTGGCATAACCCAACCCAATAACGTAGGTTCACCTTTTCGAATGTGATGTATGTTTATTTACCTGGTGAGTGGTCTTCTGTTTCGTGTCTTGGCGTGCGCGCCCCGTCCTCCGGCTCTACACCGTGCGACCCAAGTGTTAGTAGTGCCACATCATTAACTCACAATATGCATCGCCTAATGTAAGCTACCATTATAGAGTCAGTCCCTATATCATCATAGTAGTCTATCGTAGTGGCCATAAGCCCTTTTTACCACAATAGGCTACCGAAATGGGCTAAGGCCCTATAATAGCTAGTAGACTACGTTCAGACGTGCGCGTGTTCTACTATAGCATATGGGAAAACACGCGCGCGGGTGCCGCGCGGGTCGGCGCGAATTCAGCGCGTGCCGCGCGCGTGTTTTCCCATACGCTATAATAGAACACGCGCAGAACACGTGTACGTCTGAACGTAGCCGTAGGCTACCGTAATGGACTTAGGGCCGATTCACACCGGAATGGCAGAGGCGAGGCGAGCAGTTTCAGTGTCATATGATTTTAAACTTTTCTCAAGCGATACTATGTATTACAATAATGAAGATAAAGTTTAAAATCATATGACACTGAAACTGCTCGCCTCGCCTCTGCCATTCCGGTGTGAATCGGCCCTTAGGCCCTATTTTACCACAATAGGCTACTCTAATGGACTATGGACTGAGGTCTGAGGACCTGTTTCACAATCCTCCAATTATTATTTTCGGAAAGCTTGTTTAGATGCTTTGTTTCTGCTTTCACATCGAGAAAAAATGACAAATGATATATAGATGTAGCTACAAAAGATGTATTTGTAGAGATCTAATCTGCTAAAAGTACTCGACATTACTCGTTCAGTAATGACGATAATCAAGCACGAATAGCAAAATGGTCTTAGTTTAAAGTTTAAGCTAACTGAAATTTAACAGTAGATTGTGAAACGGTCCCCCAACCCTCGCTTTAGGCATCTCTACATGTATATTGTGAGTTAATTTCAGTACATTTGAAACAAAAAAGCACAAGTAAAGCATGATTTATTTCAAGAAATGGTAGTATGGTACACAGGAAATTCAAGAGAAAAGCAATGACTTGTTACAAATTGGTAAGATGACAGTAGTATGTATAATACTGTTAATCTCTTACATTTGGTATTTTTGTCAAAAGTCGTTTATATGTTGAAACTATTCAACGAAGGTTTTGTTAATATCTAAATGTTAAGTTAGTTTTGTTTAAGGATAGATTACTTTATGAGCGCAAATACCAAGATCATTAAAGCTGTGTAACATGATATGGTATAAGGCAAACCTCAGCTTCCAGTTTTATGCACATGTCAGATTAATTATACATATCAAGGTGCCGTTAAGTACTATCAGAGAAATTGGTTCATAAGCAGATAACAGACCTATTTAATTTGTTCAGGTTACGTCGAAAGCCGGCATATCTTTGCTAGCATTGACTTGACATAAACCGACCAAATAATGTAAGTCAGCCATCTGCCAATGAATCATTTTTTCAAATGTAACATACTATCAGAGACGTTGATTCCTAGCCAGATGGCAGACCTAAGTAATTTGGTCGCGTTAAGTCACAGCTAAGAGCCAGTCCACACGGCGCGTTGCGTCAGCGTTGCGTCGTAGATGCATTTCTAAATTAATATGGATTTGACAGATTTGCAAGACATCTCACGCAATTGAAATCTGTTAATTCAGTACAAAAGAAATGCATCTACGACGCAACGCTGACGCAACGCGCCGGTGGACTGGCTCTAACATTGAATTGACATAAACCGACCAAATAATGTAGGTCAGCCATCTGCCAATGAATCAATTTCCTCGATGGTTGAAATGAGGAAGTGGCAGCACTTACCGACAGACGGCTCATAGTCATGAGGCACTGGAGTTGCCGGCTGCACCTCCGCCGGCGCCGGCGTCTCCGCTGGCGCAAATGAGGAAGTGGCAGCACTTACCGACAGACGGCTCATAGTCATGAGGCACTGGAGTTGCCGGCTGCACCTCCGCCGGCGCCGGCGTCTCCGCTGGCGCAAATGAGGAAGTGGCAGCACTTACCGACAGACGGCTCATAGTCATGAGGCACTGGAGTTGCCGGCTGCACCTCCGCCGGCGCCGGCGTCTCCGCTGGCGCAAATGAGGAAGTGGCAGCACTTACCGACAGACGGCTCATAGTCATGAGGCACTGGAGTTGCCGGCTGCACCTCCGCCGGCGCCGGCGTCTCCGCTGGCGCAAATGAGGAAGTGGCAGCACTTACCGACAGACGGCTCATAGTCATGAGGCACTGGAGTTGCCGGCTGCACCTCCGCCGGCGCCGGCGTCTCCGCTGGCGCAAATGAGGAAGTGGCAGCACTTACCGACAGACGGCTCATAGTCATGAGGCACTGGAGTTGCCGGCTGCACCTCCGCCGGCGCCGGCGTCTCCGCTGGCGCAAATGAGGAAGTGGCAGCACTTACCGACAGACGGCTCATAGTCATGAGGCACTGGAGTTGCCGGCTGCACCTCCGCCGGCGCCGGCGTCTCCGCTGGCGCAAATGAGGAAGTGGCAGCACTTACCGACAGACGGCTCATAGTCATGAGGCACTGGAGTTGCCGGCTGCACCTCCGCCGGCGCCGGCGTCTCCGCTGGCGCAAATGAGGAAGTGGCAGCACTTACCGACAGACGGCTCATAGTCATGAGGCACTGGAGTTGCCGGCTGCACCTCCGCCGGCGCCGGCGTCTCCGCTGGCGCAAATGAGGAAGTGGCAGCACTTACCGACAGACGGCTCATAGTCATGAGGCACTGGAGTTGCCGGCTGCACCTCCGCCGGCGCCGGCGTCTCCGCTGGCGCAAATGAGGAAGTGGCAGCACTTACCGACAGACGGCTCATAGTCATGAGGCACTGGAGTTGCCGGCTGCACCTCCGCCGGCGCCGGCGTCTCCGCTGGCGCAAAGCTCTGAAAAATATTAAAAAAAATATATTTTTATTCAAAATAGGTATCATGAATTTCACCGGTTCGGGAACTAACCCGGCGAGAAGAACCAGCGTAAGAAACTCGCAAATTCTATCTAAATTAACTCGCTGTAAATGAATATAATATGAGAGATGAGCACACGATGTCGGGTTGCAGTGGGGGTCGCATTTTCCATTTATTAAGACTTGATAGTGTATAAAATACTTGTATTTTATTGACCGTATTATGAACGCATCTTAAACAATACACGGTTATTGTGTGGTAAGTATTGACACACGCACGATTTTATTGTAGTGAAGCATGAATATAGCAAATTAACAGATATAAGGTAAATGACTAGTAGCTTGGACAGTATCAGTCATTGGAAAAAGCACAAAAACACAATATTTATAAATGTTGCTTTAAAAGTTTCCTATTTTTAAAGTAAAACAACGCCTGTTTTTAAAGAAAAACAGTCGGTTTTTAAAGCAACATTAATAAATATGGTGTTTTTGTGCTTTTTCCAATGACTAGTACTGTCCAATCTACTAGTCATTTACCCTAATAAAAAATGTAAATGAATTAAACGGATATAATATTATAGTGGAGTTCCCAAAGCGTAAAAATCGTGCAAACCTCCGATTTTTGCAATAGTGGATGAAAATTGAAAAGAAAAAAAAGGAATGTGTAGCTGATAACATAAATAATAAAGTTTACCTATTGAAAAGTTGTGCTTTTGATTTTTAAATTATTCTCTTCCACTTCAAGTAAACTCATTAACTGTAAAATTTTGAAGAAAATTTGCATATTTCTTTCTTTTAAATATATAGCAAAATAATAAAATATATCATTATTTTTTTGTTTTGTATCATTGCTTATATTCCAAAGAAAGAAAATAAGTTGAAAAAAATTATAATCTATATTTCAAATTAATATTTTTGTATGTAGATGAGCATACCTCCAAATGTGCTTGTTGTGTGCCTCGCCAGGTAAATGGCGTTCCAATTTTTCTTTGGTTATAAATAGGAAGTTTAAAATTATTTTTTAGGCTTAACAAAGCCTTCTATTTCTTAATGTGTATAACTTTTTAGCTCCTATTTTATTAAATTTTCTGAAAATGTAGCACAAACTTTTCACGGATATTTCGAAGAAAATCTGTATTTTATTTCTTTTGGTTTGGTTTTTACAGAATTAAATTTATTTTTTATTTATTTTTTTCATTAATTATATTTGCTAAAACATACTTAAAGGAAAAAAATACAAATTAGGTTAAGAACTGATATTTTTTGCATTCAGGTAAGCATTTTCCAAACATAGGTCGCAGCTTGCGTCTTTAGTATGTACGTGAGATTTGTAGCACCCAATTTTTTTTCTGGTTTTAAGTAGGAAGCTTAAGTATATTTCAAAGACTAGAAAAAGTCTTTAATTTGTCGATGCATTTAATGTTTTAGCTCTCACTTAAATAAATTCTCAACAAATATAGAAAAATATTTTCGGTCTATTTTACACATTTTTGGAGATATTTAAACGTTTTTAAGTACTTAAAAGTTATCATTTCTCTAAAAATTAAATACGCACAACAAGTAAGTTTAACACACTTTTCGTTACAACCCTTAAAATCCACCCAAACTCTTTTATCTTGGTTACGACGAGCGTTAATCTCTAAAAACTTTGCAAAAACCTTATAGTTGTATTTGGCTTAGCAAAGCAAACTTTCTTTTTTAAAAATGGTGTATTTGGTTAATTTTCAACGTAAGCAATCGGTTAAGAGTCATTAAATAACAGGAACAGGAAAAAAAATTTTTTTCGGGACCGGTTTTATATGGTGAAATATTAATTTTTAATTAAGTAACTAAAAAATTAAAAGCACAAAAAATTTTTTGGTAAACTTTGCAAGTTATAGTGTAAAAAAAAAATGACACCTCAAAAACAAAAATCCATTCACTATTACAATTTTCGGAGGTTAAAACCTCTGGCGACTGCAGTATAGAAGTTCTGCAAAAATATCAATAGCCGAACATGTCGCAGCATGAAAAGAAAAAGCCTAAGCCTGTTTCACCACTTTCTGATAGAGTGCCGAATAGACTATTCACAACTTTTTTGACAGAATCTCCATCTGTCAAGTTAAGTGGTGGATAGCCTGTTAGACACTTATCTGGAAGTACCTAATAGGCTATCCCTTATTACCGCTATCTCCAACCCGCGGCCCGCGGGCCACATGAGCCCGGCCGGGACTTTATTTGTGGCCCGCGTGATGTTAAACCATTTTAAATTTACGCCCACCGACCAAATAATGTAAGGTCGTCGTGATAGTCGTTAAATTTTTTTCCACTTTTAAATCGTTAATAAAGAAGAAAGTTATTTGTTAACCCTAAAAAAAAAATCTTGCGGCCCGCGACACCAAGACCAAAACATGTTTGTAGCCCGCATGAAAAAAAGGTTGGGGACCACTGCCTTATTATAATTAATAATTGTAGTGCTAACCTCTTCATGCCTCCGCTTCCGTCCCCCGCGTTTACCCGCAGCGGGCTCGGGGTCGGGGGACCGCGCCGCCTCGGTCTCCTCGGGTTCGCTCCGTTGCGTCATCATGCGCTGGTATTTCTGACAACAAACACGTCAATATTAATAAATAATAACCTTAAACATAATATATGCATAATATCTATGCGTAAAACGTAAGTAAGCAAGCAACTTTGTTTTATAATATGTAGAGATATACGTGTCACCTAAGAGTTACGGGGTTGTCAATTCATCAAGAACAAAACTTGGAATATTGGCTTAGGGGACCCCTAAATTTTAGGTGTAGTTGGTGAAAACGGGCATAAGACTAATAGGAGCGAAGAAATAGAGGAAAATGGGGAAAAACGGAGATAATTAACGGAACTACTGGTCCGATTTGAAAAATTATTTCAGTGTTAGATAGCCCATTTATTGAGGAAAAAACGGGGGAAATGATTTGAAAGAGCTTATCTCGCGAACTACTAGAGCAATTTTTATGTTATTTGGCACAGATAAGAAGTAGACCATGTGAAGGATCATAGGCTATCGATTTTAATCATTTATTTAGTGGCTATATATTTTATACCCGTGCGACGCCGGGGCGGGTCGCTAGATATGATACAAATGAGTCTTATAATTATTCAATTTAATTCTGTCTTGAAACTGAAGACATGTTAGTATATTCTTGTTACAAGCTTTGATGCAATTAGGCAGTCTTTTTAGACGTTTTTGTTCCGACTTCCGAGTGTACGTAGTTTTATTATTATAGATCGTAGTCTATGTTTTATCGTAGGCGAATGGTTAATCTTAAACTGATATTCACATAATTTGTGAAGTTGTTACAAATCAGGAGACAATGTTTAAAGAAAGAAGCTAGCTGAACATCAACTACAGGTCTCATAGCTACTACAATAACCACAATATGACATATTGACACCTCCAAGAAATTACCTTAAACAGCACTCTCGACGGTATAGGTCTAGCAGGCAACGTGAACAGTTTCTCCACTCCTCCAGTTTCTTTCCAATGCATGAGTCTTCGTGTGGGAGGCGCCAGGTCCAACGTAGTGACGATGTCTGAGGTATTACTCAGTTGGTTCTTCATCTCCTCACCCGATATGTTCTTCACTTCGTCTACTATGAGTTTACGCTTTCGCTTCGCTTTTGTAATACCTGGAAAGTATAATATGTATTATTAATAATTATTATTATAATTTATAAGATATTGTGATTTGTGATATTATGTATAAGTGCCCGTAATATTATGGTTTACGTTACGCTCGACAGCAATACGGGCACACACTAACTTGGGATATGGCAGTCTTAAGACAGACTATTGCAATATAAAATATTTTATTTGTGTGTGTGTGCATCTTATTATAAATAGTCTTAAGACCGTCGTTTCGTGTAGCAAGAGCCCTATCTTTCTCGAAATTTTCGACAACCATTAGAGACACTTACCGCAAAGCAATTTTGACTATGAGACAATATTACTTTACATTATTTGTATTGCAAAGGCCTTATACGGTATAATAGCGTTTTCGGCATCTGGAACTGCCCCGGGGCTTGGCAGGCAGGGCAGGCCGAATGGATACGGAAATAGCCGAACAAAACCTGATCCACGAAGCACGTGGACTTAGTACTAGCGCAATACGTAGTTTATGTTCTTAATTTAAACTTCGGCTATTTTCGTATCCGTTCGGCCTGCCTGCCCTGCCCCGGGGCAGTTCTAGATGCCGCTATAAGGTTTACCACTCCAGTTAGACTGACACTGACGTATAAGTTATACACTCACCCTTTAACACCGTAGCGTCGACGGGCGCCAGTGCGAAGGACTCCTCGTCGTTGTGCAGCAGCGTGGTGGTGTCCATGGCAGGCGCGGGCGTCGAGGGCGGCCGCACCGGCTCAGACATGTCCTCGTCTACCTCCTGTACATATATGCAAAATTAAATATCTTTTGACTAGATGACACCCGCAACTCCGTTGCGCCAAAAGTCGTTTGTCGCGAGGGAACCGTGCATTTTTCCCGGATAAAAAGTATCCTATGTCCTCTCGGGACTCAAAGTATCTTCATACCTTTCAGCAAATTCGCTTGAGCGGTTTGAGTTTGATGTACTCCTTTTGAACGTCGAAACTACGATGCCTATCGCCGGTTCGGGAATTTTGGGAAAAGGAAGCCCGGCGAGAAGAACCAGCATAAGAAACTCACATATCAAAAAATGTAATTACACTGTTTTGGTATTACGTCGTCGGAATGAAAATATGACACATTGGTAAGTGATGTAGCTGCGGTGTGATGCTTCGCAGTAGTAGTGTATATAAAGAAGGACAAAAACAATCATTTCAAGATGGTTGCATCATAGATCGACTCCCAGGAATGAGAATGTTATTATTGCTTTAACTCAAAAATCATAACTAGTCCAAGTTAGCCTCTTTTGAACAAGCTCAAAGTAAAAGCCGTAATGATTTTATAAAGGCTAACATTTTTACAAACATACAGAGTACAGACACAATTCTAAGGAACAAGTCAAATAGGAAGGCGTAGAATCAAGTATGTTCAAAATGGATGTAATTTAACAAGCAATGGAGCACATACCATGGCCCTAGCGGGTGGCGGGGAGGGCGGCGCGGGGGGCGGCATGAGCGCGCCGTCCGCCGCCGCCTCCGCGCCCGCTGCCACCTCCGCTACCGCTTCCGCCTCGTGAGTCGGCGACCCGCCCCAACTGTGACAATAACATTAGAATTTAGAGTATGGTTAGACGGTCAGTCTGGCATCAGTTATACAGGGTGCCTAGTGTGAGTTTTTTGTTTGACATTCGATCGTGAACGCGTTTGGCGTTTACTAAGATTTTGTATGGGAGCTGGGCTCACTCCCGTGAGCATCGCTAGGTGGCGCTGTACAAATCCCATACAAAATCTTAGTGAACGCCAAACGCGTTCACGATCGAATGTCAAACAAAAAACTCACACTCGGCACTCAGTCCATTAATCTGAGACTGACGCCAGAATAGCCGCGTACTGACCAAGCGAGCCGTCTCGCGCGGCAGTCGTGCGCGGCAGTTGCTCGGTCGGTCAGGACGTGGCTCGCCCGAAGCAAACGCATGCGTTGCCACGCCCGAGCGTGCCGCGGCCCGAGCCGAGCGTTGTCGGTTTTTGTCGATGCTCAAAGGCGCCTCAGTACGTTTGCCGCGCTCACTCAAGACGGGAGTGTTTTGCCTCGCTTATTCGTTGCGTGTTAGGACTTTGCGTCATGGATAAAGAACAGTGTTTTAAACTAATACAAATATATGGTGATTAAAGACGACTTTGGGATGCGCAATGTCCTGATTACACAAATAGGGGACTAAGGGAAGATGCATGGAGAAATAAGCCAGGAAATGAACCTTCCAATAGCTGAATTAAAGAAAAAAATTGAGTCTTTACTAGGGTCTTATAGGAGGGAAAAGTCGAGAGAAAAAAAAAAGACAGGGTGCACTCCGGGAGTGCCGGCAGAAGTGAAAACTTGATTATTAACGTTGTGCATTATTTTTTTAACCCATTTTTGAAGAAAATCGATTTAAAAAAAATAATAAAAATAAACGATCGTTTTAAAACCCTTACAATCGATTAAAAAATATCGACAATCGAAAAAAAAAAGCTGCTGTCAGACAGACTGTCAGACACTTCTCGCGACAGTTGTCTTGCAGGTGGAAACACGGCCTTAATCAGCGCGTCTGCTAAAGCACTCATTTCCCCGACTGTACATTTCTGCTAAACAACTCATTTTCCCGACTGTACATTTCTGCTAAGCACAACTTTCCCCGACTGTACATTTCTGCTTAGCACAATTTTCCCCGACTGTACATTTCTGCTAAACAACTCATTTCCCCGACTGTACATTTCTGCTTAGCACAATTTTCCTCGACTATACATTTCTGCTAAACAACTCATTTCCCCGACTGTACATTTCTGCTTAGCACAATTTTCCCGATATTTTGCCTCTATTTTGCCCCTATCTTGGTCGAAAACCCCCTAAATCTAGGGGGAAATCCCCTGATCTGGCAACACT
The DNA here is from genome assembly GCA_963422495.1 of Polyommatus iphigenia. Classification (NCBI taxonomy): domain Eukaryota; kingdom Metazoa; phylum Arthropoda; class Insecta; order Lepidoptera; family Lycaenidae; genus Polyommatus; species Polyommatus iphigenia. Next base: position 13,451,800 of record OY730179.1, read on the forward strand.
GTCAGCTAGCTCGGCCGTACGCCGGCCGCCTCGCGCGGCATGCGCCGCGGCAAATGTCCGAGGCATCCGCGCGAGGCGGCTCACTTGGTCAGTACGCGGCTAATGATGAACGGAAAGTACTATCAGAAAAGTTGATTCCTAGGCAGATGGGGGACCTACGTAGTTTGGTCGTCTTACGTCAAACCCAGCCGACAGATCACAATCAACATTGAATTGATATGATCCAACCAAATGACGTTGGTGTGTCAACTGCCTAGGAATCAATTTCCTCAATGTTACAATGTATATTAATAGTAAAAAAAAATGATCAGTCTGTTAATTAAACATGGTAACACAATCATTCTCCCGTCAGTCTGGATCAGACTGATGGACTAAAGTCTAAACTGATGCCAGACTGACTGTGTTATAACTTATAACCTATGTCTTAGATTAAAACTAAGAACTTGCTTTCTCAAATGAGCTTTAGACTGAAAACTCAAACACAATGGACTATGTGGCAAAGATTAGTTAAAAAGTTTCATTAGTTAAAATAATATTGTAGGTTACAATATTTAAAATTTTTGTTGACGGCCAGTTTCACTTTAGATAATAGTAAATAATTAAGTGAATCTTATGATTAAAACCGATTGTTTAAACTTTAAAGCGAAAACGGTAAGTGAAGTCACTTGTATTTTTGTTTGAAAAATCTAAAAAAGAATAACGAGACGTCATTACAATGTTTTATAATTATTCCTTAAAATAATGACACAATTTTTATATGCTTCTCCTCTATTACTACTTAATTTTCTGTTAAAGTACATTTAATTTAAAATGCGGCTAAAGGGGCCAACAAAAGTACAGGCCTTAAGCCAAGAACTTTTCTTAATCGCTTCTTAATAGAATCGCCGAACAAAAAACATTTTGTTCGGCGATTCTACGCGATGGGAGTTATGTTTCCTTAGTTTTTATTATTCGTAGATCGCCAATCAAAATGTATGGATTTGACATTTGACGAGTCGAATGTCAAATTAACAAACCCTTATGTCAATTCCATACATGTATGGAATGTGTAATCCATACATTTTGATTGGCGATCTACGAATAATAAAAACTAAGGAAACGTAACTCCCATACTTCAACCGTTTTCAATTGGTTCCTTTTTGCACACTAAAATATGACAATAGCAACGAAATACTAACACTCAAATTCACGAAATTAAGCCGTTGACATTAATTGTCACTTCTATATTTACACAAAATTGTGTACCGAATACATGCATAAGGTGTACATGTATTCGTGTCACATTTTGTAGACTCGTCGACAAATTTTTTGACACAGTTACTCTTCCTTAGTTTTTATTATTCGTAGTTGGCGATTCTAAAAAGAAGCGATAAAGAAACGATCTTGGCTACAGGCTCTTCGTAACCCTGTTGTGTACCTGTGGTGCGGCGAGTTGCCGGCGTCGTAGTGGTCGCCGTCGTCGTCAGAGTCCGGGCCCTCCGCCGCCGCGCCCGCGCCCTCTCCCGCACCCCCCGCACCCGCCGCCTCTATCTCCGCCTGATCACAACAATATTATTAAGGGCCTTCCCCTACGGAGATTCCGACTGTATTTAGAGGCTTATAAACTCATAATTTGAAAGCTGCAAAGTTATAATAAAAATACAGCAATAATCTTCAGTATATCATCATTCCTGTCCCCGTTTTAAATTTTCTATTTTTGTTTATTATACTCATGATATTATCTTCCAAAGTAAAACCAATTTATTAAAATTTAAAATTCAAGCATACATTCAGCATCTCCTTAGTATAAATGTTACGGCTAATAGCCGAAGTGCGGCTACACCTAGTTTTACCCGGCTACAACTAGATGCAGCCCGCCACATGCGGTTAAACTTAGGTATATCCTACTTATCTTCGGTTACAACTAGATTTAGCCTTCATTATAGCGGCTAAAACTAGGTGCAGCCACACACCAGTGGTTTAACTTAGGTGTATCCTGAACAAGGTTTTCAGTTCAGTTGTTTTGAGATTCTAATTTTGCGTTTCCCGGTTGATTCGATTACATGGAATAAACAAAAGACAGGGATGTTTAAGTGACATTTATTATTTGACAGGCAAATATCTTTTAACAAAAAAAGGCGTTATTATAAGTAATTTAAACACAAAATATTATAAATCTTTTCTTTAAGAACTAGGATATATTTGGCGCAAAGATAAAAAAAAATAAACAAAAAATAAAGTTTTACTTCTTAACTATGAAAAAATCAACTAAGACTTTGTTCTCTTCTCTCATATTTTTAAAACAAATAGGATAACTTTTTAAATCAGTTTTAATTATACAAAAATCAACAAACTCTCATATTATGTGATGGTATGTTGCAAGAATCTCTATCACTTAATTGAACAAGATAAACTTGAATGGCATTTGGAGTTACACAAAATACCGGCTGCTTTGCAGAGGCACTTTCTATTACCACATTTAGTTTTGCAGTGGCATCTTTTGTATCCTTATCCTCCAGTTGTAGATTGGGCATTAGCAATTTGGCGTAACGATTTTTTTCGGGAAAAACAATATCAATATCTAAAAATCTACTGGGGTGATGATAACTGAACTGAACTCTAAACCTAGTTCTAGCCGATAGTAAATAGGATCCACCTAAGTTTAACCACCAGTGTGCAGCTGTACCTAGTTCTAGCCGCTATAATGAAGGCTAAATCTAGTTGTAACCGAAGATAAGTAGGATATTCCTAAGTTTAACCGCATGTGGCAGGCTGCACCTAGTTGTAACCGGGTAAAACTAGGTGTAGCCGCACTTCGGCTATTAGCCGTAACATAAATACAAATTACTTTTATTTGAAACACACGCCAATATCTACATATTCCACGTTTTAAATTATTTTTAGATCAATTTTGAACTAAGATAAGTAAAAAAAATAGGGTTTTGGAGCGATCTCGGCGGTGCAGCAAATGTATGGTCAAGGTCGTTTGCTTGGGGGATGGCCTTAAGGCTGGTTTTCCAGTCACGCTGACCGCTCGCTGACCGTCGGCGCCCATAGCGAAATGTATGAAACATCAGCGAAGACCGCTACGCGTTATTCAAAAACACTTCCTACAATTTCACACATCTCGGGCCATCAGCGCCGTCGGCGTGACAAGAAAATCAGCCTAACTTGTAATTAAAAAAACTGCATAATATAACTAGTTAAACCGTCTTACTAAAAAGAATTATGCAAAATAACAACAGCTTTCATAATGTCACCCATGTCTTCAATTACTATTAATTTTATAGGCCTGATCATTGGTAAGAATATTATAAATGTTACAAAAAAAATGTATTATTGAAGCACCATATTTTATCATCATCTTTCAAAAGATTTTTTATGATTATAGATTTTTTGTGATGAGATAATGATAAAAAGTTAAAAACTCTAAAAACAGTAAAAAATTATAATCTTACTAGTAGTTATTTAACAAACAATACAAAAGATATTTATTTTACCTGCAAGGACTGTGGTTGGGCCTCCGCCCCAGGCATGCCTGCGGAGGCTCCGGCAGTTGAGCTGCCAGCAGTCACATCACCGAACAGATCACCTTCAAATAGGCCTCCCGCATCTATAACAAAATATATCAAGTTATAGACAAAAGATTCGGCCAAGTGCGAGTCGGACTCGCGCAAGACGGATTCCGTACCGTTATAGAGCAAAAATAGGCCAAAAATTGTGATTTTTGTATGGGAGCCCCCCTTAAAGTTTTATTTTATTTTAATATTATTATTAATTATTAAAGTACACATATAATTAAGGCATTTTTAAAATTTCAAGTGCTTACCTGTTTCTATTATTGATAACGAGCAAAAAAAAATCAATTTGTTGTATGGATTAGATATTAATTTTATTTTGTTTTTAGTATTATTTGTTGTTATAGAGGCAACAGAAATAAACAATCTGAAAATTTCAGAAGCCTAGCTATAGCGGTTCTTGATATACAGCCTGGAGACAGACAGACAGACGGACTGACATCATATTCTCAGTAATAGAGTCCCGGAACCTTAAAAAGATGTGGCAAATTTAAAAGTACGTAAATATGCAGTTTTGACATATTTTATGATCAATACAGATAATACACATCAACCGTTTCCAGATAAATTCTCTAGTTTAGGTTTGAACTACCACCTTTACTTGTCTGCATCTGTGATCTGCCCCTTTACTGAGTGCATTGTTTTAATTATTTTATTGTAGTAATCCTTAGTTAACATTGTTGATACCTTAAATAATAAGATTGATTTGTATACTCTTTAAGGAATATGTACTTTGGTTACTGTTTGTTGACTCTAATAAATAAAAAATAAATAAAAATTACTACTATTGGATGCATGCAGATGTTAATTGTTTTCTTTTTCCTAGTGTGATTCAGTATGTTTCTTTCAGTGGCGAAGCCTCCATAGAACACGATTCCTACCGGCTTACCTTGGCTAATTTTAATATATACATTTTTTATTATTAATAATTATAGCTTACCCCGCTTCCTACAATTTCATAAAAATAATTCGCCATGTATTTAAAATCACGCAAACGCACACATACCCGTTTTTACGATCGCACTCAGAACGCGTACGTACTGCTCCATAGTGTGCGGTGGCCGGGGAACTCGCTCAAAACATCGGGAATCCAAACATTTGAAATGTATGAAATTCACGCACACATACACATTACTACTACATGCAAACGACTCGTCGATATTGTCGAACAACAAGCCGATCCCACATAGCCTACCTAGTCTTTATTTGTCATGTGTTAAGGTTTAGTTTCGCATGTTTCGCTTTAAAAGATTTCGTCCAATCACAACAGAGCTAATTGCAGCGGCCGACCGGCGCGTGCTGTCATTTCAATTCACTTAAACAATTATATTACGCGCTTATTTGCACTCATTTTGTACTGTTATTATTGTAATATGCAAAATTTTATTTATTAAGTTAGTGGGCTAGCTTGATTGTAATATTATATAGTTTAAAAGAATCGAAAGTAGTGAATTTTTACTTGCCAAGTGTTGTGTTGTGTTTTTGTTTGTTACATCGTAAAGGTTGGTTTGTTTTACTTACTTTGTAATTTGTCGTGACACGGTTAGGTGAGAAATGATATTTAAATAATAATTCTTAGGTAATTTTTCAGATTGTAGAATAGGAATATTAAATAACGACGACAGACGACAAATAACAAAATTAAACATTCAGGTACATATTTCTGCTGATATTTCTTTGCTATTAGCTTTTGCCCGCGATTTCGTCTGCGTGGACTTCAGACAGGTAGCCTATGTTCCTTTCCATGTTTGACATGGGATGCATGCAAAATTTCATCTAAATCCAGTTTTTGCATGATTGAGTAACAAACATCTACACTGGCAAGTCAGGATTCACTTATTTTTGGTGTGTGAGTGTGAGTGACGTGTGCTTAAAACGGCTTTTTTTAAAGCCACTTTTATCATACTCGACATGCACTGTTCATATAATACCAGTGATGTCATGTATGGTGAAGGTGGTGAATACTAACAACACTAACACTGCATGCAACGCACACAATGCAAGCAAAGCACCCTAGTAGTTATGGAAAAGGTAAACTAACACACTTAATACAGGTATGTAATTTATTGCACGTTTTTTTTACAAGAATTGAAATTTTGCTTATTCACGAGTTAGCCGTTTTTTGGTCCGGCTTTACCTTTATTTTTTTTCACCCCACGCCACTGGTTTCTTTCATATAATAATCAGCCCTTGTCAAGATTAGTGCTTACCAACACATTCAGCGATTCATTTTTATGTTGTAGATGCTTGTTTAATATAGGAATTTTTTACTGTCTGATAGGACTTTATCAAACAAGGAATGGAACTGCCTTAACATTGCATGAAGAGTCTGGGAAGTTGTGTGCAATATAAACTGCCTGTAAAATATTAATTGTTACTGTTTAATTGTCAGTGCTTTTCAACCTGAGGGTCGCGACCTCCTGGGGTTGTGAAATATATTTTCATCATGGCTGCATCATGAAAAAGGTTGAAAAACACTGCTTTTAATAATACAACCATTCATCATACATGACAAATAATTAAGTTACATACGTCCAAAGTCAGGTACGTCTCCTATGGTGCCACCGAAACCATCATCCAAAGGTGCATGTGGAGCCGCCTCCATCCGTGGTTCAGCTAGAGTCACCCCTGCATCACTAGTGCTCCCGGACTTCCCACCAAGCTCCAATGCAGATGACGAGCCAAACAGCAGGTTACTCTGTCAAAAAATGTTAAATTTTAGATGAAAATTTCTAACAATTGTTATAGCTTTTTAGTAATGAAAATCTTCAAAACTATATTTATGAGAAACTTGTAAAATATGCTACCTTTAACCTACAAAAATGGGGATAACCATTATTGTATATTTTATACCTGCTCTAAAGCTCCTTCATTTCCAATGGCTTCTCTCATAATATCAGGGTTTTCCGTATCAAATCCCATGTCACCAAACCCATCATCATGGGTCACCAAGTTCAAAGAACCATAATCTTCACGCATAGTAATTTCTTCTGCTCTTGATTGATTGAGTGAAAACTGAGCCTCAATATCCACTTCACTGAAAGTTTTTAAAAATATTAAATAATATAATAGTTACTTTACTTTTATCACAATATATTATTTCAAATTACTCCTATTTTGTTTCATTTCATAAGCATTTTTTTTTTCAAATATTTTGTTTTGCTGAAAAATGAGGATGAGTAAACCTAAGATACACCAATAAGGCTGGTTTTATTGTTAAGCGTTTCAGCAGCGCCGTTGAAGCGCGCGCATTCGAATATGTATGGGCGCTCCAATGACGCTGCCGAAACGCTTAACGATAAAACCACCCTTATAGTATTCATACTAGTCTACTAAAGACATGGGAACAGATAATTTTTAACTTTATGAAAAAGATGTTAATTTAAAATACCATCATAATTTCCTTTTACTTCAACTTACTTTAATTCTGGCATAGCTGTGTCAAAGTCATGAAACACTTCGGGCAATGTGATTGCATTCATTGCCGCCTCTCTGTGTTCTTCGGGCAAATCAACCATACCAGGCCTAAAGGCCATCTGCAAAAGATTATCTATGTTAAAACCAAATATTTGTAGCCAATTATTGACCACTGAGAATACCCTTACTAGGGAAATTAATTTTTTATTGACTTTGGTTCATTACAATTTGGTTAATAGTGCTATATGTACAAGGAATGGTAAAATCATACCGTCAGTGAACATGTCTCATCGGTTTAGCCATTTAAACAATAAAAAACAAACCTTTATCTTGACGAACGCTTCATTACAATCCTGGAGAAGATATTTAGCTTTTCTGGAGTAAATTCTGACAACTCCAAGTAGTAAATGACCCGAAGTTCGCAGGGCCATCTTCACCTTAGGCTTTAAAATACCATCAACAGACTTTTCTATGTTCGTTTCGAAAACATGGGCCTTTGTAAGTTTCTTGTCCCAATGAGCTGCCAGCCAAATCTTGGCCAAAGGGCCTTTTTTGGCCAGCACAAAGTGTGCGTAAAACATCGTTACTGATTATGTTTTATTTCTGCCGCATTCAAGGTATTCTAAAAGAATGAAGATAGTTATTAATTATTGACATTAAGGAATGAATTTAAATGGATTTAACTGCTAAATAAACAATAGTTAATAACACGATTGCTGACAATTTGGCGCCTATTCCACCCGTCAACAAACTAAAGTTTGCCACCGACTAAGGTTTTGCCACACAATGTTGATTTGATTTATAATATTATAGAAATGCACCATTCTGTGAATTTACACAATAAATTAAAAATGCTTACCTATTTAGACAAAATCAAAAAATAATTTACACCTTTCACATACAACGTAAACATGACAACAATTATGCTTTCAAGATGGCGGTCAAAGTGGCGGCTAGGTACCTAATTTTTTTTACCAGCAAAAATATATAGGTATTGAGCTTATTGAGCATTAGACATTGGATAATAGATATATAAAATTTAAATAGGGTAAATGAAAAAAAAACACAAAAACACCATATTTATTAATGTTGCTTTAAAAACTGTCTGTTTTTTTTTAAAAACAGGCGTTATTTTACTTTAAAAACAGGAAATTTTTAAAGCAACATTAATAAATATGGTGTTTTTGTGCTTTTTCCAATGACTGGTACTGTCCAATCTACTAGTCATTTACCTTAATAACCATTGAGATGTAATAAACCTATCTCAAATCTCAATGATAATAAATAATAACTATAATCCGCGCGGAACAAGTTGACCGTGCTTGAGGTATGTGAGCGGTGGGACGGAGAGGCAGGAGCGTTTAGCACAAGAAATTGCAATAGCAAGATGAGTCCGCCGATAAAAAGACAATCTAAGGAAATAATATTTAAAGTGCATACGTTTTTTAAAAAAACGGAAAGCCAATGTCAATAGCTTAGAACAGTGGTCCCCAACCTTTTATTCATGCGGGCCACAAACATGTTTTGATCTTGGTGTCGCGACTTGCGGGCCGCAACAAAAATTTTTGACGTGACAACGTCTTATAATTCGATATGGGCTGCGCGCACGAAAAAACATGACGCAATATGCGGCGTTACCTCGCTGATCACTCTGAGGCGTTCCAATATAAAGCCTAGTATCCACTTGAGCGGCTCGGCCAAATGAGCCCGCTCATTTGGCCGAGCCGCTCAAGTGGAGACGCCTGAGCACACTCGAACTCGCACGAATGACCGGCTCATTCGCCCGAGCATGCTCAAGTGGATACTAGGCTTAAGGCTGTAAAGACGTCATACGCCTAATACTGGTCCAGTCCGTTCTGTAGGTTAGTGTAGGTTACCCTGGGACGCAAATCCCTTAGGCGTAATAATAAATAAAACAACTAGTGAGTGTCAGCGAAAAGACGAAAATTTATTCCATTGAATTACATATACCAAATGTTGTCGGGTAAGCGATAGCGCGATCTAGAGGCCTAACAGTGACTTCTGTTATCAAATCGCGGAACTAAATTTACTTATAAAATATTATAAAATAAAATATTATCAATATCAATCGCGGAATTAAAATATTATAAAGTTTACAAATCTCAACAAAGGTAGTTGTCACGTTCAACTATCGTCAGTAAACCGACTTTACAGACAACCGATTTTTTTTTAGGTTAAAAAATAACTTTCTTCAAAATTAAAGATTTAATATTATATTTAATAATATTACTAATGATATTTAGACTTTACGTTATTTTGCCGGTGGGCGTGAATTTCAAAATTGTTTAACATCACGCGGGCCACAAATAAAGTCCCCGCATGCGGCCCGCGGGCCACGGGTTGGGGATAGCGGGCTTAGAATATAAAACTGATCAATTGTCTAAACTCTAATATCTTTAATTTATTCTTTCCAATAATTAAATAATATAATTGTTCACGATATCGCGAGATTGGTCGTCACTGTCTAATCTCATGTGCGTTGCGAGCAGCAAGCAACCCGCCCCCTCACCCCCGTCCCTACCTAAGGCGCGGCCAACTAGTTCCGCGCGGACTTTAACTACATTTAACTAAAAAACTATAAAGTATACCAGCAGACTTAAGAAATTACCTACGAATGGATTCCAGATCTTATAACATAATAATATAAATTGACTTTAATACAGATTTAGCAGTTCCCACCATGGAGGTACACTATTGGAGGGCGCCTTTTATTTTGACAGTTGATCATGTTACTCTTTCTAACTAACAATGCAGTAAGTTGAGTGAAAGAGAAAGCTCATATCGGTGTATTAACATCAAAAGTTTGTAATGTTATGTCCTACCTAATGGGACATAACAAAGGAGTCGGTCTGCATATTTCATGTTTTAAAAAGTGCTAATAAAAGTGTTTAGTGAACGTTAAATGCAATATCTTGTTGGGTTTTGTGGTTGCGCTATATAATAAACCATAAAAACCGGCCAAGGAATGCCTCAAACACGTGGATTTAACATAGCATACGTAAGTTTTCAACAACGTGTTTTGGGCTTATCAACCGGTATTTTTGTAAGCTAAAAAGAAAATTTATAAGTTTAATAATCCCTCAATCATGCTATATAAGGCATTAGTGATAAAAATGTCACATCAAGTAATAATTTGGCTACAAATAATGCATAACTTTTTACGTGTATTTTAGGGATGCACTTTACTTGAAGTATAGTTTATCGATAAAAATATTGTCATGGACAGCTTCTTGTCATGGACTAAATGATTTTTTTTCAGGATTTGAAAATGCTTCAAAATAGACGATGAACAGAAATATTTAGACGCAAGTTTCATGCAAGTTTTAAATCCTTACTTCCATCACAATATTGGGATTATCATTTCAAACGTAATTTTGAAATAATGATTTTATTGAAATAAAAAAAGTTCTAACGGAGAGTAAAATGATCAACAGCTCTCACACCTCCCCCCTGTAAGTACTCAATTCGTTACTTGGATATACTTTTTGAAACTTTATCCTGGCATTACTCTTTTTTAAATAAAATGTAAAATTTTAATAAGGCTAAAGTCATAATCATTTAATAAAATAAATTTAATACCTCGATCGTCGGATACCAGACGACAATAGATGATTAACACTAAAAAATATATAAATAAATAGTAAATTTACTACAAAATATTTAAATAGTAAAAATTTTTTTTTTAGTTTAAATATTTTGTAGTAAATTTACTATTTATTTATATATTTTTTAGTATTTTACTATATTTTTCAGTGTTTAAATTTACTACAAAATTTTTAAACACAAAAAATATTTTTAAGTGTATAAATTTTTGTTCAGGAACCTAGGTAATTACTATTTTAAGCTGAAAAAAAGCTCAAACATGTTAAATATTTTCATATGAAAAAATGATTTTGGTATTACATATTAGCTACTATAGTTATATAATTTAACAATAACATTTTCCTACAAATAGAACAATCATATTTTAGGACCATCAAATCGAAATACTTATTAACTTTCGAGAATTTTTGCACAGGAAATTGTTGTTCGTCTAATCAAAAAAAAAAAAAGAAGCTACTCACTAATCACTATGCTACTCACGAAAAATTTTCTTGATAGCAATCAATATCCTAGGCCCTAGGTAATCTGAACCTACTACTTACTATTCATTTTTATGTTTTGCGTAATGTAATAAAAACGCTCTAGAATTATAGATCAACATCTTTCTAATCTACAAGAAACCATAAAAATCAGAACACACTTGTATAATATCGTGATATTATTTTATTTGAGCGTTAAAACAATATCGAAAAACTTAAAACTTTTAAAATCATTATGAACTCTTAGGTATTCTTCTTGAGGTATTAATATGAACTCTAGGTTGTTATAATAATCAGCAATGAGAATATAATTCAAAAACATAACTTAAGTTTTACTTAATCCTTCGGGGTAGCCTTTTCCAACTAACCAACTCATGATAATATTTATTGACGAAGATATTGGGAGTAGAATTAGGTTGGCCAGTTTGATCTGCTCAACGATTTGCTGTTAATAAGTCCATTGTTTTGTTGCACATATTGGATGGATTATAATGTTTCTATAAACACATTTTATATAATTTTAAGTATATATAGTATTTAATAATTTTTTTAAAGATTGTTCGGATGAGAGAAATAAAATAGTATATTACTTATTACTTATTTAAATCAATTCCCAATATTTGCAAAACATTTTTGAAGATGACCGTGTCAAAAACTTCAAAATGTAAATACTTTCGTTGTTAAGGCGGTCGCTAAGTAGATTATATTTTGTCAAAAGCAATGCGACCAATAAAATACGATTCCATCGTGAACGAGCATAGCCGACAGATAGCGACCAATAAACCTATCGTTGCCAAAGAGATCGCAATGTTGATATTTTGGTAAACACAAAATGACCAAGATGGAAATATAGAAATACGATTCTGTCCTGTTCTTTTTCCCGACCAACACTGACCACTGACCAGTTTAAGTTGACCCGCGACATGCATAGGAATCAACTTCCTCGAGTGTTCAATATAATATTATGTAATGTATGTATATAATTATGTAGAACAGAATTATTTTATTTTTTTTCATTTTATGTTTCCTATGTTATTCCGCCCCAATATTTGGATTCAAACTACCTATTTTATATAATATGAATCATTTTATAAACAAATTAACATAATTTTGATTCATTTATAAATTTAAAATTACGTACTCGGACATTTTCAGATCTTCCTGGGATTCCCGGGATTCCCGGGATTACAATCCATATTATTCTTTGCATTGAAAATTACACCCAGATTCCGATCTATAGATGACAGCGTTAGTTCCTTTTTTCGCCACCTGCATTTAATGCTGCCTCCCCATATAGACGAACGCACTGCCAACGCGTTGGCCCACGCGTTGGCCGTGCGCTTGCAACGGCGTTTGTGAGTAATCCACAAATTGGAAGGTCATTCAGTATGCTTTGGATCGCGCCAATGTGCGGATGGGTTCAAAATGGATGTTGAGCCGCTAACAGCTGCAGCTGTATATTTATTCACAGCTTATAATTAACCTTACCTTATAAACCTTATAAATGTGGACAACAAAAATTTTTAAAGGGTATTCTCGAAATAAATAAGTAAAAAGCGAGAAAACGTAACAAACAAAGAAATAAACTCACTTTTACATATTTTATATTAAAATAATATAATTATTTTATTACTTATTATTTTTCATATATAATAATTATTACATTATAATTATAATTATCATGATTAATATATATTTATTATTTATTAAATATTTAATTTATTTTGTTTTTAGTATATTTATTGTTAATAGTGACAACAGATATATAGTCCGTCAAAAAAGTCACGACATTAATAGAGTCGCCACTTGTTTCTGGCGTGGCCTCTTATGGCCACACTGTATCCAGTCACTATAAAAGATTTTGATACTTTATACAGTTTAAAAAACACGTTGTAAATATTATGATTTATATATATTATTATGTAGTTAAGAAAATTTGAAATAATTATGATGTAGTTATAGTGTGTCTTTAATTTACGATATTACAAGAAACAATCTAATGTATGTAAAGTATTATAATCTTTGTATAACTCACCTCATCACTAACTTACACGTACTGTAGCTGGTTTCGGTGGCTCTGGTAATGATCTTGTAATGCTATTAGGTGTATTTTGTATCATATTATAAAAGCATCACCTACTTTAAAAAAAATATATATTGCATGTTTACTTACAAATACATTATTAGTTCTGTTAATAAATTAATTAAAAATCAAAAAACCCGACTGCAAAAAATGTTAACTAAAAAGAACGAAACAAGACCTAATTCTGCCGGAGGCATCGAATCCATGTTTTAATTGATACGACTCTTGCTTACGAATTTCATGCCAGGATAAATAGAAGGTTACATAGAAAAATGTAGAAGAAGAAAGTGGATAATAAAATGCAGTTGGAGGCATGTCGCACCAAGTTTAACATAAATTCATAAATCATAAAATATTATGCCTCCGAAAAAAAAGCCCAAATATCTTACGGAACCTTATTTTTTTCCAAAATAAAATTCAGCCTATGTTCAGCAAAAATAATGTAGAATTCCAATGGTAAAAGGATTCTTCAAATCGGTCCAGTAGTTTCCGAGCCCAACAAACAAAAAATCAAATCTTTCCTCTTTGTACTATTAGTGTAGATTTATCGTTCGATTTAATATTAAAACTGCAAGTGATATACATATTTAGAACCAGTGTTTAAAATTCTTTATTTTTAATACCCCACTCGATATGCTTGGTAAATTTTTATTTTTGTTTAGCTCACGATATGGCGTCAAACATCCGCCATTTTGGTTTTTTCTTAATGTCACCTATCTAAGAACACTCGGGCTATTAAGACAAATCTAACGATACCTTAAATGTGAAAATCCGTTTAGCCGTTCTGAAGATACGAGGTAATAAAGAATATTACATACATAGAAGATACGCGCTAAACACATAACCCTCCTGGCAGTCGGGTAAAAAGACTTAGAACATGTAACTTTATGTTAGTTATCACAAATATGTCATTAGCTGGTTAAAATTAATTGTATGTAGATACATACAATTAATTTTAACTAAATTGAGCAGTCTCTTCCATCATGCACATAGATATGTGCATGATGGAAGAGACTGCTCTCCACGACACAGGGAATCCTAGTGTGGGGAACAGTGTTTTCTTTAAGATACTTCACATGTAAAATTCTTTTTTGAGGGAAATAAAGATTTGTTTGTTTGTTTGTATATGTCATAGTCTGTCAAGAAAGTGAAGAAATTAAAAAGTGGCAACATCGTAGTGTCATCCCTTTCAAATCAATCTAAGAAAAAAGGGATGACACTACGATGTTGCTACTTTTTAATTTTCTTGACGGACTATATAAAAATGCAATAACTCGATTAAACGGTTGAACCGATGTGGCTAATTTTAGTCTTAAAATATTTCTGGAAGTCCAGGGAAGGTTTCATAAGTGACACGAAGTTCACCGGCCACCGGGACATCAGCTAGTCACTAGTATTACATATTTTTATGAATTTATAACACCTGTTATTCCCTGTTATACCCTCTCCCTGAGAGGTGCAGAGCTACTTTGATGACCAGTCAGAGCTGAGAGAAGCTCACTCCTGTTTTATTAAGGAACTACTTATTTAAAAAATACAAAAAAAAACAGGGTTTTGTAATTTGTTATTTTAATAAAATATGATCATCCAATTAATAATATTATACAATGCAGCCGGAAACAAAATCATCGCCACTTTCTAGGTCCATGTAGGTAGTTACAGCAGTGGTGTCACAGTGAAGAGGCACTTTCATCTTCAATAATCAGCTCTTTTTTTTTTTTTTCTTCTTTTTTGGCAACTTGACACAAAGGATGTGTATGTTGTGCCACAGACAAGGTAAAAAGGTAAGGAATATGGCGGGAAAACCATATTCCTCCTATTATAATTTTCATCATCGTTTTCATGTATCGTCAGGTCTAAAAGTAAAAGTCAATACAGTCACAGGAGTCAAGTTGGTCGATTCAGTAAAGGCGTAGACGCTTTACTGAAACTTTCGATGGAGTTTTGGAGGGAACACAAAATAGCACGTTTCTGGATATTACATCACTTTCCTACACTTGTGCATGAACACGAATATCTAATGGTTAATATTCTACCAATATTACACATTAAAAACCCAGCTAACACAATTTTAGGAAAATAATATAAAAACACAACAGCACTCTTTCACATGCCCGCCAAAACTCCAATCAGCTCTTCAATATCCTAATAAAGGGTTAATTCCCACTCCTTGTATTTATTTTCAGTGTTTTTTTTTTCAAAATGATAGCATAAATTCTCCCAGTCATTTCGGTTATTTCATTAAACGCTTTTTCTGCTACCTGTAAACATAAAACGTAATACTTAATTAAAATATTATAATCAAAGTGTTAAAGGAGTTAAGCACATACACTGTGACACGAGAATTTTATATACATCTAAGATACATAAATATTAAATACGCAAAGCACCTAAGTCAAAGTATCAATCATTGTTAGGCGCGTTATATCATAGATTTCTTTGACAGTTCATTGTTTACGTAAACATAAGGTTTATGTAAAATTGTTGTTTTAATATACCACATAATACCTACTCAGGCTACTTAAAATTGCATTAGACAATAAAATTAAGAAACAGAATTTATAAAACAAACGCTTAATTACCTGCTACTATGGCGATTGAACGATCAGAATCGGAAATGTGGACGCGAGAATTTCAGTGATATTTTCGCGTTTTACTATTTTTCTTCAGTGAAAATCTTCAAATTTTCAGCACTCTGACACGTCTTTCACTTTAATTGTTAATATTCATCACAGTTACATGTAGTTTTCACATTGTAAAACTAAATTTAAGCAAATTGAAAATGTTTCTTTTGTTAATTTTATGTCATAGAGTATTGATACAACAAAGGGTTGAAAAAAAGTTTCGCCTCCTAGACATTCTTGACGCACTATAAGTACACAATCTGTGAAAATTTCAGAAATCTAGCTATAGCGGTTCTTGAGATACAGCCTGGAGACAGACAGACAGACAGATAGACAAACAGACAGACAGACGGACGGACAAAAAGGCAGACAGACATTGAAGTTTTAGTGATAGGGTCCCGTTTTTACCCTTTGGGTACGGAACCCTAAAAAACATCGTGAGGAAAATACATGTCCAAAAACCTTATTTTTTAGCACTTTTGCTATTTTTTTTTTGTTCCACAGGCAGATTACTCTGATAGTTAACTCAATTTTAAATGTTTACTCGATACTTATAATATAGTTCGCTACTTCGTCAAGTTAGATGTTAATTCGCCACAAGAAGGAAACGTACACTCTTCAGCGCTGCTCCGGGCGAACTGATCGCGCGGCCTATGTGTGGATGGAACGCAAGCTTTGCGAAAAATTTTGTCGGCCAACGTCTAAATACCTACCGCGAACGCGCGAACGCCTGTTCTACACATTGAGCCAACGCGTCGGCCAACGCGTTCGCTTATTTGTAGTGCCGACATAAAACCTTGTCGAGCTCTATGGTTATGGTTAAATAATATGGCGTCTTGATGGTGTCCATTTTTAACTTTGTTTTAACCAAAGATTTGACATTTTGCATTGGAGTAAAAGTTGAAGTTAAAGTTAAAGTTAGTTGGTGCAACCCACTCTTACTCTGACATGACTCTGACATTGTCTTGTCGACTTGTGACAGCCACACATTTGGCATTTTATGTCAGTCTTCTTTCAGCCATTTTCTTTTCCAGTATACCTGTGGAGCGTGCGAGACGTATGTGTTTTTAAATCAGTTATAATCATGTGAATCGTGATTTTAAATTTCTTTATTTAGAAGTAAATTGATAATTGTGTTCGGTATAATTGAAAAGACGGGTGTATTTTGTGTGTTTTAACAGTTTTATTAAAAGTATTCGTTGATTTGCAGAACTCATACATCATGTTTCATAAGGGTCTTGATTCGCTCTTTTTGTGGCCAGACCGATGATGTGACTTCTGATCAATATGTATTGATTTTGTTGCTAGGTCTGCCACAGGCTTCCCAAGATGGGTGCGTACAGATACATTCAAGAGTTGTACCGCAAAAAGTTGAGCGATGTTATGCGGTTTTTGTTGCGTGTCAGGGTATGGCAATACCGTCAATTGACTCGTATGCACCGTGCTCCTAGGCCAACCAGGCCCGACAAAGCTAGAAGACTGGGATACCGCGCTAAGCAAGGTAACATTGGTTTCATTGAATTATTAGCACTCGAGCTATCCAGGACCTCTACTACATTAACTCCCTATTATTTTCAGGTTACGTTATCTTCAGAATCCGAGTTCGTCGTGGTGGCCGCAAACGCCCAGTGGCTAAGGGTGCCACCTACGGCAAGCCCAAGAGCCACGGAGTTAACCAGCTGAAGCCTACACGCAACCTGCAGTCCATTGCCGAGGTAAATAAGACGCCGGTTCCTTTACGTATATCCCACACGTGGATGACATGTGGTATTTATGTATGACTGTATTATAGAAATATTCATGTAAGTAGCTACAATATTATTCTTTTTCTTTCAACAGGAACGTGTTGGTCGCCGCTGTGGTGGTCTCCGTGTCCTCAACTCCTACTGGGTCGCTCAGGATTCATCTTACAAATACTATGAAGTCATCCTAGTTGACCCATCACACAAGGTAATTATTTGAAGTTATCACAATATACACATTTAGAATTATTGCAATAAATGCACAGTTATCCTAACTTTAACTTTAAAATGATGAATTATTTGTCATGCACCAATCTGAAAGGTTTTGCTGAAAATTCACCTACCATATTTTCTGATAAAATACTACAAACTAATTTACACACATTATTCAGACTTCAGTTTCTTATGGAGCATTATTTTTACAGGCTATCCGCCGCGATCCTAAGATCAACTGGATCGTAAATGCTGTCCACAAACATCGTGAGATGCGTGGACTCACATCGGCAGGAAAGAGCTCTCGTGGTCTTGGCAAGGGTCACCGCTTCTCACAGACCAAGGGTGGTTCTCGCCGTGCTGCCTGGATCAGAAGGAACACTCTTCAACTTCGCCGCAAGCGATAAACATTTTATTAAGATTTCTATTGACTTTCCATTTGATAGTATTTACTGTCAGATGGAAAGCCAGTGGGCTACAATAAACATACTGCTATATGCAATTTTAGTTTCTATTTCTCTTTTCTTAACAATACAAAAGGAAAAGAAGGTAAGATGTGGCATATTATTATATTTTAACATAAAATAGTAATTGTTTCTCTTTCTAAAGGAATTATTTTCCCAGGTGGAGATAAGCTGTAGACCTGCACAAGAAAAGCAAAAGGTAATTTTTGTTGTTGTTGTATCTTGAAGTTTTTAATCCCTTTTTCTACTATTTTTTATGATGATATAATGCTTAATGATATGCGCAACCCTGATTACCACGCATTTAAAACTTCCTTGGATGGCTGAAAATTACTTCAATTAAACCAAGAAACTTATTGTATCTGTCAACAAATTAATATTGGGCTCTTTTTTCTGCTTGCAGCACAAAAGGAGGCATTTGGACACAACACCATTTGTTCAGGTATTAAAATAAATTTATTGTCTTCTACATGAACGTAAAAAAAAGGCGGACGGAGTCTTGTTATATACAAAACTGTGTCTTCACTTTTCTTCAATGTCGGCCACGCACACATTCTGACGCATGTCAAATGGTATGGACTAGCGCAAGAATGTGTGCGTGCGGACCGTGTACATACAGCCAGCTGGGCGCTGGCCGACTCTGAACAACACAGTTTTGTGTATGGTGGGACTCCGTCCGCCTTTTTTTATGTCCATGGTCTTCTATTTAACAAAAAAAAAAGACGGGTTGCACTCCGGGAGTGCAGGCAGAAGTGAAAACTTGATTATTGACATTGTGCATTTTTTTTAACCCATTTTTTATGAAAATCGATTATTTAAAAAATCGATTTTTTTAATTAATCGAAACCCTTACAATTCGAGTTTGAGTTCGAGTTTTCGAGTTCAAGTTCGACACAAAACACTACTCTCCAACCGTCTTACGGTTTTTCTATGGTTTTTCGATCAACACGAAAATCTGACGCGAGTTTCACAGTTTTTACCCATCCCACAAAAGTGCTCAACGCCGCTAAAGAAGTTTTCACTTCAAAAATTCTTTAGAATAATTAAGAGGCCAGGTACACTTGGAATTTCTCATACATACGTAATTCCAAAATCATTTTCTCATACGAAAATATTTAACATGTTTGAGTTGTTTTTCAGTTTAAAATAGTAATTACCTAGGTTCCTGCACAAAAATTTAATTCAAAATATTTAAACACAAAAAATATTTTTTTTGCTTTAAAATTTTTTTTTGTAAATTTACTACTAAATATTTAAACACTAAAAAATAGAGTAAAACACTAAAAAATATATAAATAAATAGTTAATTTACTACAAAATATTTAAACTCTAAAAAATATTTTTTAGTATTTAAATATTTTGTAGTAAATTTACTATTTATTTATATATTTTTTAGTGTTTTACTCTATTTTTTAGTGTTTAAATATAAAGTACTAAATTTGCTAAAAAAAAATAAAAACAAAAATTTTTTTTTTAATGTTTAAATATTTTGAAGTAAATTTTTGTTCAGGAACCTAGATAATTACTATTTTAAACTGAAAAACAACTCAAACATGTTAAATATTTTCGTATGAGAAAATGATTTTGGAATTACGTATGTATGAGAATTTCGAGGGTACCCGGCCCCTTAAGCACAATCCAATAGCCATGTCTGTGCAAAGTAGACGAAACGATTGTATATTATCCAGCTTCCAAGAATCCCAAAATCATTTTGTGTTTTAATTAATTTTTATAATAATTAGATTAATGAGTTTGGGAAAATAATTATCTTGTCTAGGTGAGGTTGTTGTTACTTTAATTTTCGATTATCCTCAATCCGGCGAGAAACAATAAAAAATAATATTACATCCAGATTAACATCATTTAACAGCAACAAAGAAATAATATTTAATTTTATTTTTTCAGGTATGACGTATGCGGGGGTGCCAAAGGAAGTTACAAAAATTTTTGTGATATTAAAAATAAAATATATAAAACAATCAGGGTTGCCAATGACAATTTTCAGATTTCCCCAAAAATCATGGTCAAATTCCCCAAATTGGGGACAAAAAATTTGCTGATTCCCCACTAATTTCCCCACACAAGTTTTTTAAAAAATGAATCAATATTCTACTATCTGAGTATAATTTCCATTAGTATATAATCAATAATAATAAAAATTCAAACAGTTATCATGATCATTAAGTTTTATTTTATTTGTTTCACGCTACTTTCTTCATTTTTTCGTATAAGACTTACCTTCAGCTGAAAAAAACACCACCAAAAAAAGAATAGTAGCAATATTGGTCAAACCGTTCACACGTGTTACGTGAGTCGTGACCAATGAAAATAGCGATACATTTTATATAA
This sequence comes from Polyommatus iphigenia, assembly GCA_963422495.1. NCBI lineage: Eukaryota > Metazoa > Arthropoda > Insecta > Lepidoptera > Lycaenidae > Polyommatus > Polyommatus iphigenia. Next base: position 13,472,352 of record OY730179.1, read on the forward strand.
ATAGATTGTTGAAATAACACCTCTATATTATTATTTAAAATATTTTTGTCTATATTTTGTGGAAAGCATTTTCATTGAAGGGTTTAACTTGACACTCTGCCCCCCATGTTTTAATTCCTTCTCTTGCAAGGTGCAGCTAAAAATTGTACAAAGCCAGCGCAAAGCAAATCCCCTGATCATAAACAATATTGTCCATCTATTGGATGATACTAGACTTCTACGATCAATCGATTTAAAAAAATATGTTCGATGTGTTAATACTCAATGTAGAATGATGAAATATTTGCTAATTATTGAAAAAGATGTCAAAATGTGAAAATCCCCGCATTTTCCCCACATAATGCCAATCCCCAACGAATCCCCCAATCAACTTGAAATTCCCCGCAGTTTGGGGAATTCCCCACAAATCGGCAACGCTGACAACAATGTTTTTTATTTACTATGATAAGTTAATCCTATTTAATATTCATGCATAGTTTAGAATTAAGGCCGTCCCCCGAGCAAACGACCTTGGCCATACATTTGCCGCGTTGCCGAGAGCGCACCAAAACCCTGTTTTTTTACTTATCTTAGTTCAAAATTGACCTAAAAAATTTTTTAAACGGGGAATATGTAGTTTATGATATTGTTGATCTATTGGCGTGTGTTTCAAATTAAAGTAATTTGTAAATCCTAAGGAGATGCTGAATGTATGCTTGAATTTTAATAAATTGGTTTTACTTTGGAAGCTGATATCATGAGTTTATTAAACAAAAATAGAAAATTTAAAACTGGGAAAGAAATGTCGGTATACTGAAGATTATTGCTGTATTTTTATTATAACTTTGTAGCTTTCAAATTATGAGTTTATAGGGCTTGAAATACAGTAAATTACGGGATCTCCGTAAGGAACGCCCTTAAGATAAAAGCATAACTATTCTACGAATAGGCTGAAATAGCCCAGCCAAATTTTGATGAAAAATGTGAAAAGCTTGCTCAATAACTAATAAGGGCCTTATCACACTGGCGATTAGCGAGCGATTTGAAAGCGACTCGACTGCGCAACGCACACGCCGCGATTGCGCGACGTGCACGCCGCGACAGCGCAGCGTCGTCGCGGCGTGGCGTGGACGCAATTTTGTACACTCGTATAACTTATAAAGGTGGATTCCCACGGCCTGCTAGGCGACAGGCCTCGCCAGGCGCTGCCCCGCCTGTGTAGGCCTGTCACGGCCTGTACTGAGCGTTTCCCACGGCAGATGTCGGCCTGTTGACTGACATTCCAACATGAGCAATGATACGGAGGATCATAGAATCATTTATTTTGGTTTTCAACTTTCTGCAGGTAGACATTAAATTTTCTTTTAATTTTCTTAACTCCGTGATAGAAATAGCTCCACCTGATAAATTAGCTTTTATGCGTAACCACGCATCATATTTAATCATATTCTTATTTTTATGTTGAGGCGACGAACTATTCCAAAGCACTGGTTCATTTTCATAAAGAGTTAAAAACTCGAATATCAGCTCGTTCGACCACTCCATCATGTGCGTGTACGTTCAGGCGCGGCCGCAGGTGAATTAATGAACGATTACAACCGACGCAGACGCGCCCGTACAGGCCGCGACAGGCACCGCTGCGACAGGCCGCGCCGCGCCTTTGAACTTACCGACGAACCGATGGATCGAACGGGCGACATCAGGCCACCGCAGGCCACATCGGATGCGACGGTTCCCATGGCCTGTCGGTCTGTCGTGGCGCGGCCTGACCTGTGAGAAATCAGGCCGTGGGAAGCCAGCTTAACCGATTCGTTGCCAACTTCATTTTCACGAATTCTTACCACAGGCCAAGTAGTTTGTTCGATGACGCGCTATGAGCGGCATCGGCCCTGCTAAACGATGACGCGCCACGTGCGGCATTGGCCACTGGTGGTGTTTTATGCACATTTAGACTAAGAAATTGTAATTACAGTATAATAAATTAGTTTTTAACGTGGATTTTTAACAATCCTTGTATGCCGCGCCTGGCGCGTCATCGGCCTCACTGAATCTTTTTAAATGACGCGCTGGGCGCGACAGTGGCCACAAATCGGTTAAGGAGTATACAAAATACAGGAGTATACAAAATACGAGTGTACAAAATGGCGTCCACGCCACGCCGCGACGACGCTGCGCAATCGCGGCGTGTGCGTTGCGCAGTCGCGTCGCTTTCAAATCGCTCGCTAATCGCCAGTGTGATAAGGCCCTTAGTCTTGAATCTGGATTGGTCATATTATAAGTAAAATAAAACACCAAGCAATGATTTATTATTTATGATCTTATATATGAAATAACAAAATTTTATACATACTAAATACAAATCTTTTCTTACATAGGGCTGGGTGAAATCATATCATGTCGATAGAATTGCTTGATATAGTATTTTTCAATACATAGTTATAGTGGACTACCAATTAACATGCCTAGCTTTAACACATCGATAGTACTGACTCGCGTTTATTCTTTCGATTTATTTTCCAACTCGTAGGTAATGCCTTGATCACACCTATCGAGTGAAGTGGTGAGACAGTACAGCTCTCGACAGTACAGCACTTGGTATGTTTTGTATGGATGTGCTCGGCAGACGCGACGGGCTGTCTCGCTTCTACGCGCTAGGTGCGATCATAACAATAAGCTAGTCATAACACGAGTCCTGTCCAATAATCCGAATGGCCTGTTCGCATTTCAAAATTGTGCCCATTATGGAAACCTGCTTCCAGTGCCGGTTTCAGCACTATTATTTGGCGCCCCTTTTTATCCGGCCCCTGGCCCCCCCCCCCCCCCTAACGCCGCTACTGCCTGCTTCGTTTGGGGGCATTCCAACTGAGTCGTGTATGGGCAGCTTCACGCTACTTGTCTCTTTCACTCGCGCACAAATACAATATAGCAACTACGCATGTAGCTGTTTTTATGCCACGCACCTGTGGAAACTAAAAATGCGCGAGTGGGAAGTGGCAACAGACCTTTTTTCTAAATTCCGTATCTATCCAACGACCGGACCTACTTTTATTAATATTATAACTAGTCGACAAGAAGCTTATCACAAAATCAAGATATACGCGAATGCGAAATTAAGTTAGAGTCCCGTTCCTTGGCTTTCTGACGAATTCCGATTCGGGGATACGCTGATAGATATGGGAGTTGAGACTGTACTTTCAAATAAGATATTAAAATTAGAAATGACTAAATAAATACAAAATAATATTACCTTAGTAATTACGTAGGTATGTAATAACTATATACATTTTTAAATCATGATGTAAACAGTAAACTCAATAATTTAAATGGAAATTGGAAAACAAGAATTTTACTTAAAATATTGTTTGTCGTTTCAGAAGATCTTTATTTGCGATTTTGAAACGTGAGCCTATTAGTAGGGGAGGTAGTGCTAGCGTTTGCTAAGTCATTTCATACCGACCAAATTTTTGTCCAGGGGTAGCATAATAATTATCAATCAATATAATCAGCGTCAGTCGCCGCACCCGTGGTGGAATGTTAACTGAGAGTATTTCAAAGTTGTAAAAAAAATATGTAGTTGCGAAAAGTGATTTTATCAGTGCCGTAAATAGCATTTTTTGCGCCCTGTGCGAGCTTCTATAACTGCGCCCTTGTTTTTTTTAGATATAGTTACCCAGAGAAATGCTATATATATGTCCCTCTGGTCTGGACATTCTTGCGCCCCTCAGAGTCTACGCCCTGTGCCTGGGCACCGGTGGCACCGCCCTATTTACGGCACTGGATTTTATACCGAATGAAACTTTGATGGATGATTATTGAGGTCATGTTTAACCAAAAAATCACCGTCAGCCGTATTGCAGACGGATGATTCAACGTCAGTCGCTTTACTGAACATGTAAAATTTTTTGAATATAAAGTCATTTTATACCGTACAAAATTTATACAGGTGAATGTTTCTACTTTGTAAATAATAAAGAAAACCGTCAGTCGCTAATACGACGGTGGAAAAACCGTCAGCCAGCGATATAAGTTATGACCAATATAGCGCCCTACTTCGCGCTCAATGTATCCTAATTCCTAGGGCGTCGCGTAGACGAAATTTCCACCTGCAAACATTCAGCTGACGGCGATTTTCGTTTGAATTAACCATAAAACTATCTCACATAGCAATTTTAAGTAATTAACCCACCAGTCGTGGCAAAACGAGACACAATAGCTTTTTCATTGTTATCGCGGCCGGATGTGGCCGCTTGGGGCTTCATGAATTAATTCGATAGTCAATATTTGTGAAGAATTATATACATTTTACTTTAAAAGCGCCATCTGTTGTTATATACTAAAACTAAAATAACACCTACCGCACCTAAACGTGTATAATCTAGATATGAACCTTTGTTGGGTGCGAATTGGGATCTTTCTAATGTCAATTCAATACGATTCCCAACAACAACTTTGAGATACTCTCAATTTTTATTCCACCCATTATGAAGTGGCTGACGATCAAAGCTGTTATGTATTAGTGGAATACTATTATTGTAACGATTTTCGCTCGGTATGAAATGACTTTTTAAACTGAGCGCGACCTCCCCTACTATATTTGACGTTAATGAAAATTAGTGTTAATTGAACTTTGAAAACAACGATATAAATTAGAAACCATAATATAAAACGATAATATGAATATAATAAACGTGACGAGTACCAACATTAGCTAGCCATACCAGACTTTTTGCCTGCGCGAGAAAGCCTGAGGCATGTGGAAAAATTGGGGAGTGTAAGTATGGCTTTCCGCACTATTTACCTGTGCAGGCGAACTGGTCAAACTATATCGTGTATGGCTAGCTTTACAATTTATCTGCCTGCACCTAAACCTCTTGGCCATCATAATCAACATCAATTTATTTTTGAGATACATCTTATTTCAATATTTAAGAAATGTGCCTTCAATTTTTAAAGTCACCAAGTATGTACCTAATACAAAGTTTTGGAAATCATTACACATTGTAAAACTGCTATACCATCGCTTTAAGTCCATATTATATCCAATTGTTTGTTATTTAATTATTTGGTACGGGCTGATTCGGTCGTCGATCAAAATGGAATGTGTCGGAAAGATATAAACCAAATATAGCAACACTGTAGAACACTGTTAGAGCGAAGAGGGCGACACTAGCGCTGGCAGTGAACATATTAGAATATTCACACCTGAAAACAATATTTTCATTATTGACATATTATTAAAGGGATGGCGCATTCTTTTTATCCGACTGTCTATATCTGGCATAATATTTGAAACGTAACATCATTAGCAAACTGCGGTATCGTGCGCCATAATGCAACTTGCATTATGCTCTACAATTTTTTTTTATAATTTTAAAATAAGGGGCAAACGGGCAAACCGTCGCCCATGGACACTCGCAACATAAGAAGAGCTGCAGGTGCGTTGTCGGCCATTTTAAAGAAGGAATACGCTATAATTATTTTTCCAATTATAGCGTATTCCTCTCTTAAATTAACTTAAATTCCAGACAAATACGCAGGTCGTATTGGTCCGGAAATACTACTGGTGACAACTGGCAGTTAATTCCAGAGTTTTACAGTGCGCGGCAGAAAGTTGCGCGAAAACGCACGGTGGAAGACTGCCACTCATCAAGGTGACGAGGATGATATATTTTTAGCATGGAACGATGGCGAAAAGTTGCAGGAGGTAGGATTACTTATAAAACATCACATACATAGATTAAGATAGATACCGCATATGATCCATATCGCGTTCCCAAACGACGAGCAATGCTCGTCTTACGGAAGTTGGTCTTTAGTCTGCTATCGAAATCGGACGTCAATCGAACTTTTAAAAATGCCTAAATGCCTAAAAGTGCCCTATTGAGCTTTAGAAATTCAAATAGAAACGTTGGCCTAGATAATAGTTTCTTATCATCAGTACGTCACAGTAGGTAGGAAAAAAGTGGCACGCTCGTTTTCATACAAATGGAGCGACATGCGGTATCTTATATCTATCTTGATCTATGCTGTGGTAAATATAGATATACCTAAAGAACCAGACGATAGTCAGCGCGACGGACACGAGCGTCATGAGCACATTCTCCATGTCCAGCCAGCGCTCCCCCTGCGGCGTCTCCCGACTCGACTCCGGGTTGGCGGCCGCTTCCGGCGGGTTCTGTTGCTGTAATACAATTCCATGTTCAAATACGGTTACGGTTAAACATTCTATTATTGGCACTTGACATGCTTTATAAAATCTTAATATTGGCAACCCTAGTATTTTTATACATAAATCGGTTTCAATAATAAGTTGACAGGCAACTACTGGGTACTTCAACTATTCTTCTGAATCCTTGCTCCACTAACGAATTTTAACGAAATTGTGTATTTAGTTACTATATTATTGTGTATAGTATTTATTTACTTTATATCTGCTTTTTTCTTATCTCATTTCTCTTCGTATGGCTGTTGTAAGAAATTTCGTTTAGAAATAAGCACTAAGCAGTTACCTTACCTGTGTTGTTTTTCCGTGTCATATTAGCGTTATAAATGTATCCGTGGCGGTAAAAAGATAAAGTACTAATTAGTCGCAGTGTATGTACTATGTAGGTACATAGTACATAACTATCCTAATAGTTATAAACATGGTCTCGTGCTCATGGTATGTGGAGGGGGCGCAAGTCACTAGGTGCACCGTGCAGCGAGAGCCAGGAGCGAGGGCGGACGTGTGCCTGAGACAAGTAGGCCTACTACGAAACCGTTTTGAGACTCAAATAATCGGATGAGAATGCCGCGTCCTGCTCTAACAACGTCATTTCACGTTTGTTAGAGTAGGACGCAACATTCTCGTACGATTATTTGAGTCTCAAAACCGTTTCGTGGTACGGGCCCTGCTACTATCGTGTGTTGTAGAGTATTATAGTGATAAGTAAACAACCTAGTAAAGTGGTATAAACCCACTGACCTCCCATTATACAAGTATGCTGGACATAAGATACCCAGCTATTTTTTGTGCCTATTTGAAGCGGAATCAGCGCCCCCAATGCGGGGGAAGAGAACTAAATCTGACGTAAATTGCAAATGGCCGCTCAATCGCTATTGGTTGTAGAAACCAAAGAGAATATAATCACTATGGTAGTAGAAACTAGTATTAGTTCCAAGTACTCCCACTACTGCTATCAGCGCCAATATGGAGACTTTTAAACGTCATGTTTACGTCAGATTTAGTTCTCTTCCCCCGCGTTGGGACGATTCCGCTTCAAATAGGCACAAAAACAGACAGCTGTTTTTTGTGCCTATTTCAAAGGGTATCATAGGCCCAGCGTACTTGTATAATGGAGGTCAGTGTATAAACCTGTGTCTGCTGCGGGCGGTTGGGGTGCACGAGGCAGTGTACGACAGCCCGGTGGTGGAGGCCGAGCGCGCGCAGCGTCGCCGCCTCCTCCAGCACGCGCCCGTTGAAGATCAGACGCACGCGCCGCTCCGACGACAGCTCCGCCGAGAAGTGCCTCCTGAATAGGGTATTTGACAGATTCTTAATTTCTATCTTGAATTACTTGGTTGCGATTAAGAAGTTCACAAAGTATTTTTTTTTATTGTAAAATACATATTACGTAAAAAACATGCATAATTTTGTATAAAAATTCAAATAAGCCGCCGAAACGCTTTATTCAGCAATATATAAGTCGCGCCTTATAAGTGACGTCATAAGCGTGTAAACCAATTTAAAGTGCGACAAGGCTTAAATGGACGTGAGTGGTGGCGCTGCTGGTAAAGGAGAACTGTCAAAAATTATTAAATTAGTTACCTACATAGTTCCTTTTTCTGCCACGTTCATTTAGAGCCTTGACGAGCTGTATACTTTAATCTGTGGTGTCTAAGCGCCTATGACGTCATCATGACATTAGCCAATCCGGATCGTTTCCCACTATGTTGCGCGAGAAACAAAAACCAACTAATCACAGAGCCTGAGCCGTGTCTTGAGACCGAGATGCATCTTGAGTACTGACTATTTATACCGGCCATAGCAGTCATGTTATAGCGCTCGCGACTCCGTCTGGCGAAGCATTAAAGGAAGGTAGGTTTTTGTGAGGTAGCCCCGGGTGGCTCCATCTTCACCCGGGAGAGCCCCACGTACTCCGGTGACCCGTGACACTACCTCAGCGCTACCGGGGATGCATAAACAATTTCCCGGCGTGAAAAAAAGATTACCTACGTTTTTTGTTTACGTTAAGGGTTTGACCTCATCTGGCAGCACGGAATCGCCTTTTTCCGTCGCCCTTTCTCTTTCTGTCGCTTAGAACTGCCATTTGCTAGACCGAGACAGAAAGCATAATGCGATAGCACGCGGCGGAATCCTCGAGGCTATCGCATTATGCTTTCTGTCTCGGTCTAGCAAATGGCAGTTCTAAGCGACAGAAAGAGAAAGGGCGACGGAAAAAGGCGATTCCGTGCTGCCAGATGAGGTCCAACCCTTAGGCGCCAATCCACCGCGGCGCACGGATGTATTTCTTTGACTACGTGGGTCAACGTTTCCACTGCAGCACACGCTATACAAACACGTTACTTACGACTATATACACGCTTCCGTGTATCCCGTGCACAGCATGCGTAGCGTGGCCAGCGTTGAGCTACGTGTGCACCATATTCGAGCAAGCTACGTGAGTCAATTCGTGCGTAGCGTGTCCGTGGGCAGTGGACACAGTCACATTTTCTTACAAAGCGAATCTTGACGCACGTGCGTAGTCTCTCCGTGCGCTGCGGTGGATTGGCGGCTTTATATCAAAACTCAAACCCAGCTGATGCACAGTGTTTTAGAAACCCACAAAATCGGACATGACTAAGTTAATGCAATGAGTCGATGGCGTCTTATATTTCAAATGCAAGAGTAGAACTCCCGTGTGCGCATTTTACTTAGTTTTTGAGAAATTTAATTTTTAAATTGGTAATTTTTCAACTCCCTAAAAACGAATCTATTTTATTTAAATTAATTACGAGGGTTTGTAAACTTGCTATCTAGCTGATTAGATTAATCATTAAGAGACACAAATTTTGTACTTTATTTAATTCCTACAACTCAAGTAGTTCCTGAGATTTTAAGTTTTTTTTTAATATTTAGACTGTATTTTTTTTTCTGCTTTCCTATATGATTTCCGCAATTGTTTTCCGTACTGAAGAATACTTTGGTATAGTCTTTACACTAAAATATTTTTATTTTTTGCGAATCGTGTCTAGTGCCAGAGATTTACGAATTTCTAATTTTTATTCGCGCCTTTAAAAATTTTAGGAGCAAAGTTTCACCGAATCTTACTTTTTTTTTAATAATCAGGCAAATAATATAATGAAACATTTTATTCTTGATTTTAATCTTCATCATAAGGTGATGTCATTTTAAACACAGAGGCGATTTTAAACACTGATTCTAAATAATATGTATATATAACTTGCAGTTTTAATCCGTCGATCGGAATTTCTTGGAATTGCCATTGTATTCTATTGTTGTCGCGATCACTGGTGCTCGCGTGGGACTTGATGGGTTAGTATTAAATAGGACGATAAACAATGATTAAAAACAAAACAAAAACCCTTAGATTGTCGAAATGATTAGATGACTACAAACTAAAAAGTCGCCAATAAAATAAATTAATTCAAAAATAAAAAACCCGACTGCTAAACAATTTTAACTAAAAAGACCGAAACAAGACCTAATAGGGATGATGACAAGGTCAAAGATTAGCGAATTTTGTTAATAAAATAAAGAAATCACGGTAAAAAATAAGTGTTCCCAAAATTTCAGCTTGATAGCATTTGTATTTTTTTTGTTATGCGCCAAAAGTTGGTTAATCAAGTCAATTTTTTTTTCAATTAAATTTCTTAATATTTGTATACCATTCGATAACTTATGCAATTAAAAGCAACTTTTGTTATGAAACCACTTTCATAAACGCAATATTCAATATACCTATCAAACAAAGTTCTCTCCCGATCAGTACAAACTACGAAAGAGTGACGTCAGTCTTTCGTAGCACTTTGTACGGAGCGTTTCGGGCAGGTCTATTTTATGAGATGTTTGAATTGTCATATCTTGGTGAATTTTTAAGCTATGAGAGTCATTCTTTCAACGATGTTTCTATTTTTTAATTGTCTTTCAATTACCAATAAGAAAAAAAAATAGTCATCAAGCCTATTCTGCCGGAGGTGTCTAATCCATGTTTTAATTGATACGACTCTTGCTTACGAGTTTCATGGCAAGATGAATAGAAGGCTACATAGAAAAAATATGTAGAAGAAGAAAGTGGATTATAAAATGCAGTCGGAGGTATATTTTATGATTTATGAAATGTTAAACTTGGTGCGACATGCCTCCGACTGCATTTTGTAGTCCACTTTCTTCTTCTACATTTTTCTATGTAGCCTTCTATTGAGCGTTTTTTGACTAGCCGGCCCGGCACCGGCCCGGCGCCGCGGGGCTTCGTTTTTCCACTTGCCGGTTTTCACCGGCGGCAGGGTTGCCAACCATACTTTCTTTCATAAAGATTAAAATCAAGAAAAAAATGTTTCTTCATATTATTTGCCTGATTATTTTAAAAAAAGTAAGATTCGGTGAAACTTTGCTCTTATTATTTTTAAAGGCGCGAATAAAAATTAGAAATTCGTAAATCTCTGGCACTAAACACGATTCGCAATAAATAAAAATATGGTAGTGTAAAGACTATACCAAAGTATTCTTCAGTACGGAAAACAATTGCGGAAATCATATAGGAAAGCAGAAAAAAAATAAAGTCTAAATATTTAAAAACTTAAAATCTCAGGAACTACTTGAGTTGTAGGAACGAATTAAAGTACAAAATTTGTGTCTCTTAATCATTAATCTAATCAGCTAGATAGCAAGTTTACAAACCCTCGTAATTAATTTAAATAAAATAAATTCGTTTTTAGGGAGTTAAAAAATGACCAATTTAAAAATTAAATTTCTCAAAAACTAAGTAAAATGCGCACACGGGAGTTCTACTCTTGCATTTGAAATATAAGACGCCATCGACTCATTGCATTAACTTAGTCATGTCCGATTTTGGGTGTTTCTAAAACACTGTGCGATGGCGTGATCCGTCGGCTGCGTTTGAGTTAATTACTAACTTTAAATTTACATATAGAGAGAACTAGCTGTCCCGGCAAACGTTGTTTTGCTATTTAAAGTATTTCTACTTCATCAGTTGATACAAAATCTTACCCCCTCTTTTGTCCCCTAAGAGGGGTGGGGGGAAAAATTTTATACACCAAATGTTAAGTTGGAAAAACAGTTAATAATATGAAGTAAGTCCATTAAAGAAAAAGTTTGATACAAAATCTGACCCCCTCTTTGGTCCCCTTAGAGGGGTGGGGTGGGGACAATTTTTATACACCAGATGTTGAGTTGGAGGAAGGCAAATATATCTGCGAAAACCGTATGCAAATCGGATCAGTAGTTTTCGTGTTAAAGCAAGTCTTTAAATACAAAATCTGACCCCCTCTTTCGTCCCTTTAAAGGGGTGGGGGGAAAATTTTTCATACACCACATGTTAAGTTGGAAGAAGACAAATATATCTGCGAAAACTGCATTCAAATCGGATCAGTAGTTTTCGTGTTAAAGCAAAAGTCTTATACAAAATCTGACCCCCTCTTTCGTCCCTTTAGAGGGGGGGGGGGGGGGATTTTTTTATACACCAGATGTTAAGTTGGAAGAAGACAAATATATCTGCGAAAACCGCATTCAAATCGGATCAGTAGTTTTCGTGTGATAGTGGAACAAACATACAGACAGACAGACAGACAGACAAAAAAACTGACCACATTTTTGGCTTCTATACCGATGTAGTGACACCCTCCGCTTATTATTTTTTGAATATCTTTAATGTACAGAATCTTCATTTCTACAGTTTTATTATATGAATAGATTTAAGTTTAATAATCCGACGTGGGTCCACTATCTGACTAGGAATCAATAATTTCTTCGATGTTACATGTTACCTAAAGGATTTGACCTGCAGTGCTCGAAATCCTTAGAAGGAAAAACGTGTAACATAAACCTCTAAAACCTGTCAGAAATAACCGGGTTTTTTCCTCTACAACCTGTTTACATTAAGTTTTATAGCATTATTTACAGCTGTTGTAGAAACAATTTAATTGTAAATATCAAGATATTTAAATCAAAATACTTTAGAATAAATAACAATTAAGTTATACAAACCTTTTAAAATCCTGCAACAGCTCATCCAGACTGCCTTCGACTTCTTTCAAAGTTTCGTTGAGGTATTTGAGTTTAATGAGGATTTTCCGTTGGTCGGTGTCGGCGCTAGCGATGTCGGTCGACGTGCTGCTGGCGACATCTACGGCCGTGTCTCCTTCGCCTGGCGAAGATTGATCATTGTCCTTTTCTTCGCTACTTTTTAAACTCGAGTTAGGTTCTGAAATATATCACAAATGTTCGACTTAAACCTGCTGAATTATAGATATTTTTATACATATTACTGGTAAAAAAAAGACGGGTTGAACTCCGGGAGTGCCGGCAGAAGTGAAAACTTGATTATTAACGTTGTGCATTATTTTTTTAACCCATTTTTTATGAAAATCGATTTTTGAAAAATCGATTTTTTAAATTAATCGAAACCCTTACAATCGATTAAATTTTTAACCCATTTGTTATGAAAATCGATTTTTAAAAAATCGATTTTTTAATTAATCGAAACCCTTACATTTTTTTTAAACCATTTTTTATGAAAATCGATTTTTAAAAAATCATTTTTTTTAATTAATCGAAACCCTTACAATCGATTAAATTTTTAACCCATTATTTATGAAAATCGATTTTTAAAAAATCGATTTTTTTATTAATCGAAACCCTTATATCGACAATCGAAAAAAAAAACAATCGATTGTTCGACTAATCGATTTCGATGTTACAACACTACTCTCCAACCGTCTTACGGTTTTTCGATCAGCACGAGAATCTGACGCGAGTTTCACAGTTTTTACCCATCCCACAAAAGTGCTCAACGCCGCTAAAGAAGTTTTCACTTCAAAAGTGGTTACAATAATTTCTGATTCATTATTATTTAGGTGAGATAACGAAATTTATTCAAGCCACAACACTGCCTTGATAAAACGCGACCTGCCTGCTTTCAGGGGGCCAATTTCCACTCTTCGAATTTCGCTTTCATCTTAAGGTATCTCTAATCTCTATAGCGCGTGAGACAACATGCGTACGCGCGAGGGCGACAACCTGCGCATAAAGCTTATCGCACATTAATTGTCGCCAACTAAGCACCGTCCGCGTCGAACGCACTTAAGGCCGTCCCCCGAGCAAACGACCTTGGCCATACATTTGCCGCGTTGCCGAGAGCGCGCCAAAACCCTATTATTTTTACTTATCTTAGTTCAAAATTGTCCTAAAAAAAATTTGAAACGGGGAATATGTAGTTTATGATATTGTCGATCTATTGGCGTGAGTTTCAAATAAAAGTAATTTGTAAATGCTAAGGAGATGCTGAATGTATGCTTGAATGTTAATAAATTGGTATTACTTTGGAAGCTGATATCATGAGTATAATAAACAAAACTAGAAAATTTAAAACGGGGAAAGGAATGTTGATATACTGAAGATTATTGCTGTATTTTTATTATAACTTTGTAGCTTTCAGATTATGAGTTTATAAGGCTTTAAATACGCTCACTTACGGGATCTCCGGAGGGAACGCCCTTAAACGAAATGCAGCGCGTACGGTGCTGATGAAAGGGCGAGGTTTCACATCATTATTATACAACGAATTCTAAAGTGCGGCGCGTTCGGCGCGTGTGTGCTGATGCGATCACCTTAAGGGAGATCGCAGACGACAGACTATCCGTGACGCACTTTTTATTGTGGAAATAGAACCTATGCAATTATATGCAGTAACGCACATGACGCGCAATAAGTCCGACGCACAAAAAATTCGTATAATTCTGGCAGACCGCATCGCGCAGCTTCGCACCGCGCCGCACAAAAAGTGTGCGAAAAAAATAGAACGTTTGCTTCAACACGCGCTAACGCAGACGGCGCATACTTTTAGTCTACAATCTGCATTTGTAGTGACGTAACGTACGCGATCTATTTAATTAACATGGCGCCAGATATCGATGTAACGATGTTAACTCATGAAATACAAAACAGACCAGTAATTTATGATACCTCTAACAGTGGCGGGGCATATGTGGGCAAGATATATCTTGCGAGGCCCCCTAAAATATATTATGCGAGGCCCCCCTGATGGATGACGCTATAGAACGGATTTATTGAGAGAAATAATTTTTTGATAAGTACTTAAAGTTTTATTTATAAAACTTTTTATTTATGAATATTTGAGTATCACGTACAATTCGTAAAACCTTTAAAAAAACCTAGTGGTCCAAGGGGCGTGAGGCCCCTAGGACCGCGAGGCCGTGGGCGGTCGCCCAAACCGCCCACGCCTTGCACCGCCTCTGACCTCTAAGGCAGAATAATGCAGAATTGAATGTTTAATATGGAACTGTCCCTTCAATAATCTGTCCGAAATTATAGGATATACCCAAAATTTTCTATTTTTTCTTCTTTTTCTGTACTTCAAGTACAAAATAATACTTCGCGATCATTGCACGATTTCCATAGCATCTACGTCCCTACAGTTCAGCGGACAGAATGATCGAAGATGTGCGTCGTGTGCGTTAAGTCTGTGAAAAATCCGCGAACGACATTTGTGCGCCTTTTGTGCGCCGCAGACTCAATCACACAAAAAGTGTGACGTGTGCGATCTCCCTATAGCGACATTCGAGTCATGACAATTTGCCCCTTCGTTATGGTACTATCAGAGAAGTTGATTCATAGGCAGATGGCGGACCTATGTAATTTGGGCGTTTTATGTCAAACCCATCAGACAGGTCACGAATTACATAACATATTCCGACCAAATGACGTAGGTCCGTCAACTGCATATGAATAAATTTCTTCGATGGAACAAACCATTATTGCGCGCAAAGAAATCGCAGCCATCTGTGACATCGGCCTCCATGGCGCTGACGATACTATCCATTTCGCGAATCTGGTCGTTGCTGGCGGGCTCCACCTCCGCAGGAGCCACCTCCTCCCTCTGAGTCTCCTGGGTTTGCGCCACTGCGGGTGCTGAAATTATTACCTTTTTAGGGTTCCGTACCCATAGGGTAAAAACGGAACCCTATTACTAAGACTTCGATGTCTGTCCATCTGTCTGTCTGTCTCCAGGCTGTAACTCAAGAACAGTAAGAGCTAGAGAGTTGAAATTTTCACAGGTTAAGTATTTCTGTTGCTACTTGCCGCTATAACAATATTATACTTAAAACAAAATAAAATAAATTTTTAAGGGAGGCTCACATACAACAAACATCATTTTTGGCCTTTTTTGCTTGTAATCAACAATGACAATAGATAGGGACTTGAAATTCTCACAAAATCTTTAGTTAGATGTATACTTTAATAATCTATACTTATATAAAATTACATGTCATGACTGACTGACTGACTGACTGATTCATCATCGCTGAGCAAAAACTGTTAAAGTTACAGCCACGAAATTTGGTAAGTAGGGTTGTTTTATTAAGTAGACACCCACTAAGGAAGGAATTTTGAAAATTTTACCCCAAAAGGGGTGAAATAGGGGTTGAAAGTTTGAATGAAAGGCCGTCATTTCTTGAGTTAGAAACATGAAACTTTATTTTTAGGTTACTGATTAAAAATGAATGGATACGTATTTAAGCGTTTTTGGAAATTCTAACCCCAAGGGGGTAAAATTGGGGTTGAAAGTTTGAATAAAAGTCCGTTATTTCTTGAGTTATAAACATGAAATTTTATGTTTGGGCTACTGATCAAAAATGATTGGATACGTGTTTAAGCGTTTTTGGAA
Organism: Polyommatus iphigenia; assembly: GCA_963422495.1. NCBI lineage: Eukaryota > Metazoa > Arthropoda > Insecta > Lepidoptera > Lycaenidae > Polyommatus > Polyommatus iphigenia. The sequence continues at coordinate 13,488,257 of OY730179.1, forward strand.
AATCTACCCCCAAGGGGGTGAAATAGGGGTTAAAAGTTTAAATAAAAGTCCGTCATTTCTTAAGTTAGAAACATGAAAGTTTATTTTTGGACTGCTGATTAAAAATGAATGGATAGATATTTAAGCGTTTTTGGAAATTCTACCCCCAAGGGGGTGAAATTGGGGTTGAAAGTTTGAATGAAAGTCCGTCATTTCTTGAGTTAGAAACACGAAACTTTATTTTTGTGCTGCTGATTAAAAATGAATGGATACGTATTTAAGCGTTTCTGGTAATTCTACCCCCAAGGGGGGAAATTGAGATAGAAAGTTTCAATGAAAGTCCGTCATTTCTTGAGTTAGGGCTCCATTCCACCGCGGCGCACGGAGAGGCTACGCACGTGCGTCAAGCTTCGCTTTGTAAGAAAATATATGTGACTGTGTCCACTGCAACCCACGCACACGCTACGCACGAATTGTGTCAAGTCAAAGAAATAAATGGATGCACGTCCACGCGTGCGCGTGGCCGTGCACAGCGTGCGCAGCGGTGGAATGGAGCCTTAAATCCATGCACGTCCACGCGTGTGCGTGGCTGTGCACAGCGTGCGCAGCGGTGGAATGGAGCCTTTACAAACATGAAAGTTTATTGACGTTTGCGTTTGACGTTTGCTTAAAAAGGGTCCCGTTTTTACACTTTTTATAAGGAACCACAAAAAGGGGAAAACTATCCATATTTGTTATTATTATACTATGTTAACGCGGACGAAGTCGCGGGCAACAGCTAGTTAAAAATAAAATTAAAATAATATTAATATTAAAGGGGGGCTCCCATACAAAAAACACAATTTTCGGCCTATTTTTGCTCTGTAATGGTACGGAACTCTTTGCGAGTTCGACTCGCGCTTGGCCGATTTTTTTATTTACTACACCAGATTAGAGACCCACTTGCACCAGGCTTAAAATTAATCCTGGAATAAATATAATGGTTCTACATATTTTGTTGCATCTATTTATGAAAGAAAAGACTATACATAATATTTTAAGGCAGGGCTAACTTTTACTTTGATAAGCTTTATTGGGCTTTAGCATAAAGAAACAATGAAGCACTATTTTACATTTTCACACTATTACCATTTAAGTACTCTATTCATTTGCCTAAAGTCTAAGCACTTTTGTATAATATGGCAGATTTTTTTAAAGGAAAAAATTAAAAAGTGTGACAGTATTTTTTTGGACACACAAATTTTTAAGGTGTAGGTTTGATTCTCTAGCTGAAGTGTCATCAATGAGGCTGTTTTAGTCAGTTTTTCTACTCACCATCAATTCGTCTATAAAAGTGCAAACGGTTATTATCTAGCATGGCCATATCTGCATCTACAATGCTGTCCATCTCTTGAAGGGGAATCACTCCACTGTTTCTTGAGCTCTCCGACTCCAAAGCAGTATTTGTTGTAGTTGCTACAAAGAAATATTATTTGTAACAAGTATTCATAAAAATACTAATGTGAAGGTCCGCTTTTAACAAAGACCTCAAGTTAGCCTTAACACCGAGTCCAAGGAGAATACAATTATAAATTATAATGTACTAATGCAATAATAATTACACACACTTACAAACATTAAGTAAGCTTTTATGACATTCATAACCAATAATTTAAACACAAAAGTCTTGTAACTTATGTTAAAATATTATTATATAATAACCACATGAAATAAGCATTTCTGAAAAGCCACTAAAACATATGACCAGCCTATATGTATTGTGTAAATAATCCTTTATAATTTGTCTTTATATTAACCACTAGACGTTCCGCGCGGCTTAGCCCACGTAAATTAGATAGGTATTTCACAGACAAATATGTCCACAAAAAATAGCCTATGATCCTTCACGCGTTCTTCTTCTCATCTATGCCAAGTAACAGAAAAATTGCTCCAGTAGTTCGTGAGATAAGCCCTTTCAAATAATTTCCCCCATTTTTTCTATATTTTCCTCTATTTCTTCGCTCCTATTAGTCTTGAGTGATAAAATATAGCATATAGTCTTCCTCTATAAATGAACTACCTAACACTGAAGAAATTTTTCAAATCGGACCAGTAGTTCTTGAGATTAGCACGTTCAAACAAACAAACTCTACAGAATTATAATATTAGTATAGATAATGAATTTCATCATAGGAAAAAATTCAAAACCACCTTTTTTGACCCAAAAAGTAATATTATCTTATTTTTTTTATATATTATCATAATGATTATTATTATAAGGGGGCGTTCACAAATTACGTGAGGTATTTTTTTGAAATTTTCGACCCCCCCTCCCCCTCTGGTGAGATTTCGTGAGATTTTATTCAACCCCCCCTCCCCCCCACAAATCTCACGTGAGATATTTCAAAATGTGGGCTTCTTACGTAAACGTTTGGTTTGACATTCAGTAGATTTTATTTCGAACGAATTTGTAAATCATCTTAATCATATAACGATTACGCTTACGATTAAATCTTAAGCATACATACAATCTGGATGAAATGGACCAAAATAGTATTATTTTGTTGAGAAAAAAATTACGTGAGATTTGCCGAGATTTGACTCGACCCCCTCCCCCCCCTAAACACCTCACGTAATTTGTGGACGCCCCTTAATATAGTATTTTGTATGCACATGATTGTTACACATAAATTCAGAAAGACCAGAAAGAAAATAGTTTGTTAAGTGATAAGCTATGCATTATGTTTTATGATTTAGTAATGAATAAGTAAAATTATTATGCAACTGAAATCATGAACTTGATGTGCATCTTACGAGTAGGTTCAGTGGGAGTTTCCTGGGAACTATTTATTTGTAAATTTGTTGTATTCGGTCCTGCAAATCAAAATGAATTTTGTCATAAATTATTTTAACTTGTATACAAGTTAATACACCTATAGATTTCATTTTCTTTTAACCATAATATTATGGGTAACATAATATACATTTTCCAGTTTTAATTTGTATAAAATGATAATGCACATATTTCTTTTAATAGACATTAGTTTTTAGTTTTTGTATCCAATATTTAACCCGAAATAAAACATCTCTTTGCTAATTTAAAACGAGTTATGGCACTTTTTTTAATACTTCTGTACAAAAAGATCTAAACTTTTTGGTAAATAACTATGTGTGTAAAAGTTGATTTTACTTACTTGTTCGTATACTAACTGTGACAGGATGGTGGGGCCGGGACCTCATAACAAGTATGGTCCTGTATCTATTTGGTCTTGCGTTTGTAGACCACCAAGCCAATGATGCTACAAGTATGATCAACACCACTGCCATAAACTGTATAACTTCATCACCAATGCCGTCTATCATAGTCATTGTAAACTGAAATATACGCCACAACAAAATTTATAAACATTTATTACTAATGATTTGGAATATTATACGAAAAAAACAAGCAAGAACTGATCAAGGTCATAAGCAAAAAGGCAAATACAAACCACTTGTATGTTAACTCTAATAACCAAAATTTCTGGTGAAATGTTTATACCATTCAAGCGTCGATTATAGCGAAAGAACATACATTGATAAAGAGCTGAAATGCGATCATGTTATTATTTTATTAGTGCAGAATTTTAGAATTTGCATTATGAGCTCTATAACATGAAAATTATTTCATACTAAAACCGACCAAATTGCAAATATTTAACACATGTTTGATCGTGATTACAAATAAAAGACAAAATTAAACCAAGGCCTTAATTAAAATGCTATTATTAGAGAAAAACTAATTGATTATCACCAAACCAAGCTACACTATTTTTCACAAATATATACTTGTAATCTGTGACTTTTCATGAAAAACGAAAATGTTTATGACATTTTTGACAAAATGACAATTGGTAACTGACTTTGACAATTGACAATTTTTTTTTTCTTCTTTTTTGGCAACTTGACACAAAGGATGTGTATGTTGTGCCACAGACAAGGTAAAAATAGATCAAGAAGTAGATCAAGATAGATGCGGTATCTATCTTGATCTATGTCTGTGCTTTTTGCTATAGTTGTAAGCCGTGCGGCGTACTCGTCTTTCTCTGTCTGTCTCTGTATCTCTGTCTCATAGAAAGCATTTTTTTTTTGTTAATTTTAGTGTATACAGGTTTTTTATACATAAGAAATAACTTCGTTCTATCCGGGTGTCCCTTGACACCTCCCAAGTTTTTTTTCATCTAACCTATGCGTGTGGGGTATCTATGGATAGGGTCTTTCAAAATCATTTTGAGATTTCTAATTTTTTTTTTCTAACCTGAATAGTTTGCGAGAGAGACCAGTAGTAGTTAAAGTAGGGGCATGATAAGTCTAAAAAATATATGATGTAGGTACATTACTATAAAAACTACCAAAGAAAATTGGTTTGGACGAGAACTAGCAAGTAGATTTTTTTATACGTCATAAATGGTAAACCTCAAGTTTCATTAAATCAACTGAAATATAAAAATAAATCAAAAACCTTTTAATTTCATAAAATAAACCTTTTTGCTGCTGCGGAACCCTTCATGGGCGAGTCCAACTAGCACTTGGCCAGATTTTCGGATTCTCTCTCGGTTGGGAGATCTTCCTTTTCGGCCGCCACGTATCTTCCCAAATTTTTAGTTTAAATGCATGGTTACATAATGCCTGTTTCCAGGCTGTATCACAAGAACTTGAAATTCATGTTAAGTAGATCAATTGTTATTTAAATATTTTATCTCATTTTATAGTCACTGCCATTAAGTAAAATTTTTTAGCAAGAGTCTTGCATGGAGCAAGACTCTTGCATAGTCGGTCTTGGTCTTGGTCTTGTTCTTGCACACCTAGTCTTGGTCTTGGTCTTGGTAGTCTTAGGGTAGTCTTGGTCTTGGTCTTGCATTTTTTGTAAGACCAAGACCAAGACTGCAAGACCAAGACCAATTTTGCTCATCACTAAATGGAACCAAATTTAAAACGGTAATAGTATGGGAGTTACGTTTCCTTAGTTTTATTATTCGTAGAACCAAAGTCTGAATTATTATTTGGGACACTACGATCTAACAGTTGCCACTTTTAATTTCTTCACTTTTTTGACAGCCTATAATTGAAACATTTTTTGCTCATGACAACAGTTAACCACCTGAAATATTCACGAAATTACTCAGTTTTATTTATACTTTAATAATTATTAATAATAAAATTTAAATAAAATTAATACCCAGGGGGCTCCAATCCCCATACAAAAAACACATTGTTATACTTACGTTACAGGTCCATAAATTAAAAAGGCGCAATCGCAAACAGTAATACCGTATGTACCGTAACTGTAGATTACTGATTAATTATTATGCGTTAACTTGAATTATCCGGACTCACCCCGTGTCCGAACTTAACCTGATTAAGCCCCGGTAGACATTGGGCGTTTTGAAGCGCGCGTTTTGCTAACGCGCGTTTTGAGAACCCCGGATTCTATTGAAGCGTACGTACAACACATGCAAGCGCGCTTCATTTTTCAAAACGCCCAATGTGTACCTGCTGAGCTCTAACTATAATAATATCTAATACATTTGTAATGACTTAGATTGTTACCTGTTTAATTACATCTATTTAGTTTTTAAAGGAGGAGATTATATTATCAATAACAAAAAATTAAAACCGACTTCCAAGGTAAAAACAATAATAACATCCTTATAATATGAACTAAAAAGTATTAAATAATTTTTCCTATCTCATGGTGCCTTTTTCCGAATTCGGCTAAAACTCAACTATTTCTGTACTCAATCTTCATAATTTTGAAGTCGGTACCAGATATAGCTGAATCCAGATGCCAGAATATTTGAAACATTTAATGTAACTGGCACCGACTTCAAAATTATGAAGATTGAGTACAGAAATAGTTGAGTTTTAGCCGAATTCGGAAAAAGGCACCATGAGATAGGAAAAATTATTTAATACTTTTTAGTTCATATTATAAGGATGTTATTATTGTTTTTACCTTGGAAGTCGGTTTTAATTTTTTGTTAAAAATAATAATTTCACTCTTTTTAGTTACCTAATAAAATCATCGCGTACTATACGTAGATTAGGGCCGATTCACACCGGAATGGCATACGGCCGCCCGTGGACGCTCGTGGCCTCTTGCGGCCGCCGGCGGCGTCGATTTCTCAAGCGATACTATGTATAACAACAATGAAGATAAAGTTTAAAATCATATGACACAGAAACTGCTCGACTCGCCTCCGCCATTCCGGTGTGAATCGGCCCTAATACACCTGTATATTATTCTACGTATCTTATTACAATTTGTTAACAGTCACACTCACAAAATATAATGTCAGCTGCAGATAATTTTAAACAATACATTTTAAAAAAATCGAAGTGGACACGTGCTAGGGCCGCGCCAAACCGGAATTTTAGTAGCGGCGAGGCGTTCAGTGTCATATGATTTTAAACTTTATCTTTATTATTGTAATACATATTATCGCTTGAGAAGTCTACAGCCGCCCGTGGCCGCGATTGGTAAGTGTGACAGTGCACTAGCATATTACTTGTATTATCGAAGCAACTTACTTCTCAGAAGTAATGTCAAATGTGTGCCTTACGCTCTGGAGATAAGGTTGAATATTTTGTTATGTTCAATTTTGGTGACATTGGTGACCCTGACGTGGTAATGATGATGATGATGATGAATGTAATTTTTATAGTAGCATATGCTTTCAGTTCTTAAAACAGCGCCTAAACCCCCAAACTTGTATCTATAAGGAATCCGGAGTTCTCTTAGTATCTTCGGAACCATAGTATAACTTGGTGCAAAATCTTGCGTTTTGGTAGCATATGCTTAGGATGCTTCTCATAAAATCAAAATCACCATATGTTTCCATAAAAATTTCGAGGAGTTCCCTCGATTACTCATGGATCCCATCATCAGGTGAACATGGTACCAAATTGGAGTGAAACCTAATACAACAAAACAAAAATTTCGAAAATCGGTTCACAAACGGTGGAGTAATCGTTGAACATACAAAAATAAAATAAAAAAATAAAAAATAAATATCCACAGCCGAACATATAACCTCCTCGTTTTTTGAAAGTCGGTTAATAAAATAATATAATATGTTCGGCTGTGGATATTTTTTTTAAAGAGACTAGAAAAGAAGTTAGAACTAAATGTTTACTAGCTACTACTACTATGGTCTACGACTGTATTTTAGCTAATAGCTTTGACCTATTTTAGTACACCGTGCACCGAGTAGGGAGTTAGTGACTAGGGAGTAGGGGCTAGGGACCCCTTCTATGCCGCACGTGGAACAACATAAGCCCCATACGTTATTTGTCAAACTCTTCATTAAGTAAATTGACGGTTAATCATAATTAAATGTATCTGACTACGGCTGTTAGTCCGGTAGGAGTCCTACGGGCTACGGCCATGCTTCATAATATTAGCTATATTAATCTGTGCCTACGGCCTACCTCCCTAGTCGGACTACTCCTAACTCCTAGAATCCTGCCGTAGGACTCTAGGAAACAGTAAACACGTCGTAGATTTGTGTGGTAATGGTCAGTACAGAGCAAAGTTAATACTTAATATACCTGTATATTAACTTTATGGTACCTACAGAGTATTCAGAAAAGTAGTGATGGGACTCGAATCACATTTGATTCGAATGATTCGAATCATGATATTTATATCTCGATTCGAGTCAGTTTTTAAATTGGTTTGAACATAATTTGATTCGAATTGTCGAGTTGATTCGAATCCACGAGCTGATTCGAGTCACGTCAATGTAACGCCCCGCGAAAGATTAGTACCTTAAAAGGTAATGTTCAGTGCGATTATAGAGACGCGAGCTCTCATTGGGATTTGGGCCGGTGCGGGCGCGAAGGCCTGTGATTGGACGGCAATTCCCAGCAATGGAATAAAAGAATTAGCTTATGTCCTTTCCAAAGGTCTATACTAACTCATATCGAAAACGATTCAGTGGTTTATGCGTGAAAGCGTAGCAGACACAGACAGAATGATAAATGGACAGCTTCATTTCGTTGTAGTTATGTCTTTCTGTATGATTATTCATTATTGATTTAAATAGTGATTCGAATCAAGGATTTGATTTGAATCAACAATCTATTCGAATTAAAGATTTGATTCGAATCAACAGTCTATTCACTCTATTCGAATTAAAGATTTGATTCGAATCAACAGTCTATTCGAATCAAAGGTTGATTCGAATCACGATTCGATTATTTTCGTGGTGATTCGAATGGATTCGAATACTCAATTTTGATTCGAGTCCCATCACTACAGAAAAGCAAGCTAGTGTAATTTGTTGGTAGAGTTGCGTCAGCTCAATGTTCCATAAATACTATAGCTAGAGTGCTAAATGACGTCAGTCAGAGCACTGCGTTGTTTTTGTCAACGACACGCATTTTGCGTCACACAAACTTCGTTTTACGATGTTGCGTTAAACTTTGGTAACCTCAAAAGCTACAGAGAAAGATCTTTCTTATTTTGATTATAAAATATAGCCATAGTAAAATATTGGCCATTATTTCCGATACCACATAATTTAATTTTGACATTTTATTCAAATTGTATTACGTCCTTTTAAAATGGTTTCAAAAAACAGCAATTGCGTTGCACGAAGCGTATTTACGAGACCCACTTAAGTTTTTATATCCATTTCTTTTACACTCATAAAATCTGCGTCGTGCATCCTTATCGTTCGTAATATAGTTTTGACAAGTGACAACTGACATTGACAATTTTAATGACATTTGACCTCAGACCTGTGAATCCTGTGATCATCTTCCAACTTTAATCTGAATTCTGATTTCTGATGAATCTTAGATCATTTTGAATTCAAAGTTAATAGTTAATACAGAACAGTGCCGGTTATTAGTTTATTTATTAACGATTGTTGTGTTTGAATAAACAAGCAAAAACAATTAAAATATTATATTAATGATAGTGGTTAATCTTCTGGTTCTATAATAACTTGAAGTGCGAAGTTTTTGTAACTTTTCACACCTTCTCAGTTTCTCAGTTCGAACCAAATATCTGAGAATTTCTTTCCCAACAGGGATCACTCTTGCAATAAGTAACATGTGCTGCGCACAAAGCCAAAAGGAGATATTTTATTTGAAGAATAAAATACATTACTGTTTAGAAAATAAGTTTGAGCATATTCAAATTATTTCTCGTCAAAACATTTGTATGAGAAAAAACAAGATTGAGAAGTTTAAGACAACAACAGGCTTATTTAGAAGAATGCACGTCAATATGTAAGTATCTTTAATTTAATTTTTTATGATGTAACAGTCTATTTTATTTGCAAGCAGTGGCGGGGCAAGACCTAAATTTTATGTGGGCAAGATATATCTTGCGAGGCCCCCTAAAATATATTTTGCGAGGCCCTCTGATGGATGACGCTAAATGACGGATTTGTTGAGAGAAATAATTTTGTTAAAGTTTTATTTATAAAACTTTTTATTTATGAATATTTTAGTATCACAACTCGTAAAAAAACCTTGTGGTCCAAGGGGCGCGAGGCCCCTTAAACCGCGAGGCCGTGGGCGGTCGCCCACACCGCTCACGCCTTGCGCCGCCTCTGTTTGCAAGGCAATCTAATTATGATAAAATGATCTTTTAGATTTGTTCAATGTCTACACAAATATAACACGGTCAAGTTAACTTGACGCATCGCTGGAATGCAATAACCTGCCCTTTGCTGTGCGTTCCGTACCACAATAGAGCAAAAATAGGCTGAAAATAGTGTTTTTTGTATGGTAGCCCCCCTTAATTATTTAATTTATTTAAATTTGATTATTAATTATTAAAGTACAAATACAACTGAGTATTTCGTGAATTATTTCAAGTGCCTATGTGTTGCCATTATTGATATCGAGCAGAAAGTAGCAAAAAACCACTGCTGGTGGTGCTTCACACCACGTCAGTCTGGCCCCGTCCTAAGTACCTGAAGGACTTGTGTTACGGGTACCAGACAACGGAAATATATTTAATATTTTTATATTTATACATATTATATTTAAGATTTTTATTATATCACTAGCTGTTGCCCGCAACTTCGTCCGCGTGAATGAATGTTATTATAATAGATATTTAGAAAAAAACACACATCTACGACTATTTTATTTGGATCTATATTACACACGAAATTTTAAAACAGTCCCCTCAGGAGATAGAGGATAGATTACAGAAGACGGGATTTATTGTAGGCAACTATCCCTGCGGACGGAGGCCACGGAAGACATGTAATAGACTCTCGCGTCTCCATCTTTCGCGGAAGTAGGAACACGGTCGGGTTTTAGTGGGTACAGCTCACTGCGGCCACTTACCATCTCTTTGGTCGTAGCAAGTCACACATACCCCGGTGGTCCTTCCCCAACGTTGCTGGGAATGCGTAAAAGCATTTCCTGACCCAAAAAAATTTTTATATGATCTCAGGGTACCCGAAGAACAATATGGTCGAACTGGTTTGGGACCCTCAACGAAATTAATCAGAAGAAAATAGAAGTATGAAGAATTATTGTAATTCCTCTTTCTATTCAAAGCGGAAACAGCAAAAAGTTGCAGTGACCGAATGTCATATAAGTTATTTGACATTCGGTCTTTCTCTCTCTAAGTTATTTGAAATAACTTAGAGAGCACCACAAAAATAAACTATAATAATAATAATAAATAATTGTGACTACTAAGCGATAGCTAAATTATTAACCCATCAAGCCCCATAAGAGCACCGGTGATCGCGACAACAATAGAAATGCTATTGTGTCTCGTTTTTCCACGAGTTCCTATAGCGCTGTCCACGATAGATCACCGTAGTATGCGTCGTCAGATTTGCTCGCACGGCTCCTCTCCTCTATGTTGTAAGAGGAGAGGAGCCGCCCCGAGCCCCCCTTTTGTTTTATGACGGTCGCTGGTTGCTGCCGCAGCACTGCAGCACTGCAGCACTGCAGCTCCCTCTGTGTTGTGGTCTAAGTTCTAACCTAACCTACTTTTTGGATTGTGTTTGTTTTTGTTTTGGCGGCTGCGCCTCCCGAGCACCCCTTTTTTTTTTTGACGGTCGCCGGTAGCTGCCGCAGCACGCTCGCTGCGCTCGCTCGGCTCCCTCTGTGTTGTAGTCTAAGTTCTAACCTAACCTACTTTTGGACTTTCTGGATTGTGTTTGTTTTTTTTTTATTTGGCACAGATAAGTAGACCACGAGAAGGATCATAGGCTATTTTAGTGGACTAATTTGTCTCAAATATCTAATTTACCCGGGCGAAGCCGCGCGGAACGTCTTATAAGGAATCAGGGTTCCGTTCAGCAACGGAACCTTCGGAAGCCCTATACCCGGGATATGCCTTGGTGCAAATCTTACTTTTTGCCTTTTGGTGGCATGTTATGTTAATTTTACTTAAAAAAAGTGAAAATTGCTGTAATGTTTTTGTTCTAAAGGAGATCCGTCGATACCTCTCGTTCCCGAGAAAATCAATATCAAGTCACCGTTTTTGTAAACATGGTATCAAATTCGGGTTAACAATATACATATACAACAAAAAAAGAATTTTAAAATCTGACCACAAAAGCAAAGTCAACATTAACTCCTCCTTTTTTTGAAGTCGGTTAAAAACAAGTATCTAAGATGTTGACCAGGGATGTAAGGTATCAACATGCCAAATTTCATTGAAATCGGTCCAGCGGATTCAGAGATTAGCCTGTAGTCTGTACAAACAGACAAACAGACAGAGAAACAAAAATTTCAAAAACAGTTAAAATGTGTTCTACTACTCTTCTAACATGTCCCTGACTCGTTTTTTCAAGTTTATACAAAAATTTTACCTCTACGATTTTATTATAAGAGTATAGATAGATATAAATATAATATAACAATCCCAGGAACACTGAAATTTTTTTGTCCGTCGGCGCGGCGGGATGCGAACCCGCGATCCCCGGCTTGCGCTTCCAACGCGCCACCAACTGAGCCACAGAGGTCGTCAAGGATATACACAATCTGTGGAAGTTTCAGAAGTCTAGCTATAGCGGTTCTTGAGTGGAAGTTTCAGAAGTCTAGCTATAGCGGTTCTTGAGTAATTCATCCTGGAGACACTCGAGAGAGACAGACATCGAAGTCTTAGTAATAGGGTCCCATTTTCACCCTTTGGGTACAGAAGCCTAAAAATGATATTAGAAACCTCAATATGATTTTTGAAGACCTATACATAGATACCCCACACGCACAGGTTAGATGAAAAAAAATCTGCAAACAGAATTAATTAGAAAGGAAGACCCTTGATATTTAAAATAAAGCTTTATTTTCGCTTTCCCGAGCGTGTAGTTCGAAAACGGATGAGAATTTGAAAAAAATTGTAGAGAATCAAAATTAATAGAGAATTTAATAAGCCTTAATTTCATCACAGAATATTTTTTGCTACAACGCATCGTTTTCTTAGTTATTGGCGAAAAACCAATAACTAAAAAAGCTATCCATACTAATATTAGGTATTAAATACGAAAGTGTGTCTGTCTGTCCGCTGAACCGATTTTGCTGTTTGGTATGAAGATGTCCCTGTCCCGGGAAAGGACATAGGATCCTTTTTAGGGTTCCGTAGTCAACAAGGAACCCTTATAGTTTCGGTCTGTCCGTCCGTCTGTCCGTCTGTCTGTCTGTCTGTCCGCGGTTTTGCTCAGAGACTAAAGGACCTACAAAGCTGTAATCTGGCATGAATGCTCATATTAATGATGCCGACAAAATGGTACATGAAATCTTAAAAAAATATTTTTTTTTGGTACCTTCCCTACACATCAAGCGGGGATGAATTTTTTTTTCGCGTCAGCCCCGTCGTGTGGGGTGTCGTTGGATAGGTTTTTTAAAAATATTATGAGTATTCATAGATCATTTTTCGATTTAGGGATCCGTTTGTGAAATATTAAGTTTTAAAGTGGAAAAAATCGTTAGAATCCAGTGTCCCCCCCTTCAGTACCAGCTAAACGGTAGCTTCTGGAAATGTAAAAAAATTCACGGGAATAGGAAATATGGTGAATTTAAAAGAAAACTATCACGGCTAAGAAGACTTCATAAGTTATTAAGTAATAGTCGATCAACTAATAAAAATGTTTTCGGCGAAGTTTATAGGAACTTTTCGTTCAAATTCCTTTGAAAGCAACTGAGATGATGTTGTTAGTAGTGTAAAACATGTTATAAATGTACGCTCATTGACCATACACAAATTAAAAAAAAACTAGCGGTACTACGGAAGTTCCGTAGTACCGCTAGTTTTTTTTTAATTTTTCGGATTTTTTAAAAATCCGTAACGGAACCCTATATTGCGCGTGGCTCGACATGCACTTGGCCGGTTTTTAATTTTTATCCCTGCAAAAGTTTACGGTACGGTCTACGGATAAATGAATTATGGCGCAGTGAAGTTGCGAGCTTCATCTAGTAATCTATTAAAGACCATTGAATTCTTCCGTCGTCGTATTCGATGTTACGTCAATTACTAAAAATAAGAACTTTCACCAACAAGGCGGAAACATAATATGTTAAAGTCGAGAAATTTTGTGAAGTGGAATATCCACAAGCTTGGGTCAACTCGTTTCCCTCAAAGTAGGTGTCAATGCTCCGTAAATAATGTTCCACGACGTGGCGCTTGTCCATGCTACATTTTATCATGCATCGTCATAAAATCGTCGTTGTCTGTATTAAACAAGATCGATATCGATCGATATATTTCGCGATAACGATAGTCAATATCCGACTTTTGTCGCGATAATGAATTTCGTTATCATATTTTAAAAATTACTATTGTTATTTTAATTTAAGACCTATTGTTAATTTTCTTGTGTCCAAATTCTTCAAAACTTTAAATCTATCATTACGGGACCATAACCGATTTTGTCTTTTTAATGCTTAATAACTATTTTTGGAACGAAGTTCCTTATCGCGCGTAACGCGTTGCGAAAGGAGACGACATTAAAATTAATGTCGTTCGGTCTAGCGGCTAGCTTCTAATACTAAAAAAAGTGTTTTTTTAGTAAGTACCTGCGAAGTAGGGGCAGATGGCGTTGGTAAGTATATTAAGTAGTACCTAGTATTCCTGTGCGTCAACTAGATGGCAATTTTATTACAATTCCACAAAAGTGTCGTTAGTATTCCTGGGCGTCAATAGATGGCGTTTTTTATAACTTCGTTCCATCCGGGTGTCCCTTGGCACCTCTCAAATTTTTATATAACCTTAGATCAGTGGTCCCCAACCTTTTTTTCACGCGGGCCACAAACATGTTTTGGTCTTGGTGTCGCGGGCCGCAACAAAAATTTTTTAGGGTTAAAAAATAACATTCTTCAAAATTAACGATTTAAAAGTGGAAAAAATTTCACGACTATCAAGACGATTACATATTACATTATTTTGCCGGTGGACGTGAATTTCAAAATTGTTTAGTATAACGCGGGCCACAAATAAAGCCGCGGGTTGGGGATAGCGGCCTTAGATGTTGTTTAAGTTAAAACAGACGAATCCATTATTATAAGTGAACTGAGACTAGCCATGGATCATTAGTTAAATTACTACGATAAAGGTCGTTTTCGAAGTTGTACAGAATTTTTCACCACAAGTCATCGCATGTAGCATAATATTATTTCTTAGCGATACACTTTATAAGATTCCATAATATTTCCTCAAACCTCTGATCGCCGTTTAAAAGTAAATTCACGCGACGTTGCAAACAGCTTAGTTGAAATTACGTAGATAGCATTCAGTACGGTACCGCGGTAGGTACGTAATACATAGAAACAACAAGCGACAAAAATAGTTTTTGCTTATCATGCAGCATTCTTGAGTCGTGAATTTTTTATTAAGCATCTCTAGCGCCACGATTGGCGTCTCTCTTATTAAGAGAAGTAGAAGTAGAGTACCAAAAGACTCAAGTCAAGCTTAGCTATGAAGAACTATGAATACCTATGACTGCAGTCAAAAAAATTCTAGTGGATTTGCTACTGCCGATGTATGAGATGATTGCCTGAATCAATATTAAGAGTAGTATAAAATATGTATTATGTATATTATACAATATACATAATACATATTTTATCGTTCATCGATTTTTGTTCATACATATTATACTCAACATCACAAAACTTATCTTCTTGTGGTTGATAATGATAATCCCCACCTGTGGAAGTTGGCTGAAGGTCGCCAATGACGTAACATGTGTCTAAGTTATTATGTACTTAAATATGTACTTATCATATTATAATAGTGGGCTTGTTTGGTTATTCTGATGAATAATAATTATTATGGTGCACATTTATCACTACATCGCATGCCCGTGTCATCATTTTATCATTATGTTAATTGCTTTGAATTTCCTGGTTTACATGATTAATATTGCAATCTATGCTTAATAAATCTTATGGTTTATAATGTTTGTCTTTCCACACATTGTAATTGGTAACCAGCAAGTGAGAAATGGGACGTTATTGCTGACTACTCCATATTTAAGGGTTGATAATAATTAGTTGAAGAAAAATTCTACATCCCATTATCTTTCGTCCACCATTCTATCCACTGTTGATGTTTTCCACTTGTCTTTGAGTACGTCTAATTGGTTCAGAATTTCAGATTCAGGTGCACGTAGGATTACCATATGACAGGCGTTTGCCGCATTTGACAGGCATTTTAAGGTTTAGACAGGCGTGCGGCCGGCATTAGTCTGATGTCGGCACTACATATAAGGCGAACGCGTTGGCCGACGCGTTGGCCAACGCGTTGGCCCAATGTGTAGAACGGGCGCGGGCGACTCGCGCGTTGGCGGTAGGTATTTAGACGTTGGCCGACACGTTTTGTCGACACTACATATAGGCGAACGCGTTGGCGAACGTGTTGGCCAACGCGTCGGCCAACGCGTTCGCCTATATGTAGTGCCGACTTAAGACAGGCATTTTTAAATGACGCAACAGCACGCATAGCGCGTTTGCATTTGAATTCCAATAGTAGGTGCAATTTTCTCAAAAGTTTGGAAGTGAATAGAGACATTACAGATTTTATTAAAATCTGCCAGTTTGTGTTCTCTATTTTGGCACTCAATCTGACAAATATCAGTTTAAGATTTTCCCTCTATACTATCATATTCTGTTGTCTTTTACTTATTACTAGTTATAACTTATAACACAGCGTTATGCTTTAGACAGGCATTTTTCTGAAAAATCAGGCATTTTAGGTACCAAGTACAGGCACCCCTCTATTGAGATATGGTAACCCTAAGTGCACGTTGCTTCTGTTTTAGAAAATCCAAGGTTCTTGTAGCTATTTGCTTGAAAGTTTGACCACAATACACATTGTGGATTGTGTAGAGAGCAGGATCATGTGGATTTTAAAATTTGACCCTTGAGTTCTACAGTTCTACTTATACTACCTTAATAGGCTCTATTTGTAGCTTTTATTGTTAAAATTAATTCTTGTTGTATTTCGAAAATCCTTAGAAGTGCTCAACTGATTATATTTCTCTAAAAGAAAAAAAAAGAAGCAAAACGAATCTAATGCTGATCCATAATAATATGACGTCATATTTAATCTGAAATAGTAAAGTGTATTGAACTTCAAATGCGAGAGAGCACATGAGTCATAAGCATAACTCATAAGTCATAACTCAAAGGTCTTTTGAACATAAATTATGCGTGACGATGACAATGACATAATTACGAATTTATTTGTACTTTATTCAGCATTTGGTCAATCGCTATTTATTTCCACGAAAATATAAAAATGTGAGAGGTCCAATGCGAAATAATAATTAATACGTATATCTAATGGAGACAATAAATATTAGAAGAGGAAAACATTCTTTTTTGTTTCAAATAATAATAATAACGTTTATTTAACAATAAGACATCACATTACACTACCATAAGACAATACACAATATTACAGTACATAAAGAAAAATAAAAGAAAAATAATTACAAAAATAATAGCATAATAATAGCATGAGGAACAAAAGGGTATAAACCTATAAACATTTACAAAAAATTTATATGCTTATACCACAGTCTACGGAACTTATTATACTATATAATATATTCATTTCTGAATATTCATTTTATGGGGAGAAAACATCAGAATTTAGAATTTTTAATACTTACACAAAACAGCAATAACAAGATAACACGTGCAAACTTTAAACTTTGAATCAAGACTCTAGACCAGTGGTTCCCAACCTTTTTAGAGCTGTTACCCCTATCATGGCCTGTTAGAGAAACTGATTTTACCCCCCCAAATCAAAAACAACTTTATAAATTTGTATTGGTACATTCGCATGTTTTTTGTTTTTTAATATAATTAGGTTCAGACTTCAGTTACACTTAACGCGCATCTCATATCATGCTCCACGTTCAGACGGTTTCTTGCCTTTTTAACCCCCGACCAAAAAGAGGGGTGTTATAAGTTTGACGTGTCTGTCTGTCGGTCTGTCTGTCTGTGGCATCGTAGCATCCAAACGGGTGGACCGATTTTGATATAGTTTTTTTTGTTTGAATGCTGACATGACTGAGAGTGTTCTTAGCTATAATTCATCATCATCAGCCTGCTCATTGCTGAAATATCACGGTTTAACTGGTTCGTGGTAGGACGATTAGCAACTTGCAGTCGTTTGATGGGTTTTATATTTTGCAATCTGGTTCGTGACACTTATGTATAGGTATATACACATTATTGGAAAGTTGACCTGGTGTACCCAACTCTTCACCAACTTAGAGCAGAGGTTTCGTGTTTGGGCTCATTTTAATTGCGACAACCAGTAAGACGTAGATAAAGAGTAAATATTTGCATGCTGCTGCTGCAGCATCACCTGGATTCTATAGGAGCCGAGCTCCGTATGAACCCAAAGTGGAGGTTGCATGTTTGGGCTCATATTGACGGCCTCATCCAAGAGGACATATTTTATAGGTGGTATTCATTGGGATATGATCCAGTTGATAGGAATTATTCTGCACAAGTTTAAAAAGCATAAAATAAAATTAAATTAAGAAATTTAAAAAAACCCCCGCCAAAAAACTTTAAAAAGTAATTAAATAATATTTACTGAATAATTCCTAAGAGTAAAGTAATATTATTTTAGTCCATAAATGTTGCCAAGGTGTGTCGGGGGACCGCTAATGTAGATGTTTGATTTCACATAACATTATAGTTTAAAAGGGTCAGTTCACAGCGACCCGAATCGAGAGAATCAGCGACTATAATGGCGATACAAAATGCAAAAGTCGCTGTTGTGGTAGTTTACTTGGCGGTCCCCCGACACACCGTGACAACATTTATGGATAAAATATTACTTTACTCTTAGGAATTATTCAGTAAATATTATTTCATTATTTTTTAAAGTTTTTTGGCGGGTTTTTTTTTAAATTTTTTAAAATGTTACCGGAGTTGAGAGGCCGCTCTCGCATTTACAATTAGTGGTAGCTAACGGTACCAACATTTTCAGATCTCTGTCTGCAATGATAGGGTATTCTGTAGGTGTTTTTCTCCAAAATGTACAGAGTTTATAATTTTTTCTGACAATTTATTTTAGGTACCACCTCTGTTACCCCTTTAGAATAGCTACTTTACCCCCGCGGGGGTCATTACCCCCAGGTTGGGAACCACTGCTCTAGACTCTAGAGGCGTTTGTACTCCAACAAAAAATTTCACCACTAAAGATAATTTTATGTTTGGTGGTGTCTTTGCTATGATTTAAACCAAATTAATATTTTATCCAGATCATTTACCTAAAATTACTGGCTGTGGACTCCATAGTACCTAATTGATATTTTATAAGATACAATTAGTTACAACAGTATTGGATTGACTATATTATGCTACCTTGTAGAACACTAGATTTTAGTTTTAAATTTTTTTGCAATGGTCCATTTTGAGTATTGACTTCATGTGCACTCGTTCTCAGTCTGTTGAATTTAAGCGCATCACAGACGGTGAAGATAATATAAAATATATATTATCTTAGAGCATATTTTAGAATATCGCTCACCATACAAATCCTATAAACCATCACACACGACGAAGTTAATTTATATTTTATATTTTGTATCTTAAGATACCGAGCGATATGGAAATATATATTTCGTATCTTATGATGTTATCTTAAGATACGAAATATATATTTCGTATCTTAATATGTTATCTTAAGATGCGAAATATATACATCTTCATGAATACAGGGTGTTTTTGTGTCGGGCAGCGGGCTCATCGCTGATCGGACGCACTAGTGGATATCGTTTTCGGCATCTGCACTGCCCCGGGGCAGGGTGGGCTGACATGATACGGAAATAAGCGAAGTTTAAATTAAGAACATAAACTATGTATATTGTATAGTACTAAGTCCACGTGCTTCGTGGATCATCATAGTGCAATACGTAGTTTATGTTCTTAATTCAAATTTCGGCTGTTTCCGTATCCTGTCGACCCACCCTGCCCCGGGGCAGTGCAGATGCCGAAAACGATATTAGAAAGTTACATACTCTCAAGTCTCATTCGAAAAGTAACATTTTGAGGGATAAAGTAACATTTCGGATAATTTTAAATAAAATTGACTTATAATTTATTGCTAGCTTAAAAAGCTCATGAATCGAAATGAATGTTTCTCTTGAATTTCTGAAATACTCCTGAAACTTCTTCGTTGACAGAATATATTGATAAAGGTTAAATTCGCCGCAGGTTTTTCTCTTTTTTATGTGAGGCTCTATCCAAATGTTTCTCCTTTTGGAATGTGCTACTGCAATCTGCATTTCACATTCTATATTAGAATCATCGTCTGAGGAGTTGTCTAACAAATCAAGAAGTAAGGCAGTATCAGTTATCACTCAGTCAATCACCCTGTATATAGAACTCTAACAAGGAATACGTGTGGCACCAACGCAGACTCGTAAGGAAATGAACAGATTTTTAATATTATCGTATCTTAGCCGTGTGTGATAGCTTAAGATACTATAATATTTTATATTTGGGCATCTTAAGATAAAATATTATATTATCTTCACCGTGTGTGATGCGCTTTAGTTTTAAAACAATTTTTCGGCACTACCTTACACTAAAGGGTTACCAAAATTATTAGTCTGCACTCTGCAGTCAGCACAAACAGAATGGGAAAATGGACTGATCACTGCTGAAACCGGCAAGTTGAAACAAGAATTGACTTGCACAGTTACTGCACAGTGTACACGCAGGTCGCAGGTGCTAGCAGTTTAATATCGATCGGTCGAATGTCGATCATGTAGTTCAATTCTCGAATGCTCCTTTCAAAGTTAAAAATAACTAATGGACGAAAGTACAGTATTGTGCGAACGTTGTTCTGTACAAATTATAATGTAAAATAATTGCTAAAAAATAATCGTAGACATTATTTATTTTCTACATTGTACCATATTATACCTAATAATTATTGATTGTCTTTCTTTTAAGTTTAATCGTCTATGGTTTAATTCACTTGAGACCTAGGTTTTTATTCCCTGTTTCGACTGTAAATTAGATAGGTACATACATAGATACATAATAAGAAATACTTATTTCTGTTTCTGCAGATATAATATTATGTATGTGTGGTTTTGTTTCATTTGGATTACTTAATTTAATTTTGTTGCTACAGGCTACTTGTTATCTTGTTTGTTTTGCTGAGTCAGTTCGTATTGCAGTTAAAACTGCCGGCTTCTCTATATTGTATTGTTTGTATATATCGTCTACGTAAAATCCCCGGTGAAACTCGCAGATACCGGCGAGTCGGGCCGACCTACTCTGCGTCGACAAAAACATGTAGTTATAATATCTATAGATAGGTAGTAAGTGTGGGTCTTGTGACTACCATAATCTCTGCTCTCTCATTGGTTGGAATTTCAACGTCATACGCGAGCTCCAATAGCGTTCCGCTGTAGATATTATTAGATCGCACTGTGGAGGGGCTTGGGAAAACCGAGGCACTGCTACGAGCCACGACTGTGAATATTGCACAACATTTTCTGAGCTCACATCGAGCGTGCGCATGCTAACTTTCCCTGAGTGTTTCCCTTGAAAACTTTTAATACGTTTAATCAAGTAAAGAAACAAGAGAACGTGTTAACAGCGTTTGATCGCAGAAGTTACTACTTTTTCATATATTTTAAAGAGTGACTTACGTTTTATAAGACTGGGATCTTCAAAAGAGAAATCGTTTTTGGGTAAGTTCATTAACTTTTCTTGATTAGTCAGATGCTGGACTATGTTTCACTCCTAATTCTTGCTTTCGTATGAATTTTCAATTTTGCCTCCACTAGACACACACCCTGAAAATGCGCATTGTGTGAGTCGCGAGCATGTTGAAACTTGTTTAAATCTCGGAGAATAAAGTTTAATACATTTTCTGCGGCGTAATAGATTTTCTCGAACATAATTTTCTTTAATTTCTTGGGTATTTCAACGGTAGTTCTTAATAGCATATTATATGCCCACTTAATAATATGTTGATTAATTGAGTCCTGTTTTCTTAATTTTATTTAGTTATTTAATGTATGTTGTGTCGTGTTCGTTCTAATCTATTTGATGGACTCAAAGGTCAATCGATGGAATATTACATTGAATATTAAGCAATACCTACTTTCATATCGATTTACTACTCTGTATACGTCATTAGTGGCCTTGTGGAACGCCTACATTAACTTCACATTTTTTGGTAGGGGGAAGTAAAAGTCGAAGGCAAACAAGTATCCATTTTGATGCTTTAAACTTAAACATTTTTTTAACTTTGAGCTACTTACAAATGATATGACCTTCTTTACGGTTTTGTAATTTTTCTTGGTCCCATTTTCATTTCGAATCTGAATAATATTGTTAGTCGTGTGTGGAGCGTTCGAGTTATCACGTAGGGTACACTGCGGGCCCGTCGACAACGTGGTTATTTAACATCTTCTAGCAGGTTATTAGCAGACGTGAGTGGTATACTTCTTATCTTAAAGATGGATTAAGAATTTATCATAATATATTATGACCTACACTTTTTCAAATGTTCAATTAAAATTAAATTGATGCGGAGGTCACGATCATGATACTAACTAATACCTACTGAATATTTACTGACTTTCTGTGCTTGTTCAATATTATTGTTGCTAAAACTAATGCATGTATCTGAATGAACATGACGTATATTTTGTTTACCCTTTAAATGTTATTTAAAAAAAGTATGTATTATATTACTTATCTTGTCATGGAAAAATACTGTGTGTAAATATCATCTATTTCAATGATACCGACGCTTTGAAAGACCTTGGCGGTCTCCAGTCCATTAAAATATTTCTCTGTTATGTCTAGTGACCGAGTCCACGTGTCGATTTTTGTGTTACCTTGAACCTATGTTTATGAAAACTTTTAAAATTAAAAGTATGTCAATAATCAATATACAATGTACGTACTTGTACTTATAAAAAAATCTACTAAGTTTTAAAATGAAAACTCAGTTGCTTTTTAATAAGCATTAAAGAGTAAAGTATTATTTATTATAAATTATAATATATTCCTCATCTATGGATTGTTCTAGACGTTCACTAGTATCTACGTAACTTAATCGTTGTTTTCATTGTTTCAGGTCTACACCTGTGAGAGTTTCTTGGTTGCGAGCCTAAAGGGTTACAATTTCCTTAGGAACTCAAGAAGAGTTCAAAAAAGTAAGTAACACCGCTTCGGCGGTTTGTTCCCCTAATCAATTTTGTGTGTTACAGGATCGCACAAGAGCGCAACATGGACTAGAAGTTCCTACGACGCAACACAAACCTCTCTATTATACTTTTAACTTTACATTTAGAAAGAGCATTCGGAATTTATTATTTAATTTTAGACTATGTTTCTCCAATTCAACTATAATATTTTCTGAAACTCGTGGAAGATAACTTAAAAATTAGGCATTTTTGAATTGATTTTTAACTAGCATATTAAATAGTAATAAAAAACGCTTATAATATCATCAAATTCATATTTCTAATATTAATAACTTACATTTTATATATTTATCTCTTTCTTTTCCTTATAATATTTTTCTCATTCTACATGCAAATATACATCAATTTACCTTTCAATTATAACCACAGGCATTTTATAACATTTGTTAAAAAAAATTTTGTTAGTTTAAAACACATTTCTTCGTGGAAGATAAAATTATCGTAGGAATCTCACACGTAGCGATAACAACATAAAATTACCTCCCAGTTTCTCGATAGATTATATCGACAAGTGATAAAACGATACTCGAGTCGACTTCTGTTAATCTGAGAGCAAAAAATTAGGGCCAATACATGATATAAATATCTATACGCAACAATTCACTTTCTGCTTTATTATCCCACATACATTTTCTTTTTTAATTTCTTCATTCGCTCAAACATTTTACAAAACATCACGTCATTTAAATATTCACGTTATGTTACGTCGTATCATTTCTGTTTGTAGTTCTATACAAAATGGTTGCTCAAAAGATCACCGTCTGCCCCGGTCGCGGAGACGTTGTTGGAAATCAGTTCAACTCAAACAGCGAAAGACATGGTTTTTTCGCAAACGAGTCTCAAGACTCAAAGTTTATTGAAAGTGGTAGAGATAGATCGCTTAAAGTCCGAAAAGAATCAACAGGTGAACGGCCTAAGCGGAGTAGTTACCGACCAAAGTACCGAGTCAACACCACCATCGCCAATGGCCACGACCAGCTTTGCCGAGGTAAGCGGGGTCAGCAGAACCGTGAGTAGTATAATAATCATCTTATTTATTGCATTTTTTACCTAAGTATAGCTACCGTCTTGCTCCAGACAGGGAAACTAACGTGTCTTTTGTAATTTCAGGAATTTATCAAATCGGAACAAGAGTTCAAGAGCGAAATGTTTCACGAGGATTGCGAGTTCTTCCAAGATCTTGTTCAATGGTGCCCGCCTGTCGAGCAAGAAGCACTACAGTCCATTGGTAAGACTGCGTAGATTAAGATACCATTCCACTTTTTTCTGTTAAAATAGTTTTTTTCGCATTTAAATACTCAGCAATCGAAAAAAAAACATCTTAGCTGACTTAAAAATTTTGTTAAGCGTGTTTATGGCGATTTCTATTTAACAAGTTTATTTTTTTTACAGATCCTAAAATAAATGAGGAGAGGACACTCAACACTGACACACAGCATACACATTTCTCACCCCAGGGTTGGGATGTTTTGGACGCAAGTATCTCGGCCCAGGCTACATACAATCAGGGTTACATCGACCCGTTGTCACCCAACATCGACGACATCATAAACTTACCCACCAACTCCTACAACACACAAAACACATACACTAATAACAAAATACCTTTTCAAGAACAATTCTTAGACATAAGCAATTTGCCTGTGGTCATAAAAGACATTGCGTCCGAAAACATAGTCAATAATAATATTATGGACCCGTGGCAAACCTCGGGGTCCGATTGTCAGAACACGTACGACATGAACTACACAAATCACACACAACCATTCATCGACCAGGACGACTCCCTGGATGCAAAATTCGTAACGGTCACTCCACAAGACGTGGAACCGAATGACTTCTTCTTAACGGAGTATGTCATTAACGAGATGGATTCAGGGGGTCATCACACACAGGGGAGTAAAGAGAGACTCGGGGGAGGGTTGTCCGTCAACGTGGCTGCGCGATCACAGCCTTGGCCTGGGGATATTATCAGTACGCCCGAAGTACTTAGCTGCGTTGAACAATTGGAAAAAGAAAAATGTCCGTTGTTAAGCGTGGTAGGTATTATTCTCATTTCTCATTATTTACTCAACCTTAAAGTTAAAATAGTAAAAAATATGAAATGTTCGTTTTGATTTCTTTACAGGAGAACTCACCAGTCCAAGACGTTTTCGTCGAAAGCACGTCCATAGTCAATTCTCCGTCGGTCGAAACTCCACCGTTTACTCCAAAAAGTGAACATCACATCGATACAGACGAGGACGTGAAGATCAAGAGGAAGAGGCGTCGTCACACCAGCGAGGACTCCGACGAATCTTATACGCCGTACACAGAAGCGTCCCCTCGTAAATACAAGAGAAGAAAGCCTAGCATACCTATACAGGACATGATACGCGTCCTAGAGGGCTCGCAACAGCTCCCTAAGGCGCGTCGGGGGAGACCGCCCAAGAGGCGCGAGAGCACCGTCTCCACGGTCAGCGAGAACTCCTCCACCGTGTCCACGCACGAAATGAAGTATAGAGAGTTGAGAGATAAAAATAACGAAGCATCGAAGCGATCGAGGATGAACAGAAAGCTCAAAGAACTACAAATGGAACAACTCGCCGACGAGTTGGAGGAGAGGAACAAAAAACTCAGAGTACGCGCGGAACTATTAGAGGATATGACTAAAAAGCTTAGGGAGGCCTTCATGTCCGCGGTAGCCCAAAAGAAAGGCAGTTAAATAGATCACGTTTTGGAAGAAGTGCATTCGCTTTTTAATAAATCTTTGTTCAAAGATTGGTGGCTATGAGCCATCACGTAATCTATGAACGTAGGTGTAGCGAAAGCTTATACCATGACAAAAGCTAGATGGCTTTGATGCTTTGTTATTATCTCATATTATTACTTAGGATTTGTCAGAATCAAAAAGACCGGATTTGACTTCTAGTAGATTAAGGGATTTGCTATTAAGTTTTTTATGTTGAGAACACTTTGATAATATGTTTAAATAAAGTGTGTTTAAATCTTAAGACTAAAATATTTGTAAAATCGCGAAATGATTTTAAAAAAAATAACAAAAATATTGAGTTTTATTACTTATTCATAAATGTATTATGATTATATATTTTTAAAATAATGCATGTTGAATAGCTCTTATGTTATATAATATTTGAAATAAATGATTTATTGTTATTTGACTTTTCTTATTTAATATTTTCCTTTAATATTGCTTTTTAGTTCTTGAAAACCTAATTTTAAAGAGTACTTAGTACTTAGTCTTTACTCCATGCTATTACTTAACAATACAATTCACATCATAGTATAAGACGTTGTGTTATCTCTGTTTAAAATAATAAGTACACATAATAACTAATGAGTAATGACACAACTATTTTAAAAGAGAAATAGAGAGCTTTAACTGAATAACATGGAATAACCACGAGGAAACGATAACAAAATTAAACTTATGCATTGATATTTGTTATTTTATCAATGCATTTTATTTTGGTTGACACATACAGGGTGCAAATAAACCTACCGGCCAAATTTTTTTAGGGCTTATAGCCCGCTCTATTTAACTATTTAGACGCAAAAAAATCGTAACCTCGGAATAATTCGCATAGAGCTGAAAATTGGTAGAGACGTTAAATACACCATTATAAATAAAATCTCAAAGTCCCCGGCGATCCTCCTTGTGCAAAAAATTTTATTCAAGGTCAAAGGTATGAAAATGATGTTTTTACCGTTTTTTTTCCAAACTGTACATTTTATCATAAAAATAGGTATGGCAAGAGTGTAGATCATAGAATTCTCTACAAAAAACATTGACACTTTTTTCATACGACTTACCATTCCTCATAATTCGTGGGCTTAAAGTTTGGGAAAATCATACTTAAACTTATATTATAAAGTTAAAAAAATTGTGTAACTGCTGGTTTGAATTGAAAAATTCGTTTTGCGTTGGATAGTCTTATTTGTCGAGGAAGACTTGAGCTACATAACATCACGTTGCCACCAATAGGGGCAAAGAAACAGAGGAAAATGTGGAAAAACGAGGAAAATTTTTTGGAAGAGCTTATCTCACAAACTGTTGAAGCATTTTTTATGTTATTTGGCACATATATAAAGTAGACCACGTGGAGAGACATAGGCTATTTTGTTTTTCGGGTAAAATGTACGGTTTCTGTGAAATACATAACTAACATGGCGGAGCGGAACTTCTTGTACGTGTTGCATACGAGGGCTGTTCACAGCCAAACATACTTCTGCGTGACTTATTACCGTTACCAAATCTTATCTTTTCGAGTCGCGAAGAGCAACAGTACGCTTGCAAGGCACTTAGAAGTATGTCAGGCCGAGAACATGTCAAACAACCCTAGTATATGTAGTACTAGACGTTAAGCGTGGCTCCACCCGCGTTTATTACAAATTTCACGGAAACCGTAAATTTTCCTCAAAAACAAAATAGCCTACGTCCTTCCACGTGGTCTATTCTATAACTGTGCCAAATAATATAAAAATTGCTTTAGCAGTTCGTGAGATAAGCCCTTTCAAATTGTTTTCTCCGTTTTTTTCACATCTTCATCTATTTCTTCCCTCCTAATGGTCGCAGGGTGATGTTATATAGCCTAAAGCCTTCTTCGATATATGTATATCTAAGACTATCCACAGAGGCGGTGCAAGGCGTGGGCGGTGTGGGCGACCGCCCACGGCCTCGCGGTCCTAGGGGCCTCGCGCCCCTTGGACCACTAGGATTTTTTAAAGGTTTTACGAGTTGTACGTGATACTCAAATATTCATAAATAAAAAGTTTTATAAATAAAACTTTAAGTACTTATCAAAAAATTATTTCTCTCAATAAATCCATTCTATAGCGTCATCCATCAGGGGGGCCTCGCATAATATATTTTAGGGGGCCTCGCAAGATATATCTTGCCCACATAAAATTTAGGTCTTGCCCCGCCACTGACTATCCAACACAAAAAGAATTTTTCAATTCGAACAAATTCTTCAGCTTTATAATATTATAAGTACATAGATATGATTTTCCCAACTATAAACCTGCTATTTATAACGAATGGTAAGTTGTACGAAAAAAAGTGTAAATATATATTTGTAGAGAATTCTTTGATCTACACTTTTGTCCTACCTATTTTTATCATAAAATGTACCGGTTGAAAAATAAACAGGAAAAACCTCATTTTCTTACATTTCACCTTGAATAAAATTTTTTACACAAGGAGGATCGCCGGGGACTTTTGAGGTTTTATTTATAATGGTGTATTTAATGTCTCTACAAATTTTCAGTTCTATGCGAATTATTCCAAGGTCAAATGTTTATTTTTCCTGGGGTATTAGGTATCATTAGGAGAGTCCATCCAGTCCAAAAAAATTAGGTGTTAATTTTTTTACAACAACATATTTTTATCCCACTTAAAATCGTCGCAGAACGGTCACTACGCGGCGGTGGGTAGACCGGCCATAGTATAACCGGCTGCGGCACGCGCCGCGCGCGGCGACGCGTAGTGTCCACAATTGTGGTGTTTTTTTAGGAAAACTTTCGGAAGCTATATTTCTCAACATTTTAGTACTGGGTGATTACTGATTATAAAAGAAAAAATACGTGTATTTTTATTTTTAACAAAGATCAATATATTGTATAATATCGAAATTTGGCCGAGAGGGTTTATTTAGGCTATGTTCCAATATATACTGCGACCACTGCAGAGTGTGACGTCATTTTAGTATACTGCGAAGCCGTTCCTTTATAGTTAGTATACTGGTTACTATTTAAAACGGAACGCAATCCAGTATACTATCAGCCGCATTTTTGACAGCTCGTATTTAACATTTTCAACACAGTCTATTAGGGTTAATTTTTGCAATTCTTCCAGTGTTTTATTATTATTAATCCAAATTAATTACAGAAATTTATTGACAGAATTGACTTTTGACAGTTGACTGATCACGTGATCAAAGTACTGCGAGTGCCTTACCTCGAAATCGCCGGTGCTCACAGTACAATATGGCGACGGTTGATGACGTCATATATTTCACTAGGGTACTGCGGCAGTGTACTGCAACTCCATAACGGAACGATTTTTTCTACAGTGATAGCACTGTGCAGTTGTCGCAGTATATAACGGAACATAGCCTTATTGTTGTGACTTGTGACATCTCACATGATTTAGCGACGAGAAATAGTTCTCGTCGTTAAATCACGTGATATACAGCGATGCCCCGTAGGTCGTGTCGTAATTCGTACGACGCGGACGCGCTAGTCGCAACTCGCAAGCTTCTCGGACGAACAGCACTGCCGTCGATAAGTTGAAGGCTGCCGTCGACAAGACGTGCCGTTTTCCAACTAATTTATTTGCAACCAAGTACATCTATACATATAATAAAACTGTAGAATGAACATTCTGTACATTAAAGATATTCAAAAAATAATAAGTGGGGGTGTCAATACGTATCGCTATAGAAGCCAAAAATGTGGTTAGTTTTTTGTCTGTCTGTCTGTAGGTATGTTCTTTAATGGACATACTTCATTTTATTAACTGTGTTTTCCGACTTAACATCTGCGGGCCGATTCTGTATCGTACATTTGTGAGTTAATAACTGAGTTAGTAACGAAACCGAGGAGTGAGTAACGGAAAGTGCCACTTTTTGTATTCACTTGCATACAAAAGTGAGACTTTCGGTTGCTCACTCCTCCGTTTCGTTACTAACTCAGTGATTAACTCACAAATGTACGATACAGAATCGGCCCGCCGGTGTATAAAATTTTTCGCCCCACCACTCTTAGAGCGCTTACAGACGAACGGCACGTGTCGGCGGCACGCGTCGGCGGCAGTCGACGGCAGCCGACGGCACGTGTCCGCGGCAGTTGACGGCAGCCTTCGACAGTTATCGATCAGTATCGTACATTTGTGAGTTAATAACTGAGTTAGTAACGAAGCCGAGGAGTGAGTAACGGAAAGTGCCACTTTTTGTATTCACTTGCATACATTATTATTTTTAACAAAAATTAAAACCGACTTCCAAGGTAAAAACAAAAGTAATATGAACTAAAAAGTTTTAAATAACTATTACTCTTTAATAGTGCCTTTTTCAGAATTCGTCTAAATCTCAACTATTTCTGTACATACTACAGTCTTCATTATTTTGAAGTCGGTACCAGCTAATTTATTCGTGAGTTCAGTAATGAGTAATGACAGAACTTAGAATATCTGAAACTTTTGGGACTGTTACCGACTTCAAAGTAATGAAGACTGTAGTATGTACAGAAATAGTTGAGATTTAGACGAATTCTGAAAAAGGCACTATTAAAGAGTAATAGTTATTTAAAACTTTTTAGTTCATATTACTATTGTTTTTACCTTGGAAGTCAGTTTTAATTTTTTGTTAAAAATAATAATTTCACTCTTTTGAGTTATCTACAAAATAAGGCTTTATGCGTAAATAACCAATACGAATGTTATCTATCTATTCACATTATGTTACCGTAAGCAAAATTGTGGTAAATGCTTGCAGTTATCTAAGCGATGCTGCAATTTCCAAACTTTTATCTTTAAAGGTTCAGGAGTTCTATTCAGTGCCTTTGAACCAAGAGACACCTTCGTATAAAAAATTCTCTTATTCGTAACATATGTTTAACTTACTAGAAACAATATTTTAACCACTATGAGTGTTTTGATAAATTTCAAGGATTTCCCTCGATTGCTCATAGATCCCATCATCAGCTCATCACTTTCGTAATTGTTATACAAAATTAAGATTATATCCTAAACAATAACACGAGAATTTTGAAAATCGGTCCACATACAGCGAAATCATCATCCAAAACAACTGCTTCGATGCGAAATATCGCGAAAAGTACCAATAATTGGGTGATAGTGTGATGACCGATGGTATAATAATTATGGTTGTGATGATGATGATCAATCAAATTGATGTGTTGGCTTATGCTTTCAGTTGCTTAAACAACGCCGAAATCCCCGAACCTGTACCTATAAGCATTCAAAAGTTCTGTTCGGTACCTTCGGATCCAGGGTATAACCTGGTGCGAAGTCTTACTTTTTGGTAGCATTTACCTCGAATGCTTCAGAAAAAATCGAAATCACTATATGTTTCCATACAAATTTCAAGGAGTCCCCTCGATTACTCATGAATCCCATCATCAGATCACCACTTTTATGAACATGGTACCAAATTCGAATCAAACCCTATACAACACAAAAAGAATTTTGAAAATCGGACCCCAAACGGCAGAGTAATTGTTGAACATACATTAAAAAAAAATACATACAGCCGAACGTATTACCTCCTCCTTTTTGGAAATCGGTCAAAAAGTGAGACTTTCCGTATCTCACTCCTCCGTTTCGTTACTAACTCAGTGATTAACTCACAAATGTACGATACAGAATCGGCCAGCGGGTCGGTATAGTACGCAACGGACGTTTCGCTTCAGACGGATATTTTTTTACAGTACGTCTCACTGTATCGGCAGCGTACGGATTACTGACTAGCTAGTATGTTTATCTTCAAATTAGTCCAAACAAAGTTCCTAAGTCAAAATTTCTGGTTTCGACTTTTCCACCCATACCCCTTTTTTGAGCATTCATTTACTAGGCTAAACAGTAATCCGTACACTGCCGATTCAGCGGAAGTACTGTGAAAAAAATATCCGTTTGATGCGAGATGTCCGTTGCGTACGATACCGACCTGTGGACGCTTACCTTGCGGGGGTACGTCACAACTGGGGGCCTACCACCACCTCTACTAACCGACATCGTTTGACAGATAAGAATTTATTACTTTACTAGCTGTTGCCCGCGACTTCGTCCGCGTTATCATAATATTAGATCACGTCCCAAGTATTATTGTACAAAAATATTCAATGTACAGAATTTACCTTCCTACGATTTTATTATATTTAGATGTTCCGCGCGGCAATTTTCCTCTATTGGAGTTTACTCCTTAAGAATCGATTTTCATATATAAGGCGCCCGGTATGAGAAAAATCCGAGGGGTAAAACCTATTAAACAAGTAACGAAAAAATGTGTCACGTTTTTGGAATCATCGGACATCGGAATATTATATTATTATATAATTATATTTATACACTTATATATTTATTTAATTTTTATTTTTTTACTTTTTTTTTTTTTTAATTTTTTTTTTATCATTTTTTTGTTATAAATATCTATAATTAATATTGTTATTGTGAAGTTATAATTTTTATCATTATACTGGCTAAAGTGAACTAAAAGTATTTTGAAATAACTATGGCAGAAAGGGGTGTAGATAATATTGCCGGAACATCTGATTTCATATGATATTAATCTTTTTTCAGTTGAATAAACTCTTTTTGCGTATGGTTAGATACTCGTACTTAAGGAGTAAACTGCAGTCGTGCGTCGGAGCTGACACACTTTTCTCACTTTTTATTTCTTCGCTCCTATTAGTCTTAGCGTGATAAAATATAGCCTATAGCCTTTCTAAATAAATGGGCTATCTAACACTGAAATAATATTTCAAATCGGACCAGCAGTTCCTGAGATTAGCGCGTTCAAATAAGCCCTTTCAAATAATTTCCCCCCGTTTTTTCCACATTTTCCTTCATGTCTTCGCTCCTATTAGTCTTAGCGTGATAAAATATAGCCCATAGCCTTTCTCGATAAATGGGCTATCTAACACTGAAAGAATTTTTCAAATCGGACCAGTAGTTCCTGAGATTAGCGCGTTCAAACAAACAAACTAACAAACTCTTCCGCTTTATAATATTAAGTATAGATTAACGTCAAGCTAGCGATCTTAAAAAAGTTGATATTTCACAGCGGATTTAACCCTGCAGTGGTCGCGCACCTGAATGTGACGGGAGTGGTCGCGCGGACTACATACGTAGTCCAATTTGAAAGAAAGATAAAAACATGTTAAATAATAGTTTATTTATTTTACTTATTAAAATATATTAAGTATATACATCTTAATCAGAAAAAATCAACAAAAATTAATCACGACCTCTGTATTAAAAGTAATTAAAATAACAAAAATAAAGAGCTTGACTGCGCTTGATACTCGATCGACTTCATTCAACCACGCCTCAATGTATGCAGCTTGTCGTTCGGCTATTTTTTGTCTAAAAATATAAAGTTATATTATTTTAAAACAAATCAAAATTATAAAACAGAGTTTATTTTACTAGTATGTACTAATATAATATTAAAATACTTATACGGAAATAATAAAAAATTTAACCATAAAAAAAAACTTACGTAATGGGTCGCGCGGACTACACCTGTAGTCCACGATATTTGAGGGGCTATTGCGTTACGAAAATACGCGACAGGGGCTTGCGCTGCACTGAATGTGTAGCTAGATAGGTCATTTGAAAGTACCTACAGGCGCAAAATTCGCAAGCTTACAGTTTTTGAGAAATTTTTGATTTTGTTTACGTGGACTACATATGTAGTCCACGCGACGACTCCAGGGTTAACATTGTTTTGCATATTTTACTGTTTTTTAGTAAAATTATATTTAAAAAGTGAGTACGGTAATGTTGTTGTAATCTTACAACAAAGTGTTCTGGAATCATGATAGTTTTAGGAAAGGTCGTGGTAGGCCCCCTGCAAGCATCATAAACTGTCAAAGGCTGTCTGTTAGAAGCCTAAGGGGACAAAAAAGGGGGTAAGTTTTTGTATCAACTGATTATGGAGTGTAGATGGAGGAGAACTATCTCTGTATGTAAAAAGTGTCCACTGAAATGCGTTAAATTAGGGTGAAATTAGGTGGCGCTACAGTAGCAACAGGGTAAATTTTAAATCATTTAGCAGCTTTTATTTCAGCTATTTTAGGTTATATTTTTCAAAATATATTGGTATTATTTATTTTATTTATTTATTAAGTATTTTGTCACCAACGGCTACATTCATTCCATACCCTTTGCTGCAGCTAGCGCCACTTTCAACTGTTATTTACTGCGTACCTACAGCTGGACACTTTTTCAAATTATCCCCCATAAAAGATAGTTCTCCTTCATCTACACTCCATACAACTGATGAAGTAGAAATACTTTAAATGGCAAAACAACGTTTGCCGGGACAGCTAGGTAGTATATAACACGTTTTTCAGTTTTTTTCGTTACCTATCGTTTTGAGGGTTTCGTACCCAAAGGATAAAACGGGACCCTATTACTAAGACTTTGATGTCTGTCCGTCTATCTGTCTCCGCTGTAACTCAAGAACGGTAAATAAGTTAATAACTATTAGTTATTAACTTATTTACCGTTTACCGTACCTATCTCTAGCTATTAGCTAGAGATTTGAAATTTTCACACATTAGTAAAAAAAAAATACTGTCTCGCCACTTTAGGTACGGTACTCGGTAGGTGTAAAAAAATAGGCCAAGTGCTAGTCGGACTCGTGCACGAAGGGTTCCGTACTGTTAAGGTGAAGCCAAACGAGCGTAATTTGTGAGTTGTGAGTCGCAGAATTTCTGCCGCGTACCTAAATATCTTTTCATACAAATTATGACTCACAAAATTACGCTCGTGTGAATCAAAACAGGACTTCTGTATGAAACTGAATGCAGCAGAATTCTGCCGAACCGAAATTCTGCAACTCACAACATGCAAATTACGCTCGTTTGGCTTAGCCCTTATAGAGCAAAAATAGCCCAAAATTGCGTTTTTTGTATGGGAGCCCCCCTAAATTAGTTTCATTTTATTATTAACTAGCGACCCGCCCCGGCGTCGCACGGGTTTAAAATATATAGCCACTGAAAAAATGATTAAAATCGATAGTCTATGATCCTTCACGTGGTCTACTTCTTATCTGTGCCAAATAACATAAAAATTGCTCCAGTAGTTCGCGAGATAAGCCCTTTCAAATAATCTCCCCGTCTTTTCCACATTCTCCTATTAGTCTTAGCGTGATAAAATATAGCCTATAGCCTTCCTCAATAAATGGGCTATCTAACACTGAAATAATTTTTCAAATCGGACCAGTAGTTCCTGAGATTAGCGCGTTCAAGTTAGCCCTTTCAAATAATTTTCTCCATTTTTTCCACATTTTCCTCTATTTCTTCGCTCCTATTAATCTTAGCGTGATAAAATATAGCCTATAGCCTTCCTCGATAAATGGGCTATCACACTGAAAGAATCATCAAAATCCGATGCGTAGTTTTAAAGATTAGAGGGAACAAAGAGACATGAGGGAAAAAAAGCGACTTTGTTTTATAATATGTATAGATATAGATATAGAATTATCAGTTCAACCATGTTCAACTGAGTATTTTGTGAACAGTTCAAGTGCCTATGTTTGGCCATTGTTGATATGGAGCAAAAAATAGCAATAAAATCACGTTTGTTGTATGAGAGCCCCCCTTAAATATTTAATTTATTTTGTTTGTAGTATATTTTGTTGTTGTAGCGGTACCCGATAATATACATAATCTGTGAAAACTTCAAGTCTAGCTATAGCGGTTCTTGAGATACAGCTTGACAGACAGCCAGACATCGAAGTCTTAGTAATAGGGTCCCGTTTCACGTTTGTACCCTTTGGGTACGGAACCCTAAAAAGGCATTAGTGTGGAACTGCTTTTGAAGCGCCCTTCACACACTCTGCAGCCCGGTGCTGGCACTCACATTGTCATGTGTGGCCCTTGGCCAGTAAAGTGTGATGAACGCTGCCCTATCGTATTATCAGTTTTGATACACCATGTAGAATGTAGTTATAAGAGTCAAAGGGCCACAAGTCATAACCACAGTGTAAATAACTACAGTGGTCCAACGCCTTTGAAGTCGCGCGAAATGCCGCTTTTGTGTAGGTATTCGTCATTGCTTCAGGGCTGTCACACTAATGTGTTTTATTATAATCTGTTCTACATTTTATGTATTCGTAGTATTTGTATGTAGAGTACTAGGAATAACAAAAAATAGATATAGAAGTATTATAAATAAGGAGTTTTATTATAAAAAATACAAATGCGTATACAAAAGCTCAGGGTTCGCATGATATACCTATATATCAATTGATATATATATCGGATATATATCATGAATCATGATTCATGATATATAATATATATATTGATATTAATTATGCTTCATATAATATATCAAAATTGATATTTATATTTAAAAATGTAAAATGTTTTAAATGTAAAAAATCTTACATCAAGTCGTAGTCTAAATACACAGGTCTTATTTTCCGAGTTTCACAAGCCTAGGTCATCAAAAACTTGCTATTTGACACGACATTAACTAATCATAGCCGTCGACGCGGCTTGTAACTTAGGCTTATGACACCCACGTGACCCCCTGTTTTTCGGAAGGAAATTCCTTGTTTGTTATTATACTATTTTTATACCATTTACACCATGTGTTAAGTTAATTCGACTGATAAAATTAATACACTTTTTTTCTTCTGGTTAAAAAAGCTGTGTTTCGCCGAGTGACTGAGTTTACCGGAGGCCCAATCCCCTATCCTTTTCCCTATTTCCTTCCCTACCCTCCCCTATTCCCTCTTAAAAGGCCGGCAACGCACCTGCAGCTCTTCTGATGCTGCGAGTGTCCATGGGCGACGGAAGTTGCTTTCCATCAGGTGACCCGTTTGCTCGTTTGCCCCCTTATTTCATTTTAAAAAATTTGATACTCAAAAGTATCTATCGTTGATTTTTACTTTATTTGAAAACTTTGAATATCAATAATAAATAAATGAGTTTAATTTTACTTCCCTATCTTCAAATTATCAGACGTACAAATTATTTCGATTCAACCATTACGAAAAAAACATATCAGAGTATGAAATTTGTATGTAATTTTGAAAATATCAAAAATTAAAAAAAAAAATCAAAAATATCGGATATAATATGTATATTATGTATTTAATTAAATAAGTACAATGTACATACATACAACTCAAACGAAACACTGTCGGTCGCAAACCACTTAAAACAATTAAATTAAAAAGCGTCAACCCCGGCTGACGTGTACCGAACGAGTGTATGGCAGTTCGGTATCGCTACCGCGCCTCTCTAACTCCGCACGATTGCTCTGTCTAGACGTGTTCGTTGGACCACTGTAGTTATTTACACTGTGTCATAACACTGCGTTGCGACATTGTGTCACAAAGAACTACATTGCTTTTCTAGGTTGTCTTTGCGATGCGACGCCGCAACGCAGTTTTGGCCTGGCCCAAAGGCATTGAAAAATAAAAGCAACAAATGGCTGTAAAAAGAGTACTTTATTTATAATAATTATTATTTATATTGATGGTACCAAACAAAATTCGTGAGATTTAGAAACAATCTTTATGTTTCGCAGCATGTAAAAGAGCATGATCCTTGTGACCAACTTTATTTCCTAATTAATGTATAAGTAATTTACAGACAGAAATGCTAATGCACTAATGCGAAAAACAGCAAATCTTGGAGTGTATATATAAATAATACTAATAACATTCTAATTACAAATCTAAACAATATAGCAGGCATATTTTAACAAAAAAGAACAATTTCCGGGAGTAAAATGACATATTTCAATAAATTAATAGAAAACAAAAACAGCACCTGTAGCTAATGTCAGAAGGTAGGAGACAGGAGTAGAGGATACATATCATCGATATCTGGCAATTATTTTTATTTATCACTCACAATCGTAACAAATTCATTAAAAAATTTACATCAATCTATATAATGATTGTGGCTATGCCCCAGTCTTTACTGTGACAATCTTTATGAGCATCACAATATCAATAGTTACAATCGATATTTTAATTGGTTTCTGTATCTTACGGCTTAAGGGGCCGGGTACCCTCGAAATTCTCATACATACGTAATTCCAAAATCATTTTCTCATACGAAAATATTTAACATGTTTGAGTTGTTTTTCAGTTTAAAATGGTAATTATCTAGGTTCCTGCACAAAAATTTACTTCAAAATATTTAAACATTAAAAAAAATTATGTTTTTAATTTTTTTTAGTAAATTTAGTACTTAATATTTAAACACTAAAAAATAGAGTAAAACACTAAAAAATATATAAATAAATAGTAAATTTACTACAAAATTTTTAAATACTAAAAAATATTTTTTAGAGTTTTAAATATTTTGTAGTAAATTAACTATTTATTTATATATTTTTTTTTGTGTTTAA
Organism: Polyommatus iphigenia; assembly: GCA_963422495.1. Taxonomy (NCBI): domain Eukaryota; kingdom Metazoa; phylum Arthropoda; class Insecta; order Lepidoptera; family Lycaenidae; genus Polyommatus; species Polyommatus iphigenia. Next base: position 13,526,063 of record OY730179.1, read on the forward strand.
ATATTTAGTAGTAAATTTACTAAAAAAAATTTTAAAGCAAAAAAAAAAATTTTGTGTTTAAATATTTTGAAGTAAATTTTTGTGCAGGAACCTAGGTAATTACTATTTTAAACTGACAAACAACTCAAACATGTTAAATATTTTCGTATGAGAAAATGATTTTGGAATTACGTATGTATGAGAAATTCCAAGTGTACCCGGCCTCTTAAGATAGCACAATAAAGACTGGGGCATGCCTCGCAGCAGTGTGAGCATTTTGTACAAACCTAGACAACACAAACACCGCTCCACGCTAACACTATCGCAGCAGTTCTAGCATATTTTGCAGCAAAAACTGCTATGCTACAGACACTTTACTTGTAATTTACACTTTACACAAGCCACTGTCAAATGGACACTGTAATATTATGAAGCACTGTATTCAGGATGTGTTATTCGGAAACATCATCAGCATCTAGGAAGCTAAATTTGTTTGATGCAACAAAGTTCTGAAAAGAAAATATTACAGAATTAGATTTAAATAAAAATAGGTAAAAAATAGGTAAAAAAAACTTATCAACATAATATTAGTATAGTTTGAACATTTTATTGTACCATCGAGGAAATTGATTCCTAGGCAGTTGACGGACCTACGTCATGTGGTTGGCTTATGTTAATTCAATGTTAGCTGCGATCAGTCGGATAGGTCTGACCATAGAGATATTAAAACAACAAGAGTGGCTGTGGAGGCGTGGCCGGTGTAAGTGAAGTATGATCAAAACGGGTAAACTTCGCGAAAACACAATTAGTCGTGACGTGATTGTCTAAGCGAGTACTACGGGAGTGTTTTTTTAAAATGCTTAACTGTTCGGTGGTTGTGTGCAAGAATCGAGTGACCATAAACTTGAAGGAGTCACTTTTCATAGGCAAGTACAAAAACAATTTTGTATTTCCAGTATTTTCTACCAAAATCTTATTTCTGAACAAGTAATGAAAATTGCTCATATTGAATCGGTCGCTTCTCGTGCACGGCCGCTGATAAGCGCCGTGAGATAGTGATGTACCTGTCATTTCTTGTTGTCGATACGTCACGTTGCCGCGATTAGTATGAGTAATAAACTAATAAGTAATAAGTTAATAACTAATATTAGGCAGATTATTTTGATAGTTTAATAAATATGTAAAACAATCTAAGGAATTACTTTATTACCTTCTTTTATTATTATTATTAAATTTGTGTAGCAACTATCGAAGTACCATAATGAATGTAGGTAGATGTGCGAATTAAATATTTACATTTCAGTGGGATGTAATTTTTAAACCTTAACTACATATTAGTATGTATGTCCAAAATTGATTATCCCTTAATTAATGGTAATCATCTTCTTATCTTATCTTATACATATATAAAATTCTCGTGTCACAATGTTACTTTACCGTACTCCTCCGAAACGGCTTTACTGATTTTTACCAAATTTTATATGCATATTCAGTAGATCTGAGAATCGGCTACTGGTTACTTTTTATATTGAAAGCTGCATTTGTTGAATAAATAATAGTAAATTATGAGAACTCGAGACTGACAGCGACCATTATATTTTGTGCGACGGGATAGCAATGGACGTTGCCATGGTGATGGCACCGTGGCAACATCCATCGCTATCCCGTACTTATTAAGTCACTACAATAAATAAAAATAATGTGGGCGAAATACTTTATATGGCAAAAAACGTTAGCCGGGACATCTAGTATTTTTATAATAAATGATAGTACCAATTTATTATATAGTTTTTTGTTTCCATACCGTACGAATTTATTCAAAGGTGGCTTTCGGATCTTTGCCGCGAGCGACCGCAACCGATAAAAATTCAAATGAAATGCTACTTTATGACATAAGCTATAGGTATCATTTTCTAGTGATATTTGTGTGGCGACCCATGCTGCCGCCGGCGGCGGCGTAAGCTAGTGGCGTAGAGTGTAGACTAAAATGAAGCCTTTGTCATAAAGTGGCATTTTGTTTGAATTTTTGTCGGTCGTGGTCGCTCGCGGCAAAGATCCGAAAGCCACCTTTAGACTCCGCTACGAATTTACATTATTTTTATCTCTTGAAGAAAAATCGAAATAATCTTTTATTTTTGACCTAATGACTTTGCATTACACTGTGACTGTGAGGCAACTTACACGTTAAAAAGTAGAGTAGATTTTACGTTTGCAAGATTTAATTATAGAGAAGATGAATCTAAATAAAAAACTTGTTTAAAATTGTAATGGGGCCTGCTACTAAAGCTAAAATTGTTCGCCATAATATGCAACAACGTAACTACTCGATAGTAATTTATCGACAGTCAATCACTAGCGTAGGTGTGAAATTTGTTGAATGTGTTTTCTGGACTGAGGCGCGTACTTACACAGTAGATAGTAATGTGTGCGCAGCAATGAAAGCACCGCCTTGAATGTGTGAGTGGCTGGGATTTGTTAATGTGTGGGTGTAACTTGTGTAATTATTCAGGTGTCAATGTATGTGTCGCTTACAACAGGACTCAAACAAAGTGCGCTCGGCAGCCCATCTCTTGTTTCTGATATCTGTGGGTCTGACGTAACACGACCAAACTATGTAGGTCCGCTATCTGCCTAGGAATCAACTTCTCATAGTACATTCATATCCACCAGCATGCAAATCAATAGAAGTTAAAAGTTTGACATACCGGTTTTTCCTGTTCCTTTAGTTTGGGTAGCGGTCGCTCGTCGACATCGCGGCGGTCACGGGAGCGGCTCTCGCGGCCGTTTTGCTCCTTGTTGGGGCTGGGCGAGCGGCGGTCCCGCTCCCTGTCCCGGGACTCCGGCCGCTCGACCCTGTCGTGGTTGTCGCGCCTGTCATCATCGTCGCCCCGCCGCCGGCTGTCGTCGCGCCGGCCCCCCTCCTCCCGATCGTGGCTCTCGCGACGATCTCTACTGTCGCGGGAGCTGTTTCTATCCCTGTCTTCTTTAGAGTAATCGCGCTTGTCCTTGTCGTCTCGTGAGTAGTCGCGGCGGTCTTTGTAGTTGCTGCGATACCCGCGGTCTCGGTCATCTGAAAGTTATAGTACAACTTTAAACTTTTTTGCTATGGCTTTGCACATGACAAAATATGAGAAAATCCAGACTTTAAACTACAACCGTAATTAATTTCATCAGTAGTTTTTGTGGGAAAGAATAACACAAATAATAATATATTATTATCTATTGCTATCTCTGCTAACTACCCTTAAAAACTTTAATACATATTTAATTGGCTTATAATTAACTGATCACCAGAAATAGTAACATTTCACAGACAAAAATAGTAAACGATCACCAAAATACAGACCACCATTTTAGTGTAAAATGATAACCAAAGATTTCACATCTTAAAACCAAAAATAGTAAATGATCACCAAAATAAGTAAATGATCACCAATATTAGTAAATGATCACCAACATTATACTAGCATTTTAATGTAAAATGATCACCAAAATTAGTAAATGATGACCAACATTATACTAGTAACTAGCATTTTAATGTAAAATAATCACCAAAATTAGTAAATTATTACCAACATTATACTAGCATTTTAATGTAAAATGATCACCAAAGATTTATTATCTCACTATCCTATTTATGCAAAATGACTCCAAATAACTCATTGTTAAACCAAAAGTAGTACGAGGGCTGCTATTTATGTATCCGGAACTGGCCACTTACAAGAACAATATTTAAAAAGTAATTACAACATTTGAAAATAGAACTCTTTGGTTGAAGAATACATTTTGTTTCATGTGACTGTCAATTATTTTTCCATTGTGGCGTCATTTTGAAAATTGCGTGTCTTCATTTGCCATGGATTTAACGCGTGAACATTTTCGTGCAATGATTTACTACGATTTTCGGCGTGGGCTAAATCAACAACAGTGCTTTATTCAACTCACCGCAACTTTTGGAGATGAAGCACCATCAAAAACCACTGTTTATCACTGGTACAGTGAGTTTAGTCGTGGGCGGTCTATGCTCACGGATGAAAATAAAGAAGGTCGCCCAAAAACAGCTGTTGTCCCACAAAATATAGATGCTGTGCGGGAACTAATAATGCGTGATCGTCATGTTACATATCGCGAGATAGAGGCGTCCTTAGGCATAAGTATGACGAGCATACATAAGATATTACACGAACATTTGGCTGTAAAAAAAATATGTTCGCGTTGGATTCCGCACTTGACAATCGATCAAAAACGGGCTCGTGTCGATTGGTCCAAAAAAATGATAAAAAAATACAACCGTGGTACGTCAAAAGCCGTTTATAATATCTACACAGGTGATGAATCTTGGATCTATGCATATGACCCCGAAACTAAACAGTCAACGGTGTGGGTGTTCCAAGATGAGCCGAAACCAACAAAAGTTACTCGTGCAAAAAGTACTTTGAAGCAAATGGTCGCCTGTTTTTTTGGAATTAATGGACATGTGGCTACAGTGCCATTAGAGAATCGTAAAACGGTTAATTCTGAATGGTATACGACCATTTGTTTACCAGAAGTCTTTGAAGAAATAAGAAAGGACAACCGACAACGCAGAATCATATTACATCACGACAATGCTAGCTGTCACACCTCAGCTGAAACAACTCAGTTTTTGGAGGGTCAAAAGATCGAATTGACTGGTCATCCGCCGTACAGCCCTGATTTGGCACCTAACGATTTCTTTTTATTTCCATACGCGAAGAACAAATTACGTGGTCAACGTTTTTCGAGCCGCGAAGAGGCTGTTGATGCGTTCAAAATGCACGTTTTGGAGATACCTCAATCAGAATGGAAAAAGTGCTATGAAAATTGGTTCCAGCGTATGCAAAAGTGTGTCGATCATCGCGGCGAATATTTTGAAAAGCAATAAAACCATATTAAATGATATATGTTTGTTTCTTTTTTTAATTCCGGATACATAAATAGCAGCCCTCGTAAACGATCACCAAAATTAGTAAATGATCACCAACATTATACGTAAGCATTTTAATGTAAAATTATAACCAAATATATTTTTATTTAGCAATAGCAAGTCTTAGTAAAAGAGTCCCGTTTGTACCCTTTGGGTACGGAACCCTAAAAACGGGACTTTATCACTGAGACTTCGATGTCTGTCCGTCTTTCTCTAGGCTGTATATCAAGAACCACTCCAGCCAGACTTCTGAAAATTTAACAGATTGTGTATATCTGTTGCCGCTATAACAACAAGTACTAAAAACAAAATAAAATTATTATTTAAGGGGGCTCCCATACAACAAACGTGATTTTTTTGGCCTTTTTTGCTCGATATCAATAATGGCAACCAGTAGGTACGTTGATATTTTCGCAAAGGCTTTGATACTTCCATAATTAATGATAATATTTAAAAAAAATTAAAGGAGGCTTCCAAGTCCCAACCCATACAAAAACACAATTTTAGGTCTAATTTTGCTCTATAAACGGTACGGAACCCTCCATACGACTCACACTTGGCCGATTATTTTATTAATAATATGCTTACATTTTTTGTCAATGGTAGTGATTTATATGGACAGAAATATTGCATTGATTTGCTCACAAGGATTTGGCGATAATTTACTATATTTGGTGATCATTTACTATATTTGGCGGTCATTTACTATATTTGGTGATCATTTACTATATTTGGTGATCATTTACTATATTTGGTGATCATTTACTATATTTGGTGTTCGATTACAATTTGAAGTGTTGTCATGACTAAAATAGCTGGTAGTATTGCAATTTTAGACTTTATTTTTTTGGTGTTCAACTACGAATAATAAAAAACTAAGGAAGAGTAACTCCGTCAAAAAACATGCTCCAAAATACTTGTCAAAAAAGTGTACCTTAGGTTCACTTTTCATACAATATTTAGGTGACCTTGAGCGGTACAAAGGCTGACGTTACATGACAGTTCGAATGGAACCAAATTTAAAACTGTATTAGTATGGGAGTTACGTTTCCTGGTTTTATTATTCGTAGGTGTTCAATATCTTTTTTTGGTAAACAAGTTTAGGGTATCAGTGCATTTTTTGGTGGTCATTATATTTGTTCCCTATTTAATTTATTATGTAGTAAGAAGTTATCCTTTTATATTTGCCTACAATAGTAAATGAAAATAATCATTAACGTACAAATTACGACACGATTCTGGTAAATTACTAGAAATGTTATCAATTACACTGGTCAACAGTAGTTTTGCGGCCTGAAAACTAAAAGCTGTTTCTGTAAGAACTTTGTGCCCTGATCATATGTTTCTAAGAAATTTTCTTTCTATCGGCTCAGGTTTTTAAGATATTTCATTCCAAAGTTTCAAAAATCTCGATTTTTAGTCTATTTCGGAATCACTTTACAACTATTGAAATAATTTATTTTCATGAGTTTTGATATAATATGTTTAGTAAATATACACATCTATTATTTAGATCTCAATTTAAATTGCATATTATATTTTTTTATTAAAATATGAGAGTTGAAAACTAAACTTTCTTTTTTCATACAAAAATTGTTAGTCCATTAGTATGAGCTAGGTTCATTTTAAAAACCGTCATAACATTGGGGAAATTAGTCATAACTCATTGAAACAATTAGTTACATTCTCAATAAAAAGTGTCTCCCTCTGGCATACATTTATCAAAACTAATAAAAATGAATACTTTCAACTGCAATGTGATTCTGAAATAGACTAAAATGCGAGATATTTGAAACTTTGGAATGAAATATCTTAAAAATCTGAGCCGATAGAAAGAAAACTTCTTGGAAACATATCGTGCACACAAAACTCTTATAGAATCTGCTATTAGTTTGCAGGGCGCAAATTTTTTTTTCGATTTTGTTGACCTGTGTTATCATGTTACTATGCTTAATAATAAACATTTACCTCGTCTTGCCCCACTTCGTCGGTCATCTGAATGATCATTCTGTAACAAAAAGTATTAGAAGAGTTAAATATATTACATAGTACACCACATTTTTATTTTTGCTTGTAAAATTTCAATATAAACAGTAAAAAAATTGTCTTACCCGACGGCTCCATCTATCCTTTTCTTCAGCTGCACGTCTATTTTCTTCCTCTTGCTTACGAAGGCGTTCTTCTATTTCTCTTTCCCTTAAAAATTTCGTCAAGTTAGGTTAAAGGTACAATTCCGTGCATCGCGATCGATCGCGGTCGTGCACGACCTACGACTGTCGTCGGACGCTCGCGACCATAGTCAACGTATGAAAATGTATGGCACCGCTTCCGAGGCCCGCGACTGACGCGCGCGGCCTACGACTGTCGTAAGCTGCGCGCGATCGTGCCATATAACTTTGACACGGTCGCGCGGGGCCTACGACTGTCGTCGGTCGTGCGCGACTGTCATAACTTCAAGACAGACCTTTAGAATAAGAAAGTTTTATAGTAAAAATTAATTGTTAATTTTAAAATTCATATAATATAAAATGTAGGTTTAAAGCGACCATACATTGTATTATAATTTATAACATAGTATGGTGTCTAGATGACCTTATTTTATATAGCACATTACATAAACTATAGTTATAAAAACAAGCAAATCAACTTTGATTTGATTGCTTTTAAATGTGCGATTATAAGTTTTTGTTAAATTACATAATATTGAGTTTTAGTTAAAAATTATAGCTTATTGTATTTTATTAAAAAATTCTTTGCAATTCAACAGGACTTGTTAGATGTTTACCTACTCTTTGAAAAAAAAATCTCGAATAAAAAGAAACTTACTTTGCCGCAGTGTCCACAGGTTTGGCGGCGCCGAAAACTTTTTCAGCGGACACTGGCTTTGGTGCTGGTTTGCTATCCATTTTTTCTATGGGTGCACCATCAGCTGGTTTAGTAGGAGTCTCTACCTCTCTTGGTACAGTTCTAGGCAGTAAATTCAACTTCGGACGCTCACGCGGCTTGCTGTCTGTTAATATAATACAACAGTTTATAGACACCGTAAATAGTTTTCATCACATTAACATAATATTTATTATTAACAAGAAACACTGTAGATGTAGGCATAAAGCGACCAAATCATGAATTTATATAATGACATGGTGTCTAGTTGGCCGAATTTAGTGTGGCGCATGATCAAAAGATAATTAAACAACTAAAATAAAATTATTTTAGTGTTTCTAGATGCGCAAATTTGGAAAAAAATTACAACTTGATAAATGAAACATACCTTCTCTGGGTGGATCACGATCTCTATCGCCAAAACCTCTGCTTCCAAAGCCTCTGCTTTCACGACCACTAAAGACAAAATGTTGCATGTTATTGTAGTATCAGATTATAGCTTCCATGAAGCTGATTGCTGATAGCAAAAAAAGGAAAAAAGGTCATATGTTGTAAAAGATTTTTTTACAAGAAAATGACAAAAATGCTATTTGTAGTAACTAATAACCAAAAACTAATTGCTCTAGAATACAAACTTACCCAAAGCCACCACCATCCCTCTCTGCAGTTCGGAATCCATCACGACCTCCATACCCACGTTCACGTTCTCTGCAACAAAATTAGATCTTTAAATAATTGAAGAAACTTTGTAAGCCAAAATTACACTCACGAAATTGTCTCAGTATAAAATAATATTTTTTACATTAACTTGATTAACCCATCAGTCGTGGCAAAACGAGACACAATAGCTTTTTCATTGTTATCGCGGCCGGATGTGGCCGCTTGGGGCTTCATGAATTAAGTACTTAGTAACATACTAGCTGTTGTCCGCGTGGACTTCAGTTTATAGCGTGCGGTGTCAAACAAAGCGTTTTAAAACCCTGGTACCCCTTAAATCAAAATACCCAAAAACAGCTGTGCAGTGCGCACATAATATTTCATTAAGTATTTTGAATTAAACTTTATTTTTTAAAGCTTATCTATATCTATACTATCTAGATACTAATATTATAAATGCGAAAGTATCTCTGTCTGTCTCGCTTTCAAGCCAAAACTACTGAACCGATTGTAATGAAATTTTGTACACAGATAGTCTAAAGCCTGAGAAAGGACATAGGCATAAGTTGTATAATGGGGGCTTTTATAATTAATTGCTTTAAAAAATAAAGTTTAATTAAAATACATAATGAAATATTATGTGCACACTGCACAGCTGTTTTTGGGTAAGTATTTTGGTTTAAAGGGTACCAGGGTTTTAAAAAGCTTTGAAATTTGACACCAATTTTGTTGACACCGCGCGCTATAAACTGAAGTCCACGGGGACGAAGTCGCGGGCAACAGCTAGTTTATTATAAAAGCCCCCATTTCACAACTTTACCCATAAAGTATAAACTATTTATCATTAATAGGTTTAAGGTTACGTCACTGCATAGATAAAGTACTGAGTACTTAGTGAGTTATCTATATTAATAATTTCGTTCAGGGGTACGATAGACTCGATCGAAACTTTATGTGAATAATAGAAAATAAAAAAATATTGATTTCGAGTCGACAACTTATATCCGCAAAATTCGGATTTTGGAGTATTTCGTTAAATTCTAATGACACTGACAAACAAACTTCACGCGCCATCTTGCTGTAAAATGACACATGCGGCATGCCATTGCTCATTTTCTACCTGCCAGCAGTCATGGCGCCCCCATAGCGCACCCTTTTTTTGTTGCTTTTGTTTGTTATCACTTATCAGTTATCAGCATCTCAACAATTAACAATTAATGTGTTTTTGACATCTAGGGAATTTAATAATTCTTAATACATACATACAATTTTGAAGTTGGTTTTATATTTTTATAATAGTATTGGAACGAAGTTCCTTATGGCGCGTTCGGCGTAACGATATTTGACCTCGACACTTTTTTATTAGTACCTGCATGGTAGGGGCAGAGGGCGTTGATAGTATTCCTGTGCATCAACTAAATGGCGTTTTTTGAGAATAAACAGTGACGCGTTGTTCCTGGGCGTCAATAGATGGCGTTTTTTAAATAATGTTTTTGTGTGTATAATATGTGAACAGGTTTTTTGAACATAAGAAATACTTAACTTCGTTCCATTCGGGTGCCCCTTGGCACCTCTCAAGTTTTTTTTTAAATTTCAAAGACAAACCGATTTCATAATTCAGACGCTGATATTATAGACTAATATACGAAAACGAGGCATTTCTGGATTTTTTTTTCGAACCGTATGTATGTAACATACGGTTCGAAATTAGAATTGATAACCCTTTTTTTAAGTCGGTTAAAAATACTATACCTACCTACTATTATTGTTTTTAAAATTAGTAAGTAGGTACTTACCTACCTGCCAATGTAGAGAAAAAGACTGAATGCAAGAGAAATTATTAACCTTAAGATAATGTTGATTTGAAATAAAAATTTAAGTATTTAAAACTTTTGCAGTTTAATTTACTATTTTTAAATATAATGAACTAAGCTATATGAATCTTTACGAGTCTTGCTTTCCTATAATATATCTTGAGAAAAGAAGACTACACAAATATTTGCCTAAATTTTGTACATAGATGTGTATTGAGTTACAAGTTTACCCGAGCGAAGCCGGGTTTTCATCTAGTATAATTAAAACGTGTATAACAAATAACAATCGAAAGAATCGAAAAACGTAACTCAACATGGTACCACCTCTTATAGAGACGTATGAGTAAGCGATAGCGTGATCTAAGCCACTCTTAACGCCTGTTATGAATTTTTGGAACTAACTTAATTTGAACGAAATATTTCCGCACAAACACAACCTTGTATGTTGTAAGGGACAACCCTTTTTTTCCAGTTAAAAAGTAACCTATGTCCTTTCTCAGGCTTTAAGACTATCTGTGTACAAAATTTCATTACAATCGGTTCAGCAGTTTTGGCGTGAAAGCGAGACAGACAGACAGAGATACTTTCGCATTTATAATATTAGTATAGATTAGTCTATAAGTTGTAAGCATTAATAACAGCTTTTGTTTTTTTTTCTGGTATTTTGTATTGAGCTTTGTTTTTTCTATTTTCTTTTGATGTTTAAAAGTGTATATGTAGCGGATAACAATAAATATGTATGTAATAAAATACTTGTATTTAGTTTTAACCCATCAAGCCCCGTAAGGCCCATATGGGCCGCGACAACAAAAGATTTCCTGGAATTGGTGATCGACGGATGAGCTGTATACAGTTAAAATTGGACTACAGATTGATGTAAGTTGTAGTGTTTAAAAATATTCTATGTTATTTATAGTCTGTAGCATGTTACTGTATTTAATAAATAAAATAAAATAATATTATGTCAATTGTCTTGTTTTAGGCCGCCTCCCAACATAGGCAAGCGCATTCGCCAACGCACTGGCGGTGTGCCTGCTTGCCAAGGAGCTTGTGAATAATCCACATGCTTGCGACGTGTCCTTTGATACTACAGACACCGCGCGAAAAGCTCGCAAGCGCGCCGGTCAACGTTCAAATACCTACCGCCAATGCGCCATCGCCCGTTCTACACATTGGGCCAGTGGCTGGGCCAGCGCGCTTGCCTGTGGAGTGCCGGAAATAAGTGTATTTACTATTAAGTATTTACACTTGAGGATTACCTGTCGCGTCCGTAAGAGTCTCGGCCGCCGTAGGGCGCTCGCGGCGGCTCGGCGCGCTCCGCATCGCGCCACGCGCCCGGCTTGTTATCAGTGCTAGCTGCAATTGCATATTAACAGATATTAACCACATTTTATATGAAGTTTATGCAACGAAATGAAAGTTGCAGCTCAGAAATGCGCCGAGTGAGACAAAGACTAGTCTGAATTGAGTTACGGAGTTTCCGTGTTACAGATTAAACTAAAATTGCTGGTAACGGGGTCCTCCCAATAGCAAAAGAGATTTCGTCTCTTCTGCAGTAACCCACAGAGTCCTAAACTAGCCTCGCTGCTAAAAGTTTCTTGTACCACCGCCGTCGCTTTAGCGACGCCCCCTTCTAGAGGGTATTGAACAACAAAACCTTTACTCAGACCTTCCCGAGACTGAATGAGTAACTGTGATCATTACCTTAGGGTCTTATCACACTGGCGATTAGCGAGCGATTTGAAAGCGACGCGATTGCGCAGCGCGCACGCCGCGATTGCGCGACGTGCACGCCGCGACAGCGCAACGGCGTCGCGGCGTGGCGTGGACGCCATTTTGTACACTCGTCTAGGGAATTCCCTAGACGAGTGTACAAAATGGAGTCCACTCGTCTAGGGAATTCCCTAGACGAGTGTACAAAATGGCGTCCACGCCACGCCGCGACGGCGCTGCGCAATCGCGTCGCTTTCAAACCGCTCGCTAATCGCCAGTGTGATAAGGCCCTTATAGTTCTGACCCACTTTTGTATCTCTTAACCCATCAATCCCCAAGTGGCAGCCGGCTGCCGCATAACAATTGAAAATCTATTGTGTCTGCGATACCCACGATGGAGTTGTTAAGTAAAAGTAGTAGGAATATGCCACTTTGTGTTTTTGTTTTGGCAGGTATAGTATAATCCTTCCATCGCAGATTCTTGGAAATGCTATTGTATTCTTTTGTTGTCGCAATCACCGGTGCTATTATGGGGCTTGAAGGCTTAAAATTGCTCTTACTATAACTTTCGTCAGCCAAAAATAATAACGATCAAAGTACTCTGTGCGTAAGTCCCAAGTGCAACATTAAGTCTCACTCTAACACAATCATCATAGCTTTAGTATACATTTGAACTTTTTCTTAGGTTCTTATATTTCTCCCAAACATCTCTAATGCACAAAGTGTTGCACAATTATAATATTGATTCTAAAGAAGAGATTAACAGCATATTTCTTACACTCTCTTTCACGATCTCTGTCGCGATCGCGCATTCCATCTCGCTCCATGGGCCGCGCACGCGAGTTGGAGTCTGGTACGGCTCGGGGGCCTGACCTCCAATCACCCATAGTGCGCTCTGGATCGTATTCCCTAAAAATATTGAAATAAATACATTCATTATATTCTCACTAAGTGAAGACAAAGATGTCTTTTTTCCTTGTACATTTGACATTATTAAAAAAAAAAAAAAATCGTAAAGAATGTTATTTCATTAAAAAAACTCGTCTTACCTGTCTCTATCTCCTCTATTGTTCCTTCCCATCCGGCGATCGTTGTCCTGATTAGATACTTCTATTCTTATTCTCCTTCCACCAACAGTCTAAAAATATTATTTATAAGTATATCATTAGATTTTATTTCAACAAATTTTATTATATGCTTTTTGAAGTGATGAATAAGAAATCAAGCTACTTACTAAATCAGGCATGTTCATGGCACTGACAAGACTCTCTCTGTCCTCAAATTCTACATTTCCAAAACCCTTTAATCGTTCACCTTCTCTTGGAAGTCTCAAATTGTTTATCTGCAAAAAAAATATAAGTCTTTACTTCTCAATCGTCCATCAAGGGAGAAAGTAAAACAGTAATTGAAATTTTTGTAATAACCTACCTTTAGCCCTGTGAATAACTCCATGATTGCACTCTCATCAACATCATAAGGCAAATTGGAAATATGTGCTATGTAGGGTGGGCGACGGGGAATGGATTCATCATCGACGCCGAGGTCCCCTCGCGCCGCCCGCGATGCCGAGGGCAGCACCACGGGCGGGCGAGGCCGGGACGACGCATATGATGAGTATGTGCTGGCTGGAAACAAATACACTGGTTTAGAAAAGGAAAAAGCTTTACATAGTTCCAAAATGATTTGCCCAGCCCCTCAGAACTTCAGGGAGCAAGCCAATGAAAGACTAGTCTGAATTGAGTTATGACTTTAGTCATCTCGTAGATTAGACTAAAATTGCTGGTCATGAGGGTTTCCAACAGAACCGAGACTGCGCCTCCATCTCACCCACTGGTTAGACATCATAAGCTCGCCCTGGATCCGTATTTTCTGGTTCCCTCATCTTTCCTTTCAGGAAAGCATCCGGCTAGAATGTTTTGGAAACACTTAGACCTTTACTCAGACCTTCCCGAGGCTTATAGAGTGACATACACCCGGTTAGTGAGCCCCATGTACGAGATTAACATTAGCTTGCCTTTGCCCTTGTATCATCATAGGGAGTTTGTCTAGGTTTTGTAATAGATTGCTTCTAGATCTAATAGATAGGTACTTACTTTCTTCATCTACAGAGTCTGCCCAATTGTTTGTAGCAGGAATGACTGTGGTGTCCGCTATAAAGTTTGTGACGCTGGCTTTCACCCATTTTGTCTTTTTTGACTTCTTGCCTGGGGAATTAAAATTATGTTTAGTAATTATAAATAGCTAGTAAGCGAACAAAATTGTGCCCGATCGCTGTAAGGACATTTATTGATGACGCATTGTATGTGAACGACCCTACTATGAATTTTACAGCGGTTATAGCGAACGGTTTGAGATGATGAAATTCACAATCTAAGTTTTCAGTTCAAAGGCAGGCAGTTGTTTTAGGTAAAAAGAGGTCACGGAATAATCAAGAAAGTTAAAAAATTTAATAAAAGGCCACGCGGTAAATCCAAACGTCTGCAGAGGTGAATAGATGACACGTTAGCATAATGAAGTTACATTATTTTTCAAAAACAAATCTTGTAAATGATAAGTAAATGGATTTTACTAGTTGAAAATTAAATAATATGCAAAATAAATTACATAAATATGGCTAAATTCGATGGTTTTTCAAGTGACAAAATTAATAAAACTAACCTGTAGCGGCCATATTACAAGGCTGAGGCCGGTGTTGCCAATGTTTTTGATAGCACAGCAGTTTCAAGTATGTTACTAACATGAAAAATTAAAAAAAAAATGAATTTTTGTCTTTTTTGTCATTAAAGGGTAAATTACGAGTCATTAGAATTTTTCAGTAGATGGACACTTTACACTTTGATCATAAAAATAAAAGTTTGTGGTTTTTATACGATATAAATAATAATGGAATTAATATTGAGGGGCATTCGAGCTACAATAAAAATAGAGTATTTTTTATCAGGTTGCGGTGTAACCAAAATAAAACATCTTTTTGTCGCCATGGTCATCACGTGCGCCTTGGTTTTGCAAATGAAAAGAAAAAATTTAGAAACATGCTAAAGTTTTTAATAATATTTTATGTTACACATTGTGTATGTTATTATAAACGTGTTATTGTATAAATAACAATCTATAACCTTTTATCTCATTTAAAGGTTTTTTTGGCCTGTTCTACTACTGGTATTGTAAAAGTGCTGAAAAACAGTTATTGAACGTTATAAGATGAAATAATACCATAAAGTTAATATACCTATCGGAATAGAGAAACAAAGGCCTGAGTAAGCGAGATGTCACTATCAGTAACACTGCGTGGTAGAAAGAGAAGCGTGATTTGAGGTTGCATAGCTTTTTTTTCATCTGTTTGACAGTCTGTCTGCCCCTGAGCCGATCGTTGTCAATTTGGGCTCTCAGAAAAATTGTGATTTTAAGTTAAATAATGAATAATTTTTAGAAATACTGCTCTAGAAACATGGTTAAATATTTGTGGAATGATTGTGGATCCACACATCGGAAAAAACCCGGACAAATATTCATTTCACAGGTGAATTATTCTACATCGACAGGACCTAGTTTTAAGTTTATTTTTGCCAATTCCCTACGAGTTATTGGTATTGATTTTCATAATTCACTTCTTTAAATATTTATTTATATGGAAAACATAACTTGACTAGCCATGGTGCACAATTTAAGGATATTTTGTGTAAACAATTTTCATATATTATACACTAGGGCTGCATCAAGTTATCGATAAGTAGTATCAATATGAAAATATTTTTTAGTTAAGTATACTAATTATCTACGAATGTTGAAATGATAACATACTCATCCGTAGTTTATAATTAGTTTAAGTATATTAATATACTATCATACATAATTTATCGTTTTTAAGGGTCCGCACCCAAAGGGTAAAACGTCCTAGTAGTCGGGTCCCGCTCTACTACTAAGACTTCGTTGCCTGTCCGTCTGTCCATCCGTCCGTCTGTCTGTCTCCGGGCTGTATAACAAGAACCGCTATAGTAATAGACTTCTGAAATTTCCACATATGTAATGTCATTCTACATCCAATATGGCTGCTCATCCAAGATAGGGGAATAGTTTTAAAAAGCACTTCTGCAAGATGAATTGAAAATTAATAGGGTCTAGTGAAGTCGTGTCGTGTCGTGTACTGATGTGACGTGACGTGACGTAACCTGTCGTGTCGAATCGTGTCATGACATGTCGTGTCGTATCGTGCCGGGTTTTAGAAAATGCCCGGTTGAAACCGGTCACCCTTCATGCGCGAGTCCGACTCACACTTGGCCAATTTTTCAGATTTCCTGCTGACCTGGATACCAGAAATTCATGGCTTAAAATTATTAACCGTCCAAACTGGACTCCGAAGAAAAATTCATGCATATACTTAATTATGCAGCAAGCATTTTGAAGAAAAGTCATATTTTACTTCAAAATTACAATTTTCTTATACCTATCTATGCAGTTTTATTTTATCCCATTCTGTTTTTACAATCTTACAATTATTATTCCATGATCGATATTTTGTCGAATTACAAGATGTTTGTACATCACTGACACGCACACGTAAACATAATTGTATACACAGATGTAAATCAAATTTTGGTTAAGCTTGACAGCTCGGGATTGTTTCTCTATTCCGTATATTACCTTTATGAATAATACTGATCTTCTTGATATATAATAATCGAAAGATGAGAGTATTATTCAATACGAAAGTTAATTTGCAGCTGACTTGTGTCTTCTGAATACTTCAATGATGTGTGACTTCTGAATACTTCAAAAACCTACTTGTTGCCGTTAGTTGTATTGTATGGAATGAATAAGGGAACGTAACGCAATTTGGGGGCCTTGTAAAATGCTACGGTGCGTTGCACAAGGGCTGATATTTAAACAACGCGTTAATTTTTTTTCGGTTTTATAGAGGAATAAGAATTTTCAAAATCAGCTACCCTTTTTGTTCATGTTTTTAGGAAATCCCTGGATTGTCTAGTACTTTCCTATTATTTTGTCGCTGAAGTAGGCAAATGGCAAGCCTTTAGTTCATATATTTTCATGAAATCCCTCGACTTTGTGTATAATGAATTAAATTAAACAAATGCCATACAATTTTTGCTACCCATCAGTATAATCCAGACTCAAGAACATGTGCAACCTGTGGCCCGTGTGGGATGTATTAGACAAGCCCAACTTCCTCCTGAAAGTAGAGTACGGCCACAGCGACAGGCAAATGAGCTGCTATGCATTGTGCTCCATATTGAAATATTGTCTGAGTATGCCGATTGGCTCGATGAGGACAATCTGAAATCTCTAACTATTTGAGTTACGTTTTACCTGAACAATGTAAGTAATGTACAGACGTACAGATAAAGAGACGGACATCCTTTCACTGTTCACATCTATAATATTAATAGATGGCGGCTGTAACTCCATTGCGTCAAAGTCCGTTTACCGGGTGGATATCGTACATTTTCCCGAGACAAAAAGTACTATTTTTCCTTTCCCTTGTCTCCATACCAAATTTTTGCAAAATCCGTTCAGTGGTTTGAGCGTGAAGAAGTCAGACAGACGAACAGACTTTCATACTTATAAAGTTATAATATTAGTTGTTACAATAGTATATACTTACTATGTAATATTGGTAAGAATTTAAATTTTTTGAATTAATTTTTTGTTAAATATTTAATTAAAATACCTTATTTTACAATAAATAATAAAAATACATGTGAAAACAACAATTATTTATAATGTTTCCTACTTACAATATCAATTTTAACCAAATTTCAATCAAACTTTGCTTGTCCAACTACTGGTTTTGGGTGTCCCAACTACTGTGATTCCGTCCCATGACAGTGTTTTACCTACCATTCAGTTTTTACCAAAAAATCAATATAAACTGAAAAACCATCGCATTTTTATGTTTGCATATCTTAAGTTAGATAATTTATGAACACAAATATGATATCTATTTCTATTTCATGCGAAGTATTTAAGGTTTTAGAGCTTTTTCTGTAAAAAAAACCTTAGCTGTCCAATGACTGGTAGTTTACGGTAATATTAATTTATAATATTTTTGATTTTAAATACTAGCGTTTTCGGTATCTAGAACTGCCCCAGAATCCAGGGCAGAACAGGCAGGGCAGGTCGAATGTATACGGAAAATAAATAGCCGAACAAAACCGGTGATCCACCGTCCACGGACCACGAAGCACTAATTGGACTTAGTATATACTATAGAGTTTGCTGGATCCGGTGGACCCCACAGCTACCCCCCCCCCCCCCGTTCAAGGCCGGTCTAAAAAGCGCATTCATCCAACAGTTGGACCATTACTTTTTTACCTTCACTTCGGAGTGATAAAAAGTAAACGCAAATATTTTCTTGTTTTGTAGCTATTTAACACAAAAATTACCAAATTACCACACTTTTACTTATTTCCTAAATCTCCTCGCTCTGTAATATTTAATCTGCTATTAATATAATATTGTCTGCCTATATTCATAGGAGAAGTCAAATAGGCTCACCTAATTTTTATAGACCCGCGTTAACGACTCGTGGACCCCCATTTTCTTTCCACGTAAGCGTAGACCCCTATCGGGCTCCCGTGGACCCCATGGGGTCCACCTGGCCCACTTTGGGAATCAATGGTCTAGACTCTAGACCTAGCGGCACGGCGGCGCGGCCTCATGGCTTCTACCACTGAAAACAAATTATATACTCACGGAGGCTTCTACAGACGGACGGACACGGATTAGGTGAGACGGTCGGACATGGGACGGACTCGGTACGAACTACAAAGTGAGGATAGGCGTGGGCGAGTTTGACAGCTGTCTGACTCGCCTGCAGTTACTTCACTTCGTACGATTTTGACAGGACCGCTCGCAGCGGACGGCGGACCGGCAAAGTCGTCAAAGTCCCTCACGGACCCCAATTACACTAACAGGGGGATGAGGGAAGATTCTTGGAGAAAAATCAGCCGCAAAAAGAATATTCCTGTTAAAGATAAAAAAAATGGAGTCTTTGTTAGGATCATACAGATGAGATTCTCCTATTTTTTTATAGTTGTGTATAGCAAAATAAAAGCATAAGCTGCCACGGCTGTGCGTACGTGCGGTGCCATCGTGTCTTTGTGCTCAACTGAGCGCCGAGCGGGCAGCGGCTCGGGCTGTTCGAGCGAGGCGGCTTCGCTGTGTTCGCCCGTCCGCCTTACCCTCGGCGAGCATGCCTCGCCCGCGGCGGCTCGCTTGCCGCGCGAGGCGGGCCTCGCCCGAGGCGGCTCGCTTGATGTGGAACCGCCTTTTCAGAAATCTCCCGCACCCCGCATGGCCCTATCGACCAGTGAAAATACGCCATTAGAGTTTAGACCACTCCTTCCCAACCTGTGGTCCGCGGACAGGGGTCCGGTCCGCAAGTATATTTATGGGGATCCACGGCGTCGCGATATCTCTGGAACATACATAAATGCTAAATGCTAATGTCTTGTAATCGCTAGGCGGCCTAGGGCAACATGCGGTGAGCGAGACTGAACGAATCCGATTAACGGATTAGACTGAATAAGGTTGGGAAACACTGGTCTAGATCATTGAGGTATAGGAGGGAGCCTATACGCCAGCCTGCCATGAGTGCGGAGCTGCGGAGGACACGGCCCAGCACACCCTCGAGGTGTGCGATCGTTGGGCCGTGCAGCGCCATGATCTCATGGCGGTGCTTGGGCGGGCCGCGGGACCTCTCGCTCTGGAGCATGGTACGCTACATGCTCGAGAGCGATAAAAAAACGTTCTCATTATGCGATTTAGAAGTGAAAGAATTTCACAACTTTTACGACGACTTTGCACTATTTTGTCGGTGTACGTGAATTTCAAAATATAGTTTAAATTCAAGCGGGTCACTGACTAAAAGTCCCGGCGGGCCGCATACGGTCGCAGGTTGAGTAGGTGCGGGCGGTGCGGCTGGTCTAGACTTTAGAGTAGGGATGGGTAAGGCAGTAAAAACTGAGTCAGAGTAAAAACTCAAACTCAGTAAATACTGTATTTACTTTATTGTATGAGTATTTACTCACTGGACACAGTAAAAACGATTTATTCAATATTTTAGGTTCTAATTACACTTAAACAAATCAAGCACAATACAGAATAATAAAAAATACTTATAATTTAACAGATTCATAATTTTGACCGAACAATTCGTTTCTCTTGTCATCTCTATTAGTAGAGGAAGGAAAGGTGCTATTTTTGTAGTCACTCGAGCGTAATGGATACCTAGTAGGTTTTTTACATTAAGTAAAACTGATAAAAAAATAATAAGAGCGTTTTAGGGTTCCATACCCAAAGGGTAAAAACGGGACCCTATTACTAAGACTTCGTTGTCTGTCCGTCTATCCGTCTGTCTGTCACCAGGCTGTAACTCGAGAACGGTAATAGCTAGAGAGTTGAAATTTTCACAGAATGTGTATATCTGTTGCCGCTATAACAACAAATACTAAAAACAAAATAAAATAAATATTTAAGGGGGCTCCCATACAACAAACGTGATTTTTTTGGCCTTTTTTGCTCTGTATCAATAATGGCAACAGGTAGGTACTTAACTTTTTCACAAAATCCTTAGTTATATGTGTACTTTAATATTTAATAATAATATTAAAATAAAATAAAAAACAAAGGGGGGCTCACATACAAAAAACACAATTTTTGGCCTAATTTTGCTCTATAATGGTACGGAACCCTTCGTGCGCGAGTCCGACTCGCACTTGGCCGATTTTTTTATTTAAGCGGTGGTTTCAGAAACTGCAGCCATTTTAAAGTTTTGAAAAAGAAAATATATTCACAAAATTGCTTATTTAGGTAAAATATTATAAATATACTTACTAGATGTTCCGCGCGGCTCACACTGGTCCCAAAGTAAAATAAATGGGACATTAAGAATTTTCGGATCGAAGGTCAACGGATCAGACTGATTTTTTTTTGTAGACAGCTGATGCAATTACAAGTCACTTTTATAGATATCGTTTTTTTCAAATATGCCGTATCTACAGAGATAAAAAATAATTAAAAAAAATTGTATGGACGAAATCATAATTTTGTCATTTTAATCCAAGATTCAAACGTATTCAAAATAAATCATAGCACAGCTTATAGAGGGACTCTTGTCGTACATTTTTGTCATAGACACTCAACTGCGATTTTTGCGCCTTTTAGAGCTACAGGCACTTTAATTTTTTTTGTCAGCGGATGAGGCTGATTTTTTTGTAGCATCTGATGCAATTACAAGTTACTTTTATAGATGTTGTTTTTTTCAAATATGCCTTATCTACAGAGAAAAAAAATATGAATTATTTTTTGTATGGACGAAGTCATAATTTTGTAATTTTCTTCCAAGATTCAAACGTATTCAAAATAAATCATTGCACAGTTTTGTTATAGACACTTAATTGCGATTTTTGTGCCTTTAGGAGCTACAGGTACTTTAATTTTTATTGTTTTGTATAATTCATTTCTGAGTATTTCATATAGTTTTTAATAAATATTGTTAAGGATAGACAAATAATAATGTTTTCTTTATTGACAAGTAACTCTTTCTAATGTCTTATTCATAAAAAAGCCTATATATACTAAAACTAAACAAATTAAAGAAGAAATCTCAAAACATGTACGTACAGGTAAATTATTTTATGACTCATCCAGTTTGCAAACATTGTTTGGTAATGACTCACTGCCTAATTGATAATTACCTCTATACTTGGAATTTGTGCTCTGTTTTGTTATTCAGCGCTAGCGAACGCTTCGAAAACGCTAAATATAATAGGCACATAGATTGCAATTCAAATTTTTCCTTCCGAGTACTTTTAAGGGCTTAGGACCGTCAAAATACAAACTTGTATGATTATAATTATAGGTAATGTATTAACAATAGTGGAAATCTCAAAACGTGTTTGTACATGTAAATTATTCCTTCGATCGTGGAAAAACGAGACACAATAAGGCTATTGTGAAAACCGATCATGAAAGCCTCATATTACTTCAAGTAGTGGGGGTAATTAGACAATGAGTTATAAAAAAATGCTTGCAATACAGATGACTCGCGCAATAATCCTTCGAGCCCCAAGCGGTCGCATGCAACCGCGATAACAATAGAAGCCTTACTGTTGTTATCGCGGTCACATAACAATAGAAAAGCCCGGGCTTCGAGCCCCAAGCGGTCGCATGCGACTGCGATAACAATAGAAAGCCATTTTATTGTTTTTTAATTAGACAATGAGTTATAAAAAAATGCTTGCAATACGGATGAGTCACGCAATAATCCTTCGAGCCCCAAGCGGTCGCATGCGACCGCGATAGCAATAGAAGCCTTACTATTGTAATCGCGGTCGCATCGTCGGTTTTCTCTGTAGATAAGGCATATTTGAAAAAAACAACATCTATAAAAGTAACTTGTAATTACCAGCCTCATCCGCTGACAAAAAAATAAATAAATTGCCTGTAGCTCTAAAAGACGCAAAAATCGCAGTTGAGCAACATGACAAAAATGTACGACAAGAGTCCTTCTATAAGCTGTGCTATGATTTATGTTGAATACGTTTGAATCTTGGAAGAAAATTACAAAATTATGATTTCGTCCATACAAAAAATAATTCATATATTTTTTTCTCTGTAGATAAGGCATATTTGAAAAAAACAACATCTATAAAAGTAACTTGTAATTGCATCAGATGCTACAAAAAAAATCAGCCTCATCCGCTGACAAAAAAAATTAAAGTGCCTGTAGCTCTAAAAGGCGCAAAAATCGCAGTTGAGTGTCTATGACAAAAATGTACGACAAGAGTCCCTCTATAAGCTGTGCTATGATTTATTTTGAATACGTTTGAATCTTGGATTAAAATGACAAAATTATGATTTCGACCATTCAATTTTTTTTAAATTATTTTTTATCTCTGTAGATACGGCATATTTGAAAAAAACGACATCTATAAAAGTGACTTGTAATTGCATCAGCTGTCTACAAAAAAAAATCAGCCTGATCCGTTGACCTTCGATCCGAAAATTCTTAATGTCCCATTTATTTTACTTTGGGACCAGTGTGCGGCTTCGCCCGCGTTATTTAGGAATGTCACGGAAACCGTAAATTTTTCCACAAAAAAAAAAGAAACCTATGTCCTTTCACGTGGTCTATTCTTCATGTGTGCTAAATAACATAAAAATTGCTCCAGTACGTTCAAATAAGCCCTTTCAAATAATTTCCCCCGTTTTTTCCACACTTTCCTCTATTTCTTCGCTCCTATTAATCTTAGCGCAATAAAATATAGCCTATAGCCTTTCTCCATTAATAGCCTATCGAACACTGAAATATTTTTTCAAGTCAGACCAGTAGTTCCTGAGAAATTGCGTGTTCAAATAAGCCATTTCAAATAATTTCTCCCGTTTTTTCCACACTTTCCTCTATTTCTTCGCTTTTATTAGTCTTAGCGTGATAAAATATAGCCTATAGCCTTTACCGATAAATATGATATCTAACACTGAAAGAATTTTTCAAATCGGACCAGTAGTTCCTGAGATTAGCGCGTTCAAATAAGCCCTTTCAAATAATTTCCCCCCGTTTTTTCCACACTTTCCTCTATTTCTTCGCTCCTATTAGTATTAGCGTGATAAAATATAGCCTATAACTTCCTCGATAAATGGGCTATCTGACACTGAAAGAATTTTTCAAATCGGACCAGTAGTTCCTGAGATTAGCGCGTTCAAACAAACAAACAAACTCTTCCCAATTATAATATTAGTATAGATTTAAGACAACAAGGACTAAATCATTTTGTTTAGTGCAAAATAAAATATCTGCGAAGCTTAGTTCGGAAAATATGAAGCTTCATTTTTTAACCGACTTCAAAAATGAGGAGGTTATATGTTCGGCTGTGGGTATTTTTATTTATTTATTTGTGTATGTTCAACGATTACTCCGCCGTTTGCGAACCGATTTTCAAAATTTTTCTTTTGTTGTATAGGGTTCAATTCCAATTTGGTACCATGTTCACAAAACTGGTGACCTGATGATGGGATCCATGAGTAATCGAGGGAACTCCTCAAAATTTATATGGAAACATATAGTGATTTTGGTTTTATGTGAAGGATCCTGGGCATATGCAACCAAAAAGTAAGATTTTACACCAATGCATGCTATGGTTCCGAAGATACTAAGAGAACTCCGGATTCCTTATAGATACAAGTATGGGACTTTCGGCGATGTTTTAAGAACTGAAAGCATATGCTACTATGCAAATTACATTCATCATCATCATCATCATCATAATTATCACTACCATCACACGATGCATCGTTATGAGTTATGACCCTATTATTGGTACTTTTCATAGTCTTTTCGATCGAGACTCGAGTTTGTCGAGTGATTTTGAAAATTATATTAATGTTGTTACAAAGTAAATGATTTAAACTTGGTGTTGCGGTTACCAAGTTGGCAATTTGTTCATGGGATCTATGAGGTACGTAGGAAAAAACTTTTTTGAAAACTGCCTGAGTATAGTAGTTGTGATAGTTTCATACCTAAATCCTATATATCTACAACTGACAGCTTATATAATATGTTTACCGGTAAATAACTAAAAAGAGTGAAATTATTATTTTTAACAAAAAATTAAAACCGACTTCCAAGGTAAAAACAATAGGTAATAATATTATGAAAATATTATGAACTAAAAAGTATTAAATAATTCTTACTCTTTAATAGTGCCTCTTTCAGAATTCGTCTAAATCTCAACTATTTATGTGCATACTATAGTCTTCATTACTTTGAAGTCGGTACCAGTCCCAAAAGTTTCATATAAGTATTCTGACATTGACTGATTAACTCACGATTAAATTAGCTGGTACCGACTTCAAAATAATGAAGACTATAGTATGCACATAAATAGTTGAGATTTAGACGAATTCTGAAAGAGGCACTATTAAAGAGTAAGAATTATTTAATACTTTTTAGTTCATAATATTATTACTTATTGTTTTTACCTTGGAAGTCGGTTTGAATTTTTTGTTAAAAATAATAATTTATATTTTAAAATGTCCCTATAGGCTTACCTGACCTTTGAATCGTCAGTGCTTTGTATATGTGGTAGGATTATTTGATAAATCGAATTATCGCGAAAATCCTAGGGCCATCGCGAAAACACGGATAATTAGACAATGGTGATTACATTTTTCAAACTTACTGACAAAAGGTAGTATTTTCGCGAAAACACGAGTCGCCTTAGTAAGATTGCGAAACGAATCGTTAGTTATTATCGAAAAAAATCACTGATTGGTCGGTTTAAGTGCCCCACAACAACATCTTCTCTGATTGGTTGAAGAGTTGACATTTTAAATGTCAATTGATTGTCACGCGTTGTTTTGTTTGTGGTTGTTTTTGTAAGCGAATTAGCAGTTTTTAATATATAATGTGTTTAAAATTGCAGTTGGATTTGAAAAATAGTGCAAAAAGTTATCTAAAAGTGTGTCTGTAAATACAAAATTACTGATACAAGTGAAATTAGTGCTGAAAGTTCAACAGAACCAGAAACTAATTCTGAGGTTATGTCCGATAAAGAAAGATTCGACATAGAGCTAAGAAAGTTTAACGCTAATAGACAGGACGGATGTACGAAACCTGAATGGACTAAAGAACGAATAAATATTGTAATAGCTTCAATTGAAGGATTCAACTAGGGGTCGCAATACCGGATCATTTAAGCAAAACCGGTATTTTCGGTATTGGCTCCAGACCAATACCGGTAATCCGGTATTTTCGATATTTACGGGATTTAAGCTAATATTGTTACGTTTCATGATAACGGAAGAAAAATAAGGGGGCAAACGAGCAAACGCGTTACCTGTTGGAAAGCAACTACCGTCGCCCATGGACACTTGCAACATCAGAAGAGCTGCAGGTGCGTTGCCGACCTTTTTAGAGGAAATACGCTCTCTTCTTGAAGGTTTTCAAATCGTCTTGGCCCGGAAATACTGCTGGTGACAGTTCGTTCCAGAGTTTTTTAGTTGGCGCGGCAGAAAGTTACGCGAAAAACGCACGGTGGAAGACTGCCAGTCATCAAAGTGATGAGGATGGTATATTTTTCGCATGAAGCGATGGTGAAAAGTTGCAGGAGGTATGATTCCGAAAAATTCCTCAGAGTACTCCCCGAGATACAACCGATAGAGTATGCAGAGTGAAGCTACATCTCGGCGTAAAACCTACAAAGGCGTTGAAACACTATGGACGTCAACAATTCGTACGGCCCTTCGTTGGATACGATGCAGAGGGAGCAGTTGGTATTTTGGCGCCCCTGCCCAAGGATGAGAACAGTAGGTATTTCATATGAGGCCGAACCTGCGCCTTGTAGAGTTGTAGGCGTTGGTCCGGATCGAAATACTGCCTCGCTCTGTTTCTTAACCTAGCTTCTTCGAGGCTTACTTGGCCTTACCCTCTAGATCAGTGGTTCCCAACCTGGGGGTAATTACCCCCGCGGGGGTAAAATAGCTATTCTAAAGGGGTAACAGAGGTGGTACCTAAAATAAATGAATTGGCAGAAAAAAATTATAAACTCTGTACATTTTAAAATACAGTACAGTAAATATCATTGCAGACAGAGATCTGAAAATGTTGTTTTTTTTTTTATTATTAAATAAGGGGGCAAACGAGCAAACGGGTCACCTGATGGTAAGCAACTACCGTCGCCCATGGACACTCGCAACATCAGAAGAGCTGCAGGTGCGTTGCCGGCCTTTTAAGA